>CM046877.1:357896361-362696361 GCA_025667525.1 Glebionis coronaria
ACCTAACCAAATCTCGATCATTATTATCATCATCACAAAATTATATGAACTATCGCATATAAGTCATAATTTGTCATTATATTATTCAAATCAATCATTTTCACCTTCGATTATTATCTTACTTACCAAAACGAAACTAAGTCCTCGTGAACGATCCTGGCTTACCACTACAAAAATATACGACGAACGAAAGGGTATACTTGCTGGTGTTTGTATTCTAGTGTAACACCAGTGAAAGTGCCGTATGATGCTAAGTTATTGTCTTAAGAGCTCTTCAGTATGAGCATCTCTCTTAAGTTGTGGCTCACTTGTGGATGTGATATCCCGAGCCCAACATTATTTATTTAATCCTATTTTACGGATAATTTTTGAAATTTTTAAGAAATTTTGTTTGCTATATATTTGACGGTTTAAGTTGAAACCAACGTTTACGGTCGTAATTTAACGTTTGACGATTTAAGACGAACCGATAACGACTACGGTACCGACGGATGCCCAAAATTTACATATTATCATCGATTGATCGATATTTGAGTTTTTCGAGATTTTATTTTTATTACGTGTTAAGTCGAGTCGGAACCAAGTGTATATTCGTTTTGTGTGCGTTTGAACCATTTAAAAGTATTTTCGAGTGTTCGGGACGACCCCCGACTCCCGTAAATTTTTAAAACCGACTACTAGTCGTAATCCCGCTCTTTAAAAGAGGATTTGCCACTAAGGCCAAAAGATTATCCAAATTGCACCATAGGTCCCTCCATTTTTACAAAAGGGAACAAGACTTACAATACTTTCATTTTTACAAAAAAAAATAAACACCCCCTCCCTTCTTCTCTCTAACCCACGGCCACCCCCATACCACCACCAAAAACCGCCCAAAACATGATTTCTTGAAAAACCAATCAAAGACCCATGTTTATAATCATCATGTAAGTGAATCCCACCAATAAAATTACACATGCAACAACTTTTTTTTAGATTTAATTTTTGAATTATTTTGAAAAATATTATGTTTTGATCTAATTAAATTCGTGGGTGATAGGTGTGTAAACACCCATCTTTTCTACCACTTAATTACAATAATAACCGGACCAAAACGTGTATTTTATGTCTTTTATGTCGGAATTATGCGTGGTTTGTGTTTTTGTTGTGATTTAGGACGAAAAGGTGAAAAATGGAGAAAACACGGGAATTCACGGGCATTTACGGACTTTTATTGAAGAAAAGGATGAAAGACGAAGTCAAGAAGTCAAAAGTGGATAAAGAACGGAAGTCCAAGACCAATTCTGAAGATTTATCGAAGAAAAAGTCAAAAGACGAAAGTTTACTTAAAGCCGAGGAACTCAAGTCTTATTTATCGAAGAATTAAAAGACGAGTCCAAAGAAATCCCGAGCCAAAAGTCATCACATTCCAAGATTAACAAAAAGATTAAGAAGGAAGGACTTGATGGTGCAATTAACAAGAAAGGAAGGAGAGAGGAAGCTTCCTCTAACCTCTCCCCTAAACACCTATAAATACTCTCATTTTCATTCCATTTAGTTTTGTTGGCTAGATTGACAAACTAGTTCTTCCACCTTTCATTTATGCACCTTTATTTACTTGTCATTTAAATACATGTTTTGCACTTTAATTACTTTTAATTCCAAGTAAGTTTTTAATTTGTGTTCTTTAAATTCTTGTCTTTACCTTTCTTTATCATTTGATCAAGTTCTTTTTATCAATCTCATTCTACCTTTCTCTCTTTTTGTTTCGGTTTGAATTTCGGATTAAGCAAGGTTTTGCTTAATCCATTTGCTTATTTTGATTAAAGTTTCGTCCTTTTTGTTTCCTCACACGAAATAAGCCACGAGATTGACAACCTTGTGTGCTTATTTGGAATTTTTCTTAAGTATTTTGAAAAGTTTTCCTTAAAGTTTTGATTTTTAAGTTTTGATTTCATTTAAGTTTAGTCTTTTAAATTTCAAAAGCTTTTAACTTTTTAGCTTATTGTCATGTTTTGATTCCGTTTCATTCAAGTTCTTGTTCACGGCTTATTAGAAGTAGCTTATTTAGTAATTGTGCTTATTACGAAGTTGGCCCCATCGGAAAGTTAGGGTTTTCCACATTGCGACGGCTTGCAATTCCACATTCCGATAGTGACAGTATTGGATCCAAGGGTTTTGCATTCCGATCCGGGATTGCGATAGGTGTACCATTTCCTCATTCCGATCTGGGGATTGCGATCGCATATTGCGATCGCTCTTTCCGACGGCTCTTGAGGCTTGTTAAGTCGAAGTGCTGCCCAATTTTCCGTAGCCTCATTCCGATAGGTACATTCCGACAGGTTACATCTTGGTATTCCGATAGCATACATTTCGATCTGGGCTACATTGCGATCTGAGGTTGTTAGGTTATTCCGATCTGAAAAGGTGACATATTCCGATCTGGGTTTCTTCAACATTCCGATAGGTGGTGTGTTCATTCCGATGGTAGGTTGATCGGAATATATTCCGATCTGGGTTAACTTTTATGTTTTGTCTTGTTTAATTTTTAGTTTATGTCTAATTTAATTTCCGTCACGCCTTTATTTTCAGTCATTTAATTATTTTACCTTCCGTCACGTTTTAAATATCGCACTTTCTTTTAATTAGACTTAGATTTATTTTCACGCTCTTTTAATACTTGCCCTTTATTTCAACGACATTTACTTTTAAGTCTTTGCACATTTAATTAAAAACCAACCAAAAATATTTGTTTCCACCAAAGATCAACTGAGTCACATAGAGAACTAAGATCAATTCGATTAGACACACTAAAACGAACTTAATTTTAACAAGAGTAAAATCTTGTATCAAATGGCGCCGCTGCCGGCTCTTTTCGTTAAGATCAATAGTTTTCTGTGAGAGACACATTGCTTTTTGGGATCCGTTCACTTGTGAACGTTATTTCTCTTGCATAAAAAACTCATAAAAATTAAAAATTGATAAAAACCCATAAAAATTAAAAATTTCAAAAATCCAAAAAGATTTTATCTCTATTGTGTATATATATTGTCTTTGTGTTTGGTTTTGTTTTCTTTTGCATTTTCAGGTGTATGCGTACTAGATCTTCTAATTATCAAGAGCCCGAGCCTCAAGAAGATTTAGATATGGCAGGTGTTAACAACAATAATCAACTACCGCACCTCAATAATAATAATAATAACAACAATGCTCCCCCACAGCCCGATCTTCGGACCATGGAGGAACTTTGTCAACCAACAATGTTTGGACGAGGAGGACCGATTGCGCCGATGCAAATCAACGCTCCTGAGTTTTCGTTGAAGCACCACATGATTCAGCAAGTACAAACAAACCCATTTAGAGGATTGCCTGATGATGATGCCAACAAACACCTCGACAAGTTCATTACTATCACCCAGAGCATGAAGTTGGCTGGTGCCACAATGGATGAACTTCGCCTACAACTCTTTCCACACACTCTAATACATCATGCCGAGAAATGGTTTGATCGTCTCCCGAAGAATTCTATTCACACTTGGGATGACATGACTCAACGCTTTTTGTCGCGCTACTTTCCACCATCCATGGTCACAAGCTTGCGCAATCAGATCAGCGGTTTCATGCAAGATCCCGATGAATCTCTTTTTGATGCTTGGGAGAGATATAATGTCTTGATCGATAGATGTCCAAACCACAACATGCTCCCTGTGACCTTAATCGATACTTTCTACAACGGATTGACTTTTCGAGATCGTGATACGATTAATGCAGCCGCCGGTGGCACATTCATGAAAAGGAGACCCGAGGAGTGTAGAGAGTTAATTGAGAACATGACTACTCACCACAAGAACTGGGATTCCTCTGCATCTTCTAGGAACAACCCGAGAGTCAATGTTTCCTCAACCTCAGCAAACCCTGAGATGACCGAACTCACTCGCATGATGACTGAAATGAGCAAAAGTATTACGCTTCTCGCTTCAAACCAACAACAACAACAAGTTAAAGCGGTTGCTAATCCTTGTGAAACATGTGGCGGTCCTCACTCATACACCGATTTTCTTCGACACAAGGAAATCCGGAAAATGTGTATGCAGCTTACGGTAATTATTCACCGGAAAATTACCAAGCTCGACAACAAGGGGATAGAAACCTGCTGAGCTACCGATCCAACAATTACCTTTCACCCGGTTTTTCTCCTCAAAACCAAAACCCCGTCAACAACTACACTAGAAGCAACCAAATCCCACCAAGAGCTTCTAATCCTTATCACCCACCCACCCAACAACACTCACCCATTAATTCCGATGTTGAGGCCATCATGAGAACCCAAGGTGAGCAAATCAAGAACTTGCAGAGCCAAATTATCAATCTTAAAGGAGATATCACAAAGCAAGGAAATGAGATAAGATCCGAGCTTCGAAATGATATTCAATCCTCTTTCAGCAATCAAACCAATGATTTGAAGAATATGCTTGCTAGTTTCTTGCCCCCTGCTCAACCTTCTTCTTCAAGTTCTCTACCTTCAAACACCGTCACCAATCCGCGAGCCAATGTGAGTGCTATTACTACTCGTAGTGGAGTCACCATCGTAGGACCACCAATCCCACCCCCATCATCTACACCTCCTCCACCACCATGTATCCCTACTCCTCCTACACCTAGTATTAGTGCACCATTACCGTCTCCGCCTCGACGTGATGAAGTTCCCACGAATGATCCTTCAACATCTCAACCTTTACCTACTACACCTGCACCCTCACCACCCAAACCTAATATCCCTTATCCTTCTCGCTTGGGCAAGAACAAAATGCTAAACAAGGAGGACGCTCAAGTGACTAGCTATATCAAGATGATTTCTCAAATGAACTTCAACATTAGCTTTCTTGAAGCACTTGTCCACATGCCCAAATTTGTTAAAGCATTTAAGGAATTGCTTAACAAGAAGGAGAAGCTTATTGAACTCGCCAACACACGATTAAATGAAAACTGCTCTGCAGTTATTCTTAAAGAATTACCGGAAAAGCTTGGAGATCCTGGTCGATTTGTGTTGCCTTGCGTGTTCAACAAAACTGAAGAATTTACTGCCCTTGCTGATCTCGGGGCTAGTATTAATTTGATGCCTTTGAGTGTTTGGAAAACACTGTCATTGCCCGACCTCACTCCAACAAAGATGACTCTTGAACTTGCAAATCGCACTCTCGCTTACCCTGTTGGTATAGCCGAAGACGTGTTCATTAAAGTTGGCACATTTACTTTCCCGGTCGATTTTGTCGTAGTTGATTATGAAATGGACCCTCGTATTCCTTTAATACTTGGTCGGCCATTTTTGAGAACCGGACGTGCTTTAGTAGATGTGGCCGAAGGTGAGCTAATCTTACGAGTCGGGGATGATGCAAAAGTTTTCAAAATGGGGAAGCTTACTAGTTTAACCTTTGGAGGTCGAGAATCAGTGAATATGATAAATGTGCTCGATGACTTTACCGTCTATGACAATCCTCTATTCGATTCTTACATCGATAATCCACTCTTTGACGATGATCTGGATGATTCTCGCTCTACTTTGGACGCTTCTCCCATTTATGATTCTCAACCGGTCTTTGACGCTTATGATGATGATGATTCTAGCTCAGATTCGGATGATTTTGATTGTACTTCTGAGTATCCCGAGCTGCCTACTTTCGATGATTTTGATGAGGCTGATACTCTATCGAGCGATTCTTCACATGATGAAGATCCTCCGTCATCACTCGATCCTATTTTGGACGATTATTCATTTGAGGAAGATTTCTCTGAATTTCTCAACACATACTTCCCTCATGAGAGTGATGCTCGTCCTTTTGACTTTGAAGATTATCGTCTTGATCCTACTTTGGATTTGAAGAGCATTTTGTCAAAGGAGAAGAAACCGGTCGACACCGAAATCCGTTGCACGTATGATTTGACACCTCTTTGTCCCACTTCTGAGGACGAGGTTGTGCTTCTTTGCGGATCTTCTTCACACTCGGCTGAGCCGGAGTGCTATTTTCCCCTGAAGGAAAAGGTGTTCGACCCCGGTATTGAAGTCTTTAAGCCATCTCAGTATCCACCTGATGAAATAAAAGGAAAAATCTTTGGAAATCTTGAAGACATGCTTGCACCACTTCATCCTTGCTTCTACTGTGCTCCATCATTGCTTAAGGGAACCTTGCCACTTCTCTTTTGGCTTGCCTTGTTCGCCTTAAGCTCTTGCTTAGTGATGGATGAAAACTATGTCTTTGATCCTGGTGGATTTGTTTCATGCTACTTCCGTTGATGATCAAGGTCGAGTCAGGCTCATGACTCGGTTAACAAAAATTCAGCGCTTCTTGGGAGGCAACCCATGCATCTATCTTTCTGCTTTCTTTATCATAAGTGTAGGGGGACCTTTTGGATTGCTATTTCCTCTCCTCACTTCTTAATCAGGGATTCGAGCTTCAATGATCCATTCTTGATGATTCTTGACGACCCGTGATTCCGTGTTCTACTTCTTCCCGGTGCTATCCTAAACTCTTTTCGATTCACTATTTTATATTTTCTCAATATTAAAATAGGAATCCCTTTAGTTGTCTTTTCCTTAGCAAGAGTTAAACAACGTGCACAATGTCCTAAGTGTAGGGGAGTTTACTCCCACATGCTTAAACATTGAGGACAATGTTTATCTTAAGTGTAGGGGGGACTTCTATCGAAGTTAAGTGGTCTTTTCCTTGTATTTGTCCTCATTTTAACCGGAAAATCAATTTTTCGACATTTTTCAAAATTTTTGATCTATTTTGGCCTATTAGTTTTTCCCTTTGTATAGTTATTTTCTTTCCTCATTAGAATAAATGTTTAATAAGTGGTTTTAATTTTCAAACGTTGTGAATCTTTTGACTCAATCCGAGTTTACTCTAGCTAGTATCCTTAACGTGTTTAAGTCAAGTTTTGCTAGGCTTTTATATAGGGAGCTATAAAACGCGAAAGTCTTAACTCTCACGGGTTAAGAACAAGAACTTTTCGCAAGTTCCTATAATTGATCCTAGAGAGTCGTTTATCAAGGGAACTTTAAGAAGCAATTTTTAAACTTGAAAAAGTCTAAGAATTTGCAAGATCCTATAGGCGACTCGAAAACCCAAAACTTTGATTTAATAGGCTAAGTATCCACGAGTCTCATTACTTGAGATTTTAAACTGTGGAGAACGAGAGATGATAGAGCCAATTATAAGTCGGT
Organism: Glebionis coronaria; assembly: GCA_025667525.1. NCBI lineage: Eukaryota > Viridiplantae > Streptophyta > Magnoliopsida > Asterales > Asteraceae > Glebionis > Glebionis coronaria. The sequence continues at coordinate 357,903,566 of CM046877.1, forward strand.
ATTCTTTCGTGAATTTATGTGAGTTAATTATAAGCCTATTCTCCCATCGCTTGCTAAAAAATTTATCTGCTAATAAATAAGGTTGTACGATTTGAAAAGTTACTTAGCTTTTAGCCCCAGATCGTTTAAAAGTTGCTCGGTAATGACGAGAGTTCATAGCCAAGGCATAACTTATGAAGCGGGGCGCGAAGATTGGCGAGTCCGAAAAGGCCCTAACAAGGCATGAGGGCTATGTTTTGTTGCTAAAGATCCAAAGTGATGTGAAGAATCATTTATCGAAAATCAATATGAAGGATCGAGACACACGACGTAAAGCAAAACTCCCAAAAAGTCATGGAGAAGTGTATCCGAAAAGACCCTAACAAGGTATGAGGATAAATAGATCCAAGTCAATAAAGGAGGCGGATCGTTGTATATCAAAATCCAAAATAAAGATTGGAGAAAAATGAAGAAGTCGTGGTCCATATATGAAGAATCTCTCAAAAATTCCAAGTGAAGAAATTCCAATGATGAAGAGGAGACCATTATTTCATGAACGTCTCTCAAGATTTGAAGTATGAAGTCGCTGCCAAATATCGGCCCGAGAAAGGTCTCAAATCGCGAACCAAGTTATGCCAAGATATGAACTTTCTGATATCCCGAGAAGCAGTTTTAAAAGATTTGGTCCTTTAGCTAACTATTGATTAAATCGTTCACTTTATTTTCAGACTAAATAACTATCGAAATAAGTCAAACAATGCATCTTCGTGATCATTCAAGACAAATAATAAAATATAAGAGATACCCATAGGAATAAGGGAGTCTAAGTGAATAATTGGCCCACATGAGTTCGTGTTAGTCTACTAACTTATAATAACAATGATCTCGTTTTTAAGCTTGGTTTGGAGAAAGTGAAAAGTTGAGGATGATGATTATTCATAACATTTTCAAAACCCAAGGTATGCTTTTAATTTCTTTGCTTTGCATTTTTATAATTTTCTATCTCTTTAATAAAGGCCAATGTGGATTGATTATGATGAAAAGTGTAAACATGCTTGGTAACTAATGCATTGCATGAGGACATTGCAATGGTCAAGTGTAGGGGATTTGATAGGTGTGTAAACACCCATCTTTTCTACCACTTAATTACAATAATAACCGGACCAAAACGTGTATTTTATGTCTTTTATGTCGGAATTATGCGTGGTTTGTGTTTTTGTTGTGATTTAGGACGAAAAGGTGAAAAGTGGAGAAAACACGGGAATTCACGGGCATTTACGGACTTTTATTGAAGAAAAGGATGAAAGACGAAGTCAAGAAGTCAAAAGTGGATAAAGAACGGAAGTCCAAGACCAATTCTGAAGATTTATCGAAGAAAAAGTCAAAAGACGAAAGTTTACTTAAAGCCGAGGAACTCAAGTCTTATTTATCGAAGAATTAAAAGACGAGTCCAAAGAAATCCCGAGCCAAAAGTCATCACATTCCAAGATTAACAAAAAGATTAAGAAGGAAGGACTTGATGGTGCAATTAACAAGAAAGGAAGGAGAGAGGAAGCTTCCTCTAACCTCTCCCCTAAACACCTATAAATACTCTCATTTTCATTCCATTTAGTTTTGTTGGCTAGATTGATAAACTAGTTCTTCCACCTTTCATTTATGCACCTTTATTTACTTGTCATTTAAATACATGTTTTGCACTTTAATTACTTTTAATTCCAAGTAAGTTTTTAATTTGTGTTCTTTAAATTCTTGTCTTTACCTTTCTTTATCATTTGATCAAGTTCTTTTTATCAATCTCATTCTACCTTTCTCTCTTTTTGTTTCGGTTTGAATTTCGGATTAAGCAAGGTTTTGCTTAATCCATTTGCTTATTTTGATTAAAGTTTCGTCCTTTTTGTTTCCTCACACGAAATAAGCCACGAGATTGACAACCTTGTGTGCTTATTTGGAATTTTTCTTAAGTATTTTGAAAAGTTTTCCTTAAAGTTTTGATTTTTAAGTTTTGATTTCATTTAAGTTTAGTCTTTTAAATTTCAAAAGCTTTTAACTTTTTAGCTTATTGTCATGTTTTGATTCCGTTTCATTCAAGTTCTTGTTCACGGCTTATTAGAAGTAGCTTATTTAGTAATTGTGCTTATTACGAAGTTGGCCCCATCGGAAAGTTAGGGTTTTCCACATTGCGACGGCTTGCAATTCCACATTCCGATAGTGACAGTATTGGATCCAAGGGTTTTGCATTCCGATCCGGGATTGCGATAGGTGTACCATTTCCTCATTCCGATCTGGGGATTGCGATCGCATATTGCGATCGCTCTTTCCGACGGCTCTTGAGGCTTGTTAAGTCGAAGTGCTGCCCAATTTTCCGTAGCCTCATTCCGATAGGTACATTCCGATAGGTACATTCCGACAGGTTACATCTTGGTATTCCGATAGCATACATTTCGATCTGGGCTACATTGCGATCTGAGGTTGTTAGGTTATTCCGATCTGAAAAGGTGACATATTCCGATCTGGGTTTCTTCAACATTCCGATAGGTGGTGTGTTCATTCCGATGGTAGGTTGATCGGAATATATTCCGATCTGGGTTAACTTTTATGTTTTGTCTTGTTTAATTTTTAGTTTATGTCTAATTTAATTTCCGTCACGCCTTTATTTTCAGTCATTTAATTATTTTACCTTCCGTCACGTTTTAAATATCGCACTTTCTTTTAATTAGACTTAGATTTATTTTCACGCTCTTTTAATACTTGCCCTTTATTTCAACGACATTTACTTTTAAGTCTTTGCACATTTAATTAAAAACCAACCAAAAATATTTGTTTCCACCAAAGATCAACTGAGTCACATAGAGAACTAAGATCAATTCGATTAGACACACTAAAACGAACTTAATTTTAACCAGAGTTGTAAAACCCGTAAAATAAGGTCATAATTTAATTCTATTTTCAATTATTTTGAAGTATTTTATAACGTTAAATATTATTATGTTTAACGGTTTAAGTTGAAACCGATATTAAATATTATATTTTAATATTTTGACGAGCAACGAGGACTACTAGTGATCGCGATACCGACGGATGCCAAAAATTTTATATTTTATTATCGATAGTTTCGATATTTAATACTTTCGACGATATCGTTTCAATTACGTATCGAGTCGTTATATTATTATTTTTCGTGTGCGTTTCAAACTTTTAAAAAGTACAATCTAACATTTTCAGGTAGTGAAATATTTTCTCGTATAATATTTTGAAACTTATTTTTGTGTTGGTTGACGAACTCACAATTTACGGATTTAAATTTGGGCTTACGTGCATAATTTAGCGTCCTTTACGACTAAACCGAAAACCTTAGGATTACGTATTTACGTTTTTGAACTCCGTTTTTGATGAGACAATTTTTATTGGATTCGTTTTGTGACGTTGATTCATAATTATAAAAACGTTTTTCGTGAAACGACCCGAGGGCACGCAAATCGAGAAAACTAGAATCGAGGAATACCCGTAAACTAGTGAGATGGGACAAAATACATTGTCCCACCCCACTAGCTAGTTTGGATGGCACCAACATGACACCACAACCTTATGTGGCATCATGTTAGCTAAATGTTTACAAGTGTAAACAAAGCTTACTCTTTAAGCTTTTCCTAGTCAAAACCACTAGCAACTAACTCACACCACCATTTCCTTACATGCAAAATCAACACAAATCCTCTCAAAACCTCCCACCATTGCCATCCACTTTCAACTACAAACACCCCTTTTGATCTTTTCTAGCCATGAAATACATGTTTACTAGCTCTATCATGGAGTTATCTTGAAGCCTTGATCATTTGGTGGCCATATTAACAACATTGGAGATGATTTGCTTGTGTCCTAGGGCTGATTTCTCAACTATTGTTCTTGGTGTTGATGATCTTGGAGTTATTTGTGGTGTTCATCAAGTTCTTGTCTTCCAAAAACAAGAAATACACTTGGTTGGTAAAGAAGATCATCCTCTCCATTTTCTCTTGTTATTTTTGTAAAGAACAAATGTATTTTATTTATTATTGTATATGTATATGATGTATATATGATGATAAAAATGTTGTGTGGGGATCAAGTGTTGATAGATATGCTTAAAAAGGTTAATAACTATAAGAAATGAGGCTAAAATCATGCTTATTTAGTTGGCTGTATAAAAACAGTATATAACTAAAACTTGAACTGATAAAATTGCATGGTATGATCCATTTACAGTAAGTACAAGATGTTATACACATGTGAGAGTTGGCCATGCAATGGAATCAATATAATGAGTGAGATATGATCAAAACAAGTTGGGTGTTCTAATCTGAATAAGCAGTTTTGTAGGGACTGTTAAGGCAAGATAAACTTAAAATGAGCAGTAGCTATAACTAAGTTAAATGTAGCACATAATATGAAGAACATGTCATCCAAAAATGAGCTTCTACTTCATTATAGAACTCTAGATATGATAAAAATGGTGAACATGAAGATAAAAATCAGATTTTGAGAATTAATGTTTATTATTATTATATAAGCACTCAAATTTTATTTTATAAAATGTAAAATAAAAACCCACTAACTTATGAAACTTATTTATATAAATATGTAAAAGGTTAATTAAATGGATAAATTATATAAATGGTTATGGAATAATACTTATAAGTAATAAAAACAATAAACTTGATTTTTACGACTTTTTCGGCTATTACCATAAAATTAACGTTTTTCGCCAAATAAAACTTAGACGATCAAACCCGTCTAATGTAAAGTTTATAAAAGTCATATACTGATATATAAGTAACTAATACAAGTAAAAACCGATAAAACCCGAACTATAGGACATACGGACATTAACGAGCTAAATAAGCATATTGGACTAATAATTGGACTAAATAAGTTAAACACTTATAAAAAGAACTTATTGGGCTTAACCCATTTGGGCTCAACATGGAAAGTATAGATACTGATAATATAGGCATAAAATGGATTAAAACAAGTTAAAGAACTTATACTAAGCTTATTGGACTCAAAATAGGTAAGTAGGTAAAACTAGTAAACTAGTAAACTAGTAAAAAGTTACCAATACGTAAACACTAAAATGAGTAAACAAGGATATATAAACCCACTTGATCATCATCATATGTACAAAATCATCATATGTATATTGTTATTTTGATAAAAGTCATTAGACAAGAGTCTAAGACCGATTATTATTTATATAGGTTTCCGTGACCGAAGCACGCCCATAGCCGATAATCCGCCTTTCATTATCAACGTGAGTCTATAGCCTCGCTTTATACTAGTTATTAAATGATTTTAAACCCGCGAGGGGGAATACATGTTTTATAAACTTAGAACACAAGATTTTTATGGTATGCTTTGTCCTTTTATGAATGGACCCGTGGTTGCCTTTAAATTGCATTAAGTGATTGCCTTTGTGAAAACCTCAATTATGGACCGTTAATTAACCTATGATGGGTTAACCGCTAGTACAATTAATAGATCTATGGGGGAAGCCGCCCCGGTTCAGTTTTTGTGGACTTGTCATAGAAGCTTAGGCCCGACCTCCACACTGTTTGAGCATATTGTATTGAGAAGTCAGGTATACGGCAATGTACCAATAATCTGGAGGTAACCGACAATTAATAAATCTCTCGTCTTATTAGACTGATATGGGAGTGTCTAAGGGCTCGGTTCCATGAGCTTATTGCAATTTATGCTATATACAATTATCATTGTTGATGCAAATTATTATTTGATGCTTATAAGCATGCCACAAACTTATAATCTTTGCTTGTGTTCAAATTGATTTCATAAACCTATAGATTCACTCGGCATTTTTGCTGATCGTTTTACTCACATGTATTTCAGGTAATCAAGAAGTGGAAGCTTGGAGGTCACGGGGAATGAAGTTGTGCACTGCTTTTGTTGTTCAAACTCTTTGATTTATTTATCGTTCCATTTTCAAAACAAACCAATATGTTGTTTTAACTTATCTTTTGGTAACGATTACTTGGGACTACGCTACTCTGACAAATGTTTTAGGAACGATAAATCTAAAACGTCTCTTTTCGAGTCGTTCTTTATAAATTATGTGTTGTTGTATCATTGTTTAGCACCCAAAGATGTATTCCGCTGCGTGTAAATTTGGGGGTGTTAAAGATTGGTACCAGAGCCATGAGTTATAGAGAACTAGGTCTTTTTCTAAAAACCTAAACTATAACTGTCAGTTTTATTTTTCAAAGAGTCGGTGCACATGATTTCGCGTGACTTCAGGTTCAAGCTACTTCTGGGATTACAACTTTAGTATACATTATTATGTATGCCTTATTGCTAAGTATTTCTAAATAAATACTATAATCCTTTATCGATATATATTTATGTCGTTAAACTTTTCGATAAAAGTTTATCATTTATTAATGATTAACTTAAATAAATACAATGAATTTTCAAGATCTTTTTGTATATATTTTTGAAGTATTTAAATTGCTTTTATTGCAAAAATTTTATATTATGACCTTACATACCTTCATCTGCGCGCGTTACTTTCATTATTTAACCCTTTGAGATATCTAAGTAGATATCCAAATCGTCTTCCGGCTATTTGTGCTTGGACGTCTTGAAACGTAATTTCTAGACCATTGTGTAGCTCAATGTGTCCTTGGAATAGACTAACCGCTATTTATTAACATTTATATGTATCGACTCCGAAGTGTATTGTTCACTTATATCTCGGTAACGTCATCGTCATTTTATAAATCATCGTCTAGATTATGGCACTAGAATTGGAATACGATTTTACTTATATAAAATTGTATCATTTGTTTTTCATTAACCTTCTCGCTCCCGGAGTGTAGCATGTTAATGTTCCATTATTTTCTTGTTATGTTTTGTGTTTTTGACAATCGTGGCACCAAGGAGATTTGCCTACATTGCATTTTGAAATCTAAATTACGAACGTCTTTCACCGTCTTGCTTCCTAAATTTCGTGTTGAATACCTTGAAGCGTTTTCTGTCATTCATCATGCTATATTTTATTTGATGCTCATTACGAGATTTATTTTTCGTTGTTATAAAATCCACAAGACATGTGTGTATATATGTATATATTTTGAGTCGTTAAGAAGTGTCGAAAAATACACTTTATGCAGAAACTGTAGGGGCAGTACAAACAGGTCAAAACTTAAAAGTAAAACCTATGTTTTAAAATAAAATAGTCAAACCTGCACAGAACTTCCAGGGGTATTTTGGTCATTTTGCATTGGTTTTCAGGTCTTGGGTAAAACTAGAAAGTCGTCTGAAACGTCGTTTTGCATCAAAATGCTTTAGACTCCGAGTCTTGGAAATGTCGTTTATCGGGTCAATTAATCGGCTCATATTTAAAAGTTAAATCTGATAGAAAATTCAGAACATGAGTTTTAAATGTTTCTAAGCTGTTTTGATTTCATTTGAGATCGTAAAATTTTAACAAATATTATTTTACAACTAACGAATACTAGTTGCATGTGAAAATGTTTAAAAATAGAAACAGTACAGGATTAGCAATTACCGGATAAATGGTATAATTTAAAAACGAATAACATACTTTCTTAAAAGCATGTTGTGTCGAGTATCTTACAAAGAATACACATGTGGATTGTTTATTCTTTTCATATATATGACTCATTTGTCATTCGATGTTATTTTATTTTCATTTTCTTCTAACCTTCCATTGAATTGGGTTGAGTTTTGAAGTTTTGCCTTCACATTCTTCGTCGACATTCTTATCACGTGTTTCATGGCGTTTTCGTCTAAACCTTATAATCTTTTGAAACCTTAACAACTTGTAACCATTTCATTGGTTGTTTTATGAGCTACTATTTGCCACTTTTTGCAAAACTTTGACTACTTTATACGTTGTCATAATGTCATATTATAAATAAATCTGATATTGTTTTACGATTATTTTCACCAATTATTTTTACTTTGGTCTTATAAAATACTTTTCGAAAGATTAAAAGTTACTTATTAAGTATCTCACAAATTACTTGTATCCTATAAATTTATAAACTATTTTTAAATTCCATTTTACAGATGACATGGTTTATATAAACATAAGAAACGTAATACTTTTCGACGAAAAGGAGCACTGCATTGCTAGCCCTAAATTATACATGGCCTGATCACCTATGTCTAATTTAGAAGAAGCCATGCTAGGATGAATAGTAGTCACCTTAAAAAAAATATTGATAATAATCAACTTTTTACTTGTATTTATGATAAAGATAAATAAAATGAAATAAAGTGAAAAGAAGTTTTGAAAACCCTTATAATTTATGCAAGTGGCGCAATTTCTATGCATCCGCGTACGTTTTCTTACCTTTTCTTAAACGAATTACGCGCTTACGAATACGTTTTTACTCGACGATCGCTTTTTTTTCACTTGTTACTTCATTTTGTCTTATAACTGATTTCTTTTGACCGTTCGTTTAATTACTGACTGTTGATAAATGACTTGAAAGTCTCGATGTTTTATCCTTCCTTCTCGTCCAATCTTCTTTATGCGACTGGGTAGATCTTTGGAATGTCTCCGCACGTGAATAATGAATTATCACTAGAGTGATTTCCGTATATCTGGGATGACGTCCGTCACTCTCGTTTGTCTCGAAACCCACTCTTGTGAACCGTGCTTTGACCTCTCTCTTTAAACACTAACATCGTTCATTTGATTTGTTTTAAATAAAAGTGATTATTAGAAATTTTATTTTATTAAAATTTTTGTATGGATCTTATTTCCGATCATGTATCGACCACTGCTAAGTTAACGAGCTGATGTTGGTGAACCACCGACCGCACTAACAAAATTGACAACTTGTTTAATCTATTATTTCTTATCGTCTTACCATCGACGCCTTTATTTTATTATTCTCTTTAAGAATTCATACGACATCTGCTTCGTCCTCTTTTGTACCGCTGATTTCGTACTAATTGTTGACCATTATTTCCATTCGTATTCGTTTGTTATCTTGTCACATTTTGAAACCCGAATGTATCCCATATTTATTTTGAAATAATAAACACCTTTATGTATTTCTACAAAGTATTATAAAATTTTTATGAAACTTTTATACATTTTCCAATGATTTTCAATTATCGAAATAACCATTACAAGTAAAAGGTCAAATTTATACATCATATTTTGTAAAACTAAAACTAATGTCTAACATGAAATTATACTATATCTTTTGAACTAAGTGATTTATCATACTTTACTTTTAATGTAATGAAATTACCAGTTTAATTTATATTCCTAATAATAATTTAATTTGGAAAATTATATCTTCTAATTGTAACCAACAATATGAGTTTAATTTATAAAATTCATGTCATTCTTTCAAAAGTTTCTTAAGACAACCAAAATAAATTTTGAAACTATTTTACTTCTATTTTTGATGTATCATCTTTATCAAGAAAGTACCTCAACTGAGTTTTAAGGTAATACCAAATCCGGGACGGATAATTGTGACAAATGTTATTTTAATGATAATGTATAATTCATTCTTCGCTCTCATTTTTCTAGTATTGTGAATAATTATGTTTTACGGTTACGTGAGTCGAGATCCCTCGTCGTTTATACGTTTATTGAAGTCATTTTTATCTCGTTCTGTTCCTCGTATTGAAGATCACTATTTTATTCTGAGTTTAAAATGAATCTCAGGAAGCAGTGTATAAGAGGAAACGATAAGTGTCACCAGGATTTATGTGTGTACTCGTGGAATGATTGAGGACCGAATCTCTTAATGAATGGAGTTAATAAATTCGTTACGACCTCGAGGAGTATGTTGAAGCCGACACCGCAAGTGGAAAGACTCTTGAGATATTATCAAGGGTTCGTTCAAGGTTTTCTCGATGATTAACGGTGGAGATCTATACTCGATGTTTGTGTTCGACCTTTTCTTTTATGTACTTATATGGTGTGTGATCTAGTCAAATGATCGTAAGTTGTGAGAACTTGAGACGGCATCATCCGATGACGTCCGATCATGTAGAACACATATTATGTAATATCTTTTTGACTTTCAACGACGATATTTATTGAGACTTTAATGCGCGTTGGCGAAAGTGAGGCAAGTTGAGCGCCGGGACGTCGCTCCCTTAAGGTGGTGAGGATGTAAAACCCGTAAAATAAGGTCATAATTTAATTCTATTTTCAATTATTTTGAAGTATTTTATAACGTTAAATATTATTATGTTTAACGAATTAAGTTGAAACCGATATTAAATATTATATTTTAATATTTTGACGAGCAACGAGGACTACTAGTGATCGCGATACCGACGGATGCCAAAAATTTTATATTTTATTATCGATAGTTTCGATATTTAATACTTTCGACGATATCGTTTCAATTACGTATCGAGTCGTTATATTATTATTTTTCGTGTGTGTTTCAAACTTTTAAAAAGTACAATCTAACATTTTCAGGTAGTGAAATATTTTCTCGTATAATATTTTGAAACTTATTTTTGTGTTGGTTGACGAACTCACAATTTACGGATTTAAATTTGGGCTTACGTGCATAATTTAGCGTCCTTTACGACTAAACCGAAAACCTTAGGATTACGTATTTACGTTTTTGAACTCCGTTTTTGATGAGACAATTTTTATTGGATTCGTTTTGTGACGTTGATTCATAATTTATAAAAACGTTTTTCGTGAAACGACCCGAGGGCACGCAAATCGAGAAAACTAGAATCGAGGAATACCCGTAAACTAGTGAGATGGGACAAAATACATTGTCCCACCCCACTAGCTAGTTTGGATGGCACCAACATGACACCACAACCTTATGTGGCATCATGTTAGCTAAATGTTTACAAGTGTAAACAAAGCTTACTCTTTAAGCTTTTCCTAGTCAAAACCACTAGCAACTAACTCACACCACCATTTCCTTACATGCAAAATCAACACAAATCCTCTCAAAACCTCCCACCATTGCCATCCACTTTCAACTACAAACACCCCTTTTGATCTTTTCTAGCCATGAAATACATGTTTACTAGCTCTATCATGGAGTTATCTTGAAGCCTTGATCATTTGGTGGCCATATTAACAACATTGGAGATGATTTGCTTGTGTCCTAGGGCTGATTTCTCAACTATTGTTCTTGGTGTTGATGATCTTGGAGTTATTTGTGGTGTTCATCAAGTTCTTGTCTTCCAAAAACAAGAAATACACTTGGTTGGTAAAGAAGATCATCCTCTCCATTTTCTCTTGTTATTTTTGTAAAGAACAAATGTATTTTATTTATTATTGTATATGTATATGATGTATATATGATGATAAAAATGTTGTGTGGGGATCAAGTGTTGATAGATATGCTTAAAAAGGTTAATAACTATAAGAAATGAGGCTAAAATCATGCTTATTTAGTTGGCTGTATAAAAACAGTATATAACTAAAACTTGAACTGATAAAATTGCATGGTATGATCCATTTACAGTAAGTACAAGATGTTATACACATGTGAGAGTTGGCCATGCAATGGAATCAATATAATGAGTGAGATATGATCAAAACAAGTTGGGTGTTCTAATCTGAATAAGCAGTTTTGTAGGGACTGTTAAGGCAAGATAAACTTAAAATGAGCAGTAGCTATAACTAAGTTAAATGTAGCACATAATATGAAGAACATGTCATCCAAAAATGAGCTTCTACTTCATTATAGAACTCTAGATATGATAAAAATGGTGAACATGAAGATAAAAATCAGATTTTGAGAATTAATGTTTATTATTATTATATAAGCACTCAAATTTTATTTTATAAAATGTAAAATAAAAACCCACTAACTTATGAAACTTATTTATATAAATATGTAAAAGGTTAATTAAATGGATAAATTATATAAATGGTTATGGAATAATACTTATAAGTAATAAAAACAATAAACTTGATTTTTACGACTTTTTCGGCTATTACCATAAAATTAACGTTTTTCGCCAAATAAAACTTAGACGATCAAACCCGTCTAATGTAAAGTTTATAAAAGTCATATACTGATATATAAGTAACTAATACAAGTAAAAACCGATAAAACCCGAACTATAGGACATACGGACATTAACGAGCTAAATAAGCATATTGGACTAATAATTGGACTAAATAAGTTAAACACTTATAAAAAGAACTTATTGGGCTTAACCCATTTGGGCTCAACATGGAAAGTATAGATACTGATAATATAGGCATAAAATGGATTAAAACAAGTTAAAGAACTTATACTAAGCTTATTGGACTCAAAATAGGTAAGTAGGTAAAACTAGTAAACTAGTAAACTAGTAAAAAGTTACCAATACGTAAACACTAAAATGAGTAAACAAGGATATATAAACCCACTTGATCATCATCATATGTACAAAATCATCATATGTATATTGTTATTTTGATAAAAGTCATTAGACAAGAGTCTAAGACCGATTATTATTTATATAGGTTTCCGTGACCGAAGCACGCCCATAGCCGATAATCCGCCTTTCATTATCAACGTGAGTCTATAGCCTCGCTTTATACTAGTTATTAAATGATTTTAAACCCGCGAGGGGGAATACATGTTTTATAAACTTAGAACACAAGATTTTTATGGTATGCTTTGTCCCTTTATGAATGGACCCGTGGTTGCCTTTAAATTGCATTAAGTGATTGCCTTTGTGAAAACCTCAATTATGGACCGTTAATTAACCTATGATGGGTTAACCGCTAGTACAATTAATAGATCTATGGGGGAAGCCGCCCCGGTTCAGTTTTTGTGGACTTGTCATAGAAGCTTAGGCCCGACCTCCACACTGTTTGAGCATATTGTATTGAGAAGTCAGGTATACGGCAATGTACCAATAATCTGGAGGTAACCGACAATTAATAAATCTCTCGTCTTATTAGACTGATATGGGAGTGTCTAAGGGCTCGGTTCCATGAGCTTATTGCAATTTATGCTATATACAATTATCATTGTTGATGCAAATTATTATTTGATGCTTATAAGCATGCCACAAACTTATAATCTTTGCTTGTGTTCAAATTGATTTCATAAACCTATAGATTCACTCGGCATTTTTGCTGATCGTTTTACTCACATGTATTTCAGGTAATCAAGAAGTGGAAGCTTGGAGGTCACGGGGAATGAAGTTGTGCACTGCTTTTGTTGTTCAAACTCTTTGATTTATTTATCGTTCCATTTTCAAAACAAACCAATATGTTGTTTTAACTTATCTTTTGGTAACGATTACTTGGGACTACGCTACTCTGACAAATGTTTTAGGAACGATAAATCTAAAACGTCTCTTTTCGAGTCGTTCTTTATAAATTATGTGTTGTTGTATCATTGTTTAGCACCCAAAGATGTATTCCGCTGCGTGTAAATTTGGGGGTGTTAAAAGAGTAAAATCTTGTATCAGTGGGTTTGTGTTTAAATATGTTTAGGAACATGGATTTGAAATATTGGAGCTAGGAAAACATTTTTCCTTGGTGATTTCAGCCCCAAAAGCCACGAAAATATTGGGGGTTTAGGTGTTCTTGGGTGTTTGATCTTAAATAAGATGGGTATGATTCTATTTTCTTGTTATTATTATTTAATTAATTATTGTGAGTGCTTGTTCTTATTTTTAATTTTTGGGTTTTGAATGAGGATGAACATACAAGTGATTTAGGGTATTTGGATTTGATTAGGATAGTTATTAGGTGTTATTAGGAGTATAGGAAGGATTAAAATTGGTCAAAAAGATGTTTTGAGGTGATTTTAAAGAAGTGATTTTAGAACAGATTGTTTGAGGGTATTTTTCGTGGGTTTAAGTCTAGGTCCAGGTTGGGAAGATAGGATATTGTTGTAGAGCTTATTTTTAGCTTCGATTCGGTATAAGGTAGAGCTTCTAACTCAAAACGAGTCAAAAGTTATGATATTTTAAAGTTTGAGGCGTACCGGGTGATGAAAATCACAAGGTACGGGTTTTTGTCAAAATATAGGTCGAATGTCTAGGATTGTAACTAGAGTTCTAAAAATGTTTGGAAGTTGTTCTCAGGCCCTAAACTTAGCATTTTGAGTCTATTTTCATAATCAAGAGTCGGATTTTCAAATGGCATTGGTTAAGATGGTCAAAACGATCTTACGAGTCGAGTGTGCAAAACTGTCCGAATTTTGTACTTCAAAGATGTGTTGGGCAGAAGGTCTTAGGAGTGAAAACATTTTATGAAATTTGGTGAGTAGTTTCTACAGATTATAAGTGATTTTTACAAATTTTCTCAGATTTTTAGGAGTGGTCTAAGTGGGGTAAAACAGCCCGTACATTCGGTATGTACCGGCAGAGTTGTAAAATGCGCGATAATTCTAGTAAAGTATAAAATGGTTCGTGTCTAGTAAATATCACTTGTATGGATTTTTGGCGTGAGTTTATATGAACTTTGAGTGTTCTTAATTGTGTACATACAGTACTTGAAGGTACTTGAATGTGTTGATTCATTACGTGCTTATTCGTTAGGTGTTGTATTTGATTTCCCGGGGCATCCTCATCGTCGGTGATCGATTTCGTTTACGCCGTAGTACTAATACTACCACTACCACCTAAGGTGAGTCTATAGCCTCGCTCTTTACTTATTTCAAATGATTTTACCCACGAGGGGGATACATGCTATTTAAAGAAAAATGAACATAAGTCATGAAGGATTGTTGGACCCGAATGTTGCCTTGAAATTGTGTTGAGTACCTAGTTGCAAAAGTCCCTAATTTCATGAACTATTAACTATTGTTTAGTCCTAGCGTGGATTAGAAATAGCCGCTTATACAAAGTGATAGTACTATGGGGTTGACTACCCTATCCGAGACGAGGGCTAGTACGTTGATACCCCCTGCGGACGGATAATTTGTGATAAGAGATAAGGTATAATTGCAACTAATGCCTTATTAGGGGCCTTGGTTTCATCTGAATCACGCCGGTAATTATTACGCGGGTGATTGAGTTAATGGTTTAGTGTCATGAGCTTAAACACAATTGTCATATCCTTGAATAATAGATTGTATGGCCACAATGCTATTGAATGATCATGATTGGTTTTTAATACTTATGTTCGACTTATGATTTGATAAACCTATAGATTCGCTCAACCTTTGTGTTGACGATTTTAAGCATGTGTTTCAGGTAACCAAGATTGATAGCAGTGGAGCATGCGAGGATGGAAAGTTGTTGTGGCTTGGCGGTCTACTTGTTTTCCTCCCTTTTTACACTTAAAACTCTTTTATATTATGTCATGTGAATGGAAATGTACTTTTGGGTTGAGATTCAGTGGGGACCTAAACGCAAACTCTGTTTTATATTTCTTTTGGGATTTGGAAAACTGTAGACTTGATGTTTTTAATAATGTTTGAACTTTTACGTCTCTTTGAGTCGTTTAATATAGCTTATGTGTGATGATAACTACATAGCACCCAATGTTGTAGTTCCGCTGCGCATAGCATTTGGTGGGGGTGTTATATCTAGTCCCTTGTTTTGAAACCTTGTTATAAATTTAAGACTTGAAAAACAAACATCAATGCATGTGGGGTTTTGTCGCCTCATCCGACGCACTGAAGCTCATGAATATCACCCATCAGCTTCAACATCAATGGTCAAAGCATTTAAAACCAATCAATCATGTGTTTGTAAATAAATTAAACGGCATTGAATTTTCTCTTTGAAAAAGAAAAACATTTTTCAAAAAGTACAATCAATTTATTAAGGAAATATTAAACGTCAACATCCACAACCAACAACCCTCTGACACAAAAGGCGTTTCACTATTCAAGATGACAGAAACCACTTCGTTTTTGCAAAACATTAATTAGAGAGTTTGTGTCCAATGTGCAAAAGAAACCCTAAAACTTTTTAATGTTTTACCCAAAATCAGTTTTAAAACATCAAAAAACATTATGGTTTTATAAATCTTTCACTTTGAAAAAATCATTCAACATCATTTTCAAAGATTTATCATTCTCACACACACAAACTCTCTATCTTTCATAATAAGAAAACAATGGAAGAATCATCCTCACAACAAGATGTAGAAATAACCCTAAACCCATCATCACATGTGAACTACCCAATTGATGATATCATAGTCAAACCTAAAAACCTTTGTCTTATCAAACCTAAAACCATAACTTCAATCCATGGGGAAGAAGTCTTGAACTTTGTGTCTAAGTGTGTGTTATGTAAAGCCTTGTTTAAAGATCCAGGATTCATGTACCAAAATCTTTTAAAGGAGTTCTGGTTTACTACAAAACCTTCAGAGAACAAGAAGTACATCGAATTTACTTCCACATCGGCTGAATTACATGGTAAAATTGGGTTAAAGTTGTTTAGGAGAGTTTTGGGGTTAAACGATTTGGTTAATTCGAGTAAGTATGAAGATGTACCTGCTGATTTCACAGTGGTCAAAACATTTTTTAAATAGATTGGGTATACAGAAGAAATCCCAGACAAGGGGCTTTTGAAAAGAAGTTGGTTACCACCTAAGAGGAAACTGCTAATGATTATTTTGATTGAATGCTTTGAGGAAAAATAGGCGGTTTATATAAAAATAATAAAAAGATGCCATAATTTTGTATTGTTTAGCAAAGGTGTAACACCCCACTTGGATAAATGGACCGTTACGTGTATTTATGGCGTGTCATCAAAGCATGCAAGGCAAATGTCTTGAAAACATTAACTGACCGTAACGGAAATACCGAAATCAAACATCCGTAATCCAAACATAAGCTTAAATATAAAAGATTAAGTGCAGAAAGGGAGGACTAAACAATGTCCAAACAGGCAAATTAATGTATGAAGTGCATAAAGTAAAGAAGCCTGGATAGCTTCCATCCAACACACATACTCTCTTAGAATCCTAAGAGCGTCCTTGTGTACCTGCCGTTTACGGCTGAGCATAACGCCCAGTGAACGGATATAAAGCATGATAAGAATGTACTGGAATGAAACGGATAATAAATACTGAAGCTATAAAACTGATAAGTAAAGAGCAGCAGAAAACTGTGTATGTTATGAAAAGTCTGATTTATAAATAGTAAAGTTGAATTATTATCTGTTAAATTTGAATACATGCATTTACTGTATTTTAAGTGCCAAGAGCTTATATAAGTCATGTGTTGTAACAACGTCTGCATGAATACATATAGGGGTGACCTCATCATGCTGTAGAGGGGTGACCTCTAACTGATAAGCTGGGTGGAGGGATCAACTCCAATGTGAAGGATGTAGAGCACACACCACATTCACCTGATAAGCTGTAAACTGATAACCTAGGATGCATCCATACGCCCCGCTGATAATACTGTTTACTGATTATGAGATAACTTATTTTATTTTTTGAACATTATGAGATAACTTATCACTTGAGAACATTTGTGATAATTTAGGGTATAAATTATAAAATCTTAAATGCATGGAATGCATATAGCTGACTTTGAATGAAGCAAAGTGCCAAAGACCCAAAGTGGACTAGTCCACAGTTAGAAATATTGTAAACGTTTTTCCAAAATATATGTTTATTGATACATCAATGGTTTTTGTTGTGTACTTCGTCTTCCACAATCGACTATCCACCATAAAACCGCAACTCGAACCGATTATTGCCTTGTTTTTATTTTGCTTACTAATAGACATGCTTGAGTTCAAAATTACCTTTACAATTTAGGTGACATTCTTAGAAGCTACAAAAATGTGATTCCATATATATTAAGCGGTATTTATACCCATCCATTGCAAACCAATGTAAGCATTTAAATTAACGATAAACCATAGTAGATTATAAACTACTTACGATAAACATTAAAATTCGAGGATTACCTCTGAGCCAAACAAACACAAGTATGAACCTCAACTCAAACACGGACACCAGAATAAAGGAAGCACGATCTGATTTAATCTCGAACCTAAAACTAACTTGAACCTCCAGGGAATGAAACCGAACATGGAGCAATCATATTTAGGAACAGTGGCCAGGTAAAAAACTAGTCTTTATTTCGATCGATCATGATTTATGTGTGTCGAAAGTGAACTAAAACACAGGTCATATATGGCTGCTACTCTCCTGATTTTATTATCTCTAATACGTTTTACCTTTGTTATATATGTTTGTTGTGAATGGGTAACAAATGGAGAAAGATTGGGCTTTTAAATAAAATCATATTACGGCCTAAGAGTTCGGGATCTTGGACGTGTCTAGCTGATTGACCCGATAAAATCTCCAATACGTTGCCTTTCTTACTTATATGATAATTACTCGAGACATGATAAGGATTTGATATGTAAGAGTTTCCATATATTTTATATAAATTGGTGTGTATTCTTGGTAAGAAACAAAGTATTTATAAGGATGTTAGTCAGTCCTTTTTTTTCTGAGAGATTTTCATGATGTGTTGAAACGAACGTTTCCTAAAATGACGGGATTCAAATCGCCTCTTTCAAAAAGTAAGAATTAAAAATCCTACATTTATATATTATCTTCAATGTAGACTAACTTGTACATCATTTATCACCGTATTATTCCAAACGTATTATAGTTTTACCATCACTACAGAAAGAATTTCGTTCTCAAACATTAGATGGGATCGTAAATATATAAAACTCGTGATAAGATATGAACCTCTCTACATGACTCTGTTAATTTTCTTTTGTAAAAACCAAATATCTTTCGTTCAAAATAAATAATATATATGAATAATTATAACCAATGATTTTAATATTAAATGCTTATTTTTTTTAAACTTTAGGTTATATTTAAATCATGACGAACTAAAATTCAAACTAAATTTTTGGGTTTTACAACTCTTCCTCTCTAAAAGAATAATAATTCATCCTCGAATTAGAAACTCGATATTACTACGAGTTTTATAATTCTTCCTCTCTAAAAGGAAAATTTGTCCTCGAATTAAGGTAATAAGCTGTTGGGTTATAGAAGCTGAAAGGATAAAAAAGCTGAAAAGACATGTATGTTGAAGGGACATGAACATGACATGACTGACAAGAACATAGAACGTGACATGACTGAAGAGGACATGGAACATCACATGACTGAAAGAAAACATGGAACAAAACATGACTGAAAGAACATAACTGAATTATGGTAGAAAAAAGATGAGAAGTCCGGATGGACTCCTCCGTTTCAAGTGGCTTCCCGCTCGAAACGGTTCCTTCAAAGATCTTGACACAGTGAAAATCTTGGTCCTAATGACCCTGTCCTGACGATGCTGAAGAGTTTTTGATTCCATACTTGAGATGGATTCCTGAATTTGATTGAAATGAAAAGTTATAACATGCAGGGTACATGGAATGATACGTACAATAACCTGAAAAGATAACATTTATATCTCTGAGCAACGATACTGAAGACATACTAGGACGAAAATACGTGAACGATTGTGAACATGTTACATGAGCAATTGTAAACGTGGTTCACGAACATATGATGAACGCTGTGCATGGAATATATAGTGAACGTAATACATAACATATTGGGAATGTATGCTGACTGAGGAGTAAATGACAAACGCTACGACATGAGACGTGAAACGTTTGCCTGGGTTATGGAAAAGTTGTGCTAAACCTGAGTCTGGTTTCTCAATCTTTCTATAATCATATCTAGAAACAAGATGTGATACGTGTATCGTGAAATGGAACACGAAGGTGAACATGAACGATGTCATGAATGCGAACGTAGACGTAGATAATGAGATGGACAACTTATAAACAAAATCATAATTGTGTACGTAAGACGTAGACGTGAAAGTAAACGTAGACGTGAGTAGGAAAATATTGCGAACGTGAATGTGAAGTAACCGTGATCGTGAAGATGAACGTGAATTTCTATCTGATATGATTGTTGATGGAATAACGAGAAATCGTCCGACCTCTTGCTGAAATTTCTGCCGATCTGCTAACTGCGTAATCCTTTCGGGTGAAAGAAATGTGTAGGCTGGGTTAAATGGTAGACAATGACTTAGATAGTATCATACTTTTCTTGAGTCTGTGGTAAACTGATAACAACTATATGGGAAACTTGTCTCATTTTTGTTCAGAAATTTCAAATGGTTGCACTAACTCATTAACATGTCGGCGTTCTATCTTAACCTGCTGGTGTGTCAGGCAGTTAGATATGAACATAGCTGCATCATGTGTTATGCTGCTTCTATCAAAATCTCGTTTGGGATCATGGTACAATCCTGTGGAATCTGGATGAATAGTCATGGAAGAACTATAAGTCTCGGTAAATTAGACTTTTCCTGGCGTAGGATCTTCTGGTTCACATAATGTATTGTAGGTTCTCTCCT
The DNA here is from genome assembly GCA_025667525.1 of Glebionis coronaria. Classification (NCBI taxonomy): domain Eukaryota; kingdom Viridiplantae; phylum Streptophyta; class Magnoliopsida; order Asterales; family Asteraceae; genus Glebionis; species Glebionis coronaria. The sequence goes on from CM046877.1 coordinate 357,923,890, forward strand.
TTACGCATAATCTTAGTCATGGTAAAGCTAATCGTGAGAATTGTCAGCAATTTCTACGGTAGTAGTCACTGAATTCTAGAAAAATTTCGTACTTCGGTCACAAACGTCGGTCTTGACCATCTTGTGATGGCCTTCACGTTCGCAGGATTTCTGAAATTTTTTTCTGCTGAAATAACGTGGTTCATAAATGCCACCTTGTTTAACTGGAATTCACATCTGGAAAGTTGCGTATATAATTTTCGCTAATCGGAGAATCTGCATGACCCTGAGAAGATGATTCTCGTGTTCTTCTCTAGAATTTAGCAGATCATAATGTTATCAATGAATATACTGACGATTTTGTCTGAGAATGCATGGAATTTTTTTCCATCAATTTCATACTATAGCTGGAGCATTTGGGAGTTCAGAAGTATAAATCAAGATTTTAGAGAGACCATAACGTGTGCAAAAGCAATCTTGGAAACATTATGTTCCTTCTCTCACCACTGATGGTAGCATGATTGGGAATGGTTTTGGAAAAATATTTAATACATCATAGCAGATCAGACAAACGTTCTATACGTGAGATAAATATTGGTTATGAATGGTAATCTTGTAAAATTTTCAGTGATTGATTACATGATCTCATGTTACCGGCCTTCTGCCTGACAAACCGAAACGGTGCACCTCTTGGTGGTGCACTAGGGCGAATAAAGCCTCGTTCCTACAACTCTTGCAGTTAGTCCTGCAACTTTTTTTAATTCAACTGAAACCCTGCGATAAGAAGTTTTGAAAACAATTTATGTTCTTGAGACAAGCTCTATGTTAAAACTCCGTCTCCTGGTCAGTGAGGGATTTCTGGGATCCTTCTAGAAATACATCTGAAAACTATGGAATAATCTGCTGATCATGGATTTAAGTAACTTCAGAAATCGGGTCATAACTGGTAGCTAAAAGTCTTCATAGCTATGGTATATAGGCCACTTGTTGTACAACATAGTAACTTGTACTGATTTTTCTGGTAGAAAATATAATGAATATATTTGGGAGTTAGTAAGACGGATCTTGTCTTCAACTAGAAGGAAAACCTTTATAAATATGGGTGATATTATGGCATCTTTTATGGCTGGGAGGTAAGTAATACATGATTTAAGATAAAGCTAACATAGGAACACTTGAAGTAAACGTGGCGACTTTCACTGAATGTGCTCGTCTGTAACCTCACAGAATGAACACTATGTGTCTAACCTGAATAATACTCTAGTGGTGTTTACTGAATTTTAATGTTTTAATTTATGCGTGGCATGACAAAACGGGTATACCCCCTTGGAGGGTACCCTGAATTTATGAGGGCCTGGTTTAGAAGATTTTACTGAAGTTATGAGTTTTGACTCGCACCTAGAGAAGACATCCTTATGACATGTACCATGACTGGTGTCCTGACACGTGTCTTCCAAAATGATACTTGACACCTGTGTCTTGACTGATGTCTTGACTGATATGTTGACTAATGTCTTGACATGTGTTTTGGTAGGTAGATACGACTAAGGTTGAAAATTTGGTAATTGCTAATGTTGGCGGGCCGGTTAGACTGCTGACCCCTGTATTTCTGGTCATGTCCGTTCTGGAGTTCTGATGTTTAATGAATGATTAATTATTAGCACAGTGGTTGTCACTACCGCCTTGTCTCTTAGTTCTATGACGGTTGTCATTCTGCTGAGTGGTCGGCTGGTACCGGTTTCCACTCTTTTGACTGAAGAAACAGCTGAGTGACGTGTGGCATTTAACTGAGGAGGTAAATGCATGGAATGGAATGGTAGCATCTGATGGGTGGAGTATATTCTTATCTGAAATTTCAAATCTATAGTTTTCGTCCTTGCTCTACAAAATCTTCGTATTAAGAACAACATCATCATCTTGTGGAATCTCCAAGGTACGAGCAACATCAGCATCTGTAAAATAACGACAAGTGGGAAAACGACTGGGATGATTGTGGATCGATTAACACTACAAATGGAGTAAGGTACATGGAGTACACCTGGAATACTGTACATGGAATACACATGAAATACTGTACATGGAGTACACATGAAATACTGTACATGGCACCGATGAAACTTTTATGATATGATCAATACTAGTGTCGATCGTCTGACATGCTCAAAGAAAATAAATTGATTTAAACGGTTAGCAAACCAAACTGAAACGCGTAACCTGATAGCCTGACAGTTCCCGCGTAGACTTAATGCTGGTTGTATAGAGACTCGAAAGTATGATTAAACAAAGTTTCAATCAATGGTCAGCATGGAGACATGATTGATGAAGACTAAACATGATTTATCATGAAACAGGATTTTATTGTAATCCTTTCGTGTCTTAGCATGAAAACATCATCACCCTGCTGAACACAAAATCCTCAAAAAGTGACATGAAACTTAATCAACATGAAGACGACATCCACGTAAGGGTATGAAAATTATTGTTACAAAGAACATAAAAGTATTAAACAACTGAGATTTAACATCAACTGGTGTGGTTGGCTATGGTTCAATCCACAAATTCGAAGGAGAAGACATGTGACTAAGTATGGACGATTCTGGTTCGATCCATACTTGTCAAAATTTTACGAGAACTGTCTTTTTTTTGGTAAAGGGTTTCCCCGGTAAATATAATAACCAAAAAAAGCGTTGAAGTACAAAGGAATGTGGCTGAGATACCACATTAACCGCATGCTATAGGCAGCATGTTAACACATGGTTATGTCATGACATAAACACTAACTACCCTAGAACTACAATACAAGTAAACTAGACAGAAACCAAGATGCAAACATAAAGTCACGCATTCTCTTCAGCTTCTAACAACACCACGATAGGAGCAAAGGAAATCCAAATGAGCCTACATCCTTAAAAAACCTTGCCAAAGAAAACCCAGTGGGAAAAACCTTGGACAAGGAAAAAAGAGTACAAACCTCACCCGGCACTCCCATCGTGAAAAACTCTAAAGCTCGGCATCCTCTATTTTTCAAGCAGAAAACTCGACCTGGTAGACAACTTCTTAAAACGAAATGAAATCAACTTCAATCAAATAGTATCACAAATAATCTGAACAAGCTGATCAACCGCCATCTGCTTTTTCTTGAAAAGTCTTGAATTACGTTCCATCCATATAAAGTACGCAGTAGCAGCCAACACAAGACGTGCAAGGATGCTAGGGCAAGAATTTCCCTTAGAAATTGGAATAACATAAGCTAAAATATCATCAATTCGAGGGGGACGCTATCCATATTACAGAGGACCCGAACCTTAGACCAAACTTGCATAGAATAAGAACATTCAAAGAAAAGATGGTCATGAGAATCTGACACCAATTTACATAGAGGACATCGAAGAAGGCTTAAATCCACCAAAGGGCCAACATCCCATTGCCTAAGCCGATCTTTAGTCTTCAATTTTCTTCTAACCACTAACCACAAGTGAATAGAGTGACGAGGAATAGAATGAGCGAACCAAACAGCATGGTACCAATTAACCATCAAAGCCCTATAACGTATGAAATCCCACGCTAATGAAACTAAAAAAGGAAGTAAAACCCCATTTATATCCCGCCACATCAAATCATCATCCTTATCATCATTAATAACAACGATAGGGATAGAGACAATGTTCGGGAATCTAGCATTCTAATCATGCGGCCACTACCAAATACCATCAATGATAAGATCCCTAACCTTATTAGAAAGAGAGAGCCCCGATCTTGTGATGCTACGAATCGTAAGAGCGTCCCATAATGCACACAAATCGGCCCAATTATCAAACCACATAGAAGCAACCTTACCATTATTAATCTTGTACCAAATAAACTGACAAATACGTGGTCTAATCTGGAGAAGTTTTCTCCAGCCCCAACTCATATCACCAATACATGGAATATCCCAAAAACTTCTATCCTTTAACTTGTAAGAATAAATCCATTTAACCCATAAAGATTATTTACGAGTAAGGATACACTAGATATGAGAAACCATTAAAGCATCATTAAAATTAGAAAGCTTACGAATACCAAGGCCACCTTCATAAAACTGGGTACAGACAGAGTCCCAAGCAACTTTAGCCTTACCTTTCTTCATTTCACCTTGACACCATAAGAAGCCTCTCATAAGCTGTTCCAAATCATGAATAATCCAAACAGGTAAAACAAAGACAAACGCCCAGTAAATATGCATAGATGAAAGCACTAAACGAACTAACTGGAGTCTTCCTGCTAAAGAAAGAAACTTATTGCGCCAATCATTTACTCTACTCTCAATCTTTTCTACAAGGACTTTACAATCCCTATATAGAAGCCTAGACGAAATAAGAGGAACACCAAAGTATCTGACCGGTAACACGCCTTCAGCAAATGACATGATATGTAAAATACTACTTTTTACAGCAGTGGATACATTACAAAAGAAAACAGTTCTCTTAGGGATACTTGGAACCAAACCCGAAGCTATCTTAAGTTCCTCCAACGCATCCATAATAACCTGCACAGAATCCAAGTGACCCCTAGCAAACAAGAAAAGATCATCTGCAAAACATAGGTTTATAATACGTTGCTGCACACAGCGGTGATGAAAATAAAAATCCTCCGCATTAAGAACCCTCCGCTGCAACATAAGAGAAAGAATCACCATGACTAAAGTAAAAAGATACGGAGATAATGGATCACCTTGTCGGAGACCTCTTTTCCCTTGAAACCAACCATATAGATTACCATGAATGCAAATAGAATACGAAGTAGTAGAAACACACGTCATAATCCAATCAACCATTAAATGGTGGAATCCAAAACCAATCAGAATGTTACGAATAAACTGCCAGTCCACCGTATCATAAGCTTTCTGAATATCCACCTTAAAAGCACATCTTGGAGGACCAAAATTTCGATGGTAATTTCTCTTCGACTCTTGCGTCAATAAGATATTATCCGAGATCCTACGACCCGGAACAAAAGCAGATTGATTAATATTAACCAAATCACCCAAATCCCCTTTAATACGGTTAGTAATTATCTTGTTAATGCATTTGAAAATAACATTACAACAAGAGATGGGGCGATAATCAGTAATCTTATTTGGGACAAAAACCTTAGGGATAAGAGCAATGATAGTATGATTAACCTCTTTAAGAAGTTTTCCATTAGAGAAAAACTCACGAATAGCACATGTAAAATCAGCACCCATAATATCCCAAGACTTCTTAAAAAAGCAGTAGTAAAACCATCCGGCACATGCGCTTTATCATCACTCATGGAAAATAACGGGCTTTTAATTTCAGAATCAGAGATGACTCTAACCATATGGGCAGCTTTCTGAGCACCAAGCTTTCGAACAAACAAATTAGAAGTATTAAAAGCACCTGAATCACTTGCCTGACCAAGAAACTGCTCATAATGAGCAACAAAAGCTACAGGCACAGCACCACCATCATGAAGAACATTATGAGAGTCACGAATCATTTCAATACGATTACGAGCAGCCCTACTCTTAACCGAATTATGAAAATAAGCCGTATTCGAATCACCTGCATCAAGCCATTCAATTTTAGATTTCTAACGAAGGAAGCGTTCCTCATCAAGAGAAGCTTCTTTAAAAGCAACTAGATAATGTGCATGTTCTTCTTTCAGCAGCACATTAGATGGGTCCCTGTCAAGAGCTTGCTGAACAGCATCTAATTCCACACGTAGTCTGTTAACATGATCATGAAGGTTACCCTGTTCAAAAAGCAATTTACGAAACGGGGCCTTTAAGCCTTTTAAATGTTTAACAAACTTAAACATAGCACAACCATGCACATTGGCCAGCCATCCATTAGCTACCACTTCATGAAAAGCCTCCTTATGCACAAGAAAATTACTGAATTTAAACGGTTTAGGCTTAGGTTTGCTAACTGTAGGAATACGTAAAACACAAGGAGAATGGTCAGAAATCCTATAAGGTTGAAAAATAGAAAAACATCCTGGAAACTCATCAAGAAACTATGTTAGACATAATCCGATCAATCTTTTTGAGAATACCATCATCACCCTATGGTTTCTCATTCCAAGTAAAGTGTAAACCTGTAGCATTAACATCCATAACTTCCATAAGATTTACACACTCCTTGAAATTCTGCATGGCAATATTAGGAGTGTAGCCGCCTAATAAGTGTGAAAACACTTATCCTTTTACCACTTATTTCCAATAATAACAAGACCAAAACGTGTATTTTATGTCGTAAAAGTCGGAGTTATACGTGGTTTGTGTTTTTATTGTGTTTCAGGATAAAAATATGAAAAAGGGAGAAAACACGGGCAATCACAGGCTTTTATCGAAGAAAACGAGAAAAGACGAAGTCAAAAGATCAAGAATTCAAAAAGAACGGAAGTCCAAGGCCTATTATGAAGATTTATCGAAGAAAAATTCTAAAGACAGAAGTTTAATGAAGTCGAAGAACTCAAGTCTAATAGAAGAAGAAAATTATAAGACAAGTTCAATTCGTATCGACAAATCCCGAGACGACGTCGAGAAAGACAAAGCATTTAAATCGAGTCGAGAAGAAAGAAAGAAGGAAGCAACACATGCACCTTCCTACTTCATATATATACCCTCCTAATGACACATTTGGAGGGTGTTAGTTAATTAGTTTATTTTTCTTTCTTTAGTTTTTTTAGAGAGAGAAAGTGTTTCACTTTCTCTCACTAAAACTTCATCTTTACTTTCTTTCATGTTTTAAGCTTTAATTCAATCTTGTATTTTGGATCCATTAATCTACAAGTTCAAGTTAAGTTTTTTCTTATTTTAAATCTTCTTCTACCTTTCTTTATTTTGATCTTGATTAGTGATAATCTTTGATTTTGTTTTCATCTTTATGCTTATGTGATCAAAAAGTTTATCTTTTTGATCATACATAAGTCTTTATACGATTAGGCTTAAGGCTTGTTATGCTTTTTGGCTTATTTAGTATTTAGCTTATTTACTTTTTTAAGCTTTCTTAAAAATTTTAGTGTATTTAAAGTTTGTTTTGAAAAGTTGATTATTTAAAGTTAAAAAGGTTCTTAATTTATGCTTATTAGTTCGTCTTATCATTAACTCGATCAAGTTTTAATTTGAGCTTATTCCAAATAGCTTAAAACTTAGCTTATTTTCGAATTCGTACCATCGGAAAGGGTAAACCCCTTTCTGATTAGACATTCCGATCAGGGCTCCTTATTCCGATCAACAAGACCGGAAAAGGGTTTTAGCATTCCGACTAGCTTTATTTTGTATTCCGATCATTCCAATCGGAATATGGTTTTGTATTTCCGATCTGTAATCCGACTAAGGTACTTGTGTGATATTCTGATAACCTTGCCATTATTCTGACTACATTCCGATTTGGCCTCATTCGAATCACATTCCGATTGTAGCATTTTTGGATATTCCTTTTTGGCATATTCCGATCACATTCTTTTTTGAGCATTCCGATGGGATTCCGATTAGCAACATTCCGACGGGTTTAAGTTTTTAAGTTTTACAAAGTTTTAAGTTTTAATTCATTACGTTTTAATTTCCAAAAATTGCACGCTTCCCGAAATCTCTATTTTTACCAAGTGTTTTTCTAGTAATTTTTAGTTTAATTTTTAAAGCTTTTATTTTACTCAACGACATTTGTATATTTTCTTTTAGTTTAAAAATAGATAACCAAACCATTTTATTTTTCCACCAAGAACGACTGAGTCGCACTTTCAACTAGTAATCAATTCGAAAAGACTTGGAACAACTTATTTTATACTTGGCTAAAAAACCTTGTATTAAATGGCGCCGCTGCCGGCTCTTTTCGTTAAAATTAACGGTTTTAAGTGACAGACGCGTTGGATTTTGGGATCCGTTAATCTTTGAACATTATTTTTCTTGCTTAAAATTTTCAAAAAAAAAAAATATAAAATTTTCAAAAATACAAAAAAATAGAAAAACATTAAAAACCAAAAATTTTTCTTGTCTAATTTTCTCTTCCTTTTGTAGGTGTGTATGTGTACCCGTGCTCGTAAGAAGAAAGCAGCTCAAGCCGAAGTCATTACTCCACCTATTGTCACCATGGACAATCAACCAATGATCGAGCTTTTGCAATCGCACGTAGAGGGCAACACCGATGCTATTGTCATACCCGAGATTGGAGCCAACAATTTTGAAATCAAATCCGGCTTCATTCAAATGGTCTCTGCTCAACCTTTCTTAGGGCGTTCGCTTGATGATCCTCATGACCATATAAAAAGGTTTCTTCAACTTACTAATACGGTTAAGTATAATGGGGTTTCACAAGAAGTGATTCGCTTGCAACTATTTCCTTTCTCCTTAGAGGGACAAGCCCGGAATTGGATTGATAAGGAACCGCCACAGAGTATTCTTACGTGGACGGATTTAGAGACCAAATTCATCAATTACATTTTCCCACCCTCACGTACTACCGCTTTGCGGAATGAAATCATTACCTTTGAACAAAAGTACGGTGAGACATTTAGTGAATCTTGGGACCGTTTTAAGGAACTTTTAAGAAAGTGTCCACAACATGGTTTCACAAAAGTACATCAAATAAATACTTTTTACAATGGTTTAAGCATGAATGACCAAGATTCACTAAATAGTGCCTCGGGGGGTAATATTTTGGTTAAGTCTTCTAATGCCGCATGGGACATTATTGAGAACAAGTCTAGAGTGCAAACCAAGAGTGTTCGGACTAATGTGGCTAGTGCTAGCACTAATGAGAGCGACAAGAGAATTGATAAGCTAACTACGCTTGTTGAAACACTTGCTCTCCAAACCGCTAACAACACCAAAGCTATCAATGCACAAGTTAATGCTTTGAGTCAATCATGTGAAATATGTGGGGGATCTCACTCATACACCGATTGTCCTTCGACTCACGACAATCCGGAGAATGTATATATCGCCAACGGTAACTTTCCTACAGGAGGCTATCAAGCACGTCCTCAAGGTGACCGCATTTTGCTCAGCTATCACTCAAACAACTTTCTTTCACCACCCGGTTTTCCCCCACAAAACCCAAACAACCTCAATCGCAACAATCAAAACCAACCTCGTGCTCCAAATCAATATCAAACCCAAAGAACCCCATATCCCCCTCAAAGAAACAACCAAGTTTACCAACAACCCGCTTATCAACCACCTGCCTACCTTGCTTTTCCTCCCAACCAACCCACCGCATTACACCAAGATGTTGAAACTTACATGAGGACTAATGATGTGATAGTGCAAAATCTTCAGTGGGAAATGGCCAACATGAAAGCAGATATGGTAAAACAAGGGAATGATCTTCGAGCCGATATGCGCAACACTTTGGCAAGTCAAACGAATGACTTAAGGAACATGATGGCTAGTTTCTTCCCAAGTAATCAAGCCTCTGGTTCGGGTTCTCTTCCGAGTAACACCGTTGCTAATCCAAGAGGGGAGATGAAAGCAATCACCACTCGCAGTGGAAAAGGTTTAAAGGAACCCGAGCTTCCTACACCTATACCGGTGATTGTGACAAAGGAAAATGAGTCTCCTTCTCCAATTCCTCCACCTTCTATTTCTCCAACACCTCCAACTTCTACTTCTCCAATTCCACTACTTTCTACTTCCACCCCTCCACCACCCAAGGATGTGAGTGAGAATTCCATACCAAAACCTTCATCTCAACCCAATATACCTTATCCCTCAAGGTTGAGGAAAGAGAAATTGAAGAAAAAGGATGATATTTAGGTTTCTAACTTTCTCAAAATGTTTAAACAAATGAATTTCAATATCTCCTTTGCTGAGGCTCTCGCTCACATGCCGAAATATGCTAAAATGTTTAAAGATCTTCTCAGTGATAAGGAGAAACTTCTCGATATTTCTCAGACCCAACTTAATGAGAATTGCTCCGCAGTGCTCTTAAGGAAATTACCAACCAAATTGGTGATCCGGGTCGTTTCTTGATTCCTTGCAACTTCCCTGGGGTAGAGAATTGTATGGCCCTAGCCGATCTAGGTGCTACTATCAACCTCATGCCTCTGAGCATTTGGAAACAATGATCTCTACCCGAGCTAGTCCCCACACGAATGACTTTGGAATTAGCTAACCGTACGGTTGCTTATCCAGTAGGGATAGCCGAAGATGTCTTCGTCGGTGTCGACAAATTCACCTTTCCGGCGGATTTTGTTGTCGTTGACTACGAGATGGAACCCCGTGTTCCATTAATCGTTGGACGTCCATTCTTGAGGACCGGTCGCACTCTCATTGATGTAGCCGCGGGCGAATTAATCATGAGAGTTGGTGACGATAAAATTGTCTTCAACATGGGTAAACTTTCTAAGCAGCCTTTTGAATACGAGAGTATTAATTTCATTGATGTTCTTGATGAGGCTTGTGAAGAACATTTCAAAGACGCTTGCAAAAGTGGTTCTTCTTCTCTACCCATTGTTGAGACCGTTGCCTCTATTGCTCCATCACTAACTCCATTTGGAGAAAGTGATTTCATCTTGAAAGAATTTGAAGCAACTTTGGGAGATGTGAACTTGCAATATGACGATTCTCCCTCCAATTGGGATGAAGACATTCGTACCATTGAGAAACTTCTCAATGAGGACCATATTTCTCCACCATCTCCTAAGGATATCTCTATCGATGAACCGAATTTGACTACGCCTTCCATCGAAAATCCTCCGGATTTAGAGCTTAAGGACCTACCGTCTCATCTCGAGTACGTTTTCCTTGAAGACAACAAGAAGTCACCCGTCATCATCGCAAAGGACTTGAAAGAGGAAGAAAAATGTCGACTTATCGCCGTGCTGAAGAATCACAAGAAAGTGATTGATTGGAAAATCTCCGATAGTCGTGGAATTGATCCTCACTTTTGCACACATAAAATTCTCATGGAGGACGACTTTAAACCCACTATTCAAAGCCAAAGAAGTGTGATCCCAAGATTCATGAAGTTATCAAAAAAGAGGTTATCAAACTTCTTGATGCGGGAATGATCTACCCTATCTCGGATTCACCATGGGTTAGTCCCGTCCATTGTGTGCCTAAGAAAGGCGGAATCACCGTTGTGCCTAATGAAAACAATGAGTTGATTCCTACTCGTCTCGTTACAGGGTGGAGAGTTTGTATAGACTATCGCAAACTCAATGATGCTACGAGAAAGGATCATTTTCCCCTCCGTTTCCTGGACCAAATGCTTGAACGTCTAGCGGGTAATGACTATTACTGCTTTTTAGACGGTTTCTCCAGGTATTTTCAAATTCCCATCGATCCCAAAGACCAAGAGAAAACGACATTCACTTGCCCTTATGGAACATTTGCTTATAAAGGAATGCCTTTCGGCTTATGGAATGCTCCTGGGACATTCCAAAGGTGTATGATGGCTATCTTCCATGACATGGTTGAAGAAACTATGGAAGTCTTAATGGATGATTTCTCGGTTTATGGTGATTCTTTCTCTCATTGCCTTGCCAATTTAGAACGCATGCTTAAACGGTGTGAAGACACTCGTCTCGTTCTCAATTGGGAAAAATGCCATTTCATGGTAAAAGAAGGCATTGTGCTTGGACATAAAATCTCAAAAGCCGGTCTTGAAGTGGATCATGCTAAAGTGGATGTCATAGCCAAATTACCTCCACCTTCAACCGTGAAGGGTGTGAGAAGTTTCCTTGGTCATGCGGGCTTCTATCGTCGATTCATTCAAGATTTTTCTAAAATCACTCGCCCGATGACCCACCTCTTGGAAAAAGATACTCCTTTTATCTTCTCTAAAGAGTGTCTTGAATCCTTCAATCTTCTTAAGGACAAGATAACTAAGGCACTGGTCTTGGTTACCCCTAATTGGGAGCTACCTTTTGAATTGATGTGTGATGCTAGCGACTTTGCTATTGGAGCAGTTTTGGGCCAAAGAGTGAACAAACACTTCCAACCAATCCATTATGCTAGCAAGACAATGAGGGGGCTCAATTGCATTATACCACTACCGAAAAAGAGCTTTTAGCTGTAGTGTATGCTTTTGAGAAGTTCCGCCCCTATCTTATCCTTTCTACCACCATCGTGTATACTGATCATTCCGCGTTGAAGTACTTGTTGACTAAACAAGATTCTAAGCCAAGACTTCTTTGTTGGGTTTTGCTCCTTCAAGAATTCAAAATTGAAATTCGTGATAAGAAGGGAGCGGAAAACCTAGCCGCGGATCATCTAAGGAGACTTGAGGATCCTTATCAAGGGGATCATCCGAACCAAGAGATCAATGACTCTTTCCCCCTTGAGGCCTTAATGTCTATCAATCCAAATCTTGATGACACCCCGTGGTTTGCGGACATTGCAAACTACTTAGCGGGTGGAATTCTCAAGGACGGGTTAACGTCCCAACAAAAGAAAAAGTTCTTTAAAGATATTGAACATTATTTCTGGGACGACCCTTACCTTTTCAAACAATGTGCGGATCTTGTCATTCGTCGATGTGTTGATGGGCCGACAGCGGTACAAATCCTTGACGCTTGCCACAAAGGACCCACCGGTGGTCACATTTGTCCCAATTACACCGCGAAGAAAGTATTCGACTCTGGATTTTATTGGCCCACCATTTATCATGACGCTCATGAAATGGTTAAACATTGTGATGCTTGCCAAAGACAAGGCAAGATCACAGATAAATATGAGATGCCTCAAAATTTCATACAAGAATGTGAAATCTTTGATGTATGGGGCATCGACTTTATGGGGCCATTTCCATCATCTAAAGGGAACAAGTACATCCTCGTAGCCGTTTACTATGTTTCCAAATGGGTTGAAGCTAAGGCTCTCCCTACGAACGATGAGAGGGTGGTTGTGAACTTTTTGAAGCAACTTTTTGCTCGATTCGGTGTCCCTCGTGCTATCATCAGTGACCACGGGACTCATTTCTGCAATGATCAATTTGAAAGAGTCATTGCTAAGTATGGTGTCAATCACCGTCTTTGCACCTCTTATCATCCCCAAACAAATGGTCAAGCCGAGATATCTAACCGTGGATTGAAGCGAATTCTGGAACGTACTGTGGGAGAGCATCATGCCTCGTGGCCGATAAGTTAGATGTTGCTTTGTGAGCTTTCCGTACCGCTTATAAGACCCTGATTGGTTGTACACCTTATCGTCTTGTGTACGGGAAAGCATGCCACCTCCCTATCGAGCTGGAACATAAGGCATACTGGGCCTTGAAGTGGGCTAACTTTGACATCAACAAAGCCGGTGATCTTCGGAAGATTCAACTCAACGAGCTCAACGAACTAAGGAATGAAGCTTATGAGAACTCATTGATCTACAAGGAGAAGACCAATATCATCCATGATTCAAGGATTAAGAACCGAGAGTTTCACGGTGGTGATCAAGTTCTACTCTTTAAATCTCGGTTGAAGATCTTCTCGGGAAAGGTGAAGAGCCGCTGGTCTGGTCCATTCACCGTCGCCAAAGTCTTCCCATATGGCACCATTGAGCTTTCTCAGCCAAATGCGCCAAATTTTAAGGTGAATGGCCAGCGCGTGAAGTTTTACTTTGGTGAGGACATCTCTCATGAGATGATTCCATCCCTCACCACGTTTCCCTTGAATTAGTTCTGGGTCGAGTCAGGCTCGTGACTCGGTTATAAAAAACAAGCGCTTCTCGGGAGGCAATCCGTTGATCTATCCTTTACCGTTTTTTATAATAAGTGTAGGAGGGAGCCCCGTATGTGTTTGTTGTCTTGTTTCTTCTTCTGTGCAGGGATTAAAGCTTCAAAGATCCGTTCTCGATGATTTTTGACGAACCGTGATCCCGTGTACCCGTCTTCCCGGTTCTATCCTATACTGTCGTAATTCAATATTTCATATCTTATATATTCACATTGAAATCACTATAGTTGTCCTTTCCTTAGCAAGATTTAGTCAAAGTGCAGAATGTCCTATGTGTAGGGGAGTTTACTCCCACATGCTTAAACATTAAGGACAATGTTTATATCAAGTGTAGGGGGGACTTCTATCGAAGTAAGTGGGCTTTTCCATGAATTTGTCCTCATTCTAACCGGAAAATCTGATTTTTCGACATTTTTCAAAATTTTTAATCTATTTTGGCCTTGTAATTTTCCTTTGTTATCGTTAGTTACTTTCTTTGCTAGAATAAATTTTCAATAAAGTGGTTTTAAATTTTTCAAAGTCGTGAATATTTTGACTCAACCCGAGTTTACTTATCCAAGTTTACTCTAGCTAGTATCCTTAACGTGTTTAAGTCAAGTTTTGCTAGGCTTTTATATAGGGAACTTTAAAACGCGAAAGTCTTAACTCTCACGGGTTAAGAACAAGAACTTTTCGCAAGTTCCTATAATTGATCCTAGAGAGTCGTTTATCAAGGGAACTTTAAAATGCGAATTCTAAACTTGAAAAAGTCTAAGAGTTTGCAAGATCCTATAGATGACTCGAAAACCCAAAACTTTGATTTAATTGGCTAAGCATCCACGAGTCTCATTCCTTGAGATTTTAAATTGCGGAGAACGAGAGATGATAGAGTCAGTTATAAGTTTGGTATTCTTTCGTGAATTTATGTGAGTTGATTATAAGTCTATTCTCCCATCGCTTGTTAATAAATATATCTGCACTAAATAAGGTTGTACGATTTGAAAAGTTACTTAGCTTCTAGCACAAGATCGTTTAAAAGTTGCTCGGTATTAATTAAAGTTCATAGCCAAGGCATAACTTATTGAAGCGGGATGCGAAGATTGGCGAGTCCGAAAAGGCCCTAACAAGGCATGAGGGCTACATTTTGTTGCTAAAGATCCATAAGTGATGTGAAGAATCATTTATCGAAAATCAATATGAAGGATCGAGACACACGACGAAAAGAAAATACTCCCCAAAAGATCATGGAGAAGTCTATCCAAAAAGGCCCTAACAAGGTATGAGGATAAATAGATCCAAGTCCTAAAAGGAGGCGGATCATTGTATATCAAAGTCCAAAATATATATTGGAGAAAAATGAAGAAGTCGTGGTCCAAGTATGAAGAATCTCTCAAAACTTCAAGTGAAGAAATTCCTATTATGAAGAGAAGACCATTATTTCATGAACGTCTCTCAAGATTAGAAGTATGAAGTCGCTGCCAAATATCGGTCCGAGAAAGGTCTCAAATCGTGAAGCGAGTTATGCCAAGATATGAACTTTAAGAGATCCCGAGAAGCAGTTTATAAAGATTCTTTCCTTTAGCTAACTATGGATTAAATCGTCCCACTTTATTTTCAGCCTAAATAACTATCGAAATAAGTCAAACAATGCATCCTCGTGATCATTCAAGACAAAATTAAAATATAAGAGATACACCTAGGAATAAGGGAGTCTAAGTAAATAATTGGGCCACATAAGTTCGTGTTAGTCTGTGATAGGTGTGTAAACACCCATCCTTTTTACCACTTAATTACAATAATAACCGAGCCAAAACGTGTATTTTATGTCATTTATGTCGGAATTATGCGTGGTTTGTGTTTTGTTGTGATTTAGGACGAAAAGGTGAAAAGTGGAGAAAACACGGGCATTCACGGGCTTTTATCGAAGAAAAAGACGAAAGACGAAGTCGAGAAGTCGAGAGTGCAAAAAGAACGGATGTCCAAGACCAATTCTGAAGATTTATCGAAGAAAAAGTCAAAAGACGGAAGTTTACTTAAAGCCGAAGAACTCAAGTCTAATTTATTGAAGAATTAAAAGACGAGTTCAAAGAAATCCCGAGAAAAAGTCATTAAAGTCCAAGATTAACAACAGATTAAGAAGAGAAGGACTTAAGTGCGCAATTAAGAAAAGATGAAAGAGGGAGGAAGCTTCCTAAGCACTCCTTAATCTCCCCTATAAATAGATTAGGATGTATTCATTTTCATTTTGTTGGATAGCTTGACAAACTATTTCTTCCACTTTAATTTTGTGCACCTTTAATTTTCATGTCCATTTAAATACCTTGTCTTGCACCTTAATTACATTTAATTTCAAGTAAGTTTCCTTTTAATTATTGTCAATCTTTACTTTATTGTTTGATCTCCTATCTACCTTTCTTTAATCTTTATGTTTATTTGTTCATGTTCATGTTCTTATTTTTATTGATTTGATCAAAGTGGGTTTTGATTATTGTGGTTATTTTTGTTATTTTGATTGTTTTGGATTGTTTGATTATCATTAGTATATGTTTTGTGATTAGTTTGATTTAATCTTTTGGTTGATTTTGATTATATTTGTTTAGATTCGTGTATATCTTGGTATCCCTTGTTCTTCGCTTGTCTGTTACTGTGTATTCCCAGGAAAAGTTCTGGATCAAGCCAGTTATTCCGAGTGAAGGATTTCAAAGGGTGTTCATCCGGAATATTGGACATTCCGGATCAATTGAGTTCATTCTGAATAGTTGTTATTCCGCATTAAGGTTCTTCATCCGGAATAATCAATTATTCCGGATCAACAAAAAGTTCCGGATCAACTAAACATTCCGGATCAACAGGATATTCCGGATCAAGGTGCTATTCCGGATCAACCTCTCATTCCGAATAAATAATATTCCGGATCAGCAAGTTCATCCGGAAAAATTTATTATTCCGGATCAAGGATTTTATTCGGAATATTAAGACATTCCGGATCAAGGGTTTTATTCGGAATAACATTCCGGATCAACAGCAACATTCCGGATCAAGACAAGTATTCCGAATCAAGACTTTATTCCGGATAAGTGACATATTCCGGATAAAGGATTTATTCCGGATCAAAGTTTTGGTGAATATTCCGAGTGAAGAAGAACATTCCGAACGAAGGTGACATTCCGGATGAGTGTTTATTCCGAACGAAGGATTATTCCGGATGAGCCACTTTTTAGGTTCTTTTAAGTTACTGTTTTCACGTTTCTGTTTTTAATTTTCAAGCTTTATCTTTCCCGCCTTTTTCTTTAGTCGCACTTTAAGTTTATTTGCCTTGCCTTAGTTTAAGTTTTAGTTGCGTTTTAAGTTTGCCTTAGATAGATTTAAGTTTGCGTTATTTACTTTTAGTGCCTTTTAATTTTTGTCACGCTTTTAAATTCTTGTCATTAATTTCTAGTTAGAGTTAGATTTATTTTATTGCCCTTTACTTTAATTGTTTTGCACTTTTAATATACTACAACGACACAACTTTTGTTTCACCAAAGAACGACTGAGTCGCATAGTTAAACCAAGATCAATTCGATTAGACACACATCAACGAATCTTTTTACCTGGCCAAAAGCCTTTTATAAAAATGGCGCCGCTGCCGGCTCTTTTCGTAAAGATTAACGGTTTTTAATAGGTGTGAAAACACCCATCTTTTTACCACTTAATTACAATAATAACCGAGCCAAAACGTGTATTTTATGTCATTTATGTCGGAATTATGCGTGGTTTGTGTTTTTGTTGTGATTTAGGACGAAAAGGTGAAAAGTGGAGAAAACACGGCTTTCACGGGCTTTTATCGAAGAAAAAGACAAAAGACGAAGTCGAAAGATCAAAAGTGCAAAAAGAACGGAAGTCCAAGACCAATTCTAAAGATTTACCGAAGAAAAAGTCAAAAGACGGAAGTTTACTAAAAAGCCTAAGAGCTCGAGTCTAATAAATAAATAAATTATAAGACAAGTTTAATTAATCCCGAGACAAAGTCGATAAAGTCGAAGAACTTAAAAGACGAGAAGACGTGAAGAAAGAAAGAAAGAGGAGGCAACACATGCACCTCCCCATTTTCCTATAAATACCCTCCTAAACTCATTTAGGAGGGTTGGTTAGTTTTAGTGAGGAGTAGTTTTTCTGTCATCTTTGTAAGTGATTCTAGAGAGAGAAAGTGACAGTTTCTCTCACTAGAATCTTAATCTTTTATCTTCCTTTCATGTTTTTAATCAAATCTTTACCTTTGATAATTTAATTCTTGTTTTAAGCTTAATCTTATTCTACCTTTCTTAGTCTTTCTATTTGATCTTAAATCCGATTTCTTTTCTTTACATGAATTTGTTTAAGTTTTATGTTTCATTTATGAAAAGGTTTGTCTTTTGGTTAATCTAAGTTTCCTACGAATCAAGCTTTGAGCTTGACATGCTTATTGGCTTAATTTGTGTCTAGCTTATTGTTTTTAAGTTTTCTTAAAAAGTTTTAGTATTTTTACAAAGTTTATTTATTTTGTGTCGTGAAAGGTTTTAAATTTTAGCTTATTGTGTTCACCTTATTCTCGTTTATATAGTTTCGGTACATGCTTGTTAGTCTTAGCTTATTAAACTTGTGCTTATTGCCAAATTCACTTCCATCGCAATATTGGGGAGTTACACTTTCCGATCGTTTGCTTGTGTCCATCGCAATAACCCAACAAGGGTTCTACTTTGCGATGGCTGATGTTTTCATCCCCCTATTCCGATCGTGATTCCGATCGCACATTGCGATCTGGATTGCGACGGGGTTTAGGTTTGTATTGCGACGGAATGCTGTCCAATTTTGGACAGCCATATTCCGATAGCTTGCATTCCGATGGGATTGCGATGAGTTATTCCGATGGGTTGTCTTTTTAATGTTATTCCGATGCTTTCATTTTTTATACATTCCGATAGCTTTTGTCTTAAACATTCCGATAGATTTTCTTTGTATATTCCGATCGGGTGTATTCCGATTGGGTGTTTTTGATTTGTTTTAATATTTTGTTTTAGTTAAAGTGTCAATTGTTCCCATTTTATTTTTAGTTTATTTTAATTTCGTTTTTCATTTTTATTTAATTGTCAATTTACTTTTTGTTAAATTTTAATTTTACGTCATTTAATTTCCCGTGATTTACTTTTAAAGTTTTAAATATTGCACCGTTTACGTTTCAACTAGTTTTAGCTTTAATTACTCGTCATTTATTTTTAATTCTTGCACATTTATGTTACCAAAACCAAAAATACTGTTTTCACCAAGAACAACTAATCTCACACAATTAACCGGAAATCAATTCGAGGAGATACCGAGAAAACGAACTTTCAACTAGGAAAATCCATACTTTAAAATGGCGCCGCTGCCGGCTCTTTTCGTGAGGATTAAAGGTTTTTTGTGAGAGACGCGTTGGCTTTTGGGACCCGTTCACTTGTGAACGTTATTTTTCGTATCAAAAATTTTCAAAAATCCAAAAACATTTGAAAAATCATAAAAAGCATTTCTTTTTCTAAGTTTTGCATGAAAAATATTCTTCTTGCTTATCTATCTTTCTTTATGGATTTTTATGTCCATTGCGTCCAGTGTGGGAAACAATTATCTGGGAACAACTCTTGTCAAAGGTGTACATGTGAGCGGTGCGGGAACGATATCGACAATACGCAATTCCTATTCGGATTTTGTCCTTTGTGCAACTCGATTAATTCGTCCTTTTTGAACCCACCTCCTCCTGTTCCCCCGTGCATCTATTGTGGAAGCGATTCTCATTCGCATGTTTCGTGCCTGGTTCAATACCCGTATAGACACGGGCAAGAACCGGGGTACAATTATGAAAATGATAATAGCTATCCACAAGAGGCACCCAGTTTCTCTCCATACCCATGGTGCTATATTTGTGGGGGCCCTCACGATGCTTCTTTTTGTGATCCGTCGCAAATCTTTTAGAAAGTACCGTGCTATCATCCTAGTGTCTATAAACGTGAGCCCCCACATCACACCCTCAATCATCAATCCTCTCAGCAAACTAGTATTGATCAACAACTCACTTCTTTGAATGACATTCTAGAAAGTCTAGCTCAACTCCGAGCTGATTTGCATCAGGAAAGGCAACCGTTGCTTGATGTGGACGAAACCTTGAAAACCACCGACACCTTTTTGAGCCAATTTAGTCGTTTTCCCTTCTTTTCTACACCAAAATGTTTAATTACAGCGTGGGATAGAATCGGTGAAATTGAACATACTCGGGGCGATGAACAACAAAAGTTGCTGCATGATCTTCTTAAAGATGTGGAGGTTATCAAGGAAGCGTTAGCCGACTACGTCACTCCTAACTGGACTCGTCCCATCTATTATGATGATGATGACGACGATTATGTCTACACTTTCAACCAATCTTCTGAAGTTGCTGCTCCTACTGTCGATGTTCCTACTGCATCTAAGGATCCAGATTCGTTGAATGAGCTTAGTGATGTTGGTCTCGACAAAGTATTGGATGATGAGGTTTGTGACTTACCTGCTATGGAGCCTGAGGACGACATTGCTCTTACGGAAGAGGTCGATCCTAGTGATGACGATTCTTCTCTCTGCTATGAGACTTTCACTTTTGAAATTTCTCAATCTCCACCGGGAGATGCAGACGATGACGATTTATTCTCTCCGGTTTACGAGAAGTTCACCGATGAACATGATCTTGTGGATAAGGTGGAAGACGTGCTTCTTCGCGATAGATTACAGAAAGTTCATCTTCTTATTGCTCAAATCGAAGAGTTGACTTCTCCTTCTCTTTCCAAGTCTTTACCTCCATCTATTCCTCCCGTTGAAGATAATGACCCATTGCTGGAAGAAATCGATATTCACTCCATCCCTCCAGGTATTGATGATTCTGACACGGAGAGGGACATTATTTTTGATAATTTGCTGTAGGAAGATATTGTCCCAAGTCCCCCTCCCGAGCACCTTTCATCCTCCCCTTTAGCCACTATTTCGGAGGATGAGTGCTTTGATCCGGGAGGTGACATTGATTATGCTATGATTGATAACATTACGGCTTTGCCGTTTGCTCAGCATCCATTGTCTTTGGGGGAGGACAATGTGCTTACTTTACCCACCCCACCTCCCATGGATCTTGAATTCACATACTTCTCATATGTTGAACGGACCTTTCTCCCATTTAAGACTTATCCCCCGCCTCTCCTTTGTTGATGTCAACCGGGAACGAGGACAAGGTCTTTGATCCCGGTATCACCCTCGAGGCTTCCCCATGGACCATTTAATTCGGGGACGAGTCAGGCTCGTGACTTGGTTAACAAAAACAAGCGCTTTTTGGGAGGCAACCCAATTATCTATCTATCTTTACCATAAGTGTAGGGGGAGCCCCCGTGGTGTTTCTTGCTTTCTTTCTTATCATGTGCAGGGATTAGAGCTTCAAAGACACACTCTTGATGACTTTTGACGAACCGTGACTCCGTGTTCCCTTCTTACCGGTTCTATCCTAAACTCTTGTCGATTCACTATTTTATATTTTCTCAATATTAAAATAGGAATCTCTTTAGTTGTCTCTTCCTTAGCGAGATTTAAACACAGTGCACAATGTCCTAAGTGTAGGGGAGTTCACTCCCACATGCTTAAACATTGAGGACAATGTTTATCTTAAGTGTAGGGGGGACTTCTATCGAAGTTAAGTGGCCTTTTCCTTGTATTTGTCCTCATTTTAACCGGAAAATCAATTTTTCGACATTTTTCAAAATTTTTGATCTATTTTGGCCTATTAGTTTTTCCCTTTGTATAGTTATTTTCTTTCCTTATCAAGAATAAATTTTAACAAAGTGGTTTTAATTTTCAAATGTTGTGAATCTTTTGACTCAACCCGAGTTTACTTATCTAAGTTACTCTAGCTAGTATCTTTAACGTGTTTAAGTCAAGTTTTGCTAGGCTTTTATATAGGGAGCTATAAAACACGAAAGTCTTAACTCTCACGGGTTAAGAACAAGAACTTTTCACAAGTTCCTATAATTGATCCTAGAGAGTTGTTTATCAAGGGAACTTTAAAATGCGATTTCTAAACTTGAAAAAGTCTAAGAATTTGCAAGATCCTATAGATGACTCGAAAACCCAAAACTTTGATTTAATAGGCTAAGCATCCACGAGTCTCATTCCTTGATATTTTAAACTGTGGAGGACGAGAGATGATAGAGTCAATTATAAGTCCGGTATTCTTTCGTGAATTTATGTGAGTTAATTATAAGCCTATTCTACCATCACTTGTTAATAAATTTATCTTCAATAAGTAAAGTTGTACGATTTAAAAGGTTACTTAGCTTCTAGCCCAAGATCGTTTAAAAGTTGCTCGGTACGGCTTAGAGTTCGTAGCCAAGGCATAACTTATTGAAGCGGGATGCGAAGATTGGCGAGTCCGAAAAGGCCCTAACAAGGCATGAGGGCTATATTTTGTTGCTAAAGATCCCAAGTGATGTGAAGAATCATTTATTGAAAATCAATATGAAGGATCGAGACACACGACGAAAAGCAAATACTCACTAAAAGTCATGGAGAAGTCTAACCGAAAAGACCCTAGAAAGGTATGAGGATAAATAGATCCAAGTCCTAAAAGGAGGCGGATCGTTGTATATCAAAGTCCAAAATAAAGATTGGAGAAAAATGAAGAAGTCGTGGTCCATATATGAAGAATCTCTCAAAATTTCAAGTGAAGAAATTCCTATTATGAAGAGAAGACCATTATTTCATGAACGTCTCTCAAGATTTGAAGTATGAAGTCGCTGCCAAATATCGGTCCGAGAAAGGTCTCAAATCGCGAAGCGAGTTATGCCAAGATATTAACTTTTTGAGGTCCCGAGAAGCAGTTTTAAAAGATTTTGTCCTTTAGCTAACTATTGATTAAATCGTTCACTTTATTTTCAGCCTAAATAACTATCGAAATAAGTCAAACAATGCATCTTCGTGATCATTCAAGACAACAATAAAATATAAGAGATACACCTAGGAATAAGGGAGTCTAAGTGAATAATTGGCCCATATGAGTTCGTGGTAGTTTGCTAACTTATAATTACAATGATCTCGTTTTTAAGCTTGGTTTGGAGAAAGTGAAAACTTGAGGATGATGATCATTCACGACATTTCCAAAACCCAAAGGTATGTTTTTGATTTCTTTACTTTGTATGTTTATAATTTTCTATCTCTTTAATAAAGGCCAACGTGGATTGATTATGATGAAAAATGTAATCGTGCTTTGTAACTAATGCATTGCATGAGGACATTGCAATGGTCAAGTGTAGGGGATTTGATAGGTGTGAAAACACCCATCTTTTTACCACTTAATTACAATAATAACCGAGCCAAAACGTGTATTTTATGTCATTTATGTCGGAATTATGCGTGGTTTGTGTTTTTGTTGTGATTTAGGACGAAAAGGTGAAAAGTGGAGAAAACACGGCTTTCACGGGCTTTTATCGAAGAAAAAGACAAAAGACGAAGTCGAAAGATCAAAAGTGCAAAAAGAACGGAAGTCCAAGACCAATTCTAAAGATTTATCAAAGAAAAAGTCAAAAGACGGAAGTTTACTAAAAAGCCGAAGAGCTCGAGTCTAATAAATAAATAAATTATAAGATGAGTTTAATTAATCCCGAGACAAAGTTGATAAAGTCGAAGAACTTAAAAGACGAGAAGACGTGAAGAAAGAAAGAAAGAGGAGGCAACACATGCACCTCCCCATTTTCCTATAAATACCCTCCTAAACTCATTTAGGAGGGTTGGTTAGTTTTAATGAGGAGTAGTTTTTCTTTCATCTTTGTAAGTGATTCTAGAGAGAGAAAGTGACAGTTTCTCTCACTAGAATCTTAATCTTTTATCTTCCTTTCATGTTTTTAATCAAATCTTTACCTTTGATAATTTAATTCTTGTTTTAAGCTTAATCTTATTCTACCTTTCTTAGTCTTTCTATTTGATCTTAAATCCGATTTCTTTTCTTTACACGAATTTGTTTAAGTTTTATGTTTGATTTATGAAAAGGTTTGTCTTTTGGTTAATCTAAGTTTCCTACGAATCAAGCTTTGAGCTTGACATGCTTATTGGCTTAATTTGTGTCTAGCTTATTGTTTTTAAGTTTTCTTAAAAAGTTTTAGTATTTTTACAAAGTTTATTTATTTTGTGTCGTGAAAGGTTTTAAATTTTAGCTTATTGTGTTCACCTTATTCTCGTTTATATAGTTTCAGTACATGCTTGTTAGGCTTAGCTTATTAAACTTGTGCTTATTGCCAAATTCACTTCCATCGCAATATTGGGGAGTTACACTTTCCGATCGTTTGCTTGTGTCCATCGCAATAACCCAACAAGGGTTCTACTTTGCGATGGCTGATGTTTTCATCCCCCTATTCCGATCGTGATTCCGATCGCACATTGCGATCTGGATTGCGACGGGGTTTAGGTTTGTATTGCGACGGAATGCTGTTCAATTTTGGACAACCATATTCCAATAGCTTGCATTCCGATGGGATTGCGATGAGTTATTCCGATGGGTTGTCTTTTTAATGTTATTCCGATGCTTTCATTTTTTATACATTCCGATTGCTTTTGTCTTAAACATTCCGATAGATTTTCTTTGTATATTCCTATCGGGTGTATTCCGATTGGGTGTTTTTGATTTGTTTTAATATTTTGTTTTAGTTAAAGTGTCAATTGTTCCCGTTTTATTTTTAGTTTATTTTAATTTCGTTTTGCATTTTTATTTAATTTTCAATTTACTTTTTGTTAAGTTTTAATTTTACGTCATTTAATTTCCCGTGATTTACTTTTAAAGTTTTAAATATTGCACCGTTTACGTTTCAACTAGTTTTAGCTTTAATTACTCGTCATTTATTTTTAAGTCTTGCACATTTATCTTACCAAAACCAAAAATACTGTTTTCACCAAGAACAACTAATCTCACACAATTAACCGGAAATCAATTCGAGGAGATACCGAGAAAACGAACTTTCAACTAGGAAAATCCATACATTAGTTTTCTGTGAGAGACGCGTTGCTTTTTGGGATCCGTTAACTTGTGAGCGTTATTTTCTTCCTTAAAAATTGTTCAAAATCCATAAAAATTAAAATTTTCAAAAATCCAAAAAGATTTTATTTTTATTGTGTATATATATTGTCTTTGCGTTTGGTATTGTTTCCTTTTGCCTTTGTAGGTGTATGCGTACTAGATCTTCTAGTTATCAAGAGCCCGAGACTCGTGAAGATTTAAGTATGGCAGGTGTTAACAACAACAATAATCCACCGCACCTCAATAATAACAACAACAATGTTCTTCCACAACCCGATCTTCGGACAATGGAGGAGCTTTGTCAACCAACCATGTTTGGACGAGGAGGACCGATTGCGCCGATGCAAATCACGGCTCCGGAGTTTTCGTTGAAGCACCACATGATTCAGCAAGTGCAAACTAATCCATTCGCCGGAATGCCTGATGATGATGCCAACAAACACCTCGACAAGTTCATTACAATCACCCAAAGCATGAAGTTGCCTAGGGCCACAATGGATGTTCTACGCCTTCAACTCTTTCCACATACTTTATCACGCCACGCCGAGAAATGGTTTGATCGTCTTCCAAAGAATTCTATTCACACTTGGGATGACATGACTCAACGCTTTTTGTCGCGCTACTTTCCACCATCCATGGTCATGAGCCTTCGCAATCAAATCAGCGGTTTCATGCAAGACCCCGATGAATCTCTTTTTGATGCTTGGGAAAGATATAATGTCTTGATCGATCATTGTCCAAACCACAACATGCTCCCTGTGACCTTAATAGATACTTTCTGCAACGGATTGACTTTTCGTGATCGTGATACGATTAATGCAGCCGCCGGTCGCACATTTATGAAAAGGAGACCCGAGGAGTGTAGAGAGCTTATTGAGAACATGACTACTCACCACAAAAACTGGGATTCCTCCGCTTCTTCAAGGAACAACCCGAGAGTCAATGTGTCTTCTACTTCAGCAAGCCCCGATATGACCGAATTCACCCGCATGATGACCGAAATGAACAAAAATATCTTGCTTCTCGCTACTAACCAACAACAACAACAAGTTAAAGCGGTTGCACCTTCTTGTGAAACATGTGGCGGTCCTCACCCGTACACTGATTGTCCTTCTACTCAAGGAAATCCGGAAAATGTGTATGCAGCTTATGGTAATTATTCACCGGAAAATTACCAAGCTCGACCTCAAGGGGATAGAAACTTACTGAGTACCGGTCCAACAACTACCTTTCACCCGGTTTTTTTCCTCAAAACCAAAACCCCGCCAACAACTACAATAGAAGCAACCAAATCCCACCAAGAGCTTCTAATCCAATTCACCCACCCGCTCAACAAGCCCCACCCATTAACCTCGATGTTGAAGCATTGATGAGAACCCAAGGTGAGCAAATCAAGAATCTGCAGAGCCAAATTATCAATTTGAAAGGAGATATCACCAAGCAAGGAAATGACATTAGATCCGAGCTTCGGGATAATATCCAATCCTCCTTCAGCAATCAAACGAATAACTTGAAGAATATGCTGGCTAGTTTCTTGCCCATAACTCAACCTTCTACTTCGAGTTCTTTACCTTCAAACACCGTCACCAATCCGCGAGCAAATGTGAGTGCTATTACTACCCGTAGTGGAGTTACCATAGTAGGACCACCTATCTCGCCCCCATCATCAACACCTCCTCCACCACCATTTATCCCTACTCCTCCCACACCTAGTATTAGTACACCATTACCGTCTCCGCCTCGTCATGACGATGTTCCCAAGAAGAACCCTTCAACATCTCAACCTTTAATTGCTACACCTACACCTTCACCACCCAAACCCAATATTCCGTATCCATCTCGTTTAGGCAAGACCACAATGCTAAACAAGGATGACTCTCAAGTGTCGAGCTATGTGAAGATGCTCTCTCAAATGAACATCAACATTAGCCTTGTTGAAGCACTTGTCCACATGCCAAAATTTGTCAAAGCATTAAAGGAATTTCTTAACAAGAAGGAGAAGTTGATTGAGCTCGCCAACACATGCTTAAATGAAAACTGTTCTACAGTTATTCTTAAAGAACTTCCGGAAAAACTTGGAGATCCCGGTCGTTTTGTGTTGCCTTACATCTTTAACAAAACCGAAGAACTTACTACCCTAGCTGATTTTGGGGCAAGTATTAATTTGATGCCTTTAAGTGTTTGGAAAACACTATCATTACCCGACCTTACTCCAACGAAGATGACTCTTGAGCTTGCAAACCGCATTCTCGCTTACCCTGTTGGTATTGCCGAAGATGTGTTTATTAAAGTTGGCACCTTCACTTTCCCGGTCGACTTTGTCGTTGTTGATTATGAAATGGACCCTCGTATTCCTTTAATACTTGGTCGGCCATTCTTGAGAACCGGACGAGCTTTAGTTGATGTTGCCGAAGGTGAGTTAATCTTATGAGTCGGGGATGATGCACAAGTGTTCAAAATGGGGAAGCTTACAAGCAAATCCTATGGACGAGAATCAGCGAATATGATTAATGTGCTTGATGATTTTGTCATCTACAACAATCCTCTATTCGAGTCTTGCATTGATAATCCACTTTTTCAAGATGATTTGGATGATTCTCTCTCCAATTTGGAACCTTCTCCCATTTATGATTCTCCACCGATCTTTGATGCTTATGATCATGATTCTAGCTCAAATTCGGATGATTATGATTGTACTTCCGAGTATCCCGACATGCCTATATATGATGATTTTGATGAGGTCGATACTCTTTCGAGTGATTCTTCACATGATGAAGATCCTCTGTCATCCATGTTTAATCCTACTTTGGATGATTACTCATTTGAGGAAGACTTCTCTACTTTTCTCAATACTTACTTCCCTCATGAGAGTGATGCTCCTCCTTTAGATTTTGATGATTATCGTCTTGATCCTACTTTGGATTTGAAGAAAATTCTTTCAAAGGAGAAGCAACCGGTTGACACCACCATCCGCAGCACGTATGAGTTAACACCTCTTTGTCCACCTTCGGAGGACGAGGTTGTGCATCTTCTTCGCGGATCATCCTCACATTCTGCTGAGCCTGAGTGCTATTTTCCCTTAAAGGAAAAGGTGTTCGACCCCGGTATCGATATTCTTCAGCCATCTCAGTATCCACCTGATGAAATAAAAGGAAAGATTT
Source organism: Glebionis coronaria (assembly GCA_025667525.1). Classification (NCBI taxonomy): domain Eukaryota; kingdom Viridiplantae; phylum Streptophyta; class Magnoliopsida; order Asterales; family Asteraceae; genus Glebionis; species Glebionis coronaria. The sequence continues at coordinate 357,951,748 of CM046877.1, forward strand.
TTGGACCTACTGAAGATATGCTTGCACCATACCATACTTGCTTCCACCGTGCTCCATCTTTGCTTAAGGGAACCTTGCCTATTCTTCTTTGGCTTGCCTTGTTCGCCTTAAGCTTGTGCTACTTGATGGACGAAAACTATGTCTTTGATCCTGGTGGATATGTTTCATGCTTCTTCCCATGGTAATCAAGGTCGAGTCAGGCTCACGTCTCGGTTAACAAAAATCAAGCGCTTCTTGGGAGGCAACCCATGTATCTATCTTTTAGCTTTCTTTATCCTAAATGTAGGGGAGACCCGTTGGTGTTTGCTATTTCCTCTCCTCTCATATTCAGGGATTCAAGTGCTCAATGATCCACTCTTGATGATTTTTGACTACCGTGATTCTGTGTTCCCATTTACCCGGTTCTATCCTAAACTCTTTTCGATTCACTATTTTATATTTTCTCAATATTAAAATAGGAATCTCTTTAGTTGCCTTTTCCTTAGCAAGATTTAAACAACGTGCACAATTGTAGTCCCATAAATTTTGTGATTAAGCAATGAAGAGAGAAAGAAAATAGATGAAGAAGAGATGAATTCCTAGAGAGAGAAAGTAGTGAGAGAAAGTAGAGAGGAGATCATTAACTTGGTGAGATTAGATTAAGAAAAGAAGTTGTTACAAATGACCATCCACCCTCCTAACATGCTAGGAGGGTAGTATATATAGTCCACCCACATGCGGGCTTTAATGGACTATATATTGGGCCGGGCTTGTCTTTTGGACTTTAATTAGTTTAAATCCAAGCCCGTGAACCACGACTAAATAACTACTTATTACAACGTTCTAATAAATATTACAATAGAAACCTATGACCGAACATTCTTGTTTGACTCAATATTTTGAGGCTAACAATCTCCCCCAATGTGAGGTCATTCCTCTTTGATATTTGGATTCCAATGGAGATTTATGAATTTCGTCATAAATGAGTCTTGAACGTGTAACAGTAGTTTTGTTCCTTCATGCTATGATCTTTGAGCCTTTGTCGTTGTCTTTCGACTTTGTTTTTTAGTCTTGAGATCTTCAAATCATTCTTGACTTGTCTTTGCCATCTTGTGATCTTGTGTCTTTATCCACATGCTCACACTATCAATTGTTGGATAAGTCTTTGGGCATGAATATGTGGTTGTGAATCTTTGACTTTGCTGAGTACACCGTTACGCCACCTTCTCGAGACAAAACATAGACACGGACTGAATGGCTTTGACATTCGTCCTAAATCGGTAGCGTTTTACCTCCGGTCGGTGAAGACCGTTATACGATATTAAATATCGTACCTGTGATCAGGTAGATTCAATTAAGAATCTCCTTGACAGGGTTTCGCGGCAGTACTAGCCGTTCTCTTTACTCGACCGTCTCAAAGCAAGACTGCGAACATAAAGAGTGAATCAATTGGATAAATATCCGCTTGATTAAAGTCGTCAATTCAAATTCCTGGAACAAGTTTGATTCATTAAGAATCTTACCATTGTTGCTTTCCAGTTGACACAAGTTTGATTCATAAGAATCTCACAAGTCACCTACCGTAGCGCTGTTTGATGTTGACGCTAGAAGGATTTCCATTCGTCACTGTGAATATTAATAAATATCACTCTGAATGTTCTGGCAAGACCATAAAGATATTGCGTAGAAACCTGAAACGAGTTTGAATCAATTCAGAATCAAACCACTGTTGCTTTTCAGTTTTACATATGTTCAATTCATAAAGAATCTTGCATATGACCTACCGTAGTGCTGTTTGATGTTAACACTGGAAGGATTTCCACTCATCATTGGGAATACTAAGTAGTATCACTCTGAGTGTTCTAGAAATATCGCAAGGATATAGCGTAGGACTCTCTTGATCTTCATCCGTGTGTCCTAACGAGATTTGATTGATCTCTTGGCTCTAGACTCGATTTGTGCACTTTTAGTGGTCGGGGGCTGGAGCAGATGCCACCTATTCAATATCAACTATCTCGGAGTGAGAAAGTCAATAGAAGTCGTGTTGATCTCCGTGACAATAAACAAACTTCTTTTGAGAGAAGTCTGAGTAGCTAGGAAAGGGTTGTGCTTCACATCACTGGGTCCATGATGAGTTTGTCTTCATGATGAGTTGACCCGGTTTCTGCCTAAGTTGTATGGAGGGCTTCTTTCTTTAGACCCTTTATCCTTACATTTCTTTTTCATTCTTCAACCCCTTCAATGCTTACCAAGACATCATTAATAGCACCTTGTTGTTATTGTTCCAGTGCTATCATCAGTACTTAGTCGGCATTCACCTACGTTCACATTCTACTCCATCTTTCCTAAGGACTTCTAATAATCTATTGGATTGTCCCTGGGAAGATCCCTCCGGTTCTGGTTGGATCATAGGACTTAAACCTAACCACCCTTTTGACACCAATAACGTCGTGAATTAAAGATGTTGTGGGTATTTGATCGTAACCATGAAAACCACTTTAAATTCTAACAAAGTGTTTGAAAAACATTTAAAACCTTGCTAGTTTTGTCGTTTCAGAAAAACTCCCCCTTCACATGTGCATTTAAATGCGAAAGAATTTAAGTAAACATTTTGCCCATGTGGGTAAGAGTTAACGTGCTTGAGTCTTATATATCACATTTTAATCACATTTTCTCCCCTTATCTCTAATATATAAAATCTTTTGATATTAGAGATACCAAATTTGATTAAAATATATTTTGAAAAATAGTCTTGAAAATCTTCGGGAGAAAAATGTGTCAAACTTAGCATGAATTTTGGAACGCTCCCCCTCAAAAATTGATCCAATGGAATTGTCATTTCGAGGATTTGATCCACATTAAACTTTTTGAGGATAGGAGTTGTTGAACACACAATTTTTGAAAGATTTTGAATATCATTGAGAAATTCTTGAAAAAATTGTGTTCAACGCTTTTTGAAAAATCAATTCTTTTTGTCGAAAAGGTTTTTCTTAAGCATAAACTTGAGTTCATAGACTTTGAATGTCTTGAAGAATCCACTCAAGTGTAAGAAGATTTAACTTCTTTTGCTAAGGGTAAGAGTACAAAAGCGTACACTCCCCCGTGAATTTAGATCCGGGTTGCAATCTGAAAGTGATTACAAGCCATTGTGTTGAGCTCAAAACGTTGAATGTTTTGTGACAAGCTCAACCCGTGATAGATTGCTCTACCCGTTTGTTAGGATATGGTATCTTTAAAGATATACTTTCCTTTATTTGAGATCCGAGTTACAGTCTGACATTTAACTGTAAGTCGTTTACATGAGCTTAAAAACTTTGAATGTTTTTAATGAGAGCTCATGACCGAGAAAATTTATTTTCCCGTTGTTAAGGATAAGTTATCATTCGTGATCAACTTTCCTTTCTTGGAAGTACGAGTCACAATCTGAGGTAATTGTAAATCATATCAACTTCCAGGGGGAAGTAGTGTACATGGAATGGTATCTACTTACTCTATATGATTTTTATGAAGTATTCTGCAAGCGTGAGAAGAGTTGTTGCTGATTTCCTGCATGTTACCCCAAACGGATTATCACCAAAAACCAAACGACATGAGACAGTATAGAAGCAGTATTATCTGGTGTGGTTCTTCTACAAATTTCCGCTGTGCACTTAAACCGTTGAGCTAGAAGATTGTTCAAACTACATCAAAGTGTCAGAATCTGCTTAAGATACAGATATTGGTTTGGGGGAAGCTGATTCAAAAACTTCGTCAAAAATAAGTCTTTGAAGAAAGTTTTTTAAATTCATGCTGCATGAATTGGGGGGAAGTTAATCCAAATCATGCATATTACAATTGTTCCACAACAAGCAAAGACAAAGAGGATTCAAGTTGAGGTACAAGTTATGAAGACAAGAAGAATTAAAAGACATCCTCAGCATTGGAAGCGCCTTGGAAGACTTTATTTTGTTGTATTTTTACTTGTTAGGAACATTGTAAGTAATTCCGTATGTCTCCACATTGGGGGAAGATTGTTAGCCCTAAAATGTGAGCGCCATTTACGGAATTACATTTTATTCAGATAGGCAAAACGTAGAGGGACTACTATTGACATGTTGTCAAAGTGACCTCTTGTCTAGCCTATATATACCCCTCCATACTTCCATGGAGGGGTGAGGATTCTTCTTATTTGTGTATTTCCCTTTCTCTCTCTAAATACACACACTACATTCAAGCTTTACTCTCTCTCTCTCTAAAAATGTCTAAACATTTCTTTTATCCTCCCCGACCTCTGGATCACCTCTTGTTAGCTTGAATCTTATAAGGTTAACAACAATGTCCTAAGTGTAGGGGAGTTTACTCCCACATGCTTAAACATTGAGGACAATGTTTATATTAAGTGTAGGGGGGACTTCTATCGAAGTTAAGTGGTCTTTTCCTTGTATTTGTCCTCATTTTAACCGGAAAATCAATTTTTCGACATTTTTCAAAATTTTTGATCTATTTTGGCCTATTAGTTTTTACCTTTGTATAGTTATTTTCTTCCTTTATTGGAATAAATTTTTAATAATGTGGTTTTAATTTTCAAATGTTGTGAATCTTTTGACTCAACCCGAGTTTACTTATCTATGTTTACTATAGCTAGTATCCTTAACGTGTTTAAGTCAAGTTTTGCTAGGCTTTTATATAGGGAGCTATAAAACGCGGAAGTCTTAACTCTCACGGGTTAAGAACAAGAACTTTTCGCAAGTTCCTATAATTGATCCTAGAAAGTCGTTTATTAAGGGAACTTTAAAATGCGATTTCTAAACTTGAAAAAGTCTAAGAGTTTGCAAGATCCTATAGGCGACTCGAAAACCCAAAACTTTGATTTAATAGGCTAAGCATCCACGAGTCTCATTCCTTGAGATTCTAAATTGTGGAGAATGAGAGATGATAGAGTCAATTATAAGTTTGGTATTCTTTCGTGAATTTATGTGAGTTAATTATAAGCCTATTCTCCCATCGCTTGCTAATAAATTTATCTGCAATAAATAAGGTTGTACTATTTGAAAAATTACTTAGCTTCTAGCCCTAGATCGTTTAAAAGTTGCTCGGTATGGATTAGAGTTCATAGCCAAGGCATAACTTAATGAAGCGGGATGCGAAGATTGGCGAGTCCAAAAAGGTCCTAACAAGGCATGAGGGCTACATTTTGTTGCTAAAGATCCCAAGTGATGTGAAGAATCATTTATCAAAGATCAATATGAAGGATCGAGACACACGACGAAAAGCAAAAACTCCCCAAAAGTCATGGAGAAGTCTATCCGAAAAGACCCTAGCAAGGTATGAGGATAAATAAAGCCAAGTCCAAAAAGGAGGCGGATCGTTGTATATCAAAGTCCAAAATAAAGATTGGAGAAAAATGAAGAAGTCGTGGTCCAAGTATGAATCTCTCAAAACTTCAAGTGAAGAAATTCCTATTATGAAGAGAAGGCCATTATTTCATGAACGTCTCCCAAGGTTTGAAGTATGAAGTCGCTACCAAATATCGGTCCGAGAAAGGTCTCAAATCGCGAAGCAAGTTATGCGAAGATATGAACTTTATGAGGTCCCGAGAAGTAGTTTTAAAAGATTTTGTCCTTTAGCTAACTATTGATTTAATCGTCCACTTTATTTTCGGCCTAAATAACTATCGAAATAAGTCAAAAAATGCATCCTCGTGATCATTCAAGACAATAATAAAATATAAGAGATACACCTAGGAATAAGTGAGTCTAAGTGAATAATTGGCCCACATGAGTTCGTGTTAGTTTGCTAACTTATAATTACAATGATCTCGTTTTTAAGCTTGGTTTGGAGAAAGTGAAAACTTGAGGATGATGATCATTCATGACATTTCCAAAACCCAAGGTATGTTTTTGATTTCTTTACTTTGATTGATTATAGTTTTCTATCTCTTTAATAAAGGCCAAGGTGGATTGATTATGATGAAAAATGTAGACGTGCTTTGTAACTAATGCATTGCATGAGGACATTGCAATGGTCAAGTGTAGGGGATTTGATAGGTGTGTAAACACCCATCCTTTTTACCACTTAATTACAATAATAACCGAGCCAAAACGTGTATTTTATGTCATTTATGTCGGAATTATGCGTGGTTTGTGTTTTTGTTGTGATTTAGGACGAAAAGGTGAAAAGTGGAGAAAACACGGGCATTCACGGGCTTCTATCAAAGAAAAAGACGAAATACGAAGTCGAGAAGTCGAGAGTGCAAAAAGAACGGAAGTCCAAGACCAATTCTGAAGATTTATCGAAGAAAAAGTCAAAAGACGGAAGTTAAAGCCGAAGAACTCAAGTCTAATTTATTGAAGAATTAAAAGACGAGTTCAAAGAAATCCTGAGACAAAGTCATTAAAGTCCAATATTAACAAAATATTAAGAAGAGAAGGACTTAAGTGCGCAATTAAGAAAAGATGAAAGAGGGAGGAAGCTTCCTAAGCACTCCTTAATCTCCCCTATAAATAGATTAGGATGTATTCATTTTCATTTTGTTGGATAGCTTGACAAACTATTTCTTCCACTTTAATTTTGTGCACCTTTAATTTTCATGTCCATTTAAATACCTTGTCTTGCACCTTAATTACATTTAATTTCAAGTAAGTTTCCTTTTAATTATTGTCAATCTTTACTTTATTGTTTGATCTCCTATCTACATTTATTTAATCTTTATGTTTATTTGTTCATGTTCATGTTCTTATTTTTATTGATTTGATCAAAGTGGGTTTTGATTATTGTGGTTATTTTTGCTATTTTGATTGTTTTGGATTGTTTGATTATCATTAGTATATGTTTTGTGATTAGTTTGATTTAATCTTTTGGTTGATTTGGATTATATTTGTTTAGATTCGTGTATATCTTGGTATCCCTTGTTCTTCGCTTGTCTGTTACTGTGTATTCCCAGGAAAAGTTCTGGATCAAGCCAGTTATTCCGAGTGAAGGATTTCAAAGGGTGTTCATCCGGAATATTGGACATTCCGGATCAATTGAGTTCATTCGGAATAGTTGTTATTCCGCATTAAGGTTCTTCATCCGGAATAATCAATTATTCCGGATCAACCAAAAGTTCCGGATCAACCAAACATTCCGGATCAACAGGATATTCCGGATCAAGGTGCTATTCCGGATCAACCTCTCATTCCGAATCAAATAATATTCCGGATCAGCAAGTTCATCCGGAATAATTTATTATTCCGGATCAAGGAGTTTATTCGGAATATTAAGACATTCCGGATCAAGGGTTTTATTCGTAATAACATTCCGGATCAACAGCAACATTCCGGATCAAGACAAGTATTCCGAATCAAGACTTTATTCCGGATAAGTGACATATTCTGGATAAAGGATTTATTCCGGATCAAAGTTTTGGTGAATATTCCGAGTGAAGAAGATGTTGGAAATACGTTTTTACGTATTTAGAAAGGATCGGTCACTCTAATGATATTGGGCTCGTAATCCAATATAGCCCATATAGCCCACATGTAGGGTGGGCTATATAAACCCCCTCCTAGCTGTGGAAACCTTGGTTTCCAGATCTTTTAAGCTACTAGGAATGATCATTGTTCATATGATTAGATAATCAAAGCGGAATTAGAACAACAACCATTAACAAGGTGTTTAGGCACGAATAACATGAATTAAAACAAAAGGGATGTTCATTATATTAATAACAAACATCCGCTAGACGTGTATACATTGAATCCCATGTCTAGTGCACACACACGTTTAGGTTTACATTGTGAATGAATTATATGAAAAACCTAATAACCCTTGGTTCCTTTTATAGTGTAAGGATTAGGGTTTACAAGAGATAATGATGAATAAACAAGTAAATCTTCTATTTAAATAAACTTATGCAGAATATCTTTTGCATGTTTATCTAAATAGAAGCTTCCATAAGCTTCTTTGTCTACGTTTTGTCAATGCTTGAATTGCATGTGACAATGCTTGGATTGCACACGACAATGCTTGAGCCATCAACGCCTAATTTGCTCTTATCAACGCTTGATTAACTCTTGACAACGCTTGGACAATTTCTTCATGTTTTCTTCGTTTTTGAGTTTCTGCCACATCAACTTTTTGACCCAACAATCTTCCCCTAGTTGATGGTGGCAAAACTCTATGTGTATCTCTTGTAAGTTGTACATGATCTTCAAGTTGCTTCCCCTCAAGTGTAGCATGTATTTCTTCCCCTTTTTGTCACATCAACAAGGAAGTAAACAATGTATGCAATCTTTGAAGATTCTCCAAATGTAGGCTCTGTGTAATGATCTTGAAGAAAAATAAATAAAGTATTCTTGATGTAGAAGTAGAGTAACCCAAACCTATGTTCCATGTCTTGTACGATGTGATGAAGTATGGAACTAATACAAAAATCCTCATCCTTTGTGAGACACTGAGCACAATAATGTAACTCCTTCAAGTGATAGAAAATATGTGCATAGAGTACCATAAGAAAAACCACATAATCTTGTATTACTTCATCAGTAACAATATAAGCACAAACAAGTTACCTTTAAAGTCTATGACTGGGAGTGCACGACTTTAAGATATGATAGAACACAAACTCGCGAAAATCTTCTTCAATCATCAAAATTACCATAACAACTCTTCCCCTTAAGCTAACACCTCTTCGTGACAAGTAAATATCTTCATATGTAAAAGCTGTTAACGAATAACTCTTTCACAAGGCTATTCCGATTACATAATCCAATAAAATTCTTCATGAATGGTTGCTAACTTACTTAAAAATCATTAATCCCTTTCAAAATATCCGAGCCATTAATATCATCTTGATATTCTAAATTAAAACGGAGATTCCATGTACCTTCGTGTGTAATTTCCTTCTTTTTGTGTGCTCAAAACGTACTAATTTTCTCAAACAGCAGCAAACATAGTGTTATCTAATATCCTTCTCTGTCCAATATCATTACCAGATGTATTGTTCAATATCGGACAATACTTATCAGCGCTTGAAATACCATATATCGGACAACACTGTCAAGCTATCAGCGTTGACTTATTCTGTCAGCATCGAAATTCCTTCCTGTCAGCGTCAATTCAAAACCTGTCAGCGCCTCTTTCTGTCAGTGGGTATTTTGTTTATGTCAACGTCTTGATCAACCACTAACACCTTTTGTGGCTTACTTCTTTATCCCAGAAAAGTAGCACATACCAATTTTAATATATAGGAGATATATCAGGGAAAGTAAAATCCCTACAAATTAGCATTGTCATCCGAAAATATTGCATCCATAATAAACCTGTTAGCTTACCAAAATTTTCGGACCCTATCTTCATCCAATCACAATGCAATCATCATGTGAACACAATTCTGAATATTCTTGATTGGCTGATAACGTGTGAACAAATATCCTTGTTTCTAGCTAAAAACCTTTGACCGAATCTTTTCCCTTTTCAATATACTTTGTACTCACAATATCATAGAAAAAGATTTCGTATCATACCTCTCTTTTTCTGTTTGTACGTTCCTGACAACTTCACAGTACTACTTTTGTGCCAGCCTACTGTTTGATCGATCACTGTCACCATCTGCTTTCTTTATAATATAAATCGCATGAGAATACCTTAGCTTCAAACAATATCACGTGATCTTTTGATTTACATACAAACAGTATGTACTTTAATAACATATATCTTTTGGCTGCATGTCCTTCTCGTTATCAACAGCAACACAAACAATACATCTTTCTGTCTATATCACTGCTACTGTATCCAAAACCCTAATCTGCAAACGCAGTATATCTTCATGTAGAACACCAAAACCCTAATTTTCTCAGAAACCCTAAAAACACCAAAACCCTAACAACATCATGTCTGAAGCAATAACCTCCTCCTCCTCAGCCTTACCAAACATCAAGATTCCCATGCTTGATGCAACCAACTTTGACTTATGGAAGTTCAACTTTGAACAATATCTGGGGATCTATGACTACACACTCTGGGAGATTATTGAATATGGAAACTCATTCAATAAGGCTCAAAAGATTCTTGATGCCATTAGTCAAAGAACAGCTGTTGAAGGATGCCCTGAAGAGGATAAGAAAGAAAAACCTGGAGATGGTAGAGCTGTAGGTGCTGAAGATATTGCAAAGAAAAGAGTTGACATGAAAGCCCTAAATATTCTGAAAGTCTTTGGGACAAGAAAACCAGCACAAATATAGAGGCTATGAATCTGCTAAGGATCTTTGGGAAGCACTTAAAGTTGCATATGGTGGCAATGCAGACACTAAGGAAGAAAAGAAAAAGCAACTTCTGCATGATTATGCTGTCTTCAAAGCTCAACCCAATGAGAAACTGAGTAGTGTAAGAAGCAGATTGCTTGACATCACAAGCAAGTTGTCCTTCATAGGGACACAAGTTGGTGATGTTGACACCAATGCTACCTTTCTTAAAAGTCTTGGTGAGGCATGGAAGATTGAGGCAAGATCTATTCTTGCCAATAATACTTACAAGAGCTCCTCGTTTGATGACATCTACAACAAACTAAGACTGTTGGAAGATGAAACTCTTTCAGAGCATGGAAGCAAATCTTCCACCAGCAACATGGCCTTCTTCTCTCATAGTAAAGGTCAATTCAATCAGAAGGACTCTTATATGCATCCAGTTACTGGATCATCATATGTCAGCGCTGGAACAAGTCCTGTCAACGTCTCCTTTTCAGACGCTGACACATTCAAGAATGACTCCCCAAGAGTTAAACCTGCTGGTTTGGATTTGGATACTGTTTGTGCTTACATTTCTTCTTTGCCCAATGGTTCAGTGATTACATATGAGGACCTTGAGCAGATAAGTGATGAGCACTTGGAAGAGATGGACATCAAGTGGAACATGGCTCTTGCTAGTATAAGAGCAAATAGGTGGAACAGAAGGTTTAAAAAGAAGATGACCTTCAATGCTAAAGACACAGCTGGATTTGATAAATCCAAAGTTGAATGCTACAACTGTCATCGTATGGGGCACTTCATGAGGGAATGCAGATCTCCTAGAAGATCTGATGCTGGTAAACCCTCAAGTCAGGTTGTTAAAGCTCAGGATTCCAAAGCCATGGTTGCAGTTCAAGGAATTGATGGTACAGGATGGGATTGGAGCTATCTGGCTAAGAATGCTGAAGAGGATAAAGCTTTGGTTGCTGATATTGAAGAAGAAGAGCATGTTGAATATGCTCTCATGGCACACTCCTCCTCCTCATCTGATAATGAGGTATATGATTATGCTTTTTGTAGCAAAGGTTGTAGGTTAAACACTAAAAGACTTAACAAAGAGGTGTTAAAACTAAAAGATGATATGAGCACTGAAAGGTGTAAATTGTCTAATTACCAACTAGCTCTTACTGAAACTGAGAAAACCGTTTCTGAATACAAGAAAATGGAATTTGACTTAAAGGATAAGATCAATATCTTAAAACATGAGCTAGAGGGTAGTATGGATGTTAGAAACATCATGACAAAGGTTAATAGAGATCTACAGGCTAAATTAGATGAGGCCATTAAGAATAAAGATAATGTTGACCTCAAAATTCAAAGATTTGGTAGAGCCACCCAAACCCTAGGAGACTGTGTAGCTAAACAAAGGGATCCTAAGGACATGACTGGGATTGGGATGAATGATTACTCTTTGGTTCCACCACCAGCTGGTGACTTCTATGGTGTCCTTAGAAAGGACTTGTCTTGGAATGGTATACCAGAATGCCAAGAAGAGGAATTCATTCCTCCACCAAGAGTTGTCACTCCAGTGGAAGAGTATCAACAAAAATTGACTGACCTAAATGAGTGGAAGAAAGCTAACCCTACTTTATTTGTTAAGGGAGGTTTGCTATGTGAAAGTCCCAATGAATCACCACCCATTAAGGTTACTCACCCAATCACTGGTAAAGCTGTTGACCTAGGCTCAAACACTGTTAGAAGACCTACCATTAAATATGCAGAGATGTATAGGAATAATAGGTCACCCAAGAGCCAAGTTAGCAATCATGGAACATGTTTCTTCTCTTCTAGACCTAAGGGTGTGTCTAAGAAAGCCTGTTACACTTGTGGTAGCTTTTCACATTTGGCATACAAGTGTGTCAACGCTCCCAAAGCCAGCGCTGACAGGAACAATTTCAGCGCTGACAGGAAGAAAGTCAACGTTGTTAGAAAGTCAAACATTGTCAGACCCAAACCTTGTGTGCAGCAAAGTCCACAAGTGGTTAGACCTGCCCCATTCTTTTCTAGAAGGTCTAACACTCATGGACAAAGACCATTTCAAAAGACAAACACCTGGTCAAATAGGAAATGGGTTCCTGTAGCAAACCCTAGGTTCAACGCTGACAAGGGTAATTTCAGCGTTGACAGGACTAATTCTAACGCTGACAGAAACGTGACCAGACCTAAATATTTGCAGCCACAAGGTAAGGGGTCTAAAGCTTCTTCAAGCTTAACATGGAGACCCAAGAAAGATCAAAACCCTAATGAAAATGGGATTTCAATGACTTGCAATAGATTTAATTACATTTCAAAGGTCATTACAAAACCTATTGGGGTTAACTGGGTATTTCAACCTAAAAAGGATGAGAATGGGGTTGTTGTGAGAACTAAGTCTGTTCTTATTGAACAACCAGATGAATCCAAGTCTTTTGAGACTGGGGTTCCCAAAGAAAACTAATTTGTTTTCTTTATGTGCAGGGCATTCAAAGAAAGATCAATGATTATGGATATTGGGATAGTGGATGCTCAAGGCACATGACAGGAAAGGAAGACTATCTGACGAATTTCACCCCTATTAAAGATGGTGATAAGGTATACTTTGGAGGTGGATATGGGACTATCACAGGCAAAGGAACCCTTCTCACCAATAATCTGCGTTTTGAGAACGTCTTCCTGGTAAAAGAACTGGATTATAATCTGTTTAGTGTATCACAAGTTTGTGATAACAAAAATAAGGTTCTTTTTACTGATACTGAGTGTTTGGTGTTAAGCAAGGATTTTAAGATCCCTGATGAGAAATATATTGAGTATAGAACACCTAGGCATAAGGACATATATAATGTGAATTTGAATGGGATTAAAATGAATACAAATATGTCTTGTTTTTATGCTAAGGCCTCAGCAGATGAGAGTAATTTGTGGCACAAGAGACTAGGGCACATAAATTTTAAAAATATAAATAGACTTGTGAGGCTTGGTTTAGTTGATGGTTTTCCTGAGAAGGCCTTCCACAATGACCACTCTTGTGTTGCATGTCTTAAAGGCAAGCAGCACAAGGTCTCATTCAAGTCCAAACAGGTGCACACTAGTTCCAGACCTCTTCATATGCTTCACATGGACCTCTTTGGTCCAACAAATATAGAGAGTTTGAATGGTAAGTCATATTGCTTTGTTGTCACAGATGACTTTTCTAGGTTTACTTGGACATTCTTTCTAGCTATGAAGAGTGACACAGCTGATGTTCTTATTGATTTTATCACTCAGATTGAGAAAAGGTCTGGAACTGAGGTTAAAATGCTTAGGAGTGATAATGGTGGAGAATTTAGGAACAAGAAGCTAGATGATTTTTGTGCCAGGAAAGGAATTACTAGGCAATTTAGTATTGCTAGAACCCCACAACAAAATGGGGTTGCTGAGAGGAAAAATAGAACCCTAATTGAAGCAGCCAGAACAATGTTGGCTGATGCTCACTTTCCAATAGCCTTTTGGGCTGAGGCTGTTAATACAGCATGCTATGTGCAAAATAGAGCATCGGTTAACAAAATTCAGAACAAAACACCTTATGAGTTACTTTGGGGAAGAAAACCTAATATTGGTTTTCTCAGACCTTTTGGTTGTCATGTAGTAGTGCTAGATACTAGTGATGCCTTAGGAAAATTTAGTGCAAAAGGTGATGAGGGCTATTTCATGGGGTATTCAGTCCAGAGCAAGGGTTATAGGGTTTATCTTAAAGAGGACAAACGTATAGTTGAGAGAGTACATGTTAGGTTCTTAGAGAATAAACCTAGTGATCCTGAAACTGGTCCTAATTGGTTGTTTGATTTGGAACCCTTATCTAGAACTTTAAATTATATGCCTGTCACTAATCCAGACATTGTGAAGGTAACTTCAGATGTTGTGGAGGAACAAGTTGTTAATGTTTCAGGTACACAGGTTCATGAGAAGGTAGGATCACAAGCAGAAAAGGCATCTCCTACATTTGAATATGTCACAATTCCCATTTGGACAGATGCTTTTGCTGCTGCTGCTGCTGCTGGACAAGATAATGGTGGTTTCCAAATACCACCAGATACAAACATGCATGGTTCTTCAGGCGCTGACAAAGGCAAATCTAGCGCTGACAAGACCAATTCAGACGTGGATGGCTCAGACGTTGACAACAACATTTCAAGCGCTGTTAGCCCAGACGCTGACAACCAAGATTCAGACGTTGACAACACTTATGGGCATCTTTTCTCTTCCAATTTTGAACAAGGTGGACCTTCCAATATCCTTGAAGAGGTTCATGTTGATCAAAGAGAGTCTGATGAAGAAGATATTGGCAACATGGAGCGTGAAGTTGAGGACACCAGACTTTTTGAAGGAGGGGTTCTCACTTCCACAATGAAGAATCACCCCACATCTCAGATCATTGGTGATATTATGACTCCAGTTCAGACCAGAAGATCTCATCAAGGTCTTGGTGGGTTTATTGCCAATATACACAAGAAGGTTGATACCCCTCTTGTACAAGCATGTTTGTTTGCATGTTTTCTGTCACAAGAAGAACCCAAGAAAATATTTGATGCTCTCAAAGAAACAAGTTGGGTGGAAGCAATGCAGGATGAGCTTCACCAATTTACAATTCAGGATGTTTGGGAGCTGGTTGATTGTCCTAGATATGTCAGACCTATAGGGACAAGATGGGTTCTCATGAACAAAAGAGATGAAAGAGGTATTGTGGTCAGAAACAAGGCAAGGTTAGTGGCTCAAGGTTATACACAAGAGGAGGGGATAGACTATGAGGAGGTCTTTGCACCAGTTGCAAGGATTGAAGCTATTAGGATTTTTCTAGCCTATGCCTCTTGCATGGGCTTCACAGTCTATCAAATAGATGTCAAGAGTGCCTTTCTCTATGGCACCATTGTTGAGGAAGTATATGTAATGCAACCTCCTGGTTTTGAGGATCCAGAGCATCCAGATAAAGTGTATAGAGTCAAAAAGGCTATGTATGGCCTTCATCAAGCCCCTAGAGCATGGTATGGTACTTTGTCTACCTATTTGGTGGACAATGGATTCAAGAGGGGCACCATAGATCAGACACTGTTTACAAAGAAGAAAGGCAAGGATGTGTTGCTTGTGCAGGTCTATGTTGATGATATCATTTTTGGGTCTACTGATCCAAAGATGAGTGAGGATTTATCCAAGCTTATGACAGACAAATTCAAGATGAGTGTTATAGGGGAGATAAACTTCTTTCTATGTTTACAAGTTCAGCAGAAAGAAGATGGTATCTTCATCTCCCAGGACAAATATGTTGTTGAGATCTTGAAGAAGTTTGGCTTTTCTCCACATGAAAAGAGGGCTACTACTCCTATGGATAGAGAACACCCTTGGGGAAAGATTGGAGATGGGAAAGATGTTGATGTCAGGCATTATAGATCCATGATTGGATCCTTGATGTATCTTACTGCCTCCAGACCTGACATTATGTTTGCTGTGTGTGCTTGTGCACGCCATCAAGTGACTCCCAAAGAATGTCACCTTTATGCTGTGAAGAGGATCTTTAGGTACCTAAGATGTTATCCTAGTCTTGGTTTGTGGTACCCAAAGGATTCACCATTGGAGCTGATTGCATATTCAGATAGTGATTATGGAGGTGATAAGTTTGATAGGAAATCCACAACTGGTGGATGTCAGTTTCTTGGGAGCAGGTTAATATCTTGGCAATGCAAGAAACAAACAGTGGTGGCTAATTCTACAACTGAAGCAGAGTATGTGGCTGCAGCTGCATATTGTGGTCAAGTGTTGTGGATTAAGAACCAGCTATTGGACTATGGGTATAATTTCATGCATACTAAGATATTTGTTGACAATAATAGTACTTTATGCATCATTAAGAATCCTGTACATCATTCTAAATCTAAACACATAGAAATTAGACACCATTTTATAAGAGATTGCTTTGAGAAAGGTTTAATACAACCAGATAGGGTTGACACTGAGGAAAATGTGTCAGATTTATTAACTAAACCTTTTGATGCTGAGAGATTTCAATACTTGGTAACAAGTATTGGAATGGTTAATCTCACATAATATGTGTTTTGGATTCCTTTTTGTAAAAGTATGTACAGGATGATGCATTATTATTATTGGTCTTATTGATGATTTAGATTTTCCACTATATTTTTCTAACATTGACAAAGGTTGCTTGAACACTGATAAGTGTTTTTGCAACGTTGTCAGCAATATAATTGTCTAACGCTGACAAAGCTTCCCTCAACGCTGTCATGTGTTATCGGGGCGTTGTCAACAACAATGTTAGTTTTGTGGTTTTCAATCTAAATGTGCAGATGGTGTTAGCAGTATACCATTGGATACAGAGTTGCTTATGGATCAATGGAGAAGCATTTGGACAAGTTTTTATTTATGGATGATGGTTGGAATGTTTCATTCCTATCTTGACATAATTTTTTATGTTCATGCATGATTTTAGCAAACTTTTTGTATCATAGTTTAAGGGGAGGTTTTAGGAACCTTTAGGATTATTGGGTATCCATATGATACTCTTATCATAATTCTAGATTGTGTCCACAGGTGAGTATGAGTTAGTTTTACTAAATCATGAGGCACTGTAGCATGCATAGTATATCAACTTTGCATGCTGCCAAGACATTTTTGGCCTAGAATTGGTTGTGGTCTGTTGGGAGACTTGGGAATGATTTTGATATGGGATTTACCTGGGAGTAACAAGGATTTTATAAGGTAACTTTGTTGTTAAGAGTTTTGGTTAGCAAGGGACACTAGAGGACTGTTATATCTATCTTGCTTATGCAAGTGTGCATAACTGGACAGTGCTTGCCGCCCTATGATAATTATCAGCTTTTGGTTATCTTCTCTAGGATAAATTACTTGTTAAGGTCATTTTTCACTTTTTAAAATAATTTTATTTTTGGACGCTGACAAGAATTTTCCAAGCGTTGTTGAGACCAAATTGGACGCTGACATGGCTTTAGGCGAACGTTGACAAGATTATAGCCGTTGGGCGTTGATAGGTTATTTTTGACCGTTGACACTCAATGGGACCTACCCAGTTGTTACTTTTTGACATATTTTCAAGCCGTAATTTTAGGAGTTGTTACTTTCATTTAATGCATGAGATAACTTATAACTTTTTCAATATTTTCATGATTAGTTTTTGAAAATCTTTGCCTATTTTTGGGCCAATCACATGCATTCTTTCTCTCCTATAAATTTGGCTCCTATTTTAAACAGGGTATCTATAATTCTTGTCTAACACTTTTCTCTTATCAACTTCATCTTCTACACTTAAAATTAACAGCTTTCATCAATGGCACCAAAGTTTAACTCAGCAGAATTGGCATTGGGGTTCAGATCACAACACAACATGATTGCTTATCTTGACGCTGATGATGATCTGTTTCCTCAATACACACAAATGGTGGCGTATTTTAACGCATCCCCATTAAGGTATGCTCTTTCTCATGCACCACTCATTCCAGTCACACACATTAAGCAGTTTTGGAACACTGTTAGTTCCTCAACAGTTAATGGAGTGATCACATTAACTTCTATTGTTCATGGGAGGTCTTGGGTGGTTACTGAGGATTTGGTACGCCAAGCCTTGCATCTTGATGATGCTGATGGTATAGTCACCCTTCCCATAAATGAAATAGAACAAGGGCTTAGGGCTTTGGGATATCCCTTTCCTGATGAAGGTACTCTAAACAAGTATCATAAGCAGGAATTTCCCCCAGCCTGGAAGTACCTCATACACGTCCTCCTTCAATGTTTGAGTCCCAAATGTACTGCACACAATGAGATCAATAGATCCATTGCAAGTGCTATTGTGTGCATTGCAACAGGGCAAAAATATAACTATTCTAAAATGATTTTTGAGGGGATGTGTAAAAACAAGGGGACAAAAATGACTTTAGCTTATCCCCGTTTTCTGCAAATGATTTTTGATGATCAAGGTTATTGCTCAAGGGATCACAATGATTTTTATAAGATCCCTGAGCAAAAGAAAGCTATTTTTATGAAGATGGATTCACCACCCTATAGAGACCTACCTTTAACCCCAGTCATGCTTGCTGTTATTGCAGCAGCACAACCCCAACCAGACCCCCAACCTCAAATTGACCCTCAACCACAACTTGAACCCATTCCTGAACCTTTACCTTCACCTGAACACATGCACCTTGACCAAGAACCCTTCAACGCTGATACATTAAATGTTGGCGTTGATGTGCCTATTTCCAACGCTGACACACAACCTTCACAATCCTAAACACCCCTTAACCAACCCACATCTACCCATTCTTCCACACCATCTTCCACACCCCCTGAATATAGGTTGATGAAACGCCAAAGGACTACTGGAGTGTTCTCCTCTGGTGGTCCTAGCCATGTAGCAGAGAGAACCACCACCACAAGTGTGGCTGGTGACCTGGATGAGGCTGGGACTATTGGTTCTGGCTTAGATGCTGGCCAAGGCAGTCCCACCATAATTAAGTCCTCATCCATGCCCAATGAATCTGACTTGGGAGGTCAAATCCCCATTTTAGAAGAGGGCAGACTGGAACCAATGACTCTTTTGGAATTGACGGCAGTCTGCATTAGCTTGTAAAAGCAAAATGCAGACTTAGTACAGATTGTCAGCTCACAAGGCCTTGAACTCAAGCAATTAAGGGAGAGGATTGTTGTTTGGGAAAGTGATCATGCTAGGAGGGGTATGGAGGAGTCTTCCAAAGGGGAGGAAGATCAAATAAATCTGAGTGATAAGGGCAGCCAAGATGGTCAATCAATGGATGTTGCTGAAGCCCTTACATCTTTGAAGAAACAAACAGGTTTTGATACGTCCTTAGTCTCTCCAACCAATTTAAATTTATTATTTACAGCTATGTTGAGAGAGGTTACACAAGGCACTGAGGGAAAATATTTGAGCGTTGACAAGGAAACATTGGACGCTGATAGAAGTATTTTGGGCGCTGATAGGATAAATTTGGGCGTTGATAGACCTGCACATGAAGGTGATGTATCCCAGTCATCATCTATCATCAAGGAAGTTTCTACTCAGGTATTACCATCTACCTTACCAACCATTGCACCATCAGATAAGGGTAAGGGTAAATTGGTAGAAGAAATTGTTCCAAAGGATGCAGCTCAAGTTGAGTTTGATAGAAGATTGGCTGCACAAATCATGGAACAAGATAAAAAGGAGAAGTCACCATTTGTTGTGTCTTCAAAAGAAGAAAGTGATGGAGCTAGCTCAGACTCAAGTGTAATGATTATAGAACCTGAAAGGCTTGAGTATGGAGATGAGTTGGCCAAAGAGAAGCTGAGAGAGTTGAAGTTGCAGGTTGACTTTGACATGCAAGAGGTGGTTCAAATGTACAATGCTTGGGAAGAAAGCTGCATGGATAATCCATACTTGACCATTTCAGATCAAATATGGGATTTGGAGCTTCTTCTTAGAGTTTAGAAGGATTGTAAGGTGATTTTGAAACACAAGGCAAGCAATATTCTCTCAGAGTTGAAAAGGGATAGAAGGGAGCTCTATTTTATGTTGCTCAGATGTCATGGAGTTGGATGGACACATCAGAAGTTGAAGACTTTGACATTTGGTGAGTTGGAAAACAGGGCTTATCCCATTTGGGTGAGAGTGCAGGAAGCAAACACTCTCAGACTTCTTTCAGATGAAAGAAAGGAGCAACTTGCAGAAGAAATGGAAATCAAGAAAGCTATGATGATTCCCAGGCCAGTAAAGAAGGGAATTAAATTTGAGTTTCCAAAAGATATGGATCCACTATATCCAAGTGAAGCAGTTATAAGAAAGAGCCTCAAGCTCTCCCCATTAGAAGCTTCAGATATGGTGCAAGTGTTACCATTAGATTCCAGGAATCCAATTGTGAGTTATGATGAGGATGAATGTGGATTCTGGAAGATTGGCAGATTTGGCAAGGAGGTACACACTTTTACCACTCTCATATCTTTGTTTGCAAGTTGTGATAGAGAAGACTTGGTGGACCTTTGGAGGTTGCTGGAGACCAAGTATGAGGCTGAAGCACCAACTTCAGCTAATGGAATAAAACTTTGGACCACATTCAAAAGGATATGTGGACCAAAAGATGAGGATCCTGCAATATGGAAGGATCTTGAAGATGACCTCAGTGGTCTTCAATGGAGGTTATATTCAGCTACTGGTGTATACCATTTGAGTTCTACAAAGTTTGCTGAGTATTTACTTGTGGATGCTCAATATTTCATATCCAAGGCTATTTTGGAAAAGATGAAGGACACTCAGCTGGAGATAGATTATTCAAGTGACGTGGCAAAAGATTTGATCAGATTTATTCATTACCAATATGAGAAGGTTTGTCAGACTCCTCCAAGTCCTTAATGCTTATTCAGAAACTTGATCATAAGAGTGGATATCAAGTTTAGGGGAGGATTGTTGGGAATAAATTAAGGCCAGATCACTTGAGCGCTGACAAGAACAATTCAAGCGGTGACAAGAACAAAGCAAGCGCTGACAACTCAAGCGTTGACAAGTTAAAGTCAAGCTTTGACACATTGAAGACAAGAACTGATGGAAGATATAATCTACACGTTTATTATATTCTAGAATACTTCTAGTAAGGATAGAAACGACAATGTATTTTCTATATTTATCTTTACCTAGAATAGTTGATACGTAGATTATTGTACAAGGCTTCTTGTATCTATAAAAGAAGGCCTTTAGGTTAATGTTTATCATCAAGTTAATTAAGTTTCATATAAGTTTTCGTTCGTAAACATCTTTCATTGTAAACATCTTTCATTGTAAGCAAGTTCGACATTCATAATCAAAGTGAAAGTTTTGTTTATATCTTGTGTTCTTGTTTAAGTGTTAAATTCCACATAACACTTAGATTCATAAAGCATATACAAAGGTTTCTCTACGTGTATTACTTGATCTAATCTCGTATACACAAAGCTAATCGATCTAAGTTTGGGATCAACAAGTGGTATCAGAGCTGCTAGGCATGATTATCATTCATATGATTTAACATAGCGGAATTAGAACAATAATCATGAACAAGGTGTTGTGGACAAGATGAATTTTCCCAAACGTTACTTGTATTATTAAACACAAATAACACCTAGACGTGTATACATTGAATCCCACGTCTAGACACACGAATTGCTTGTAGGTTACATTGTGAATGATTGTTATGAATAAAACCTACGTAGGGTATGTGTTTATATACTACACATAAACCCTTGTTACAAGGAAACTAAATAAGATATTTAGTAAATAAGATATTTAGTAAATAAGATATTTACTAAATAATATATTCACTAAATAATATATTCACTAAATCTTTTATCTTCTTGTAATATATCTTCTACAAGTTTGTCCACCGACTTGTAGAATCTTCACTTGTCAGATTTAGTCCTTGTCTTTTAGTTTTGACACATCAACTCATAATACTTTATAATTTCGACCCAACAATCTTCCCCTAGTTGATGATGTCAAAACCTTTTGTATATGGTACACGATCTTCAAATTGCTTCCCCTTAAGTATAACACATATTCTTCCCCTTTTTGACACATCAATAGGGAATATGTGAAAGTATGCAATCTTGAAAATTCTCCAAAAGTAGCTCTATGTAATGATCTTGAAGAAAAATAAGTACAATAATTTTGATGTAGAAGCAGAATAACCCAAACTTTGTATTTCTTTCACCCAATTTCTCACTAGTTGATAAACTCTTCCCCTAGTTGTCGAAACGACTAGAGAAAAATGCAACTCTTTCACTGGAAAAGGGGGCTCAGTTTATTGGTAAGAACGGGAACTGAAACCAACAAAAACCGCACAACTATAAGCCAGTTGTTAGCTATAACAATATATTTAGATCCAATGATAAAGGTGTATTGCTCACCCATCAGTTTTTATTACATGGGTACTGGTAACCTTCACGACTATGAGCCAATCGTATGCTATAACAATATATTTAGTCCAATGACAAGGTGTATTGCTCACCACAGTTTTTGTTACATGGGAACTGGTAACCTTCACGACTATGAGCCAGTCGTACGCTGTAACAATATATTTAGTACAGAGACAAGGTGTATTGCTCACCTAAATAAGAAAAACAAATTTGTGAAAACTAACTTCAACATCAAACTTACCATAAGAACTCTTCCCCTTAATCATATACGACTTTATAAAAAAAATATCCGAACCATAAATATCAATTTGATATTCTGTATAGAAACGGAGATCCCATGTACCTTCGTGTGTAAATACCTCGTTTTGTATGCAAAAACGTAACCAAAATACCAAACAGCAGCGAATCCTTTGTCGTCCAATATCCTTCACTGTCCAAGATCTTATCAGTGTGTGTTTTCCAATATCGGACAACACTTGTCAGCGTTTGAAAAACCATATCTCGGACAACACATGAATTTCTGTCAGCGCCTACATATAACTTGTCAGCGCCATCTTTAAACCTGTCAGCGCCTGGCCATCAGCGTCTCATCCATGCCTTGTCAGCGTCAACGACATCCACTGACACTAACATCTATCAGCGTCAAAATAACTCCCATCAGCGGCTAATTGATCTAGGGTTTTATAAACCCTAAATCATTATTTCATGTGAAAATCCATAAACTGCAGTGAACTTCGACAGCGAATAACTTCTTCATAAATGCTCAGATCGAAGATCCCTTCGGTGAGATCCTAGACATAAGTGTCAAGAACCTACAGATCAATTTTCACGACGATCCAACGGTTAACGAAGGAGAAATCGCGTTTTTACTATTACTGTTCACAGAAAACAGCATATGACCCCTGCTGACTTCGACGGTTAATAACTTTTTCTTGGGGATAGATCTCGACAATCCCTCCGGTGGATATCTAGATATATGTGTGTAGAACACACACACAAAATTTCGTGGCGATCCAACGGTTCAATAAAAAGTTATGCCCTTCGTACTACTGCTGCGCACACAAACTGCATAAAAACCCTACACGGGATTTTCTTCTTTTTCACTAAGAACGAACACCTCGTTGATCCTAGCATCGAGAGCCACCCGCTCTGATAGCAATTGATGAAACCTAATAGATTCGGATCTTTAAGCTGCTAGGCATGATTATCATTCATATGATTTAACATAGCGGAATTAGAACAATAATCATGAACAAGGTGTTGTGGACAAGATGAATTTTCCCAAACGTTACTTGTATTATTAAACACAAATAACACCTAGACGTGTATACATTGAATCCCACGTCTAGACACACGAATTGCTTGTAGGTTACATTGTGAATGATTGTTATGAATAAAACCTACGTAGGGTATGTGTTTATATACTACACATAAACCCTTGTTACAAGGAAACTAAATAAGATATTTAGTAGATAAGATATTTAGTAAATAAGATATTCACTAAATAATATATTCACTAAATAATATATTCACTAAATCTTTTATCTTATTGTAATATATCTTCTACAAGTTTGTCCACCGGCTTGTAGAATCTTCACTTGTCAGATTTAGTCCTTGTCTTTTAGTTTTGACACATCAACTCATAATACTTTATAATTTCGACCCAACACTAGCATGTTAGGAGGGGTTGAAAACTTACCATTTACAACATTCCATCTTTCTTTCATCTCTCTCCTTTCTCTCTCTTCTTTCTCTCTCTAAGTTGTTCCCTTTCTCCATCCATATCAATAGATTAATCCATACATGCCTAATCCTTAGAAAAACACGATCCTACAATTGGTATCAAGAGCTATGGTTGAATCTTCGGATTGGCGTGTTTTTATTTATTGATTTGGTAGTAAAATTTTCTTCTTTTACATTTTTTTTCTCGTCTATTTCTTTTCTTTAAGTTTAAGTTGGACCAAATGGTTTTCATATTCTAAAAATTTTATCAGTTTTGTCTCAAAAATTCTCTATCAGTTTCGGTTAATACCTTCTTATCAAGTTTTGTCTTGATCTGTTTTTTTATTGTCTCGATTTGGGAGCTATTTTTGTCACAAAAAATTAAAAAGTATCAGTTTTTTTATTTATTTTATCTTATTCTATCGGTTTTTTTTTGTTTTTTTATTTTAGTTTATATTATTTTATTAAAAGTGTCGGTTCTTTGTTTAAAGAAACTTTTGTTTAATTCTGTTTTTGTTTTTGGTGTCATCGGAAAAGGGTTTAAGCATTGATAGTTATTCCGATTTGTTGCATCGGAAAAGGGTATAGGGATTCCGACAACATTCCGACGGTTTTCGTTTGTCTCTATATTCCGAAGGACTTATTCGGATAGCATTCCGATCGGTTGCATTCCGATAGCATTCCGACTGTTAAACATTCCGATGGAGCTTTTGTTTTGACATTCCGACGGTTTTCATTTGTTGACATTCCGATGGACTTTTTCCACCACACTTTAAAACCAAAACAAACACCAAGACTCAAAACTAACACAAATCAACATCGACTAGACAGACTCACACTCTCAGTCTAATATCTCTCGGTCAAACTATCCCAACATAAGACTCTCGATTACACAAACCTCAACCTTAACTATTCGACACAAAACAAAAGGACTCTTATCATTTTTTTATCAAACTTCATAAAAGACTCAACTGTCGACAGACCAAACACCCTCGTCTCACCTTAACTATTCGACACCCACAGACTCTCGAACCCACTAACACAAAAAAACTCGAGACTTCGCACAAGACTCGACTCACCCTCATCAGACCCTCTCTACCACAACATTCTAATAAAAAACTCTCACAACTCCATCTCAGTTTGCAAATCGATTTACGATTTATAAAACTTTCATAGATCTTTAAAAAATCAAAAATCAATCAAAAGATCTCAGGTTGCTTAACTTTTATAAGTTTAAAACATACCCATCATTGATCAAATACTCTTAATGACCTACTCACACATCCTCGAATCCAAACTCAAACCAACACTCGAACACCCACCCTCGACCTCACCTCTCGAACAAAAATGACATGCATGTAAACAAAAACCTACCCGAGACCTTTTAACAAAAAAGATCTTGAAGTCGTGTTTGTTGTGGATCCTCGTTATTTACTCAAGTATCAAGGGTGTTTTAATTCGTGGGGTGTGTTAATCAGAAATCAAGATTCTGATTTAGTTAGATTTGAGGGTTGAGAAGTTTTGGTTCGTGGTTGAGTTTTGAGAAAGAATTATGATTTGCGATTTGTATAAAGAATAGGAGGCGGAGGAACTTAGCAGTGAGATTAGGTTTTGGGAGTAAAATTTGGTGGCCATTAAAGGAGACGAAGGAGATTGGGAGTAATGAAACTGGCGGATTTTACTATGTAAATGAGATTAGTTTTTTTTTGAGAGAGAGAGATATATAAAGTCAAAATATAAGACGGAGGTTCCTATGTGAAGTGTAGAAGAGTCGATGCGTCAAACTATAGTCCTGGTTTTTCTTACTTGGTGTTATTTATAACTGGGAGCCACGTGGGTACACCATTTGGCAAAACATTTTTGTCAATTCAAAAATATTTGATTTTTTTTTCTTTCTTCTAACAACGCATCTTAGCTTTTCTTTTTAAGTTAATATTAGTAAAGTAAACTTCTTTTAAGTTAAGTTTTTTTTATATACTTTCATATTTTAAAAGTTAATTTTGTATTTTGGTGGTTAATTTTTTTTTTGGTACATCGTATTGAAGTGGGTATTTAGAAAGAACCAAAGTGGTAAAATATTTGACGGGCCGATCATTATATTTACCGTAGCTTGGATTTATTCGTTGACGGGCTTTATTTTTAGAGTGAGCTGAGTTTGAATTGGTCCCCGGTTTATTTTATCATCGTTTGAGCCGATCACGAAATTTTTGAGCCGAGGAAAAGATATATTACCCAACAAAGATCCAAGAACTTTTCATTGAACGATATGGATTCGTTGACTTCAACAGTTCACGAGGGAGAACTGCAACACATGGAACTCAACGAGATCAAATTGCATCAAAAAACATTGGAAATCTTTCACGAGCTCAAGACACATCTTGCACTTCTTTATCCGCACAACATGACTGAACTTCCAGCCACGGTTCAAATATTCTTTGGCAAAGTGGATAATTTTAAAGAGAAGATTTTCAATAATTTGGATGAGTTACAGCTGCAACTTGAAAAGGAAAATCTTCATGAGGTTAAAGTAAAGATATGTCTAGAACTCCTTCGCACCCAGTTTAAGGATTTCTTTGCCTCAACAATGGTACCTCCTTATGATTATTCGACTCAAATCCTTCACCAGCTTTTCAACGCGTATACGGGTTGGCAGACTGAAACCTTTAGAAGTGGTTTACTCAATCACATCAATATACTTGAGAAGTGTATTGAGGTCAGGTTAGTTAATTACAACGAGATACGCTTGAAAGAGGGTCAGATTCAAAGCATCAAGGAGTCGTCTAAATCATTGCATACAACAATACCTCATGAACATGAGAGTCAGACTTGCTTCACGATATCGTCAACAGATGATCAGCTCTGCCTGATGTAAGAAATGGGGGCCAATTTGGTCGTCCCGGTAAGCATTACATTGGAATCAGGAGGAACGCATGAAACAAGCAGCAAGTCACAAGCACCAACTGTTCAGGTGCCAAGTTTCAACAATATACAACATGTTGAGCTTTCTGAACCTAATTATGCCAAACATGGGATGGAAAAGAGTGATAGCGATACCACTTCTGATTCATTCGATGTGAGTCATAATGGGGGAGAAAGTGTTCAAAATGCTAAACATCATGATAAGTGCTTTATGACTGCTACGTTAACCAATTTTGCTTCTAGGATTAAAGAGCTTGAAATGATTTTAGCTCAGCAATAAAAAGAGCTTGAGGATGCCAAAATTGAATTTTCGAAGAAAACGGAGAAATTTGAAACATATTTTGAAAAACTTGAAAAGTCAAACGTTGTTCTTGAACGAAAATTGGATCAAACAGTTCTAGATTCTAAAGCTGAAAAGGATAATCTTTTTAAACAAATTAAGTTGCTTGAATCTAAGTTGGCATCCCAAGATGAATTGTTCAAAGAAAATGAGACCTTAAAGGCTCAATACAGGAAATGGTCTTTGCTATAGTTGCGTTGAAAAATGATTTGAGGAAAACTAAAGGACCTAGTGTGGACACTAAGCTTGAAAAACCATCAATCTTGGGGAAACCGCCTACAAATCAGTTCGTCAGACAACCGACTGTCAAACAACCTACTGCATTTAGATCCGAGCGACCACAATCCTTGAGACCGCGGTTTGCCTCCCAAGTTGATTTGGTTCATTTTCCTAGACCAGTCACTCCACCATCTAGGCCCAATGTGACTAAAACAGTTTTTGCAAGACCTAATCACATGATTGCATCTAGTCTCCCTAGACATAGTCCAAAGAATACGTCTCGAACTAGTTCAAATGATGTTCACCATACATTTGGTCTAAGGGAAGCTAAGCAAAAGACACAAGTAAGAGATAGGAATTTCAAACCTAGTCCGA
Source organism: Glebionis coronaria (assembly GCA_025667525.1). Taxonomy (NCBI): domain Eukaryota; kingdom Viridiplantae; phylum Streptophyta; class Magnoliopsida; order Asterales; family Asteraceae; genus Glebionis; species Glebionis coronaria. The sequence goes on from CM046877.1 coordinate 357,979,462, forward strand.
TGCCTTCTAGATTACCCAACACTGCTAACCATATCATGTCAAATCCTAGGAGCATCAATCAATCGTCCAGGAATTCTAGATCTTACTCAGACATTAAATATGCTACTTGTAAAACATGTAGAAAATGTGTCTTTACGGCTAATCATGATTCTTGTATCAAGAAACTACTTAATGAGGTGAACTCCCGTGCTAGACTTAAATCCCAATGGGTGGCTAAAATCAAACCCATTGGTAAAATGTGGCACCCCACTGGTAGAACTTTCACTATTGTAGGAAACGAGTGCCCTTTAACTAGGATAGTCTCTGATTCTACTAAGACTACTAGGGAGGAAATTGAAAAGGAGGATACATCACTTAAGACTGAACTTAAGGTTTTCTATAAAAGGAAACGTTTACCAGCTAAGACAAGTGAATCATCTCCTCAGGTCACCTCTAGCACAAGAAACGAAAACTGTGAACCCCCAATTGCTTCTAAGATAGATATCGCTAACCCATATCAAAGCATGCAAATTCCAAATGAGAATGCAGGTACCAAAGAGGATGTTCCAAAAGAACGAAGCGGTCCAATAATTGTATACCATTCAATTAAGGACACTCTCAGAGTTTAGTTGCTAAAGAAGCTGATATCTAAGAAACAAGTGTCTCAGGGGATTTCCAGTTAAGCTTACAGTGCACAAGGACTTATAGTCACATCACATACTGTAACTCGTTCATCAAAGAAAGTTTATCGCCGATGATAAACATATCCTAACAACGAGAAATTAATTTTTCTCGGGCATGAGCTTATATAAAAAACATTCCAAGTTTTTAAGCTCATGCACTATGGCTCACATTCAAATCACAGTCTGTGACCCGTTCTTCAAAGAAAGGGACGTTCATCTACGCAACGATAACTTACCCTCAAAACGAGAAATTAAGGTTTCTCGGACACGAGCTTCTATTAAAACTATTCAACGGTTTTAAGCTCGTGTAAATGGCTCATAGTCAAATAACAGTCTGTGATCCGAACTTCAAAGAAAGGGAAGTTTATCTCGTCAACGATAACTTACCCTCAAAACGAGAAATGAATTTTTCTCGGACACGAGCTAAATTTAAAACTATTCAAAAGTTTTAAGCTCTTGTAAATGGCTCCTCGTTAAATGGCAGACGATGACCCGGACTTCAGAGACAGGGAAGTTTATCTACGCAACGATAACTTACCCTCTTAACAAGAAATTAAGTTTTCTTGGACACGAGCTTATCCTAAAACCATTCAAAGGTTTTAAGGTCTTGTATAAGGCTCTTCATTAAATATCAGATGATGACCCGATCTTCAAATAAAGGAAAGTTTATCGCCGATGATAAACTTATCCTCAAAAACGAGAAATTAAATTTTCTCGGACACGAGCTTACTTTAAAACTATTCAACGGTTTTAAGCTCGTGTAAAATGGTTCATTGTTAAATGTCAAACATTGACCCGTTCTTCAAATAAAGGAAAGGTTATCGCTGATGATAACTAATCCTTACAAAGAGAGATTAATTTTTCTCGGGCATGAGCTAATATTGAAAACATTCGAAGTTTTTAAGCTCATGCACAATGACTTACAGTTAAATATCAGACTGTAACTCGAAATTCAATTTTAGGAGAGCTTATCTTTAAAGATAGTTTATCCTCGTAACGAGAACTTCATTTTTCTCGGTCATGAGCTTGTCTTAAAACATTCCAAGTTTTTAAGCTCATAAAGTAAAGTGTATCTTTTAAATAAGAGAACTTTTCTTCTTAACGAGAAATTCATCTTTCTCGGTCATGAGCTTTACGTTAAAACATTCAGCGTTTTTCAAGCTCATGAAAACGACTTCTAAGTAAATGTCAACTTAGGACTCGCTCGTCAATTAATAGGAAAGTTTATCGCCGATGATAAACTTATCCTTACAACGGGAAGCTTACAACTTCTCGGACTTAAGCTCGTTTTGTAAGATATTCAACATCTTAAGCTCAAGTAATTGGTTTTCAAAACAATGAACACAATTTTTCGAGAATTTCTCAAAAGGTTTTCTAAATCTTTCAAAATTGTGTGTTCAAAAAATGATTTGATAAAAAGAGCATGTCTTCTGGAATCGATAATATTTATGATACTAGAAATGTCATTCAATAATGACACGGGGTTGTAAATAAAGTTCGAGCAGAAGTTCAAATGTTTTAAAACATGCTTAAAATGGTTTGCTATTATTCCAGATAGTAACCCGATTTTCTTATTCAAGTCAAGCATTTCACCGAAAAGCTTTGACTCAACAACGGGAATTAATTTTCTCGGGCATGGTTTACTTTATAACCATGTAAGGGATTGTGTTTACGTAATAACACAATCTAACATAAATTTATGTATGTGTCAGTGCATTTATTTGTTAAAACAAGAGAAATCTTGTTTTTATGAAGTTATCATCTCCACCAACCGTAGAAATTTACAATTGAAATCTACATACTCGACGATGCGACTACTCAAACGGCGACTACAGCTCTTTCAATAGAACACGGGTCAACAATTGAGGGGGAGCAATTGTCCAGCATTCAGAATCCTTGATGCCGAGAGTACCAAGTTCACATATTGGTGTCAAGACAATGATATCAATCATACACATGGAGTCAAGAGATAACTTCAGACGTGACGAGGTGACTAACATTCGTGAACTAGAACCATGTGCTTCTTTCATATGATGTTCTCCATCATTCAGGTCCAACCTCATAAATCGCTAATCTTGTGAATTCATTATCATATATGATCTTTGCACGTGATAAATACCTTACACTTGTGTTTAAAAGGTATTTAATTTACGTTTCAGCACACCCTCATTAATTTGAGGGGGAGCTTGTGTAATTCATGAAGATAATTGGATTTGCATTTTTCTTCCCAAATTATCTTAAAATACTATTAAATCAATTGATATTAAAAATATCGATTGGGTTAATATTTTTAATATGGGGGAGAAAATGTGATTTAATATGGGAAATGATTAATCACAAATGGTTTGACTTAACGTGCTAGCTCATCCCGACATGTGCGAAATGTTTTCGGATATCGTGGCATATGTTAAGGGGGAGCAAAATGGATTTGCACTTCAAAATGGATTTCATGGTGATTTATACCCGCAACCCATTTATTTCACGACGATGAAGATTGTGGTGACATAAGGATGGTAGGATAGGTTAAAGTCCAATGATTCCTCTAGAACCGGAGTAATCTTCCCAAGGACATTCCATAGCTAGAAATAGTAGTCCTTAGGAAAGATGGAGAAAGATTGTGAACGTAGCTGAATGCCGACCAAGTACTTAAGTTAGCACTGGAACAATCACAACAAGGTGCTAGTGATGACGTATTGGTAAGCATTGAAGGGGTTGAAGAATGAAAAAGAATTGTAAAGATAAAGGGTGTAAAGAAAGAAGCCCTCCTTACAACATAAGAAGAAACCAAGTCAATACATATGCTATTAAGATCATTGTTTAATGATTCTTGATATTGAAGACATACATCATGGACCCAGTGATGCAAGGCACAACCCATCCCAGCTAACTCAGATATCTCTTAAAAGATATTTGTTTTAATCACACGGAGACAACACGTTATCTATTGATTTATTCACTCCGAATAAATTGGTATTGAAATGGTGGCACTCCTCCCCAGCCTCCGATCACTAAAAATCCAAAAATGCACGATCGAGTCTAGAGCCATTTGAGATCATCAAATATCTCATTAGGACACACTTTCATATTTCCTTGCTTCTTCACACACTGTGAAAAGTAAGAAAGATCTTTAGAGTCCTACGCAAAATCTTCATGATCTTGCCTGAACATCCGAGTAATACGAAAGTATTTACAATGAAGATGGAAATCCTTGTTGAGCGAATATCAAAAAGCTCATGGTAGGTGACTTGTGCGATTCTTTATGAATCAAACTTGTGATAACTGGAAAGCAACATTGGTTTAATTCTTAAATGAATTTAAACACGTTCCAGGCCTCTACGCAATATCTTAGTGATCTTTCCAGAACACTCAGAGTGATACCTTAGTGTTCATAGTGATGAGTGGAAATCATTCTAGTGTTAACCTCAAACAGCACTTGGTAGGTAACTTGCAAGATTCTATACGAATCAAGCTCGTGACAACTGGAAAGCAACGATGGTTCGGTTCTTAATTGAATTTCACTTGTTCCAGGAACATGAATTGACGGCTTCAAATCATGCGGATATTATTATCCAAATGATTAACTCTTTATGCTCGCAGTCAGCTTTGGACGGTCGAATAAAGAGAACGGGTGTACCCGCGAAATCTTGTCAAGGAGGTTCTTAATTGAAACTACCTGCCACAAGTAAGATATTTTATATCGTCCAACGGTCTTCACCGACCGGATTTAAAATTCTACCGAATTAGAATTAAATGTTCAAGGCCATTTCATCCGTGTATATGTTTTGTTGCTAACTGTCTTATGCAGCGTAACAAGAAGGTGGCATTGCGGTGTACAATCCAGAAGAAGTCGTCACCACATGCTTATATTGCATACACTCAGTACTTCAACGAATTCAAGAAAGTCTGAAGGTCAAGTCTTCCGCTGTATCAAACTCTCAAGCTTTCAAGAATTATAAAGGTATAAGTATGTGGAACATGAAGTCACGAAGAGGCGAATATCACAAGTGATGAATGCACAAGGTCAAGGCAATGAAACATGCTCAAGGCTAAAGTCAAAGATCACATCAAGCATATTCACAAGAACAAGATCGAAGACTCAAGCATAGTATGCTAGGTTTAAGATTTTGTAAAATGGTGTGACCTCCCTTTGGGGGAGATTGTTGGAAATACATTTTTCCAAGGAAAGTCTCGGTCACATCATTATTAGCATAGATCACGAGCTATAGACTATTTAGGAGATTGTAACTTGGAGTGACCTTCCTTTGGGAGAGATTGTTGGAAATACGTTTTTACGTATTTAGAAAGGATCGGTCACTCCAATGATATTGGGCTCGTGATCCAATATAGCCCATATAGCCCACATGTAGGGTGGGCTATATAAACCCCCTCCTAGCATGTTAGGAGGGGTTGAACACTTAACATTTACAACATTCCATCTTTCTTTCATCTCTCTCCTTTCTCTCTCTTCTTTCTCTCTCTAAGTTCTTCCCTTTCTCCATCCATATCAATAGATTAATCCATACATGCCTAATCCTTAGAAAAACACGATCCTACAGAAGAACATTCCGAGCGAAGGTGACATTCCGGATGAGTGTTTATTCCGAACGAAGGATTATTTCGGATGAGCTATTTTTCAGGTTCTTTTAAGTTACTGTTTTCAAGTTTCTGTTTTTACTTTTCAAGCTTTATCTTTCCCGCCTTTTTCTTTAGTCGCACTTTAAGTTTATTTGCCTTGCCTTAGTTTAAGTTTTAGTTGCGTTTTAAGTTTGCGTTAGATAGATTTAAGTTTGCGTTATTTACTTTTAGTACCTTTTAATTTTTGTCACGCTTTTAAATTCTTGTCATTAATTTTTAATTAGAGTTAGATTTATTTTATTGCCCTTTACTTTAATTGTTTTGCACTTTTAATATACTACAACGACACAACTTTTGTTTCACCAAAGAACGACTGAGTCGCATAGTTAATCCAAGATCAATTCGATTAGACACACATCAACGAATCTTTTTACCTGGCCAAAAGCCTTGTATTAGTCTGCTAACTTATAATAACAATGATCTCGTTTTAAAGCTTGGTATGGGGAACGTGCAACTTGAGGATGATGAACATTCATGACGGCCAAAACCCCAATGTAAGTCTTTGATTTCTTTACTTGTTTTGTACATATTTTTATCTTTTTAGTTTCTTTAAAGTTCAGTAGTTAATAAAGGCCAAGGTGGGTGGTAGTTTCCATTTGCTAATCTGAAATCTTCGAGGAGCTGGTAGCAAAGTTGATGGTTGCGGCGTCTATGTATTCCATTTGGCAAGAACGGAATTATCGCATTTTTCGAAAGGAAAAGAGATTGGCTGGTCAAGTGGCTGATTTTATCAAGTCTACTGTTCGCCTAAAACTTATGTCGTGTCGCTGGAAGCAATCTACCAACGTTCTTCAGCTGTTTCAAAGATGGAAGCTGGCTCATTCGTTACTCATAAGAAGATGATGGACTCTTTGGTGTGCTTGTGTACCTTTAGGTGGTTCTTTCCTATTGGTGTTCTTGTTTTTGTAGCTGTGATTATATGGCCTATCATATAATCTTGTAGTTCAAGCATTGTCTTGAGGTTAATATGGTACTTCAGCCGTATTCCAGTGTACTTAATGATTTGGGTGATTAATATATTTTACCGGGGAACCTTGTTCCCTTTTACCCCCAAAAAAAAGGCCAAGGTGGGTTATGTATGATGAAAAATGTAAACTGTGTTTTGAAATTAATGCATTGCATGAGGGCATTGCAATGGTCAAGTGTAGGGGATTTTATAAGTGTGAAAACACTTATCCTTTTACCATTTATTTCCAATAATAACAAGACCAAAACGTGTATTTTATGTCGTAAAAGTCGGAATTATGTGTGGTTTGTGTTTTTATTGTGTTTCAGGATAAAAATATGAAAAAGGGAGAAAACACAGGCAATCACGGGCTTTTATCGAAGAAAACGAGAAAAGACGAAGTCAAAAGATCAAGAATGCAAAAAGAACGGAAGTCCAAGGCCTATTCTGAAGATTTATCGAAGAAAAATTCTAAAGACGGAAGTTTAATAAAGTCGAAGAACTCAAGTCTAATAGAAGAAGAAAATTATAAGACAAGTTCAATTCATATCGACAAATCCCGAGACGACGTCGAGAAAGACAAAGCATTTAAATCGAGTTGAGAAGAAAGAAAGAAGGAAGCAACACATGCACCTTCCCACTTCCTATATATACCCTCCTAATGACACATTAAGAGGGTGTTAGTTAATTAGTTTATTTTTTTTTCTTTAGTTTTTTTTAGAGAGAGAAAGTGTTTAACTTTCGCTCACTAAAACTTCATCTTTGCTTTTTCATGTTTTAAGCTTTAATTCAATCTTGTATTTTGGATCCATTAATCTACAAGTTCAAGTTAAGTTTTTTCTTATTTTAATTCTTCTTCTACCTTTCTTTATTTTGATCTTGATTAGTGATAATCTTTGATTTTGTTTTCATCTTTATGCTTATGTGATCAAAAAGTTTATATTTTTGATCATACTTAAGTCTTTATACGATTAGGCTTAAGGCTTGTTATGTTTTTTGGCTTATTTAGTATTTAGCTTATTTACTTTTTTAAGCTTTCTTAAAAATTTTAGTGCATTTAAAGTTTGTTTTGAAAAGTTGATTATTTAAAGTTAAAAAGGTTCTTAATTTATGCTTATTAGTTCGGCTTATCATTAATTCGATCAAGTTTTAGTTTGAGCTTATTCCAAATAGCTTAAAACTTAGCTTATTTTCGAATTCGTACCATCGGAAAGGGTAAACCCCTTTCCGATTAGACATTCTGATCAGGGCTCCTTATTCCGATCAACAGGATCGGAAAAGGGTTTTAGCATTCCGACTAGCTTTATTTTGTATTCCGATCATTCCAATCGGAATAAGGTTTTGTATTTCCGATCTGTAATCCGACTAAGGTACTTGTGTGATATTCCGATAACCTTGCCATTATTCCGACTGCATTCCGATTTGGCCTCATTCCAATCACATTCCGATTGTAGCATTTTTGGATATTCCTTTTTGGCATATTTCGATCACATTCGTTTTTGAGCATTGATAGGTGTGTAAACACCCATCCTTTTTACCACTTAATTACAATAATAACCGAGCCAAAACATGTATTTTATGCATTTATGTCGGAATTATGCGTGGTTTGTGTTTTTGTTGTGATTTAGGACGAAAAGGTGAAAAGTGGAGAAAAACGGGCATTCACGGGCTTTTATCGAGGAAAAAGACGAAAGACGAAGTCAAGAAGTCAAGAGTTCAAAAAGAACGGAAGCCCAAGACCAATTCTGAAGATTTATCGAAGAAAAAGTCAAAAGACGGAAGTTTACTAAAGCCGAAGAACTTGAGTCTTATTTATGAAGAAAATTAAAGACGAGTTTAAAGAAATCCCGAACCAAAAGTCATTAAGGTCCAAGATTAACAAAAGATTAAGAAGAGAAGGACTTAAGTGTGCAATTAAGGAAAAGAGGAAAGAGGAAGGAAGCTTCCTAAGCACTCCTTAATCTCCCCTATATATAGATTAGGATCATTTCATTTTTACTCTTGTTGGCTAGAGTGACACTAGTTCTTCCACCTTTAATTTTTGCACATTTACTTTTCATGTCAATTTAAATACATTGTCTTGCACTTTTAATACCTTTTAATTCCAAGTAAGTGTTCTTTAATTTTCTTGTTTTAATCTCTCATCTACCTTTCTTTCCATGCTTTAATCTTATTGTTTACATGCTTTTTGTGTTGCTTATTTGATTAAAGGTTATATTTTATGCTTTTGATTGTTTTGGATTATTGATTTTTATAGCTTATTTGTGTTTATCTTTAAGTTTCTTAAGTTTTTTATAAAAGTTATTTTTATTTAAAAGTTTGTTTTCGTACATTTTTCTTATTTCGTGTTTTCAAAAGTCTTTAAATTTTAGCTTATTAGTTTTACTTATACTTGTTTTGATTAGGATTTTAGGTGTGTGCTTATTTGGTTTATAGCTTATTAGAACTAGCTTATTACGTGTTTATTTACCATATTCCGATTTAACCAATCGGAAAAGGGTTTATTATTCCGACCAGCACTCTGTTGCTTGGTCGGAAAAGGATTTAGGATTCCTACTAGGATTCCGATTGATCATTCCGACCAAGGGGATTCCTACCATATTCCGATCAAGGGTGTTAATTGGTATTCCGATCAGGGGTGTCTAGTGGTATTCCGATCAGGTTAGGTGGTGACAGCATTCCGACCAGGAGTCCACTCCTCATTCCGATCAAGAGGTAAGTACACATTCCGATCTGGGGTTTGTTTGGTTATTCCGATCAGGTCTAGGTGATAGCATTCCGATAAGGTGTTTCCGATCAACATTCCGATCTGAAAGGTTAGTGTATTCCGATAAACATTCCGATCAGGAGGTAAGTTAAACATTCCGATCACATTCCGATCGGAATGTATTCCGACGGTAGGTTTGTTTTTTTTATTTTGTCTTGTTTAATTTTTAAGTTTACGTTTTAATACTTTGTCAAATTTTAATTCTCGTCAACTTTTAATTACCCGTCATTTAATTTCTCGTTATTTACTTTTCAAAGTTTTTAAATATTGCACCTTTTACTTTTAATTAGACTTAGATTTAATTTAACGTCATTTTCATTTAAGTCTTGCATTTTTAATTACTACAACGACACAATTATTTGTTTCTACCAAAGAACGACTGAGTCGCATAGATAAATCAGATCAATTCGATTAGACACACGACAAAGAACTTTTAACTGAGTAGAATCAAGTTATCAAATGGCGCCGCTGCCGGCTCTTTTCGTAAAGATTAACGGTTTTCTATGAAAGACGCGTTGCTTTTTGGGATCCGTTCACTTGTGAGCGTTATTTTCTTGCTTAAAAAAATTCAAAAAACAATAAAAATTAAAAATTGATAAAAGTCCATAAAAATAAAAAATTTAAAAAATCCAAAAAGATTTTATTTTTATTGTGTATATATATTGTCTTTGTGTTTGGTATTGTTTTCTTTTGCCTTTGTAGGTGTATGCGTACTAGATCTTCTAATAATCAAGAGCCCGAGACTCGAGAAGATTTAAGTATGGCAGGTGTTAACAACAACAATAATCCACCGCACCTCAACAATAACAACAATGTTCTTCCACAGCCTGATCTTCGGACAATGGAGGAGCTTTGTCAACCTACCATGTTTGGACGAGGAGGACCGATTGCGCCGATGCATATCACGGCTCCGGAGTTTTCGTTGAAGCACCACATGATTCAGCAAGTGCAAACTAATCCATTCACCGGAATGCCTGATGATGATGCCAACAAACACCTCGACAAATTCATTACAATCACCCACATCATGAAGTTGCCTAGTGCCACAATGGATGTTATTCGCCTACAACTCTTCCCACATACTTTATCACATCACGCCGAGAAATGGTTTGATCGTATCCCGAAGAATTTAATTCATACTTGGGATGACATGACTCAACGCTTTTTGTCGCGCTACTTTCCACCATCCATGGTCACGAGCCTTCGCAATCAAATCAGCGGTTTCATGCAAGATCCCGATGAATCTCTTTTTGATGCTTGGGAAAGATATAATGTCTTGATCGATCGTTGCCCAAACCACAACATGCTCCCTGTCACATTGATTGATACTTTCTACAACGGGTTGACTTTTCGAGATCGTGATACGATTAATGCAGCCGCCGGTGGCACATTTATGAAAAGGAGACCCGAGGAGTGTAGAGAGCTAATTGAGAACATGACTACTCACCACAAAAACTGGGATTCCTCCGCTTATTCAAGGAACAACCCGAGAGTCAATGTTTCTTCCACTTCAGCAAGCCCCGACATGACCGAATTCACACGCATGATGACTGAAATGAACAAAAGTATTTTGCTTCTCGCTTCAAACCAACAACAACAAGTTAAAGCGGTTGCTAATCCTTGTGAAACATGCGGCGGTCCACACCCATACACTGATTGTCCTTCTACACAAGGAAATTCAGAAAATGTGTATGCAGCTTATGGTAATTATTCACCGGAAAATTACCAAGCTCGACCTCAAGGAGTTACCGGTCCAACAACTACCTTTCACCCGATTTTTCTCCTCAAAACCAAAACCCCGCCAACAACTACAATAGAAGCAACCAAATCCCACCAAGAGCTTCTAATCCTTATCACCCACCCGCTCAACAAACCCCACCCATCAATCAAGATGTTGAAGCCATAATGAGAACCCAAGGTGAGCAAATCAAGAATCTGCAGAGCCAAATTATCAATCTGAAAGGAGATATCACCAAGCAAGGGAATGAGATAAGATCCGAGCTTCGAGATAATATTCAATCCTCCTTCAGCACTCAAACGAATGATATAAAGAATACGCTGGCTAGTTTCTTGCCCACAGCTCAACCTTCTACATCGAGTTCTCTACCTTCAAACACCGTCACCAATCCGCGAGCGAATGTGAGTGCTATTACTACCCGTAGTGGAGTCACCATAATAGGACCACCGATCCCGCCCCCATCATCTACACCTCCTCCACCACCATTTATCCCTACTCCTCCTACACCTAGTATTAGTGCACCATTACCGTCTCCGCCTCGTCATGACGATATTCCCAAGAAGAACCCTTCAACCTCTCACCCTTTACCTGCTACAATACACCTTCACCCACCAAACCGAATATCCCATATCCTTCTCGCTTGGGCCAGACCAACAACCTAACCAAGAATGACTGTCAAGTGTCGAGCTATGTGAAGATGCTCTCTCAAATGAACATCAACATTAGCCTTGTTGAAGCACTTGTTCACATGCCGAAATTTGTCAAAGCATTCAAGGAATTGCTTAGCAAGAAGGAGAAGTTGATTGAGCTCTCCAACACACGCTTAAATGAAAACTGTTCTGCAGTTATTCTTAAAGAACTTCCGGAAAAACTTGGAGATCCCGGTCGTTTTGTGTTGCCTTGCATCTTCAACAAAACCGAAGAATTTACTGCCCTAGCTGATCTCGGGCCCAATATTAATTTGATGCCTTTGAGTGTTTGAAAACACTATCATTACCCGACCTTACTCCAACAAGGATGACTCTTGAACTTGCAAATCGCACTCTCGCTTACCCCGTTGGTATAGCCGAAGACGTGTTCATTAAAGTTGGCACATTTACTTTCCCGGTCGACTTTGTCGTTGTTGATTATGAAATGGACCCTCGTATTCCATTAATACTTGGTCGGCCATTCTTGAGAACCGGACGAGCTCTAGTTGATGTTGCCGAAGGTGAGTTAATCTTAAGAGTCAGGGATGATGCCCAAGTTTTTAAAATGGGGAAGCTTACAAGCAAATCCTATGGACGAGAATCTGCGAATATGATTAATGTGCTCGATGATTTTGTCATCTACAACAATCCTCTATTCGAGTCTTGTATTGATAATCCACTTTTTGAAGATGATGTGGATGATTCTCTCTCCAATTTGGACGCTTCTCCCATTTATGATTCTCCACCGATCTTTGATGCTTATGATGATGATTCTAGCTCAGATACGGATGATTATGATGACTTTGCTTCCGAGTATCCCGACCTGCCCACATATGATGATTTTGATGAGGCCGATACTCTCTCGAGCGATTCTTCTCATGACGAAGATCCTCCGCCATCACTCGATCCTACTTTGGACGATTACTCATTTGAGGAAGACTTCTCTACGTTTCTCAACACTTACTTCCCTCATGCGAGTGATGCACCTCCTTTAGATTTTGAAGATTATCGTCTTGATCCTACTTTGGATTTGAAGAATATTCTTTCAAAGGAGAAGAAACCGGTCGACACCGATATCCGCAGCACATATGATTTAACACCTCTTTGTCCACCTTCTGAGGACGAGGTTGTGCATTTTCTTCACGGATCTTCTTCACATTCTACTGAGCCTGAGTGCTATTTTCCCTTAAGGGAAAAGGTGTTCGACCCCGATATCGCTATTCTGCAGCCATCTCAGTATCCACCTGATGAAATAAAAGGAAATATCTTTGAAACTTATGGAAATCTGCTTGCACCACTTCACCCTTGCTTCCACCGTGCTCCGTCTTTGCTTAAGGGAACCTTGCCTATGCTTCTTTGGCTTGCCTTGTTCGCCTTAATCTTATGCTACTTGATGGACGAAAACTATGTCTTTGATCCCGATGGATATGTTTCATACTTCTTCCTATGATGATCAAGGTCGAGTCAGGCTCATGACTCGGTTAACAGAAATCAAGCGTTTCTTGGGAGACAACCCATGCATCTATCTTTTAGCTTTCTTTATCCTAAGTGTAGGGGAGACCCGTTGTTGTTTGCTCTCTCCTCTCTTCTTCTATTCAGGGATTCGAGCGCTCAATGATCCACTCTTGATGATTCTTGACGACCCGTGATTCCGTGTTCACTTCTTCCCGGTTCTATCCTAAACTCTTTTCGATTCACTATTTTATATTTTCCAATATTAAAATAGGAATCTCTTTAGTTGTCCTTTCCTTAGAAAGATTTAAACCAAGTGCACAATGTCCTAAGTGTAGGGGAGTTTACTCCCACATGCTTAAACATTGAGGACAATGTTTATATTAAGTGTAGGGGGGACCTCTATCGAAGTTAAGTGGTCTTTTCCTTGTATTTGTCCTCATTTTAACCAGAAAAACAATTTTTCGACATTTTTCAAAAATTTTGATCTATTTTGGCCTATTAGTTTTGCCTGTGTATAGTTATTTTCTTTCTTTGCTAGAATAAATTTTTAATAAAGTGGTTTTAATGTTCAAACGTTGTGAATCTTTTGACTCAACCCGAGTTTACTTATCCAAGTTACTCTAGCTAGTATCCCTAACGTGTTTAAGTCAAGTTTTGCTAGGCTTTTATATAGGGAGCTATAAAACGCGAAAGTCTTAACTCTCACGGGTTAAGAACAAGAACTTTTCGCAAGTTCCTATAATTGATCCTAGAGAGTCGTTTATCAAGGGAACTTTAAAATGCGATTTCTAAACTTGAAAAAGTCTAAGAGTTTGCAAGATCCTATAGGCGACTCGAAAACCCAAAACTTTGATTTAATAGGCTAAGCATCCACGAGTCTCATTCCTTGAGATTTTAAACTGTGGAGAACGAGAGATGATAGAGTCATTTATAAGTTTGGTATTTTTTCATGAATTTATGTGAGTTAATTATAAGCCTATTCTCCCATCGCTTGCTAATAAATTTATCTGCAATAAATAAGGTTGTACGATTTGAAAAGTTACTTAGCTTCTAGCCCAAGATCGTTTAAAAGTTGCTCGGTATGGATTAGAGTTCATAGCCAAGGCATAACTTATTGAAGCGGGATGCGAAGATTGGCGAGTCCAAAAAGGTCCTAACAAGACATGAGGGCTACATTTTGTTGCTAAAGATCCCAAGTTATGTGAAGAATCATTTATCAAAAATCAATATGAAGGATCGAGACACACGACGAAAAGCAAAAACTCCCCAAAAGTCATGGAGAAGTCTATCCGAAAAGGCCCTAACAAGGTATGAGGATAAATAACGCCAAGTCCAAAAAGGAGGCGGATCGTTGTATATCAAAGTCCAAAGTAAAGATTGGAGAAAAATGAAGAAGTCGTGGTCTATGTTTGAAGAATCTCTCAAAACTTCAAGTGAAGAAATTTATATATGAAGAGAAGACCATTATTTCATGAACGTCTCTCAAGGTTTGAAGTATGAAGTCGCTGCCAAATATCGGTCCGAGAAAGGTCTCAAATCGCGAAGCGAGTTATGCCAAGATATGAACTTTATGAGGTCCCGAGAAGCAGTTTTTAAAGATTTTGTCCTTTAGCTAACTATTGATTAAATCGTTCACCTTATTTTCAGCCTAAATAACTATCGAAATAAGTCAACAATGCATCCTCGTGATCATTCAAGACAACAATAAAATATAAGAGATACACCTAGGAATAAGGGAGTCTAAGTGAATAATTGGCCCACATGAGTTCGTGTTAGTTTACTAACTTATAATAACAATGATCTCGTTTTTAAGCTTGGTTTGGAGAAAGTGAAAACTTGAGGATGATGATTATTCATAACATTTCCAAAACCCAAGGTATGCTTTTGATTTCTTTACTTTGAATGTTTTGTTATTTTCCATCTCTTTAGTAAAGGCCAACGTGGATTGATTATGATGAAAAATGTAAACGTGCTTTGTAACTAATGCATTGCATGAGGACATTGCAATGGTCAAGTGTAGGGGATTTGATAGGTGTGTAAACACCCATCCTTTTTACCACTTAATTACAATAATAACCGAGCCAAAACATGTATTTTATGTCATTTATGTCGGAATTATGCGTGGTTTGTGTTTTTGTTATGATTTAGGACGGAAAGGTGAAAAGTGGAGAAAACACGGGCATTCACGGGCTTTTATCGAGGAAAAAGACGAAAGACGAAGTCAAGAAGTCAAGAGTGCAAAAAGAACGGAAGTCCAAGACCAATTCTGAAGATTTATCGAAGAAAAAGTCAAAAGACGGAAGTTTACTAAAGCCGAAGAACTCGAGTCTTATTTATGAAGAAAATTAAAGACGATTTTAAAGAAATCCCGAACCAAAAGTCATTAAAGTCCAAGATTAACAAAAGATTAAGAAGAGAAGGACTTAAGTGTGCAATTAAGGAAAAGAGGAAAGAGGAAGGAAGCTTCCTAAGCACTCCTTAATCTCCCCTATATATAGATTAGGATCATTTCATTTTTACTCTTGTTGGCTAGAGTGACACTAGTTCTTCCACCTTTAATTTTTGCACATTTACTTTTCATGTCAATTTAAATACATTGTCTTTCACTTTTAATACCTTTTAATTCCAAGTAAGTGTTCTTTAATTTTCTTGTTTTAATCTCTCATCTACCTTTCTTTCCATGCTTTAATCTTATTGTTTACATGCTTTTTGTGTTGTTTATTTGATTAAAGGTTATATTTTTATGCTTTTGATTGTTTTGGATTATTGATTTTTATAGCTTATTTGTGTTTATCTTTAAGTTTCTTAAGTTTTTTATAAAAGTTATTTTTATTTAAAAGTTTGTTTTCGTACATTTTTCTTATTTCGTGTTTTCAAAAGTCTTTAAATTTTAGCTTATTAGTTTTACTTATACTTGTTTTGATTAGGATTTTAGGTGTGTGCTTATTTGGTTTATAGCTTATTAGAACTAACTTATTACGTGTTTATTTACCATATTCCGATTTAACCAATCGGAAAAGGGTTTATTATTCCGACCAGCACTCTGTTGCTTGGTCGGAAAAGGGTTTAGGATTCCTACTAGGATTCCGATTGAGCATTCCGACCAAGGGGATTCCTACCATATTCCGATCAAGGGTGTTAATTGGTATTCCGATCAGGGGTGTCTAGTGGTATTCCGATCAGGTTAGGTGGTGACAGCATTCCGACCAGGAGTCCACTCCTCATTCCGATCAAGAGGTAAGTACACATTCCGATCTGGGGTTTGTTTGGTTATTCCGATCAGGTCTAGGTGACAGCATTCCGATAAGGTGTTTCCGATCAACATTCTGATCTGAAAGGTTAGTGTATTCCGATAAACATTCCGATCAGGAGGTAAGTTAAACATTCCGATCACATTCCGATCGGAATGTATTCCGACGGTAGGTTTGTTTTTTCTATTTTGTCTTGTATAATTTTTAAGTTTACGTTTTAATACTTTGTCAAATTTTAATTCTCGTCAAGTTTTAATTACATGTCATTTAATTTCTCGTTATTTACTTTTCAAAGTTTTTAAATATTGCACCTTTTACTTTTAATTAGACTTAGATTTAATTTAACGTCATTTTCATTTAAGTCTTGCATTTTTAATTACTACAACGACACAATTATTTGTTTTTACCAAAGAACGACTGAGTCGCATAGATAAACCATATCAATTCGATTAGACACACGACAAAGAACTTTTAGCTGAGTAAAATCAAGTTATCAAGCATTCCGATGGGATTCCGATTAGCAACATTCCGACGGGTTTAAGTTTTTAAGTTTTACAAAGTTTTATGTTTTAATTCATTACGTTTTAATTTCCAAAAATTGCACGCTTCCCGAAATCTCTATTTTTACCAAGTGTTTTTCTAGTAATTTTTAGTTTAATTTTTAAAGCTTTTATTTTACTCAACGACATTTCTATATTTGCTTTTAGTTTAAAAATAGATAACCAAACCATTTTATTTTTCCACCAAGAACGATTGAGTCGCACTTTCAACTAGTAATCAATTCGAAAAGACTTGGAACAACTTATTTTATACTTGGCTAAAAAGCCTTGTATTACCGCTACATGAGTGATCTTTAATATTTAGTGCAACATTAAAATCACCCAAAACATCCCATGGTTTATCACCCATGAATGTAGCATGAGCAACAAGATTATTCCAAAGAACACACCGATCAATATAGTAGTTATCAGCATAAACGAAAGAGCAAAACAAAGTACGATTATCAATACGCGTATTAATATGACAATGCATAACTTGACTTGTTTGAGACAACACCATAACATCCACATTATCATCATTCTAGCCAAGAATAATGCGTGTCCCTTTAATACACAAACCACCATTAGATGTCCACTTCCATCTGCTAAAAATCTTACGACACGTATCATAAACACCTGAAGCATCAACATGGGATTCTAAAATAGTAGAAACACTCAGATTATTATCATTAATAACCTGATGAACCTCTATTCTTTTAGGGGATTGGTTCAAACCCCTTATATTCCATGAGGCTATACTAAACATTTAAGACATTCGTGGCAGGAGTGCTTGCCCCTGATTGAGAATTAAGAAGATTAGCGGATTCATCATAAACGTTTTCAACCTCCTCATCATCGTCATCATCTCCACTTTGGTCACCTGTTTCCTATGAAGGAGACCCAAATGAATTCGAAGTAGAAACGCCACTCACAACAGATTTACCTTTATTGGAACTATTAGTATGCAAACCAGGTTTGGTACCACTATCAACTTTGTTATTATCACGTTTAGATGCATTCGAAGTCGTACCAGGATTAGATGAGTTATCTTGGATATGAACACCAGAATTAGACGACTTCAGACTAAAAGTAAAAGGAGTACCAACCTGGAAGCCTTTGCTTAAAGGGACACCTCTCGGAATCTGACTCCCTTGCTTACCTTTATTGTTATGCTTTCTACTACGAACTTGTTGAAATCCATCATCTTGTTCATGTACAACTGTAGGAGCCACTTTAAGGATTACACGTTTAGGACAATTTTCAGCCGTATGACCAAAAATATTACATGTAGGGCATCTAGGTGGCTTCCACTCGTATTCAACTTTAATAGTTTCCTTAGTAAACCCATCAACCTCCAAATCAGGAACACCAATAGTAATTGTCTCATGTAAATCACAATCAGATTTAATTTCAAATAAACAACGAGTAAAACTACTACGACCCCAAGATTCTTTACACATAGTGCTAGTAAAATAATCAAGCATAATAGGCTTACCAAGATATGTAGAAATCAAACTAATACCCTCTTCCTCAAACACTTGAATAGGCACATCATGAAGTTTGACCCACACAGGAATACAAGTAAATTCTTCTTTTCGAAGACTAGTCTTCATAGTATACCTTTTAAGAATAATGGGAGAATTACGAATCATCCATGGTCCACCTTCCAACACAGCTTCATAACCAGATTATGCATCAAATTGAAAGAAAAAGAAACCATTGGAATTCATCATGATCCTTTTTAAACCAAATTTAGCCCAATTTGTTTTAGCATAATACTCAACCACTGGAAATGCCATTTGTTTACCAATAAAGTATCCATAGAGCGTATTATGAAAACGAGTATTAACTTTTTCAACCACTTTACGTGGAATAGATACCTGAACACCCTCAAACATGTTCTTAGATATGGTAGATCCTATATTAGTACGGGCAATAGGTGGAGCTTGTTGGCTTGAACTAGCAACAACTGCATAAGAGTTAGTTGGAACACCAATATCCACCGATTGTACAATAGGACATTCATTCTCAACACGGCTAACATTGGTAACATTTTCACCAAATAACTCATATGTAGGCAATTCCAATTTAGTACTTGTAGGTTTGGACGACCACGCATTTTCCTCTACATTTAGCACAGGATCCATCAGATTAGAAAAAGTGAAATCATCAATATTTGAGTTAAGTACATCACTCCTCATTGGCTCAGTGACACGCTCATTAGGGTTTATATCCATTTGTTCAAACGATAGCTCATCATCAACCAATTTAGTAAACGTAGGAGACGAGACACTCACCTCTTGATGTTGATCTAAAGACATTCACATAGTGACATTAGATAAATCTGGTGGAACCCTAGCATCATGTCTAAGATTAGGGCTCACAGACGGAACCCTAGCATTAATTGAATCACGCACACCTGCTTGGAGAGCATTAACATGTTGTGGTTTCTGTGTTCTAGCTCTGCTCTCCAAATCCACTTGGTGTGTACATACGATATCAAGGGTCTTCTTCCATGATCAGTAGTCATTCGCTTCCAGAATTCATATTTGTTATTTTGTACATCATTCATAAACCTACTAATCACTTCAACCGTATTGAGGGAGATTGAGAACAGTTTCTCAACATCTTCTAATGACCCAACATTCAAACTCTGTCCTTCAGCGTCTGCCGTTACACTTCCAATAACCAAACTAGGGTTTGAAGAAACCCTAGTCGAATCAGTATTCTTGGAACTGCTAATAGTAAACCAGCCCCACGAAAACAAACCCTAACCAGCGAAACCGACAAAACAAACCCTAAAAAAGAACACCAACAAACTAAACCCTAATTTGCGATAACTATTGAAACGAAGCAGAACAAAACTAATCGTGCAGGTACCTAGTGGAAACACACCAAATATATAGAAATACGGGCAGAACAACACGACAACTGTGGGACCCCCAAAATCTGACATGGAACAACTAGGCAACGAGGGGGTAACACGTCATAGTACAAGAAACAATGAGTTACAGTTGACACAAAGCTGACGTAATAAAAGCATATATATCACATTATAAATGATCAAAGTTTTAAACATACGTCCCAGAGTTTTATATGCGGAAAGATATATTATTTCATCATGATTTATAACATAAAGTTGCCCAAAAGATATAATAAATTTCTGACTGTTTATATTAAAACCAGTCTTTTAAAAGCATCACAGAAATCTCCAAGCTGCGATAATATCCTGCGGGCTCCCATCCAAGCAAAGCTAAGTAATAATACCTGAGATTAAACATGTAAAATCGTCAACACAAAGTTGAGTGAAATTCATAGGTTTAGCAATAAGGGTGTGGAACACAAGCATTCTTTTGTAAAACAAGTAAATAGAGAAAATGGTTATGATCATTAACCATAGTCTGAAACCAATATTATTGTTGTTTAGTTCATGAACCGAAGCTTAACTCAAAGTAAGTTCCTCTAGGGAGTATTCAGCCTAAATACTCAAGTATAAACAAATGTAAGTGCGTCAAGGTAATCGGGACGGGGATTGTCAATCCCGATGGATCCACCCACAACATTCGCGCTTAGCGCAAAGCATACGGGACAATTAACGGTTCATGATCAAGAGAGGAAACTTAAGGCTATTAACTATAAGCAATAATATCAATGAAAACTGTTGGAAAGCATACAAGTCTGAATAGCATACAAGTTCTGAATAGCATACAGTTTTTAAATGGATGTGTTCCACCATGTAAAATCTCACCCCGCGTTTAGAAACAATGTACAAGTAATAAAAGGGGCTATGAACTCACCTTTAGTAAGTAATCACAAGGTAAAAGGGGCTTAGCAAAAAGAAGTCTTCACGGACCTATGCAATGGTGACGCGTAATAAGAATGCGTTCAATGAAGCAATAACGTTTTAGAAGTGATGGGACATAGTATGACTAGGTAACTTGCGTGCGATGACGAGACCTAAGCTTAAGTTAAAATTTTGACCCAACACCTTGAACCTACTGTAATAACCTAATTTCAACCTTGTATGATGGTCCATGCATTTATGTGTGGGTTCCGAACACGTTTAAGACTCGGTTTGAAAAAACAAAACAAGGGACTGCATTCAATTTTCTGAAAAAGGCTGTGAAGATTTGGTCATATCTAAAAATCTATAATAGTACAGGAGGTGAAATTTCTTGACATGTATAGGTATTTATCTTACCTTTAAAAGTTGGGAAAGAACAGCCCTAGAACTATTTTCAATCAACAGGAAATGCACTTTTAGTGACAGACTATCAAAAACAGAAAGTTGTAAACGTCTTTCGTACCTTACGGTAGATTAAGCATAAATCCCAATCGGTAAAAGATTTTGACACGAAACCAAAAAGAGAAGTTTTATTATATTTGTAGCTACTGTAAAAAGTCATAAAATCATAAATTAATCCTTTTTACCCAAGTCAATTTACCCACGTTTTAAGCATAATATTCAGATTTGACCTAGTTTAGTAAAACGACCGTTTCGGGCTCATCCGGACACTTCCCGTTTCCATCCAACTCAACACATACTAATCACATCAGTGGGTATCCATTTTTCAAATAAAAACAAAGTCATATGTTTAAGAAAATTTTGCCATGACCTGTTTGTTTCTGTGGTGATTTCCATACTACAAAAACGACTCCATTTAGCTACCTAACCTCAGTCAAGCAACACTTAGGCTATACCAAATCGCCACGCAAGTGTCCTAAGTCCTAATATGCCCTAAGTATCTATAATCTCAGTGGGTTTCACCCAAGGAATTCAAAATTCATGAATAAAGGAATCAAAGTACTAGTAACATCA
The DNA here is from genome assembly GCA_025667525.1 of Glebionis coronaria. Taxonomy (NCBI): domain Eukaryota; kingdom Viridiplantae; phylum Streptophyta; class Magnoliopsida; order Asterales; family Asteraceae; genus Glebionis; species Glebionis coronaria. The sequence continues at coordinate 358,000,963 of CM046877.1, forward strand.
AAACTAAATTGCTAGGAGTGACTATACCTTCATAACAAGTAGGAATTAATCCAAACACGCAAATTAAACAATTCCTCCTCCTTGATCCTTAGAAATTTCGTGGCCCTTAGCCACGTGTTAAGTCAATCACGGTACTCAGCAACTGAGTAGAAACAATGTAGTGAGCGATCACCGACGATATGGATGCCCGTGGAAAACACGAAAACCGCAACCTATCACAATAAGGCACGCGTTAAGACTCGAACTCAATATCGCTATATATACCAAATATAACATGACTCAAATGTATTCAACGTATACACGTTTCAAAACCATTGACACGAATCAAATGAATTCATACTACCCATTTATTCCAACACTACACGTTAAAACACTTGAACACTTGAAAATGACCCGTCATACGACGCCAAGTCAAACTATCCTTTAACCTTATTTGGGCCAGTAGCTAAGTCATTTATATAATGACTAAGCACTTGAGTAAGTCACAATGTCCGATGGTGAATACTCAAACCCACGCAACACAAGCATTGAACTAAGTATCCAAAATAAAATCAGCAAGTACACCCCGAATGTACACACCGATCTACACTATCTAGACTTGTCTGTTTTAGATGAAAATTGGTGTCAAGGTTACTTATAACCTGTATAAGACCTCACCAAAATTTGAGCCAAAGTTATCACTTTAAAACCCATCAGCTCGACCCTTTACTCGACTCCAAAATTTGGGACAGATTTGTGTACTTGTTTTGTAACACCGTTTGGACCACTTTAAAAATACTATCCCGACAATCCGTCTTTTGAAACCACTACTAGACTCATCAAACTCAGTTTGTAAACTTTGAAAATCAGTAGTATCAACTATCTAACCAAGCCTAAAGTCCCCGAGAGTCGACCCAAAATCAGCCACAATTTCGGATTGTGCCGAGTTGCGTCTCCCGGTACACGAAAACTAAAACTAGCATAACTTTTGACTCGTAATGAGTTATAAGCTCTATCTTATACCAAAACGACCGTCTCGGAAAACTCTACAACAATTTCAAATAATCTCAGTCTTACACAGACCTTAAACCCACGAAACATACTGTTTAAGGCTGCTGTCCCAAATTAACTTTTTAGAAAACATGACAAATCTATTTTTCACTCAAAACCAATCATTCCCATACCCCTAGGATCACTATACTATCATACCCATCAACCAAACACTCCTAAAAACACTTGTATGAAAAATCTAACAAAAATCAAAGATTAAAAACAAGACTTTTAAGGATCAAAACATGATAATCTTACCAAATATAACATATGCAAGATGATTAAATTATCATACAATCATGAAATCAAAAGTTCTTGAAATTTTGATGCATGTGGGTGATTTTAGTATCAAAAGAATCACCATTGAATTTTATGAATGGGTCTTTATTTTGTTTTGATCAAATCATATGGAAAATTAATGAAGTGAGGTGTTTTGTATGGTGGTGGTGATGGTTTGAAGAAAAAAAAATGGGGAGGGAGAGAAATTTTACTAGTGTGTGTTTTTTTTTTAGTGGAATGAAGTTAGTTGGTTAAAAAAAATGTATATATAGTAAGGTTAGGGTAAAATTTGCAAATATTGAATAGTTTTGGCCTTAAAAACAATTAATAGTTTTAAAGGGTAGAAAATGGTTATTGGTAAATATTGAAAATATTTACGGGGCTCGGGTTTCGTAAAAATACTTTTCAAAAGTTACAATGCATCATAAAAATGATTATATGATTTCCCGTCACGACTTAATACGTAATTAAAACGAAATCGTCGAAAATATTAATTATCGAAACAATCGATAAATAAATGTAAACTTTTGGGCATCCGTCGGTATCGCGATCACTAGGAAATTCTCGTAGTACATTGATTTGAATAAACTCGTTATAAAACGCACGCGGGTGATTTTAAATCAAAAACATTGATTTAAAATAAATATGGAAAAATAAAATAAAAATTTATAATTCCGTACAAAGTATTTATCGATGATCAGAAAATACTTAAAAAGTATAATTTAAAAATCTCAGGATTTACATATAGCAATACAAGAAAACGTAATTCATTGTAAAAAAATTCAAGAAGCACGAATAAAAAGAATAGAATAATGGTGGGAAAGTACGGGTTCTCACAGTCTTCCCCCCTAAAGGAACTCTGGTCCCCAGAGTTCTCTTGAAAACTGTAGAAGATGCAAACAATAGGAGGTACAAAGTGTAGAACAAAATTCATTGCTTCCCAGGTAATATATGCACCACGACGAATCTTAACGGTTAGAATTCACTATGCTTCAGTTTCTTATCTCCTTTTCGTATAACTTTTCAGTCTTGGATTAGGATAACGATCTTTCAATACGGAGATACATCGAGAGATAGAGTTGTTGGAATACGTACGATAAACTAACAAGAATGGACACAAGAATCGCTTAAGCAGGCAAAGTGCGATAAAATATACCAAGATTGTAAATCAAAAAGGGGTCGCAAATCGTGTAACTGTAAAACGTGACAGTCTTAAAACGTAAGAATCTAGTCACAAGCGAAATAGAATGGAAAATGAATAACATATGATCATTTAAAATACAAGCTGTCAAAATCAGTCGTCTAGGATTTTGGTATTACTTAAAACTTAGTTTCAAATATTTTCTTTATTATAAGAAAATTTTACAAGGTGTAGTGATTTAAAAATCAAACATTATATAAAATGAATGGGTAAACAGTTGTTAAATCTTTTTCTTGATCAGGACTTCAAGGTAAAAGTAATTCAGTTCAAATAGTTATTTTGATCAGCTTAAGAGCTTTTCGGGTGACTGTTAGAAATTATTGTTAAAACTCAGGTTTAACGTTACCATTAGAGAAAATCAGATTTTCCAGGTTATTTAGAATCATTGTTAGAAATTATAAATTAATTTAATAATTTCATTAGGTTGACAGTAAAGTATGATAAAATCAATTACTTTAAAAGATACAACTTGACACTGTTTAAATATAAGTTATAAATTTACCCAAGTGGATGTACAGATTCGAAATTAAACTTGAAATGGGTATTTTGACAACTTAAACATTTGGTAAAATGTATAAAACGTTCTTAAAAATTAATAATAATTTTTTAGAAATTCAAGAAAGCGTTTAAGATATCAAACGATAGACACGTAACAGTTTTTGGTTTTCAGAAAGTGGCAAAATATCAAACGATTATGAAACGAATATCGATCAACAATTAGTATACAAGCAATAGCACGAGGAAATAAAACGGAAGTCATATCAATTCTTAACAAACATGATTGAATAGTCGCGTCAATGATAAAAAAAATAAGAAAAAAAGATTATAGTAAGTCATCACTTCTTGTGTGCAGTTGGTGACACCAAAGCGGCTTATTAAGTTCTCGGTGTACGATACACGATCGAAAGAGAAAACCACACAATGAATTTTCGAATCAAAGAAAATTCTTAAGAAGTTACTTGAGAGTAATTCCAGTAAAATGAACAACATTAGCAATGAAAGGCGAAATCAACACATGATTCACACGAATGAATTTCAAGACGATAGTATCTAACACATATCATGTCACTTGCACAAAATCACTGTTCTCGTCCAGTCATAAATCACTATTCGCGTCCAGAGACGTTTCGATGGTCTACCAAAAGAGATAGAGGATCCGGATCGATGTAGAAGCATAATAACGTTGAAACTTTCAAGTCTGGTATCAATGGTAAGAATTTAGGCAAATGGTAACGAAAATTGTATCATGAGGATGATGAGGTAACAAGTAAAGCAAGGATCGTTGAGTAAAGAAATCTGTGCTTGAGGCATGTATTTTGTTCAAGAAAAGATAAGGGTTCTTATGTGTAAGTCACGAATTGTTGTTACTCGCATAAGATGTAAAAGTTTTCACAATTTTATTTATCTAACTTTTTAAGGAACATAGTTAAAAAAAAGTTGATTATTAGTTATATATTTAAGGTGACTACTATTCGGCCTTGCATGGCTCCTTCTAAATTAGGCATAGGTGATCAGTCCATGCATAATTTAGGACTAGCAATGCGATGCTCAGCTTCGTCAAATCAGTGTTACATATCATATGATTTAAAATATGTATATAATAGCATCTGTAAAAACAGGAATCAATTAACATATGAAACTTTTCGCCTATAAGTTGTTGGCTAACTTTTTAAATCAACAATTTTATGGTTACAAGGGTTCTTTATAAGACCGTATTAGAACAATTTGTGAAAATACATTGTAAAATTAATATAAATTAATTTTGTAAGATAGCATTCAATTATTTAAGAAAGCCCAAATGAAACCCTTTTTTTTAAATGATTCGCAAACAAGACCAGTTTGAGTTGTATGGTAACATGACAATAGTTTATAAAGTAGCGAGTGGGTTACAAGAGGGAAATAAGGAGTAGTTCAAGACAACCAATAAAATGGTTACAAGGTGATTAGGTTTCAAGAGGTTTAGCCGAAATCGTCAGGAGACACGTGTCAAGATGATAACAAACGATATGAAAGCAAGATCTTCAAATCTCGGTCCAAATCAGTGGTACGATAGAAGCAAAGAAAGACAATGGAATGACAAATAAGTCATAAATAAAAGAAAGGAATTAGGAATCCGTATGTGCACATCGTAATTTATTTGACAAAAATATACTTTTAAGAAAGTAGGGTATCAGTTAACAAATAGTACAATCACTTCGAAAAGCTTCTATATTAGGAAGTTACCGAATTTCAAAAGTTCAAGATCTATGTACATGTATGACCGAACTCAAAGTTACTATTTTATACTTGTTCAAACGCAATCCTTGTTTTTAGTTTGCAAAATATCATTAGTTAAGGTTTTACGAGCTCAACGAACTCAAAAACGCTTCAATCCATGTTTTTAACTTTTATTAGTTTTGACCTTTGGGTTTGACTAGATCAATTAACTCACTAAACGATATTCTAAGACTCAAAGTCTAATGCATTTCGATGTAAAACAATGTTTTGAACAACTTTCTAGTTTTACCCGAGACTTGAAACGGAATAAAAATGAACGAAAATGCCCTTGCATTAAATCTGTTAACAAAATGATATTTTAGCATTATTCAGAAAATAACTTCTTAGATTTTACAATCTCAAATGAGCGTAACTTGCTCAATTTTAAAGTTTACTGGTCAAATTTTATGTCCTAAACGGACGTCTCAACATGTAGAAATATATATATTTTTATGTCTAAAGTTATTAAAATATTTTCTCGACACTGTTAAACTTTCTGTAAAGTTTCTGTACAAAGTATATTTTTCGACACAGCTTGAAATTAAATCCAAATTTCATGATAACTCAAAATTAATGTACACATAGGACTTGTGGATTCCATAAAGACGAAAGAAGGTAAACTGTATAATTAGTCATGTAAAGAAAACACAGTATAGAAATGGTTCAAGAATGCCAACGATAATCGGAGACAAAAAAAAACGACGCATATCATCCGTGTCTTCGGCTGCAAGATTGCAATGCAGAAAGGTCTCTTGGTGGCATGGTTTCCAAAATCACAAGATATATCGAGAAAGAAACGGGACAATAACAAGTGGCATTCCTGGAGCGAGGAGGTTCAATGAAAAGGGAGGATACAAGTAGGATCGTATTCCAAACAATCATCACATAATAAATGACGATTATGTGTTCAAGGTACAACGGATGTTCTAAGTTGAAATCGAAACGTAGAATGGTCAATGAAGTAAGATGTAATCCATGTACAAGTGTCGCGTAAAACGGTGGCGTAAAGGTAAATCAAGATTATGAAAACCCACAATATTATTCAGCACTGATTCAACGAATTCTTCGAGATGTGAGACTCACACAATGTCCTTTAGTCTTTCTGGGAGACACATTGAGCTACACAATGGTCTATAGACTAGACATTCAATTATGAATGGTCAGAAAGAAAATCTGCGTATCTAAGTAGATATTTTAAGGGAAATAAACAATGAAAGCAACACACACGGTAGTAGAATGAAAATCAGAAGTTCATCGAAAACAACACTTATTCAATCCCGAACAATGGTATCGCGAGAGTATGCACAACACGTATCAACGAGTCAAGAAAAACAGACGGTTCAAACCGAACGAGCATATAAAGTCAGTCGTATCACGCATAAATGAAATAGCAATAGTACTCAGAAAAATGAGTATGAAAAGTCGGCAGCATACGCGCTCTGAATACAAGTATGTAACGTCATAACGATATAATATTATTGCAATAAGACCAATTCACAAGAACAAGAATTCAAGAAATACAGTATAGGCAGATGTAATCACAGTAACATTCAATGATAATTCATGAAGCACATAGGCTTTGAAAAGACATAGTAATTATCGTCATTAGCGTAAAGTAATATTTCAAAATGAAATCAAGAGATGAAATACTACAACAATAATTAAAAGTAAATAATAAGGATTAGAGAGTTACCCGCGAAGATATCGAACAGCAATAGCAAATTCTGTGTTTGACACTTAGAAACAATAAAATATTTGAACTTTCGGTTATAGACTAAGTTTTGAAAAACGACTCAGTTCCCTATGACCATCGCTCTGATACCAATCTGTGAGACCCCCAAAATCTGACATGGAACAACTAGGCAACGAGGGGGTAACACGTCATAGTACAAGAAACAATGAGTTACAGTTGACACAAAGCTGACGTAATAAAAGCATATATATCACATTATAAATGATCAGAGTTTTAAACATAGGTCCCAGAGTTTTATATGCGGAAAGATATATTATTTCATCATGATTTATAACATAAAGTTGTCCAAAAGATATAATAAATTTCTGACAGTTTATATTAAAACCAGTCTTTTAAAAGCATCACAGAAATCTCCAAGCTGCGATAATATCCTGCGGGCTCCCATCCAAGCAAAGCTAAGTAATAATACCTGAGATTAAACATGTAAAATCGTCAACACAAAGTTGAGTGAAATGCATAGGTTTAGCAATAAGGGTGTGGAACACAAGCATTCTTTTGTAAAACAAGTAAATAGAGAAAATGGTTATGATCATTAACCATAGTCTGAAACCAATATTATTGCTGTTTAGTTCATGAACCGAAGCTTAACTCAAAGTAAGTTCCTCTAGGGAGTATTCAGCCTAAATACTCAAGTATAAACAAATGTAAGTGCGTCAAGGTAATCGGGACGGGGATTGTCAATCCCGATGGATCCACCCACAACATTCGCGCTTAGCGCAAAGCATACGGGACAATTAACGGTTCATGATCAAGAGAGGAAACTTAAGGCTATTAACTATAAGCAATAATATCAATGAAAACTGTTGGAAAGCATACAAGTCTGAATAGCATACAAGTTCTGAATAGCATACAGTTTTTAAATGGATGTGTTCCACCATGTAAAATCTCACCCCGCGTTTAGAAACAATGTACAAGTAATAAAAGGGGCTATGAACTCACCTTTAGTAAGTAATCACAAGGTAAAAGGGGCTGAGCAAAAAGAAGTCTTCACGGACCTATGCAATGGTGTCGCGTAATAAGAATGCGTTCAATGAAGCAATAACGTTTTAGAAGTGGTGGGACATAGTATGACTAGGTAACTTGCGTGCGATGGCGAGACCTAAGCTTAAGTTAAAATTTTGACCCAACACCTTGAACCTACTGTAATAACATAATTTCAACCTTGTATGATGGTCCAAGCATTTATGTGTGGGTTCCGAACACGTTTAAGACTCGGTTTGAAAAACCAAAACAAGGGACTGCATTCAATTTTCTGAAAAAGGCTGTGAAGATTTGGTCATATCTAAAAATCTATAATAGTAAAGGAGGTGAAATTTCTTGACATGTATAGGTATTTCTCTTACCTTTAAAATTTGGGAAAGAACAGCCCTAGAACTATTTTCAATCAACAGGAAATGCACTTTTAGTGACAGACTATCAAAACAGAAAGTTGTAAACGTCTTTCGTACCTTACGGTAGATTAAGCATAAATCCCAATCGGTAAAAGATTTTGACACGAAACCAAAAAGAGAAGTTTTATTATATTTGTAGCTACTGTAAAAAGTCATAAAATCATAAATTAATCCTTTTTACCCAAGTCAATTTACCCACGTTTTAAGCATAACATTCAGATTTGACCTAGTTTAGTAAAACGACCGTTTCGGGCTCATCCGGACACTTCCCGTTTCCATCCAACTCAACACATACTAATCACATCAGTGGGTATCCATTTTTCAAATAAAAACAAGGTCATATGTTTAAGAAAATTTTGCCATGACCTGTTTGTTTCTGTGGTGATTTCTATACTACAAAAACGACTCCATTTAGCTACCTAACCTCAGTCAAGCAACACTTAGGCTATACCAAATCGCCACGCAAGTGTCCTAAGTCCTAATATGCCCTAAGTATCTATAATCTCAGTGGGTTTCACCCAAGGAATTCAAAATTCATGAATAAAGGAATCAAAGTACTAGTAACATCAAAACTAAATTGCTAGGGGTGACTATACCTTCATAACAAGTAGGAATTAATCCAAACACGCAAATTAAACAATTCCTCCTCCTTGATCCTTAGAAATTTCGTGGCCCTTAGCCACGTGTTAAGTCAATCACGGTACTCAGCAACTGAGTAGAAACAATGTAGTGAGACGATCACCGACGATATGGATGCCCGTGGAAAACACGAAAACCGCAACCTATCACAATAAGGCACGCGTTAAGACTCGAACTCAATATCGCTATATATACCAAATATAACATGACTCAAATGTATTCAACGTATACACGTTTCAAAACCATTGACACGAATCAAATGAATTCATACTACCCATTTATTCCAACACTACACGTTAAAACACTTGAACACTTGAAAATGACCCGTCATACGACGCCAAGTCAAACTATCCTTTAACCTTATTTGGGCCAGTAGCTAAGTCATTTATATAATGACTAAGCACTTGAGTAAGTCACAATGTCCGATGGTGAATACTCAAACCCACGCAACACAAGCATTGAACTAAGTATCCAAAATAAAATCAGCAAGTACACCCCGAATGTACACACCGATCTACACTATCTAGACTTGTCCGTTTTAGATGAAAATTGGTGTCAAGGTCACTTATAACCTGTATAAGACCTCACCAAAATTTGAGCCAAAGTTATCACTTTAAAACCCATCAGCTCGACCCTTTACTCGACTCCAAAATTTGGGACAGATTTGTGTACTTGTTTTGTAACACCGTTTGGACCACTTTAAAAATACTATCTCGACAATCCGTCTTTTGAAACCACTACTAGACTCATCAAACTCAGTTTGTAAACTTTGAAAATCAGTAGTATCAACTATCTAACCAAGCCTAAAGTCCCCGAGAGTCGACCTAAAATCAGCCACAATTTCGGATTGTGCCGAGTTGCGTCTCCCGGTACACGAAAACTAAAACTAGCATAACTTTTGACTCGTAATGAGTTATAAGCTCTATCTTATACCAAAACGACCGTCTCGGAAAACTCTACAACAATTTCAAATAATCTCAGTCTTACACAGACCTTAAACCCACGAAACATACTGTTTAAGGCTGCTGTCCCAAATTAACTTTTTAGAAAACATGACAAATCTATTTTTCACTCAAAACCAATCATTCCCATACCCCTAGGATCACTATACTATCATACCCATCAACCAAACACTCCTAAAAACACTTGTATGAAAAATCTAACAAAAATCAAAGATTAAAAACAAGACTTTTAAGGATCAAAACATGATAATCTTACCAAATATAACATATGCAAGATGATTAAATTATCATACAATCATGAAATCAAAAGTTCTTGAAATTTTGATGCATGTGGGTGATTTTAGTATCAAAAGAATTACCATTGAATTTTATGAATGGGTCTTTATTTTGTTTTGATCAAATCATATGGAAAATTGATGAAGTGAGGTGTTTTGTATGGTGGTGGTGATGGTTTGAAGAAAAAAAAATGGGGAGGGAGAGAAATTTTACTAGTGTGTGTTTTTTTTAGTGGAATGAAGTTAGTTGGTGAAAAAAAAATGTATATATAGTAAGGTTAGGGTAAAATTTGCAAATATTGAATAGTTTTGGCCTTAAAAACAATTAATAGTTTTAAAGGGTAGAAAATGGTTATTGGTAAATATTGAAAATATTTACGGGGCTCGGGTTTCGTAAAAATACTTTTCAAAAGTTACAATGCATCATAAAAATGATTATATGATTTCCCGTCACGACTTAATACGTAATTAAAACGAAATCGTCGAAAATATTAATTATCGAAACAATCGATAAATAAATGTAAACTTTTGGGCATCCGTCGGTATCGCGATCACTAGGAAATTCTCGTAGTACATTGATTTGAATAAACTCGTTATAAAACGCACGCGGGTGATTTTAAATCAAAAACATTGATTTAAAATAAATATGGAAAAATAAAATAAAAATTTATAATTCCGTACAAAGTATTTATCGATGATCAGAAAATACTTAAAAAGTATAATTTAAAAATCTCAGGATTTACATATAGCAATACAAGAAAACGTAATTCGTTGGAAAAAAATTCAAGAAGCACGAATAAAAAGAATAGAATAATGGTGGGAAAGTACGGGTTCTCACAACAACCGACCTAAAAAGTAATGAACAACGCAGACACAACGCAGGTAGAAAAAAAAGAAAAAGGATCGACTAAAAAACCCTAAAAAAGCTTGCAACCAAATAAAAACTTTGTTAACTCAAGATTAATCACTGATTAATCGAGAAAACCACATTATTATATGGTATTCAGAATAGAGGATTATAGTAATCGAATCAAACTTTCATGTATAGATATTCACAATCTGGGACTAAATGTGGACGGCTGTTGTCCAATCCATACTAGTCAAACATCAATGAAACATCGTGATATGAGCAAAGGTGAACGCCTATGGGTCGGTTCACAAAACAACATTCTACTGAAAAGCATGAAATTTGACCTAAGCAATGGTGAACGCCTATAGGTCGGTTCACCAAAACAAAATTCGACTGAAAAGCACATGCGACTAAATATGGCCAGTCTTGTACCAACCTTTTACTTAGTCAAAAATTTAAGAAAACTGCTTGATAAATGCATGAGAAACATGAAAGATAACAAATGCCAAAATCTAGGAAGTTCCTGGTGACTACCCACTAGTCACAGGTCAAGTTTTAGAGCCTACAGGTCGAACCTTGCTCTCTGATATCATACAACTGTAACACCCCACTTAGATAAATGGACCGTCACGTGTATATATGGCGTGTCATCAAAGCATGCAAGGCAAATGTCTTGAAACATTAACTGACCATAACGAAAATACCGAAATCAAACATCGGTAATCCAAACATAAGCTCAAATATATAAGATTAAGTATAGAAGGAAAGGACTAAACAATGTACAAACAGGAAAATTAATGTATGAAGTTGAAAGTAGGATTTTGCTAGGGTTAAAATTATCGTCCGATCTTTTCGAATTGACTACCAGTTTAAGTGCAACTCACTCGTCTTTTGGTGAAAAAGAATATTTTTGGTTGTTGTAAAATAAATGTGCAAAACTTTAAAATAAATGACGGTTAATTAAGCCTAAAAATAATTAAAATATAAATGGTGCAATATTAAAACTTTAAAAAGTAAATTAATTAAATAACAAAATTAAAGCTCGACGAAAAGTAAATTTGACAATGTAATAAAAATACAAACTTTAAATTTAAAATTAAGAAAGACAATTAAAATAACACTAAAGAAAAATGCGGGAAAAATAAATGCTTGAAAATAAAACAAGGGATAAAGAAAACCTGAGTTGGGATCCAAAATAGTGTCACTATCCGGAATCCAATCGTACTCTTATCCGGAATAACCAAATAGTTGTCACTATCCGGAATATTAATTTCCAGACACTATCCGGAATACCTTCACTTTGCTTATCCGGAATACTTAAAACGAACCCTTATCCGGAATACCAAATTTGCTCCTTATCCGGAATAACTGAGTGAAGCTTTATCCTGAATAATATTCCTGTGGCTTATCCGGAATCCTGTCAAGACCACTATCCGGAATCCTTGTCATCTTGCGGCTTATCTGGATTCTTCACAAGCTTGTTATCCGGAATAACTGTGACCCTTATCCGGAATAAGTTTCTCGTGGCTATCCGGAATACTTCGGACCCTTATCCGGAATCTCCTGATGACCACTATTCGGAATAAGTTCCGAATTCTTATCCGGAATAAGGTATTAACCCTTATCCTGAATATCTTCAAACGACTCCTTATCCGGAATAAATCTTCGAAGCTTTATCCGGAATATTGATAATACTCTTATCCGGAATCCAAAACTACACAGTTATCCGGAATCACAAGAAACGACTATCCGGAATTATACTTTGGAGCTTTATCCGGAATACAAGGGTTTTACTAACCTGGATAAGAACAAGTTTGCAATAAGCTAAAAAAACTAAAATTAAGCTAGAAACAATTAAGCACTTAACTAAAACTTTTGCCAAATCAAATTTAAGAAAAAACTAATAAGCCAAAATTAAAAAACTTTTAAAAACACTAAATAATAAAAATATTTTAAAACAACTTTTTATAAAAATTAACTAATAAGCACTTGATTAAATTTAAGAAAAATACAATAAGCTATAAAATCAATAAGCTAACACAATCATAAACATAAAAACATGACAAATAATCAAATAAGCATGACAATAAGCACATAAGCATAATGATGAAATCAAGAACAAGAAAGGTAGAATGAGAGATTAATTTAAACTTGATTAAAATTAAGGTTCAACAATTAAAGTAAAGACAAGAATTAAAAGCTTACAAATTTAAGGTGCAAGACAAGGAATTACAGGTGCAATTAAGTAAATGACATTAAGAAAAGTGCAAGTAATTAAATTGGAAGACTAGTTTTTCAAAATAGCCAACACCTCCTAATGTGATATTAGGAGGGTATTTATAGTGATTAGGGAGGCTAAGCATGTGTTGCTTCCTTCTTTCTTTCTTTCTCGTCTTTTCGTCTTCTAAATTCTTCGACTTTTTCGACTTTGTCTCGGTATTATTTGAACTCGTCCTATAATTTCTTCCTTAATTTAGACTTTTGTTCTTCAGCTTTATTAAACTTCCGTCTTTAGACTTTTTCTTCGATAAATCTTCAGAATAGGCCTTGGACTTCTGTTATTTTTGCACTCTTGATCTTTCGACTTCTTTTTTTTGTCTTTTTCTTCGATAAAAGCCCGTGAAAGCCCGTGTTTTCTTCCCTTTTCACATTTTGATCCTAAATCACAACAAAAACACAAACCACACATAATTCTGACATTTACGACATAAAATACACGTTTTGGCTTGTTTTTATTATAATTAAGTGGTCAAAGGATGGGTGTTTTCACACCTATCAAATCCCCTACATTTGACCATTGCAATGTCCTCATGCAATGCATTCATTACAAAGCAAGTTTTACATTTTCCATCATAATCAATCCACATTGGCCTTTATTAAAGAGACAAAATATTTAAAGGAAGAAAACAAGTAAAAAGATCAAAAACTTACCTTAGGGTTTTGGAATGTCATGAATGATTATCATCCTTAAGTTTCACGTTCCCCATACCAAGCTTAAAAACGAGATCATTGTTATTATAAGTTAGCATACTAACACAAACTCATGTGGGCCAATTATTTACTTAGACTTCCTTATTCCTAGGTGTATCTCTTATATTTTATTGTTGTCTTGAATGATCACGAGGATGCATTGTTGACTTATTTAGATAGTTATTTAGGCTGAAAATAAAGTAGGACGATTTAATCAATAGTTAGCTAAAGGACAAAATCTTTTAAAACTGCTTATCGGGACCTCATAAAGTTCATATCTTGGCATAACTCGCTTCACGATTTGAGACCTTTCTCGGAAAGATATTTGGCAGTGACTTCATACTTCAAATCTTGAGAGACGTTCATGAAATAATGGTCTTCTCTTCATAATAGGAATTTCTTCACTCGAACTTTTTGAGAGATTCTTCATATTTGGACCACGACTTCTTCATTTTTCTCCAATCTTAATTTGGGATTTGATATACAACGATCCGCCTCCTTTTAGGACTTGGATCTATTTATCCTCATACCTTGTTAGGGCCTTTTTGGATAGACTTCTCCATGATCTTTAGGGGAGTATTTGCTTTTCGTCGTGTGTCTCGATCCTTCATATTGATTTTTGATAAATGATTCTTCACATCACTTTGGATCTTTAGCAATAAAATGTAGCCCTCATGCCTTGTTATGGCCTTTTCGGACTCGCCAATCTTCGCATCCCGCTTCAATAAGTTATGCCTTGGCTATGAACTCTAATTAATACCGAGCAACTTTTAAACGATCTTGGGCTAGAAGCTAAGTAACTTTTCAAATCGTACGACCTTATTTATTGCAATTAAATTAACAAGCGATGGGAGAAAAAGCTTATAATCAACTCACATAAATTCATGAAAGAATACCAAACTTATAATTGACTCTATCATCTCTCATTCTCCACAATTTAAAATCTCAAGGAATGAGACTCGTGGATGCTTAGCCTATTAAATCAAAGTTTTGGGTTTTCAAGTCATCTATAGGATCTTGAAAACTCTTAGACTCTTTCAAGTTTAGAATTCGCATTTTAAAGTTCCCTTGATAAACGACTTTCTAGGATCAATTATAGGAACTTGCAAAAAGTTCTTGTTCTTAACCCGTAAGAGTTAAGACTTTCGCGTTTTAAAGTTCCTTATATAAAAGCCTAGCAAAACTTGATTTAAACACGTTAAGGATACTAGGTAGAGTAAACTTAGATAAGTAAACTCGGGTTGAGTCAAAAGATTCACAACGTTTGAAAATTAAAACCACTTTATTAAAAAAATTATTATAGCAAAGAAAGTAAATAACGATAACAAAGGAAAAACTACTAGGCCATAATAGATCAAAAATTTTGAAAAATGTCGAAAAATTAATTTTCCGGTTAAAATGAGGACAAATACAAGGAAAAGCCCACTTAACTTCGATAGAAGTCCCCCTATACTTCATATAAACATTGTCCTCAATGTTTAAGTATGTGGAAGTAAACTCCCCTACACTTAGGACATTGTGCACTTTGTTTAAATCTTGCTAAGGAAAGGACAACTAAAGTGATTCCTATTTTAATATTGGAAAACAGAGAATCAAAAGAGTTTAGGATAGAACCGGGAAGACGGGTACACGGAATCACGGGTCGTCAAAAGTCATCAAGAATGGATCTTTGAAAGCTCGAATCCCTGCGCATGATAAGAAAGAAAACAACAAATACATACTAGGGTCTCCCCCTACACTTATTATAAAAACAGAGAAAATGGATAGATACTGCGGGTTGCCTCCCGAGAAGCGCTTGTTTTTGTTAACTGAGTCGTGAGCCTGGCTCGACCTTGATTAGCATAGGAAGAAGCTTGAAACATATCCACTAGGATCAAATACATGGTTTTCATCCATCAAATAACACAAGCTTAAGGCGAACAAGGCAAGCCGAAGAAGAGTAGGCAAGGTTCCCATAAGAAGTTGTTGAGCACGGTGGTAGCAAGGGTGATGAGTGCAAGCATATCTCCATGGTTTCCAAAAATCTTTCCTTTTATTGCATCAGATGGATACTGAGATGGCTTAAAAATTTCAATGCCGGGATCGAACACCTTTTCCTTTAGGGGAAAATAACACTCAGGCTCAATGGACCTTGAAGAAGATCCACTCATAATAATCTCATCCCCGGAGGGAGGATAGAGAGGTGGCAAGACATAAGTACTGCGGATATCGGTGTCATCCGGCTTCTTCTCCTTTGAAGCGGGATTCTTCATATCCAAAGGAGGATAAAGACCATAATCATCAAAGTCCAAAGGAGGAGCATCACTCTCATTTGGGAAGTAAGTGTTAAGAAAAGTAGCAAAGTCTTCCTCAAATGAGTAGTTATCCATAGTAGGATCAAGCATTGTTGGCGGAGGATATTCATCAAAAGTAGATGCAAGACCATCATGTGAAGAATCACTCGAGAGAGTATCAGCCTCATCAAAATCATCATAAGTGGGCATGTCTGGATACTCAGAAGTAAAATCATCAAAATCATCCCCATCGGAACTAGAATCATCATCATAAGCATCATAGATCGGTGGAGAATCATAAATTGGTGGAGGATCAGAATTGAAGAGAGAATCATCCACATCATCATGGAACAGTGGATTATCATAGCAAAAATCGAATAGAGGATTGTTGTAGACGACAAAATCATCAAGCACATTAATCATATTCGCTGATTCTCTTCCATTGGGTTTGGTTGTGATCTTCTGTAACACCCCATAATGTGATATGCGGAAGCGGTGAAGCTCGGGGGCTGTTACGTCATTGTATCATAGTTCAAGGTACAAGAGAACGACTCTAAATGAGACGTTTTATAAAAATACCTCGTTGAATTTAAATTAAAAGCATCATATTACAAAAGGTCTCAGTTTCAAAAGATAGTGCAGCGGAATGTAAAAGTTTTAAACATCAACGAGATAATAGTTCAAAAGCATAAGTAACTAAATGTCCGAACATAGCCAAGAAATGCATGCGGACTCCAAGTACTTCACACAGCAGATACAACTCATCATCAATTACCTGAGATAAATGCTAAATTGGGTCAACATAAAGTTGGTGAGAATATAGGTTTCAAGTAAAAATTCATAGCAGTTCAATTTCAGATTTTCATTTCATGTACACATGCAACTATAGGAGGTATAGTGCCAAGTGTAGGATAAATTGGGTGTTCACAATATTTATGATAGCTAAGCTCGTGACATCGAAACTAGTGATCCAGTGCATACAATAGATTGCATACATAAATTTTGCCCCAATGGAGTACCTAGCCAAGATAACTCTGTTCATACAAATGGTACACACTCGTCCGGCGTCAGAATGCCCGAGTGGAGGTTGTCAACCCTCAATAGATCTATCCGTAACATAAGAGCTTACTCCAGCAGAGTAACTAACGATTCACGATAGTGGGGACTATGGCTAAAGAAACTTAAGCTATCTGATAAATAGTGTTCACAGAGCGTTCATAGAAATCAAGTTTTACTTGCGTCCAGAAGCAAGTCATCAAAGCATTTATCACATCCCAAAACATTAAACATATAAAACAGTTTAATAGGGATCTATAAACTCACCTTAAGCAACGATTCAAACCGCACAAGTAAGATCAAATAGTAGCGAGCAACTCTAGCAACAACCTAAATATAATACTATAGTTTAGGCGCTAGCAAATAAGTCACAATAGTTCATCACGTACGTTACTCATCGATCAAGTATATATTTTGTTGTTAAAATCGTGACTTGTAAATGTTACATCGTTATAAACATTATAGTATATATATACTTAGGCAAAAATATTTATTTTTGAGCTCGACGAAATTTCGACAGCCTTTCGGCGTAAATTTTAATTTACCAAAATTTATCTTAACAAATTTTCCTACGATTTCTAACGAAAATTCGGCAGCCTTTCGACGTCACATAAAAATTTGCCATTTTTAGTAAATACTCAAATCTCGTCCTAAAACCCCTATTTTCAACAATTTCTCGATCGCCAACAATTCAACAATTCATTTTTCACAATCGTAACAATTTCCACTTCCAACGTTCAAACTTTCAATAGTACAACAAGTATTCACATTTCGAGCTAATACGCTTTTACAAAACAAGTCCAACATTCATACATACCATTTAGTAACTATTTCGACACTTAAAACAACTCCGTTTAACTCGAAAATGTCGTTTCGACCACTTTAAAAATCTGGACAGCAACCACTTATAGTGTTGTTCTCCAAAAATTAAGTTCTCCGACAACGAAATTTAAACGACCACAACTTACTCATTTTAGCTCCGTTTTTAGCCCATAATATATCGAAACGAAGGTATTAACTTATACTTTCATAATCTCGTAGTAAACTAGTGTCAAACAATTTTTACGACTCTCTACGCCTCTTTCAAAAGTCGGACAGATTGTACGTTTTTCGTAAAAACTCGTTTTCGACCATTTTCAAGCGTAACCACTAGTAGTAACACTACTAGTTTCTTCTAATTTTTCATATACATCAACAAAATCAAAGATTTTTCTTCAAGTTTACAAATCCAAAATATACATACTTATATTTTTCACAAATCTTTCAATTAACCCATTTTCATGTATGGATCTAATAGATCCACACTTAATTTCCACAAATCTTAAAATATTTCATGACCAAAAATAGTTTTCATCATTTTATTTCATAAAAATACTTGATGAGTAACATGCATGCATGGATCTACAAAGATCATGCATGGGAAATGAAAAAAGATGAAAAAGGTTTAAGAAATGACCTTGTGTAACGATTCTACGTAACCACAACGACCGATCTACAATATAACCCACTAATAATCAACAAGAACTCTACCCTAAATCTTCAACCCAAAAACTACTCAAATCGTCAAACCAAGAAAGTCCATTCTTCTTTATGCTTATACAAGCTCTAGGGTGTATTTGTTTTGTGTTAAATCTTGGTAAAATGAAGCTTTTTAGAAATCAACAATGGTGGAATGGGGTTTGTGTTTGTGCCGTGTGTTTAGAGAGAGAGATAGAGAGAGAGAGAGGTTTGTGTGTTTTTTGTTTGAGGTGAAATGAGTAAGTGTAAGTAATGTGAAGTTTATTTGTGGTATAACGTTAAAAAAATGTAGGATGTGTAAGTTAAGCTCAATATGGCAAAGAGTGAAGTGTTGGTGCATTATGCAAATGGTGAGGGTTTTTGGCCGGTTATGGGGGTCCCAATGGGGGGTAAACTTTTCAAAAATTTTACTATGGTAATTAGTTAAAAGGTTTAAGGTAAAAAGGTTAGTTAGTTTTAGGTAAATATCAAAAAGTATATAGTTAAGTTAAAAATTACGTAAAACTTAAAAATTTGACTAAATATATTAAATTTATGATTTTTCGACGAAAACTGACATTTTATGATTGGTAAAGTATTTTATGCACGCTAACGACGGGTAAACGTAAAAACGACGTAAAATACGAAAACGCGATACGTTAATTAAATATTCACAGTAAATACGATTTATTACTATAAATAGCAAAAATACTAAAATATAGGCATAAATAAACATATACAGAAATATTTAAATACGCTGTTCATGAAAATACGATCACGCTTTTAAAAACTAAACAGTTAAGCACATAATTCACAGATAACGAATAATCTCATGGATTATCGTCAATTCCTTGACCGTCTCAGTACTTTGGTCAGGTTCATAGAAAATGTTCAGAATAATGACTTAGCTCAGAGTCAGGCCATTACTCGTCAGCAAACAGTTTTTCAGAAAACACGGGATAACCTCCCGGTTCCAACACAGTTAGATCACATAGTTGACTAAATAAAAAGTCAAAGGGTAAAATAGTCATTTTACAAAATAGGGAAAATTACCAGGTGTTACATCATCCCCTTGATAGAGAAGCTTTGTCCCCAAAGCTTAGGAGTGTCACGGTTTTTCGAGTTGTCAAAGAGTTGCGGATATTTCTTGCGAAATTGATCCTCACGCTCCCAAGTGAATTCAGGTCCACGTTTAGAATTCCACCTCACCTTGATGATAGGAATACGACTTTGTTTCAATCGTTTGACCTCACGGTCCATGATTTCAACAGGTTCCTCGACAAATTGCATCTTGTCGTCGATTCGGAGTTCCTCCAATGGTATAACGAGTGTTTCATCAGACAGGCACTTCTTCAAGTTCGACACATGAAAAGTGCTGTGCACGCGGCTCAACGCTTGCGGTAATTCGAGACGATAGGCTACGGTTCCAACCTTTGCTAGAATTTTGAAATGTCCAATATAACGGGGGTTCAGCTTTCCTCGCTTGCCAAAACGTACCACACCTTTCCAAGGCGATACTTTTAGCATTACTTTGTCTCCCACTTGAAATTCGAGAGGCTTACGTCGAACGTCGGCGTAACTCTTTTGACGATCACGGGCTGCTTGAATTCGGATCTTGATTTGAACAATCTTCTCAGTCGTTTCACGGATGAGTTCAGGGACAGTGAGTTGACTATCCCCAACCTCACTCCAACACACATGCGAGCGACATTTACGACCATACAACGCTTCAAACGGTGCAGCCTTAATACTGGTATGATAACTATTGTTGTAAGAGAATTCTACTAGAGGCAAATGTCTGTCCCATTGCTTTCCAAAGTCAAGCACACAAGCACGCAACATGTCCTCCAGCGTTTGACTAGTTCTCTCACTCTGTCCGTCAGTCTGCAGGTGATAAGCAGTACTCATGTCCAATTGCGTACCCAACGCTTTCTGAAGTGATTTCCAGAATTCCGAAGTAAATCTACCATCTCTATCAGAAATTATCGAGATCGGTATCCCATGTTTTGCGACTATTTCCTTCAGATAAAGTCTCGTAAGCTTATCCATCGAATCATCTTCCTTCATAGCCAAGAAGTGTGCAGATTTCGTAAGTCGATCCACAATTACCCAAATTGTGTCGTATCCATTTGTCGTTTTAGACATCTTAGTTATGAAGTCCATGGTTATATTTTCCCATTTCCACATAGGAATTATAGGTTGAACCAACAATCCAGATGGTTTTTGGTGTTCGGTTTTCACTCTAGCGCAAGTCAGACACTTCCCTACATAAGTAGCGATTTCAGCTTTCATATTTGGCCACCAATACAGCTTCTTCATATCCTGATACATTTTGTCAGATCCTGGGTGAATCGAATACTTAGATTTATACGACTCATGCATAATCACGTCCCTTAGTCCTCCAAACCGTGGTAACCAACTTCTACCATTCAGACATAGCGTTCCATTAGTGCTAGTCTCCAATTTCTTAGTGACCATTCCTCCTAGTTTCTCAGCTTCAACATTTTCAGGCTTAAGAGCTTCAGTTTGTGCTTCACGAATTTGCACAGGTAAGTTCGGATTGATAACCATAGCTAACAATCTAACTCTACGTGTCATCAGTTGTTCCTTTCTACTTAGCGCATCCGCCACTACATTGGCCTTCCCAGGATGGTAACGGATTTCACGGTCATAATCGCTGAGCAACTCGATCCATCGACGTTGTCTCATGTTCAGTTCCTTCTGATCAAGAATATGTTGTAAACTCTTGTGATCGGTATAGACGTCACACTTGGTTCCATACAAGTAGTGTCTCCACAATTTCAAGGCAAATACTACCGCTCCTAGCTCCAAGTCGTGCGTAGTGTATTTTTTCTCATGCGTTTTCAATTGTCGTGACGCGTAGGCGATAACTTTCTTCCTTTGCATCAACACAGCTCCCAATCCTTTTGCTGATGCATCACAGTAAACCACAAAGTCTTCCGATCCTTCTGGTAACGATAGAATAGGCGCACTACACAACATTTGTTTCAACTTCTGGAATGCTAATTTCTCCTTATCTGCCCATTCGTATTTCACCTTCTTTTGAGTCAACTTCGTTAATGGTTTCGCGATCTTCAAGAATCCCTCGATGAATCTTCGGTAGTATCCGGCGAGTCCTAAGAATTGGCGAATTTCAGTCGGTGTCGTAGGAGCAGTCCACTCCCTAATTGATTCAATCTTGGCAGGATCAACATGAATCCCCTTGCTATCTATAACGTGACCTAGAAATTGTACTCTTGGCAACCAAAAATCACACTTCGAGAACTTAGCGTACAATTCCTCCTTCTTAAGTAATTCCAATATTATCTTAAGATGTTCCTCAAGTTCTTTCTCATTCCTTGAGTAAATCAGTATGTCATCGATGAACACAATGACAAACTTGTCCAAATACGGTTTACACACCCGGTTCATGAGGTCCATAAACACAGCAGGTGCGTTTGTCAAACCGAACGACATCACTTGGAACTCATAGTGTCCATACCTAGTCCTAAAAGCAGTCTTTACAACATCTTCCTCACGGACTCTCAATTGGTGATAACCAGACCTAAGGTCAATCTTCGAGTAAACGCTCGATCCTTGCAACTGATCAAACAGATCATCGATCCTAGGTAACAGTTAACGGTTCTTGATGGTAAGTTTATTCAACTCACGATAGTCGATACACATCCGAAAACTTCCATCCTTCTTCTTTACAAATAAGACTGGAGCTCCCCAAGGTGAAGAACTCGGTCATATGAATCCTTTATCAGTCAATTTTTGTAGTTGCGTCGCTAGTTCTTGCAATTCCGACGGTGCTAAACGGTAAGGCGCTCGAGCAACAGGTGCAGCTCCCGGTATTAAATCGATCTGGAATTCAACTTGTCTAGCCGGCGGTAATCCAGGCAAATCTTCAGGAAAGACTTCCGGAAAATCCCGTACGATAGGTACATCTTCCAACCGTTTTTCTTCCGTCTGCTTTTTAGTAACACAGGCTAAAAATACGTGGCAACCTTCCGACAACAACTTCTGAGCCTTGACACGCGAGATAATGTTCAGTCGTGACTTCCCTTTTCCGTTACTTGTATCCCCTTGTACCTCTAAAACTTCATCACCAAATGGTAAACGAACGATCTTCTCGTCACATACAATCGTAGCACGATATCTCGACAACCAATCCATTCCGACAATCACATCAAAACTGCCTAACTCAACAGGCATAAGGTCTATTACGAAAGGATGACCTAGAAGATTTAAAGTGCATCCACGAAGTATAGTGTCGACTTCTATCAACTTCCCATTAGCTAACTCAATAGTGTACTTAGTGTCTAAGGGCGAAGGGGTCACATCAAGTAAAACACTAAAAGCAGTCGACACAAAACTCCTATCGGCTCCAGTATCAAATAAAATAGAAGTATAACGACCATTGAGAAGAAACGTACCCGTCACGACGTCGGGGTTTTGTTGTGCTTCTCCTCCTCCTATCACATAGACCCTACCACGAGCTTCCCCAGCTTTAGCAATCTTTCCTTGGTCCTTGTCCTTGTTCTTTTTCTTTGGGCACTCATTGCTGTAGTGTCCCTTTTGCTGACATTCAAAGCAAGTGACGTTGGCTTTCGTGTTGGGTGGTGACTTACAATCCCTAGCAATGTGTCTAGTTTTCTTGCAGTTGTGACACTGTACATTGCGTTGTCCATTATGGTGACGCTTGCATCGATTGCATAGAGGTAACGTCCCATTGTACACTCCCTTTTCCCCAGTACCGGCAGTGTACGCTTTCACAGTGTCTTGCCTCTTGTTCGGATAGTTCCCATGGTTGTTCCTTTGGTTATTACCCCACTTTCTCTTGTTGTCCGCGACATTCCCAGCATTTGCTCGAACAACTTGGTCCATCAGACTATGAGCCATCCTTATAGCATCACTAACTTTTGTCGGTCCAGACGATGTCACATTCCCTTGAACTCTACCAAGTAAACCCCAAATATAGCGTTCAACCTTCTTTTCTTCATCCAGAACCATTCCAGGACATAGCAAACACAATTCTTGAAACCTCCTAGTGTACGTCCCAATATCATTGTTCTTCACAGTCAAGTTCCACAGTTCGATTTCCATTTTCTGAATCTCATTACGAGGACAGTACTCCTTAGTCAACGACTTCTTAAATTCCTCCCAACTCATTCCATACGCCTCCTCGGCTCCAGCCGTCTGCACATGTGTGTTCCACCAGGTCAACGCTCCAGCAACTAAAGTACAAGTAGAATAAGTCACTTGGTTCTCAACAGCACATCCACTAACACGGAACACGGCTTCCATCTTTTCAACCCAACGAGCTAATCCGACAGCTCCTTCAGTACCATTAAAAGTCAAAGGGTCACAGCTCCTAAAGTCCTTCTAAGTACACGGCTTAGGCGGTCGATTGTCAACATTGTTCGGTGGTGCTTCGTTCACGTTGTTGTTAGCTTGAATGTTTGCTAGTGCAGCAGTCACTCGTTGCGTAATCAGTGCTTCCAATTGAGCGTCAGTCATTCCGTCACGTGTGTTCACCATTGTTTCTCTGCGTTAAGACAACAATGCAAATAAGGTTCAAGCACGAATATACACGTTATATATTTCATATGCTAAAATAGAATGCAGAATTTAACAGTACAACAAACATAAAAAGGATAATCACTGGTCAAGGTCATAAAGTTAAATTCCCATTCATAATCAAAATATCAAGTACATAGTCATAAAATAAGAGTATGATTACATCTAGTCTACTCCAACTAACTGTGTTAGTGGATATAATACCCAAAAGATAAAGATGTCAATATACTCTAGAATTAAGCACAATAACGATGAATCTCTAAGTGCGACGATGACGATCACACTCAGCACATCTCGGTGAATCACTCCTCGGGTCTCCATCTGCAGCTCGGTCTCCTCCACGAACTGACTCTAACTCACGCCTCAACCTAGCAACCTCCTCAAGTGTGGTATCCAACAAGTCACGGGTATCCTCGTTATCCTCTAACAATCCAAAAACCGCATCCTCAAGTAGACGAAAACGAACAGCATCTGAATCCCTAGAAGATCCTATCATAACAACACATGACCTAGGTCTAGAGGGCTCTCCAACATGATGAGTAGGTGGTGTAGAAACAACAGTAGCATCTCGAATCTCATGAGTAGGCGATGCCTCAGGTGTACTGTGTGAATCAGACATACGGATCTTCTTCCGTGGGCATGACGAATCAGAATCGGACAAAGCTCGAGATCTAACACCGGATGGTCCAGCTCCATCAGCAGGTGGTACAGTATCATCGGAATCAGTATAAACCTCAGCTGGCGGCGTACCCCATAAAGCTTCCCTCTCCTCTCTAAACCGCTGACAGGGAACAGTAGGCTTCTTCCTCAGGTTGGACGTCTTCCTAATCTCACTCCTTCTACTAGGCTCAACTCTCTCAGGTACAACAGTCAAAGCATCAACCCTAATATCATCATCAGCCTCATCACCCTTGCTATCACTACTAACCACAACCATCCTAACATCAGTATCACTCTCAATCTCATCATCCATGTCCTCATCATCCTCACGATCTACCTCATATCCATCCATATCATCATCACCCTCACGATCTACCTCAACACCATCCATATCATCCTCATGACCTACCTCTTGTCCATCTATGTCCTCATCACCCTCGTGATCTACCTCAATACCATCCACGTCATCCTCATCATCCTCATCATCCTCACTACCACTAACCCACTCGATCAAAGTACGATGCACAGCAGGTGGCATCCCATCAACAACATCGGAAGTATCAGACAACACATCAGGCTCACCCTCATCATCCTCCTCCGGATCCTCGTCAGGGTCATACTCCGCACCTTCCTCCTCAGGATCAGCCTCCTCTGGGTCATTCTCCGGCTCAACATGATCTGGTACCATCTCGATCTCGTCTTCCCACTCTTCGTCGGCAGAGTCGGGCTGGTAAGAAATAGTAGATGACGACATAACCTGCAACAACCAAAATGCGTATTAAGCAGTTGTAGGGTATGCATGAAATAATCATGTATAGAAATTAAAGTATGCAAATCAACGAGATACATATGTATATAATACATATTACGTACTACATAATATATATTACATATTACTTATAGTGTTATCCTACGTAATACATTACGTAGTACACATGCGTATACAGAGTAACAAGTAGCCACATCGGTTATAGTCTAGGCCTAAGATGCAAACCTAGTTCTCTATAACCAAGGCTCTGATTACCAATTCTGTAACACCCCAAAATGTGATATGCGGAAGCGGTGAAGCTCGGGGGCTGTTACGTCATTGTATCATAGTTCAAGGTACAAGAGAACGACTCTAAATGAGACGTTTTATAAAAATACCTCGTTGAATTTAAATTAAAAGCATCACATTACAAAAGGTCTCAGTTTCAAAAGATAGTGTAGCGGAATGTAAAAGTTTTAAACATCAACGAGATAATAGTTCAAAAGCATAAGTAACTAAATGTCCGAAGATAGCCAAGAAATGCATGCGGACTCCAAGTACTTCACACAGGAGATACAACTCATCATCAATTACCTGAGATAAATGCTAAATTGGGTCAACATAAAGTTGGTGAGAATATAGGTTTCAAGTAAAAATTCATAGCAGTTCAATTTCAAATTTTCATTTCATGTACACATGCAACTATAGGAGGTATAGTGCCAGGTGTAGGATAAATTGGGTGTTCACAATATTTATGATAGCTAAGCTCGTGACATCGAAACTAGTGATCCAGTGCATACAATAGATTGCATACATAAATTTTGCCCCAATGGAGTACCTAGCCAAGATAACTCTGTTCATACAAATGGTACACACTCGTCCGGCGTCAGAATGCCCGAGTGGAGGTTGTCAACCCTCAATAGATCTATCCGTAACATAAGAGCTTACTCTAGCAGAGTAACTAACGATTCACGATAGTGGGGACTATGGCTAAAGCAACTTAAGCTATCTCATAAATAGTGTTCACAGAGCGTTCATAGAAATCAAGTTTTACTTGCGTCCAGAAGCAAGTCATCAAAGCATTTATCACATCCCAAAACATTAAACATATAAAACAGTTTAATAGGGATCTATAAACTCACCTTAAGCAACGATTCAAACCGCACAAGTAAGATCAAATAGTAGCGAGCAACTCTAGCAACAACCTAAATATAATACTATAGTTTAGGCGCTAGCAAATAAGTCACAATAGTTCATCACGTACGTTACTCATCGATCAAGTATATATTTTGTTGTTAAAATCGTGACTTGTAAATGTTACATCGTTATAAACATTATAGTATATATATACTTAGGCAAAAATATTTATTTTTGAGCTCGACGAAATTTCGACAGCCTTTCGGCGTAAATTTTAATTTACCAAAATTTATCTTAACAAATTTTCCTATACGATATCTAACGAAAATTCGGCAGCCTTTCGGCGTCACATAAAAATTTGCCATTTTTAGTAAATACTCAAATCTCATCCTAAAACCCCTATTTTCAACAATTTCTCAATCGCCAACAATTCAACAATTTATTTTTCACAATCGTAACAATTTCCACTTCCAACGTTCAAACTTTCAATAGTACAACAAGTATTCACATTTCGAGCTAATACGCTTTTACAAAACAAGTCCAACATTCATACATACCATTTAGTAACTATTTCGACACTTAAAACAACTCCGTTTAACTCGAAAATGTCGTTTCGACCACTTTAAAAATCTGGACAGCAACCACTTATAGTGTTGTTCTCCAAAAATTAAGTTCTCCGACAACGAAATTTAAACGACCACAACTTACCCATTTTAGCTCCGTTTTTAGCCCATAATATATCGAAACGAAGGTATTAACTTATACTTTCATAATCTCGTAGTAAACTAGTGTCAAACAATTTTTACGACTCTCTACGCCTCTTACAAAAGTCGGACAGATTGTAGGTTTTTCGTAAAAACTCGTTTTCGACCATTTTCAAGCGTAACCACTAGTAGTAACACTACAAGTTTCTTCTAATTTTTCATATACATCAACAAAATCAAAGATTTTTCTTCAAGTTTACAAATCCAAAATATACATACTTATATTTTTCACAAATCTTTCAATTAACCCATTTTCATGTATGGATCTAATAGATCCACACTTAATTTCCACAAATCTTAAAATATTTCATGACCAAAAATAGTTTTCATCATTTTATTTCATAAAAATACTTGATGAGTAACATGCATGTATGGATCTACAAAGATCATGCATGGGAAATGAAAAAGATGAAAAAGGTTTAAGAAATGACCTTGTGTAACGATTCTACGTAACCACAACGACCGATCTACAATATATCCCACTAATAATCAACAAGAACTCTACCCTAAATCTTCAACCCAAAAACTACTCAAATCGTCAAACCAAGAAAGTCCATTCTTCTTTATGCTTATACAAGCTCTAGGGTGTATTTGTTTTGTGTTAAATCTTGGTAAAATGAAGCTTTTTAGAAATCAACAATGGTGGAATGGGGTTTGTGTTTGTGCCGTGTGTTTAGAGAGAGAGAGAGAGAGAGAGAGAGAGAGGTTTGTGTGTTTTTTGTTTGAGGTGAAATGAGTAAGTGTAAGTAATGTGAAGTTTATTTGTGGTATAACGTTAAAAAAATGTAGGATGTGTAAGTTAAGCTCAATATGGCAAAGAGTGAAGTGTTGGTGCATTATGCACATGGTGAGGGTTTTTGGCCGGTTATGGGGGTCCCAATGGGGGGTAAACTTTTCAAAAATTTTACTATGGTAATTAGTTAAAAGGTTTAAGGTAAAAAGGTTAGTTAGTTTTAGGTAAATATCAAAAAGTATATAGTTAAGTTAAAAATTACGTAAAACTTAAAAATTTGACGAAATATATTAAATTTACGATTTTTCGACGAAAACTGACATTTTATGATTGGTAAAGTATTTTATGCACGCTAACGAAGGGTAAACGTAAAAACGACGTAAAATACGAAAACGCGATACGTTAATTAAATATTCACAGTAAATACGATTTATTACTATAAATAGCAAAAATGCTAAAATATAGGCATAAATAAACATATACAAAAATATTTAAATACGCTGTTCATGAAAATACGATCACGCTGTTAAAAACTAAACAGTTAAGCACATAATTCACAGATAACGAATAATCTCATGGATTATCGTCAATTCCTTGACCGTCTCAGCACTTTGGTCAGGTTCACAGAAAATGTTCAGATTAATGACTTAGCTCAGAGTCAGGCCATTACTCGTCAGCAAACAGTTTTTCAGAAAACACGGGATAACCTCCCGGTTCCAACACAGTTAGATCACATAGTTGACTAAATAAAAAGTCAAAGGGTAAAATAGTCATTTTACAAAGTAGGGAAAATTACCAGGTGTTACATCTTCCCCATTTTAAACACTTGTGCATCATTCCCGACCCTTAAAATGAGATCTCCTTCAGCAACATCGACTAATGCTTTTCCGGTTCTTAAGAATGGCCGACCAAGTTATAACGGAATACAAGGGTCTATTTCATAGTCAACAACAAAAAAGTCGACCGGAAAAGTAAAGGTGCCAACTTTAATAAACACATCTTCGGCAATACCAACGGGGTAAGCGAGAGTGCGATTTGCTAACTCAAGAGTCATCTTTGTCGGTGTAAGATCGGGTAATGATAACTTCTTCCAAACACTTAAAGGCATCAGATTTATACTTGCCTCGAGATCGGTTAAGGCAGTAAATTCTTCGGTTTGGTGAAAAGTACATGGTAGCACAAAACGACCGGGATCTCCAAGTTTCTCCGAAAGTTCTTTAAGAAGGACGGCAGAACAGTTTTCATTCAATCGAGTATTAACAAACTCGGCCATCTTCTCCTTCTTATTTAGCAATTCCTTAAACATCTTAACAAATTTAGGCATTTGGGCTAGAGCTTCAACAAGGCTAAAGGTGATGGTGAGTCCCGAAATCTTCTTCAAATAGTTCGACACTTGAATGTCATCCTTGGTTTGCAGTTTGGCCTTGTCTAAGCGAGATGGATAAGGAATGTTGGGTTTAGTTGGTGTAGGTGTAACAGATAAAGGTTGAGATGTTGAAGGTTTAAAGGTGGAAGGTGGGGTTGGTGAAGGGTTCTTTTTGGGTACTTCAGTAAGAGGTGGAGACGGTAATGGAGAACTAATACTAGGCGTGAGAGTAGGAGGGATAAATGGTGGTGGAGGAGGTGTAGATGGAGTAACTGGAGGGAGGGATAGATGGTCCTACTAAAGTTGCTCCACTGCGTGTAGTAATAGCACTCACATTCGCTCTCGGATTGGTGACGGTATTTGAAGGTAGAGAGCCCGAAGTAGAGGGTTGAGTAGTTGGTAAGAAACTAGCCAGCATATTCTTCAAATCATTTGTTTGAGTGCTAAAAGAGGTTTGAATATCGTGTCGAAGCTCGGATCTAATATCATTACCTTGCTTAGTGATATCTCCTTTCAAATTGATAATTTGGTTTTGCAGATTCTTAATTTGCTCTCCTTGGGTTCTCATTAAAGCTTCAACATCATGATTAATAGGTGGTGGTTGTTGAGCGGGTGGGTGATAAGGATTAGAAGCTCGAGGTGGGTTTGGGTTGCTTCTATTTTAGTTGTTGGGGTTGTGGTTTTGAGGAGAAAAATCGGGTGAAAGAAAGTTTTTAGAACAGTAACTTAGAAAGTTACGATCACCTTGAGGTCGAGCTTAGTAGTTTTCTGTTGAATAGTTACCATAAGCCGCATACACGTTTTCCGGATTGTTTTGAGTAGAAGGACAATCATTGTATGAATGAGGACCCCCACAAATCTCACAAGAAGTTGCTACAGCTTTAGCTTGTTGTTGTTGATTTGTAGCCAAGAGTTGCATATTTTTACTCATTTCGACCATTGCGCGGGTCAATTCGGTGATATCAGGGTTTGAAGAAGTAGAAGAAACATTGACTCCCGGGTTTGATCTTGAGGATGCGGATGAATCCCAATTTTTGTGGTGAGTGGTCATGTTCTCGATAAGCTCTCTACACTCCTCGGGTCTTCTTTTCATAAATGTGCCACCGGCGGCTGCATTAATCGTATCACGATCACGAAAAGTTAAACCATTGTAGAAAGTATCAATTAAGGTGACGGGGAGCATCTTGTGGTTTGGACATCGATCGATCAAAACATTATATCGTTCCCAAGCATCAAAAAGTAATTCATCAGGTTCTTGTGTAAATCCACTAATTTGATTTCGAAGGCTCGTGACCATGGATGGTGGAAAGTAGTGTGACAAAAAGCGTTGAGTCATCTCATCCCATGTATGAATTGAATTTTTCGGAAGATGATCAAACCATTTTTCGGCATGGTGGGATAAGGTGTGTGGAAATAAGTGAAGGTGAAGAAAATCCATAGTAACCCCGGGCAACTTCATGCTTTGAGTAACGGTAATGAATTTGTCGAGGTGTTTGTTGGCATCATCATCCGACAATCCGCGAAATGGACAAGTGTTTTGAACTTGTTGGATCATGTGATGCTTCAACGAAAACTCCGGAGCCGTGATTTGCATCAGCGCAATCGGTCCTCCTCGTCCATTCATTGTGGGTTGACAAAGTTCCTCCATCGTTCGAAGATCGGGTGGTGGAAGAACATTGTTGTTGTTATTATTGTTGAGCTGCGGTGGGTTATTGTTGTTGTTCACACCTGCCATATCTAAATCTTCACGAGTCTCGGGCTCTGGATAAGTTGAAGATCTAGTACGCATACACCTGCAAAAGCAAAAGAAAAAGATACCAAAGAAATAGACAATATATATACACTATAGAAAATAAAAATAAAAATCTTTTTGGATTTTATGAAAATTTTTAATTTTTATGGATTTTTAACAAATTTTAGTTTTTATGGATTTTTATAAATGTTTGAGCAAGAAAAATAACGTCCACGAGTGAACGGATCCCAAAATTCAACGCGTCTCTCACAGAAAACCGTTAATCTTAACGAAAAGAGCCGGCAGCGGCGCCATTTGAAAGTAGGATTTTGCTAGGGTTAAAATTATCGTCCGATCTTTTCGAATTGACTACTAGTTTAAGTGTAACTCAGCCGTCTTTTGGTGAAAAAGAATATTTTTGGTTGTTGTAAAATAAATGTGCAAGACTTTAAAATAAATGACGGTTAATTAAATCTAAAACTAATTAAAATGTAAATGGTGCAATATTAAAAATTTAAAAAGTAAATTAATTAAATGACAAAAATTAAAGCTCGACGAAAAGTAAATTTGACAGTGTAATAAAAATACAAACTTTAAAATTAAAATTAAGAAAGACAATTAAAATAACCCTAAAGAAAAATGCGGGAAAAATAAATGCTTGAAAATAAACACGGGATAAACAAAACCTGAGCTGGGATCCAAAATATTGTCACTATCCGGAATCCAATCGTACTCTTATCCGGAATAACCAAATAGTTGTCACTATCCGGAATATTAAATTCCAGACACTATCCGGAATACCTTCACTTTGCTTATCCGGAATACTTAAAACGAACCCTTATCCGGAATACCAAATTTGCTCCTTATGCGGAATAATTGAGTGAAGCTTTATCCCGAATAATATTCCTGTGGCTTATCCGGAATCATGTCAAGAACACTATCCGGAATCCTTGTCGTCCTGCGGCTTATCCGGAATCTTCACAAGCTTGTTATCCGGAATAACTGTGACCCTTATCCGGAATAACTATGACCCTTATCCGGAATAAGTTTCTCGTGGCTATCCGGAATGCTTCGGACCCTTATCCGGAATCTCCTGATGACCACTATTCGGAATAAGTTCCGAATTCTTATCCGAAATAAGGTATTAACCCTTATCCGGAATATCTTCAAACGACTCCTTATCCGGAATAAATCTTCGAAGCTTTATCCGGAATAATGATAATACTCTTATCCGGAATCCAAAACTAAACAGTTATCCGGAATCACAAGAAACGACTATCCGGAATTATACTTTGGAGCTTTATCCGGAATACAAGGGTTTTACTAACCCGGATAAGAACAAGTTTGCAATAAGCTAAAAAAACTAAAATTAAGCTAGAAACAATTAAGCACTTAACTAAAACTTTTACCAAATCAAATTTAAGAAAAAACTAATAAGCCAGAATTTAAAAACTTTTAAAAACACTAAATAATAAAAATATTTTTAAACAACTTTTTATAAAAATTAACTAATAAGCACTTAATTAAATTTAAGAAAAACACAATAAGCTATAAAATCAATAAGCTAACATAATCATAAACATAAAAACATGACAAATAATCAAATAAGCATGACAATAAGCACATAAGCATAAAGATGAAATCAAGAACAAGAAAGGTAGAATGAGAGATTAGTTTAAACTTGATTAAAATTAAGATTCAAAAATTAAAGTAAAGACAAGAATTAAAAGCTTACAATTTAAGGTGCAAGACAAGGAATTAAAGGTGCAATTAAGTAAATGACATTAAGAAAAGTGCAAGTAAATAAAATGGAAGACTAGTTTGTCAAAATAGCCAACACCTCCTAATGTGGTATTAGGAGGGTATTTATAGTGATTAGGGAGGCTAAGCATGTGTTGCTTCCTTCTTTCTTTCTTTCTCGTCTTTTCGTCTTCTAAATTCTTCAACTTTTTCGACTTTGTCTCCGGATTATTTGAACTCGTCTTATAATTTCTTCATTAATTTAGACTTTGGTTCTTCGGCTTTATTAAACTTCTGTCTTTAGACTTTTTCTTCGATAAATCTTCAGAATAGGCCTTGGATTTCCGTTCTTTTTGCACTCTTGATCTTTCGACTTCGTGTTTTGTCTTTTTCTTCGATAAAAGCCCGTGAAAGCCCGTGTTTTGTTCCCTTTTCACATTTTGATCCTAAATCACAACAAAAACACAAACCACGCATAATTCTGACATTTACGTCATAAAATACACGTTTTGGCTTGGTTTTTATTATAATTAAGTGGTCAAAGGATGGGTTGGATAGCTTCCATCCATCGCACATACTCTATCAGAATCCTAAGAGCGTCCTTGTGTACCTGCCGTTTGGAAACATGAAAGGAAAACTACGGCTGAGCATAAAGCCCAGTGAACGGTTGTAAAGCATGATAAGAATGTACTGGAATGAAACGGATAACAAATAATGAAGCTATAAAACTGATAAGTAAAGAGCAGCGGAAACTGTGTATGTTCTGAAAAGTTTGATTTATAAATAGTAAAGCTGAATTATTATCTGTTAAATCTGAAAACATGCATTTACTCTATTTTAAGTACCAAGAGCTTATATAGGTCATGTGCTGTAACAACGTCTGCATGAATACATAGAGGGGTGACCTCGTCATGTTGTAAAGGGGTGACCTCTAACTGATAAGCTGGGTAGAGGGATCAACTCCAATGTGAAGGATGTATAGCACACACACCACATTCACCTGATAAGCTATAAACTGATAACCTAGGATACATCCATACGCCCCGTTGATAATACTGATAAAATGGCAAGCTGAAATAAAAGGGACGCTGCGAGAAATCACTCCCCCGTAGAGGAGTCATGACACCGATGCCTCAAGTGTCACGCTTACGGTACCTCCGTAACTAGTAATAACTGGTCATGGATGTATATAAAGCTCAGACAACTAATATAGTTATCATGGCAATCAGTAAAGTTTTAAAACATATAACTAGAAGAAAAAAATGGCTGCAGAGGGGGAATCCTAATCATGCATAGAAAGGAAAGTCCATACTAAAGGACGGAATATCCGTATGATCAGTCGAATAAACGAATGAGACAAATAATAGTAAAGAGATAGCAATATCCATACCTTTAGCATATCTGATGTCTTAATAATGTCCAGACTTATTATTTCGTCATGTGATCTACATAATTAAACAATTAATAATCAAATGTCTTTTATATGTTTTCTTCTATTCATGTTGCTAGTAGAAAATCTCATTCTACTGTTTACTGATTATGAGATAACTTGTTTTATTTTTTGAACATTCTGAAGTAACTTACCACTTGAGAACATTTGAGATAAATTAGGGTACAAATTATAAAATCTTAAATGCATGGAATGCATATAGTTGACTTTGAATGAAGCAAAGTGCCAAAGACCCAAAGTGGACTAGTCTATAGTTAGAAATATTGTAAACGTTTTTCTAAAATATTTGTTTATTGATACATCAATGGTTGTTTTTGTGTACTTCGTCTTCCACAATCGACTATCCACTACAAACCCGCAACTCGAACCAATTCTTGCCTTGTTTTTATTTAGCTTACTAATAGACATGCTTGAGTTCAAAATTACCTTTAAAATTTAGGTGACATTCTTAAGAGCTACAAAAATGTGATTCCATCTATATTAAGCGTTATTTATACCCATCCATTGCGATCCAATGTAAGATTTTAAATTAACGAGAAACCATAGTAGATTCTAAACTATTTACTATAAACATTAAAATTCGAAGATTACCTCTGAGCCAAACAAACACAAGTATGAACCTCAACTCAAACACGGACACCAGAATAAAGGAAGCACGATCTGATTTAATCTCGAACCTAAAACGAACTTGAACCTTCGGAGAATGAAACCGAACATGGATCGATCATATTTAGGAACAGTGGCCTGGTAAAAAACAAGTCTTTAACTTGATCGGTCATGTTTTATGTGTGTCGAAAGTGAACTAAAACGCACGTCATATATGGCTGCTACTCTCCTGATTTTATTATCTCTAATACGTTTTACCTTTGTTATATATGTTTGTTGTGAATGGGTAACAAATGGAGAAAGATCGCGCTTTTAAATAAAATCATATTACGGCCTAAGAGTTCGGGATCTTGGACGTTTCTAGCTGATTGACCTGATAAAATCTCCAATACGTTACCTTTCTTACTTATATGATAATTACTCGAGACATGATAAGGATTTGATCAATGAAAACCAATTCAATGACTTGTTAATTTTTGTAAGAGTTTCCATATATTTTATATAAATTGGTGTGTATTCTTGGTAAGAAACAAAGTATTTATAAGGATGTTAGTCAGTCCTTTTTTTCTGAGAGATTTTCATGATGTGTTGAAACAAACGTTTCCTAAAATGACGGGATTCAAATCGCCTCTTTCAAAATGTAAGAATTAAAAATCGTACTATCTTCAATGTAGACTAACTTGTACATCATTTATCACCATATTATTCTAAACGTATTATAGTTTTACCATCACTACAGAAAGAATTTCGTTCTCAAACATTAGATGGGATCGTAAATATATAAAACTCACGAAAATATATGAACCTCTCAACATGACTCTGTTTATTTTCTTTTGTAAAAACAAAATATCTTTCGTTCAAAATAAATAATATACAAATAATTATAACCAACGGTTTTAATATTAAATGCTTATTTTTTTTAAACTTCAGGTTATATTTACAAAATGACGAACTAAAATCCAAACCAAATTTTAGGGTTTTACAAAAGGGATAAAAGCTGATTTTGGGAAAATGGTTTTTGAAGACCTTCATGGAAAACTGGAGAAGAGAACACGAAAGAAAAATGTTGTTTATACCAGATTCCTCTCTCTCATGTTCACTGAACATCTAGAAGAATCATATCTTTAGCATCAGGGTGTAAGAATATCAGTACCACCTTTTGGGGTTAAGCACCGGACATTCCATTTAGTACCATTGACCCCTCTTTTAAACAGCCCATGTTGGCCATCTTGTAAAACCCACATGCTTTTACCATGAACAGTATACTTAGTAACGTACGTACATATTAAAACTTTCCTTTTATAGCATGGACACGTGTCACGATTAGTAATTACAGAAGTTATGTACGTATAATTACACGATAAGTATTAAGTACGTGATATTACACGATAACTATTAACAATAATAATGATAATCACGAACATGAAATCATGAGCGTTAAATCACGAACACGTAATTACGTACTTAATAAATAAAATACGATTAATATCATTACGTACAAGTATTTAAATATAACACGAACATTTAAACACGAAATAAACGAACATACGAACGCGTAATTTAAAACACGGGAAAACTCCGGGTTTTCCCTAGTGGACCCTACTAGCCGCGGCACCAAGGAGACACAAGGGGCCTAGCCCATTTGATTTTAAGTAATAAACAAATAAGGGAAAACACTTTTCACTTTACAGAATTTTCAAGAAAATCAAAAACCTACTTCTTTCTTTCTCTCTCTTGGCCGGCGGAAAACACAAACACCAAAGAGGTGTTTGTTTGATTTTAAGTTAATCAAATTCAAGATCGTGTTCGTGTTATTATTCTCCAATCTTTACACGCACTCGGTAATCCGTAAACTCTTTTATTTTTATTCTTTTTATTTAATTGTTAACACATGAACATGAATTAAATAAAAACAAGTATTAAAACATGTCACGTGATCAAGGGGGTAATATTTGGGTTTGTTTTGGGTTTGATTACTCGGCCGACACACAAACTGAGAGCTCAAGGCTCTCGGCGTGTTTTTTATCACGCCACCTACCGATATCTATGACCCCGGTGGTGTTTGGTTCGGTCGGCAGCAAGGAACAAGGAACCCCGACTCGCGTTGAGGTGTCCTTGTGGTTCGGTTGGGTCTCGGCAGCAGGCAGCCACACCACCGGCACACAGCCAGTGGCTAGTGTGGGTCAAGCAGGGGGAAATAGCGGCACAGCAGTGGTAACCACCGGCACACAGCCGGTGGGAACCCACTGTTGGGCAGCGGCTAGCCGAGACAAGACCACCGGCTTAAGCCGGTGGCAGATTAACAAAAACAGTCGCAACCGGCCGAGCCGGTTTGCCACTGCTAAAGGGGTGTTTGTTTCATTCCAGTTCAAGGGGTTCCGGGTCTGGTTCACGACATGTCTAAATTAAACTCATGGGTCCGGTTCATGACTAAATTTATACAAGTATTTTATTTTTACAAGTAATTATTTTTAACAAGATATTAAATTAATTAAACATGACATGTATTTAATTTAATTTAAACATGGACCTAGGTTAATTATCATTTATTAAATAATACATGTTTTAACCTAATTATTTATTTATTTAATTAGACTATAGTATTAATTAATTATTAAGACATTGAATATAATTAACTAATAAACATGACTTAGGTTATAATTAAAATAATATTAATACATGTTTTAACTTAAGTATTTTTATACACCTTTAATTAAATCATGCTTATATTTAGTTAAATCATATAACCTATAGTTTATTTAATTAACATGATATTATTAATAAACTATACTAGGGGTGTTCACGGGTCGGTTCGGTTCGGTTAATTAGACAATTTTTACTATCCGTCGCGGTTCGGGTAGTTAATTTTACTACCCGTAACCGAACCGTACAAGGCGGTTAACCGGACATGCGGTTACCCAAAATGAGCGGTTACCCGCGGTTCGGTTTACGGTTAACCATTTATAAGTTTCATCGAGTTTAAGTTTATAAATAATAACATTGTTTAGAACATAAAGTTTATAAATAATAACATTGTTTAGAACATAGAATGTCATCTTCGTATAATTCAATGACACTGAATAGATAAAAATCATATAAAAGTTATTTCATTACAAAAATGGATTCAAATATTAATAAATAACATGTTAACAAAGAGTATTATTCGATGTTTATAGATTACGATCACATTAACTAAGTTTTACATATAAATGTTTAACATTAAGAGTAAAAAAGTAGTTGTACAATAAAAATAGTGTACTAAATATAATTAATACATGTGTTATTATTTGAATATTTACATAAAAATTTTCATGCATAATATGCGCGGTTCGGTTCGGTTAACCGCGGATATCTAAAAATGAAAATCGAAATCGACCCGTGATAAGCGGGTTTTTTCGGTTTCGGTTTTTTTCGGTTTCGGTTTCTTTGGTTTCGGGTTTTTTTTGGTTTCGGATTAAACGGTTCGGCTCGGTTCATCGGTTTCTCGGTTTTTTTGAACACCCCTAAACTATACTGTAATCACATGACTTATGATATTTAATCAGTACACTTAAGCTTATATTACTAGCTTGTAAATTCAGCTTAATTCTAAATATGGAAACTTTGTAATTCAGGAAACTTACTTTTTTTAGAAACTCTCTATTTTTAGAAACTGATCTATTTTAAGAAGTTAATAAATTTTTGGAAACTTTCTATTTTAAGTAACTTTCTATTTTTGGAAACTTTATATTTTAGGAAATATGCTATTTTTAGAAAGTTACTTATTATTACACAACAAGTATAATAATACAAGAAATACAAGTAATACTTAATCAGAATACGTAGAATACATGATAAACACAGCATAACCTTAAAATCAGTAAACAAGACATGAATATATAAAACAAGCTAAGACACGATATACAATCAGTTAAGTACTCAGTAATCAGAATACTTATACATGTACCCTTTTTATGTAGCATTAGTGAGGTCGGAGTAGGACTTCCTTTCGTTCGTCTTTTCCGTTCACTGGACACAAGGTACGGATTTCCCGTCCTTTCAGTATGGACATTCTTTCCTTATTAGGATTATTCGTTTGTAGCCAATTGCTTTCCTAGTATTTGTTTTATATGTTTGATACTTATGTTAGAATTGTAAAACCCCAAAATTTGGGCTTTTGACACGTCACCGACTTTATTATTATTATCGTTCATCATATAATATTTTTACGGATCACTTTCATAATACATCAACACAAGACTTATTGCGTACAAAAATCATGATTTTAGTATATAAAAATAGTGAAGTATTTTAACTTAATATTATATACACATTTTAACCTTATTGACTTTGTCAACTATTGTACCCTTTACTTTTGGGATCTATATAATTCCACTTTTATATGACTTAATATTAATCATATACCTTTGTCTTACCATCTTTCATATTTATTTTTATATATTTATATGAACTCTTAGTCATTATTGACTACTCTGGCAACTAACTGGCTACCTGAATGAATAAAAGACTCATCACCTAACTACACTATTTTGAGATAAACTGTAACTTTATTTAATTAAATTATTAAGTACTTAAACTTATTTTATGTGTATATATTTACATATATTTTATAATGGAAATAAACACGTAACACTTTAAAAACAATGTACATTATTTTAACATTGTCATTTATTTACTTTCTTCAAGTAAAATATTATAATGATATATTCAGTATATACTTTCACTAAATTACCTAAAGCTTCAACAAAAATACCTATAACTCAACAAACACCATTAGGAAGAAAGTCTTTGCTATTTTTAGGCATGTGCATAATATCCAAACATATCTTCAACAAATCTTACTAATATCTCACAAATCTTTCCAAGATTCATGAGTACTACACTTGGAACACTCTCTTTTTTCTCTCTCAAAAGCATACGGCTCAAACTCAAAAAGGGGAAGGATGTGCATTGCTATTTTGAGCATGTGGGGAATAAGCTAGCATATCTCCCAACCAAATCCTACACAAAATCTAACATAATATCTAACATATCTATTATAATCTTTATAAAGATCCTCTCAATCTTCCTAAGATATCAAATCCCCCTATAAGTGGCACCCTTGGCCGTGTATCCTCTCACAAACACATAAACACACACTCAAATCTCCCATATCCTACAAGATCTAGCTCAAGATATCTAGTACCACACTTAGGATTTTCCAAATCTTCTATATCTTTTTATTTGGCCGAGAGTTTCATACACATAATACACAAGTTCACAAAATCTCTTTAAACACTCTCTCTACCTCACGGCTTGAAACAAGCATATGCAACAAGATTCATTTTCTACCTTAAATCCTTGTCTCCATCATCATGGTTTCTAGCATTTACTCCTACTTGAGCATCAAGCCGCAAAAAGGAGCTAGCAAGATTAAGAATCAGTCACGACATACTTTGTGTACTAGGGTTCATACGTGATTTTTCTAGTAGATCTCGGGTTCACTTGTTTCTCGTCATCCTTCATGTAATCGAAGTAAGATCTATAACCACTTTTTATTTCTTTCTTCAAATTATATTATGGCATACACTTGAAATAAAACCGTGAACAACTATAGATCTAAATTTATGAACTTGTAAAGATCCATATACACATATATATGTCACGGCTAGATCCTTAGATCTATACATACTTGGATAAATTTTATCAATAACATAATCACATAACATACTAGTAGCTACACCTCCTGATGTTATTCGGACACCATAGGGAAACGTGTACTTAAAACACGAGCTAGGCAAAAACATGACTACTAGGTTTTAAGTTATCCCTTAGTTAGTACCCATGCCAAATTTAAACGCAAACGGACTACGTTTGCTAGGTTAAACGAATTAACCATACGCGTTATTTTATGTGTAAAACTAGCCCGAATAGCCACTTTTAGAGCCTGTTTAGACCCAGTAGCACCCCGACCATAGATCTGTTTTTGGGAGCATTTCGTAGATCACCTATCCAGCTTTCCACAGCCTTTTGAATCACCCAAAACGGAGCTATAACGAATCGGGAAACTGACTTTGAAAACCTGCGTTTGAACACTAAAAGCTGTCAGCACTTGGATAAAAAGCTGACATGTACATGTAGGCTGACCAGCCGACTTTGGCTGCGTTTTTGAGCAAGTTAGAGTAAGATCTGGAACCCGACACCAACTAGGGTATTGTAGATCTCCTGGCTACCTTTCCGTAGACACCAAGAACACTAAAAACGGTCAGGTAACGAATAAGTTAGAGCCCTTTAAAAATCTGCCTCGCACACTTTAAAAGCTGATGAAAATTTAAACATTCTGACCCGCTGTCTTTGAACCCGTTTTTACCCATTTTAGAGCCGTTTTCAAGCAAAACTTAAAGAACGAAACTTTTAGACGGTGTGTCCGAGAATACAAATAGGTTCCCCGTTTGTTTTATGGCTAAGTAACGAACCCGTAATTAATCTTCAAAAATCAAGAATTGTAACATAACACACTTGAAGCACAAGGACTGATATTGCCATTTTATGAAAGTTTAGCAAGCCCTAGGGGCTGTTTTGGTAACTATATTAAAACCAAGGACTCATGAGCAATTTAACTTAAGTTTTATTAATAATATTTATTTAATAAACTTTAAGGGCTATATTGTAATTCGTCGAACGTGGAGGGCTAATTACGAACATTTGAAACTTCAAGGACTTTTATGAAATATTTTATTCTATAAGTCTTAATTAAATAAATATCATTTTATTTAATTCATTACAATTCGAACGAAGTAAATACACTTTATTAAATCAAAAGTGTACATGTTACGATAACTTACAATAAGTTTAACACTTAAAACGATAACAACTTATTAAATCGGATCATGCATTTTCATCAACTGCATTTATATGTGCACTATATTTGTACATATACTGAGACCCAATTAATTACTTAGGTACTTAACTGTATCGTGAGAATACTATTTGGACTATCTGTGATATTATCCGGACACTGCTATTCAGGTGAGTTCATAGCCTCGCCTTTCACTACTATTTATGTTTTTACTAACCCGCGAGGGGGAGACATGCTATAACTTGTTTTGGCTATATGATTTTGATATCTTATATTTAATAAACTGTTGATCGAGGAAACGCAAATTGAACTGTTACCCTTAATTACGATTGCCTATTGTAGATGAACAACATGACCCGTGCATCCGAAACTGTTAGAATTTTTGAATTGCATGAATGTTATAAATAGATCTATTTGGGATTGACCGTCCCCATCTAGGTGAGTCATGCTCACTGTGCCTCGGCCGGGACAACAAATGTTTCACATTTGAGAACTTATTTTTGTTATGGGTGCCTTGATAATGATAAGGCGAAGGGTCCTCATCTGTCGAGGACTTAACTGTCAAGTCTCAGTTTCGGGCAATATGAGAATGTAATTACTTTATAGTATTTGGCTTTGTGCGATACTATGTTTATAATGTTTGCGGTTCTAAACTCAACCTTTTATTATTTGGTACATTAATACATGGAACATACTGATATATCTGAATTTGATTTTTATCAAACCTTATGAAATACTATATGGGATATTGAGATCCTACACTTGATTTTTATATCAAACTTTGTGTAACACTATGTAAGACAAATTACTGTCCTGGACTATGAATTTATAAAACTCTATGAATTCACCAACTTTATGTTGACTGTTTTAAGCATGTTTTTCTCAGGAAATTTAGCTGGATTATTTGAGCATGGACTGAGCATCATTTAGGAGCATCATAATAATTGGGGAATCTGTTTTCACTGGGATATTTGTAACAACTGATATTTAACACTTCAACTGATTGTACTAAAACCATATTTGTATCAATTGTATTTCAAATCATGTAATTATGATCAATGCTTTGTATGCCATTTGTTCTGTGATCCACTTACTGACACCCAATTACTATTCCGCTGCAAACCTGATTTGGGGGTGTCATAGAATGGTATCA
The DNA here is from genome assembly GCA_025667525.1 of Glebionis coronaria. Lineage (NCBI taxonomy): Eukaryota > Viridiplantae > Streptophyta > Magnoliopsida > Asterales > Asteraceae > Glebionis > Glebionis coronaria. The sequence continues at coordinate 358,043,904 of CM046877.1, forward strand.
GAGCAATGGTTATCGAGAATCAGATCAAAAATAAAATTGTTTTTCTATTTTATTAACTGAACTATAACCGGATTAAAATTTCAAAAACTTAGATTTCAAAAACTGGGTTTTTGACGGGACATACTTAGAGAGCATATAGCATAGAGAGCATGCATAACTATATGATTTAAATGCAATTCGTTATCCTATGCATTTATATTTATGGTAGTACTAGGTGCTAACCATTTACGTACTTTACATATTACGACTGTTTAATATCTTTATGAAGATATTAAAATATTAAAATACCTTAACGTATTTAATGAAACTTATAAACATGTCATGTTAGTAGGGAGCTTTATACTAAAGATGTTCCATCTCGATATTACGTTTTGACTGAGTGGTTGGATTAACGATTTAAAGTGCCCTCGCTCCTCAAACGTTTATAGAATGGCTTTTGAAGTATGATGGCCCGAACAATACATTATAACCACAAACAACCAAATACATAACAAACCCTTGGAAATGTCTAAATGGATACCTAAATAAAATCTTTGAAAATCCTTGGAAGATTTAAATTTGATTTTATAAATCCTGTAAAAATCTAAAATAGATTTTGGAAAATCTTGGAAGAATCTATTTAAATTTTGGAAAAAAAAAATCTAAATTAGATTTTTAATCGTGAGAAATCTTATTTGAGCTTTGGAAATCCTATTTTATCCTTAGAAATCTAACAAAAAGCATTTAGTACTTAACTAAATCTTTACAAATCTCATACTAAAGTTTACAGCTAATATTGCTAGCAAATATTGAGATTACTCTCTATATCGTGTTAAACCTTGTACAATTATTACCATTTGACAGCAATACTTGATATTGTAATAATATCTAAATAAGTCATAAAATCTTATACTAAGATTTTTGAATCCTTCATGACTACTTGCTGTATCTATTTAAGCTTATACACTGATAGTTCCTTATATAACTATTATAATATATGATTATATTATATACTGAAGATCCTTGTTTGATACATATTTTAACACATGTGATTTGAACATCCACGGAACACAACTTAGTAACGACTCATACACTTGTTTTTGGTAATTTTATGTGATATTATTTGGATAAGTTTACATCTTTAAATGATGCGGTGGAACCCAAAAATCAAGGTACTCATGATCCTATATTTTACATATGGGACCTGAGTCTCTTGATCCTAAGTTAATGAGGATTTCCTCTCAAGACGTTATGGGACGTCTAAGAGTGAAATCTTAAGCCACCGGACCAGAAGTTTATTTATAATTTCGTATTAAGATGTTATGGGACGTCGGAAGACGAAAGTTATAAATAAACCGACTGTAAACTCTCTTAGTAATACCTATTTTCTTAAATATTATATTCGTTTTAATGGTAAGCCTTGCCGGGAATATTTGAGTAGGTTGGGCTATGAAATCCTTATTGAAACGAATTAGGACGCTTTTTCGTTTGAATAAGGAAATCATAGGTCACCGAACCATGAAGTTATAAATTTTTACTTTACGTGGATGAGGACGCTTATCGATGTAAATAAAAATTTATAAACAAGTGGGCTTAAATATATTCGACGTGACTTGATGAGACTGCTTTTATACATAGTTTCATCGTCCAAATTGGGCTTAAAATGTATTAAATATCATCAAAATACCCAAATATATGCTTGTGTTTGTTGCTTGTGTATTTTAGGTACGGATATTGAGAAAATGACAAAAGATCACAAGGATCATGCAAAAACGAACACGGGAAACGAAGCCGCACGATGAACCAAGCCCTAATGAAGAATTTTCCAAAGTCAACCCTTGAAGATTTGAAGAATTATGAAGATTGGTCCTCCATTTAGAAGAATTGACACTTTATACCCTTGTATCTTCATAATTACAAGTTTGGTCCCTAAAGTTTGTCAAAATTACAAAAAGGACCCTTAACTTTGAAGAATTGGCAAATTTAGTCCCTCAACAAAAATAAATTGTCAATAATGGTCCTCCAAGAAGTCAACAAACAAGTCAAGGCCTTGAAGTATGAAGACATGTCAAAAACAGCCCTTGAAGATTGCCAAAATTACACTTGTAGTCCTTAAAACAAGTTTCAAAACTTGTTGTGCCAAAACTGCCAAAGTTCAAAAGTTGATATGTGTTAAATGGGCGTTGATAGCCATTTAATACAACATGAACAAAGTTGAAAAGATAAGGGGGCATTCCTGCCAGACAACCTAAGACAAACCCTCCACTCACAAGCTGACACCTCACCCACTCACACCCATTACCCAATCAAAACGCCCCTTTCTTCCATGTCACCTCTCCACTCACTTAAACTGATTAATTAATTCAGTTTAACCCTTCCCTCCAAACACCAAGTTTAAATAATTAACCCCCCAAACCGGATTAAAACACACCCTAATCCACCCTTAAACCCTAATTTTTCCCAGGAAGAACATCAATTAAATCAAAGGGTTTTTGGGTAATTATTTCCAGATCATTGATTAAACACCACTAAAACCCAAAACCACCCTTAAACTCCCATCACCATCACCTCACATGCTTGTGCAACCCTCCCCTGCCCCACTATTCACTCTCAAACAAAAAACTTGGCAGCAAATCAACAACCCACAACAATTTCATGTTCTCAAAGGCTAAATGGACGTCCAAGATCTCTTTTTCATCACTGGCATCTCAGCTACAAGCCAAAGATCTTCACATGGCTTTGTTTTGACTGAAAAATTCAAAATCGTCCAAGGGCAAGATTGGAAGTTCAAGTGTTAGGGTTTTTAGCTTCTATTCACTTCTAGAATCACAAAGTCTAAGCCTATATAAAGGCACATAGGACTTAGCATTTTCCTGTTCTTGATTTTTCTCCTTTTTCACAAGCTTTGTAAATCCAGTTTATTAAGGAATATAAATGGTTTAAGTGTTTGTTGATGAGAAATATTGAGTTCCATTTACAATTATGTTGATTTAAGTTCATTGTTTGAGTTTGGTTTAATTTTCAGAAAAAATTTTCATGTTTTCAAAGTTTTTGTTTCTTTTTTCAAGGTGTTCTTATATCTTAAATTTCACTACAAACCTGATACAATGGTGATTCAGTGTATTACTAAGATGGTGTTTGAGTTTGGGTATGTCCAAGACACCATCGCTTGTTCTGGTGTAGTGGGTACCCAAGCTTGAATAAGCTCTTTGTTGGTTATTTTGTTTAAACTTATCATATCCTTACCCACAAGCTAAAGCTCTCTTCTAGCTTAATCTATAAGCTAGGAGCAAGCCTTAAGCTTTTTACACAGCTTTTCCCTTTTCTCTCTTAGCAGGTTCAAAGAGAAACAATTTTTACCATTTTGTTAAGTAAATCCTCATAAGCCCATCAGCAAAGTTCAGCATAGGCCCCAGCCTAGAGGGAGGTGGTTTTTCAACCACTAAGGGTCCTGGATGTAGGACCCTTAAGGTAGCTCCTGGCTTCTTATTTCAATTTTTAGTTTTCTGAAAATATTATGTGTTTAAGTGATTATTGCATGAAAGTTGTTAAGTGATTGTTATTGTGCTTGTTATTGCTTCCTTGTTTGATTAAATGCATGTTAGTTTGAGTTTGATTCAGTTTGATTGAGTTTTGATAAGATTTGCTTTGTTAATTTTTCATTTTCATAGTTTAAGGGGTGTTTGGATCTAGTTTTTTGATTGAGATTGGTAAAGGTGTGTGAGCTAAAACTTGTTTAGACATTGCTCCTAGGTTGCTATTAGGTGTTAAGTGTGACTGGTTTTCTGTTTGAACAAGTTTTGAACACATTTCATGCTAAAATAAGTGAAAACATTGCCTTAATCAGTAACTGCTTGTTTTTGCTTGTTTTGTTGAAATTTTATCACCAAATCTTGTAGTCTATTAGATTCAGGGTTGTTTGAGGATTGTGTATTGATTATGTGATTTGTTGTGAGCTTATGTGCAAGTAATTTGGCTTGTTATCTCACCATTGTGCCTAGTTTATCAGCAATCACACTCTCAGACTTGCATAGCTAGATCAGTAACCTTATTGCTTATTGTGTGCTTGATTTTGTGTTGCAACCTGCCTGTTTTTGTGTTATTATTGACTCCTTATACTCCAAAGAGTATAAGGGTGCCTTTGTCCACCACAAACATCCACAAAAATCAAAGATCAAGCCCTCTTGATCATAACTGCACAAGTGAATAAACACTTGTGTGTTCATCAGAAAGTTGAGCAGACCTGGGCACGTTTTTGATTCCATCTTGCTATAATCTTGTTATTTTAGGTTTGTGTTTGCGTTTTAGAAGTTAATTAAGTACCTGGTTTGTGTTTTAAAAGTAAAAAAAAAAAAAAAAGTTTGCAAAAAGATCACCTTGCCTGGGCTCGAACATGCGACCTTGCTTTCCAAGGACTAACGTGTTAACCAGTGATCCAGATGGCTTTTTACGTTTACATTTCATATCATTACTTATTTAAGTAGTGTTTGTTTTATAGCTTATTTGGATAACAGCTTTTAAATAAGCATTTTCTGGCTTATTTCTTTGAGGATTTAACTGTTTAGCATTTTTCCTAGGATTGTATAAGGGTTTTTGATTTTTCTGAGCAAAAAGTATATTTTTCCCATTATTAATTAATTTATTAGGATTATTTTTAGTTTTAATTTTAGAAAGTCATTAAAAAATAGTAAAAAGTAATTTAAAAATCTGAAAAAATAGTTTTTAGGTTTTTAATCATATTTTTGAGGTTTGCAGCTATTTAGGTTTTCAATTTAGCTTATTTTTGATTTTATAGGATTTTAGGGTTTTTAAGCAACTTTAAAATTTAATATAAAATTATTAAATAGGTTTCAGAAAATTTGGATTGCATTTTTGTTTTAGTTACATTATTTGGGATTTTTGCTAATTTTTTAGAATTTATTTACAAACTTTTTATTTTTTTGAATATTTTAATATTATTTTATTATTAAAAATTGAAGTTTTATTTTTTTAGTTTTTACATTTTTCCTAGGTTAAGGACACTTAATTAGGAGTTTTGTCACTTTCCAAATATTTTTTAGACTTTTCATTTAATTTCTAGAATTAATTTAAGATTTAATAGATTTTAATAGTTTTTAAGGGTTTAAAAATAGTTTAATTTGGTTTTAAAATTTTTAAAAATAGTTTTTAGCTTAATTAGGATATTTTTGAGGATTACAAACTATTAGATCTTGTTTAAGGCTTTTTAAATAATTAAAAGTGATTTTTAGGGCTTTAATTAGCATTAAAAAGTCATTATTTAATTAATTAAAAGGTTTTAGCAAGTATGGATTTTTTGTAAACTCTTAGAATTTTATTGTGGATTTTTAGTAATTTTTAGGAATTTTTAGGTTAAAATTTTAATTTTTGTAGTTTTACGGTTTTACGTGTACGCGTTTTCGTCTTATAGCTCGATCCGTCTTCGTAACCGTCTTTTCTTTCCTTTCTATCCTCTTTTCTTTTCTTGTTAATAATCAAAAACATTAATCATCAATCCATTACACAACACACTAGCCTCCTCGAGAACGAACTCACTTCATTGGGTCATAACTTGTGGTTTTCCTAAATCACTCGTTAATACTTACCCTAATTTACCTTCCTTTTCCTAAAGGGGTAAAAATACAACCATCATTTTGGCGCCGCTGCCGGGGAGGCGTGTTGTGTTTTGGTTGAACCATTGTTGTTTTTGATATTAGCCACAATAGTAATTGTATTAGTAGCACTCTACTAATACGTATTATCATTTTTCGTTTTTTGTGAATATTATTACTATATTGTATACGTAGAACAATAAATTTACAAGTACTCCAAATACGTGAGAAATCACAACCTTGACTTGGGAGGTCATTACCCAATCATTGTATTCGAATCTCAAACCAAAGAAAAAGGCAAAAATAGATAAATACTTTCGAGAAGCTCGATTTTGAGAAATACAAACTATAAGGTGGGTATAAGGCGGTTGTATTTCACGACCTAAAGGAAAAAGGCTCTTAAGTGCTTCGCGCCGCCTCGTTTCCTCTGCTTGCTTGTGCGTATGTTGATTTTGAAAGCTAATCAAGGGTTTTGCCGCCCAAAGTATTACTAAGTATCATATATATTTTCTTGGTTTCATTTGATTAAACCCTCTTGAACGATTTGGTGTTCCACCATCGTTCTAAAGTCATCGAAGGCGTTCACTTCACGTGATCGTTTTCATTCCTTGAGGCTTCTTTAATCGAGAGATTTGATTAAGGAGGAGATTTGTAGATTTGTGTCTACCTAATACATTCCAAAGATCCAAAAAAAAGTAAAAACAATCAAAAACCACAAAAAAATTGAAAAAGTAAAAACACCAAAAAGAATCTTCTTTGCTCGCCTTCTCGTTGTACGTGACGTTTATGCAAACTCGCTCTAAAGCAAGACGTGCTCGTAAACGAAGAAACAAATCAATCACTCCTACTAGTGAGGAGTCTCCTATTGACGAACCCATTATAGTGAAAGAAGCACCCATGGCTAATCGAACTATGATGGAGTTGCTTCAAGCACCCACCGAGGGTTATGGAGAAGCAATTGTGATTCCCGCTATCCTTGCGGAGAATTTTGAGGTTAAGACGGGTTTGTTGTCCATGATTCAAAACAACAAGTTTCGAGGTGACGAAAAGGACAACCCTCATAACCACATTCGCCAATTTAATCGTCTCACCGCCACATGCAAGTTTAAGGACGTCTCAAACGACTCGATTAAGATGATGCTTTTTCCGTATTCCTTAGCGGGGCCCGCAAAAATTTGGTTAGAGAAAGAGCCACCCAATTCTATATTGACGTGGAAGGATCTCGTTTCAAAATTCGTGAACCAATTTTTTCCGCCCTCTAAGACTACGCACTTGAAAAACGAGATTTCAAAGTTTTCACAAGAGTATAATGAGAGTTTTTCAACGGCTTGGAATAGGTTTAAGGAAATGTTGCATGAATGTCCTCATCATGGTTTTTCCGACTTGCATCAAATTGACACGTTTTACAATGGCTTGAACGATCATGAGCGTGATTATCTTAATGCCGCCGCGGGTGGTAATTTTTTGTGTAAGACGGTCGAGGAAGCCTTGTTAATCATTGAGAATAGGTCTAACGTGTATAGTCCTCGTAGCACGTCGAGTGTTCGTAAGACTTCGTCTTCGTCTTCGCCTTCATTGTCAAACACCGTTGATGCTTGTCAAATCGAGGCTAATTTGGAGAACAAAATTTTTGATAAGTTGAAAGGATTGTTAATTGAGTTTAAAGTTGGTGAACAACCCGCTCCCGCTACGATTAAAGCGGTTGAGGTTTCTTGTATGTATTGTGGTGGAGCTCACGATTATTCCGAGTGCATTACCAACGGTGGTAACACTTCGAGTGCCTTCGCGGCCGCGGGAACTTATAACCAAAACGGTCAAGTTCCTCGCACTAATCAATTGACTCCACCGGGTTTTCCACCAAATCAAAATGCTAACAATTATCGAAACAATCAAGTTGGTTACCAAAGCAATCAAAGGAACAATTTTAAGGGTAATAACAACTATGGGAATCAAGGAACTAGTAGCCAATTGCAAAATCAAAATCAAAACCGTAATTTTCAAAACACGAGTCAAGGTCTTCAAAATGTTTACACTAAAGAACTTCCAATGGACTTTTAGAATTACGCCACGGCAAATGATAAGATTTTGAAAAACATTCAAGAGCAATTGGCTAGTCAAGCTAGGGACACGGCTAAAAACACTAAGGAGTTGGCAAATTTTGTGAAAGAAAATCTTAACATGAGGAATGAATTGAAAATGATTTTGCTAATCAAATTCGAGGTCAAAACAACAAGATAGAGCAAAGTCATGCTAGGCTTGAACAAAAAATTGACCAAAAAGCCGCTAGTCAAGATTTGAAGTTTAATAGTCACGATGCTAAGCATAATGTAATTTTAGAAGCCGTCATGGGGAACAAAGCCTCTACTTCGAGTGGTCTACCTAGTAACACCGTTTCAAACCCGAAGGGAGAGATGAAAGTGATTACCACACGAAGTGGTAAGACACTTAAAGAACCGACTCCTCAACCAATTACTCCAACGATGGAGGAAATTGAGGAAGAACCCGAGGTGGTGGTCGAAAAGGAGCATATTTCATGCCCACAAAGTACCACTCATGCCACACCTACGGTCGACCCTTTACCAACATTGGAACCCGAGATTCCAAAGGCTATGCCTATGCCCCAACCCACACCACCATTGCCTTACCCATCGAGACTTAGGAAGGAGAAACGACAAGAGCGCGACAACTACCAATTTGAGCTTTTTATGAAAATGTTTCGTGAGTTGCACCTTAATGTGAGTTTCGCCGATGCTTTGGTCATGATGCCTCGATTTGCCGCTAACTTTAAGAGTATGTTGAACAACAAGGAGAAATTGCACCAAATGTCTAGTTGTTCGTCGGTTTATCTTAATCGTATACCTCAAAAAGTCGGTGATCCCGGTAAATTCTTGATCCCTTGTGCAATTCAAGATATAGAAGAATGCTATGCCTTGGCCGATCTTGGTGCTAGCATTAACTTGATGCCACTTGCAATCTTCAAGTCGCTCAATCTTCCTAATCTTACTCCTTCACGAATGTCTATTGAGTTGGCCGACCATTCCACGATTCTTGCATGTGGTTTGGCGGAAGACGTTTTTGTGAAAGTGGGGAAGTTCTACTATCCCGTAATCGTTGTTTATATCCCCACGGATCCTCAAGTTCCTTTTATTTTAGGTCGTTCGTTTTTAGATACGTCTATGGCTTTAATTGATGTGCATGCTAGAAAGATCACCTTACGTTTCAACGACGAGGAACTTGTTATAAACGCAACTCAAAATTCTCAACTTTCTCATGTTTATTCCGTTGCTACCATAAACCTCGTTGATATGATCGACGTGGTTTGCGAGGAATTTTCACAAGAAGTTTTCGGGTTTGGTGATGAAGAAACTAGTGGCAATCCCACTATGTTAGATCCAATTCTTGATAATTCGACACCAACCTTCACTCCATTTGAAGGTGGTGGTTTTACGTTGGAAGAATTCGATGTTCCACGTACTTGTGACGAAGACCTCGACAACGATGAGGACTTCTCGATTATCAAGGATTTTCTCAACGATTTCCCATTTCCTCTACCCGAGGAGGTTATGAGTATCGAGCCCAAATCTTCACTTGAGGAACCACCTATCCTCGAGTTGAAAGATTTACCTCCTCACCTCGAATATGTCTATTTTGAGGAGGACGACAAGTTGCCGGTTATTATTGCGAAGGATCTTTCGAATGATGAAAAAACCGCACTTGTCGATGTTCTTAAGGATCACAAGGGGGCGATTGCGTGGAAGTTATCCGACATTAAGGGAATCGATCCCAAATTTTGTACCCACAAAATCTTAATGGAGGAGGATTTCAAGCCCACAATCCAAAGTCAAAGGAGGGTGAACCCTAAAATTCACGACGTCATCAAAAAGGAGGTCCTTAAACTCCTTGACGCGGGAATGATTTACCCTATTTCCGATAGCCCTTGGGTGAGTCCTATTCATTGTGTCCCTAAAATGGGAGGGATGACCGTTGTGCCAAACGATGCCAACGAGTTGATTCCCACTAGACTCGTGACCGGATGGAGAGTGTGCATTGACTATCGAAAGTTGAATGAAGCCACTCGAAAAGACCATTTTCCCTTGCCCTTCATGGACCAAATGTTGGAGCGTCTTGCGGGAAACGATTTCTATTGCTTTTTAGATGGTTTTTCCGGTTACTTCCAAATTCCCATCGACCCTCGTGATCAAGAAAAAACTACGTTTACGTGTCCATATGGAACGTTTGCCTATCGTAGAATGCCATTCGGACTTTGTAATGCACCGAGAACCTTTCAAAGGTGCATGATGGCTATTTTTCATGATATGATCGAGAAGACGATGGAAGTCTTCATGGATGACTTTTCCGTGTTTGGTGATTCTTTCACTTCGTGTTTGTCGAACCTAGAGAGAATGTTGAAACGTTGTGAGGAAACCAACCTTGTGCTCAATTGGGAAAAGTGTCATTTTATGGTTAAGAGTGGAATCGTCTTAGGGCACAAGGTCTCGAAAGCGGGGATTGAGGTAGATCAAGCTAAGGTAGACGTCATCGCCAAATTACCTCATCCCAAAACCGTCAAGGGAGTTAGGAGTTTCCTAGGCCACGCGGGCTTTTATCGTCGATTCATCAAGGACTTTTCAAAGATTTCTCGACCTATTACACATCTTCTTGAAAAAGAGGCACGTTTTATCTTTGACGAAGATTGTGTACGAGCCTTTGAGATCCTTAAGAGGAAACTTACCGAAGCTCCCATTCTTGTTGCTCCAAATTGGAACCTCCCCTTCGAACTAATGTGTGATGCTAGTGATTACGCTATAGGGTCGTTTTGGGGCAACGTCATGATAAGCACTTCTTGCCTATTCACTATGCTAGCAAGACGATGACCGAGGCTCAACTAAAATACACTACAACGGAAAAGGAGTTCCTTGCCGTGGTGTATGCATTTGAGAAATTCCGACCTTATCTCGTTTTGACAAAATGCATAGTGTATACGGACCATTCGGCTATTAAGTATCTCATGGCGAAGCAAGATGCTAAGCCGAGATTACTTCATTGGATTCTCGTCCTTCAAGAATTTGATCACAAAATCGTTGACAAAAAAGGAGCCGAGAATCTAGCGGCCGATCATCTCTCTCGTTTGGAAGATCCTCACCAAAGTGTTTACGAGCCCAAGGAAATCACCGAAACATTTCCGCTCGAGACACTTGGTGTAGTGAATTCTAAGCTTGATTCTTCTACCCCATGGTTTGCGGACTTTGCAAATTACCATGCGGGTAACTTCATCATTAAGGGTATGACAACTCAAGAAAAACGAAAATTCTTTCGTGATGTCAAGTTCTACTTTTGGAACGACCCTTACTTGTTTCGAACTTGTGCGGATCAAATCATCCGACGTTGTGTATTTGGCACCGAAGCTTCTAACATCCTTAGAGTTTGCCATGAGGGACCCACGGGTGGTCACCACGGTGCTAATCTCACGGCTAAGAAGGTGTTTGATGCCGGCTTCTTTTGGCCTACTATTTACCGAGATGCACAAGATCTTGTGAAGTCGTGTGATGCATGCCAACGACAAGGAAAAGCCTCACAAAAAGATGAAATGCCACAAAATATCATTCAAGTATGTGAGATCTTTGACGTTTGGGGCATAGACTTTATGGGGCCGTTCCCATCATCTCGTGGTAATAAGTACATTCTCGTTGCGGTTGACTACCTTTCTAAGTGGGTGGAGGCCAAGGCCTTGCCCACCAATGATGCTCGTGTGGTAGTCAAGTTTTTGAAGCAATTGTTCTCTCGGTTTGGAACCCCTCGTGCTATCATAAGCGATCGTGGAACCCATTTTTGTAACGACCAATTTGAAAGGGTTCTAAGGAAATATGGGGTTACACATCGTCTTTCTACGGCTTATCACCCACAAACGAGTGGGCAAGTCGAGGTTTCAAACCGAGCTTTGAAGAGGATTTTGGAGAGATCCGTTGGAGAAAACCGACAATCTTGGTCGGATAAGTTGGACGATGCTTTATGGGCCTTTAGGACCGCTCATAAGACACCCATTGGGTGCACTCCCTATAAGCTTGTGTATGGAAAGAATTGTCATTTGCCTATCGAGTTAGAACACAAGGCTTATTGGGCCCTAAAGCATTGTAATGATGATATGGAGACCGCGGGAAAACACCGGAAAATGCAATTGAATGAATTGGATGAATTAAGAGAAATTGCTTATGAAAATTCATTGATTTATAAGGAGAAAACTAAAAAGTTGCATGATTCTAAAATTAAAAACCGGGTTTTTAACATTGGGGATCAAGTTTTGCTTTTTAATTCAAGATTAAAAATCTTTTCCGGTAAATTGAAATCCCGTTGGTCCGGTCCATTCACCGTGACTCAAGTGTTTCCGTATGGGACCATCGAGCTAGCTCAAAATGATGGTCCTAACTTCAAGGTGAATGGACATAGGTTGAAGCACTACTTTGGCGGGGAAGTTCCATCCTTGAACTACCTCGACCAAGTCACTTTCCCCAATGATAATTAGTATTGAGGGGATCGAGTCGAGCTCATGACTCGGTAATAAAAAACGAGGTGCCTCGTGGGGGAGTCCCATGCTTATCCTATGTACATATTATCGCTTTCTAATGTAGGATACGTGTGGGGATTTGTGCCCTTCAACCTTTGTTCCGTGGTTGTTTGTGATTTGTGAACTTTAGATCATGATCTTCACGATTGGAGCCTCTCGTGTTCGTTTTATGGGAGCACTCGATCGTTTGCTTTGGAGACATTTCTCAATATCCAAATGATATATCCTTTGATGTTCTAACCTTAGGTTTATAGCACACTTCATAAACGGCTTTAAATTTAATGGTTACACCCTTTCCATGCTAGATTAGGCATTCGACTACGTCTCTAGTATGGGGGTGTATGCACCCCTAGACTCGAAACATTGAGGACAATGTTTAACTTTAGTATGAGGGGTGAATAGATACTTGCCTTGCCAAACCTTCACGCTTTCCAAAGTTTATCGTTTTGTTTATCGTTTTGTTGCAAAATAAGGCTAAAAATGGCCAAATTTTAAATTTTTCTCATGTTTTATAAGTGTTTGAAGACACGAATGTAGGTTTTCCGATGGCGAGAATAAGAGTAATTTTTGACTCGACCGTGCGTGTTGAGAACTTAGCTTTGATTCCTTAACTACACATTAGGGTAAGTCTCTTAAATGAGGACGAGAAATGATAGAGTTAATTATAAGTTACTATGCTAAACGTAGATACTCGTATTCTTTCAAAAACTCATGTGTTCTCGTTGTTTGCTTATTCTCCCTTCGCATGTAAATATTTTTTTTGCTTAATAAATATTGACTTAGCGGTTTAGTTAGGATTGTTGGGTTTCTAGTCTTTTCTAGTAGCTTCCGTGTAATTAAATTGGGAAGACATTAAGGTATCGCCAGCGTCACGGTTTTGAAGTATTGGCACCCGAATAATCGAAAGCTTCACCTAATAATAAGATTTCAAGTGCTCACCTAAATCAAGCAAACAATTTGAAGCCCCACAAGGCCTAAAATCTATGCAAAATTGAAAGTGAATCAAGCCTTAATCTTCGAAGCTTTAAAGATCCAAAATTCGCTTTAGCGTGAGGATATACGTCTTTGGCTAATAAAACCACCGATGAGGCGGATAATAAAAGGCAAGGCAAGACCGAAGTCATAATAAAAGCTTCATGGAGAAGTTGAATAAAAGATGGAGGTAAACTAAAGATAATAAGGCCCTTCCGTTAGGGGGCGTATAAAAGTCTTGGTAATAAGTCTCATGTTCAAAACCGTTATAAAACCGTGTTTATCGATTCTTCTTGTCAACTTAATTTTTTAACATCGTTGTCTATTAGGAGGGGTTATTGATTTGATGGTCTTAGTTACACCGTTAGGACTCTATTTTTAGACTTAAATCTCTATTATCGCATAAGTCAAACAATGTATCCTCGTGAAACATTCAAGATAAAATAAAATATAAGAGATACAACTTAGGAATAATGGGAGGATAAGTACGTGATTGGGGCATATGAGTAGTGTTAGCATTACTAACTTATAATGACAATGATCTCGTTGCACGCTTGGCATGGAATTGAAGTGAAAATCGAGGACGATGAAATTATTTCTAACGAAGCATTCACGTGTTCTTGTTCTATGAACCTAAACGTCCCATTTTGCGATGAAAATCATACATTATGTCTAAAACGCAAGTAGTAGTAATAGTAGTAGTATAGCTAGATTATCATTCAATAAAGTAAATAAAATGAATTTTGGAAGTGCTACGATACTTTATTCTAGCATTGCGTGAGGGCACGGCAATGGTTTAGTATGGGGGAGTGATGAGACTGCTTTTATACATAGTCTCATAGTCCAAATTGGGCTTAAAATGTATTAAATATCATCAAAATACCCAAATATATGCTTGTGTATTTTAGGTACGGATATTGAGAAAATGACAAAAGATCACAAGGATCATGCAAAAACGAACACGGGAAACGAAGCCGCACGATAAACCAAGCCCTAATGAAGAATTTTCCAAAGTCAACCCTTGAAGATTTGAAGAATTATGAAGATTGGTCCTCCATGTTTGAAGAATTGACACTTTATACCCTTGTATCTTCATAATTACAAGTTTGGTCCCTAAAGTTTGTCAAAATTACAAAAGGACCCTTAACTTTGAAGAATTGGCAAATTTAGTCCCTCAACAAAACTAAATTGTCAATAATGGTCCTCCAAGAAGTCAACAAACAAGTCAAGGCCTTGAAGTATGAAGACATGTCAAAAACAGCCCTTGAAGATTGCCAAAATTACACTTGTAGTCCTTAAAACAAGATTCAAAACTTGTTGTGCCAAAACTGCCAAAGTTCAAAAGTTGATATGTGTTAAATGGGCGTTGATAGCCATTTAATACAACATGAACAAAGTTGAAAAGATAAGGGGGCATTCCTGCCAGACAACCTAAGACAAACCCTCCACTCACAAGCTGACACCTCACCCACTCACACCCATTACCCAATCAAAACGCCCCTTTCTTCCATGTCACCTCTCCACTCACTTAAACTGATTAATTAATTCAGTTTAACCCTTCCCTCCAAACACCGAGTTTAAATAATTAACCCCCCAAACCAGATTAAAACACACCCTAATCCACCCTTAAACCCTAATTTTTCCCAGGAAGACCATCAATTAAATCAAAGAGTTTTTGGGTAATTATTTCAAGATCATTGATTGAACACCACTAAAACCCAAAACCACCCTTAAACTCCCATCACCATCACCTCACATGCTTGTGCAACCCTCCCCTGCCCCACTATTCACTCTCAAACAAAAAACTTGGCAGCAAATCAACATCCCACAACAATTTCGTGTTCTCAAAGGCTAAATGGACGTCCAAGATCTCTTTTTCATCACTGGCATCTCAGCTACAAGCCAAAGATCTTCACATGGCTTTGTTTTGACTGAAAAATTCAAAATCGTCCAAGGGCAAGATTGGAAGTTCAAGTGTTAGGGTTTTTAGCTTCTATTCACTTCTAGAATCACAAAGTCTAAGCCTATATAAAGGCACATAGGACTTAGCATTTTCCTGTTCTTGATTTTTCTCCTTTTTCACAAGCTTTGTAAATCCAGTTTATTAAGGAATATATATGGTTTAAGTGTTTGTTGATGAGAAATATTGAGTTCCCTTTACATTTATGTTGATTTAAGTTCATTGTTTGAGTTTGGTTTAATTTTCAGAAAAAGTTTTCAAGTTTTAAAAGTTTCTGTTTCTTTTTTCAAGGTGTTCTTATATCTTAAATTTCACTACAAACCTGATACAATGGTGATTCAGTGTGTTACTAAGATGGTGTTTGAGTTTGGGTATGTCCAAGACACCATGGCGTGTTCAGGTGTAGTGGGTACCCAAGCTTGAATAAGCTCTTTGTTGGTTATTTTGTTTAAACTTATCATATCCTTACCCACAAGCTAAAGCTCTCTTCTAGCTTAATCTATAAGCTAGGAGCAAGCCTTAAGCTTTTTACACAGCTTTTCCCTTTTCTCTCTTAGCAGGTTCAAAGAGAAACAATTTTTACCATTTTGTTAAGTAAATCCTCATAAGCCCATCAGCAAAGTTCAACATAGGCCCCAGCCTATAGGGAGGTGGTTTTTCAACCACTAAGGGTCCTGGATGTAGGACCCTTAAGGTAGCTCCTGGCTTCTTATTTCAATTTTTAGTTTTCTGAAAATATTATGTGTTTAAGTGATTATTACATGAAAGTTGTTAAGTGATTGTTATTGTGCTTGTTATTGCTTCCTTGTTTGATTAAATGCATGTTAGTTTGAGTTTGATTCAGTTTGATTGAGTTTTGATAAGATTTGCTTTGTTAATTTTTCATTTTCATAGTTTAAGGGGTGTTTGGATCTAGTTTTTTGATTGAGATTAGTAAAGGTGTGTGAGCTAAAACTTGTTTAGACATTGCTCCTAGGTTGCTATTAGGTGTTAAGTGTGACTGGTTTTCTGTTTGAACAAGTTTTGAACACATTGCATGCTAAAATAAGTGAAAACATTGCCTTAATCAGTAACTGCTTGTTTTTGCTTGTTTTGTTGAAATTTTATCACCAAATCTTGTAGTCTATTAGATTCAGGGTTGTTTGAGGATTGTGTATTGATTATGTGATTTGTTGTGAGCTTATGTGCAAGTAATTTGGCTTGTTATCTCACCATTGTGCCTAGTTTATCAGCAATCACACTCTCAGACTTGCATAGCTAGATCAGTAACCTTATTGCTTATTGTGTGCTTGATTTTGTGTTGCAACCTGCCTGTTTTTGTGTTATTATTGACTCCTTATACTCCAAAGAGTATAAGGGTGCCTTTGTCCACCACAAACATCCACAAAAATCAAAGATCAAGCCCTCTTGATCATAACTGCACAAGTGAATAAACACTTGTGTGTTCATCAGAAAGTTGAGCAGACCTGGGCACGTTTTTGATTCCATCTTGCTATAATCTTGTTATTTTGGGTTTGTGTTTGCGTTTTAGAAGTTAATTAAGTACCTGGTTTGTGTTTTAAAAGTAAAAAAAAAAAAAGTTTGCAAAAAGCTCACCTTGCCTGGGCTCGAACACGCGACCTTGCTTTCCAAGGACTAACGTGTTAACCAGTGATCCAGATGGCTTTTTACGTTTAAATTTCATTTCATTACTTATTTAAGTAGTGTTTGTTTTATAGCTTATTTGGATAACAGCTTTTAAATAAGCATTTTCTGGCTTATTTCTTTGAGGATTTAACTGTTTAGCATTTTTCCTAGGATTGTATAAGGGTTTTTGATTTTTCTGAGAAAAAAGTATATTTTTCCCATTATTAATTAATTTATTAGGATTATTTTTAGTTTTAATTTTAGAAAGTCATTAAAAAATAGTAAAAAGTAATTTAAAAATCTGAAAAAATAGTTTTTAGGTTTTTAATCATGTTTTTGAGGTTTGCAGCTATTTAGGTTTTCAATTTAGCTTATTTTTTATTTTATAGGATTTTAGGGTTTTTAAGCAACTTTAAAAATTAATATAAAATTATTAAATAGGTTTTAGAAAATTTGGATTGCATTTTTGTTTTAGTTACATTATTTGGGATTTTTGGTAATTTTTTAGAATTTATTTACAAACTTTTTATTTTTTTGAATATTTTAATATTATTTTATTATTAAAAATTGAAGTTTTATTTTTTTACTTTTTACATTTTTACTAGGTTAAGGACACTTAATTAGGAGTTTTATCACTTTCCAAATATTTTTTAGACTTTGCATTTAATTTCTAGAATTAATTTAAGATTTAATAGATTTTAACAGTTTTTAAGGGTTTAAAAATAAATTAATTTGGTTTTAAAATTTTTAAAAATAGTTTTTAGCTTAATTAGGATATTTTTGAGGTTTACAAACTATTAGATCTTGTTTAAGGCTTTTTAAATAATTAAAAGTGATTTTTAGGGCTTTAATTAGCATTAAAAAGTCATTATTTAATTAATGAAAAGGTTTTAGCAAGTTTGGATTTTTTGTAAACTTTTAGAATTTTATTGTGGATTTTTAGTAATTTTTAGGAATTTTTAGGTTAAAATTTTAATTTTTGTAGTTTTACGGTTTTACGTGTACGCGTTTTCGTCTTAGCTCGATCCGTCTTCGTAACCGTCTTTTCTTTCCTTTCTATCCTCTTTTCTTTTCTTGTTAATAATCAAAAACATTAATCATCAATCCATTACACAACACACTAGCCTCCTCGAGAACGAACTCACTTCATTGGGTCATAACTTGTGGTTTTCCTAAATCACTCGTTAATACTTACCCTAATTTACCTTCCTTTTCCTAAAGGGGTAAAAATACAAACATCATGACTCATTATTGATATTATTTTAATCCAGCTATGGAACGTATTCCCTTTTGATTCGTGGTTTTTCCAAACATATCTTATCATTATTACATCCTCATCAAGAAACCTAAGGAAGACTCGTGTTCGTTCCTCTTGGATCATAGCACTATGCTATTGATTCTCGACTTAATTTTGGTCCAACATAAAACTAATAAACTCAATTAAGCTTATTGAAGCTTAATAGACTTAAAATCTTTTGAAGAACTATTAAAACATTAATGAACCTTATCTATGCATATCAAGGCCCGATAAGGCCCATGAAACACATTTAACAAAGCCAAGACTTAAAACGAGCTTGTACTATTTTATCCAACCTTGTAAACCATCAGGGACTTGTTTGGCCATTTGTCAAACATATTAAAAATCCCTAGGATAATAAGACAAAACTCTAAGGAATAAACATGGATTTCAATGAACTTTAAAGAAGCCCTAGATGATTTAACACGGATTAAAAACCCTAGGGGTTGAATTTGCCACTTTTGAAACTCAATTTGAGCCCTAAGATATTTTCTTTGAAAACTATTTGTGCCTTAAGGGCCACATTACAAAAATAGAAGAACCAAATGTGTAAATTGTTGAAACATAATAGACAAGTTACCTTGTGCATTAAAATTTACTCATCGGAGGCATACGATCAATAACTACCTTCTAAAATATCACCTATGAGTCTAAACTTGAGTTCACAAGATTACACGTTCAAGAAAAAGTGTCCTCACTTGATCCCTGGACGAGTAACTTCATCTTAAGCTTTGTGGACAAAGCTAAAATAACGGGTAGGTGCTGTAAAACCCCAAAATTTGGGCTTTTGACACGTCACCGGCTTTATTATTATTATCGTTCATCATATAATATTTTTACGGATCACTTTCATAATACATCAACACAAGACTTATTGCGTACAAAAATCATAATTTTAGTATATAAAAATAGTGAAGTATTTTAACTTAATATTATATACACATTTTTACCTTATTGACTTTGTCAACTATTGTACCCTTTATTTTTGGGATCTATATAATTCCACTTTTATATGACTTAATATTAATCATATACCTTTGTCTTACCATCTTTCATATTTATTTTTATATATTTATATGAACTCTTAGTCATTATTGACTACTCCGGCAACTAACTGGCCACCTGAATGAATAAAAGACTCATCACCTCAGTACACTATTTTGAGATAAACTGTAACTTTATTTAATTAAATTATTAAGTACTTAAACTTATTTTATATGTACATATTTACATATATTTTATAATGGAAATAAACACCTAACACTTTAAAAACAATGTACATTATTTTAACATTGTCCTTTATTTACTTTCTTCAAGTAAAATATTATAATGATATATTCAGTATATACTTTCACTAAATTACCTAAAGCTCAACAAAAATACCTATAACTCAACAAACACCATTAGGAAGAAAGTCTTTGCTATTTTTAGGCATGTGCATAATATCCAAACATATCTTCAACAAATCTTACTAATATCTCACAAATCTTTCCAAGATTCATGAGTACTACACTTGGAAAACTCTCTCTTTTCTCTCTCAAAAGCATACGGCTCAAACTCAAAAAGGGGAAGGATGTGCATTGCTATTTTGAGCATGTGGGGAATAAGCTAGCATATCTCCCAACCAAATCCTACACAAAATCTAACATAATATCTAACATATCTATTATAATCTTTATAAAGATCCTCTCAATCTTCCTAAGATATCAAATCCCCCTATAAGTGGCACCCTTGGCCGTGTATCCTCTCACAAACACATAAACACACACTCAAATCTCCCATATCCTACAAGATCTAGCTCAATATATCTAGTACCACACTTAGGATTTTCCAAATCTTCTATATCTTTTAATTTGGCCGAGAGTTTCATACACATAGTACATAAGTTCACAAAATCTCTTTAAACACTCTCTCTACCTCACGGCTTGAAACAAGCATATACAACAAGATTCATTTTCTACCTTAAATCCTTGTCTCCATCATCATGGTTTCTAGCATTTACTCCTACTTGAGCATCAAGCCGCAAAAAGGAGCTAGCAAGATTAAGAATCGGTCACGACATACTTTGTGTACTAGGGTTCATACGTGATTTTTCTAGTAGATCTCGGGTTCACTTGTTTCTCGTCATCCTTCATGTAATCGAAGTAAGATCTATAACCACTTTTTATTTCTTTCTTCAAATTATATTATGGCATACACTTGAAATAAAACCATGAACAACTATAGATCTAAATTTATGAACTTGTAAAGATCCATATACACATATATATATATATGTCACGGCTAGATCCTTAGATCTATACATACTTGGATAAATTTTATCAATAACATAATCACATAACATACTAGTAGCTACACCTCCTGATGTTATTCGGACACCATAGGGAAACGTGTACTTAAAACACGAGCTAGGCAAAAACATGACTACTAGGTTTTAAGTTATCCCTTAGTTAGTACCCATGCCAAATTTAAACGCAAACGGACTAGGTTTGCTAGGTTAAACGAATTAACCATACGCATTATTTTATGTGTAAAACTAGCCCGAATAGCCACTTTTAGAGCCTGTTTAGACCCAGTAGCACCCCGACCATAGATCTGTTTTTGGGAGCATTTCGTAGATCACCTAGCCAGCTTTCCACAGCCTTTTGAATCACCCAAAACGGAGCTATAACGAATCGGGAAACTGACTTTGAAAACCTGCGTTTGAACACTAAAAGCTGTCAGCACTTGGATAAAAAGCTGACAGCATGTACATGAAGGCTGACCAGCCGACTTTGGCTGCGTTTTTGAGCAAGTTAGAGTAAGATCTGGAACCTGACACCAACTAGGGTATTGTAGATCTCCTGGCTACCTTTCCGTAGACACCAAGAACACTAAAAACGGTCAAGTAACGAATAAGTTAGAGCCCTTTAAAAATCTGCCTCGCACACTTTAAAAGCTGATGAAAATTTAAACATTCTGACCCGCTGTCTTTGAACCCGTTTTTACCCATTTTAGAGCCGTTTTCAAGCAAAACTTAAAGAACGAAACTTTTAGACGGTGTGTCCGAGAATACAAATAGGTTCCTCGTTTGTTTTATGGCTAAGTAACGAACCCGTAATTAATCTTCAAAAATCAAGAATTGTAACATAACTATATTAAAACCAAGGACTCATGAGCAATTTAACTTAAGTTTTATTAATAATATTTATTTAATAAACTTTAAGGGTTATATTGTAATTCGTCGAACGTGGAGGGCTAATTACGAACATTTGAAACTTCAAGGACTTTTATGAAATATTTTATTCTATAAGTCTTAATTAAATAAATATCATTTTATTTAATTCATTACAATTCGAACGAAGTAAATACACTTTATTAAATCAAAAGTGTACATGTTACGATAACTTACAATAAGTTTAACACTCAAAACGATAACAACTTATTAAATCGGATCATGCATTTTCATCAACTGCATTTATATGTGCATTATATTTGTACATATACTGAGACCCAATTAATTACTTAGGTACTTAACTGTATCGTGAGCATACTATTTGGACTATCTGTGATATTATCCGGGCACTGCTATTCAGGTGAGTTCATAGCCTCGCCTTTCACTACTATTTATGTTTTTACTAACCCGCGAGGGGGAGACATGCTATAACTTGTTTTGACTATATGATTTTGATATCTTATACTTAATAAACTGTTGATCGAGGAAACGCAAACTGAACTGTTACCCTTAATTACGATTGCCTATTGTAGATGAACAGCATGACCCGTGCATCCGAAACTGTTATAATTTTTGAATTGCCTGAATGTTATAACTAGATCTATTTGGGATTGACCGTCCCCATCTGGGTGAGTCATGCTCACTGTGCCTCGGCCGGGACAACAGATGTTTCACATTTGAGAACTTATTTTTGTTATGGGTGCCTTGATAATGATAAGGCGAAGGGTCCTCATCTGTCGAGGACTTAACTGTCAAGTCTCAGTTTCGGGGAATATGGGAATGTAATTACTTTATAGTATTTGGCTTTGTGCGATACTATGTTTATAATGTTTGCGGTTCTAAACTCGACCTTTTATTATTTGGTACATTAATACATGGAACATACTGATATATCTGAATTTGATTTTTATCAAACCTTATGAAATACTATATGGGATATTGAGATCCTACACTTGATTTTTATATCAAACTTTGTGTAACACTATTTAGGACAAATACTGTCCTGGACTATGAATTTACAAAACTCTATGAATTCACCAACTTTATGTTGATTGTTTTAAGCATGTTTTTCTCAGGAAATTTAGCTGGATTATTTGAGCATGGACTGAGCATCATTTAGGAGCGTCATAATAATTGGGGAATCTGTTTTCACTGGGATATTTGTAACAACTGATATTTAACACTTCAACTGATTGTACTAAAACCATATTTGTATCAGTTGTATTTCAAATCATGTAATTACGATCAATGCTTTGTATGCCATTTGTTCTGTGATCCACTTACTGACACTCAATTACTATTCCGCTGCAAACCTGATTTGGGGGTGTCACAAGAATAAGAGCCTAAGCCATATAGATTCATGACCAGTGTCACCTAGTTATGGAGGTACCATAACCATAACACTGGAGGCACCAGTGTTATGACTTCCCCACGGCAAAGTGATTGCTTGTTGCGTCCCTTTTCAGTTTTGGCCATTATATTATATTATCATGTAGGGCGTATGGGTGGATCCTAGTTACATGTTTACAAGTATTATTAGATTGAATGCGAAGTGTGTCTTGCATCCTTCACTAGGTGTTGATCCCTCCTACCCAGACTAACTAATTAGAGGCAACCCCTCTAATTGCATGTCGAGGTCTCCCCTGCAAGTATTCATGCACGATGGAACCTCATAACATATGTGGACTATTTAGCTAATAAAAACATATTTTCATAGAAACATAAGTCTTTTCCAACTATAAAACCAGTTTTATGAACATGAATCCATATTGCTTAGAAATTATAATATTCCGCTGCTATTAGCCTTATATGCTTACATTATTCCATGTCATACTTGTATATCCGTGCATTGAGCGTTATGCTCAGCCGTTTTTCTTCATGTTCCCAAATGACATGTACTCAAGGGCGCTCGTAGACTTTAAGCGTACGTGCATATGGATTGGAATCTATCTAGCCTTCTCTACTTTATGCATTTCATCATACATTTTGATACTTATTTCTTTGGACATTGTTTAGTCCTTTTTTCTTTACAGTACTTATGTTTGTGTGTGATGAGCTTATACTTGGGGTACCGATGTTTGTTTCCGGTATTTCCTTTCATGGTCATTTAATGTTTTTAAGATATTTACCTTGTATGCTTTGATGACACGCCATAATCACGCGTGACATTTCATTTACCAAAATAGGGTGTTAAAATTATGGTATCAGAGCCAAGGCTTCGACCTGTAGGCTCTCAAAACACGACATGTGATTAGTGGGTAGTCACTATGGTCTTCTAGGAACTGACAGTCGGTTTTCATGCATTCATTGTTTTCATGCATTCATGTTATATGTCATTGTCGCAGGTTTATGACTAAGTAATGGTTGGTACAGGACTGGCCCTATTTAGTCGCATGTGCTTTTATCGAAACTTTTAACTTTAGGACCGACCCATAGGCGTCCCCTCGCCATGTCTTTTGTTTTGGGTGAGCTGACCTTAGGCGTTTACCCTCGCGCATATAAAAGTTTTCATAAACTGCATCATGCATTCATGCATTGTTTTTCCTGCATAAAATTTTTCTCATGATTTATTCGCATAAAATTTTTTATGTATATCTTTTTTTTAATCAGTTTAATCATGCACTTTGTTTTATACTGTCAGATGGTTCTCACATGCGAGCAGGAACAACTCAATGCAGCAGTCCAAGCTGTGATACAGACTTTGCTTCCTCAGCCGAGCAACGAAATCAGGGTTGGGGTGCAAGCTGCCAACAATCAGCAACAACACCCAGTTCCTCCTCCTCCTCCTCCAACAACATTGGTCACATGGCTGAAGAGATTCAATAAGCAATGTCCTTGATCCTTCGAGAGAACTGACAGCCCTAGTGAGGCTGAGCTGGTTAGCTCATATCGAGAAGATATTTGATGAAATGGGCAGCGACCTCGTCTTCAAGTTGAGGTTGGCCTGTTACATGTTCGAAGGCGACGTACTAGGATAGTGGAAGGCAGTGAAGCAGTCTGAAGGAGGTGACAATTGGGTGGCTGGCTTGACTTGGGCTCAGTTCAGGGAGTTGGTGATGGGACAGTTGTTCCCCAAGACTGAGCAAGACAAGCTGAAGAGAGAGTACCACGGGATCAGGCTGAGAGCTGGGGAGAACATCAACGAGTTCATGCAGCGCTTTCTTCGTTTGGCTAATTTTCTTGGCGCAGCAGCAGGTACTGCCGAAGAGCAAGCATACAGCTTTCGTTGGGCTCTTCGTACATTGGTCGCCAACAACTTGGTGTGTGCTACTAATACTAGGCTTTTAGACCTCGTATAAAATCTTGTTGTCCCAATTCTTTTCGATTTGAAAACCAGTCTAAAGTGCGACTCAATCGTCTTTTGGTGAATCAAGAGAATGGTTTGGTTGATTGTCTATTTTAAACTATAAGCAAGTAATAAGTGTCGTTGAGTAAAGTAGAAGTTAAAAGATTAATACTAAAATGACGAGTAAAAATAAAAGCTTGAAAAACTTAAAGACTAGATTAAGAAAAATACTAAAACACTTTATAAAACTAACACTTAGAAACTCAATAAAAATAATAAAAAAATAATAAACTAAACAACCCCTAATTGGAATATAGGGGAAAGACACTAATCCATTGTTACTTAAAACCCACGATCGGAATGTGGCAAATAGCATCAAACGGAATAACCAAAGAGGGGGCAATTGGAATAGTAACAAAACTCCCTGATCGGAATACTTTACATGACTACTGATCGGAATGTTGGAAATGGGAGTAATCGGAATATTAAGGAAGCTACAATCGGAATATTTGAAAACACACTAATCGGAATAATGCAACTTGAAAGTTCAATCGGAATGAGCCAAAATAACCCAGATCGGAATGTGGGATAATGCACACAATCGGAATATCCAACTTGACCAAATCGGAATAATATGCAAGACTACCAATCGGAATAACTAGACACTGCCAAATCGGAATACCAAACCCTATTCCGATCAAGAGTGATCAGAATGTAGGGATGCAAATCTGAATGTGCTAAACCCTTTTCTGATTTGGTAATCGGAAAGAAGGTGATAGTGGCTGCTCGGAATGCGTAGATCGAAAAGGGGTTTATAACCCTTTCCGATTTATATGGAAATCAAAATAAGCCAATGAAATAAGCTATTATGATAAGCTTTTCACCAACTAAAACGAATCAATAACTACACGGATCGAATAAGCACTTGTATCAACTTATCTAACTCGAAGATAAACAAACTTTTGGATCAAACAATAAAAACATGAACTTTTTAAGAAAACTTTTTATAAGTAAATAAGCTAATCATAAAAATAAGCCAATAAGCACAAAAGTCTTATAGCTTAATCAAATGAAAACTTAGGTAATGATCAAAAGATTAACTTTTTAAGCACGAAATCATTTAGAACAACACGGATCATATGATAATCACACCAAAATCAATCTAAAATCAAAGAAAGGTAGAATTAGATTAAGGATTAAGAGCTTAAAATAGAACTTGATTAATAAAATAAGCAATACAAAATGTTTAATCTTCAAATATTAAATGAAAAGATGAAACTTAGTGAGAGAAAGTTTAAGACTTTCTCTCTCTAAAACTAGAAAGAAAAATTAAAAATAAAAACTAGCTAACTCCCTCCTAATGACTATTAGGAGGGTATTTATAGGGAAGGTGGAAGGAGTGCATGTGTTGCATCTTCTTTCTTGCTTTCTTCACGTCTTCTCGACTCGACTTTAATTCTTTATCTTTTCTCGATGTCGTCTCGGGATTTGAACTTGTCTTTTAATTTTCTTCTTCTATTAGACTTAAGTTCTTCGACTTCGTTAAACTTCCGTCTTTAGACTTTTTCTTCGATAAATCTTCAGAATAGGCCTTGGACTTCCGTTCTTTTTGCACTCTTGATCTTTTGACTTCGTCTTTTCCCGTTTTCTTCGATAAAATCCCGTGAAAACCCGTGTTTTCTTCCTTTTTCATATTTTGGTCCTTAAACACAATAAAACACACAAACCACGCATAATTCCGACTTTTACGACATAAATCACACGTTTTGGTCTTGTTATTATTGGAAATAAGTGGTAAAAGGATAAGTGTTTTCACACTTATTAAATCCCCTACACTTGACCATTGCAATGCCCTCATGCAATGCATTAATTTTAAAGCACGGTTTACATTTTCCATTATAAATAACCCACCTTGGCCTTTATTAAATACTAAACATGAAAAGATAGAACAAGTAAAGAAATTAAAAACTTACATTGGGTTTTTGCAGCCATGAACGTTTGTCATCCTCAAGTTTCACGTTCCCCATACCAAGCTTAAAAACGAGATCATTGTTATTATAAGTTAGAAAACTATCACGAAATCATGTGGGCCAATTACTCACTTAGACTCCCTTATTCCTAGGTGTACCTCTTATATTTTATTTTTGTCTTGAATGATCACGAGGATGCATTGTTTGACTTATTTCGATAGTTATTTAGGCCGAAAATAAAGTGAACGATTTAATTAATAGTTAGCTAAAGGACCAAATCTTTTAAAACTGCTTCTCGGGACCTCATAAAGTTCATATCTTGGCATAACTCGCTTCACGATTTGAGACCTTTCTCGGACCGATATTTGGCAGCGACTTCATACTTCGAATCTTGAGAGACGTTCATGAAATAATGGCCTTCTCTTCATAATAGGAATTTCTTCACTTGAAGTTTTGAGAGATTCTTCGTCTTTGGACCACGACTTCTTTATTTTTCTCCAATCTTTATTTTGGACTTCGATATACAACGATCCGCCTCCTTTTAGGACTTAGATCTATTTATCCTCATACCTTGTTAGGGTCTTTTTGGATAGACTTCTCCATGACTTTTGGGGAGTTCTTGCTTTTCGTCGTGTGTCTCGATCCTTCATATTGATTTTCGATAAATGATTCTTCACATCACTTTTGGATCTTTAGCAACAAAATGTAGCCCTCATGCCTTGTTAGGGCCTTTTCGGACTCGCCAATCTTCGCATCCTGCTTCAATAAGTTATGACTTGGCTATGAACTCTAATCCGTACCGAGCAACTTTTAAACGATCTGGGCTAGAAGCTAAGTAACCTTTTAAATCGTACAACCTTATTTATTGCAGATAGATTTATTAACAAGCGAAGGGAGAATAGGCTTATAATTAACTTACATGAATTCACGAAAGAATACCGAACTTATAATTGACTCTATCATCTCTCATTCTCCACAGTTTAAAATCTTAAGGAATGAGACTCGTGGATGCTTAGCCTATTAAATCAAAGTTTTGGGTTTTCGAGTCGCCCATAGGATCTTGCAAATTCTTAGACTTTTCAAGTTTAGAAATCGCATTTTAAAGTTCCCTTGATAAACGACTCTCTAGGATCAATTATAGGAACTTGCGAAAAGTTTTTGTTCTTAACCCGTGAGAGTTAAGACTTTCGCGTTTTATAGCTCCCTACATAAAAGCCTAGCAAAACTTGACTTAAACACGTTAAGGATACTAGCTAGAATAAACTTAGATAAGTAAACTCGGGTTGAGTCAAAATGTTCACGACTAAGAAAAATCTAAAACCATTTTACTGAAGAATTATTCTAGCAATGGAAAGAAAATAATCATAACAAAGGCAAATACAACTATACAACTAGGCCAAAATAGATTAAAAATTTTGAAAAATGTCGAAAAATCAAATTTCCGGTTAAAATGAGGGCAAATTCATGGACAAGACCACTTACTTCAATAGAAGTCCCCCCTACACTTGAGATAAACATTGTCCTCAATGTTTAAGCATGTGGGAGTAAACTCCCCTACACTTATGACATTGTGCACTTTGTTTAAATCTTGCTAAGGAAAGGATAACTATGGTGATTTCAATGTGAACATATAAAATATGAAATATTGAATCACAAGAGTTTAGGATAGAACCGGGAAGATGGGAACACGGTATCACGGTTCGTCAAAAGTCATCAAGGTGGATCTTTGAAGCTTTAATCCCTGCACAACACAAGAAACAAGACAACAAACACATTCGGGGCTCCCCCTACACTTATTATGAAAGCAGTAAAGGATAGATCACGGGTTGCCTCTTGAGAAGCGCTTGTTTTTGTTCACCGAGTCACGAGCCTGACTCGACCCAATTTAGTTCATGGGGAACGTGGTGAGGGATGGAATCATCTCGTGAGAGATGTCCTCACCAAAGTACAGCTTCAGACGCTGACCATTCACCTTGAAGTTGGGCCCATTTGGCTGAGAAAGCTCAATGGTCCCATATGGAAAGACGTTGGCGACGGTGAATGGACCAGACCAGCGGCTCTTCAACTTGCCAGAGAAGATCTTCAACCGAGAGTTAAAAAGTAAGACTTGATCACCAACATGGAACTCTCGGTTCTAGATTTTTGCGTCATGAATGATCTTCGTCTTCTCCTTGTAGATCAGCGAGTTCTCGTAAGCTTCATTCCTCAGTTCGTTGAGCTTGTTGAGTTGAATCTTACGATGATCACCGGCTTTGTTGATGTCGAAGTTAGCCCACTTCAAGGCCCAGTGCGCCTTATGTTCCAGCTCGATGGGGAGGTGGCATGCTTTCCCGTACACAAGACGATAAGGTGTACAACCGATCGGGGTCTTGTAAGCAGTACGGAAAGCCCACAGAGCATCATCTAACTTATCGGCCCACGCGGCGCGATACTCTCCCATAGTACGCTCCAAAATTCGCTTCAATCCACGGTTGGATATCTCGGCTTGCCCATTGGTTTGGGGATGATAGGCGGTGGAAAGATGGTGATTGACACCATACTTAGCCATGACTCTTACAAATTGATCATTGCAAAAATGAGTCCCGCGGTCACTGATAATAGCACGAGGAACGCCAAATCGAGCGAAAAGCTGCTTCAAAAAGTTCACAACCACCCTCGCATCGTTCGTAGGGAGAGCCTTGGCTTCAACCCATTTAGAAACATAGTCGACGGCGACGAGGATGTACTTGTTCCCTTTGGAGGATGGAAATGGCCCCATAAAGTCGATGCCCCATACGTCAAAGATTTCACATTTCTGTATGAAATTTTGAGGCATCTCATCCTTATGTGTGATCTTGCCTTGACGTTGGCAAGCATCACAATGCTTAACCATTTCGTGAGCGTCACGATAAATGGTGGGCCAATAGAATCCAGAATCAAACACTTTTTTAGAGGTGTAGTTGGGACCAAAGTGACCACCGGTGGGTCCTTCATGGCAAGCCTGGAGAATGTCCAAAGCTGCCGGTCCGTCAACACATCGACGAATGATCAGATCAGCACATTGTTTGAATAGAAAAGGGTCATCCCAAAAGTAAGTCTTAACATCATTCAAGAACTTCTTCTTTTGTTGGGATGTTAACCCTTTGATGAGAATACCACCCGCTAAGTAGTTTGCAATGTTCGCAAACCACAGGGTGTCATCAAGATTGAGATTTATAGACATTAAGGTCTCAAGGGGGAAAGAGTCATTGATCTCTTTGTTCGGATGATCCCCTTGATATGGATCCTCAAGTCTGCTCAGATGATCTGCGGCCAGGTTTTCAACACCCTTCTTGTCACGAATTTCAATGTTGAATTCTTGAAGGAGTAAAACCCAGCGGAGAATTCTTGGCTTAGAGTCATGTTTAGTCATCAAGTACTTCAACGCGGAATGGTCCGTGTATACGATGGTGGGGGATAAAACAAGATAGGGGCGAAATTTCTCAAAAGCATAGACAACAGCTAAAAGCTCTTTTTCGGTTGTCGTATAATGCAATTGAGCCCCCGTCATTGTTTTGCTAGCATAGTGGATTGGTTGGAAGTGTTTATTCACTCGTTGGCCCAAAACCGCACCAATAGCAAAGTCGCTAGCATCGCACATCAATTCAAAAGGCAGCTCCCAATTAGGGGTAACCAAGACCGGTGCCTTAGTTAGCTTATCCTTAAGAAGATTGAAGGCTTCGAGACACTATTTAGAAAAGATAAAAGGAGTATCTTTTTCCAAGAGGCGGGTCATCGGGCGAGCGATTTTAGAGAAATCCTGAATGAATCGACGATAGAAGCCCGCATGACCCATAAAACTTCTCACACCCTTCACGGTTGAAGGTGGAGGTAATTTAGCTATGACATCTACTTTAGCACGGTCGACTTCAAGACCGGCTTTAGAGATTTTGTGTCCTAGCACAATGCCTTCTTTTACCATAAAATGGCATTTTTCCCAATTCAGAACAAGGCGAGTGTCTTTGCACCGCTTAAGCATACGTTCCAAATTGGCAAGGAAAGAAGAGAAGGAATCCCCGAAGACCGAGAAATCATCCATGAAGACTTCCATGGTTTGCTCAACCATGTCATAGAAGATAGCCAACATGCACCTTTGGAATGTCCCGGGGGCATTGCATAAGCCAAAAGGCATTCGTTTGTAAGCAAATGTGCCATAGGGACAAGTGAATGTTGTCTTCTCTTGATCTTGGGGATCGATGGGTATATGGAAATAACCCGAGAAACCATCAAGAAAGCAGTAATATTCATTACCCGCTAGACGTTCAAGCATTTGGTCCATATAAGGTAGAGGGAAATGATCCTTTCTCGTGGCATCATTGAGTTTGCGGTAGTCTATACAAACTCTCCACCCAGTAACGAGACGGGTAGGAATCAACTCGTTGTTTGCATTGGGCACAACGGTGATTCCGCCTTTCTTAGGCACACAATGGACTGGACTAACCCATGGTGAATCCGAAATAGGGTAAATCATACCCGCATCAAGAAGTTTGATAACTTCTTTTTTTATGACTTCATGGATTTTAGGATTCACCATTCGTTGGCTTTGAATTGTGGGCTTAAAGTCGTCCTCTATGAGAATTTTATGTGTGCAAAAGTGAGGATCAATTCCGCGGATGTCGGAGATTTTCCAAGCAATTGCCTTCTTATGATCTTTAAGCACGGCGATGAGGCGAGATTTTTCTTCTTCTTTCAAGTCCTTCGCGATGATGACCGGCGACTTCTTGTTTTCTTCAAGGAACACGTACTCGAGATGGGGCGGCAACTCCTTAAGTTCTAAATCCGGAGGATTTTCGATGGGAGGCGTTTTCAAAGTCGGAGCATCGATAGCAATAACCGTGGGAGATGGTGGAGAAAGATTGTCTTCTTAAAGAATGTTGTCAAAAAAAATGCATGTCTTCATCCCCATCGGTGGGAGAATCGTCATTAGCGAAGTTCACATCTCCCATGGTGGCTTCAAGATCTTTCCAAAAGAAATCACTTTCTCCAAATAGAGACAGTGATGAATCAATAGAGGAAACGGTCTCAACATTGGGAAGAGAGGTAGGAATACTTTTACAAGCATCTTTGAAGTGTTCTTCACAAGCCTCATCGAGAACATCAATAGCATTAACACTCTCATATGAATAAGGTTGCTTAGAAATCTTACCCATGTTGAAGACAATTTTATTGTCACCAACTCTCATGATTATTTCGCCCGTGGCTACATCAATGAGAGTGCGACCGGTCCTCAGGAATGGACGTCCAACGATTAATGGAACACGAGGGTCCATCTCGTAGTCAACGACGACAAAATCCGCCGGGAAGGTGAATTTGTCAACGCCAATAAAGACATCTTCGGCTATCCCCACTGGATAAGCAACCGTACGGTTGGCTAATTCCAAAGTCATTTTGGTGGGAACAAGCTCGGGGAGAGATAATTGCTTCCAAACACTTAAAGGCATTAAGTTTATACTGCACCTAGATCGGCTAAGGCCATGCAATTCTCTACTCCTGGGAAATTGCAAGGAATCAAGAAGCGACCCGGATCACCAAGTTTGGTGGGCAATTTCCTTAAGAGCACTGCAGAGCAGTTCTCATTAAGTTGGTTCTGAACAATGTCAAGAAGCTTTTCCTTATCACTTAGAAGATCTTTAAACATCTTAGCGTATTTGGGCATGTGAGCGAGAGCCTCGGCAAAGGAGATGTTAAAATTCAATTGTTTAAACATTTTTAGAAAGTTTGAAACCTGAATATCATCCTTTCTCTTTTGCTTCTCTTTCCTCAACCTTGAAGGATAAGGTATATTGGATGAAGAAGAAGGATTTAGGGGAATAGGATCACTTACAATCACGGGTGGTGAAGAAATGGGGATAGAAGGTGAAGGAGGTGAGGAAAGTTGCTCTTTTTCCTTGTTCACAATCACGGGTGAAGGTGTAGGAAGCTCGGGTTCCATATAACCTTTTCCACTACGAGTGGTGATTGCTTTCATCTCCCCTCTTGGATTCGCAACGGTGTTACTCGGAAGAGTACCCGAAGAAGAGGGTTGATTACCTTGGATGAGCGAACCAATCATATCACGAAGGTTAACCGCTTGAGTATTGAAAGAGTCTCTCATGTTTGCATGAATTTCATTGCTGTGTTTTGCCATGTCATTCCTTAGCTCGGCTCGAATATCGTTCCCTTGTTTCGCCATTTCGCCCTTCAAGTTGCGGACTTGACTCTGAAGATTCGTCACCATCTCCCGATTAGTCTTCATGAATGTCTCGACGTCTGGACTCACTGCCATCGGTTGATTGAGAGGTGGAGCTTGGTAGGCTTGAGAATTTCCTTGAGGTGGGTATGGGTTTCGTTGGGATTGATATTGATTGTTTGCACGAGGTTGGGATTGGTTGTTTTGGTTGTAGCTTTGTTGTTGGTTTTGGTTTACAGGAGGGAAACCAGGTGGAGCAAGATAGTTGTTCGAACGATAACTTAGCAAGCCACAGTCTCCTTGAGGGCGGGCTTGATAGACTCCCGTGGGATAAGTGCCGTAAGCTGCATTAACGTTTTCAGAAAAATTGCTTTGGGTAGAAGGACAATCATTATAAGAATGAGGACCACCACATGTGTCACAAGAAATAGCAACGGCTTTAGCTTGTTGAAAGTGGTTTGTGGCTAAGGACATGAAATCTTTGTGCATACTCGCTATTTGTCGGGTAAGTTTGGATATCTCGGGATTGGAAGTAGTAGAAGAAACATTGACTCTCTGATTAGATCTTGAGGATGCGGATGAATCCCAATTCTTGTGGTGAGTAGTCATGTTTTCAATCAACTCTCTACACTCCTCCGGTCTCCTTTTCATAAAGGTACCACCGGCGGCGGCATTGATCGTGTCACGATCACGAAAAGTGAGACCATTGTAGAAGGTGTCAATGAGAGTGACGGGGAGCATATTGTGATTTGGACAGCGGTCGATCAAATCATTGTATCGTTCCCAAGCATCAAAAAGCGATTCATCGTTTTCTTAAATGAATCCACTGATTTGGTTACGAAGGCTTGTGACCATGGATGGAGGGAAGTAGCGCGATAAAAAGCGTTGAGTCATGTCATTCCACCTATGAATAGAATTCTTAGGAAGACGGTCAAACCATTTTTCAGCATGGTGAGAAAGCGAGTGGGGAAAAAGTTGGAGGCGAAGGTCATCCATAGAAACACCGGAGCACCTCATGCTTTGGGTAATGGTAATGAATTTGTCGAGGTGTTTGTTGGCATCATCATCTAGAATTCCACGAAATGGGTTAGTTTGCAATTGCTGGATCATGTGATGCTTCAACGAAAACTCCTGAGCCGTGACGTGCATCGGCGCAATCGGGCCTCCGCGTCCGTTCATGGTGGGTTGACATAATTCCTCCATTGTCCGTAAATCAGGTAGGTGGACATTGTTGTTGTTGTTGTTGTTGTTGTTATTCAAATTGGGTAGATGTGGGTTATTATTGTTGTTATTAACACCAGCCATATCTAAATCTTCACGAGTCTCGGGCTCAGAATAGTTCGAAGATCTAGTACGCATACACCTGCAGAAGAAAAATATACACAGAGAGAATATCTATATAATCTTTTTGGTGCAAAAACTTTTGAAAAGAATTGCTTTTTAATGATTTTTTAATGTTTTTGTATTTTTTTAAGAGTTTTATATTTTTTTAGGATTTTTGAAAAAAATTTTTAAATCAAGGAAAATAACGTTCAAAGAACGGATCCCAAAAATCAATGCGTCTCTCACTAGAAACCGTTAATCATAACGAAAAGAGACGGCAGCGGCGCCATTTAATACTAGGATTTTACACCTCGTATAAAATCTTGTTGTCCCAAGTCTTTTCGAATTGAAAACCGGTCTAAAGTGCGACTCAATCGTCTTTTGGTGAATCAAGAGAATGGTTTGGTTGATTGTCTATTTTAAACTATAAGCAAGTAATAAGTGTCGTTGAGTAAAGTAGAAGTTAAAAGATTAATACTAAAATGACGAGTAAAAATAAAAGCTTGAAAAACTTAAAGACTAGATTAAGAAAAATACTAAAACACTTTATAAAACTAACACTTAGAAACTCAATAAAAATAATAAAAAAATAATAAACTAAACCACCCCTAATTGGAATATAGGGGAAAGACACTAATCGGAATGTTACTCAAAACCCACGATCAGAATGTGGCAAATAGCATCAAACGGAATAACCAAAGAGGGGGCAATCGGAATAGTAACAAAACTCCCTGATCGGAATACTTTAAATGACTACTGATCGGAATGTTGGAAATGGGAGTAATCGGAATATTAAGGAAGCTACAATCGGAATATTTGAAAACACACTAATCGGAATAATGCAACTTGAAAGTTCAATCGGAATGAGCCAAAATAACACAGATCGGAATGTGGGATAATGCACACAATCGGAATATCCAAGTTGACCAAATCGGAATAATATGCAAGACTACCAATCGGAATAACTAGACACTGCCAAATCGGAATACCAAACCCTATTCCGTTCAAGAGTGATCGGAATGTATGGATGCAAATCTGAATGTGCTAAACCCTTTTCCGATTTGGTAATCGGAAAGAGGGTGATAGTGGCTGCTCGGAATGCGTAGATCAGAAAGGGGTTTATAACCCTTTCCGATTTATATGGAAATCGAAATAAGCCAATGAAATAAGCTATTATGATAAGCTTTTCACCAACTAAAACGAATCAATAACTACACGGATCGAATAAGCACTTGTATCAACTTATCTAACTCGAAGATAAACAAACTTTTGGATCAAACAATAAAAACATGAACTTTTTAAGAAAACTTTTTATAAGTAAATAAGCTAATCATAAAAATAAGCCAATAAGCACAAAAGTCTTAAAGCTTAATCAAATGAAAACTTAGGTAATGATCAAAAGATTAACTTTTTAAGCACGAAATCATTTAGAACAACACGGATCATATGATAATCGCACCAAAATCAATCTAAAATCAAAGAAAGGTAGAATGAGATTAAGGATTAAGAGCTTAAAATAGAACTTGATTAATAAAATAAGCAATACAAAATGTTTAATCTTCAAAGATTAAATGAAAAGATGAAACTTAGTGAGAGAAAGTTTAAGACTTTCTCTCTCTAAAACTAGA
Source organism: Glebionis coronaria (assembly GCA_025667525.1). Taxonomy (NCBI): domain Eukaryota; kingdom Viridiplantae; phylum Streptophyta; class Magnoliopsida; order Asterales; family Asteraceae; genus Glebionis; species Glebionis coronaria. The sequence goes on from CM046877.1 coordinate 358,079,517, forward strand.
AAGAAAAGTTAAAAATAAAAACTAGCTAACTCCCTCCTAATGACTATTAGGAGGGTATTTATAGGGAAGGTGGAAGGAGTGCATGTGTTGCATCTTCTTTCTTGCTTTCTTCACGTCTTCTCGACTCGACTTTAATTCTTTGTCTTTTCTCGATGTCGTCTCGAGATTTGAACTTGTCTTTTAATTTTCTTCTTCTATTAGACTTAAGTTCTTCAACTTCGTTAAACTTCCGTCTTTAGACTTTTTCTTCGATAAATCTTCAGAATAGGCCTTGGACTTCCGTTCTTTTTGCACTCTTGATCTTTTGACTTCGTCTTTTCCCGTTTTCTTCGATAAAAGCCCGTGAAAACCCGTGTTTTCTTCCTTTTTCATATTTTGGTCCTTAAACACAATAAAAACACAAACCACGCATAACTCCGACTTTTACGACATAAATCACACGTTTTGGTCTTGTTATTATTGGAAATAAGTGGTAAAAGGATAAGTGTTTTCACACTTATTAGCTACCTTCAACACAGTGGCACAAGTTGCCGATGCAACACGTAAGCTGGAGATGCTGTAGGAGAGAGAGGAATTCGGGGAAGCAGAGACACACGAGAAGAGGCAGAATACTGGGGACCGGTCTCAACCGACTACTCGGCAACAACCTACTCAGCCCAAGCGTAACGGTCAGACTCAAGACCGTTCTGCTACGGATAGGCGTGGCGGTAATGATAATTACCGTAACAACGCTGGCAACTCCACAGTAGCAGGTCCCTACACTTACTCATTCCTTATGTTACACGTTTATGACTTATAATTATGACATATTAGCAATCGTCTACCAGGAATCATGGTAATGGGAGGGAGCAGGAACGAAGAGGTTCACAGCCTAAACGTCCAGCTACCACTGGTATTACATCTTCCGATTTTTTCGCATTCTCCTTTTATAACTATAAACCATGTCTCATGTGTACTTTTCCAAACAGGCTCCCAGCCAGCAAGGGAACCTGCTGGAGGGTATACTCACCCTCTTTGCACTACCTGCAACCGTAGGCACCCAGGGCCATGTCGTCGCGAAAATGATGCTTGCTTCAAGTGTGGCCTTACTGGTCATCGCCTGAAGGACTGTCGCAAGGGAGAGATGGAGGGCACATCTAGACATGCTGATTCCAAGCCACCTCCTACTAGTGGACGGGTCTACACGACTTCTCGCGATCAGGCCAACAAGTCTACAAGTACCATCACTGGAATCTTGTATATGTATGGTCAAGCTGCGTGTGTTTTATTTGACACGGGTGCTACACACTCGGTCATTTCTACGGCTTATGCTAGGAATGTTAGGATATCCCCTATGCCATTAGAGAATGTATTAAACATTTCCACGCCTTTAAGAGACTCTGTACACATAACCCATGGGTACAAGAGCCTTCCCCCAGAGTTTGACGACAAGATTCATCCAGTGACGCACTTCTATTAGATATGTGCGACTTTGACATGATATTAGGCATGAACTGGCTATCCAAACATCACGACACCATTGACTGCCATATATATCGGGTCATCTTCGGTGATGTAAATGCACCAGAGTACATTCACAACGGGTTCGTACCCGGAAGGTCTGTACAAATAATTTCGACCTTACAAGCATGTGCACTACTGCCACATGGTTGTGAGGGTTATCTTGTGACTGTTCATGATTTTGAGGCTAAATCTCCATCTATCCAGAATCAGCCGATCGTGTCAGAATTCCCACACGTGTTTCCAGAAGAACTTCCTGGCATACCACCTGCTCGTGAAGCGGAGTTTAATATTGAGCTCGTCCCAGGGGCTGAGCCAATTTCCAAGGCTCCTTATCGCATGGCTCCCATAGAGCTGAAGGAGTTAAAGGAACAACTACATGAACTGTTTGAACGCGGTTTCATTCGACCTAGTGCTTATCCATGGGTCACACCTGTTCTGTTCGTAAAGAAGAAGGACGACAGCATGCGTCTGTGCATAGATTATCGTGAGCTTAGCAAGATCACCATCAGGATTAGATATCCGTTGCCATGCATCGATGACTTGTTTGACCAACTCCAAGGGGACAAACATTTCTCCAAGATTGATCTGAGGTCGGGCTATCATCAGTTACAGGTTAAAGAACAGGACATCGCCAAGACTGCTTTCCGTACACGCTGTAGGCACTACGAATTCGTAGTCATGCCTTTTGGCCTTACCAATGCTCCAGCTGTTTTCATGGATCTGATGAACCGTATCTTCCATGAGTTCCTGGACTAGTTCTTCATTGTCTTCATTGAAGACATTCTTATTTTCTCTAAGTCAAAGGAGGAACACGAAGACCATCTTCGTACTGTACTACAGATACTTCGTCAGAAGCAGCTCTATGCCAAATTCTCTAAGTGTGAGTTCTGGTTAGACAAGGTGGCGTTCCTATATCACATTGTATCAGCAGAAGGAATCACCATGGATCCAACAAAGGTTGAGGCTATTACCAAGTGGCCAAGACCGACATCAACGACTGAAGTTCGTAGTTTCCTAGGCTTAACTGGTTACTACCGTAGGTTCGTAGAGAACTTTTCCCGTTTAGCACTGCCATTGACTAAACTGATGCGGAAAGGGGAGAAATTCGTCTGGACTGAAGAAAGAGAGAAGAGCTTTGAAGACCTAAAGCAGAAGTTAGTATCTGCACCAATTCTTACTTTCCCATCTGGTACAGGTGGATTTCAAATCTACAGTGATGCTTCAAGTAAGGGACTTGGTTGTTTTCTCATGCAACATGGGAAAGTGATTACGTACGCTTCACGATAACTTAAGCCTTATGAGGAGAATTACCCTACGCATGAAGTAGAACTTACAACAGTCGTGTTTGCATTGAAGATATAAAGGCACTACTTGTATGGAGAATCATGTGATATCTTCACAGATCACAAGAGCCTGAAGTACATCTTCACTCAACGTGAACTGAATATGAGACAGAGAAGATGGTTAGAGCTGTTGAAGGATTATGACATTAATCTGTAGTATTGTGACAACCGGAAATTTTCTAGACTGTAAATAATGATAAATTATATTATTTATTAATCGAAATTCGTTTTCGAGAGATATCAAATTTATTTGATTCGAAAACGGGAGTCTATTTTACATATTGTAAAAGACTATGTAAAAATTGAGAACTGACGCGATACAAATTAAATTTATATTTAATTATTCAGAAATATTAGTAAAAAGGATTAATAAATTATCTGATACTTTAATTTTAGTTTTAATACCGTACGTTGAAAACGAGAGCATTCTAGTCGAATTTTATTTTTCCTTGAACGCCACTAATCGAGTTAACCGATAAATAATAACTATTTTTAAATAAAAATGTATACGAATACGAAAATTGGTCGAGTAAATACTCTACTTTATTGTAAAAATCATTTTAAAATCAATGGCGGAAATTTCTTAAAACGAATCAAATTTTGTAAAACACGAACGAACCCTGAACCATGTATTAGCATAAGTTATAATAAAAATTACATTCTTAGTCCCTGTATTATCAGAAACCTTTCATTTGTTTTTACAAAAACTTAACTAGGATATATATATATATTGAAATTAGGGTTTCACCACACTTTTAACCTAGCCACCAAAATAGAAAAACACACACATCAAAACCCTAATAGCCTTCTCTCCCTCTCTCTATGTTTTCCGGCGCATACACATTTTCCAGCCGCCGAAAATATTTTCTGGACCACCACCACCCTTCAGCCATCCGCCTTAGATGACAACCACCCTCACTATCACCACCATCCCCTTCGTACCATCATGGAAACAAGCCACCAGCCTTTATCTTCGCCATCACCACCAACCATAGATCGTCGTTCGTACTCCACCACCACAATCAGTAGCCGCCAACATATGGCCGCCGCCACTAAAACCTCCATCAGCCGCTGCTACAACACGACCACCCTCGAATCACCAACCACTCATCACTCTATCATTCGATCTACACCAGCCACCATAGATCTATACGATCTATCGCCTCCACCCGTCGTACGAATCACCACCAGCCACCAAAACCAACACTTTATTAGTGCTCAAATTTGTTTTCTTCGTCACCACAGCCGTACCTCGATGGTGACGAGCTCGTGGTAGGTTCGACTATAAAAATACGAGGGTGTGTTTGACTCGAGCAGAAATAAAAGTCAACGGATGCGTTTTGGTTTCGGGAATAAGCACCAGGAGGCGCGTTGGGTTATATAACGATCCATAAGAGTGTTTGTTTAGGTTATATTCAGCCATCGGGAGGGGTTGTTCGCTGTGGTTCGTCGACTCATGGGGGTATTTGATTCAGTTATGTTCAGCACCACCGAGGGTGCGTATGTTGACGACGGCAGCCGCACCAAGGGTGCATTCGTTTACAGCAGTAGCACCACTAAGGGTGGGCTATGTTTACAATAGGAGCGGTAACGGGTGTGTTTGTTTGGCTAGATGAAAAACGCAGCAAGAGGTTGTTTGATTCGGGGAGAAACACAGCAAGTGCGTCCGGTTCGCGGTATACCAGCAAGGGAGTGTTTGGATTGCTGCTTAAACAACAGCAGGGGTGTTTGGATCTGTCGATAAGCTGCATAAAGGTGTTACAGGAGCGTTTGGGACTGCAGAAAGGTGTTACAGGAGCGTTTGGGACTGCAGGAAGGTGTTACGGGGCGTTTGGGACTACAGAAACGCGATAGGGGTGCGGTTGGGTTTGCAGAAAGTTATAAAGGGGCGTTTGGTTTGCTGATTATTAGGTTCGGACGCGTTTAGACGTGGTATTACAAGGGTTAGAGTACAGGGCGCGATTACGATCCATGGTTGGTTGTGGTTTTAGAAATCGGCTAATAACTTATATAATTATTTTAATTATAAAAAAATGGATTAGACGGTGGTATGTATATGGTTAAACAAAAACGTTGAATACTATTGATATCATGAGAACTATCAAAATAATTATACTTTTAAAAACGTGTTTAAATAGCTCACATCGGGCGTTTGGCTTTGTGATTTACAACACATAGGTTGTGTTTGGTTGTTACTTAATTAGTTAATTATACTGATTTATTTAGTACTTTGATATATGTTAAAACGTGATTTGAGTAATGTAGATTGGTTAGGAAAAAGGAAAAACATTGAGAATTGGTTAATATGGAAAACTTGTATAAACGAATAGGTCATGTCGAAATATCTATAAAATCTTATACTTTATATTTTGTTCGATACAAACTACTTTTATAAGTGTAAATCGATAAATTAAATAGATACTATTATATTTGTAATCCGATAAAAGTTATACTTTTTATCTAAAAATAACAATTATTAATTAACTGACGATTTTCTTAAAACGTGTCGAAATATATAAGTAATTTTATCACGATCTTTATATTGTAAATACAAAATAAATAAATATGTTGTGGTTATTTTGTAAGTTTGTTGCCACTATTATATAATTCAACATAAGAATTATATAATCGTTTGGTTATACGTAATGTGTACGGAATACATTACATATTTTACTTGGTGTGTGTGTCTAAATTATTTATTCTATTTAACCAAACACCAAACTATTATAACTTGGAACTTAACTATTTTATCAACGGGTCATGTTGATGTACATATCTATCGGGAACACAATTATGCATTTTTAAGAATTAGCCGATTAGTAAACCACAACACCATGACCGAGCCGTATCGATTTTCGTTTGTGTGGAGCGTATTATTAACATCACTAGCGTTTGCTCTACATCGTCGAGGTGAGTTCATACCCCACCTTTTCTTGCTTTGAATTGAGTTATAAATGTTTTATAATTGCTCTTTGGGGGAGGTACATGCTTGGTCATAAACTACTTATAAACTTGCTTGGTTGTCGGAAACTGATATTAAACTTGTTTGGTTGTCTATAAATTACTTGATTGTCATAAGCTAATGTTAAGCTTACTTGGTTGGTCATAAACTATCTTTAAACTGGTTTAGTTGTTACGTGCTGAGTGGTCAACTCCTCTAATTGTTATACATATGAATGCTGATACTAAAATTTCTATTGTGATTTTCATAGCCCAAAACTTTAACTGCTTTTTACTGGATCTCGGGTAGAGACAATGGTTGCAAGAATGAACACAAGTGCATATCTCTTTTATGTATTGGTCTAAGTCCCACTTTAACCCAATTGCTTTGGCCCATTATCATGAACCGTTAATTTCAGACCGGATGACCGGTCGAAAGCGCGAATGTTATGGATAGATCTATCGGGGTTGACGCCCCTGTCCGGCTTGGTCCAACAGAGGACAAGCGGGCACAGTTTCATTTGAGTCTGAGGACGGATGTCGTGGGTTAGGCATCCGTAGGGGCTGCATTATATGATTTTACTACCGGTGTTGTTAACGCTTCGGTGTCATGAGCTTAGACAATAATAAATGCTTTATTTTATTTAGTGACTTTGTATTTGTTATATTGTCACTAAGTGGTTGGAAAATCTTGTGGTTCATAATAAATTCTATTATCATCGAAAACTCTATTATTTATCAGTGAGCTCTACTTTTATCAGAAAACGCTAGTTGTTATCTATGAACTCTGTTTTATCTATAAACCCTATTTATTTCATGTGAATTCTGTTTTATCAGAAAACTCAATTTATTTTCCGTGAACCTTGTCTTATTAGAAACTCTACTTATTTTAGCGAACCTTGTTATATCAGTAAACTCTCGGCTTTTATAAATAAACTCTGTCTTTATCAGTACACTTTGAAATTTTCAAAGAAAGACTATTTAACAAGAAACTGTGATTTTTAAACACTTATGTTTTACTGCAAGGTGCAGTGATCGGTAAAACTCTAATTTTTTTTATAAACGTTTTAAAATAAACTTATGAACTCACCAACTTTATGTTGACATTTTTAAGCATGTATTTCAGGTACTTAACTATGTGGATTATTTGGAGTCTGCTATGTGGTTTAGGCATGTAGAGGTCGTTCTCGGATCAAGCTCTCGATTACTCATGAAGTCACAGCCTTCCAAAGCCAGTCTTCCGTTGCGGTGAATTTGGGGGTGTGACAGATTGGTATCAGAGCCTTGGTTATAGAGAATTAGGTTGCATTAGTAACTCTAGACTATAACCGACTCTTAGTTTTATCTAGTAGTAACACTCATCACATCATACTTATTCCGCTGCTATATGAATATTTGCAATGCATGATTGCTATTGCTTCGCTGCCCGTTATGTTACTAACTGTTTACATGAGATCGATTACTTGATTAGTGCACTCAGACATATACTATATTTCTATGTATGAACGCTAGAACATTTATTAGGCATTGCGAGTCACACAATGGTCCCACGGATCTTTTTATAATCAGACCTAGAGACATTATGCGATTTTTTTTAATGACGATTTGTCGTGAGTAATCCCCATGTTCGAGCTAATTCATTCAAAAAGGTTGAGAGGTGTAATAATACTTAACTATGCCTCAGTGGGCCTCATGTTTGATTGAGTGCGAGATGGAATTAAGTATGCGACATTACACAACCTATGATTTTTGATGAATTACCTCGGGGTGGATAAGACCTGTAGTCTTATGTGTTAATGTGGAATGTGCTGTATTTTCAGAGTCGAGATGAGTCATCGAAAGGTTGAGATGTGTAATAATTCATAACAAAACCCCGGGCCATTCTTTGTGAGTGGGTTTCGAGGTTGGGTTATGATAAGTTATTACTCAGCTTGGTGTTTGATGAGTCTTCCTTGAGGATGTGAAGGTTTTGTGTGATTGGATAATTGCTTATTTAGAACTAAGTACTATATAATTATCCTACTTATAACCGTGAGTTTCTTCTCTTGATATACGTCTATAATCACTTTATCACCTATCGACACTTATGTTCTTCGATCAAGTACTTTCGAAACGTCTACTTATGGAAGACGACTTATTATCAGCTCATGCTCCTTGCTTTTGGTAATTTTGAATAATATCGTTTAGAGATTCTAACGATTTTAAATTGGGTATTTGACGGTGACACTTAAGTAGGATGATTTATGAAGTCTTTATTGAAATGGATTGGGACGCCTTTACATTTGAATAAAGAAATCATAAATCACCGAACCATAAGTTTATAATGACATATTTGCATAGATTAGGACGCTTCTGTATGCAAATATGAGATTATAAATAAGTGGGCTTAAGGATATCCGACGTGACCCCGTATATTTATGGTATTGATTTAGTACTCCAGTTTCGGGAGTGTATTTCTTTTGACTCGAGATTCGTCATACGAATTTATCGTATTTCGTCTTGTTATCGTATCATGACGATGTTTTGAAGAGTAATTATTTAGCCTTCGTTTGATTCACGAATTGTTAAGTGAATCTTTAGAGACTTTATACCGATCGAGTGAACCTAATGGGATGGTGGTGGTGAACCCTTAGAGACTTTTAAGAACTAATGATTTTTTTTTTCTAAACTCTTCGTTTCGAATTTTATCGTTCTATGAACGACGACCGATTTGTCAGATTGACATGTAGAACCGCGTAGGTTAATCCACTTATACCTATTGCTTATCTAAGTAACTATTGGTGGGCAGCACGATTTTAAAAGATCGGACAGAATTATCTGTGAGCAGATCTAAGTATATTTGATATAACACTGCGGTAGAACCTAAAATCCCTTCCTCTACACTTTTAATTGGGTGACAATGATTGAGTTCGAGGACGAACTCCAAATAACACGGATGTACTGTGACAACCGGAAATTTTCTAGACTGTAAATAATGATAAATTATATTATTTATTAATCGAAATTCGTTTTCGAGAGATATCAAAGTTATTTGATTCGAAAACGGGAGTCTATTTTACATATTGTAAAAGACTATGTAAAAATTGAGAACTGACGCGATACAAATTAAATTTATATTTAATTATTTAGAAATATTAGTAAAAAGGATTAATAAATTATCTGATACTTTAATTTTAGTTTTAATACCGTACGTTGAAAACGAGAGCATTCTAGTCGAATTTTATTTTTCCTTGAACGCCACTAATCGAGTTAACCGATAAATAATAACTATTTTTAAATAAAAATGTATACGAATACGAAAATTGGTCGAGTAAATACTCTACTTTATTGTAAAAATCATTTTAAAATCAATGGCGGAAATTTCTTAAAACGAATCAAATTTTGTAAAACACGAACGAACCCTGAACCATGTATTAGCATAAGTTATAATAAAAATTACATTCTTAGTCCCTGTATTATCAGAAACCTTTCATTTGTTTTTACAAAAACTTAACTAGGATATATATATATTGAAATTAGGGTTTCACCACACTTTTAACCTAGCCACCAAAATAGAAAAACACACACATCAAAACCCTAATAGCCTTCTCTCCCTCTCTCTATGTTTTCCGGCGCCTACACATTTTCCGGCCACCGGAAATATTTTCTGGACCATCACCACCCTTCAGCCAGCCGCCTTAGATGACAACCACCCTCACTATCACCACCATCCCCTTTGTACCATCATGGAAACAAGCCACCAGCCTTTATCTTCGCCATCACCACCAACCATAGATCGTCGTTCGTACTCCACCACCACAATCAGTAGCCGCCAACATATGGCCGCCGCCACTAAAACCTCCATCAGCCGCTGCTACAACACGACCACCCTCGAATCACCAACCACTCATCACTCTATCATTCGATCTACACCAACCACCATAGATCTATGCGATCTATCGCCTCCACCCGTCGTACGAATCACCACCAGCCACCAAAACCAACACTTCATTAGTGCTCAAATTTTTTTTCTTCGTCACCACAGCCGTACCTCGATGGTGATGAGCTCGTGGTAGGTTCGACTGTAAAAATACGAGGGTGTGTTTGACTCGAGCAGAAATAAAAGTCAACAGATGCGTTTTGGTTTCGGGAATAAGCACCAGGAGGCGCGTTGGGTTATATAATGATCCATAAGAGTGTTTGTTTAGGTTATATTCAGCCATCGGGAGGGGTTGTTCGCTGTGGTTCGTCGACTCATGGGGGTATTTGATTCAGTTATGTTCAGCACCACCGAGGGTGCGTATGTTGACGACGGCAGCCGCACCAAGGGTGCATTCGTTTACAGCAGTAGCACCACTAAGGGTGGGCTGTGTTTACAATAGGAGTGGTAACGGGTGTGTTTGTTTGGCTAGATGAAAAACGCAGCAAGAGGTTGTTTGATTCGGGGAGAAACACAGCAAGTGCGTCCGGTTCGCGGTATACCAGCAAGGGAGTGTTTGGATTGCTGCTTAAACAACAGCAGGGGTGTTTGGATCTGTCGATAAGCTGCAGAAAGGTGTTACAGGAGCGTTTGGGACTGCAGAAAGGTGTTACAGGAGCGTTTGGGACTGCAGGAAGGTGTTACGGGGCGTTTGGGACTGCAGAAACGCGATAGGGGTGCGGTTGGGTTTGCAGAAAGTTATAAAGGGGCGTTTGGTTTGCTGATTATTAGGTTCGGACGCGTTTAGACGTGGTATTACAAGGGTTAGAGTACAGGGCGCGATTACGATCCATGGTTGGTTGTGGTTTTAGAAATCGGCTAATAACTTATATAATTATTTTAATTATAAAAAAATGGATTAGACGGTGGTATGTATATGGTTAAACGAAAACGTTGAATACTATTGATATCATGAGAACTATCAAAATAATTATACTTTAAAAAACGTGTTTAAATAGCTCACATCGGGCGTTTGGCTTTGTGATTTACAACACATAGGTTGTGTTCGGTTGTTACTTAATTAGTTAATTATACTGATTTATTTAGTACTTTGATATATGTTAAAACGTGATTTGAGTAATGTAGATTGGTTAGGAAAAAGGAAAAACATTGAGAATTGGTTAATATGGAAAACTTGTATAAACGAATAGGTCATGTCGAAATATCTATAAAATCTTATAATTTATATTTTGTTCGATACAAACTACTTTTATAAGTGTAAATCGATAAATTAAATAGATACTATTATATTTGTAATCCGATAAAAGTTATACTTTTTATCTAAAAATAACAATTATTAATTAACTGACGATTTTCTTAAAACGTGTCGAAATATATAAGTAATTTTATCACGATCTTTATATTGTAAATACAAAATAAATAAATATGTTGTGGTTATTTTGTAAGTTTGTTGCCACTATTATATAATTCAACATAAGAATTATATAATCGTTTGGTTATACGTAATGTGTACGGAATACATTACATATTTTACTTGGCGTGTGTGTCTAAATTATTTATTCTATTTAACCAAACACCAAACTATTATAACTTGGAACTTAACTATTTTATCAACGGGTCATGTTGATGTACATATCTATCGGGAACACAATTATGCATTTTTAAGAATTAGCCGATTAGTAAACCACAACACCATGACCGAGCCGTATCGATTTTCGTTTGTGCGGAGCGTATTATTAACATCACTAGCGTTTGCTCTACATCGTCGAGGTGAGTTCATACCCCACCTTTTCTTGCTTTGAATTGAGTTATAAATGTTTTATAATTGCTCTTTGGGGGAGGTACATGCTTGGTCATAAACTACTTATAAACTTGCTTGGTTGTCGGAAACTGATATTAAACTTGTTTGGTTGTCTATAACTGTCTATAAATTACTTGATTGTCATAAGCTAATGTTAAGCTTACTTGGTTGGTCATAAACTATCTTTAAACTGGTTTAGTTGTTACGTGCTGAGTGGTCAACTCCTCTAATTGTTATACATATGAATGCTGATACTAAAATTTCTATTGTGATTTTCATAGCCCAAAACTTTAACTGCTTTTTACTGGTTCTCGGGTAGAGACAATGGTTGCAAGAATGAACACAAGTGCATATCTCTTTTATGTATTGGTCTAAGTCCCACTTTAACCCAATTGCTTTGGCCCATTATCATGAACCGTTAATTTCAGACCGGATGACCGGTCGAAAGCGCGAATGTTATGGATAGATCTATCGGGGTTGACGCCCCTGTCCGGCTTGGTCCAACAGAGGACAAGCGGGCACAGTTTCATTTGAGTCTGAGGACGGATGTCGTGGGTTAGGCATCCGTAGGGGCTGCATTATATGATTTTACTACCGGTGTTGTTAACGCTTCGGTGTCATGAGCTTAGACAATAATAAATACTTTATTTTATTTAGTGACTTTGTATTTGTTATATTATCACTAAGTGGTTGGAAAATCTTGTGGTTCATAATAAATTCTATTATCATCGAAAACTCTATTATTTATCAGTGAGCTCTACTTTTATCAGAAAACGCTAGTTGTTATCTATGAACTCTGTTTTATCTATAAACCCTATTTATTTCATGTGAATTCTGTTTTATCAGAAAACTCAATTTATTTTCCGTGAACCTTGTCTTATTAGAAACTCTACTTATTTTAGCGAACCTTGTTATATCAGTAAACTCTCGGCTTTTATAAATAAACTCTGTCTTTATCAGTACACTTTGAAATTTTCAAAGAAAGACTATTTAACAAGAAACTGTGATTTTTAAACACTTAAGTTTTACTGCAAGGTGCAGTGATCGGTAAAACTCTAATTTTTTTTATAAACGTTTTAAAATAAACTTATGAACTCACCAACTTTATGTTGACATTTTTAAGCATGTATTTCAGGTACATAACTATGTGGATTATTTGGAGTCTGCTATGTGGTTTAGGCATGTAGAGGTCGTTCTCGGATCAAGCTCTCGATTACTCATGAAGTCACAACCTTCCAAAGCCAGTCTTCCGCTGCGGTGAATTTGGGGGTGTGACAAGTATCATCCCGACAAGGCGAATGTAGTGGCAGATGCACTTAGCAGAAAGTCCGGTATGATCAACGACATTAAAATTGAGGAAGAGATTATAAGAGACTTGGAGCGACTAGACATTAAGATCATGGTACGTGGACAGCACGGTTACTGGGCTAATCTTAGAGTGGAACCTGAGTTACTCTTTAGGATCAAGGAAGCTTAGAAGGATGATGGTGAAATTTGGGCAATCATTGAGAATTTAGAACAGCAGACGGAGTTTCGGTTGGATGACGATGGTATCTTATGGCAGGGCACCAGACTTTGTGTTCCTGGTGATCTTACTCTTAGGGAAGCGTTATTAGCTGAAGCTCATAGTTCCCCATTCTCCATTCATCCTGGTTCAACCAAGATGTACCACGACATTAAGCAATACTTTTGGTGGAGTGGTATGAAACAGGATGTTGCTACTTACGTATCCAAATGTCTTACCTGCCAGCAGGTTAAGATCGAGCATCAGCGATCTGGCCGTCTTCTTCAACCGTTAGATATTCGGAGTGGAAGTGGGACAAGATCACCATGGATTTTATTACCGGTCTTCCGCAGACAAAGAGGAGGCATGATGCGATTTGGGTTATCGTTGATCAACTTAATAAGTCATCTCATTTCTGTTGGGAATAAATTAAGGCCAGATCACTTGAGCGCTGACAAGAACAACTCAAGTGTTGACAAGAACAAAGTGAGCGCTGACAGCTCAAGCGTTGACAAGTTAAAGTCAAGCGTTGACAGATTGAAGACAAGCACTGATGGAAGATATAAGCTACACGTTTATTATATTCTAGAATACTTCTAGTAAGGATAGAAACGACAATGTATTTTCTATGTTTATCTTTACCTAGAATAGTTGATACGTAGCTTATTATACAAGGCTTCTTAGTCTATAAAAGAAGGCCTTTAGGTTAATGTTTAGTATCAAGTTTTATATAAGTTTTCATTCGTAAACATCTTTCATTGTAAGCAAGTTTGACATTCATAATCAAAGTGAAAGTTTTGTTTACATCTTGTGTTCTTGTTTAAGTGTTAAATTCCGCATAACACTTAGATTCACAAAGCATATAACAAAGGTTTCTCTACGTGTTATACTTGATCTAATCTCGTATACACAAAGCTAATCGATCTAAGTTTGGGATCAACAAGTGGTATCAGAGCTTGTTGAGGAACTTTTGATCTTTGAAGAACACCAGAACGATACACGAACAACAAAACCCTAATTTTCTCAAAACCCTAACAACATCATGTCTGAAGCAATAACCTCCTCCTCTTCACCCTTACCAAACCTCAAGATTCCTATGCTTGATGTAACCAACTTTGACTTATAGAAGTTTAACTTTGAACAATATCTGGGGATCTTTGATTACACACTCTGGGAGATTATTGAATATGGAAACTCATTCAATAAGGCTCAAAAGATTCAGGATACCATTACTCAAAGATCAGCTATTGAAGGATGTCCTGAAGAAGATAAGAAAGAAAAACCTGGAGATGGCAGAGTTGTAGGTGCTGAAGATATTGCAAAGAAAAGGGTTGACATGAAAGCCCTAAATATTCTGAAAGTCTCTTTAGGACAAGAAAATCAGCACAAATATAGAGGCTATGAATCTGCTAAGGATCTTTGGGAAGCAATTGAAGTTGCATATGGTGGTAATGCAGACACTAAGGAAGAAAAGAAAAAGCAACTTCTGCATGATTATGATGTCTTCAAAGCTCAGCCCAATGAGAAACTGAGTAGTGTGAGAAGCAGATTGCTTGACATCACAAGCAAGTTGTCCTTCATGGGGACACAAGTTGGTGATGTTGACACCAATGCTACCTTTCTTAAAAGTCTTGGTGAGGCATGGAAGATTGAGGCAAGATCTATTCTTGCCAATAATACTTACAAGAGCTCCTCGTTTGATGACATCTACAACAAACTAAGACTGTTGGAAGATGAAACTCTTTCAGCACATGGAAGCAAAGCTAGCACCAGCAACATGGCCTTCTTCTCTCATAGTGAAGGCCAATTCAATCAGAAGGACTCCTTTATGCATCCAGTTACTGGATCATCATTTGTCAGTGCTGGAACAAGTCCTGTCAACGTCTCCTTTTCAGACGGACACATTCATGAAACCTGCTGGTTTGGATTTGGATACTGTGTGTGCTTACATTGCTTCTTTGCCCAATGGTTCAGTGATTACATATGAGGACCTTGAGCAGATAAGTGATGAACACTTGGAAGAGATGGACATCAAGTGGAACATGGCTCTTGCTAGTATAAGAGCAAATAGGTGGAATAGAAGGTTCAAAAAGAAGATGACCTTCAATGCTAAAGACACTGCTGGATTTGATAAATCCAAAGTTGAATGCTACAACTGTCATCGTATGGGGCACTTCATGAGGGAATGCAGATCTCCTAGAAGATCTGATGCTGGTAAACCCTCAAGTCAGGTTGTTAAAGCTCAGGATTCCAAAGCCATGGTTGCAGTTCAAGGAATTGATGGTACTGGATGGGATTGGAGCTATCTGGCTAAGGATGCTGAAGAGGACAAACCTTTGATTGCTGATATTGAAGAAGAAGAGCATGTTGAATATGCTCTCATGGCACACTCCTCCTCTTCATCTGATAATGAGGTATATGATGATGCTTTCTGTAGCAAAGGTTGTAGGTTAAACACTGATAGACTTAACAAAGAGGTGTTAAAACTAAAAGATGATATGAGCACTGAAAGGTGTAAATTGTCCAATTACCAACTGGCTCTTACTGAAACTGAGAAAACCGTTTCTGAATACAAGAAAATGGAATTTGATTTAAAAGATAAGATAAATATCTTAAAACATGAGCTAGAGGGTAGTATGGATATTAGAAATATCATGACAAAGGTCAATAGAGACCTACAGGCTAAGTTAGATGAGGCCATTAAGAATAAAGATAATGTTGACCTCAAGATTCAAAGATTTGATAGAGCCACCCAAGCCCTAGGAGACTGTGTAGCTAAACAAAGGGATCCTAAGGACATGACTGGGATTGTGATGAATGATTACTCTCTGGTTCCACCACCAGCTGGTGACTTCTATGGTGTCCTTAGAAAGGATTTGTCTTGGACTGGTATACCAGAATGCCAAGAAGAGGAATTCTCTCCTCCACCAAGAGTTGTCACTCCAGTAGAAGAGTATCAACAAAAACTGACTGACCTAAATGAGTGGAAGAAAGCTAACCCTACTTTATTTGTTAATGGAGGTTTGCTATGTGAAAGTCCCAATGAATCACCACCCATTAAGGTTACTCACCCAGTTACTGGTAAAGCTGTTGACCTAGGCTCAAACACTGTTAGAAGACCTACCATTAAATATGCAGAGATGTATAGGAATAATAGGTCACCCAAGAGCCAAGTTAACAATCATGGAACAGGTTTCTTCTCTTCTAGACCTAAGAGTGTGTCTAAGAAAGCCTGTTATACTTGTGGTAGCTTTTCACTTTTGGCATACAAGTGTGTCAACGCTCCCAAAGCCAGCGCTGATAGGAACAATTTCAGCGCTGATAGGAAGAAAGTCAACGTTGTTAGGAAGTCAAACGTTGTCAGACCCAAACCTTGTGTGCAGCAAAGTCCACAAGTGATTAGACCTGCCCCATTCTTCTCTAGAAGGTCTAACACTCATGGACAAAGACCTTTTCAAAAGACAAACACCTGGTCAAATAGGCAATGGGTTCCTGTAGCAAACCCTAGATTCAACGCTGACAAGGGTAATTTCAGCGTTGACAGGACAAAATCCAACGCTGACAGAAATGTGACCAGACCTAAATATTTGCAGCCACAAGGTAAGGGGTCTAAAGCTTCTTCAAGCTTAACATGGAGACCCAAGAAAGATCAAAACCCTAATAATAATGGAATTTCAATGACTTGCAATAGATTTAATTACATTTCAAAGGTCATTACAAAACCAATTGGGGTTAACTGGGTTTTTCATCCTAAAAAGGATGAGAATGGGGTTGTTGTGAGAACTAAGTCTGTTCTTATTGAACAACCAGATGAATCCAAGTCTTCTGAGACTTGGGTTCCCAAAGAAAACTAATTTGTTTTCTTTATGTGCAGGGCATTCAGAGACAAATCAATGATTATGGATATTGGGATAGTGGATGCTCAAGGCACATGACAGGAAAGGAAGACTATCTGACGAACTTCACTCCTATTAAAGATGGTGATAAGGTATACTTTGGAGGGGGCTACGGCACCATTACAGGCAAAGGAACCCTTCTCACCAATAATCTGCATTTTGAGAACGTCTTCCTGGTAAAAGAACTGGATTATAATCTGTTTAGTGTATCACAAGTGTGTGATAACAAAAATAAGGTTCTTTTCACTGATACTGAGTGTTTGGTGTTAAGCAAGGATTTTAAGATCCCTGATGAGAAGTACATTGAGTATAGAACACCTAGGCATAAGGACATATATAATGTGAATTTAAATGGAATTAAAGTGAATGCAAATATGTCTTGTTTTTATGCTAAGGCCTCAGTAGATGAAAGTAATTTGTGGCACAGGAGACTAGGGCACATAAATTTTAAAAATATAAACAGACTTGTGAGGCTTGGTTTAGTTGATGGTTTGCCTGAGAAGGCCTTCCACAATGACCACTCTTGTGTTGCATGTCTTAAAGGCAAGCAGCACAAGGTCTCATTCAAGTCCAAGCAGGTGCATACTAGTTCCAGACCTCTTCATATGCTTCACATGGACCTCTTTGGTCCAACTAATATAGAAAGTTTGAATGGCAAGTCATATTGTTTTGTTGTCACTGATGACTTTTCTAGGTTTACTTGGACATTCTTTCTAGCTATGAAGAGTGACACAGCTGATGTTCTTATTGAATTTATCACTCAAATTGAGAAAAGGTCTGGCAATGAGGTTAAAATGCTTAGGAGTGATAATGGTGGGGAATTTAGGAACAAGAAGCTTGATGATTTTTGTGCCAGGAAGGGAATTACTAGGCAATTCAGTATTGCTAGAACCCCACAACAAAATGGGG
Source organism: Glebionis coronaria (assembly GCA_025667525.1). NCBI lineage: Eukaryota > Viridiplantae > Streptophyta > Magnoliopsida > Asterales > Asteraceae > Glebionis > Glebionis coronaria. The sequence continues at coordinate 358,097,332 of CM046877.1, forward strand.
TTGCTGAAAGGAAAAATAGAACCCTAATTGAAGCAGCCAGAACAATGTTGGCTGATGCTCACTTTCCTATAGCCTTTTGGGCTGAGGCTGTTAATACAGCATGCTCTGTGCAAAATAGAGCATTGGTTAACAAAATTCAGAACAAAACACCTTATGAGTTACTTTGGGGAAGAAAACCTAATATTGGTTTTCTCAGACCTTTTGGTTGTCATGTAGTAGTTTTGGACACTAGTGATGCCTTAGGGAAATTTAGTGCAAAAGGTGATGAAGGTTACTTCATGGGGTATTCAGTGCAGAGCAAGGGTTATAGGGTTTATCTTAAAGAGGACAAACGTATTGTTGAGAGAGTACATGTTAGGTTCTTAGAGAAAGGCAAATCTAGCGCTGACAAGACTAATTTAGACGTTGACAACAACATTTCAAGCGCTGTCAGCCCAGACGCTGACAACCAAGATTCAAACGTTGACAACACTTATGGGCATCTTTTCTCTTCCAGTTTTGAACAAGGTGGACCTTCCAATGTTCATGAAGAGATTCATGTTGCTCAAAGAGAGTCTGATGAAGAAGATATTGGCAACATGGAGCATGAGGTTGAGGACACCAGACTTTTTGAAGGAGGGGTTCTCACTTCCACAATGAAGAATCACCCCCCATCTCAGATCATTGGTGATGTTATGACTCCAGTTCAGACAAGAAGATCCCATCAAGGTCTTGGTGGATTTATTGCCAATATACACAAGAAGGTTGATACCCCTCTTGTGCAAGCATGTTTGTTTGCATGTTTTCTGTCACAAGAAGAACCCAAGAAGATATTTGATGCTCTCAAAGAACCAAGTTGGGTGGAAGCAATGCAGGATGAGCTTCACCAATTTGCAATTCAGGATGTTTGGGAGCTGGTTGATTGTCCTAGATATGTCAGACCTATAGGGACAAGATGGGTTCTCAGGAACAAAAGAGATGAAAGAGGTATTGTGGTCAGAAACAAGGCAAGGTTAGTGGCTCAAGGTTATACACAAGAAGAGGGGATAGACTATGAGGAAGTCTTTGCACCAGTTGCAAGGATTGAAGCTATTAGGATTTTTCTAGCCTATGCATCTTGCATGGGCTTCACAGTCTATCAAATGGATGTCAAAAGTGCATTCTTGTATGGCACTATTGTTGAGGAAGTTTATGTCATGCAACCTCCTGGTTTTGAGGATCCAGAGCATCCAGATAAAATGTATAGAGTCAAAAAGGCTATGTATGGCCTTCATCAAGCCCCTAGAGCATGGTATGGTACTTTGTCCACTTATTTGGTGGACAATGGATTCAAGAGGGGCACCATAGATCAGACACTATTTACAAAGAAGAAAGGCAAAGATGTGTTGCTTGTGCAGGTCTATGTTGATGATATCATTTTTGGGTCTACTGATCCAAAGATGAGTGAGGATTTCTCCAAGCTTATGACAGACAAATTCAAGATGAGTGCTACGGGGGAGATGAACTTCTTTCTTGGTTTACAAGTTCAGCAGAAAGAAGATGGTATCTTCATCTCCCAGGACAAATATGTTGCTGAGATCTTGAAAAAGTTTGGCTTTTCTCCACATGAAAAAAAGGCTTCTACTCCTATGGATAGAGAACACCCTTGGGGAAAGATTGGAGATGGGAAAGATGTTGATGTCAGGCATTATAGATCCATGATTGGATCCTTGATGTATCTTACTGCTTCCAGACCTGATATCATGTTTGCTGTATGTGCTTGTGCACGTCATCAAGTGACTCCCAAAGAATGTCACCTTTATGCTGTGAAGAGGATCTTTAGGTACCTAAGATGTTTCCCTAGTCTTGGTTTGTGGTACCCAAAGGATTCACCATTAGAGCTGATTGCATATTCAGACAGTGATTATGGAGGTGATAAGTTTGATAGGAAATCCACAACTGGTGGATGTCCGTTTCTTGGGAGCAGATTAATATCTTGGCAATGCAAGAAACAAACAGTGGTGGCTAACTCTACAACTGAAGCAGAGTATGTGGCTGCAGCAGCATGTTGTGGTCAAGTGTTGTGGATTCAGAACCAGCTGTTGGATTATGGGTATAATTTCATGCATACTAAGATATTTGTTGACAATAATAGTACTTTATGCATCATTAAGAATCCTGTGCATCATTCTAAAACTAAACACATAGAAATTAGACACCATTTTATAAGAGATTGCTTTGAAAAAGGTTTAATACAACCAGATAGGGTTGACACTGAGGAAAATGTGTCAGATTTATTAACGAAACCTTTTGATACTGGAAGATTTCAATACTTGGTAACAAGTATTGGAATGGTTAATCTCACTTAAATATGTGTTTTGGATTCTTTTTGTAAAAGTATGTACAGGATGATGCATTATTATTATTGGTCTTATTGTTGATTTAGATTTTCCACTATATTTTTCTAACACTGACAAAGGTTGTTTGAACACTGATAAGTATTTTTGCAACGTTGTCAGAAATATAATTGTCTAAAGCTGACAAAGCTTCCTTCAACGCTGTTGTGTGTTATCGGGGCGTTGTCAACAACAATGTTAGTTTTGTGGTTTTTAATCTAAATGTGCAGATGGTGTTAGCAGTATACCATTGGATACAGAGTTGCTTATGGATCAAAGGAGAAGCATTTGGACAAGTTTTTATTTATGGATGATGGTTGGAATGTTTCATTCCTATCTTGACATAAATTTTTTATGTTCATGCATGATTTTAGCAAACTTTTTGTATCATAGTTTAATGGGAGGTTTTAGGAACCTTTAGGATTTTTGGGTAGCCATATGATACTCTTATCACAATTCTAGATTGTGTCCACAGGTGAGTATGGGTTAGTTTTACTAAACCATGAGGCACTGTAGCATGCATAGTATATCAACTTTGCATGCTGCCAAGACATTTTTGGCCTAGAATTGGTTGTGGTTAACCTTTAGGATTTTTGGGTATCCATATGATACTCTTATCACAATTCTAGATTGTGTCCACAGGTGAGTATGGGTTAGTTTTACTAAACCATGAGGCACTGTAACATGCATAGTATATCAACTTTGCATGCTGCCAAGACATTTTTGTCCTAGAATTGGTTGTGGTCTGTTGGGAGACTTGGGAATGATTTTGATATGGGATTTACCTGGGAGTAACAAGGATTTTATAAGGTAACTTGGTTGTTAAGAATTTTGGTTAGCAAGGGACACTAGAGGACTGTTATGTCTATCTTGCTTATGCAAGTGTGCATAACTGGACAGTGCTTGCCGCCCTATGATAATTATCAGCTTTTGGTTATCTTCTCTAGGATAAATTACTTGTTAAGGTCATTTTTCACTTTTTAAAACAATTTTATTTTTGGACGCTGACAAGATTTTTCCAAGCGTTGTTGTGACCAAATTGGACGCTGACATGGCTTTAGGCGAACGTTGACAAGATTATAGCCATTGGGCGTTGATGGGTTATTTTTGACCGTCGACACTCAATGGGACCTACCCAGTTGTTACTTTTTGACATATTTTCAAGCCGTAATTTTAGGAGTTGTTACTTTCATTAAATGCATGAGATAACTTATAACTTTTTCAATATTTTCATGATTAGTTTTTGAAAATCTTTGCCTATTTTTGGGCCAATCACATGCATTCTTTATCTCCTATAAATTTGGCTCCTATTTTAAAACAGGGTATCTATAATTCTTGTCTAACACTTTTCTCTTATCAACCTTCATCTTCTACACTTCTAATTAACATATTTCATCAATGGCACCAAAGTTTAACTCAGCAGAATTGGATTTGGGGTTCAAGTCTCAACATAACATGATTGCTTATCTTGTTGCTGATAATGATTTGTTTCCTCAATACACACAAATGGTGGCGTATTTGAATGCATCCCCCTTAAGGTATGCTCTTTCTCATGCACCACTCATTCCAGTCACACACATTAAGCAGTTTTGGAACACTGTTAGTTCCTCAACAGTTAATGGAGTGACCACATTGACTTATATTGTTCATGGGAGATCTTGGGTGGTTACTGAGGCCTTGGTACGCCAGGCCTTGCATCTTGATGATGCTGATGGTATAACCATTCTTCCCATAAATGAAATAGAACAAGGGCTTAGTGCTTTGGGATATCCTATTCCTGATGAAGGTACTCTTAATAAGTACCATAAGCAGGAATTTCCCCCAGCCTGGAAGTACCTCATTCACATTCTCCTTCAATGTTTGAGTCCCAAATGTACTGCACACAATGAGATCAATAGATCCATTGCAAGTGCTATTATGTGCATTGCAACAGGGCAAAAATATAACTATTCTAAAATGATTTTTGAAGGGATGTGTAAAAATAAGGGGACAAAAATGACTTTAGCTTATCCCCGTTTTCTGCAAATAATTTTTGATGATCAAAGATATTGTTCAAGGGATCACAATGATTTTTATAAGATCCCTGAACAAAAGAAAGCTATTTTTACAAAGATGGATTCACCACCTCATAGAGACTTACCTTAACCCCAGCCATGCTTGCTGTTATTGCAGCATCACAACCCCAACCAGACCCTCAACCTCAAATTGACCCTCAACCACAACTTGAACCTATTCCTGAACCTTTACCCTCACCTGAACAAATGCAAATAGAACAAGAACCCTTTGACGCTGACACATCAAATGTTGGCGTTGATGTGCCTATTTCTAACGCTGACACACAACCTTTACAATCCCAAACACCCCTTAACCAACCCACATCTACCCATTCTTCCACACCATCTTCCACACCACCTGAATATAGGTTGATCAAACGCCAAAGGACTATTGGAGTGTTCTCCTCTGGTGGTCCTAGCCATGAAGCAGAGAGAACCACCACCACAAGTGTGGCTGGTGACCTGGATGAGGCTGGGACTATTGGTTCTGGCTTAGAAGCTGGCCAAGGCAGTCCCACCATAATTAAGTCCTCATCCATTCCCAATGAACCTGACTTGGGAGGTCAAATCCCCATTTTAGAAGAGGGCAGACTGGAACCAATGACTCTTTTGGAATTGACGGCAGTCTGCATTAGCTTGCAAAAGCAAAATGCAGACTTAGTACAAATTGTCAGCTCACAAGGCCTTGAACTCAAGGAATTGAGGGAGAGGATTGTTGTTTTAGAGAGTGATCATGCTAGGAGGGGTATGGAGGAGTCTTCCAAAGGGGAGGAAGATCAAAGAAATCTGAGTGATAAGAGCAGTCAAGATGGTCAATCAATGGATGTTGCTGAAGCTCTTACAACTTTGAAGGAACAAACAGGTTTTGATACGTCCTTAATCTCTCCAACCAATCTAAATTTATCATTTACAGCTATGTTGAGAGAGGTTACACAAGGCGCTGAGGGAAAATATTTGAGCGTTGACAAGACAAATTTGGACGCTGATAGAAGTATTTTGGGCGCTGATAGAGGAAATTTGGGCGTTGACAGACCTGCACATGAAGGTGATGTATTCCAGTCATCATCTATCATCAAGGAAGTTCATACTCAGGTATTACCATCTACCTTACCAACCATTGCACCATCAGATAAGGGTAAGGGTAAATTGGTAGAAGAAATTGTTCCAAAGGATGCAGCCCAGGTTGAATTTGATAGAAGACTGGCTGAACAATTGATGGAACAAGGTGAAAAAGAAAAATCACCATTTGTTGTGACTTCTGAAGAAGAAAGTGATGGAGCTAGCTCAGACTCAGGTGTGATGATTATAGAACCAGAAAGGCTTGAGTATGGTGATGAGCTTGCTAGGGAAAAGTTGAGAGACTTAAAGTTGCAGGTTGACTTTGACATGCCAGAGGTGGTTCAGATGTACAATTCTTGGGAAGAAAGCTGCATGGATAATCCAGACTTGACCATTTCAGATCAAATATGGGGTTTGGAGCTTCTTCTTAGAGTTTAGAAGGATTGTAAGGTGATTTTGAAGCACAAGGCAAGCAATATTCTCCCTGAGTTGAAAAGGGATAGAAGGGAGCTCTACTTTATGTTGCTCAGATGTCATGGAGTTGGATGGACACATCAGAAGTTGAAGGCTTTGACATTTGATGAGTTGGAACATAGGGCTTATCCTATTTGGGTGAAAGTGCAGGAAGAAAACACTTACAGACTTCTTTCAGATGAAAGAAAGAAGCAACTTGTAGAAGAGATGGAAATCAAGAAAGCTATGATGATTCCCAGGCCAGTGAAGAAGGGATTTACACTTGAGTTTCCAAAAGATATGAATCCACTATATCCAAGTGAAGCAGTTATTAGAAAGAGCCTCAAGCTCTCCCCATTAGAAGCTTCAGATATGGTGCAGGTGTTACCATTAGATTCCAGGAATCCAATTGTGAGTTATGATGAGGATGAATGTGGATTCTAGAAGATTGGCAGATTTGGCAAGGAGGTACACACTTTTACCACTCTCATATCTTTATTTGCAAGTTGTGATAGAGAAGACTTGGTGGACCTTTGGAGGTTACTTGAGACCAAGTATGAGGCTGAAGCACCAACTTCAGCTAATGGAATAAAACTTTGGACCACATTCAAAAGAATGTGTGGGACAAATGAGGAAGATCCTGAAATATGGAAGGATCTTGAAGATGACCTCAGTGGTCTTCAATGGAGGTTATATTCAGCTGATGGTGTATACCATTTGAGTTCTACAAAGTTTGCTGAGTATCTACTAGTGGATACTCAGTATTTCATATCCAAGGCTGTTTTGGAAAAGATGAAGGACACCCAGCTGGAGATAGATTATACAAGTGACGTGGCAAAGAATTTGATCAGATTTATTTATTACCAATATGAGAAGGTTTGTCAGACTCCTCCAAGTTCTTAATGATTATTCAGAAACTTGATCATAAGAGTGGATATCAAGTTTAGGGGAGGATTGTTGGGAATAAATTAAGGCCAGATCACTTGAGCGCTGACAAGAACAACTCAAGCGTTGACAAGAACAAAGTGAGCGCTGACAGCTCAAGCGTTGACAAGTTAAAGTCAAGCGTTGACAGATTGAAGACAAGCACTGATGGAAGATATAAGCTACACGTTTATTATATTCTAGAATACTTCTAGTAAGGATAGAAACGACAATGTATTTTCTATGTTTATCTTTACCTAGAATAGTTGATACGTAGCTTATTGTACAAGGCTTCTTAGTCTATAAAAGAAGGCCTTTAGGTTAATGTTTAGTATCAAGTTTTATATAAGTTTTCATTCGTAAACATCTTTCATTGTAAGCAAGTTTGACATTCATAATCAAAGTGAAAGTTTTGTTTACATCTTGTGTTCTTGTTTAAGTGTTAAATTCCGCATAACACTTAGATTCACAAAGCATATAACAAAGGTTTCTCTACATGTTATACTTGATCTAATCTCGTATACACAAAGCTAATCGATCTAAGTTTGGGATCAACAATTTCTTAACGATCCGCAAGGATGATCCGGTAAGAAAACTCGCCGATACTTACAAGAAGGAGATCATGAGACTTCATGGTGCTCCATCCAGTATCGTTTCGGACTGAGATCCTCGGTTCACTTCGCGATTCTGGAAGAGTCTGCAGAAAGCTTGGGGAACAAAACTTGAGCTTATCACGACTTTTCATCCTCAAACAGACGGACAATCGGAGCGGACGATTCAGACATTGGAAGACATGCTCCGAGCATGTGCATTGGAGTGGACAGGAGACTGGGATGATTACATCTATTTAGTAGAGTTTGCATACAACAACAGTTGGCACGCCAGTATCAAGTGTGCACCATTCGAGATGTTGTATGGCAGAAAGTGTCGCGCCCCAATCTGCTGGGATCAGGTTGGTGAGCGAACACTTGAAGGACCAGAGATGATAGAGTTGACCAACGAGAAGGTCGCTGTAGCTTAGAAGAAATTACAGGAAGCTTGTACACGTTAGAAAAGTTATGCTGACAAGCGTCGTAGGGACTTACATTTCAACGTAGGAGATATGTCTTTCTTAAGGTATCACCGGCACGTTGTGTTAGACGTTTCAGAATCAAAGGGAAACTCAGTCCTCGGTTCATTGGACCATTTGATGTCATCGAGCGAGTCGGTGAAGTATCTTATCGTTTAGCGTTACCTCTGCCTCTTTCTCACGTTCATGAAGTTTTCCAAGTGTCCTTACTTAGAGGGTACAAGTATCATCCCCTTCACATGGTTCAGTATCTACTGGAACAGATTCGTGAAGATCTTACCTTCATAGAGGAACCCGAACGAGTTCTTGACCGACAAGAACGAGTCATGAGGAAGAAGACGATTCCATTCGTCAAAATCCTTTGGAGGGACCATACCGAGCGGGAAGCCACTTGGGAAACAGAGGAGTCTATCCGGGCTTCTTACCCTCATTTCATATTTTGAATTCGGGTATGTTCCACTTTCAGTTTATTTTATCTATAATTCGGGGACGAATTATTCTTTTTAGGGGGAAGAGTTGTAAAACCCGCATGCTGTTACCATGAACAGTACACTTAGTAACATACGTACATATTAAAACTTTCCTTTTATAGCATGGGCACGTGCCACGATTAGTAATTACAGAAGTTATGTACGTATAATTACACGATAAGTATTAAGTACGTGATATTACACGATAATTATTAACAATAATAATTATAATCACGAACATGAAATCATGAACGTTAAATCACGAACACATAATTACGTACTTAATTAATAAAATACGATTAATATCGTTACGTACAAGTATTTAAATATAACACGAACATTTAAACACGAAATATACGAACATACGAACGCGTAATTTAAAACACGGGAAAACTCTGGGTTTTCCCTTGTGGGCCCTACTAGCCGCGACACCAAGGAGAGACAAGGGGCCTAGCCCATTTGATTTTTAAGTAATAAACAAGTAAGGGAAAACACTTTCTCACTTTACAGAATTTTTAAGAAAATCAAAACCATAATTCTTTCTTTCTCTCTCTTAGCCGGCGACAAACACAAACACCAAAGAGGTGTTTGTTTGATTTTTAGTTAATCAAATTCAAGATCGTGTTTGTGTTATTATTCTCCAATCTTTACACGCACTCGGTAACCAGTAAACCCTTTTATTTTTATTCTTTTTATTTAATTTTTAACACATGAACATGAATTAAATAAAAACAAGGATTAAAACATGTCACGTGATCAAGGGGGTAAAATTAAGGGTTTGTTTTCGGTTTGATTGCTCGGTCGACACACAAACCGAGAGCTCAAAGCTCTCGGCGTGTTTTTGATCACACCACCAACTGAGATCTATGATCCTGGTGGTGTTTGGTTCGGTTGGCAGCAAGGAACAAGGAACCCCGACTCGCGTCGGGGTGTCCTTGTGGTTCGGTTGGGTCTCGGCAGCAGGCAGCCACACCACGGGCACATAGCCGGTGGCTAGCGTGGGTCATGCAGGGGGAAACAGCGGCGCAACAGTGGTAACCACCGGCACACAGCCGATGGGAACCCGATGTTGGGCAGCGCTAGCTGAGACAAGACCACCGGCTTAAGCCGGTGGAAGATTAACAAAAACAGTGGCAACCGGCCGAGCCGGTTTGCCACTGTTAAAGGGGTGTTTGTTCCGTTCAAGGGGTTCCAGGTCCGGTTCACGACATGTCTACATGGGTCCGGTTCATGACTACAATTATACAAGTATTTTATTTTTACAAGTAATTATTTTTAACAAGATATTAAATTAATTAAACATGACATGTAATTATTTTAATTAAATCATGGACTTAGGCTAATTATTATTTATTAAATAATACATGTTTTAACCTAAGTATTTATTTATTTAATTTGGACTATAGTATTAATTAATTATTAAGACATGGAATATAATTAATTAATAAACATGACTTAGGTTATAATTAATATAACGAGGCTTTCAGACCCGGGAGATGCCCCGGATGTATCATAAAGTTGCTAACTTGTGTTACTAAAGACAATACATGCTAAAATTAAACGCTCTAGATTTATTTTTATATAATTGCATGGGTCATTATATAAAACCCAAATAAAGATGATAATAACTCATCTAACCCATTATATTAATCACACACAAAATTTGCTAGCCCACTTGATTTGTTGTACGACAGATTATCCACAGTAACAAATAAGAGAGGTGATTTGCACACTCTCAAATCATTTGCACACTCTAAATTATAATAGATTGACATTTATAGCCTTGTAAAATAAACGTGAGTAAAGTTATATAAAGGTATATATGTCAAAACAACATACTTTTGAGTGTGTAAATCACTTTGAGGAGTGTGCAAATCACCTCCAACAAACAATACTCGCAACTAAAGACATATAATATTAATACCCTAACTTTATGTCATATTTACACAACCTTAAATTATTTTCATAAGCCACCACCAACTTCTCTCAATCAAACACAGATCCAACTCCTTATCACTTCAAAAATTATGTACTTCTTCTTTAGGGTCGGTCCTGAGCTTTTAGATGCCTTGAGCGAAACTACCCATATATGCCCTCGATATATATAACAGGGCTCGATTTTAGGATTTTACGATATGATGGTTAGGTTTGATATTAAGAATTTTGATGCCTTAGACGAAACAATTGTAGGATGCACATACTAAGATTAGAACTTTCTCCACTCTCGTTACTTCACACCGATATAGCTAAAAGAAATTGCATACAATAAATAATTAGTATTTTCATATATATTTTAAATCCTTTTGACAAAAATTTAAATTTATTAACGCACATACATAAATTTGGATTATTTATAATGATTTTCTAAATCTGAATAAAAACTGTCAATCATGCAAATCTTAAAGTCCTTATTTGATAGTGATAAATATCTATGATAGAGTAAAAAAGGTGAAAATAAGAAACTTTAAGGTCAAAACTAAAAATAAGCACATGAAAAGTACATCTTCTCAACGGTGCACTCTTTCTTTTGCTCTTTGTTTCTTATCCTCGCCATTATTTCTATACTGCTCTAATCATCTAAAAATTTTAACTCATATTTGGTGGTAACAAAGTATGAAAAACACAATTTCGACACATTGAAGATTCAAATTTGGTTAAATAATTACCCATCTTCATAAACTTTGATGCCCCTTGCTTCTTTGATGCCCGGGCCGTCGCCCACTTCGCCCACCCCTAAATCTGGCCCTGTTCTTCTTAACTTACATAAACACAAAGTTTTTAACTTTCTGCTTATTAAAATTATCTCCATGACCAAAGATGAATCAACCGCTTTTCTTCTTTTTGGTTTTAGCGTGAACAACGAAATCCCATTAAACAGTTTTTTTGTCTTATCATTAAGGCTCCATGATCTTTCTTTAAGGTCACAGTTGATATTTAGTTTTTTTGTGAGGACGGTGAGTTATTTAAAGATTTCAATGATAAGTTACAAATATTCACATTTATTCACTGCATATGAAAAGACAATTTAATCAATCATTTGCATTCCTTGCAACAATAGGTTTAATATTGAAAGTGTAGGTCGTTTATATTCCTTGCAGCTTCTGTCTCGTTTACATTCCCTAGTTTTTAATAAATGGCCATAACAGTAGCAACTTTTAGGATTCATAACCTGGAACATAAGATAGGGTACTTACTCTTTAAGACACCCCATTTAATATATGGGGACTGAGTCTTCATAGATATAAGATATTAATAGATGTTTTAACCTAAGTATTTTTATACACCTTAATTTAATTAAATCATGCTTATATTTAATTAAATCATATAACCTATAGTTTATTTAATTAACATGATATTATTAATAAAATATAATGTAATCACATGACTTATGATATTTAATCAGTACACTTAAGCTTTATTAGCTTGTAAATTCAGCTTAATTCTAAATATGCAAACTTTCTAATTCAGGAAACTTAATATTTTTGGAAACTTTCTATTTTTAGAAACTGATCTATTTTAAGAATTTATTCTATTTTTGGAAATTTCTATTTTTGGGAACTTTCTATTTTTTGAAACTTTCTATTTTAGGAAACCTACTATTTTTCGAAAGTTACTTATTATTACACAACAAGTATAATAATAAAAGAAATACAAGAAATACAAGTAATACTTAATCAGAATACGTAGAATACATGATAAACACAACATAACCTTAAAATCAATAAAACAAGACATGAACATATAAAACAAGCTATACATGTACCCTTATTATGTAGCATTAGTGAGATGGAAGTAGGACTTCCTTTCGTTCATCTTTTCCGTTCACTGGACACAAGCTACGGATTTCCCGTCCTTTCAGTATGGACATTCTTTCCTTATTAGGATTCCCCGTTTGCAGCCAACTGTTTTCCCAGTATTTGTTTTATATGTTTGATACTTATGTTAGAATAAGAGCCTAAGCTATATACATGCATGACCAGTGTCACCTAGTTATAGAGGTACCATAACCATAACACTGGAGGCACCAGTGTTATGACTTCCCCACGGCGAATGATTGCTCGTGGCGTCCCTTTTCAGTTTTGTCCATTATATTATATTATCATGTGGGGCGTATGGGTGCATCCTAGTTACATGTTTACAACCATTATCAGAGTGAAAGCGATGTGTGCCTTGCATCCTTCACTAGGAGTTGACCCTCCTACCCAGACTAATTAATTAGAGGCAACCCCTCTAACTGCATGACGAGGTCTCCCCTCCAAGTATTCATGCACGGTGGAACCTCATGACCTATGTGGGCTATTTGGCTAATTAAAACAGATTTTCATAGAAACATAAGTCTTTTCAAACTATAAAACCAGTTTTATGAACATGAATCCAAATTGCTTAGAACTTATAATATTCCGCTGCTATTAGCCTTATATGCTTACGTTATTCCATGTCATACTTGTATATCGGTTCACTGAGCGTTATGCTCAGCCGTTTTCCTTCATGTTCCTAAACGGCAGGTACTCAAGGGCGCTCGTAGATTTTCAGCGTACGTGCATATGGATTGGAAGCTATCTAGCCTTCTCTACTTTATGCATTTCATCATACATTTTGCTACTTATTTCTTTGGACATTGTTTAGTCCTTTTCCTTTATAGTACTTATGCTTGTGTGTGATGAGCTTATACTTGGGGTACTGATGTTTGTTTCCGGTATTTACTTTCATGGTCATTTACTGTTTTTAAGACATTTACCTTGTATGCTTTGATGACACGCCATAATCACACGTGACATTCCATTTACCAAAATGGGGTGTTGCACATCTGCTCAGCAGAAGGGACAGTTGTGTTTAAAGCTCCCAAGAACACTTCCTCAACTGAAGAAGGGGATTCAAAAGGCTCAAAGCCTGGAGCTAAATCTGGATCAAGAAAGAAGCTGATGTCAACTAATAGTATAAAATCAAAGCTTGATTCCAAAAAGAGGGAAACCAGCATAGATGATCCCTCAAAGGATGCATCTGATGCCTCCGAAGGTCATCCTTCTAAGAAAGTCAAGTCCTCTACGACCAAGGACATGAACCCAAACCATCCGTCAGCCTCAGCTCCAACTGGACTTGACATGCATAAAGAGTCCTAAAAGGCAACCCTATCCCAATTTCTTTAGGGGATAAGGGTGAAGGAAGAGCCCACCCTCAGCTCAGTAGTGTGGAGTCAGCATTGGTAAATTCACTAAATCTAAATTCATTGCCTGATCCTTTCATTTGTCACTCTAGTCTGCATCAGGGGTGAAGCTTCAGCAAATTTAACAACTGAAGTTGACACTAGCCTATCTGTTCCGAGTGATGTGGTACCCCAACAACAGGGTACTGCTGAAGGGACGAAAAAAAAATACTCATTAATCTTAACTCATCAAGGACATTTTCTTAGGATCCATTAGGTCAAACCAAGCCTGGTGGTGACGAAGTTGAAACTGATCAACACATGAAGGATGCTGATGCTGGAGCTTCTAAGCTTTTTGAGGAACAATTGCTGTAGATCTGGCCAAAGAGTTTGGGTTAGATGAAAGGTCACCAGTCAATATTGATGAAAGTGAACCTAAAGATGATGAATATGGAACTAATACTGAAAACATTCCACCATCCCCCAAGTCTCTTTATGTAAGAGATCTAACCAACCAGGTTCTAGTGCTTTAGTCTCAACTAGCTAAGCTTCAAGAAGAAAAGAATACCGTTGAAGCTGAAGTTCAGAAGCTAAATGCTAGGACAACACCACCATTTGCTAAAGCAATCAAGGAGCTTGTCCTAACGGCTGTTGAGCCCTTGATCAAGGATATGGTCACTACCATAGAGATGAAGAAGTCCATGGATTACCTGATGGATTCCATTAATAATGACACCATGGAATTCCCTACATAATTTGTTCCAGTCCCTGGCCAGGTAAATGATCTATGTGATTCTGTTTCCAAAATAAAGGACAAGGTGGCAAGGCTGGAGCAATAAAAACTAACAGTCTCTGAAGATGTTCATCAAAAGCTTGATGCTCTTAATGATGTTCCAGCTCTGCTGGCAGAAGTTTCATCTTCACTAGACACATTTGCTGCCTTCCTTCCTAGAGGTGCATCAATAGAATTTTTTGTGCATTCTTCTTCTAAGGGGGGAGAAAACCATTACAATCCATTCATTTCAGGATTTATTCCAAAGGCATGCAAGAAATAAGGCTCAAAAGCAGCCCTTGTCAACATTTACTAAAGACGTCCCTGCTAAGTCAAATGGGGAGTCTTCAGTCAAAGATGATCATGTATATGGGTTGACCACTAGTGATGATTCATCTGAAGAAGGCTCTCCAATCATCCATCCTAAAAACAAAGGTGACCCCACACTCCATGAGAGACAAATCAAGTCTGGAGTAGTCACTCAAGAAGATATCAACAAATTGGTCAGACTTGATGAAGCTTAGAAACTGAAGAAGTTAAACAAGATTTGTACCACGAACTTGGAGAGTCAGTGGCGGAAAACATCTACAAAAGGAAGATGTTGTATGAGAAATTCTGCTTAACTAGATTTAACAGACTAAATCCTTCAGCCATAACAAATGTGTACATGCTCACCATCAATGGGTCTACTGATCTGAAGTTTTATTGGGCTTAAAACACTGATGAAATATTGGTGGATTTCCAAGAAAAATATCTCTCTCTTACTGAATGACTGGAAATGGAACACAAGCTGGCCAAGAAAAAGACAAAGAGGTGGGATGAAGTTTTAACCAGAGTTTCTCATTCCAACAGAAACCATGACAAATTAGGTGAGTTTCTCAACATTAATGTAGAAATTCCATTGGAGGAACAAGATCCTATCCTCGGGCTGAACAAATTGGCAAATTAAATTAGACATGGAGTTGGTTATATCTTTGTCACCACAAGATACAAAGGATTTGTTTAGTTTTAGGATCATCTCCCTGGCCATGCAATTGAAGAACTTGAACTAGGGATGATCTTGTTCAATCATCCTGAAAGACAAGACTTTGTGGGCATAAGTGACTTGGACGAAATGAATAATAAACTTCTTTGGAATGTACAAAAAGTCATCTTCAATCATCACAGAGGTCTAGGATTAACTGATGCAGCAAAGACCTTCAGCCTATGTCTAGTAGGAGTTGTGGACTAATACTTTCTCTTTTGGCTAGGTATAAAAATTCGTTGTTCCGATCCTTTCGAATTGAAAACCGGTCTTAAGTGCGACTCAATCGTCTTTTGGTGAATCAAGAGAATGGTTTGGTTTTGATTATCTATTTTAATATAATAGCAAGTAATTAAAGTGTCGTTGAGTAAAATGGAAGAATAAAGATTAAGACTAAAATGACGAGTAAAAATAAATACATGTAAACTTAAAGGTAACAATGGAAAAGTACTAGCGCACTAAAGAAAACTAACACTTGGAAAATTTTCTAAAAATAAGAACTTAGTTGAAAAGCACTAAAAGAAAGTAAGATCGGAATATCAAACAAATGCAAACAATCGGAATAAGCCCCAAAAAGGTGTCCCGATCGGAATGTATTCCGATCGGTTGATCGGAAAGTTGGTAGGACTCGTGATCGGAATATGTAACAAAAAGGGGAAATCAGAATACTACACAAGGTCCTAAATCGGAATACCAATCAAAGACCCAAATCGGAATAAGGAAATAAGGTTCAATCGGAATGTGGGAGGAGTCTCAATCGGAATATGTTGCTAAGAGTACCAATCGGAATACGCAAGAAGGGGTCAGATCGGAAACGAAAGCCCTAATCCGATTGATCAATCAGAATATAAAGATGGAGGTTGCTCGGAATACTTCAATCGGAAAGGGGTTTATCTCCCTTTCCGAAATCTAAGGGATTCGGTTAGCAAGCAAGAAAATAAGCTATTAGATTGAGCTTATCTCCAAACTAAAACGAATCAAGGCTTAATCGGATAAAATAAGCACTAATCTCAACTTATCTAACCTCAAAATAAGCAACTTTTTGGATCAAACAATAAAAACATAAACTTTTTAAGGAAGCTTTTTATAAAGTAAATAAGCTAATCATAAAAATAAGCCAATAAGCACAAAAGTCTTAAAGCTTAATCAAATGAAAACTTATGAAATGATCAAAAGATTAACTTTTTAAGCACGAAATCATTAAGAACAACACGGATCTATTGATAATTGCACCAAAATCAATCTTAAATCAAAGAAAAGTAGAATGAGATTAAGGATTTAAAGCTTAAAAGAGAACTTGATTAATGAAAATAAGCAATACAAAGTGTTTAATCTTGAAAGATTAAAAGAAAAAGATGAAACTTAGTGAGAGAAGGTTTAAGACTTTCTCTCTCTAAAAAGTGAAAAACTAAAATTAAAGACTAACTAGCTAACCACCCTCCTAATGACTATTAGGAGGGTATTTATAGGGAAGGTGGAAGGAGTGCATGTGTTGCATCTTCTTTCTTGCTTTCTTCACGTTTTCTCGACTCGACTTTAATTCTTTGTCTTTGTCGTCTCGGGATTTGAACTTTGTCTTTTAATTTTCTTCTTCTATTAGACTTAAGTTCTTCGACTTCGTTAAACTTCCGTCTTTAGACTTTTTCTTCGATAAATCTTCAGAATAGGCCTTGGACTTTCGTTCTTTTTGCACTCTTGATCTTCTGACTTCGTCTTTTCCCGTTTTCTTCGATAAAAGCCCGTGAAAGCCCGTGTTTTCTTCCTTTTTCATATTTTGGTCCTAAAACACAATAAAAACACAAACCACGCATAAATCCGACTTTTACGACATAAATCACACGTTTTGGTCTTGTTATTATTGGAAATAAGTGGTAAAAGGATAAGTGTTTTCACACTTATTAAATCCCCTACACTTGACCATTGCAATGCCCTCATGCAATGCATTAATTTTAAAGCACGGTTTACATTTTCCATCATAAATAACCCACCTTGGCCTTTATTAAATACTAAACATAAAAGATAGAAATGAGTAAAGAAATTAAAAACTTACATTGGGTTTTGGCGGCCATGAACGTTTATCATCCTCAAGTTTCACGTTCCCCATACCAAGCTTAAAAACGAGATCATTGTTATTATAAGTTAGCAAACTATCACGAACTCATGTGGGCCAATTACTCACTTAGACTCCCTTATTCCTAGGTGTATCTCTTATATTTTATTTTTTTCTTGAATGATCATGAGGATGCATTGTTTGACTTATTTTGATAGTTATTTATTCCGAAAATAAGGTGAATGATTTAATCAATAGTTAGCTAAAGGACCAAATCTTTTAAAACTGCTTCTCGGGACCTCATAAAGTTCATATCTTGGCATAACTCGCTTCACGATTTGAGACCTTTCTCGGACCGATATTTTGTAGCGACTTCATACTTCGAATCTTTGAGAGACGTTCTTGAAATAATGGTCTTCTCTTCATAATTGGAATTTCTTCACTTGAAGTTTTGAGAGATTCTTCATCTTTAGACCACGACTTCTTCATTTTTCTCCAATCTTTATTTTGGACTTTGATATACAACGATCCGACTCCTTTTAGGACTTGGATCTATTTATCCTCATACCTTGTTAGGGTCTTTTTGGATAGACTTCTCCATGACTTTTGGGGAGTTCTTGCTTTTCGTCGTGTGTCTCGATCCTTCATATTGATTTTTGATAAATGATTCTTCACATCACTTTTGGATCTTTAGCAACAAAATGTAGCCCTCACGCCTTGTTAGGGCCTTTTTGGACTCGCCAATCTTCGCATCCCGCTTCAATAAGTTATGCCTTGGCTATGAACTCTAATCCGTACCGAGCAACTTTTAAACGATCTGGGGCTAGAAGCTAAGTAACCTTTTAAATCGTACAACCTTATTTATTGCAGATAAATTTATTAACAAGCGGAGGGAGAATAGGCTTATAATTAACTCACATAAATTCATGAAAGAATACCGAACTTATAATTGACTCTATCATCTCTTATTCTCCACAGTTTAAAATCTCAAGGAATGAGACTCGTGGATGCTTAGCCTATTAAATCAAAGTTTTGGGTTTTCGAGTCGCTTATAGGATCTTGCAAATTCTTAGACTTTTTCAAGTTTAGAAATTGCATTTTAAAGTTCCCTTGATAAACGACTCTCTAGGATCAATTATAGGAACTTGCGAAAAGTTCTTGTTCTTAACCCGTGAGAGTTAAGACTTTCGCGTTTTATAGCTCCCTATATAAAAGCCTAGCAAAACTTGACTTAAACACGTTAAGGATACTAGCTAGAGTAAACTTAGGTAAGTAAACTCGGGTTGAGTCAAAATGTTCACGACTTAAGAAAAATCTAAAACCACTTTATTTAAGCAAGAGAAGAAAATAACCATAATAAAGGAAAGTACAACTATACAACTAGGCCAAAATAGATTAAAAATTTTGAAAAATGTCGAAAAATCAAATTTTCCGGTTAAAATGAGGGCACATTCATGGAAAAGACCACTTACTTCGATAGAAGTCCCCCCTACACTTGAGATAAACATTGTCCTCAATGTTTAAGCATGTGGGAGTAAACTCCCCTACACTTATGACATTGTGTACTTTGTTTAAATCTAGCTAATGAAAGGACAACTAAAGTGAATTCAATGTGAACATATGAAATATGAAATATTGAATCACAAGAGTTTAGGATAGAACCGGGAAGATGGGAACACGATATCACGGTTCGTCAAAAGTCATCAAGGTGGATCTTTGAAGCTTTAATCCCTACACAGCACAAGAAACAAGACAACAAACATATGCGGGGCTCCCCCTACACTTATTATGAAAGCAGTAAAGGATAGATCACGGGTTGCCTCCCGAGAAGCGCTTGTTTTTGTTCACCGACTCACGAGCCTGACTCGACCCAATATAGTTCATGGAGAACGTGGTGAGGGATGGAATCATCACTTGAGAGATGTCCTCACCAAAGTA
This sequence comes from Glebionis coronaria, assembly GCA_025667525.1. NCBI lineage: Eukaryota > Viridiplantae > Streptophyta > Magnoliopsida > Asterales > Asteraceae > Glebionis > Glebionis coronaria. Next base: position 358,116,642 of record CM046877.1, read on the forward strand.
CAGCTTCAGACGCTGGCCATTCACCTTGAAATTGGGCCCATTTGGCTGAGAAAGCTCAATGGTCCCATAAGGAAATACTTTGGCGACGGTGAATGGACCAGACCAGCGGCTCTTCAACTTGCCAGAGAAGATCTTCAACCGAGAGTTAAAGAGTAAGACTTGATCACCAACGTGGAAGTCTCGGTTCTTGATTTTAGTGTCATGAATGATCTTCGTCTTCTCCTTGTAGATCAGCGAGTTCTCATAAGCTTCATTCCTCAGTTCATTGAGCTCGTTGAGTTGAACCTTGCGATGATCACCGGCTTTGTTGATGTCGAAGTTAGCCCACTTCAAGGCCCAGTGCGCCTTATGTTCCAGCTCGATGGGTAGGTGGCAGGCTTTCCCATACACAAGACGATAAGGTGTACAACCGATCGGGGTCTTGTAAGCAGTACGGAAAGCCCACAGAGCATCATCTAACTTATCGGCCCACGCGGCGCGATGCTCTCCCACAGTACGCTCCAAAATTATCTTCAAGCCACGGTTGGAAATCTCGGCTTGCCCATTGGTTTGGGGATGATAGGCGGTGGAAAGACGGTGATTGACACCATACTTAGCCATGACTCTTGCAAATTGATCGTTGCAAAAATGAGTCCCGCGGTCACTGATGATAGCACGAGGAACGCCAAATCGAGCGAAAAGCTGCTTCAAAAAGTTCACAACCACCCTCGCATCATTTGTAGGAAGAGCCTTGGCTTCAACCCATTTAGAAACGTAGTCGACGGCGACGAGGATGTACTTGTTCCCTTTGGAGGATGGAAATGGCCCCATAAAGTCGATGCCCCATACGTCAAAGATTTCACATTCCTGTATGAAATTTTGAGGCATCTCATCCTTATGTGTGATCTTGCCTTGACGTTGGCAAGCATCACAATGCTTAACCATTTCGTGAGCGTCACGATAAATGGTGGGCCAATAGAATCCAGAATCAAACACTTTCTTAGCGGTGTAGTTGGGACCAAAGTGACCACCGGTGGGTCCTTTGTGGCAAGCTTGGAGGATGTCAAAAGCTGCCGGTCCGTCAACACATCGACGAATGATCAGATCAGCACATTGTTTGAATAGAAAAGGGTCATCCAAAAAGTAAGTCTTAACATCATTCAAGAACTTCTTCTTTTGTTGGGATGTTAACCCTTTGATGAGAATACCACCCGCTAAGTAGTTTGCAATGTCCGTAAACCACGGGGTGTCATCAAGATTGAGATTTATAGACATTAAGATCTCAAGGGGGAAAGAGTTATTGATCTATTTGTTCAGATGATCCCCTTGATATGGATCCTCAAGTCTGCTCAGATGATCCGCGGCCAGGTTTTCGGATCCCTTCTTGTCACGAATTTCAATGTTGAATTCTTGAAGGAGTAAAACCCAGCGAAGACGTCTTGGCTTAGCATCATGCTTTGTCATTAAGTACTTCAACACGGAATGGTCCGTGTATACGATGGTGGGGGATAAAACAAGATAGGGGCGAAATTTCTCAAAAGCATAGACAACAGCTAAAAGCTCTTTTTCGGTTGTCGTATAATGCAATTGAGCCCCCGTCATTATTTTGCTAGCATAGTGGATTGGTTGGAAGTGTTTATTCACTCTTTGGCCCAAAACCGCACCAATAGTAAAGTCGCTAGCATCGCACATCAATTCAAAAGGCAGCTCCCAATTAGGGGTAACCAAGACCGGTGCCTTAGTGAGCTTATCCTTAAGAAGATTGAAGGCTTCGAGACACTCTTTAGAAAAGATAAAAGGAGTATCTTTTTCCAAGAGGTGGGTCATCGGGCGAGCGATTTTAGAGAAATCCTGAATGAATCAACGATAGAAGCCCGCATGACCCAGAAAACTTCTCACACCCTTCACGGTTGAAGGTGGAGGTAATTTGGCTATGACATCTACTTTAGCACGGTCGACTTCAAGACCGGCTTTTGAAATTTTGTGTCCTAGCACAATGCCTTCTTTTACCATAAAATGGCATTTTTCCCGATTCAGAACAAGGTGAGTGTCTTCGCACCGCTTAAGCATACGTTCCAAATTGGCAAGGCAAGAAGAGAAGGAATCCCCAAAGACCGATAAATCATCCATGAAGACTTCCATGGTTTGCTCAACCATATCATGAAAGATAGCCAACATGCACCTTTGGAAAGTCCCGGGGGCATTGCATAAGCCAAAAGGCATCCTTTTGTAAGCAAATGTGCCATAGGGACAAGTGAATGTCGTCTTCTCTTGATCTTGGGGATCGATGGGTATTTGAAAATAACCCGAGAAACCATCAAGAAAGTAGTAATATTCATTACCCGCTAGACGTTCAAGCATTTGGTCCATAAAAGGTAGAGGGAAATGATCCTTTCTCGTGGCATCATTGAGTTTGCGGTAGTCTATACAAACTCTCCACCCAGTAACGAGACGGGTAGGAATCAACTCGTTGTTTGCATTGGGCACAACGGTGATACCGCCTTTCTTAAGCACACAATGGACTGGACTAACCCATGGTGAATCCGAAATAGGGTAAATCATACCCGCATCAAGAAGTTTGATAACCTCTTTTTTGATGACTTCATGGATTTTAGGATTCACCCTTCGTTGACTTTGAATTGTGGGCTTAAAGTCGTCCTCCATGAGAATTTTATGTGTGCAGAAGTGAGGATCAATTCCACGGATGTCGGAGATTTTCCAAGCGATAGCTCTTTTATGCTTCTTCAACACAGCGACAAGTCGGGCTTTTTCGTCTTCTTTCAGATCCTTTGCGATGATGACCGGTAACTTCTCGTTGTCTTCCAGGAAAACGTACTCAAGATGAGGAGGTAGGTCCTTAAGCTCGAGAGTGGGAGGATCCTCAATAGATGGTGAAACTAATGATGGATCATCATTAGTCACCTCTTTAGGAGAAGGAGGGGACAACGGGTCCTCATTGAGAAGTCTCTCAATAGTACGAATGTCTTCATCCCAATTGGTGGACAAATTATCATACTTAATATCAAGAGGACCCAAGCTAGCTTTGAAATCATCCAAGTCAATTTCTCCAAAAGGAGTCAATGCTGGAGCAATTGAGGCAACGGTCTCAACATTAGGTAGAGAAGAAAGAGTACTTTTGCAAGCATCATGAAAATGTTCTTCACAAGCCTCATCGAAAACATCAATAGAATTAACACTCTCATATGAATAAGGTTGCTTAGAAATCTTACCCATGTTGAAGACAATTTTATCGTCACCAACTCTCATGATTATTTCGCCTGCGGCTACATCAATAAGAGTGCGACCGGTCCTTAGAAATGGACGTCCAACGATTAATGGAACACGGGGATCCATCTTGTAGTCAACGACGACAAAATCCGCCGGGAAGGTGAATTTGTCAACGCCAACAAAGACATCTTCGGCTATCCCCACTGGATAAGCAACCGTACGGTTGGCTAATTCCAAAGTCATTTTGGTGGGGACTAGCTCGGGGAGAGATAATTGCTTCCAAACACTTAAAGGCATTAAGTTTATACTGGCACCTAGATCGGCTAGGGCCATGCATTTCTCTACTCCCTGGAAGTTGCAAGGAATCAAGAAGCGACCCGGATCACCAAGTTTGGTGGGCAATTTCCTTAAGAGCACTGCAGAGCAGTTCTCATTAAGTTGGGTCTGAGCAATGTCAAGAAGCTTTTCCTTATCACTTAAAAGATCTTTAAACATCTTAGCGTATTTGGGCATGTGAGCGAGAGCCTCGGCAAAGGAGATGTTAAAATTCAATTGTTTAAACATTTTTAGAAAGTTTGAAACCTGAATATCATCCTTGCTCTTTTGCTTCTCTTTCCTCAACCTTGAAGGATAAGGTATATTGGATGAAGAATAAAGCTTAAGGGGAATAGGATCACTCACAACCACGGGTGGTGGGGAAATGGGGATAGAAGGTGAAGGAGGTGGGGAAAGTTGCTCTTTTTCCTTGTTTACAATCACGGGTGGAGGTGTAGGAAGCTCGGGTTCCATATAACCTTTTCCACTACGAGTGGTGATTGCTTTCATCTCCCCTCTTATATTCGCAACGGTATTACTCGGAAGAGTACCCGAGGAAGAGGGTTGATTACTTTGGATGAGCGAACCAATCATATCACTAAGGTGAACCGCTTGATTATTAAAAGAGTTTTTCATGTTTGCATTAATTTCATTGCTGTGTTTGGCCATTTCATTCCTCAGCTCGGCTCGAATATCGCTCCCTTGTTTCACCATGTCATTCTTCAAGTTGACAAATTGACTCTGAAGATTCGTCACCATCTCACGATTAGTCTTCATGAACGTCTCGACGTCTTGGTTTACTGCCATTGATTGATTGAGAGGTGGAGCTTGGTAAGCTTGAGAATTTCCTTGAGTTGGGTATGGGTTTCTTTGGGATTGATATTGATTTTGAGCACGAGGTTGGGATTGGTTGTTTCGGTTATAGCTTTGTTGTTGGTTTTGGTTTGCAGGAGGGAAACCGGGAGGAGCAAGATAATTGTTGGAACGATAACTTAGCAAGCCACGGTCTCCTTGAGGGCGGGCTTGATAGCCTCCCGTAGGATAAGTGCCGTAAGCTGCGTTAACGTTTTCAGAATAATTGCCTTGAGTAGAAGGACAATCATTATAAGAATGAGGACCACCACATGTGTCACAAGAAATAGCAACGACTTTAGCTTGTTGAAAGTTGTTTGTGGCTATGGACATGAAATCTTTGTGCATCATTGCGATTTGTCGGGTAAGTTCGGATATCTCGGGATTGGAGGTAGTAGAAGAAACATTGACTCTCTGATTAGATCTTGAGGATGCGGATGAATCCCAATTCTTGTGGTGAGTAGTCATGTTTTCGATCAACTCTCGACACTCCTCCGGTCTCCTTTTCATAAAGGTACCTGATGTTGAGTAAAACTACACCTTTAGGAAAAGGATGCAATAAATAGGGCAAGTGAGCACGACGATTTAGGAAAACCGTGTGTGAATGACCCAATTAAGTTCGTTCTCAAGGAGGCTAGTGTGTTATGTGTGTAATGACTTGGATTAATTTGTGATTATATTTGAGAAAAGAAAAATAGAAAAGGGATTAGAAAAGAATGACGGTTATGAAGACGGATTAAACTAAGTCTAAAAAGGCGTACACGTAAAGTCGTAAAAACCACCAAAATTAAAATTTAACCCTAAAAATTCCTAAAAATCACCAAAAATCCTTAATAATGTTCTAAGAGTTTACAAAAAATCAAAACTTGCAAAAACCTTTTAATTAATTAGATAATGACTTTTTAATGCTAATTAAAGCCCTAAAAATCAAAATTAATTATTAAAAAGCCCTAAACAAGATTTTCAAGTTTGTAAACCTCAAAAGTACTCTAATTAAGCTAAAAACTATTTTTCAAAATTTTAAAACCAATTTAAACTATTTTTAAATAATTAAAAACTCCTAAAATCAATTAAATCTTAAATTAATTATAACAAATAATTAAAAGACCTAAAAAATATTTGGAAAGTTGCAAAAATCCTAATTAAGTATTTAGAACCTAGGAAAAATATAAAAACCTAGAAAATCAGACTTTTAATTTTAATAATAAAAAAATATTAAAATAATATTAAAAATCCAAAAATTATAAAAATTTCTAAAAACTTGCAAACTAGCTTAATTTAACCTAAATAACTCAGAAATGAAAGTGAAAATTACCTAAATACCCCTATTGGGCCTAGAAAATGAGCCAAACCCAAAACAGTCCCTTATTGGGCTTAATTAAGGCCCAATAAGAAAAAGTGCTCAAAATAAGCTCAAAAAGCACAGGTTGACTCAAAATTTGATTTTAAACAACTTTTTCCAAAGGCCCAAAAGCTGAAAATGTGAAATAAGCTAACTTATAATAAGCAGCTTATTCTTAATGGGCTTTTTGGCCCATTAAGCTATAAGCTGATGCCATAAGCTAAAATTTAACACACAACCTTCTTTTGACCTAACAAAGACTTCTGTAAAAAGAAATTTCAAATAAGACCACTCAATAAGCCAGAAACAAGTCAACAACTTATTCACAAAACGACAAAATAGTCGTTTTTATGATCTAGACCACCTCAGAAGCTGATTCAAGTTGCAAAATGTTTCTTTTGACAAAACTAAGCTTATAAACCAAAGAACTTTCAAATAAGCACACTTAATAAGCTGAAAAATCAAATAAGCACTTATCTTAAAAGTCAAACAAGTTGGTTTTCTAGTGAAAAGTCAAAGTCAAAGTCTGATAAGCTCCAGTTCACATAAATGGGTCAAATAATGAAGATCTATTACAAAAAATAAGTTGTTGCAAGTCAGAATAAGCTAGAATAGCTTATTGATAAGCTGATGATAAAATTGCACTAGCAGGGGCTAGTTTTGGATGTTGAGCAGTGGGAACTTTTCCCACTGCTTGACTATTTTGACTTGTTGTCTTTAGTGACTTTTTCTTAGATTCAGTTTTCACAAAGGCACCCAATTGATCTTTGGATCAAAAGGAGTCAATAACAAGCAAAATAACACAATCACAAACAGCCAATTGATACAGTTTAATCAATTTATCACCAGATATTGCACAGACATGAACAATGAGCAGTTTAGCATTCAAGAGCAATTTTAGCACAAATCAGCCAACCAAATTCAACCAAATGCACACACAAGCTATAATAAACTCCAATAAGCAAGTCTAAACAGGTTTCATGTACTGGTTCAAAGAATTAAGCAAGATCCAAGCTATGAAAGTTACTGATGAACACTACACATGCAGTTTTTAACTTTTGCTGATGTATTTGACACACAAGCCAATTTCAACACCTCAAATCTTTCAAACAGGTTATGTTAACTTTGTTTAAACCACTTTTATCCCTAAGCATGCATACACACTAAGTGTTCCCAAAATCCTAGGTCAAAATAAGCAGAAACAAGGTCTATATAGCAGATTGATCAATTCAAGTGTTCAAACCCAATAACTTGCAGCAAAACACTCTCAAACAAAGGTATATCAGATACAAAGCATAAACAACACTTTCCCTTAACACAAATTCAGATTACAAGCACAAATCAGTAGACCCAAACACCCCTTTAACTTTTTCAAATCAAGATTTTCAAAAGCAAAACAAGATTTCAGGCCAACCAAGCATCAGTTAACACTCTAACAAGTCTAATAAACAGATTCAAGCAAGAACAAGCCACAAAATTCACAAGAACAACAGTTTCATACAAATATCACCAAAAATCACAATTTATGCAGATTTGGAGATTAAGTAAGCAAACCTCATGGATGTACATCCACACCCACGAATTTTGAGCTTATGTGCTAGCAAGAACAAGCACAAGCTTCCACAAAAGCCTGCTAAGATTCAACAAGGGTTAAGCACAATAACATGAAAAATCAGAAACTTGGAAAAATCTTGATTGATGCAAACTTGTTACCCCACACTTGATTATCCCCAAGTTATAAGCCTCACCACACCTTAACCAACTCAGTTAGGATGCTATGATCAGCCCTATAGCCCAAGAATTCCAAGATTGGAACAAGACTTAGCAAAATATCAAGAAAATGAGGAAAATATGCAAACTTGTGCACACTCCTCTTTTGAAAACAGGTTTTGAACTTTAAGAACTACAAAGCATATAACAAATGAAAGCAGTAAACAAGAGTGGCCAATGACTTTTCTTCAAGATTTCAAACTCAATTTCATTAAACTTGAAATAGGATTTACAGAAACTTGAACCAAGGAAAAATCAAAAGCAAACGTCTAATGAAGCACCCTAAGGCCTTTATATAGGCATACAAATGACTAAGGAACAGCTAAATACTTAAAACCCTAGTGCTTGATCTTCCAAATATGCCCTTGAGGTCTTTGTCTTCTTCTTGAATTATGTGACTTGTTTTGGAGTTATGTAAGAGCTGGCAAGTGTTAAGTTGATCCAAGGGTGTGTATGAAGCTTAAAAAGTAAGCACAAGTCTCAAACGTTGGATTGCTGGTTAGTTTTTGTTTGGACGTGAGAAGTGGGGCAGGGGAGGGTTGGCATTGTCACATGCATGAGAGTGATGGGAGTTTATGTCACACCCCCAAATTCACTGCAGCGGAAGACTTGCTTTGGGGACTTGTGACTTCATGAGTATTCGAGAGCTTGATTCGAGAACGACCTCTACATGCCAAAAACCACAAAGTAGACTCCAAATAATCCACATAGTCAAGTACCTGAAATACATGCTTAAAAATGTCAACATAAAGTTGGTGAGTTCATAAGTTTGTTTTAAAACATTTGTGAAAAATTAGAGTTTTACCGACCACTGCACCTTGCAGTAAAATATAAGAGTTTAAAAAATCACAGTTTCTGTTAAATAGACTCTCTTTGATAATTTCAAAGTTTATTGATAAAGACAGAGTTTACTGATAAAAACAGAGTTTACTGATAGTAAATATAGCTTACTGATAACAACAGAGTTTTCTGGAAATAAATAGAGTTTTCTGATAAAACAGAGTTCACAGATAATTGTTAGCGTATTCTGATAAAAACAAAGCTCACTGATAAATAATAAAGTTTTCCAATAGAATAAAATTGTTTAATGAATCACAAGATTTTCCAACCACTTAGTGACAATATAACAAATACAAAGTCACTAAATAAAATAAGGCATTTATTATTGTCTAAGCTCATGACACCGAAGCGTTAACAACACCGGTAGTATAATCATATAATGCAGCCCCTACGGATGCCTAACCCACGACATCCGTCCTCAGACTCAAATGAAACTGTGTCCGCTTGTCCTCTGTTGGACCAAGCCGGACAGGGGCGTCAACCCCGATAGATCTATCCATAACATTCGCGCTTTCAACCGGTCATCCGGTCAGAAATTAACGGTTCATGATAATGGGCCAAAGTAATTGGGTTAAATCGGGACTTAGACCAATACATAAACGATTATATGCACTTGTGTTCATTCTTGCAACCATTGTCTCTACCCGAGAACCATTAAAAAGCAGTTAAAGTTTTAGACTATGAAACCCACAATAGAAACTTAGTATCAGCATTAATAATTATAATAATTAATGGAGTTAACCACTCAGCACGTAACAATTAAGGCAGTTTATTACCAACCAAGCAAATAATAAATAGTTTGTGACCAAGCATGTACTTTCCCCAAAATGATTATAAAACCTTTATAAATCAATTAAAACTAGAAAGATGGGGTATGAACTCACCTCAGCAACACAAGCTATCACAGCAAGAGAATACTAATCACAGAATCAGATCACGCAGATGCAACCTAAAATAATACTAGATTGGATTACAATCTATAAAGCAAGAAACACATGAATGTCATACGCATATGTCAACCTTTGCCACAAATTTAATTTATAAAATGAGCAGGAGTTCAAAATAAAATTTGACCAAACTTTCAAATAATAATAAAAATATGACTTTTATACTAGTACGATTTTGACGTCCTTTCGACGTTATTTTAATTTAACCAATAAAAAAAAACGTAAATAACTGATGACTAAACTCGACCTATCGCTCACAAACTCAAACTTGACCTTGCCAAATCACACCCGGCACGAGATAATTTAAAAGAAAGTGTTGCGTTCTGCACACACAAAAATCATTTAGATAAACCTATTCGTTTTCAAAAAGTGGTCCAAAGTTTCAATGGTGGGACTTTACCCAACCCTCCCCACGTGAAGCATCAGACAACAATTTCCTAGTCTACTTCCTTTTTCTCTCGGGTATAAAAAGCTTTTTAGAACTTTATCTTTTTAAAACTCATGTTAATATATATATGTAGCCTTTACTCAATCACCCCCATCTTCACCTCTCTCTCGTTCAAACACAGACGCAGCAATAAGCTCAACAAAGTTAAAACTCAAATCTGAACGCATGACACACAACACAGTTTCTGACTCGAGCTCATACCACAAGGTTACAACGCAGTTTCGTCATAACATCCACACACCCTCCAGCTCTCTCGTTTGAAAGCAGTAAGAAAACCCATTTTAGCGTATGGCAAGGACTCGGAACAGCTTGTAAACATAACACTCGACACACACACACACACGTTTAAGACTCGATGACATCACACTCGATTTGAGCCTCGCATTGATCTCGACACAACAACACTCTCAACAAACTCACAACAAGTTCTCGACAAAACCTTCACAAAAACTCATAACAAAAGTCTCCCTTTCCATCACTCTCGGGCTCACAACACAACTCACAACTCCATCACTCTCGTCTCACATCAAACGAAACATATCATTTTAACTTCAAAACATGCATGCTTTACGTAAAACTCACTCGAAATGCACACTTAAAAACGTTTATATGTGACTTGTGAGGTTAAGTTTCAAGCTTTACAAACCCACTCTTTAAAAACTTAGTTTCCGAAAATTGTGGTGAGGTGACATATAACTGCAACGTATGAAAAGAAGGTATGTAAGAACGATATATAAGGTGATAGTTTAAACCTCGTGTTTCTTCTCCGCACAACAACGACGCAACCAACCGAAAGATACTACAAACCCTTCTAATATATTAACGTGCTTCAACCGTGACAAAAACATGTACAGCAGCCTACTCGAACCGCAAGCAACGCAACAACTCGAACTAGTAATCCCCACGTGCAACACCGTACCCACTTCTCGTCTTTGAAACCTTCGAACGAAACTGTAGCCCAGAAATGTGGTTCGGATGAGGATGTTTATGGATGGGGGTGTTTGGTTTAAGGTTGTACAAGTTTTAGATTATACTTAGAGACATCTTTGAGGAGAATGAAGTTGATGTTATAGAGGTGAATCACTATGGAAATGAGGGTGAAGAGTGAATGATGATGAGTTTTTGTTTATCAATGGAGAGGATGGGTGTTTGTGTATCCGAATGTAAATGAGCAGCATTGAGCAACATGGTTTACATGCGAGGAGAAATGTATTTCGTGTGAGCTTAGGGGACCAATTTGATCTCCCAATAGAAATGGTGTAAGGAATGTACTATTTCTCAGTGATGCAGGAAGCAAGTGGGTGCTAGTTTGAAATATTTGAAATGAGCTAGAAGTCTCGGCGGGAAAGCAAGTGTGGAATCTTATGTGTTGTTAACTTGTATTGAGTGAGTTATGTATTTGTTTGGAAGTAGTAAATTGAATAAATGTGTAGTTGAACCAAAGTGATATATGACGAATTTTGTAAATGGTAGGTGTAGAGGTCGCGTACTCCATTGTCGTGTCGTGAAAACAATTAACGAGTATATAAATGAGGAGAAATTATTCGAGTAGAGGCTCGCGTGTTATACCTAATACTTAATATTATGATTTACGTAAGACACACGACACATAAGTCACGTAACATAGCGAATAGTTCTAAAGGTAAAGGGTATAGCTCGTGGCGCACGAGGTCAAAATCCACGTATGCAACATTGATATCGCATTGACTGAGCGCAGTCAGCAAATTAAAGGCAGTTTAGCACATAAAATGACATACGACCAACACGAGGGTAAGAACTGTAAATATCTCGTGACATTTAAATACAAAGGTTTAATTAATTTTTTTTTTTTTTAATGTGTCGATACGCAGAGTATGCGATTTTTTTTTTTCTGATTTTGCAAAATATGACCTGTTTTCAAACCTAATAAGTTTGGTATCGCTCAGATATAATTTTTGAATGACAATTGATATAATTTATTATTATTTAAAGTACGAAAAAATTCTCGGGTGTTACATCATCCACGTGCTATTTTGAGTTTCGTCCTCGAAACTCGATCGTTGTTACTAGGTTGAGAAGTGTCAAGAATGTCGGAAAGGAATAGCTAAAGCTGGAATGTATCCGAAAGGTTTGACAGGTCAATCTGACAAAGCGGTCATCATTCATAGAACAATAAGAGAAACAATTCGAGGCGAAGAGTCTAGAAAACTCGATCGTTCTTAAAAGTATACAAGGTTTCACCACCACCAGCCCATTACGTTTACATCAATCGGTATGTATTCGAACAAATTTCTCGCGACAGTTCACAAATTAGACGAAGTTTAAAGTATCACTCGTTAAAACATCGTAATGATAACATGACAAAATACGATAACGTATGGACCCATCATGTGTCAAAAGAAATAAACTATCCAAAACTGAAGTACTAAATCAATATCACAAATATAGGGTCACGTCGAATATACTCAAGCCCACTCATTTATAGTCTCATATTTGCATACAGAAGCGTCCTAATCTATGCAAATATGTCATTATGAACTTATGGTTCGGTGATTTTTGATTTCTTTATTTAAATGCAAAGGCGTCCCAATCCATTTCAATAAAGATTTCATAAATCATCCTACTCAAGTGTCACCGAGAAAATACCCAACTCAAAATCGTTAAAATTTCTAAGCGATATTATTCAAATTTACCAAAAGCAAAGAGCATGAGTAGATAATAAACTGTCTTCTATACGTAGACGTCTCGAAAGTACGGGATCGAAGAACATAGTGTTGATAGGCGATAAAGCGGTCATAGACGTATATCAAGCAAAGAAACTCACGGTTATAAGTAGGATAATTATATAGTCTTTGGTTCTAAATAAGCAATTATCCAATCACACAATTCCTTCCCATCCTCGAGGAAGACTCATCAAACACCAAGCTGAGTAATAACTTATCATAACCCAACCTCGAAACTCACTCACAAAGAATGGCCCGGGTTTCGTTATGAATTATTACACATCTCAACTTTCGATGACTCAGCTCGACTCTGAAAATACAACACAATCTACATTAACACGTAATACTACGAGTCTTACCCACCCCCGAGGTAATTCATCAAAAATCATAGGTTGTGTAATGTCCCATACTTAACTCCATCTCGCACTCAATCAAACGTGAGGCTCACTGAGGCATAGTTAAGTATTGTTACACCTCTCAACCTTTTTGAATGAATTAGCTCGAACCTGGGGATTACTCATGACCAATCGTCAACAAAATTTCATATAATGTCTCTAGGTTTGATTATAAAAAGATATGTGGGACCATTGTGTAACTCACAATGCCCAATGAATGTTCTAGCGTTCACATATAAAAATACATTATATGTCTAAGTGCACTAATCAAACAATCGATCTCATGTAACAAGTAATAACATAACAGGCAACGAAGCAATAGCAACCATGCATGTAAATATTCATATAGCAGCGGAATAAGTATGATGTGATGAGTGTTACTACTAGATAAAAATGAGAGCCGGTTATAGTCTAGAGTTACTAATGCAACCTAGTTCTCTATAACCAAGGCTCTGATACCAATCTGTCACACCCCCAAATTCACTGCAGCGGAAGACTTGCTTTGGGGACTTGTGACTTCATGAGTATTCGAGAGCTTGATTCGAGAACGACCTCTACATGCCAAAAACCACAAAGTAGACTCCAAATAATCCACATAGTCAAGTACCTGAAATACATGCTTAAAAATGTCAACATAAAGTTGGTGAGTTCATAAGTTTGTTTTAAAACATTTGTGAAAAATTAGAGTTTTACCGACCACTGCACCTTGCAGTAAAATATAAGAGTTTAAAAAATCACAGTTTCTGTTAAATAGACTCTCTTTGATAATTTCAAAGTTTATTGATAAAGACAGAGTTTACTGATAAAAACAGAGTTTACTGATAGTAAATATAGCTTACTGATAACAACAGAGTTTTCTGGAAATAAATAGAGTTTTCTGATAAAACAGAGTTCACAGATAATTGTTAGCGTATTCTGATAAAAACAAAGCTCACTGATAAATAATAAAGTTTTCCAATAGAATAAAATTGTTTAATGAATCACAAGATTTTCCAACCACTTAGTGACAATATAACAAATACAAAGTCACTAAATAAAATAAGGCATTTATTATTGTCTAAGCTCATGACACCGAAGCGTTAACAACACCGGTAGTATAATCATATAATGCAGCCCCTACGGATGCCTAACCCACGACATCCGTCCTCAGACTCAAATGAAACTGTGTCCGCTTGTCCTCTGTTGGACCAAGCCGGACAGGGGCGTCAACCCCGATAGATCTATCCATAACATTCGCGCTTTCAACCGGTCATCCGGTCAGAAATTAACGGTTCATGATAATGGGCCAAAGTAATTGGGTTAAATCGGGACTTAGACCAATACATAAACGATTATATGCACTTGTGTTCATTCTTGCAACCATTGTCTCTACCCGAGAACCATTAAAAAGCAGTTAAAGTTTTAGACTATGAAACCCACAATAGAAACTTAGTATCAGCATTAATAATTATAATAATTAATGGAGTTAACCACTCAGCACGTAACAATTAAGGCAGTTTATTACCAACCAAGCAAATAATAAATAGTTTGTGACCAAGCATGTACTTTCCCCAAAATGATTATAAAACCTTTATAAATCAATTAAAACTAGAAAGATGGGGTATGAACTCACCTCAGCAACACAAGCTATCACAGCAAGAGAATACTAATCACAGAATCAGATCACGCAGATGCAACCTAAAATAATACTAGATTGGATTACAATCTATAAAGCAAGAAACACATGAATGTCATACGCATATGTCAACCTTTGCCACAAATTTAATTTATAAAATGAGCAGGAGTTCAAAATAAAATTTGACCAAACTTTCAAATAATAATAAAAATATGACTTTTATACTAGTACGATTTTGACGTCCTTTCGACGTTATTTTAATTTAACCAATAAAAAAAAACGTAAATAGCCGATGACTAAACTCGACCTATCGCTCACAAACTCAAACTTGACCTTGCCAAATCACACCCGGCACGAGATAATTTAAAAGAAAGTGTTGCGTTCTGCACACACAAAAATCATTTAGATAAACCTATTCGTTTTCAAAAAGTGGTCCAAAGTTTCAATGGTGGGACTTTACCCAACCCTCCCCACGTGAAGCATCAGACAACAATTTCCTAGTCTACTTCCTTTTTCTCTCGGGTATAAAAAGCTTTTTAGAACTTTATCTTTTTAAAACTCATGTTAATATATATATGTAGCCTTTACTCAATCACCCCCATCTTCACCTCTCTCTCGTTCAAACACAGACGCAGCAATAAGCTCAACAAAGTTAAAACTCAAATCTGAACGCATGACACACAACACAGTTTCTGACTCGAGCTCATACCACAAGGTTACAACGCAGTTTCGTCATAACATCCACACACCCTCCAGCTCTCTCGTTTGAAAGCAGTAAGAAAACCCATTTTAGCGTATGGCAAGGACTCGGAACAGCTTGTAAACATAACACTCGACACACACACACACACGTTTAAGACTCGATGACATCACACTCGATTTGAGCCTCGCATTGATCTCGACACAACAACACTCTCAACAAACTCACAACAAGTTCTCGACAAAACCTTCACAAAAACTCATAACAAAAGTCTCCCTTTCCATCACTCTCGGGCTCACAACACAACTCACAACTCCATCACTCTCGTCTCACATCAAACGAAACATATCATTTTAACTTCAAAACATGCATGCTTTACGTAAAACTCACTCGAAATGCACACTTAAAAACGTTTATATGTGACTTGTGAGGTTAAGTTTCAAGCTTTACAAACCCACTCTTTAAAAACTTAGTTTCCGAAAATTGTGGTGAGGTGACATATAACTGCAACGTATGAAAAGAAGGTATGTAAGAACGATATATAAGGTGATAGTTTAAACCTCGTGTTTCTTCTCCGCACAACAACGACGCAACCAACCGAAAGATACTACAAACCCTTCTAATATATTAACGTGCTTCAACCGTGACAAAAACATGTACAGCAGCCTACTCGAACCGCAAGCAACGCAACAACTCGAACTAGTAATCCCCACGTGCAACACCGTACCCACTTCTCGTCTTTGAAACCTTCGAACGAAACTGTAGCCCAGAAATGTGGTTCGGATGAGGATGTTTATGGATGGGGGTGTTTGGTTTAAGGTTGTACAAGTTTTAGATTATACTTAGAGACATCTTTGAGGAGAATGAAGTTGATGTTATAGAGGTGAATCACTATGGAAATGAGGGTGAAGAGTGAATGATGATGAGTTTTTGTTTATCAATGGAGAGGATGGGTGTTTGTGTATCCGAATGTAAATGAGCAGCATTGAGCAACATGGTTTACATGCGAGGAGAAATGTATTTCGTGTGAGCTTAGGGGACCAATTTGATCTCCCAATAGAAATGGTGTAAGGAATGTACTATTTCTCAGTGATGCAGGAAGCAAGTGGGTGCTAGTTTGAAATATTTGAAATGAGCTAGAAGTCTCGGCGGGAAAGCAAGTGTGGAATCTTATGTGTTGTTAACTTGTATTGAGTGAGTTATGTATTTGTTTGGAAGTAGTAAATTGAATAAATGTGTAGTTGAACCAAAGTGATATATGACGAATTTTGTAAATGGTAGGTGTAGAGGTCGCGTACTCCATTGTCGTGTCGTGAAAACAATTAACGAGTATATAAATGAGGAGAAATTATTCGAGTAGAGGCTCGCGTGTTATACCTAATACTTAATATTATGATTTACGTAAGACACACGACACATAAGTCACGTAACATAGCGAATAGTTCTAAAGGTAAAGGGTATAGCTCGTGGCGCACGAGGTCAAAATCCACGTATGCAACATTGATATCGCATTGACTGAGCGCAGTCAGCAAATTAAAGGCAGTTTAGCACATAAAATGACATACGACCAACACGAGGGTAAGAACTGTAAATATCTCGTGACATTTAAATACAAAGGTTTAATTAATTTTTTTTTTTTTTAATGTGTCGATACGCAGAGTATGCGATTTTTTTTTTTCTGATTTTGCAAAATATGACCTGTTTTCAAACCTAATAAGTTTGGTATCGCTCAGATATAATTTTTGAATGACAATTGATATAATTTATTATTATTTAAAGTACGAAAAAATTCTCGGGTGTTACAGTTTAGGAGTTGGGTTATGATTAGAGGGCCATTAATCATCATTCTGGAAATTATTAGGGCTTAATTACAAGAAATTAAGAAATCCCTAATTGTGTTCTTGAGGTGAATAGTGCCAGGTTTGATTTGTTTTTGTGTTGGATTATATTTAAATAAGTGTTAATGGCGCCAAGATTAAATTAATCTTAATCCGGCTGAGTGGGATGGTGACATGGAGGAAAGGTGAGTTGCCATTGGTTGAAAAGAGATATTGGGGCACGTGGCAAGAGCTGGTTGGTCTAGGTAACTTCTTTGTCTGTCCCCTTTTGGTCCCTTGTTTCCTTCTTTCTTGTCATTTGCAAACAAAACTCTATCAGCGCCCATTTAAGCTATATCAACTTTGGACTTTTTGCACTTTTGGCCCATAAACTTTTGTAACATGAATTCAGGGGTATTTCTTGCCATATTTGAATTCTTCAAGGGCTGGTTTGGTAATTTCTTCAATGATAATGGTCTAGACTTGTATAACTGTCATTTTGGAGGACTGAAATTGCCAAGTCTTGATAAATGAGGGACCATTTTTGCCAATTGTTGAAAGTTGAGGGTCCTTTTTGTAATTTTGAGATTTTCAAAGGACCAAACTTGTCATTTCTTGTACTTTGAAGGACTTCATGATATATTTGACTTTTGTGGATGATATTGGTTGACAATTTAGCTTTGTTGAGGGGCTAAACTTGCCAATTCTTCAAAGTTAAGGGCCCTTTTGGTAATTTTGACAAACTTTAGGGACCAAACTTGTAATTATGAGGATACAAGGGTATAAAGTGTCAATTCTTCATAATTGGAGGACCCTTCTTCATAATTCTTCAAATCTTCAAGGGTTGATCTTGGGAAAGTCTTCACTAGGGCTTGGTTCATTGTGCGGCTTCGTTTCCCGTGTTCGTTTTTGCATGTTTCTTGTGATCTTTTGTCATTATCTCAATATCCGTACCTAAAATACACAAGCAACAAACACAAGCATATATTTGGGTATTTTGATGATATTTAATGCATTTCAAGCCCTATTTGGAAGATGAGACTATGTATAAAAGAAGTCTCATCACTCCCCCATACTAAACCATTGCCGTACCCTCACGCAATGCTAGAATAAAGTATCAAAGCATCTCCAAAATTCATTTTATTCACTTTATTGGAATGATAAACTAGCTATACTACTACTATTACTTCTACTTGTGTTATAGACATAATGTATGATTTTCATCGCAAAATGGGACGTTTAGGTTCATAGAATAAGAACACGTGAATGCTTCGTTAGAAATAATTTCGTCATCCTCGATTTTCACTCCAATTCCATGCTAAGCGTGCAACGAGATCATTGTCATTATAAGTTAGTAATGCTAACACTACTCATATGCCCTAATCACGTACTTATCCTCCCATTATTCCTAAGTTGTATCTCTTATATTTTATGATGTCTTGAATGTTTCACGAGGATAATTGTTTGACTTATGCGATATTAGAGATTTAGGTCTAAAAATAGAGTCCTAACGGTGTAACTAAGACCATCAAATCAATAACCCCTCCTAATAGACGACGATGTTAAAAAATTAAGTTGACAAGAAGAATCGATAAACACAGTTTTATAACGGTTTTGAACATGAGACTTATTACCAAGACTTTTATACTCCCCCTAACGGAAGGGCCTTATTATCTTTGGTTTACCTCCATCTTTTATTCAACTTCGCCATGAAGCTTTTATTATGACTTCGGTCTTGCCTTGCCTTTTATTATCCGCCTCATCGGTGGTTTTATTAGCCAAAGACGTATATCCTCACGCTAAGGCGAGTTTTGGATCTTTAAAGCTTCGAAGATTAAGGCTTGATTCACTTTCAATTTTGCATAGATTTTTCGGCCTTGTGGGGCTTCAAATTGTTTGCTTGATTTAGGTGAGCACTTGAAATCTTATTATTGGGTGAAGCTTTCGATTATTAGGGTGCCAATACTTCAAAACCGTGACGCTGGCGATATCTAAATGTCTTCCCAATTTAATTACACGGAAGCTACTAGAAAAGACTAGAAACCCAACAATCCTAACTAAACCGCTAAGTCACTATTTATTAAGCAAAAAATATTTACATGCGAAGGGAGAATAAGCAAACAACGAGAACACATGAGTTTTTGAAAGAATACGAGTACTCTACGTTTAGCATAGTAACTTATAATTAACCCTATCATTTCTCGTCCTCATTTAAGAGACTTAGCCTAATGTATAGTTAAGGAATCAAAGCTAAGTGTTCAACACGCACGGTCGAGTCAAAAATTACTCTTATTCTCGCCATCGGAAAATCTAGATTCGTGTCTTCAAACACTTATGAAACATGAGAAAATTTTTAAAATTTGGCCATTTTTAGCCTTATTTTGCAACAAAACGATAAACAAAACGATAAACTTTGGAAAGCGTGAAGGTTTGGCAAGGCAAGTATCTATTCACCCCCCCATACTAAAGTTAAACATTGTCCTCAATGTTTCGAGTCTAGGGGTGCAAACACCCCCATACTAGAGACGTAGTCGAATGCCTAATCTAGCATGGAAAGGGTGTAACCATTAAGTAATAGCCGTTTATGAAGTGTGCTAAAAACCTAAGGTTAGAACATCAAAGGATACATCATGGATATTGAGAAATGTCTCCAAAGCAAACGATCGAGTGCTCCCATAAAATGAACACGAGAGGCTCCAATCGTGAAGATCATGATCTAAAAACCACATATCACAAACAACCACGGAACAAAGGTTGGAAGGGCACAAATCCCCACACGTAAGCTACATTAGACTAAGAAAGCGATAATATGTACATAGGATAAGCATGGGACTCCCCCACGAGGCTCCTCGTTTTTGATTACCGAGTCATGAGCTCGACTCGATCCCCTCAATACTAATTATCATTGGGGAAGGTGATTTGGTCGAGGTAGTTCAAGGATGGAACTTCCCCACCAAAGTAGTGCTTCAACCTATGTCCATTCACCTTGAAGTTAGGACCATCATCTTGAGCTAGCTCGATGGTCCCATAAGGAAACACTTGAGTCACGGTGAATGGACCGGACCAACAGGATTTCAATTTACCGGAAAATATTTTCAATCTTGAATTAAAAAGCAATACTTGATCCCCAATGTTAAAAACCCGGTTTTTAATTTTTGAATCATGCAACTTTTTAGTTTTCTCTTTGTAAATCAATGAATTTTCATAAGCAATGTCTCTCAATTCATCCAATTCATTTAATTGCATTTTCCGTTGTTTCCCCGCGGTCTCCATGTCATCATTACAATGCTTTAGGGCCCAATAAGCCTTGTGATCTAACTCGATAGGCAAATGACAATTCTTTCCATACACAAGCTTATAGGGAGTGCACCCAATGGGTGTCTTATGAGCGGTCCTAAAGGCCCATAAAGCATCGTCTAACTTATCCGACCAAGATTGTCGGTTTTCTCCTACGGATCTTTCCAAGATCCTCTTCAATGCTCGGTTTGAAACCTCGACTTGCCCACTCGTTTGTGGGTGATAAGCCGTAGAAAGACGATGTGTAACCCCATATTTCCTTAAGACTCTTCGAATTGGTCATTACAAAAATGGGTTCCACGATCGCTTATGATCGCACGAGGGGTTCCAAACCTAGCAAACAAACTTTTCAAGAACTTAACTACCACACGAGCATCATTAGTGGGCAAGGCCTTCGCCTCCACCCACTTAGAAAGGTAGTCAACCGCAACAAGAATATACTTATTACCACGAGATGATGGGAACGGCCCCATAAAGTCTATGCCCCAAAGGTCAAAGATCTCACACACTTGAATGATATTTTGTGGCATTTCATCTTTTTGTGAGGCTTTTCCTTGTCGTTGGCATGCATCACAAGACTTCACAAGGATTTGTGCATCTCGGTAAATAGTAGGCCAAAAGAAGCCGGCATCAAACACCTTCTTAGCCGTGAGATTAGCACCATGGTGACCACCCGTGGGTCCCTCATGGCAAGCTCTAAGGATGTTAGAAGCTTCGGTGCCAAATACACAACGGCGGATGATTTGATCCGCACAAGTTCGAAACAAGTAAGGGTCGTTCCAAAAGTAGAACTTGACATCACGAAAGAATTTTCGTTTTTCTTGAGTCGTCATACCCTTAACGATGAAGTTTCCCGCATGGTAATTTGCAAAATCCGCAAACCATGGGGTAGAAGAATCAAGCTTAGAATTCACTACACCAAGTGTCTCGAGCGGAAATGTTTCGGTGATTTCCTTGGGCTCGTAAACACTTTGGTGAGGATCTTCCAAACGAGAGAGATGATCGGCCGCTAGATTCTCGGCTCCTTTTTTGTCAACAATGGTGTGATCAAATTCTTGAAGGAGGAGAATCCAACGAAGTAATCTCGGCTTTGCATCTTGTTTAGCCATGAGATACTTGATAGCCGAATGGTCCGTATACACTATGCATTTCGTCAAGACGAGATAAGGTCGGAATTTATCAAATGCATACACCACGGCAAGGAACTCCTTTTCCGTTGTAGTGTATTTAAGTTGAGCCTCGGTCATCGTCTTGCTAGCATAGTGGATAGGCAAGAAGTGCTTTTCATGACGTTGCCCCAAAACGACCCCAATAGCGTAATCACTTGCATCACACATAAGTTCAAAGCGGAGGTTCCAATTTGGAGCAACAAGAATGGGAGCTTCGGTAAGTTTCCTCTTAAGGATCTCAAAGGCTCGTACACAATCTTCATCAAAGACAAAACGTGCCTCTTTTTCAAGAAGATGTGTAATGGGTCGAGAAATCTTCGAGAAATCCTTGATGAATCGTCGATAAAAGCCCGCGTGGCCTAGGAAACTCCTAACTCCCTTGACGGTTTTGAGATGAGGTAATTTGGCGATGACGTCTACCTTAGCTTGATCTACCTCAATCCCCGCTTTCGAGACCTTGTGCCCTAAGACGATTCCACTCTTAACCATAAAATGACACTTTTCCCAATTGAGCACAAGGTTGGTTTCCTCACAACGTTTTAACATTCTCTCAAGGTTCGACAAACACGAAGTAAAGGAATCACCAAACACGGAAAAGTCATCCATGAAGACTTCCATCGTCTTCTCGATCATATCATGAAAAATAGCCATCATGCATCGTTGAAAAGTTCCCGGTGCATTGCAAAGTCCGAATGGCATTCTACGATAGGCAAACGTTCCATATGGACACGTAAACGTAGTTTTTTCTTGATCACGAGGATCGATGGGAATTTGGAAGTAACCGGAAAATCCATCTAAAAAGCAATAGAAATCGTTTCCCGCAAGACGCTCCGACATTTGGTCCATGAAGGGCAAGGGAAAATGGTCTTTTCGAGTGGCTTCATTCAACTTTCGATAGTCAATGCACACTCTCCATCCGGTCACGAGTCTCGTGGGAATCAACTCGTTAGCATCGTTTGGCACAACGGTCATTCCTCCCTTTTTAGGGACACAATGAATAGGACTCACCCAAGGGCTATCGGATATAGGGTAAATCATTCCCGCGTCAAGGAGTTTAAGGACCTCCTTTTTGATGACGTCGTGAATTTTGGGGTTCACCCTCCTTTGACTTTGGATTGTTGGCTTGAAATCCTCCTCCATTAAGATTTTGTGGGTACAAAACTTGGGATCGATCCCCTTAATGTCGGATAACTTCCACGCAATCGCCCCTTTGTGAGCCTTAAGAACATCGACAAGTGCGGTTTTTTCATCATTCGAAAGTTCCTTCGCAATAATAACCGGCAACTTGTCGTCCTCCTCCAAATAGACATATTCGAGGTGAGGAGGTAAATCTTTCAACTCGAGAATAGGTGGTTCCTCAAGTGAAGATTTAGGTTCGATACTCATAACCTCCTCGGGTGGAGGAAATGGGAAATCGTTAAGAAAATCCTTGATAATCGAGAAGTCCTCATCGTTGTCGAGGTCTTCGTCACAAGTACGTGGAACATTGCATTCCTCCAACGTAAAACCACCACCTTCAAAAGGAGTGAAGGTTGGTGTCGAGTTATCAAGAATTGGATCCAACATAGTGGGATTGCCACTAGTTTCTTCATCACCAAAACCTAGAACTTCTTGTGAAAATTCCTCGCAAACCACGTCAATCATATCAACGAGGTTTATGGTTGCAACGGAATAAACATGAGAAATTTGAGAGTTTTGAGTTGCGTTTATAACAAGTTCCTCGTCGTTGAAACGTAAGGTGATCTTTCTAGCATGCACATCGATCAAAGCCATAGACGTATCTAAAAATGAACGACCTAAAATAAGAGGAACTTGAGGATCCGTGGGGATGTCAACAACAATGAAGTCTACGGGATAGTAGAACTTCCCCACTTTCACGAAAACGTCTTCCGCCAAACCACATGCGGGAATTGTGGAATGGTCGGCGAACTCGATAGACATTAGTGAAGGAGTAAGATTAGGAAGATTGAGCGACTTGAAGATTGCAAGTGGCATCAAGTTAATGCTAGCACCAAGATCGGCCAAGGCGAAGCATTCTTCCATGTCTTGGATTGCACAAGGGATCAAAAATTTACCGGGATCACCGACTTTTTGAGGTATGCGATTAAGATAAACCGACAAACAACTAGACAATTGGTGCAATTTCTCCTTGTTGTTCAACATACTCTTAAAGTTAGCGGCAAATCGAGGCATCATGACCAAAGCATCGGCGAAACTCACATTAAGGTGCAAATCACGAAACATTTTCATAAAAAGCTCAAATTGGTAATTGTCGCGCTCTTGACGTTTCTCCTTCCTAAGTCTCGATGGATAGGGCAAAGGTGGTGTGGGTTGAGGCATAGTAGGCATAGCCTTTGGAATCTCGGGTTCCAATGATGGTAATGGGTCAACCGTAGGTGTGGTATGAGCGGTACTTCGTGGGATTGGGACATGCTCCTTTTGGACCACCACCTCGGGTTCTTCCTCAATTGCTTCCTCCGTAGGAGCAATTGGTTGAGGAATCGGCTCCTTAAGTGTCTTACCACTACGTGTGGTAATCACTTTCATCTCACCCTTAGGGTTGGATATTGTGTTACTAGGAAGACCACTTGACGACGGTTTACACATTATTGCCTCAAACATAGACGAGATTTTATCTTCAAAATTAGATTGCCTCAATACGGCTTCGGTTTGCCTTTTCTCGGCCTTAAGCATCTCTTGTTTAATCTCATGTTGCCCTTGTTCCATCTTTTGTTGGTTTTGTTGCAACCTAGTGACATTTCCTTCCATCTTGTTGGTGTGGATTTTAAGTTCATTAGCTAACTCATTTTTCAACTCTTTCTTCAAGTCGTTTTTGAACTCGGATCTTGGGCTAATGATTTCTCTTTGAATGTTGTCAAACCTAGCATCATTACCACTAGCATATTCAACAAACTCACTTGGAAGATCTTTCAATGTTTGCAAACTCTTGTTGTTATTTTGAAAATCATTTTTGTTTGAAACTTGATTATTAGCCCCTTGATTCCCATAATTTCCCTTGTTATAATTGTTCTTAAAACCAACTTGATTGTTGCGATAGTTGTTAGCATTTTGATTTGTTCTAAAACCCGGTGGAGTCATTTGATTAGAGCGGGAAACTTGACCGTTTTGGTTGTAATTTCCCGTGGCCGCAAAGGCACTCGAAGTGTTACCACCGTTGGTAATGCACTCGGAGAAATCATGACTTCCACCACAATACATGCAAGAAACCTCAACCGCTTTGCCCGTAGCGGGAACACTTGGTTCACCAACTTTAAACTCAATCAAAAGTCCTTTCAACTTATCAAAAATCTTGTTTTCCAAGTTCGCCTCAATTTGGCAAGCATCGATGGTATTAGACAAAGAAGGTGAAGCCGAAGACGAAGCCTTACGAACACTAGACGTGCTACGAGGACTATACACCTTAGATCTATTTTCAATAATCACCAAAGCTTCCTCAACCGTTTTACACAAAAAATTACCACCCGCGGCGGCATTTAAATAATCCCTTTCATGATCATTAAGTCCATTGTAAAACGTGTCAATTTGATGCAAATCGGAAAAACCGTGATGAGGACATTCATGTAACATTTCCTTAAACCTATTCCAAGCCGTTGAAAAACTTTCATTAAATTCTTGTGAAAACTTTGAAATCTCGTTTTTCAAGTGCGTAGTCTTAGAGGGCGGAAAAAATTGGTTCACAAACTTAGACACGAGATCCTTCCACGTCAATATAGAATTGGGTGGCTCTTTCTCTAACCAAATTTTTGCGGGCCCCGCTAAGGAATACGGAAAAAGCATCATCTTAATCGAGTCGTTAGATACATCCTTAAACTTGCAAGTAGCGGTAAGACGATTGAATTGGCGGATATGGTTGTGTGGATTGTCCTTCTCATCACCACGGAATTTGTTGTTTTTAATCATGGACAACAAACCCGTCTTAACCTCAAAATTCTCCGCAAGGATAGCGGGAATCACAATAGCCTCTCCATAACCCTCGGTGGGTGCTTGAAGTAACTCCATCATAGTTCGATTCGCCATGGTTGGTGCTTCTCTTACAATGGGTTCGTCAATAGGAGACTCCTCACTAGAATTTTTTGGAGTGATGGATTTGTTTTTTTCGTTTACGAGCACGTCTTGCTTGATTTCGAGTTAGCATAAACGTCACGTACAACGAGGGGATGAGCAAAGAAGATTCTTTTTGGTGTTTTGTATTTTTTTTTATTTTTTTTTTTGGTTTTTGATTGTATTAACCTTTTTTGGAAATTGGTGAATGTATTAAGTAGACAATGAGTCCACAAATCTCCTCACTAATCAAATCTCTTGATTAACGAAGCCTCAAGGAATGAAAACGAACACGTGGAGTGAACGCCTTCGATGACTTTATAACGATGGTGGAACACCAAATCGTTCAAGAGGGTTTAATCAAATGAAACCAAGAAAATATATATGATACTTAGTAATACTTTGGGCGGCAAAACCCTCGATTCACTCTCACAATCAAATACTCACAAGCAAGCGGGGAAACGAGGCGGCGCGAAGCACTTAAGAGCCTTTTTCCTTAGGATATATTTTATAATATCCGCCTTATACCCACCTTATAGTTTGTATTTTCAAGATTAAGCTTCACGAAAGTAATTATCTATTTTTGCCTTTTTCTTTGGTTTGAGATTCGAATACAATGATTGGGTAATGACCTCCCAAGTCAAGGTTGTGATTGCTCATGTATTTGGAGTACTTGTGTATTTATTGTTCTACGTATACAATATAGTAATAATATTCACACAAAAACCGAAAAACGATAATACGTATTAGTAGAGTGCTACTAATACAAATACTAATTATGGTTAGTATAAAAACAACAATGCCAAATCAAAACACAACACGCCTCCCCGGCAGCGGCGCCAAAATGATGTTGAGTAAAACTACACCTTTAGGAAAAGGATGCAATAAATAGGGCAAGTGAGCACGACGATTTAGGAAAACCGTGTGTGAATGACCCAATTAAGTTCGTTCTCAAGGAGGCTAGTGTGTTATGTGTGTAATGACTTGGATTAATTTGTGATTATATTTGAGAAAAGAAAAATAGAAAAGGGATTAGAAAAGAATGACGGTTATGAAGACGGATTAAACTAAGTCTAAAAAGGCGTACACGTAAAGTCGTAAAAACCACCAAAATTAAAATTTAACCCTAAAAATTCCTAAAAATCACCAAAAATCCTTAATAATGTTCTAAGAGTTTACAAAAAATCAAAACTTGCAAAAACCTTTTAATTAATTAGATAATGACTTTTTAATGCTAATTAAAGCCCTAAAAATCAAAATTAATTATTAAAAAGCCCTAAACAAGATTTTCAAGTTTGTAAACCTCAAAAATACTCTAATTAAGCTAAAAACTATTTTTCAAAATTTTAAAACCAATTTAAACTATTTTTAAATAATTAAAAACTCCTAAAATCAATTAAATCTTAAATTAATTATAACAAATAATTAAAAGACCTAAAAAATATTTGGAAAGTTGCAAAAATCCTAATTAAGTATTTAGAACCTAGGAAAAATATAAAAACCTAGAAAATCAGACTTTTAATTTTAATAATAAAATAATATTAAAATAATATTAAAAACTCCAAAAATTATAAAAATTTCTAAAAACTTGCAAACTAGCTTAATTTAACCTAAATAACTCAGAAATGAAAGTGAAATTACCTAAATACCCCTATTGGGCCTAGAAAATGAGCCAAACCCAAAACAGTCCCTTATTGGGCTTAATTTTAGGCCCAATAAGAAAAAGTGCTCAAAATAAGCTCAAAAAGCACAGGTTGACTCAAAATTTGATTTTAAACAACTTTTTCCAAAGGCCCAAAAGCTGAAAATGTGAAATAAGCTAACTTATAATAAGCAGCTTATTCTTAATGGGATTTTTGGCCCATTAAGCTATAAGCTGATGCCATAAGCTAAAATTTAACACACAACCTTCTTTTGACCTAACAAAGACTTCTGTAAAAAGAAATTTCAAATAAGACCACTCAATAAGCCAGAAACAAGTCAACAACTTATTCACAAAACGACAAAATAGTCGTTTTTATGATCTAGACCACCTCAGAAGCTGATTCAAGTTGCAAAATGTTTCTTTTGACAAAACTAAGCTTATAAACCAAAGAACTTTCAAATAAGCACACTTAATAAGCTGAAAAATCAAATAAGCACTTATCTTAAAAGTCAAACAAGTTGGTTTTCTAGTGAAATGTCAAAGTCAAAGTCTGATAAGCTCCAGTTCACTTAAATGGGTCAAATAATGAAGATCTATTACAAAAAATAAGTTGTTGCAAGTCAGAATAAGCTAGAATAGCTTATTGATAAGCTGATGATAAAATTGCACTAGCAGGGGCTAGTTTTGGATGTTGAGCAGTGGGAACTTTTCCCACTGCTTGACTATTTTGACTTGTTGTCTTTAGTGACTTTTTCTTGGATTCAGTTTTCACAAAGGCACCCAATTGATCTTTGGATAAAGGAGTCAATAACAAGCAAAATAACACAATCACAAACAGCCAATTGATACAGTTTAATCAATTTATCACCAGATATTGCACAGACATGAACAATGAGCAGTTTAGCATTCAAGAGCAATTTTAGCACAAATCAGCCAACCAAATTCAACCAAATGCACACACAAGCTATAATAAACTCCAATAAGCAAGTCTAAACAGGTTTCATGTACTGGTTCAAAGAATTAAGCAAGATCCAAGCTATGAAAGTTACTGATGAACACTACACATGCAGTTTTTAACTTTTGCTGATGTATTTGACACACAAGCCAATTTCAACACCTCAAATCTTTCAAACAGGTTATGTTAACTTTGTTTAAACCACTTTTATCCCTAAGCATGCATGCACACTAAGTGTTCCCAAAATCCTAGGTCAAAATAAGCAGAAACAAGGTCTATATAGCAGATTGATCAATTCAAGTGTTCAAACCCAATAACTTGCAGCAAAACACTCTCAAACAAAGGTATATCAGATACAAAGCATAAACAACACTTTCCCTTAACACAAATTCAGATTACAAGCACAAATCAGTAGACCCAAACACCCCTTTAACTTTTTCAAATCAAGATTTTCAAAAGCAAAACAAGATTTCAGGCCAACCAAGCATCAATTAACACTCTAACAAGTCTAATAAACAGATTCAAGCAAGAACAAGCCACAAAATTCACAAGAACAACAGTTTCATACAAATATCACCAAAAATCACAATTTATGCAGATTTGGAGATTAAGTAAGCAAACCTCATGGATGTACATCCACACCCACGAATTTTGAGCTTATGTGCTAGCAAGAACAAGCACAAGCTTCCACAAAAGCCTGCTAAGATTCAACAAGGGTTAAGCACAATAACATGAAAAATCAGAAACTTGGAAAAATCTTGATTGATGCAAACTTGTTACCCCACACTTGATTATCCCCAAGTTATAAGCCTCACCACACCTTAACCAACTCAGTTAGGATGCTATGATCAGCCCTATAGCCCAAGAATTCCAAGATTGGAACAAGACTTAGCAAAATATCAAGAAAATGAGGAAAATATGCAAACTTGTGCACACTCCTCTTTTGAAAACAGGTTTTGAACTTTAAGAACTACAAAGCATATAACAAATGAAAGCAGTAAACAAGAGTGGCCAATGACTTTTCTTCAAGATTTCAAACTCAATTTCATTAAACTTGAAATAGGATTTATAGAAACTTGAACCAAGGAAAAATCAAAAGCAAACGTCTAATGAAGCACCCTAAGGCCTTTATATAGGCATACAAATGACTAAGGAACAGCTAAAAACTTAAAACCCTAGTGCTTGATCTTCCAAATATGCCCTTGAGGTCTTTGTCTTCTTCTTGAATCATGTGACTTGTTTTGGAGTTATGTAAGAGCTGGCAAGTGTTAAGTTGATCCAAGGGTGTGTATGAAGCTTAAAAAGTAAGCACAAGTCTCAAACGTTGGATTGCTGGTTAGTTTTTGTTTGGACGTGAGAAGTGGGGCAGGGGAGGGTTGGCATTGTCACATGCATGAGAGTGATGGGAGTTTAGGAGTTGGGTTATGATTAGAGGGCCATTAATCATCATTCTGGAAATTATTAGGGCTTAATTACAAGAAATTAAGAAATCCCTAATTGTGTTCTTGAGGTGAATAGTGCCAGGTTTGATTTGTTTTTGTGTTGGATTATATTTAAATAAGTGTTAATGGCGCCAAGATTAAATTAATCTTAATCCGGCTGAGTGGGATGGTGACATGGAGGAAAGGTGAGTTGCCATTGGTTGAAAAGAGATAGTGGGGCACGTGGCAAGAGCTGGTTGGTCTAGGTAACTTCTTTGTCTGCCCCCTTTTGGTCCCTTGTTTCCTTCTTTCTTGTCATTTGCAAACAAAACTCTATCAACGCCCATTTAAGCTATATCAACTTTGGACTTTTTGCACTTTTGGCCCATAAACTTTTGTAACATGAATTCAGGGGTATTTCTTGCCATATTTGAATTCTTCAAGGGCTGGTTTGGTAATTTCTTCAATGATAATGGTCTAGACTTGTATAATTGTCATTTTGGAGGACTGAAATTGCCAAGTCTTGATAAATGAGGGACCATTTTTGCCAATTGTTGAAAGTTGAGGGTCCTTTTTGTAATTTTGAGATTTTCAAAGAACAAACTTGTCATTTCTTGTACTTTGAAGGACTTCATGATATATTTGACTTTTGTGGATGATATTGGTTGACAATTTAGCTTTGTTGAGGGGCTAAACTTGCCAATTCTTCAAAGTTAAGGGCCCTTTTGGTAATTTTGACAAACTTTAGGGACCAAACTTGTAATTATGAGGATACAAGGGTATAAAGTGTCAATTCTTCATAATTGGAGGACCCTTCTTCATAATTCTTCAAATCTTCAAGGGTTGATCTTGGGAAAGTCTTCACTAGGGCTTGGTTCATTGTGCGGCTTCGTTTCCCGTGTTCGTTTTTGCATGTTTCTTGTGATCTTTTGTCATTATCTCAATATCCGTACCTAAAATACACAAGCAACAAACACAAGCATATATTTGGGTATTTTGATGATATTTAATGCATTTCAAGCCCTATTTGGAAGATGAGACTATGTATAAAAGCAGTCTCATCAGTACCACCGGCGGCGGCATTGATCGTGTCACGATCACGAAAAGTGAGACCATTGTAGAAGGTGTCAATGAGAGTGACGGGGAGCATATTGTGATTTGGACAGCGGTCGATCAAATCATTGTATCGTTCCCAAGCATCGAAAAGTGATTCATCATTCTCTTGCATGAATCCACTGATTTGGTTACGAAGGCTAGTGACCATGGATGGGGGAAAGTAGCGTGATAAAAAGCGTTGAGTCATGTCATTCCACGTATGAATAGAATTCTTAGTAAGACGGTCAAACCATTTTTCGGCGTGGTGTGAAAGCGAGTGGGGAAAAAGTTGGAGGCGAAGGTCATCCATAGAGACACCGGAGCACTTCATGCTTTGGGTAATGGTAATGAATTTGTCGAGGTGTTTGTTGGCATCATCATTCGGAATTCCACGAAATGGGTTAGTCTGCACTTGCTGGATCATGTGATGCTTCAACGAAAACTCCTGAGCCGTGACGTGCATTGGCGCAATCGGGCCTCCGCGTCCGTTCATGGTGGGTTGACACAATTCCTCCATGGTTCGTAAATCAGGTAGGTGAACATTGTTGTTATTCAAATTGGGTTGAGGTGGGTGATTATTGTTGTTACTAACACCAGCCATAGCTAAATCTTCACGAGTCTCGGGCTCAGAATAGTTCGAAGATCTAGTACGCATACACCTGCAGAAGAAGAAAAAAATACACAAAGAATATATCTATATAATCTTTTTGGTGCAAAACCTTTGGAAAAGAATTGCTTTTTATGATTTTTTAATGTTTTTGTATTTTTGAAGAGTTTTATATTTTTTAGGATTTTTGAAAATTTTTAAAGCAAGGAAAATAACGTTCAAAGAACGGATCCCAAAATTCAATGCGTCTCTCACTAGAAACCGTTTATCGTAACGAAAAGAGCCGGCAGCGGCGCCATTTAATACTTTCGCTTTTGGCTAGGTATAAAAATTCGTTGTTCCGATCCTTTCGAATTGAAAACCGGTCTTAAGTGCGACTCAATCGTCTTTTGGTGAATCAAGAGAATGGTTTGGTTTTGATTATCTATTTTAATATAATAGCAAGTAATTAAAGTGTCGTTGAGTAAAATGGAAGAATAAAGATTAAGACTAAAATGACGAGTAAAAATAAATACATGTAAACTTAAAGGTAACAATGGAAAAGTACTAGCGCACTAAAGAAAACTAACACTTGGAAAATTTTCTAAAAATAAGAACTTAGTTGAAAAGCACTAAAAGAAAGTAAGATCGGAATATCAAACAAATGCAAACAATCGGAATAAGCCCGAAAAAGGTGTCCCGATCGGAATGTATTCCGATCGGTTGATCGGAAAGTTGGTAGGACCCGTGATCGGAATATGTAACAAAAAGGGGCAATCGGAATACTACACAAGGTCCTAAATCGGAATACCAATCAAAGACCCAAATCAGAATAAGGAAATAAGGTTCAATCGGAATGTGGGAGGAGTCTCAATCGGAATATGTTGCTAAGAGTACCAATCGGAATACGCAAGAAGGGGTCAGATCGGAAACGAAAGCCCTAATCCGATTGATCAATCGGAATATAAAGATGGAGTCTGCTCGGAATACTTCAATCGGAAAGGGGTTTATCTCCCTTTCCGAAATCTAAGGGATTCGGTTAGCAAGCAAGAAAATAAGCTATTAGATTGAGCTTATCTCCAAACTAAAACGAATCAAGGCTTAATCGGATAAAATAAGCACTAATCTCAACTTATCTAACCTCAAAATAAGCAACTTTTTGGATCAAACAATAAAAACATAAACTTTTTAAGGAAGCTTTTTATAAAGTAAATAAGCTAATCATAAAAATAAGCCAATAAGCACAAAAGTCTTAAAGCTTAATCAAATGAAAACTTATGAAATGATCAAAAGATTAACTTTTTAAGCACGAAATCATTAAGAACAACACGGATCTATTGATAATCGCACCAAAATCAATCTTGAATCAAAGAAAAGTAGAATGAGATTAAGGATTTAAAGCTTAAAATAGAACTTGATTAATGAAAATAAGCAATACAAAGTGTTTAATCTTGAAAGATTAAAAGAAAACGATGAAACTTAGTGAGAGAAAGTTTAAGACTTTCTCTCTCTAAAAAGTGAAAAACTAAAATTAAAGACTAACTAGCTAGCTAACCACCCTCCTAATGACTATTAGGAGGGTAATTATAGGAAAGGTGGAAGGAGTGCATGTGTTGCATCTTCTTTCTTGCTTTCTTCACGTTTTCTCGACTCGACTTTAATTCCTTGTCTTTGTCGTCTCGGGATTTGAACTTTGTCTTTTAATTTTCTTCTTCTATTAGACTTAAGTTCTTCGACTTCGTTAAACTTCCGTCTTTAGACTTTTTCTTCGATAAATCTTCAGAATAGGCCTTGGACTTCCGTTCTTTTTGCACTCTTGATCTTCTGACTTCGTCTTTTCCCGTTTTCTTCGATAAAAGCCCGTGAAAGCCCGTGTTTTCTTCCTTTTTCATATTTTGGTCCTAAAACACAATAAAAACACAATAAAAACACAAACCACGCATAATTCCGACTTTTACGACATAAATCACACGTTTTGGTCTTGTTATTATTTGAAATAAGTGGTAAAAGGATAAGTGTTTTCACACTTATTATGGACATAAGAAACATGAATCCACTAGTCCAAACCCTAGTAATTGAAGGACTTAGAGCTGAAAAGCAATAAGATATTTTCTTGTTCTTTTGTTTTGTAATTTGTAATTTTTATGAATGAATGAATATCTGATTTTTATAAGTATTTTATGTTTTAGTGCAAGTAAGAAGAAGTTCTTATGCTCACTTACTACTGATTTTAACTTAGGCTGTTTGTATATCCAAATAGGGAGAGACTGTTGGGTTAGTATTTACTAACACTGAAGCAACTCTGGGATTTAAATATAAAATCCCATAAGTTTTGTGTGTTCAGCAGAATGGTGGCTCTGCTAAAGCACGACCAGAGGAACAAAGATTCCTACTGAAGAATGTTTTGTTGAAGAAAGTTCATCCTTCCTCTTCCAAAGAACTTAGAAGACAAGAAGTCTTTGCTTCAGTGACCAGTCGGTCTAGTTGCTGAAGAACAAGTCCTGAAGAAGAGCATTCAGTTCAGTTTGGTCTGACAATACCAAATTGTATGATGTCGATCTCCTCTAGGACACTGAAGACACTTCAGTCATCCTGAGGGTTTACACTAGGCAGGAAAAAGATCGGCTTTAAGTCAAACAAGAAAGCATGTCTCCTTGGGAAAAGGTTGCTTATAAAGCTAGTTATAAGTACAACCTTTAGTCCTTTCCTAGTTAGAATATTAAAACCTTTTACTGATTATCATGTGGGACATTCAACCACCCACTAGATAATCAATGCATGGTTATTTTTGTACATGTAAACCCTAATATGTGTTTCCTATAAAAGGAACGCATCAAGAAGAGAATTGGCTAACTCTTGTACTCGAAAGATATAACTCTTCCTAGAGCCCATTATCTCCTAACACCAACCTAACCATATGCGAAAAGCTTATGAACGTTTTGGAGTTTGTAGTTTAAGTAGAGGATATCACCAAACATTTTCAATCAACCACTTTGCAATTCCGCAAGTAAAGTGGGTTATAGATTCTTTATTAAGTTTTTAATAAAATATCTATACGTTGAAAAGTATTGGATATTCTTGTTTTAATCGTTTAAGTTTGTTATTGATTTGTTAAAACAACTCACTTGAATCCTATAAGAAATATATTACTTAAGGTTGATAAGTAGTATCGTGTTAAAGGGACCAACACTAAGTAACTGTTACTAGTCAATGTGACTCACACTAGCAATAATATGTGGATATTTAATACATGAAAAGATAAAATGTCACTTAACTTCACTAGTAGTAAAACACTTCAAGTGTCGTCAAAACAAGTGGGAGTAATACATTTTATACAAATGACATACATGAAAAGTTGTCAATTTCAATGGGAGCTATATGTTGCTCACTTTAATTCTTGTTGAACTTGATATAATGAATTACTTTCCTAGTTTGAAGCATCTTCATTTAATGAGAATCACCATGTACTATCTTAGATAACCGGTTTCCTTTTGATTTATCGCTTCTATTTAAAGTCCCTAATAACTGCTTGAAATGATTAACAAAGATAACTAACACAAGTAAATACTTTTCAAACGTAAGACTTTATTATTGTATACAAGTATTACATGTGTTATGGATAACACAGTTTGATGACAATGTGTTGTGTACACTTTGGACAAATAAAGATAACTTAAGAACACAGGCACATCTGTTCATTCAATAAGTTTCTAAGGAGTTAATGTGTGAAATCTAACAAAGTGAACAACATTAACTCTAGCCTACATATCATATTCATAGTGGTACGAGGTTGACTTTGATAACTGGTTGATGATGCCTACACAATACAAACAATGTCAGACATCAGTCACAAGATGCTCTTCTATTCTTGGTAGTCTGCCATAACGCTTTAGGGAAACAGAGCTGACACAGTTTCCCTTTTCTTCATACCTTGTACTTTAGGCTGCATAACTTCCTGCCTAAACACTTAGGTATGTCCAAAGTGTATAGAGTGTTAACAGGATATTGCCACCCCTGTTAACACTCAACCACTCAGAGTCCCTGATACATCTTGGCTGTTATCCATCACAACCAGTGAGTATGTCTTCAAGTAATCTTCGACTTCCTTGACAATGTCTCTGACATGGACTCCTCTACGGTTGCTCACAGAGACTTAGAACTATGTGAGTCTTGGGTTACTTGCCTGTCACCTAGGCACAGGCAAGTTAATATCAAACAACTTAATTTACGTTTAAATCTATGACCCAGGAAATTCTAACAAACTTAGATTCCCAACAATCTCCCCTATTTAAACATAAATACAACTAGATCTAAATTAGTTATAGTAAGTGAGATAATAGCTTCTTCTTACACATAATAGATCTAATAAACAACTTCATAATTCATTAATGCATAGAAAAATTACAAGTACAATACATGAGTACAACAAAAATATGAGTGTGATAATTTAGCTGTGAAAACTTCAATAATCATCATTCTTTATTCTTTCTTTAGCTTTAAAGATGTCTTTCCTGGTATCCAATTCATCTTGCAAAGCTTGGGCAAACACTTTGGAATACTCAGAGTTAATTTTAAGCACTCTCTGAAACACTAAAAGCTGAATAGTTGAAGCCAACCCCAGCTCACTTTCCCTTTGAAAGACATATTGACATCCACTGTTCATGAATTCCATTCCTTTTTTAGGCTCTGTGTAAGTTTGTCCATCAATGGGTCCAACAATTCCATTTGGTAAGACAAGATCCCTGTGCATTCCATCCACTTGAATGTCGTTTGTGACGAAGGTCTCTTTAAGGAATTGAGTCATCCTTTTCCTTTTATTCTCAGTCTTTGTTGGTTCTGGTTCAAATAGTTGTGGGGGTGGATCAACTTTGAGCTTAGCTGTAGTCTCTTTAACCCAGTTGAATTTAGCTCTAATAGTCTTTAACCGATGAAAATTTGCCTGTCCAGTCTTTTTCTCAGCTAAAGCCTCCAATTAAAACCATTCTAATAGACCAAGTGTTTTTAACTTGAAGTTATAAAATATGTCCATGTTGGCCTGTTGATTATCTCTCAAAATTACCATCTGTAGTGTGTGAGTAGATTTTTGAGTTGTATATTTAAACTTGGTAATTTTTCCTGGAGCATATCTTGAGATTACACATGCATCATAGTCAGCTTTTACCTTTTTCTTAGCCTCTGTGCGTTTTACCTCCATTTCCCTTAACCTTTTTCTTTTCTCCTCTTTGAGTTGAGGAGACATGGCTTTCAGCTTGGCTTCATCCAGCTCTTTGGTCTTCTTGATTTCATTTAACCTTTTGAATTCAAGTGCCTATTTTTCTATTTCTTCAGCTGTTAGAGCTTTTTCATTTGCAGATTTGAAGGTTTAAAATTAATATAGTTTAGTGGTTGATCCTCATGTCTCTAGCATCGCAGCTACTTTCTTTAGTTTGGAATCTGAGTCTACCATAACTATTTCCTTTCCTTTCTTTGAGACAGAGGATAATTCACTTGATTTTGCAAGCTCTTCAGCGCTTTTGAGAAATGCCATCTGAGCTTGACTTTGTACAACCTTTGGTAGGGAGGTAACAATGAATTTAAGTTTCTTAGTAGCTAGTTCACCATCGTCCACAGCCTCATCGGTGTTAACCAAAGACAAGGATTTTGATGTATCAGCTCCTTGGTCATTCTGTTGCCCCCCCTTAATTTCATCATCATCATGTATAGTAATGGGTGTGATGACTTGTAGTGGGATGGGTGTAGAGATGATGTTTTCAGCTGTACCTGTGGTAGTGTTCACAAGTTCAAGTTTAAGTAAATCAACTTTCTCCTCCTTACGTTTAGCCTGTCTCTGCAGACGCTTGACTGAACGTGACTGGATGTACTTGGCAACCTGTTCAACTGATGTAGCCATTTTTCTTTCCCTGTTCCTTGATCCCTGGCAATTTTTAGAAGCCTATTGCAATTGCGGTGAACAGAGCGATCAACATGCCCAGGCAAATAGTGTGTGTGACGTTTTTGTCTTTCGTACAAAGCCTCAAACTCTTTGTGCATAGCCAACTCATGAGCTGAGAACATGTCAGGGACTTTAGTACTGATGGCATCTTTGATTCGAGTGGTTAAGTGGCTAAGTCCCTGAGAAACTCCTTTCCTTGTGCCATCTTTGATAGTGTCACACCCCACTTTGGCGGAATATGGGGTGCGACGTATGGATATCATCAGAACAATAGCGTGTCTATAGAGATAACTAAATGAATTAGAAATATCATAAATGGGTGACACAATGTCATGACAATATCACAAACAATGCAGGCGTCTAGGTAAGTAGGTAACAGGTCTACCCCTTAGCAAAGACATACAAATACACACATCAACATATAGGTGTCC
This sequence comes from Glebionis coronaria, assembly GCA_025667525.1. Taxonomy (NCBI): domain Eukaryota; kingdom Viridiplantae; phylum Streptophyta; class Magnoliopsida; order Asterales; family Asteraceae; genus Glebionis; species Glebionis coronaria. The sequence goes on from CM046877.1 coordinate 358,154,185, forward strand.
ACAATGTATCACTTATTCAAACATAAAATAAAGGCTAAGAGGAATGGGGGTTCCTCCAAATGCAATCCTAAGCCTTCTAGCTAGCCACTCCTATTCTCATGCTTAACCACATTCTCACCTGAAAGAGACACTAAAACACGTCAACAATAATGCTGGTGAGAGTCATAGGTTTATACTCCAACTTTAAATCAATTATAAGCTGTGAATAACAACCACTAACAAATGAACATATAGAAAATATGCTACAATTATGTATTAACAACAAGCATTCAAGATTAACCAATCACTAAAATCCATGGCTCCAAGCCTTACCAATCACCACAATTCCAAGGCTCCAATCCTTACCAATCACCATGTTCCCATAGGTACCCATACACCTATGAACCAATCCCAAGGCCCCGCCTTGCCAACATCCCCTTGGTACCAATTGAAACCACAATAACTGAGACGGTACGTGTCCCCCGATCCAAATCATAAACACAATCAATAATCACATAGAAGTTAATCACATAAGTCCACACACACACACACCCATCACAAACCATAAAAACATTCACAGCATTAGTTACAAAACCATACAGTGTCTCTTCCATCCCATCTGGAAGTCAAAAAAATTAAAGATATGGGACTACAAAACTCACCTGAACAAGCTTCTCCAAGTACCCGCGCTCTAGCACAAATTTAAACACACAAACGTACACATTCAAGACATGAACCACATACCAAAATGGATCATCAATCTATGATGGATATCTAACCTTCTCCTACAACTTAACCCTATTTATATGCCATATGAATCTCATTACACCCCTATATAAATCCCTTAACTTAGTTTAGTTCATAACTCATGTCGTTAACATTTAACCCAAAACAGTCCCGTTTTTCATACTTCCAACTATTGGTCTAACACCCCTTAACCAAAGTAACATGCCCTGTAAAAGAAACCATATTCCCTTACATGTGTTAGCTAACTCTCCCCTTTTTCCGCAACCTTAAAGCTACTGTTAAGGCCTCCATATATATATATATATATATATATATATATATATATATATATATATATATATATATATATATATATATATATATATATATATATATATATATATATATATATATATATATATATATATATATATATATATATATATATATATATATATATATATATATATATATATATATATATATATATATATATATATATATATATATATATATATATATATATATATATATATATATATATATACTTTTACCTATCTAGAATTTACTGATTTTGAGCATATGAAAAGTTTGTTATGATCAGAGGGTCTTACTCTAACCCATTTGTTTAGCCCTCCTCCAGATCTTTTATTTAATATATAATCTAAGTCTCATGTTCGTTTGAAGGTTCAATTATACTCCTAAGTACCCTAAACATCTTAAAACATTAATTTAAACCCGACTGATTTCAAAACTGCTTTGACCTCCAACTGTTGTAACCTGTTTTTGACCCACTTCCCAACCTTCAATTAAATTATAGTTTCTTGCATTTGAAAGCCAATTCAAATACCTTTTCAGGGATATAAGATTCGAAAACTAAAAGTTTGTAGAACTCCAGATATGATCAAAATAATGCACCAAAAATTCTGACCAGTTTTTAATTACGAATTTAATTGAATTAACCTAATTAATTATTCATAATTTATTTAATCACAAACCCTAATTTATCTAATCATTATAATAACATAAATTCTCAGATTTTAATTTTTCTCTAACCCTAAATCCATCATAATTGATGTTTACATGAATTAGAAACATGATTTTTACCTCTAATCTTCAAAGGATTGATTTTTCTTGAAAACCCTAACCTACATTGATGTATTTTCGACCCTATAGTTGATATAAGTCGTTCATGGCCTTTAGGGGTCTTAATTTATTTAAAACACCTTTCCTAATCTAAATTTAAGGCTAAAACTAAAACTTTCCATATTTTCTAACCACTTCCACCAAATTGGCCCATAACCGACCCAAATAGCCTTTTGCTTTATTTTTTTAATTATTTACTGTAAATTAACTATTAATTATCATTACCTTAAATTTCTTTAATTTATTTCTGCTCCTAAAACCTCCAAAACCGCTAAACCGTAAGACTAGTCAATTTACGCGTACACCGTAAAAAGACGTAAAAATATACAGTTTTATAAAAACTCTTAGAATATGAAATAAACTATACAAATAAGTTCTAAATTACTTAAAACCATCCCGTAAATTATTCCCGTGACTAATTACCTCATCCAAAACCTCTTAATGCTAAACCTTAAATTGTAAAAATACGATTTTCTATAATACATATACGTATACGTAAAACCACGCAATAACACCATCTCATTTCATAGTCACTACCTTGTGAGCTCATGAACATGAAATAACCGCTCCTCAATTTACTTATCAGTACCATATACCCATAAACGATATCCAAACCTCACTCCAAACACACAAAATAAACACATAAGCACATAAAAGCACATATTTGCACAAAACACCGTAAACTATAGTCTAAGTGACGAACCCCCAAACCATGGTTGTCACATCACTCCCTCCTAATAGAAATCTCGTCCCGAGATTTACTCCTTAGGATCAAACACACAAACGACAAATCACATGAGGATACTTGTTCAAAATGAAGTCTTCTTATGTCCATGTGTACCTTAGTTCATGACTCAATATACCACATATACTAACCAACAATATTTAAATTCATTCCCAAACTCTTGACCTCACAGCCAATAAATCTCACAAATGACACTTTGATTGAACGAAGACTCTTATTAACACAAATCCCGAATAACCATACATGCAAATACGCATTTTCAAACAACATTTACCATTCTTAATACATGAAATATATCATGTATACCATTCAATTCCCTAGGTAATTCTATACCCATAAGATACTGGTCCAATCTTTCCAAATATCATAAATGGACCTACAAAATGTTGGGAATAAATTAAGGCCAGATCACTTGAGCGCTGACAAGAGTAAAACAAGCGTTGACAAGAACAAAACAAGCGCTGACAGCTCAAGCGTTGACAAGATAAAGTCAAGCGTTGACACATTGAAGACAAGCACTGATGGGAAGATATACTCTACGCGTTTATTGTATTCTAGATTACTTCTAGTAAAGATAGGAACAAAAATGTATTTTCTATATTTATCTTTACCTAGAATAGCTGATAGGTAGATTATTGTACAAGGCTTCTTATGTCTATAAAAGAAGACCTTTAGGTTAATGTTTCATATAAGTTTTCATTCATAAACTACTTTCATTGTAAGCAAGTTTGATATTATTAATCAAAGTGAAAGTTTGTTTATATCATTGTGTGTTCTAGTTTAAGTGTTAATTCCGCATAACACTTAGATTATCATAAGCATATACAAAGGTTTCTCTAAGTGTATTACTTGATCTAATCTCGTATACATAAAGCTAAATCGATCTAAGTTTGGGATCAACAAGTGGTATCAGAGCTTGTTGAGGAACTTTTGATCTTAAAGAACACAAAAACCCTAAAAATCACCAAAACCCTAGTTTTCTCAAAAACCCTAACAACATCATGTCAGAAGCAATAACTCCCTCCTCCTCGCCTTTACCAAACATCAAGATTCCCATGCTTGATGCAACCAACTTTGACTTGTGGAAATTCAATTTTGAACAATATCTAGGGATCTATGACTACACACTCTGGGAGATTATTGAATATGGAAACACATTCAATAAGGCTCAAAAGATTGCTAATGCCATTGCTGCAAGAACAGCTGTTGCTGGATGTTCAGAAGCTGACAAGAAGGAAAAACCTGATGATGGTAGAGCTGTGTCTGCTGAAGACATAGCAAAGAAAAGGGTTGACATGAAAACCTTAAATATTCTGAAACTCTCTTTGGGACAAGAGAACCAACATAAATACAGAGGTTATGAATCTGCTAAGGACCTTTGGGAAGCTCTTGCAGTTGCATATGGTGGCAATGCAGACACTAAGGAAGAGAAGAAAAAGCAACTCATGCATGATTATGTTGTCTTCAAAGCTCAACCCAATGAGAAACTGAGTAGTGTGAGAAGCAGATTGCTTGACATTACAAGCAAGTTGTCCTTCATGGGGACACAACTTGATGATGTCGACATTAATGCTACCTTCCTTAAAAGTCTTGGTGAGGTATGGAAGATTGAGGCAAGATTTATTCTTGCCAACAATACTTATAAGAGTTCCTCGTTTGATGACATCTACAACAAACTAAGGCTGCTGGAAGATGAAACTCTTTTAGAGCATGGAAGCAAGTCTACCACCAGTAACATGGCCTTCTTTTCTCATAGTGAAGGACAATTCAATCAGAATGACTCTTACATGCATCCAGTTACTGGATCATCATATGTCAGCGCTGGAACAAGTCCTGTCAACGTCTCCTATTCAGACGCTGACACATTCAAGAGTGACTCCCCAAGAGTTAAACCGGCTGGTTTAGATTTGGATACTGTATGTGCTTATATTGCTTCTTTGCCCAATGGTTCAGTGATTACATATGAGGACCTTGATCAGATAAGTGATGAACACTTGGAAGAGATGGACATTAAGTGGAACATGGCTCTTGCTAGTATAAGAGCAAATAGGTGGAACAGAAGGTTTAAGAAGAAGATGACCTTCAATGCTAAAGACACAACTGGATTTGACAAATCCAAAGTTGAATGCTACAACTGTCATCGTATGGGCACTTCATGAGGGAATGCAGATCTCCTAGAAGATCTGATGCTGGTAAACCCTCAAGTCAGGTTGTTAAAGCCTAGGATTCCAAAGCCATGGTTGCAGTTCAAGGAATTGATGGTATGGGATGGGATTGGAGCTACCTGGCTAAGAATGTTGAAGAGGATAAAGATTTGGTTGCTGAAATTGAAGAAGAAGAGCATGTTGAATATGCTCTCATGGCACACTCCTCCTCTTCATCTGATAATGAGGTATATGATGACGCTTTTTGTAGCAAAGGTTGTAGGTTAAATACTGAAAGACTTAACAAAGAAGTGTTAAGATTATTAGATGATATGAGTACTGAAAGATATAAAATGTCTAATTACCAACTAGCTCTCACTGAAACTGAGAAAATCATTTCTGAATACAAGAAAATGGAATTTGACTTAAAAGATAAAATCAATATCTTAAAACATGAGTTAAATGCTAGTATGGATATTAGAAATATCATGGAAAGGGTTAATGGTGAGTTACAAGCTAAATTAGATGAAGCCATTAAAAACAAAGATAATGTTGGCCTTAAAATTCAAAGATTTGATAGAGCCACACAAACCCTATGAGACTGTGTGAGTAAGCAAAGAGATCCTAAGGACATGACTGGGATTGGGATGAATGATTACTCTGTGGTTCCACCACCAGCTGGTGACTTCTATGGTGTCCAACAAAAGGACCTATCTTGTACAGGTTTGCCACAGCTCCAAGAGGAGGAATTCATTCCTCCACCAAGAGTTGTCACTCCAGTTGAAGAGTATCAACAAAAGTTGACTGACTTGAATGAATGGAAGAAAGCTAACCCTACTTTATTTGTTAAGGATGGCTTACTATGTGAAAGTCCCAATGAGTCAACACCCATTAAGATTACAAACCCAGTCACTGGTAAAGTTGTTGACCTAGGCTCAAACACTGATAGAAAACCTAGCATTAAATATGCAGAGATGTATAGGAATACTAGGTCACCTAAGAGCCAAGTTAGCAATAATGGAACAGGCTTCTTCTCTTCTAGACCTAAGGTTGTGTCTAGAAAAGCTTGTTACACTTGTGGTAGCTTTTCACACTTGGCATACAAGTGTGTCAACGCTCCCAAAGCCAGCGCTGACAGGAACAATTTCAGCGCTGACAGGAACAAAGTCAACATTGTTAGAAAGTCAAACGTTGTCAGACCCAGACCTTGTGCGCAGCAAAGTCCACAATTGATTAGACCTGCCCCATTCTTTACTAGAGGGTCTAACACTCATGGACAAAGACCATTTCAAAAGACAAACACCTGGTCAAATAAGCATGGGGTTTCTGTAGCAAACCCTAGGTTCAACGCTGACAAGGGTAATCTCAGCGTTGACAAGACCAATTCCAACGCTGTCAGAAACGTGACCAGACCTAAATATTTGCAACCACAGGGTAAGGGGTATAAAGCTTCTTCAAGCTTAACATGGAGACCCAAGAAAGATCAAAACCCTAATGATAATGGGATTTCAATGACTTGCAATAGATTTAATTACATTTCAAAGGTCATTACAAAACCTATTGGGGTTAACTGGCTATTTCATCCTAAGAAGGATGAGAATGGGGTTGTTATGAGAACTAAGTCTGTTCTTATTGAACAACCAGATGAATCCAAGTCTTTTAAGACTTGGGTTCCCAAAGAAAACTAATTTGTTTTCTTTATGTGCAGGGCATTCAAAAACAGGTCAATGATTATGGATATTGGGATAGTGGATGCTCAAGGCACATGACAGGGAATGAAGATTACTTAACCAACTTCTCTCCCATTAAGGATGGTGATAAGGTATACTTTGGAGGAGGATATGGTACTATCACAGGCAAAGGAACCCTTCTCACCAAGAATTTGCGTTTTGAGAACGTCTTTCTGGTAAAAGAACTTGATTACAACCTTTTTAGTGTATCACAAGTTTGTGATAACAAAAATAAAGTTCTGTTTACTAATACTGAGTGTTTGGTGTTAAGCAAGGATTTTAAGATCCCTGATGAGAAATATATTGAGTATAGAACACCTAGGCATAAGGACATATATAATATGAATTTGAATGGGATTAAAATGAATAATAATATGTCTTGTTTTTATGCTAAGGCCTCAGTAGATGAGAGTAATTTGTGGCACAGGAGACTAGGGCACATAAATTTTAAAAATATAAATAGGCTTGTGAGACTTGGTTTAGTTGATGATTTGCCTAAGAAGGCCTTCCACAATGACCACTCTTGTGTTGCATGTCTTAAAGGCAAGCAGCACAAGGTCTCATTCAAGTCCAAACAGGTGCACACTAGTTCTAGACCTCTTCATATGCTACACATGGACCTCTTTGGTCCAACCAATATAGAAAGTTTGAATGGTAAGTCATATTGCTTTGTCATCACAGATGACTTTTCTAGGTTTACTTGGACATTCTTTCTAGCTATGAAGAGTGACACAACTGATATTCTAATTGATTTTATCACTCAGATTGAGAAGAGGTCTGGCAATGAGGTTAAAATGCTTAGGAGTGATAATGGTGGAGAATTTAGGAATAAGAAGCTAGATGATTTCTGTGCCAGGAAAGGAATTACAAGGCAATTTAGTATTGCTAGAACCCCACAACAAAATAGGGTTGCTTAGAGGAAAAATAGAACCCTAATTGAAGCAGCCAGAACAATGTTGGCTGATGCTCATTTTCCTATAGCCTTTTGGGCTGAGGCTGTTAACACAACTTGTTATGTTCAAAATAGAGCATTAGTTAACAAAATTCAGAACAAAACACCTTATGAGTTACTTTGGGGTAGAAAACCTAATATTGGTTTTCTCAGACCTTTTGGTTGTCATGTAGTAGTTTTAGACACTAGTGATGCCTTAAGGAAATTTAGTGCAAAAGGTGATGAGGGTTACTTCATGGGGTATTCAGTGCAGAGCAAGGGATATAGGGTTTATCTTAAAGAAGAAAAACGTATACTTGAAAGAGTACATGTTAGGTTTTTAGAAAATAAGCCTAGTGATCCTGAAAGTGGTCCTAATTGGTTGTTTGACTTGGAACCTTTATCTAGAACTTTAAATTATATGCATGTCACTAATCCAGACATTGTGAATGTAACTTCAAATGTTATGGAGGAACAAGTTGTTGATGTTTCAGGTACTCAGGTTCATGAAAAGGTTGGATCACAAGCAGAAAAGACATCTCCTATCCAAGAATATGTTACAATTCCCATTTGGACAGATGCTTTTGCTGCTGCTGCTGCTGCTGAACAAGATAATGGTGGTTTCAAAGCACCACCAGATACAAACATGCATGGTCCTTCAGGCGCTGACAAAGGCAAATCTAGCGCTGACAAGACCAATTCAGACGTTGATGGTTCAGACATTGACAACAACAGTTCAAGCGTTGTTAGCCAAAGTGCTGACAAACAAGGTTCAGACGTTGACAACACTTTTGCACATCTTTTCTCTTCCACTTTTGAACAAGGTGAACCTTCCAATTCTTATGAAGAAGGTCATCCCTATGTTGATATAAGAGAGTCTGATGAAGAAGATATTGGCAACATGGAGAATGAAGTTGAAGATACCAGACTTTTTGAGGGAGGAATTCTTACTTCAGTCATAAAGAATCATCCTCCTTCTCAAATCATTGGTAATGTTAATACTCCAGTTCAGACTAGAAGATCTCATCAAGGTCTTGGTGGGTTTATTGCCAGTATTCACAAGAAGGTTGATACCCCTCTTGTGCAAGCATGTTTGTTTGCCTGTTTTTTGTCACAACAGGAACCCAAGAAAATATTTGATGCTCTCAAAGAACCAAGTTGGGTGGAAGCAATGCAGGATGAGCTTCACCAATTTGCAATTCAGGATGTTTGGGAGCTGGTTGATTGTCCCAAATATGTTAGACCTATAGGGACAAGATGGGTTCTAAGGAACAAAAGAGATGAAAGAGGCATTGTGGTCAGAAACAAGGCAAGATTAGTGGCTCAGGGATATACACAAGAGGAGGAGATAGACTATGAGGAAGTCGTTGCACCAGTTGTAAGGATTGAAGCTATAAGGATTTTTCTAGCCTATGCATCCTGCATGGGCTTCACAGTCTATCAAATGGATGTCAAGAGTGCCTTCCTCTATGGAACTATTGTTGAGGAAGTATATGTGATGCAACCTCCTGGTTTTGAGGATCCAGAACATCCAGATAAAGTGTATAGAGTCAAAAAGGCTATGTATAGCCTTCATCAAGCCCCTAGAGCATGGTATGGTACTTTGTCTACCTATTTGGTGGACTATGGATTCAAGAGGGGCCTCATAGATCAGACACTGTTTACAAAGAAGAAAGGCAAGGATGTGTTGCTTGTCCAGGTCTATGTTGATGATATCATTTTTGGGTCTACTGATCCAAAGATGAGTGAGGATTTCTCCAAGCTTATGACAGACAAATTCAAGATGAGTGCTATGGGGGAGATGAACTTCTTTCTTGGTTTACAAGTTCAGCAGAAAGAAGATGGTATCTTCATCTCCCAGGATAAATATGTTGCTGAGATCTTGAAGAAATTTGGCTTTTCTCCACATGAAAAGAGGGCTACTACTCCTATGGATAGAGAACACCCTTGGGGAAAGATTGGAGATGGGAAAGATGTTGATGTCAGGCACTATAGATCCATGATTGGATCCTTGATGTATCTTACTGCCTCCAGACCTGACATCATGTTTGCTGTGTGTGCTTGTACACGCCATCAAGTGACTCCCAAAGAATGTCACCTTTATGCTGTAAAGAGGATCTTTAGGTACCTAAGATGCTATCCTGGTCTTGGTTTGTGGTACCCAAAGGATTCACCATTGGAGCTGATTGCATATTCAGATAGTGATTATGGAGGTGATAAATTTGATAGGAAATCCACAACTGGTGGATGTCAGTTTCTTGGGAGTAGGTTGATATCTTGGCAAAGCAAGAAAAAAACAGTGGTGGCTAATTCTACAACTGAAGCTGAGTATGTTGCTGCAGCTGCTTGTTGTGGACAAGTTTTATGGATTCAGAACCAGCTGTTGGACTATGGGTATAATTTCATGCATACTAAGATATTTGTTGACAATAACAGCACTTTATGCATCATTAAGAATCCTGTACATCATTCTAAAACTAAACACATAGAAATTAGACACCATTTTATAAGAGATTGCTTTGAAAAAGGTTTAATACAACCAGATAGGGTTGACACTGAGGAAAATGTGTCAGATTTATTAACTAAACCTTTTGATGCTGGGAGGTTTCAATACTTGGTAACAAGTATTGGAATGGTCAATCTCACATAATATGTGTTTTGGAATTTTTGTAAAAGTATGTACAGGATGATGCATTGTTATTGGTCTTATTGATGATTTAGATTTTCCACTATATTTTTCTAACACTGACAAAGGTTGCTTGAACACTGATAAGTGTTTTGTAACGTTGTCAGCAATATAATTGTCTAACGCTGACAAAGCTTCCCTCAACGCTGTCATGTGTTATTGGGGCGTTGTCAGCAACAATGTTAGTTTTGTGGTTTTCAATCTAAATGTGCAGATGGTGTTAGAGGTATACCATTGGATACAGAGTTGCTTATGGATCAATGGAGAAGCATTTGGACAAGTTTTTTTTTATGGATGATGGTTGGAATTTCAAATTCCTATCTTGACATAAATTTTTATGTTCATGCATATTTTGGCAAACTTTTGTATCATAGTTTAAGGGGAGGTTTTAGGAACCTTTAGGATGTTTGGGTATCCATATGATACTCTTATCACAATTCTAGATTGTGTCCACAGGTGAGTATGAGTTAGTTTTACTAAATCATGAGGCACTGTAGCATGCAAAGTTGATATACTATGCATGCTGCCAAGACATTTTTGACCTAGAATTTGTTGTGGTCTGTTGGGAGACTTGGGAATAATTTTGTTATGGGATTTACCTGGGAGTAACAAGGAATTTTGTAAGGTAACTTGGTTGTTAAGAGTTTTGGTTAGCAAGGGGCACTATAGGACTGTTATGTCTATCTTGCTTAAGCAAGTGTGCATAACTGGGCAGTGCTTGCCGTCCTATAATAATTATCAGCTTGTTGGTTATCTTCTCTAGGATAAATTACTTTGTTAAGGTCATTTTTCATTTTTAAACATTTTTATTTTTGGACGCTGACAAGTATATTTCCAAGCGTTGTTGTGACCAATTTAGACGCTGACATGGCTATAGGAAAACGTTGACAAGATTATAGCCGTTGGGCGTTGATAGGTTATTTTTGACCGTTGACACTCAATGGGACCTACCCAGTTGTTATTTTTGACATATTTTTAGGCCGTAATTTTAGGAGTTGTTACTTTTCATTTAATGCATGAGATAAACTTATAATTTTTCAATATTTTCATGATTGCTTTTTAAAAATACTTGCCTATTTTTGGGCCTATCACATGCTTTTTCTTCTCCTATAAATTTGGCTCCTATTTTAAACAGGGTATCTATAATTCTTGTCTAACATAATTTTCTCTTATCAACTTCATCTTCCTCACTTAAATTTAACAGCTTTCAATAATGGCACCAAAGTTTAAACCATCAGAATTGGAATTGGGGTTCAGAAGTCAACATAACATGATCGCGTATCTTGAAGCTGATGATACTCTGTTTCCTCAATACACACAAATGGTGGCGTATTTGAACGCATCCCCCTTAAGGTATTCTCTTTCTGATGCACCACTCATTCCAGTCACACATATTAAGCAGTTTTGGAACACTGACAGTTCCTCAGCAGTTAATAGAGTGACTACATTGACTTCTATTGTTCATGGGAGACCTTGGGTGGTTACTGAGGCTTTGGTACGCCAAGCCTTGCATCTTGATGATGCTGATGGTATAGCCACCCTTCCCATTAATGAAATAGAACAAGGGCTTAGGGCTTTGGGATATCCTTTTCCTGATGAATGTACCTTAAACAAGTATCATAAGCAGGAATTTCCCCCAGCCTGGAAGTACCTCATACATGTCCTCCTTCAATGTTTGAGTCCCAAATGCACTGCACACAATGAGATCAATAGATCCATTGCAAGTGCTATTGTGTGCATTGCAACAGGGAAAAAATTTAATTATTCTAAAATGATTTTTGAGGGCATGTGTAAAAATAAGGGGAACAAAATGACTTTAGCTTATCCCCGTTTTTTACAAATGGTTTTTGATGTCCAAGGATACCGCACAAGGGATCATAATGATTTCTATAAGATCCCTGAGCAAAAGAAAGCTATTTTTATGAAGATGAACTCACCACCCCATCGTGACCTACCCTTAACCCAAGCTATGCTTGCTGTTATTGCAGCAGCACAACCCCAACCAGACCCTCAACCCCAAATTGACCCCCAACCACAAAATGACCCAATCCCTGAACCATTACCTTCACCTGAACCTATGCAACTTGACCAAGATCCCTTCGACGCTGACACATTAAATGTTGGCGTTGATGTGCCTATTTCTAACGTTGACACACAACCTTCACAAACCCAAACACCCCTTAACCAACCCACATCCACCCATTCTTCCACACCATCTTCCACACCTCCTGAATATAGGTTGATGAAATGCCAAAGGACTACTGGAGTGTTCTCCTCTGGTGGTCCTAGCCATGTAGCATAGAGAACCACCACCACAAGTGTGGCTGGTGACCTGGATGAGGCTAGGACTATTGGTTCTGGCTTAGAAGCTGGCCAAGGCAGTCCTACCATCATTAAGTCCTCATCCTTGCCCAATGAATCTGACTTAGGAGGTCAAATCCCCATTTCAGAAGAGGGCAGACTGGAACCAATGACTCTTATGGAATTAACGGCAGTCTGCATGAGCTTGCAAAAGAAAAATGCAGACTTAGTACAAGTTGTCAGCTCACAAGGCCTTGAACTCAAGCAATTGAGGGAGAGGATTGTTGTTTTGGAGAGTGCTAGTGCAAGGAGGGGTATGGGGGAATCTTCCAAAGGGGAGGAAGATCCAATAAATCTAAGTGATAAGGGCAGCCATGATGGTCAATCATTGGATGTTTCTGAGGCTCTTACAACTTTGAAGAAACAAACAGGTTTTGATACGTCCTTAGCTTCTCCTAACAACTTGAATTTCTCATTTACATATATGTTGGAAGAAGTTACAAAAGGCGCTGAGGCAGGATATTTGGGCGTTGACAAGGAGAATTTGGACGCTGACAGAAACATTTTGGGCGCTGATAGAACAAAATTGGGCGTTGACAGACCTGCATATGAGGGTGATGTATCCCAGTCATCATTCATCATCAAGGAGGTTTCTACATAGGTATCACCATCTACCTTACCAACCATTGCACCATCAGATAAAGGTAAGGGTATAATGGTAGAGGAGATTGTTCCAAAGGATGCAGCTCAAGTTGAATTTGATAGAAGATTGGCTGCACAAATCATGGAACAAGATAAAAAGGAGGAGTCACCATTTGTTGTGACTTCAGAAGAAGGAAGTGATGGAGCTAGCTCAGACTCAAGTGTGATGATTATAGAACCAGAAAGACTTGAGTATGGTGATGAGTTGGCTAAGGAGAAGCTGAGAGAGTTGAAATTGCAGGTTGACTTTGACATGCCAGAGGTGGTTCAAATGTACAATGCTTGGGAAGAAAGATGTATGGAGAATCCAGATTTGACCATTTCAGATCAAATATGGGGTTTGGAGATTCTTCTTAGAGTTCAGAAGGATTGCCAGGTAATTTTGAAACACAAGGCAAGTAATATTCTCTCATTGTTGAAAAGGGATAGAAGAGAGCATTACTTCATGTTGCTCAGATGTCATGGAGTTGGATGGACTTATCAGAAGTTGAGGGCATTGACATTTGATCAGTTGGATTGCAAGGCATATCCCATTTGGGTAAGAGTGCAGGAAGCAAACACTCTCAGACTTCTTTCTGATGAAAGAAAGGAAGAACTTGCAGAAGAAATGGAGCTCAAGAAAGCTATGTTTGTTCCCAGACCAGTGAAGAAGGGAATTTCTCTTGAGTTTCCCAAAGATATGGATCCACTATATCTAAGTGAAGCTGTTATAAGAAAGAGCCTCAAGCTCTCACCATTAGAAGCTTCAGATATGGTGCAAGTGTTACCATCAGATTCCAGAAACCCAATTGTGAGCTATGAAGAAGATGAATGTGGGTTTTGGAAGATTGGCAGATATGGTAAAGAGGTACACACTTTTACCACTCTCATATCTTTATTTGCAAGTTGGGATAGAGAAGACTTGGTTGATCTATGGAGATTGCTAGAGACCAAGTATGAGGCTGAAGCACCAACTTCAGCTAATGGAATAAAATTGTGGTCCACATTCAAAAGAATGTGTGGACCAAAAGATGAGGATCCTGCTATTTGGAAGGATCCTAAAGATGACCTCAGTGGACTTCAATGGAGATTATATTCAGCTGCTGGTGTTTACCATTTAAGTTCTACAAAGTTTGCTGAGTATCTACTTGTGGATGGTCAATATTTCATATCCAAGGCTATTTTGGAGAAGATGAAGGACACTCAGCTGGAGATTGATTATTCAAGTGACGTGGCAAAATATTTGATTAGATTTATTCATTACCAATATGAGAAGATTTGTAAGATTCCTCCTAGTCCTTAATGCTTATTCAGAAACTTGATCATAAGAGTGGATATCAAGTTTATGGGAGGATTGTTGGGAATAAATTAAGGCCAGATCACTTGAGCGCTGACAAGAGTAAAACAAGCGTTGACAAGAACAAAACAAGCGCTGACAGCTCAAGCGTTGACAAGATAAAGTCAAGCGTTGACACATTGAAGACAAGCACTGATGGGAAGATATACTCTACGCGTTTATTGTATTCTAGATTACTTCTAGTAAAGATAGGAACAACAATGTATTTTCTATATTTATCTTTACCTAGAATAGCTGATACGTAGATTATTGTACAAGGCTTCTTATGTCTATAAAAGAAGACCTTTAGGTTAATGTTTCATATGAGTTTTCATTCATAAACTACTTTCATTGTAAGCAAGTTTGATATTATTAATCAAAGTGAAAGTTTGTTTATATCATTGTGTGTTCTAGTTTAAGTGTTAATTCCGCATAACACTTAGATTATCATAAGCATATACAAAGGTTTCTCTAAGTGTATTACTTGATCTAATCTCGTATACATAAAGCTAAATCGATCTAAGTTTGGGATCAACACAAAACTCGTCATCAACTTTTCCCTTTTACCAAAACATGTCACCCATTACTAAAGGTGAAATTTCCTACATAACTTTGTCACTAAACTCTAGTGATTTCCTCTTTTTCAACATATCATCTCTTGTTACTCTCATCCTTTCCACAAACACCATTTCCACATTAGTAGTCTCTTTCACGAATTTTAATCCACCATCAGGACAACTCACCCTATCCTTCCCTATAGTGCCTCAAATGGCATTCATCGACTTCTAATATGATAACTATTATTATATGAAAACTCAGACATCGCTAAGGAGTTTCCCACATCCCTCTAAATCAGTCACCCAAGGTCTCAACACGACTCCTATACTTGTATCAATTTCCCACTTCGTCCATCATTTTCCAATTAGCTGGATATACTCATATCCAATCATGTTCATCAACTTCCTTTAGTCCATACCGCAAACTACTTAAAAATTCCAATTTCCTTACACAAGTGACCTATGACGATAGCTCACATATTTATTAGTTTATCAAACGAGGCTCTACCAATCCAAATCAACTTATGATATATACACATCACCAAAAGGACGGTTATCTCAGTTAGTCTATCAACTGCCATCCAAACCAATGCTACAACTACTTCCATAAAATTTGGATAGATCATTAGTAGCACCTATACACTTCTTTCTCACTTTTCTCCATGAAAGATTTTTTCCCCTGATACTCAACACTTCCTTTATACCTACACAATGTCTTACCTTCAAGGTCATAGTGCTCCTCATCTTGTCTTAATTAGACCAAGCCCTTTGTCTCTCATGACACGTCACATCTATAACTCCTCAACCATTCGATTATCGATACTAAGCCTTCCAATCAAACAGTATAGGTCAGTTGCATTTCCTTTCCACACTACAACAATATTAGCATGCTTAGTGCCTTAGTCTACTCATTAGGCTATACCAAAGTTTTACCTTCGGTTCCTATCTCGACCTATTTCATTCATGATTTACATCTATCCACACTTCCTTCTTCTTCCTCGGCTCATGACATACATCACGATGTTATGCTTCCCGTCTTTCAAGTCATCTATACCTCAAAATTTTTCCAAGTAGCTTCACTTGTTTTTTCTCACGATCAGTTCTCCTACTCCCTCCTAATAGGGACAGACTAGAGTTTTATGTGATCCCATGCGATCACACTCTCATCTTATACCCATATTAGTTTCCATTTGTCTAAACTAATCCATATTTTAAATTCTTATTCAAATCTCATACTTCTATTTTGATCTTGCACCCAACATGAGATACTTTCAATCATCATTTTCTAGGAATACTTGGTTCTCTCCTTCCATGGTTCTCCCTAATTCCCTCACTATCACGTCCAACCAAAACTTCTCACTCAATTCATCTAGTCTATGGAAATCGTTTGTGCATTGGATAATGCATAACTGTCTCTTCCAAAGATCTTTCATAACACCTTCAAAAAACCGACTCTCTAATCACTTCTCTATGAACTTATTCAGCTCAACTTCACTACTCATCCCTCGATATTGATTACCACAAAAATTCTATCCGCGTAGTCACTCGACTCCCCTTGTTACCTCCACGGGTTCTTAATCTCCCATGTTATGTATTCAATTCATCACGATCCACTAGTTCAGCTCTTTGTAACTCCACTACGGTACTCGATCTATCCTTCTTCGTCACGAACCATACGGAGATTCCCATCATAGTGCTTGTCACCTTTCCAGTCCTTGCAACTTCTGTGACTCCTTTGAAATCTCTTTCTTCCTTCTAGAAGCCGACATGTAGTCCTTTCAGCTCCTTGATTCACGATGTAGCTCTTCACGCACTCCTTCTTGTCTCTATGATGTTACCTAGGAACTTCACACTAACAATAGCCTCTAACTTCAACTCATCTACCACAATATTTCTAAGGGTACTTCAACCCCTCAATGGCTCACTCTTCCTTACTTGTTGTACTTCACCATTAATCAGCCTCCTACCAACATTCTTTCACATCCATGTTTTCCTTCACGTGTCTACTACTACCTTGCCTCTATAACTATACCAATTCCCTTGCGTGTTAATCATTCCATTAGTAGAAACTTTCTACTCTACCCTCACATCCGCTAGTACTTTCATCAATCTCCTAATGGTACTTCAACAAACTTCTCATAGCATGACATCTCGTTACCACGACCAATCAACTAACTTTACTTATTCCTTATTCCCGTAACCAATCTAAGTTTCAAAACTCCACAAATCTTAATCATACCTTCAACACAACCTTTAAACCAAAATACATCTCTCCATTCTAATATCTAACCATAAGTAATACTACCCAACTCTATCCTCTCATCCTAACGTTTCCACAACCGCATAACTAAATCAACCATGACGTGTACCAAAAGAATTCCAACCAATCGTGTCCCATAATAAATATAGGGTAAACCGAAAGATCAACCATAATGAACCCTAGCCAAAACAACTAAAAACGAAACAATGTAATCCAAAAGATTTAAGGGAGTGTGCCAACAACGAAAAATAAGACTTGTCACTGTTACTATTACCAAATTTCGATACCTCAGAAAATTATAAACTTTCGCCCCATTTAGTTACTCCTCATAAGAACCAAACTTCAATACTACTAAAATCAATCATACTCGTTTTGAACAATAAAATCATCTTTTATCTTCATTATTTTATCAAAGATATCAACTAGTTAGTATACTACAATCTTATTCTAACCATTATCTTGTTTACCCGTATTAAACTTATTTCACTTGTTATTATGAAACCAATACATGTTTATAAAATACAGTGTTTTTTTTCATTTTATTCTATATTATTATCATTATTATTTTATAAAATCTATTTAGGCTGGTTATAACTAAACTACTACACGTTTACAAGGTGTGGTGTTTTTTTATCATTACTATAATAAAATCTCCCTTTTTAATCTTTCCTTCTAGTTAAATACTTCTAAAATTTTAACTCCACTTAAGAAAATTTTTGTAAAATTTCTTTACCCCTTTAAAATGTATTATCACCTGTTACATAGAAAACTAATCCAATTATTTTCAAGACGAATTGTTTTATAGCTTACTACCACAAACTTTAAAAAAAATATGTAAGTCACGATATCATACCATACACTTACAAATTATTTTCAAAACCGTTTTTCTATAATTAGCCACACTTATTTGTAAGAAAATTTAGTATTTCTCATTAATTAAAATACATACCCGAATGTAGACACACATCAAAAGACTCAAAACGTCGTTGGAACTCCATCAAACTCCAGCACCATAAAACACGAGCAAACACAAGGTACGTTCAAGTTATAATAACTACTGAACGACCATATATCATAACTTAACACATACTAGTATATATACATCCGCATATATATACCTATTAAATCACCCAAAACATACTCGTTACCATACATGTCAGATCAATCAATCGCGTCATACACTCATTTTTCCATACGAGTAATCACCATCTTACCACAAGGCATAAAACCCATCACTAAAACCAGTCCATATCGTGTGACCCCATAATCACACAACATGAGTATAACCCAAAACATATAACACACTCAAAAATAGCCATATGGTAGATAGCCGTTACATAAACCCATATATTATACATATACCCAAAAATCCACATCTCATCATATACAATCATGTACTAACCCTCTTTCATGCAATCATACTTGAGAACCCATTGAAGTTGTGGTACTTGTATAACTATGTTAGCCACCATACTTATACATTTACCCTTTCCTCAATGCACTCCCTCCTATGATGACACTTATAAGAATCAATACAACATATAACACATAAATCCATCTACTCACATAAGCTCATAACCACATAAACAATAAGGTCCAAAATTTCATCTATTAAAATAACATAGTAAAACTCTTAGAATACATAAATCATAGTCTAGCTAAAACAGCATAGACAAACTCCAACACAACATCATAATCAATTATAAGTCATGTCGCCCATAAGAGTGGAAACAACTTAAAATCCTTCCTGTCCACCTACTCCTAGTAACTCGAATCACCACATGATTTTTTAGGGAACATGAATTAAACATCAAAAGAAAAAATACTATACATTAGGTACACCAAATAACTTATCAATTATTATGAAAGTAATTCATATATAAAAAATAAAACAGAAATTAACATGTGACTAAGTATCAACGACTATAGTTCAATCCATACTAGTCAAAACTCACAGAAAACGAATAAACAATACTCAGATTATACAATCAAAACCATACACACATATTCCTATGACGCCTATATACAAGGATCCTTAAGCTATAGACTAGGCTACTAGACTAGGCAACCTAATTCTCTATAACCATTGTCTCTGATACCATTATGTCACACCCCACTTTGGCGGAATATGGGGTGCGATGTATGGATATTATCACAACAATAGCGTGTCTATAGAGATAAATATATGAAATAAAAATATCATAAATGGGTGACACAATGTCAAGACAATATCACAAACAATGCAGGCGTCTAGGTAAGTAGGTAACAGGTCTACCCCTTACCAAAGACATACAAATACACACATCAACATATAGGTGTCCACAATGTATCACTTATTCAAACATAAAATAAAGGCTAAGAGGAATATGGGGGTTCCTCCAAATGCAATCCTAAGCCTTCCAGCTAGACACTCCTATTCTTACGCTTAACCACATTCTCACCTGAAAGAGACACTAAAACACGTCAACAATAATGCTGGTGAGAGTCATAGGTTTAGACTCCAACTCCAAATCAATTATAAGCTGTGAATAACAACTACTAACAAATGAACATATGGACAATATTCTACAATTATGTATTAACAACTAGCATTCAAGATTAACTAATCACTAAAATCCAAGGCTCCAAGCCTTACCAATCACCACAATTGCAAGGCTCCAAGCCTTACCAATCACCATGGTCCCATAGGCGCCCATACACCTATGAACCAATCCCAAGGCCCCGTCTTGTCAACATCCCCTTGGTACCAAGTCAAACCACAATAACTGAGACGGTACGTGTCCCCCGATCCAAATCATAAACACAATCAATAATGACATAGCAGTTAATCACATAAGTGCACACACAAGTCCATCACAAACCATAAAAAAAATCACATCATTAGTTACAAAACCATAAAGTGTCTCTTCTATCCCATCTGGAAGTAAAAAACATTTAAAGATATGGGACTACGAAACTCACCTGAACAAGCTTCTCTAAGTACCCGCGCTCAAGCACAAATATAAACACTCAAACGTACATAATCAAGACATGAACCACATACCAAAATGGATCATCAATCTATGATGGATATCTAAACTTCTCCTACAACTTAACCCCATTTATATGCCATATGAATCTCTTTACACCCCTATATAAATCCCTTAACTTAGTTTAGTTCATAACTCGTCTCGTTAACATTTAACCCAAAACAGTCCCATTTTTCATACTTCAAACTATTGGTATAACACCCCTTAACCAAAGTAACATGCCCTGTAAAAGAAATCCTATGCCCTTACATGTGTTAGCTAACTCTCCCCTTTGGCCGTAACCTTAAAGCTACTGTTAAGGCCTCCATATATATATATATATATATATATATATATATATATATATATATATATATATATATATATATATATATATATATATATATATATATATATATATATATATATATATATATATATATATATATATATATATATACATATATATATATATATATATATATATATATATATATATATATATATGTTTACCTATCCAGAATTTAGTGATTTTGAGCATATGAAAAGTTTGTTATGATCAGAGGGTCTTACTCTAACCCATTTGTTTAGCCCTCCTCCAGATCTTCTATTTAATATATAATCTAAGTCTCATGTTCGTTTGAAGGTCCAATTATACTCCTAAGTACCCTAAACATCTTAAAACATTAATTTAAACCCGACTTATTTCAAAACTGCTTTGACCTCCGATTGTTGTAACCTGTTTTTGACCCACTTCCCGACCTTCAATTCAATTCTAGTTTCTTGCATTTGAAGGCCAATTCAATTACCTTTTCAGGGATATAAGATTAGAAAATTAAAAGTTTGTAGAACTCTAGATATGATCAAAATAATGCACCAAAAATTCTGCCCAGTTTTTAATTACGAATTTAATTGAATCAACCTAATTAATTATTCATAATTTATTTAATCACAAACCCTAATTTATCTAATCATTATAATAACATAAATTCTCAGATTTTAATTTTGCCCTAACCCTAAATCCATCATAATGGATGTTTACATGAATTAGAAACATGATTTAGTTAATAAAAACGTAATTAGAACATGATTTTTACCTCTAATCTTCAAAGGATTGATTTTTCTTGAAAACCCTAACCTCCATTGATGTATTTTCGACCCTATAGCTGATATAAGTCGTTCATGGCCTTTAGGGGTCTTAATTTATATTAAAACACCTTTCCTAATCTAAATTCAAGGCTAAAACCAAAACTTTCCATATTTTCTAACCCCTTCCACCAAATTGGCCCATAACCGACCCAAATAGCCTTTTGCTTTATTTTTTTAATTATTTACTGTAAATTAACTATTAATTATCATTACCTTAAATTTCTTTAATTTATTTCTTCTTCTAAAACCTCCAAAACCGCTAAACCGTAAAACTAGTCAATTTACGCGTATACCGTAAAAGACGTAAAAATATACAGTTTTATAAAAACTCTTAGAATATGTAATAAACTATACAAATAAGTTCTAAATTACTTAAAGCCATCCCATAAATTGTTCTCTTGACTAATTACCTCATCCAAAACCTCTTAATGCTAAACCTTAAATCGTAAAAATAGATTTTCTATAATACATATACGTATACGTAAAATCACGAAATAACACCATCTCATTTCATAGTCACTACATTGTGAGCTCATGAACATGAAATAACCGTTCCTCAATTTACTTATGAGTACCATATACCCATAAACGATATCCAAACCTCACTCCAAACACACAAAATAAACACATAAGCACATAAAAGCACATATTTGCACAAAACACCCTAAACTATAGTCTAAGTGACGAACCCCAAAACCATGGTTGTCATAGGTAGGCTTAGTGATAGCATCTTTGACAGCCTGTGTGATTATTTTTGGAAAATTGGTTGTGAAAGAATGTATTTCAGACCCCATGCGATCCAACTTACGTGACAACCGTTCAATATCCGAGGCATGATGATACGACTTTAAGTCATGAATATCCAGGCTCTGTTACGCGTAGTTATCTTCCCTTGGTAAAAGATCAAAGTTGGTGTGTTGTGGATGATCAAATAACAGAAACTCTGCAGTGGGATCATATACAGCTGGTGTGGGCACAGGTGTGGCTTTGGGAGGTGATGGTTGAGTTTTTACACACCTTTAGGAAAAGGCGGTAATTATGGCAAGTATTAAGTGTTGGTTTAGGAAAACCAAGCACTAATGACCCAATGTGGGGATCGTTCTCAAGGAGGCTTGTGTGTTGTGTAAAGAGATGATTAAGTGTTTGTGATTATATTTATCAGAAAAGAAAAAAAGAAAAGAGATTAGAAAAGAATGACGGTTACGATTATGAATTAAACTAAGACGAAAAGTCGTGCACGTAAAACCGTAAAAAGTGACCAATTTTAAAAATTACCCTAAGAATTCCTAGAAAATTGCAATAAATCCTAAAAAATGTAATTAGAGTTTACAAAAAAATCAAAAATCACTTAAACCTTTTATTTAATTAAATATTATTTTTTTTAATGATAATTAAAGCCCAAAAAATCGATTTAATTAACAATAAGCCCAAAATGAGATTTTTTAACTTGTAAACCTCTAAAATAACTTAACTAAATTTAAAACTTTTTTTGAAAATTTTAAAATTAATAAAAACTATTTAAAAACAATTAATAACTATTAAAACTTAAAGTAATTCTAAAAATTAATCTAATGACAATAAAACTAATCTAAAAATTTTAAAATTCCTAACTTAATGTATTTGAACTAGGAAAAATGTAAAACTTTCAAAAATCTAAAATTTAGTTTTTAATAATAAAATAATAATAAAATATTAATAAAAAGCCAAAATTTATAAAAAATTCTAAAAAGTTACAAACTAGTTTATTTTAACCTAAATATCACATAAATGAACTTGAAATTACCAAAATACCCATATTGGGCCTTAAAATGGGCTATATAACAAAACAGATCCTTAATGGGCTGAAATTAGGTCCAATAAGAAAAAGTCAACCAAATAAGCCCAAAACTTCCTATCTGACTTAAAATTTGATTTTAAGAACAAAACTCTGAAGGCCCAAAAGCTGAAAATGTGCTTATCACAGCTTATCAAGTCAACAACTTATTCTTAATGGGCTTTTGAGCCCATTAAGCCATAAGCTAATGCCATAAGCTCTAATTTGACACACAAGCTTCTTTTGAGTTACCAAAGAGATCTGTGAAAAGAAATTAGAAAGCACAAGAAATAAGCCTGAAATAAGCCAAGGCCCTCTTCACAAAACGACAAAATAGTCGTTTTTGAGTTCTAGACCACCTCAAGTGTTGATTCAAGTTGAAAAAGGTTTTAAATGACTTAATTAAGCAAAATAATCAAAAAGTTTTCCAATAAGCACAACCAATAAGCTAGAATAAGCAATAACCACTTATGTTAAAAGTCAAACTGTTTGGTTTTCTAGTCAAACTTAAAAGTCAAACCCTAATAAGCTCTAGTTCAAATCAATGGGTCAAATAAGGAAGATCTATCACAAAAAATAAGTTGCTGCAAGTCTGGATAAGCCAAAATGGCTTATGAATAAGCTTTTTGATAAAATACACTAGCAGTGACTAGTAGTAAGGGAAAGGAGTTCCCACTGCTTGACCAATTTGACTTTTTGTCTTTAGTGACTTTTTGTTAGATTCAGGTTAAGCAAAGGCACCCAAGTGATCAGTGAATCACAAGGAGTCAATAACAACAATAATATCACAAATTCACCAAGCCAATTAGTACAGTTTAATCAAAATATCCACAAATATGCATCAGACATGAACATTAAGCAGTTTTCAACCAATAAGCACTTTAAGCAATGATAAGCCAGCCAAACTTCACCAAATGGACACACAAGCTATAAATAATTCAAATGAACATAAATAAACACGTTTCGTGCACTGATTCAAAGTTTAGATCAAGCTTCAAGCACTTAAATGTTACTGATGAACAAAGAACAAGCAGTTTTGATACTTTGCTGATATACTTGACCACAAATCCAATTTTAAACACTCAAATCTTCTTAACAGGTTATATAAACTTTGTTTAATCACTTGTTATCCCTAAGCATGCATACAAACTAAGTGTTACCAAAGTCTTAGGTCAAAACAAGCATATTTCCAATTTTTATAGCACAATCAAGATTTTGATGTTTAGAAGCCAAGAACTTGAAGTAATTAGCACTCCAGCAAGTATATATCAGATACCAACAATAAACAACTCTTTCCAATAACTCAAAAACACTCTGTGATCTTAAACAGGTTAACCCAAACACCCCTTAACTTTTTTAAATCCAATTTTAACAATGCCAATGTGTGATTCAATGTTACCCAAGCCCAATATAACACAATAACATCATCATCACGCAGTATCAAGCAGTTATAACCCACAAAAACAACAAGAACAATAGTAGAACACAAAATCACAAAAATCAATTATTTTGACAGATTTTGGGTGAAGGACTCAAACCTCATGAATGTACATCCACACTCACGAATTTTTGAGCTGATGTGCCTAGCAAAACAAGGCACAACCTTCCATCACAACGCTGCTAAGATTCAACAAGGTTAGAGCACAAAATATGAAAAACATAAAAGTGAAAAAGCTTGATTAATGCAACCTTTGTACCCACTCTTTGATTATCCCCAAACGACAAGCTCCCCACACCTTGATAAGCTCCTTATCAGGGTGTTTAGATCACTTGTAATCAAAAAATTCCAAAGATGTACCAAAGACTTAGCAAAATATCATGTTTTTGGAAAACTTGACAATTTCTTGCACAAGATTTAAAAACAAGTTTTAAGATCCAAACAACAAAACATATATCGATAATAAGCAATGAATTAAGTTGGCACTTGGATTTTCTTCAAACATTCAAACATTTTTCATTCAAAATTAACAAGGCTTTACAGAACTTTGAACAAAGGAAAAAACAAAGAGCAGGGCTCAAAGTGAAACCCTAATGCCTTTATATAGGCTAAAAACTAATCTAAGGAAGCATAAAAACGTAACCCTACTACTGGTGAAGTCCCTGAAATGCCCCTTGAACTTTTGAAAATCTTGAACTCATGTGAACTTTCTTTGGCTGTTTGTGTGAATTGTAAAGGTTGTAATTTGATCTAGGGTTCACAATGAGCTTAAGTTTGAAGCAAGAATCTTGGGCGTTGGATGGCTGACCTATTTTGGCATCTTCTTCATAAAACGTGTGTGGGAGGTCCAACATGTAAGCTTGGAGATGATGAGGTGGCAAAGTTAGAGGTTGGGTTTTGAATACTATAGGTTTTGATCTTTGTGTAGGTTTAAACATGGTGTTTAGCGCCAGTTTTAACTAATTAATATAATTACTTTAAAAATGGTGAGTGGGATTGTGACGTGGTGGGATGGTGAGAGCCGATTGGATGAGAGGGTGAGTGGGGTGAGGTGGCATGTGGGGATTGGTTAAGGTTTCTTTGGCTGTCTGCCAAGTTTGGCCCTTCATCTCTTTTGTTTCTTTCACTTCATGTTTAATCAAGCAAAACTGACTTTCCTTTATAAATCAAGTTTAAGTTTATAGACTTTCGCCCCATAAATTTTCCAAAGTCTTTTCAGGGGTATTTCTTGCCAATTCATGATTCTTGAAGGGTTGTTTTGGCATTTTCTTCATACTTTATGGTCTGACTTTTATGGTTGACTTCTTGGAGGACTAAAATTGACAAGTCTTCATTTTTGAGGGACCATTCTTGCCAATTCTTCAAAGTGGAGGGTCCTTTTGTAAATTTGACAAACTTTAAGGACCAAACTTGTAATTATGAATATACAAGGGTTTAAAGTGTCAATTCTTCAATATTGGAGGACCCTTCTTGTACATTCTTCAAATATTCAAGGGTTATTCTTAGAAAATCATCATTAGGGCTTGGTTCATTGTGCGGCTTCGTTTCTCGTTTTCGTTTTTACTTGTTTCTTGTGATCTTTTGTCATTTTCTCAATATCCGTACGTAAAATACACATGTAACAAACACAAGCATATATTTGGCCATTTTCATGATATTTAATGCATTTTAAGCCCATTTTGGACGATGAGACTATGTATAAAAGCAGTCTCATCACTCCCCCATACTAAACCATTGCCGTGCCCTCATGCAATGCTAGAATAAAGTATCGTAGCATATCCAAAATTCATTTTTATGCACCTTTATTGAATGATAAACTAGCTATACTACTACTACTACTTGCGTTTTAGACATAATGTATGATTTTCATCGCAAAATAGGACGTTTAGGTTCATAGAACAAGAACACGTGAATGATTCGTTAAAAATAATTTCGTCGTCCTCGATTTTTACCCCAAATCCATGCTAAGCGTGCAACGAGATCATTGTCATTATAAGTTAGTAATGCTAACACTACTCATATGCCCTAATCACGTACTTATCCTCCCATTTTCCTAAGTTGTATCTCTTATATTTTATTTTGTCTTGAATGTTTCACGAGGATACATTTTTTACTTATGCGATAATAGAGATTTAGGTCTAAAAATAGAGTCATAACGGTGTAACCAAGACCATAAAATTAATAACCCCCCTAATAGACAACGATGTCAAAAATATAAGTCAACAATAAGGATCGATAAACACGGTTTTATAACTGTTTTGAACATGAGACTTATTACCAAGAATTTTATACGCCCCTACCGGATGGGCCTTATTATCATAGGTTTACCTCCATCTTTTATTCAACTTCACCATGAAGCTTTTATTATGACTTCGGTCTTGCCTTGCCTTTTATTTAACCTCTCCATGAGGTGTTTATTATGGCTAAAGACGTATATCCTCACGCTAAAGAGAATTTTGGATCTTTAAATTCAAAGATTAAGGCATAATTCACTTTCAATTTTGCATAGATTTTTCGGCCTTGTGAGCTTCAAATTGTTTGCTTGATTTAGGTGAGCACTTGAAATCTTATTATTGGGTGAAGCTTTCGATTATTCGGGTTGCCAGTACTTCAAAACCGTGACGCTGGCGATACCTTAATGTCTTCCCAATTTAATTACATGGAACCTACTAGAAAAGACTAGAAACCAACAATCACGACTAAACCAATATTTATTAAGCCCATATTTATTAAGCAAAATATATTTACAAGCGAAGGGAGAATAATCAATATATTTATTAAGCAAAATATATTTACAAGCGAAGGGAGAAAAAGCAAACAACAAGAACACATGATTTTTTGAAAGAATACGAGTACTCTATGTTTAGCATAGTAACTTATAATTAACTCTATCATTTCTCGTCCTCATTTAAGAGATTTAGCCTAATATAAAGTTAAGGAGTCGAAGCTAAGTGCTCAATACACACGGTCGAGTCAAAAATTACTCTTATTCTCACCATTAGAAAATCTACATTCGTGTCTTCAAACACTTATAAAACATGAGAAAATTTTAAAAATTTGGCTATTTTTAGCCTTATTTTGTAACAAAATGATAAACAAAAAGATAAACTTTGGAAAACGTGAAGGTTTGGCAAGGCAAGTATCTATTCACCCCCCATACTAAAGTTAAACATTGTCCTCAATGTTTCGAGTCTAAGGGTTGGAAATCCCC
Source organism: Glebionis coronaria (assembly GCA_025667525.1). Classification (NCBI taxonomy): domain Eukaryota; kingdom Viridiplantae; phylum Streptophyta; class Magnoliopsida; order Asterales; family Asteraceae; genus Glebionis; species Glebionis coronaria. Next base: position 358,182,026 of record CM046877.1, read on the forward strand.
ATACTAGAGACTTAGTCGAATGCATAATCTAGCATGGAAAGGGTGTAACCGTTAAATTAATAGCCGTTTATGAAGTGTGCTATAAACCTAAGGTTAGAACATAAAAGGATATATCATGGATATTTAGAAATTCTTCAAAGCAAATGATCGAGTGCTCCCATAAAACGAACACGAGAGGCTCCAATCGTGAAGATCATGATCATCTAAAAACCACATATCACAAACAACCACGGAACAAAGGTTGGAAGGGCACAAATCCCCTCACGTTACTACATTAGAAAGCGATAATATGTACATAGGATTAGCATGGGACTCCCCCACGAGGCACCTCTTTTTTGATTACCGAGTCATGAGCTCGACTTGATCCCCTCAATACTAATTATCATTGGGGAAGGTGATTTGGTCGAGGTAGTTCAAGGATGGAACTTCCCCGCCAATGTAGTGCTTCAACCTATGTCCATTCACCTTGAAATTGGGGCCATCATTTTGAGCTAGCTCGATGGTCCCATAAGGAAAAACTTGGGTAACGGTGAATGGACCGGACCAACGGGATTTCAACTTGCCAGAAAAGATTTTCAAACGTGAGTTAAAAAGCAACACTTGTTCTCCAATGTTAAAAACCCGGTTTTTAATTTTTGAGTCATGAAACTTTTTAGTTTTTCTTTATAAATCAATGAATTTTCATAAGCAATATCTCTCAATTCATCCAATTCATTTATTTGCATTTTCCGGTGTTTTCCCGTGGTCTCAATATCATCATTACAATGCTTAAGGGCCCAATAAGCTTTGTGTTCAAGTTCAATTGGCAAGTGACAATTCTTCCCATACACAAGCTTATAAGGAGTGCACCCGATGGGCGTCTTATGAGCGGTCCGAAAGGCCTATAAGGCATCGTCTAACTTATCCGACCAAGATTGTCGGTTCTCTCCAATCGATCTTTCCAAGATCCTCTTCAACGATCGGTTTGAAACCTCGACTTGCCCACTCGTTTGTGGGTGATAAGCCGTAGAAAGCCGATGGGTAACCCCGTATTTCCTTAGGACCCTTTCGAATTGGTCATTACAAAAATGGGTTCCACGATCGCTTATGATCGTACGAGGGGTTCCAAACCGAGAAAACAAGCTTTTCAAAAACTTGACTACCACACGAGCATCGTTCGTGGGAAAAGCCTTAGCTTCCACCCACTTAGATAGGTAGTCAACGGGGACAAGGACGTACTTATTAACACGAGATGATGGGAACGGCCCCATAAAATCAATTCCCCAAACTTCAAAGATCTCACACACTTGGATGATATTTTGTGTCATTTCATCGTTTTGTGAGGCTTTTCTTTCTCGTTGGCATGAGTCACATGACTTCACAAGTGCATGTGCATCTCGGTAAATAGTAGGCCAAAAGAAACCGACATCAAAGACCTTCTTAGCTGTGAGATTAGCACTGTGGTGACCACCCGTGGGTCCCTCGTGACAAGCTCTAAGGATGCTAGAAGCTTCGGTACCAAAGACACAACGTCGAATGATTTGATCCGCACAAGTCCAAAATAGATAAGGTTCGTTCCAAAAATAGAACTTGACGTCACGAAAGAATTTTCGTTTTTGTTAAGTCGCCATACCCTTGATGATGAAGTTCCCCGCATGGTAATTTGTGATGTCCGCAAACCATGGGGTGGATGAATCAAGATTAGAATTCACTACACCAAGTGTCTCCACAGGAAATGTTTCGGTGATTTCCTTTGGCTCGGAAACACTTTGGTGAGGATCTTCCAAACGAGAAAGATGATCGGCCGCTAGATTCCCGGCTCCTTTTTTGTCAAGGATTTTGACATCAAATTCTTGTAGGAGGAGAATCAAACGAAGTAATCTCGGCTTTGCATCTTGTTTAGCCATAAGATACTTGATTGCCGAATGATCCGTATACACTATGCATCGAGTCAAGACGAGGTTAGGTCGGGATTTCTCAAATGCATACACCACGGCAAGGAATTCCTTTTCCGTTGTAGTGTATTTTAGTTGAGCCTCGGTCATCGTCTTGCTAGCATAGTGAATAGGCAAGAAGTGTTTTTCATGACGTTGCCCCAAAACGGCCCCAATAGCGTAGTCACTAGCATCACACATGAGCTCAAAGGGGAGGTTCCAATTGGGAGCAACAAGAATGGGAGCTTCGGTAAGTTTCCTTTTAAGGATTTCAAAGGCTCGTATACAATCTTCGTTAAAGACAAAAGGTGCATCTTTTTCGAGGAGATGTGTAATTGGTCGAGATATCTTTGAAAAATCCTTGATGAATCGACGATAAAAGCCCGCGTGGCCTAGGAAACTCCTAACTCCCTTAACGGTTTTGGGATGAGGTAATTTGGCGATGACGTCTACCTTAGCTTTGTCTACCTCAATCCCCGCTTTATAAACCTTGTGCCCTAAGACGATTCCACTTTTAACCATAAAATGACATTTTTCCTAATTGAGCACAAGGTTGGTTTCCTCACAACGTTTTAGCATTCTCTCAAGATTCGACAAACACGAAATGAACAAACAACCAAACACGGAAAAATCATCCATAAAGACTTCCATCGTCTTCTCGATCATGTCATGTTAAATAGCCATCATGCACATTTGAAAGGTTCCTGGTGCATTGCAAAGTCCGAATGACATTCTACGATAGGCAAACATTCCATATGGACAAGTAAACGTAGTTTTTTCTTGATCACGAGGATCGATGAGGATTTGGAAGTAACCGGAAAAACCATCTAAAAAGCAATAGAAATCGTTTCCCGCAAGACGCTCCAACATTTGGTCCATGAAGGGCAAGGGAAAATGGTCTTTACAAGTGGCGTCATTCAACTTACGATAGTCGATACACACCCTCCAACCGGTCACAAGTCGAGTTGGAATTAACTCGTTGGCATTGTTTGGCACAACGGTCATTCCTCCCTTTAGGGAAACAATGAATAGGTTATCACCCAAGGGCTATCAGAAATAGGGTAAATCATTTCCGCGTCAAGGAGTTTTAGGACTTCCTTTTTGATGACATCGTGAATTTTGGGGTTCACCCTCCTTTGACATTGGATTGCGGGTTTGTAGTCCTCCTCCATTAAGATTTTGTGGGTACAAAATTTGGGATAAATCCCCTTAATGTCGGATAATTTCCACGCAATTGCCCTTTTGTGATCCTTTAGAACATCAACAAGTGTGGTTTTTTCATCATTCGAAAGATCTTTCGCAATAATAACCGGCAACTTGTCGTCCTGCTCCAAAAATACATATTCAAGATGAGGAGGTAAATCTTTCAACTCGAGGATAGGTGGTTCCTCAATTGAAGATTTGGGCTCGATACTCATTACCTCCTCGGGTGGAGGAAATGGGAAATCGTTAAGAAAATCCTTGATAATCGAGAAGTCCTCATCGTTGTCGAGGTCTTCGTCACAAGTACGTGGAACATCAAATTATTCCAACGTAAAACCACCTACTTCAAATGGAGTGAAGGTTGGTGTCTAATTATCAAGAATGGGATTAAGCATAGTGGTATTGCCACTATTTTAATCGTCACCAAAACCTAAAACTTCTTGTGAAAATTCCTCACAAACAACATTGATCATATCAACGAGGTTTATGGTCGCGATGGAATAAACATGAGAAATTGGAGAATTTTTAGTTGCGTTTATAAAAAATTCCTCGTCGTTGAAACGTAAGGTGATCTTTCTAGCATGCACATCAATTAAAGCCATAGACGTATCTAAAAACGAACGACCTAAAATAAGAGGAACTTGAGGATCCGTGGGAATATCGACAATGATAAAGTCTACCGAACTTTCCCACTTTCACAGAAACGTCTTCGACCAATCCACATGCGGGAATAGTGGAATGATCGGCTAACTTGATAGACATTAGTGAAGGAGTAAGATTAGGAAGATTGAGCGACTTAAAGATTTCAAGTGGCATCAACTTAATACTAGCACCAAGATCGGCCAAGGCATAGCATTCTTCCATATCTTGAATTGCACATGGAATCAAGAATTTACCGAGATTACCGACTTTTTGAGGTATGCGGTTAAGATAAACCGATGAACAACTAGACAATTATTGCAATTTATCCTTGTTTTTTAACATACTCTTAAAGTTAGCGGCAAATCGAGGCATCATGACCAAAGCATCAGCAAAACTCACATTGAAATGCACGTCACGAAACATTTTCATAAAAAGCTCAAATTGGTAATTGTCGCTCTCTTGACGTTTCTTCTTTCTAAGTCTTGATGGATAGGGCAAAGGTGATGTGGGTTGAGGCATAGGCATAGCCTTTGGAATCTCGGGTTCCGAATGTGGTAATGGGTCAACCGTAGGTGTGTCATGAGCGATATTTCGTGGGATTGGGACATGTTCCTTTTCGACCACCACCTCGGGTTCTTCCTCAATTGCTTCCTCCGTAGGAGCAATTGGTTGAGGAGTCGGTTCCTTAAGTATCTTACCACGTCGTGTGGTAATCACTTTCATCTCTCCCTTAGGGTTCGATATGGTATTGCTAGGAAGACTACTCGAAGACGGTTTACACATTATAGCCTCAAACATGGATGAAATTTTGTCCTCAAACATAGATTGCCTCTTCTCGGGCTTAATCATCTCTTGATTTATTTCATGTTGCCCTTGTTCCATTTTTTGTTTGTTTTGTTGTAACCTAGTTACATTTCCCTCCATTTTGTTTGTATGGATCTTAAGCTCATTTGCTAACTCATTTTTCAACTCCTTTTTCAAGTCATTCTTAAACTTGGATCTTAGGCTAATGATCTCTCTTTGAATATTATCAAACCTAGCATTGTTTCCATTTGCGTATTCAACTGATTCATTTGGAAGATCTTTCAAAGTTTGTAAACCCTTGTTGTTGTTTTGAAAATCATTGTTTTGATTTTTGTTTGAAACTTGATTGTTATTAGCCCCTTGATTCCCATAGTTGTTTCCTTTGTAATTGTTTTTGAAACCAACTTGATTGTTTCGATAGTTGTTGTTAGCATTTTGATTGGGAGCAAAACCCGGTGGAGTCATTTGATTAGAGCGGGTAACTTAACCGTTTTTGTTGTAAGTTCCCGTGGCCACGTAGGCACTCGAAGTGTTACCACCGTTGGTAATGCACTCGGAGAAATCATGACCTCCACCACAATACATGCAAGAAACCTCAACCGCTTTAGCCGTAGCGGGAGCACTTTGTTCACCAACTTTAAATTCAATTAAAAGTCCTTTAACCTTATCAAAGATTTTGTTTTCCAAGTTCGCCTCAATTTCGCAAGCATCAATGGTATTGGACAATGAAGGTGAAGCCAAAGACGAAGCCTTACGAACACTCGATGTGTTACGAGGACTATACACATTAGATCTATTCTCAATAATCAACAACGCTTCCTCAACTGTTTTACACAAAAAATTACCACCCACGACGGCATTAAGATAATCCCTCTCATGATCATTCAATCCATTGTAAAACATGTCAACTTGATGCAAGTCGGAAAAACCGTGATAAGGACACTCATGTAATATTTCCTTAAACCTATTCCAAGCCGTTGAAAAACTCTCATTAAATTCTTGTGAAAATTTTGAAATCTCGTTTTTCAAATGCGTAGTCTTAGAGGGCGGGAAAAATTGGTTCACAAACTTTGAAACGAGATCCTTCCACGTCAATATAGAATTGGGTGGCTCTTTCTCTAACCAAATTTTAGCGGGCCCCGCTAAGGTATACAAAAAAAGCATGATCTTAATCGAATCATTAGCAACGTCCTTAAACTTGCAAGTAGCGGTAAGACGATTGAATTGGCGGATTTGGTTGTGCGGGTTGTCTTTTTATCACCATGGAATTTGTTGTTTTGGATCATCGACAACAAACCCGTTTTCACCTCAAAATTCTCCGCAAGGATGGCGGGAATCACAATAGCCTCTTCATAACCCTCGGTGGGTGCTTGAAGTAACTTCATCATAGTTCGATTCGCCATGGTTGGTTCTTCTTCTACTATAGGTTCGTCAATAGGAGACTCCTCACTAGAAAGATTAGGAGTAGGTGTGGACTCCTTTCGGTTTTTTCGTTTACGTGCACGTCTTTCTTGATTACGAGTAAGCAAAAACGTCACGTACAACGTGGGGATGAGCAAAGAAGATTTTTTTTGGTGTTTTTAATTTTTCCAATTTTTTTTTGGTTTTTGATTGTTTTTACTTTTTTTGGATTTTGGTGAATGTATTAGGTAGACAAAAATCTACAAATCTCTCCTTTATTTCAAATCTCTTGATTAAAGGAGCCTCAAGTAATGAAAACGATCACGTGAATTGAACACCTTCGATGACTTTAGAACGTTGGTGGAACACCAAAACGTTCAAGAGGGTTTAATCAAATGAAACCAAGAAAATATATATGATACTTAGATAATACTTTGGTTGGCAAACCCTTGATTAGCCCTTTTTATCTAAACATGCACAAGCAAGCGGGGAAACGAGGCGGCGCGAAGAACTTAAGAGCCTTTTTCCTTAGGGTATATTTTATAATACCCGCCTTATACCCACCTTATAGTTTGTTTTTGTCAAAATTAAGCTTCACGAAAGTAATTATCTATTTTGCCTTTTTTCTTGTTTGAGATTCGAATACAATGATTGAGTAATGACCTCCCAATCAAGGTTGTTTTTTCACACTTTTGGAGTACTTGTGAATTTATTGTTCTACGTATACAATATAGTAATATTCACACAAAAAACGAAAACCGATAATACGTATTAGTAGAGTGCTACTAATACAAATAGCTATTATTGCTAGTATAAAAACAACAATTGTTCAAATCAAAACACAACACGCCTCCCCGACAGCGGCGCCAAAATGATGGTTGAGTTTTTACACACCTTTAGGAAAAGGAGGTAATTAGGGCAAGTATTAAGTGTCAGTTTAGGAAAACCAAGCACTAATGACCCAATGTGGGGATCGTTCTCAAGGAGGCTTGTGTGTTGTGTAAAGAGATGATTAAGTGTTTGTGATTATATTGATGAGAAAAGAAAAAGAGAAAGAGATTAGAAAAGAATGACGGTTACGATTATGAATTAAACTAAGACGAAAAGTCGTGCACGTAAAATCGTAAAAAGTGACCAAATTTAAAAATTATCCTAAAAGTTCCTAGCAAACTGCAATAAATCCTAAAAAATGTAATTAAAGTTTACAAAAAATAAAAATCACTCAAACCTTTTATTTAATTAAATATTAATTTTTTTTAATGCTAATTAAAGCCCAAAAAATCAATTTAATTAACCAAAAGCCCAAAATGATATTTTTTAACTTGTAAACCTCTAAAATGACTTAACTAAATTTAAAACTATTTTTGAAAATTTTAAAATTAATAAAAACTATTTAAAAACAATTAAAAACTATTAAAACTTAAAATAATTCTAAAAATTAATTTAATGACAATAAAATTATTTAAAAATTTTTAAAATTACTAACTTAATGTATTTGAACTAGGAAAAATGAAAAACTTGCAAAAATCTAAAATTTAATTTTTAATACTAAAATAATAATAAAAATCCAAAATTTATAAAAAATTCTAAAAAGTTGCAAACTAGTTTATTTTAACCTAAATAACACAAAAATGAACTTGAAATTACCAAAATACCACTATTGGGCCATAAAATAGGCTAAATGACAAAACAGATTTGAAATTACCAAAATACCCCTATTGGGCCTTAAAATGGGCTAAATGACAAAACAGATCCTTAATGGGCTGAAATTAGGCCCAATAAGAAAAAGTCAACCAAATAAGCCCAAAACTTTCTATCTGACTTAAAATTTGATTTTAAGAACAAAACTCTTAAGGCCCAAAAGCTGAAAATATGCTTATCACAGCTTATCAAGTCAACAACTTATTCTTAATTGGCTTTTGAGCCCATTAAGCCATAAGATAATGCCATAAGCTCTAATTTGACACACAAGCTTCTTTTGAGTTACCAAAGAGATCTGTGAAAAGAAATTAGAAAGCACAAGAAATAAGCCTGAAATAAGCCAAGGCTCTCTTCACAAAACGACAAAATAGTCGTTTTTGAGTTCTAGACCACCTCAAGTGCTGATTCAAGTTGCAAAAGGTTTTAAATGACTCAATTAAGCAAAATAATCAAAAAAATTTCCAATAAGCACAAGCAATAAGGTAGAATAAGAAATAAGCACTTATGTTAAAAGTCAAACTGTTTGGTTTTCTAGTCAAACCTTCATAAGCTCTAGTTCAAATCAATGGGTCAAATAAGGAAGATCTATCACAAAAATAAGTTGTTGAAAGTCTGGATAAGCCAAAATGGCTTATGAATAAGCTGTTTGATAAATTACACTAGCAGTGGCTAGTAGCAGGGGAAAGGAGTTCCCACTACTTGACCAATTTGTCTTTTTGTCTTTAGTGACTTTTTGTTGGATTCAGGTTAAGCAAAGGCACCCAAGTGATCAGTGAATCACAAGGAGTCAATAACAATAATAATATCACAAATTCAACAAGAAAATTAGAACAGTTTAATCAAAACATCCACAGATATGCATCAGACATGAACATTAAGCAGTTTTCAACCAATAAGCACTTTAAGCAATGATAAGCCAGCCAAACTTCACCAAATGCACACACAAGCTATAAATAATTCAAATGAACATAAATAAACAGGTTTCATGCACTGATTCAAAGTTTAGATCAAGATTCAAGCACTTAAATGTTACTGATGAACAAAGAACAAGCAGTTTTGATACTTTGCTGATATACTTGACCACAAATCTAATTTCAAACACTCAAATCTTCTTAAAAGGTTATATAAACTTTGTTTAATCACTTGTTATCCCTAAGCATGCATACAAAGTAAGTGTTACCAAAGTCTTAGGTCAAAACAAGCAGATTTCCAATTTTTATAGCACAATCAAGATTTTGATGTTTAGAAGCAAAGAACTTGCAACAATTAACACTCAACCAAGTATATATCAAATACCAACAATAAACAACTATTTCTAATAACTCAAAAACACTTTGTGATCTTAAACAGGTTAACCCAAAGACCCCTTAACTTTTTTAAATCCATTTTAACAAAGCAAATGTGTGATTCAATGTTACCCAAGCCCAATCTAACACAATAACATCATCATCATGTAGTATAAATCAGTTATAAGCCACAAAAACAACAAGAACAATAGTAGAACACAAAATCAAAAAAATCAAGTATTTTGACAGATTTTGGGTTCAAGGACTCAAACCACATGAATGTACATCCACACTCACGAATTTTTGAGCTGATGTGCCTAGCAAAACAAGACACAAGTTTCCACAACAAGTCTGCTAAGATTCAACAAGTTTAGAGCATAAAATATGAAAAACACAAAAGTGAAAATGCTTAATTAATGCAACCTTTGTACCCACTCTTTGATTAATGCAACCTTTGTACCCACTCTTTGATACACTTTTTTGCTATGGGGTTCTAGATTTGTCTCGGTATCTCCTCGAATTGATCACGACTCTAAGTGGAATGATTTGTTCTTGGTTAATAAAAAGGTGTTGGTTTGTTTATCTATTTTAAACTAATGACAAATAAGTAAGTGTCGAAGAGCAAAATTAAAACTTTGAAAGATTAAACTAAATAGACGAGTTTAAAAATAAATGCTTGAAAACTTAACGACAAATTTAGAAAAATGCTTGAACACTAAATAAAACTAACTCTTGGAGACTTTGTAAAAACAATAATTTAAACAATCGGAATAACCAAAGATCCCCAATCGGAAATAATTGAAAAATGCACTAATCAGAATATATTCCGATCACTTTGATCGGAATGTTGAGGAGTCAGCTAATCGGAATAATGGACGAAGAGGTGAATTCGGAATGTTCCAAAACTACACTAATCGGAATACTAAAAAATATACCATACGGAATATCTCAAAATGGGCAAATCGGAATAATGAAAAACTTAGTCTAATCGGAATATCTCAAAATTTAAGGCAATCGGAATGTGAACAAAATGGTGTAATCGGAATCTATGAAACCCTTTTCCGATCGGGTGATCGGAATAAAGGGGAGTGCTACTGGTCGGAATACCTGGTCGGAAAAGGGCTTTGCCCTTTCCGAAAATGATGTTGATCCGAAATTTAAGCAAGCAATAAGCTATGGAATAAGCCAATCACCAAAACTAGGACAGATCTATGATGAAACGGATCGAATAAGCACTAAAAACAACTTATCTAAACTTCAAATAAGCAAAAACATAAATCAAATGATAAAAAGCTAAACTTTTTAAGAAAACTTTAAAAAGTGAATAAGCAAAACCAAAAAATAAGCCAATAAGCACAAAGATCTTAAAGCTTAATCGTGTAGAAACTTAAGGAAACATAAAAAGATTAACTTTTTAAGAACAAAATCCTTGATGAACAACACGGATCATACGATATTTGTACCAAAAATCAATCAAAACCAAAGAAAGGAAGAATGAGATTAAAGATTAAAAGCTTGAAACTAAACTTGATTAATGAAAAACAATACAAAGGTTTGATCTTGAAAGAGGAAAAGATGAAAACTAGTGAGAGAAAGTTTAGAACTTTCTCTCTCTAAAACTAGAGAGAATGAAAAACTAAAAACTAACTAAGACTAACTAAGTGCTCGAAATTTGTGAAGTAAAGTCCTATTTATAGGCATGTCTTGTGGGCTTTGTGAATGGGCTTGGTTTTGGGCTTCTTTTCTTCTTTCTTCTTTAGTCTTTACGTTTCTTCTAAATAAATGTTTCCGACCCGGATTTGAGAAGTGTCGGTGAATAATTCCAACTCGTCTTATAATCTTTTGTTTAATAGACTCGAGTTCTTCGACATATATGAATCTTCCATCTTTAGCTCTATTCTTCGATAAATCTTTAAATAGGCACAATGACTTCAAATCTTTTGCATCTTTTCATCTCTTGGACTATAGACTTCGTCTTGAGTCTTTTTTTCTTCGATAAAACCCGTGCAATCCCATGTTTTCTTCAATATTCATCTGGTTTACTCTGAAAACATAATAAACACAAAAACCACGCATAATTCCAAACAAATGATATTAAATACGTGTTTTGGTCTTGTTTTAGCCAGAAATAAGTGGAAAAAGGATGGGTGTTTTCACCTATCAAATCCCCTACACTTAACCATTGCCATGCCCTCATGCAATGCTTAGCGATAAAGCAAGTTTACACTTTTCACATAATCAATCAACCTTGGCCTTATTAAAATACTACTAAACAAAAATTAAAGTACTAAGAGAAATTAAAACTTTAAAGTAAACAAAAGGATAGAAAATATCTATGTGGAAATAACTTGCAAAGGGATCTAAGACTTACATTACAGCTTCGGTGCTGCGACGATTTATCACCCTCAAGTTTCACGTTCCCCACACTAAGATTAAAAACGAGATCATTGTTATTATAAGTTAGCAAATAAAACACTTACTCACATGGCTTAATTATATGCTTAAACTCCCTTATTCCTAGGTGTATCTCTTATATTTTATTTTTGTCTTAGAATGATCACGAAGATGCATTTTTGGACTTATTTCGATAGTTATTTAGGCTGAAAGCAAAGTAGGACGATTTGACCAATAGTTAGATAAAGGACAAAATCTCTTAAAACTGCTTCTCGGGATATGAAAAAGTTCATATCTTGGCATAACTTGGTTCACGATTTGAGACCTTTCTCGGGCCGATATTTGGCATGTACTTCATACTTCATATCTTGAGAGACGTTCTTGAGATAATGGTCTTCTCATCGTTAATAGAGTTTCTTCACTTGGAGACTTTTGAGGGGTACTCCAACTTTGTTGACCACGACTTCATGATTATTCTTCAATCTCTAATTGGGATTTTGAGATACAACGATCCGCCTCCTTTTCGGACTTGGATCTATTTATCCTCATACCTTGTTAGGGTCTTTTCGGATAGACTTCTCCATGATCTTTATGGGAATTGATTGCTTTTCGTCGAGAGTCTTGATCCTTCATATTGATTTTGGGAATAATGCTTTTCACATCACTTTTGGATCTTCAGCAATAAAATGGAATCCTCATGCCTTGTTAGGGCCTTTTCGGACTTGCCAATCTTCGCGCCCCGCTTCATAAGTTATGCCTTGGCTATGAACTCTTATCATTACCGAGCAACTTTTAAACGATCTTGGGCTAGAAGCTAAGTAACTTTTCAAATCGTACGACCTTACTTATTGTAGATAATTTATTAGCAAGCGATGGGAGAATAGGCAAATAATTACATACAAGTGAGCTTGTGCAGGAATACCGACTTATAACTTACTCTATCATTTCTCGTTCTCCACAATTTAAAATCTCAAGTAATGAGACTCGTGGATACTTAGCCTAATAAACTAATTAAGGTCTACATGGTTAAGGATACTAGCTAGAATAAACTTAAATAAGTCTATTCGGGTTGAGTCAAAATAATCGCAACGGGACTAATATGTCAAAGACTTCTAAACTAGCTACACCACTTTATTAATATTTTTGACTTTATCGCGGGATATATACAAATGCAAGCAACGATAAAAATTTTAAAAATTACGACTAAATGGCCAAAGTTAATAAAAAATTTGAAGGCATTTTCATGGAAAAGTCCACTTAAAACTTCGATAGAAGTCCCCCCTACACTTAAGATAAACATTGTCCTCAATGTTTAGGCATGTGGGAAAAGTCTCCCCTACACTTATGACATTGTGCACGTTGGTTAACTCAAGTTAAGGAAGAGACGACTAAAGTGATCAATTTCAAATGTGAGTATGAAGAAAATTGAATCACGATAGTTGAGAGATAGAACCGGGTTTCAGATAACACGGGAGCACAGTTCTTCAGAGATTCCAAGAGTGCACTTATCCCTGTAATCACATCACCACACAAATACAAACACCTATAGAGGTCCCCCTACACTTAGGAGGTTAAAACAGAAAAGGATAGATACTCGGGTTGCCTCCCGAGGAGCGCTTGTTTTTGATAACCGAGTCACGAGCCTGACTCGACCTAAAATTAGTTCATGGGGAACGTGGTGAGGGATGGAATCATCTCCTGAGAGATGTCCTCACCAAAGTACAACTTCACTCGTTGGCCATTCACCTTAAAATTCGGTCCACTAGGTTGAGCGAGCTCGAGAGTACCATATGGAAAAATTTGGGCAATGGTGAATGGGCCGGACCAACGAGATTTCAGCTTGCCCGAAAAGATTTTCAACTGAGAGTTAAAGAGTAAAACTTTGTCTCCAACTTGGAACTCTCGGTTCTTAATCTTAGAGTCGTGAATGAGCTTAGTCTTTTCCTTATAGCTCAAAGAATTTTCATAAGCATCATTACGGATTCATTCAGCTCATTGAGTTGGATCTTGCGTAGGTCACCGACTTTGTTGATATCAAAATTAGCCAACTTCAAGGCCCAGTAAGCCTTGTGCTCCAACTCAATGGGGAGGTGCATGCTTTCCCGTACACAAGACGATATGGTGTACAACCAATCGGAGTCTTGTAGGCAGTACGAAAAGCCCACAAAGCATCATCAAGTTTATCAGCCTATGAGGCACGATGCTCTACCACTGTTCTTTCGAGAATTCGCTTTAATCCTCGGTTGGATATTTCAGCCTGGCCATTAGTTTGTGGGTGGTAAGTGGTGGAAAGACGATGATTTACACCATACTTAGCCATGACTCTAGCAAATTGGTCGTTGCAAAAATGAGTCCCGCAATCACTAATAATGGCACGAGGCACACCGAATCTAGCGAATAGCGATTTCAAAAAGTTACAAACCACCCTTGCGTCATTAGTGGGTAAAGCTTTGGCTTCAACCCATTTGGAGACGTAGTCAATGGCTACAAGGATGTATTTGTTTCCTTTAGATGAAGGGAATGGCCCCATAAAGTCGATACCCCAAATGTAACACCCCCAAATTTATACAACTCAATACAGCGGAAGACTAGTTGGTGTTACGGGATAGCACATTACTCACATCATAGACAACGCATAAAAATCGCGTCGTTTATTAATAAAGCATTTCCATTCATAAACATCAAAGTTACATCGGTCCCAAGTCATTACATTTCATGCAAAAGTTTTACAAAGTGTTTGAATGGAAAAATATTGTTTAAGTGCGGGCCATGAATTCTTGTTGTCTTCCCGAGAATTACCTTCAAGTACCTGAGATAAAACATGTTAAAAGAAAAGGTCAGCGATAACGCCGAGTGAATTCATAGAGTTTAATAAATTCCATCAATATAACTTTGGTATAAAATTAGTACCAAGAATCAATTCGTACAAATCATTATAATAGGCCGTAAAATAGCCAAAATCATTTTATACAAATCTTTGTAATAGGCCATGAAATAGCCAAAGTCATTTTATACAAATCCTTATCGAAAATCATAATATAGGCATTTGCCTTAAAAATCATTATACGAGCCAATGTCGCAAAAATATCATACAATACGTCTTATAACGTTGTATGAAAATAAAAACCGTTATATGAATATGGTTATGAAAACCAAAATACAATCATAATATCAATAGTATGACCCTGTATTGCTAGTCAGGCAATACATCGTAATTCGGAGCGTCTATTAGTATTTCGTTATATCGGATTATTATAAGCCGCATGACATTGTTACCTTACTAAACCAACAACGGGTAGCTAACCCGATACCAATTTTGCCCATCTAAAGTAGCGTGTCGTCACAAAGGTCACGCTATTGAAATCTTCTCATACATTAATTCGCTTACCAATCAATGTGGCACGACGGGGATCGACCGTCAAGGCGCGAACTGGGGTGATCGTCCCCAAATAGTACTATTAAATGCATAAGCGTCTACCAACTCCCGGTAGTTCACAATTCATGCTAATGGGACTTTTAGTGACATAACCTAACTTTAATAATCCATTTGATTTCATCTATCGGGTCCATTAATCATTTATCGGGTCATACAATCGGGTCATTCAATCATTCGGGTCCAAAATCAATAAACAAACAATCGGGACAAATTGTGTCCTGAGTTTATAAAAACTAACATGTTATCTCCCTCGCGGGTTTATAAAGCATTTATAAAAACATTTAAAAGAGTGCGAGGATATGAACTCACGTTGATGTGGGAAGGCGGGTTATCGGCAATTCGGACGTACGGTACGTGCTTCAATCACGGAAACCTAGACAAATAATACTCGTCTTAGACTTATGTCCAATGACTTTATAAAAATATCAATTATGTATACATATGATGATTATATATATATGATGATCAAGTGGGTTTACATATTCTCGTTTACTCATTTTTGTGTTATATGTCGATAACTTTTATACTAGTTTTCTCGTCTTACCCATTTACGTGTTTTAGGTCCAATAAGCCTATTATAAGTTCTTAACTTGTATTAATCCTTTTTGTACTTATATTATCAGTACATACACTTTCAAGTTGGGCCCAAATGGGTTAAGCCCAATAAGTTCTTTTTATGGGTGTTTATCTTATTTAGTCCAATTATTAGCCCAAGTATTAGTCCAATATGTTTACTTAGCTCGTAAATGTCCGTATGCCTTATAGTTCGGGTTTTATCGGTTTTTACTTGTTATAAATGTCTATATATCAGTATATAAGTTTTATAAAGTTTTCATTAGACGGGTCCAACCATCTAAGTTATATTTAATAAAAACGTTAATTTTACGGCAATAGCCGAAAAAGTCGTAAAAATCATGCTTATAGTTTTTATTACTTATAAACATTATTTCACCACCATTTATATAATTTATCCATTTGATTAACCTTTTATATATATTTATATAAATAAGTTTTATAAGTTAGTGGGTTTTTATTTTACATTTTATATATTAAAATGTGAGTGCTTATATAATAGTATTATTCTTTAATTTCCAAAAATCTGATTTTTAACTTCATCTTCACAAAAACTGCCATATCTTGAGTTCTACTTGGAGATAGAAGCTCACATTTTTATCACATAAACTACATGATATGTGCTACATTTAACTCTTCTATAGCTACTGTTGAATCATCCTTTAAGTATTTTCTAAAAATCGTCCAAAACAGTAACTTCAGATTTATACCCTAAACTTGTTTTGATCATATCTCACTCATTATTTTGATTCCATTGCATGGCCAACTCTCACATGTGTACAAGACCCATAACTTACTGTAAATCTATACCACTTCATCATTTTATCAGTTTATGACTTACTTCTTTACTGTTTTATACAGCCATGTAATTTAAACAAGATTTTAACCTTGTTTCTTATGATTTTTCACCTTTTTAATCATGTTTATCAACAACAAATCCCCACATAACATTTTTATCATCATATAATCATCATAAATATATACAATAGGAAATAAATACATGATTACATAACCAAAAATAACAAGAAGATGAGGAGGACAATCTTTATACCACCATGATGATGTAAGTTGTGATCAAAACATGGATTTTGATGGAGAAACTTGTGGATATCCATGACCATCTTCAAGACCACCATGCTCCATGGACTCCTTGTGGAAAATCAGCCTCATGACACCATGAAAACTCCTCCATGGATGTTATAAGTACTACCAATCAATAGGGTTTTGAAAGGGCTTCAACATATGCAAGTATAACATATGGTTTCATGGTTGAATCAAGATCAAATTGGGTGTTCTTGTGGTGGATATGGACGACATTTTTAGAGAGAGAGGGAGGATGGAAGTTGTTTGCATGAGTGTGTGAGTGGTAATGTGTTTTGCTAATGGTTTTGTGGTATGAAAAGCTTAAACTTTAAGCAAAAATGGACAAGTGTGTCTTTGGTTATGAGGTTGTGACACCTCATGGTTTGTATAGCTAAATGTGGCCGGTTTTGATGGGGGTGGGACAAGTGTCCCACTTGTCTCATCCCCATTTATTTACGGGTACTCCTCGATTCTAGTTTCCTCGATTTGCGTGCCCTCGGGTCGTTTTACGAAAAACGTTTTTATAAATTATGAATCGACGTCATAAAACGAATCCAATAAAAATTGTCTCATCAAAAACGGAGTTCGAAAACGTAAATACGTAATCCTAGGGTTTCCGGTTTAGTCGTAAAGGACGTTAAAATAAAATCGTAAGTCCTAGTCTCTTCTCGTAAATTTGTGAGTTTATGAACCAACACAAATTTAAAACTCCAAAATAATATTCACGGATAAATTTATTTTCTGAAATGTCGGACTGTCACCAAAAACGGTGTATGTAAACGTAAGCACGTAACGTTGAATCCTCCGGTTTAGACGTAGTCGATGCTACTCCAAGACGTAAATCCAAATTTCTTCCCAAAAATAAGTGAGTTCATATTGTATCATTAAAATAATATTTTCAAATAATATTTGAGAATAAAATATCAATCGTAAATTGACGGATTGTCACAGCATTTACCCCTAAACAGGATCTTTGTCCTCAAAGATCATCTTACCTTACTACTCGCTTCTTATAGAGTTAAAGCCATGTGGGTATTTCCTCCACATTCGGTCTTTTCTCACAAGTGCAATTGCAATACGCGAGTTTCATCAAACATAACTACGGGAATAAGATCAGGCTTAATGTTGACTTACTTTCTCTATCCATGATGTTCACGGGTTTTTGATGAATGCAACTTTTCGCCGATCAAAACATTACTAAGAAGAATTCAGATTTTCACTTGATAGATATTCCATCAAGTTCGATTTACGAAACATAATTCGCGCAGTCTTTGAAGTCCTAGGGTAGATCCAGCTTATATGCCTTTCAATCCCAACTTTTACATCATCTCAATGGTCCCATACAACGGAGACTTATATCCCATGATTTGTCAGATCATGAATTCATCTTTCTAAGGTTAAAAATCGGGGCATAACTTCGCTACCCATTTGGCACTTCAAGATCTACATTTCACATTCATATAACCTCTTGCCCACTATCGGCGGTTAATAATCAAATCCTAATTTCAACAATCATTTCAGATCTCGTGGGTTGAGTATTTTGCAAGGATAGGTTCGTCATCATAGGAAACCTTAAACCTAAAAGACACGTCCAACTCACAATGGGTGTATGTCGGGTGTCTTCATCTCAACTCCTTCTTACAGATGCTCTAATATAGATTCTAACAAGATTCGATCTCAATCCTAATACGACGATTATCAAGGATAATCTCTCCAAAGGAAAACGATTATACGGTCTATTACCAAAGGTCAATCATTCAAACATAAAACAGCACTTCTATTACTCTGTATCGTTACTTTACCTCGTCCCTTCGATTTGGGATGGTACATAGTACTCTCATCAAGGTTCGTTCTCAATGACTTCTGAGCAAATCTCTAGAAATTCGATGCGAAGCGAGGATCTTGATATAGATGATCGATACAGGCACGCTATGTTTACATAACTCTTTTTGCATTTATCATTAACGAGAATGATATTAGCATATTTGGTCAGTCTGTCGACGATGACCCAAATCGAATCAAATTCAGATGATGACCTTTGCAATAGCTAGACGTTTTACTAATGTATGAGGCGATGTATGCCTTCATAATTCGTCATCAGTACAACTTCTTCAGACGAAGATACTTTTAGTCAAAAATGACATACATAGAATACTTATACTTACAAATTTCAACATAACTATATCTCACAATCTTCCACATTTAGACAATCATAAGTGGTCTTTAAAATATTCAACGCTATTGGCTTCTCAATTGTAATGGTTCACATTAGACGCGAACCCCTTTTTATTATCTATTTTATCCTTTTTACCCACATCGTTTATTTTAAATTGTTCGGCAATTTATTTGCACCTTCATTATGAAGGAACATGTCCTAACTGGTTCTTTATCTTTTCTATATTATACGTTGGTAATTACGTTCACCTTCCTGATGAAATAAATATCACAACCATATTTATTCAAAATTCTTTCTTCATATCTTCTATGTTTTAGTTTAATTTCAGCTATCATTTTTATCCGTTTTTCTCAATCCATCGTCTATAGCGTCGATAATTATTATAATTAATTAAATATTAAATATTCAATTTTTTTTTTGTGAAATGTAAACGTAAAAGTTTTTAAATTTCTTAGTTCGACCAATTATATAAAATGTTCAAAAATAATTTGAATTCAATTAACAAGATTTTTGTTGATTTATCGAAAATATTTAATAAGATTCGTAAATGTTCGAAAAATCTTTGGTTTATACTTTAGTCAAAATTTTCTTATTTAAAATGCAAAAATTGTCGTTTCAAATTTCAAGTCATAATTTATATAGTTTCCTCAATTCTTCTTAAGTTGTCTAGAAGTATACACAAACATTTACCCCTAAACAGAAGTTTAGTTGAATGGTTTGTGTATAAGGGAATAATCCCGTTAAAAATCCTTTGTTAAAACCTTTATCAAAACATATTTCCATTTCTTTTTGGTAAAATCCAAAGTCTTAAAAGGGCTCTTAATTTTTGAAGAGTCAATTTATATTCCATTATCTATTAATCATATGGTTAAATCATGTAAAGGTTTAAGTTTTTAATCACATATCAATTATTCAAGGTTCAGGTTTTTAATTGTTCGGCCAATTCCGGGCAATCTATAATTTATTATTAACTCATTCTTATTCTTATAAACAAACATATAGTCCTTAATGATCACGAGCATAAATTCATCAAATTACAGCCTACACACGCGATTCATCATATTTATGAATACTACATGTGCATCGGTTAATCCAAACGACATCACGTGAAACTCATAATGTTCATTACAAGTACCGGACGTAGTGATTGGAATACATAATCTCTTTCGCAGATGCGAAGTTGATGATAACCATGCTATGGATCAAATTTGCTAGAACCTTGTAAATGATCGAACAATTCTTCCATTTCGAGTTATGGATATCGTTTTCGATTGTCAATTTACTCAGTCACAGTAATCTATAAATATAAGGAAAGATAATACCATAGCTCTTCAGGATGACAGGCTTGGTATAATAAAATCTTTCTCCAACAACTTTCTCAGTTGTACGGTAATTCCTTTAATTTAGATGGTGCTGACGTACAGTGCACAAGCCACAGATGCAGCACCGAGAATATAATCAATACCAAATTCAACTTGCCTTAATGGCGAAAGTCTAGGTAATTTATCAAAAAATACTTCCTAAAGTTTCAGATAAGATAAATATCTTTTAATAAATTCATATTAGGCTCTTCTAGGTTATAATATCTATGACTAGTTCACAACCATTCACGTTATAATTTCAAGTCTAAATACAGGATATGATCATCCATCAAGAATTATTTAGATCACTTTTGATAATCAACATCTTATCATTTAGGGGAATTCTATCCGAGTTCCCATCAATTAAGACAATATCGTCACGTCATAATCAATCAATCCATTCCACTGGCATTACCAACTTTTCAGTTTTATTGTCGTCGATAAGATGTGAACTTCTCAAAAGACTAATAATAATTCATAATCCTTCACAATTTCAGGGATATCAGGAGACATAACTACCTCAAAAGAGTAAGGTCAACGCATAATCTATGCGAGAGAATTTCAAATCAGATACAGACGAAAACATTTAACGAATATGAATATATCCTATGTTTTCATAATTTGAGTACGCATTCGAAAGCTCCTCGGATCGTTACCCAGGTCATTCAAATGATTTCAAATCATAAGAAATTATAAGAACGTCAATACATCCAGTCGGGTATCAACACTCGGTAATCAAATACTTTTCCTAAGAATCTCACTACGGGAGAATTGGACAAGAACGGAATATCAATTTGTCAAATAAGACAAATTCCACAGATGAGTAAATTCGACTTAGAAGAATAGATGCTACAGGCATATATGTAGGTGTCCCTAACATTATGTCCCTATTTTTCACTTCTTGCAGATCTCATAAAATTTAATCTTTCGCAATCTTCAAAGAAACTGTAGTGTTTATTCATTAGTTTTATGGTGACTACTAATCAGTCTTGCATAGTCCATTCCAAATTGTATGTAGGCGCGCAACTATATACAATTCTCAAGATCAACAATGCAATACTCAGTTCGTCAAAATTTTAACATCATGTTTTATAGTAAAAACATTTTCATGCTTAATTCTTAAATAAGAATCAAGAATAATTTTACAATGATTTTCTTTGTTATGAAAACAATTAGGTTCCCAAAGCGTCTCATATACAACTTCATTTTGATATCAATCACTTATAAATCTCACTTTGAATAATCCTTATTGTGATGAAAATTAAATTTTCTCAAAGGATACCGTTTTAACTTTATAAAAACAATGAGTGATCTGCAAAAGAGTGATGAAAGCTTGTTCACCAAGAACTAACTACGATATGATAGGAAATGAGCTTAGCCAAATAATCATGAGGTTCATGACCTCGATGGCACTCAACAAGAATAATCCACAACGTAACTCGATCAAAATGAGTATTTATTCAATGGCTGCATCACTAATGCGAACATTAGGAACAAACAAGAAAATATAGATAACATCGATACATGTAGAATTTAGCAATCAAAGGTAGTCTTTTTCATTAATCACAAACAAGTCAAAATTGTACCGTAACACATTACGTGTCACTATGTCATACAATTCTCAGAACTTATCCTACCAACTGATATCTCAGTTAAGTTAGGGATTTTTAAAAGATACCATAATGAGTACTAATCTACAAGAGTCATTAGGTGTTCCACAAGTCCTGGAAGACCCATCGGTCCCAATTTAGAAGAAGATTTCTTCAATTTATTTATTGGACACTGGGCATCCTCGTTAGTGGACAATGGCCTAGGAACAGCACTTAACACAATCCTATAATCAAATAAATCCTTATAATTCAATCACAGAACTTAACGACTTATATTAACAATCTCATATTCCATAAAGGTTAAGTTTTACTTTATTCAAGTTCTAACCAATTTATACTCAAGGCGATATTCTACCTCATTCTCCAATACTTTCAATCTTATTTTTCGGCCTTGTAAAGGCAATACAATCTCAATATAAATCAACACTTAATTTCCAATCCTATATCTCTTACAACAACAATTATCAAATGAGTCACTAGTATGAAATGACTCGATCATTCAACTAGACTTCTCGGAAAGGTATTAGTGGCATGAGGCTTCTGGGTAATGGTTCCAATGACAGCCTCAAGTGCAACATTCACCCTTTCGATTTCAAATTTAAGAATTGGATGACCACGAATCAGATGACATCTTTCTAGGTGGTAATGTTTTGTCAAACTCCACTCTATAAGAAAAGATCGTCATGACATCGATATCAGATTTAATCTCGCCAATTCTTTTTCAATATCACAATCAACTAATATCTATATTTCTACGAATATCAACCATTTGTTGGGATCATAAATATCCACAACTTGTTTTAGATCTAGGATAGCTAGAATTCCTACGAGAATAGCTTCGATTAATTTACTAGGGGATTTAGGGTACATTGTGACAATCTACGTCATATAAATACCTCGTATAAATATCAAAATAATCATCAAATAATCATGTAATCAATTTACATCATATATATATAATCCAAGTTATATATATTAAAATAACACTTCTCAGTCTTGGTCTTGTCGGTAACTCGGGAATTCTTCGGCACCGTTATAGTCAAAAGATTTTATTTTTTTTAGACATTTTTAGAAAAATGTTTATAGTTAAAAGATTTTGAAAAGTTTTATTCAAAACCTTAGTTTTTAAAAATCTTTCGTTCTCTATAACGAGAGCTATGGTACCAAACTGTAACACCCCCAAATTTATACAACTCAATACAGCGGAAGACTAGTTGGTGTTACGGGATAGCACATTACTCACATCATAGACAACGCATAAAAATCGCGTCGTTTATTAATAAAGCATTTCCATTCATAAACATCAAAGTTACATCGGTCCCAAGTCATTACATTTCATGCAAAAGTTTTACAAAGTGTTTGAATGGAAAAATGTTGTTTGAGTGCGGGCCATGAATTCTTGTTGTCTTCCCGAGAATTACCTTCAAGTACCTGAGATAAAACATGTTAAAAGAAAAGGTCAGCGATAACGCCGAGTGAATTCATAGAGTTTAATAAATTCCATCAATATAACTTTGGTATAAAATTAGTACCAAGAATCAATTCGTACAAATCATTATAATAGGCCGTAAAATAGCCAAAATCATTTTATACAAATCTTTGTAATAGGCCATGAAATAGCCAAAGTCATTTTATACAAATCCTTATCGAAAATCATAATATAGGCATTTGCCTTAAAAATCATTATACGAGCCAATGTCGCAAAAATATCATACAATACGTCTTATAACGTTGTATGAAAATAAAAACCGTTATATGAATATGGTTATGAAAACCAAAATACAATCATAATATCAATAGTATGACCCTGTATTGCTAGTCAGGCAATACATCGTAATTCGGAGCGTCTATTAGTATTTCGTTAATTCGGATTATTATAAGCCGCATGACATTGTTACCTTACTAAACCAACAACGGGTAGCTAACCCGATACCAATTTGCCCATCTAAAGTAGCGTGTCGTCACAAAGGTCACGCTATTGAAATCTTCTCATACATTAATTCGCTTACCAATCAATGTGGCACGACGGGGATCAACCGTCAAGGCGCGAACTGGGGTGATCGTCCCCAAATAGTACTATTAAATGCATAAGCGTCTACCAACTCCTGGTAGTTCACAATTAACGCTAATGGGACTTTTATTGACATAACCTAACTTTAATAATCCATTTGATTTCATCTATCGGGTCCATTAATCATTTATCGGGTCATACAATCGGGTCATTCAATCATTCGGGTCCAAAATTAATAAACAAACAATCGGGACAAATTGTGTCCTGAGTTTATAAAAACTAACATGTTATCTCCCTCGCGGGTTTATAAAGCATTTATAAAAACATTTAAAAGAGTGCGAGGATATGAACTCACGTTGATGTGGGAAGGCGGGTTATCGGCAATTCGGACGTACGGTACGTGCTTCAATCACGGAAACCTAGACAAATAATACTCGTCTTAGACTTATGTCCAATGACTTTATAAAAATATCAATTATGTATACATATGATGATTATATATATATGATGATCAAGTGGGTTTACATATTCTCGTTTACTCATTTTTGTGTTATATGTCGATAACTTTTATACTAGTTTTCTCGTCTTACCCATTTACGTGTTTTAGGTCCAATAAGCCTATTATAAGTTCTTAACTTGTATTAATCCTTTTTGTACTTATATTATCAGTACATACACTTTCAAGTTGGTCCCAAATGGGTTAAGCCCAATAAGTTCTTTTTATGGGTGTTTATCTTATTTAGTCCAATTATTAGCCCAAGTATTAGTCCAATATGTTTACTTAGCTCGTAAATGTCCGTATGCCTTATAGTTCGGGTTTTATCGGTTTTTACTTGTTATAAATGTCTATATATCAGTATATAAGTTTTATAAAGTTTTCATTAGACGGGTCCAACCATCTAAGTTTTATTTAATAAAAACGTTAATTTTACGGCAATAGCCGAAAAAGTCATAAAAATCATGCTTATAGTTTTTATTACTTATAAACATTATTTCACCACCATTTATATAATTTATCCATTTGATTAACCTTTTATATATATTTATATAAATAAGTTTTATAAGTTAGTGGGTTTTTATTTTACTTTTTATATATTAAAATGTGAGTGCTTATATAATAGTATTATTCTTTAATTTCCAAAAATCTGATTTTTAACTTCATCTTCACCAAAACTGCCATATCTTGAGTTCTACTTGGAGATAGAAGCTCAAATCTTTATCACATAAACTACATGATATGTGCTACATTTAACTCTTCTATAGCTACTGTTGAATCATCCTTTAAGTATTTTCTAAAAATCGTCCAAAACAGTAACTTCAGATTTATACCCTAAACTTGTTTTGATCATATCTCACTCATTATTTTGATTCCATTGCATGGCCAACTCTCACATGTGTACAAGACCCATAGCTTACTGTAAATCTATACCACTTCATCATTTTATCAGTTTATGACTTACTTCTTTACTGTTTTATACAGCCATGTAATTTAAACAAGATTTTAACCTTGTTTCTTATGATTTTTCACCTTTTTAATCATGTTTATCAACAACAAATCCCCACATAACATTTTTATCATAATATAATCATCATAAATATATACAATAGGAAATAAATACATGATTACATAACAAAAAATAACAAGAAGATGAGGAGGAAAATCTTTATACCACCATGATGATGTAAGTTGTGATCAAAACATGGATTTTGATGGAGAAACTTGTGGATATCCATGACCATCTTCAAGACCACCATGCTCCATGGACTCCTTGTGGAAAATCAGCCTCATGACACCATGAAAACTCCTCCATGGATGTTATAAGTACTACCAATCAATAGGGTTTTGAAAGGGCTTCAACATATGCAAGTATAACATATGGTTTCATGGTTGAATCAAGATCAAATTGGGTGTTCTTGTGATAGATATGGACGACATTTTTAGAGAGAGAGAGGGAGGATGGAAGTTGTTTGCATGAGTGTGTGAGTGGTAATGTGTTTTGCTAATGGTTTTGTGGTATGAAAAGCTTAAACTTTAAGCAAAAATGGACAAGTGTGTCTTTGGTTATGAGGTTGTGACACCTCATGGTTTGTATAGCTAAATGTGGCCGGTTTTGATGGGGGTTGGACAAGTGTCCCACTTGTCTCATCCCCATTTATTTACGGGTACTCCTCGATTCTAGTTTCCTCGATTTGCGTGCCCTCGGGTCGTTTTACGAAAAACGTTTTTATAAATTATGAATCGACGTCATAAAACGAATCCAATAAAAATTGTCTCATCAAAAACGGAGTTCGAAAACGTAAATACGTAATCCTAGGGTTTCCGGTTTAGTCGTAAAGGACGTTAAAATAAAATCGTAAGTCCTAGTCTCTTCTCGTAAATTTGTGAGTTTATGAACCAACACAAATTTAAAACTCCAAAATAATATTCACGGATAAATTTATTTTCTGAAATGTCGGACTGTCACCAAAAACGGTGTATGTAAACGTAAGCACGTAACGTTGAATCCTCCGGTTTAGACGTAGTCGATGCTACTCCAAGACGTAAATCCAAATTTCTTCCCAAAAATAAGTGAGTTCATATTGTATCATTAAAATAATATTTTTAAATAATATTTGAAAATAAAATATCAATCGTAAATTGACGGATTGTCACACCAAACATCAAAGATTTCACATTCTTGTATGAAATTATGAGGCATCTCGCCTTTATGTGTGATCTTGCCTTGTTTTTGGCAAGCATCACAATGTTTATCCATCTCGTGAGCATCACGGTAAATGGTGGGCCAATAAAATCCTGATTCAGACACTTTTTTGGCGGTGTAGTTGGGACCAAAGTGACCACCGGTGGGTCCTTTGTGGCAAGCGTCAAGGATTTCTAAAGCTGCCGGTCCATCAACACATTGGCGAATAATCAAGTCAGCACATTGCTTGAATAGATACGGGTTATCCCAAAAGTAAGTCTTAATGTCGTTAAAGAACTTCTTCTTTTTCTGGGATGTTAACCCGTCAACGAGAATTCCACCCGCCAAGTAGTTTGCAATGTCCGCAAACCACGGGGTTTCATCAGCAGTCGAGTTGATAGACATTAAGGTCTCCAAGGGAAAAGAATCATTGATTTCATTGTTCGGATGATCCCCTTGGTAAGGATCCTCAAGTCTACTGAGATGATCCGCGGCTAGGTTTTCAGCTCCTTTTTATCGCGAATTTCGATTTTAAATTCTTGGAGTAGCAAAACCCAGCGAAGAAGTCTTGGTTTGGAATCTTGCTTAGTCAACAAGTACTTCATCGCGGAATGATCGGTGTAAACGATTGTGGTGGAAAGGACAAGATAGGGGCGGAATTTTTCAAAGGCATAGACAACAGCTAAAAGCTCTTTTTCGGTTGTCGTATAATGCAATTGAGCCCCAGTCATTGTCTTGCTAGCGTAATGGATTGGTTGGAAGTGTTTGTTCACTCTTTGGCCCAAAACAGCTCCAATAGCAAAGTCACTAGCATCGCACATCAACTCGAAAGGCAGCTCCCAATTAAGGGTAACCAAGACGGGTGCCTTAGTTAGCTTATCCTTAAGTGAGTTGAAGGCTTCGATACACTCTTTGGAAAAGATAAAAGGAGAATCTTTTTCCAAGAGGTGGGTTATCGGGCGAGCGATTTGAGAAAAATCTTTGATGAATCGACGGTAGAAGCCCGCATGACCAAGGAAACTTCTCACACCCTTCAGGGTTGAAGGTGGAGGCAACTTAGCGATAACATCGACTTTAGCACGGTCTACTTCAAGACCGGCTTTGGAGATCTTTTGTCCTAGCACGATGCCCTCTTTTACCATGAAATGGCATTTTTCCCAATTAAGAACAAGGCGAGTGTCTTCAAACCGCTTCAGCATACGTTCTAAATTGGCAAGGCAAGTAGAGAAAGAATCGCCATAAACCGAGAAATCATCCATGAATACTTCCATAGTGTCTTCCACCATGTCATGGAAGATAGCCATCATACACCTTTGGAATGTCCCAAGAGCATTACATAAACCAAAAGGCATGCGTTTGTAAGTAAATGTTCCACAGGAACAAGTGAATGTGGTCTTTTCTTGGTCCTTGGGATCGATGGGAATTTGAAAATACCCGGAGAAACCGTCTAAAAAGCAGTAATAGTCATTACCCGCAAGACGCTCGAGCATTTGATCCATGAAGGGAAGAGGAAAGTGGTCTTTTCTCGTGGCATCATTGAGCTAGCGATAATCAATACAAACTCTCCACCCAGTAACGAGACGAGTGGGAATCAACTCGTTGTCTTCATTGGAAACAACGGTTATTCCGCCCTTCTTGGGCACACAATGGACGAGACTTACCCACGGTGAATCCAAAATAGGGTAAATCAAGCCGGCATCTAGAAGTTTGATAACCTCTTGTTTGATGACGTCATGAATTTTAGGATTAACCCTTCTTTGGCTCTGGATTGCGGGTTTAAAGTCATCTTCCATGAGAATTTTGTGAGTACAAAAGTTCGGATCAATTCCGCGGATATCGGAAATTTTCCAAGTAATTGCCTTCTTATGATCTTTAAGCACGGCGATGAGACGAGATTTCTCTTCTTCTTTCAAGTCCTTCGCGATGATGACAGGCGCCTTCTTGTTTTCTTCAAGGAACACGTACTCGAGATGGGGCGACAACTCCTTAAGTTCTAAATCCGGAGGATTTTCGATGGGAGGCGTTTTCAAAGTCGGAGCATCGATAGCAGTAACCGTGGGAGATGGTGGAGAAAGATTGTCTTCTTTGAGAAGGTTTTCAAAGAAACGCATGTCTTCATCCCAATCGGTGGGAGAATCGTCATTTGCTAAGTTCACATCTCCCATGGTGGCTTCAAGATCTTTCCAAAAGAAATCACTTTCTCCAAATAGAGACAGTGATGAATCAATAGAGGAAACGGTCTCAACATTGGGAAGAGAGGTAGGAATATTTTTA
Organism: Glebionis coronaria; assembly: GCA_025667525.1. NCBI lineage: Eukaryota > Viridiplantae > Streptophyta > Magnoliopsida > Asterales > Asteraceae > Glebionis > Glebionis coronaria. The sequence goes on from CM046877.1 coordinate 358,210,575, forward strand.
CAAGCATCAATAAAGTGTTCTTCACAAGCCTCATCCAGAACGTCAATACAATTAACACTCTCGTATGAATAAGGTTGTTTAGACAACTTTCCCATGTTGAAAATGATTTTATCGTCGCCCACTCTCATGATAAGCTCACCGGCTTCAACATCGATGAGAGTGCGACCGGTCCTCAAGAATGGACGACCAACAATCAATGGCACACGAGGGTCCATGTCGTAGTCAACGACAACGAAATCGGCAGGAAAAGTGAATTTGTCGACTCCTACAAAGACGTCTTCGGCTATCCCCACTGGATAAGCAACCGTACGGTTAGCTAATTCCAAAGTCATTTTGGTGGGGACTAGCTCAGGGAGAGATAATTGCTTCCAAACGCTTAGAGGCATTAGATTAATACTGGCACCTAGATCGGCTAGGGCCATGCAATTCTCTACTCCCGGGAAGTTACAAGGGATTAAGAAACGACCCGGATCACCAAGCTTGGTTGGCAATTTCCTTAAGAGCACTACAGAGCAATTCTCATTAAGTTGGGTGTTAGCAATATCGAGAAGCTTCTACTTGTCGCTAAGAAGATCTTTGAACATTTTCGCGTACTTAGGCAAGTGAGCGAGAGCCTCAGCGAAGGAGATGTTAAAATTCAATTGTTTAAACATTTTTAGAAAGTTCAAAACCTGAATATCGTCCTTGCTTTTGAGCTTCTGTTTCCTCAACCTTGAGGGATAAGGTATATCGGAAGAAGAGGAAGGCTTTGGGATCGAAGGATCACTCACATCCTTGGGTGGAGGAGGGGTAGAAGTAAGAGGCGGAGAAATTGGGGAAGTAGAAGGATGAGGAATAGGAGCAGGTGACTCGTTTTCCTTAGTCACAATCACCGGTGGAGGTATAGGAAGCTCGGGTTCCTTAGTACCTTTGCCACTGCGAGTGGTGATTTCTTTCATCTCCCCTCTTGGATTCGAAACGGTGTTACTCGGAAGAGTACCCGAAGAAGAGGGTTGATTACCTTGGAAGAAACTAGCCATCATGTTCTTTAAGTCATTCGTTTGACTATCCAAAGTGTTTCTCATATCAGCTCTCAGATCGTTCCCCTGTTTCACCAAGTCGGCTTTCAAGTTGCGCACTTCCTGTTGGAGATTGTCCACGATCACATCATTAGTCCTCATGTAGGTTCCAATGTCTTGATGTAATGCGGTTGGTTGGTTGGAAGGAGCATTGTATGCGGGTGGTTGATAAGCAGGTTGCTGGTAAACTTGGTTGTTTCTTTGAGGTGGATGTTGTTGTTTGTGAGGTGGTATGTATGGTCCACGAGATTGTTGTTGTTGTTGAGGAGGGCGGTTGAGGTTTTGTTGTTGGTTTGGGCTGTTAGGCGTAAAACCGGGTGGTGAGAGATAGTTGTTGGAGCGGTAGCTAAGCAGGTTGCGGTCACCTTGAGGACGAGCTTGATAAGCGGGTTGAGGATAGGTACCGTATGCTGCATTCACATTCTCAGAAGGGTAGTCTTGGGTTGCGGTACAAGTGGTGTAAGAGTGAGGACCGCCGCATATCTCACATGGTTGGTTGACAGCATTGACTTGAGCGTTTTTAGCGTTGATGCTGTTGGTGTTGCTGGCGGTTTGGTTAGCAAGCGATTCAAGAAGCGCAGTGATTTTGTCAAGTCGCTTATCGCTGTCACTAGTACTAGCACTAGCGATATTGGTCCGAACACTCTTGGTTTGCACACGAGACTTATTCTCAATGACATCCCAAGCAGCATTGGAAGTCTTAGCCAAAAGATTACCCCCCGAGGCACTGTTTAGTGAATCTTGGTCATTCATGCTTAAACCATTATAAAAAGTTTTAATTTCGTGCACTTTGGTAAAACCATCTTGTGGGCATTTTCTTAAAAGATCTTTGAAACGGTCCCAAGATTCACTAAAAGACTCATCGTACTTTTGCTCAAAATTAATGATTTCATTCCGCAAAGCGGTAGTACGAGAGGGTGGGAAAAAGTAGTTGATAAACTTGGTCTCCAAATCCGTCCACGTAAGAATACTTTGTGGCGGTTCCTTAGCAAGCCAATGCCGGGCTTGTCCCTCTAAAGAAAAGGGAAAAAGTTGTAAACGGATTACCTCTTGTGGAACACCATTGAATTTGACCGTATTCGTGAGTTGTAGAAATCTCTTAATGTGGTCATGTGGATCATCAATGGTACGCCCCAAGAATGTTTGAGCAGAGACCATCTGGATAAAGCCGGATTTGAGCTCAAAGTTGTTGGCTGCAAACGCGGGTATGACAATTGGATCATTGTTGCCATCTACATGTGCTTGCAGAAGTTCAATCATCGGGCGATTATCCGGTAGAGGCTCATTGTTGTTGTTATTATTGTTGTTGAAAGGTGGGTTGTTATTGTTATTATTGTTTTGAGGTGGGTTATTGTTGTTGTTTTGTACACCGGCCATGTCTAAGTCTTCGAGAGGCTCGGGCTCTTGATAAGACGTTGATCGTGTACGCATGCACCTGCAAAAGAACTAACAAAGCAAAAACAAAGGAAAAATATTTTTGGTTTTTATGTTTTTTAATTTTTAGGATTTTTGAAAATTTTATATTTTTTTGTGTTTTTGAAAATTTTTATGAAAAAGTAACGTTTACGGGGAACGGATCCCAAAATCCAAGTTCTCACAAAAAACTGTTGATCTTAACGAGAAGAGCCGGCAGCGGCGCCATTTGATACACTTTTTTGCTATGGGGTTCTAGATTTGTCTCGGTATCTCCTCGAATTGATCACGGCTCTAAGTGGAATGATTTGTTCTTGGTTAATAAAAAGGTGTTGGTTTGTTTATCTATTTTAAACTAATGACAAATAAGTAAGTGTCGAAGAGTAAAATTAAAACTTTGAAAGATTAAACTAAATAGACGAGTTTAAAAATAAATGCTTGAAAACTTAACGACAAATTTAGAAAAATGCTTGAACACTAAATAAAACTAACTCTTGGAGACTTTGTAAAAACAATAATTTAAACAATCGGAATAACCAAAGATCCCCAATCGGAAATAATTGAAAACTGCACTAATCGGAATATATTCCGATCACTTTGATCGGAATGTTGATGAGTCAGCTAATTGGAATAATGGACGAAGAGGTGCAATTGGAATGTTCCAAAACTACACTAATCGGAATACTCAAAAAAATACCAATCGGAATATCTCAAAATGGGCAAATCAGAATAATGAAAAACTTAGTCTAATCGGAATATCTCAAAATTTAAGGCAATCGGAATGTGAACAAAATGGTGTAATCGGAATCTATGAAACCCTTTTCCGATCGGGTGATCGGAATAAAGGGGAGTGCTACTGGTCGGAATACCTGGTCGGAAAAGGGCTTTGCCCTTTCCGAAAATGATGTTGATCCGAAATTTAAGCAAGCAATAAGCTATAGAATAAGCCAATCACCAAAACTAGGACGGATCTATGATGAAACGGATCGAATAAGCACTAAAAACAACTTATCTAAACTTCAAATAAGCAAAAACATAAATCAAATGATAAAAAGATAAACTTTTTACGAAAACTTTAAAAAGTGAATAAGCAAAACAAACAAATAAGCCAATAAGCACAAAGATCTTAAAGCTTATTCGTGTAGAAACTTAAGGAAACATAAAAATATTAACTTTTTAAGCACAAAATCCTTGATGAACAACATGGATCATACGAGATTTGTACCAAAAATCAATCAAAACCAAAGAAAGGAAGAATGAGATTAAAGATTAAAAGCTTGAAACTAAACTTGATTAATGAAAAACAATACAAAGGTTTGATCTTGAAAGAGGAAAAGATGAAAACTAGTGAGAGAAAGTTTAGAACTTTCTCTCTCTAAAACTAGAGAGAATGAAAAACTAAAAACTAACTTAGACTAACTAAGTGCTCCAAATTTGTGAAGTAAAGTCCTATTTATAGGCATGTCTTGTGGGCTTTGTGAATGGGCTTGGTTTTGGGCTTCTTTTCTTCTTTCTTCTTTAGTCTTTACGTTTCTTCTAAATAAACGTTTCCGACCCGGATTTGAGAAGTGTCGGTGAATAATTCCAACTCGTCTTATAATCTTTTGTTTAATAGACTCGAGTTCTTCGACATATATGAATCTTCCATCTTTGGCTCTATTATTCGATAAATCTTTAAATAGGCACAATGACTTCAAATCTTTTGCATCTTTTGCATCTCTTGGACAACAGACTTCGTCTTGAGTCTTTTTCTTCGATAAAACCCGTGCAATCCCATGTTTTCTTCAATATTCATCCGGTTGACTCTGAAAACACAATAAACACAAAAACCACGCATAATTCCAAACAAATGATATTAAATACGTGTTTTGGTCTTGTTTTAGCCAGAAATGAGTGGTAAAAGGACGGGTGTTTTCACACCTATCAGGAAGTATAAAAACATAACCCTAATGCTGGTGAAGTCCCTGAAATGCCCCTTGAACTTTTGAAAATCTTGAACTTATTTGAACTTTCTTTGGCTGTTTGTGTGAGTTGTAAAGGTTGTAATTTGATCTAAGGCTCACAATGAGCTTAAGTTTGAAGAAAGAATCTTGGGCGTTGGATGGCTGGCCTATTTTGGCATCTTCTACATAAAACGTGTGTGGGAGGTCCAATATGTGAGCTTGGAGACGATGAGGTGGAAAAGTTTGAGGTTGGGTTTCGATTATGGCCACCTTAATCTTAAATCTGGACAAAATGGAAGTCTAGTTACAAGTAATTAAAGAAAACCCAAATTTGTTCATACGGTGAATAGTATAGGTTTTGATCTTTGTTTAGGTTTAAACATGGTGTTTAGCGCCAGTTTTAACTAATTAATATAATTAGTTTAAAAATGGTGAGTGGGATTGTGACGTGGTGGGATGATAAGAGCTGATTGGATGAGAGGGTGAGTGGGGTGAGGTGGCATGTGGGGATTGGTTAAGGTTTCTTTGGCTGTCTGCCAAGTTTTGCCCTTCATCTCTTTTGTTTCTTTCACTTCATGTTTAATCAAGCAAAACTAACTTTCCTTTATAAATCAAGTTTCAGTTTTAAGACTTTTGCCCCAAATACTTTTTCAAAGTATTTTCAGGGGTATTTCTTGCCAATTCATGATTCTTGAAGGGCTGTTTTGGCATTTTCTTCATACTTTATGGTCTTGACTTGTATGGTTGACTTCTTGGAGGACTAAAATTGATAAGTCTTCATTTTTGAGGGACCATTCTTGCCAATTCTTCAAAGTGGAGGGCCCTTTTTTTAAATTTGACAAACTTTAAGGACCAAACTTGTAATTATGAATATATAAGGGTTTAAAGTGTCAATTCTTCAATATTGGAGGACTCTTCTTGTACATTCTTCAAATCTTCAAGGGTTATTCTTGGAAAATCATCATTAGGGCTTGGTTCATTGTGCGGCTTCATTTCCCGTGTTCATTTTTGCTTGTTTCTTGTGATCTTTTGTCATTTTCTCTATATTCGTACCTAAAATGAACATGTAACAAACACAAGCATATATTTGGCCATTTTCATGATATTTAATGCATTTTAAGCCCATTTTGGACGATGAGACAAAGCAGTCTCATCAAGAGGTGACAGAGGAGGCTGTTCATCGTCCTCTTCATCCTCCTCTTCTATCATCCCCTCAGAGAGAATTTCATCATCCGACATAGATTCAGGCTCAGAGAAGCTTTCAATGAGGGCAAGAACATCATCTTCAGCATCAAGCATGAGCTCATCTTCTTTAGACTGATCCTGAATCATAGTGTCAGCTCCTTCAGCTGTAGTATGAGAATCTACAGTTGGCTGTTCAACATTTGCCTACAATTGGTTTAGATTAGTAACAAGGAAATAGATAAGGGCAATGGTCGCTAGTACGGTGTCCTAGAGAGGCTGAGGATGATTATTCAGCAACTCCAAAGCATAAAACCTTAGGATTCTTTTAAGTGTGAAAATACTAAGGTTAATGGTCGCCATTCGCTGCCCCTAGGAAAACTGAGTGTGATTATTCACCCCCCAAAGGATAAATCCTTTGGGAATCTTTATTTGTGAAAAATATATGGGTTAAGATCGCCTGTTACGCTGCCCCTAGGAGAGCTGAGGGTGATGATTCAGCTCCTCCTAAAAGGATAAATCTTTTGGGATTCTTTTATTTTTGCAAAAGATGTAGTTTAAGATCGTCATTTTACGCTGTCCCTAGGAAATCTGAGGGTGATTATTCAGCTCCCCCTAAAAGTTAAACTTTTGGGATTCTTTTTCTGAAGGAACCTAGAGACTGTGTGAAGTACATCTACTCTAGGTCGAGACATATATGTATAAAGGTTGTTGTTTGCCTGTATACTGTCTAGAGGGTGCTGGGTCATTGGGGTGCTTTATAAACATAAATGAATCACTCCCTGGTGCAATGACAAGGTGTACATAAGTCTTAAAATATTTCTAAGTGCATACACAGAATCCTATGGGTCGAGGATAACCCTAAATTCACCACTCTCTCCTACAGACATTTAAGAGTGGCTGCGTGTGTACCTCTAAAAATTATAAACTGATTACCTGTGAGACATCAGCGGAGTTAGGCTGGTTCCCTATTGTCTATGCCGAGTTAGAGACGCTAGACTCTTGTTGTTTATCAGCTGAAGTCTCTGTGTCCACAGAAGTCTCTGCCACAGAGGAAGTAGGAATTGTCACAAGCTTCTTAACCCTAGCCTTAATAACAGTTTGGGTTTTGGAAGAAGAGGGGATTTTCTTCTTCTTAGGTTGTTGGCCAGTTGTTGCCTTAGACAGCGTGGTGTGTTGCCCAGAGGTCAAAGACGCCAACTTACCAGACACACCAGCTATAATCACTTTCTCAGAGGAAGGGATCAAGGACTTAACAACAGATTATTGTTTAGCGGCAATGTTCTTCATGTGGGCTGTTGCAGGCACATCATTTGGTCCTATCACCTTATAGAGAGCCCTGTTAATATGATACGATTTCATAGTTGTGAGTGCATGGTTTTTGTAACGATCTCCCAAAAGACTTTAAAAGATAAGAGAAAGAAAACGATCATAGCAGATGTTTTTCTCCCTGACTTGGTTGGTTCCCTTCATCTTTTCGACAAGATTAGAGAAGAGAATACTTCCTACATCAATGTTTGTACCCCATATCATCCCATAAGCAATGGCTTGATGATTTTTAGATATTTGATCTTGAGATCCCTGCATACCACCCAAGGATTTGACAATGTGCGTGAAAAGTACTCTCCACATAGGAGGAAAAAACTTCATCTTCAAAGGGCACTTGAGGACCACTTCAACAGGTGTAAGGGCTGGGTGAGTGTTAGAAACAGGGAAAAGTGTGGCAAGGGCATCCTTCACATCCTTTTTATCTGCAGTATTCAGGCATTCATCACCATGTCTAAGCCCGGCCACAAAAGAGAAGTCATCAACAGAAAAGGCAAAGGGGTGTTCATTGCAAGAAATATTGAATGAAATTATGTTATCATCAAGAACTTCTGCAGAATACAAAAATTCCCATAGGTATTCTTGGTAGAAAACGGATGGGGATCTAGTGAATGCCTCACTAACATCACAATTCTTCATAAAGTTTACTAGATCCGTGTATGAGTCATTAGGAGCTTTGAGCCATCCTAATTAGTTGTTAGAAGCAAGGATACTATCGTTGATCTCGAATGATACATTAGATGCCTTTGGTACTGGAAACGCCATTGATTCGGGGATGGTGAAGACGAAGATGGTGAGAGGGTTTAGAGAGAGGTTTTAGAGAGAGATGCAAATTGTGAATAATGAGAAAAGTGTTAGGTGAGAAACCTTGGGATAATATATATATTCAAAATTTGGAACAGTTATTCAACAACATTAAATGCGTAGTGGGAAAAGGACTATACACAAGTGGGTCCATTGACCTTTCAAAACTGTGTGTCTCCTCGTTTATCAAAAAAGTACGAATTAAATATTTAGAATGTTTTTAGCATTTACTTGGAAAATAACTACATAGTTTCATGTGAAAAACATTTAATATCTACTCAGACTTTAATGACACACATTAAATATCAGCCACAGGCTTTGAGATATTAAGCATACCCAACTCAACAACTAGCCTGTTGAACGAAGGTTCAGCCAAAGGCTTGGTAAAAATATCAGCTAGTTGTAGCTCGGTGGGAACAAAATGCAGCTCAATATCTCCTTTTATAATATGATCCCTGATAAAGTGATACTTGATATCTATGTGTTTGGTTTGAGAGTGAAGCACATGGTTTTTTGAGATAGCAATGGCAATGGTGTTGTCACATAAAATGGGTACTTTTTCATATAGAATCTCATAGTCAGCTAATTGACACTTCACCCAAAGTACTTGTGCATAGCAGCTGGAAGCTGCAACATATTTAGCTTTAGCTGATGACATTGCCACAGAGTTTTGCTTCTTTGCACTCCATCCAACCAACTTTCTTCCTAGGATTTGACAGCTCCTTGAGGTACTTTTCCTATCAATGCAGCATCCAGCGTAGTCTGAGTCTGAGTAGGCCTTGAGATCAAAGCCTGATTCTTTGGGATACCACAGACCTAGAGAGGTTGTTCCTTTGAGGTACCTAAAAATTTTTTTAACAGCCACTAGATGGGATTCCTTTGGGTTAGCTTGGTACCTTACACAAAGACATGTGGAGAATTGGATATTAGGGCGACTGGCTGTGAGATACATGAGTGACCCAATCATGCCTCTATAAATAGTCTCATTAACAGAGACTCATGACTCATCAGGACCCAAGTTATTGGGTGGAAGCATAGGGCATTTCACTGATGCACAATCAGCCAAGTCTTATTCTTTAAGTAAATCTTTAACATACTTTTCTTGACAAATTGAAATTCCTTTAGGACATTGTTTGATTTGAAAACCCAAAAAGTAAGTTAATTCACCATCATACTCATATCATATTTCTTGGTCATTAATTTAGCAAAACGTTTACTAAGATTAACATTTGTAGACCCAAAGATGATATTAATACAAGGGGTTTGCCTCGTATGAAAGTTCGTTAAACCGATATTTTCGAATTGATTACAAGTTGAAAGTGCGACTCAGTCGTTCTTGGTGGAAAAATAAATGGTTTGGTTATCTATTTTAAACTAAAAGCAATTATGTAAATGTCGTTGAGTAAAATAAAAGCTTTAAAAATTAACTAAAAATTACTAGAAAAATACTTGATAAAAACAGAGATTTCGGGAAGCGTGCAATTTTTGGAAATGAAAACGTAATGAAATTAAAACTTAAAACTTTGTAAAACTTAAAAACTTAAACCATCGGAATGTAAAAATAGATTCTATCGGAATGTACTGAAAACAAAACGATCGGAATAATAGAAAATGAAAGCTATCGGAATAATGTTGTCTGAATAACCATCGGAATAAATGTAAATTAATTCTATCGGAATAATCTATCTGAATGTCTAGTATCGGAATCCAAGGTATCGGAATACAAGAAATCAACTCTGTCGGAATGTTTAAAGTATCGGAATAACAAATAACTACCCCGTCAGAATGTTGGTCGGAATAATGGTGAACCTGTCGGAATATGATTAATAAAAATTGGGCAACGTTTCGTCTCAAAATAGCCTTAAGACCCGTCGCAATATACGATCGCAATGAGCGATCGCAATCACGATCGGAATAAGGGGGGAAAACACTCTTGATCACAAAGTAATCTTCAAGGTTATTGCGATCACACTGAAACCATCGGAAGTTAGCGTCGGAATGAGTAAACCCCTAAGATTGCGATGGAACACAAATTAATCCGAAAATGGAGATAAGATAAAAACTCAATAAGCACTAATAAGCAAATACGAATAAGCACTTGTTCAAACCTTAACCAAATCAAAACAAGCATAAAATTTAATAACTTTTATTTTAAAACACAAAATAAACTAACTTTTATAAATCAAACTTTAAAAAGACTAAAATTTTTAAGAAAACTGAAAAAATAAATAAGCTAAATACAAAATAAGCCAATAAGCATGATAAGCTCAAAGCTTAAGTTGTATAAAAACTTAAAGATTGATAAAAAGATAAACTTTTTAATCAATCAAACATCAAGATTAAACAAAATCAAAGAATATTTCGAATCAAACATAATTAAAAAGATCAAGAAATGTAGAATGAGAATAATTGTAAAAAGCTTGAAATAAGATGAAGATTAAAGATTCAAAAGTTCAAGATTAAAGATTAAAGATTAAGAAAAATTGAAAGAAAAGCTTAAGAACATGAAATAAATCTAGAGAGAGAAAGTAATCTACTCCTACTCCTAAACTAATCTAACTAACCACCTCCTAATGACACATTAGGAGGGTATTTATAGGAGGAGTAAAATGTTGGTGCTTTCTTCCTTCTTTCTTCTTGTCTCGACTCGATTTAAATTCTTTGTCTTTCTCGACGTCGTCTCAGGATTTGTCGATATAATTTGAACTCGTCTTATAATTTTCTTCTTTAATTAGACTTGGTTCTTCGACTTCATTAAACTTCCGTCTTTAGACTTTTTCTTCGATAAATCTTCAGAATAGGCCTTGGACTTCCGTTCTTTTTTCACTCTTGATCTTTTGACTTCGTCTTTTCTCGTTTTCTTCGATAAAAGCCCGTGAAAGCCCATGTTTTCTTACTTTTTCATCTTTTAGTCGTAAAACACAATAAAAACACAAACCACGCATAATTCTGACATTTACGACATAAAATACCCGTTTAGGCTTGGTTATTATTATAATTAAGTTGTAAAAGGATGGGTGTTTTCACACCTATCAAATCCCCTACACTTGACCATTGCAATGCCCTCATGCAATGCATTAATTACAAAGCATGTTTTACATTTTTCATCATAATTAACCTACCTTGGCCTTTATTAAACATAATTAAAGGAAGAAAAACAAATGAAGAGATTAAAGACTTACATTGAGGCTTTGGATTATCATGAATGTTTATCATCCTCAAGTTTCATGTTCCCCAAACCAAGCTTAAAAACGAGATCATTGTTATTATAAGTTAGCAAACTAACACAAACTCATGTGGCCCAATTATTCACTTAGACTCCCTTATTCCTAGGTGTATCTCTTATATTTTATTGTTGTCTTGAATGATCACGAGGATGCATTGTTGACTGATTTCGATAGTTATTAGGCCGAAAATAAAGTAGGACGATTTAATCAATAGTTAGCTAAAGGACAAAATCTTTTAACACTGCTTCTCGGGACCTCATAAAGTTCATATCTTGGCATAACTTGCTTCACGATTTGAGACCTTTCTTGGACCGATATTTGGCAGCGACTTCATACTTCAAATCTTAAGAGACGTTCTTGAAATTATGGTCTTCTCTTCATAATAGGAATTTCTTCACTTGAAGTTTTTGAGAGATTCTTCATATTTGGACCACGACTTCTTCATTTTTCTCCAATCTTTATTTTGGACTTTGATATACAACGATCCGCCTCCTTTTAGGACTTAGATCTATTTATCCTCATACCTTGCTAGGGTCTTTTTGGATAGACTTCTCCATGATCTTTAGGGGGAGTATTTGCTTTTCGTCGTGTGTCTCGATCCTTCATATTGATTTTTGATAAATGATTCTTCACATCACTTTTGATCTTTAGCAACAAAACGTAGCCCTCATGCCTTGTTAGGGCCTTTTCGGACTCGCCAATCTTCGCATCCCGCTTCAATAAGTTATGCCTTGGCAATGAACTCTAATTAATACCGAGCAACTTTTAAACGATCTTGGGCTAGAAGCTAAGTAACTTTTCAAATCGTACGACCTTATTTATTGCAATTAAATTTATTAAGAAGCGATGGGAGAAAAAACTTATAATCAACTCACATAAATTCACGAAAGAATACCAAACATATAATTGACTCTATCATCTCTCGTTCTCCACAATTTAAAATCTCAAGGAATGAGACTCGTGGATGCTTAGCCAATTAAATCAAACTTTTGGGTTTTCAAATCTTCTATAGGATCTTGCAAATTCTTAGACTTTTTCAAGTTTGGAATTCTCATTTTAAAGTTCCCTTGATAAACGACTTTCTAGGATCAATTATAGTAACTTGCGAAAAGTTCTCGTTCTTAACCCGTAAGAGTTAAGACTTTCGCGTTTTAAAGTTCCCTATATAAAAGCCTAGCAAAACTTGACTTAAACACGTTAAGGATACTAGCTAGAGTAAACTTAGATAAGTAAACTCGGGTTGAGTCAAAAGATTCATAACGTTTAAAAATTAAAACCACTTTATTAAACTTTATTTTAGCAAAGAAAGTAAATAACGATAACAAAGGAAAAACTACTAGGCCAAAATAGATTAAAATTTTTGAAAAATGTCGAAAAATCAATTTACCGGTTAAAATGAGGACAAATACAAGGAAAAGTCCACTTAACTTCGATAGAAGTCCCCCTACACTTGATATAAACATTGTCCTCACTGTTTAAGCATTTGGAAGTAACATCCCCTACACTTAGGACATTGTGCACGTTGTTTAAATCTTGCTAAGGAAAGGACAACTAAAGTGATTCCTATTTTAATATTGAACAATAGAAAATAGAGAATCAAAAGAGTTTAGGATAGAACCGGGAAGACGGGTACACGGAACCACGGGTCGTCAAAAGTCATCAAGAATGGATCTTTGAAAGCTCGAATCCCTGCATATGATAAGAAAGAAAACAACAAACACATACTAGGGTCTCCCCCTACACTTATTAGAAAAACAGAATAAAAGGATAGATAATTGGGTTGCCTCCAAAAAAGCGCTTGTTTTTGTTAACCGAGTCACGAGCCTGACTCGTCCTCGAATTAAATGGTCCATGGGGAAGCCTTAAATGTAATACCGGGATCAAAGACCTTGTCCTCATTCCCGAAGGACATTAAAGAAGGAGAGGCCGGAGGATAAGTCTTAAAGGGTAAAAAAGTCCTCTCAACATACGAAAAGTATGTGAGGTCGTGATCCACAGGAGGTGGGGTGGGTAAAGGAATCAAAATGTCATCCCCAAAAGACATATGATTATCACTGAGCGGTAAAGCCGTAAAGGTGTCAATTATAGAATGGTTAATGTCACCCCCCGGGTCAAAGCACTCATCCTCCGTAATAGTCTCTAAAGGTTGGGATAAATGGTGCTCGGGAGGGGGACTTGGGACAATACCTTCATGCAGCAAATTATCAAAAATAATATCCCCCTCCGTGTCATCATCATCAATAACCGGAGGTATTGAGAGAATGTCGATTTCCTCCATATCTGTATCATTATTCTCAACTGAAGTAATAGACGGAGGTAAAGACTCGGAAATAGGAGCAGAATTCAACGCTTCAATCTTAGCAATAAGAAGATGAACTTTCAGTAATTTGTCACGAAGAATAACGTCTTCCACCTCATCTACAAGACCAAGTTCAGTGGTGAACTTCTTGTAAGTCGGGGAGAATAAATCAACATCGCCCTCATCTCCCAGAGGAGATTGAGAAATTTCAAAAGTGAAATTCTCATAGCATGGAGAAAAATCATCATCATTAAGAGCGACCTCGTCCGTAAGCTCAGCAAAAGTAGGGACATCACAAACCTCATCAAAGAATTTATCAAGACCAAAATCACTAATCTCACTCGATGTATCACTATCCTTAGACGCATTAGGGATATCAAGAGTAGGAGTAGTAATCTCAGAAGATGGGTTGAGATCATAGATATCATCCTCGTCATCATCATAATAGTAGTAAGGACGCACAAGAGGAGGAGTATAATCACTAAGATTAGATACTTGCTCTTGTTGCTGTCGCTTTTCCTCCTCCCTTGCTTCGCGTATGCTAGCTAATTCTTGTTGAACGTATTGAAGTGTATTCAAAAAAATGGCTCGTTCTTCTTCACTCATTCCAACAGAAGGTTGATGATCGAGGGAGTAATGTGGGGGCTCGAAATTATAAAAACCGGAATAATAGCAGGGATTTGGTTCAGTGTAATTCATGGGTTGACAAAAAGAAGTATCGCGAGGGCCCCCACAATTGTTGCAACACGGATATTGAGAGAAACCCGATGCATTTTGTTGATATGGATCGTCATATATGGGAGAGGGTGAAATAGTGTCATTAGAAGAGAAGAATGAATTGAAATATGAATTGATCGAATTACACGATAGACAACGGCCAAATTCGTAATTAGGGATATCCATTCCACACCGTTCGCATGAACGCCATTGAAAGGATTGACTACCAGAAGATGGTCTTCCACACCCTACACAGTCAACAAACGAATCCATTAAACACAATAAATAAGCAAGGAGAATATTTTTGGGGCAAAACTCTCGAAAAAGAAATGCTTTTTATGATTTTTTTAATTGTTTTTTTATTTTTGAAATTTTTTATTTTTAGGATTTTTTAAAATTTTTGGCAAGAAAAATAACGTTGAAAAAATGAACGGATCCCAAAATCCAACGCGTATCTTGATAATTGTAAGAACACGTCTTTTAGGAAAAAGAGAGTAATTAGGGTAAGTATTAACAAGAAGTTTAGGAAAACCACAAGTTATGACCCAAAGTGGGGATCGTTCTCAAGGAGGCTTGGTGTGTGTGTTAAGAGATGATTAATGATGTGATTATATTTATGAGAAAATAAAATAGAAATGAGATTAGAAGAGAATGACGGTTACGATGACGAATTAAATTAAGACGATATGGTCGTACACGTAAAACCGTAAAAAGTGACAAAATTAAGAATTTATCCTAAAAATTCCTAGAAAATTTCAATAAATCCTAAATAATGTAATTAGAGTTTAAAAAAAAAACCAATTTAATTAAAATCCCAAAATGAGATTTTTTCAATTGTAAACCTCTAAAATGACCTAACTTAATTTAAAACAATTTTTGAAAATTTTAAAATTAATAAAAACTATTTAAAAACAATTAAAAACTATTTAAACTTAAAATAATTATAAAAATAAATCTAATGACAATAAAAATATTCTAAAAATTGTAAAATTCCTAACTTAATGTATTTAACCTAAGAAAAATATAAAAACTTGAAAAATATAAATTTTAATTTTTAATAATAAAATAATAATAAAATAATATTAAAAATCCAAAATTTATAAAAATTCTAAAAAGTTGCAAACTAGCTTAATTTAACCTAATAAACACAGAAATGAAGTTGAAATTACAAAAATACCCCTAATGGGCCTTCAAATGGGCCAAAGTCCAAAACATACCCTTATTGGGCCAAAATAAGCCCAATAAGAAAAATGTTTATAAAAATGGCCCAAAAGCTCCTATCTGACCTAAAATTTGATTTTAAACACAAAACTCTGAAGGCGCAAAAGCTGAAAATGAGTATAAGCTAGCTTATTTCAAAGCAGCTTATTCTTAATGGGCTTTTTGGCCCATTAAGCTATAAGCTGATGCCATAAGCTCAAATTAGACACATAAGCTTCTTTTGAGTTACTTAAGACTTCTGTAAAAAGAAATTTGAAATAAGCACAAGGAATAAGCCTGAAAAAGCATTAAGCTATCTTCACAAAACGACAAAATAGTCGTTTTCGAGTTCTAGGCCACCCCAAGAGCTGATTCAAGTTTCTAAAGCTTTTAAATGACTTAACTAAGCTTAATCAACAAAAAGTTTTCAAATAAGTTCACTCAATAAGCTGACATAAGCAAATAAGCACTTATTTAAAAGTCAACTTTATGAGTTTTCTAGCAAAAAGTCAAAGTCAAGGTCTGATAAGCTCTAGTTCAAACAAATGGGTCAAATGATGATGATTGATCACAAAAAGTAAGTTGTTTCAGGTCTGGATAAGCCAATATGGCTTATTAATAAGCTAACTGAAAATTACACTAGCAGGGGCTAGTTTTGGTGTCTGAGCAGTGGAAACTTTTTCCATTGCTTGACTTGTTTGACTATTTGTCTTTAGTGACTTTTTTGTGTATTCAAGTTACACAAAGGCACCCAAATGATCAGTTGATCATAAGGAGTCAATAACAACAAAGAAATCACAATCTGAAACAACCAATTAGTACAGTTAATTCATTTAAGCACCAGACATGCACCAGACTTGAACAAATACCAGTTATGGTTCAATAAGCACTCATAGCACAATTCAGCCAGCCAAACTTAACCAAATGCATACACAAGCTATAATAAGCTTAAAGGAACAAGTTTAAACAGGTTGCATGCAATGATTCAAAGTATAGATCAAGATTCAAGCACATAAAGTTACTGATGAACTATGAACATGAAGTTATGAACACTTGCTGATGTATTTGACCACCAAGCCAAATTCAAACCCCCAAATCTTCAAACCAGGTTATATTAATAATGATTTAACAACTTTTAGCTCTAAGCATGCATATATTCTAGATATTACCAAAATCTTAGGTCAAAATCAGTTAAAATCAGTAAGATATAACCCAATGTTTGATTCAATGGTTTAAGCCCAATAACTTGCAGCAAATAACACTCAACCAAGTAGATAACAGATACAAAGTACAAACAACACTTTTCAACAACACAATAACACTCAATGATTCACAACAGGTTAACCCAAACACCCCTTTAAATTTTCAAATCAAAATTTTCAAATCAGAATTGTATTCCAAGGTTACCCAAGCCCAAATCAACACAATAACATATATAATATGAAGATTCTAGCAAGATTAAGCCACAAATTTCACAAGAACACAAGCAACACACAAATATCATAAATATCCAACTTTTTATCAGATTTTGAGATTAAGGTTGCAAAACTCATGGATGTACATCCACACCCACGAATTTTGAGCTTATGTGCAAGCAAGAACAAGCACAAGCTTCCACAATAAAGACTGCTAAGATTCAACAACGTTAGAAGCAAAATATCAAAATCAGAATGGTGAAAAAGCCTTGATTAATGCAACTCTTGTACCCCACACTTGATTATCCCCAAGTTATAAGCTTCACAACACCTTGATATCACAATATCAGGATGCTATGATCATCTTTATAGCCCAAGAATTCCAAGGTGTACCAAGAAACTTAGCAAAATATCAAGCTATAGGAAAATGTGCAAACTTTTGCACACTCCTTGTGAAAACGTTTTGAGATTAAGGTTTTAGCAAACTATAAACATAAACAAGCAGGAAATAACAATGGCACTTGACTTTTCTTCAAAGATTCAAACTCATTTCATTAAACTGAATATGGATTTACAGAACTTTGAACAAAGGAAAATTCAAGAGCAAAAACTAATGGACTGTGTCCTATGCCTTTTATAGGCTTACAATGATGTCTAAGAAAGATAAAAAAACGTAACCCTAATTAGTGTAGAAGTCCCAAAATGCCGCTTGAGGGTTTTGAAGTTATCTTGATCATGTGACAAGTTCTTGTGTTGTTGTGGAGCTGGCATGTGTTGGAATGTATCCAAAGGCTTACAATGTGCTTATAAAGTAAGCAAGAATCATGCACGTTGGATGACTGGTGTAGTTTTGGCAGCTTCTTCTTTTTTGCAGCAGGGGAATCTTGTGTGGGACTATTGAGTGAAGAGGTTGTCAGTTTAAAGGTTGGGTTATGTTGATAATAATCTTAATCATAAATCTGCACAATCTTAGGGCCTAATTACAACAGGATTAGGAAAACCCAAAATTGTCCTTGAGGTGAATAGTTGTGTGTTTGATCCGAATTTATGTTTAAAACTGGTGTTTAGCGCCACATTTAATAAACTAATCAGACTAGTTTAAGTTGGTTATAAGTGGGAAGTGATGTGGCGCCATGGTGAGCTCTAATTGGTTGTAAGGAGTAAGTGGGGCACGTGTCAAGCCCCAAGTGGTCTAGGTAAGTTGTGATGTCTACCAGGTTTAGTCCCCATTCTTTCAAATTCCTTTCACTTTGTAAATAAAAAGCCCAAACTCCATTTTCTTTGTTATTGAAGTTACAAACTTCACACTTTTGCCCCAAAAAGTTTTGTAAAGTGATTTCAGGGGTATTTCTTGCCATTTCTTGATTCTTGAAGGACTGATTTGGTATTTTCTTCATAGATGATGGTCTTGACTTGTCTTGTTGACTTCTTGGAGTACTGAATTTGACAAATCATGATTAATGAGGGACCATTTTTGCCATTTCATCTAAGTCAAGGGTCCTTTTGGTAATTTTGACATTTTTAAAGGACCAAACTTGTAATTTCTTGTAACTTGAAGTCCTTCATGGTATGTTTGACTTTGAGGGGGATAATTATTGACATTTTAGTTTTGTTGAGGGACTAAAATTGCCAATTTTTCAAAGTGAGGGCCCTTTTTGTAATATTGACAAACTTTAGGGACCAATCTTGTAATTATGAGGATACAAGGGTATAAAGTGTCAATTATTCAATATTGGAGGACCCTTCTTACATAATCTTCAAAGCTTCAAGGGTTTGTCTTGGAAAATTCTTCATTAGGGCTTGGTTCAATGTGCGGCTTCATTTCCCGTATTCGTTTTTGTATGATTCTTGTGATCTTTTGTCATTTTCTCAATATCCATACTTAAAATACACAAGAAACAAACACAAGCATATATTTGGCCATTTTCATGATATTTAATGCATTTAAAGCCCTCTTTGGATGATGAGACTATGTATAAAAGCAGTCTCATCACTCCCCCACACTAAACCATTGTCGTGCCCTCACGCAATGCTAGAATAAAGTATTGTAGCACCTCCAAAATTCATTTTTATTCACTTTAATTGAATGATAAACTAACTACACTACTACTATTACTACTACATGCGTTTTTAGACATAATGTATGATTTTCATCGCAAAATGGGACGTTTAGGTTCATAAAATAAGAACACGTGAATGCTTCGTTAGAAATAATTTCATCGTCCTCGATTTTCACCCCAATTCCATGCTAAGCGTGCAACGAGATCATTGTCATTATAAGTTAGTAATGCTAACACTACTCATATGCCCTAATCACGTACTTATCCTCCCATTTTTCTAAGTTATATCTCTTATATTTTATTTTGTCTTGAATGTCTCACGAGGATACATTGTTTGACTTATGCGATGATAGAGATTTAGGTCTAAAATAGAGTCCTAACGGTGTAACCAAGACCATCAAATTAATAACCCCTCCTAATAGACAATGATGTCAAAAAATTAAGTCAACAAGAAGGATCGATAAACACGGTTTTATAACGGTTTTGAACATGAGACTTATTACCAAGACTATTATACGCCCCATAACGGAAGGGCCTTATTATCATAGGTTTACCTCCATCTTTTATTCAACTTCGCCATGAAGCTTTTATTATGACTTCGGTCTTGCCTTGCCTTTTATTATCCACCTCATCGGTGGTTTTATTAGCCAAAGACGTATATCCTCACGCTAAGGCGAATTTTGGATCTTTAAAGCTTCAAAGATTAAGGATTGATTCACTTTCAGTTTAGCATAAATTTTTCGGCCTTGTGAGCTTCAAATTGTTTGCTTGATTTAGGTGAGCACTTGAAATCTTATTATTGGGTAAAGCTTTCGATTATTCGGGTGCCAATACTTCAAAACCGTGACGCTGGCGATACCTGAATGTCTTCCCAATTTAATTACACGGAAGCTACTAGAAAACACTAGAAACACAACAATCAATACTAACCGCTAAGTCAATATTTATTAAGCAAAAAATATTTACAGGCGAAGGGAGAATAAGCAAACAACGAGAACACATGAGTTTTTGAAAGAATTCGAGTACTCTACGTTTAGCATAGTAACTTATAATTAACTCTATCATTTCTCGTCCTCATTTAAGAGACTTAGCCTAATGTGAAGTTAAGGAATTAAAGCTAAGTGCTCAACACGCACGGTCGAGTCAAAAATTACTCTTATTCTCGCCATCGGAAAATCTACATTCGTGTCTTCAAACACTTATAAAACATGAGAAAATTTTTAAAATTTGGCTATTTTTAGCCTTATTTTGCAACAAAATGATAAACAAAAAGAAAAACTTTGGAAAGCGTGAAGGTTTGACAAGGCAAGTATCTATTCACCCCCCCCCATACTAAAGTTAAACATTGTCCTCAATGTTTCGAGTCTAGGGGTGCAAACACCCCCATACTAGAGACGTAGTCGAATGCCTAATCTAGCATGAAAAGGGTGTAACCGTTAAATTTAAATCCGTTTATGAAGTGTGCTATAAACCTAAGGTTAGAACATCATAGGATATATCATGGATATTGAGAAAGTCTTCAAAGCAAACGATCGAGTGCTCCTATAAAACGAACACGAGAGTTCCAATCGTGAAGATAATGATCATCTAAAATCCACAATTCACAAACAACCATAGAACAAAGGTTGGAAGGGCACAAATCCCCACACGTTACTACATTATAAAGCGATAATATGTACATAGGATAAGCATGGGACTCCCCCACGAGGCACCTCGTTTTTTATTACCGAGTCATGAGCTCGACTCGATCCCCTCAATACTAATTATCATTGGGGAAGGTTATTTGGTCGAGGTAGTTCAAGGATGGAACTTCCCACCAAAGTCGTGCTTCAACCTATGTCCATTCACCTTGAAATTGGAGCCATCATTTTGAGCTAGCTCGATAGTCCCATATGGAAAAACTTGAGTCACGGTGAATGGACCGGACCAACGGGATTTCAACTTACCAGAAAAGATTTTCAAACGAGAATTAAAAAGCAAAACTTGATCCCCAATGTTAAAAACGCGGTTTTTAATTTTTGAATCATGCAACTTTTTAGTCTTTTCTTTATAAATCAATGAATTTTCATAAGCAATATCCCTTAATTCATCCAATTCATTTAATTGCATTTTCTGGTGTTTTCCCGCGGTCTCCATGTCATCATTACAATGCTTTAGGGCCCAATAAGCCTTGTGTTCGAGTTCAATTGGCAAGTGACAATTCATTCCATACACTAGCTTATAAGGAGTGCACCCGATGGGCGTCTTATGAGCGGTCCTAAAAGCCCATAAAGTATCGTCCAACTTATCCGACCAAGGGTTGTCGGTTTTCCCCAATGGATCTCTTAATGATCCTCTTCAACGCTCGGTTTGAAACCTCGACTTGCCCACTCGTTTGTGGTTGATAAACCGTAGAAAGCCGATGTGTAACCCCATATTTCTTTAGGACCCTTTCGAATTGGTCATTACAAAAATGGGTTCCACGATTGCTTATGATCGCACGAGGGGTTCCAAACCGAGAAAACAAGCTTTTCAAAAACTTGACTACCACACGAGCATCATTGGTGGGCAAAGCCTTAGCTTCCACCCACTTAGATAGGTAGTCAACCGCGACAAGGATGTACTTATTACCACGAGATGATGGGAACAACCCTATAAAGTCGATGCCCCAAACGTCAAAGATCTCACATACTTGGATGATATTTTGTGGCATTTCATCTTTTTGTGAGGCTTTTCCTTGTCGTTGGCATGAGTCACACGACTTCACAAGTTTATGTGCATCTCGGTAAATAGTAGGCCAAAAGAAGCCGGCATCAAAAACCTTCTTAGCCGTGAGATTAGCACCGTGGTGACCACCCGTGGGTCCCTCGTGACAAGCTCTAAGGATGTTAGAAGCTTCGGTACCAAAGACACAACGTCGAATAATTTGATCCGCACAAGTTCGAAACAAGTAAGGGTCGTTCCAAAAGTAGAACTTGACGTCACGAAAGAATTTTCGTTTTTCTTGAGTCCTCGTACCCTTGATGATGAAGTTGACCGCATGGTAGTTTGCGATGTCCGCAAACCATGGGGTGGAAGAATCAAGCTTAGAATTCACTACACCAAGTGTCTCGAGCGGAAATGTTTTGGTGATTTCCTTGGGCTCGTAAACACTTTGGTGAGGATCTTCCAAACGAGAAAGATGATCGGCCGCTAGATTCTCGGCTCCTTTTTTGTCAACAATTTTGTGATAAAATTCTTGAAGGAGGAGAATCCAACGAAGTAATCTTGGCTTAGCATCTTGTTTAGCCATAAGATACTTGATAGCCGAATGATCCGTATACACTATGCATTTCGTCAAGACGAGATAAGGTCGGAATTTCTCAAATGCATACACCACGGCATGGAACTCCTTCTCCGTTGTAGTGTATTTTAGTTGAGCCTCGGTCATCATCTTGCTAGCATAGTGAATAGGCTAGAAGTGCTTTTCATGACGTTGCCCCAATACGGCCCCAATAGCATAGTCACTAGCATCACACATGAGGGGAGGTTCCAATTGGAAGAAACAAGAATGGGAGCTTCGGTAAGTTTCCTCTTAAGGATTTCAAAGGCTCGTACACAATCTTCGTCAAAGACAAAACGTGCATCTTTTTCGAGGCGATGTGTAATAGGTCGAGAGATCTTTGAAAAATCCTTGATGAATCGACGATAAAAGCCCGCGTGGCCTAGGAAACTCCTAACTCCCTTAACGGTTTTGGGATGAGGTAATTTGGCGATGACGTTTACCTTAGCTTGATCTACCTCAATCCTCGCTTTCGAAACCTTGTGCCCTAAGACGATTCCACTTTTAACCATAAAATGACATTTTTCCCAATTAAGCACAAGGTTGGTTTCCTCACAACGCTTCAACATTCTCTCAAGATTCGACACACACGAAGTGAACGAAAAACCAAACACGGAAAAGTCATCCATGAAGACATCCATCGTCTTCTCGATCATATCATGAAAAATAGCCATGATGCACCTTTGAAAGGTTCCCGGTGCGTTGCAAAGTCCGAATGGCATTCTACGATAGGCAAACGTTCCATATGGACACGTAACGTAGTTTTTTCTTGATCACGAGGATCGATGGGGATTTGGAAGTAACCGGAAAAACCATCTAAAAAGCAATAGAAATCATTTACCGCAAGACGCTCCAACATTTGGTCCATGAAGGGCAAGGGAAAATGGTCTTTATGAGTGGCGTCATTCAACTTATGATAGTCAATGCACACTCTCCATCCGATCACGAGTCTAGTGGGAATTAACTTGTTGGCATCGTTTGGCACAACGGTCATTCCTTCCTTTTTAGGGACACAATGAATAGGACTCACCCAAGGGCTATCGGAAATAGGGCAAATCATTTCCGCGTCAAGGAGTTTTAGGACTTCCTTTTTTATGACGTCGTGAATTTTGGGGTTCACCCTCCTTTGACATTGGATTGCGAGCTTGTAATCTTCCTCCATTAAGATTTTGTGGGTACAAAATTTGGGATCGATCCCCTTAATGTCGGATAACTTCCACATAATTGCCCCTTTGTGATCCTTTAGAACATCGACAAGTGCGGTTTTTTCATCATCCGAAAGTTCCTTCGAAATAATAACCGGCAACTTGTCATCCTCCTCCAAAAAGACATATTCGAGATGAGGAGGTAAATCTTTCAACTCGAGGATAGGTGGTTCCTCAATTGAAGATTTGGGCTCGATACTCATAACCTCTTCGGGTGGAATAAATGGGAAATCGTTAAGAAAATCCTTGATAATCGAGAAGTCCTCATCATTGTCGAGGTCTTCGTCACAAGTACGTGGAACATCGAATTCTTCCAACGTAAAAACACCACCTTCAAATGGAGTGAAGGTTGGTGTCGAATTATCAAGAATGGGATCTAACATAGTGGGATTGCCACTATTTTCATCATCACCAAAACCTAGAACTTCTTGTGAAAATTCCTCGCAAACAACGTCAATCATATCAAAGAGGTTTATGGTTGCAACGGAATAACCATGAGAAATTTGAGAGTTTTGAGTTGCGTTTATAACAAGTTCCTCGTCGTTGAAACGTAAGGTGATCTTTCTAGCATGCACATCAATCAATGCCATAGACATATATAAAAATGAACGACCAAAAATGAGAGGAACTTGAGGATCCGTGGGAATATCGACAACGATAAAGTCTACCGGATAATAGAACTTTCCCACTTTCACAAAAACGTCTGCCGCCAATCCACATGCGGGAATCGTGGAATGGTCGGCCAACTCGATAGAAATTAGTGAAGGAGTAAGATTAGGAAGATTGAGCGACTTGAAGATTGCAAGTGGCATCAAGTTAATACTAGCACCAAGATCGGCTAAGGCATAGCATTCTTCCATATCTTAGATTGCACAAGGGATCAAGAATTTACCGGGATCACCGACTTTTTGAGGTATGCGGTTAAGATAAACCGATGAACAACTAGACAATTGTTGCAATTTCTCCTTGTTGTTCAACATACTCTTAAAGTTAGCGGCAAATCGAGGCATCATGACCAAAGCATCAGCAAAACTCACATTAAAGTGCAAATCACGAAACATTTTCATAAAAAGCTCAAATTGGTAATTGTCGCGCTCTTGACGTTTCTCCTTTCTAAGTCTCGATGGATAGGGCAAAGGTGGTGTAGGTTGAGGCATAGGCATAGCCTTTGGAATCTCGGGTTCCAAATGTGGTAATGGGTCAACCGTAGGTGTGGCATGAGCGGTACTTCGTGGGATTTAGACATTCTCCTTTTCGACCACCACCTCGAGTTCTTCCTTACTTGCATCCTCCGTAGGAGCAATTGGTTGAGGAGTCAGTTCCTTAAATGTCTTACCACTTCGTGTGGTAATCACTTTCATCTCTCCCTTAGGGTTCGATATGATAGGAAGACTACTCGAAGATGGTTTGCACATAATAGCCTCAAACATAGATGAAATTTTTTCCTCAAACATGGATTGCCTCTTCTCGGCCTTAATCATTTCTTGCTTAATTTCATGTTGCCCTTGTTCCATTATTTGTTGGTTTTGTTGTAACCTAGTTACATTTCCTTCCATTTTGTTTGTATGGATTTTAAGCTCATTTGCTATCTCATTTTTCAACTCTTTCTTCAAGTCGTTCTTAAACTCGGATCTTAGGCTAATGATTTCTCTTTGAATGTTGTCAAACCTAGCATGGTTTCCATTAGCGTATTCAACAAATTCATTTGGAAGATCTTTCAAAGTTTGAAAACCTTTGTTGTTGTTTTGAAAATCACTTTGATTTTTGTTTGAAACTTGATTATTAGCCCCTTGATTCTCATAGTTTCCATTGTAATTGTTTTTGAAACCAACTTGATTGTTTCGATAGTTGTTGTTAGCATTTTGATTTGAATCAAAACCCGGTGGAGTCAATTGATTAGAGCGGGTAACTTTACCGTTTTGGTTGTAAGTTCCCGTGGCCGCGTAGGCACTCTAAGTGTTACCACCGTTGGTAATGCACTCGGAGAAATCATGACCTCCACCATAATACATACATGAAGCCTCAACCGCTTTAGCCGTAGCGGGAGCACTTTGTTCTCCAACTATGAATTCAATTAAAAGTCCTTTAAGCTTATCAAAGATTTGGTTTTCCAAGTTCGCCTCAATTTGGCAAGCATCGATGGTATTAGACAAAGAAGGTGAAGCCGAAGACGAAGCCTTACGAACACTCGACGTGCTACGAGGACTATACACCTTAGATCTATTCTCAATTATCACCAACGCTTCCTCAACCGTTTTACACAAAAAATTACCACCCGCGGCGGCATTTAGATAATCCTTTTCATGATCATTAAGTCCATTGTAAAATGTGTCAATTTGATGAAAATCGGAAAAACCGTGATGAGGACACTCATGTAACATTTCCTTAAACCTATTTCAAGCCGTTGAAAAATTCTCATTACATTCTTGTGAAAATTTTGAAATCTCGTTTTTCAAATGCGTAGTCTTAGAGGGCGGGAAAAATTGGTTCACAAACTTAGAAACGAGATCCTTCCACGTCAATATAGAATTGGGTGGCTCTTTCTCTAACCAAATTTTAGCGGGCCCCGCTAAGGAATACCGAAAAAGCATCATCTTAATCGAGTCATTAGCAACATCCTTAAATTTGCAAGTGGCGGTAAGAAGATTGAATTGGCGGATATGGTTGTGCGGGTTGTCCGTTTCATCACCACGGAATTTGTTGTTTTGGTTCATCGACAACAAACCCGTTTTTACTTCAAAATTATCCGCAAGGATAGCGGGAATTACAACAGCCTCTTCATAACCCTCGGTGGTTGCTTGAAGTAACTCCATCATAGTTCGATTCTCCATGGTTGGTTCCTCTCATACAATGGGTTCGTCAATAGGAGACTCCTCACTAGAAAGATTAGGAGTAGGTGTTGACTCCTTTCGGTTTCTTCGTTTACGTGCACGTCTTGCTTGGTTGCGGGTTTGCATAAACGTCACGTACAACGAGGGGATGAGCAAAGAAGATTCTTTTTGGTGTTTGGTATTTTTCCAATTTTTTTTTGTGGTTTTTGATTGTTTTTACTTTTTTTGGATTTTTGTGATTGTATTAAGTAGACCAAAATCTAAAAACCTCCTCCTTAATCAAATCTGTTGATTAAAGAAGCCTCAAGGAATGAAAACGATCACGTGAAGTGAACGCCTTCGATGACTTTAGAACGTTGGTGGAACACCAAAACGTTCAAGAGGGTTTAATCAAATGAAACCAAGAAAGTATATATGATACTTAATAATACTTTGGGCGGCAAAACCCTCGATTAGCTTTCAATCTGAAAATACTCACACGCAAGCGGGAAAACGAGGCGGCGCGAAGCACTTAAGAGCCTTTTTCCTTAGGGTATATTTTATAATACCCGCCTTATACCCACCTTATAATTTGTATTTTTCAAAATCGAGCTTCACGAAAGTATTTATCTATTTTTGCCTTTTCTTTCTTGTTTGAGATTCGAATACAATGATTGGGTAATGACCTCCCAAGTCAAGGTTGTGTTTTCACACTTTTAGAGTACTTGTGAATTTATTGTTCTACGTATACAATATAGTAATAGTATTCATACAAAAAACGAAAAACCGATAATACGTATTAGTAGAGTGCTACTAATACAAATAGATATTATGGCTATATATAAAAACAACAATTGCCAAATCAAAACACAACACGCCTCCCCGGCAGCGGCGCCAAAATGATAGTTGTAAGAATACGTCTTTTAGGAAAAAGAACGTAATTAGGGCAAGTATTAACAAGTGATTTAGGAAAACCACGAGTTATGACCGAAAGTGGGGATCGTTCTCAAGGAGGCTTGGTGTGTGTGTTAAGAGATGATTAATGATGTGATTATATTTATGAGAAAAGAAAATAGAAATGAGATTAGAAGAGAATGACGGTTACGATGACGAATTAAATTAAGACGATATGGTCGTACACGTAAAACCGTAAAAGTGACAAAATTAAAAATTTATCCTAAAAATTCCTAGAAAATTGCAATAAATCCAAAATAGTGTAATTAGAGTTTACAAAAAAATCAAAAATCACTCAAACCTTTTATTTTATTAAATAATAATTTTTTAATGCTAATTAAAACCCAAAAAATCAATTTAATTAACAAAAAGCCCAAAATGAGTTTTTTTCAATTGTAAACCTCTAAAATGACCTAACTTAATTTAAAACAATTTTTGAAAAATTTAAAATTAATAAAAACTATTTAAAACAATTAAAAACTATTTAAACTTAAAATAATTATAAAAATAAATCTAATGACAATAAAAATATTCTAAAAATTGTAAAATTCCTAAATTAATGTATTTAACCTAATAAAAATATAAAAACTTAAAAAATCTAAATTTTAATTTTTAATAATAAAATAATAATAAAATAATATTAAAAATCCAAAATTTATAAAAAATTCTAAAAAGTTGCAAACTAGCTTAATTTAACCTAATAAACACAGAAATGAAATTCAAATTACAAAATACCCCTAATGGGCCTTCAAATGGGCCAAAGTCCAAAACAGACCCTTATTGGGCCAAAATAAGCCCAATAAGAAAAATGTATATAAAAATGGCCCAAAAGCTCCTATCTGACCTAAAATTTGATTTTAAACACAAAACTCTGAAGTCCCAAAAGCTAAAAATGAGTAGCTTATTCTTAATGGGCTTTTTGGCCCATTAAGCTATAAGCTGATGCCATAAGCTCAAATTAGACACACAAGCTTCTTTTGAGTTACTTAAGACTTCTGTAAAAAGAAATTTGAAATAAGCACAAGGAATAAGCCTGAAAAAGCAATAAGCTATCTTCACAAAACGACAAAATAGTCGTTTTCGAGTTCTAGGCCACCCCAAGAGCTGATTCAAGTTTCTAAAGCTTTTAAATGACTTAACTAAGCTTAATAAACAAAAAGTTTTCAAATAACTTCACTCAATAAGCTAAAATAAGCAAATAAGCACTTCTTTAAAAGTCAACTTTATGAGTTTTCTAGCAAAAAGTCAAAGTCAAGGTCTGATAAGCTCCAGTTCAAACAAATGGGTCAAATGATGAAGATTGATCACAAAAAGTAAGTTGTTGCAGGTATGGATAAACCAATATGGCTTATTAATAAGCTAACTAAAAATTACACTAGCAGGGGCTAGTTTTGGTGTCTAAGCAGTGGAAACTTTTTCCACTGCTTGACTTGTTTGACTATTTGTCTTTAGTGACTTTTTTGTGGATTCAAGTTACACAAAGGCACCCAAACGATCAGTTAATGATAAGGAGCCAATAACAACAAAGAAATCACAATCTCAAACAGCCAATTAGTACAGTTAATTCATTTAAGCACCAGACATGCACCAGACTTGAACAAATAGCAGTTATGGTTCAATAAGCACTTATAGCACAATTCAGCCAGCCAAACTTAACCAAATGCATACACAAGCTATAATAAACTTAAAGGAACAAGTTTAAACAGGTTTCATGCAATGATTCAAAGTCTAGATCAAGATTCAAGCACAAAAAGTCACTGATGAACTATGAACATGCAGTTATGAACACTTGCTGATGTACTTGACCACCAAGCCAAATTCAAACCCCCAAATCTTCAAACCATATTATATTAATAATGATTTAACAACTTTTAGCCCTAATCATGCATATATTCTAGATATTACCAAAATATTAGGTCAAAATCAGTTAAAATCAATAAGATATAGCACAATGTTTGATTCAATGGTTTAAGCCCAATAACTTGCAGCAAATAACACTCAACCAAGTAGATAACAGATACAAAGCACAAACAACACTTTTCAACAACACAATAACACTCAATGATTCACAACAGGTTAACCCAAACACCCCTTTAAGTTTTCAAATCAAAAGTGTATTCCAAGGTTACCCAAGCCCAAATCAACACAATAACAGATGTAATATGCAGATTCTAGCAAGATTAAGCCACAAATTTCACAAGAACACAAGCAACACACAAATATCCAACTTTTTATCAGATTTTGAGATTAAGGGTGAAAACCTCATGGATGTACATCCACACCCATGAATTGTGAGCTTATGTGCTACCAAGAACAAGCACAAGCTTCCACAATAAAGCCTGCTAAGATTCAAAAAAGTTAGAAGCAAAATATCAAAATCAGAAAGGTGAAAAAGCCTTGATTAATGCAACTCTTGTACCCCACACTTGATTATCCCCAAGTTATAAGCTTCACAACACCTTGATATCACAATATCAGGATGCTTGATCAGCTTTATAGCCCAAGAATTCCAAGGTGTACCCAGAAACTTAGCGAAATATCAAGCTATAGGAAAATGTGCAAACTTTTGCACACTCCTTGTGAAAACGTTTTGAGATTCAGGTTTTAGCAAACTATAAACATAAACAAGCAAGAAATAACAATGGCACTTGACTTTTCTTCAAAGATTCAAACTCATTTCATTAAATTGAATATGGATTTACAGAACTTTGAACAAAGGAAAATTCAAGAGCAAAAACTAATGGACTGAGTCCTATGCCTTTTATAGGCTTACATTGATGTCTAAGAAAGCTAAAAAACGTAACCCTAATTGGTGTAGAAGTCCCAAAATGCCCCTTGAGGGTTTTGAAGTTATCTTGATCATGTGATAAGTTCTTGTTTTGTTGTGGAGCTGGCATGTGTTGGAATGTATCCAAGGGCTTACAATGTGCTCAGTAAGTAAGCAAGAGTCATGCACGTTGGATGACTAGTGTAGTTTTGGCAGCTTCTTTTTTGCAGCAGGGGAATCTTGTGTGGGACTATTGAGTGATGAGGTGGCCAGTTTAAAGGTTGGGTTATGTTGATAATCCCTTAATCATAAATCTGCACAATCTTAGGGCCTAATTACAACAGGATTAGGAAAACCCAAAATTGTTCTTGAGGTGAATAGTTGTGTGTTTGATCCGGATTTATGTTTAAAACTGCTGTTTAGCGCCACATTTAATAAACTAATCAGATTACTTTAAGTTGGTTATAAGTGGGAAGTGATGTGGCGCCATGGTGAGCTCTGATTGGTTGTAAGGAGTAAGTGGGGCACGTGTCAAGCCCCAAGTGGTCTAGGTAAGTTGTGATGTCTGCCAGGTTTAGTCCCCATTCTTTAAAATTCCTTTCACTTTGTAAATAAACAGCCCAAACTCCGTTTTCTTTGTTATTGAAGTTTTAAACTTCACACTTTTGCCCCAAAAAGTTTTGTAAAGTGATTTCAAGGGTATTTCTTGCCATTTCTTGATTCTTGAAGGACTGATTTGGCATTTTATTCATAGATGATGGTCTTTACTTGTCTTGTTGACTTCTTGGAGGACTGAATTTGACAAATCATGATTAATGAGGGACCATTTTTGCCATTTTTTAAAGTCAAGGGTCCTTTTGGTAATTTTGACATTTTTAAAGGACCAAACTTGTAATTTCTTGTAACTTGAAGTCCTTAATGGTATGTTTGACTTTGAGGGGGATAATTATTGACATTTTAGTTTTGTTGAGGGACTAAAATTGCCAATTCTTCAAAGTGGAGGGTCCTTTTTGTAATATTGACAAACTTTAGGGACCAACTTGTAATTATGAGGATACAAGGGTATAAAGTGACAATTCTTCAATATTGGAGGACCCTTCTTGCATAATCTTTAAATCTTCAAGGGTTTGTCTTGGAAAATTCTTCATTAGGGCTTGGTTCAATGTGCGGCTTCGTTTCCCTTGTTCGTTTTTGTATGATTCTTGTGATCTTTTGTCATTTTCTCAATATCCTGTGGAAACCTTGGTTTCCGGATCTTTGAAGCTACTAGGAATGCATCATGTTCATATGATTATACAATCAAAGCAGAATTAGAACATAACACATTAACAAGGTGTTTAGGCACAATAACATGAATTAAAACAAATGGGTTGCTCATTATATTAATAATAAACAACCACTAGACGTGTATACATTGGATCCCACGTCTAGTTGTGACAACAGTGGTTTTGAGGTTCGTCACTTGGTCTTACTTTTAGGATATTTTATGTGTGACTACTTGATTTTTGTGCTTACGTGTTTATGTTGTGTGAATGAGGTTGGTGTGGTTATTGTTTATGAGTATAGAGTACTCATAAGTAAATCGAGGTACGATTAATTCATGTTCATGAGATCACAATTGGTGACTATGAGATCACAATTGGTGGTTACGTATACGTATAAGTAATATAGTAATAGTGTATTTTTTTAGGATTTACGGTCTAGCATTTAGAGGTCTCGGATAAGGTAATTAGCCATATGGATATTTTTCGGGATGGTTTTAAGTCATTTAGGACATAGTTATAAAGTTTATTTATAAATTTGAGATTTTTTTTAAAAGTGTATATTTTACGTCTTTTACGATAAAACGCGTAAAATTTGACTAGTTTTACGGTTTTGAGGTTTTGGAGGCTTTTGGAGCTGAAATAAATTAAGGAAAATTAAGGTAATATTATTATTACATATATTAATAATAAAAATAAATAAATAAACGAATTTTAGGGGTGTTAGGTCGGTTTGGGAAAAAAAAGAAAAAGAGGAAAAAAAGGAAACAAGTGTTATAATTGGACTAGGATTCTTGTGTACACTATATAATGTTTTACTAAACAAAAAATAAAAACATAAATCCCTGGAGCTAATAAAATTCGTGGGTTTCACTAAAAAAAAGTTAGGGTTCTTCATAATTTTGGGGGTTATTCATCTTTCATTAATCATAAGGTAAAACTTTCAAATCCCTTTTTAATTTAATTGTTTTAATGATTTCTTAATCATTCTTATGATGGATTAGGGTTAGGGTTTATATAAAATCAGTAAATTAATGATGTTATAATCATAATATGATGATCATATAATATAGGGCTTGTATTAGATGGGGTTATGGGTAATTAATTAGTTCAATTTGTTTAAACCCGTTTTTAAAAACTTGGCAGATTTTGAGTCAATTATTTTGATCATATCGGGAGTTCTATAAACTCTTATTTTACGATCCAAGTACCCCTGGAAAGATATTTGAAGTGGCTTTCCAATTCAAGAAACGAGAACTAAATTGGAGGTCGGGAAGTGGGTCAAAAACATGTTACAACAGTCGGAGGTCAAAATAGTTTTGAATTCAGCCAGTTTTCTTTTTAAGTTTTGGGTTGTTTGGGGTACTTAGGGTTGCATTGGGATCTTCTCACGAACGTGAGAGATGGTTTATATATTTTATTAAGTATCTGCACTTGGGCTAAGGTTGTGGTTTAGGGTAAGACCCCTTAATGGTAACAAACTTTTAGTACGTTTAAAATCAGGAAATCTGGAATGACAAAAGTAGATATATATATATATATATCGGGGCCTTAACAATAGCTTTAAGGTTAGGGCAAGTGGGAGGTGTTAGCCAACATATGTAAGGGTATGAATATTCCTTTTACAGAAACCATGGGTAGTTTTAAGTGGGCGTTTGACCTAAAGTCTTGAGACCTAAAACTGGGACTGTTTTGGGTAAATACAAGCGGGTTAGTTATTAAACTTAACCAAGTTAAGGACTTGTTAAGGAAGGGTATTGGGGTAATTAGAGCTTATTAATGAGGTATATATGTGAGAATATGCTAGATGTCCATCATAGGTTAATGAGCCATCTTAGTGATTGGTTCGTTTATTGATTTCGTGTTTTTGGTTTGTTAGCTTGTTGCTATTGCAAGGACGTGTGAAGGAGCTATCAGGTGAGTGTTCATAGTCCCATGTTTATTTTTGTTTTTGACTTCCAGATGGGATGGAAGAGACACTGTGTTGAGTTGTTTCTAAATTGTTGCTGTGAATGTTTTATGGTTGTGATGGACTAGTGTGTACACTTGTGTGATTAACTGCTATGCGATCTTTGATTTGTTATTGTGGTTTGACAAGTAGTGGCCTTGTGGTTTGCCAAGGTAGTGGCCTTGGGATAGGTACATAGGGTGATCATCTAAGGTACCATGATGTTGTTTGGCAAGGTAGGAGCCTTGGATTTTGGTTTGGAATGATTGATCTTGAATGCTAGTTGTTAATACATAATTGTAGCACATTGTCCATATATTTTTATTGTTGGTGGTTATTCACAGCTTATATTGTAACTGTTTTAGCATTGGAGTCTAAACCTATGACTCTCACCAACTTTATGTTGACGTGTTTTAGTGTCTCTTTCAGGTGATACTATGGTTAAGCATGAGAAAATAAGTGGCTAGGATGGGAGAAGCATAGGATTGCATATAGAAGGAGAATCCCCGTTTCCTTCTTAGTTTTATTTGATTGTTCTTTAATAAGTGATACTGTGGCACACATTTGTTTGTTGGTATGTTATTTGTTGCCTTGGGTAAGAAGTAGGACTGTTACTTACTAACCTAGACTCCTGCATTTATTGAGATATTGTCATGACTTTTGTGTCACCATTTTATGACATTTCTTA
Organism: Glebionis coronaria; assembly: GCA_025667525.1. Classification (NCBI taxonomy): domain Eukaryota; kingdom Viridiplantae; phylum Streptophyta; class Magnoliopsida; order Asterales; family Asteraceae; genus Glebionis; species Glebionis coronaria. The sequence continues at coordinate 358,244,154 of CM046877.1, forward strand.
TTTCATATAGTTATCTCTATAGACACGCCATGTTGTGATGATATCCATACGTCGCGCCCCATATTCCGCCATGGTGGGGTGTGACACTAGTGCACACATGCTTTTAGGTTTACATTGTGAATGAATTGATATATAAAACCTAAGACCCTTGGTTCCTTTTATAGTGTAAGGATTAGGGTTTACAAGAGATAAAATCAAATAAACAAGTAAATCTTCTATTTAAATAAACTTATGCAGAATATATCTTGCATGTTTATCTAAATAGAAGCTTCCATAAGCTTCTTGTCTACGTTTCTGTCAACTCTTGAATTACATGTGACAATGCTTAGATTGTACACGACAACTCTTCAGCCAACAACGCTTAGTTTGCTCTTGTCAACGCTTGAATTGCCCTTGACAACGCTTAGACAATATCTTCATGTTTTCTTCGTTTTTGAGTTTCTGCCACATCAACTTTTTGACCCAACAATCTTCCCCTAGTTGATGTCGGAAAAACTCTATGTGTATCTCTTGTAAGTTGTACATGATCTTCAAATTGCTTCCCCTCAAGTGTAGCATGTATGTCTTCCCCTTTTTGTCACATCAACAGGGAAGTAAACAATGTATGCAATGTTGAGGATTCTCCAAATGTAGCTCTATGTAATGTTCTTGAAGAAAAATAAATAAATTATTCTTGATGTAGAAGTAGAATAATCCAACCTTGTGTTCCATGTCTTGTACTATCCATGTGATGAAGAACTTATACCTATTGCAAATTATAAGTAGACCTCAATCTCTTGTCAATATTCTCATTGTATGTGAGACACTGAGCACGATAATGTAACTCCTTCAAGTGTTATGACAAGTCTTCATCACCAACCATGTAAAGCACGAACAAGTTACCTTTAAAGTCACAAGTGCATGACTTTAAGATATGATAGAACACAAACTCGCGAAAATCATCTTCAATCATCAAACTTACCATAAGAATTCTTCCCCTTAAGCCAACACCTCTTCAGGACGAATTTAATGAAATACCATCTTTATACCATATGTAAAAGTCTTACTACAGATAACTCTTTTACAAGGCTATCCCGATTACATAGTTTAAAATATCCATCAAATTGTCATGAATAGTTGCTAACTTGCTTTAAGATCATTAATTACTTTTAAAAATATCCGAGCCATAAATATCAACTTGATATTCTAAATTAAGACGAAGATTCCATGTACCTTCGTGTGTAATTTCCTCCTTTTTGTGTGCTCAAAACGTACTAATTTTTTTAACAGCAGCAATCCCTGTGTTGTCCAACATCCTCCTTTATCCAACATCTTTGGCAGATGTATTGTTGGGAATAAATTATAGCCAATCTACTTGAGCGCTGACAAGAGTAAAACAAGCGTTGACAGGAGCAAAACAAACGCTGATAGCTCAAGCGTTGACAAGATAAAGTCAAGCGTTGATACATTGAAGACAAGAACTGATGGGAAGATATACTCTACACGTTTATTGTATTCTAGATTACTTCTAGTAAAGATAGGAACAACAATGTATTTTCTATATTTATATTTACCTAAAATAGCTGATACGTAGATTATTGTACAAGGCTTCTTATGTCTATAAAAGAAGACCTTTAGGTTAATGTTCAATATAAGTTTTCATTCGTAAACTACTTTCATTGTAAGCAAGTTTGATATCATTAATCAAAGTGAAAGTTTGTTTATATCATTGTGTTCTTGTTTAAGTGTTAATTCCGCATAACACTTAGATTATCATAAACATATACAAAGGTTTCTCTAAGTGTATTATTTGATCTAATCTCGTATACATAAAGCTAAATCGATCTAAGTTTGGGATCAACAAGTGGTATCAGAGCTTGTTGAGGAACTTTTGATCTTAAAGAACACAAGAACCCTAAGAATCACCAAAACCCTAATTTTCTCAAAACCCTAACAACATCATGTCAAATTCAGAAATAACCTCCTCCTCCTCACCTTTACCAAACATCAAGATTCCCATGCTTGATGCAACCAACTTTGAATTGTGGAAATTCAACTTTGAACAGTATCTAGGGATCTATGACTACACACTCTGGGAGATCATTGAATATGGAAACAAATTCAATAAAGCCCAAACGATTGCTGATGCTATTGCTGGAAGAGCAGCTGTTGCTGGATGTTCGGAAGAAGATAAGAAAGAAAAGCCTGAAGATGGTAGAGCTGTGTCTGCTGAAGACATAGCAAAGAAAAGGGTTGACATGAAAACCCTAAATATTCTGAAAGTCTCTTTGGGACAAGAGAACCAGCATAAATACAGAGGTTATGATTCTGCTAAAGACCTTTGGGCAACTCTTGAAGTTGCATATGGTGGCAATGAAGATACTAGGGGAGAAAAGAAGAAACAACTCATGCATGATTATGTTGTTTTCAAAGCTCAACCCAATGAGAAGCTGAGTAGTGTGAGAAGCAGATGGATTGACATTACAAGCAAATTGTCCTTCATGGGGACACAACTTGGTGATGTTGACATTAATGCTACCTTTCTTAAAAGTCTTGGTGAGGCGTGGAAGATTGAGGCAAGATCTATTCTTGCCAATAATACTTACAAAAGTTCCACGTTTGATGACATCTACAACAAACTTAGGCTGTTGGAAGATGAAACTCTGTTAGAGCATAGAAGCAAGTCTACCAATAGTAACATGGCCTTCTTCTCTCAAAGTGAAAGCCAATTCAATCATAAGGACTCCTACATGCATCCAGTTACTGGATCATCATGTGTCAGCGCTGGAACATGTCCTGTCAACGTCTCCTTTTCAGACGCTGACACATTCAAAAGTGACTCACCTAGAGTTAAACCTGCTGGTTTGGATTTGGATACTGTATGTGATTATATTGCTTCTTTGCCTAATGGTTCAGTGATTACATATGAGGACCTTGAGCAGATAAGTGATGAGCTCTTGGAAGAGATGGACATTAAGTGGAACATGGCTCTTGCTAGTATAAGAGCAAACAGGTGGAACAAAAGGTTTAAGAAGAAGATGACCTTTAATGCAAAAGACACAGCTGGATTTGATAAATTCAAAGTTGAGTGCTACAACTGTCATCGTATGGGGTACTTCATGAGGGAATGTAGATCTCCTAGAAGATCTGATGCTGGTAAACCCTCAAGTCAAATTGTTAAGGCTCAGGATCCTAAAGCCATGGTTGCTGTTCAAGGAATTGATGGTATGGGATGGGATTGGAGCTATCTGGCTAAAGATATGGAAGAGGATAAAGCTTTGGTTGCTGAAATTGAAGAAGAAGAGCATGTTGAATATGCTCTCATGGCACACTCCTCCTCTTCATCTGATAATGAGGTATACGATGATGCTTTTTGTAGTGAAGGTTGTAGGTTAAACACTGAGAAACTTAACAAAGAGGTGTTAAGATTATTAAGTGATGTGAGTACTGAAAGATGCAAACTGTCTAATTACCAACTAGCTCTCACTCAAACTGAGAAGACATTTTCTGAATACAAGAAAATGGAATTTGACTTAAAAGATAAAATAAATATCTTAAAACATGAGTTAAATGCTAGTATAGATATTAGAAACATCATGGAAAGGGTTAATGGTGAGTTACAGGCTAAATTAAATGAAGCCATTAAAAACAAAGATAATGTTGGCCTTAAAATCCAGAGATTTGATAAGGCAACACAAACCCTAGGAGAATGTGTGGGTAAACAAAGGGATCCTAAGGACATGACTGGGATTGGGATGAAAGACTACTCTGTGGTTCCACCACCAGCTGGTGACTTCTATGGTGTCTAACAAAAGGACCTGTCTTGGACTTGTTTGCTAGAACTCCAAGAGGAGGAATTCATTCCTCCACCAAGAGTTGTCACCCCAGTCGAAGAGTATCAACAAAAGTTGACTGATCTGAATGAATGGAAGAAAGCTAACCCTACTTTATTTGTTAAGGATGGCTTGCTATGTGAAAATCCTAATGAGTCAACCCCTATTAAGGTTACAAACCCAATCACTGGTAAGGCTGTTGATCTTGGCTCAAACACTGTTAGAAAACCTAGCATTAAGTATGTTGAGATGTATAGGAATACTAGGTCACCTAAGAGCCAAGTTAGCAATGATGGAACAGGCTTCTTCTCTTCTAGACCTAGGGTTATGTCTAGAAAAGCCTATTACACTTGTGGTAGCTTTTCACATTTAGCATATAAGTGTGTCAACGCTTCTAAAGTCAGCGCTGATAGGAACAAATTCAGCGCTGACAAGAACAAAGTCAATGTTGTTAGAAAGTCAAACGTTGTCAGACCCAAACCTTGTGTGCAGCAAAGTCCACAAGTTGTTAGACCTGCCCCATTCTTCACTAGAGGGTCTAACACTCATGGACAAAGACCATTTCAAAAGACAAAAACCTGGTCGAATAGGAAATAGGTTTCTGTAGCAAACCCTAGGTTCAACACTGACAAGGGTAATTTCAGCGTTGACAAGACCAATTCCAACGCTGACAGAAACGTGACCAGACCTAAATATTTGCAACCACAGGGTAAGGGGTCTAAAGCTTCTTCAAGCCTAACATGGAGACCCAAGAAAAATCAAAACTCTAATGATAATGGGATTTCAATGACCTGCAACAGATTTAATTACATTTCAAAGGTCATTACAAAACCTATTGGGGTTAACTGGGTATTTCATCCTAAGAAGGATGAAAATGGGGTTGTTGTGAGAACTAAGTCTGTTCTTATTGAACAACCAGATGAATCCAAGTCTTCTAAGGCTTGGGTTCCCAAAGAAAACTAATTTGTTTTCTTTATGTGCAGGGCATTCAAAAACAGGTCAATGATTATGGATATTAGGACAGTGGATGCTCAAGGCACATGACAGGGAAGGAAGATTATCTTACAAACTTCACTCCCATTAAGGATGGTGATAAGGTTTACTTTGGAGGCGGATATGGTACTATCACAGGCAAAAGAACCCTGCTCACCAAGAACTTGCGTTTTGAGAACGTATTTCTGGTAAAAGAACTTGATTACAATCTTTTTAGTGTATCACAAGTGTGTGATAACAAAAATAAAGTTCTGTTTACTGATACTGAATGTTTGGTGTTAAGCAAGGATTATAAGATCCCTGATGAGAAATATATTGAATATAGAGCACCTAGGCATAAAGACATATACAATGTGAATCTGAATGGGATTAGAATGAATAACAATATGTCTTGTTTTTATGCTAAAGCTTTAGTAGATGAATGTAATTTGTGGCACAGGAGACTAGGGCACATAAATTTTAAGAATATAAATAGGCTTGTGAGACTTGGCTTGGTTGATGGTTTGCCTGAGAAGGCCTTTCACAATGACCACTCTTGTGTTGCATGTCTTAAAGGCAAGCAACACAAGGTCTCATTCAAGTCCAAACAGGTGCACTCTAGTACTAGACCTCTTCATTTGCTTCATATGGACCTCTTTGGTCCAACCAATATAGAAAGTTTGAATGATTGAGAAGAAATCTGGGAATGAAGTTAAAATGCTAAGGAGTGATATTGGTGGTGAATTTAGGAATATAAAGTTAGATGATTTCTGTGCCAGGAAAGGAATTACTAGGCAATTTAGTGTTGCCAGAACCCCACAGCAAAATGGGGTTGTTGAGAGGAAAAATAGAACCCTAATTGAAGCAGCCAGAACCATGTTGGCTGATGCTCATTTTCCTATAGCCTTTTGGGCTGAGGCTATTAATACAGCTTGCTATGTTCAAAGTAGAGCATTGGTTAACAAAATTCAGAACAAAACACCTTATGAGTTACTTTGGGGAAGAAAAACTAATATTGGTTTTCTTAGACCTTTTAGTTGTCATGTAGTAGTTTTAGACACTAGTGATGCCTTAGGTAAATTTAGTGCAAAAGGTGATGAAGGCTACTTCATGGGGTATTTAGTGCAGAGCAAGGGATATAGGGTTTATCTTAAAGAGGAAAAACGTATACTTGAAAGAGTACATGTTAGGTTTTTAGAGAATAAACCTAGTGATCCTGAAAGTGGTCCTAATTGGTTATTTGACTTGGGACCTTTATCTAGAGCTTTAAATTATTTGCCTGTCACTAATCCAGACATTGTGAAGGTAACTTCAAGTGTTGTGGAAGAACAAGTTGTTAATGTTTCAGGTACACAGGTTCATGAAAAGGTTGGATCACAAGCAGAAAAGTCATCTCCTATACAAGAATATGTTACAATCCCCATATGGACAGATGCTTTTGCTGCTGCTGCTGCTGCAGGTAAAGATAATGGTGGTCCCCAAGTACCACCAGATAACAACATGCATGGTCCTTCAGGCGCTGACAAAGGCAAATCTAGCGCTGAGAAGACCAATTCAGACGTTGATGGCTCAGACGTTGATAACAATAGTTCAAGCGTTGTTAGCTCACACGCTGACAAACAAGGTTCAGACGTTGACAACACTTATGCACATCTTTTCTCTTCCATTTTTGAACAAGGTGAACCTTCCAATTTATATGAAGAGGTTCATCCTCATGTTGATGAAAGAGAGTCTGAAGAAGAAGATATTGGCAACATGGAGAATGAGGTTGAGGACACCAGACTTTTTGAAGGAGGAGTTCTCACCTCTACTATGAAGAATCACCCCACTTCTCAAAGCATTGGTGATATTATGACTCCTGTTCAGACTAGAAGATCTCATCAAGGTCTTGGTGGGTTTATTGCCAATATTCATAAGAAGGTTGATACCCCTCTTGTGCAAGCATGTTTGTTTGCCTGTTTTCTGTCACAACAGGAACCCAAGAAGATATTTGATGCTCTCAAAGAACCAAGTTGGGTGGAAGCAATGCAGGATGAGCTTCACCAATTTGCAATTTAGGATGTTTGGGAGCTGGTTGATTGTCCCAGATATGTCAGACCTATAGGGACAAGATGGGTTCTAAGAAAAAAGAGAGATGAAAGAGGTATTGTGGTCAAAAACAAGGCAAGATTAGTGGCCCAGGGATATACACAAGAGGAGGGGATAGACTATAAGGAGGTCTTTGCACCAGTTGCAAGGATTGAAGCTATTAGGATCTTTTTAGCCTATGCATCCTGCATGGGCTTCACTGTCTATCAAATGGATGTCAAGAGTGCCTTCCTCTATGGTACAATTGTTGAGGAGGTATATGTGATGCAACCTCCTGGTTTTGAGGATCCAGAGAATCCAGACAAGGTGTATAGAGTCAAAAAGGCTATGTATGGACTTCATCAGGCCCCTAGAGCATGGTATGGTACTTTGTCTACTTATCTAGTGGACAATGGATTCAAGAGGGGCACCATAGATCAGACACTATTTACAAAGAAGAAAGGCAAGGATGTGTTGCTTGTTCAGGTCTATGTTGATGACATCATTTTTGGGTCTACTGATCCAAAGATGAGTGAGGATTTCTCCAAGCTTATGACAAACAAATTCAAGATGAGTGCTATGGGGGAGATGAACTTCTTTCTTGGTTTACAAGTTTAGCAGAAAGAAGATGGTATCTTCATCTCCCAGGATAAATATGTGGCTGAGATCTTGAAGAAGTTTGGCTTTTCTCCACATAAAAAGAGGGCTACTACTCCTATGGATAGAGAACACCCGTGGGGAAAGATTGGAGATGGGAAAGATGTTGATGTCAGGCACTATAGATCCATGATTGGATCTTTGATGTACCTTACAGCCTCCAGACCTGACATCATGTTTGTTGTTTGTGCTTGTGCACGCCATCAAGTGACTCCCAAAGAATTTCACCTTTATGCTGTGAAGAGGATCTTTAGGTACCTGAGATGCTATCCTAGTCTTGGTTTGTGGTACCCAAAGGATTCACCATTGGAGCTGATTGCATATTTAGACAGTGACTATGGAGGTGATAAGTTTGATAGAAAATCCACAACTGGTGGATGTCAGTTTCTTGGGAGCAGGTTGATATCTTGGCAATGCAAGAAACAAACAGTGGTGGCTAATTCTACAACTGAAGCTGATTATGTGGCTGCAGCTGCTTGTTGTGGACAAGTTTTGTGGATTCAGAACCAGCTGTTAGACTATGGGTATAACTTCATGCATACCAAGATATTTGTTGACAATAACAGCACATTATGCATCATTAAGAATCCTGTACATCATTCTAAAACTAAACACATAGAAATTAGACACCATTTTATAAGAGATTGTTTTGAAAAGGGTTTAATACAACCAGATAGGGTTGACACAGAAGAAAATGTGTCAGATTTACTAACTAAACCTTTTGATGCTGGGAGGTTTCAAAACTTGGTAACAAGTATTGGAATGATCAATCTCACATAATATGTGTTTTGGAGTATTTTGTAAAAGTATGTACAGGATGATGCATTGTTATTGGTCTTTTTGGAGATTTAGATTTTCCACTATATTTTTCTAACACTGACAAAGGTTGCTTGAACGCTGATAAGTGTTTTTGTGACGTTGTCAGCAATATAATTGTCTAACGCTGACAAAGCTTCCCTCAACGCTGTCATGTGTTATCGGGGCGTTGTCAGCAACAATGTTAGTTTTGTGGTTTTCACTCTAAATGTGCAGGTGGTGTTAGCTGTATACAATTGGATATAGAGTTGCTTATGGATCATTGGAGAAGCATTTGAGCATGTTTTTGTTTATGGATGATGGTTGGAATTTTTAATTCCTATCTTGACATAATTTTTTTTTATGTTCATGCATGTTCTTAGCAATTTATGTATCATAGTTTAAGGGGAGGTTTTAGGAACCTTTAGGATGTTTGGGTATCCATATGATACTCTTATCACAATTCTAGATTGTGTCCACAGGTGAGTATGAGTTTGTAAAACCTCTGTTTTTACCCTCATTGACTTTGTCAACTGTAGTACTATTTATATTTGGAATTTATATAATTTCACTTTTATATGACTATTTAATTATCATATACCTATTGTCATACTACCTTTCATATTTATTTTATATATATATGAACCTTTAGTCATTTATTGACTACCTTGGCAATTGACTGGCCACTTGATTGAATAATGAAATTCATCACCTCAGTACATATTAGAGATAAAACTGTAACCTTACTTAATTTATTTTATTAAGTACTTGAATTATTTTTATATGTACATATTTACATATAATACTTAAAAGGATTAAATGCCTAAACACTTTAAAAACAATGTATATTATTTTACATTGTCACCTATTTACTTTAATAAAGTAAATTAATTTTAGTAATGTATTTAATAATACACTTTCACTAAGTTATCCAAATGCTTCAACAAAAATACCTACAACACAACAAGTACCTATAATAATATACAATGACTATTATTATCATACAACACTTGGCAAAATTTACCCAAAACCCTTCCCATGTCTATACAAAAACGTGTGTATGTATGCATGCATGCACTACCATCATTTGATTTAACTAGTTACAAGTAACCTAGTGTAATCATACACTCCACTAATACCCTATACTAATACATGCATAAGCCTTACTTTACTTACACATAAACCATGCTTTCTTACAAAGCCACTTACACACTCCATACATTTCACTATACATGTCATTTTTGTCCCCCATTTGACTTATCAAACCACACGGTTGGAACCAAAAAGAGGAAAGTAAAAGAGTTGCTAGTTTTGTGCATTTGTGTATTTGAAAGGAGTATCCAAGTGTATCCATGCATATCTAGGATATATCCTTAGTACTAGGTACAAGATTCACAAAATCTTGGTTCTCTTCTTCTTAAGCCGAAACAAACACACAACACACAACACAAAGTATTTTCCAATCTCACTTCACTCTTTCTCTCTCAACTCATGGCTAAACAAGCTAAACCACCATTTTCAAACCTTCAAGCTTTACTACTACTCCTATACTATGTCTTCTACAACCAAAAGGTTAATCCTAAGCTCAACCTATAAGAAACCTTGATCATTGAAGCAAGAACAAGAACCCTAGAAGACTCCTTGAAGCCCACGACATGCTTATGTTTTCCTAGACCTCCATTGTTGAAAGCTTGTCACTTGTTTCTATCCATTCTCATATCATTCCTAAACCTAACTAAACAAGTAAGTCCAAGTTAAAACCTACCTTTTCTAATACATTACATTTATATATATTGATGTGTACATGTTTATTTTGGTAAAGTTAACATTTAAACAAGTATGGAAACCCTAAAAACCTAAGTAAAACCCACGGCTAATTTTTATATATAACAAAACTTGATGTAAAAACTTGTCAACTTGGAAGAACACATCAACATGATCTTGTTTAACTTGAAAAATCATAAAAACCTAACCATGCAAATAATGTTGGACGTGAGTTTTAAGCTCATATTATGATTTTGAGTGATCTTGTAATGTTTAGATATAACTAGAAATATTAGCTTCATGTTATTAGGTGCCTTAAAATATTAAGATCACTACTAGGCCTCATAAGATTAGTTTAAGCCCACTATAATACTTTTCCTAGATAAACAATCATTTTTATTAAATAAATGTTTTATAAGACTTTTAGTGTCAAAAATATGATTTTATAAAGTTACATGTTAAAAATATAGATCTAGTTATTTTGGATTTAAATGATAGATCTAAGAAGTTTTGGACTAAAATAGTATATATATAAACTTTCGGGTTAAAAATGGCATAAATAATACTTTCGGACTAAAATGTAATTTTAGTAAGTAAAAGGGATATAAATGAATAAGTGTAGAACTTGGTATTTCAAAAACATAAACTTTGATCCACTTTTAAAAATATGCCGAGAGTTCAAGGGTGTGTTTTGAACATATCCGAAACTTTGTAAAGTTAAAAAGGACTAAAAAGAGATTACTAAAATATTAGGGTAAGTTGTGTAAACTTTGGAAAGCCTAAGGACTATGCTGGACACAAGCCGCGACCTAAAATAAATCTTAGGGACTAAAAGTGTCAAGTTACTAAACTTAATAAAACCCTAAGCAACCCTAGGGACTAAACCTGCCTAAAGCCGAAACCTATACAAGCCCTAGGGGGCATAAACGTAACTTATAATAAACCCTATTATTATCCGAAACTATAGGGACCAAAATTGCCATTAAGTGAAACTATAACAAGCCCTAAAATAGGCCGCATACTATAAGGACCAAAATTGACATTTTATGAAACTTTAAGAAACCCTAGTTACACGTGTAACTAGGAGGGACCAAAACTGTAAATACTTGAAAGATTTAGAAACCCTAGGGGTATAAAAGTAATTTAATCGCGAGTATCTTTTTATTTAAAAGGACTAAAACGTATTTTTATACAATTATTACGAACCTTAAAATCTTATATATTTTAAGTCAGTATTTAAACGTAAAACTTAAATAAATGTAACAATTGTCATTTTTCAAACCTATAACTTAATAAATGTAAATCTTACGTAAACTGGATTTTAAACAAATGTTATACATTTATAAACCTTATTTTTATATTAAATATAAATTGAAAATGGTTAACTTATAAAATAAATATATTAATTATGTTTATTTTCCCATCACTTTAAATATATATAAAACCATCCTATATGAATATTCAAAGTGTTTTATAAACAACGTAAGTACAAAATATTAATTAAGTGAATTAATTAATTAAACCTTATTATTCATTTATTACCTAAAATAAATACTATTAGAACTTGTACTACGACGAACAAATTACTAGTATTGTAATTAAATACTTAAACCCGTTTAAACATGTACAGATTTATTCTGGAACTTTTATGCATTATGTTATGCAATTACTGAGACCTTATAATTATTTAGGTCGTTGACTGTATCGTGAGCATCCTTATCAGATTATTCTTCTGACTTATTGATGTACCACTGAGGTGAGTTCATGGCCCCACATTATATATTGACAAACTTTTAAATCTTTTAATGGGGAAGAAAACATGCAACATATTTGATTTTATGAACATAGATTGAACTGTGAAACCTTTGATTACCATGCCTATTGTAGATGAACAGCATGACCCATGCATCCGAAACTGTTAGAATTATTGAATTACCTGAATGTTATAAATAGATCTATTTGGGATTGACCGTCCCCATTTGGGTGAGTCATGCTCACTGTGCCTCGGCCGGGACAACAGATGTTTCACATGTCAGCACTTATTTTTGTTATGGGTGCCTTGATAATGATAAGGCGAAGGGTCCTTATCTGTTAAGGACTTAACTGTCAAGTTTCAGTTTCGGGCAATATGGAAATGTAATCACTTTTAAGTATTAATGCTTTGTGCATTACTACTTCTGGGAATATCTACTGTCCAAACTTAATTTAATTAAACCTGTGAATTCACCAACTTTATGTTGACTTTCTAAGCATGTTTTCTCAGGTAACTGAAGCAGGTAACAGTGTGCATGAAGTCAAGCATCATGATAGATTGCATTATAGAGCTCATCTGGGGTTTTATAAATTGGGAATAAATTCAGACTTTCAAACGATGTTAAAGACTACTGTAATACTATTTGCACTTTCAATCATGTAATAAATGTAAGGATAATCTTTTATATGTTGCTCTACGTTCTGTCTGCTGTTGATCCACCTACGTGACACCCAAATATTATTTTCCGCTGCGTTGACTCAATTTGGGGGTGTCACAGAAATGGTATCAGAGCGATAGTTATAGCGAATCAGAACCAAGTTTAAAATAAATATAAAAATAAAATTTTTATATAATCTGAACTATAACTGCTTTAAAAATCTTTTGGGATTTTCGGGACTAGAATAGTTAAGCATATAGACCGTAGAGCATACATCGATTGTGTGATTGCCTGTGCATTGATTATTAACATCCGGTTAATTGATCTTATAAGTATTAACGTAACCCTTTAGCATGGCGAGTGTTAAATGGCATTATTATATAATTTTAAATTATATTTCTCAAAAATTTTAACTTGAGTAAGTTTATACTTATATCAATTAAAACTATATTACTTTCAGATTTATCATGACTTCACCTACTGATACACCTGTTGCCGTATCTCCGACGACCGTCTTGTGTGGATGGTTATCTGCTAGTGACTCCGGCGATAGTCACGCATCTGTCGACGCTGCATCCATTGAGGCGCTTATTTCTTCACCACCTGTTTCCCCCGCTGGGGAAGAGGTCCAGCCTCCTACTGTTACACCACCTGTACCGCTCGTGACTATACTACGGGAGCATGCACCCGAGTCTCTGCCACCTCGTAAGAGGAGGTACGAGGCACCTCTCGATTCCACCTTTGAGATCGGTGAGGGCTCCCGGGCCAGACATGCTGATCCTGTCCAGGCCCAGATCACGGCACTTGCCGTACGCCAGGCCCAGGACGTAGCAGACATTCTTGCTCTGCTAGCGGCCGGACAGACTGAGCGCACTGTTCTACAGCAGCGCCAGGACCTTTTATCGTGGACCGTGAGCTCAGAGGCACACGCTGCCCGAGGAGTATGGTCGACTACTTACCATTCTCTCCAGTGGTTGCTGGATGAGAACGAGTTCCTTCGAGAGCAGATCTACCTATTGCAGAGTCAGCAGACAGAGACTCACACCGCCCTTATGACCATGGAGCAGACTCTTGCCATATTCTTCGACCTCCAGGATGTCCGTCATCAGGGGTTGACGTCAGAGACCGCTCATCTTCGGGGAGTTCAGCAGACTCTCAGAGACCAGTTCCGTGAGGCACTCCGACTGCTCAGAGAGACTAGGACTGCTATGACCGCGATGCAGGATGCCATGCAGGCGCCGGCTGTCTCATCTCCGCCTGTGGTTCTAGCCGTATCCGAGGAGTCAGTTAGCCATCAGTAGATTAGATGTGCTAGATCTTTTGTACATCATGATAAGCTACTAGGGTTGCACCCCGACTATCATGATATAGGATCTCTTGTATTTGTACTTTTCTTTAGTCAGTTGTATTCCTGTACTGTACTATTTAGATTAGGGATTCATAGATGATGTACTTTAGATTTCATGTACCACCATTCCAGACAGGCGGGCTGTGCTCTGTCTTGGATTAGGTTGTGCATTTTGTACTGTATTCCTATTCTAGACTTATGGCATGTACTCATTAGCTTTTGTTATATCCGTACTGTATTATATTGTGAACTTTAAACAGGTTATCCAATTTGTTGCAAAGTATATGCATGAAATTCCTTTTCGTGTAATTATATAAAACTGTGCTAACGCCTTGAACAAATGATTTCATTTTTTTGTATAATTATAGAAAAATGGTAAACACTAGAACGAACCCCATCAATGCCGAGACTACCCAAAACGTCACTACTGCCCAGTTAAGGGAAATGATTGACCAGGGCATCGCATCTGTGATGGCTGCCAGCAGGAACGTAGATGACAGTAAAAATTCCAACAACCGCCGGAATAATCAGACCACCAGGGGTTGCTCTTACCCCGACTTCTTGAAATGTAAACCTTCCTATTACAAGGGCAAAGAAGGAATGGTGGAACTGATACAGTGGTTTGAGAGGTTGGAAACGGTATTTCGCATCAGTGATTGTGCAGAAGAGAACAAAGTGAAGTTTTCCGCCTGCACCCTACTTGAGAGTGCTCTTACTTGCTGGAACTCTGTTGTTGCTACTCTTGGACACGATGCTGCCTATGCTCTCAACTGGACTGAGTTGAAAGAGAGGATGACTGAGAAATACTGCCCAAGGGGAGAAATGAAGAAGCTGGAGATCGAGTTAGGGGATCTCAGATGCAAGAACAATAACATCACTGCGTACAACCAAAGGTTCCAAGAGTTGACCCTAATGTGCACCAGGATGTTTGGGGAGGAGGATGATAAGATTGAAAAGTATGTGAGTGGACTCCCAGACGCCATTCACGACAGTGTGCTCGCATCTCGACCTACTACCGTCGAGAGTGCCATTTAGTTCGCTACTGAGTTGATAAACAAAAGAGTCTGTACCCTATCCGAGAGGCAGACTGACAACAAGCGAAGGGCAGACGAGTACTTCCTCAGTCAGCACCAGCAGCATCCTAAGAAGCAGAATGCTGGGCAAGTTTACAGTGCTACTACTGCAGGAACTAACTCGTACGGAGGCACCAAACCTTTGTGCTCAAAGTGCAACTATCATCACACTTTTGATAGCCCTTGCCAGACCTGCTACAGATGTGGACAAGTAGGTCACTTTGCTAAAACCTGTCGAGTTAATGCTGTCACCCAGGCCCGACCCACTCAAAATACTGGAAGCTACAACAACAGGGGTGGATACAATGCCCGTGGGAACGGGAATGGACAGCAGGGGAACTGCAATGCTACTGGAGGAAACAACAATGGACCCAAGAAGGGAGTTGTGTGCTACGAGTGTGGAGCACCAGGACACACGAGACCAAGTTGCCCTAAGCGGGCAAGCCAGAACAAGAACAGTTGAGGAGCTTCATCTAGAGTGTACGTGGTCGGCAATGCAAAAGCCAACCCCGATTCAAATGTCGTAACTGGTACGTTTCTATTGAACAATCGTTATGCATCTATCTTATTTGATACTGGAGCAGACCAAAGTTTTATATCCACCGAATTTAGTCAAGTACTAGAAGTTATCCCTACGAGCTTAGATCACCGTTACTCTGTAGAATTAGCTGACGGTAAAACTGTAGATGCTGACACTATCATTAGAGGTTGCCCCTTAAATCTTTCCAAACACCCATTCAACATTGACCTTATCCCCGTAAACCTTGGTAGTTTCGATATTATTATCGGCATGGACTGGTTAGCGAGATACCGCGCAGTCATTGTTTGTGACGAGAAGCTAGTCCGTATTCCATGGGGAAACGAAACTCTAATCATTCGAGGTGACGGTAACACCGACCTCGCTGACACTAGACTTAGTGTTATCTCTTGTACCAAAGCTCAAAAATATTTGTTGAGAGGATGTCCTATCTTCTTGGCCCATATTTCTCAAACAGATGAAGAAGAAAAAACCGAGAAGAAGCAAATCAAGGACGTACCCATTGTCCGAGATTTTCCAGAAGTCTTTCCTGATGAGTTGCCAGGCTTACCACCGACTCGACAAGTGGAATTTCAAATTGATTTGGTTCCCGGAGCAGCACCTGTAGCTAAAGCTCCATACCGGTTGGCACCATCAGAGATGAAGGAATTAGCTGAACAACTTCAAGAACTGTCTGAAAAAGGATTCATACGACCTAGTTCCTCACCATGGGGAGCTCCTGTGTTATTTGTCAAAAAGAAAGATGGTTATTTTCGAATGTGCATCGATTACAGAGAGCTGAATAAGTTAACTGTGAAGAATCGTTATCCGCTTCCTCGCATTGATGACCTATTTGACCAACTGCAAGGGTCAAGTGTGTATTCCAAGATTGACTTGAGATCTGGATACCACCAGCTACGGGTCAGGGAGGAAGATATTCCAAAGACAGCTTTTAGAACCCGTTACGGCCATTACGAATTCCAGGTTATGCCATTTGGGTTGACCAATGCACCAGCTATTTTCATGGACCTTATGAACCATGTGTGCAGACCGTACCTGGATAAATTTGTGATAGTCTTCATCGACGACATACTCATTTATTCCAAGAACGAACAAGAACATGGGGAACATCTTGCACAAGTACTAAAGGTACTCAAGGATGAGCAGCTCTATGCCAAATTTTCTAAATGTGACTTTTGGATTCCTAGAGTGCAATTCCTTGGTCATGTCATCGATTGTGACGGTATTCATGTGGATCCAGCAAAGGTCGAATCTGTCAAGGATTGGGTATCTCCTAAATCACCAACGGAGATCCGCCAATTTTTAGGCCTTGCCGGATACTACCGTAGATTCATTGATGATTTTTCCAAGATAGCCAAACCGATGACCAAACTTACACAGAAGGGAATAAAGTTCGAGTGGGGAGAGAAGAAAGAATCAGCTTTCCAACTGATCAAGCAGAAGTTTTGCAGTGCACCTATACTGGCCTTGCCTGAAGGCAACGATGATTTCGTTGTATACTGTGATGCCTCGCACAAAGGCTTAGGAGCCGTATTGATGTAGAGGATGAAAGTGATTGCCTACGCTTCAAGGCAATTGAAGAAGCATGAGAAGAATTACACCACTCACGATCTAGAACTTGGATCCGTAGTTTTTGCTCTCAAAATCTGGAGACATTACCTATACGGAACAAAGTTCACAGTGCATACTGACCACAAAAGTCTGCAACACATATTGGATCAGAAGGAGTTGAACATGAGACAACGCCGTTGGATTGAGTTACTGAGTGACTACGACTGCGAGATCAAATACCACCCGGGAAAAGCAAACGTGGTTGCTGATGCTTTAAGTCGTAAGGAAACGGACCCTCCTATGAGAGTTCGGGCATTGGTGATGACAATCAGTTTGGATCTACTCAAACAAATTTTAGAAGCTCAGACTCAAGCCCAATTGCCTGAAAACCTCGTGAAGGAAGATGTCGGGGGAATGCTCAGAACTGATCTTAGCAAAGAAAAGTTAGAACCTAGAGCAGACGGAACCCTATTCCTTCACGGACGAAGTTGGTTACCATGTTATGGAGATTTGAGGAACTTGATCATGCACGAATCTCATAAGTCTAAATATTCTATACATCCTGGATCTGAAAAGATGTATCAGGATATGAAGAAGTTATATTGGTGGCCGAATATGAAAGCCAACATTGCCACCTACGTTCAGAAATGTTTGACTTGTGCTCGTGTCAAAACTGAACACCAGAGACCATCGGGTTTACTTGTACAACCCAAGATACCGGAATGGAAATGGGAAAACATCACTATGGACTTTGTTACCAAACTTCCAAAGTCATCTCACGGTTACGATACTATATGGGTAATCATCAATCGACTCACCAAGTCCGCTCATTTCCTGCCGATTAGGGAGAATGATCCCCTTGCCAAACTAGCAAAGACGTACCTAAAGGAGATTGTGACCAAACATGGAATACCAGTGTCGATAATCTGTGATCGAGATGGTAGGTTCACGTTAAACTTTTGGAAGGCTTTTCAACGAGCCTTAGGTACCAATTTGGATATGAGCACTGCTTATCATCCGCAGACTGATGGTCAAAGTGAACGAACAATCCAGACTCTAGAGGACATGCTTCGAGCATGTGTGATTCATTTTGGAAATGGATGGGTTGACCATATTCCTTTAGTGGAATTCTCCTACAACAACAGTTATCATGCTAGCATTAAGGCTGCCCCTTTTGAAGCACTGTACGGTCGCAAATGTCGTTCGCCTGTGTGCTGGGCAGAAGTAGGTGAATTTCAGCTCACTGGACCCGAGTTAATCCAGGAGACTACTGACAAGATCGTCCTCATCAGACAAAGAATTCAAGCTGCTCGCGATCGACAAAAGAGCTACGCGGACCTGAAACGCAAACCTATGCAATTTGAAGTGGGTGACCGTGTTATGCTCAAGGTATCACCTTGGAAGGGTGATGTAGAATTTTTGTATACCCTTTTAGGAAAAAGAGGCAACAAAGTAGTGGTAAGCGTTAAGTGTCGGTTTAGGAAAACCGAGCACTAATGACCCTTAAGAAAAGTGAGTTCGTTCTCTCGAGGAGGCACGTGTGTTGTGTAATGAATGATTGATTTTTGTTTTTGATTATTAATAAGAAGAAAAGAAGAGAAAATGACGAAGACGAAAAAATAGAAAAATAGGCAAAAACACTACTAGAAAGTTAAGACGTAGAAACGTAAAAATGACAAAATTTAAAATTTTAACCTAAAAATTCCTAAAAATTACTAAAAATCCACAATAATATTCTAAGAGTTTACAAAAAATCCAAACTTGCCAAAACCTTTTAATTAATTTAATAATGACTTTTTAATGCTAATTAAAGCCCTAAAAATCACTTTTAAATATTAAAAAGCCCTAAACAAGATTTAATAGTTTGTAAACCTCAAAAATGACCTAATTAAGCTAAAAACTATTTTTAAAAATTTTAAAACCAAATTAAACTATTTTTAAACTCCTAAAAACTATTAAAATCTATTAAATCTTAAATTAATACTAAAAATTAATTGAAAAGCCTAAAAAATATTTGGAAAGTTACAAAGTTCCTAATTTAATGTCTATAATCTAGGAAAAATGAAAAAAAGTTAAAAATAAAACTTTGAATTTTTCTTAATAAAATAATAATAAAATATTCCAAAAAATAAAAAGTTCTCAAATAAATTCTAAAAAATTCTCAAAAATCCTAAATATTCTAACTAAGAAGAAAATGTAAATTAAAGCTCCTAAAACCTTTTAATTAATTTTATATTAATTTTTAAAGTTTTTTAAAAACCTAAAATCAAATAAAATTAAAAATTAAAGTTTTTGAAAACTTTATGATATGTAAACCTCAAAAATATAAATTAAAACCTAAAAACTATTTTTTTGGATTTTTATATTACTGTTTACTATTTTTAATAGACTTTCTAAAAATAAAACTAAAAATAATCCTAATAATTAATTAAATAAAGAGAAAAATAATGTTTTTAAACAGAAAAATCCTAAACCTTAATATTATCCTAGGAAAAATGAGCTATGCCCAATAAGCTTAATAAATAAGCTGAAAATAAGCCAAAAGGCTACGGCTTTATTAAATAAGCTAAGATGGTTAAGAGGTTAAATAGCTAATGAAATGAACCCTTAACGTAAAAACTCATCTAGATCACTGGTAGAACCCCTCACTCCTGAGCTGCAGGTCGGGGGTTCGAGTCCAGGCAGGGTGAAGTTTTTACTTTTTATTTTCTTTTTTTTTTCTTTTTTTAACACTTAAACAGTAACACTTGTAAAGCTCAAAAACGCAAACACAATAACATTTTATGAAGATTAAGCCTGGTTATAATCAAAAACGTGTGCAGTTCTCACTTGGTTTCTGATGAACAAGTGTGACTGTTCACTTGTGTAAAAGTCCAAGAGGTCTTGGATTTGTGATGATTGGTGGTGTTTTATGGGACAAGCAGGCACCCCTATACTCAGTTGGAGTATAGGGAGTCAAAGATTGCATAAATCAACAAGTACTTAGCCACAAATTCCACACAACAAGGCACAAGTAACAAATGAAGGTTGCTGATATTCTATCTAGTGGTCAGTTGGTGTTTTATGCTTATAACTTGCACTTATGGTGAATTTCAAACCCCCAAATTTTGCATACAATGACACCAGCTAGCAAACAAACAATCTTCAAACCTCAATCCCTCTAGGATCTAACAAACTTCATAAACTTGATGCACAAATTTACCAAATAAGCAGAAAAGTGTAATATCAGATTTTTAGCCTATGTTTTCAACTTTTTCCCACAAGTATGTTTATAACTTGTACCAAACTGCAAACAATACTACACTCTACCTTTCACAACCTTATTAAGCACTTATAACTGATTATTGAACTCACAATCTATCAAATTTCTTATCTATCATGCAAATCCAAACACCCCTTTAAACTTGTAATATGAAATTTTTGCAAACAAAATCTTTTAAAAACTCACTCAAACTGATTTACTTCCTGCTAAACATGCATAATATATCCTAAGGACTCAAATCTAACAGCTTAAACAAACATTCAACACAAAACATGAAATTCCACATAAATCACCACTTTCTGAAAATTTCAAAAAGGAAAAAAGATTTTTGACCTAAGAGCCCTACATCCAGGGTTCTTTGTGACAGCTTTGTCACCTCCTTATAGGCCCGGGCCTATGCTGAACTTAATCAACAACAATTCAAACACCTGCTAAGAAAAGAAAAGAAAACACAAGAACAAATGCTATATTCACTTTTCTGTTTCCTTTTTTCTTTCTTAAAAACTTTTTCAAGACCTTTTAAACCTTCAACACATGTTTTAAAACAACTTACAATATCAAAATTCCAAAAAATCAGTCCACTTCCACTTCACAACTTCTTGGATTTTTGAAGATTAAAAAGGAATTTTCAAAACCTTTTTGAAAAACTTTAACACTCAAAGTGTTATATGATAAAATTGGAACTCAGAATTTCTTCAGCAATTAACACCAACTTTAAATAATTATAAAAAGGGATTATAATGTCAACACAAATACCAAACTTTTATATTATATAAAAGGAATTACAAAACTTTTTTGAAGAAAAACTGGAACAACTGAAAAATGAAACCTAAGGTGCCTTATATACTGGCTACAAGAAGATTCTAGGTTCTGAATAAAAAAATGATAAGCTAAAACCCTAATTGATGGAATCTCAAAAATGCCCTTGGCTTTGGTCTTCAAAATCGGTCAAAAAATGCCCATGTGATATGCCAGCCTTGAAAGTGTGATCTTGGACGTTGGATGAGTCTTGGGGACCAAGTAGAAACATCTCCCACGTTAAACTTGTCGGGTTTAGGTTTTTGTGTGAAAGTGATGTAGCAGGGGAGGTACGGGGTGGGTCCCTTAGGCCATGTGGTGATGTTTGGTGAGGGGGAAGTTAATTAGGGATCTGGATGATTTGAGGGAATAGCCCTTTGTTTTAATGATGATTAAGGCTGGGGAAATTTT
This sequence comes from Glebionis coronaria, assembly GCA_025667525.1. NCBI lineage: Eukaryota > Viridiplantae > Streptophyta > Magnoliopsida > Asterales > Asteraceae > Glebionis > Glebionis coronaria. Next base: position 358,265,613 of record CM046877.1, read on the forward strand.
AGGGTTTATAGGTGATTAAGAAAAGTTTAATCTGTTTTGGGAAAACACTTTTTAAAATTAGTGTTATGGTGGGAAAGTTTGTTGACCTTTTGACCATGTTTTTAAATGAAAACCGGGTGGGTTGTGGACTGGGTTGGGTTAGGTTATGGGTTTGGGTGGGTAAGGGTGACGTGTCAAGTGATGACTGGTGGTAAGGGTTTGATTAGTTGGCAGGATAGGTCCCCAAGCTTTTCACTTTCTTTCATGTTGTAATTAAATTCCATCAGCGCCCAATTTGCCTATAACAACTTTTGGCAGATTTACAATTTTGGCACTAAACCTTTAAAAACTTTATCCAAGGGTTTCTTTTGTATATTCTTCATATTCCAGGGACTGGTCTTGTAATATCTTCAAACTTTAAGGACCATACTTGTACATTTGACATTTGGAGGGTCAATTGTGACAAGTTCTTCAAAGATGAGGGGCCATTCTTGCCAATTCTTCAAACTTCAAGGGTCATTTTGCAAAATTCCAAACTTGGGCCCGGTTCATTGTGTGACTTCGTTTCCCGTGTTCGTTTTTGAATGATTCTTGTGATCTTTTGCCAATTCCTCAATATCCGTACCTAAAAATACACAAGTAACAAACACGAGCATATATTTGGTATATTTGATGATATTTAATGCAATTAAAGGCCGTTTTGGACGATGAGACCATGTATAAAAGCAGTCTCATCACTCCCCCATACTAAACCATTGTCGTGCCCTCACGCAATGCTAGAATAAAGTATCAAAGCATCTCCAAAATTCAATTTATTCTCTTTATTGAAATGATAAACTAACTACACTACACTATTGCTACTACTTGTGTTATAGACATAATGTATGATTTTCATCGCAAAATGGGACGTTTAGGTTCATAGAATAAGAACACGTGAATGCTTCGTTAGAAATAATTTCATCGTCCTCGATTTTCACCTTAATTCCATGCCAAGCGTGCAACGAGATCATTGTCATTATAAGTTAGTAACGCTAACACTACTCATATGCCCTAATCACGTACTTATTCTCCAATTATTCCTAAGTTGTATCTCTTATATTTTATTATGTCTTAATGATCACGAGGATACATTGTTGACTTATGCGATAATAGAGATTTAGGTCTAAAAATAGAGTCCTAACGGTGTAACTAAGACCATCAAATCAATAACCCCTCACAATAGACGACGATGTTAAAAAATTAAGTTGACAAGAAGAATCGATAAACACGGTTTTATAACGGTTTTGAACATGAGACTTATTACCAAGACTTTTATACGCCCCCTAACGGAAGGGCCTTATTATCTTTGGTTTACCTCCATCTTTTATTCAACTTCGCCATGAAGCTTTTATTATGACTTCGGTCTTGCCTTGCCTTTTATTATCCGCCTCATCGGTGGTTTTATTTGGCAAAGACGTATATCCTCACGCTAAAGCGAATTTTGGATCTTTAAAGCTTCGAAGATTAAGGCTTGATTCACTTTCAATTTTGCATAGATTTTAGGCCTTGTGGGGCTTCAAATTGTTTGCTAGATTTTGGTGAGCACTTGAAATCTTATTATTGGGTGAAGCTTTCGATTATTCGGGTGCCAATACTTCAAAACCATGACGCTGGCGATACCTTAATGTCTTCCCAATTTAATTACACGGAAGCTACTAGAAAAGACTAGAAACCCAACAATCAAAACTAAACCGCTAAATCAATATTTATTAAGCAAAAAATATTTACATGCGAAGGGAGAATAAGCAAACAACGAGAACACATGAGTTTTTGAAAGAATACGAGTACTCTACGTTTAGCATAGTAACTTATAATTAACTCTATCATTTCTCGTCCTCATTTAAGAGACTTAGCCTAATGTGTAGTTAAGGAATCAAAGCTAAGTGCTCAACACGCACGGTCGAGTCAAAAATTACTCTTATTCTCGCCATCGGAAAACCTACATTCGTGTCTTCAAACACTTATGAAACATGAGAAAAATTTTAAAATTTGGCCATTTTTAGCCTTATTTTGCAACAAAACGATAACAAAACGATAAACTTTGGAAAGCGTGAAGGTTTGGCAAGGCAAGTATCTATTCACCCCCCCATACTAAAGTTAAACATTGTCCTCAATGTTTCGAGTCTAGGGGTGCAAACACCCCCATACTAGAGACGTAGTCGAATGCCTAATCTAGCATGGAAAGGGTGTAACCAATAAGTAATAGCCGTTTATGAAGTGTGCTAAAAACCTAAGGTTAGAACATAAAAGGATATATCATATGGATATTGGGAAAGGCCTCCAAAGCAAACGATCGAGTGCTCCCATGAAACGAACACGAGAGGCTCCAATCGTGAAGATCATGATCTAAAAACAACAATGCACAAACAATCACGGAACAAAGGTTGGAAGGGCACAAATCCCCTCACATTAAACTAATTAGAAAGCAATAATATGTACATGGATAAGCATGGGTCTCCCCCACGAGGCACCTTGTTTTTGATAACCGAGTCAAAAGCTCGACTCGAATCCCCATAAATGTGATCATTTAGGGATAATCATGGTGTGGTCAATTTTTGGTGGGGCTTACATGATAAACAAGGCCCAAAAGCACGTGGAGTAATTTAAAAATCCGATAAACGTATACCGGGGTCAAAGATAGCGTCCTCGTTTTCGGATGAAAGACGAGACAACGCTACTCCAACACAAACCCCAATGGGGTAGAAGAAAATATGAGAGAAGAAATAGAAGGGTGGGACAATGGGTAAGTCATAACATTGAGCTACTCGAGGTAGACTCGCACCAATCAAATGAAAAGATTTTCCATTTATTGCATCGGTGGAAGACCGAGATTTCCCTATATAAGCAATTCCAGGATCAAATATCTCGTCCTCGGTGGAGAAAGGGGAAGGAACATAAGGGGATTCCCCCACACTAAGTCCACACAAAGCATCGTCAAAAGGAGAAGACGAGCTTGTAGCACTCAATAAACGCGGTGATGACGGAGTTAGAGTTGTAGAAAAATCTTTTAAATCTAATTTAAAATCTTTTCCTTTTTCATCTTTAACACTCTCCTTGTGAAAACCCGATTTAATTATGTCAAAAATATTTGGTGTATCTAATGCAATGTTAGTCACACTAAAAATTCTCACATTTTGAAACCGTTTTGGTAAAGGTGGTGGCAAGTTTTCAAATCTTTTGTCAACAAAGAAAACCTCCCCATCGGGATCAACGTATTCATCATCCGAAGAATCACTCGAGATTGGAATCATAGGCTTAACACTCTTAACCTCCATCGGCGGAGGGGACGGAACTTCATTTTTCTCAACAACTCCTAAAACTCTATTTGAAATCCTTTTGCAAATGTTTATGATGGGATTGACATTGTACACAGATGTGATGGAATACACATGAGAAAGAGTGGAGTTTTGGGTTGCATTAATGACGAGTTCTTCCTCATTGAAACGAAGAGTGATTTTTCTTGCATGCACATCGATAAGTGCTCTCGAGGTATCCAAAAAAGATCGACCTAAAATTAACGGAACTTTAGGATCGATGGGAATATCAACAACAATAAAGTCTACAGGATAGTAGAACTTTCCAACTTTCACAAAGACGTCCTCGGCAACTCCACAAGCTAGAATCGTAGAATGATCGGCCATTTCGATTGACATTCTTGAAGGAGTGAGATTTGGAAGATTGAGCGATTTAAAAATCTCAAGAGGCATCAAATTAATACTAGCACCAAGATCGGCCAAGGCGTAGCATTCTTCCATGTCTTGGATAGCACATGGGATTAAAAACTTTCCAGGATCACCGACTTTTTGAGGTATGCGGCTTAGAAAAACCGAAGAACAACTAGACGATTTTTGCAATTTCTCTTTGTTATTCAACATACTTTTGAAGTTCGCGGCAAATCGAGGCATCATGACTAAGGCGTCGGCAAAACTTATATTGAAATGCAAGTCACGAAATATTTTCATAAAAAGTTCAAATTGATAATTATTTCGTTCTTGTGCCTTTTCCTTGTCTCTTCTTGAAGGGTAGGGTAAAGGTGGTGTGGGTTGGGGCAAAGTAGGCATAGGCATCGGCCTTGGAATCTCGGGTTCCATGATTGGTATTGGTTCAACCGTAGGTGTGGTTTGAGCGGTACTTCGTGGGATTTGAATTTGCTCCTTTTCAACCACAACCTCGGGTTCTTTCTCTTTTTCCTTCTCCATAGAAGTACTTGGATGAGAAATGGGTTCTTTGAAAGTTTTACCACTTCGTGTAGTAATAACCTTCAATTCTCCTTTCGGGTTCACGATGGTATCACTAGGAAGACCACCCGAAGAAGAAGGCTTACACATGATAGCTTCAAACATTTTAGCCATACGGTCTTCAAACTTAGATTGCCTAGCATCCACTTTTAACAACTCTTGCTTAATCTCATGTTGTCCTTGCTCCATTTTTTGTTGATTTTGTTGGAGTCTTGTGACATTTCCTTCCATTTTATTAGCATGAGTTTTAAGTTCGTTAGCAAGTTCGTTAGCAAGTTCGTTTTTAAGCTCGTTTTTCAACTCGGATCTTAAGCTAACCATTTCACGTTGCATATTATCAACCTTAGCATCATTAGCCTTAGCATAATTCAAAAAATCTCCTTGAAGATTTTTGGTGTGATCGTTTTGAAAACCTTGGGCATTAGTTTGAAAATCACGGTTTTGGTTTTGGTTTGAAATTTGCCCATTTCCACTTTGGTAATTACCTTTGTTATAATTCCTTTGATTTCCTTGGTAATTTCCACCTTGGTTGTTGTTGCGATAATTATTAGCATTTTGATTTGGTGGAGCTTGATTTGAACGAGAACCTTGACCGATTTGGTTATAACTTCCCGTGGCTACAAAAGCATTCGAAGTGTTACCATCCGCGGTAATGCAATCGGAAAGATCATGAGCTCCCCCACACGACAAACAACTTTTAGAAACCGCTTTAACCGAAGCGGTGTTGGAAGCTTCTTGAGCCTTCCAATGGGACATAAGGTTAGCAAATCTATCGAAAAATCGGTTTTCTTCATTTGCTTCATCATGTAATGCATTGATACTTTGAGACGATGATGAGCCCCTTTTGGCAACACTCGGTGTGTGACGAGGGCTATAAACCTTAGACCTATTCTCGATTATGACCAAAGCTTCTTCAACCGTTTTACACAAAAAATTACCACCCGCGGCGGCATTCAAATAATCTCTTTCATGATCGTTAAGTCCATTGTAAAACGTGTCGATTTGGTGCAAATCGGAAAAACCGTGATGAGGACATTCGTGTAACATCTCCTTAAACCTATTCCAAGCCGTAGAAAAACTTTCATTTGATTCTTGTGAAAATTTAGAAATCTCATTTTTCAAATGCGTAGTCTTAGAGGGCGGAAAAAATTGGTTCACAAACTTTGAAACGAGATCCTTCCACGTCAATATAGAATTGGGTGGCTCTTTCTCTAACCAAATTTTAGCGGGCCCCGCTAAGGAATACGGAAAAAGCATCATCTTAATCGAGTCATTCGAGACATCCTTAAATTTGCACGTGGCGGTAAGACGATTAAATTGGCGGATATGGTTGTGGGGATTGTCCTTCTCATCACCACGGAATTTGTTGTTTTGGATCATTGACAACAAACCCGTTTTCACCTCAAAATTCTCCGCAAGGATTGCGGGAATCACAATAGCTTCTCCATAACCCTCGGTGGGTGCTTGAAGTAACTCCATCATAGTTCGATTCGCCATGGTTGGTTCTTCTCGTACAATGGGTTCGTCAATAGGAGACTCCTCACTACAATGAGTTGGAGTGGGAGTTTTGTTCTTGCGTTTACGTGCACGTTTTGCTTTGTTACGAGTGAGCATAAACGTCACGTACAACGTGGAGACGAGCAAAGAAGATTCTTTTTGGTATTTTGTGTTTTTTCAATTTTTTTGTGGTTTTTGATGGTATTAACTTTTTTGGAAATTGGTGAATATATTAAGTAGACAAAAAGTCCACAAATCTCCTCCTCAATCAAATCTCTTGATTAAAAAGGCCTCAAGGAATGAAAACGATCACGTGGAGTGAACGCCTTCGATGACTTTAGAACGATGGTGGAACACCAAATCGTTCAAGAGGGTTTAATTAATATGAAACCAAGAAAATATATATGATATGTAATAATACTTTGGGCGGCAAAACCCTCGATTCACTCTCAAAATCAAATACGCACAAGCAAGCGGAGGAAACGAGGCGGCGCGAAGCACTTAAGAGCCTTTTTCCTTTAGGTTGTGAAATACAACCGCCTTATACCCACCTTATAGTTTGTATTATCAAGATTAAGCTTCACGAAAGTATTTATCTATTTTTGCCTTTTTTCTTTGGTTTGAGATTCGAATACAATGATCGAGTGATGAAATCCCGAATCAAGGTTGTGATTGCTCACGTATTTGGAGTACTTGTGTATTTATTGTTCTACGTATACTATATAGTAATAATATTCACACAAAAACCGAAAAACGATAATACGTATTAATAGAGTGCTACTAATACAAATACTATATGGCTAATATAAAAAACAACAATGGGTTCAATCAAAACACAACACGCCTCCCCGGCAGCGGCGCCAAAAAATGATGTGGTTGTTTTTACACACCTTTAGGAAAAGGAGGTAAAATAGTGGTAAGCGTTAACGAGTAGTTTAGGAAAACCACAAGTTATGACCCAATGAAGTGAGTTCGTTCTCTCGAGGAGGCACGTGTGTTGTGTAATGAATGATTGATTTTTGTTTTTGATTATTAATAAGAAGAAAAGAAGAGAAAATGACGAAGACGAAAAAATAGAAAAATAGGCAAAAACACTACTAGAAAGTTAAGACGTAGAAACGTAAAAATGACAAAATTTAAAATTTTAACCTAAAAATTCCTAAAAATTACTAAGAATCCACAATAATATTCTAAGAGTTTACAAAAAATCCAAACTTGCCAAAACCTTTTAATTAATTTAATAATGACTTTTTAATGCTAATTAAAGCCCTAAAAATCACTTTTAAATATTAAAAAACCCTAAACAAGATTTAATAGTTTGTAAACCTCAAAAATGACCTAATTAAGCTAAAAACTATTTTTAAAAATTTTAAAACCAAATTAAACTATTTTTAAACTCCTAAAAACTATTAAAATCTGTTAAATCTTAAATTAATTCTAAAAATTAATTGAAAAGCCTAAAAAATATTTGGAAAGTTACAAAGTTCCTAATTTAATGTCTATAATCTAGGAAAAATGAAAAAAAGTTAAAAATAAAACTTTGAATTTTTCTTAATAAAATAATAATAAAATAATCCAAAAAATAAAAAGTTCTCAAATAAATTCTAAAAAATTCTCAAAAATCCTAAATATTCTAACTAAGAAGAAAAGGTAAATTAAAGCTCCTAAAACCTTTTAATTAATTTTATATTAATTTTTAAAGTTTTTTAAAAAACCTAAAATCAAATAAAATTAAAAATTTAAGTTTTTGAAAACTTTATGATATGTAAACCTCAAAAATATAAATTAAAACCTAAAAGCTATTTTTTTGGATTTTTATATTACTGTTTACTATTTTTAATAGACTTTCTAAAAATAAAACTAAAAATAATCCTAATAATTAATTAAATAAAGAGAAAAATAATGTTTTTAAACAGAAAAATCCTAAACCTTAATATTATCCTAGGAAAAATGAGCTATGCCCAATAAGCTTAATAAATAAGCTGAAAATAAGCCAAAAGGCTACGGCTTTATTAAATAAGCTAAGATGGTTAAGAGGTTAAATAGCTAATGAAATGAACCCTTAACGTAAAAACTCATCTAGATCACTGGTAAAACCCCTCACTCCTGAGCTGCAGGTCGGGGGTTCGAGTCCAGGCAGGGTGAAGTTTTTACTTTTTATTTTCTTTTTTTTTTCTTTTTTTAACACTTAAACAGTAACACTTGTAAAGCTCAAAAACGCAAACACAATACCATTTTATGAAGATTAAGCCTGGTTATAATAAAAAACGTGTGCAGTTCTCACTTGGTTTCTGATGAACAAGTGTGACTGTTCACTTGTGTAAAAGTCCAAGAGGTCTTGGATTTGTGATGATTGGTGGTGTTTTATGGAACAAGCAGGCACCCCTATACTCAGTTGGAGTATAGGGAGTCAAAGATTGCATAAATCAACAAGTACTTAGCCACAAATTCCACACAACAAGGCACAAGTAACAAATGAAGGTTGCTGATATTCTATCTAGTGGTCAGTGGGTGTTTTATGCTTATAACTTGCACTTATGGTGAATTTCAAACCCCCAAATTTTGCATACAATGACACCAGCTAGCAAACAAACAATCTTCAAACCTCAATCCCCCTAGGATCTAACAAATTTCATAAACTTGATGCACAAAATTTACCAAATAAGCAGAAAAGTGTAATATCAGATTTTTAGCCTATGTTTTCAACTTTTTCCCACAAGTATGTTTCTAACTTGTACCAAACTGCAAACAATACTACACTCTACCTTTCACAACCTTATTAAGCACTTATAACTGATTATTGAACTCACAATCTATCAAATTTCTTATCTATCATGCAAATCCAAACACCCCTTTAAACTTGTAATATGAAATTTTTGCAAACAAAATCTTTTAAAAACTCACTCAAACTGATTTACTTCCTGCTAAACATGCATAATATATCCTAAGGACTCAAATCTAACAGCTTAAACAAACATTCAACACAAAACATGAAATTCCACATAAATCACCACTTTCTGAAAATTTCAAAAAGGAAAAAAGATTTTTTACCTAAGAGCCCTACATCCAGGGTTCTTTGTGACAGCTTTGTCACCTCCTTATAGGCCCGGGCCTATGCTGAACTTAATCAACAACAATTCAAACACCTGCTAAGAAAAGAAAAGAAAACACAAGAACAAATGCTATATTCACTTTTCTGTTTCCTTTTTTCTTTCTTAAAAACTTTTTCAAGACCTTTTAAACCTTCAACACATGTTTTAAAACAACTTACAATATCAAAATTCCAAAAAATCAGTCCACTTTTACTTCACAACTTCTTGGATTTTTGAAGATTAAAAAGGAATTTTCAAAACCTTTTTGAAAAACTTTAACACTCAAAGTGTTATATGATAAAATTGGAACTCAGAATTTCTTCAGCAATTAACACCAACTTTAAATAATTATAAAAAGGGATTATAATGTCAACACAAATACCAAACTTTTATATTATATAAAAGGAATTACAAAACTTTTTTGAAGAAAAACTGGAACAACTGAAAAATGAAACCTAAGGTGCCTTATATACTGGCTACAAGAAGATTCTAGGTTCTGAATAAAAAAATGATAAGCTAAAACCCTAATTGATGGAATCTCAAAAAATGCCCTTGGCATTGGTCTTCAAAATCAGTCAAAAAATGCCCATGTGATATGCCAGCCTTAAAAGTGTGATCTTGGACGTTGGATGAGTCTTGGGGACCAAGTAGAAACATCTCCCACGTTAAACTGGTCGGGTTTAGGTTTTTGTGTGAAAGTGATGTAGCAGGGGAGGTACGGGGTGGGTCCCTTAGGCCATGTGGTGATGTTTGGTGAGGTGGGAAAAGGTGAGGGGGGAAGTTAATTAGGGATCTGGATGATTTGAGGGAATAACCCTTTGTTTTAATGATGATTAAGGCTGGGGAAATTTTAGGGTTTATAGGTGATTAAGAAAAGTTTAATCTGTTTTGGGAAAACACTTTTAAAAATTAGTGTTATGGTGGGAAAGTTTGATGACCTTTTGACCATGTTTTTAAATGAAAACCGGGTGGGTTGTGGACTGGGTTGGGTTAGGTTATGGGTTTGGGTGGGTAAGGGTGACGTGTCAAGTGATGACTGGTGGTAAGGGTTTGATTAGTTGGCAGGATAGGTCCCCAAGCTTTTCACTTTCTTTCATGTTGTAATTAAATTCCATCAGCGCCCAATTTGCCTATAACAACTTTTGGCAGATTTACAATTTTGGCACTAAACCTTTAAAAACTTTATCCAAGGGTTTCTTTTGTATATTCTTCATATTCCAGGGACTGATCTTGTAATATCTTCAAACTTTAAGGACCATACTTGTACATTTGACATTTGGAGGGTCAATTGTGACAAGTTCTTCAAAGATGAGGGGCCATTCTTGCCAATTCTTCAAACTTCAAGGGTCATTTTGCAAAATTCAAAACTTGGGCCCGGTTCATTGTGCGACTTCGTTTCCCGTGTTCGTTTTTGAATGATTCTTGTGATCTTTTGCCAATTCCTCAATATCCGTACCTAAAAATACACAAGTAACAAACACGAGCATATATTTGGTATATTTGATGATATTTAATGCAATTAAAGGCCGTTTTGGACGATGAGACCATGTATAAAAGCAGTCTCATCAAAGGGTGTTGTACGTTTTGGCAAACGTGGGAAACTGAATCCACGTTATGTTGGCCCTTTCAAAGTAATAGCCAGGATCGGGGAAGTAGCTTATCGTTTAGAGTTGCCCCAGCAACTGAGTCGGGTACACTCTACCTTTCATGTTTCTAACCTAAAGAAGTGCTATGCTGAAGAACCATTGGCTATGCCATTGGAAGGAGTTCAATTTGACGACAAACTCCAGTTTGTAGAAGATCCAGTAGAAATCATGGAGAGGATAGTTAAGAAGTTGAAACGCAGTCACATCCCGTTGGTCAAAGTACGTTGGAACTCTAGGAGAGGCCCTGAGTTCACTTGGGAATGAGAAGACTCGTTCAAGACCAAGTATCCACACTTGTTCACCTGACCAATAGCTTCATCTTAAGCTTTGAGGACAAAGCTAAAATAACGGGATGGTGCTATAAAACCTCTGTTTTTACCCTCATTGACTTTGTCAACTGTAGTACTATTTATATTTGGAATTTATATAAATTCACTTTTATATGACTATTTAATTATCATATACCTATTGTCATACTACCTTTCATATTTATTTTATATATATATGAACCTTTAGTCATTTATTGACTACCTTGGCAATTGACTGGCCACTTGATTGAATAATGAAATTCATCACCTCAGTACATATTGGAGATAAAACTGTAACCTTACTTAATTTATTTTATTAAGTACTTGAATTATTTTTATATGTACATATTTACATATAATATTTAAAAGGATTAAATACCTAAACACTGTAAAAACAATGTATATTATTTTACATTGTCACCTATTTACTTTAATAAAGTAAATTAATTTTAGTAATGTATTTAATAATACACTTTCACTAAGTTATCCAAAAGCTTCAACAAAAATACCTACAACACAACAAGTACCTATAATAATATACAATGACTATTATTATCATACAACACTTGGCAAAATTTACCCAAAACCCTTCCCATGTCTATACAAAAACGTGTGTATGTATGCATGCATGCACTACCATCATTTGATTTAACTAGTTACTAGTAACCTAGTGTAATCATACACTCCAATAATACCCTATACTAATACATGCATAAACCTTACTTTACTTACACATAAACCATGCCTTCTTACAAAGCCACTTACACACTCCATACATTTCACTATACATGTCATTTTTGTCCCCCATTTGACTTATCAAACCACACGGTTGGAACCAAAAAGAGGAAAGGAAAAGAGTTGCTAGTTTTGTGCATGTGTGTATTTGAAAGGAGTATCCAAGTGTATCCATGCATATCTAGGATATATCCTTAGTACTAGGTACAAGATTCACAAAATCTTGGTTCTCTTTCTTCTTAAGCCGAAACAAACACACAACACACAACACAAAATATTTTCCAATCTCACTTCACTCTTTCTCTCTCAAGTCACGGCTAAACAAGCTAAACCACCATTTTCAAACCTTCAAGCTTTACTACTACTCCTATACTATGTCTTCTAGAACCTAAAGGTTAATCCTAAGCTCAACCTACAAGAAACCTTGATCATTGAAGCAAGAACAAGAACCCTAGAAGACTCCTTGAAGCCCACGGCATGCTTATGTTTTCCTAGACCTCCATTGTTGAAAGCTTGTCACTTGTTTCTATCCATTCTCATATCATTCCTAAACCTAACTAAACAAGTAAGTCCAAGTTAAAACCTACCTTTTCTAATACGTTACATTTATATATATTGATGTGTACATGTTTATTTTGGTAAAATTAACATTTAAACAAGTATGGAAACCCTAAAAACCTAAGTAAAACCCACGGCTAATTTTTATATATAACAAAACTTGATGTAAAAACTTGTCAACTTGGAAGAACACATCAACATGATCTTGTTTAACTTGAAAAATCATAAAAACCTAACCATGCAAATAATGTTGGACGTGAGTTTTAAGCTCATATTATGATTTTGAGTGATCTTGTAATGTTTAGATATAACTAGAAATATTAGCTTCATGTTATTAGGTTCCTTAAAATATTAAGATCACTACTAGGCCTCATAAGATTAGTTTAAGCTCACTATAATACTTTTCCTAGATAAACAATCATTTTTATTAAATAAATGTTTTATAAGACTTTTAGTGTCAAAAATATGATTTTATAAAGTTACATGTTAAAAATATAGATCTAGGATTATTTTGGATTTAAATGATAGATCTAAGAAGTTTTGGACTAAAATAGTATATATATATAAACTTTCGGGTTAAAAATGGCATAAATAATACTTTCGGACTAAAATGTAATTTTAGTAAGTAAAAGGGATCTAAATGAATAAGTGTAGAACTTGGTATTTCAAAAACATAAACTTTGATCCACTTTTAAAAATATGCCGAGAGTTCAAGGGTGTGTTTTGAACATATCCGAAACTTTGTAAAGTTAAAAAGGACTAAAAAGAGATTACTAAAATATTAGGGTAAGTTGTGTAAACTTTGGAAAGCCTAAGGACTATGTTGGACACAAGCCGCGACCTAAAATAAACCTTAGGGACTAAAAGTGTCAAGTTACTAAACTTAATAAAACCCTAAGCAACCCTAGGGACTAAACATGCCTAAAGCCGAAACCTATACAAGCCCTAGGGGGCATAAACGTAACTTATAATAAACCCTATTATTATCCGAAACTATAGGGACCAAAATTGCCATTAAGTGAAACTATAACAAGCCCTAAAATAGGTCGCATACTATAAGGACCAAAATTGACATTTTATGAAACTTTAAGAAACCCTAGTTACACGTGTAACTAGGAGGGACCAAAACTGTAACTACTTGAAAGATTTAGAAACCCTAGGGGTATAAAAGTAATTTAATCGCGAGTATCTGTTTATTTAAAAGGAGTAAAACGTATTTTTATACAATTATTACGAACCTTAAAATCTTATATATTTTAAGTCAGTATTTAAACGTAAAACTTAAATAAATGTAACAATTGTCATTTTTCAAACCTATAACTTAATAAATGTAAATCTTACGTAAACTTGGATTTTAAATAAATATTATACATTTATAAACCTTATTTATATATTAAATATAAATTGAAAATGGTTAACTTATAAAATAAATATATTAATTATATTTATTTTCCCATCACTTTAAATATATATAAAACCATCCTATATGAATATTCAAAGTGTTTTATAAACAACGTAAGTACAAAATATTAATTAAGTGAATTAATTAATTAAACCTTATTATTTATTTATTACCTAAAATAAATACTATTAGAACTTGTACTACGACGAACAAATTACTAGTATTGTAATTAAATACTTAAACCCGTTTAAACATGTACAGATTTATACTGGAACTTTTATGCATTATGTTATGCAATTACTGAGACCTTATAATTATTTAGGTCGTTGACTGTATCGTGAGCATCCTTATCAGATTATTCTTCTGACTTATTGCTGTACCACTGAGGTGAGTTCATGGCCCCACTTTATATATTGACAAACTTTTAAATCTTTTAATGGGGAAGAAAACATGCAATATATTTGATTTTATGGACATAGATTGAACTGTGAAACCTTTGATTACCATGCCTATTGTAGATGAACAACATAACCCGTGCATCCGAAACTGTTAGAATTATTGAATTACCTGAATGTTATAAATAGATCTATTTGGGATTGACCTTCCCCATCTGGGTGAGTCATGCTCACTGTGCCTCGGCCGGGACAACAGATGTTTCACATGTCAGCACTTATTTTTGTTATGGGTGCCTTGATAATGATAAGGCGAAGGGTCCTTATCTGTTAAGGACTTAACTGTCAAGTTTCGGTTTCGGGCAATATGGAAATGTAATCACTTTTAAGTATTAATGCTTTGTGCATTACTACTTCTGGGAATATCTACTGTCCAAACTTAATTTAGTTAAACCTGTGAATTCACCAACTTTATGTTGACTTTCTAAGCATGTTTTCTCAGGTAACTGAAGCAGGTAACGGTGTGCATGAAGTCAAGCATCATCATAGATTGTATTATAGAGCTCATCTGGGGTTTTATAAATTGGGAATAAATTCAGACTTTCAAACAATGTTAAAGACTACTGTAATACTATTTGCACTTTCAATCATGTAATAAATGTAAGGATAATCTTTTATCTGTTGCTCTACGTTCTGTCTGCTGTTGATCCACGTACGTGACACCCGAATATTATTTTCCGCTGCGTTGACTCAATTTGGGGGTGTCACAGAGTTAGGTTTACTAAATCATGAGGCACTGTAGCATGCAAAGTTGATATACTATGCATGCTACCAAGACATTTTTGGCCTAGAATTGGTTGTGATCTGTTGGGAGACTTGGGAATAATTTTGTTATGGGATTTACCTGGGAGTAACAAGGAATTTTATAAGGTAACTTAGTTGTTAAGAGTTTTGGTTAGCAAGGGACACTAGAGGACTGTTATGTCTATCTTGCATAAGCAAGTGTGCATAACTGGACAGGCTTGCCGCCCTATAATAATTATCAGCTTTTTGGTTATCTTCTCTAGGATAAATTACTTTGTTAAGGTCATTTTTCATTTTTAAACATTTTTATTTTTGGACGCTGACAAGTATTTTTCGAAGCGTTGTTGTGACCAATTTAGACGCTGACATGGCTATAGGCAAACGTTGACAAGAATATAGCCGTTGGGCGTTGATAGGTTATTTTTGACCGTTGACACTCAATGGGACCTACCCAGTTGTTACTTTTTGACATATTTTTAGGCCGTAATTTTGGGAGCAGATAAACTTCATTTAATGCATGAGATAAAATTATTCTTTTTCAATATTTTCATGATTGTGTTTTGAAAATACTTGCCTCTTTTTGGGCCAATCACATGCATTTTCTTCTCCTATATATTTGGCTCCTATTTTTAAACAGGGTACCTATTATTCTTGCTAACACAATTTTCTCTTATCAATTTCATCTTCATCAATCATTTTTAACAACTTTGAACAATGGCACCAAAGTTTAAACCAACGGATTGGAATTGGGGTTCAGAAGTCAACACAACATGATCGCGTATCTTGAAGCTGATGATACTCTGTTTCCCCAATATACACAAATGGTGGCGTATTTGAACGCATCTCGTATTAGGTATGCTCTTTCTCATGCACCACTCATTCCTGTCACACATATTAAACAGTTTTGGAACATTGTCAGTTCCTCAACAGTTAATAGAGTGACTACATTATCTTCTATTGTTCATGGGAGAACTTGGGTGGTTACTGAGGCTTTGGTACGCCAAGCCTTGCATCTTGATGATGCTTATGGTATAACCACCCTTCCCATTAGTGAAATAGAACAAGGACTAAGGGCTTTGGGTTATCCTTTTCCTGATGAAGGAACTTTAAATAAATATCATAAACAGGAGTTTCCCCCAGCCTGGAAGTACCTCATACATGTCCTCCTACAATGTTTGAGTCCCAAGTGCACTGCACACAATGAGATCAATAGATCTATTGCAAGTGCTATTGTGTGTATTGCTACTGGGCAAAAATTTAATTATTCCAAAATGATTTTTGAGGGCATGTGTAAAAATAAAGGGAGCAAAATGACTTTAGCATATCCCAGATTTTTACAAATGGTTTTTGATGTCCATGAATACTGCACAAGATATCATAATGATTTTTATGAGATCCCTGTGCAAAAGAAAGCAATTTTTATGAAGATGAACTCACCCCCACATCGTGACCTACCCCTAACCCCAACTATGATTGCTGTTATTGAAGCAGCTCAACCCCAACCAGACCCCCAACCCCAAATTGACCCAATACCTGACCCATAACCATCACCTCAACATATGCAAATTGACCAAGAACCCTTCGACGCTGACACGTTAAATGTTGGCGTTGATGTGCCTTTTTCAAACGTTGACACACAACCTTCACAGACCCAAACACCCCTTAACCAACCCACATCCACTCAATCCACATCATCATCTCCACCAACATAATATCGGTTACAAGAACGTCAAAGGACTATTGGAGTGTTCTCCTCTAGTTGTCCTAGCCGTGTAGCAGAGAGAACCACCACCACAAGTGTGGTTGGTGTTATGGATGAGGCTGGGACTATTGGTTCTGGCTTAGAAGCTGGCCAAGGCAGTCCCACCATCATTAAGACCTCATCCATGCCTAATGAATCTGACTTGGGAGGTCAAATACCCAATTTAGAAGAGGGCAGATTGGTACCAATGACCCTAATAGAATTGACGGCAGTCTGCATGAGCTTGCAAAAGCAAAATGCAGACTTGGTACAAGTTGTCAGCACACAAGGCCTTGAACTCAAGCAATTGAGGGAGAGGATTGTTATTTTGGAGACTGCTAGTGCAAGGAGAGGGATGGAGGAATCTTCCAAAGGGGAGGAAGATCAAATAAATGTGAGTGATAAGGGCAGCCATGATGGTCAATCTTTGGATGTTGCTGAGGCCCTAAGAAGTTTGAAGAAACAGACAGGTTTTGATACGTCTCTAGTCTCTCCTACAAACTTAAATTTATCATTTACAGCCATGTTGGAGGAAATTGCAAAAGGCGTTGAGGCAGGAAATTTGAGCGTTGACAAGTTGAATTTGGACGCTGACATGAATATCTTGGGCGCTGATAGAGGATGTTTTTGTGGATGGATAGTCTTTTTGAAAATGTCCAAGTTATCCATAGGCAAAGCAAGTCTCTTTGATTTGTCAGATTGTTTACTAGATGATCATACTCTCCCTGACCTTTTATAGAATCTTCTTTGATTAGCTAGTAAAGCTCTTTCATGAAACTATGCATTAAGTTATGTCATGAATTCTTGGTTGCTACGAGTGTCTTCTTCAACATCAGTGTCGCTGTCATAAGAATGTGAGGTAGAAATCAAGGCTTTGGATGTTGCTCCCTAAATTATAAATCTTTCAAACTCAGATTTGTATATGGTATCAATCAGCCCTTCTTCAGAATTGTATTTTCCATATAGTTGAGCCAAGGTATCATTCTTGATGGAGTTATTGGCTCTCTTGGTCTGATTCATGCTCAGGCATTTTCTGGGAAGGCTGTTGACAAATGTGGCGTTTGCTTCCGCTTGTGCAATGGTGACTTCATTCATAGCAAGGTCGTTGAGTAGAATCTTCAGCCTTGTATACGTCTGTTGTACCTTTTCACCTTCAAGTGACTTGAAAGCATTAAACTGAAGCCTGAGTGCCAGAATCTTGATTTCTCTGGTTTCAGAGGGTACTTTATGACCGAGGATGAGGTCTGTCCACATTTGTTTGGTTGTTGGACATGAATCACTGATTTCATGATGTGTTTTGGAAGACAGGAAATGATAATGCTTTTGAGACGTTTATCTTGGTTTGTCAATTTCTTATCAGCTGGAGTCCACTGCTTGAGAGGTTTGTGAAGATGATTCTCAACAGAGGTAAGCGCCATGGGAAATATGGTCCATTTTCTAGAATTTCTAGAAGAAATGGTTCAAGTCCATCTAGATAGACAAGAAATTGACTTTTCCAACTTGAAAAGTCAGCTTCATCAAACACTGGTACATTGGTGACATGAGATCCACCTCTTGAGTCAAGAAGTTGAGGAAGATCATCTTCATTATGAGTGGGAGTTATTCTTGGTGAGGATGGAGGTGGTGGTGTATTGTTTTGGTTGTTCCTAGAAAGCGGTGGTGGTGGTGGTGTGTTGCTCGTTTCAGGCATGGTGGATCTTGATTATAAAACTTAGAACAATGTTTATGAAGGTTTTAATATCAAACACCGCTCTGATACCAATTGAAAGTCCCTAATATTAGCTTGAAATGATTAACAAAGATAAATAACACAAGTAAATACTTTTTAAACGTAAGACTTTATTATTGTATAACAAGTATTACATGTGTTATGGATAACAAAGTGTGATGACAATGTGTTGTGTACACTTTGGACAAATAAAGCTAACTTAATAACACCGGCACATCTATTCATTCAATAAGTTTCTAAGGAGTTAATGTGTGAAATCTAACAAAGTGAACAACATTAACTCTAGCCTACATATCCTATTTATAGTGGTACGAGGTTGACTTTGATAGCTGGTTGATGGTGACTACACAAAACAGACAATGTCAGACATCTTTGACAAGATGCTCTTCTATTCTTGGTAGTCTGCCACAACGCTTTAGGGAAACAGAGCTGACACAGTTTCCCTTTTCTTCATACCTTGTACTTTAGGCTGCATAACTTCCCGCCTAAACACTTAGGTATGTCCAAAGTGTATAGAGTGTTAACAGGATATTGCCACCCTTGTTAGCACTCAACCACTCAGAGTCCCTGATACATCTTGGTTGTATCCATCATAGCCAGTGAGTATGTCTTCACGTAATCTTCAACTTCCTTGAAAATGTCTCTAACATGGACTCCTCTGTGGTTGCTCATAGAGACATAGAACTCTATGAGTCTTGGGTTACTCACCTGTCACCTAGGCACAGGCTAGTTAATATCAAACAACTTAATTTACGTTTAAATCTATGACCCATGGAATTCTAACAAACTTATATTCCCAACATCTATTGTTAAAGTTATCTATAAGATAGTTATGCATGTTGCGTTATAAATAAGATGGAATTCTTCTTAAATAAGCTATGATCTATGCTAGACCTAGTTCTATTTGTGACACCATCATATTGTTGATACAAACAAACTAACCGGTGTAGTGTTGTTTTATGCAATAAGTAGTTCCCTACCCAAGTGGGAGAAATCTTTATTGAGGGCATGGAAAAACTTAGACAATATGATTAAGGGTTTTCTTGACATTATAAGTAAGGAAACTATTATTCTATTAGAACTCCTACACACTTGTGGTAGGTTACCGTATTAGATATGGAATGTCAAGATAGAAAGATAAAACTACATGATTATATTTCCCTAGAAAATGATAAACATGGTAAGTTTGTGATTAACTTGAAAGTTACTATTGAGATCATGAATGATACTCGGTTTCACTTTAGTTCAACTAAGTGTTATGTCTCATTATTAAGACATGGACAATAATTCTTCTACTTGTGAAAAAACTTGGAGCTTAAAGTAAGATTTGTAAGCTTGTAATGTCTTGTTGATTAGGACATGTACATGTAGTCATTGAATTACTCAATAACTAATTACAAATAGTAAGAGCTGGACTATATGTCTGTTATGTTAAGGCATACACTTTAAGTTTTGATTGGATCTAAGACTTATGATTAATTGCATGCAATTGGCTTAATGATACAATTGATGCTATTAAGTTTTGAACTTAAGTTGACATAATAGATAAACTCATAAAGTATAAGTTCATCAAATAAATTATAAGATTATCTCATGAATATCTTATTGTGATACCATGAATGATATATCCAATAAGATAAACAAAAATATATAAGTTGATATATTTGGTTGTTGATGAATTTAATCTACTACTCCTAAATGTTATCAAGGTTAGGATATTGAGTGTAGTTTGGATATACTCAATAAGACTCAAAAATTCGGAAGGTCAATTAAGACATTATTCCAAAAATAATAAGATGAGATGGATCCCATAGGGTCTTAATTAGGTTTTAGATTTTGTTAGAAATCTTGGAGATTATATTTACGAAAGTCTAAGTACTACTTAGAGTATTTTGTAGGAGGCCCAAAGGAAACGACGGGACAACGCTCCTACATAAACCTCACACATAAGAACAAAATGTGTGTTGCTTGTTAAGATGAGTTCATTGAGAAAGTCTCACTTTAAAAGAAACGAGTGGGAGTCCCATGTTTTCTCGAAGCAAGTTGGAGTCTTGAATTATTTCAAGGATATAATACACAAGCCTTCTACACACACTTGCTGAAGTAAACTAATGCTAAACATGAAAATGTGGAACCTTAGAATGATGTTACATAAATTCATAGATTCACAAGGATTACTCATGATATGTTTCTGATATTGCTATTGACGTTTATCATTAGCCCTATATTTATGTAGTCGAACAAGAATGTAATTGGTCATCTTAGTCGTTAATGTTCTTTTATTATAATAGGTTAGTCGGGTTAACCAGGCTTAGACTTTAAGCTAATATTGTATAAGTTAGGGGCTCTAAGCCCAAGACAAGCCAAGCCCGGTCCCAAGAAACAAGTCCACGAGCCCACCAAGCTCGTGGGTATATAAACCCTCTTCTATGTGTGGAAGAGGGTGTTGGTTAGATTCACTTTCTCTCTCTAAAGGATTAACCTTCTACCATTCTCTCAACTTTCTCTCTCTAACTTCTATCTATTTCTATCATATGTATTGTGTTATGGATTGACTGGGATTAACATTAGGTATCAGAGCCTATAGTGGATAGGTGATCCAAGATTTGTCTCTTTGTTCTTATTAATTTTCCTGAGGTATTTTGATCTAAAACATTGATCCAATTTTTTTTGTGTTTTTTATTGTTTAATCTTCATAAGAATCTCCAACATAGTTATGGTAGGGATTTGTATTAGTTATTTTTGTTAAAAACACAAAATTTTGGGGGTTTGGCTTGATTTTTGGTAAAAAAATCACGTTTTTTTATAGTTTTGTCCGAGAATAAGTCGGCCACGGTTCTATATACAATTTGATTAAAATGAAATATATCGCAACATGTGATATGTGATCTTAAAGACTCAAGTGCAACTCTTTCCTTCACATGCTAAACCATTTTGAATATCGATGCGTGTGTGTAGGGGGAGTATTTTAGAAATGTAAGACATTCAGAGTGTTAAAAGTTTTGATTTTTATCAAGCACTTTGAATGGATTTCAATGGTTTATGGTTACGATCTATACCCAAAAACAACCTACTATCCACGATGGAACGATGGAGTCAAAAGGTGGCTTAGGATAGGAAACTAAGTCCTATGATCCAACCAGAACCAGAGGGATCTACCCAAGAACATTCCATAGCTAGAAATAGTTGTCCTTAGGAAAGATGGAGTGGAATGAAGCTGAATGCGGACCAATTACTTAAGTTAGCATCAGAACAATCACAACAAGGTGTTAGTGATGACGTATTGGTAAGAATTGAAGGGGTTGAATATTCAATGCAACTTAGGCAGGAACCGTTACAATACATCTATTGAAGACAAGCATCATGGACCTAGTGATGCAATGCACAACCCTTCCCTAGCCATTCGAGTTTCTCTAAAAAGAAACTTGTCTCATTGTCACGAAGATCAAGACGTATCTATTGACTTTCACACTCGGAGTTAGTTAATATTGAAAAGGTGGCAGTTTGCTCCAGCCTCCAATTACGAAAATGCACTTATCAAATTTAGAGCCAAAAGGGATCAATCTATCATCTCATTAGAACACAATTGAGTCCTACACATTATCCTTGTGATATTGCCAGAACATCCGAGTGATACGATTCACGATGAAGATGGAAATCCTTCTTGAGTCAACATCAAACAAACTCATGGTAGGTAACTTGTGCGATTATACACGAATCAAACTAGTGAGAACTGGAAAGCAACTAAGTTTAAATTCTTAAAGATTTTAACTTGATTCCAGGTTTCTTTGCAAAATCCGTGTGATCTTGCCAGAACATTCAGAGTGTCACTCTTTAGTGTTCATAGTGACGAATGAAAATCCTTCTAGTGTCAACCTCAAACAGCACTGCGGTAGGTGACATGCAAGATTCATTATGAATCGAGCTTGTGACAAACCAGAAAGCAACAATAGTGCGATTCTTATTTGAATCTAACTTGTTCCAGGAATCTGAATTGACGACTATAATCAGACGGATAACTTATCTTTATGATTCACTCTTTACGTTCAGAGTCTGCTTTGAGACGATCGAGTAAAGAAAAGTGGCTAGTACAATCGGGAAACCCTGTCAAGGAGGTTCTTAATCGAATCTACCCGATCACCGGTACAATATATAATACCGTCTAACAGTCTTCACCGAGCAGAGGTAAAACGCTACTGAGTTAGGATGAAATGTTCAAATCCATTTTATCCGTGTCTATATATGTTGCAGCATATCATGAAGGTGGCATAGCAGTGTACTAACCAAAGTCGTCTTCACATTTTCATAATAAAAGTTAAAGAATTTCGCTACTCTGAATCAAAGGATACCTCAAGGTCCAACTACAACGATATATATGGGAGATTGTTAGCCTTAATATATCAGCAAAGTATGAACATGTCGATTCTGAAGTCACAAGAGCACAAGATGGTGATGGTCAGGATACTTAAGAATGTAATAGGTCATCTTATTCACAAGGAGCACAAGATGAAGACTGTCAGGAATAGATTAAAGATCCCAAGCACTCAAATTTAAATGAAAAAGGCTCAAGATAAAGATAACAAAAGCATGAAGGAACAAATCCGTTACAAACAAGATTAAAACCAAGATACAAGACCCAACAAGGAAGATCCCCTCCACAAGATTATATTCACTCAATCATCTTATGCATTTTAAAGATGACTGATACATTGGGGGAGATTGTTAGCCCTATATTTGATATAATCGAACAAGAATGTAATAGGTCATCTTAGTCGTTAATGGTCTTTTATTATAATAGGTTAGTCGGGTTAACCGGGCTTAGACTTTAAGCTAATATTATATAAGTTAGGGGCTCTAAGCCGAATACAAGCCAAGCCCGGCCCTAAGAAACAAGCCCACGAGCCCACCAAGCTCGTTGGTCTATAAACCCTCTTTCATGTGTGGAAGAGGGTGTTGGTACATTCACTTTCTCTCTCTAAATGATTAACCTACCACCATTCTCTCTCTAACTTCTATCTATTTCTATAATATGTATTGTTTTATGGATTGATTGGGATTAACATTTGGTATCAAGAGCCTGTAGTGGATAGGTGATTGAAGATTTGTGGCTTTGTTCTTATTGATTTTCGTGAGGTATTTTGATCTAAAACCCTTGATCCAATTTTTTTTTTGTGTTTTATATGGTTTAATTTTCATAAGAGTCTCCTAAATAGTTGTGGTAGGGATTTGGATTACTATTTTGGTTTAATACACAAAAATTTGGGGTGTTTGGCTTGATATTTTTTAAAAAACTCACGTTTTTATAGTTGTGTCCGAGAATAAGTCGGCCACGGTTCTATATACAATTTTCGGAATATTGACTTATTCGGAAAAACTGAAGATTTTTTTATTCCGAAAATCCTTGACACGTTATTCCGAAATTCATACATATTCTGAAAATCTAAAGAATCATTATTCCGAAAACTTGAAGAATAATTATTCCGAGAAGCCTCACCAAAATTATTCCGAAAATCCTAAGAAAATCTTATTGAGAAATTCTTATTGAGAAAATCTTATTGAAAAAATCTTAGTGAGAAAATCTTATTGAGAAAATCTTATTGAGAAAACATATTCCGAAAATCAGAAAAATACATATTCCGAGAATCCTAAAGAAGAATATGCAGAAAATCTTTAGAATATTTATTCCAAGAATCGTTCAAGATTTATTCCGAAAATCATTGAAGAAGAAAATTCCAAAAATCTTTTACAAGATTTATTCCGAAAATCTTTTGGATCGTTATTTGGTCTTGGAATTTTTGGTTTCTCGAGAATACATTGTTAGGGGATTTCAACAATTTTTCGGAATCAAAACCACACCTCATCACAACACATCTACTAAGATCCATATTCCATTCACAAGCACTTACCATGTCAAACAACAACAACAATGAGACTAATAATCAAATTCTTTTGGAACAAGGTGGCAACAGTAATCCACGTGTGCTAATAGCCGGTTGCTACGATCAGTGGAGATCTCGTTTCCGGAGATTTCTAGACACAAAAGATAATCTAACGGCTCTTTGTCGTTGCCTTGAAAATGCACCTCCCGTTTTTGAATTCATACCAATTACCACTCAGGCAAAGGGTGGTACTTCATCAATACAAGAGCTATGGAGAATTTCGACACAAGTCCTGCTGAGAAAAGGAAACTTGTAAGACTATAGCACACGACTAACCAAACACGAAATCCATGGATAAATATGACGTGATGATATAAGACGAGATGATAAACACAAATTATATAAGAAGATGATGAAGAACAAGATTAAAATAAAGAAATAAATATTAGATTAAGAAATAACAAGGAAGAAGTATGTGTAATCCTAGTGAGAGAAAGACAAGAACTTTCTCTCTCTACAATAATACAATGGGAAAACATACACACACAAATGAGGAGGAATTTGCCTTTTATACTAAGGCTTACATGGTTAGGAGGCTTACCTCATTTGTGTGTTCGGGACTAATTCCCGTTACATAAACAATAATAACTTGAAACTCTCAACACCATTAAGTAGCATTTTCCATGAGCTTCGCAACGGTATATTATATGACCATCACTTTAAATACTTCTAACAATCTCCCCCTAAGGGGTGGCCATATAATATGTGGCTTCACTTCTTTGACGATCACTTTAAATACGGCTAAAAATCTCCACATAAGGGATGGTCATGTAATATGTGACTTCACTTCTTTGTTGTTGCAGACTTTGAAGCTCGTTGTCTTGAGAGTTCTTTCATAATTCCTTTCACGACATGTGATCTTGGATCTTTGATCTTTGCCTTGACTTGATCTTTAAACTTTGCCAACTTGTGTTCTTGTGTCTTTCCCCACATACTCATACTTTGCGTCGTCTTGAAAGCTTGTAAACAATCTCCCTTGATGATCAAAGTAGCGGAAGTCATTGTCTTTAGATATTCTTGAGGTTTCTTCATTTATTTGAGTATGTGGTCTTGAATCGCAACTTTTGAGGTAATGCCACCGTTTGCATTCCTCTGGTTTCCCGTTATACAATATGAATATTGTACCTGTGATTAGGTAAGTTCAAAGAACTTCCTTGATAGGGCTTCTGGCTGTGGTAGCCGTTCTTAATACTTGAATACCTCGAAAGATAATTCATAGTAAAGAGTGAATCATGCAGTTCTATTCTACTAATTAAGTCGTCAATTCATTTCCTGGAAGAAGTTTGAATCAATGAAGAATCAAACTATTGTTGCTTTCCAGTTGACACAAGTTTGATTCATATAGAATCTACAAAGTTACCTACCGCAGTGCTGTTTGATGATGACACTGGAAGGATTTCCATTCGTCACTGTAAATACTAATGAGTATTACTTTGAAGGTTCTGGCTAGAGATATTGCGTCGATACCTGGAACGAGTTTAAATCAAGAAAGAATCAAACCACTATTGCTTTCCAGTAGCATATGTTTAATTTAATTGAATCTTACATATGAGCTATCGTAGTGTTGTTGGATGTTAATATTGGAAGGATTTCCATTCATCACTGTGAATACTAAAGAGTATCACTCTGCATGTTCTGACAATATCATAAGGATAGAGCGTAGGACTCTATAAATTATCGCTTGTGTTCTAATGCTGAACAACAATTGATATATGTAATAAGTGTCCTAATGAGATTTTTGATGGATCTCGTTGGATTTAGTCTCTATAAGTGCATGTTTATTTGGTGATCGGAGGCTGGAGCAGACCACCACCTTTTCAATACCTACTATCTCGGAGTGAGAAAGTCGATAGAAATGAGTTGAACTCCGTGACAATAAAACAAACTTCTTTTGAGAGAAGCTTGAGTAGGCTGGGAGGGGTTGTTCATTGCATCACCGGGTCTATGATGCTTTGTCTTTAATACTAGAAATCATCTAAGTGATTTTGATAGTAGATGTGTTGACCCGGTTTTTGCCTAGGTTGTATGAAGGGCTGCTTTCTTTACACCCTCTATTCTTACATTTCTTTTTCATTCTTCAACCCCTTCAATGCTTACCAAGATGTCATAACTAGCACCTAGTTGTGATTTTTCCAGTGCTAGCTTAAGTCATTAGTCGGCATTTTTCCCGTACACTCAACTACTCCATCATTCCTAAAGACTTTTAAGTTCTAGTGGATTGTCCCTAGCAAGATCCCTCGGTTCTGGTTGGATCATAGGACGAATACCTAACCACCTTTTGACACCAATACCATCGTGAATTAATGTGTTGAAGGTTATATATATCGCAACCAGAAAAAGTTTTTAAAAAGCAATCAAGGTGTTAATGAAATCAATGTTTACACCTTGATAGTTTTCTCTATCACCAAAAACGCTCCCCCTACATATGTGCATCATAAAATGAAAGATACTTGCACATATTAGGATGAGAAGGCACTTATATCAAAGATATAATCCAAAATGAAGCCTTTTCATCACATGTTTTATCACTATTCTCCCCCTCAAAAATTGCATGTGTTTGTGAAATTTTTGATATAATAGTGATGTAACATGGAGAGAATAATGTTTTTGAAAATTTGGAACTATATGTTCTGAGATTTTTATACTCCCCTCGAAAATAGATTCTGTTTAAAATAGGGGAGTATATGAGCATACAATTTTGAAAGAATTTGACAATATCATTTGAAAATATCTTGAAAAATTGTGCTATGTTCATGAGCTTAAAAGTTTGAATGTTTTAATATAAGCCCATGACCGAGAAAAAATAATTTCCTGTTGTTGAGGATAATTCATAGACTTTCCTTTCTTTGGGGACCGGGTTATAGTCTGACATGTGACTATAAGCCATTGTACACGAGCTTTAAAATTTTGAATAGTTTATAAAAGATCATGACCGAGAAAAATTAATTTCTCGTTGTTGAGGATAAGTTATCATCCGTGATAAAATTTATTTTATTTGAATTCCGGGTCACAGTCTGAAACATGACTGTGAGCCATTATGATGAGCTCAAAACTTTGAATGTTTTGTGACAAGCTCAAACCGTGATAGATTGCTCTACCCGTTATTAGGATAAGTTATCTTTAAAGATACACTCTCCTTTATTTGAAGTTCAAGTTACAGTCTTACATTTAACTATAAGTCGTTTACATGAGCTTAAAAACATGGAATGTTCTTATCGAAAGCTCATGACCGAGAAAATTTTATTTTCTCGTTGTTAAGGATAAGTTATCATCCTTGATCAACTTTCATTTCTTTGAGGCACGAGTCACAATCTGAAGTAATTGTAAATCATTTGAAGAAAAATAGAAATGACATGTTTTGAAAACATTTGAACTTTCATTGGAGCTTTATGTACACAACCGTGTCGTTGTTGAGCGACATTTCTAGGTACGTCCATATTATCGATACTGAAAGACATGTCGAGAAGAATATTTTTGGTATTTTGAAAGATTTTTCCATTTTTTTATTTTACTTTTCTATTGGAACCCTTTGAAGAAGAAGTAGGTTCAGAATCCAATGAAGTACCTTCAATGACAGAAGAAGAGTTTTCACAAATACAAGTGTTAGGAGTAAAAAAATTTCATTTTCTACATTTAGAATACTCGCATTAGTGCTGGAGCAGGTTTCCACACTCTTCTCGATAGGAATCCACTTAAGACCAACTTCCTTGAAAATCCTATCCGTTGGTTTCCATTGAAGACTAGATCTAGGAGTAGTGTTCTCTTGCACAACGGAAGACTTCTTAGGAGAGAAACTAAGTCCTGCATTTATCCGCCTTGAATATTTCTTGTCATTGCGTTTCTTTGTGACGGGTGTGAATCTCCTTGTTGTCTTATGGGATTCTGCATTCTTTCTCCGAGAGAAGGTACGAGAGTTTACCTCATAGAGGTATTGCAGAATGCAATGAACATGATTTCCATTGTGAATGTCCGTTTTGCACGTGGGGCATACGGGGAATTTGGAATTCACAAAAGTCCTTGTATACCTAGGGTTTGTTGATCGTTTAGTAACAGTGTTCGAAACACGACTACTCATTGATGGTTGCCAATTCCTAGGTTGCTGGTAAGGGATCCTAGGTTTTGGTTAACTATCATTAAGAGTGTGTTGAACTCTAGCGGTTGTTTATTTACTAGGTTAGGAATACACAGGGTTTACTTTCTAAATGTTCCCTTTTGGCTTACCATCCCCTAGGTTGTTGGTTTAAACCACGTCATTTAAACCTTTAGATTCCTTTGTGGGTGTAAGAGTCACACACTTGGGAGTAATCTTAGGAGTAGTGCAAGGTACATTCACATGGTTGTGTTTAGCAAAAGTTGGTTTTCTAAATGGGGGAACATAGGGTGATATGGCTGGTTTAGGAACATTGGGTTGCATATCGGTATTACGAGGTAACCTGGATACATGAGAAGGCAGTTTTCCTAAGATAGATAGCTTTGGCACTTTGTACGCATTTGGTTGTCAAACAACAAGTTTCGCAACATTAGTTTCCACTATTTTCCACCCATGTTTCCAACGATTTTCTTTAACTCACTTAATGCGATGTATTTTTCTTGCAACTGAGCTTTCAAGTAGTAATTTCCATTCTCTTTTCGTTCAATTCTCGAAATGACTCAAATAGTTTTACTTGCAAATTACTATCATTTGGAAATTTTCCAACCTTGTTTTGCAAAGCAAGTTCAAAAAAATGACAACGTTTCTGAAGAAAATCATATCGGTGTTAAAGAATCGTAAGCTCCTTTTGGTTAACGTTTGTTGAAGGCTCAATTTTACGACGTTCACCTCCTAACTGAGCTTGCAACCGATCGATTGTTTGTTACATGTCACTGTAAGCTTTATCATACGAAAGTTTGTCATCCTTACATTCAACACATTTTTTGACATATATATTCCAAAGATCTGTGAATTCGTTATCCTTTGTAACGACATAAGATTCCCTTTTCTGTTTCATACGCTCAAGCTCATTTTGGAGGGTTTCATATCCAACACAGAGATGTTTACCGCAACGGGGTCACAATCACCACTCTCACTTTCTTTCGAGAGACGTGCAAGATAACTTTCCTAAGCTTTAATTCGATCACGAGATTCATCAGCCTCCTTTGCTAGAGATTTAAAGTCTTCAACAAAGTTGGCTGCTTCTTTTAGAAAAGCGATTTCAAAATTGCTTATCCTAGCGTCAACTTGATTAATAATTGGATTGATTTCGGTATGAAACACTTTTTGTAACTCGACATGAACGGGTGATGTAAAATTTCCTTTAGTAATATGGAATTAACAACTCGTTTAAGAATGACAAAGTTATCTTTTACCTCGTTGAGATATCGTCGTGCAACACGCGGTTTAGGAGGCTCATCCGACAATTCCTCACTCGGTATCAAAAGCATTTCAGTACTCGTTTTAGACCGAACAAAAGTTGTTGGAGGATTAATTTTTTAGATAATAAACCGGTGTGATTTCTCTATTAATATTTTACAATCGTAAACGACTCTCTTCGGAAAGTTCAACGGTTTCCTCCGAATCATGCACAATGGGAGGATCATGTTTATCTAGAAACACATTACCATTATATAGACTTTGTTGGGTGTTCTGAGCATGCTTAAGATATTCTGGATTGGGAGGAAGACGCCAACCTAAAGACAATTTGTAGCCTGTGTAATTTATCTCATTCACTTTTGGTGCGAGCATGTTTATCCTCTGCATAGATTGGCCACGTTTTACCAAAAGGTTGTCTAATTCCCTGATCCTATCATGAGCATTGCAAAAATCCTCAAGAAGCCCATCTTCTCGAATTTTGAAATCTTGTTTCAGATTTTTTGTTTCTTCTTTTAGATCAGAAATAATAGATTGTTCATTTAAAAGTTGTTTATTAAGAGAGGTGATTTCATCATTCAATTCGCTTATCTTTTTAGCACTACTTAAATGTAAGGCATTTAATTTCTTAGTGGTGCATTTTTCTTGATAAACCGAGGTAGCATGAGCTTGTTCAAGTTCCTTGATTTTAGCACGATGAATTTCAAAAATTTTCTCCCGTTCCTTATATCCCGCAAGCTCAGTGGTCAATTTGGCATTAGTTTCTCTAAATTTATTATTAACCATATTCGCATGAGCAACATCCTTGGCAAGCTTATCAAATAATGATTTATAATACGCATGTTTCTCGTTAGGAAGGGTTGTAGGCTGGGCTACTTGATCTCCACTAAGGTCCACACTGGGCGCATTAGAAATAATATTACTATTATTCGTTTGATCCCCGTGTGTCTCAGTATTGGGCTCAAGTGACTCAGTATACTCTTCCTCCTTATTAGACATATTATATAACTCATTATCATTGAAACATGGGTGTACCTCAGAGGAACCGTCTGAATCATACACATGAGCTTTTTCAGCCTGAATTCCTGATGTTGATGCTTGCTGCGAATTAGCCATCAAGATGGAGTTGGTAGTCACCTCTTCTTTCTCATCATATTCTGCTGCCAATGGCATGAGATCAAACTCTTCAGCTAGAAGTGGAATTCCTGTTTCTTCCTTTTGTGCTATAAGAAGCTGAGACTGGAGATAGGCAACATCCCTCTTCTTTTTGGCAGTGCTATCCCGATTCTCAATACTCGCAACATGAATGTCTTGTCGATACGTCATAGTAGAAGTCGTGTGTAATCTAGGATCTAAATTCGTAGAAAGCGCGACTAGGATTCTCAAAAAAATCAATCTTTGCCGAAAGCTTCCAGTTCGATACAAAATACCTCTACCCGATATAAAATAAAACCGAAAAATTTCCGAATTGCCAAATTTTCAAAATCATTTTAGAAATAGCCAAAAACTAGTATGGAAAAAATTTGATACAAGAAGACGTAAAAGTTTTATGTTATTCAACCGGATAGCCATGAACATTTGTTTTTTGAGTGCTCCTTTTCGGGTAATGTGTGGAATAATATGAGACATATGGCGTGGCTGAGTAATGTTCCTCCTTCTATGGGCCAGATTATCCAACGGATTTTACCAATAGCAGGTAAACGTTCATCAACAAGTATTATAGCTAAGTTGGTGGTGGCTGCTTTTGCATACTTTATTTGGCAAGAACGAAATATGAGGCTTCTTAAGGGTACTAAACGCACGGTAATTCTGATTACTGAATGCATTACTGCTAATGTTCGTCTCAAGCTGATGTCTAGTAGGCTGAAGGAGTCTAAAGCTGGCATTCATGTGGCCAGACAGTGGGATCTTCTAGCGAATGTTTTTGCTGTATGATTAGTGGTAGTGCTAGTTGTCTATGTTCCTGTAGGTGGTTGTTTCCTATAGGGGTTATTGGTTATGTAATAGCAAGTTAGCTTTCAAATGGCATGTCATTTGATTGGGGTGGTTCAAGTTTTGCTTGAGGTTAATGTGACGTTTCAGTCACATTCCAGTTTTACTTAATGGTTGTTTGGTGTAATATATTTTACCGGGGACTAATTGTCCCTTTTACCCAAAAAAAAATTTAACTCTTTTTTTTTGTAAACTATGCAATGAATCTAGTTTATATAGTTTCTAAGTCTAAAAATACATGGAACAAAAAAATCATGATTTTGGAAAAATTGTTACAAGTGCACAATCTCGGAATGTGACTTTGCCAAGAATTTTCGGAAAATAATTTTTTCATAAGATTTTCGGAATATGATTTTTCCAAAAGATTTTTGGAATATGATTCTCAAAAAGATTTTCGGAGTAATTCTCCAAAACATTTCCGAATATTTTTCGAATAATTCTTCAAGCGATTTTCAGAATAATTCTCCTCACAGATTTCAGAATCCAATTTTCGAAATATAATATTCACAGTTTTCAGAATCCAATTTTCGGAATCAACTTTGCACAGTTTTCGGAATCCAATTTTCGAAATTCAAAATTCACAGTTTTCGGAATCCAATTTTCGGAATCCAAATTCACAATTTTCGGAATATGAGGTCTACAAGTTTTCGGAATGTGAATGTTTTGATTTTCGAAATATGAAGAAGTTTTGGTTTTCGGAATATGTAGAAGTTTTTGTTTTCGGAATATGTGGAAGTTTTGGTTTTCGGAAAGTATCACTCATTTGGATTTCGGAATATATCAATTATATTCGGAATATTCAAAATATTCCGAGAATAAACTTGAAATCTTACTGGCCTACTTTTATCGGATACAACACACTGATATTCAAGATTCAAGCCGAAAATGATCCAAATAACCAAATTTTTTGCATTTTTAACCAAATCAAGTAACCCAAATCACTACCACAACTATGTAGTCGATTTATCTACTAATTTAAACCACAAAAATGCAAAAAGTTTCAAGATTCGAGCTTGATTACCGTAAACCCACGAAAATATATCGACAAGAACAACACCAAACCGTTAAACACGAATCAATTGGCGAATGATACCACTTGTAAGACTATAGCACACGACTAACCAAACACGAAATCCATGGATAAATATGACATGATTATATAAGACGAGATGATGAACACAAATTATATGAGAAGACGATGAAGAACATGATTAAAAACAAAGAAAGAAATATTAGATTAAGAAAAAAGAAGAAATAAAGAACAAGGAAGAAGTATGTGTAATCCTATTGAGAGAAAGACAAGAACTTTATCTCTCTACAAAAATACAATGGGAAAACACACACACATAAATGAGGAGGAATTTGCCTTTTATACTAAGGCTTACATGTTTAGGAGGCCTTCCTCATTTTTGTGTTCGGGACTAATACCCGTTACATAAACAATAGTAACTTGAAACTCTGGACACCATTAAGTATCATTTTCCACGAGCTTCACAATGGTATATTATATGACCATCACTTTAAATACTTCTAACAAATCTCCTCCAAGCTGAACCTGAAGCTGATGCTGTGAACTACATACTCACTGGGTTGATAACGATATCTATTCCATGGTTGATGCATGTCCTAATGCTATGGAAATGTGGAATGCAATTCATCAATTGAAGCAAGGTGAGTCGATCAATGTTGATCTTGAGACTAATCTACTTTGGGAGTTCGGAAAATTCACATCCAGAGATGGTGAATCCATTGACTCATATTACTCGAGATTCTACAAAATGACGAGTGACCTAGTCAGAAATCAGTGCACCATCTCCAATCATCATGGAAATCGCCAGTTTTTACTTCAACCTCAAACCGGAATGGAAAAGGTTTGTGACTTTGGTTAAACAAAGGGAAGATATCAATGCTATATCTTATCATAAACTTTATTATATCTTGAAACAACATCAGAATGAAGTGAATGAACTTAGGGCTGAAAAGGCAGAACGGTCTGCTAACTCTATTGCTTTTCTGGCTGCTACTTCAACAAAACCCGTTCACCGTCAACAAGCACCTTCTCATTCCTCAAGGCCATCTAGATCATCCACCAAACCTCTCGCTACTCGAAACAAAGCAAAATAAATTGTCCCCACTCCACCTCCAAAGTATGACACCGAGTCAGATGGAGACAGTGTTGCTGAACAAACTTCAAGGGACAAGAAGATTGAGGAACTCATGTCTTTACTCACTGCAACCTACAAGAAGAAATACAAACCTACCAACAACAACCTCAAATCATCATCCAATGCAAGATACAAAGAAGTTGATAATGCACCAAGGTATGATTGTGATTCTAGGTATGATAATCAGAGGATGCCAAATATAGTTGGGGCTAGAGATACTGTAGGCACTCCGGTTGTGTAGAAGACTAGGATTCAATGCTTCAATTAAAAGGGATTTGGGTACATGGAAAGAGAATGAAAAAATCCAAAATGGTTCAACGATTCTACATATCCCAAGGAATAGATGTTGATGTAAAAGAAAGAAGAGACAAGGATTCCGCTCACAGCAGATGTAGTTGATTGGTGTGACGACACTGATGATGAAGCCGATGATCAAGAGTTGGAGGCACATTATGTGTACATGGCAAAGATTCAAGAAGTGATTCCAGAGACTGCTAACAATTCTGGACCTATCTTTGATACTGGGTCAATTGAAAAGGTACCATCATACAATAACTATAATGTGTTTGCTAATGAACGACGACATCCTGAGCAGCCCGAAAGCATCAACGACACATATGTAATGGACACGGAGGATATCAATATCTCTATGGATTCATAAAATATGCATAATGATGACGGTAATGCTGCTCATGATACTGAATCAGATGAGGAGCGTGATTTGCTCGCGTTTATTATTGAAACTTTGAAACATGAAATTGATGAAAACAAAGAGGGTAATAAATGTTTAAAGCAAGCAAACACATTCTTAGCCGAGGAGATAGTCAGGCTTAAAGAGTGTGATTATGTAAAAGAAGTTGATCGATGAGTTGCTACAACTAATGGTTTGGTATATGAACGTAAAGTGCTCAACGAACAATATTATTTTGAAGTAACACATGAAATTCATATGTTAAAACAAAAGATGTCGGAACTTGAAGAACAACTGCTGCTACATAAACTCCAAATTTTTGAATTAGAGTACGGTTAACAACGACCAAACTGAGCTTTATAAAACTCGTGAAGAAAAGGATATTGAAAAAGTTCTTGCTTTTGAAAAGAGAGTCAAAACGTTAAACAACATTGTTTACAAAACGGGCCAGTCTATTCAAACTATGAACATGTTCAATAGAAATATGAAACGAGTTTTGTTAAGCCTGACTATTTTAAGAAAGTTCAAAGTATCAAGCCTGCTTTTTATGATATCAGTTGTTACAATGATAATCTTGCCCTTATGCTTTCCCCTGACTGCAACGAAATCATTCGTCACAACGAAGAGAGTCGATCGAACTTAAGTGATTTGATAAACCCTTTTGATTTTTATTATCATATTATGTTTCTTCCACAAAAAGAACTTTCAAAAGAAAAAGTTTTTCTTACAAATGTTCCACCACCGAGTCATGAAACGGAAAAGAAAGTTTCTTTAAAAAGGGGTTTCAAAAAGCAATCAATTTTGTTAGAAAAACAAACTTCGGGTGAAAAAGTAAATGGGATGAGAAAAGTAAAATTGTTCAACAATTTGAGTTTATAAAACAAGGGGTTTTAAATTTGTACAAAGGTGTCGTCGATTATGAAAAAGTTTCTAGAGATACCGTTTGGAATATTAAACCTAAACCACAAGTAGAAGTCGTCATTCAACAATGTATTGTTCCAACCATCGATGATCTTTCAAACAATGTGGAAACGTTTTAAAAGGCTCTCACTGAGGAAATGATAACTGATTTTAAGATATATTAAATCTCTTGAAGATGAAGTTGATTTTCTTCAAACTAAATTAAAGACACAAGTAACCCAACTTTCTTACGAAATTCATCGACTTTCGCGAGAATATTATCGTATTGACCATCTGAATGTTATAGTTGTTGATAAATGTTAAAATCTTGAGGTTAAGCTTTCAAAACAGATTGAGTCTAACAAAGAACTTGAGAAAAGATTTTTTAATCTTGAGAAAAATTACCACACTCTTGAACTTTCTTTACAAAGTGATGATCAATCACATAATCATAAAAAGTGTCAAGAACTTTCAGCTTCTTCGTTTCGTCATTTGAATGAAAAATGTTTCGAGAAA
This sequence comes from Glebionis coronaria, assembly GCA_025667525.1. Classification (NCBI taxonomy): domain Eukaryota; kingdom Viridiplantae; phylum Streptophyta; class Magnoliopsida; order Asterales; family Asteraceae; genus Glebionis; species Glebionis coronaria. The sequence goes on from CM046877.1 coordinate 358,301,323, forward strand.
TAAATGATTTGAAAGCTCAGCTACAAGAAAGGGACATAGCCATCAGTAAGTTACAAAAACTCATTGAGAAAATGAAAGGAAAGTCGGATTTGGGTAAACCATCCACCTTTCGTCAACCGAATGCGGTTAAATGCCCTAAATCATCTGTTTTGGAAAAACACCCACAGACTTTTCCTAAGCTAGAAACTGATAAGAGCACAAATGTGATAGCACTTGGAATGTATAAGATGAACACTAGGCCCACTCAAACTGGAACATCACGGTTACCTCGGAATACTAGGAAAACTAATCAATGTGTGTCTTCTTCTACAACAGTAACTTATACTACTAGAGTTAGCGGACCACAGCTTAAGAGCAGTAGAATGAAAGATAGAGTCATGCCTAACAATAGTCAAGGGAAGAAGATGGAAGTAGAAGAAGACCGTAGGAATTTTAAGTCTTCTATGAATAAAACGTCTGTAACTGCATGTAATGAGTTTGAATGTTAAGACTTCAAATACTGAATTTGCTTGTGTTAAATGTAGAAAATGTGTTCGTACTTTCAATCACGATGCTTGTGCTTTTAATCATAATGGCGTGAATGCTAGAACTAGAAAGCCTATTCTTGTGTCTAATAGTACTAGAAAACCCACAAGAACTTTGAACCAATACACTGCTCAACCACTTAGGAAACTAAGTGCGTTAGACTCTACCACTCAGCAAAAACAAAACAGGTTAAGGAAGCTTAATGATAACATGATTAGGACATGTAAACGGGGGTACTCGAGATTTACACCACCTAGATACAAATAGGTACCTAAGATAACCACTATAGTAATTGGGTCTATGAATGTTAGCTTGCCTTTATGATTTGCATCTATGCCTACTAATATTTTGGAACCCACTTCTATCAAGGGCTCCCATTTGTCAAACTCTACATTGTCTTCTAATTCTTATGCTGCTCATCGAAATCATTCTATTCATAATGCACTTCAAGTGCACAAAGCACATGACGAGAAATCTCAAGCTTCTCAGTAACTTCGTGGAGAAGTTTCTGGGTACGGTGCGATTTGGAAATGATAAGTTTGCACAAATACTTGGATATGGCGATTTGGTTCAAGGGAATATCACTATCAAACGGGTTTATTACGTTGAGGGACTGAATCACAATTTATTCTCGGTTGGCCAATTTTGAGATGCGGAAATGGAAGTGGATTTTCGGAAAACTACTTGCTATGTTAGAGACTACGATGGGATTGACCTTCTCACAGGTTCTCGTGGTTATGATCTCTACACAGTAACTCTTCAAGACACATCTTCATCAAATCCAATTTGCTTAATGGCTAAAGTATCATCATCGCAAGCATGGTTATGGCATCAACGATTGTCACATCTCAACTTTGACACCATCAACTTGCTTTCGAAGAAATATATTGTGACCAGTCTTCCTAAGTTGAAATTCGGTTAAAGACCATCTTTGTTCTTCTCGTGAGTTGGGGAAAGCAAAACAAAAGTCTTTCAAAACAAAGACTATCCCAATCTCAAAAGGACGATTGGAACTTCTACACATGGATTTATGTGGACCCATTCGTGTATAGAGTATTAATGGGAAAAAGTATATTATCGTAATTGTTGATAATTACTCCAGATATACATGGACTTTCTTCTTAAGGTCGAAAGACGAAACACCGAAGGTTCTCAAAAACTTTTTTAAGATGATACAACGTAATCTTCAAGATCAAGTCTTAACGGTCAAACGGATAGGGTACTGAAATTTTGAACAAGACTCTGCAAACCTACTTTCAAGAAGAAGGCATCGAACACCAAACTTTAATTGCTCGAACTCCTAAAAAAACGGAGTTGTCGAAAGACAAAACCATACTTTGGTAGAGGCAGCTCGAACAATGCTTTCTACATCAAAATTAGCACTATTCTTCTGGGCTGAAGCAATTGCAACTGCCTGTTATACTCAAAATCGTTCTCTCGTAGTCCCTAGGCATGAAAAGATACCATACCACATCATCAATGACAAGAAACCTACTGTTAAATTCTTTCACGTATTTGGATCTTTATGCTATATTCTTAAAGACGGTGAGAATCTCGACAAGATGAAAGAAAAAGGTGATACATGTATTTTTCTAGGGTATGCTACATTGTCGAAAGGATATCGAGTCTCCAACAAGAGAACAAGGATTATTGTCAGAACAATTCATGTGAACTTTGACGAATTGCCACAAATGGTACTTGATCATAACAGCTCAAGTCCCGCACCTCAATGTCCATCAATGGCACCTACAAAAAACAATGTACGTGCCGTGCGATAATGTCAAGCAAATATTCCTACATCAGACTCAACATATAAGACGCAAATGAATGAGTTGGTTGATTTATATGATCCAATGTTTGATGAATATTAGTATGGAAACAATCAAGTTGTGTCAAAGCCTTCCGTTGTCAATACTGCTGATGCACCTGCATAAAGTCAACAAGACACAACTGCATCTACGTCAGCAACCGTTGCTCAAGAGACAATTCCATTGGATACTCAACAAACTCAAGAAACCATCATACAACCAACATCACCAACCGTCAATGCTGCAGGAGGAAACAACAATCAAGCAGTCGATGCACAGTCTGACAAAAACGAATTTATCTACCCATTCGGTACAAAAGAGATGGTGAATCCATTTACTCATATTACTCGAGATTCTACAAAATGATGAATGAGCTAGTCCAAAATTAGTGCACGATCTCCAATCATCATGCCAATGTTCAGTTTTTACTTCAACTCAAACCAGAATGGAAAAGGTTTGTGACTTTGGTTAAACAAAGGGAAGATATCAATATTATATCTTATCACAAACTTTATTATATCTTGAAACAACATCAGAATGAAGTGAATGAACATACGACTGAAAAGGCAGAACGGTCTGCTAACTCTATTGCTTTTGTGGCTGCTACTTCAACAAAACCCGTTCACCGTCAACAAACACCTTCTCATTCCTCAAGGCCATTTAGATCAACCACCAAACCTCTCGCTACTCGAAAAAAAGAAAAATAAGTTGTCCCCATTCCACCTCCAAAGTATGACACCGAGTCAGATAGAGACAGTGATGTTGAACAAACTTTAAGGGACAAGAAGATTGAGGAACTCATGTCTTTACTCACTGCAACCTACAAGAAGAAATACAAACCTACCAACAACAACCTCAGATCATCATCCAATGCAAGATACAAAGAAGTTGATAATGCACCAAGGTATGATCGTGATTCTATGTATGATAATCAGAGGATGCCAAATCTAGTTGGGGCTAGAGATACTGTAGGCACTCCGGTTGTGCAGAAGACTGGGATTTAATGCTTCAATTGTAAGGGATTTTGGCACATGGATAGAGAATGCAAAAAGCCAAAACGGTTCAAGTATTATACATATCCCAAGGAAAAGATGTTGATGTATAAGAAAGAAGAGGCAGGGATTCCGCTCACAGCAGATGAAGTTGATTAGCGGGACGACACTGATGATGAAGCCGATGATCAAGAGTTGGAGGCACATTATGTGTACATGGCAAAGATTCAGGAAGTGATTCTAGAGACTGCTAACAATTCTGGACCTATCTTTGATACTGAGCCAATTGAAAAGGTACGATCATACGATAACTATAATGTGTATGCTAATGAACGACGACATCCTGAGCAACCCGAAAGCATCAATGACACATATGTAATGGACATGGAGGATAGAAATATCTCTATGGATTTACATAATATGTGTAATGATGACTGTAATGCTGCTCATGATACTGAATCAGATGAGGAGCGTGATTTGCTTGCGTCTATTATTGAAACATTGAAACATGAAATTGATGAAAACAAAGAGGGTAATAAACGTATAAAGCAAGTAACACATTCTTAGCCGAGGAGATAGACATGCTTAAAGATTGTGATTATGTAAAAGAAGTTGATCGACGAGTTGCTACAGCTAATGGTTTGGTATATGAACGTAAGGTACTCAACGAACAATATTATTTCGAAGTAACACATGAAATTCATATGTTAAAACAAAAGATGTCGGAACTTGAAGAACAAATACTGCTACATAAACTCCAAAATTTTGAATAAGAGTACGGTTAACAACGAACAAACTGAGCTTAATAAAACTCATGAAGAAAAGGATATTGAAAAGTTTTTGCTTTGGAAAAGAGAGTCAAAACGTTAAACAACATTGTTTACAAAACGGGTCAGTCTATTCAAACTATGAACATGTTCAATAGAAATATGAAAACGAGTTTTGTTAAGCCTGACTATTTTAAGAAAGTTCAAAGTATCAAGCCTGCTCTTTATGATATCAGTTGTTATAATGATAATCTTGCCCTTATGCTTTCCCCTGACTGCAACGAAATCATTCGTCACAACGAAGAAAGATGATCGAACTTAAGTGATTTGATAAACCCTTTTGATTCTAATTATCATAATAAGTTTCTTCCACAAAAAGAACTTTCAAAAGAAAAACTTTTTCTTACAAATGTTCCACCACCGAGTCATGAAACGGAAAAGAAAGTTTCTTTAAAAAGGGGTTTCAAAAAGCATTCAATTTTGGTAGAAAAACAAATTTCGGATGAAAAACGTAAATTGGATGAGAAAAGTAAAAGTGTTCAACAATTTGAGTTTATAAAACAAGGGGTTTTAAATTTGTACAAAGGTGTCGTCGATTATGAAAAAGTTTCTAGAGATACCGTTTGGAATATTAAACCTAACCCACAAGTAGAAGTCGTCATTCAACAATGTATTGTTCCAACCATTGATGATCTTTCAAATAATGTGGAAATGTTTTAAAATGCTCTCACTGAGGAAATGATAACTGATTTAAGATATGTTAAATCTTTTGAAGATGAAGTTGATTTTCTTCAAACTAAATTAAAGACAAAAGTAACCCAACTTTCTTACGAAATAGATCGACTTTCGCGAGAATATTATTGATGTAGTGTTTTTGCTACCCTTTAGGAAAAGGAATAGGCAAAATAGTGGTAAGCCTTAAGTGTCGGTTTAGGAAAACCGAGCACTAATGACCAAATAAGTTCGAGTTCGTTTCCCAAAGAGGCTAGTGCGTTGTGTAATGAATTGATTTTGATTTGTGATTATATTGCTATGAGAAAATAAAATAGAAAGGGGATGAGAAGAGAATGACGGTTACGAAGACGGATTAAACTAAAACGAAAAAGGCGTTCACGTAAAACCGTAAAAAGCTACAAATTAAAATTTTAAACCTAAAAATTAATTAAAAGATAAATCTAAGTCCAAAATAATATAAATAAGAATTAAAATCCAATAAAAATATTTTAAAACCTTTTATTAATTAAATATTCAATTTTAAATGCTAATTAAAGCCCTAAAATTAAATATAATTAACAAAATGTCCAAAATATTATTTTATTGAACAAATAACTTACTTATATTATCTAAAGACTAAAAAGTATTTTTCCTAAATTTTAAAAACTGTTTTTCTATTTTTAAATCACTAAAAACAATTTTTAAACCAAAATAATCATAAAAAATAAGAAAATAATACTAAAAATAATTTGACAATTTTAAAAATCCTAATCTACTCTAAAGAACAGTAGAAAAATGAAAAAGTTTGAAAAATATAAAATTTTGCAATAAAAGACAAAATAGTTAACAATTAAAACCCTAATTAAACTAAATTAATTCTAAAAAATAAATAAAAAGTGAACAGTAAAAACTTTTTAAACTAAAAATCTTAAATTATTTTTCTAAATACAAGAAAAATTTTAAAACTGAAATATAAATGTTTTTGTCACTAAAAGACAAAAACAGAAACTTAAAAGTAATTTAAAATAGCTAATTAATCTAAAAATATAAAATGAACAGTAATAAAAATTCTTAATAAACAGAAAAATCAAAAATTAAATTAGAAAAATTATGAAACAATAATCAGGTCCTAATTCTTATTTTGGTTCACTAAAGACAAAAATTTAAGTTTCTGAAAGTGACACTTTGGTCACTTTTGTTTTTTAGTGTAGCAGGGGTAACTTATGTATTAGCAGGGGGAACTTTTTTCCCACTGCTAGTGTAATTTTTTGATCAGTTAAGTAATAAGCTTAGGAAAGCTTATTTGAGCTTTTTCTTTGGACAATGGGGCACTCCCACAACCAGTAGGGTTGTGGGAAGTCAAATAAACAGGAAAAAACACAAGTCCCTTCACAAAAATCACACAAAAAGCACAAAATGGTGTCTGATTAAGCTATATGGATTCTGATGAAGAGTAACCTGATTTTTCTTGCACAAAAACGAATTTCAAACCTCAAAAACTTTCACACAAATCAACAAAATGGCATAAAACTGATACACAATCCTAAAAGAACCTATAACAATGAACAAGCTTTAAAGCACAAATTCCTCACAAAACAGGCAGAAATGAGGCTTACTGATTTTTACTACTTAAGCCATATTTTAACATGCAATTTGTTTTTAAAACCTACCAAACTCAAAACCCATGACTGATAATACCCAATACTAGCAATAAGAGTGAGTGTAGGCAGTTTTCAAGTCAAAAACATGGCTCACGGCCTAGTTAAAATGCAAATCCAAACACCCTTTAATATTCTGAAATTGAACTTTTTCAAACCAAATCAAGTCAAATTCAAACCAAATTGATTAGAACTTAAGCTAACATGCACAATAATCCTAAATAAGCCTAAACTAACAGATAAACAAACACTTCAACACTTTGCATACAAACTGACAAAATCTCATAAAACTGAAATATTTGTAAACTCAAACAAGGGACAAGATAGTTACCTTGTGGGACCCACATCCAGGTCCCACAATGGCTGAAAAGCCACCTCCTATAAGCTCGGGCTTGTGCTGAACTGTTGGCTATTGATAAGCAGAATGATGATGATGATAATGGTACTTGTTTTGACCCTGCACAAAACAGACAACCAAGAAGGCACCTCAAGTTTAATAAGCTTGAAACCAATAAGTTTATAAGGCTTATTGGTTTTAGCTTATTAAGCAGTAAGTATGAGTAAAAACAATGGAAATAAGATTTTTGGAAAATCTTTGAAAACTTGAAAATTTGCAACCAACCAAGATACTTGACAAAAAGTTACACAAAGAAAAACCAGTGTTATGAATCCACTATCATTTCATCTTAACACTGATTTTACTCTTTTTGAAAACCTTCTTCAATAATGCTTAAAAATGTTAATTTTCTGAAAATGCCTTCTTTGAAAACTTTAACACACAATTAACTCACAAGATTAATTTGGAACTCAGAGTTTTTGCTCACTTAATACCAACTTTTAATAACCAAAAGGAATTACAAATCACTTTATGAAAATACCAATCTTTGCATTACTTAAAAAGGAATTACATAAATTTTGAGAAAAAATCTGGAACAAGTTATATGGGACACATACGTCCCATATTTATACTACTGAATAGAACAATGTAGAAACTAAAATATGTGAAGCCCTAATCTACTGAAAATCCATTTTTGCCCTTGGTCAATGAATTTGAACTTGGTCTTGAGGTCTTCACGTGATGAGAGTGATGGCTAGTTGTTAGAGTTGATCCTAAACGTTTGTTTGAGCTTGGGGTCCAAGTAGTGGATCATTGCCGTTGATTTTGTCTGGTATTGGGGTTTGGGGAAAGTGACGGGTGCAGGGGAGGGCCCTACCCAACACATGGGTGTGTTGGGTTCATGTTTTGGGTGTGGGATAGGTAGAGGGTAAGGTTAATTACTGTTCTGGAGAAGCTAAACAAAAACCCCTTTGATTTGGGTTGAATTGATCCTGGGTTGTTCTAGGGTTTATAAGGGATTAGTGTGGGGTTTAATCTGATTTGGGGATTAATGGGTTTAAATAAATGTTTTGGTGGGAAAAATTAAATAATCAGTTAATCTGATTATTTAAGTTGGTTGGGAATCAGACGTGGAGTGTGGTGGTGAGGTGGTGTGATGTGATTGGGTGTAGGGTGTGATGTGGCAGTTTGATTGGTTGTGGTGGGTTTGATTGTCTGGCCAAATGAGTCCCTTAACTCCTTTGTTTTGTTCAACTTGTTAAAACCAGCCATCAACTCCAAAATCCTTTGTAACAACTTTGGTAAGCTTGTCAATTTTGGCACAAGTACTTTGTAAACTTTAAACAAGGACATCTTTTGTAATTTCTTCATTCTCCAAGGACTGAACTTGTAACATCTTGATAATTTAGGGACCCAAATGCAAATAGAGAGTATTGCAAGGGTATAAATTGCCAAGTCTTCAAAAATGAGGGACCAATGTTGCCAATCTTCAATTATTCAAGGTCATTTTTGGAAATTCCATTCTTGGGCCCGGTTCATTGTGCGGCTTCGTTTCCCGTGTTCGTTTTTTATTGATTCTTGTGATCTTTTTGCCATTTCCTCAATATCCGTACCTAAAATACACAAACAACAAACACGAGCATATATTTGGCAGTTTTAATGATATTTAATGCATTTTAAGCCCGATTTGGACGATGAGACTATGTATAAAAGCAGCCTCATCACTCCCCCATACTAAACCATTGCCGTGCCCTCACGCAATGCTAGAATAAAGTATCGTAGCATCTCCAAAATTCATTTTTATTCACTTTATTGAACGATAAACTAGCTACTCTACTACTACTACTTGCGTTTTTAGACATAATGTACGATTTTCATCGCAAAATGGGACGTTTAGGTTCATAGAACAAGAACACGTGAATGCTTCGTTAGAAATAATTTCATCGTCCTCGATTTTCACCCTAATTCCATGCCAAGCGTGCAACGAGATCATTGTCATTATAAGTTAGTAATGCTAACACTACTCATATGCCCTAATCACGTACTTATCCTCCCATTATTCCTAAGTTGTATCTCTTATATTTTATTTTGTCTTGAATGTCTCACGAGGATACATTGTTTGACTTATGCGATAATAGAGATTTAGGTCTAAAAATAGAGTCCTAACGGTGTAACCAAGACCATCAAATCAATAACCCCTCCTAATAGACAACGATGTTAAAAAATTAAGTCAACAAGAAGAATCGATAAACACGGTTTTATAACGGTTTTGAACATGAGACTTATTACCAAGACTTTTATACGCCCCCTAACAGAAAGGCCTTATTATCTTTGGTTTACCTCCATATTTTATTTAACTTCGCCATGAAGCTTTTATTATGACTTCGTTCTTGCCTTGCCTTTTATTATCCGCCTCATCGGTGGTTTTATTAGCCAAAGACGTATATCCTCACGCTAAGGCGAATTTTGGATCTTTAAAGCTTCGAAGATTAAGGCTTGATTCACTTTCAATTTTGCATAGATTTCTCGGCCTTGTGAGGCTTCAAATTGTTTGCTAGATTTAGGTGAGCACTTGAAATCTTATTATTGGGTGAAGCTTTCGATTATTGGGGTGCCAATACTTCAAAACCATGACGCTGGCGATACCTTAATGTCTTCCCAATTTAATTACACGGAAGATACTAGAAAAGACTAGAAACCCAACAATCCTAACTAAACCGCTAAGTCAATATTTATTAAGCAAAAAATATTTACATGCGAAGGGAGAATAAGCAAACAACGAGAACACATGAGTTTTTGAAAGAATACGAATACTCTACGTTTAGCATAGTAACTTATAATTAACCCTATCAATTCTCGTCCTCATTTAAGAGACTTAGCCTAATGTGAAGTTAAGGAACCAAAGCTAAGTGCTAAACACGCACGGTGGAGTCAAAAATTACTCTTATTCTCGCCATCGGAAAACCTACATTCGTGTCTTCAAACACTTATAAAACATGAGAAAAATTTTAAAATTTGGCCATTTTTAGCCTTATTTTGCAACAAAACGATAACAAAAAGATAAACTTTGGAAAGCGTGAAGGTTTAGCAAGGCAAGTATCTATTCACCCCCCCATTCTAAAGTTAAACATTGTCCTCAATGTTTTGAGTCTAGAGACGTAGTCGAATGCCTAATCTAGCATGGAAAGGGTGTAACCATTAAATCAATAGCCGTTTATGAAGTGTGCTTAAAACCTAAGGTTAGAACATCAAAGGATATATCATTTGGACATTGAGAAAGTCTTCAAAGCAAACGATCGAGTGCTCCCATAAAACGAACACGAGAGGCTCCAATCGTGAAGATCATGATCTAAAAACCACAATTCACAAACAACCACGGAACAAAGGTTGGAAGGGCACAAATCCCCTCACATTAAACTAATTAGAAAGCAATAATATGTACATGGATAAGCATGGGTCTCCCCCACGAGGCACCTTGTTTTTTATAACCGAGTCAAAAGCTCGACTCGAATCCCCATAAATGTGATCATTTAGGGATTATCATGGTATGGTCAATTTTTGGTGGGGCTTACATGATAAACAAGGCCCAAAAACAACCGGTATAAAGGACTAAGTCCTTTGATGGTGCAAAATACCTTGATCGAAGATGGCGTTCTCGTTTTCATTGGAAAAACAAATCAACGCCACTTCATGATGTGCCAACATAAACCCAAAGGGTTTCAAGAAAATAGATGAGAAGAAATAGAAGGGTGGGACAATGGGTAAGTTATAAAAACATTGAGCTACTCGAGGTAGACTCGCACCAATTAAATGAAAAGATTTTCCATTTATTGCATCGGTGGAAGACCGAGATTTCCCTTTATTAGCAATTCTGGGGTCAAATATCTCGTCCTCGGTGGAGAAAGGGAAGGGAACATAAGGGGCTTCCCCCACACTAAGTCCACACAAAGCATCGTCAAAAGGAGAAGACGAGCTTGTAGCACTCAAAACACGTGGTGATGACAGAGTTAGAGTTGTAGAAAAATCTTTTAAATCCAATTTAAAATCTTTCCCTTTTTCATCTTTTAAACTCTCCTTATGAAAACCCGACTTAATTATGTCAAAAATATTTGGTGTTTCTAAAGCAATATTAGTCACACTAAAAATTCTCACATTTGATAACCGCTTTGGTAAAGGTGGTGGTAAGTTTTCAAAATGTTTATCAATAAAGAAAACTCCCCCATCGGGATCAACACACTCATCATCCGAAGAATCATTCGTGATTGGAATCGTAGGCTTAACACTCTTAACCTCCACCGGCGGACGGGACGGAACTTCAACAACTTCTAAAACTCTTTTTGAAATCTTTTTACAAATGTTTTTTATGGGATTAACATTGTTTAAAGACGTGATAGAATACACATGAGAAATTGTGGAGTTTTGAGTTGCATTAATGACGAGTTCTTCCTCATTGAAACGAAGAGTGATTTTCCTAGCATGCACATCGATAAGTGCTCTTGAGGTATCCAAAAATGATCGACCTAAAATTAGAGGAACTTTAGGATCGATGGGAATGTCAACAACAATAAAGTCTACGGGATAGTAGAACTTTTCAACTTTCACGAAGACGTCCTCGGTTACTCTACAAGCTAGAGTCGTAGAATGATCGGCCATTTCGATTGATATTCTTGAAGGAGTGAGATTGGGAAGATTGAGCGACTTAAAAATCTCAAGAGGCATCAAATTAATACTAGCACCAAGATCGGCCAAGGCGTAGCATTCTTCCATATCTTGTATAGCACATGGGATTAAAAACTTGCCGGGATCACCGACTTTTTGAGGTATGCGGCTAAGAAAAACCGATGAACAACTAGACGACTTTTGCAATTTCTCTTTGTTATTCAACATACTTTTGAAGTTCGCGGCAAATCGAGGCATCATGACCAAGGCGTCGGCAAAACTTATATTAAAATGCAAGTCACAAAACATTTTCATAAAAAGTTCAAATTGATAATTATTTCGTTCATGTGCCTTTTCCTTGTTTCGTCTTGAAGGGTAAGGTAAGGGTGGTGTGGGTTGGGGCATAGGTATCGGCCTTGGAATCTCGGGTTCCACTATTGGTATTGGTTCAACCGTAGGTGTGGTTTGAACGGTACTTCGTGGGATTGGAATTTGCTCCTTTTCTACCACCACCTCGGGTTCTTTCTCTTTTTCCTTCTCCATAGAAGTACTTGGACGAGAAATGGGTTCTTTGAAAGTTTTACCACTACGAGTAGTAATAACCTTCAATTCTCCTTTCGGGTTCACGATGGTATCACTAGGAAGACCACCCGAAGAAGAAGGTTTACACATGATAGCTTCAAACATTTTTCCCATTCGGTCTTCAAACTTATATTGCCTAGCATCCGCTTTTAACAACTCTTGCTTAATCTCATGTTGACCTTGCTCTATTTTTTGTTGATTTTTTGGAGTCGTTGAACATTTCCTTCCATTTTATTAGCATGAGTTTTAAGTTCATTAGCAAGTTTGTTTTTAAGCTCATTTTTTAACTCGGGTCTTAAGCTAACCATTTCACGTTGCATATTATCAAACTTAGCATCGTTTGCTTTTGCATAATTCAAAAATTCTCCTTGAAGATTTTTGGTGTGATCATTTTGAAAACCTTGTGTGGTAGTTTGAAAATCACGGTTTTGGTTTTGGTTAGTGACTTGTCCATTCCCATTTTGATAATTCCCTTTGTTGTAGTTACGTGAATTGCCTTGGTAATTACCACCTTGGTTGTTGTTTCGATAGTTATTAGCATTTTGATTTGGTGGAGCTTGATTTTGGCGGGAACCTTGACCGTTTTGGTTATAAGTTCCCGTTGCTACATAAGCACTCGAAGTGTTACCATCCGCGGTAATGCACTCGGAAAGATCATGAGCTCCACCACACGACAAACAACTCTTAGCAACCGCTTTAACCGAAGCGGAATTCGAAGCTTCTTGAGCTTTCCAATGGGACATAAGGTTAGCAAATCTATCAAAAAACCGATTTTCTTCATTTGCTTCATCTTGCAAGGCATTAATACTACGAGACGATGGTGAGCCCATTTTGGCAACACTAGGTGTGTTACGAGGGCTATAAACCTTAGACCTATTCTCAATTATCACCAAAGCTTCCTCGACCGTTTTACACAAGAAATTACCACCCGCGGCGGCATTTAAATAATCTCTTTCATGATCATTAAGTCCATTGTAAAACGTGTCAATTTGATGCAAGTCGGAAAAACCTTGATGAGGACATTCATGTAACATTTCCTTAAACCTATTCCAAGCCGTTGAAAAACATTCATTACATTCTTGTGAAAACTTTGAAATCTCGTTTTTCAAGTGCGTAGTCTTAGAGGGCGGAAAAAATTGGTTCACAAATTTTGAAACGAGATCTTTCCACGTCAATATAGAATTAGGTGGCTCTTTCTCTAACCAAATTTTAGCGGGCCCCGCTAAGGAATACGGAAAAAGCATCATCTTAATCGAGTCATTCGAGACATCCTTAAATTTGCAAGTGGCGGTAAGACGATTGAATTGGCGGATATGGTTGTGTGGATTGTCCTTCGCATCACCACGGAATTTGTTGTTTTGGATCATCGACAACAAACCCGTTTTCACCTCAAAATTCTCCGCAAGGATAGCGGGAATCACAATAGCTTCTCCATAACCCTCGGTAGGTGCTTGAAGTAACTCCATCATAGTTCGATTCGCCATGGTTTCTTACAATGGGTTCGTCAATAGGAGACTCCTCACTAGAATGATTTGGAGTGGGAGTTTTGTTTTTTCGTTTACGTGCACGTCTTGCTTGATTACGAGTTAGCATAAACGTCACGTACAACGAGGGGACGAGCAAAGAAGATTCTTTTTGGTGTTTTGTATTTTTCAATTTTTTTTGTGGTTTTTGATTGTATTAACCTTTTTGGATTTTGGTGAATGTATTAAGTAGACACAAATCTACAAATCTCCTCCTTAATAAAATCTCTTGATTAAAGAAGCCTCAAGGAATGAAAACGATCACGTGAAGTGAACGCCTTCGACGACTTTAGAACGATGGTGGAACACCAAAACGTTCAAGAGGGTTTAATCAATGGAAACCAAGAAAATATATATGATACTTAATAATACTTTGGGCGGCAAAACCCTCGATTAACTCTCAAAATCAAATACTCACAAGCAAGCGGAGGAAACGAGGCGGCGCGAAGCACTTAAGAGCCTTTTTCCTTTAGGTCGTGAAATACAACCGCCTTATACCCACCTTATAGTTTGTATTTTTCAAAATCGAGCTTCACGAAAGTATTTATCTATTTTTTGCCTTTTTCTTTGGTTTGAGATTCGAATACAATGATTGGGTAATGACCTCCCAAGTCAAGGTTGTGATTTCTCACGTATTTGGAGTACTTGTGAATTTATTGTTCTACGTATACACTATAGTAATAGTATTCCCACAAAAACCGAAAACCGATAATACGTATTAGTAGAGTGCTACTAATACAAATACTAATTATGGTTAGTATATAAAAACAACAATGCCAAATCAAAACACAACACACCTCCCCGGCAGCGGTGCCAAAAATTGATGTAGTGTTTTTGCTACCCTTTAGGAAAAGGAATAGGCAAAATAGTGGTAAGCGTTAAGTGTCGGTTTAGGAAAACCGAGCACTAATGACCAAATAAGTTCGAGTTCGTTTCCCAAGGAGGCTAGTGCGTTATGTAATGAATTGATTTTGATTTGTGATTATATTGCTATGAGAAAAGAAAATAGAAAGGGAATGAGAAGAGAATGACGGTTACGAAGACGGATTAAACTAAAACGAAAAAGGCGTTCACGTAAAACCGTAAAAAGCTACAAATTAAAATTTTAAACCTAAAAATTAATTAAAAGATAAAACTAAGTCCAAAATAATATAAATAAGAATTAAAATCCAATAAAAATATTTTAAAACCTTTTATTAATTAAATATTCAATTTTAAATGCTAATTAAAGCCTTAAAATATTATTTTATTGAACAAATAACTTACTTATATTATCTAAAGACTAAAAAGTATTTTTCCTAAATTTTAAAAAATATTTCTCTATTTTTAAATCACTAAAAACTATTTTTAAACCAAAATAATCATAAAAAATAATAAAATAATACTAAAAATAATTTGACAATTTTAAAAATCCTAATTTACTCTAAAGAACAGTAGAAAAATGAAAAAGTTTGAAAAATATAAAATTTTGCACTAAAAGACAAAACAATTAACAATTAAAACCCTAATTAAACTAAATTAATTCTAAAAAATAAATAAAAAGTGAACAGTAAAAACTTTTTAAACTAAAAATCTTAAATTATTTTTCTAAATACAAGAAAAATTTTAAAACTGAAATATAAATGTTTTTGTCACTAAAAGACAAAAACAGAAACTTAAAAGTAATTTAAAATAGCTAATTAATCTAAAAAATATAAAATGAAGAGTAATAAAAATTCTAAATAAACAGAAAAATAAAAAATTAAATTAGAAAAATTATGAAACAAAAATCAGGTCCTAATTCCTATTTTGGTTCACTAAAGACAAAAATTTAAGTTTCTGAAAGTGACACTTTGGTCACTTTTGTTTTTTAGTGTAGGAGGGGTAACTTGTGTATTAGCAAGGGGAACTTTTTTCTCACTGCTAGTGTAATTTTTTGATCAGTTAAGTAATAAGCTTAGGAAAGCTTATTTGAGCTTTTTCTTTGGACAATGGGGCACTCCCACAACCAGTAGGGTTGTGGGAAGTCAAATAAACAGGAAAAAACACAAGTCCCTTCACAAAAATCACACAAAAAAAGCACAAAATGGTGATTGATTAAGCTATATGGTTTCTGATGAACAGTAACCTGATTTTTCTTGCACAAAAACGAATTTCAAACCTCAAAAACTTGCACACAAATCAACAAAATGGCATAAACTGATACACAATCCTAAAAGAACCTATGATCTAACAATGAACAAGCTTTAAAGCACAAATTCCTCACAAAACAGGAAGAAATGGGGCTTACTGATTTTTACTACTTAAGCCATATTTAACATGCAATTTGTTTTTAAAACCTACCAAACTCAAAACCCATGACTGATAATACCCAATACTAGCAATAAGAGTGAGTGTAGGCAGTTTTCAAGTCAAAAACATGGCTCAAGACCTAGTTAAAATGCAAATCCAAACACCCTTTAATATTCAGAAATTGAACTTTTTCAAACCAAATCAAGTCAAATTCAAACCAAATTGATTAGAACTTAAGCTAACATGCACAATAATCCTAAATAAACCTAAACTAACAGATAAACAAACACTTCAACACTTTGCATACAAATTGACCAAATCTCATAAAACTGAAATATTTGAAAACTCAAACAAAGGACAAGATAGTTACCTTGTGGGACCCACATCCAGGTCCCACAATGGCTGAAAAGCCACCTCCTACAAGCCCGGGCTTGTGCTGAACTGTTGGCTATTGATAAGCAGAATGATGATGATGATAATGGTACTTGTTTTGACCCTGCACAAAACAGACAACCAAGAAGGCACCTCAAGTTTAATAAGCTTGAAACCAATAAGTTTATAAGGCTTATTGGTTTTAGCTTATTAAACAGTAAGTATAAGTAACAATAATGGAAATAAGATTTTTGGAAAATCTTTGAAAACTTGAAAATTTGCAACCAACCAAGATACTTGACAAAAAGTTACACAAAGAAAAACCAGTGTTATGAATCCACTATCATTTCATCTTAACACTGATTTTACTCTTTTTGAAAACCTTCTTCAATAATCCTTAAAAATGTTAATTTTCTGAAAATGCCTTCTTTGAAAACTTTAACACACAATTAACTCACAAGATTAATTTGGAACTCAGATTTTTTGCTCACTTAATACCAACTTTTAATAACCAAAATGAATTAGAAATCACTTTATGAAAATACCAAACTTTGCATTACTTAAAAAGGAATTACATAAATTTTGAGAAAAAATCTGGAACAAGTTATATGGGACACATACGTCCCATATTTATACTACTGAATAGAACAATGTAGAACTAAAATATGTGAAGCCCTAATCTACTGAAAATCCATTTTTGCCCTTGGTCAATGAATTTGAACTTGGTCTTGAGGTCTTCACGTGATGAGAGTGATGGCTAGCTGTTAGAGTTGATCCTAAACGTTTGTTTGAGCTTGGGGTCCAAGTAGTTGATCATTGACGTTGATTTTGTCTGGTATTGGGGTTTGGGGAAAGTGACGGGTGCAGGGGAGGGCCCTACCCAACACATGGGTGTGTTGGGTTCACGTTTTGGGTGTGGGATGGGTAGAGGGTAAGGTTAATTACTGTTCTGGAGAAGCTAAACAAAAACCCGTTTGATTTGGGTTGAATTGATCCTGGGTTGTTCTAGGGTTTATAAGGGATTAGTGTGGGGTTTAATCTGATTTGGGGATTAATGGGTTTAAATAAATGTTTTGGTGGGAAAAATTAAATAATCAGTTAATCTGATTATTTAAGTTGGGTGGGAATCAGACGTGGAGTGTGGTGGTGAGGTGGTGTGATGTGATTGGGTGTAGGGTGTGATGTGGCAGTTTGATTGGTTGTGGTGGGTTTGATTGTCTGGCCAAATGAGTCCCTTAACTCCTTTGTTTTGTTCAACTTGTAAAAACCAGCCATCAACTCCAATATCCTTTGTAACAACTTTGGTAAGCTTGTCAAATTTGGCACAAGTACTTTGTAAACTTTAAACAAGGACATCTTTTGTAATTTCTTCATTCTCCAAGGACTGAACTTGTAACATCTTGATAATTTAGGGACCCAAATGCAAATAGAGAGTATTGCAAGGGTATAAATTGCCAATTCTTCAAAAATGAGGGACCAATGTTGCCAATCTTCAATTCTTCAAGGTTATTTTTGGAAATTCCATTCTTGTGCCCGGTTCATTGTGCGGCTTCGTTTCCCGTGTTTGTTTTTTGATTGATTCTTGTGATTCTTTTTGCCATTTCCTGAATATCCGTACCTAAAATACACAAGCAACAAACACGAGCATATATTTGGCAGTTTTAATGATATTTAATGCATTTTAAGCCCGATTTGGACGATGAGACTATGTATAAAAGCAGTCTCATCAATTATCGTTTTGACCATCTGAATGTTATAGTTGTTGATAAATGTCAAAATCTTGAGGTTGAGCTTTCAAAACAGACTGAGTCTAACAAAGAACTTGAGAAAAGATTTTTTAATCTTCAGAAAAATTACCACACTCTTGATCTTTCTTTACAAAGTGATGATCAATCTCATAATCATAAAAAATGTCAAGAACTTGCAGCTTCTTCATTTCGTCATTTGAATGAAAAAAGTTTCGAGAAATAAATGATTTGAAAGCTCAGCTACAAGAAAGGGACATAGCCACCAATGAGTTACAAAAACTCATTGAGAAAATGAAAGGAAAGTCAGATTTGGGTAAATCATCCGCCGTTCGTCAACCGAATGCGGTTAAATGCCCTAAATCATATGTTTTGGGAAAACCCCCACAGACTTTTCCTAAGCTAGGAACTGATAAGAACACTATGATAGCACTTGGAATGTATAAGATGAACACTAGGCCCACTCAAACTGTAACATCACGTTTACCTCGGAATACAAAGAAAACTAATCAACGTGTGTCTTCTTCTACAGGAGTAACTCCTACTACTAGCGTTAGCGGACCACAATAGTCAAGAGACGAAGATGGAAGTAGAAGACCATCGTAGGAATTTTAAGTTTTCTATGAATAAAACGTCTGTAACTGCATGTAATGACAGTTTGAATGTTAAGACTTCGAATATTGAATTTGCTTGTGTTAAATGTGGAAAATGTGTTCGTACTTTCAATCATGATGCTTGTGCTTTTAATCATAATGGCGTGAATGCTAGAACTAGAAAGCCTATTCTTGTGTCCAATAGTACTAGAAAACCCACAAGAAATTTGAACCAATCCACTTCTTAACCACTTAAGAAACTAAGTGCGTTAGACTTCACCACTCAGCAAAAACAAAACAGGTTATGGAAGCTTTGTGATAACATGATTAGGACATGTAAACGGGGGTACTCGAGATTTACACCACCCAGATACAAATGGGTACCTAAGATAAACACTATAGTAACTGGTTCTATGAATGTTAGCTTGCCTTTAGGATTTGCATCTAGGCCTACTAATATTTTGGAACCCACTTCTATCAAGGGCTCCTATTTGTCAAACTCTACATTGTCTTCTAATTCTTATTCTGCTCGTCAAAATCATTCTATTCATAATGAACTTCAGGTGCACAAATCATATGACAGGCAATCTCAAGCTTCTCAGTAACTTTGTGTAGAAGACTCTAGGTACGGTGCGGTTTAGAATTGATCAGTTTGCATAGATAATTAGATATGGCGATTTCATTCAATGGAATATCACTATTAAACGGGTTTATTACGTTGAGGGACTGAATCACAATTTATTCTCGGTTGGTCAATTTTGAGATGCGGATTCGGAAGTGGCTTTTCGGAAAACTACTTGCTATGTTAGAGACTACTATGGGATTGACCTTCTCAAAGGTTCTCGTGGTTCTGATCTCTACACAGTAACTCTTCAAGAAACATCTTTATCAAATCCAATTTGCTTAATGGCTAAAGTATCATCATCGCAAGCATGGTTATGGCATCAACGATTGTCACATGTCAACTTGGACACCATCAACTTGCTTTCGAAGAAAGATATTGTGACCAGTCTTCCTAAGTTGAAATTCGTCAAAGACCATCTTTGTTCTTCTTGTGAGTTGGGGAAAGCAAAACGAAAGTCTTTCAAAACAAAGACTATCCCAAGCTCAAAAAGACGATTGGAACTTCTTCACATGGATTTATGTGGACCCATTAGTGTAGAGAGTATTAATGGGAAAAAGTATATTCTCGTGATTGTTGATAATTACTCCAGATATACATGGACTTTCTTCTTAAGGTCGAAAGACGAAACACCGAAGGTTCTCAAAAACTTTCTCAAGATGATACAACGCAATCTTCAAGCTCAAGTCTTAACGGTTAAACGGATAGGGGTACTGAAATTTTGAACAAGACTCTGCAAGCCTACTTTCAAGAAGAAGGCATCAAAAACCAAACTTCAATTGCTCGAACTCCTAAAAAAAACGGAGTTGTCGAAAGACAAAACCATACTTTGGTAGAGGCAGCTCAAACAATGCTTTCTACATCAAAATTAGCACTATTCTTCTAGCTGTAGCAATTTCAACTGCCTGTTATACTCAGAATCGTTCTCTCGTAGTCCTTAGGCATGAAAAGACACCATACCACATCATCAATGACAAGAAACCTACTGTTAAATTATTTCACTATTTGGATCTTTATGCTACATTCTTAAAGACGGTGAGAATCTCGACAAGATGAAAGAAAAAGGTAATACATGTATTTTTCTGGGGTATGCTACATTGTCGAAAGGATATCGAGTCTTTAACAAGAGAACAAGGATTATTGTCGAAACAATTCATGTGAACTTTGACGAATTAACACAAATGGTACTTGATCATAACAACTCAAGTCCCACACCTCAATGTCCAGCAATCGCACCTACACACAACAGTGTACATGTCGTGCAAGATTGTCAAGAAAATATTCCTACAGCAGACTCGACATATAAGACGCAAATGAATGAGTTGGTTGATTTATATGATCCAATGTTTGATGAATATTACTATGGAAACAATCAAGTTGTATTAAAGCCTTCTGCTGTCAATACTACTGATGCACCCGCACAAAGTCAACAAGACACAACTGCATCCACTTCAGCAACCGTTGCGCAAGAGAAAATTCCATTGGATACTCAACAAACTCAAGAAACCATCATACAACCAACATCACCAACCGTCAATGCTGTAGGAGGAAACAACAATCAAGCAGTCGATGCATAATATGACGAACACGAATTTATCAACCCATTCGGTACAACGTTACATGAAATCGGAGAGTCTTCTACTCAACATGTTGATCCGTCAAACATGCACACATTCTATCAACGATTTCCAACCACTCACCATTGGACAAGTGATCATCCATTGGTACAAGTTATTGGAAATCATTTACAACCGGTTCGAACACGCAGAAAACTCGAAATCGATGGTGATGTATGTATGTATGAACTCACCGTGAGTTTCACTGTACCTACAAACATCAAAAAAGCCATGACTAATCACGCGTGGATTGAATAAATGAAAGACGAACTTCACCAATTTGAAAGACTTAGAGTATGGGAACTTGTTGACAGACCAAATGGGACATTGGTTCTCGATTTTAAACGGATCTGGAAAAACAACTTGGATAAAGAATAAACAGTCATCAAAAACAAATTTCGTCTTGTGGTTAAGGGTTACCGTCAAAAAGAAGGAATAGATTTTGATGAATCATTTGCTCTAGACGCTCGTTTGGAAGCAGTCAGCATATTTGTTGCTTATGTTGCACATAAGGGCTTCATGGTTAATCAAATGGATGTTAAAATATCATTTCTCAACGGCCATTTGAAACAAGAAGTGTATGTGATTCAGCTGGAAGGATTCGTTGATCCTCATTGTAGAATATTGATAATCTATGAAACTATGAAGGGGTTTGTTGATTTCTAGAGAGAGAAAGTTAGAGAGAGAAAGTGAGAGAAACTATGTGTTATTTCATTAAGTGGAAACTAGAAAATGACAACAACCAACCCCTTTCCATGGTGGAAAGGGGTATTTATACTTCCAAGCTACATGGGCTTGGGCCGGTCCATGACAAGCCCATGGACCGGTTCTTACTTAACTTAATAAGCAACTAATGACTATTTGTTAACTACGAGCTATTACAACATTAATAATATTGTGGAGTGACCGATACTTCTAATATACGTAAAACGTATTTCTAACAATCTCCCCCTAAGGGAGGTCACTCCACGTTACAAAATTCTAAACCTAGCATACTATACTAAGTCTTCGTTCTTTAGCTCGTAGTCTTTTCTTCTTTTATTTCTTTTGTTGTTAATATGTTGGTTTGATCTTTTTGGCTTTGACTTGAGAGCATTTTTCTTTGGCCTTTCACGTGCGATCTTTGCCTCTCTTGTAAATTTGCCTTCTCGTGACTCCATGTTCCACACACTTATGTCTTTTTGTTGAATTCTCGAAAGTTTCAGAGTTTGGTACAGCGGAAGACTTTATCTTGTACTTTCTTGAATTTTTGCTAAACTTTGATGCAGAAAGACATAAGCATGTGGGAACGACTTCTACAGGTACACCGCAACACCACCGTCTTCACTGGTACTCAGCAACGCCACCGTCTTCAACAGGTACACAGCAACGCCACCGTCTTTAACAGGTACACAGCAACGACACGAATAAAATGGCTTTGAACATTTTATTCTGATTCGGTAGCATTTTACCTCCGGTCGGTGAAAACCGTTGGACGATATTAGATATCGTACCCGTGACGGATAGTTTCAATTAAGTAACTTCCTGACAGGATTTCGCGGGTAAACCCGTTCTCTTTATTCGACCGTCCAAAGCTGACTGCGAACATAAAGAGTGAATCACTTGGATAAATTATCCTTGTGATTTGAAGCCGTCAATTCATGAAACCTGGAACAAGTGAATTTCAATTAAGATTTTCACCATCGTTGCTTTCCAGTTGTCACGAGCTCAATTCATAAAGAATCTTGCACGTCACCTACCAAGTGCTGTTTGATGTTGACACTAGAAGGATTTCCACTCGTCACTGTGGTCAATAAAGAGTCACTTTGAGTGTTCTGGCAAGATCATATGATGATGCGAAGACGCCTGGAACGAGTTTAAGTTCAATTAAGAATTAAACCACTGTTACCTTCCAGTTTTTCACAAGATTGGTTCTAAAAGAACCGCACGTGTAACCTACCATGAGCTTGTTTGATGTTGGCTCAAGCAGGATTTCCATCTTCATTGCAATACTTGCGTATTACTCGGATGTTCTGGCAATATTACAGGAATACTGCGTAGGACTCATGAAAATCTCTTACTTTTCACAGTGTGTGAGAAAGCAAGGAATAAATGGAAAGTGTCCTAATGAGACTTTTGATGATCTCTTGGCTCTAGACTCGATTGTGCGTTTTGATTTAGTGAGCGATTGCTGGAGAGGAGTGCCACCTTTTCAATACCAGTCTATTCGGAGTGAATAAACCAATAGATAACGTGTTGATCTCCGTGTGATTAAAACAAATACCTTTTGAGAGATATTTGAGTTAGCTAGGAAGGGTTGTGCATTGCATCACTGGGTCCATGATGTCTTTCTTCAATACCGAGAATCATTAGCAAAAATGACCTCAATAGCATATGTATTGACCCGGTTTCTGCCTAAAGTTGTAAGGAGGGCTCCTTTCTTTACACCCTTTATCTTTACAATTCTTTTTCATTCTTCAACCCCTTCAATGCTTACCAATACGTCATCACTAGCACCTTGTTGTGATTGTTCCAGTGCTAGCTTAAGTACTTGGTCGGCATTCAGCTACGTTCACATTCTTTCTCCATCTTTCCTAGGACTTCTAATTCTATCTAGGGAATTGTCCTTGGGAAGATTCCATCGGCTCTGATGAATCATTGGACTAAACCTATTCCTACCACCCTTTTGTCACCACATTCGTCGTGAATTAAGCGTGTTTTGGGAAGGAATTGCCACCATGAAAAATCATTGAAAATCACCTAAAGTACTTGTGATATTGAAATCAAAAGTTTTGTACCTTAGGTGTTTTGTTCATCAAAAACGCTCCCCCTTAACACGTGCTTTACACATATTAAGATGGATTATCGTTATGTCTTTTTCATCTTTTAGCCAAGTATCACTTAAGTCTCCTTAATCCCATTTTCTCCCCTTATCCAAAATGTTAACCATTAATATTTGGGATATTGAATGGATTAACCGGTCTTTGGGTAAAAATGAAATCGATGTTTGGCCATAGAACAAGTTATTGCTCCCCCTTAAGTTAATAAGGGATAGTTGTAGTGCTTTAGTATGATATATTTTGAAAGATTTAGAATCTCGTGAGAAATTCTTGAAAAATTATCATACCTTAACACTACATCAAGCCATACAAGCACAATATTCACAAATATACATATTCACAATTGAAAACCAATATAAAGTGGACCTGAAATGTACGAGCCATTAGATGGATCGTTGCAGTAGCTTGTGGTGCACTAGATATGGTCTTCCACCAACGAACGTTTCCAAGCTCCTCATCAATCTACGTTCACGGAGCTTTTGATCAATCTTCTTGATCACGTACTTCGCCATCTGCCGGTAACCCGGATGCCAATCCTCCGTCATCTCTGGCAAAGTCCCACCCGAGTTCAGATGCTCCAACTTTCCTCTGACTTGTAGAAGAGTCCCATCACTGTACTTATGGAGCTCACCCACCCTCATAAACTTCATCAAACCTCGACTGTTCAAGTAGAAAATGCCGTAATTCGGGACAGAAATGCCGGTATAGGGACATCTTTCTACATGTTGAGGTAGCACTTGATTCACTGGACGGGTTAGGTTAAGCTTCCTTTGATAGCTTTCAACTCCCAACTGAAGATCTTCAACTCGTGTCTTGATGACAACGCTTCGTGTGAACATACGAAGTGCTGTATTCAAAGCAATCAGGTCTTCACGAGGAATATGTGTGAGTTGATCTCGGGTCATCAGAAGCAGCATATCTTCGATATCCTCAAGGCGAATGATGGAAAAATCTCCCTGCTGGATTTTGTATTCCCTGTCATCCTCCCTTTTCAAACGAATCTCCGTCACATGATAATAGCCATTCTTGGCTTCAGTTTTCATCCCTAAGATGCTGGAGATGCGGATGTCGGGTCTAACGTTGCTTCCAGAATTGATTAGGCAGCAACCCCTGTACGCCCTTCGGACTCGTTCGTCCCAATGAGATGCACCTATGACAGCATACATATCATAATTACGATTTATCTTTGGGACCCAGAGTCGGTTTACCTTTTCCTCGATAAAGGGTATTGTCCCCCAGTTGGCAGCTTTCAGCAAGGTCAGGGAGGTTGCGTACTTTGATGACCCCTTCAGTAGATACACAAGATCATTGGTGACGAAGAAGTCAAGAGCAATCTGATTATCTTGAGAAGGATCCATTGGAGGTGGAGCTCTTTCTGATTCATGAAGTCCTGGCCGTTGAACGGTATTCAGAGCCTTCAGGATCTCATCGGCATAATACTTGAACTCCATTCGGGTTAACCGGGTTTTGGCACGAAGTCTCTTATCTTTCAGCGCTTTCTTCACCAAGGATGGAGTAACCGAAGTCTTATACTCATGAGCAAAAAATGCACATAAGTCAATCGGACTTCGGATACGGAGATACAACACATCTTTGTCAGCGTCTGTGATTGGATCATATTGTGCTGCTGCCGTGATCCAAGCCTGTGGTGGTGCAGTCTCGTCTATCTCCAACGTGTCTGCCCAGTCTCGTGTGCTTGGTTCAGGAACCGTAGATTGTTGTGCTTGTTGTAGAGGAGTAGAAGTGCGAACATCTGTTGGTTCAGTTTCAGGCATTTCGGCAGTATCGTGAACTGGTGAGTGTTGTGCAGCTTCGGGTTCCGTTACTGATTCTGCAATCACAGGAGCAACAACAACAGAACTAATGGGGTTAGTGGTAATAGGTAAAGATACAGCGATAGAGGTACCGGGAACCGATGACGCTGTAGTGGCATTCACATCGTGGCGCCACTTAGTTCGTCTTGATTCCGATGATGTTGATTTGTCCTTCTGCGCTGCATCTTTCTTGGACTTGGTTCCAGACTTAGCAGGTTTCTTGGAGCTGGTAACCTTGTCTCCCTCTTTAGGCTGTTCACCCCCATCATCATACTCATTGTTATCCCCGTTACTACCCCTAGCACTCTCCTCATTCCCATCACCACCATCATCACCATCATCATCATCCTCATCCTCGTCATCATCATCCTCATCCTTATCCTCATCATCACCATCATCGTCATCCTTTTCCTCTTCTTCTCCTTCTTCTTCCTCTTCCTCTTCACCAGTACCCTCTTCCCGCTCACTTTCTTCCCTTTCTTCTTCAGGTAGAATGTGATAAGGTACCACACTTCCAAACGTTTTGAATAACCTATCATCCTCCATGATAGCATCATTCAGGGATTTGTATAGAGCCCGTTGAAACCTAGACTTATCAAACGATCCAAGTTCCACCATACGAGCCTTAAGGATCTTTTCAATTCAAAATCCGTCAAGTCATAAGCAATCTTGTAGGCGGATTCTGAAGGATTGGATGACTTGATCAACAAGTTATCAGCTGCTAGCGTCTTCAATTCATCACGCAGTTTAGGCATAATGGATTCAACGGATTCTTGCACTCTTTCTTCCACAGAGGCTTCAAGTGCTTCTTTTTGCTCTTTGTATTTATCCCTCATCGCTTGAAGTCTGGTGATACGTGCAGCATGCTTATCAGCCTCAGCCTGCTTAACCCGAGCTAGTTCTTCTGCATGTGCTTTTCGAGTTGACTCCATATCTGCAGTGAACCTAG
This sequence comes from Glebionis coronaria, assembly GCA_025667525.1. Lineage (NCBI taxonomy): Eukaryota > Viridiplantae > Streptophyta > Magnoliopsida > Asterales > Asteraceae > Glebionis > Glebionis coronaria. Next base: position 358,327,689 of record CM046877.1, read on the forward strand.
CAATCATCTCCTCTTGGGCTTTCCTAGATGTTTCTTCACTTTGAGCTCGTCTTTGTAACTCTTGGCGAAGTTCATCCATTTCTCGTTTATGAGTATCCACATGTTTATCCAACAGTTCGGCCATCACCAATGCAGCCATTGTAGATGTTGCAGAGCTGCTCTGGGTTGATTGAAGAGGCTCGGTTGTTACTGCGGTACTAAGGATGGGAATTATAGGTGGTGGAAGAAATGGTGTTGAAGCCGGTCTGGTTGGTAAGGGTTGTATGGGTGGAGGTTGAGTTGCTAAAGGTTGAGTTGACACCATGATCGTAGGAGCAACAGACTCCTTTTCCACACTTGCTGAAATAGGGATTGATGGCTCCTTCGAAGTGGAATAATTTTCAGGTGACCCAAACTCATAAACATCATCTGGTTCCTGGTACTCTTCCTCAACATTTACCCTTGCACCTGAACCACTACCGCCAGTATCTTTCCTACTCCATTGAATTGCTATCTTCATCATTTGTTTCTCTGTCTTGTCAAGAGCAGGATCAACAACATCTTCTTCATCACGTAAAACCATCTCATCAGCCTTACCCTTTCCCTTCTAACCCTCTGTCTTCTTCTTCTTGGTTTCGGGTTCAGGTAAAGCAGTTGGTTGTTTGCGTTTACCTTTACTCTTAACCGTTGTAGACGAGTCTTCTCCAGTCTGAAGGTTTGCTTTCAGCTTCTTGATTTCTAGCTGCAGTAGCTTGTAATCAGCAGAACCTTTGATTTTCTCCGTCAGAAGATAATCGGGAATAGGACCAGGAATCACCCCAATAGACGGTCCTTCATGCCTCAGATCCACAGTATCATCAGCTTCTTCAGTGTGATAACGACTTGCTGCACGCCTATCAATAGTAGCATCATTTTTCATAAAATAAATAATGATAAGCTTGATAAACCTTGGATAAGGAAAGAAATTTGTCTTCAGCTTCTTGTTATGGAAGAGTTGAAAGGTGAATTCTTCCCATATCAACAATGCATAATCTGCATTTGCAGCTTTGTACATGCCATGGAAGAGGTTTATTATAGGACTGCGCAAAGCATCATGGCCACTTATTTTTGGTGTAAGACATCTACTGAGAATACCCAACAATGCTCTCCAAGGTTGTCCTACTTTAGCAGTGGTAAACTCAGACGCAACTCGTATTTCCGGACATCCAAGAGCGTCAAATAACTCCATGAGTTCATCTTTTGTAGGATCCCTCGAGAATGACATGCCTTTGGGTGTATCCCGTATACCAAGAATCTTACGGAAGTCTGAAACTGTGAGTGTCTGCTGCTTGTTGTCGATGGTGAAGGTGATCTTGTTTGAAGTGATTTCCTTGGTAGCCCAAATTTCATACATATAATCATAAGGCACCGAGGCACTACTTCTTAAAGCATTCTTAAAATGGGATTGATCAAGGATCGCAATGGCTACTTTAAATCCATGGTGAGTGGATTTTGAGATTTGCTTCAGCCGGTAGTTGTTGGGTATAAACTTAAGGGTTCGTGCTTTAGCAATATCGGCTTCTCTAGAGTCTTGGATTGCTTGTACTGTTGGATTAGTCATTGTATCTGCTTAAGATAAGACATGAAAGGTTGATGCACAAAAACATATAGATATATATCATTCTTACTTCTAAGCATAACACATTTCATAACATAATACAACAAGTACATATAACATGCAAACAATAATAATCAAACAACTCTTCATCCGGAACTTTTCCTCATTCGAAACTTCTTCATCCGGAACATTCCTTCATTCGGAACTTCCTTCATCCGGAAGTTCTTCATTCGGAACTTCCTTCATCCGGAAGTTCTTCATTCGGAACTTCCTTCATCCGGAAGTTCTTCATTCGGAACTTCCTTCATCCGGAAGTTCTTCATTCGGAACTTCCTTCATCCAGAAGTTCTTCATTCGGAACTTCCTTCATCCGGAAGTTCTTCTTTCGGAACTTCCTTCATCCGGAAGTTCTTCATTCGGAACTTCCTTCATTCGGAAGTTCTTCATTCGGAACTTCCTTCATTCGGAAGTCCTTCATTCGGAACTTCCTTCATTCGGAAGTCCTTCATTCGGAACTTCCTTATTCGGAAGTTTTTCAGAAAAAATTCCTTCATTCGGAAGTTTTGTTCAAAATGTCCTTCATCCGGAAGTTCTTATCCTTGTTCATCCGGAACATCAAAACACAGTCTAAGAGGATTAATTCTAAACGCGTTTGTGAATTTCTAAGGAATCTAAGGCATTTAAACATCATCTAATGCTAATCCGCACAAAACCCACCACAAATCCCTAGTTAATTAACCCTAATTAAGGAATAAACCCTAAATCTGATAATGTTAATTATCCGAATCAATTAAGGGGATGTAGATGATGAATTAGACGAATTTATAAGTTAAGTATAGATGTTAATTACCTTATTTAGTCGAATGAACAGGATGGATGAATAAACGAAAGATTTGAGAGCTTGTTTGTGTGTGTAACAATGGTGGTAACAATAATGAAAAAGAGATAAACAGTGAAAAGGGAAAGAAAGGGGCGGGGGGGTTTTTATTTGACTTAGGTCAAGTTTTTGATAAGTTTCAACACTTTGTCACTTTATACCCTACACTCCTAATTCTTTTCCTTTTTTTTTGTTTATAACTTATCTATTCATCTTTTTCTTAAGCATATTTAACTTTCGCCAACACAACTTAAGCATCTCAACCTATTAGCATATCTCCAAGATCTAAAAGCCATTCCTATCACATTGAACGAACACAAGTCGTATTCTAAAGCAAGACCACTCAATTACCATTTAGTCATTAATTTTTCACAATCACTTTTGAAAAATCAATTTAATGACGAAGATGATTTTACTATTTTCTCCCCCTTAAACGATGACCCGTTTTCTATTTAAAGAGCTGTAGTCATTGTTTAAAGAGTCAAATAGTGATGAAAGCATTTCCAAATTATATCTTGAAAAAGTTTGATTCGTGGTGTCAATAAGATTTCTCTTATATTAACAAATTAATGCACTGAGACGTACACAAATTCGTGTTAGACCAAGTTGTAAAGTAAACTTGATCCCTTTGCATGATTTGGCTTGTAAATCACGCCCGAGAAAATTAATTCCCGTTCTGAGCCAACGTTTTCCAAGGAAATACGTAACTTTAATATGAAAACCGGGTTGTAGTCAGAAATAACTACAAGCCATTATGGGCATGTTTTAAAAATGTACAACTTTTATACGGACTCTATTTATGGCACCGTGTCAATATTGATCGACATTTCTAAGGCCGTAAATATTACCGTACTAAAAGACATGCCCGATTTAAAAACGAAAAATATTTTTGGTTTTTCTTGATTTTATAATTTTTATGGTTTTTCTAGGTTTTATATTTTTTATGATTTTTGTTGGTTTTATATTTTTGTATTTTTCTTTTGTGGTTTATATATTTACTATAATATACATGATCACGAACAAAGGATACTCTGAATAGTTTACCACGACTATTCAGTTGATTCTTCTGCCAACTCTTTGAGAGTCGCTGGAGTGAATGCTTTCATACCAAGCTTGTCGATCAAAAACTCGATTCGTCCTCGATCTAAGGCTTTGGTGAACATATCCGCCAGCTGGTACTCAGTAGTGACAAAATACAGCTCGATCACTCCGTTCTCCACCTGCTCTTTAATGAAATGGTAGCGAATGTCTATGTGCTTGGCCCGGGAGTGTTGAACATAGTTGCAGCAAAGGGCAATGGCGCTCTTGTTGTCACAATACATCGGGATTTTGTTAAATCCCAAACCGTAGTCAGTTAATTGTGATCTCATCCAAAGAACTTGAGCACAACAACCAGACATGGCGATGAATTCAACCTCCATGCTTGATATAGCAGCGCTTTTCTGCCTTTTTGAGGACCAACTGATCAATCTATCTCCAAGGAGTTGCACAGATCCAGAAGTGCTACGCCTCGTGTCTTGACATCCAGCATGATCGGCATCTGCGTATGATATTAAAGCAATAGAGGAATCTTTCGGATATCATAGACCACGATGAAGTGTTCCTTTTAGATACCGAAAGATCCTTTTCACTACATGTAGGTGCTTTTTGGTAGGCCGAGCCTGATACCGGGCACACATGCATACAGCAAATTGCAAATCAGGCCTGCTAGCAGTCAGATATAGAAGGGTGCCGATCATCCCACGGTAAAGTTTTGGATCGACAATAGTCCCATTCCTATCTTCATCTAACTTGGATTTCTCCACCATTGGAGTGTCCACGGGGTCACAATTTTCAAAGTTATATTTCTTAAGAGATTCTAGAGCATATTTGGATTGATTAATAAAGATGCCTCTGGGATTTTGAGAAATCTGTAATCCTAAGAAAAATGAAATTTTTCCCATCATCGACATCTGAAAGCGTGTGGACATTATCTTCTCAAATCGGTTTGACAATTCTATGTTAGTGGCAGCAAATATTATATCATCAACATAAATTTGTACCATAATCATGTCGTTGCCTTCTTTGAGAGTGAATAGAATGGGGTCCACTTTGCCTTTGGAGAAGCCTTCCGAAATGAGATATGTTGACAGGAGATCATACCACGCGCGTGGAGCTTGTTTCAACCCGTAGAGAGCCTTCTTAAGCTTGTACACATGATTAGGAAACTCCGTACTGACGAACCCATCCGGCTGACTAACATAGACTTCTTCCCTTAGTTCACCGTTCAAAAATGCCGTCTTCACATCCATTTGATAGACGATCATGTTCATATGAGCAGCATACGCAAGGAATAGTCTAATAGCCTCCAATCTAGCCACAGGAGCAAAAGATTCTTCAAAGTCTATACCCAAGGCTTGTTTATTTCCTCTAGCGACCAATCTAGCCTTATTCTTCAATACCGCACCCATCTCATCAAGTTTAACCTTATAAACCCATAACAAAGTAAGCATGTTAACCTTGTCAGGGAGAGGAACCAATTCCCATACTTCAAGTCGTTGGAATTCATTTAGTTCCTCCTGCATAGCTTCAATCCAAGATGATTGGGTCATAGCCTGCTGCTAATTTTTGGGTTCATCTTCAGAGAGAAATGCATCAAAGTAGCAATAAAGTGCACTCTCTTGTAATTGATGGCGTGTAGAGACTGGTCGATCTAGATCTCCAATAACATTCCTAATTGGGTGATCTTTTGTCCATTTAGTGCTATGGTTTTCAATCCTAGGTGGTCTGGAGTGAACAATAGAAGGAGCTTCTTCTGAGGTAGACGCGGCTGAAGGGTTTTCAGGTATCGCTACACCAAAGAAAGGAAGCTCTTTCAGGTGAGCATATTCCAAGTCGTGATCAATAGAATCCTCTTCCACATCATTAGGCACAAGTAGGGGTGACGATTCAGGTGTAGTTTGAGAATCACTTGGTGAAGGTGCATCCGGTTCAATGTGAATTGAAGATGCATTAGATAAAGCTTCATTTGCTTGAGCAACAACTTCAGGGATTGGAGCTATCACTACAGGTGTTGGAACTTCATCATTTGGGGGATCAAAGAATTCGTCAAACAACGGTTGAAACAGTTTATCCCACTCGGGCCTTGATGGTGGTAAAAATGATGTAGAAGTAGGATTATTGGGAACTAATCCGGAACTAATAGCACCGGTTCCCATCTCATGAAGCGCGGGTTCAGAGCTGTGTTGCTCAGAAGCCATCGCTGTCAGCTCGTCGAAATCTGCGTCCATAGTTTCTACAATCTTGCCAAGATGATGGTTATAGATTCAGTATGCTTTCTTGGACGGTGAGTAACCAATGAAAATACCTATATCTGCTTTCGGTTGAAGCTTACCCAAGTTCTCACTATTAATGTTTGGATAACAAAGGGCACCAAACACATGAAAAAATGAGACATCGGGTTTACGGTCATGTAGAAGCTCATAAGGTGTTTTTCCATGGCGTTTCCGAATGATAGAACGGTTTTGGGTGAAACATGCAGTAGAAATTGCCTCTGCCCACAAGAACAATGGAGCGTTCGCATAAATAAGCATGGTCCTAGCAGCTTCCATAAGTGTACGATTCCGTCTTTCAACGACACCGTTTTGTTGTGGAGTGCGTGCAGCGGATGTTTCATGTGAGATACCAACTCCCTCATAGTAATCACGAAGAGTCTGGTTGACGAACTCTGTGCCATTGTCTGTACGAATACGGCGGACAGTAGTATTCAAACGTACCTGAATGAATTTCAGAAAAGTGATGATAGCCTTCGGAGCTTCATCCTTTGTACGTAGAAATCTAACCCATGTAAACCTGGAGAAATCATCCACAATTACCAGAATGAATTTCTTACCGCTCACACTTTCAGTTCTCATCGGCCCATAGAGATCCATATGCAAAAGATGAAGTTTTTCTTGATTGGTGTCTTCAGCTTTGGGCTTGTAAGATTTCTTGGTACTTTTCCCCCTTGAACACGCGGAACATAAATGGTCCTTGTGAAATTTAAGCTTTGGAAGACCACGAACTAAATCGTTTTTAGCCAGATGATTAATAGCATCAAAATTAAGATGAGATAATCTGCGATGCCATAACCATGACTTGGTCTTAGATGCTTTAGAGAGAAGACATACTGGAGAGGCGGCCATCATGTCTTGTAAGGACAAGGTATAGAGATTTGCACCATGAGATCCCTTCAACAAATCTTTTCCTTCCAAGTTACGGATGAAACAGGTGTGTTGTCGAAAAGCAACCTCAAGGTTGGAATCACAAAATTGTCCTACTGAGAATAAATTATGACCAAGACCTTCTACATAGTATACCCTTGAAATCGTCACGTTTCCAATCTGATATTCACCATACCCCATTATCTTTGCTATATGATCATTCCCGAATTTAACCGTACCAAGAAACTTGCTGACAAAATTTCGGAGCATCGAGCGATTTCCGGTCATATGTTTTGAACAACCGGAGTCCAAATACCACAAGATGATTTGGACCACCTGAAAATATCACCACACGAAGACAATGTAGAGGTATCGGAATCTGAGTGTTCCTTGTTATTAGCAGGTACAGATTTAATAATCTTAGATTTGCTAACTCTAGGTTTCTTAGATTTCCTAGCCTTCTTTTTCTTAATAGGTGGTGTAGATTCTAGTTGGCTTAAATCCTGAGGTATTTCTTCACTGATAGGCACTATAGTGGGGGCTGACCTAATTAAAGGGCGCTGTTTCCATACTTGAGTGCGAGTGTTCCTAACTAAAGGACGCTCAGACCTAACCTCAATGGATGCATTCCTAGTTAAAGGGCACATTTTTCCATCTAATGTAAAGGTCCTACCAGTGGGACGCCATTGCCAGCCAACTTGGGCACGAGTTCTACCCGTTGGCTTCCATTCAAGACCATTCTTAATAGCATTCATTTCATTCACGTGATCAATCAGACACAAATCATGACGTTGGGAAAACATACATTCATTACAATTCCAACAATTCAAATCAGAATTCACGAATGGTTTAGGCTTCTGCACAGGCGCAGAGCTTTTAGTCTTAACATGATTCTTTTTATTTAAAACTGAACTAGCATTCCTATTGTGAACTTCTACTTTCTTCTTTGTGGCACTACTAGTGGAGGGCTTGATCTTATCTTTTTTGAGTGGCGATCCTTTAGCCTTAGTAGTCTCTTTTAATCCTGTAGAAGGCAAAGTGGGAACATTAGCAACAGATTTTAAAGGTGTCTTACTTGATTGTGCCAATGACGGTTTCGCTCCTGGAGTGTTATTAAATGGAGTGACAGCAATGGGCCTATTATTAAGTAGTGCTGAACCTGGTGTACCTATGTATTGCAAATATGCTAAGCAATATTGAACTCGCTTAATATATTCATGAGCCGAATAATAGTCGCTACTTGAGGGATCTAAGGCATAAAGATCGTCTAAAATATCCCTAAGAAGATCGACATGCTTAATGGCATTCCTCATATAATCATCGTAGGTAACCGGGTTTCTCTTATGAAGCGGATTCTTATAAAGCACTACTGACTTGGTTGTTGGAGCACTAGTGGACGGTGCAGAGTCGGTAGCTAAGTTATCAACAACTTCTTGTCGGGTGAGAAGAAGTGTCTCCTTTAACTCAGCCAAAACCATATTTTTGTCAATGAGCAGGATGTTCAAATCAGAGATTTCCTCGCACTTTTGGTTCAGTTGTTCAACAAAAGATTGTTGCTGTGCCGCATTAAAAGCGAAGCGTTCTTCTAGTGCCATAAAGAGCGGATAGTCCCTGTCTTGTCCGATCCATCTCCCCTAGAACAGACGAAAGTCTAATTTCTAAGACCTGGTTTTTAGACTCTGCAGCCTCTAGTTCCAATTTTAATGTTTCCTTTGATGACAACTCTCTCTTCAATCTCATGATTTCTTCCTCTAATGTCTTAACAATTGCAATCATCTTGTCACTAGTCTCAACACCGTTTTCACAACCATTTGATATCAAAAGATCCTCATTTTGAGTTTGTTGTTTTAATTCTAAAGATATACAATGTTGTTCTAGTTGATTAAAGCGTTTTGAAAGTAAATTGTAAGAATCTTGTAGCTTTAAAAACTCAGCGTTAGATTCGTGACAAGAATGATTATCTACCTCATTTACAGTATCAGCAACATTTACAGAGAGATCACAAACATCATCACATATATGCACATCATCACAATTAATCATAGCGGATGTAAGCTCATTCGAATAATTAACATTTACAGTAGTAAGCACATCACACGAGATTACTGCAGACAAGAATCGGTCATATTCGGTTAAAATCTTTTCTTTTTTAATTAGTTGTAGTTCGTAAGCGGTGTCCATTTCATAAAACACTTTTTGAACTTCACCAATTTCAAACACAAGATTTTCCTTAAGAGATGCAAAAGTTCCTTTTAGACTTTCGACAAACGGATTGATCTCTTTTTTAAACACCTCGTTCATATGTTCGAAAGCCCATTCTTCGGCATTTAAGCCATTTGAAGTCGTACAATCCAAAATGACCTTGTCAAAATTAGTAAAGTATTGATTAATCTCTTGCATGTTTAACCATACAGTGCTAACAGGTGGAAGATCCTTTGGAATTTCCTTAGGACCTACCATATTGACAAGTGTAGGAAATGTAATAGGGTTTTCTTCATCTAATATGTAGGTCGGTGCTGTTATGAGATCTTTGTCCATATGGAAGCGAATTCTAAAATCCTTTTTTGCAAGCTCCTTATTCAATTTAAAATAATCACACTCGGGATATTTTGCAGAATTGTATGACCGATCCTCATCAACTAGATCCTTACTTGTTCGATCATCGGGAAAAACAATCGGGTCTAAAGCCAATCCTAATTGAGTTGCATTATAAAGTCTAGGACTATGTCTTAAAGCTTGTTTTGCATACCGTGGATTAGGGGGAAGGCCTTTTAGACGTGATAAGTTAAACTCTCTAAACGAAGCATCAAATAAGTGAACTAGTTGAGAAGTAGCGTATTGTCTTAAAAGCAAGTAATCTAGACTTCTAATCTTATTAGTGGCATTAATCTCCATTCCATTCTTCTTAGACTCAAGTGATTCAAAATCCGTTTGATGTTTTTGAAAATTAGTGACCACTAACTCCTTTTCTTGAAGTTCATTAGACAGATTTGCTCTTAAGTTTTCGATTTCTTGCAAGTGACCCATTTGTTTGTTTCTAAAGTGATCATATTCGGGATTAGTTAGAACACTAGACGAAGGCACTAGTTCCAAGGTTTGAACTTTCTCATTGCTTAAGGCAAGCTCATCAGACAAATTCTTATTCTTAGCTAAGGTTTCTAAGAGTGCAGCATTCATTTGGCTAAGTAATGTAGCAGGAACCATGACCAAATCTTGTTGAGCAGGAGTAGGCGTATGCGAAATGGGTCCCGGTTGTGATTCACTCAAAGTCTGGGGACTCACATTGATAATGCTATCATTATTTGTCTCTTCTTTTGAAAGACTCACCACCGAAGATTCATTCGAATCAGCACTCTCTTGCACAACTTGATGTGGTTGAATACTAGCATCAGTGGTATTATCGGTGGTATTAATAAGTACCTCAGATCTCTTTTCTGGCCCTAAGCTGGAGATAGTTGCCATGAGAGCAGCCTTTGCAGATTGAAAGTCATCACAGTCTGAGTCATACGCATCGAGATCATCTGCTTGGTATGCTGCATTCTGTGTGGTGACCGTGTCTTGTTCAGCAATCCCTGGATCCGCAAGAAATGCAAGCTCCTCTTCATCAAGTTCCCTTCCTTGTGCCTGAGCATTCACCAGATAGATCTTTTCTGCAAACCATTATCCATCCCTTCTCCTCTTGGGTTTCTTACAATCCCTGGACATATGACCCTCTCCCTTGCAGTTGTAGCATGTAATCATTCGCAACTTGCCCGTGGAATTAGCCCGTGGAGCAGGATTGACCATTGGTGCCTGATTGACCGTGCGAGCATTGGTGGTTGATGTGGTAGGTCTCCCCTGATATGGTTGAATAGGCTGAACCATTACCCTGCCATTCTCAATTGTAGCTTGTTGGCGAGAATTGGATGAATTCCTCAACTGATTGTTGGTAGGAGCTGATCCCCTAAATCCTCATTTGCTTAAAGTCCTTGTGAGATAAGCAGACATAGTGGTTAACACTTCAACTGGATCAGCACCTTGTTTGAATACAGGAACGGGGACTTCCTCATCATCACAGTACATTGCTTGGTCTTGAACTGCATAATCACTAGAAGGAATACTCATTTGATCAGGGTAGCTTGTTGGATATGCTGCATTCTCTTGATAAGAAGAATATGAAGATTGAGCATAAGGTGCAATACTAGCTGGGTGAGGTTGTGTAGCATATTGTGATGAAGGTGCACTGAACCGATATTGTTGCTGATGTGAGGTGGGTGGTTGTGGTAAAATCGAGTATTGGGGAAAGGCTGGTGTCATGTAAGGTGATGGATGATAGGCTTGATGTCCCAAAATATAAGGAGTGTTGTTGTGAGACAAGCTTGGTTGATTCGCCATCAAAGCTAATGAATCAGGGTACATACCTCGTGGAGAACGGTGCATGATCACATGTTTCTCATGCTGCTGAAGAAAAGCATATAGTTGATCCAAATTGCACTTATGCAAATCTGGTTAACTTAACATCGGTAATGTACTCACCCCATTCAGCTTGAGGTAGAGTATTCAAGAATTTGGTGTTAACCTGGAATGGTGCAATCACAAGATTGTATACATTCAGATCATTCATGAGTGTGGTGAATCTGAAGTAATAATCGTGAAGCGTTTCCCCTGGGTTGTACGTGAATCTATCAAACAGGTCATACAACTGACATTCCCTTTCCTGTTTGGTGAGAGACGTACCTTGTAGCAACACCTTAAGACGTTCCCATAAATCCTTTGCCACTGTATACTGACTTACCATCCTATAGATGTCATGGGGAAGAGCTTGGAGAATTGTTTGAAGAGCTTTCTCGTCTGCATCGGCAACAAGTTGTTGGGCTGGTGTAAGTTCTTCAGATTCTCTTGGTCAAGACACATTGTTAGCCACGATGGTACCATAGTCAAGTGGACCATTTAAGATTGACTTAACCATAAGCCTCCCATAAACCGGTTTTCCCTTAAGATAAGACATCATCCGGCCTTGCCATGCTTCAAAAACTTCTTTGATGAGCATTGGCGGGCGATTATCCGTTCCCGTAATGACTGATATATCCGTAAGTGATGTCATCTGAGGCATTACTGAATTTGGATTCATTTTGTTAACTTCAAAGAGACAAAGATTATCGGTTGATCGAGCAGTGAAGTAAAGCTTGTGAATTGTGTTGTGTTTTTGTTGTAAGAAACCAAGATTAAATCCTCTAAAAAATCGTCGAAAAAACAAGCAAAATAACCCTTGATTCGGTACTTTTTGTTGATTCGGAAGTTTGATTCGGAAGATTTGGCTTGGAATTACTTTGATTCGGAACTTTTGGCTTGATCCGGAACTTCTTGATTCGGAAGTTCTTGGTTCGGAACTTTGGCTTGATCCGGAACTTCTTGGTTCGGAAGTTCTTGGTTCGGAACTTTTGGCTTGATCCGGAACTTCTTGTTTCGGAAGTTCTTGGTTCGGAACTTCTTGATCCGGAACTTCTTGATCCGGAAGTTCTTGGTTCGGAAGTGCTTGATCCGGAACTTCTTGATCCGGAACTTCTTGATCCGGAACTTCTTGATCCGGAACTTCTTGATCCGGAACTTCTTGATCTGGAACTTCTTGATCCGGAACTTCTTGATCCGGAACTTTTGCTGGGTAATCAGAAACTTTTATACGATGAACAGTCGACCTCAAAACGAGATATTAAACCCAGATTTTGACCAAATAACCCAAAAAGTTTTGTGATTTCAAAAATAATAAGTAAAAACTAATACTTATCCACTAATCCCAATCACAAAAACACCAAAAACACCAAGAATCAAGATGGTTTTTCTTAAAGAACACTAATACAATCAAAAACTAAAAAACCACACAAATCACTACCTTAAAACACCCCATAGCTCTTGATACCAAATGTAGAATATTGATAATCTATGAAACTATGAAGGGGTTTGTTGATTTCTAGAGAGAGAAAGTGAGAGAAACTATGTGTTATTTCATTAAGTGGAAACTAGAAAATGACAACAACCAACCCCTTTCCATGGTGGAAAGGGGTATTTATACTTCTAAGCTACATGGGCTTGGGCCGGTCCATGACAAGCCCATGGACCGGTTCTTACTTAACTTAATAAGCAACGAATGACTATTTGTTAAGTACGAGCTATTACAACATTAATAATATTGTGGAGTGACCGATACTTCTAATATACGTAAAACGTATTTCTAACACTCATCATCCTGACAAAGTCTACCGTCTCAAGAAGGCTGTATATGGACTTAAACAAGCTCCAAAGGCATGGTACGAAGAACTGAAGGTTTATAAAGATCATAACAATTATATAAATCCCTAAGCGAGATCAAAGCACACATATAGCAGAAGAGATTTAACAAGATCATAATTAACACAATTATAATTAATCGAATTAGGGTTACATACCTTTACGCTAAAGCAAATCCTCAAGACGAAGAACGAATCACCAATTAGGGTTTATAACGAACACCACCAAGATATAGTCTAAAGTAAGACTATATTACGATCTTGTACACACGTAATACAACGAGCTAACCGTGATTCTAGCACGTGTAAACCGAGCTTTAACGCTTGTGGAAAATCTACCTAACAATCCTAGAGAGGGGATAGGACTCGATTATAAGCACAATCGATCAAACAAGAAAACTAACCAGAACCCCCTTTGTGGGTAGTCTTGCGATAACAACAAAGAGAGAGGGAGGGAGAGATTTTTGTGTATCTTGAATTATGAGGTGAGGGGTTGTTTATATAGACCTAATTCCTGTAGTCAAAAAAAATATAAGGAAAGTTTTTCTTTCCCCTTCCCCTTCCTCCATAACCGACGATCGAACACCCCTATGGGGTGTTCCGGAACCTTCCGATCTTCTTTCTTTTTATTCTACTTACTATATATTCTTTAACGCTCGTTAATACTTAACTCTTAATTATTTAACGATCGTTTAAAGTTATATCTCAGTTTAATTTAATAAATACATCAATATATATTTATTAAATAAATTAATAAATACAATAAATATATTTATTAAATAAATTAACTTTTTACGTATTAAGTGCAATCCTATAATCTCTAGTTCGATCCTATCACACGACTATTAAATATAAGTCCATAAACTTTCAGCTCCCACTTGGACATATTTCGAATATCGTGATTACATTGAATAACGTCTAGTTATAGTTAGCAATGTCTCTAGTACAACTCGAGCAAAGTCTCCTGGTTATAACCCTTTAATGATTCATCATTATTATTATCCTTTTATTTCAAATACAACGTTAATAAGGGTATGGATCTCAGTCATTCCTTTCATTAACCATTATGTCTCTCATTCACAAATTCAGCAAGATTACCAAAACAAATTTAGGTGTGGCCACACAAACATCTTACTATCCCACGAGGGGCCCAGCTGTATTAAACTCAAAAACGAAATTGGAGGAAATAAATTCCATATTGACTACAAGAAAAACTTATGAATTTTGCAAAACTTCCGAAAATAATCCTTATAGCTACCAGTTACGTTTAGCGTTAGATTATTCCATAGAGATGCACTAGATTCATAACAGTTTCCTGGAGGAAATAAATTCCATATTGACTATAAGTCTAAGGATAACTATTTATGATTTACTTGATGACAAAGATCCAAAAAGTAAAATCATATAGTTGGGATAAGTCCAATATTCGATTCATCGAATATCATCCAAAATCGATCAATATACTTTCAAGTATACTCTATCACTATTTAGATTTCTCTTAATTTAATAATATTCCCATATTATTAATCGACAATGAACATTTAGCATAACAATTTATTCATGGATTAAGTAAAACATGTAAAATAGGATACAAAATTAAATAATAAGAATAAACAAAACTCAATCTTTATTTTATTAAATAATAATGTCATAACATCCTTTATCTAAATACTAATCACAGATCTATTACATGGGTTCGCTAGCTAGTTACAGGCCAATAGCATTGGCATGCTTAACTAGCTTTGGTCTAGGCAAAGCCTTAGTTAAAGGATCAGCTACGTTATCATCTGTGTAAACTTTTATTAATTTGATTTCACGAGCTTCAACTTGTTCTCAAACGTAGTGATATCTAACCATAAAGTGTCTGGCGCCTTTCATGACTCCAGAATCATTGTCGAATATTATTGCGACAGAATTGTCACAATATATATATCAATAGGTTCTTTAATTGAAGGCATTACTTCAAGATCTCCAATAAACTTCCTAATCCAAACAGCTTTTATTGCAGCTTCTGAAGCAGCCATGTACTCAGATTGAGTAGCATGCATTGCAATCATTGTCTGCTTCTTGCTCTTCCAGTCAACTGCTCCTCCATTGATAACAAAAACGTAACCCGTCTGAGACTTCGTATCGTCTTAATCACATTGCCAGGACGCATTACAAAAACCTGTCACATTCAGTTCTGTGTCTGGTTTCCCTCCAAATACCAAAAACATATCTTTCATACTCCTCAAATACTTTATAATATGTTTAACAATAGTTGAGTGGAGCTTTCTAGGATTCTGTTCGTATCTACTGGCCAAGTTCTGAGCAAACGCCACATCAGGCCTTCTGCATCTTACATCATACATAATAGATCCTACAGCCGAAGTGTAAGGCACCTTCTGCATGTATGCCTCCTCTTCAGGAGTTGATGCATCCATCTCATGACTCAGATTATGCTTAACTTCCATAGGTTGAAAACCTTTCTTGGAATTATGCACGTTATACTTTTTCAATATCTCATCTATATAAGCATCTTGACTTAGACGAATTAACCATCTTTTCCTATCCCGATAGATCTTAATTCGCAGAATGTATGCAGCTTCTCCTAAATCCTTCGTAGAAAAACATTTACCAAGATAATCCTTAACAGCTTTAAGTCTTGGAATGTTACTTCCCATGATTAATATGTCATCAACATATAGGACTAGAAATACTACATCACTCCTACTAGCTTTGCGATATACACATGGCTCATCACGATTTTGAATAAATCCAAACTTTTTGATTTCTTCATCAAATCGTTTATTCTGTTGACGTGATGCTTGCTTCAAACCATAAATATATTTTTGAAATGCACACGTGTCCTGGATTCTCAGGATCAACATACCCTACTAGTTGCTGCATATAGATGTCT
Organism: Glebionis coronaria; assembly: GCA_025667525.1. Classification (NCBI taxonomy): domain Eukaryota; kingdom Viridiplantae; phylum Streptophyta; class Magnoliopsida; order Asterales; family Asteraceae; genus Glebionis; species Glebionis coronaria. The sequence continues at coordinate 358,343,485 of CM046877.1, forward strand.
TCATCTACGCGACCATTCAAGAAGGAAATTTTAACATCCATTTTCCATATCTCATAGTCACAGTATGATGCTATATCTATGAGAATCCTTATAGCTCTTAAGTCTGCTACATGAGAAAATGTCTCCTCGTAGTCTATGCCAAAATTTTGAGTAAAACCTTTAGCTACTAAACGAGCTTTATAGGATAGTACTTTTATGTCCATGTTGGTTTTCTTCTTGTATATCCACTTATGTTTCACTACTTAGCATTTTGTGGAGGATCTAGAAGAATCCAAACATCATTAACTTTTATGGATTTCATTTCCACATCCATAGCAACCATCCACTTATCCTTCTCCGAATCATGCATGGCGTATTTATAATTAGCAGGTTCACAAATATCCCCTACTTCATCATCATCCTCTATGTAAAGACATATATTGCTATTTGCATTTTTAATCCTTGTAGATCTACGTAGAGGAACTAATTCCGTTGGAACCACCAGACTTTCTGGTTTTACAGGAATTATTTCGCTAGTGTTTTCAGAAGGTATTGTATCTATATGACTCTCTTCAAGAGCATATTTTCTCCCACTGAATTCTTGATAAACAAGATCACTTTCAAGGAAGTCTCTATACCTAGCAACAATCACTTTGTTCTTAGGTGGATAATAAAAGTCGTAACCCATAGTTTCCTTAGGGTATCCTACAAAGATACATTTCATAGATCGTTGTTGGAGTTTGTCAACCGAGTCACGTTTCACATACGTCTCGCAACCCCAGACCTTTAAATAAGACAAATATGGCTTCTTGCAATGCATAGTTCATATGGTGTCTTATCAACCTTCTTCGTGGGAACCATATTTAAAAAGCGAACAACAGATTCTAAAGCATATTCCTAAAAGGATAAAGGTAAAGTTGTAAGATTAAACATAGATCACACCATATCTAATAATGTACGATTTCTCCTTTCGGATACACCATTTTGTTGTGGAGTATAGGGAGAAGTAAGATGCTGAACAATTCCATTCTCACTTAGATAATCTATAAAGTCTTGACTTATATATTCACCACCTCTGTCAGAACGAAGAGCTTTAATCTTTTTTCCTAGTTGCAGTTCTACTTCTGCTTTAAATACTTTTAATGTTTCAAATACCACATATTTATGCTTAAGTAAATAATCATAACCATAACGGCTATAAACATCCGTCAATGTTAAGAAGTAGCTAGCACCTTTCCTTGACACATGTCTAAGTGCTCCACACACATCAGTATGTATTAATCCCAGTAGATTAGTAGCTCTTTCAATATTGCTATTAAAAGGTTTCTTGGTCATCTTTCCAGAGATACGAGACTCACATTTATCGAATAATTCATCATTGATATTTTGCAAAAGACCTTCACGTTGAAGTTTTGTATACAAGTCTTCCCAATATGGGCAAGTCTAGAATGCCAAAGATAAGAAGAGTTCTTGTCAAACTTTCTCTTCTTGTTCATGCTAAAGACATAATTATTATTATTCTTGGATTCATTATCATGAATGTCTATTTCAAACACACCATTCCCAGAAATTGCATTAAAATAGAACATACCATCTTTCTAAACAGAAATTCCATTATTATCAATCGTGTGAACGAATCCATTATTCAATAAACAAGAAAAGGAAATAACACCCATAACAATTGTAGGTGCATAAATCATTTAAAATCAGTACTAAACCGGAAGGTAAAACTAAATTAAATGTTCATATATCTTCAATTGTTTCTTGTGCGCCATTGCCCACTTGCATAAATTGTTCCCCATAGGATAGCTTCCTTTCCTGATTAAATCCCTGCAGCGTATTTCAAATGTTAATACCACATCCCGTATCATATACCCAGGAATTTAATTCGTATGTTAAATTGAACAATTTAATCATAAATAAAGTACATGAAGCTGCAGTGCTCTACTCAGACTTCTTCTTTATTTCTAGCAACTCTTCAAGGTAAAGAGGGCAAATCCTCTTCCAGTGACCACTTGTACTTGTACTGGTGACAAGTCTCATCCTTCTATGATTTATTCTTCTTGAAAAAGTTCTACGTAGGTTTCGAATAAGTCGTAACTTGCTTGCCCTTATCACCCTTACCTTTGCCTTTCTTCTTATTCGCTTGAGGTTTTGGCTTACTCACCCTACCCTTTTGTATTTTTAGTACAAGAGGAGTAGAAGTAGAAGCCTTGTCTTTTTAACCCCTTTTCGTAGTCAATGAGCATTGCATGCAAATCATTAAATGTCTTCCCCGTGCAATGCATATTATAGTTTCGAACAAAATCATTGAAGTCCTTGTTAAGGGACCTATTGATCAAGTTGATAGCTATATTATGATCATAGGGATGTCCTAGTTCAATGAGCTGTTCCATATAACCCCTCATCTCCAAGTAATGAGCACTAACAGACTTTCCAAGAGTTTGCTTGAAGCTATGCAAAGCATCTACTAACTCGTAGATCTCCACAGCTTGCGTCTTCTCTAACATAGCCTTGAGCTAATCAAGCATTCGCTTAGGTGAAAATAGCTCATACTTTTGTTGAAGTGGATGAGCCATTTTACCTAGCATTAAGCAAGCCACCTATGAGTGCTTCTTAACATTAGCAGCATGTTCAAGCCTTTGCGCTTCAGAAGCTCCTTCAGCAAGATCCTCCGGATAATGAGTAGTCAAGATATCAATAGTACTCGCTACTCTCAATACAATTCTTAGTGAGCGGTACCAATCATTAAAGTTTGGGCCAGTAAGTTCTGGACGATCAAAGAACGCTTTGAACGCAGAACTTAGAGTTATTGTCTGGTTGAGCCATTTCTACAGAAATAAGTTCAAATATTAGTATTCTCGATAACAAAATACTATCAAGAAAATAAAATTACCCCGGTATATAAACCATAGTATTTTCCTTGAATCTTAGAAATATATTGACATATATCCATTACATCAGTTGATCTGCTAGTAATAAATGTACTCAACATAGCGACTTGTCGAACAATTCAATTGACAAATAATTTTCAATTTCTAGATATTTAAGGGATTTACATTGCCAAAAGAATGTTTTGTATTGTAAACATATTTCATCCCTTCTGAATGCTTTAAGTTTCCAGATCTCTGTAAGTAACTTAATTAAGTCGTCTAATTTGAATAACGTAAAACCATCATACGAATTCTCATTCTATGAAAGTTTTCTCTCCATTACAACATCACCCAAAAATCACATTTAATGACTTAGTAATTTCAAGTGTTCGTCAATTAGGAGCATTTGACTTAAATTTTAGGGGTATAAATAATGTGTTAAAATCAATGTATGGAGAAGCATGCATACAACTCCATAGCATAAGACTAATTAAACATTTAGTAAACTTTTTCACGAGACTAAATTTCTACATAAATTATGTTGAGGTATTGGTTAAACCAATCAAAGAATTTACCCACAACTATTCACAACGTACTTTCTCTAGAACTCGGCTAAAGCACAAAGCAGTACCTTATTCATTGTGTTTCAGATGTGAATTTGCGGTAAATAAACCTTAAGGTATAAGTCAATTGATAATCATAGGTAATTTCAATTTTAATGCACAGGCGAGCCGGGAATTTGGGTCAACGACTAATGGCTTAACACCTCCTTCCTTAACTAGGTACATGACTAGCGGTGCGTTATACCCACTTTATAGTTTGTCAAAAGGAGTAGGCCGTTAGATTATTATTGCAATTCACCAATCAACGTAATCTTATGTAATTTAGATCTCAAACAAAGCTTTATTTTAATATGATTTAGTCCATATTATTTTTTTCTAAAAAACCCTTTTTTACAACAATTCAACAATTTTAATATAAACAAGTAAAAAAACTAAATCATAAACACATAATAACAATTTATATGTGCAATAAATAAATCAAATACCCACATGCATACGATTTATTCAATAATAATCAAATCTAGGTTTTTATATTCATATAAAAGTCTTCCCTAATTCAAGATTTATTTAATCAAATAATCACATAGCACATAAAATCATATAAACATATTATTTTATAATCCATGAAAACATGCACGTTATCATGGATCCTCCCACAAATCTAAACAATTAGATTTCTACGAATCGTAACCATACGTGACATAACAATTAATCATGCAATTTAATCTAAAATTATCCCACATGTAATTTAGGGTTTCAAAACAATTCCTTTTTTATAAAAATTCAAAATCCTAATTTTAAGAAAACCTAAAAAACATGTAGTTTTAACTCAAAACAATTGTTAGTTAAAAACCTTTAGATTTTCGATAATTATAACACGTTAAAAGGCTCTCTGTGCCACTGAAGGTTTATAAACATCATAACAATTATATTAAACCCTAAACGAGATCAAAGCACACATATAGCGGAAGCGATTTAACAAGATCATAATTAACACAATCCAATCGAATTATGGTTACATGCCTTTACGCTAAAGCAAATCCACAAGACGAAGAACGAATCACCAATTAGGGTTTATAACGAACACACTACCAAGATATAGTCTAAAGTAAGACTATTTTACTATCTTGTACACACATAATAAAACGAGCTAACCGTGATTCTAACACGTGTAAATCGAGCTTGCTAACCGTGATTCTAGCACGTGTAAACCGAGCTTTAACGCTTGTCGAAAATCTACCCAACAACCCTAGAGAGGGGATAGGGCTAGATTATAAGCACAATTGATCAAACAAGAAAACCAACCAAAACCCCCTTTGTGGGTAGTCTTGCGATGGCAACAAAGAGAGAGGGATGGATATATTTTTGTGTGTCTTAAATTATGAGGTGAGGGGTTGTTTATATAGACCTAATTCTTGTATTCAAGACAATCATAAGGAAAGTTTTCTTTCCCCTTCCCCTTCTTCCATAACCGACGGTCCAACACCTCCTATGGGGTGTTCCGGAACCTTCCGATCTTCTTTCTTTTTATTCTACTTACTATATATTCTTTAACGCACGTAATACTTAACTCTTAATTATTTAACGATCGTTTAAAGTTATATCTCAGTTTAATTTAATAAATACATAAATATATATTTATTAAATAAATTAATAAATAAAATAAATATATTTATTAAATAAATTAACTCTTTAAGTATTGAGTGCAATCCCGTAATCTCGAGTTCGATTCTATTACACGACTATTAAATATAAGTCCATAAACTTTTAAGAATTATCAAACTTCTTGGTTTCCAAAGGATTCTCCAAAGGTTCTATTGATCCTACTCTCTTTGTTAATAAATATGGGGATGACATATTGCTGATGCAGGTTTATGTTGATGACATTATTTTTGGTTCTACGAACCCAAAACTTTCAAAACATTTTGAAACACTAATGCATAGCAGATTTGAAATGTCAATGATAGGGGAGCTAAAATTATTTTTAGGCCTCCCGATTAATCAATCCCCACGTGGTATCTTTATTATCCAAGCTAAGTATGCTCAAGAGATACTTAAAAAGCATGGTATGACCTTATGTGCTCGCCTTGGTACAACATTGTCGACCTCATCCCTAGACGCTAACCTGTACTCACCTCCCATAGATCAAACGCGATATCTTAGTATGATCCGGTCTCTCATGTACCTTACAGCCAGCAGGCCTGGTATTCATCATGCCACATGTTATTGTGCACGATATCAAGCCAGGCCTACTGAAAAGCACCTCAAGGAGGTTAAACGGATCTTTTGGTACCTTAAGAATACCATTCACATGGGACACTGGTATCCGAAGGAAACCGGTTTTCATCTAATAGCTTTTTCTGATTCTAATCATGCAGGTTGCCTTGATACTAGAAAGAGCACTTCTGGTGGCGTACAATTTCTAAGGGAAGACAAGCTCGTGAGTTGGTCGTCAAAGAAGCAGTATTGCACCTCGCTGTCATCCGAAGAAGCAGAGTATGTGTCTCTCTGCGCGTGTTGTGCTTAAGTCCTTTGGATGAGAACTCAACTCACGGATATGGCTTCCACTTTGATAAAATACCTATATATTGTGACTCAAAGGCGGCCATAGCCATCTCTTGAAATCCGGTTCAGCAATCCCGCACCAAGCATATCGATGTCAAATATCAATTCACCAAGGAACAAGTGGAGCGAGGTATCGTGGAATTATACTTTGTCCGAACTGAGTACCAGATAGCATACTTGTTTAGAAAAGCTTTGTCGCAAGATAGGTTTCAGTATCTCGTTGGCCGTCTTTTTATGAAGTATATGACGCCAGAAGTCTTGGAGGTTATGGCAAATGAAGTTGCTTGATATTCTCTCCAAATGACTTATAATTGCATCACAGCTTAGACTCGGCCCTCAAATAAGGAAAGTGTTTCTCGGACGATAACTTATCCTTCTTAACGAGAAATTAATATATCTCGGTCATGAGCTTCTCATAAAAACATTTCAAGTTTTTAAGTTCATGAAAAACAATTTCTAAGTAAGTATCAGCTTAGAACTCGTACTTCACCTTAAGGAAAGTTTATCACGGATGATAAATTATCCTTCAAAACGGGAAATTAATTTTACTCGGTCATGAGCTAGTCACAAAACATTCAAAGTTTTGAGCTCATGTAAACCGGAGTATATTTTAAAACCGTTGAACATAATTTTTCAAGAAATTCTCAAAAATATTTTTTTAAATCTTTCAAAATTGTGTGTTCAACACTCCCTTCCTCAAAAAATGGTTTTTATATCTCAAAAATGCCATATGTTATTTTGATCCATTTTTGAAGGGGGGCGTTTTAGAATCAAGCCTTTAATGTTGTTGGGTACATCTCAGATATTGTCATACTTTATGTATCTAACACATTCCAAAAATGATATAAAATTATCAAATGTAATATATTATATCGGATAAGGCATCTCAACTCAGTACCTCAACATATTTTGTGGTGTCGTTTTTCAAAAATATTGTCAAATTTTGTTTCAAGACACACACATATATTGTTGAGGGGGGAGAAACTCGACTATAAAAGTTCCATGATTCATGCGTGCACACATGTTTCTCTCCCAACGATTTTTAGAAATTGTCATATTTAAATCAATTGGTATCTCTAATATTAATTTTTATATTAGAGATAGGGGAGAAAATGTGATTAAAATGTAATATATCACAACATGTAATCTGTGATCTTAAAGACTCAAGTGCAACTCTTACCTTCACATGCTAAACTATTTTGAATATCGACGCATGTGTGTAGGGGGAGTATTTCGGAAATGTAAAACATTCAAAGTGTTAAAAGTTTTGATTTTTATCAAGCACTTTGAATGGCTTTCAATGGTTTTATGGTTACGATCTATACCCAAAACGACCTATTATTCACGACGGAACGATGGATTTAAAAGGTGGCTTAGGATAGGAAACTAAGTCCTCTGATCAAACCAGAACCGAAGGGATCTACCCAAGGACATTTCATAGCTAGAAATAGTTGTCCTTAGCAAAGATGGAGTTGAATGAAGCTAAATGCGGACCAATTACTTAAGTTAACACCGGAACAATTACAACAAGGTGCTAGTGATGAAGTATTGGTAAGCATTAAAGGAGTTGAATATTCTATGCAACTTAGGCAGAAACCGGGTCAATACAGCTATTGAAGACAATTATCATGGACCCAGTGATGCAATGCACAACCCTTCCCCAGCCATTTGAGTTTATCTCAAAAGAAACTTGTCTCATTGTAACAGAGGTCAACATGTATCTATTGAATTTCTCACTCCAAGTTAGTTGATATTGAAAAGGTGGCAGCTTAAGCCAGCCTCCGATTACGAAAATGCACTTATCGAGTCTAGAGCCAAAAGGGATCAATCTATCATCTCATTAGGACACAATCAAGTCCTACACATTATCCTTATGATATTTCCAGAATATCTGAGTGATACGATTCACGAGGAAGATGGAAATCCTTCTTGAGTCAACATCAAACAAACTCATGGTAGGTAACTTGTGTCATTCTACATGAATCAAACTTGTGAGAACTGGAAAGCAACTAAGTTTAATTCTTAAAGATCTAAACTTGATTATAGGTTTCTTCGCAAAAAGTCCATGTGATCTAGCCAGAATATTCAGAGTGACACTCTTTAGTGTTCATAGTGACGAATGGAAATCCTTCCAGTGTCAACCTCAAACAGTACTGCGGTAGGTGACATGCAAGATTCATTATGAATCGAGCTTGTGACAAACTGGAAAGCAACAATGGTGCGATTCTTATTTGAATCAAACTTGTTCCAAGAATCTGAATTGACGACTATAATCAGACGGATAACTTATCCTTATGATTAACTCTTTACGTTGGCACTCTACTTTGAGACGGTCGAGTAAAGAGAACTGGCTAGTACAGGAAGGAAATCGTGTCAAGGAGGTCCTTAATCGAATCTACCCGATCATAGGTACGGTATCTAATACCGTCTAACGGTCTTCACCGACCGGAGGTAAAATGCTACCGAGTTAGGATGAAATGTTCAAAGACATTTTATCCGTGTCTATATATGTTGCAGCATATCAAGAAGGTGGCGTAGCAGTGTACTAACCGAAGTCGTCTTCACATGTTCATACTAAAAGTTAAAAGACTTCCGCTACTCTAATTATCAAACGATACCTCAAGGTCTAACTACAACTATATATATGTATGGGAGATTGTTAGCCGTTAGAAATCAACAAAGTATGAACATGTCGATTCAGAAGTCACAAGAGCACAAGATGGTGATGATCAAGATACTTAGAATGTAATAGGTCATCTTATTCACAAGGATCACAAGATGAAGACTATCAAGAATAGATTGAAGATCTCAAGCACTCAAAGTCAAATGACAAAGGCTCAAGATAAAGATCAGAAAACCATGAAGGAAAAAAGCCGTTACAAACAAGATCAAGAGCATGATACAAGACCCAACAAAGAAGATCCCCTCCAGAAGAATGTATTCACTCAATCATCTTATGCATATTAAAGATGACCGATACATTGGGGGAGATTGTTAGCCCTATATTTTATAGAGTCGAACAAGAATGTAATAGGTCATCATAGTCGTTAATTGTCTTTTATTGTAATATGTTAGTCAGGATAACTGGGCATGGACTTTAAGCTAATAGTGTATAATTTAGGGGCTCTGAAACTACGATTTTTAGTCCTTTTAATTAAGTTCGTTATTCCTCGATTCGACTCGAATTGATTTCCGGTTTAACGTAAAATTATATTTGTTTTTGGTGACAAATATTTTTTGATTTTTTTAAACTAAAAGACTAATTAATCTAAAAAAAAACTTAAGCATTAAAAATCTAATTAAAACCAATTTTAATAAACAAACTACTTTAAAATAAATCTAATTTGAAATGAATCTAATTTAAATCTAATTAAACTATTTTGAAAACTTAATGTAAAAAAAAAACTTAATTTTATAAAAAAAACTAGATTAATTTAACTATTTCTAAAATAATGTAAATAAAAACTAATCTTAAATAAACAAAATTAAAATGAAAGGTAATTTTAAATTACAAAAGTAACTAAAATATTTTTTTATCTTTTTATATTTTATAAAAACTGAATATAAATAAACTATGTAATTACTTTTAATTAAAATTTAAATAAACTTAATCTATTATTAAACTAATTAAAATCTGACAGAATTAAAGATCCTATATTAATTTCCTAATGTAAACTAATAAACAAAAAGTACCCTAGCTGAGTTGGGTGGGACGTTGGCTTCTAATAGAGAGGTCACAGGTTCGAGTCCCTGAGTGGACGGATTTTTGCTAGTTATTATTTTAACTTTTTGGAACTGTTGATTTTTGGACAAAGTAGACCTCAGACCAATTGGGTCTGAGGAGTGTGCAGTATAACAAAGATCAAAAACCAAATAAGCAGCCAAAAAAAATAGAAACCAAAATAAGCTGATAAGACCAAATAAGCTAAGCAGTTAAGTGTCAAAAGCTAAATGAGACAAAGACCAATAAGCTAACTAACAGGAATCAAATAAGCAAACATAAGCTGAAAACCAAAACCAAACAGTCCACTATAACCAAACAGGCAAATAAGCAGCAAGACAAAAAGCTAATAAATCTAAAATAAAATAAGCACTAGACGATTAAGCAGATTGCAGATAAACAAAAGAGGAGAATAAGCAACTCAAATCCGATCTAAACAAACTGAATAACAGACCAAATAAGCAGTACCTAAAAGCAGAAACATAAAAGCAAATAGCGAACAAAATTAATCCTAATAAACTCAATAAGCATAAGCAGGTTTAAACCGACAATAAGTAAAACCAACTAGTCCTATAACCAGCAGATCTAGCCTACTGAAAACCCTATCACAAGCAGATCAACGCAAAACCAAACGAAGGTTATACTAAAAGCAGACTAAAATAAGCAGTTCTAAACGACTCGAAAACCAAACAAGGCAAAAGCAGATAGCAACTATTAACTATTTTATCTAAATAAAACTTATAAAAAAATAATAAAAGAAAATGAACCTTTTGACGATAGCCTTTGGGACGTAGCGTCGCGCTGAGCGAGCTTAAACCGAAACGAAACGCCAAAAACCTCCGTTACTTATCAACGACATCAACAATAGTGAACCAAAACAAACTCCAACAAACGCAAAGCCGTCAGACCACTCGAATGAATTTAAACAAACATCACCTCGAATCGAGACCCAACGAACCGGATGAACAGAAGCTCCTTTTTATATTTCCCAGTAGGGAAAATATATCACTTTTCTTTATCCTTTTTTTTTTCTTTTTTTTTATATAATTAATACGAGAACAGTAACAACAAAATTTTTAACAGATTAAAAAAATAAACAGTGCTGGAATTAAAACGAGAGAGATTGAAACTAAATAGACTTTTTCATTAATTTAAAATTAAACTTACAAAACTGGAATTTGAAATTACAAGAACCCTAATCAACTAATTTCTGAAAATTAAAAAAAAAATAAAAGAAATGCATGAAGATTACACGATGGAGGGAGGGTTTTTATAGGGATCCCCCGAACCTTCTAGGCATCCTTGGTGACCACGGCTTGCGATCTTGGCCGCTAATCTTCATTCTCTCTCTCTTTCTTCTAATCTTGCTTGATCAGACGGCTGTAATCACTCGAGTGCCTCGGATTGCCAGGGTGGAAGGGATTTGTGTTAGTTTTGTTGTTTCTGATTGGTGAGATTTGGGAGATGAGGTGTTAACACAAATCAAATAAAGCCACGTACTCTTGCCTCTCCACTCTCTCTTCCGAATCAATAGGGGAATTAATTCCCAACACGTGATAATCACGTGAGATCAAAAACCCCATATCAATTAACTTTTTTTTACCCAATTAGGGTTTATGAACAGTGATGATTTTTTACTGGTTTGGGTGAAAAATGGGATGGGGAAGAAAGGTGGCTTTGGGAATATCGATTTTTTTGATAATGTGTGAAAGTGGAATAAACTTGTAAATAAAAGATGAGTGGGTGAGGTTACGTTTTGTCGAATATGGTAGGTGAAAAAAAAAACGTGTGGATGTGGGATGATAATTGGTCTGTTTAATTGTGGTGAGTGGATATGAGTGCTAAAAGTTTACGTTTTTTTAATTGAAGTAAAACAAACCTAGGCCCAACATCCGTCCCATTTATTTTGTTAATTCACATTTGGGCTTTAGGCCCAAATCACAACATCCGTTCCATTTGTTTTGTCAATTGGGCCATTAGATGGACTTGTCAAAGAAGTATCCAAAATTGGGCTTTTCAGGCCCAATAAGCCCACTTGGGTCCCATTTGGTCTATAAACTTGACAAATTATTAAATCCACGAGAGTTGAGCTCGGTTTTGGCTTCTAAGATCTTTTTCTTCATTCTCGTGTCGGTTTACATCGATTTCCGTGATCTTTGCACACTTTTGGACTTTTGATCTTGTCTTTGACTCTTTCTTGACTTTTCTTCGACATTTGACCGTGAAATCCCGTGTTTTCTCTTCTTTTCACCATTTGTACCTATTTAAACACAAGAACACAAAACCACGCGTAATTCCGACATTTAAGATGTAAAACACACGATTAGGGTCTTGTTTTTACTTGATTTTAGTGGCAAAAGGATAAGTGTTTACACACTTATTAAATCCCCTATACTTGACCATTGCAATGACCCCATGCAATGCATTATTTCAAAGCAAAAAGTTACATTTTTCTCATAATCAACCCATCTTGGCCTTTATTAAAATATGCTATTACTACTATGACGGAAAGATAAAAACTTAAAAGGAGACAAAAGTGATGACAAATTATTAAACTTGGAAATTATTAGATGGAAGAAACTCGTAAAGAAATCTAAGACTTAGATAGGGCTTTGGTGTCATAAATATTAATCATCCTCAAGTTTCACGTTCCCCAAACTAAGCTTAAAAAACGAGATCATTGTTATTACAAGTTAGCACAACTAACACTTACTCATGTGGTTTAGTTAATCACTTAGACCCCCTTATTCCTACGGTGTATCTCTTATATTTTATTTTTGTCTTGAATGATCACGAGGATGCATTTTTGACTTATTTCGATAATTTATTTAGGCCGAAAACAAAGTGGGACGATTTAATCAATAGTTAGCTAAAGGACAAAATCTTTTAAAACTGCTTCTCGAAACCTCAAAAAGTTCATATCTTGGCATAACTCGTTTCACGATTTGAGACCTTTCTCGGACCGATATTTGGCTTGTACTTCAAACTTCAAATCTTGAGAGACGATCTTGAAATTATGGTCTTCTCTTCATTTTGGTATACATCTTCAATAGGAGTGAAAAATGCTTCAAACGTTGACCACGACTTCTTCATTTATCCTCTTCTTTATTTAGGATTTTGATATACAACGATCCGCCTCCTTTTCGGACTTGGATCTATTTATCCTCATACCTTGTTAGGGTATTTTTGGATAGACTTCTCCATGATCTTTAGGGGAGTAATTGCTTCTCGTCGTGTCTTGATCCTTCATATTGATTTGGATTAATGATCTTCACATCATCTTAGGATCTTTAGCAAAAAGTGAATCCTCATGCCTTGTGAGGGCCTTTTTGGACTCGGGTATCCTCATGCCTTGTTAGGGCCTTTTTGGATAAGCCAATCTTCGCGTCCCGTTTCAATAAGTTATGCCTTGGCTATGAACTCTAATTAATACTGAGCAACTTTTAAACGATCTTGTGCTAGAAGCTAAGTAACCTTTTAAATTGTACAACCTTATTTATTGCAAATATATTTATTAACAAGTGATGGGAGAAAAAGCTCATAACTAACTCACATAAGTTAATGAAAGAATACCGAACTTATAATTAACTCTATCATCTCTCGTTCTCCACAATTTAAAATCTCAAGTAATGAGACTCGTGGATGCTTAGCCTAATAAACCAATTAAGGTCCATATGGTTAAGGATACTAGCTAGAGTAAACTTGGATAAGTAAACTCGGGTTGAGTCAAAATATTCACGACGGGCCTAATATATCAAAGATATCTAAACTTATTAAAACCTTTTTATTTATTTATTTTTTTAACTTTATTCTTGAAATGGAAATTATTATGATGCGATAATAAAAGGAAAGAAAATAAATAAAAATACTACTAGGCCAAAATAGATCAAAAATTTGAAAAACGTTGAAAATTTTTTTTAAAAATTTTCCGGTTAAATGGGGTCAAATTCATGGAAAAGGCCACTAAAATTCAATAGAAGGACCCCCTACACTTGATATAAACATTGTCCTCAATGTTTAAGCATGTGGGAGAATAAACTCCCCTACACTTAGGACATTGAGTACGTTGTTTAAAATCGAGCTAAGGAAGGGACAACTAAAGTGATTACATTTATTTGTTTTATTTATATACAAGTATGAATCACAATAGTTTTGATAGAACCGGGTACACGGGAACACGGGATCACGGGTCTCATCAAAAGTACCAAAAGTGGATCATCAAAGCATATGTCCCTGCACACAATCACCACACACAAACAACCTACTCGGCTCCCCCCCTACACTTATTGGTGGACAATGGATGAAGGTGAAAAAGGGTGGAAAGGATGGTAAAGGTAAAAAAATCTAACCTAGTTATACGATGCTTGATTTATTTATCACGAGTCTCTAGCTCGACTCGATTTCCCGAATTAATTCAAGGGAAATGTGGAGAGGGATGGAATCATCTCGTCAGAGATGTCCTCTCCATAGTACAACTTAACCCGTTGGCCATTCACCTTAAAGTTCGGCCCATTTGGTTGGGATAACTCAATGGTGCCATAAGGGAAGACTTGGGCCACGGTGAATGGACCGGACCAACGACTCTTAAGTTTACCCGAAAATATTTTCAACCGAGAGTTAAATAATAAAACTTGATCACCAACATGGAACTCTCGGTTTTTAATCTTGGAATCATGAATGAGCTTAGTTTTCTCCTTGTAGATTAATGAATTCTCATAAGCCTCATTCCTAAGTTCATTGAGTTCATTGAGTTGGATTTTCCTATGATCACCGGCTTTGTTTATGTCAAAATTAGCCCATTTCAAGGCCCAATAAGCCTTATGCTCCAACTCAATGGGGAGGTGGCACGCCTTTCCGTACACAAGGCGATAAGGGGTACAACCTATAGGTGTCTTATAAGCGGTACGGAAAGCCCACAAAGCATCATCTAATTTATCGGCCCATGAAGCACGATGCTCTCCCACGGTTCGCTCTAAGATTCTCTTAAGACCACGGTTAGAAACCTCGGCTTGTCCATTAGTTTGAGGATGATACGCGGTGGAAAGTCGGTGATTGACACCATACTTAGCCATGACTCGTGCAAATTGATCATTGCAAAAATGAGTCCCGCGATCACTAATAATAGCACGAGGCACACCGAATCGAGCAAACAATTGTTTCAAGAAGTTAACAACCACCCTCGCGTCGTTAGTAGGTAAAGCTTTTGCTTCAACCCATTTTGAGACGTAGTCAACGGCTACGAGGATGTACTTGTTTCCCTTCGATGATGGAAACGGCCCCATAAAGTCGATGCCCCATACGTCAAAGATTTCACATTCTTGGATGAAATTTTGAGGCATCTCATCTTTATGTGTGATCTTGCCTTGCCTTTGGCAAGCGTCACAATGTTTAACCATTTCATGTGCATCATGATAAATGGAGGGCCAATAGAATCCGGAGTCGAACACTTTTTTAGCGGTGTAATTAGGACCAAAGTGACCATCGGTGGGTCCTTTATGGCAAGCTTCAAGGATTTGTAAAGCCGCCGGTCCATCAACACATCTACGAATGATTAAATCCGCACATTGCTTGAAAAGATAAGGGTCGTCCCAATAGTACGTTTTAACGTCCTTGAAGAATTTTTTCTTTTGTTGGGACGTTAACCCTTCGATAAGAACACCACCCGCCAAATAGTTTGCAATGTCGGCAAACCATGGGGTATCATCAAGATTGGAATTAATAGACATTAAGGTCTCAAGGGGAAAGGATTCATTAATCTCTTGATTTGGAGATTCCCCTTGATATGGATCCTCAAGTCTACTAAGGTGATCCGCGGCTAGGTTTTCCGCTCCTTTTTTATCACGAATTTCAATTTTAAATTTTTGTAGGAGCAAAACCCAACAAAGGAGTCTCGGTTTAGCATCTTGCTTGGTCAACAAGTATTTCAAGGCGGAATGGTCGGTGTAAACGATGGTGGTGGAAAGCACAAGATAGGGGCGGAATTTCTCAAAAGCATACACTACAGCTATAAGCTCTTTTTCGGTAGTGGTATAATGCAATTGAGCCCCCGTCATTGTCTTACTAGCATAATGAATGGGTTGGAAATGTTTGTTAACTCGTTGACCTAAAACCGCTCCTACCGCGAAATCACTAGCATCGCACATGAGCTCGAAAGGTAACTCCCAATTTGGAGAGACTAAGACCGGTGCCTTAGTTAATTTACCTTTAAGAAGTTCGAAAGAGTCGAGACATTCTTGAGAGAAGATGAAAGGAGCATCCTTTTCTAAGAGATGAGTCATTGGACGAGCTATTTTCGAGAAATCTTGGATGAAACGTCGATAAAATCCCGCATGGCCTAAAAAACTTCTAACTCCTTTAACGGTGGTAGGTGGAGGTAACTTAGCAATGACGTCAACTTTAGCACGGTCGACTTCGATACCGGCTTTGGAAATTTTATGACCGAGGACGATGCCTTCTTTTACCATGAAATGGCATTTTTCCCAATTAAGAACGAGACGAGTGTCTTCACATCGTTGGAGCATACGTTCTAAATTAGCAAGGCAAGAAGAGAAAGAATCACCATAGACCGAGAAATCGTCAGCAAAGACTTCCATAGTTTCTTCAACCATGTCATGAAATATCTCCATCATACACCGTTGGAAAGTCCCGGGAGCATTGCATAGGCCGAAAGGCATTCGTTTGTAAGCAAATGTACCATAGGGACAAGTGAATGTGGTTTTCTCTTGGTCTTTTGGATCGATAGGGATTTGAAAATATCCGGAAAAGCCATCTAAGAAACAATAGAAATCATTACCCGCTAAACGCTCGAGCATTTGATCCATGAAAGGAAGAGGGAAATGATCCTTACGAGTGGCATCATTGAGTTTACGATAGTCGATGCAAACTCGCCAACCCATAACAAGTCGAGTAGGAATCAACTCGTTGTTTTAGTTGGGAACAACGGTGATTCCGCCTTTCTTAGGCACACAATGGACGGGACTAACCCATGGCGAATCCGAGATAGGGTAAATCATTCCGGCATCTAGAAGTTTGATAACTTCTTTCTTAATGACTTCATGAATTTTTGGATTAACCCTTCTTTGATTTTGGATTGCGGGTTTAAAGTCATCTTCCATGAGAATTTTATGAGTACAAAAATTAGGATCAATTCTGCGAATGTCGGAGATTTTCCAAGCAATTGCTTTCTTATG
Organism: Glebionis coronaria; assembly: GCA_025667525.1. Taxonomy (NCBI): domain Eukaryota; kingdom Viridiplantae; phylum Streptophyta; class Magnoliopsida; order Asterales; family Asteraceae; genus Glebionis; species Glebionis coronaria. The sequence goes on from CM046877.1 coordinate 358,360,376, forward strand.
ATTCTTAAGCACATCTTTAAGTCGGGATTTTTCATCTTCTTTTAAGTCCTTAGCAATAATGACGGGCAACTTATTATCCTCCTCTAAGAAAACGTACTCTAGATGAGACGGCAAATCTTTAAGCTCTAAGTCCGGCGGATTATCAATGGAAGGCTTGGTCAAAGTAAGATTATTGTTTGTAACTTCTTTTGGAGTGGGTGGAGAAATATTGTCCTCATTGAGAAGTTTCTCAATAGTATGAATGTCTTCATCCCAATTGGTGGGAGAATTATCATAGTTAATCTCGAGAGGACCTAAGCTAGCTTCAAACTCATCTAAGTCACTTTCTCCAAATGGAGTCAATGAAGGAGCAATAGAAGCTACGGTCTCAACATGAGGTAAAGGAGAAATCCCGCTCTTACAAGCCTCATGAAAATGCTCTTCGCATGCTTCGTCAAGCACTGATGTAGAAGATTTTTGTATATACTTTATTTTAGGAAAAACAAAGCAACACAAAAAGCGGTAAGTATTAAGCGTCGGTTTAGGAAAACCAAGCACTTATGACCCTATGAGTGGGGATCGTTCTCTCGAGGAGGCACGTGTGTTGTGTAATGAATGATTGATTATGTTTTTGATTATTAATGAGAAGAAAAGAAGAAAAAATGACGAAGACGAAAAAAATTAGAAAAATAAGGCAAAACACTACTAGAAAGTTACGACGAAGAACGTGAAAAACACAAAATTTAAAATTTTAATCTAAAAATTTCTAAAAATTACTAAAAACTCCCAAATAATATTCTAAGAGTTTACAAAAAATTCAAACTTGCCAAAACCTTTTAATTAATTTAATAATGACTTTTTAATGCTAATTAAAGCCCTAAAAATCACTTTTAAATATTAAAAAGCCCTAAACAAAATTTTATAATTTGTAAACCTCAAATATGACCTAATTAAACTAAAAACTATTTTTTAAAAATTTTAAAACCAAATTAAACTATTTTTAAACTCCTAAAAACTATTAAAATCTATTAAATCTTAAATTAATTCTAAAAATTAATTGAAAAGCCTAAAAATTATTCTACAAATGGGAAAAGTCCTAATTAATGATATAGAACCTAGGAAAAATGAAAAAGAAATAAAAATTAAACTTTTTATTTTAATGAATAAAATAATATTAAAATAATCCAAAAAATTAAAAGTCCTCAAATAAATTCTAAAAAATTCTCAAAAATCCTAAATAATCTAACTAAGAAGAAAATGTAAACAAAAGTTTCTGAAACCTTTTAGTTAATTTTATATTAATTTTTAAAGTTGCTAAAAAACCCTAAAATTAAATAAAATCAAAAATTAAAGTTTTTGAAAACTTTTTTTATATGTAAACCTCAAAAATACAACTAGAAACCTAAAAACTATTTTTTTGTATTTTTATATTACTGTTTAATATTTTTAAATGACTTTCTAAAATTAAAAATAGAAATAATCCTATTAAATAATTAAATAAATGGAAAAATAAAACTTTTAGCCAGAAAAATCCCTAAACCTATTTAAAACCTAGGAAAAATGGAATAAGCTCAAAAAGTTTAATAAATAAGCTCAAATAAGCCAAAATGGTCACGGCTTATTTAACTGAGCTCTAACCAAAATACACTTAAGTATAATACAAAACCAAGTTTATCAGTCAAAGTCCCCAGGGCGCATTGGTTAGCACGTTTGGTTGTGAGAGGAGTGGCGCAGGTTCGAGTCCTGGCCACGTCCTTTTTGGTAATTATTTTTTTTTCTTTTTAGCTTTTAAAAAACTTAATCAATACCACTTATAAGCTCACAAACACGAATCCAAATCCAAAATTAACCAAGATTGAGCAATTTACAAGGAAATTAGTGCCCAGGTTTGGGTATGTTTCTGAAAATCAAGTGTGAGTGCACACTTGAACTTGAAAACCAAGAGGTCTTGGCTGTGCTTCTTTTTGGTGATGTTTTCTGGACAAGGGGGGGCACTCTTGTGCTCTTTGGAGCACAAGAAGTCAACAACAATCAAATACTAACACCTAGCACACCATTTAGTCACAATTCAATCACACAAAGGGAAAGCAAGTTGCTATGATGAAAAATCCAAGTCTGGTGGTCTGTTTAGGCTAGCAGATTGTACAAATGTGACTTTCAAAGGTCCATATCATGCACACAATAGCACCAAGTAGCACACAACATGCATACAATCCTAACTATCACTAACACTTAGCAGATTGCACAAATCAAGAACAATTTTTCATCAAAATAGGCAGAAACATGGTTTATGCAAATTTCAAACTCACTTATCCTTTTTAAACACACAATACTTGTTTCAATCTTTTCTAATCTCTCTTAACAGCTAACTACAACCTAACTTATCCTGATTTAATCCTTCTAACACCTTTTATAATTCAAATCAAACACTTTTCCCCTGCTAAATCCTAATGCCAAACACCCTGTTAAAATTTTAAACTAAAATTTTCAAATCAAAACCTATCAAAACTCCTACAAGCTGAACAATTTAGTATCTAACATGCATACCATCATATAATAACACAAATCAGTCACTTTTAACATGATATAGCAACAAATCAAGCAAAGCACATACACTTGCACTTTTTCTGAACTTTACAAAGGTAAAAGAAATTGTACCATAGGACCCTTACATCCAAGGGTCCTTGTGGTTGCTTAACCACCTCCTTCCAACACGGGTTGGAGCAGAACCTTCAACAAATCAACAAAGTTCCCCCTGAAAAAGAAAATCAACGAGAAAAAGCACAATAATCCAATATTCTACCTTCTTTCTGTTTTTCTTTCTTAAAAACTTACACAAATCTTTTCAAACTTCACACCACGTTTTAAAACCTATTAACTTTCAGAAAATGTGAGTTCTTGGTCCACTATCACTTTCCAAGAGACTCCACTTTCTGAAAATAGAAGAATTTTAAAAACCTTTTTGAAATCTTTCAAAAATCAAACTTAAACTTTCACAAATTTGGAACTCAGCCTTTTGCAAACAACTCAATACACAAACTTTTTAATAAGTATAAAAGGAATTATAATTGAATTTCTCAAACACCAAACTTTATAAAATTAAAAAAGGAATTACAAGAGATTTTGCAAAAAAACTGGAACAATGAAAATAGGTCACATGTCGACCTATTTATACAATCTTTGGACTATTCTAGAATGTAAATAAAAAAATACAAGTCCTAAAACCCTAATGCTGGAATTCTCAAATTTGCCCTTGGTCTTCTTGACGAATCTTGGTCAAAAGGCACCACCATGTGATTGACAGCCTTGATTTTCAATCCTGGACGTTTGTTTGAACTTGGAGGACAAGGGGTTGATCTTGATCGTTGATCTTGTCCCCTCCTAGGGTTGTGTGGAAAGAGACGGGTGCAGGGGAAGGGTGGGGAGAGGACCACAAGCCACGTGGAGGGTTTGTGTGAGGTGGGTTTAGGTGAGGATGTGTTTAATCAACAAACTGCACACTTTGAGCTAATATCCCTTTGGTTTGGGGTTGATTGAAACTGGAGGTTAATTAGGGTTCGTTGGGATTAAGGGGGGTTTTGATTTGTTTTGGGTTTAAAAACAGTTTAAATAACTGTTATGGGAGGGAAAAAAATAGTTAGTGGGGGGGTTTGACCATAATTGACCAGGTTTAAATATTAAACCGGGTTGGGTAATGGGTAATGGGCGGGTAGGTTAATGGGTTTGGGTTGGTGGGTGGGTAGGGTTGACGTGTCAGTGTGTGAGTGGTTGTGGGAGTTTGGTGTTTTGACAGGTTAGGTCCCCAGAGTATCAACTTCCTTTCTCTTTGTATTTAATACCCAACAGCGTTTGTTTTAGCCTTATCAATTTTGGAAACTTGTCAAAACTGGCACAAAACTTTCCAAAAACTTTTCCAAAGGGCTCCTTTTGTAATAACTTGATTTTCCAAGGGCTGATCTTGTATAATCTTCAAACTTTAAGGATCATACTTGTACATTTGATATTTTGAGGGTCAAATGTGACAAGTTCTTCAAAGATGAGGGGCCATTTTTGCCAATCTTCAATTCTTCAAGGGTAATTTTGCAAAATTCCAGACTTGGGCCCGGTTCATTGTGCGACTTCGTTTCCCGTGTTCGTTTTTGATTGATTCTTGTGTTCTTTTGCCAATTCCTCAATATCCGTACCTAAAAATACACAAGTAACAAACACGAGCATATATTTGGCATATTTTATGATATTTTGTGCAATTAAAGGCCGTTTTGGACGATGAGACCATGTATAAAAGCAATCTCATCACTCCCCCATACTAAACCATTGCCGTGCCCTCACGCAATGCTAAGAATAAAGTATCGAAGCATCTCCAAAATTTAATTTTATTCACTTTATTGAAATGATAACTAGCTACACACTATGATTACTACTACATGTGTTTTGGACATAATGTATGATTTTCATCGCAAAATGGGACGTTTAGGTTCATAGAATAAGAACACGTGAATGCTTCGTTAGAAATAATTTCATTGTCCTCGATTTTCACCCTAATTCCATGCCAAGCGTGCAACGAGATCATTGTCATTATAAGTTAGTAATGCTAACACTACTCATATGCCCTAATCACGTACTTATTCTCCCATTATTCCTAAGTTGTATCTCTTATATTTTATTATGTCTTAATGATCACGAGGATACATCATTGACTTATGCGATAATAGAGATTTAGGTCTAAAAATAGAGTCCTAACGGTGTAACTAAGACCATCAAATCAATAACCCCTCCTAATAGACAACGATGTTAAAAAATTAAGTTGACAAGAAGAATCGATAAACACGGTTTTATAACGGTTTTGAACATGAGACTTATTACCAAGACTTTTATACGCCCCCTAACGGAAGGACCTTATTATCTTTGGTTTACCTCCATCTTTTATTCAACTTCGCCATGAAGCTTTTATTATGACTTCGGTCTTGCCTTGCCTTTTATTATCCGCCATCATCGGTGGTTTTATTAGCCAAAGACGTATATCCTCACGCTAAAGCGAATTTTGGATCTTTAAAGCTTCGAAGATTAAGGCTTGATTCACTTTCAATTTTGCATAGATTTTAGGCCTTGTGGGGCTTCAAATTGTTTGCTTGATTTAGGTGAGCACTTGAAATCTTATTATTGGGTGAAGCTTTCGATTATTCGGGTGCCAATGCTTCAAAACCGTGACGCTGGCGATACCTTAATGTCTTCCCAATTTAATTACACGGAAGCTACTAGAAAAGACTAGAAACCCAACAATCCTAACTAAACCGCTAAGTCAATATTTATTAAGCAAAAAATATTTACATGCGAAGGGAGAATAAGCAAACAACGAGAAGACATGAGTTTTTGAAAGAATACGAGTACTCTACGTTTAGCATAGTAACTTATAATTAACTCTATCATTTCTCGTCCTCATTTAAGAGACTTAGCCTAATATGTAGTTAAGGAATCAAAGGTAAGTGCTCAACACGCACGGTCGAATCAAAAATTACTCTTATTCTCGCCATCGGAAAATCTACATTCGTGTCTTAAACACTTATGAAACATGAGAAAAATTTTAAAATTTGGCCATTTTTAGCCTTATTTTGCAAGAAAACGATAACAAAACGATAAACTTTGGAAAGCGTGAAGGTTTGGCAAGGCAAGTATCTATTCACCCCCCCATACTAAAGTTAAACATTGTCCTCAATGTTTCGAGTCTAGGGGTGCAAACACCCCCATACTAGAGACGTAGTCGAATGCCTAATCTAGCATGGAAAGGGTGTAACCAATAAGTAATAGCCGTTTATGAAGTGTGCTATAAACCTAAGGTTAGAACATAAAAGGATATCATATGTGGATATTGGGAAAGGCCTCCAAAGCAAACGATCGAGTGCTCCCATGAAACGAACACGAGAGGCTCCAATCGTGAAGATGATGATCTAAAAGACACAATGCACAAACAACCACGGAACAAAGGTTGGAAGGGCACAAATCCCCTCACATTAAACTAATTAGAAAGCAATAATATGTACATGGATAAGCATGGGTCTCCCCCACGAGGCACCTTGTTTTTGATAACCGAGTCAAAAGCTCGACTCGAATCCCCATAAATGTGATCATTTAGGGATAATCATGGTTTGGTCAATTTTTGGTGGGGCTTACATGATAAACAAGGCCCAAAAGTACGTGGAGTACTTTAAAAATCCGATAAACGTATACCGGGGTCAAAGATAGCGTCCTCGTTTTCGGATGAAAGACGAGACAACACAACTCCAACACAAATCCCAATGGGATAGAAGAAAATAGGAGAGAAGAAATAGAAGGGTGGGACAATGGGTAAGTCAACAACAACTTGAGTCACTCGAGGTAAACTCGCACCAATCAAATGAAAAGATTTTCCATTTATTGCATCGGTGGAAGACCGAGATTTCCCTATATAAGCAATTCCAGGATCAAATATCTCGTCCTCGGTGGAGAAAGGGGAGGGAACATAAGGGGCTTCCCCCACACTAGGTCCACACAAAGCATCGTCAAAAGGGAAAGACGAGCTTGTAGCACTCAAGACACGCGGTGATGACGTAGTTAGAATAGTAGAAAAATCCTTTAAATTAGATTCAAAATCTTTTCCTTTTTCATCTTTAACACTCTCCTTGTGAAAACCCGATTTAATTATGTCAAAAATATTTGGTGTATCTAAAACAATGTTAGTCACACTAAAAATTCTCACATTTTGAAAGCGTTTTGGTTTAGGTGGTGGCAAGTTTTCAAATCTTTTGTCAACGAAGAAAACCTCCCCATCGGGATCAACGTATTCATCATCCGAAGAATCACTCGAGATTGGAATTATCGGCTTAACACTCTTAACCTCCATCGGCGGAGGGGACGGAACTTCATTTTTCTCAACTCCTAAAACTCTATTTGAAATCCTTTGACAAATGTTTTTGATTGGATTGACATTGTACAAAGATGTGATAGAATACACATGAGAAAGAGTGGAGTTTTGGGTTGCATTAATGACGAGTTCTTCCTCATTGAAACGAAGAGTGATTTTTCTTGCATGCACATCGATAAGTGCTCTCGAGGTATCCAAAAAAGATCGACCTAAAATTAACGGAACTTTAGGATCGATGGGAATATCAACAACAATGAAGTCCACGGGATAATAGAATTTCCCAACTTTCACAAAGACGTCCTCGGCAACTCCACAAGCTAGAATCGTAGAATGATCGGCCATTTCGATTGACATTCTTGAAGGAGTGAGATTTGGAAGATTGAGCGACTTAAAAATCTCGAGAGGCATCAAATTAATACTAGCACCAAGATCGGCCAAGGCGTAGCATTCTTCCATGTCTTGGATAGCACATGGGATTAAAAATTTTCCAGGATCACCGACTTTTTGAGGTATGTGGCTTAGAAAAACCGAAGAACAACTAGACAATTTTTGCAATTTTTCTTTGTTATTCAACATACTTTTGAAGTTCGCGGCAAATCGAGGCATCATGACTAAGGCGTCGGCAAAACTTATATTGAAATGCAAGTCACGAAACATTTTCATAAAAAGTTCAAATTGATAATTATTTCGTTCTTGTGCCTTTTCCTTGTCTCGTCTTGATGGGTAGGGTAAAGGTAGTGTGGGTTGGGGCAAATTAGGCATAGGCATCGACCTTGGAATCTCGGGTTCCATGATGGGTATTGGTTCAACCGTAGGTGTGGTTTGAGCGGTACTTCGTGGGCTTTGAATGTGCTCCTTTTCAACCACAACCTCGGGTTCTTTCTCTTTTTCCTTCTCCATAGAAGTACTTGGACGAGAAATGGGTTCTTTGAAAGTTTTACCACTACGAGTGGTAATAACCTTCAATTCTCCTTTCGGGTTCACGATGGTATCACTAGGAAGACCACCCGAAGAAGAGGGCTTACACATGATAGCTTCAAACATTTTAGCCATTCGATCTTCAAACTTAGATTGCCTAGCATCCGCTTTCAACAATTCTTGCTTAATCTCATGTTGTCCTTGCTCCATTTTTTGTTGATTTTGTTGGAGTCGTGTGACATTTCCTTCCATTTTATTAGCATGAGTTTTAAGTTCATTAGCAAGTTCGGTTTTAAGCTCGTTTTTCAATTCGGATCTTAAGCTAACCATTTCACGTTGCATGTTGTCAAACTTAGCATCATTAGCTTTAGCATAATTCAAAAATTATCCTTGAAGATTTTTGGTGTGATCGTTTTGAAAACCTTGGGCATTAGTTTGAAAATCACGGTTTTGGTTTTGGTTAGAAATTTGCCCATTTCCACTTTGGTAATTACCTTTGTTATAGTTTCTTTGATTTCCTTGGTAATTTCCACCTTGATTGTTGTTGTTGCGATAATTATTAGCATTTTGATTGGGTTGAGCTTGATTTGAACGTGAACCTTGACCTATTTGGTTATAAGTTCCCGTGGCTACAAAAGCATTCGAAGTGTTACCATCCGCGGTAATGCACTCGGATAAATCATGAGCTCCCCCACACGACAAACAACTTTTAGAAACCGCTTTAACCGAAGCGGTGTTGGAAGCTTCTTGAGCCTTCCAATGGGACATAAGGTTTGCAAATCTATCGAAAAATCGGTTTTCTTCATTTGCTTCATCATGTAATGCATTGATACTTTGAGACGATGATGAGCCCCTTTTGGCAACACTCGGTGTGTGACGAGGGCTATAAACCTTAGACCTATTCTCGATTATGACCAAAGCTTCTTCAACCGTTTTACACAAAAAATTACCACCCGCGGCGGCATTTAAATAATCTCTTTCATGATCGTTAAGTCCATTGTAAAACGTGTCGATTTGGTGCAAATCGGAAAAACCATGATGAGGACATTCGTGTAACATCTCCTTAAACCTATTCCAAGCCGTAGAAAAACTTTCATTTGATTCTTGTGAAAATTTAGAAATCTCGTTCTTCAAATGCGTAGTCTTAGAGGGCGGAAAAAATTGGTTCACGAACTTCGAAACGAGATCCTTCCACGTCAATATAGAATTGGGTGGCTCTTTCTCTAACCAAATTTTAGCGGGCCCCGCTAAGGAATACGGAAATAACATCATCTTAATCGAGTCATTCGAGACATCCTTGAATTTGCACGTGGCGGTAAGACGATTAAATTGGCGGATATGGTTGTGAGGATTGTCCTTCTCATCACCACGGAATTTGTTGTTTTGGATCATCGACAACAAACCCGTTTTAACTTCAAAATTCTCCGCAAGGATTGCGGGAATTACAATAGCTTCTCCATAACCCTCGGTGGGTGCTTGAAGTAACTCCATCATAGTTCGATTCGCCATGGTTGGTTCTTCTCGTACAATGGGTTCGTCAATAGGAGACTCCTCACTAGAAAGAGTGAGTGATTTGTTTCTTCGTTTACGAGCACGTCTAGCTTTAGAGCGAGTTTGCATAAACGTCACGTACAACGAGAAGGCGAGCAAAGAAGATTCTTTTTGGTATTTTGTGTTTTTTCAATTTTTTTTTGTGGTTTTTGATGGTATTAACTTTTTTGGAATTGGTGAATGTATTAAGTAGACAATGAGTCCACAAATCTCCTCACTTAATCAAATCTCTTGATTAAAAAGGCCTCAAGGAATGAAAACGATCACGTGGAGTGAACGCCTTCGATGACTTTAGAACGATGGTGGAACACCAAATCGTTCAAGAGGGTTTAATCAAATGGAAACCAAGAAAATATATATGATATGTAATAATACTTTGGGCGGCAAAACCCTCGATTCACTCTCAAAATCAAATACGCACAAGCAAGCGGAGGAAACGAGGCGGCGCTAAGCACTTAAGAGCCTTTTTCCTTTAGGTTGTGAAATACAACCGCCTTATACCCACCTTATAGTTTGTATTATCAAGATTAAGCTTCACGAAAGTATTTATCTATTTTTGCCTTTTTTTCTTTGGTTTGAGATTCGAATACAATGATTGGGTAATGACCTCCCAAGTCAAGGTTGTGATTGCTCACGTATTTGGAGTACTTGTGTATTTATTGTTCTACGTATACAATATAGTAATAGTATTCACACAAAAACCGAAAAACGATAATACGTATTAATAGAGTGCTATTAATACAATTATATTTATGGCTAATATATAAAAACAACAATGGTCAATCAAAACACAACACGCCTCCCCGGCAGCGGCGCCATTTTTGATGTAGAAGATTTTTGTATATACTTTATTTTAGGAAAAACAAAGCAACACAAAAAGCGGTAAGTATTAAGCGTCGGTTTAGGAAAACCAAGCACTTATGACCCTATGAGTGGGGATCGTTCTCTCGAGGAGGCACGTGTGTTGTGTAATGAATGATTGATTATGTTTTTGATTATTAATGAGAAGAAAAGAAGAAAAAATGACGAAGACGAAAAAAATTAGAAAAATAAGGCAAAACACTACTAGAAAGTTACGACGAATAACGTGAAAAACACAAAATTTAAAATTTTAATCTAAAAATTCCTAAAAATTACTAAAAACTCCCAAATAATATTCTAAGAGTTTACAAAAAATTCAAACTTGCCAAAACCTTTTAATTAATTTAATAATGACTTTTTAATGCTAATTAAAGCCCTAAAAATCACTTTTAAATATTAAAAAGCCCTAAACAAAATTTTATAATTTGTAAACCTCAAATATGACCTAATTAAACTAAAAACTATTTTTTAAAAATTTTAAAACCAAATTAAACTATTTTTAAACTCCTAAAAACTATTAAAATCTATTAAATCTTAAATTAATTCTAAAAATTAATTGAAAAGCCTAAAAATTATTCTACAAATGGGAAAAGTCCTAATTAATGATATAGAACCTAGGAAAAATGAAAAAGAAATAAAAATTAAACTTTTTATTTTAATGAATAAAATAATATTAAAATAATCCAAAAAATTAAAAGTCCTCAAATAAATTCTAAAAAATTCTCAAAAATCCTAAATAATCTAACTAAGAAGAAAATGTAAACAAAAGTTTCTGAAACCTTTTAGTTAATTTTATATTAATTTTTAAAGTTGCTAAAAAACCCTAAAATTAAATAAAATCAAAAATTAAAGTTTTTGAAAACTTTTTTTATATGTAAACCTCAAAAATACAACTAGAAACCTAAAAACTATTTTTTTGTATTTTTATATTACTGTTTAATATTTTTAAATGACTTTCTAAAATTAAAAATAGAAATAATCCTATTAAATAATTAAATAAATGGAAAAATAAAACTTTTAGCCAGAAAAATCCCTAAACCTATTTAAAACCTAGGAAAAATGGAATAAGCTCAAAAAGTTTAATAAATAAGCTCAAATAAGCCAAAATGGTCACGACTTATTTAACTGAGCTCTAACCAAAATACACTTAAGTATAATACAAAACCAAGTTTATCAGTAAAAGTCCCCAGGGCGCATTGGTTAGCACGTTTGGTTGTGAGAGGAGTGGCGCAGGTTCGAGTCCTGGCCACGTCCTTTTTGGTAATTATTTTTTTTTCTTTTTAGCTTTTAAAAAACTTAATCAATACCACTTATAAGCTCACAAACACGAATCCAAATCCAAAATTAACCAAGATTGAGCAATTTACAAGGCAATTAGTGCCCAGGTCTGGGTATGTTTCTGAAAATCAAGTGTGAGTGCACACTTGAACTTGAAAACCAAGAGGTCTTGGCTGTGCTTCTTTTTGGTGATGTTTTCTGGACAAGGGGGGGCACTCTTGTGCTCTTTGGAGCACAAGAAGTCAACAACAATCAAATACTAACACCTAGCACACCATTTAGTCACAATTCAATCACACAAAGGGAAAGCAAGTTGCTATGATGAAAAATCCAAGTCTGGTGGTCTGTTTAGGCTAGCAGATTGTACAAATGTGACTTTCAAAGGTCCATATCATGCACACAATAGCACCAAGTAGCACACAACATGCATACAATCCTAACTATCACTAACACTTAGCAGATTGCACAAATCAAGAACAATTTTTCATCAAAATAGGCAGAAACATGGTTTATGCAAATTTCAAACTCACTTATCCTTTTTAAACACACAATACTTGTTTCAATCTTTTCTAATCTCTCTTAACAGCTAACTACAACCTAACTTATCCTGATTTAATCCTTCTAACACCTTTTATAATTCAAATCAAACACTTTTCCCCTGCTAAATCCTAATGCCAAACACCCTGTTAAAATTTTAAACTAAAATTTTCAAATCAAAACCTATCAAAACTCCTACAAACTGAACAATTTAGTATCTAACATGCATACCATCATATAATAACACAAATCAGTCACTTTTAACATGATATAGCAACAAATCAAGCAAAGCACATACACTTGCACTTTTTCTGAACTTTACAAAGGTAAAAGAAATTGTACCTTAGGACCCTTACATCCAAGGGTCCTTGTGGTTGCTTAACCACCTCCTTCCAACACGGGTTGGAGCAGAACCTTCAACAAATCAACAAAGTTCCCCCTGAAAAAGAAAATCAAAGAGAAAAAGCACAATAATCCAATATTCTACCTTCTTTCTGTTTTTCTTTCTTAAAAACTTACACAAATCTTTTCAAACTTCACACCACGTTTTAAAACCTATTAACTTTCAGAAAATGTGAGTTCTTGGTCCACTATCACTTTCCAAGAGACTCCACTTTCTGAAAATAGAAGAATTTTAAAAACCTTTTTGAAATCTTTCAAAAATCAAACTTAAACTTTCACAAATTTGGAACTCAGCCTTTTGCAAACAACTCAATACACAAACTTTTTAATAAGTATAAAAGGAATTATAATTGAATTTCTCAAACACCAAACTTTATAAAATTAAAAAAGGAATTACAAGAGATTTTGCAAAAAAACTGGAACAATGAAAATAGGTCACATGTCGACCTATTTATACAATCTTTGGACTATTCTAGAATGTAAATAAAAAAATACAAGTCCTAAAACCCTAATGCTGGAATTCTCAAATTTGCCCTTGGTCTTCTTGACGAATCTTGGTCAAAAGGCACCACCATGTGATTGACAGCCTTGATTTTCAATCCTGGACGTTTGTTTGAACTTGGAGGACAAGGGGTTGATCTTGATCGTTGATCTTGTCCCCTCCTAGGGTTGTGTGGAAAGAGACGGGTGCAGGGGAAGGGTGGGGAGAGGACCACAAGCCACGTGGAGGGTTTGTGTGAGGTGGGTTTAGGTGAGGATGTGTTTAATCAACAAACTGCACACTTTGAGCTAATATCCCTTTGGTTTGGGGTTGATTGAAACTGGAGGTTAATTAGGGTTCGTTGGGATTAAGGGGGGTTTTGATTTGTTTTGGGTTTAAAAACAGTTTAAATAACTGTTATGGGAGGGAAAAAAAATAGTTAGTGGGGGGGTTTGACCATAATTGACCAGGTTTAAATATTAAACCGGGTTGGGTAATGGGTAATGGGCGGGTAGGTTAATGGGTTTGGGTTGGTGGGTGGGTAGGGTTGACGTGTCAGTGTGTGAGTGGTTGTGGGAGTTTGGTGTTTTGACAGGTTAGGTCCCCAGAGTATCAACTTCCTTTCTCTTTGTATTTAATACCCAACAGCGTTTGTTTTAGCCTTATCAATTTTGGAAACTTGTCAAAACTGGCACAAAACTTTCCAAAAACTTTTCCAAAGGGCTCCTTTTGTAATAACTTGATTTTCCAAGGGCTGATCTTGTATAATCTTCAAACTTTAAGGATCATACTTGTACATTTGATATTTTGAGGGTCAAATGTGACAAGTTCTTCAAAGATGAGGGGCCATTTTTGCCAATCTTCAATTCTTCAAGGGTAATTTTGCAAAATTCCAGACTTGGGCCCGGTTCATTGTGCGACTTCATTTCCCGTGTTCGTTTTTGATTGATTCTTGTGTTCTTTTGCCAATTCCTCAATATCCGTACCTAAAAATACACAAGTAACAAACACGAGCATATATTTGGCATATTTTATGATATTTTGTGCAATTAAAGGCCGTTTTGGACGATGAGACCATGTATAAAAGCAGTCTCATCAAGCACATCGATGAAATTCACGGATTCGGGCTCATTGGGAAGTTTGGAAAGTTTACCCATGTTAAAGACGATTTTATCATCCCCGACCCTCATGATAAGTTCACCCGCGGCTACATCGATTAATGTACGCCCGGTTCTCAAGAAAGGTCGTCCCACAATTAAGGGAACACGGGGATCCATTTCATAGTCGACGACGACGAAATCGGCGGGAAAAGTGAATTTGTCGACTCCTACGAAAACATCCTCAGCTATCCCCACCGGATAAGCAACCGTACGGTTAGCTAATTCCAATGTCATACGAGTGGGGACTAGCTCGGGTAAAGATAATTGTTTCCACACGGACAATGGCATAAGATTGATACTCGCTCCGAGATCCGCCAAGGCCATACAATTCTCAACACCCGGAAAATTACAAGGAATAAGGAATCGACCGGGATCTCCTAATTTAACCGGTAATTTTCTCAAAAGAACCGCGGAACAATTCTCATTCAATTGGGTATTGGCGATATCAAGCAACTTTTCCTTATCACTTAAAAGATCTTTAAACATCTTAGCGTACTTAGGCATGTGAGCGAGCGCCTCGGCAAAGGTGATATTAAAATTCAATTGTTTGAACATTTTTAGCAAGTTCGAAACTTGAATATCATCCTTATTCTTCAATTTCTCTTTCCGCAATCTTGAGGGATAAGGTATATTGGGTTGAGATGAAGGCTTTGGAGTGGATTGCTCACTCACATCCTTTGGAGGAGGAGGAGTAGAAATAGAAGGTGAAGGAACCGGTTTTGGAACCGAAGGTGGGGTATAAAAATTGGGTATCGGTGGAACATAAGGTGTAGACGAATGCATAACGGGAGGTATGTCACAAGTGGAAGAAGAAGGAGTTTGTGTCGAAGAAGAAGGAATCTCGGGTCCTTGGTTAGGTGGGGAAGGTTCTACGGTGGTCTTACCGCTCCTAGTAGTGATAGCATTAACATTAGCCCTAGGATTGGTCACGGTGTTCGAGGGAAGGGTACCTTGGGGACGAAAGGTTTGAATCATAGTCAAAAACTTCTTATCGGTCGATTCTTGCATCTCTCTCATCATTCGTTCATGGTCGGATAATTTTTGAAGAACCAAGTCCATTTGAGGATTATGCATATTCATTTGATTGTAACCTTGATTATTAAAACCTTGGTTTTGATATTGATTAGAACCTTGATTAAATCCTTGATTTTGAAAACTTTGGTTATTATATACTTGATTATTCAACCCTTGGTTTTGCCCTTGAAAATTCCCTTGATTTTGATTAAAACCCCGTTGATTAGTATTTCCTTGAAAATTACCCCGTTGAGGAGCTTGGTTCCTATTTTGGGCGGGTGGGGGTGGTCTTTGTGGTGCTACAAAACCCGGGGGAGCCAAATAGTTATTAGACTTGTAAGACAAATGGTTAACATCAACATTTGGTTTGAATTGAACCCGATCAAGTTCATTGTTATTATAAGCATAAACTTCTTGTTGATCATTGTAAACCTTGTCACAATTAAAGTATGAATGTGGTCCTCCACAAGTTTCACATGTCTCAGTTTTTTCTTTCACGGCATGCACATGTGTAGTGAGGGCGTCGGTTCTTAAAGCGAGTGTCTCAACAAGCGAAGTAAGTTTATTAATTCGATCATCCACCTCAATATTACTCGTACTAGCACTTGCCATATTAGCCCTAACACTTTTGGTTTGCACTTTTGCTTTGTTCTCAGTAATGGCCCAAGCCTCGTTCATTGTTTTCACAAGAATATTACCCCCCGCGGCACTATTAAGTGAGTCTTGGTCGTTTAGAGTTAAACCATTATAAAACGTGTTGATTTGATGAACTTTAGTAAAACCGTGTTGTGGACATTTTCTCAAAAGATCTTTAAAACAATCCCAAGCCTCACTAAACGTTTCCCCATATTTTTGCTCAAAATTGATTATTTCATTCCTTAAGGAAGTGGTCCGTGATGGTGGGAAAAAGTAGTTAATGAACTTGGTCTCTAAGTCGATCCATGTGGTAATACTTTGGGGTGGTTCCTTGTCAAGCCAAATCCGGGCTTGTCCTTCAAGGGAAAAAGGAAAAAGTTGGAGGCGAACGGCCTCTTGGGGCACCCCATTGTATTTGACGGTATTAGCTAATTAGATGAAACGTTTGATATGAGCGTGTGAGTCATCATTAGTACGGCCTAAAAATGGTGTAGCGGAAACCATTTGAATAAAACCCGATTTAAGTTCAAAATGATTAGCTCCAATATTTGGCACCACAATCGCGTCATCGTTTCCTTCAACGTGAGATTGTAGAATCTCAATCATTGGTCGATTATCCGTTGCCATCGTATTGTTGAAAGCTCGATTCTCGGGATCGGCTTTAATGACGGTCTTTTTGTTTTTCTTCTTCTTCTTTTTAGAAGAATTAGAAGTATTTGGTACACCAATCGGTATGTATGTACGCGCGCGAGTGCGCATACAATTAAAACTTTGGAATGAGGTAGGTGACCTCGGTCGACTTTGAGAGGAAAAGGATTTTCCCTCTCGAGGAGCAATATGAAAAATCTACAAAAATATATACGTAAAATACTACTTGAGTTGGCAAACCAATAATCGGTCGTCCCTCTCAATATACGCACAAGCAAGCGGGGAAACGAGCTGGCACAAAGCACTTAAAAACATTTTTCCTTAGACGGCCTTTTATAGCGCGTCGCCTTATACCCACCTTATAGTTTGTATATATCGAGTTCAAACGTCTTACTAGTATTTATCTATTTTGCCCTTTTTTCTCGTAATGGATTCGAATACAATAGTTAGGTGATGAAATCCCAACTAAGGCCTTATTTGATAAGTAGGTAATTTATTGTGCTACGTAATATAATATAATAAAAGAAAAATCTTTTTGTATTTTTAGAAAAATATATATTCACAAGAAAAATGAAAGAAATCGAATCGAAAAATTAACACTAATACGTAATATTTTTGGTGTAATACGTTTAGGAAAACATATTACTTTTGATTTTTTTAATTTTTTTGGTGCAATTCTTAGGAAAGAAATTGCTTTTCTGATTTTTTAATTTTTGTAATTTTATGTTTTTGATTTTTTTTTTGTGTTTTTGATTTTTTTTTTGTGCAAGAAATGTAACGTTCAAAGGATGAACGGATCCCAAAATCCAAACGTCTTCACGAAAAAATCGTCAATCGTACGAGCGAAGCGGCAGCGGCGCCATTTTGAAACTAGGATTTTTAGTCCTTTTAATTAAGTTCGTTATTCCTCGATTCGACTCGAATTGATTTCCGGTTTAACGTAAAATTATATTTGTTTTTGGTGACAAATATTTTTTTTGATTTTTTTAAACTAAAAGACTAATTAATCTAAAAAAAAACTTAAGCATTAAAAATCTAATTAAAACTAATTTTAATAAACAAACTACTTTAAAATAAATCTAATTTGAAATGAATCTAATTTAAATCTAATTAAACTATTTTGAAAACTTAATGTAAAAAAAAAACTTAATTTTATAAAAAAACTAGATTAATTTAACTATTTCTAAAATAATGTAAATAAAAACTAATCTTAAATAAACAAAATTAAAATGAAAGGTAATTTTAAATTACAAAAGTAACTAAAATATTTTTTTATCTTTTTATATTTTATAAAAACTGAATATAAATAAACTATGTAATTACTTTTAATTAAAATTTAAATAAACTTAATCTATTATTAAACTAATTAAAATCTGACAGAATTAAAGATCCTATATTAATTTCCTAATGTAAACTAATAAACAAAAAGTACCCTAGCTGAGTTGGGTGGGACGTTGTCTTCTAATCGAGAGGTCACAGGTTCGAGTCCCTGAGTGGACGGATTTTTGCTAGTTATTATTTTAACTTTTTGGAACTGTTGATTTTTGGACAAAGTAGACCTCAGACCAATTGGGTCTGAGGAGTGTGCAGTATAACAAAGATCAAAAACCAAATAAGCAGCCAAAAAAAATAGAAACCAAAATAAGCTGATAAGACCAAATAAGCTAAGCAGTTAAGTGTCAAAAGCTAAATGAGACAAAGACCAATAAGCTAACTAACAGGAATCAAATAAGCAAACATAAGCTGAAAACCAAAACCAAACAGTCCACTATAACCAAACAGGCAAATAAGCAGCAAGACAAAAAGCTAATAAATCTAAAATAAAATAAGCACTAGACGATTAAGCAGATTGCAGATAAACAAAAGAGGAGAATAAGCAACTCAAATCCGATCTAAACTAACTGAATAACAGACCAAATAAGCAGTACCTAAAAGCAGAAACATAAAAGCAAATAGCGAACAAAATTAATCCTAATAAACTCAATAAGCATAAGCAGGTTTAAACCGACAATAAGTAAAACCAACTAGTCCTATAACCAGCAGATCTAGCCTACTGAAAACCCTATCACAAGCAGATCAACGCAAAACCAAACGAAGGTTATACTAAAAGCAGACTAACATAAGCAGTTCTAAACGACTCGAAAACCAAACAAGGCAAAAGCAGATAGCAACTATTAACTATTTTATCTAAATAAAACTTATAAAAAAATAATAAAAGAAAATGAACCTTTTGACGATAGCCTTTGGGACGTAGCGTCGCGCTGAGCGAGCTTAAACCGAAACGAAACGCCAAAAACCTCCGTTACTTATCAACGACATCAACAATAGTGAACCAAAACAAACTCCAACAAACGCAAATCATGAAGATTACACGATGGAGGGAGGGTTTTTATAGGGATCCCCTGAACCTTCTAGGCATCCTTGGTGACCACGGCTTGCGATCTTGGCCGCTAATCTTCATTCTCTCTCTCTTTCTTCTAATCTTGCTTGATCAAACGGCTGTAATCACTCGAGTGCCTCGGATTGCCAGGGTGGAAGGGATTTGTGTTAGTTTTGTTGTTTCTGATTGGTGGGATTTGGGAGATGAGGTGTTAACACAAATCAAATAAAGCCACATACTCTTGCCTCTCCACTCTCTCTTCCGAATCAATAGGGGAATTAATTCCCAACACGTGATAATCACGTGACATCAAAAACCCCATATCAATTAACTTTTTTTACCCAATTAGGGTTTATGAACAGTGATGATTTTTTACTGGTTTGGGTGAAAAATGGGATGGGGAAGAAAGGTGGCTTTGGGAATATCGATTTTTTTGATAATGTGTGAAAGTGGAATAAACTTGTAAATAAAAGATGAGTGGGTGAGGTTACGTTTTGTCGAATATGGTAGGTGGAAAAAAAAACGTGTGGATGTGGGATGATAATTGGTCTGTTTAATTGTGGTGAGTGGATATGAGTGCTAAAAGTTTACGTTTTTTTAATTGAAGTAAAACAAACCTAGGCCCAACATCCGTCCCATTTATTTTGTTAATTCACATTTGGGCTTTAGGCCAAAATCACAACATCCGTTACATTTGTTTTGTCAATTGGGCCATTAGATGGACTTGTCAAAGAAGTATCCAAAATTGGGCTTTTCAGGCCCAATAAGCCCACGTGGGTCCCATTTGGTCTATAAACTTGACAAATTATTAAATCCACGAGAGTTGAGCTCGGTTTTGGCTTCTAAGATCTTTTTCTTCATTCTCGTGTCGGTTTACATCGATTTCCGTGATCTTTGCACACTTTTGGACTTTTGATCTTGTCTTTGACTCTTTCTTGACTTTTCTTCGACATTTGACCGTGAAATCCCGTGTTTTCTCTTCTTTTCACCATTTGTACCTATTTAAACACAAGAACACAAAACCACGCGTAATTCCGACATTTAAGATGTAAAACACATGATTAGGGTCTTGTTTTTACTTGATTTTAGTGGCAAAAGGATAAGTGTTTACACACTTATTAGGCTCTAAGCCCAAGACAAGCTAAGCCCGGTCCCAAGAAACAAGCCCACGAGCCCACCAAGCTCGTGGGTATATAAACCCTCTTCCATGTGTGGAAGAGAGTGTTGATTACGTTTACTTTCTCTCTCTAAAGGATTAACCTTCCACCATTCTCTCTACTTTATCTGTCTAACTTCTATCTATTTCTATCATATGTATTATGTTATGGATTGATTGGGATTACCATTTATGAGTTAGAATATCATTGTGAAATTGTTACTGTTGGAAATCCACTTTATGTGACGACATTTAAAAATTCCAATAAGTTATCATAGTCACACGCGTAGGAACTAGACTAGGAAACGTTGTATAGTAAATACGCGTGTGACTATAAATACTCCTCCAAGGCTTCCAAGGAGGGGTTGTTGTTTGTGTTTTTCTATCTTCATTTTATAAATTGTCTTTCTCTCTCTAGAAACACATACTACCACCTCTCTCTCTCTATCTAACCATGGCTACCACCATCCACCACCCACCTAGACCACCGGATCTAGTAAAATAGCAAGCCTACATTTGGCATCAGAGCCGACGGTTCAATCCTTGGATCGTTTGTGTTTTTATTTATTATTTTGGTGGTCTAAACTTTTTTTTGGTATAAATCTGTTATTTTATGTCACGATGGTCAGTTTTTCTTTGTCACGGTTCTGTCATTTATGGGTTCATCAGTCACGTTTTTATCTCGGTTCATCAATCACATTTTTGTCTAGTCTCATCAGTCTATTGTTTCACTTTTCTGGTCAACAGTCAAACTAGCCATTTTTTTCTAGATCTGGTATTAAAAGTTTTTCTGGTTTTCTTAGTTTTTTATGAAGATGAAGATAAACACCAGATCCAGAAAACCTAGATCTAGAAATCCCGGAAAAGGACAATCTGGATAAGGTTGTTGTAACATTGCGTGAATGGTTTTATAGCAAATATTGCGAGAATGGTTTTATAAAAAACATTGTGAGATTGAATTTTTTACAATATTCTGAAATCTGTTTCTATATTGAGAGATGTGTATTTTTACGTTATTCCAAAATCTGTTTGAATATAGCGAAATGGTTTTATAAAATACATTCCGAAATGTTTTAAACATTCCTAAATTATTTCATGAAACAATTCCTAAAAGTGACATAACTCCTCATTGTGAAACACTGGATCTGTTTCAAAAAGAATAACATCCCGAGAATCGATCTATATTATCCAACATACTAATAACTCCAACAACCAAATCATTATATCTTAATCCCATTGTCTCCTATCTCTATTCCACATCTAGACTCGAACAAGAAAATATAATTAATCAAGATCTCAGTTTCGTGCTTGCATGCAATTGATCTATTAAAGATCTATAACACGACAGCAACATCATCATGGATCTGTGTTGATTGAATGAAACCAATCTCTTTTAATTTTCAAAATTAAAGAATTATATAAACAACAGTGTTTACATCCTTTCTTTGTTTCGATTGCCTCTAAAAATCGACATGCAATCAATACCAAACCTACCCGGGATCTTTACATAAAGATCTTGAAGCAATGAATTCTTCATCTCCTTGTTTCGTTCGAATTGACAATGTGTATGGTTTGCTGTTAGCCGTAGATAATCAAAAGGATTCGAGTGTTGATTCGTTTATTGGGTGCACTAATCTGGTTTGTTCATGCTTTGATGAGGATGAAGAGTTTGATATATGGAGAGGTTGTGTGGTTGGTGATGATTATTGTCATATACGATTAATTCATCATGAGAAGGATGATAAATCGTGTTGTATATCGTGTCTGATTGTTGAACAGAAAAGATGGGATATGATTATTTCTAGTTAAGATGAGTGCTCAGCAGAGAAGAAAGAGACGGAGGACTTTTATTTTTGAAGTGGTGCGGAGGTTTTGTGAGATTAGGATAAAGTAATATGGGTCGGGTTGTTACAAGACCGGGTATCATAAGTTAATTATCCCTAAAATATATATTAAATGAGACGGGATGAGATTAAATTAAAATGGGACAAACACGTGACATGTCATAATATTGCATGTGACCGACAAAGACTTGACCTCTTTCATCAGATCTACAACATGCGTCTAGTTTGACTTTTTCAAACGTGTTAAAATCCTACATGTAGGGTACTCTACACGTATTGTGATTGTCAAATATTCTTTTCATATGGGGGACGTGTAATGCTTACATTCATGTAAAAAATGGTGTACATATAATCAACATTCAACTTTTCTTTTCATGGAAAAAGAAAAATTAAATTTTGTTTCCCAAGTGTGATGCTCGCAATTTTTAAAGTGTGATACTCGCATTTTTTTAAATACATTTCATGTTGAAGATTATGATGAAAAATGTTTCGGATTGAGCCGTTGTTTATCAATGCCGAGTGTTAAACCAATGTGGTTTGACAAAGACCGAGAAAAGTGGCTAGATTTAAATTTGAATTTTAGTGGCTACGGATATAATCGGGTTATCATTATTTGAAATTGAAGATGGATTTTTCGAAGGCGTGTTCTTATTTTATCTGTGAAATCGGGGTTGGTTGGATGAATTATTTCGATGATAACTTGCTCGTGCTTAATCATTAGGATGAAGACTTGTTTATCTAGTTTCCGGGTTCGGGGTGGTTGGTTGATGACCTGGATAACTATCACTTAATGAGCTACATTGTTGTACTCAGTGTCACGCACATATTCGATGTGGATAATTTTAAGAGGTGTTGTGCTTATATACTTCTTCAGTAATGTATTCAGTACTTAGAAATTTCTCAGCAAGGAAATTTCGCCACCGTTCCTCATTCAACAATAATGCAAGCTTAAGTCACAAGATCGAGGAATTTTTATTCAATTTCACGTTTGGCATATCTGATTTTCTCCTTCAGTGGTCACTTCAAATAGCCTACAAAGGTATTGGTAGAGATAGCCATGGAGAGTTTATGAGTAGAGAATTTCGATCACCAACTGATTCTCACAAAATATAATCAGCTTATTTATTATTCTCACGAGATTTCAAGTACATGTGCGTACCATATATTACTGGTTCCAAGGTTTCGAAACCATCAAGGGGAAGAAGAAGACATATGGAACGCACAACGAGTACACGTGATGAACTTTACACCTTCTTTTTATTTGAAGGCATTCCAGCAAGACAAATGTCATAATCGCATAGAAAATCAGTGTTTTAACTCGTAGCTTTTACTACATCTTTCAACTTACATGGGGGAAGAAATGAAAGAATCAGTCTCTAATCGGTAAAACAGGTACACTATTGTTCGATGTTTAATTGTTTTGATGTTGCAATTATACATCATCGTTATCCCAAATGGAGAGATATGCATTTATGGGACTTAATTGACTCTGGTGCATCTCCGGAAGAAGATATGTGCATTTCCGGGACTTAATTGACTCTGGTGTTACGATGTTAACTTCATGAATATGATAAAGTGTCTACTTCAGTATTTGGAAATTCATATGGGATTGGTTTCCTTTTTTCAACTACGTGGTGAAGAAATGCCTTAAATCTTTCTAGTATGCATAACTTGAACTTTCAGGGGGAAGAAAAATTCAGAAGAATTGTTCAAGCGTGAGAAGAGACGTTGTGATCTACTTGGTGTGCCACAAACATTCAATCACTCACAGCAACATTATCATTTCATATGATGGGGTTTGCTTGTTAAATTCCGTTGTGCGCTTATTCATTCTAAGCTTTATTTAAAGCTTTGAAACTGCTTACGAGGATTGTCGATTTAGGGGGAAGTTATTAAAAGATTATACATCAAGAATATGTGGCATGAATTAGGGGGAAGTTAATTCAAAAGGTTCTCCTTAACCATAAGTATATGAGTTACTTAGCTAGTACCGTTACAGTATTTCTACTACAAGTTACTACAAACATGAGTCTCTCTAGAGTGAAGACTTGAAATCGAAGGCCTTAGAAGACTTCATCAGCATTAGACACTTCATGGAATTTTTTGTTCTTAATCATTATGTACTTGTTAGGAAAAATATTGTAAGGAATTCTACACGTCTTCCCATTGGGGAAGATTGTTGGAAATCACTTTATGTGATGACATTTAAGATTTCTCATAAGTTATCATAGTCACACGCGCATGAACTAGACTAGGAAACTTTGTATAGTAAATACGCGTGTGACAATAAATACCCCTCCAAGGCTTCCAAGGAGGGGTTGTTGTTTGTGTTTTTCTATCTTCATTTTATAAATTGTCTTTCTCTCTATAGAAACACCTACTTCCACCTCTCTCTCCCTCTCTCTCTAACCATAGATACCACCATCTACCACCCAACTAGACCACCGGATCATAGTTTATAGCAAACCTGCAACTACCCATAAGTGATGAATTATCAAATTTAGAATTTGATGGATAAATAAGACTATGAACTGATAGATGCGTCCGTAGGAAGATAATCACAATTTAGAATTTGATTGATCTTTAACCTATGAATTATTTGATGAGTTTTTGAATAATTTTCCTTGTTAGGAAGATTCATTAGGACAAAGCTGTATATATTTATTACTACCTCTGTCCCACATTTATTGTCCTCATTTGACTTTTGGAAGTTTTAATTTTTCATCTTTAATCTTTAATAGTTTTGCTTGTGTTATATAATACTTGATGAACATAATATTAATGAAAATACATTTAAAAAGTAATCTATTCATATGTTCTTAATCAAGTATTATATAACACAAATCAAAATATTTAAGATCAAAGTTGAAATAGTAAGACTTCAAAAAGTCAAATGAGGAAAATTAACATGGGATAAAGTGAGTACTAGATAAATGTTAGATGTTTGAATCATACTTAAGAAATTAAGTATGGTTAATCATACTTAAGAAATTAAGTATGGTTAAAACTTCTACATTTGTGAACAATAAATATATAAAGATGTTTTAATTGTCATACTTGCTTTAAATGTAAGATTTATGACAAATTGGATTACAAAAAACTTTGATTAATGATCACCTTGCAAGATATGTGATCACAAGAAGATTTTATGAACCCATAACAATATTACAAGATATACAAAATAATAGATAACACATATGGATTAAAAGCATGCATCCAAATGATGTACGCCTTAGGTTTAATTGTAAATTCAATCACTTGGAGGATTTGATTTATAATTATAAATAAGGTTACTCATGAGTAAATTTCAAAGCCAGTGGGAGTACTTTGTTTTATTTCTCTAAATTTAATATGTTATTAAACATACTGAAAACAATATTTCATCTTAGAAAGTGTTCTTAAGAGGGAAATAAAGTCTCTTATAAGCATTTTAGAAAATTAAATCTACAACCTTTGGAAATATGCTATGATTTAACATATGTGGTGATTTAAGTCTAAAGACAATATAAATAATTATTGAGAGAATCTCGAATGATGTATCTTACGTAGTAAGATAAAACGCATGAAAGAATGCCTAATGCTCACTATTTCATTAAGGGCATTATATTGTAAATGAGATAAGTTGTGTCTTTTGCATGAATGTATGTTGACTTGAAAACCAAAAAATATAATTGAAAGATATTAGAAATAATGTTCGCAATATTAATATAAAATTAGAAGACATTAGAAGGAATGTTGAAAACATTGGAATCTAATTAAAATACATTAGTAAGAACATTCAAATGAGTGTTAGATTCGGAACTTATTCTTAGAACCAATAATAAAATACTATGGATATACTTTGTGATAATCATAGTAATATCATTATGGTTGGCCAACTTGGAGTTTGCATAAATATCTAAACAATTAAAGGAATGTTCAAGTGTGACACCCCGGGTAGGGTCATAATATGCGGAAATATCAACGGAGATGTCACAAGGGTAGATCGATAGCATATAGTCCATAGAGCATAAGATAAAGGGTTATTCAAATCGGATTACATGTTTGATAAACAAATAAATAAAAATTGACTTAAACATGATAAAAGGTGATTGTTTATGTTTCCCAAATAGAACCCCTGACGAGTCCTATGATGCAGATTACATAGATGCTTGGGTCCATGCACATATCTCGTTCTAACTTCATTTCCCTGAGATAAACATGCTTAGAGGGTCAACATAAAGTTGGTGAATTTACAGGTTTTAACAATTCATTAGTTTGGACATACATTAATGATAGAAGTAACAATGCACAAAGCATTCTTACTACAAATTAGATTACATTTGCTATTACTCGAAACTGAAGTTTAACCTTCCATAGTCCTCAACAGATGAGGACGTAGTGTCTAATAAAAAGACACCCAACCCAGTTCCTACATGGTATACATCTGTTGTCCCGGCCAAGGCACATTGAGCATGACTCACCCAGATTGGGATGGTCAATCCCTAATAGATCTATTTATAACATTTGGGTGATTTACAACAATTTAACAGTTTCAATAATAGTCAATCATAGTCAATCATAGTCAAGTTTATACAATTCAGTTATGTCCAATTTTAAAACAGTTGCATGTTTTCTCCCCCGTAGAGGAAAAGTTTATCAATAGTTTATATGGGACTGTAAACTCACCTGGGAGTAGGCAATAGCTGTTTAATACGAATATCCAAATAAAGCTCACGCCAAAAGTTATGCCTAATCAAATAGTACAGTCTTAATAGATAGTACAAAGAACATATATATATGCTTATACAGTTTTTAGTTAGTTCATTTAAGTTACGACATTTATCTAAATAACCGTAGTATAGGTATTAACAATATTCGTTTAAACTTATCTATATAAGTTTCATTTCTAAGTAAACATAAAATGTTTAACTTTTAATATCAGTTAGCATACATGTATTAATAATACTCATTAAACTTACAATTAAGTTTCTTATTTAAGTAGACATAAAATGTCCTACTTAAAATATTAGTTTACGTTCTCCGTTCATGTATTATAATCTCTCATTTACTATTAAGTTTCATTATTAAGTAAACATAAAAAGTTCTACTTAATATTAGTTTACGTTTATAGTTCATGTATTATAATCATTCATTTAAACTTACTATTAAGTTTCATATTTTAAGTAGACGTAGGTGTTCTACTTAAATATTAGTATTCAATTTGTCAAACGTTCATATAAATTTTATTTTCTAAAAGTATATGAGTTCATGCATTAATAATACATATTCATAATTGTTTATACAATTTATTCCATAAAGCAAATATAAATATTTTATTTTGAAAAATAAAATATAATATTTTATTTAACTTTAAAGTTTCCATAAATTATTTAATATTTATAAAATAATTTATTAATTACAAACATAAGAATTTATACATTAATTCTTATGGTCTAGGTGTTTAATTATGATTTATTATAATTAAAATAGATTTTAGGGTTAGGTGTTGTTAATGTTTCAGAACATGGCAAAACTAGTCCCTCCATATTTTAAACAAGTATAACTTTCGGATTTTACACATTTGGTACCTAGGGCTTGTTAAAGTTTCGGCTTATGGCAGATTTAGTCCCCCTAGTTATATCTAGGTTTTGAAACTTTACTAAAATGACAAAAACAGCCCCTAGGGCTTCTTTAAGTTTCGGCTAATTACAAGAATGGTCCTTAGGGTTATAAAATGACAAAATAACTTTTAGAAACTTCCCAAAATGGTCCCTAGGGTTTAATTTGCCACGTATGGTATTTATTAAACCCTAGACTTTCGGATATTTTCATTTTCAGTCCTTGTGTTTACTAGTTTATCAAAACAAGTTTCATAAGTTACGTTTTAGTCCTTAAGTTTCATAAATTGTCATTTTAATCCAAAAAGTTTTTATAAGTTATATTTTATTATAAAAACTTTTATTTTTACATTCAAACATTATATGGGCTCATTAAATGGGCTAAACATCTAATGGGCTATCTAGTGGGCCTAAATATATCTCAAGTCCACTAATTTATTTAAATAGGCCTTTAAATCATTTATTGGGCTTAAATACATTTTTAAGTCCTTTAATTAGTTAAATGGGCCTAAGTGTAATCTTAAGTCCATTAAGATACTAAGATTTATCAAATGGGCTTATTGGGTCCATTAAGTCTTGGATTAACATTGCATGGGCTTATATAGTCCATTTACACTACTTTATATTTTATGTAAGTATAACTTAGGATATTCCTTATAAGCTTATTATTTTTTGTGGTGTACCAAATTAGATATAGGTGTGTTATAAGGTTGCATGCAAGTCATAAGCCCTAATTAGAGCTTATCTCTCACGGCTATAATTGGTTATATCTTATTTAGGATGAGTCAAGTCTTGTTTTAAGGTTGCATGTTTCCAAGATCTTTCATAAACCAACCTAGACAACATATAGCCTACGGATATGTTGTCTTTTCCCAAAAATTCACATAAGATCTTTATGCTAGTTTCATGTTTACCATTTAACAATAAATCTAGGTTCTACATTAGCATGCATGTACATTAAAAACCATCTAAGCACATATATAGCCCACGGCTAGGTATGTACACATATAACATTTTAGTGATTCTTAATAGTCCATTTAACATGTAATGATACATATTACATCATTAAAACTTAGTAGACAAACCATATGTTAACCATTTTATTATGCCGTGACCCAATATATATATTTATGAGATCTATGATTATTAGTTAGTCAAGATCCCAAAGGTAAGATTGGTAACCCATGCTACATTTATATTCATGAAATGTTTCATATGGTTTTTGATCAAGTTAAAACATATAATACTAGTCATAAGTTTCCTATAAAGATATTTTTAATCATGACTAATGGTGCACACATATATATGTCGTGACCTTTAAGGTCATGGCTATTACCAAATCTTGATTTTTAACAAGTTATATATACATGTGTTTATAGATGGATGATGATGCATGCAAGTGAAAATGAAGAAACATAAGGAGTATACCTTTCTTGCCTAAATGTTACCAAAAAAGATCTATATGAACAAGGAGGTTAGAGATCTAGTCAAGATGATGAAGAAGACTCCAAATATCAACCAAGCCGTGACCCTTAAGGTTTGGCTAGGGATTGGTAGAATGATTTCAAGGGTGATGATGCTACTAGATGATTAGTAGTTAAGGTAGGACAAGGATCTAGTAGTTTTAATGTACAAGCTTGGATGATTGTGGCTTATAGCCGAATCATTTGAGAGATAAAGGTGAAGAGAGAATGAGATTAGCTTGGATGAGAGAATATGAAGAGTGAGAGAGAGTTTTTGGCTAAAAAGGGGGGAGAGAGAAGAAAAGGCAAATCTGTGATTACCTTGGTAAGAACATTTGTGCCAAGTGTTGGCACTAGTGTTTCAAAAGCATCCCTTCACCTTCCACATAAGGGAGTGCGTGTCATTCTTAGCCAAAAGGGAGGTGGGCTCATGTTGTGGGCTTGTTTTGGGCTAGCACACAAAGGTAAAGGATCTTGGGCTAGTCCAAGGTGTGTATGAATGCCTAAGGTGTACACATATACGTAGACGGCATAAAGACTTATCATAACATAATTCCATGTTTTGCTAAGTGTTGTGCATTCATAGATTTGTTATATATATATATATAGTTCATTATTTGTTCTCTTACTCTTATGTACAAGGTTCAAATCATGCAACCTATCATAAAAAAAAGATCAAAATGATTGTAGATGTACAAGTACATAATGAAAAGTTCACACACACATTTTATAGGAATATAATACATGAGTGAATGCACTTAAGATCTTTAGATGAAACATTATTACATTAAATCATGGTAAAATCATGGATTTACAGCACCACCCCGTTATTTTATCTTTATCCTCAAAGCTACTAAAGGCGTAGTTAACTTTTAAGTGAAAAGATGAGGGTAGTTGGCTTTGAAGATGTATTCTTGTTGCCAGGTTTACTCGAGGCCTCTCTTCGAGTCCCACCGTACCTTAATTAACGGGATGCGGCTACGTTTTAGCTTCTTGGTTGTTCTCTCCATGATTTCCACTGGTGTCTCCGTGTATTGGAGTTGGTCGTCGATATGGACCCCTTCTAAAGGCATAACCAAGGGTTCCTAAGCGTAGCACTTTTTTAGATTAGATACATGGAAGGTGGGGTGTATCCGACTTAATTATGGTGGCAGCTCTAAATGGTAAGCCACTTCCCCGACCCTGGCTACCACTTTGAAAGGACCCATGTATCGTGGATTTAGCTTTCCACGCTTTCCAAATCGTATAACTCCCTTCCATGGTGACACTTTTAGCATAACATGATCTCCTACTTTGAACTGCACGTGTCTGCATTTCTGATCTGGGTATCTTTTGTCGATCGCGAGCAGCTTGCAGTCTCTGCTTTATAAGGATAATTCGGTCTGTAGTCTCCTGAATCAATTCAGGCCCAGTGAGTTAGAGCTCACCTACCTCTGCCCAACATACATGAGAGCGACATTTCCTTCCATAAAGGACTTCAAAAGGGGAGGCCTTGATACTGGCATGATAGCTATTGTTGTAGGAAAACTCAACCAAAGGTATATGCACGGCCCAACTATTTCCAAAATCAATTACACATGCCCTTAGCATGTCCTCTAGGGTTTGGATGGTTCGCTCACTCTGACCATCCGTTTGTGGATGATAGGCGGTGCTCATATCCAGTTGGGTACCCAGGGCTCGTTGGAGAGCCCTCCAAAAGTTGGAGGTGAATCTGTTGTCCCGGTCGCAAATTATTGAGACTGGTACTCCATGTTTGGTTACAATTTCCTTAAGGTAGGTCATTGCCAACTTGGATAGGGAGTCGGATTCCTTGATGGGTATGAAATGAGCAGACTTGGTGAGTCGGTCGACTATCACCCAAATGGCATCATATCCACGTGATGATTTTGGGATTTGGTCACGAAATCCATGGTAATATTTTCCCACTTCCATTCAGGTATCTCAGGCTGTACTAGTAAACCTGATGGCCTTTGGTGTTCTGTTTTGACACGTGCGCATGTCAAACATTTCTGGACGTAGGTGGCGATGTCAGCTTTCATGTTTGGCCACCAATATAATTTCCTAATATCTTGATACATCTTTTCCGATCCTGGATGTATTGAATATTTGGATTTATGTGACTCGTGCATGATTATGTCCCTCAAATTCCCATAACGGGGTAACCAACTCCTCCCGTGTAAGCACAATGTTCCATCCGCCCTTGGTTCCAGTTTCTCTTTAGAGAGGTCAGTTCGAAGCATTCCTCCTATGTCTTCTTTCCAGAGGTTTTCGGGTTTCTGTGCTTGGGTTTGTGCTTCAAGGATTTGCTTGGGCAGATCCAGATTGATGGTCATGGTTAAGGCTCGAAACCTCGTGGGTGGGTCTTTGTCCTTACGGCTCAGTGCATCAGCAACTACGTTTGCTTTACCTAGATGGTATTTGATTTCACAATCGTAATCACTTAACAGTTCAATCCAACGACGCTGCCTCATATTAAGCTCTTTCTGATCTAATATATGTTGCTGACTCTTGTGGTCGGTGTACACTGTACATTTTGTTCCGTAAAGGTAATGCCTCCAAATTTTTAAGGCAAAGACTACCGCTCCAAGTTCTAAATCGTGGGTAGTGTGGTTCTTCTCATGCTTCTTTAATTGCCTAGAAGCGTAGGCAATTACTTTCTTTCTTTGCATCAATACTACTCCCAATCCTTTATATGATGCGTCACAATATACCTCAAAGTCTTCATTGCCCTCGGGCAAGGATAAGAGAGGCGCACTACACAACTTTTGTTTTATCAACTGGAAAGCTGATTCCTCCTTTTCTCCACAATTAAAATTTACTCCTTTCTAAGTGAGTTTTATCATTGGTTTGGCTATCTTGGAGAAGTCTTCGATGAATCGGCGATAGTAACCGGCAAGGCCTAGGAATTGGCGGATCTCTGTTGGTGATTTGGGAGATTCGCAACTCTTAACGGACTCAACCTTCGCAGAATCTACATGAATACCATCACCGTCAATGACGTGACCTAGGAAATGGACTCTAGGTATCCAGAACTCACATTTGGAAAATTTTGCATACAGCTTCTCTTCCTTGAGTACTTTCAATACTTGGGCCAGATGCTCAGCATGGTCTTGTTTGTTCTTGGAGTAGACAAGTATGTCGTCGATGAAGACTATCACGAATTTATCCAAAGAGGGTTTACACACCCGGTTCATGAGATCCATGAATATTGCTGGTGCGTTTGTCAACCCAAAAGGCATAACTCGAAATTCGAAATGAGCGTAACGAGTTCTGAAAGCTGTCTTAGGAATATCTTCTTCCCGGACTCTCAGTTGATGGTATCCAGACCTCAGATCAATCTTAGAATACATATTTGATCCATAGAGTTGATCAAATAATTCGTCGATGCGAGGTAATGGATAGTGATTCTTTATCGTTAGTTTATTCAATTCCCGGTAATCGATGCACATTCGAAAAGAGCCATCTTTCTTCTTGAAAAACAGAACAGGGGCTCCCCATGGAGAGGAGCTAGGCCTAATGAATCCTTTTTCCGATAGTTCCTGGAGTTGTTTGGCTAGTTCCTTCAATTCTGATGGTGCTAACCGGTAGGGATCCTTAGTTACAGGTGCAGCCCCAGGAATCAAATCAATTTGGAAATCTATTTGTCGCACTGGGGCGTACCTGGGAATTCATTAGGAAATACTTCAGGAAAATCTCGGACAATTGGCACGTCCTCGATTCGTGTCTCCTCGGGTTTGTCTTATTCCTTGATTTTGGAGATGTGCGCTAGGAAAATAGGGCATCCTCTGGTCAAGTATCTTTGTGCTTTGGTTCAAGAAATGACACTAAGTCTAGTGTTGATTACATCAGGGTTACCATCCCCTCATATAATCAAGGTTTCATCTCCCCAAGGTATACGGACCAGTTTTTGATCACATAAGATGACTGCATGGTACTTTGATAGCCAATCCATGCCAATGATGACATCAAAGCTACCCAGAGTTACTGGGATCAAATCGATGTTGAACGGGTGATTGGAGAGGTGTAAGGTACAACCTCGAATGATGGTTTCAACTGTCATAATTTTTCTGTCGGCTAGTTCTACAGTATAGTAGGAGTCTAAAACTGATGGAGTAATTTCTAATACTTTACTAAATTCCGTTGATATAAAGCTTCAATCTTCCCCGGTGTCAAATAAGACAGATGCATATCGTTGGTTTAGTAAGAATGTACCAATGACGATGTTGGAATTTGGATTGGCTTGGGCATCGCCAACCATGTATGCTTGTGATGAAGTTCCCTTGTTGTCTTTCTTCCAGTTGGCCAACTTGGGACAGTCTGGTCTCACATACCCAGGGGTTCCACACTCGTAACATACTACAACATTCTTTGGCCCACGGTTACTTCCACTTGCGGGATTTCGGTTTTCCTTGCATTGTTTTCCAGCAACATGATGGTAGTCGCACTTTGAACACTTAGGTTTGGACCCTGAGTAGTTCCTGGTGCGGGTAGTGGGAGTAGTGTCATCAGTTTGCTGAACGTTTTGTCTTTTGGAAGACTGCTGGTGCTGTCTACGAGCATTTTTATCCGACTTTCTCTTGTTATCCGTTTGTCTTTTAGACAAAGTACGGGCTCGTTTGTTGATCAGCTCAGCCACAAATTCCATAGCATTCTCAATGGTAGTGGGTCGTGAAGTTAGCACACTGTCATGGATGTGGTCAGGAAGTCCGTTGACATACTTCTCAACCTTGTCGCTCCTTTGAGGGAACATCCTGGTGCACATCAAGCTTAACTCTTGAAATCTTTGGTTGTACCAAAGGATATCATTGTTCTTAAACTTTAGATCCCAAAGTTCGATTTCCAACTTCTTCATTTCTCCTCTGGGACAATATTTCTCAGTCATTCTCTCCTTGAGGTTGGCCCAAGTGAGAGTATAGGCAGTGTCATGTCCAAGGGTGGCGACCACAGAGTTCCACTAGGTAAGGGCGCTCTCGAGTAGGGTGCATGTAGCAAACTTAACTTTGTTCTCGTCAACACAGCCGCTGATGCGGAAAACTGTCTCTAGTTTTTCAAACCATTGCATCAATTCAACAACTCCTTCTTTTCCTCGGTAGTATGAGGGTTTGCATTTCAAGAAGTCAGGGTAAGAACAACACATGTTGACTTTGTTTCTGCGCATGTTGTGGTTGGGATCATCGTTCACATTAGCTTCTCTGGCTGCCATAGCTGCCGTAATGCCTTCACCAATCATCTCCCTGAGTTGAGCAGTGGTAACATTATGAGTAGCTTCAGGAACTTCGGTATTAGCGGTGTTGGAAGCAGTTGCATTATTGGGGTTTGATCGTGTAATCACCATTTGTCTATAATCATACACAAAATGAGATTATTAGTTTAAATGTTAGTATAGTTTTTATATTATTTGCAAAAGATGATTTCATGTATAAAATTCATAACAAATTTGGATAACCTATCAGAATTTCATAATATAATACTTTGCACAACAGATATAAATAAAGAAAGTGATTTCATGCCATTTCCATAAGAAATTTAACATCCATCAAGCATAACAAAATCCAAGTCATAGACTGGTCAAGCCCTGTCTGGGGTAGTGATACACACAGTCTTTAATACATTACATCCCAAAAATAAGAGTTCGAAAGAGAAAGTACAATACAAGAATACATCACCAAAAGCTGGAAAGAAATAAAAGTACAAAGGCCTTATATCATGATAGCCGGGATGCAACCCGTAAGCTTGTCATGATGTACTAGAAGTTTAGTACATCTATACTAATCCTGGCTAGATGGTCCACTAGATGAGGCCGGTGCTGATGGTGCTGATGGAGCTGAAGATGCTCTCCGGGAACCTTGTAATGATCGAACTATTGCTCGGGTCTCCTTAAGCACATGGAATGCTGTCAGCAAATGGGTCTGGAGTCTATTGGTGGCTCCTTAGAGATGAGTCATCTCTGGAGTAATCCCGTCATGTCGGACGGTGGCAAGATCACAAAAAATAGACAACGATTGCTCCTGAGCAGATAGAGCAGTATGGGTCTGATTCTGAGGACCCTCCATGACCTGAACGCGCTGGTGAAGACGTCGGTTCTCCTCTAAGAGCCACTTCAATGCTTCATTAGTCTTGGCCTGGACACCTTTAGTGACCTGGGCTTCTCTCCTCATGGTGCGAGAGAAAAAGTCAATACGATCATGGATGACGGTGCAACGTTGTCGACCGGCTGTCAATAGGCTGCAAAGGTCCGATATCTCCTGCTCCTGGCGTGCGGCCAGTGCGGCAATCTGGGCCTGGACGGAATCGACACACCCTCCCCCGGAGCCTTCCCTCATCTCGCAAGTGGAGACGGGTACATTCCCGAAAAAATAGCCCGATGATAAAGATGGAGGCATGGAAGATGGTATGCTAGGAAGGACCTGGTCCTCCTCCATAGAGGTTGGGGCCAGTATGGCTGATGCTGAGATAGAAAAAGGGTCCTCTGGGAGTACAACTTTGATAGTTGGGTCATCCTCTGAATCTGAGGTTGATAACCATCCATACTGCGTCGATCATGGATATGAACAAACAACTGGAGTAGGAGCTACTATGGGTAGAAGAGTCGAAGGTGTAGTAGGCGGAGTCATGATGCTCTGAAATAATATTATTTTTAGTTTGAAGTAAGTATAAGCTTACAAACAAAGAACAATATTATTTTAGATTACATGTTTTATGAAATATATCCCTTTTAAACAATTATCATAATGTTTTAAGGTTACATATATTAATACTTACATATATATGTTATCATTTACGCATTTCATCTAACAATTTGTAAGTACAAGGTTTGGTTTAGTATTACCTATATTTTCATTTTAGTATTTTACTAAGCAGTGTAAAATTTTCAAGTTTAGCATATCTAACATTTTCCATAACAATATTTCACTAAGCAGTATTAATAACCAAAATTCGTAACAATATATACACTTAGTTCACATAGCATAAAATGCCCTAAGATCTATATGCTTAACTAATACGGTCCTAAATAAAATCCCCAAAATATTTTTATAAGTTATACTCCAGTTTTAAATAAAAGAAAAACATTTTTATTTTTATTTTATTTAAAAATTTATCTGGTTCTCTATAACTAATGCTCTGATACCATTCTCTATGACACCCCGGGTAGGGCCATAATATGCGAAAATATCAACGGAGATGTCACAAGGGTGGATCGATAGCATATAGTCCATAGAGCATAAGATAAAGGGTTATTCAAATCAGATTACATGTTTGATAAACATATAAATAAAAATTGTCTTAAACATGATAAAAGGTGATTGTTTATGTTTCCCAAATAGAACCCCTGACGTTTCCTACGATGCAGATTACATAGATGCTTGAGTCCATGCACATATCTCGTTCTAACTTCATTTCCCTGAGATAAACATGCTTAGAGGGTCAACATAAAGTTGGTGAATTTACAGGTTTTAACAATTAACTAGTTTGGACATACATTAGTCATAGAAGTAACAATGCACAAAGCATTTTTACTACAAATTAGATTACATTTGCTATTACTCGAAACTGAAGCTTAACCTTCCATTGTCCTCAACAGATGAGGACGTAGTGTCTTACAAAAAGACACCCAACCCAGTTCCAACATGGTATACATCTGTTGTCCCGGCCAAGGCACGGTGAACATGACTCACCCAGATGGGGATGGTCAATCCCTAATAGATCTATTTATAACATTCGGGCGATTTACAACATTTTAACAGTTTCAATAATAGTCAATCATAGTCAAGTTTATACAATTCAGTTATGTCCAATTTAAAGTAGTTGCATGTTTTCTCCCCCGTAGAGGAAAAGTTTATCAATAGTTTATATAGGGCTGTAAACTCACCTGGGAGTAGGCAATAGCTGTTTAATACGAATATCCAAATAAAGCTCACGCCAAAAGTTATGCCTAATCAAATAGTACAGTCTTAATAGAAAGTACAAAGAACATATATGTATGCTTATACAGTTTTTAGTTAGTTCACTTAAGTTACGGCAGTTATCTAAATAACCGTAGTACAGGTATTAACCATATTCGTTTAAACTTATCTATATAAGTTTCATTTCTAAGTAAACATAAAATGTTTAACTTTTAATATCAATTAGCATACATGTATTAATAATACTCATTAAACTTACAATTAAGTTTCTTATTTAAGTAGACATAAAATGTCCTACTTAAAATATTAGTTTACGTTCTCCATTCATGTATTATAATCTCTCATTTACTATTAAGTTTTATTATTAAGTAAACATAAAAAGTTCTACTTAATATTAGTTTACGTTCGTAGTTCATGTATTATAATCATTCATTTAAACTTACTATTAAGTTTCATATTTTAAGTAGACGTAAGGTGTTCTACTTAAATATTAGTATTCAATTTATCCAACGTTCATATAAATTTTATTTTCTAAAAGTATATGAGTTCATGCATTAATAATACATATTCGTAATTGTTTATACAATTTACTCCATAAAGCAAATATAAATATTTTATTTTGAAAAATAAAATAAAATATTTTATTTAACTTTAAAGTTTCCATAAATTATTTAATATTTATAAAATAATTTATTAATTACAAACTTAAGAATTTGTACATTAATTCTTATGGTCTAGGTGTTTAATTATGTTTTATTATAATTAAAATAGATTTTAGGGTTAGGGCTTGTTAATGTTTCGGAACATGGCAAAACTAGTCCCTCTATATTTTAAACAAGTATAACTTTCAGATTTTACACATTCCGTACCTAGGGCTTGTTAAAGTTTCGGTTTATGGCAGATTTAGTCCCCCTAGTTATATCTAGGTTTTATAACTTTACTAAAATGACAAAAACAGCCCCTAGGGCTTCTTTAAGTTTCGGCTAATTACAAGTATGGTCCTTAGGGTTATAAAATGACAAAATAACTTTTAGAAACTTCCCAAAATGGTCCCTAGGGTTTAATTTGCCACAGATGGTATTTATTAAACCCTATACTTTCATATATTTTCATTTTCAGTCCTTGTGTTTACTAGTTTATCAAAACAAGTTTCATAAGTTACGGTTTTAGTCCTTTAGTTTCATAAATTGTCATTTTAATCCAAAAAGTTTTTATAAGTTATATTTTATTATAAAAATTTTTATTTTAACATTCAAACATTATATGGGCTCATTAAATGAGCTAAACATCTAATGGGCTATCTAGTAGGCCTAAATATATCTCAAGTACACTAATTTATTTAAATGGGCCTTTAAATCATTCATTGGGCTTAAGTGTAATATTAAGTCCATTAAGATACTAAGATTTATCAAATGGGCTTATTGGGTCCATTAAGTCTTGGATTAACATTGCATGGGCTTATATAGTCCATTTACACTACTTTATATTTTATGTAAGTATAACTTAGGATATTCCTTATAAGCTTGTTATTTTATGTGGTGTACCAAATTAGATCTAGGTGTGTTATAAGGTTGCATTCAAGTCATAAGCCCTAATAGGAGCTTATCTCTCACGGCTATAATTGGTTATAGCTTATTTAAGATGAGTCAAGTCTTGTTTTAATGTTGCATGTTTCCAAGATCTTTCATAAACCAACCTAGACAACATATAGCCTACGGCTATGTTGTCTTTTCCCAAAAATTCCCATAAGATCTTTATGCTAGTTTCATGTTTACCATTTAACCATAAATCTAGGTTCTACATTAGCATGCATGTATATTAAAAGACCATCTAAGTACATATATAGCCCACGGCTAGGTATGTACACATATAACATTTTAGTGATTCTTTATAGTCCATTTAACATGTAATGATACATATTCCATCAATAAAACTTAGTAGACAAGCCATATGTTAACCATTTAATTATGCCGTGACCCTTTGAGTCATGGTTTTCATGGTTTTAAGTTACACAATATATATTTATGAGATCTATGATTATTAGTTAGTCAAGATCCCAAAGGTATTGGTAACCCATGCTACATTTATATTCATGAAATATTTCATATGGTTTTTGATCAAGTTAAAACATATAATACTAGTCATAAGTTTCCTAATAAGAGATTTTTAATCATGACTAATGGTGCACACATATATATGGCGTGACCTTTAAGGTCATGTCTATTACCAAATCTTGATTTTTAACAAGTTATATATACATGTGTTTATAGATGGATGATGATGCATGCAAGTGAAAATGAAGAAACATAAGGAGTATACCTTTCTTGTCTAAATGTTACCAAAGAATATCTATATGAACAAGGAGGTTAGATATCTAGTCAAGATGATGAAGAAGACTCTAAATATCACCCAATCCATGACCCTTAAGGTTCGGCTAGGGCTTGGTAGAATGATTTCAAGGGTGATGATGCTACTAGAGGATTAGTAGTTAAGGTAGGACAAGGATCTAGTAGTTATAATGTACAAGATTGGATGATTGTGGCTTATATCCGAATCATTTGAGAGATAAAGGTGAAGAGAGAATGAGATTAGCTTGGATGAGAGAATATGAAGAGTGAGAGAGAGTTTTCGGCTAAAAAGGGGGGAGAGAGAAGACAAGGCAAATGTGTGATTACCTTGGTAAGAACATTTGTGCCAAGTGTTGGCACTTGTGTTTCCAAAGCATCCTTCCACATAAGGGAGTGCATGTCATTCTTAGCCAAAAGGGAGGTGGGCTCATGTTGTGGGCTTTTGTTAGGCTAGCACACAAAGGTAAAGGATCTTGGGCTAGTCTAAGGTGTGTATGAATGCCTAAGGTGTACACATATACATAGACGGCATAAAGACTTATCACAACATAATTCCAAGTTTTGTTAAGTGTTGTGCATTCATAGATTTGTTATATATATATATATATATATATATATATATATATATATATATATATATATATATATATATATATATATATATATATATAGTTCATTATTTGTTCTCTTACTCTTATGTACAAGGTTCAAATCATGCAACCTATCATAAAAAAAGATCAAAATGATTGTAGATGTACAAGTACATAATGACAAATTCACACACATATTTTATAGGAATATAATACATGAGTGAATGCACTTAAGATCTTTAGATGAAACTTCATTACATTAAATCATGGTAAAATCATGGATTTTACATCAAGGTTAATAAAATAGGAGCATAGTTATACGGTATAACACTAGTGCTAATTTTATTTGAGATGATACTCAATTCCACTCTTAGCAAGTTTTTGTTATGGAGAAATTCATTGCTAGAAACTTACATGGTTAGTTTAAAAGCATAGTTGCATCATACATTAAAGTGTTAGAATACTTTATAGTTTTGGAAAATGATGTGATGAATATTTCCAATAATAGTAAGGTACATCCTTGATAACACCCAAAATATACATATTTAATCCGTTGCTATTATCTCATTTTGAATGATAAACAAGAACCTTTAATAATTAAAACATTGTGTTTTATATGCAGGTGAAAGATTGAAGGCTCAAAGTGAACGAAAGCAAAAAGAAGTCCTTAGTTGCAATAATAAAAGAATAAAAAGAAGAACATTCTGAAGGTTTATATACTTCATAACAATTACACAAAACCCTAAACGAGATCAAAGCACACATAGCGGAAGTGATTTAACAAGATTATAATAATCATACAATTATAATTAATCGAATTAATGTTACATACCTTTACACTAAAGCAAATCCACAAGATAAAGAACGAATCACCAATTCGGGTTTATAAAGAGTATCACCAAGATATATGATATGAGTGAAATCTCATATCAAATATAACAAATCAAAACCTAAAACACAAAGAAAAATACCAATTTTAATGTGAAAAAGCAGAATAATGTGGTATTCTTAGTTGTTTGTGATTTTCTAGGTAAAATGATACGATTTGGTGTAAACAAAAGAAGGACCTATTTTGACAGGTTTCTAAAGTTCAAGGACCTTACATGATAATTCAAGAAGATGAAGGTCTTAAAGTGTCAATTCAAGAAAGTCTAAGAGCTTAAGATGCAATTCAACCAAAGTTCAAGGGCCTAATTGCTTGATTTCACAAGTAGAAGGACTAAAGATGTCAAGTTTATGAAGTTTCTATGCTTAAAACAAAGTCTCCCAAAGTTGGAGGGTGAAATCTGCTAATATAGAAAGTTATATCAAGCTTAATCTATGTGATGATGCAAGCACCAATCAGAAGTGAGAATGGCTT
Source organism: Glebionis coronaria (assembly GCA_025667525.1). NCBI lineage: Eukaryota > Viridiplantae > Streptophyta > Magnoliopsida > Asterales > Asteraceae > Glebionis > Glebionis coronaria. The sequence goes on from CM046877.1 coordinate 358,401,384, forward strand.
AACCACGGATCGCCACTTAAGCTCAATAATGAGGAAAGAGATGAATCCCAACAGTGCCACGCACTAGCACTTGTCCACCAATCATATCTTGCCATTTCAACAATCCACACTATAACAACATATATCAATCCATGTGACTAATAATGGGCTAATCACATCATGCCACATGGCTAGTTCATCACCAAAATGCAGAAGACGAAGGAAGCCATTTCACAAAGTGTAACACTCTCAATTTTCGTATCGGTACAGCGGAAGGGTCTTTTAGAGTGTTACGGGATAGCACAGTAACTCCAATCATAGAAAACAGATAAAAATGGTTGTACAAAGTTCAACATACATTCATTCGATAAAAAGTTTTAAAGTGTACAACAGGTCCCAAATTATACAGGTCATTAAGTTTACAAAACATAGATCGAATGAACATTTTTAATATTATGTGGGCCATCAGAGTCGATCTCCATCCGGATTACCTTCAAGCACCTGAGATAAAAACATGCAAAAATCATATCAGCGAATGCCGAGTGAATTCATAGAGTTTAATAAAAGCGTTATATAAAACAATCGTTAAAATCAGAACACAACTGTAATATCAGAAGTAAGTCCTCGTATTGCTAGTCAGGCAATATATATATCAAAGCATACATCTTAAACCGTCCATGAGACCGTAGCCTTAATATTACCATTATAGGTAATATTATTATCGTTATTCATATCGTTATAGGATCACATTAGATTCATTTGGATTATTATTAGCCGCATGGCATTGTTACCTTACTATCACAACAACGGGCCGCGAACCCGAAAAACAATTTTCCCAACTAAGTTAGCGTGTCGTCACAAAAATCACACTATGTAAATCTTCTCATACATAAATTCGCTTACCAATCAATGTGGTACGACGGGGATCAACCGTCAAGGCGCGAACTGGGGTGATCGTCCCCAAATAGTACTATCATATGCATAAACGTCTACCAAATCCCGGTAGTTCACAATTCATGCTAATGGGACTTTGACTGACATAACCTAACTACTAATAATCCTTTTTATCTCGTTTATAGGGTCATAGCATCATTCGGGTCCATATCATTAAGCATACCATCGGGACTACTTGTGTTCTATTTTTATCAAAATCTAGCATGTTATCTCCTTCGCGGGTTTACAATTCATTTTATAAAACATTTAAAAGAGTGCGAGGCTATGAACTCACGTTGATAATGAAAGGCGGATTATCGGCTACGGGCGTGCTTCGGTCACGGAAACCTATATAAATAATAATCGGTCTTAGACTTTTGTCCAATGACTTTATCAAAATAACAAATATACATATGATGATTTTTTACATATGATGATGATCAAGTGGGTTTATATATTCTTATTTACTCATTTTAGTGGTTATGTGTTGGTAGCTTCTTACTAGTTTACTAGTTTTACCTATTTACATGTTTTAGGTCTAATAAGCCTATTATAAGTTCTTTAACTTGTATTAATCCATTTTATACTTTTATTATCAGTATTTATACTTTACATGTTTGGCCCAAATGGGTTAAGCCCAATAAGTACTTTTTATAAGTGTTTAACTTATTTAGTTAAATTATTAGTCCAATATGCTAACTTAGCTCGTTAATGTCCGTATGTCCTATAGTTCGGGTTTTATCGGTTTTTACTTGTATTAGATACTTATATATCAGTATATGACTTTTAAAAACTTTACATTAGACGGGTTTGATCGTCTAAGTTTTAATTGGTGAAAAACGTTAATTTTACGGTAATAGCCGAAAAAGTCGTAAAAATAATGTTTATAGTTTTTATAAATTATAAAACTTATTCAACTAACATTTTTATAAAGTGTCCATTTATTTAACCTTATACATATTTATATAAATGAAATTTATAAGTTAGTGGGTTTTAATTTCACATTTTATACTATATTATTTGAGTGCTTATATAATAGTATTAAACATTAATTCTTCAAAATCTGATTTTTAGTTTCATCTTCATCATTTTTATCATATCTAGAGTTCTACAATGAGTTAGAAGCTAATTTTTGGATGGCATGAACTTCATATTATGTGCAACAATTAAGTTAGTTATAGCTACTGCTCATTCTATGTCTAACTATCCTTAACGGTCCCTACAAAACAGACTATTCAGATTAGCACACTCATCTTGTTTTGATCATATCTCACTCATTTTGATGATTCCATTGCATGGCCAACTCTCACATGTGTATGACATCTTATAATTACTGTAAATGGATTCCACCATGCAATTTTATCACTTTAAGTCTTGGTTATTTACTGTTTTTATACAGGTAACAATTTAAGCATGATTTTAGACTTGTTTCTTATGGTTATTCATCTTTTTAAGCATATTTATCAACACTTGATCCCCACACAACATTTTTATTATCATATATTCATCATATACATATACAACAAGAAAGAAAATACATTTGATCTTTACAAAAATAACAAGAGAAATAGAAAGGATGATCTTCTTTACCAACCAAGATTATATCTTGTTTTTGGAAGACAACAACTTGATGAACACCAAATATATCTCCAAGATCATCAATCACCAAGATAGTTTGTTGAGAAATTAGCCCAAGGACACAAGCAAATCACCTCCTTTGTTGTTAAAATGGCCACCAATCAATCAAGGCTTCAAGGTTTCTCCATATTATGGCTAGATAACATGTATCTTGTGGCTAGAAAAGATCAAATGGTGGTGTAGTATGGTGTTGTGGGACGGCAACTTAGAGAGAGAGAGGAGAGTTTGTAAGTTGTTTGCATGTGTGAATGGAAGTAATGGTTTAGCTTAGATGGTTTTGTGGTTTAGTGGGTGAAGTAAGCTTCAAAATGAAGCTAAGTTACAAGTGTAACTTAAGTTAGTGTAAGGATGCCACATCAAAGGATGTGGTTTCCTCCTTTGGGTCGTCCCTTTTAGTGGGGTGGGATAAATTAGTTTTGTCCCATCCCGCTAATTTACGGGTATTCCTCGATTCTAGTTTCCTCGATTTGCGTGCCCTCGGGTCGTTTTACGAAAAACGTTTTTATAAATTATAAATCAACAGCACAAAACAAATCTAATAAAAATTGTCTCATCAAAAACGGAGGTCAAAAACATAAATACGTAATCCTAAGGTTTCCGGTTTAGTCGTAAAGGAACCTAAATTATGCACGCAAGCCCAAATTTAAATCCGTAAATTGTGAGTTCATCAACCAACACAAAAATAAGTTTCAAAATATTATACGAGAAAATAATTCACTACCTGAAAATGTTAGATTGTCACAGCTTTTCCTCCTAAAAGGGATCAACGTCCTCGTGGTCCATTTCATTTTTATGTCCGTTTCTTATTGAAATCGAAGAGGTGCGGGTATTTCTTCCACATTTCATCCTCTCGTTCCCAAGTATATTCCGGTCCATGCTTTGAATTCCATCGGATCTTGACAATAGGTATCCGACTTTGTTTCAGTTGCTTTACCTCACGATCCATAACCTCTACGGGTTCTTCGATAAAATGCAACTTCCCATCTATTCGAACCTTATCCAACGAAATTTTCTCATCACTCACTGCTAGAAATTTTTTCAGATTAGATACATGGAATGTGTTGTGAACACCATGAAGTTCTGGGGGTAACTCTAGTTTGTAAGCCACCGGACCTACTCTAGATAAAATCTTAAAGGGTCCAATATAACGGGGATTCAATTTTCCTCGCTTTCCAAATCTTATAACGCCTTTCCATGGCGATACTTTCAACATTACTCGGTCACCCACTTTAAACTCCATCGGCTTCCGCCGCACATCCGCATAACTTTTCTGTCTACTACTGGCAGTCAACAACCTATTCTTTATCTGAACTATCATCTTTGTAGTCTCCCGGATCAATTCCGGTCCTGTGAGCTGGGTATCCCCAACTTCACTCCAACATACAGGAGATCTACACTTCCTACCATACAAAGCTTCAAACGGTGCAGCCTTATTACTAGAATGGTAACTATTGTTATACGAAAACTCTGCTAACGGCAAATGTTTATCCCAATTCTTACCAAAATCTAACACACAAGCTCTCAACATATCTTCTAGTGTTTGTATCGTCCTTTCACTCTGCCCATCAGTCTGGGGGTGATAAGCAGTGCTCATGTCGAGATTCGTTCCCAAAGATCTTTAGAGAGATTTCCAAAAATTCGATGCGAATCTAGGATCTCGATCTGAAATGATCGATACAGGCACTCCATGCTTGCATACAACATTCTCAAGGTATATACGAGTCAGCTTCTCTAGTGAGAACTGCTCTTTAACCGGAATGAAGTGTGCTGATTTGGTCAGTCTGTCGACAATAACCCAAATCGAGTTGTTTCCAGATGATGTTCTAGGAAGCTTGGTGATAAAGTCCATCGTAATTCGCTCCCACTTCCATTCAGGAATCTTTGGTTGTTGAAGTAGTCCTGATGGCTTTTGATGTTAAGCTTTGACTCTAGCACAAGTCAAGCATTGAAGAACATACATAGCAATATCAGCTTTCATATTCGGCCACCAGTACAACTTCTTCAAATCATGGTACATCTTATCAGATCTCTGATGAATGGAATACTTAGATTTATGGGATTCTAACATAATCAAGTCTCTTAAGCCTCCAAACTTAGGTATCGACATACGACCTCTTAAGCATTTCACTCCATCAGCTCTAACCTCTAAAGGATCTCCTTCTCCTCGGAACCCTTCATTAACAAAATTTTCTTTCTTATAGGCTTCTATTTGCGCATTTCTAATTTGCTCAAGCAAATTATTATGTACAGTCAAGACTAGAGAACGTACCCTGATAGGCTCTCTATCTTTCCTACTTAATGCATCGGCAACAACATTGGCTTTTCCTGGGTGATATTTTATATCACAATCATAGTCACTTAACAACTCTATCCATCTTCGTTGCCTCATGTTCAATTCCTTCTGATCGAGAATATACTTTAGGCTTTTGTGATCGTTGAATATTGTACACTTGGTGCCATACAGATAATGTCTCCATAACCTAAGAGCAAAGACTACAGCTCCTAACTCAAGATCATTAGTATTATAATTCTCCTAATTCTTCCTTAATTGCCTAGAAGCATAAGCTATCACTTTCTCTCGCTGCATAAAAATAGCTCCATAGCCTCTAAGAGATGCATCACAATACACTACAAAATCTTCACTCCCGTCGGGTAATGATAGAATTGGCGCACTACATAATTTCTACTTCAATGTCTGAAATGCTCCATCCTCATCACTTCCCCAAACGAAAGGTTTATTCTTCTGGTTAAGCTTAGTCAGGGGTTTAGCTATTAGAGAAAATTCTTTAATGAATCGCCTATAATAGCCAGCCAATCCTAAGAACTGTCGCACTTCCGTTGGTGTTGTCGGTGCAGACCAATTCTTAATGGCTTCAACCTTTGCAGGATCAACATGAATTCCACCTGTGTTAATCACATGACCAAGAAATTGCACAGAATCTAACCAAAAATCACATTTCGAAAACTTATCATATAACTTTTCATCCTTTAACAAATTCAAAATAATCCTTAAATGTTCTCTATGTTCATCTTCATTCTTAGAATAGATTAGAATATCGTCAATAAACACAATCACAAATTTGTCCAAGTAGGGCTTGCACACTCGATTCATTAAATCCATGAAAACCGCAGGTGCGTTAGTTAACCCAAATGGCATTACTTGAAATTCATAGTGTCCATAACGAGTTCTAAATGCAGTTATAAGAATATCTTCTTCACGGACGCGAAGTTGGTGATATCTAGACCGCAAATCTATCTTAGAATACACACTAGATCCTTGTAGTTGATCAAACAAATCATCAATCCTGGATAAAGGATATCGATTTTTAATTGTCAACTTATTCAGTTCCCTATAATCAATGCACATACGGAAAGATCTATCCTTCTTCTTAACGAACAAGACTGGAGCTCCCCAAGGCGACGAGCTCGGTTGAATAAAACCTTTATCAGACAACTCATTAAGTTGCTCAGATAACTCCTTTAATTCAGAAGGGGCTAATCGGTATGGCGCACGTGCCACCGGTGCAGCACCAGGAATTAAATCGATTCGAAACTCTACTTGCCTTATCGGTGGAAGTCCAGGTAAATCTTTAGGAAATACCTCAGGAAATTCACAAATAATAGGTACATCTTCCAATCGTTTCTCCCTAGACTCATTCCCGGTCACTTGAGCTAAGAATAACTCACAACCGTTCCTGATGCACTTTTGGACTTTAATACATGAAACGATTTTCAAACGGGATTCACCTCGATTACCATCAATTACTAACGTCCTATTCCTAAGAGGAATCTTAACCTTCTTCTCTCCACATAAAATAGTAGCATTATTCAACGACACCAATCCATACCAATAATAATATCAAAACTACCTAATTCTATCAACATCAAATCAATCGGAAAGGAATAGTTCAAGAGATTTAGAGAGCATCCTTCTAATAGCTTATTAGTTTTCACTAATTTACCATCAGCCAATTCCACCTCGTAACTGGTATTTATCTCAACAGGTTCAATGTCAATAAGGGCACTAAATTTAGTGGATACAAAGCTCCTATCAGCACCCGAATCAAATAAAGCAACAGTATAATGATTGTTGAGTAAAAACGTACCGGTAACGACATTCGGATCCTCTTTGTTCACCTCGATTGTTCCAAGTTGATAGACACCACCCTGGGGTTTCTTCCAGGTACAATCGCTTTCAACTTGGGGCATTCCGATTTCCTATGACCTTCTTCATTACAGTTGAAGCAAATGGTTCCCTTTTTACACCTTTCAACCTTGTGTACAAGCTTTCCGCAATTTCGGCACTTCCAGCAGTCACCAGCATGCCTCTTGTTGCCACACTTAAGACATCTATCATCGTTGCGCGGTGTGTTGTTGGTAAGAGCATTTGCATTCCCCTTTCTCTGGTTCTGACGACGATTGAAATTCTTCCTATTATCACCTCTATCTACACGATCACCATCACCCTTTCTTTTCTCACCAACACGGGCTTCATCTTCCTTATCCTGAATTATCTGTCCAATGAGTTGGTAAGCCATTCGAACATCATCATTAATGTTCAGTGGTTTTGATGATGTCACGTCCCCCCGGATATTCTTGGTCAACCCTTTAATATATTGTTCAATTCGGATCTCTTCGGGTTCCACCAATCGAGGACATAACAAGGCCAACTCATGGAATCGGTTTGTGTAACTATCAATGTCCACACCTTTCATTCTCAGATGAACCAACTCTTGTTCTAACCTAATGATCACACTACGAGGACAAAATTCCAAAGTCATCCACTTCTTAATTTTAGCCCAAGGAGTAGCATTAGCAGCATCAATACCCATGAAAGCAATTCTCCTGTTCCACCAAGTCAACGCACGACCTTTAAGAGTAGCCATAGCAAAAGTCACCTTATCTTCCTCCTTACACTTACTAATCCGAAACACCGACTCAATCTTCTCAATCCACTGGCTTAATCCTACAGCACCTTCAGTTCCATTAAAAGGTAGAGGTTCACACTTCATGAACGTCACATAAGTACAACCACCAACTTCAGGTGCATTAGTTCCAAGTCCTCCTACATTTCCTCCAGCATTAGCATTCACATTATTAGCATTCACATTCACATTAGTACCACCAATTCCACTACCGCTAGCTCCACTACCGCCAGCTCCACTACCGCCAGCTTCACTACCGCCAGCTCCACTACCGCCATCTCCACTACCGCAAGCTTCATTTCTAGCATTTGCCATAAATTCAGTCATAGATGCGGTAACTTGCTCCGTAATAATCCTACGTACATCATCCTCAGTCACAGCTTTCTTGGGCGGCATAGTTCTATTATTTCACAATTTCAAAGTGTTAAGCATTCACCCAACAAGGGATTCATATAATATGGATTGAATTCATAATCAAGATACAAATAAGGAACAATATGGAATTCAAGACAAGATACATATTTCATTGGATTTGAAACCAAAGCATTGTCTTAGTTACATCCCATATCAAAGTTCTAGCACTATACATACTCAAAATTTGTGGCAGGTCTACTACTAACAAGTCGGTTCAGGGAAAGATACAAAAGGTACAAAAGATACAAAGGTCACTACTAAACACAGACTGGTCTACTGAGAACCGCCAGATGGTCCATCATCCATCGTCTTCTGTATCTTTGTCGGACGATCGCTAGACACATCTTCAGCTGGGCGCTTACGGATCACTCCTCTTTCAACCATGTCAGCATAAAATCTACTACTCCAACCCACATATATATTCAACTCCTTCTCAGCTTTCTCACGCATCACACGAGCTACATTCAACTGAATCTCCATAGAATTCACCTTTTTCTTCATAGCAGCAAACTCACCACTTTCTAACACAGATATCCTCCTAAAAGCCTCATTCAAACCACGCTCTACATCAGTCAAATCCAAACTAAGAAATTCCCGCTCTTTCTCACCAACCTTAGTCTTCGACTCCAAATAAGCAACATGAGTCTAAACAACACCTAATCCAATCTCTGTCATACTACTCCTAACACGGGAAGAATCTAGATCACGTCTCAAGGCCCATGGTACAAGACCATCAATATTAGTAGCCTCTCGAGCACTAGACGACTCTCCTATCACACGTCTACGAGTAGCAATACCATCAGTACCGTTAGGTGCATTATCATCCTCATCCTCCTCTGATTCAGAATCAGATTCAGACGATTCAGACATTTCATCCCTAGGTAGCTCAACCTCAGAATCAGACAAATAAACTGGAGGGGGTAAGGGCTCGCCTTCTAGAACATCATAAGGGTAAATAAGCTCGGCTTCCTCATCATCACCAACCTCATCGTCTATACCTATATCCTCCTCGACATCCTCCTCGTCAATCTCATCATCTATATTATCTAACCCAATCTCATCACCATTCTCAATATCAACATTATCAATCTCATTCTCTGCCATATCAACCTGAGGGGCAATCTGGTCTCCTAGTCCTATCTCGGGCTCGGGATCCTCAAATGGTTCCTCCTCATCATCCATATCATAATCTACTAAGTCTAAGTAAGGATCATCATCTACATTACGTTCGGGAATAGCATGGTTCTCTACAGGAATATTAGGGTCAGCCATGACAATCTGCATTTATATATATATATATATATATATATATATATATATATATATCTCGTATTAGGATAACATACTTATTGAACAATTACATACTAAAATCACGATATATATATATATATATATATATATATAAATTAAATTATATATATCAAAATATATATCCTCTCAATAAGGCTTGTTGGTAACGTCGGAGATCTTTGGCACCGTTATAGTCAAAAGATTTTTCAAATATTTTCTCAAATGTTCATAGTTAAAAGATTTTGAAAAGTTTTGTTCAAAACCTTGGTTTTTAAAAATCTTTTGTTCTCTATAACGAGAGCTCTGATACCAAACTGTAACACTCTCAATTTTCGTATCGGTACAGCGGAAGGGTCTTTTAGAGTCTTACGGGATAGCACAGTAACTCCAATCATAGACAACATATAAAAATGGTTGTACAAAGTTCAACATACATTCATTCGATAAAAAGTTTTAAAGTGTACAACAGGTCCCAAATTATACAAGTCATTAAGTTTACAAAACATAGATCGAATGAACATTTTTAATATTATGTGGGCCATCAGAGTCGATTTCCATCCGGATTATCTTCAAGCACCTAAGATAAAAACATGCAAAAATCAAATCAGCGAATGCCGAGTGAATTCATAGAGTTTAATAAAACCGTTATATAAAACAATCGTTAAAATCAGAACACAAGTATAATATCAGAAGTAAGTCCTCGTATTGCTAGTCAGGAAATATATATATCAAAGCATACATCTTAAACCGTCCATGAGACCGTAGCCTCAATATTACCATTATAGGTAATATTATTATCGTTATTCATATCGTTATAGGATCACATTAGATTCATTTGGATTATCATTAGCCGCATGGCATTGTTACCTTACTATCACAACAACGGGCCGCGAACCCGACAAACAATTTTCCCATCTAAGTTAGTGTGTCGTCACAAAAATCACGCTATGTAAATCTTCTCATACATAAACTCGCTTACCAATCAATGTGGTACGACGGGGATCAACCGTCAAGGCGTGAACTGGGTTGATCGTCCCCAAATAGTACTATCATATGCATAAGCGTCTACCAAATCCCGGTAGTTCACAATTCATGCTAATGGGACTTTGAGTGACATAACCTAACTACTAATAATCCTTTTTATCTCGTTTATAGGGTCATAGCATCATTCAGGTCTATATCATTAAGCATACCATCGGGACTACTTGTGTTCTATTTTTATAAAAATCTAGCATGTTATCTCCCTCGCGGGTTTACAAATCATTTTATAAAACATTTAAAAGAGTGCGAGGCTATGAACTCACGTTGATAATGAAAGGCGGATTATCGGCTACGGGCGTGCTTCGGTCACGGAAACCTATATAAATAATAATCGGTCTTAGACTTTTGTCCAATGACTTTATCAAAATAACAAATATACATATGATGATTTTGTACATATGATGATGATCAAGTGGGTTTATATATTCTTATTTACTCATTTTAGTGGTTATGTATTGGTACCTTCTTACTAGTTTACTAGTTTTACCTATTTACATGTTTTAGGTCTAATAAGCCTATTATAAGTTCTTTAACTTATATTAATCCGTTTTATACTTGTATTATCAGTATTTATACTTTACATGTTGGGCCCAAATGGGTTAAGCCAAATAAGTACTTTTTTATAAGTGTTTAACTTATTTAGTTAAATTATTAGTCCAATATGCTAACTTAGCTCGTTAATGTCCGTATGTCCTATAGTTCGGGTTTTATCGGTTTTTACTTGTATTAGATACTTATATATCAGTATATGACTTTTAAAAACTTTACATTAGACGGGTTGGATCGTCTAAGTTTTATTTGGCGAAAAACGTTAATTTTACGTTAATAGCCGAAAAAGTCGTAAAAATCATGTTTATAGTTTTTATAACTTATAAAACTTATTCAACTACCATTTTTTTAAAGTGTCCATTTATTTAACCTTATACATATTTATATAAATGAAATTCATAAGTTAGTGGGTTTTAATTTCACATTTTATACTATATTATTTGAGTGCTTATATAATAGTATTAAACATTAATTCTTCAAAATCTGATTTTTAGTATCATCTTCACCATTTTTATCATATCTAGAGTTCTACAATGGGTTAGAAGCTCATTTTTTGATGGCATAAACTTCATATTATGTGCTACAATTAAGTTAGTTATAGCTACTGCTCATTCTATGTCTAACTATCCTTAACAGTCCCTACAAAACAGACTATTCAGATTAGCACACTCATCTTATTTTGATCATATCTCACTCATTTTGATGATTCTATTGCATGGCAAACTCTCACATGTGTATGACATCTTATACTTACTTTAAATGGATTCCACCATGCAATTTTATCAGTTTAAGTCTTGGTTATTTACTGTTTTTATACAGCCAACAATTTAAGCATGATTTTAGCCTTGTTTCTTATGGTTATTCATCTTTTTAAGCATATTCATCAACACTTGATCCCCACACAACATTATTATCATCATATATTCATCATATACATATACAACAAGAAAGAAAATACATTTGATCTTTACAAAAATAACAAGAGAAATGGAAAGGATGATCTTCTTTACCAACCAAGATTATATCTTGTTTTTTGAAGACAACAACTTGATGAACACCAAATATATCTCCAAGATCATCAATCACCAAGATAGTTTGTTGAGAAATTAGCCCTAGGACACAAGAAAATCACCTCCTTTGTTGTTAAAATGGCCACAAATCAATCAAGGCTTCAAGGTTTCTCCATATTATGGCTAGATAACATGTATCTTGTGGCTAGAAAAGATCAAATGGTGGTGTGGGACGACAACTTAGAGAGAGAGAGGAGAGTTTGTAAGTTGTTTGCATGTGTGAATGGAAGTAATGGTTTAGCTTAGATGGTTTTGTGGTTTAGTGGGTGAAGTAAGCTTCCAAATGAAGCTAAGTTACAAGTGTAACTTAAGTTAGTGTAAGGATGCCACATCAAAGGATGTGGTGTCCTCCTTTGGGCCGTCCCTTTTAGTGGGGTGGGATAAATTAGTTTTGTCCCATCCCGCTAATTTACGGGTATTCCTCGATTCTAGTTTCCTTGATTTGCGTGCCCTCGGGTCGTTTTACGAAAAACGTTTTTGTAAATTATGAATCAACGGCACAAAACGAATCTAATAAAAATTGTCTCATCAAAAACGGAGTTCAAAAACGTAAATACGTAATCCTAAGGTTTCCGGTTTAGTCGTAAAGGACGCTAAATTATGCACGTAAGCCCAAATTTAAATCCGTAAATTGTGAGTTCATCAACCAACACAAAAATAAGGTTCAAAATATTATACGAGAAAATAATTCACTACCTGAAAATGTTAGATTGTCACACAAAGAGTTATCTACATGAAAAATGATCGCAAAGGACAGACGAACACATCCCAACTACTTAGATAAGATGAAATAAAGCTATTCAATTTTCCCCAATTTATGGCCAAGAACATCAAGAACACTTTGCCAGAATTGTACACGTGGAAGACTGCAATTGGAGAGGACATGTCACAACACCTCACTTCAACTCATCTTTTGTCTATAAATACCTTGTAATAGATCATTTGTTGTATGTAGAAAGTGTGTGAAATACACACACTTAGGCGGTGTTTGTTTCATTAAGATGTTTTAGGTCTGAATCTGACTACCACGTCTTACTGGTAAGAGGCGGTAACAATGTCTGAATCTGAATGAAATAATGTTGTTTGTTTTTATATATAAATGTCTAAATCTGAATGAAATAATGTTCATTGTTTTGATTATGGATTAGTCAGTTAAAAAGATTTTGAGCCTACAAAATATTATATTAATGTTAAGAGAAGAGTTTTGATATTTTTTTGATAAGATATATAAAAAGAACATGTTTGAGTAAATAATAAATTTTATATACTTATATATAAAAAGAGTAAAATATATTTTTTTTATTTACTCATATTCGGATTTACCCGAACCTGAATTGGCTCGAATCGAATAGACTCGTGCCCGACTAACTAGAGTTGAAATCAAGTCGTGTCCATTTGACCCATCGCCCGTTTAACCCGTCGCCCGTGCCCGCCCGCCCGCACGTTTTGCCAACTCTACCCTACTATAGCAGTCACCAAACTCTTTCTCTAATAAAAAAGTTACAACCAAAATCCATCGTATTTCTTTTTATAAACATATGATTTCGGTTTTACTTTTGTTTAGTACTAGCCCACCAAAAGCCCAACTAATTAACTTGAACCGAAACCCTACTTTAAAAGTTATAGTAAAACATTCACAACCTAGAACTAACCATACGCAGCCACCATGTTCTTCTCAACCAAACTCTCTAAAAAATAGCCAAAATGGGCAGGCATGTTAAGTATGAAACTATTTTCTCTCAACCAAAAGCAAAACAACTCTCTTGTTGACTTGTGGTTTTCAAATCTTAAAGTTGTTATGTTGTGATATTCAATTCAACTCAGGTAGGTGTTTGAGATTGTTTTGAAGGTGTCAATTTATGGTGATGGTGGACAGAGATGTACATGAAGGGATTATGAAACCATGGTGGACAGAGATGTAAGTGAAAGGTTAGGGTGTTTTCAGATCTGCTCAAAGACTCTGACTCTGACTGAAAATTTGTATTCTAGAACATCTGACTCTGACTGAAAAAACAAACAACGAAAAAGTCTGACCGCGTCTGACCGGTCAGACTAGGACATCAGTCAGACGTTTTTTCAAAAAACAAACACACCCTTAGTTAAATTCCCTAAATTTCCTTTCGTTTTCATAGTTAACAGCTTTAGAGTCATTGAAAACCACTCTATAGTCTGTTATAGTTAGTTGTAATAGATTACCAAACTTTCCTCCATTAATGAACATTCACATTTCACTTTTCACTTGAATCTCAATCTACGTACTCTCTTACTATTCTTATCCTATTACCCATAGATTCTGTTATTCATAACTGAATAACAGACTTTTGTTGATGTTTGGAGAAGCTGTTTTGTTCAGATGTTGTAGCTGTTAGCTCATACAACCAGTTCTAGCCATTAGCCAAGTTCAGACAGTAGCAGATTGATGATGATGATCCATGGAGATTTGTGGTGTTTTGTTGATTGATGATAGATGATTGGGTGTTGATTGTTACTGAATAAGCAAGTTTAGCTCTTGCTTCTCCATCAAAGGAGGCTTCAAGCTAAAAAGTGCTCAATTCTGTTTTAAATTTCTCTTAAAAATGCTTAACATGCTCATTTCAGTATCTTAGTGTAAATCTGCTTGAAATTGTATGCTATTTGTTCTAATAGACCTATTTGACTTGTGTGAGTAGTATTAGTCCTTTTCTCTTAAGTTTAATCTGTTTAAACATGTTAGAATTATGTTTCAATTCCTTAAGTGGTGTTTGGTTAATCTTTGATACTTTGATTCAATGAGTGAATTGGTTAAAATCTTGCTTGAATTCATTTGTTAACTGACTAATAACAATTGTGCAGGTTTTCAAAGTCTAAGACAAAGTCAAAGAGGCAAATGACCACTTCGGGTCAGACTTTCATACTCAAAACAGCCTACTTTCAAGCCTTCATAACTTGCTCATTTCTTGAAGTTAGAGCCTGATTTTTGGCTTGTTGGATAGCTTAATATACCAGCTTTTAGAACCTAGCAAGTTTAAAGTCTATAGTCAACTATAGAATAAGCTACAAAGGCTTAAAAGTCTATGTGATAAAAGCTATAAATTACCAAGACAGATTTCCATTCCCCATTGATTCTTTTCATAAAACTGGAAATTTTATTTCACAAATCAGTTACAAAAGTGTTCAAAATAATATTTAGCTTTGGTTAAACTTTGGTCAACAAAAGTCAACGATTGGTCAACATAAGCCAGTTTTATATTATTTCATTTTCTAGCTTATTTTGTTGATGAAATCTGGATTTTCTTGGATAGGTCTTATTATTTCGAGCTTATAAATTTTTCTTGTGAGTTTGAGTTCAAGTGCTTATCATGATTTGCTTATCTTTTAAAATTGGCTTATTGGAAAAAGCTTAAATAAGAATTAGACCAATTCAAGTTATCTCTTTTTCATGACTAGCTTATTTTTAATTCTAAATCTTTTAAAATTTGGTTTCGGCAAAAATGGTTAACTAGAACTCTAGATACAGCTTATTGGAGTCATAAGCCCGTTTTTGGTTTATAACTTTTGAAAATTGCATTTTGGTCCTTTGGTTTATTAAACTTGCTTAAGTGCTTCGCGCCACCTCATTCCTCTCGTTCACTAGTGAGTATTTTGAGAAGGAAGGATTGTTGAGAGATTCGCCGCCCAATTATTATTACATATATATTATACCTTCTTGTGATTTTCACTATTGAATCTCGAAGGAGATAATCTATTCTCTTTTAAAGTCGACCTAGAGCTCCTCTCTCATTCCTCTGTTTAGTTTCATGCGCACTCGAGCGCGTGCACACATACCGAGTTGTGTACTTGATCCTCCCAAGAGGAAGAATAAGAACAAAGTCGTCCCTCAAGCCGATCACGAGCATCGTGCTTTTGATAACTTAAACAAAGCCATGAATAATCGACCATTGATTGAGATTCTCCAATCGAATATGGATGGGAATGCGGATGCCATAGTCATTCCCGAGATAGCCGCTAACAATTTTGAACTTAAGACATGTGTGATACAAATGGTTTCTACTATACCTTTCCTAGGGAGACCTATGGATGACCCCCATGATCATATCAAGAAATTCTTGTCCATTTATAACACCATCAAGTATAATGGGGTACCTCAAGAGGCGGTTAAGTTGATGTTATTCCCTTTCTCTTTGGAAAGGAATGCTAGGATTTGGTTAGATAAGCAACCTTCTAGTAGCATTCTTACCTGGGAAGACTTAAAGATGAAATTTATGAACAAGTTCTTTCCACCTTCACGAACTAGCGCATTAAGGAATCAAATCATAGGCTTTCAAAAAAACAGAGATCAAACCTTTAGTGAGGCTTGGGATGAATTCAAAGAGTTTTTAAGAAAGTGCCCTAACCATGGTTTTGACCAAGTCCATCAAATCAATACCTTCTACAATGGTTTGAGACCACAGCATCAAGATTCCCTTAACTCGGTCGCGGGTGGAAACATTCTTGCTAAGTCTATGCAAGAGGAAATGGATATCATTGATACAAAATCCATGGTTCAAAGCAATAGGGATAGAGATGAGGTGGTACATGTGGTTCAAGAGGGTGCTACTCAATCAATTAACAAAGCTTTATATCAAAAGGTTGATAAACTTATGTGCAAATACTTTTAGAAAATAAATTGAGCAACTCTTCTACCAATAATGTTAATGCCATCCCCCTTCAATGTGAGACATGTGGAGTACCTCACTCATACTTAAATTGTGAAAAAGTTCGAAACTAAAAAGGAGAATGTTATGCTTATAATGATGATGGACTGGCACATTTCAAACTAAACATCAATCATAATCACCTTTCTTACAAATCCAACAATTACCTTACTCCACCGGGTTTCCCTCCCTAACAACCCACCCAAACCCAAGGAAACAACCCACAAATGGTAAATAGAAACCAAGGGCCAAGAGGAAATTATCAATGGAATAACAACAATAGACGGCCAAATAACTTTCATGGAAATAACCAATGGAACAAATTTCATGGAAATAACCAAGGGTTTCACATTCCAACTCCACCTTTCCAAAACCAAGGGTATAATCAAGGGAATGGATAAAATGAAACTGTTAATGCAAAGCAATGCCTTAAAACATTGTTAGTGCTAACTAATCTTTCTTAGTTTTGATCACGACAAATTACAAAGACATGTAGCATAAAATATAACCGTAAAACGAATTATCTAAGAAACACTATCATCAAGGTAATAATCATTACACTAACATATCTTAATCATACTTAGTAATCATAAAAGTGATTAGCCTTAAAACTCAGTTTTGTCAAATGTGACAAAAGATTTTTAATAAACTTTGTTTTTAAGAAAATGTTCTATTAAAATGAAAATATAATTTTTAATATGGCATATTCCAAATGCCATAAGAATATCCTTTGAAGGTTTTAAACTTCCTCAGATATTCCTACCCCACTAAAAGACAAAAAGGAGCGGAGTCTACATCCGCGGTTCTTTAAGTACCTATGCGGTCCTTCATCGATAAGGAACTGTCTAGGGAGATAAAGAACCGCACTCAGATAGCCGTTGGTTTTTGTCTCCTATAAATAGTGGATCAAATATGCATTTTCCATAACCCTTTTTGGACATTTTTTCAGCCTTCTTTCTTCTTTCTATTGCTAATCATTTGTAAATGAACACTTAATGTGTTAAGTATGTTTCATTATGATTATTCTCTTGATCTCCTTCTTTACCTTGTCCAAAGAGAAGATCACTCACACACTTGTGATGTGATTAAAGATGAATCCTTGATGAAGATCATCCTCTCCTAAAGATCTAGTCATGTTCATTATTTGTTTATTTGTGTCTTGTGTGAAATCCAATGTATTTGTGAATACTTGGACTAGTTGTGTTTATCTAAGCTATTTGTGAATACTTAGATTAGTGTTGTGTAAATCCTTTGCATATGTGTGTACTTGGATTTGTGTTGTGTAGATCCAAGTTACATGTGTATAATTGGATATGTTTAGTTAAGTTGTAATAAGTTATGTAAGTTCTCACTAAACTATAAAGTGATGTGGTTGTGTGTTGTGAGTTCTCACTAAACTACAAAGTGATGTGTAGTTGTGTTCTGTGAATTTCCCACTTAGCTTCAAAGTGAAGAGTCGTGAAGATTGGTTCAAGCTTTGGATTAGAACTCGACTATGACAATCCATCAATTTATGGTCGATATTTTATTCTCAAGTATTATTTAAAAACATTATTTTAATTTTATATTATGAACTCACTCATTTATGGGAAGAAATTTGGGTTTACGTCTTGAAGTAGCATCGACTAAGTCTACACCGGAGGACTCTACGTTACGTGCTTACGCTTACATACACCATTTTTGGTGACAGTCCGACATTTCAGCAAAATAAATTTATTCGTGAATATTATTTTGGAATTTAAATTTTGTGTTGGTTCATAAACTCACAAATTTACGAGAAGAAATTAGAGCTTACGTGAATAATTTAGCGTCCTTTACGACTAAACCGGAAACCCTAGGATTACGTATTTACGTTTTTGAACTCTGTTTTTTATGAGACAATTTTTATTAGATTCATTTTGGGCCGTTGATTCGTAATTTATAAAAACGTTTTTCGTAAAACAACTCGAGGGCACGCAAATCGAGGAAACTAGAATCGAGGAGTACCCGTAAATAATTGGGGATGAGACAAAACAACTTTTTCCCCACCCCCAATATGGGACGGCTAGACTTAGCTAACAACACCATGAGATGTCAAGCTTACAAGATAAGCTAAGACACATGTCTTAGTTACTTGTAAACTTACAACTCCACCTCAAAACTACACATCTCAAACCACTTCCTCATTTTTACTCATGCAAAACCACGAAAAATCCTCTCTTTCTCTCTAGCTTGCCGTCCAAACTCAACAACAAACACCCCCATTTGATCAATTTTAACCACAATATCATGTGTTATTCACACATATGATGGAAACCTCTTAAATCTTTATTGATTGGTGGTGATTTTAACATCGAAGGAGGAGATTTGATTGTGTCCTAGGGCTAATTTTCTACAAGAAGTTCTTGGAGATTGATTATCTTGAAGATAGTTTTGGTGTATCCCAAGTGTTGTCATCCAAAGTCAAGTTATAATCTTGGATGGTAAACAAGTTCATCCTTCCCATTTTTATTGTTATTTTTGTAAATGTAAAATGTATTTTCTCTCCTAATGTATATGTATATGATGATATATGATGATAAAAATATTATGTGGGGACCATGTGTTGATAAACTTGTGTAAAAAGATTGAAAACTACATGTAAAAGTGGTAAAATCTTGCTTAAATAAGTAGGCTGTATAAAACAGTAAAGAAACTTATGTTAAACTATTAAAATGGCATAGATGAATTCATATACAGTAAGTTATAAGACTTGTACACATGTGAGAGTTGGCCATGCAATGGAATCTTTATAATGAGTGAGATATGATCAAAATAATATTGAAGTACAAATCTGAGTAGTCTGTTTTGTACGGACTGTTAGGGACATTTAGAGTTAAATTGAGCTGTAGCTAAAACTAAGTTAATTGTAGCAAATAATATGAATTTTATGTCACCCAAAAATTAGCTTCTATCTCCTTGTAGAACTCAAGATATGGTAAAAGTAGTGAAAGTAAAAATAATAATCAGATTTGTGAAAAAAAAAGTATATAGTATAATATTAGCACTCAAGTATATATAATATAAAATGTAAACTTAAAACCCACTAACTTATATATTACATGTAATTAAGTATGTACATTAATAAATAAATGAGACATTTTATAAAAATGGCAATTTTATAAGTTTTATAAGTTATAAAACTATAAATATAAGTTTTACGTCTTTTCGGCTAAAACCGTAAAACTAACATTTTCGTCAATTAAAACTTAGACGGTCGGACCCGTGTAATGTAAACTTTTTATAACTAATATACTGATGAATAAGTGTATATTACAAGTAAAAACCAATAAAACCCGAGCTTTATAACATATAGACATTAACGGGCCAAATTAGCCTTATTGGACTATTAACCCAACTAAGTTGGCTAAACACTAATGGACTTACTCTTTGGGCTTAACCCACTTGGGCCCAACATGTAAGTATAAGGCTGAGGTTAAAAGTATAAAATTTGACTAATATAATGTAATGGGCTTATAATAGGGTTATTGGGCCTTGACATGTAAACAAGTTAAACTAGTGAAACTAGTATAAAAATTTACCAACACATAACACAACAATGTTGAATAAAGATATAAAAACCCACTTGATCATCATCATACTTATAATATCATCATATATATACATAGCCATTGTTTTTATGAAGTCATTGGACAAGATTCTAAGACGAGTATTATTTGTCTAGGTTTCCGTGATTGAAGCACGTACCGTACATCCAAATCGCCGATAACCGCCTTTCCCAATCAACGTGAGTTCATAGCCTCGCACTCTATTAAATGTTTTATAAACCCGCGAGGGAGACAACATGTTAGTTTTGATAAAAATAGGACACCAGTTGTCCCGATTGTTTGCTTACTGATTTGGACAGGAATGATTGTATGACCCGATGAATGATTATATGACCCGATAAATGAAATGAAATGGATTACTAAAGTTAGGTTATGTCACTAAAAGTCCCATTAGCATGAATTGTGAACTACCGGGATTTGATAGACGCATATGCATATATAATAGTACTATTTCGGGAAGATCACCCCAGTTCGCGCCTTGACGGTTGATCCCCGTCGTGCCACATTGATTGGTAAGCGAATTTATGTATGAGAAGATTTATATAAGCGTGATTATTGTGACGACACGCTGTTTTAGATGGGCAAATGAGTTTCGGTTTAGCTACCCGTTGTTTGGTATAGTAAGGTAGCAATGCCATGCGGCTTATAATAATCCAATAACGAAAATACTGCTATAGGCATTGAATTATGATATATTGCCTGACTAGCAATACGGGGTCTTACTATTGATATTATGTTCGTGTTTTGGTTTTGCATAACCATTTTCACATCACGGTTTTTATTTAACTCTATACAACGTTATAAAACGTATTGTATGATGTTTTTACGACATTGGTTCGTATAATGGTTTTGAAGGCAAAAGCCTATAGTATGATTTACAACAAAGATTTGTATAAAATGTTTTTGGCTTATTTTATGGCCTACGACAAGGAATTGAACAAAATGATTTTCGGAAATAATTTTATACCGATGATATATTAATGGATTTCATTAAACTCTATGAATTCACTCGGCGTTTTCGCTGACCTTTTCTTTTAACATGTTTTAATCTCAGGTACTTGAAGGTAATTCTCGGGAAGACGACAAGAATTCATGGCCCGCACTTAAATAACAAATTTCCATTCAAATTTTTTGTAAAACTTGTATGAAATACTATGACTTGGGACCTATGTAACTTTATATTTATGAATGGAAAATGCTTTATTATTAAACGACGTGATTTTCAAGCGTTGTCTATGATCTGAGTAATGTGCTATCCCGTAACACCAACGACTCTTCCGTTGAACTAAAATATGAATATTTGGGGGTGTGACATCGACATATAGCATTGTATCGGAAAATGGTGAAGTAGGCAACATTATGAAGATTGGTTCTATCTTTCGATTAGAACTCGACATCTAGCCTTGTCTCGTAAACTGGTGAAGTGGGCGACGTTGTGTAGATTGGTCCTAGCTAAGATTAGGTCTCGACATTTAGCTTAGTGTCAGAAAATAATGTAAACGACGTGTAAGGTTTTCTCTGCCAAGAAGGGAGCTTGTGGATATAGTGGAAATCTCGAGTAGGTGTTCTCGAGGAGTGGAGTAGGAACGAGGATAGAGCTTCGTTGCCGAACCACTATAAATCTTGGTGTCTTCCCATTAGGTTGTTTCTTTCCTTACTCTTTACTTACTTTCATTATCATCACACTTACTACTTGTCATTGTTATTGCATTAGAATTGAACCTAATCATTATGCAACTAGCTTTCAAGTAATAGATAGTTTTGGTACTTACCTAATTGAAAGGAATTTTAATTAGGAGATAAATCAAAGAGAAACTATTCAACCCCCCCCCCACTTCTAGTTTCCAATTGGTATCAGAGAGATAGTCACACAAGATGTTTGAATTATACTGTACTTTAAAACTTGGATCGATCCATTGTCTCCTCAAATTAGAAGGTTAAGTTGTACTAAAGCTTTTATTTGGTCAAAACTATTTTTTTTGAAAAAGGCCTTTTGGTAATATAGCGTCCCATTTAGATTAGTAGTATTTATGCATTTTAGATTTACTCTTGAAATGTATCTACTAGTTTGGATCTTGTTATGTGTAGGTACTCATTAAGATCAATCATGCAATTTATTGTAGATTGAGTTACTTACACTTGAATGATGATATCAAGATGGATGGGAGTGATACTAGTCCTCGATTATTAGTCACTTTAGTCATGGTTGGGCTTTGCATTGGTTTATTGAAAGCTTGGAATGCATTTTGTGGCTAAGGTACGTTTTCGTTTTTCCACACGCCCTATTGATCATTCTCTTGATCATTCATTGACTATGTGCTTGTTCTTGGCATCCTTGCCTTGACATTTGTTTGTGGTTTGTGATTCTTTCCTTTTTCCCTCTCAAACCTTCATTGCTTGGATACTTGACTCACTATGGGGATGTAGAGTGAGTTGGTAGTAGCTTAAAGTATCAAGCATGACTTTCATGGTTTGCACCCTTACGGTTAGTAGGCTCTATATCATGTGTAACTTGTGCAATTGAGCTCATATCTAGGATGATTGATTAATCCCCTGAGATACCAAACTACTTCACAAGTTGTAGTTGGATTTTACACATTTGGAATTGAAATATTCTAAGGATATTGTTATTGTAAATCCTAGCAATAATAATTGTCCGATCATGTGGGAGAGAAAGTGAATCTATACTTTGCTCACATTTTGAAGTAGAGTAAGACAACTCTTGAAAATTATATTATTCTATGTATCAAAATTGCTTGGTATAGTTCATTACCAAATCCGTTTAGACTTTCGCCAGAAAGGCACGTCTTAAACTACTATATATGACACAAGCTCTTCGTCTCCTCGATTTGAAGATTGTCATTTATCTCTTGATCATTATTCTTGTTCTTGATTCACTCTTCTTGGCCTCTCTCCTCTTTGCTTCCTTGCTACGAGTAGTCGTTTGTTCGTTTCGGTCTTTTCCTATCTCGATTCAACTCGTAATCCTTCACTAAGGCATTATTACCTAGTCTTATGGTGGTCTAATGATTTTCAAAAGGCTTGAGACATATTTTAATGATTTTAGAAAAATTTGGTTTTAAAAAATTCTTTGATAAAAACTCGCCACTGTAGGTGGTTCTTTATCTGTCGTGGCTCAAATGCGCGGTTCCATATCGATAAGGAACCACGGTCAGTGATTGCGACAAAACTGTCAGACTTTTTATAAAAATCATTTTTCAAACAAACCTTCTCTCTCTTCTCCAATAGAGCGACGGGTTTTAGTTTTTCCACCATTGTTGCACCTTCAAAACCTTCAATTACTCAAGATAATTTGATTCCAATTTGTGGGTTTCACTCATCCTTCATCCAAGATCAATTATCTGTAAGTCATTTCATTCAATTTCATCTAATTTGTTCTAGGGTACATACATTCATAATTGGGGATTTTTAAAATTGATATTGAATTAGAACCTTACTAGGAATAAGAGTTTACATAGTAATCTTGCTATGATTCCTTAGGTTCATATTCATTGAGATTTCACTAAAACCCATTTTTAGAACAATCCGGATTTTGACTAAATAATTTTGGTTAATTGATGGAATTGATATGAACCCATGAACAAGTTGGTAATGGCATTGTTAAATGCTTACCTAAAAACCTTGTTTTGAAAAACCAATGTTCAAGTTCATTGTTTTTTTGGGTAAAAGGGACATTGTCCCCGGTAAATATATTACACCAAAAAGCCTTTAAGTAAAAGGAATGTGGCTGAAGTACCACATTAACCGCAAGCTAAAAGCTTGTAACCAAGTGTGTATGACATGCCATAACCACACAACCAAAAATAAAACTACACTGATATAAGGAACTTTAAAGTAAGTAACATCAGCTTTTCTAGCTCTCCAGCAACAACATAGAGGAAGCAGGCGACCCAAATAAGGTTGCCTCCTTAAAAAACCTTCCCAAGAAAAACCCAAAGGGAAACACCTTGGAGAAGGAAAAAAGAGTACAACCCTTACCTGGAGCTTCCTCCATGATTCAAACAAATATTGGGGATCTTCCATTTATCAAGTAAATTACGCAAATAAGGAGAAACCTTCCTGAATTTAAACGTAATAAGCTTCAGCCGCACCATAGATAAAATAACATCAGCAATTTGATTCACCGTAGAAGTCTATTTGTTAAACAATCTAGCAAATTTTCTCGCGCCATAAGTAATAAGACGTAGCTCCAACAAGCAAGCGCGCGATAATACTAGTAAGAGTCTTTCTTCGAGATAACGCAATAAGATGATTAGAAACATCACCAAGACGATGCGAAACACCCTCCATACCAACCATATCATGAACACGAGACCAAACCTGTGTAGAAATAGGACACCCAAAAAATAAATGTGAATGTGAGTCACAAACCATACTATACAAGGAGGTCTAAATCAACATTCGGACCAACATCCCAATAACGAAGACGATCTTGCATTTTTAGCTTCTGATTAACGACTAACCACATGGGAAACACGAACCTTGGGATACATTGAGGAAACCAAACAATATCATACCAATCCACCTCAGCAGCTCTAACACGAATAGAGTTCCAAACACCCGTAACCGAGAAATTCCCCATATTCCCCAAATTATCACGCCATAACAAAACATCATTCTTTGAATTAATCATAGGGATAGGGACCTTAACCAGCTGCGGAAATTTGATTGACCAGTCATCAGGCCTGTTGGAAATATGTTTTTACGTATTTAGGAAGATTCGGTCACTCCGACAATATATTAAGTAGTAGCTCGTAGTCTAGATATCTTTATAAATATCAAACAAGGAAAAGCCCGGTCCATGCTTGTATGGCCGGCCTAATTGTAAGCCCAAGCCAATCTTATGGGCTTGGTATCAAAACCCTCTCCTTAGATGGAGAGGGTGGTGGTTTTCATTTCATTTTACACATAGTTAATCACTTTCTCTCTCTTATGTGTGTGTGAAATCATCTATCTTTCTATCTCCTTCTCTCTCTAAACATAAGCATAGATTTACAATATCCTACAAATGGTATCAAGAGCCATGGGATGATTGTTTTGTTTTTGTGTTTGTGTTCTTGATTCTCTCGCCTATTTTGATCCAAATTCACACGTACCAATTTTTTTTTTTGTGTTTTTACGGTTTAATCTTGATACTTCATCTACTTACTTGTTGTAGTGATTTGGTATTGTTATTTTTATTAAAACACAAAAATTTTGGGTGTTCGATTCATTTTTAGGCATAGAATCTCGAATTTGTTGTGTTTTATACTGTCCGAGAAAAGTGGTAACCATAGTACGATCTGTGTATTGTTATCGCATAAACCTGGGGTTTCTACTTGCGATCCAATAACACGATCACATAATACGATCACTCACTGCGATCACAGACCACGATCACTCACTGCGATCACAGGCCACGATCACTAGTGTGATCCGAGTACAAACGTTGGGTATGATCACTAGTGCGATCTGTGTACGATCGTTGGGTACGATCACTAGTGCGATCCGAGTACGATCATTGGGTACGATCACTAGTGCGATCCGAGTACGATCGTTGGGTACGATCACTAGTGCGATCCGAGTACGATCGTTGGGTACGATCACTAGTGCGATCCGAGTACAATCGTTGGTTACGATCAAGGAGTGCGATCACTCGTCACGATCAAGGAGTGTGAACACTCGTCACGATCAAGGAGTGCGAACACTCGTCACGATCTAGGACTGCGATCCCCACTAAGATCAAGCGTTGCGATCCAACATTTTCAAAACCGTGTTTTTGGAAATTTTTAATCCTATGTAATTTTGACTTGGATTTTTTGGTTTATCGAGGACATAATTTAGGAGATTTTCAACATTATTTCTCGGCTTTAACACACAACAACAAATACATTTACTATCTCTCATTGTTCGATCAACGTTTTGTAAATCTTCACATCAAACTTCAATAGAATCGTTGAATTCGACATCTTAAGAGGGAGAATTGCATCTAATGCAAAACGCAGCTAGAGAAAGTGGTATAACGTTATTCGACTACTTCAGTCTCATCTTGTAACCTTTCATGGCTTCAAGGAGGAAGTGAATTTGTGATACTCTTTGGTCAAGATCGTTATACATTCATCGACTCAATATTCCTCAAATTGAACCAACTAGCTGAGCAACTTCACAAAGAAGACTTTAATCACTCTGCATCAGTATCTGCATATAAAGCTCTAGTGACACAACTTACGCACTTCTTCTAATTCAACATTGTTAAGTCTGCAAATACAGGGATATGTAAGTCATTTCTTCAATACACACATACGGAGGTTCAAGAGTTCCGTGGTACAGTGTTAAAATTCATGATATCGGTCTCGTCTTTGATTTATGAAAGATCCCGACTTCAGCAAGCAGTGGAGTGAAAAATTCTACGATGCAGATGCAAGAGGAGAATGGTCATACGGTTGATAAATTGGAGGTTGATAAAGATTGCAGTTGCATAGAATCACATCATGATATCGGCAGCACGTCAGGGACTGTTATAGACATCTCTTATGATGACAACATATCCGTTTATGATGAAGAACCTACAAATACGGTACAATCGAATGTTGCATATGATGTTTATGCGGATGAAATACCGCATGTTGAGCATTCTGAAAATGCTGTAAATAATCATGATAAATGTTGTATGACTGCTTCTTCTAAGATTAAAGAGCTCGAAATGATCGTAGCTCAACAATCAAAAGATCTTGAGGATGCTAAAACTGAATTTTCGAAGAAAATGGAAAATTTTGAAAAGTATTTTGAAAAACTTGAAAATTCAAACGTTGTTCTTGAACGAAAATTAAATCAAAAAAATTCCAGATTCTAAAGTCGAAAAAGATAATTTTGTGAAACAAATTACTTTGCTAGAATCTAAGTTGGCATCCCAAGAGATCTCACAAAAGGAAAACGAGACCTTAAAATAGCGTTGTAATGAGTTAAATAATACTATCGTAGTGATGAGGTCTAAAACTCTAGAGTCAACGACCTTGTTAACTACTAGAAATGCTTAATTAAAGGCTCAGGTTCAGGAAAAGGGTTTTTGCTATAGCTGCTCTGAAAAACGAGCTAAGGAAAATTAAGGGCACTAGTGTGGACACTAAGCTTGAAAAACAATCAATCTTGGGGAAACCGCCAAAAAATCAGTCTATTCGACAACCGACTGCATTTAGATCCGAGCGACCAAAATCATCGAGATCGCGGTTTGCCTCCCAAGTTGATATGGTTCATATTTCTAGACATGTCAATCCACTATCTAGGCCTAATGTGATTAAATCAGCCTACGCAAAACCTATATACAAGACTACTACTAGTGATTTTAGGTATACTAAGAATATACCACAACATAGCTCGAATAGCATGCCTAATAATCACTATATAGATGCATCTAAGAAAACACCACAAGCAAGAACTAGGATTTCTAGATCTCATTCAGACCACAAACACGGTGTTTGTTCCGTATGCATGAAAAGTGTCTTCACGACAAATCATGCGGCCTGTGTTACGAAATAGGTTTTCTACCGCTAAGTCTTCCGCTGTGCATAAGAAAACCACGTCGCCCAAATTCAATCTTAGGTGGCAACCCACGGGTAGGAATATCAATTCAGTTAATCTTCAATGGGTTCCTACAGGAAGGATGTTTCCCTCTTGCACTACTAAAGTTGGATGTGAAACCCTACATGGTTCTAAAATAGATATCGCTAATCCATGTGAGAGTATGCAAATTGTTGATTTCAGTACAGGTACTAAAGTCAAGACTCAACAACAACAAATCAGTCAAACCTCTGTATACCATTCAACTAAGGACACTCTTAGCGTTTGGTTGCTGAAGAAGCTGATATCTACGAATCAAGTGTTTCAGGAGATTTACGATTAAGCTAACGACAAAGGCTCACAGTCAAATCACAGTCTGTGACCCGATCTTCAAATAAAGGAAAGTTTATCGCCGATGATAAACTTATCCTGACAACGAGAAATTAATATTTCTCGGGCATGAGCTTATATTAAAAACATTCGAAGTTTTAAGCTCATGCACTATGACTTACAGTTAAATATCAAACTGTAACTCGTTCTTTAGCTAAAAGGAAAGTTTATCGGCGATGATAAACTTATCCTGACAGCGAGAAATTAATATTTCTCAGGAATGGGCTTATATTAAAAACATTCTAAGTTTTTAAGCTCAAGCACTATGACTTACAGTTAAATATCAGACTGTAACTCGTTCTTTAGTTATAAGGAAAGTTTATCGCCGAAGATAAACTTATCCTGACAACGAGAAATTAATATTTCTCGGGCATGAGCTTATATTAAAAACATTTGAAGTTTTTAAGCTCATGCACTATGACTTATTGTTTAATATCAGACTGTAACTCGTTCTTTAGTTAAAAGGAAAGTTTATCTCCGATGGTAACTTATCCTTAACAACGGGAAGTTTACAACTTCTCGGACTTGAGCTCGTTTTGTAAGATGTTAGAAATTCACTTTATGTGACGACATTTACGAATTCCAATTAGTTATCATACTCACACACGCTTAGACTAGACTAGGAACAATGTATAGTTTAAGGGTCGTGTGTGACTATATATACCCCTCCTAGGCTTCCAAGGAGGGGTGTTGCTTGTGTTTTATTCTTGCTTAATACATCTTTTGTTTATTTCACATACAACCACTTTCTCTCTCAACTCAACAATGGCTTCCACCATCCACCACCCACCTAGACCACCGGATTAGCTAAAAGCAAATCCATAATTGGCATTAGAGCCTCGGTTCCATCCTTGGATCGTGTTTATTGTTTTCGATTTGGTGGTCTAAATTTTTTTGTGTCTCGTTCTATAAATTTTTATGGTCCGATTTGTCAACTTTTTGTCACGATTGGTCATCATTTCTATCATAATATTATATCTTTGTTTCACAGTCCAATATCTGCTTTCATCTTATTTTATCTCATCTGTCCATGGAGTCCTGTCCTGGTAAAAAGCTGTTGTGATGGTCAGTCTTATGGCTCATTGTGTCTAATCTGTTATCAGTATTATCTTTTTCATTTTCGATTCATGGTTTCATCTGGTATTATTTTTTTTGAAGATAAAGATGAAGTTAAACCCAGATTTACCCAGTATAACAGATTCAGAAGATGCATGATCCCAAAATATCGGAAATAGTACAGATAAGATGTCAGATGCACATTAAGATCGGAATATTGCGATCGCAAAAACCATTGGTTTCTACATTGCGATCGAATATTCCGATGGAACACATTCGATGCATTCCGATGGAACACATTCCGACGGATGCATTCCGACGGATGCATTCCGATGGGGTGTAGTGTAGACATTGCGATGGCTTTAATTTTTTTTTTTGAAACATTGCGATGGAATTTTTTTTGGTTGCGATGGGTTTATTAAAATAGAGACATTGCGATGGGTTTTTAATACAGACTTCGTTGACCTCGACTTTACGATGTTGTTTGAATGTACAAAACTGTGACAAGTTTAACAAAACCCAAGTACTTTTAAAAAACAGACCGAGACCAAAAACTTGACCAGAACCACCACTTTAACATTTCAACAGCCAACCTTATTTCTCCCCAACACCAAATCTAATCCTAAAACCCATCGTCACCTATGTCATATCTCCATACAATCTAGACTCTAGACCCAAAAATAAAAGATCTCAGACTTATTTCGGCTACATCTCTCAAGAATGTTCAAAGATCTCAATTGATCTATGCAACCCGAAACATAATCATCATCGGTATGTGTTTACTATTCGAATAAAAAAGAAAGAAATCAAACTAGAAAGTTTGATCTTTTTTTTTCGATTCAAGTAGACTCAAAACACAAAACAACATCAAAGACCAACATGCAGTTACCCTACCTTACCCGAGACCCTTTATAGATCTAGAAGCTGAAACCTTTTATTAGTCTTCATTTTGAGACTCTTAAAAAAACGTAATTGGTTTTCTGATTGATTGGTGATGGGGTGTTTGTATTTTGTAATAAATGGTGTTTGATGTTTATTGAAACTGACATAGTAATGGGTTACTAGTTTGTGTTTATTGAGATGATTATTTGATTACATTAAATTGTAGATTGAGTTCGGTGACTGAGTTGCTTAACTCGTTTGATGAATGGAGATGAAGTTTAGATGTGAGATTTGATAGAATGATGGGGGACGGAGTAAACAAAGTTGTTGTGGAGGGGATGAGATGAGAGTGGGGGCGGATTAAACGAGGTGGTGAGGATTAGGTTTAAATGGTGTGTGTGTTTAGGGTTAGGTGGTTATATAATCCCACTTGTTGGACTGGGTTGAGACGTGTGTCTGCTATGTATGCCACGTTTCCCATAACTCCAATTTTTGCATTCAAAATGATGGACCTAAATCGCTTATATCTCAATGTGGGCCGGCTAAATACGAACATTGGATTTGCTCATTTTCTTTCTAACCATATATGAGTTTGGCATGAACGTGATTATTGACAAATCTAGTGGGCCGAGTATATGATAATTTTAGGATGGATAAACAATTCATCTTGTTATGACATTTTTGGTTATTTATTATTTAATGGCCAATGTTTAGTATGCTTTTACAAAGTTAAATGGCGACTAGTATTGGGCATATAATATCATTTTGGTATTATATTGAATTTTGTTATATTTGGTAGACAAAAGTGACGAGACAAAGTGACGTGACAAATGTGACAAATTTTATTTGACGAGACGAAGAAAAATTTGGGTATATTTTTAGTGACTACAGATTTTTTTTGGATCGGATATTAATTATTTGAAGTTGAAGACGGATTTTTCGAAGGCGTGTACTTATTTTATCTTCAGAGATAACTTGCTCGTGCTTAATCTTAGAATGAAGACTTGTTTATCTGGTTTCCGGGTTTGGGGTGGATGGTTGATGACTCGGATAACTATCACTTAAAGGGGTTACATTGTTGTACTCAGTGTCACGCGCTTAGTCGACGTGGATAATTTCAAGAGGTGTTGTGCTTATAGACTTCTTCAGTGATGCATTGGGTACTTAGAGATTTCTACACCGTTCCTCATTCAAAAATTGTGCAAGCTTAAGTCACAAGATCGAAGGATTCTTATTCAGTTTCACGTTTGATGTATCCGGTTCATTTTATCAGTGGTCACTTCAAATTGCCTACAAAGGGGTTGGTAAAGATGGCCATGGAGAGTTTATGAGTAGAGAATTTCGATCAACAACTGATTCTCACCGAATATAATTAAGCTTATTTATTATTCTCTCGAGATTTTCAGGTTCATGTGCGTACGATTTATTGATGGTTCCGAGGTTTCGAAACCATCAAGGGGGAAGAAGAAGACACATTGAACGCACAACGAGTACACGTGATGAACTTCATACCTTCTTTTGATTTGAAGATATTCCGGGATGAAATTTGTCATAGCCGCAGAGAAAATCAGTGTTTTAACTCGTGGCGTTATCAATCTCTAAACGGTACACTACTGATTCGATGTTTAATTGTTTGGTTGTTGCAATTATTTATCATCATTATCCTATATGGATAAATATGCTCTTCCGGGACTTAATTGACTCTGGTGCATCTCCGGAAGAAGATATGTGCATTTCCGGGACTTAATTGACTCTGGTGTTACGATGTCAACCTCGTGAATGGGATAAAGTGTCCACTTCAGTATTTGAGCTTCATTCATGGGATTGATTTACTTTCTTCAACTATGTGAGGGAAGAAATGTCATGATTCTTTCTAGTATGCATAACTTGAACTCTCAGGGGGAAGAATTATTCAAGCGTCAGAAGAGAAGTTATTGATCTACTTGGTGTGCCCCAAACTTTCAATCCCTCTTAGCAACGTTATCATATTATATGATGGGATTTGCTTGTTAAATTTTGCTGTGCGCTTAATCATTCTAAGCTTTTTTGAAAGCTTTGAAGTTGCTTACGAGGATTGTCGATTTAGGGGGAAGCTATTTAAAAGCTTCTACATCAAGTTTATGTGGCATGAACTAGGGGGAAGTTAATTCAGAAGCTTCTCCTTAACCAGAAGTATATGGATTACTTAGCTCGTGCCGTTACAGTATTTCTACTACAAGTTACTTTAAAGATGAGTCGTTTTGAAGTGAAGATTTGAAGTCAAAGGCCTCAGAAGACATCATAAGCATTGGACGCTTCATGAAAGCTTTTGTTCTTAATCATTATGTACTTTTTAGGAAAAATATTGTAAGGAATTCTACACGTCGTCCCATGGGGGAAGATTGTTGGAAATTCACTTTATGTGACGACGTTTAAGAATTCCCATTAGTTATCATAGTCACACACGCTTAGACTAGACTAGGAACAATGTATAGTTTAAGGGTCGTGTGTGACTATATATACCCCTCCTAGGCTTCCAAGGAGGGGTGTTGCTTGTGTTTTATTCTTGCTTAATACATCTTTTCTTTATTTCACATACAACCACTTTCTCTCTCAACTCAACAATGGCTTCCACCATCCACCACCCACCTATACCACCGGATTAGCTAAAAGCAAATCCACATAAGATATTCAATATCTTAAGCTCGAATAATTGGTTTTCAAAACATTGAACACTATTTTTCGAGAATTTCTCAAAAGGTTTTTCTAAATCTTTCAAAATTGTGTGTTCAAAAATGTTTTTGATAAAAAGAGCATGTCTTCTGGAATCGATAATATTTACGATACTAGAAATGTCATTCAATAATGACACTGGATTGTAAATAAAGTTCGAGCAGAAGTTCAAATGTTTTAAAACATGCTCCAAACGGCTTGTAGTTATGTCAGACTACAACCCGTTTTTCACATTAAAGTCAAGTATTTCTTATGAAAGCTTTAGCTCACAACGGGAATTAATTTTCTCAGGCAAGGTTTACTTTAAAACCTTGTAAGGGATCAAGTTTACTTTATCACTTGGTCTAACACAAATCTATGTACGTTTCAGTGCATGTATTCGTTAAAACAAGAGAAGTCTTGTTTTTATGAAGTTATCATCTCTACAGCCATAGCTATCTACATTTGGTATTTACATACTCGATGATGCGACTACTCAAACGACGACTACAGATCTTTCAATAGAACACGGGTCAACAATTGAGGGGGAGCAATTGTCAAGCATTCAGAATCTTCGATGCCGAACGTGCCAAGTTCACAAATTGGTGTCAAGACAACAATACCAATCGTACATGTGTTGTCAAGAGATGACTTCAGACGTGACGAGGCGACCAACATTCGTGAACAAGAACCATTTGATCCTATCATATGATGTTCTCATCAATCAGGTCCAACCTTGTCAATTTATTCTAATATGGTGAATATGTGATCATGTTACAAATTGGTATCATTTCTCATATATTTGGTATCATGAAGATAAAATAGACTTGCATTTTTCTTCCCAAAAACGTTGTTAAAACTACATTAAATCAATTGATATTAAAAAAAATCGGTTGGGTTAATATTTTTAATATGGGGGAGAAAATGTGATTTAATATGGGAAACTATCATAATTAGTTTGACATAACATGATGGCTCATCCCGACATGTGAAAAATGTTTTCAAATATCGTGGCATATGTTAAGGGGGAGAAAAATGGATTTGCTATATCAAAATGGATTGCATGGTGACATATACTTACCCTAAACCCATTTATTTCATGACGATGAAGATTGTGGTGACATAAGGATGGTAGGATAGGTTAAGTCCAATGATTCTTCCTAAACCATAGGAATCTTCCCAAGGATATTCCATAGCTAGAAATAGTAGTCCTTAGGAAAGATGAGGAAAGATTGTGAAAGTAGCTGAATGCCGACCAAGTACTTAAGTTAGCACTGGAACAATCACAACAAGGTGCTATTTATGACGTATTGGTAAGCATTGAAGGGGTTGAAGAATGAAAAAGAATTGTAAAGATAAAGGGTCTAAAGAAAGA
Organism: Glebionis coronaria; assembly: GCA_025667525.1. NCBI lineage: Eukaryota > Viridiplantae > Streptophyta > Magnoliopsida > Asterales > Asteraceae > Glebionis > Glebionis coronaria. Next base: position 358,435,434 of record CM046877.1, read on the forward strand.
ATCCCTCCTTACAACCTTAGGTAGAAACCGGGTCAACACATATGATATTGAGATAATTTTAATGATGCCCGATATTGAAGATAGACATCATGGACCTAGTGATGCAATGCACGACCCATCCCAACTAACTCAGATATCTCTTAAAAGATATTTGTTTTAATCACACGGATACAACGCATTATCTATTGATTTATTCACTCCGAATAAATAGGTATTGAAATGGTGGCACTCCTCTCCAGCCTCCGATCACTAAAATCTAAAATGCACGATCGAGTCTAGAGCCATTTGAGATCATCAAATATCTCATTAGGACACATTTCCAAATTTCCTTTCTTCTTCACACACTGTGAAAAGTAAGAAAGATATTAAGAGTCCTACACAAAATCTTCATGATCTTGCCTGAACATCCAAGTAATACGAAAGTATTTACAATGAAGAGGGAAATCCTTCTTGAGCGAATATCAAAAAGCTCATGGTAGGTGAATTGTGCGATTCTTTATGAATCAAACTTGTGATAACTGGAAAGCAACAGTTGGTTAATTCTTAATTGAATTTAAACACGTTACAGGCCTCTACGCAATATCTAAGTGATCTTGCCAGAACACTCAGAGTGATACCTTAGTGTTCACAGTGATGAGTGGAAATCATTCTAGTGTTAACCATAAACAGCACTTGGTAGGTAACTTGCAAGATTCAATATGAATCAAGCTCGTACAACAGGAAAGCAACGATGGTGTGATTCTTTAATGAATCAAACTTGTTCCCGGAATCAGAATTGACGGCTTCAATCATGCGGATAATTTTATCCAAATGATTCACTCTTTACGTTCGCAGTCAGCTTTGGACGGTCGAGTAAACAGAACGGGTTTACCCGCGAAATCTGGTCAAGGAGATTTTTAATTAAATCTACCTGCCACAAATACGATATTTTATATCGTCCAACGGTTTTCACCGGCCGGAGGTAAAATGCTACCGAATTAGAATGAAATGTTCAAAGCCATTTCGTTCGTGTTTACTTATGTTGCGGCATTTGAAGACGGTGGCGTTGCGGAATCCGAGAAGAAGTCGTCCCCGCATGCTTATACTTTATGCACTTAATACTTCATCTAATTTAAGAAAGCCTAAAAGTCAAAGTCTTCCAATGTATCTAACTCTGAAGCTTTCAAGAATTACGAAGTTATAAGTATGTGGGACATGATGTCACGAGGAGGCGAAGATCACAAGTGATGGATGCACAAGATCATGGCAAGAGATTAATGCTCAAGATTGATATCAATGATCACATCAACATGTTCACCAGAAAAGAAAAAGAAATGAATGACGAATGTTCGGAGTGACCTCCCTTAGGGGGGGATTGTTGGAAATACGTTTTTACGTATTTTGGAAGATTCGGTCACTCCGACAATATATTAAGTAGTAGCTCGTAGTCTAGATATCTTTATATATATCAAACAAGGAAAAGCCCGGTCCATGCTTGTATGGCTGGCCCAATTGTAAGCCCAAGCCCATCTTATGGGCTTGGTATAAAAACCCTCTCCATAGATGGAGAGGGAGGTGGTTTTTATTTCATTTTACACATAGTTAATCACTTTCTCTCTCTAAAGTGTGTGTTAAATCATCTATCTTTCTATCTCCTTCTCTCTCTAAACATAAGCATAGATTTACAATATCCTACAAGACCAACACCAAATACCATCAAGAATAAGATCACTAACCTTATAATACAAATTAAAACCAGCGTGATGAATTTCTCTAGGGGTAATGAAATTCTATAATGGGCATATATCATGCCTTTTATCAAACCATGTAGACGTTGTAGCACCATTATTAACCTTACTCCATAGAAAGGCACAAATAGAGGGCCGAATCTACAACAATTTCTGCCAATACCAACTCATATTCCCAAGACATGGCACGTCCCAGAAATTCCTCCCTTTGAACTTATAAGATTGGATCCATTGCACCCAAAGAGAATTTTTAGACGTTAAAATACTCCAAACATGCGTAACCATAAGGGTAATATTAAAATCCTCAAGACTTCGAATACCAAGCCCACCCTCAAGTTGAGGTTTACAAACCACATCCCACACAACCCTAGCCTTAGCCTTTGTCGTCCCACGATAGCACCATAGGAATCACCGTATAAGTTTTTCTAAATTATATATAATCCTCATTGGGAGGATAAAAACAGAAGCCCATTATATATGCATTGATGAAAGAACAGACCTAATAAGCTAAAGACGGCCTGTAATTGATAATGATTTATTTCGCCAGTCCATAATACGAGCTTCAAGTATTTCAATAAGGACCTTGCAATCCCTATATCGTAGCCGAGATGAAATAAGAGGAACACCAAGGTACTTCACAGGAAGGGTACCTTCTGCAAATGGTAAAGTACTCAAAATAGAGGACTTAATAGCATTAGGAAGATTGCAGAAAAAAAAAGTACTCTTATGTATACTCGGAACAAGCCAGAAACATGCTGAAAATCAACCAAATCCTGCATAATAACATTAACCGAGGATTGATTGCCTCTAGGAAACAGAAATAGATCATCAGCAAAGCATAAGTTAATAATTTCCTGTTTGTCACACAAGTGATGAAACTGAAACGAATCAGTCTCAGCAACTTTCTTCTTAAGAATTGATGTGAGAACTTCCATAACCATTGTAAAGAGATAAGGAGATAAAGGATCTCCTTGTCTTAAACCACGCGTTCCTTGAAACCAGCCATGAAGATCCTGTTAATACAAATAGAAAACGAGGCAGTAGATACACACATCATAATCCAATGCACCATTTTTTCATCGAACCCAAAACCCACAAGAATAGATCGAAGAAAACCCCAATCAATAGTGTCATAGGCCTTTTGGATATCTACCTTAAATGCACACCTTGGGGGACCATTATTTCTATGATAATTACGCATCAACTCTTAAGTAAAATATTATCCGAGATATGATGACCCGGAACAAACGCAGGTTGATTAATGCTAATAATATCATCCAGATGCCCCCCAATACGATTAGCAATAATCTTGCTAATACATTTTGAACAACACATTGCAACATGATATTGGTCTATAATCATTTATCTTTGCTGGAGTAGAGACTTTAGGGACAAGAGCAATAATGGTATGATTAATTTCTTTAAGAATCTTACCCGTTGAAAAGAATTCCCGAACTGTAGCAATCACATCTAATCCCACCACATCCCATGCTTTCTTAAAGAAAGCAGTAGTATAACCATCCGGACCGGGAGCTTTATCCTCTCCCATTGAAAACATAGCATCCTTAACCTCCAAATCTGAAATACTTCGAACCATAAATTCATCTTTCTGAGCATCAAATGTAATCGAAAATAACAAAGGATCAATGGAATTCGTAACACCCTGGACACTAAGAAATTTTTTATAGTGTTTTACAAAAGCCCCTATAACTTCATTACCTTCATGAATAACATTAGAATTATCAAGTATCATTTCAATACGGTTACACGCACATATGCTTTTTACAACTTTGTGGAAATAAGCTGAATTTGAATCACCAGCTTCAAGCCATTCAATCTTTGCTTTTTGTTTTAGAAAACGCTCCTCATCTAGGGAAGCTTCCTTAAACGCAAGCAAAAACTGAGCATGAATATCACGAAGCTCAGAATTATGCTCGATCAATAGCTATTTGGGATTCATCAAGATCTTTTCTAAGAGTAGTAACTCGTTTATGAATATTACCATGAGCGATTATCAACTTACAAAGAGGGGAATTCAAGTTCTTAAGACGTTTAACCACACGATACATATGACACCCCTCCACATTAAGTAACCACCCACTAGAAACAATATCCTAAAAACCTTCCTTATACACCAAAAAATTCGAAAACTTAAAAGGCTTTGGGCGCGGTTTTCTAATGACAGGAATGCGAAGAACACAAGGCGCATGTTAAGATATTCGATAAGCTTGAAATATAGCAAACGAACCTGGGAATAGATCATAAAACTTGAGATTACTCATGATTCGATAAATCTTCTTAAGCTTTCCAACATCCACTTTAGGTTTCTGAGTCCATGTAAAGTGAAAACCCGTAGCATTGACATCCTCAACTTCCATGGCATTCACACAATCCTTAAAATCACGCATGGCAGCAGTAGGTTGATAACCACCCATCGAATGATCCTCAAGATTAAGAGCCGAGTTAAAATCTCCCAATAAGACCCACGGATGATTACACATAAGACCTGAATGCCCCACAAAATTAACCCAAAGCTCACGCCTGTCAATATAATAGTTAGCTGCATAAACAAAAGAACAAAATAATTTTTTTATTATCCAATCTTGTCTTCACTTGGATATGCATGACTTAGTTCATTTGAGCCATAAGCATAAGATCAACTACATCATCATTCCATCCTAATACAGATACTTCCATTCGACATCCATTTCCACCTACGACAAAGTTTCTTACAAATATCATAAACTGCCGAAACATCAAATGAGATTCCAAAATAGCACAAACACTTAGGTTATTTTCATTAACAACTTGACGAACCTCCTTTTGTTTAGGGGCGTGATTCAAACCCCTAATATTCCAAGAAGCCATACTAAACATTGGAAACCGTAGTATCAAGAGTGCTTGCCCCTTTAGGAATATTAAGATTAGCATATTCATCATAGATATTTTCCACATCATCATCTTCTTCATCCATCAAAAAACCAAATGAATTAGATGTAGAAACTTCTGGAGGTTTACTTAGGACCGTATCCTTAATAGCCTGACCATGCATTTCACTAGCATCCTTACCTTTATCAACATCCTTATCAACATTCTGAATACTAAGTTGAGCGACTTGAGAAGATGAACTAGGCTTAGACAAATTAACACTACGGTTAGCACCATTATTACCACCTTTAGAATTCCTAGGTTTGAACGCAAAATTTTGGCTAACTTGGAACCCCTTACTAGTAGGCACACCCTTTGGCAAAGGAAAATTACCTTCGCTAATATTGTTTCGTTTTCTACCAACCACTTTCTGGAATCCATCATCAGCCTTTTCAACAACTGGAGTAGGAACCACACGTTTTGGACAATCATCAGCCGTATGTCCAAAGATACAACAAGTAGGGCACCGGGGTGGTTTCCATTCATATTCAACACTAATGGTCTCTTTAATGAACCCAGGACCATCAATTTCAGGTATGCCAATATTAATAGATTCCTTGAGCTCCTCACTTGAATTAACCTCAATTAAAACTCTAGCAAAACTGCTACGACCCTAAGAATCTTTACACATACCACTAGTATAAGAATCCATCATGATATTTTTTTTGGGTAAAAGGGACAATGTCCCTGGTAAATAGATTCCACCAAAAAACGTTTAAGTACAAAGAATGTGGCTAATGTACCACATTAACAGCAAGCTAAAACGTGTGTAACCAAGTGTGTATGACATGCCATAAACACACAACCAAAGCTAAAAAACTACACAAATCTAAGAAATATTAAGATTAGCAGATTCATCATAGATATTTTCCACCTCATCATCTTCTTCATCCATCAAAGCACCAAATGAATTAAACGTAGAAACTTTGGACGTTTACTTAGGACCGCATCCTTAATAGCCTGACCATGCATTTCACTAGCAGCCTTACCTTAATTAACATTCTGAAAACTAGGTTCAGCTACTTGAGCAGCTGAACTAGATTTAGACAAATTAACACTACGATTAGCACCATTGTTACCACCCTCAGAATTCTTAGGTTTGAATGCAAAATTTTGGCCAACTTGAAACCCCTTACTTGTAGGCACCCCCTTTGGCAAATGAATATTACCTTTACCTATATTATTTCGTTTTCTACCAACCACTTTCTAGAATCCATCATAAGCCTTTTCAACAACCAGAATAGGAACCACCCGTTTTGGACAATCATCAGCCATATGTCGAACGATACAATAAGTAGGGCACCGAGGTGGTTTCCATTCTTATGCAACACGAATGGTCTCTTTAATAAACCCAGACCCATCAAATTGAGGTATCCCAATAGTAATAGAATCCTTGAGCTCCTTACTTGAATCAACCTCAATTAAAACTCTAGCAAAACTACTACGACCCTAGGAATCTTTACACATACCACTAGCATAAGAATCCATCATAATTGGAGTACCTAGATATGTAGCTATCAAACTAATTCCTTCTTCCTCAAAAACTTGTATCAGAACATCATGAAGTTTGACCCATATAGGGACACGAGTTAACTCCTCCTTATGCAGGCTCGTTTTCATAGAAAGCTTCTTTAATATAATAGGCGAGTTACGCACCATCCATGGTCCTCCTTCTAATACAGACTCTAACCCTGCCTTAGTATCAAACTTAAAAAATAAGAACCCTTTAGCATTCATCATGATGCGTACTAAACCAAACTTAGCCCAATTATTTTTGGCATAGAATTCAACAACTAGAAACGCCATTCGTTTCCCAATGAAATAACCATACAGTATGTTCTCAAGTTTTCCACTAACCTTTTCAACCACAGTACGAGGGATCAAGATATTAACACCTTCACACGCATTCTATGAAATCATTGGTTTTAAGTAGGTTCGTGTGGAATTACTAGCACTAGCCTTCGTACCAGCCGCACCAGCAGAAGTGGCATTCTTACTCGTTATAGATACACCAGCAAACAAAGTACTATTAGGTTTCGACCAAGCACACTCCTCAACAGCCTCCTTAGTCACCATAGTCTCTAACAGTGTAGAAACCGAAAAATCATCTCCAGTCATAGATTCACTTTCATTCGCATTTATACCCATGCTAGGGTTTCCAGCAGCCTGTACAAAATTAGCATCCCCAGCCACTAACTTAGACACCAAAGGCGAGGCCATGCTAACAAATTCATCTTGCGGTTCCTGCAAGTACGTAGGATATGAAGAATCCCTATCAGGTTGGCCCCGACTATACAAGTCCTCTTTAGGTTTTGGCGAAACCCTAATTGGATAAACAGTTGGACTACCCACCTTCGCACTCAGAGAAGCCTCGTACTCACACAACAAATTGAATATCTCCTTCGATCGAACAGCAGAAACCCTCGACCATATTGGATATTTTTTCATCTTAAGATTGTGCATGAAATCACGAACCTCCTCAACCGTACCTAGTGGTGTTCCAAAAACCTTCACAATCATTCCCAACGTACAAGGCTGTGTATTGTTAATCAGTGCAGCCTCTTCTCCCAGATCCATTATAGAGTAATCAGTAGAATCCATAAGGAAGCATTAAGAAACCCTAATCAGCAAACGAGAGAGAAACCCTAAAAACAGGAACACCGTAACCATAAATTGCGATTACAAAAGAAACGAATCAAACAATCGTGCAGGTACCCAGTGACACACATAACGAATTTATATGATTAATAACAGAACACACGAACCAACCTAGAAAAAAGAAACCGCCTAACACAATGCGAATCAGAAAAAAGAAAATAAGATCAATAAACTAAACCCTAAAACCTTGCAACCTAATAAAGACTGTGTTAACTCAATAATAATCCAAGATTAAAAGAGAAAACATCATCATTATAAGGTATTCAGATTAGAGAGAGTATAGTAAATCGAATCAGACAAGAAAATTTCTTTCTGCCGTCATTGTTGTTTTTTAGGTAACTTTGACCCTAATTATCTTTGGGTATGTTACATGAAATCCATCATGATAGGAGTACCTAGATATGTAGCTATCAAGCTAATTCCCTCTTCCTCAAAAACTTGTATCGGAACATCATGGTGTTTAACCCATATAGGGATACGACTTAACTCCTCCTTTTTTGGGTAAAGGGGTCATTCCCCGGTAAAATATATTAAATCCCCAAAACCATGAAGTACAATGGAATGTGACTGAGTGTCACATTAACCTTAAGCATATGCTTGAACAGCCTAGAATGAATGACATGCCATCCATTTTACATATCAAATACAAACCCAATTACACCAATAGGAAAAAACCACCTAATGATGCACAAACAGCAAGAACCACCTATCATGAAACAATAAAAATTGACTCAGGTAACTCCTAAAGACGATCGTATGCTTCACTCTCTCTGGACCTCTTAAGCCTGCATGAAAGAAGCTTCAACCGGACAGCACATGTAATTATCTCAGCAAATTGAGTGATCGTACGTTTGTCCTTCTTAAACAATCTCCAATTGCGTTCCTACCAAATAAAATAAGCTGTAGAAGAAACAACCAGTTTGGACACAACAATAGCCATTGTCCTTCTTTTAGCAGTGGGGCTGAGATGTGCCACCATTCCATAAATATCATAAGGCAAGGATGCTATACAAGTCCTCCCTTTAACCTTATCCCATACCTCAGCTACAAAAGGACAACTGAAAAACAAATGCTCATGAGACTCCGATTGATTTTCACAAAGCGAACATACATCACCTAGCGAAGAGGACGCATCCCAAAACGAAAGACGATCCTGCGTTTTCAATTTATGCTTGACAATCAAACACAAAGTAAATGATGCCGAGGGATGTTTTGAAGAAGCCAAACTGTATAAAACCAAGGTATTATAAGATCCCTTGGTCTAATAGCCGACCAAATCTGTTGCACTGAGAACTTTGGCACTATGGAATTACCAACACGCCATACCAATCTATCTGATTGATGAGACTGCTTTTACACATAGTCTCATCATCCAAAAAGGGCTTTAAATGCATTAAATATCATGAAAATAGCCAAATATATGCTTGTGTTTGTTGCTTGTGTATTTTAGGTACAAATATTGAGAAAATGACAAAAGATCACAAGAATCATGCAAAAACGAACACGGGAACCGAAGCCGCACATTGAACCAAGCCCTAATGAAGATTTTCCAAGACAAACCCTTGAAGATTTGAAGATTATGCAAGAAGGGTCCTCCAATATTGAATAATTGACACTTTAAACCCTTGTATCTCCATAATTACAAGATTGGTCCCTAAAATTTGTCAATATTACAAAAGGGCCCCCCACTTTGAAGAATTGGCAAGTTTAGTCCCTCAACAAACTAAATTGTCAATATTAGTCCTCCTCAAAGTCAAACATACCATGAAGGACTTCAAGTTAAAAGAAATTACAAGTTTGGTCCTTTAAAAATGTCAAATTACCAAAAGGACCTTTGACTTTGAAGAAATGGCAAAAATGGTCCATCATAAATCATGATTTGTCAAAATCAGCCCTCCAAGAAGTCAACAAGACAAGTCAAGACCATTATCAATGAAGAAAATGCCAAAACAACCCTTCAAGAATCAAGAATTGGCAAGAAATACCCCTTAAAATACTTTGGAAAAGTATTTGGGGCAAAAGTGTGAAAACCAAAACTTCCATAACATTGGAAATCGTATTTGGCTGTTATAAATTTCAAATGAAAGGAAATAGAAAGGTAGGGGGTTATTCTTGGCATACAACCAAACTTATTGATTGTAGAGTTTTTGTACCCTTTAGGAAAAGGATGACAAAATAGTGGTAAGCGTTAAGTGTCGGTTTAGGAAAACCGAGCACTAATGACCCTTAAGAAAGTTCAAGTTCGTTTCCCAAGGAGGCACGTACGTTGTGTTAAGAATTGATTAATGTTTGTGATTATATTGAGAAGAAAAGAAAATAGAAATAAGAAAAGAATGACAGTTACGAAGACGGATCGAGCTAAGACGAAAAGGCGTTCACCTAAAACCGTAAAAAACTACAAAATTAAAATTTTAAACCTAAATATTAATTAAAAGCTAAAACTAAGTCTAAAATAATATAAATAAGGATAAAAATCCAATAAAAATATTTTAAAACCTTTTATTAATTAAATATTCAATTTTAAATGCTAATTAAAGCCCTAAAATTAAATATAATTAATCAAAATGTCCAAAATATTATTTTATTGAACAAATAACTTACTTATATTCTCTAAAGACTAAAAAGTATTTTTCCTAATTTTTAAAAACTATTTTTCTATTTTTAAAACACTAAAAACTATTTTTAAATTAAAATAATTATAAAAAATAATAAAATAATGCTAAAAATAATTTACCAATTTTAAAAATCCTAATTTACCCTAATGAACAGTAGAAAATTGAAAAAGTGTGAAAAATATAAAATTTACCACTAAAAGACAAAAACAGTTTAATATAAAACCCTAATTAACTTAAATTAATTCTAAAAAATAATTAAAAGATGAACAGTAAAAACTTTTTTAACTAAAAATCTTAAAATGTTTTTCTAAATCTAAGAAAAATGTTTAAACTGAAAAATAAGTATTTTTGGCACTAAATGCCAAAAATCAGAAATTAAAAGTTAATAAAAAATGCTATTTAATCTAAAAAATATAAAATGAACAGTAAATAAAAATTCAATTAATAAGAAAAATCAAAAATAAAATTAGAAAAATATAGAAACAAGTTTGAAGTCCTAACTCTAAAATTCAGTCACTAAAGACAAAAAATCAGAAATGTGATAGTGACATGTGACTGGACTTTGTCTTCTTGCTTAGCAGTGCTAACAGATGTGCTAGCAGTGGGAAAGGAGTTCCCACTGATAGTGTTAATTTTTGGTCTGGTAACTGTATAATCTTAGGAAAGCTTTTGCTTGGTTTTTGCTTGGACAAATGGGCACCCCCACACCAATGGGGTTGTGGGGAGTCAGTTTAAGCTATAAAACAAGCAAGTCCTTCACTCAAATCAACCACAAATAGCCAAGTAAGTTTCTGATTAAGCTAGAGGGTATCTGATGAACAGTAATACTTGTTTACATGCACAAAAATGAGATTCAAACCCTAAGATCTTGCACACAAATCAATGACATGGCATATAACTGATTACAATCCCTGCTTAATACCCTACCCTAGCAGATTTCAAGATTTGATGAACCAATTCCACCAAAATCAGTCAAACAATGCACTTTTCTGATTTTATGCTATATTATCCAATTTAACATGCAAATTTGTTCAAAAACCTACCAAACTGAAATCCAAGTGCATACACTACCTAACAACTACCTAGTGAGTGGTTATAACAGGTTTTTGAGCAAGCTTGTTGTCACTTAGCCCAACTTAATCCTTAATCCAAACACCCCTTAATGACTGAAAACCAAAAATATAACAAAGCATTTGCTATCAAACTACACCAATCTGATCTATATCACCTCTAACATGCATAAACACCTAACATGAGAAATATCAAACACTTAAACAAACACTTAACAACTTTCATACAAATTCATGCATATCACATAAATGGCCAAATATTAAACTAAAAATAAGGAGCAAGAATGTTACCTAGAGGGACCTACATCCAGGTCCCTCAGTGGCTGCTTTGCCACCTCCTACAAGCTCGGGCTTGTGCCGAGCCTTGGAAGATCAGTCTAAACTCCACAAAATTCCTGCAAGAACAAATGAACAACAAAATATCCAATTTCTGATTTTTTTTTGCTTCTTTTTAAATCCTTTTTCAAATAACTCAAATGTTTTTCTTTCAAAACACTTAAACCAAACAACTTAAAATCCAGGAAAATCAAACCTTGAAACAAGATTTTACCAAAATCCACCAATTTTCAGAAACCTTTTTTCTGAAAATTCAAAACACAAAATGTTTTGCAAAATGATAAATGGAACTCAGCTTAGCTTTCAATCACACACCAACTTCTAAAAACAATAAAAGGAATTACAATTTTAAAAAAAATACCAACTTTATAAATTTATAAAAAGGAATTACAAATGTTGAGAGCTAAAACTGGAACAAATAATATGGACACAATACGTCCATATTTATACTACCTATCTGAACATTCTAGAAAAGCTGAATAAAAAATTACAAGAAAGCTAAAACCCTAAACCCTAAACGGTGAATGCCCAAATCTGCCCTTTGAGGTCTTGGTCAAATTGGAGCCCATGTGATGATAGCTGTCATTGAATCGATCTTGGACGTTCTTTTTGGCCTTGTGGGACAAGTAGAATAATATGGGACGTTGGATGTGTCTGGTATTGGGGTTTGGGGACAAAGACGGGTGCAGGGGAGGGCCCTACCCAACACATGGGTGTGTTGGGAGGGAATCTGAGCGTGGTTTTAGGTTGAGGTTTAGTTAAATTAATGATCTGGAGTGGTTTGTAGAAAACCCCTTTGTTTTGGATGATTAGGGTTTTTAGGGTTTATGGGATTAGGATAGTAGCAGGCAGGGTTTTGATTGGTTAAGGGTGATTAATTTTTTAAAACTTGTGTTTACCACCAAAAGAAATCAGATTAAATAAATCTGATATTTAAAAAATGTGGGTGGAATGTTGACGTGTGAGGGGGAGTGAGGTGGAGGAAAGGTATTGGTGGAGTGGGGTGACGTGTGGGGATGATTGGCTGGGAAGGGTTTGGTTGTCTGGTAGTTTTGGTCCCCAAACTTCCTTGATTCCTTCACTTTGTATAAACAGCAACAAAACCAATATTCCTTTATAAATAAGTTTCACCAACTTGTCAAATTTGGCAAGACAAGTTTTCAAACTTTTAAACAAGGACTTGAAATGTAATTTCTTCAATCTTCAAGGGCTGTTCTTTTAACATCTTGATAATTTAGGGACCTCAATACATTAAATGAGATTTGCAAGGGTATAAATTTCCAAGTCTTCAAAAATGAGGGACCAATGTTGCCAATCTTCAATTCTTCAAGGTCATTTTTGGAAATTCCAGATTCGGGCCCGGTTCATTGTGCGGCTTCGTTTCCCGTGTTCGTTTTTGATTGATTCTTGTGATCTTTTTGTCTTTTCCTCAATATCCGTACCTAAAATACACAAGCAACAAACACGAGCATATATTTGGCAGTTTTAATGATATTTTATGCATTTTAAGCCCGATTTGGACGATGAGACTATGTATAAAAGCAGTCTCATCACTCCCCCATACTAAACCATTACCGTGCCCTCACGCAATGCTAGAATAAAGTATCATAGCACCTCCAAAATTTAATTTTATTCACTTTATTGGAATGATAAACTAGCTACACTACTACTATTACTACTACTTGCGTTTTAGACATAATGTATGATTTTCATCGCAAAATGGGACGTTTAGGTTCATAGAATAAGAAAACGTGAATGCTTCGTTAGAAATAATTTCATCGTCCTCGATTTTCACCTTAATTCCAAGCCAAGCATGTAACGAGATCATTGTCATTATAAGTTAGTACTCCTAACACTACTCATATGCTCTAATCACGTACTTATCCTCCCATTATTCCTATGTTGTATCTCTTATATTTTATTATGTCTTGAATGTTTCACGAGGATACATTGTTTGACTTATGCGATAATAGAGATTAGGTCTAAAAATAGAGTCTTAACGGTGTAACTAAGAGCATCAAATCAATAACCCCTCCTAATAGACAACGATGTCAAAAAATTAAGTTGACAAGAAGAATCGATAAACACGGTTTTATAACGGTTTTGAACATGAGACTTATTACCAAGACTTTTATACGCCCCCTAACGGAAGGGCCTTATTATCTTTGGTTTACCTCCATCTTTTATTCAACTTCGCCATGAAGCTTTTATTATGACTTCGGTCTTGCCTTGCCTTTTATTATCCGCCTCATCGGTGGTTTTATTAGCCAAAGACGTATATCCTCACGCTAAAGCGAATTTTGGATCTTTAAAGCTTCGAAGATTAAGGCTTGATTCACTTTCAATTTTGCATAGATTTTAGGCCTTGTGGGGCTTCAAATTGTTTGCTAGATTTAGGTGAGCACTTGAAATCTTATTATTGGGTGAAGCTTTTGATTATTAGGGTGCCAATACTTCAAAACCGTGACGCTGGCGATACCTTAATGTCTTCCCAATTTAATTACACGGAAGCTACTAGAAAAGACTAGAAACCCAACAATCCTAACTAAACCGCTAAGTCAATATTTATTAAGCAAAAAATATTTACATGCGAAGGGAGAATAAGCAAAAAAGGAGAACACATGAGTTTTTGAAAGAATACGAGTACTCTACGTTTAGCATAGTAACTTATAATTAACTCTATCATTTCTCGTCCTCATTTAAGAGACTTAACCTAATGTGTAGTTAAGGAATCAAAGCTAAGTGCTCAACACGCACGGTCGAGTAAAAAATTACTCTTATTCTCGCCATCGGAAAACCTACATTCGTGTCTTCAAACACTTATAAAACATGAGAAAAATTTTAAAATTTGGCCATTTTTAGCCTTATTTTGCAACAAAAACGGTAATGAAAAAGATAAACTTTGGAAAGCGTGAAGGTTTGGCAAGGCAAGTATCTATTCACCCCCCCCCCCCCCATACTAAAGTTAAACATTGTCCTCAATGTTTCGAGTCTAGGGGTGCAACCACCCCCATACTAGAGACGTAGTCGAATGCCTAATCTAGCATGGAAAGGGTGTAACCAATAAATTAATAGCCGTTTATGAAGTGTGCTAAAAACCTAAGGTTAGAACAATCAAGGGATATATCATTTGGATATTGAGAAAGTCTTCTAAGCAAACGATCGAGTGCTCCCATAAAACGAACACGAGAGGCTCCAGTCGTGAAGATCATGATCTAAAAACCACAATGCACAAACAACCACGGAACAATGGTTGGAAGGTCATAAATCCCCTCACATTAAACTAATTAGAAAGCAATAATATGTACATGGATAAGCATGGGTCTCCCCCACGAGGCACCTTGTTTTTGATAACCGAGTCAAAAGCTCGACTCGAATTCCCATAAATGTGATCACTTAGGGATTATCATGGTATGGTCAATTTTTGGTGGGGCTTACATGATAAACAAGGCCCAAAAACAACCGGTATTAAGGACTAAGTCCTTTGATGGTGCAAAATACCGGGATCGAAGATGGCGTTCTCGTTTTCATTGGAAAAACAAATCAACGCCACTTCATCACGTGCCAACAAAAACCCAAAGGGTTTAAAGAAAGTAGATGAGAAGAAATAGAAGGGTGGGACAATGGGTAAGTCATGAAAACATTGAGCTACTCGAGGTAGACTCGCACCAATCAAATGAAAAGATTTTCCATTTATTGCATCGGTGGAAGACCGAGATTTCCCTTTATAAGCAATTCCGGGATCAAATATCTCGTCCTCGGTGGAGAAAGGGAAGGGAAGATAAGGGGCTTCCCCCACACTAAGTCCACACAAAGCATCGTCAAAAGGAGAAGACGAGCTTGTAGTACTCAATACACGCGGTGATGACGAAGTTAGAATTGTAGAAAAATCTTTTAAATCCAATTCAAAATCTTTTCCTTTTTCATCTTTTAAACTCTCCTTATGAAAACCCGACTTAATTATGTCAAAAATATTTGGTGTTTCTAAAGCAATGTTAGTCACACTAAAAATTCTCACATTTGAAAACCGTTTTGGTAAAGGTGGTGGCAAGTTTTCAAAACGTTTGTCAACAAAGAAAACTTCCCCATCGGGATCAACATATTCATCATCCGAAGAATCATTCACAATTGGAGTCGTAGGCTTAGCACTCTTAACCTCCACCGGCGGAGGGGACGGAACTTCATTTTTCTCAACAACTTCTAAAACTCTTTTTGAAATCTTTTTGCAAATGTTTTTGACATTGACATTATACAAAGACGTGATAGAATACACATGAGAAAGTGTGGAGTTTTTAGTTGCATTAATGACGAGTTCTTCCTCATTGAAACGAAGAGTGATTTTCCTAGCATGAACATCGATAAGTGCTCTCGAGGTATTCAAAAAAGATCGACCTAAAATTAACGGAACTTTAGGATCGATGGGAATGTCAATAACAATAAAGTCTACGGGATAGTAGAACTTTCCAACTTTCACAAAGACGTCCTCGGCTACTCCACAAGCTAGAATCGTAGAATGATCGGCCATCTCGATTGACATTCTTGAAGGAGTGAGATTGGGAAGATTGAGCGATTTAAAAATCTCAAGAGGCATAAAATTAATACTAGCACCAAGATCGGCCAAGGCGTTGCATTCTTCCATGTCTTGTATAGCACATGGGATTAAAAACTTGCAGGGATCACCGACTTTTTGAGGTATGCGGCTAAGAAAAACCGAAGAACAACTAGACGATTTTTGCAATTTTTCTTTGTTATTCAACATACTTTTGAAGTTCGCGGCAAATCGAGGCATCATGACTAAGGCGTCGGCAAAACTTATATTAAAATGCAAGTCACGAAACATTTTCATAAAGAGTTCAAATTGATAATTATTTCGTTCTTGTGCCTTTTCCTTGTCTCGTCTTGAAGGGTAAGGTAAGGGTGGTGTGGGTTGGAGCATAGGCATAGGCATAGGCCTTGGAATCTCGGGTTCCATGATTGGTATTAGTTCAACCGTAGGTGTGTTTTGAGCGGTACTTCGTGGACTTGGGATTTGCTCCTTTTCGACCACCACCTCGGGTTCTTTCTCTTTTTCCTTCTCCATAGAAGTACTTGGACGAGAAATGGGTTCTTTGAAAGTTTTACCACTACGAGTAGTAATAACCTTCAATTCTCCTTTCGGGTTCACGATGGTATCACTAGGAAGACCACCCGAAGAAGAGGGCTTACACATGATAGCTTCAAACATTTTTCCCATTCGGCCTTCAAACTTAGATTGCCTAGCATCTACTTTTAATAATTCTTGCTTAATCTCATGTTGACCTTGCTCCATTTTTTGTTGATTTTCTTGGAGTCGTTGAACATTTCCTTCCATTTTATTAGCATGAGTTTTAAGTTCATTAGCAAGTTCGTTTTTAAGCTCGTTTTTCAACTCGGATCTTAAGCTAACCATTTCACGTTGCATATTATCAAACTTAGCATCGTTTGCCTTAGCATAATTCAAAAATTCTCCTTGAAGATTTTTGGTGTGATCATTTTGAAAACCTTGTGTGGTAGTTTGAAAATCACGGTTTTGGTTTTGGTTTGAAATTTGCCCATTTCCACTTTGATAATTACCCTTGTTGTAATTGCGTTGATTTCCTTGATAATTACCACCTTGATTGTTTTTTCGATAGTTATTAGCATTTTGATTTTGTGGAGCTTGATTTTGGCGGGAACCTTGGTCGTTTTGGTTATAAGTTCCCGTGGTTACATAAGCACTCGAAGTGTTACCATCCGCGGTAATGCACTTGGAAAGATCATGAGCTCCACCACACGACAAACAACTCTTTGAAACTGCTTTAACCGAAGCGTAATTCGAAGCTTCTTGAGCTTTCCAATTGGACATAAGGTTAGCAAATCTATCAAAAAACCGATTTTCTTCATTTGCTTCATCATGTAAAGCATTAATGCTACGAGACGATGACAAGCCCATTTTGGCAACACTCGGTGTGTTACGAGGGCTATAAACCTTAGACCTATTCTCAATTATGACCAAAGCTTCTTCAACCGTTTTACACAAAAAATTACCACCCGCGGCGGCATTTAGATAATCTCTTTCATGATCATTAAGTCCATTGTAAACCGTGTCTATTTGATGCAAGTCGGAAAAACCGTGATGAGGACATTCATGTAACATCTCCTTAAACCTATTCCAAGCCGTTGAAAAACTTTCATTTGATTCTTGTGAAAATTTAGAAATCTCATTTTTCAAATGCGTAGTCTTAGAGGGCGGAAAAAATTGGTTCACAAATTTCGATACGAGATCCTTCCACGTCAATATAGAACTGGGTGGCTCTTTCTCTAACCAAATTTTAGCGGGCCCCGCTAAGGAATACGGAAAAAGTATCATCTTAATCGAGTCATTTGAGACATCCTTAAATTTGCAAGTGGCGGTAAGACGATTGAATTGGCGGATATGGTTGTGTGGATTGTCCTTCTCATCACCACGGAATTTGTTGTTTTGGATCATCGACAACAAACCCGTTTTCACCTCAAAATTCTCCGCAAGGATAGCGGGAATCACAATAGCTTCTCCATAACCCTCGGTGGGTGCTTGAAGTAACTCCATCATAGTTCGATTCGCCATGGTTGGTGCTTCTCGTACAATGGGTTCGTCAATAGGAGACTCCTCACTAGAATGAGTTGGAGTGGGAGTTTTGTTCTTTCGTCTACGTGCACGTTTTGCTTGATTACGAGTTAGCATAAACGTCACATACAACGAGGAGACGAGCAAAGAAGATTCTTTTTGGTGTTTTGTATTTTTCAATTTTTTTGGTGGTTTTTTATGGTATTAACATTTTTTGGAAATTGGTGAATGTATTAGGTAGACACAAATCTACAAATCTCCTCCTTAATCAAATCTCTCGATTAAGAAGCCTCAAGGAATGAAAACGATCACGTGGAGTGAACGCCTTTGATGACTTTAGAACGATGGTGGAACACCAAATTGTTCAAGAGGGTTTAATCAATAGAAACCAAGAAAATATATATGATATGTAATAATACTTTGGGCGGCAAAACCCTCGATTAGCTCTCAAAATCAAATACTCACAAGCAAGCGGAGGAAACGAGGCGGCGCGAAGCACTTAAGAGCCTTTTTCCTTTAGGTCGTGAAATACAACCGCCTTATACCCACCTTATAGTTTGTATTTTTCAAAATCGAGCTTCACGAAAGTATTTATCTATTTTTGCCTTTTTTCTTTAGTTTGAGAATCGAATACAATGATTGGGTAATGACCTCCCAAGTCAAGGTTGTGATTTCTCACGTATTTGGAGTACTTGTGAATTTATTTGTTCTACGTATACAATATAGTAATAGTATTCACACAAAAACCGAAAAACGATAATACGTATTAGTAGAGTGCTACTAATACAAATACTAATTATGGTTAGTATAAAAAAAATTGTTCAATCAAAACACAACACGCCTCCCCGGCAGCGGTGCCAAAAATGATGTAGTGTTTTTACTACTCTTTAGGAAAAGAGAGCAAAAGTAGTGGTAAGCGTTAAGTGTCGGTTTAGGAAAACCGAGCACTAATGACCCTTAAGAAAGTTCAAGTTCGTTTCCCAAGGAGGCACGTGCGTTGTGTTAAGAATTGATTAATGTTTGTGATTATATTGAGAAGAAAAGAAAATAGAAATAAGAAAAGAATGATGGTTATGAAGACGGATCGAGCTAAGACGAAAAGGCGTTCACGTAAAACCGTAAAAAACTACAAAATTAAAAATTTTAAACCTAAAAATTAATTAAAAACTAAAAATAAGTCTAAAATGATATAAATAAGGATAAAAATCCAATAAAAATATTTTAAAACCTTTTATTAATTAAATATTCAATTTTAAATGCTAATTAAAGCCCTAAAATTAAATATAATTAATCAAAATGTCCAAAATATTATTTTATTGAACAAATAACTTACTTATATTCTCTAAAGACTAAAAAGTATTTTTCCTAATTTTTAAAAACTATTTTTCTATTTTTAAAACACTAAAAACTATTTTTATATTAAAATAATTATAAAAAATAATAAAATAATGCTAAAAATAATTTACCAATTTTAAAAATCCTAATTTACCCTAATGAACAGTAGAAAATTGAAAAAGTTTGAAAAATATAAAATTTACCACTAAAAGACAAAAACAGTTGAATATAAAACCCTAATTAACTTAAATTAATTCTAAAAAATAATTAAAAGATGAACAGTAAAAACTTTTTTAACTAAAAATCTTAAAATGTTTTTCTAAATGTAAGAAAAATGTTTAAACTGAAAAATAAGTATTTTTGGCACTAAATGCCAAAAATCAGAAATTAAAAGTTAATAAAAAATGCTATTTAATCTAAAAAATATAAAATGAACAGTAAATAAAAATCTAATTAATCAGAAAAATCAAAAATAAAATTAGAAAAATATAGAAACAAGTTTGAAGTCCTAACTCTAAAATTCAGTCACTAAAGACAAAAAATCAGAAATGTGATAGTGACATGTGACTGGACTTTGTCTTCTTGCTTAGCAGTGCTAACAGATGTGCTAGCAGTGGGAAAGGAGTTCCTACTGATAGTGTTAATTTTTGGTCTGGTAATTGTATAAGCTTAGGAAAGCTTTTGCTTGGTTTTTGCTTGGACAAATGGGCACCCCCACATCAATGGGGTTGTGGGGAGTCAGTTTAAGCTATAAAACAAGCAAGTCCTTCACTCAAATCAACCACAAATAGCCAAGTAAGTTTCTGATTAAGCTAGAGGGTATCTGATGAACAGTAATACTTGTTTACATGCACAAAAATAAGATTCAAACCCTAAGATCTTGAACACAAATCAATGACATGGCATATAACTGATTATAATCCCTGTTTAATACCCTACCCTAGCAGATTTCAAGATTTGATGAACCAATTCCACCAAAATCAGTCAAACAAGGCACTTTTATGATTTTATGCTATATTATCCAATTTAACATGCAAATTTGTTCAAAAACCTACCAAACTGAAATCCAAGTGCATACACTACCTAACAACTACCTAGTGAGTGGTTATAACAGGTTTTTAAGCAAGCTTGTTGTCACTTAGCCCAACTTAATCCTTAATCCAAACACCCGTTAATGACTGAAAACCAAAAATCTAACAAAGCATTTGCTATCAAACTACACCAATCTGATCTATATCACCTCTAACATGCATAAACACCTAACATGAGCAATATCAAACACTTAAACAAACACTTAACAACTTTCATACAAATTCATGCATATCACATAAATGGCCAAATATTAAACTAAAAATAAGGAGCAAGAATGTTACCTAGAGGGACCTACATCCAGGTCCCTCAGTGGCTGCTTTTCCACCTCCTACAATCTCGGGCTTATGCTGAGCCTTGGAAGATCAGTCTAAACTCCACAAAATTCCTGCAAGAACAAATGAACAACAAAATATCCAATTTCTGATTTTTTTTGCTTCTTTTTAAATCCTTTTTCAAATAACTCAAATGTTTTTCTTTCAAAACACTTAAACCAAACAACTTAAAATCCAGGAAAATCAAACCTTGAAACAAGATTTTACCAAAATCCACCAATTTTCAGAAACCTTTTTCTGAAAATTCAAAACACAAAATGTTTTACAAAATGATAAATGGAACTCAGCTTAGCTTTCAATCACACACCAACTTTTAAAACAATAAAAGGAATTACAATTTAAAAAAAATACCAACTTTATAAATTTATAAAAAGGAATTACAAATGTTGAGAGCTAAAACTGGAACAAATAATATGGACACAATACGTCCATATTTATACTACCTATCTGAACATTCTAGAAAAGCTGAATAAAAAATTACAAGAAAGCAAAAACCCTAAACCCTAAACGGTGAATGCCCAAATCTGCCCTTTGAGGTCTTGGTCAAATTGGAGCCCATGTGATGATAGCTGTCATTGAATCGATCTTGGACGTTCTTTTTGGCCTTGTAGGACAAGTAGAATCATATGGGACGTTGGATGTGTCTGGTATTGGGGTTTGGGGACAAAGATGGGTGCAGGGCAGGGCCCTACCCAACACATGGGTGTGTTGGGAGGGAATCTGAAAGTGGTTTTAGGTTGAGGTTTAGTTAAATTAATGATCTGGAGTGGTTTGTAAAAAACCCCTTTGTTTTGGATGATTAGGGTTTTTAGGGTTTATGGGATTAGGATAGTAGCAGGCAAGGTTTTGTTTGGTTAAGGGTGATTAATTTTTTAAAACTTGTGTTTACCACCAAAAGAAATCAGATTAAATAAATCTGATATTTAAAAAATGTGGGTGGAATGTTGACGTGGGAGGGGGAGTGAGGTGGAAGAAATGTATTGGTGGAGTGGGGTGACGTGTGGGGATGATTGGCTGGGAAGTGTTTGGTTGTCTGGCAGTTTTGGTCCCCAAACTTCCTTGATTCCTTCACTTTGTATAAACAACAACAAAACCAATATTCCTTTATAAATAAGTTTCACCAACTTGTCAAACTTTTAAACAAGGACTTGAAATGTAATTTCTTCAATCTTCAAGGGCTGTTCTTGTAACATCTTGATAATTTAGGGACCTCAAAGCATTAAATGAGATTCGCAAGGGTATAAATTGCCAAGTCTTCAAAAATGAGGGACCAATGTTGCCAATCTTCAATTCTTCAAGGTCATTTTTGGAAATTCCAGATTCCGGCCCGGTTCATTGTGCGGCTTCGTTTCCCGTGTTCGTTTTTGATTGATTCTTGTGATCTTTTTGTCTTTTCCTCAATATCCGTACCTAAAATACACAAGCAACAAACACGAGCATATATTTGGCAGTTTTAATGATATTTTATGCATTTTAAGCCCGATTTGGACGATGAGACTATGTATAAAAGCAGTCTCATCACTTACCTTAACCAACCATGGGGTGCCACGTGCCCCACTACACACTCTCCACCAATCAGCTCTCTCCCTCCCTCTACATCACCATCCCACTCACCAGCCGTAACTACCTAGTTATTTAATTAGTTAATTACGCGCTAAACAACACTTTTGAACACAAATAAAGATCAAAGCAGTGTTCTTCATGTTCATAAGCAAATTTGGGCTTTTGCTAATTACTTGATATTATCCCTTAATTCCTTCCAGATTCATGATTAAGGTGAAGCTAAACATAACCCCACCCTTAAAACCTTGACCACGTCACTCAACAGCTCACATGATAAACCCTGCTATACCACCTTTGGGGAAAATGCCAAAATGTCCAGTGAATCCAACGCCCAAGATTTAGCTTCAATCCTAAGCTTTCATATAAGCCTTTGATCACAATTGCAGCCTTGACACCTCACACAAACAGCCAATTCTCTTCACATGATGCCAAGATATTCAAACAAGACAAGGGGCATTTTGGGACTTCTAGTGCATTAGGGTTCACGTTTTTAGCTTTCCTAGACATCACTTGTAGCCTATAAAAGGCAAAAGACTCATTAGTTTTCAGTTTGCTCTTGAATTTTCCTAAGTTCACATTTCTGTAAATCTCATATTCATTTTAATGAAGTGTGTTTGAAATTGGTGAAGAAAAGTCAAGTGCCATTGTTATTTCCTGCTTATTATTGTTACATGTTTACTAATCTTGAATCCTAAAACATGTTTTCAAAGGAGTGTGCAAAAGTTTGCACATTTTCCTTAAATCTTGATATTTTGCTAAGTCTTGTTCAAACCTTGGAATTTGTTGGCTATAAGCTGATCATAGCATCCTGATATTGTGATATCAAGGTGTTGTGAAGCTTATAACTTGGGGATAATCAAGTGTGGGGAACTAAGGTTGCATTAATCAAGGATTTTTCACTTTTCTGTTTTTGATATTTGTGCTTCTAACTTTGTTCCATCTTAGCAGCTTGATATTGGAAGCTTGTGCTTGTTCTTGCTAGTACATAAGCTCAAACATATGTGGGTGTGGATGTACATCCATGAGGTTTGAACCCTTAATCCCAAAATCTGATAAAAAATTGGATATTTGTGATATTTGAGTTTTGATGTTTGATGTTTTGATGTTTATGAATGCATGTGCTAACCTAAATCATACTTTTGATTTGAAAATTTTGATTTGAAAATATAAAAGGGTGTTTGGGTTAACCTGTTTTGAATCATAGTGTGTTATTGTATTGTTGAAAGTTGTTGTTTATGCCTTTTATATGTTATTTACTTGGTTGAGTACTAGTTTTTGCAAGTTATTGGCTTTTAAACCTTGAATTAAACATTGTGCTATATCTCACTTGATTTGACTGATTTTGACCTAAGATTTTGGTAATACCTAGAGTATATGCATACTTAGGGCTAAAAGGTGTTAAATCATACTTTATATAACCTGGTTTGAAGATTTGAGTGTTTGAAATTGTCTTGTTGGTCAAGTATATCAGCAAAAGTGAAAATCTGCTTGTTAGTGTTCATCAGTAACCTTATTGTGCTTGAATCTTGATCTAGACCTTGAATCAGTGCATGGAACTTGTTTAAACTTGTTCATTTGAGTTTATTATAGCTTGTGTATGCTTTTGGTGCAATTTGGTTGGCTGAATTTTGCTTAAACAGCTTATAAGTTCATAACTGCTTATTGTTCATGTCTGGGCTAGATCTGGTGATGATTTGAATTAGCTGTGCTAATTGGCTGATTGTGATTGTGTTTTGTGATTGCTATTGACTCCTTATGATTAACTGATCATTTGGGTGCCTTTGTGAAACTTGAATCCACAAAAAAGTCACTAAAGACAAAGAGTCAATTAAGTCAAGTAGTGGGAAAAGTTCCCACTGCTCAACACCCAAAACTAGCCCATGCTAGTGTAATTTGTCATTCAGCTTATTAATAAGCCATATTGACTTATCCAGACTTGCAACAACTTATTTTTTGTGACCAATCTTCCTCATTTGACCCATTTGTTTGAACTGGAGCTTATCAGACCTTGGCTTTGACTTTTTGCTAGAAAACTCATAAAGTTGACTTTTAATTAAGTGCTTATGTGCTTATTCCATCTTATTGAGTGTGCTTATTTAAAATTTTTTGTTGATTAAGCTTAGTTAAGTCATTTAAAAGCTTTTGAAAGTTGAATCAGCTCTTGGGATGGCCTAGAACTCGAGAACGACTATTTTTTCGTTTTGTGAAGATAGCTTATTGCTTATTCAGGCTTATTCCTTGTGCTTTTTCCAATTTGCTTTTTACAGATCTCTTAAGTAACTCAAAAGAAGCTTGTGTGTCTAATTTGAGCTTATGGCATCAGCTTATAGCTTAATGGGCCAAAAAGCCCATTAAGAATGAGCTGCTTTGGAATAAGCTAGTTTAAGCACATTTTCAGCTTTTGGGCCTTCAGAGTTTTGTTTTTAAAATCAAATTTGAGTCAGATATGAGCTTTTGGGCTTATTTGGACAACATTTTTCTTATTGGGCCTTAATAAGCCCATTATGCTAACTGTTTGGACTTTTGGCCCATTTCTAGGCCCATTAGGGGTATTTAGGTAATTTCAACTTCATTTATGTGTTTATTAGGTTAAAATAAACTAGTTTATAACTTTTTCGAATTTTTTATAAATTTTGGATTTTTAATATTATTTTATTATTATTTTATTATTAAAAATTAAAATTTAGAGTTTTCAAGTTTTTATATTTTTCTTAGGTTAAATACATTAAGTTAGGGATTTTACAATTTTTATAATATTTTTATTGTCATTAGATTAATTTTTATAATTAATTTAAGTTTAAATAGTTTTTAATTGTTTTTAAATAGTTTTTATTAACTTTAAAATTTTCAAAAAATAGTTTTAGATTTAGTTAAGTCATTTTAGAGGTTTACAATTGAAAAAATCTCATTTTGGGCTTTCTGTTAATTAAATTGATTTTTAGGCATTAATTAGCATTAAAAAATTATTATTTAATTAAATAAAAGGTTTGAGTGACTTTTGATTTTTTGTAAACTCTAATTACATTATTTAGGATTTATTGCAATTTTCTAAGAACTTTTAGTGTAAATCTTTAATTTTGGCACTTTTTACGGTTTTACGTGTACGACTAATCGTCTTATTTTAATTCGTCATCGTAACCGTCATTCTCTTCTAATCTCATTTCTATTTTCTTCTCTCATAAATATAATCACAAACCATTAATCAATCTTAACACAACGCACTAGCCTCCTTGGGAAATGAACTTGAACCACATTGGTCATTAGTGCTTGGTTTTCCTAAACCGACACTTAATACTTTCCCTATTTGCTCTCTTTTCCTAAAGGGTAATAAAAACTCTACCCCAATTTTGGCGCCGCTGCCGGGGAGGCGTGTTGTGTTTTGATTTGGAAATTGTTGTTTTTATATATAGCCATAATATCTATTGTATTAGTAGCACTCTACTAATACGTATTATCGTTTTTCGTTTTTTGTGTGAATATTATTAATATATTGTATACGTAGAACAATTAATTCACAAGTACTTTGAATGTCCGGAAACGACACATGAGAATCAATAGGCCCGGAATCACACCACTTATCGAACCAAAGAGAAGTATTCAATCCATTCCCAAGCTTACTCCAAAAGTACTCCCGAATAATGGACCTCATCTCCAGAATTTTACGCCAACCCCAGGATAAATTACCACGCAAAGGCACACTCCAAAAGCTATGACCTTTAAGTTTGTACTCATGAATCCATTTGACCCACAAAGAATCTTTAAAGGTAAGCAACTTCCAAATATTATTAACCATTAGGGCAGAATTAAAGTATTCAAGGCGGCAAATACCTAAGCCACCCTCATCTTTAGGGAAGCACGCAACTTCCCGCGCAACCTTAGACTTCCCTTTCTTCATAGGACCATGACACCAAAGGAATCCACGCATAATTTGTTCTATATCCTGAAGAATTCGAGAAGGAATAATGAAAACTGAAGCCCAAAAAAGATGAATTGACCCAAGAACAGATCTGATCAATTGAAGACGACCTGCAATAGACAGAGATTTATTCTTCCATTCCTGAACCTGATTTAGAACCTTCTCCGCCAGCTCCTTACAGTCCCTTATCATTAACCTAGAGGAAATCAATGGAACGCCTAAGTATTTGTCCTGAAATCGGCCTTCTTCAAATAGTAAAACATTAAGAATGCCATGTTTAACACAATTAAGGACATTACAAAATTACGCAGTACTCTTTGGCAAACTAGGATGTAAACCCGAAGCATCTTTGAACTCCTCCAAAGCATCTTTGATAACCCTAGCAGACTGAACATCCCCATACGCAAATAAGAATAGATCATCCGCAAAACACAGATTAATAAGCTCCAACCGAGAACAATATCTATGATAAGTGAAAACTCCGGATTCCGCAGCCCTCCTATGAAGCATAAGAGTCAAAATTTCCATAACAAGCGTAAACAGATAAGGAGAAAGAGGGTCTCCTTGACGAAGACCCCGCTTACCTTGAAAGTACCCATAGAGAGCCCCATTAACACATTTGGAGTATGAAGTGGTAGTGACACATTCCATAATCGAACCAATCATCTGCGTAGGAAATCCAAAACCTTGAAGCACCATACGCATGAAATTCCAATCAACCGTGTGATAGGCCTTCTGGATATCAACTTTAAATGCACACCGAGGCGTGCCCCTATCAAGATGATACATATGCGTAAGCTCTTGCGTCAACAGAATATTATCAGCTATGTTTCTACCCGGGATGAAGGAAGATTGGTTAGAGCTTACAATAGACTGAAAATTATGCTTGATACGATTAGCAATAATCTTACTAATACACTTGAACAAAACATTACAACATGAAATAGGCCTATAATCCGTAACCCGCGAAGGCGATCTGACTTTGGGAATCAATGCTATAATAGTGTGATTAAGCTCTTTCAAAAGCTTACCATTGATGAAGAAATCCTTAATTGCCCTACAAACCTCCTGCCCAATGATACTCCATGCCTTTTTGAAGAAGGCTGATGTGTACCCATCCGGTCCAGGAGCTTTTTCATCACCCATGGAGAACAACGCCTCCTTAATCTCCTTATCCGAAACCTCACAAACCATTGCATCAGCTTCATTATCAGCAATCACCTTCCTAAATAAATTATGCATATTGAAAACCTGGTCATCATTAGACTCTCCAAGAAAGGCTTCATAGTGAGTGGCAAACACCTCCGGGACCTGATCATTAGCAAAATCATTACCAGCTCCATCAGTGACCACATTAATTCTGTTACGACTAGCACGACTCTTGACAGCTTTGTGAAAGTAAGTTGTGTTCGAGTAACCCTCCTTTAACAATGTATTTTTGGCTTTCTGTTTAAGAAATCCCTCCTCTAAAAGCACAACATTATTGAAGTCAACAACACACTTAGCCTCTACATCATGCAGCACAACGCTAAACGGATCATTATCAAGAGTCGTTTGAATACAATCTAACTCATCACGCAGCGCTATAACATTCGCATGAATATTACCTTTATCATATAAAAGCTTTCGAAACGGCTTCTTGAGCAGCTTAAGCTTTTTCACAGTCGAAAACATATGAAACCCACTAATACACTGACTCCAAACTACTTGAACAATATCAGTAAAGTGCTCATGATTAGTGAGGAAATTAAAAAACTTAAAAGGAGCAGGCTTACGTTTAGCAATAATAGGGATACAAAGAACAGTAGGAGAGTGGTCTAAAATACGGTATGGTTTAAAAATTGCGTGGGCACCCAGAAACTCATTAGAGAATCACAAGTTATCCATGATGCGATCAAGCTTCTTAAGGATCCCATGAGCACCTTTCGGGTTTTTACTCCAAGTGTATTGCAGCCCTGTTTTTTGAATATCCATAACTTCATTATCATCAACACACTCCTTGAATTCCCTTATCAAGATATGAATAGACGAACTTCCCGTAGTAGAATTATCCAAAAACATGGCAGCATTAAAATCACCCATCAAACAGCATGGACGATTACGCACACAACTCTTATGAATACCCAAATTGTGCCACAATGGACGGCGTTGGCTATATTTGTTATGGGCATAAACGAAGGAACAAAAGACCTCCTTCTTCTCAGCTTTCATCCAAATACGCGTATGTATAACTTGGTCATCCTGAGAAATGACCATGACCCATTAGAAGACCAATCCTAGTGCCTAAACACCAGCGAGCATAGCCTATGAAGATTAGAATCCCCAACATGCGACTCCAAAATAGCAGAATTAGAAAGATTGTTTACCGAAATAACTTGTCTCACTTCATTTGTTTAGGGGGAAAGTTCAAACCCCTAATATTCCAAGAGGTTATGTTAATCATTGGACACCTGAATATCGGGAGTGCTTGCCCCCTGGTTTTGATCCTCCATAATTAAATCCTCGTCAACCTCATCGTCACTAGCATTAAGCACTAGCTCATGGCTAGTACTAGCTCCCTCATCAATATCATCGTGAACATCAAACGCACTAAATGAATTAGTAATGCTAACCACAGTTTTAGGCACCTTAAGAACAACCTTCAACGAAGGTTGAGGAACCTTTGCATTCGCCTTAGAAGATTCACCTTGTTCTCTCCTGACCTGCAGATTAGGAGTAGATTTAATGAGTTTTATCCCACTAATCGGCTGTTTATGTGTTTGTTTTTCCTTTTATTTTTTCTTCTCCACTTCCACAAACCCATCATTATCAGCCACAACAACCTGCTCAACAACCTACTTTTTGGGACATTTATCATCAACATGATCAAAAATAGCGCAAGTGGAACACCTAGGAGGCTTCCAATCATATTCAATGTCAATAGTTGCTAAAGAATGCCGCAAATCCTTGCCTTTTGGAATGGCAATGACAACCGATTCCAACAGTTCCACATCAGCCGAGACTTCAATAAGAGCCCTAGCGTATGTACTACGTCCCTATGAACTCAAGCACATAGTACTCGTATAGGAGTCCAACATAATTGGATTCCCTATTTGAGAAGTAATAACACTAAGTCCAATTTCAGAATACGCCACTATAGGAACGTGATGCAACTTGACCCAAACAGGCGCCTTTTTTACCTCAGCCTTCTTCAAATCAGTCGTTGGTGTCCATATATTCAGCATTAACAGAACCATACGAATCATCCAAGGGCCATTCTCCAAAACTCCATCCATACCTTCTTTGGTTTCAAATTGGAAAAGGAAAAACTCGTCGTGCAATTGTACACGCTTAAGACCAAATTTGGCCCAAGAGTTTTTATCATAATTCTGGACCAAATGGAATCCTAACCTCTTTCCAATGAAATAACCATAAAGAGTATGCGTAAATCTCTCTTGAATAGCCTTCACAGCCTCCCATGGAAGAGCTGCAGCAGCCCTAGTAACCACTTCTTCATTCCTCATCTTGGTGATCCTAGCAACCTTCTTAGTAACTTTCTTGTGCACCACTGACGCAAAGGATTGGCTATTAACATCCATCTCCTTTGATTGAACACTACCAGTTTCCTTCACTGGCACTCTTTTCACCAAAAGCTTCCCTTCGATGTTCTTAATCTTAGACGCCAAAACATGCGCAAGTGGCTTAACAATCACTGTTTCATAGGTTTAGGGTTTTTTGTCTGCGTATATTTAAATCATTATTATATTGGTGTTTCTATGATGGGGACCGGTTAGTGGATATTCACTGGTGTGGTATTGGTGCCCTAATATTTTAGGGTTTCATTTTGTTGAATATGTCTGGAGAGAAAGAATCAATTGGGTTTAAACCCTATGGTGCTGAGAAGTCGTCGGTGACTTTTAAACCACTTGCGCATGTTTTGGCGTCTAAGATTAAGAACATCGAAGGGAAGCTTTTGGCGAAAAGAGTCCTAGTGAAGGAAAGTGGTAGTGTTCAATCAAAGGAGGTGGATGTTAACAGCCAATCCTTTGCGTCGTTGGTGCACAAGAAAGTTACTAAAGAAGGTTGCTAAGATCACCAAGATGAGGAATGAAGAAGTGGTTGCTTGGGCTGCTGCAGCTCATCCATGGGAGGCTGTGGAGGCTATTCAAGAGAGATTTACGCATACTCTTTATGGTTATTTCATTGGAAAGAGGTTAGCATTCCCTTTTGTCCAGAATTATGTTAAAAACGCTTGGGCCAAATTTGGTCTTAAGCGTGTACAATTGCGCGACGAGTTTTTCCTTTTCCAATTTGAAACCAAAGAAGGTATGGATGGGGTTTTGGAGAATGGCCCTTGGATGATTCGTATGGTTCTGTTAATGCTGAATATATGGACACCAACGACTGATTTGAAGAATGCTGAGGTAAAAAAGGAGCCTGTTTGGGTCAAGTTGCATCACGTTCCTATAGTGGCGTATTCTAAAATTGGACTTAGTGTTATTACTTCTCAAATTGCGAATCCAATTATGTTTGACTATTATACGAGTACTACGTGCCTGAGTTCATGGGGACGTAGTACATACGCTAGGGCTCTTATTGAAGTCTCGGTTGATGTAGAACTGTTGGAATCGGTTGTCATTGCCATTCAAAAGGCAAGGATTTGGGGCATTCTTTAGCAACTATTGACATTGAATATGATTGGAAGCCTCCTAGGTTTTCCACTTGCGCTATTTTTGATCATGTTGATGATAAATGTCCCAAAAAGCAGGTTGTTGAGCAGGTTGTTGCGACTGATAATGATGGGTTTGTGGAAGTGAAGAAAAAAAATATAAGGCAAAACAAACACATAAACAGCCGTTTAGTGGGATAAAACTTACTAAATCTACTCCTAAACTGCAGGTCTAGAGAGAACAATGTGAATCTTCTAAGGCGAATGCAAAGGTTCCTCAACCTTCGTTGAAGGTTGTTCCTAAGGTGCCTAAAACTATGGTTAGAACTACTCATTCATTTAGTACGTTGGATGTTCACGATGATATTGATGAGGAAGCTAGTACTAGCCATGAGCTAGTGCTTAATGCTAGTGACGATGAGGTTGACGAGGAATTAATTTTGGAGGATCAAAACTAGGGGGCAAGCACTCCTGATATTCAGGTGTCCAATGATTAACATAGCCTCTTGGAATATTAGGGGTTTGAACCTCCCCCTAAACAAAATGAAGTGAGACAAGTTATTTCGAAAAACAATCTTTCTATTTGTGTTATTTTGGAGTCGCATGTTGGGGATTCTAATCTTTATAGGCTATGCTCGCTGGTGTTTAGGCACTGGGATTGGTCTTCTAATGGGTCCTGTTGTAGCAAAGGTACGCGTATTATTTTAGGGTGAACCATAATGATGTTGATGTCATGGTCATTTCTCAGGATCACCAAGTTATACATACGCGTATTTGGATGAAAGCTGAGAAGAAGGAGGTCTTTTGTTCCTTCGTTTATGCCTATAACAAATATAGACAACGTCGTCCATTGTGGCGCAATTTGGGTATTCATAAGAGTTATGTGCGTAATCGTCCATGGTGTTTGATGGGTGATTTTAATGCTGCCATGTTTTTGGATGATTCTATTGCGGGAAGTTCGTATATTGATATCTCGATGAGGGAATTCAAGGAGTGTGTTGATGATATTAAAGTTATGGATATTCAAAAAACGGGGTTGCAATACGCTTGGAGTCAAAAACCGAAAAGTGCTCATGGGATCTTTAAGAAGCTTGATCGCATCATGGCTAACTTGGGATTCTCTAATGAGTTTCTAGGTGCCCACACAATTTTTAAACCATACCGTATTTCAGACCACTCTCCTGCTGTGCTTTGTATCCCTACTATTGCTAAACGTAAGCCTGCTCCTTTTATGTTTTTTAATGTCCTCACTAATCATGAGCACTTTACTGATAATGTTCAAGGAGTTTGGAGTCAGTGTATTAATGGGTTTCATATGTTTTCGACTGTGAGAAAGCTTAAGCTGCTCAAGAAGCTGTTTTGAAAGCTTTTATATGATAAAGGTAATATTCATGCGAATGTTATAGCAATACGTGATGAGTTAGATTGTATTCAAACGGCTCTTGATAATGATCCATTTAGCGCTGTGCTGCGTGATGAAGATGCTAAGTGTGTTGTTGACTTCAATAATGCTATGCTTTTAGAGGAGGGATTTATTAAACAGAAAGCCAAAATTACATGGTTAAAGGAGGGGGACTTGAACACAACTTACTTTCACAAAGCTGTCAAGAGTCGTGTTAGTCGTAACAGAATTAATGTGGTCAGTAATGGAGCTGGTAATGATTTGCTAATGATCAGGTCTCGGAGGCGTTTGTCACTCACTATGAAGCCTTTCTTGGAGAGTCTAATGATGACCAGGTTTTCAATATGCATAATTTATTTAGGAAGGTGATTGCTGATAATGAAGCTGATGCTATGGTTTGTGAGGTTTCGGATAAGGAGATTAAGGAAGCGTTGTTCTCCATGGGTGATGAAAAAGCTCCTGGGCTGGATGGGTACAGAGCAGCCTTCTTCAAAAAGGCGTGGATTATCATTAGGCAGGAGGTTTGTAGGGATATTACGGAGTTCTTCATCAATGGTAAGCTTTTGAAAGAGCTTAATCACACTATTATAACATTGATTCCCAAAGTTAGATCGCCTTTGCGGGTTACAGATTATAGGTCTATTTCATTTTGTAATGTTTTGTTCAAGTGTATTAGTAAGAGTATTGCTAATCGTATCAAGCATAGTCTTTATTCTATTGTAAGCTCTAATCAATCTTCCTTCATCCCGGGTAGAAACATAGCTGATAATATTCTGTTAACGCAAGATCTTATGCATATTTATCATCTTGATAAGGGCACGCCTCGGTGTGTATTTAAAGTTGATATCTAGAAGGCCTATGGCACGGTTGATAGGAATTTCATGCGTATGGTGCTTCAAGGTTTTGGATTTCCTACGCGGATGATTGGTTGGATTATGGAATGTGTCACTACCACTTCATATTCCATATGTATTAATGGGGCTCTCTATGGGTACTTTCAGGGTAAGCGGGGTCTTCGTCAAGGAGACCCTCTTTCTCCTTATCTGTTTACGCTTGTTATGGAAATTTTAACTCTTATGCTTCATAGGAGGGCTGCGGAATCCAGAGTTTTCACTTATCATAGATATTGTTCTCGGTTGGAGCTTATTAACCTGTGTTTTACGGATGATCTATTTTTATTTGCGTATGGGGATATTCAGTCTACTAGGGTTATCAAAGATGCTTTGGAGGAGTTCAAAGATGCTTCGGGTTTACATCCTAGTTTGCCAAAGAGTACTGCGTAATTTTGTAATGTCCCTAATTGTGTTAAACGTGGCATTCTTAATGTTTTACCGTTTGAAGAAGGCCGATTTCATGTCAAATACCTAGGCGTTCCATTGATTTACTCTAGGTTAATGATAAGGGACTGTAAGGAGCTGGTGGAGAAGGTTCTAAATCGGGTCCAGGACTGGAAGAATAAATCTTTGTCTATTGCAGGTCGTCTTCAATTGATCAGGTCTGTTCTTGGGTCTATGCATGTTTTTTGGGCTTCAGTTTTCATTATTCCTTCTCAAATTCTTCGGGATATAGAACAAATTATGCGTGGATTCCTTTGGTGTCATGGTCCTATGAAGAAAGGGAAGTCTATGGTTGCGTGGGACGTTGCGAGCTTGCCTAAAGATGAGGGTAGCTTAGGTATTCGCCGCCTTGAATACTTTAATTCTACCCTAATGGTTAATAATATTTGGAAGTTGCTTACCTTTAAAGATTCTCTGTGGGTCAAATGGATTCATGAGTACAAACTTAAAAGTCGTAGCTTTTGGAGTGTTCCTTTGCGTGGTAATTTATCCTGGGGTTGGCATAAAATGTTGGAGATGAGGTCCATTATTCGGGAGTACTTTTGGAGTAAGCTTGGGAATGGATTGAATACTTCGCTTTGGTTCGATAAGTGGTGTGATTCCAGGCCTATTGATTCTCATGTGTCGTTTTGGGATATTCATAGAGTTGGGCTTACGTTAAATTCAAAGGTTCATGATATTCTTGTTAATGGTAATCTGGCCTGGCCTCCGGAGTTGCTAGCGAAATATCCTGTATTGCCTTCGTGTACTGCTCATATTGGTGCTTCTGAATCAGAAAGATTGGTATGCGTGTTGGTAATTCCATAGTGCCAAAGTTCTTTGTGCAGCAGATTTGGTTGGCTATTAGACCAAGGGATCTTAAAGTGCCTTGGTTTTATACAGTTTGGTTTCCTCAAAACATCCCTCGGCATGCTTTTAGTTTGTGGTTGATTGTCAAGCATAAATTGAAAACGCAGGATCGTCTTTCGTTTTGGGATGCGTCCTCTTCACTAGGCGATGTATGTTCGCTTTGTGAAACTCAAGCGGACTCTCATGAGCATCTCTTTTTCAGTTGTCCTTTTGCAGCTGAGGTTTAGGATAAGGTTAAAGGGAGGACTTTTTTAGCATCCTTGCCTTGTGATATTTATGGAATGGTGGCTCATCTCAGCCCCACTGCTAAATTAAGGAAAACGGCTATTGTTGTGTCCAAACTGGTTGTTTCTTCTACAACTTATTTTATTTGGCAGGAACGCAATTGGAGATTGTTTAAGGGCAAACGTACGATCACTCAAGTTGCTTAGATAATTACATATGTTGTCCGGTTGAAGCTTCTTTCATGCAGGCTTAAGAGGTCCAAAGAGAGTGAAGCATACGCTCGTCTTTTGGAGTTACCTGAGTCAATTTTTATTGTTTCATGGTAGGTGGTTCTTGCTGTTTATGCATCATTAGGTGGTTTTTTCCTATTGGTGTAATTGGGTTTGTATTTGATATGTAAAATGGATGGCATGTCATTCATTCTAGGTTGTTCAAGCATATGCTTGAGGTTAATGTGACACTCAGTCACATTCCATTGTACTTCATGGTTTTTGGGATTTAATATATTTTACCGGGGAATGACCCCATTACCCAAAAAAAGAGGCCCGAAAATCCTTTTTAGTATGAGTTATTTACATTTTTATGTTTTTTTCATTTCTAGTTGGGCTTTGCCTTCGGGCTACGGTCCAAGCCATTGGTGTTTTATGGTTTTTTTTTGTTTCATGTCTTTATTTAAACAATATGTTGTAACCCTATTAAGACAATTATCAGTTTAATACTCCCTCTGTCCCATATTAAGTGTCTAGATTCTTTTTTTTTGGTAAAAGGGACAATGTCCCTGGTAAATATATTACACCAAAAAGCGTTTAAGTACAAGGAATTTGGCTGAAGTACCACATTAACCGCAAGCTAAAAGCTTGTAACCAAGTGTGTATGACATGCCATAACCAAGTGTCTAGATTCTTAATGCACAAAATTTTAGATATATTAAATTCCTACCATTATTAGCTATCCAAATGACAAGTATACCCTCATTTAATACAAAAAGTCAAAAAGAAAAAACACACCTTAAATATGGGCCACAAATCAAAGGGAATATATGGAAAATTAATTATCAAGATTCTCTCATTTATTATAGTGGACACTTAATATAGGACAACAAAAGTGTCACACCCCACCATGGCGGAATATGGGGCGCGACGTATGGATATCATCACAACATGGCGTGTCTATAGAGATAACTATATGAAATAAGAAATGTCATAAAATGGAGACACAAAGTCATGACAATATCTCATCAGACTCAGGAGTGTAGGTAAGTAGGTAACAGACCTACCGTTTACCCAAGACAAACAAATAACATAACCAAAAAAATATATGTGTGCCACAGTATCACTTATTAAACGAACAAATAAAAACTAAGAAGGAAACGGGGATTCTCCTTCTATATGCATTCCTAAGCTTCTCCAATCCTAGCCACTTATGTTCTCATGCTTAACCATAGTATCACCTGAAAGAGACACTAAAACACGTCAACATAAAGTTGGTGAGAGTCATAGGTTTAGACTCCAACGCTAAATCAATTACAAGCTGTGAAAGGAATATTCACACTTTTATACATGTTAGCTAAAACCTCCCACTTGCCCTAACCTTAAAGCTACTGTTAAGGCCCAGATATATGTGTATATATTGCTACCTATCCATAATTCACTGATTTTAAACGTATGAAACATTCATTACCATTAGAGGATCTTACCCTAAACCACAATCTTAGCCCAAGTGCAGATCCTTACTACAATATATAAACCATCTCTCATGTTCGTGAGAAGATCCCAATGCAACCCTAAGTACCCCAAACAACCCAAAACTTAAAAAGAAAACAGGCTGAATTCAAAACTGTTTTGACCTCCGACTGTTGTAACCTGTTTTGACCCACTTCCCGAGCTCCAATTTAGTTCTAGTTTCTTGCATTAGAAAGCCACTTCAAATACCTTTTCAGGGATACTTGGATCGCATCTTGAATGTTCCTAGAACTCGAGATATGATCAAAACAATAGACTCAAAATTCTGCCCAGTTTTTAAAAACGGGTTTTAAACAAATTGATCTAATTAATCACCTATAACCCTTCTAATACAAGCCCTAGATTATATGATCATCATATTATGATTAATACATCATTAATCTACTGTTTTTATATAAACCCTAACCCTTAATCCATCATAAGAATGATTAATTAAACATAAAAACAATTTAATTAAAAAGGTTAATGAAGGTTTTTACCTTAAACCAATGGAAGATGAAGAAAACCTAATTTTTTTGACGAACCCTAATTCTCCTCTATGAAACCCACGAATTTTTTTTTGTCTCCAGGGATTTATGTTTTTTTTATTTATTAGATAACCTTATATAGTGTGAACATAAAATCCTAGTCCAAGTATAACACCCAACTTTCCTTTTTTTTTTTCCCTTTTTCCCTTTTTCTCTTTCTTTGGTGCGTCTAAACCGACCCAAACACCCAATAAATTTGTTTTTTTTATTTTTATTATTTAATATTATGTTAACAATATTACCTTAATTTTCCTTAATTTATTTCAGCTCCTAAAGCTTCCAAAACCTCAAAACCGTAAAACTAGTCAAATTTACGCGTTTTACCGTAAAAGACGTAAAATATACACTTTTATAAAAAATCTTAAATTTTGAAATAAACTTTATAACTAAGTCCTAAATGACTTAAAACCATCCCGATAAATATTCATATGGATAATTACCTCACCCGAGACCTCTAAATGCTAAACCGTAAATCCTAAAAAAAAATACTATTACTATAATACTTATACGTATACGTAAACACCACAATATCACCATTTTCATTTCATAGTCACCACTTGTGAGCTCATGAACATGAAATAACCGTTCCTCGATTTACTTATGAGTACTCTATACTCATAAACGATAACCACACCAACCTCGTTCACACAAAATAAACACGTAAACACACAATTCAAGTAAGCACACATAAAATAACCTAAAAGTAAGACCAAGTGACAAACCCAAAACCAAGGTTGTCACATCACTCCCTCCTAATAGAAATCTCGTCCCGAGATTCACTCCCAAACTCAAACTTATTCACAGCAAACAAACGAGGATGCATATCCCTGATAAAACCTTCACGTTCAAACGTGAACTCAGTTTACACGAAAATAATCTCAACCAACAACACATGAGCCTTAACCGTCCGCGAGGAAACTTATCAAAACCATAAAGTTATGTAACCAACCTAACTAAATCTCGCAAATCATCAAACAAGAACTGTCTTGAAACCATGTTAGGAGCCGTCACATAACTCAACGGGTTTAAAACTGTCACCCCCGATTTCAGTCTTACTCATAAATACCATAAATCAAAACTCATCAAAATATAACCACGTATAATAAGGTCTAAAGAACTCTCAAATTCCTTCCCAACTCATCTCTATGTTTACCCTCCAAGTGTTCATTACCGAAAAATACCCAAAACACGAGTTTAAACCATGTTGTCCGAAAATTAACCTTGAACTCAACATTTGTACAATTAATTCGACCAAACTAATGACTTCCAATTACGAAACTTTCTGAATATTTGAAAAGTATGTTTCGAGTACATAATATTAGGCTTCTGAATCACCCAAAAACCTTTAAAAATGAATAAGTTATGACCAAAACGATTTTTCTCAAAATCTGCCTAGGCATTAGCGACAGTTTCTGACAGTTAGCGACATATTTTGACAGTTTAGCGACAGTTTCTGCCTACTCCGATTTATACCAAAAAAAAAAGATTTTTAAACCCTAAACCCCCCCCCCCCCCATTAATTACCAAAACTAGAACCTAATTTATTTTAATTACAGAAAATTAAAACTCTATTAATTACATGATTTTAACATATTTAACTAAGTAAGAACAAAATTTTTAACTTAAGAACAATAACTTTAAGTGATCAAAACCAAAATATTTTAAAATAACCGAGTCATGCTTATATGTTAAAGAATTTACATTCCACCTTATTTGAAACATGATCTCGACACTTCCTTATTTCATCGACTACCAACAACTATATTTTTTTTTCAATTTACAAGTTCTATTTTTTTACCATGTATAACTCGAAACAAAAGACATCGTTACACCAAAAAGAAATCTCCACCATCTCAAAATCCTTCACGCCAAAAGTACCGTACAAACAAACACGTGAAATGAGGACCCGAGAAATGCGCTACTACAGAAGTTGAACATCTCAAAGAGAAACGAGCTAGCAACCATCCCAAGAATACAACCGGTAAGTAGAAAATAATTTTACATACATAGGCATAAGCGTACATACACTCAAATCCATCCAACATATACTATACAAGCATGTATTAACTCTCTTTCATGCAATCATACTTGAAAGTCCAGTGGTGTTGTGGCACATATATAATTATGTAGGCCTCCAAAATTATACACGTTCCCTTTCACCAATGTACTCCCTCCTATGATGACACTTACAAGAAATTAATACCACACATAACACATAATCCAACAACTCACAAGCACATAACCACACAAGATAAGATCCAAAACCCCATGTATTAAAATAAAATAGCCAATGCACGAAACACATAAACTCGTAGTCCAGCTGAACCATCGTAGACAAAATTCAAAATGTATAAAGAACATGAAAACATAATTAAGCGAAATTCAACAATGACTAGCGTATACGACCATGGTTCCACCCGCACTAATCAAAACTCGTAAAGAAAATAACATGTAGTTAAGTAGGAATATGGGGCGCGACGTATGGATATCATCACAACATGGCGTGTCTATAGAGATAACTATATGAAATAAGAAATGTCATAAAATGGAGACACAAAGTCATGACAATATCTCATCAGACTCAGGAGTCTAGGTAAGTAGGTAACAATCCTACCGCTTACCCAAGACAAACAAATAACATAACCAAAAAAATATATGTGTGCCACAGTATCACTTATTAAAAGAACAAATAAAAACTAAGAAGGAAACGGGGATTCTCCTTCTATATGCATTCCTAAGCTTCTCCAATCCTAGCCACTTATGTTCTCATGCTTAACCATAGTATCACCTGAAAGAGACACTAAAACACGTCAACATAAAGTTGGTGAGAGTCAGGTTTAGACTCCAACGCTAAATCAATTACAAGCTGTGAATAATAACCATCAACACAATAACATATGGACAATGTGCTACAATTATGTATTAACAACTAGCATTCAAGATCAATCATTCCAAACCAAAATCCAAGGCTCCTACCTTGCCAAACAACATGGTACCATAGATGATCACACTATGTACCTATCCCAAGGCCACTACCTTGTCAAACCACAAGGCCACTACCTTGTCAAACCACAATAACTGAGACGGCACGTGTCCTCCGATCCAAATCATACACAATCAAAAGTCACATAGCAGTTAATCACATAATGTACACACAAGTCCATCTCAAATCACAAACACATTCACAGCATCAATTTAGAAAATAACTCAACAAAGTGTCCCTTCCATCCCATCTGGAAGTCAAAATTAATATTAAACATGGGACTATGAAACTCACCTGATAGCTTCTTCACAAGTCCTCGCACTAGCAACAAGCTAACAAACCAAAAACACGAAATCAATACACGAACCAATCACTAAGATGGCTCATCAACCTATGATGGACATCTAG
This sequence comes from Glebionis coronaria, assembly GCA_025667525.1. NCBI lineage: Eukaryota > Viridiplantae > Streptophyta > Magnoliopsida > Asterales > Asteraceae > Glebionis > Glebionis coronaria. The sequence goes on from CM046877.1 coordinate 358,475,731, forward strand.
TCTATTCCCGTATAATTACCTCATTGTTAAGCTCTAATCACCCCATTACCCTTCCTTAACAAGTCCCTAACTTGGTTAAGTTTAATAGCTATCCCGTTCGTAATTTTACACAAAACAGTCCCAATTTTAGGTCTCAAAACTTTAAGTCAAACGTCCACTTAAACATACCCATGGTTTCTGTAAAAGGAATACTCACACGTTTATATATGTTAGCTAAAACCTTCCACTTGCCCTAACCTTAAAGCTATTGTTAAGGCCCAGATATATGTGTATATATTGCTACCTATCCATAATTCACTGATTTTAAACGTATGAAAAATTCATTACCATTAGAGGGTCTTACCCTAAACCACAATCTTAGCCCAAGTGCAGATCCTTACTACAATATATAAACCATCTCTCATGTTCGTGAGAAGATCCCAACGCAACCCTAAGTACCCCAAACAACCCAAAACTTAAAAAGAAAACAGTCTGAATTCAAAACTGTTTTGACCTCCGACTGTTGTAACTTGTTTTTGACCCACTTCCCGACCTCCAATTTAGTTCTAGTTTCTTGCATTAGAAAGCCACTTCAATTACCTTTTCAGTGATACTTGTATCGCAACTTGAATGTTCCTAGAAATCGAGATATGATCAAAACAATAGACTCAAAATTCTCCCCAGTTTTTAAAAACGGGTTTTAAACAAATTGATCTAATTAATCACCTATAACCCTTCTAATACAAGCCCTAGATTATATGATCATCATATTATGATTAATACATCATTAATCTACTGTTTTTATATAAACCCTAACTCTTAATCCATCATAAGAATGATTAATTAAACATAAAAACAATTTAATTAAAAAGGTTAATGAAGGTTTTTACCTTAAATCAATGGAAGATGAAAAAAACCTAATTTTTTTGAAGAACCCTAATTCTCCTCTATGAAACCCACGAATTTTTCTTTGTCTCCAGGGATTTATATTTTTTTATTTATTAGATAACCTTATATAGTGTGAACATAAAATCCTAGTCCAAGTATAACACCCAACTTTTTTTTCCCTTTTTCCCTTTTTCTCTTTCTTTGGTGCGTCTAAACAGACCCAAACACCCAATAAATTTGTTTTTATTTTTATTTTTATTATTCAGTATTATGTTAATAATATTACCTTAATTTTCCTTAATTTATTTCAGCTCCTAAAGCTTCCAAAACCTCAAAACCATAAAACTAGTCAAATTTACGCGTTTTACCGTAAAAGACGTAAAATATACACTTTTATAAAAAATCTTAAATTTTGAAATAAACTTTATAACTAAGTCCTAAATGACTTAAAACCATCCCGAAAAATATTCATATGGATAATTACCTCACCCGAGACCTCTAAATGCTAAACCGTAAATCCTAAAAAAATACTATTACTATAATACTTATACGTATACGTAAACACCACAATATCACCATTTTCATTTCATAGTCACCACTTGTGAGCTCATGAACATAAAATAACCGTTCCTCGATTTACTTATGAGTACTATATACTCATAAACGATAACCACACCAACCTCGTTCACACAAAATAAACACGTAAACACACAATTCAAGTAAGCACACATAAAATAACCTAAAAGTAAGACCAAGTGACAAACCCAAAACCACGGTTGTCACAAAAAGATTCGATAGTGGACACTTAATATGGGACGAAGGGAGTAGAAGTTAAACCATTTTTACGTTGTTTGCTAAGTTTTTAGCAAAATAATTGGTATTTCATAGAATCAACGATTTTTGGAAGAATTGTTTCTCTTATTAATTGGAATTAATTGATCCAATTTATTTATCTTGTTTTTTATCTATATCATAGGTACACATTGATCTTAATTCGTAATATACATTAAAGAACAACCCGTTTATGTTGGAATTTAACAACCCTAATGGATCACATATTCATGCATCAAGAGTAAGCGCAGCGAATAGGATCAAATAACCATGCACATAATGTAATAAACATTAAGATAAAGAATGCATACTTTTAGTCCAAGAACGGATGATCAAGAACACAATTAATCAGTCAACCAACCAAACCCTAACCTTTATACACCAAAACCGATTCACCAATAAACCAAAGATCAAGTTAGATCTTCTCTAAGATAGTCCACACAACACCTCAATCAACCACCTTCGATTGCTAGATCTTGATTAAGTGAATACTCAATAAAAATCAAACCCGAAAACCCTTTTTGTTTTCTTTGAGCCTTCGACCACCAAGAGAACAATGGAGGAAAAAGTTTGATTTAATTATATGAAACAATGAATCACATCCATGTATTTATATAGTCGAGCCCTGTGATTATTTGAGGTAAAGATTACAACTCAACCTCAAGTAAATAATCTTCTAGAATAAAAAAACTTCCTCTCCCCTTACCATTGGTGTTGGTCGGCCGAGTACCCATCCATAGGGTAATTGGTTTGACTTTTTAACTTTCTATTTACTTAAAAATTTAATTACAATAATTACCTTAAAGTATTAAGTCTTATTAATTAATTTTTGTTAAACATTTTAACTTATTAATTAATTACCAATAAGTATAAACTTTTACCAAACTAAGTTTACACAATAAATATAGCCATATTTTATTGTATAACTTAATAAAAGATGATTCCGGTGTCTAAGTGTGTGACCCCTTAGGCCCACGTACTCTCGGTAGTATAAAATACTAACTATGACTTACGCACATCCAGCTCTCACTTGCGGTAGTCTCCGTCATAGCGTAATTTAATACTAACAATGACAGATCGTCTAGCAACACTATTAATGCTCCCAAAAGCACCTTACTCAGCCATTATGGTATATTTAATATTCCATCCCTTTTGTTACTGATACAGTTAATCATGAATGCGGATCATATGTCATTTTATGTATTAACATTATGTTTCTCGTTTCAACGATTAATCTAGATTACCAAATTTAAAAAGAAACTTCTTTACTATGATTTGCGAACGGCCATGCAAACATCTGATCAATCCCACGAGGGGCCCAGTATGTATCATACTCCGTTCATAGAGGAACAAAATCCCATTTTGTAATACTGAAGGCATTTTTTTTCAGTATTTTACATTTGAACCCCTTTGTCTATAAAGTTTTTGTTTTGTGAAAGATATCTTATCATAATAAATAAGTTATGTTTTGGACCTTTTATTATATTATGTTTCTTATATGACACCATAATGTGGCACTTGGTCTCTTTATCAAAGGGGGTGTTACAATTATGGTATTAGAGACCTACGACCTAGGATATGCCCTGTGAGGATTGGGTAGATTTCGTCTTTCGCGCGTCTTTTGATAAGATCTCTATTTTCTTTATATTTTTCGCGGAAGTTTTTATGCTAGTAGGGAGCTTCCTACTAAGATGTTCGATCATTTTATTACGTTCTGGCTGAGTAGCTGGGTTTACGATTTAAAGTGTCCTCGATCCCCAAACTTTTGTAGAATGGCTTCTGAACTATGATAGCCCAAACTGGACAATGTAAAGGCATACACAACCCTTAAACCCTAGAACTCTCTAATGGCGGTCAAGTCGTACGAATTCCCTTGTTTTCTTAATACGATATGTTGATTAGTCTTAGTAGGTTGGATCTCTTTACAAAGTATATTTATAGCAATTACATTCGTGTACCATTATAATTGGCTTTATTCTGTAGATTAATCTGTCTTAGGGTTTCGTAGTTTGATTTCCGTTTAGGGTTTCGTATTTACGTCATTCATTAGGGTTTGTTTTTTAATTCGATTGCTTCTTACAGCCCTAAATACATTAATTATTTTTGGATTCTTGATGCTTAGGGTTTTGTTTGTTGTTTTTGGATTATTGAATTTATTGCTCATCATTGGAATATTAATTATCAAGAAGTAATGGTGGTCGGCTAGGAGCTGGGAAGACATGGTTGATTGGAGCCCTTATTAGGGTTTGAGTTATTATTTTTATTTTTGCGCCTTCTACTGTATTTGTTTGTGGGGTTTTGTGGTTGTAGGTTTTGAGAGATGTCTATAGGTAATAACATGAGGCCTAACTTGGAGGCTTTTGCTGGTCGTGTTAGAAATATTGATGGTAAAATTGGTAAGGATGTGATAATCAAGCAAGCGGCACGTCATGCTCAATCACAAGGGTCTACAACACTTAACATGCCGCTTAATGATACTTTTAAGAACATGGCTGGGGTTACTAATTTCTTTAGCAATGTCAGTGTGGAAGGTACTGCTCCTAGCACTACGATGCCTTAATCGAGGGTTGATGCCAAGGTTGATACGGTTCAAGATTCATATGTTACGAGCACTACGGTGCATCAATCGAGGGCTGATGCCAATGTTGATAATGTCACAGAATCTTATGGTACAAACACTACGGTGTATCAATCAAGGGATGATGCCAAGGTTGCTTTTGGTGTTCCTTCGTTCACATCTATGTTACAAGGAACGCAACCTAAAAAGGTGGTTAAGATCGTAGAGATGCGTAGTAAATAAATTGTTCCTGGTGCAACATGCGTAGTCAATAGATTGTTCCTGGTGCAATGGTTGTTCTTCCTATGGAGGCAGTGGATGAGGTGAACTCTCGTTTCTCCCATACGCTATGGCTATTTTATTAGCAAAAGGTTACCGTTTCCACTGGTTGAAAACTACATTAAGAATACATGGGCGAAGTATGGTCTTAAGTGAGTGCAATTACACGAGGAGTTCTTCCTTTTCAGTTTAATACTAGTGATGGCATGGATAGGGTTTTGTAGAATGGTCCGTGGATTGTTAGAATGGTTATGTTATTTCTTAATATTTGGACCCCTACTACTGTCCTGAAGAAGGATGAGGTAAAACATGCCCCTTTGTAGGTTAAACTACATCATGTTCCCATTGTTGCTTATTCCAAGATTTGGTTAAGTCTTATTATGACACAGATTGGGAAACCGATAATGTTAGACTCATATACAAATAATATGTGTGTGAGTTCATGGGGGCGTAATACGTATGCTCGTGCTCTAGTGGAGGTGTCAAATGAAAAGGAACTCGTTGATTCTGTGGTAATTGCTATTCCTCGTGGAATTAGGGCTGACCATTCTCTTGCTACCATTAATGTGGAGTATGGATGGACGCCTCCGCGATGTAGTACATGTCAGATTTTTTATCACATAAATGAGGCATGTCCCCAGCTGCCTAAAAAGGCGATTGTGGATAAACCTAGTACGTCTAAGGATGATGGGTTTGTTGTAGTCACGAGGAGGAACACTAATCATCGTCAGCCGAGGTATATTAATGGTGTCCGAATGAGTAAATCAGCGCCTAATTATAAATATCGTCATGTTGAAAAAGGGGATTCATCTAAAGCTAAAATAAATGCTAAGCAGACTACGCCTTCTGTAGGAAACAAGATGAAAACGAATATTCCACCGACGGGTGGGAAGGTTAAATGGGTGGCTGTGGGTAATCAGTTTAGTGCTTTAGACAATGCTGTAGATACGGATTGGGAGGATTCTAATGTGAAAGGTGATATGGTGAATGTGAGTGATAGTGAGGCTGATGAGGAACTCATTTTAGAGGGTCCGAATGCTATGTATGTTACTACTTCTTTACCTACAGGGGCAAGCACTCCTGCTGATGAGGTGCCTCATGATTAATGTTTCCTCATGGAATATAAGATATGGAACTTCTCCCCTAAACAAAGTGAATTTTGCCAAGTGATTTCTGAGAATAACTGATCAATTTGTGCTATTCTGGAATCTCATGCTTCTTACTCGAATATCATGTCTCCTTGTTCTCGGGTGTTTCGTCATTGGGATTGGACATCTAATGGTGTTTTCTGTTTCAAGGATGCTAATATCATTCTAGGTTGGAATTATAATGATGTTGATGTTGTCGTGATTAGCATGGATGATCAAACTGTTCATGCTTGTGTGTGGTTGAAGATTGAAAGAAATGAATTGTTTTACACGTTTGTTTATGCTCACAACAGGTATGTTGAGCGTCGAAGTTTGTTGTGTAACTTTGGTCTCCATAAAACTTACATTCTGGATAGACCTTGGTGCTTATTGGGGGACTTTAATGCTACTCAATAGCTTGGTGACTCATCTGCTGGTACTGCTAAAGTGGATATTGATGCGTGAATTTAGGGACTGTGTGGCTAATAGTAAGGTGTCTGATGTTCAACATGATGGTTTACACTTTACATGGAACCAGAAACCGTAGGGTCAGGATGGATTACTTTGTAAGATTGATCGTTTTATGTCTAATTTGGAGTTTGGTACCTCGTTTGTGGGGTTCATGCTATATTTAAGCCTTAGCGCATTTTAGATCATGCTCATGCGGTTCTTAATATCCCCACTACTACAAAGCCGAAACCAAGACCTTTCAAGTTTTTAAATGTTTTGGTGTAGAATGATAGGTTTAAAGAGGTGGTCATAGAGGTTTGGTCGCAACAAATTAATGGGTTTTCTATGGTTAAGGTGGCACAAAAACTTAAAAACTTAAAGAAGCCCTTACGGAAAATGCTGATTGATAAAGGGAACATTCATACTTATGTTACAAGTTTACGGGATGAACTTGATATACTTTAGATTGCCTTGGATGCGGACCCTCATAATGGTTACTTGCGTAAATTAGAAGTCGCGGTTGTAGGCTCGTTTAATGAGGCATTGCTTATAGAGGAATGTATTTTGAAGCAAAAAGCTAAAATGAATTTGTTTAAAGAGAGTGACATGAATTTGGCTTACTTTCATAAGGCTGTAAAAAGCCGGATTAGTACGAGTGGTATTGATGTTGTTACACGATTAGATGGGTCTGTGTGCGAAAATGATCATGTTGCTGATGTATTTATGGAACATTATGAAGCTCTCCTAAGGCTAGCTGGTGACACGGGGGGTTTTAATATTGCAGACCTGTTTCAAACATGTCTATCTGATGAGGTGGCTCTAGACATGACTAGGGATGTCACTATGTAGGAGGTTAAACATGCAATGCTTGATATGGGTAATGATAAATCACCGGGTCTGGATGGGTTTACGGCTACCTTTTTCAAGAATCTTGGGACATTGTTGCTAATGACATTACTAATGCGATCTCTGAGTTCTTTATTAATGGTAAACGTCTTAAGGAGGTGAGCCATTCTATTACTTCCCTCATGCTCAAAGTTAATGCTCATAGTAGGGTTAACGACTACCGGACTATTTCTTGTTGTAATGTTTTATTTAAATGCATTACTAAGATTATTGCTAATCGGATTAAAGATAACTTGAAGTACCTAGTAAGTCTGAGCCAATCGGATTTTATTCACGGTCGTCATATTGCTGATAATATTCTTTTAACGTAATAATTGATGCATAATTATCATTTGGATCGTGGTGTTCCTCGTTGTGCATTTAAAGTGGATATTCAGAAAGCTTATGATACAATGGATTGGAAATTCCTTCGTGAGGTTGAGGTCTTAATTGGTTTTGGTTTCCATAATCATATGGAGGCTTAGATTATGGAGTGTGTTTCTAATGTGTCTTTATCGATTAGCATTAATGGTTCGCTTCATGGTTATTTTAAAGGTAGAAGAGGTCTTCGCCAAGGCGACCCTCTGTCTCCTTATTTGTTTACGCTTAGTATGGAGGTTTTAACGCTTATGCTCAAACGGAGGGTTAGGGATACTGATTCGTTTACCTTTCATAGATATTGTTCGAGAATGGAATTGATTAATCTTTATTTTTTGATGATTTGTTCTTAATTTCCCATGGTGATGTAAGTTCTGCACGGGTTATTAAGGAGGCTCTAGATGAGTTTAAGCATGCTTCAGGGCTTACTCCTAGCCTTCCAAATAGTACAACATACTTTTGTAATGTTTTGAATCATGTTAAGCTATCTATTCTTCAGGTGTTGCCGTTTGAGGAAGGTCACCTTCTGGTAATATATTTGGGTGTTCCTTTGGTTTCGTCTAGACTTATCATTAGAGACTGTCGGGAGCTTGTTGATCGAGTCTAGATCCGTGTTCAAGATTGGAAGAATAAAGCTTTATCAGCAGCAAGTAGGCTTCAAATTAGTGCAATATGTTATTTGTTCTATGCATGTGTATTGGGATTCTGTTTTGTAGTCCCGTCTCGTGTCTTACTTGATATTGAGCAAATCATGCGTGGTTTTCTGTGGTGTCAAGGAGCCATGAAGAAGGGTAAAGCAAAAGTGGCTTGGGATGTTGTATTTCTTCCTAAAGATGAAGGGGGTTTGGGTGTTCGGAGGTTGGATATTTTCAATAAGGCACTCATGGTCTCGCATATTTGGAAGTTGTTAGTTCTCAAAGAGTCTCTTTGGGTCAAATGGATATAAACTAAAAGGCTGAAACTTTTGGGAACTCCCGTGCGGTGGTAATATGAGGTGGGAGTGGCGTAAGATTCTTCAACTACGACCTATAATTAGGGAATTTATTTGGTATAAAATTGGAGACGGCTCTAAGGTCTGCAAATATTTCGGAGAGCCCGTTGGCTAATACAATCTCGTCAATTGATATTCATCGTTTGGGTCTTAATCTTAGTAGGAAAGTTAAGGATATATTTTTTTGATATATTTTTATAATTTTGTTTTCTCTCCTCTCTAGGGGTGATTTCAGTCGCCACCTCTACCTTTATTTTCCAGCCAAAAATCTTTAATGATCACGCCTCTCTACCTATAAACATCTCTTATGTGTCGATTATTTGTAAGGATCTGGTCTTTACTCATGTAGTCGTCCATGTAGTTTGTTTTAGGTATGCAATCGTGATTATTAAGGTTTTATATCCTAGAGGTGGTTGGTTTGAAATCGTTCCTATTATGGTTGATTATCATAGCTGAAACCCTTACCCTATCTCTAGGGTTTAATTACTTTTGAAGATCTAGGGTTGCTGTGATTTCCTTTGGCCGAAACCTTAACTTGTTAGGGTTTTGGTGTGGTGTGCACGATTTATGGTACGACGAGATCAAGGAAACCCCGTTAGGGTTTTGGCTGTATTTGCATTATTTTTTCTGATTTCGGGGTCGTGTATGTTTGTTTAGGGCTTGTGATGTAATGAATAAAATCTACTCGATGGTTAAGTCTGTCGTTCCTATTAGGGATCTGTCATACGATCTCTTTTAACATGTTTTCTTGGTAAGGCGGAAAGATCAAGAACCCAAGTTTAGGGTTTTCCGTTGTAACGTAAATTATTTCTGAGCATGCTGTGATCTAGTGGTCATAGCTGTTCTACTTATCGCGACGCTACCTTGGGATTGCGTTAAATGTTGTGTTAATGCAAAGCAATGCCTAAAAACATTGTTAATATTAATTAATCTTTATTAGTTTTGATCACGACAAATTACAAAGACATTTAGTGTCAAACGCAATCATAAAACGAATTATCTAACAAACATTATCATCCAGGTAATAATCATTACACTAACATATCTTAATAATGCTTAGTGATCATAAAAGTGATTAGCCTTAAAACTCACTTTTGTCAAACGTAACAAAAGATTTTTAATAAACTTTATTTCTAAGAAAATGTTTTAATAAAATGAAAACGGAAATTTGAATATGGCATATTCCATATGCCATAAGAATATCCTTTGAACGTTTAAACAGCCTCAGATATTTCAAATTCACTAAAAGACAAAAAGGAGCGGACTCTACGCCGGCAGTACCTTAGCACCTACGGTGGTTCCTTGATGTAGTGTTTTACCACTCTTTAGGAAAAGAGAGCAAAATAGGGAAAGTATTAAGTGTCGGTTTAGGAAAACCAAGCACTAATGACCAAAGAAGTTCAAGTTCGTTTCCCAAGGAGGCAAGTGTGTTATGTTAAGAGATGACTAACTTTTGTGATTATAATTTAGGGTTAATATACAAAGAAGTTACTAAAGTTTCTAAGAAATTTCTCCTAAGGTAACGAACATTCATTTTGTGTTTCTAAGTTATTAAACTATACATCAATATAATTTAGTGTTAATTTGAGTAACTTGAATGCATGTTTTTTGATAAGTTAAGTAACATAAATGTCTTGTTTTTTCATGTTAAGTAACATAGATATCACGTTTTAAATAAGTGGGTAACTTAATCAACCGGTCATATGAACATTAGTAACTTAGAAACACAAAATGAACATTCGTTACCTTAGGACAAATTTCTTGGAAAGTTTAGTAACTTCTTTGTATATTAACCCTATAATTTATGAAGAAAGAAAATAGAAGAGAGATTAGAAGAGAATGACGCTTACGATTATGAATTAAACTAAAACGAATAGTCGTACACGTAAAACTGTAAAAAGTGACAAAATTAAAAATTTACCCTAAAAATTCCTAGAAAATTGCAATAAATCCTAAAAATGTAATTAGAGTTTACAAAAAATCAAAAATCACTCAAACCTTTTATTTAATTAAATAATAATTTTTTAATGCTAATTAAAGCCCAAAAATCAATTTAATTATAAAAAGCCCAAAATGAGATTTTTTCACTTGTAAACCTCTAAAATGACTTAACTAAATTTAAAACTATTTTTGAAAATTTTAAAATTAATTAAAACTATTTAAAAATAATTAAAAACTATTAAAACTTAAAATAATTCTAAAAATTAATCTAATGACAATAAAAATATTCTAAAAATTGTAAAATTTCTAACTTAATGTATTTGAACTAAGACAAATGAAATGACTTGAAAAATCTAAATTTTAATTTTTAATAATAAAATAATAATAAAATATTAATAAAAATACAAAATTTATAAAAAATTTTAAAAAGTTGCAAACTTGCTTATTTTAACCTAAATAATTCAGAAATAAAGTTGAAATTACAAAATACCCCTACTGGGCCTAGAAATGGGCTAAAAGTCCAAACAGACCCCTTAATGAGCTCAAATAGGCCCAATAAGAAAAATGTTGTCCAAATAAGCCCAAAAGCTCCCATCTGACTTAAAATTTGATTTTAAGAACAAAATTTAGAAAGCCCAAAAGCTGAAAATGTGTTTAAGCTAGCTTATTTTAAAGCAGCTTATTCTTAATAGGCTTTTTGGCCCATTAAGCTATAAACTGATGCCATAAGCTCAAATTTAACACACAAGCTTCTTTTGAGTTACTTAAGAGATCTGTAAAAAGAAAATTGGAAAAAGCACAAGAAATAATCCTGAAATAAGCCAAGACTCTCTTCACAAAACAACAAAATAGTCGTTTTTGAGTTCTAGACCACCTCAAGTGCTGATTCAACTTTCAAAAGCTTTTAAATGACTTAATTAAGCTAAATAATCAAAAAGTTTTCAAATAAGCACAAGCAATAAGCCAGAATAAGCATATAAGCACTTGTTTATAAGTCAACTTAATGAGTTTTCTAGTCAAAAGTCAAAGTCAAAGTCTAATAAGCTCTAGATCAAATAAATGGGTCAAATGAGGAAGATCTAATGTGTCGTTGATAGTATAGTGATAATTTGAGATTACGTTATAGGGTAAATTAGTAAATTACCTTTAGGAAAAAGTAATAGACTAATAATACCAATGACGAATTCAATTAAACACGTGAGTGTATCAAGTTCGTTGTACACGAAGATCTTATGAATTTGAGACGTTTCGTTTTGATTTGGACAATCGATTTGAATTGGTTTTCGGTTTTTAAACTCAAATTAAAATCTACCAATTTTAAACTATTAAAAATTATCCTAAAGTGCATGAACCATAAACCCCGCTATATTTAAAATCTACAAAAAATTAATTATTTAAAATATAAAACTATTAAAAAATTAAACTATTAAACTATTTTAATAATCTATAAAAAATAATCTATTTAATGACTAATTAAAATTATTCTATTTAATAATTATAACTTTTAATCTATTTAAAAAATCCAATTAAACTTTTTTAAAACAAATTAAGTTTATTAAAAATTGCTTTAAAACAAATCTATTTTTTTTTAAAACTATATTTATTTAAAATATAAAGTTATAAAAATCTAATTGTTAAAATAAACTAATTAAACTTCTAAAATAAAAACATTTATTTTATATTTATTTATTTTATTTTATTTATTATTTAACTAAAACACACTTTAATAAAAACATTAATTAAGAATTTATTTAAAAAAACGGATTTAAAGTAAGTTAAACGTTACTTAAACAAAAATCTGCCAAATAAAATCCTTCTATATTAAGTACTAAACTGATAATAAAATCAAATGAGCATTGAGCTCAGGTGGTTATTACGCATGACAAATAACCAATGCGTCTCGAGTTCGATACTCAAATGTGACGAATTTTTGGTATAAATTTCTTTTTGACAGCTGAATAAAAAAAAAGAGTCTCAGGAGAGACTTAAGTGAGCTTATTGCTATAAAAGCTGTTAGGAAACAACTATTGTGGCTTATCAGATAAATTGGATCTGATAAGCTATATCTAAAACAATAATTAAGCACAATAACTCAAAACATTCAACCATTTACAAGTCCATCACATTCAAGTGCAGTTTCTTAGACAGCTTATGAGAAGAATAATAAGCTATCTGATCAGCTCAAATCTAAATCACGAATTCACACTATCTAATCACATAGATTAACAAGCTCAAAGTTAATTAAATCAAATATAACTATCCCAGCGAAGATCAGTTATAACTAGACAAATTAATCAGTAAATAACACTTTAAAAATCAAGTTCAGTCAACATATTTAAAGAACAATTCATAAAGCACAAACTTAAAACTCACTCAATCTAAAACAGATATTTAAACTTTAACAAAAATAAGCAGGATAACAATATAACCAGTAAACTCAAACCTACAAACATAATTTGAGTAAAACGCAGGCACAATCAATACTGAACAGCAGACTTGTAAAATCTTTTCACAAGTATAAGCAGAAAATACGTTAAGCAGTTGGATCATCTAAATCAACTTAAGCAGCAGAGTTTTTATAAAAATTCAACAGTTCTAAACCATTTCAAATAATTTCAGTAAATATAACTCCTTTTAGTTTACTAATCAGTAAAAAACAACTTGAAAAGAACTCATATATCAGATCAATTAACCAGACATACCAAACCAAATGTGTTCTAACATTGGAACAATATCATCTCAGAATTCATGAACACTCATATACTACTTCATACAAAATTAATCAGGAACTTTATTTATGACAGATAAAACTAACAAACATCATTTAGCATACAAACATAACATAAATAAAATAAACAAAAATTAAAATCGAACTCACCTTTTGTAGAAACCATTGGGAAGTAGGTTTGCGCTGAGCAACCTAATTAAACCGGTTCTACACACCGTCAACCACCATTCGATCTAGATTCGACCACCATTCAATCACCAAACATACGAACCAATAACCACTGTTTGTGAATACTTTCCAGTAGGGAAAGTATTTAATCCAATTTTTCTTCTAATATTAAATCTAAAACTATTGATTAGTTTAAATTTAACATCTCAAATATTATTATGTGAAACAGTTAATAGAAATTCAATCGTATATCAATTTAAGTAGGAAATAAAACGAGACACAATTTAAAATTAAAACAACTGATCTTTCATTAATTTCAGAAATAATACAAGATTTAATAAAAAGAAATACAAATTAACCCTAACACTATTTTTACATAATAACTTTAAAAGAAAAGAAAGTATGCTTTTACAAGATTATTTGGGGGGGTTTTTATAGCCTTCCCAAGTGCTTTGCTGAGCGAATATCCGAATCTCTTTTGGAATATCCCTTTTCAATCTTGGCCAATAGATCAACATTTTCTCTTCTCTCTCCTGTTTAGCTTGAATCGGACGGTTAATATGGCACATACTAGCACACGGATTGCCAACGTGGCATCCGTGTGTGCTAGTTGTATTTCTTTTGAGCCCTTTGATTGGAGGATGGTAGAAATGAGGTGTATCATCCTATAGCCTTTTGCCACGTAGCCTCTTGATTCCTTACAATCTCTTCCTATAAATTGGGGGATTTAATTCCCCCTCACGTGAATCACACGTGAGGTGAAAAGCCCCATGTTTAATTGACGAAATATTTAACTAGGGTTTTTGAACAGTAAGATGTTGTCTGTTTATTTTGTGTGGATAATGAGCATAGGATGTATCGCCCTTTATTTTATTTGTGTGATAAAACGTGTGAGTGGGTGAGGTCGGTTTAATGGGAAGGAATTAATAAACGAGTAAGAATAAATAAGAGTTGACTGTTGGTGGAATAAACAATCGCACAAATCGTTTGTAAAACCTAATGGATTTAAAGGCCCAAACAAGTATTTCCTTGACTGTTTTACAAATTCTTGGACCCAAAATGTTTCATATTCAATTTGGACTTCACTTGGGCTTTGTAAAACGCCATCACTCTTTTATTCAATAACTCTCCAAAATTTGGGCTTTTCAGGCCCAATAAGCATTTGTGGGTCCCACTTGGCCCATAAACTTGCATAATTATTAAATCCACTCAAGTCGAGCTCGATATTGGCTTCTTCAATCTTTTTCTTCAAACTCGTGCCGGTTTTTGCCGATTTTCGCGAACTTGGGTACCTACACACATGAAACAAGAAATACACATATACAAGGCATTTTTGATACATTTCATGCATAATTTCATTGTTATTTGATACAAATGATATGAGTACTTAAACTCATATCAAATTCCCCCTTGCTAAGCAATTGCCGTGTCCTCACGCAATGATAAAATAAAACTATAACTACACCATTATTCAACTTTTTACACTTTATTTTGCAAAGACATAAAGTATTGCTTTCATTATTGAAAAATAACTTTAAGGATCATAAAATCTCAAATAGATTCATCGTCCTCAACTTTTCACTTTTCCATGCCAAGTGCAAAAACAAGATCATTGTTATTATAAGTTAGAAAACTAACACGAAGTCATGTGGGCCAATTATTCACTTAGACTCCCTTATTCCTAGGTGTGTCTCTTATATTTTATTGTTGTCTTGAATGATCACTAGGATGCATTGTTGACTTATTTCGATAATTTATTAGGCCGAAAATAAAGTGAACGATTTAATCAATAGTTAGCTAAAGGACAAAATCTTTTAAAACTGCTTCTCGAGACCTCATAAAGTTCATATCTTAGCATAACTTGCTTCGCGGTTTGAGACCTTTCTCGGACCGATATTTGGCAGCGACTTCATACTTCAAACCTTAAGAGACGTTCATGAAATAATGGTCTTCTCTTCATATAGGAATTTCTTCACTTGAAGTTTTGAGAGATTCATACTTGGACCACGACTTCTTCATTTTTTTCCAATCTTTATTTGGGATTTTGATATACAACGATCCGCCTCCTTTTTGGTCTTTTTATGGTCTTTTTGGATAGACTTCTCCATGACTTTTGGGGAGTTTTTGCTTTTCGTCGTGTGTCTCGATCCTTCATATTGATTTTTGATAAATGATTCTTCACATCACTTGAGATCTTTAGCAATAAAATATAACCCTCATTTCTTGTTAGGACCTTTTTGGACTCACCAATCTTCGCATCCCGCTTCAATAAGTTATGCCTTGGCTATGAACTCTAATCCATACCGAGCAACTTTTAAACGATCTTGGGCTAGAAGCTAAGTAACTTTTCAAATCGTTCAACCTTATTTATTGCAAATAAATTTATTAACAAGCGATGGAAGAATATGCTTATAATTAACTCACATAAATTCCCGAAAGAATACCAAACTTATAATTGGCTCTATCATCTCTTGTTCTCCATATTGTAAAATTTCAAAAATGTGAAATCAATGGATACTTAGCCTATTAAATCAAAGCTTTGGGTTTTCAAGTCATCTATAGGATCTTGCATCTTCTCATACTTTTGCAAGTTTTAGAATTTGCGTTTTAAAGTTCCCTTGATAGACAACTTTCTAGGATCAATTATAGGAGCTTGCGAAAAGTTCTTGTTCTTAACTCGTATGAATTAAGACTTTCGCGTTTTAAAGCTCCCTATATAAAAGCCTAGCAAAACTTAATTCAAATACGTTAAGGAAAAGCTAAGGTTAAAAACCGAGTCGAGTAAAAAACTATCCTTATTTTCACCAACGGATATCCTACATTCGTGTCAAAAGCACTTATTTTATTTATTAAAACTTAAAAATAACACTAAAAGTTTAAAATTCTATTGAAAATGAGAAAAACAATACGTTTGGACACGACAAAAGCAATTGCAAGCGATTATATCGATTGACTCCCCCATGCTAAAACCAAACATTGTCCTCAATGTTTCTTAGCTCAAGAGTAACACCCCCTTGCTAAAACAAAAAGAGTCGAATGCAAAATCCTAGCATGGAAAGAGCACGAAAATCTATAAGCCGTTTATTAATTATGCCTCAAGATAAAACGTTAGTCGATAAAAATCAAGGGTAAGAAAGTGTGCCCATTTTTGGCATTCAAATAATGGAAGATCAAGTGGACCGACAAAAACCGAACACGAGAGTCTTCAAATATTAGGGCCATACCTAAGATCACAACACAACAAAACACGAGCACGAGCTTGAATGATCAAGCCTTATTGGTGCTAGAAAATAGAAAGAAGATAGAATGTATGGGACTCCCCCACAAGGCACCTCGTTTTTGTTCACCGAGTCATGAGCTCGACTCGATCCCCGCATTCATTGGTCCTTAGGGAAAGTTTGAAGATCCGGGACAACCTCCGTAGGTATGTCCCCTCCAAAGTAGTGCTTCACACGATGACCATCCACCTTAAAGTTAGGCCCGTCTTTTTGAGCTAGCTCAACGGTGCCATAAGGGAAAACTTGTGCAATGGTGAATGGTCCGGACCAACGAGATTTAAGCTTGCCCGAGAAAATCTTAAGTCTAGAGTTGAATAAGAGGACTTGATCACCAACTTTGAAAATGCGGTTTTTGATCTTTGAGTCATGAATCCTATTAGTCTTCTCTTTGTAGATCAAAGAATTTTCATAAGCTTGATCCCTTAATTCACTTAGTTCATTCAATTGAACCTTGCGATGATCACCCGCGGTCCTCAAATCAAAGTTACAATGCTTAAGGGCCCAATACGCCTTATGTTCGAGTTCAATTGGCAAGTGGCATGCTTTTCCGTAGACCAACCTAAATGGTGTACAACCAATTGGCGTCTTGTAAGCCGTACGGAAAGCCCACAATGCATCGTTCAATTTATCCGACCATGAAGTGTGATTTTCTCCAATAGAACGCTCCAAAATCCTTTTAAGAGCTCGGTTTGAAACCTCCACTTGACCATTCGTATAACAACCCGAAAATTTTGACCAAAGTTTAAATTAATATTTTTCGAACATTTACGAAACTTGTTATTTATTCTCGATAATTTAACGAAGATCGTGTTAGCTAAAATTCAAATTTAGTTTGAATATTTTCTTTTAGTTTATGAACTGAGAAATTTAAAATTTTTACGTTTACGTTTCGTAAAATTAAATATTTATTTTTAATTACTTGTAATATTTATCGATGTTTTAAACGACGGACTGAGCAAAATTAATAAAAACTAATAGTTGAAACGATTCAAAACGAAAACTTTGAAAATATGAAAGAATATTATTTTTCATTATATCCTAAAACGTTGCTAATAACGTGAGTAATAAAATTTACATTTTATTTTTACGGTGAAATCTAACCGAAATATCTATAAATGATTAAACGAGCAATTAAATAAATAATAGCAAATGTTTTCGAAACTCGACAAAGTAAGGAATCATATTTATTGTAAAAATGATTTTAAAAACGATGGCGCAAGTCTCGTGTCTTGAATCATCCGTTAAGTCGTCCAAACGAGCGTCGAACACTTATTGTACGAAAGTAAATAAAGTAATTACAGATTTTACCCTAAACTATTATCTAATTTCTATTTACATTTTAATGTTTTGCTATATATATTAAATTCCCCTCATTTTCTCATTTACAACATAACAAAAACACACACATAACCTCAAAAAGCTTTCTCCCACTCTCCCATGGCTGCCGCCGGCCACCAGCCGCGCCGCCACCGGAAATGTTTTCCGGCCATATTCTCCGGCGAACACCATTTTTTCCGGCGAGACCAAATATAATCCAAAACCCCTAAAAACGCCTCTCCTCCTCCCTTTTATCCCCAAACCGCCGCGGCTACTCCTCCCTCACATATTTTCTGGCCGCCGCCACCTTATGGTGGTGTGTGAGTGATAGATCTATGTTTTATAACACATAGGTTTACCCTAAAAACCCTTAAAAACCCCATATTTATTCCCGATCTACACATGCAAGATGGTTACATCAAGATTAGACAAGATGGGTTATTTATCATTTTTATATGTTATGGTTGTCTTGGCCGTGAATTTTGATCGAAAAAAGGGCAGTCCGCCGCCCAACCACCGTCGTGGTGGCGGCCGGACGTCGTCACAGCAGCCACAGCCGCCACTGTGGTGGTGTCGGGCTTGTGGTGGTGATGCTCCTGGACTTGTTTTGTTGATTGTTTGTATTTTGGGTATAAGATCTAGATGTATACTTGTATTTGTATTTTTATTATTATTATTTTATTTTATTGTTTTTTTTATTTAATAATGAAATGATAAATACAAAGTTTAATGAATAAGAAAATAAATAAAATTATAACCATTTATATAATAAGTTTATTTTTATTTTTAATTAGGTTAAAAGTGATATATAAAAGAAATAAATAAATAAATAAAGGAAATAACAATAGTGGGATGTATGAAAATACATATTTTGAGGATACAATAATAATAATTATTATTATTAATAATTGGGGTATAATAAAATATAGAATGTAAGATTCTGAAAATATTATAATAATAATAATTATTATTATTTGATAAAATGAGATATATAATTATTTAAGGACTTATAAGAAAATTATAAATAAATACATATTTAAAAGAGTGTTGTTATCAATATTATTATTAATAAATGGTATATTAAAATATAAAATTATTTAATGATATATGGAAAGTAGTTAAAATATTGACGGGGATAATTAATATATTAATTAAGGTATTGATTAAAAATGGAAAGTAATTAATTAAGGAGAAATGGAAAGTAATTAAAATATTAATGGTGGGAATATATAATTAATATAATAATTATATTATTAAAAATACCTTAATTAGAATATTGATTGAGAAAAATATTAATTGGGTATTGATTGAGACAAAGTAGGAAAAATTATGTATTTTATATACATGGAAAATGTTATAAAAATGGCAAGGTCATGCCGGATTTTTCTAAAAATGTATACTTTTATAAAAGAAATAGTTAATGAATAACTACGTTATATAATAACTTTCGAAAAGTATTATTTTAGTTAATATGACATTTAACGTTATATATGATAAATAAATTTTAATGAGTTATATAACGATTTTCCAACGAGTGACGAATTATATAAAAATAACTTCGTATACACTATTATAACCGAAGGATATAATATATAACTTAAGAAATACATTTTTAAATGTTTGTTCTAAATAATAACTTACGACATAAATTATGAGCGTCATGTTCACATATAAATTATATACCGAATATATTATATGATTTATTTTATCATTTTATTTTATTTGGCCAACCACCAAAGTTTTACGAGTTAAATTTTATTAATTATTTTATGTCGAGTTGATGTAACCATCCATCGGGAAAACACCAAAACATAAACCTCACCAAACGATTGGAGCATAGCTGTGGAATTATTTACAACCGCAGAAAGATATTTGTTGACGCTACATGATTATTTATTATGATGTATTATGACTATTGGAATCAAGCCGTATATATTATGTGATGTTGTGTGGTGTGATACTTATATTCTGCTGAGGTCTGCATTTAAGGTGAGTCTATAGCCTCGCTTTATACTAGTTATTAAATGATTTTAAACCCGCGAGGGGGAATACATGTTTTTATAAACTTAGAACACAAGATTTTTATGGTATGCTTTGTCCCTCTATGAATGGACCCGTGGTTGCCTTTAAATTGCATTAAGTGATTGTCTTTGTTAGAAACCTCAATTATGGACCGTTAATTAACCTATGATGGGTTAACCGCTAGTACAATTAATAGATCTATGGGGGAAGCCGCCCCGGGTCAGTTTTTGTGGACTTGTCATAGAAGCTTAGGCCCGACCTCCACACTGTTTGAGCAAATTGTATTGAGAAGTCAGGTATACGGCAATGTACCAATAATCTGGAGGTAACCGACAACTAATAAATCTCTCGTCTTATTAGACTGATATGGGAGTGTCTAAGGGCTCGGTTCCATGAGCTTATTGCAATTTATGCTATATACAATTATCATTGTTGATGCAAATTATTATTTGATGCTTATAAGCATGCCACAAACTTATAATCTTTGCTTGTGTTCAAATTGATTACATAAACCTATAGATTCACTTGGCATTTTTGCTGATTGTTTTACTCACATGTATTTCAGGTAATCAAGAAGTGGAAGCTTGGAGGTCACGGGGAATGAAGTTGTGCACTGCTTTTGTTGTTCAAACTCTTTGATTTATTTATCGTTCTATTTTCAAAACAAACCAATATGTTGTTTTAACTTATCTTTTGGTAACGATTACTTGGGACTACGCTACTCTGACAAATGTTGTAGGAACGATAAATCTAAAACATCTCTTTTCGAGTTGTTCTTTATAAATTATGTGTTGTTGTACCATTTTTTAGCACCCAAAGATGTATTCCGCTGCGTGTAAATTTGGGGGTGTTAAAGATTGGTACCAGAGCCATGAGTTATAGAGAACTAGGTCTTTATTTTAAAAACATAAACTATAACTGTCAGTTTTTTTTTGTCAAAGAGTCGGTGCACATAACTTCGCGTGACTTCAGGTTCAAGCTACTTCTGGGATTACCACTTTAGTATACATTATTATGTATGCCTTATTGCTAAGTATTTCTAAATAAATACTATAATCCTTTATCGATATATATTTATGTCGTTAAAATTTTCGATAAAAGTTTATCATTTATTAATGATTAACTTAAATAAATACATTGAATTTTCAAGATCTTTCTATATTTATTTTTGAAGTATTTAAATTGCTTTTATTGCAAATTTTATAGTATGACCTTACATACCTCCATCTGCGCGCGTTACTTTTATTGCTTAACCCTTTGAGATATCTATATAGATATTCAAATCGTCTTCCGGCTATTTATGCTTGGACGTCTTTTAACGTAATCTCCAGACCATTGTGTAGTTCAATGTGTCCTTGGAATAGACTAACCGCTATCGTGTGAGTCATACATTTTGAATCATTTCTTAAAGATCGTGTTGAATAATATCATGGTTTTCATAATATTTTGTTGATTTTTATCACCGTTTTATACAACATGTGAAGATTTAATTCGTTGACATTTATATGTATCGACTCCGAAGTGTATTGTTCGCTTATATCTTGGTAACGTCATTCACCGTTTTGCTTCTTAAATTTCGTGTTGAATACCTTGAAGCATCTTATGTCATTCATCATGCTATATTTTATTTGATGCTCATTACGAGATTTATTTTTCGTTGTTATAAAATCCACAAGACATGTGTGTATATATGTATATATTTTGAGCCGTTAAGAAGTGTCGAAAAATACACTTTATGCAGAAACTGTAGGGCAGTATAAACAGGTCAAAACTTAAAAGTAAAACCTGCGTTTTTTTTAAAATAAAATAGTCAAACCTGCACAGAACTTGCAGGGGTATTTTGGTCATTTTACATTGTGTTTCAGGTCTCGGGTAAAACTAGAAAGTCGTCTGAAACGTCGTTTTGCATCAAAATGCTTTAAACTCCGAGTCTTGGAGATGTCGTTTATCGGCTCATATTTAAAAGTCAAATCTGATCGAAAATTCGGAACATGGGTTTTAAACGTTTCTAAGAAGTTTTGAGTTCATTTGAGATCGTAAAATTTTAACGAATATTATTTTACAAATAACTAATACTAGTTTCATGTGAAAATTTTTAAAAATAGAAACATTACAGGATTAGCTATTACCAGATTAATGGTGTAATTTGAAAACGAATAACATACTTTCTTAAAAGCAAGTTATGTCGAGTATCTTATAAAGAATACACATGTGGATTGTTTTATTCTTTTCATATATATGACTCATTTGTCATTCGATGTTATTTTATTTTCGTTTTCTTCTAACCTTCCACTGATTTGAGTTGAGTTTTGAAGTTTTGCCTTCACATTCTTCGTTAACATTCTTATCGCGTATCCCATGACGTTTTCGTCTAAACCTTAGAACCCTTTGAAAACTTAACAACTTGTAACCATTTCATTGGTTGTTTTATGAGCTACTATTTGCCACTTTTTGCAAAACTTTGACTACTTTATACGTTGTCATAATGTCATATTATAAATAAATCTGATATTGTTTTACGATTATTTTCACCAATTATTTTTACTTTGGTCTTATAAAATACTTTTCGTAAGATTAAAAGTTGCTTATTAAGTATCTCACAAATTACTTGTATCCTATAAATTATAAACTATTTTTAAATTCCATTTTACAAATGGCATGGTTTATATATAAACATAAGAAACATAATACTTTTCGACGAAACTGAGCACTACATTGCTATT
Organism: Glebionis coronaria; assembly: GCA_025667525.1. Lineage (NCBI taxonomy): Eukaryota > Viridiplantae > Streptophyta > Magnoliopsida > Asterales > Asteraceae > Glebionis > Glebionis coronaria. The sequence continues at coordinate 358,498,273 of CM046877.1, forward strand.
CCTAGATTATACATGGCCTGATCACCTGTGTCTAATTTAGAAGGAGTCATGCTAGGCTGAATAGTAGTCCACTTAAAAATCTTGATAATAATCAACTTTTTACTTGTATTTATGATAAAGATAAATAAAATGAAATAAATTGAAAAGAAGTTTTGAAAACCTTTATATTTTATGCAAGTAGCACAATTTCTATGCATCCGCATATGTTTTCTTACCTTTCGCTAAACGAATTACGTGATTTTAAGTACGTTTTTACTCGATGATTGTTTTTCCACTTGTTACTTCATTTTGTCTTGTAACTGATTTCTTTTGACCGTTCGTTTAATTACTGACTGTTGATAAATGACTTGAAAGTCTCGATGTTTTATCCTTCCTTCTCGTCCAATCTTCTTTATGCGACTGGGTAGATCTTTGGAATATATCCGCACGTGAATAATTTATCACTAGAGTGATTTCCGTATATCCGGGATGACGTCCGTCACTCTCGTTTGTCTCGAAACCCACTCTTGTGAACCGTGCTTTGATTTCTCTCTTTAAACACTAACATCGTTCATTTGATTTGTTTTAATTACAAGTGATTATTAGGAATTTTATTTTATTAAAATTTTTGTATGGATCTTATTTCCGATCGTGTATCGACCACCGCTAAGTTAACGAGCTGATGTTGGTGAACCATCGACCGCACTAACAAAATAGACAACTTGTTTAATCTATTATTTCTTATCGTCTTACCATCAACGCCTTTATTTTATTATTCTCTTTAAGAATTCATACGACATTTGCTTCGTCCCCTTTTGTACCATTGATTTCGTATTAATTGTTGACTATTATTTCCATTCGTATTCGTTTGTTATCTTGTCACATTTTGAAACCCGAATGTAACCCATATTTATTTTGGAATGATAAACACCTTTATGTATTTCTACAACGTATTATAAAATTTCATGGAACTTTTATACATTTTCTAATGATTTTCAATTATCGAAATAACCATCACAAGTAAAAGGTCAAATTTATACATTATATTTTGTATAACTAAAACTAATGTTTAAAATGAAATTATCTCTATCTTTGAAGTAATTGATTTATCATACTTTACTTTTAATGTAATAAAATTTCCGTTTTAATTTATATTTCTAATAATGATTTAATTTGGAAATTATATTTTCTAATTGTAACCATCAATATGAGTTTAATTAATAAATTCATGTCATTCTTTCAAAGCTTCTTAAGACAACCAAAATAAATTATGAAGCTATTTAACTTCTATTTTTAATATATCATCTTTATCATGAAGGTACTTCAACTGAGTTTTAATGTAATACCAAATCCGGGACGGATAATTGTGACAAATGTTATTTTAATGATAATGTATAATTTATTCTTCGCTCTCATTTTCGTACTGGATGACAAATGGCGGAAATCTGTATTTGATATTTATGTTTGACTTTTGCTTTTAGATACTTATGTGGCATGTGATCTAGTCGAATGATCGTAAGTTGTGAGAACTTCATACGGCATTGTCCAATGACGTCCGATCATGGAGAACGTGTACCATATAATATCTTTTGACTTTCTTTGGAACATAGACGATGACTTGCCTGTTTTTCACTCTTCACTGTTAGATTGAAGACTATCGTATGCGAATTAAGCGCCGGGACGTCGCTTCCTAAAGGAGTGGATGATATAACAACCCGAAAATTTTGACCAAAGTTTAAATTAATATTTTTCGAACATTTACGAAACTTGTTATTTATTCTCGATAATTTAACGAAGATCGTGTTAGCTAAAATTCAAATTTAGTTTGAATATTTTCTTTTAGTTTATGAACTGAGAAATTTAAAATTTTTACGTTTACGTTTCGTAAAATTAAATATTTATTTTTAATTACTTGTAATATTTATCGATGTTTTAAACGACGGACTGAGCAAAATTAATAAAAACTAATAGTTGAAACGATTCAAAACGAAAAGTTTGAAAATATGAAGGAATATTATTTTTCATTATATCCTAAAACGTTGCTAATAACGTGAGTAATAAAATTTACATTTTATTTTTACGGTGAAATCTAACCGAAATATCTATAAATGATTAAACGAGCAATTAAATAAATAATAGCAAATGTTTTCGAAACTCGACAAAGTAAGGACTCATATTTATTGGAAAAATGATTTTAAAAACGGTGGCGCAAGTCTCGTGTCTTGAATCATCCGTTAAGTCGCCCAAACGAGCGTCGAACACTTATTGTACGAAAATAAATAAAGTAATTACAGATTTTACCCTAAACTATTATCTAATTTCTATTTACATTTTAATGTTTTGCTATATATATTAAATTCCCCTCATTTTCTCATTTACAACATAACAAAAACACACACATAACCTCAAAAAGCTTTCTCCCACTCTCCCATGGCTGCCGCCGGCCACCAGCCGCGCCGCCACCGGAAATGTTTTCCGGCCATATTATTTGACGAACACCATTTTTCCGACGAGACCAAATATGATCCAAAACCCCTAAAAACGCCTCTCCTCCTCCCTTTTATCCCCAAACCGCCGCGGCTACTCCTCCCTCACATATTTTCTGGCCGCCGCCACCTTATGGTGGTGTGTCGGTGATAGATCTATGTTTTATAACACATAGGTTTACCCTAAAAACCCCATATTTATTCCCGATCTACACATGCAAGATGGTTACATCAAGATTAGACAAGATGGGTTATTTATCATTTTTATATGTTATGGTTGTCTTGGCCGCGAATTTTGATCGGAAAAAGGGCAGTCCGCCGCCCAACCACCGTCGTGGTGGCGGCCGGACGTCGTCACAGCAACCACAGCCGCCACTGTGGTGGTGTCGGGCTTGTGGTGGTGATGCTCCTGGACTTGTTTTGTTGATTGTTTGTATTTTGGGTATAAGATCTAGATGTATACTTGTATTTGTATTTTTATTATTATTATTTTATTTTATTGTTTTTTTATTTAAAAATGAAATGATAAATACAAAGTTTAATGAATAAGAAAATAAATAAAATTATAACCATTTATATAATAAGTTTATTTTTATTTTTAATTAGGTTAAAAGTGATATATAAAATAAATAAATAAATAAATAAAAGAAATAACAATAGTGGGATGTATGAAAATACATATTTTGAGGATACAATAATAATAATTATTATTAATAATAATTGAGGTATAATAAAATATAGAATGTAAGATACTGAAAATATTATAATAATAATAATTATTATTATTTGATAAAATGAGATATATAATTATTTAAGGACTTATAAGAAAATAATAAATAAATACATATTTAAAAGAGTGTTGTTATCAATATTATTATTAATAAATGGTATATTAAAATATAAAATTATTTAATAATATATGGAAAGTAGTTAAAATATTGATGGGGATAATTAATATATTAATTAAGCTATTGATTAAAAATGGAAAGTAATTAATTAAGGAGAAATGTAAAGTAATTCAAATATTAATGATGGGAATATATATAATTAATATAATAATTATATTATTAAAAATACCTTAATTAGAATATTGATTGAGAAAAATATTAATTGGGTATTGATTGAGACAAAGTAGGAAAAATTATGTATTTTATATACATGGAAAATGTTATAAAAACCACAAGGTCATGCCGGAATTTTCTAAAAATGTATACTTTTATAAAAGAAATAGTTAACGAATAACTACGTTATATAATAACTTTCGAAAAGTATTATTTTAGTTAATATGACATTTAACGTTATATATGATAAATAAATTTTAATGAGTTATATAACGATTTTCCAACGAGTGAAGAATTATATAAAAATAACTTCGTATACACTATTATAACCGAAGGATATAATATATAACTTAAGAAATACATTTTTAAATATTTGTTCTAAATAATAACTTACGACATGAATTATGAGCGTCATGTTCAAATATAAATTATATACCGAATATATTATATGATTTATTTTATCATTTTATTTTATTTGGCCAACCACCAAAGTTTTACGAGTTAAATTTTATTGATTATTTTGTGTCGAGTTGATGTAACCATCCATCGGGAAAACACCAAAACATAAACCTCACCAAACGATTGGAGCATAGCTGTGGAATTATTTACAACCGCGGAAAGATATTTGTTGACGCTACATGATTATTTATTATGATGTATTACGACTATTGGAATCAAGCCGTATATATTATGTGATGTTGTGTGGTGTGATACTTATATTCTGCTGAGGTATGCATTTAAGGTGAGTCTATAGCCTCGCTTTATACTAGTTATTAAATGATTTTAAACCCGCGAGGGGGAATACATGTATTTATAAACTTAGAACACAAGATTTTTATGGTATGTTTTGTCCCTCTATGAATGGACCCGTGGTTGCCTTTAAATTGCAGTAAGTGATTGCCTTTGTTAAAAACCTCAATTATGGACCGTTAATTAACCTATGATGGGTTAACCGCTAGTACAATTAATAGATCTATGGGGGAAGCCGCCCCGGCTCAGGTTTTGTGGACTTGTCATAGAAGCTTAGGCCCGACCTCCACACTGTTTGAGCATATTGTATTGAGAAGTCAGGTATACGGCAATGTACCAATAATCTGGAGGTAACCGACAATTAATAAATCTCTCGTCTTATTAGACTGATATGGGAGTGTCTAAGGGCTCGGTTCCATGAGCTTATTGCAATTTATGCTATATACAATTATCATTGTTGATGCAAATTATTATTTGATGCTTATAAGCATGCCACAAACTTATAATCTTTGCTTGTGTTCAAATTGATTACATAAACCTATAGATTCACTCGGCATTTTTGCTGATTGTTTTACTCACATGTATTTCAGGTAATCAAGAAGTGGAAGCTTGGAGGTCACGGGGAATGAAGTTGTGCACTGCTTTTGTTGTTCAAACTCTTTGATTTATTTATCGTTCCATTTTCAAAACAAACCAATATGTTGTTTTAACTTATCTTTTGGTAACGATTACTTGGGACTACGCTACTCTGACAAATGTTGTAGGAACGATAAATCTAAAACGTATCTTTTCGAGTCGTTCTTTATAAATTATGTGTTGTTGTATCATTGTTTAGCACCCAAAGATGTATTCCGCTGCGTGTAAATTGGGGGTGTTAAAACTCGTTTGAGGGTGATAAGCCGTAGATAGTCGATGAGTGACACCATATTTCTTTAGAACTTTTTCAAATTGTTCATTACAAAAATGGGTCCCACGATCACTTATAATAGCCCGCGGAGTTCCAAACCTAGCAAAGAGTTGTTTCAAAAAGTTCACCACAACTCGAGCATCATTCGTGGGCAAAGCCTTAGCTTCAACCCATTTAGACAAATAGTCCACGGCTACGAGAATGTATTTATTTCCTTTCAAAGATGGAAACGGCCCCATAAAATCGATCCCCCACATGTCAAAGATTTCACAAACTTGGATAATGTTTTGAGGCATTTCATCCCTTTGTGAGTTCTTTCCTTGACGTTGACAAGAATCACAAGTCTTGATCAAGTCTTGGGCATCACGATATATGGAAGGCCAAAAGAAGCCGGCATCAAAGACTTTCTTCGCGGTGGCGTTAGCACCATGATGTCCACCGGTGGGTCCCTCATGACAAGATTTAAGGATATCTTGAGCTTCTTTGCCAAACACGCACCTACGAATCACTTGATCTGCGTACACTCGAAACAAATAGGGGTCGTCCCAAAAGTAGTAGGAAATATCCTTGAAAAACTTTCGTTTTTGTTGGGACGACATACCCTTGATCACAAACTTCCCCGCATGGTAATTTGCGATGTCCGCAAACCATGGGGTACTATCATCACCACGAAAAGCAATCATACCAAGCGTCTCGAGAGGAAATGTTTCATTGATTTATTTATTCTCTCGATCGCTTTGGTGAGGATTATCAAGTCGAGATAAATGATCGGCCGCTAGATTCTCGGCTCCTTTTTTGTCTAGAATTTTGACATTAAATTCTTGAAGGAGGAGAATCCACCGGAGCAACCTCGGCTTAGCATCTTATTTATTAAGAAGATATTTGATAGCCGAGTGGTCCGTATACACTATGGTTTGAGACAAGACGAGATATGGTCTAAACTTTTCAAAAGCATACACAACGACAAGTAACTCCTTTTCCGTTGTAGTGTACTTTGTTTGAGCATCCGTCATAGTCTTACTTGCACAGTGTATAGGCAAGAAGTGTTTTAACTTACGTTGCCCCAAAACCGCACCTACCGCGTAATCCTAGCATCACACATAATTTCAAAAGGTAGATCCCAATCCGGGGAAACCAAGATTGGAGATTCGGTTAACTTCTTTTTAAGCATCTCAAAGGCTTGAATACACTCATCCGAAAAGATGAAAGGAGTCTCTTTTTCCAAAAGATGGGTCATAGGCCTAGCTATCTTAGATAAGTCTTGTATAAAACGACGATAGAAACCGGCATGGCCGAGAAAACTCCTTACCTGCCTTAACGGTGGTGGGTGGAGGCAATTTGGCAATCACGTCGATTTTAGCCCTATCAACCTCAATACCGGCCTTAGAGATCTTATGTCCTAACACAATTCCCTCTTTGCACATGAAGTGACATTTCTCATAATTAAGCACAGGATTCGTTTCCTCACAACGTTGCAACATTCTTTCAAGGTTAGAGAGACATGAAGTGAAAGATTCCCCAAAAATCGAAAAGTCATCCATGAAGACTTCCATGGTTTTCTCGATCATATCATGGAAAATGGCCATCAGGCACCTTTGGAATGTCTCCGGAGCATTGCATAGTCCAAAAGGCATGCGGCGATAAGCAAATGTTCCATAAGGACAAGTGAATGTGGTCTTTTCTTGATCACGAGGGTCAATGGGGATTTGGATATAGCCGGAAAATCCATCCAAAAAGCAATAGAATTCATTCCTCGCTAGTCTCTCTAACATTTGATCCATAAAAGGTAATGGAAAATGATCCTTCCTAGTGGCATCATTAAGTTTCCTATAATCAATACAAACACGCCAACCGGTCACAGGTCTAGTAGGAATCAATTCATTATCCTCATTAGTAACAACCGTCATTCCTCCTTTCTTTGGAACACAATGCACGGGGCTAACCCATGGACTATCCGAGATAGGGTAGATCATTCCGGTGTCTAGAAGTTTAGTGACTTCCTTTTTTATCACCTCATGAATCTTTGGATTGACCCTTCTTTGATTTTGGATAGCGGGTTTATAATCATCCTCCATTAAATTTTATGAGTACAAAATTTTGGATATATACCCTTAATGTCAGAGATTTTCCATGCAATGACCCGTTTATGTTTGTTAAGCACTTTGATAAGTTCATCCTTTTCATGTTCCTTTAATCCCTTATCAATAATCACCGGTAACTTATCCGATCCCTCAAGAAAAGCATACTCCAAATGAGTGGGTAATTCCTTAAGTTCTAATTCGGGTGCATCCTCAATAGATGTTTTCACTTTAGTCTCATTTTCATTCACAACTTTTAAATCCATAGGTGGTGATTCAAAAGGATCTAAATTCAACAATTTTTCAATCAAAGCAATATCTCCCTCGGGATCGAGATTCTCACTATCAAACTCACTAGGATCAAATGGTGTGCTAAGGTAATCATCAATTTCCTTTTCGATTTTCGAATAACTATTATTCTCAAGCTCTTCAAGAACGAAGTCACCTCCCTCAAATGGAGTGAGTGGAGGCTTAGCCGAAGAGATAATAGGATTCGAAGAAGTGGGATTGCCACTTTTAGAAGAAGCCAAGAATCAAAGCACTTCTTGAGAATATTCTTCACAAGTAACATCAATCACATCAATTTGATTAATCGATTCCTCGTAATACTTGGAAGAAAATTTAGAGATATGACCAATATCAAACGTGATATTTTCATCATCAACTCTTAAAGTCAATTTCCCCGCTTTCATGTCAACTAAAGCACTAGCCGTCATCAAAAACGGTCTTCCCAAAATTAGTGGTACACGAGAATCTTCGGGATAATCGCAAACCACAAAGTCCGTTGGAAAGACGAGTTTCCCTACCTTGACAAACACGTCCTTGGCTATACCTTTTGGTAAGGCGACTGATCGATCCGCTAGCTCGAGAGTCATCTTAGTAGGTGTAAGCTCGGGAAGTGATAACCTTTTCCACACGGAAAGAGGCATCAAATTAATGCTAGCACCAAGATCGGCTAAAGCTAAGTATTCTTCCATATTAGGGAAATCACATGGTATCACAAACTTGCCCGGGTCTCCAAGATATTTGGGAAGCTTTTGTGTAAGAACCGCGGAACAATTAGCATCTAAAGATGTAGACACTTCAACCAATTTCCCTTTATCATTCATCAATCTCTTAATAGTCGAAGCAAACTTAGGCATGTAAAGCAATGCATCCGCGAAACTAACATTAATATAAAGATTCTTAAACATCTCTAAAAAAGTAGTCATTTGAGCAGTGGACTTTTCGCGGAGCTTCTCTTGGTTATGTCTCGAAGGGTAGGGTAGTGTGGGTTTAGTCTTCGGAAGCTCGGGTTCCGGAATAGGCAATTGGTCTACCTTTGGTGGAATAGGAATTTCCTTTTCTTTAACCACCTCGGGTTCTTGCTCCACTTCCCTCACCGGAGAGGTACTCACATGTGGAAGCAAAGGTCCGTCTAAAGCTTTCCCACTACGTGTGGTTATAGCTTTCATCTCACCTTTCGGGTTTGGAATGGTGTTACTAGGTAAGCCACCCGAAGACGAGGAAGGTTTGGACATAAAAGATTCAAACATCGAGAGTAATTTATTTTGACCTTGTTCCAAACTTTGTTGCATACGATTTTGACTTTGCTCTAATCTTTGCTCAAAACGGTTTTGGTTTTGTTCAAGTCTTTGTTGATTAAGCTCAATCTTATTGTTTTTCCCTTTAATCGTATTTTGAAACTCATTTTTCAAAGTTGCCATTTGTCCTTGAATGTTATTTTGAAAAGCTTTCAAATTTGCCTCATTCGTTTTAATGTAGCTTGACAAATCGTTTTGATTATTCCCTTGAAAACCTTGATTGTTTTGATTAGCATTAAACCCATTTCCTTGATTATAATTCCCTTGGTTACCAAGGTTAAAATTATTCCCATTGTTTCCATTGTTGTACCTATTTTGAACCGGTGGAAAACCCGGTGGAGCAACATGATTTTGACGAGGAACTTGACCGTTGGAGCCATAAGTTCCCGTCGCGGCAAAAGCACTAGCTTGATCAAACCCCGTGTTTAAACAAGCATAATTAGGATGTGCTCCACCACATGATACACAAACATTCTTAACCATATTAATCGATCCATGAGGATTCTTCCTAAACTCATTCAAAAGCGTGTCAATCTTAGAGTCCAATCTAGCAATCTCGATATTAGATGAATTCACATTGGAAACAACCGGTGTGTTTCGTGAATATTGTGCTCTAGACTTATCCTCAATTATTCTCTACGCGTCTCTCGGAGTTTTTCTTAAAAGATTACCACCCGCGACGGCATTTAAAGAATCTTGTTCAATCATATTTAGCCCATTATAGAAAGTATTAATTTGATGCAATTCCGAGAAACCGTGGTGTGGACATTGTCTCAACAAATCTTTAAATATTTCCCATGCAACCCCAAACGATTCATGCACTTTTTGTTCAAATCTAGTGATCTCATTCTTAAAGTGTGTTGTTTTGGACGGTGGAAAGAAATAATTCATGAACTTAGACACTAAATCATCCCATGTTAAGATCGAACCCGGTGGTTCTTTCTCATACCAAAGCTTAGCATTACCCTCGAGCGAGTACGGAAAAAGCATGAGCTTAATCACGTCATTCGACACATCTCTAAACTTGAGAGTCGAGGTAATTCGATTAAAATTCCGAATGTGAGAATGCGGGCTATCGGTCTCATTGCCACGAAATTGGTCGGCACGAATGAGCGATAAAAGACCCGTCTTATTCTCAAAATGATCCGCCAAAATAGCCGGCACAACGATTGCTTCCCCATACCCTTCGGTGGGTGCACGGAGCAATTCCTCCATTGTTCGGTTATCGGCCATCTCTACAACAATAGGTGGAAGCTCGGGTTCCACTATTCGTTGTTGACGATTTCTATTTCTACGAGGAATATTTTCAAGCCTATTAAAATCAATCACAAGACGAGAAGAACGTAACTGCATATACTACAAAGACGAGAATTTAGTGGATTGAAGAAAAGAAATTAGACAAGAAGAAGATTATTTTTGGTATTTTATTTGGTATTGCTTAATCAATAATGATCGATAAAAAACAAGGAATAAGGATAACTACTATGGAAGTAAATTACCCTCGGTCGACTTTGAAACGATAGGTGAAAACCTAAACGTCTCGAGGTTCAATAAGTAAACAACAAAAATAAGATTTATTACTACTTGAGTCGGCAAACCAATAATAGGTCGTCCCTCTCAATATACACACAAGCAAGCGGGGAAACGAGGTGGCACAAAGCACTTAACAACCTTTTTCCTTAGACGACCTTTTATAGCACGTCTCCTTATACCTACCTTATAGTTTGTATAAATCGAATTCAAACTTCTTATTAGTATTTATCTATTTTGCCTTTTATTTTTGTTTTGGATTCGACTACAATAGCTAGGTGATGAAATCCCAACTAAGGCTTATCTGAGGACGGAAAGGGTCTTCAAATCAACGATCAACAAATCTTCACAAAGACGAATCGTACACAAGATCCGCGGCAGCGGCGCCAAAATTTTTGATGTGTCGTTGATAGTATAGTGATAATTTGAGATTACGTTATAGGGTAAATTAGAAAATTACCTTTAGGAAAAAGTAATAGACTAATAATACCAATGACGAATTCAATTAAACACGTGAGTGAATCAAGTTCGTTGTACACGAAGATCTTATGAATTTGAGACGTTTCGTTTTGATTTGGACAATCGATTTGAATTGGTTTTCGGTTTTTAAACTCATATTAAAATCTACCAATTTTAAACTATTAAAAATTATCCTAAAGTGCATGAACCGTAAACCCCGCTATATTTAAAATCTACAAACAATTAATTATTTAAAATATAAAACTATTAAAAAATTAAACTATTAAACTATTTTAATAATCTATAAAAAATAATCTATTTAATGACTAATTAAAATTATTCTATTTAATAATTATAACTTTAAATCTATTTAAAAATCTAATTAAACTTTTTTAAAACAAATTAACTTTATTAAAAATTGCTTTAAAACAAATCTAATTTTTTGTTTAAAACTAAATTTATTTAAAATCTAAAGTTATAAAAATCTAATTGTTAAAATAAACTAATTAAACTTCTAAAATAAAAACATTTTTTTATATTTATTTATTTTATTTTATTTATTATTTAACTAAAACACACTTTAATAAAAACATTAATTAAGAATTTATTTAAAAAACGGATTTAAAGTAAGTTAAACGTTACTTAAACAAAAATCTGCCAAATAAAATCCTACTATATTAAGTACTAAACTGATAATAAAATCAAATGAGCATTGAGCTCAGGTGGTTATTACGCATGACAAATAACCAATGCGTCTCGAGTTCGATACCCAAATGTGACGAATTTTTGGTATAAATTTCTTTTTGACAGCTGAATAAAAAAAAAGAGTCCCAGGAGAGACTTAAGTGAGCTTATTGCTATAAAAGCTGTTAGGAAACAACTATTGTGGCTTATCAGATAAGTTGGATCTGATAAGCTATATCTGAAACAATAATTAAGCACAATAACTCAAAACATTCAACCATTTACAAGTCCATCACATTCTAGTGCAGTTTCTTAGACAGCTTATGAGAAGAATAATAAGCTATCTGATCAGCTCAAATCTAAATCACGAATTCACTCTATCTAATCACATAGATTAACAAGCTCAAAGTTAATTAAATCAAATATAACTATCCCAGCGAAGATCAGTTATAACTAGACAAATTAATCAGTAAATAACACTTTAAAAATCAAGTTCAGTCAACATATTTAAAGAACAATTCAGAAAGCACAAATTTAAAACTCACTCAATCTAAAACGGATATTTAAACTTTAACAAAAATCAGCAGGATAACAATATAACCAGTAAACTCAAACCTACAAACATAATTTGAGTAAAACGCAGGCGGTATCAATACTGAACAGCAGACTTGTAAAATCTTTTCACGACTATAAGCAGAAAATACGTTAAGCAGTTGGATCATCTAAATCAACTTAAGCAGTAGAGTTTTTTTAAAATTCAACAGTTCTAAACCATTTCAAATAATTTCAGTAAATATAACTCCTTTTAGTTTACTAATCAGTAAAAAAAACTTGAAAAGAACTCATATATCAGATCAATTAACCAGACATACCAAACCAAATGTGTTCTAACATTGGAACAATATCATCTCAGAATTCATGAACACTCATATACTACTTCATACAAAATTAATCAGGAACTTTATTTATGACAGATAAAACTAACAAACATCATTTAGCATACAAACATAACATAAATAAAATAAACAAAAATTAAAATCGAAATTCACCTTTTGTAGAAACCATTGGGAAGTAGGTTTGCGCTGAGCAACCTAATTAAACCGGTTCTACACACCGTCAACCACCATTCGATCTAGATTCGACCACCATTCAATCACCAAACATACGAACCAATAACCACTGTTTGTGGATACTTTCCAGTAGGGAAAGTATTTAATCGAATTTTTCTTCTAATATTAAATCTAAAACTATTGATTAGTTTAAATTTAACATATCAAATATTATTATGTGAAACAGTTAATAGAAATTCAATCGTATATCAATTTAAGTAGGAAATAAAACGAGACACAATTTAAAATTAAAACAACTGATCTTTCATTAATTTCAGAAATAATAAAAGATTTAATAAAAAGAAATACAAATTAACCCTAACACTATTTCTACATAATAACTTTAAAAGAAAAGAAAGGATGCTTTTACAAGATTATTTGGGGGGTTTTTATAGCCTTCCCAAGGGCTTTGCTGAGCGAATATCTGAATCTCTTTTGGAATATCCCTTTTCAATCTTGGCCAATAGATCAACATTTTCTCTTCTCTCTCCTGTTTAGCTTGAATCGGACGGTTAATATGGCACATACTAGCACACGGATTGCCAACGTGGCATCCGTGTGTGCTAGTTGTGTTTCTTTTGAGCCCTTTGATTGGAGGATGGTAGAAATGAGGTGTATCATCCTATAGCCTTTTGCCACGTAGCCTCTTGATTCCTCACAATCTCTTCCTATAAATTGGGGGATTTAATTCCCCCTCACGTGAATCACACGTGAGGTGAAAAGCCCCATGTTTGATTGACGAAATATTTAACTAGGGTTTTTGAACAGTAAGATGTTTCCTGGTTATTTTGTGTGGAAGAAGATAATGAGCATAGGATGTATCGCCCTTTATTTTATTTGTGTGATAAAACGTGTGAGTGGGTGAGGTCGGTTTAATGGGAAGGAATTAATAAACGAGTAAGAATAAATAAGAGTTGACTGTTGGTGAAATAAACAATCGCTCAAATTGTTTGTAAAACCTAATGGATTTAAAGGCCCAAACAAGTATTTCCTTGACTGTTTTACAAATTCTTGGACCCAAAATCTTTCATATTCAATTTGGACTTCACTTGGGCTTTGTAAAACGCCATCACTCTTTTATTCAATAACTCTCCAAAATTTGGGCTTTTCAGGCCCAATAAGCATTTGTGGGTCCTACTTGGCCCATAAACTTGCATAATTATTAAATCCACTCAAGTCGAGCTCGATTTTGGCTTCTTCAATCTTTTTCTTCAAACTCGTGCCGGTTTTTGCCGATTTTCGTGAACTTGGGTACCTACACACATGAAACAAGAAATACACATATACAAGGCATTTTTGATACATTTCATGCATAATTTCATTGTTATTTGATACAAATGATATGAGTATTTAAGCTCATATCAAGATCTATCACAAAAAATAAGTTGTTGCAAGTCTGGATAAGCCAATTTGGCTTATGAATAAGCTGAATGATGATTAACACTAGCAGGGGCTAGTTTTGGAGTCTGAGCAGTGGGAAAAGTTTCCACTGCTTGACTTAATTGACTTTTTGTCTTATATGACTTTTTTGTGGATTCAAGTTAAGCAAAGGCACCCAAATGATCAGTTAATCATAAGGAGTCAATATCAATCATAAAAACACAATTACAAACAGCCAATTAGCACAGATTAATCAAAACATCACCAGATTAGTCACAGACTTGAACAATAAGCAGATTTCACTCAATAAGCAGTTTTAGCAAAAATCAGCCAGCCAAACTTCACCAAATGCATACACAAGCTATAATAAATTCAAATGAACAAATTCTAACAGGTTTCATGCATTGATTCAAAGTCTAGATCAAGATTTAAGCACAAAAAAGTTACTGATGAACTAAGAACATGCAGTTATGAACACTTTGCTGATATACTTGACCACCAAGCCAATTTTAAACACTCAAATCTTCAAATCAGGTTACACAAACTTTCATTTAACACCTTTTAGCCCTAAACATGCATATACTATAGGTATTTCGCAAAATTTTAGGTAAAAAACAGTCAAAACAAGTGAGTTATAGCACAATCTTTAATTTAAGGTTACAAAGCTGAAAACTTGCAGGTTTTAGCACACAACCAAGTGAATAGCAGATACTAACTCAAACAAGCAACTTCCAATAACACAATAACAATCTATGCACTTAAACAATAATCCCAAACACCCCTTATCTTTTTCAAATCAAGATTTAAAGAAGTATAAGTGTATTTCAGTGTTACCCAAGCCCAAACAAACACAATAACAGATGTATTATGCAGTATCAAGCAAGATTAAGCCACAAATTCAACAAGAACACAAGCAATGCACCAAATCACCAAAAATCAAGTATTTAAGCAGATTTTGGGTAAAAAGGTTCAAACCTCATGGATGTACATCCACACCCATGAAATTTTGAGCTTATGTGCTAGCAAGAACAATCATAAGCTTCGAAAAACAACCCTGCTAAGATTCAACAAGGTTAGAACAGATAAATCAAAAACAAAAAGATGAAAAATGGCAAAATGATTCTGATTGATGCAACCTTGTTCCCACACTTGATTATCCCCAAACTATAAGCTCACAACACCTTGATAAGCTCCTTATTAGGGTGTATAGATTACTTATAGCCCAAGAATTCCAAGGTTTAAACTAAGCCTTAGCAAAATATCAGATTTTTAACTCTTGTGCAATTTCTTGAACAAGGTTTGAAAACACGTTTTGAGATTCAAGCTTAGCAAACATTAAACATAAACAAGCAGAAATAAAGATTGGCACTTGACTTTTCTTCACAATTTCAAACACAATTCATTAATATGAAAATGGCTTTATAGAAAAGTGAACAAGGAAAAATTCAAGAGCAAGCTACAATGTTGTGATGCTAATGACTTATATAGGCTACAAGAAACCCTAATGCTGAATAAAAAACGTAAACCCTAGTTGGTGAGTTTCCAGATATGCCCTTGTGGAGTTTGAAAGCTTGAGGATCAAGTGACTTTCTTTGGCAGGTTGTGTGAGTTGGCAAGGGTGAAATAGCATCCAAAGGCTCACAATGAGCTTAGAAAGTAAGCAGAAATTTTGGGCGTTGGATGGCTGTCAAGGTTTTGGCTGTTTGTTTAAAGGTGTAGCAGGGGAATCTTGTGTGGGGTTCTTGAGTGATGTGACAAGGTTTTTTAGAGTTGGGTTATGATTATGATATGCTTAATCATAAATCTGGAGCATTTGGTGGTTTAATTACAACACAATTAGGAAAACCCAAATCCTGTTCATGTGTGAATAGTAGCATCTTTAATCTGGTTTAGGATTCAAAAAGGTGTTAGGCGCCATTTTAATAAACTAATCATAGATTAGTTTAAGTTAGTTGTGAGTGGGAAATGAGGTGGCATGGTTATGAGTTGTGATTGGTTGAAACCAGGTAGTGGGGCACGTGTCAAAGCATGAGTGGTCTAGGTAAGTATCATTGTTTGCCAGATTTAGCCCCTTGTCTTCCTTTCTCTTTTCACTTGAAGTTTATTTAGCCAAAACCGGATATCCTTTGTATTTCAAGTTTCCATTTTCACACTTTTGCCCCAAATACTTTTCCAAAGTATTTTTAGGGGTATTTCTTGCCAATTCTTTATTCTTGAAGGGCTGTTTTGGCATTTTCTTCATATATGATGGTCTTGACTTGTATGATTGACTTTTTGGAGGACTAATATTGACAAGTCATGATTGTTGAGGGACCATTCTTGCCAATACTTCAAAGTGGAGGGCCCTTTTTGTAAATTTGACAACTTTTAAGGACCAATCTTGTAATTATGATTATACAAGGGTTTAAAGTGTCAATTATTCAATATTGGAGGACCCTTCTTGCATAATCTTCAAATCTTCATGGGTTTTTCTTGGGAAATCTTCATTAGGGCTTGGTTCATTGTGCGGCTTCGTTTCTCGTGTTCGTTTTTGCATGATTCTTGTGATCTTTTGTCATTTTCTCAATATCCGTACCTAAAATACACAAGTAACAAACACAAGCATATATTTGGCCATTTTTGATGATATTTAATGCATTTAAAGCCCGTTTTGGACGATGAGACTATGTATAAAAGCAGTCTCATCACTCCCCCATACTAAACCATTGCTGTGCCCTCACGCAATGCTAGAATAAAGTATCGTAGCATCTCCAAAATTCATTTTTATTCACTTTTATTGAATGATAAACTAGCTACACTACTACTATTACTTCTACTTGTGTTTTAGACATAATGTATGATTTTCATCGCAAAATGGGACGTTTAGGTTCATAGAATAAGAACGGTAAATGCCTCGTTAGAAATAATTTCATCGTCCTCGATTTTCACCCCAATTCCATGCTAAGCGTGCAACGAGATCATTGTCATTATAAGTTAGTAATGCTAACACTACTCATATGCCCTAATCACGTACTTATCCTCCTATTTTCCTAAGTTGTATCTCTTATATTTTATTTTGTCTTGAATGTTTCACGAGGATACATTGTTTAACTTATGCGATAATAGAGATTTAGGTCTAAAAATAGAGTCCTAACGGTGTAACCAAGACCATCTAATTAATAACCCCTCCTAATAGACAACGATTTCAAAAAATTAATTCAACAAGAAGGATCGATAAACACGGTTTTATAACGGTTTTGAACATGAGACTTATTACCAAGACTTTTATACGCCCCCTAACGGAAGGGCCTTATTATCATAGGTTTACCTCCATCTTTTATTCAACTTCGCCATGAAGCTTTTATTATGACTTGGGTCTTGCCTTGCCCTTTATTATCCTCCTCATCAGTGGTTTTATTATGGCCAAAGACGTATATCCTCACGCTAAGGCGAATTT
This sequence comes from Glebionis coronaria, assembly GCA_025667525.1. Taxonomy (NCBI): domain Eukaryota; kingdom Viridiplantae; phylum Streptophyta; class Magnoliopsida; order Asterales; family Asteraceae; genus Glebionis; species Glebionis coronaria. The sequence goes on from CM046877.1 coordinate 358,515,715, forward strand.
TGGATCTTTAAAGCTTCAAAGATTAAGGCTTGATTCACTTTCAATTTTGCATAGATTTTTCGGCCTTGTGGGCTTCAAATTGTTTGCTGATATACTTGACCACCAAGCCAATTTTAAACACTCAAATCTTCAAATCAGGTTACACAAACTTTGATTTAACACCTTTTAGCCCTAAACATGCATATACTATAGGTATTTCGCAAAATTTTAGGTCAAAAACAGTCAAAACAAGTGAGTTATAGCACAATCTTTAATTTAAGGTTACAAAGCTGAAAACTTGCAGGTTTTAACACACAACCAAGTGAATTGCAGATACTAACTCAAACAACCAACTTCCAATAACACAATAACAATCTATGCACTTAAACAGATAATCCCAAACACCCCTTATCTTTTTCAAATCAAGATTTAAAGAAGTATAAGTGTATTTCAGTGTTACCCAAGCCCAAACAAACACAATAACAGATGTATTATGCAGTATCAAGCAAGATTAAGCCACAAATTCAACAAGAACACAAGCAATGCACCAAATCACCAAAAATCAAGTATTTAAGCAGATTTTGGGTAAAAAGGTTCAAACCTCATGGATGTACATCCACACCCATGAATTTTTGAGCTTATGTGCTAGCAAGAACAATCATAAGCTTCGACAAACAACCCTGCTAAGATTCAACAAGGTTAGAACAGATAAATCAAAAACAAAAAGATGAAAAATGGCAAAATGAATCTGATTGATGCAACCTTGTTCCCACACTTGATTATCCCCAAACTATAAGCTCACAACACCTTGATAAGCTCCTTATTAGGGTGTATAGATTACTTATAGCCCAAGAATTCCAAGGTTTAAACTAAGCCTTAGCAAAATATCAGATTTTTAACTCTTGTGCAATTTCTTGAACAAGGTTTGAAAACACGTTTTGAGATTCAAGCTTAGCAAACATTAAACATAAACAAGCAGAAATAAAGATTGGCACTTGACTTTTCTTCACAATTTCAAACACAATTCATTAATATGAAAATGGCTTTATAGAAAAGTGAACAAGGAAAAATTCAAGAGCAAGCTATAATGTTGTGATGCTAATGACTTATATAGGCTACAAGAAACCCTAATGCTGAATAAAAAACGTAAACCCTAGTTGGTGAGTTTCCAGATATGCCCTTGTGGAGTTTGAAAGCTTGAGGATCATGTGACTTTCTTTGGCAGGTTGTGTGAGTTGGCAAGGGTGAAATAGCATCCAAGGGCTCACAATGAGCTTAGAAAGTAAGCAGAAATTTTGGGCGTTGGATGGCTGTCAAGGTTTTGGCAGTTTGTTCAAAGGTGTAGCAGGGGAATCTTGTGTGGGGTTCTTGAGTGATGTGACAAGGTTTTTTAGAGTTGGGTTATGATTATGATATGCTTAATCATAAATCTGGAGCATTTGGTGGTTTAATTACAACACAATTAGGAAAACCCAAATCGTGTTCATGTGTGAATAGTAGCATGTTTAATCTGGTTTAGGATTCAAAAAGGTGTTAGGCGCCATTTTAATAAACTAATCACAGATTAGTTTAAGTTAGTTGTGAGTGGGAAATGAGGTGGCATGGTTATGAGTTGTGATTGGTTGAAACCAGGTAGTGGGGCACGTGTCAAAGCATGAGTGGTCTAGGTAAGTATCATTGTTTGCCAGATTTAGCCCCTTGTCTTCCTTTCTCTTTTCACTTGAAGTTTATTTAGCCAAAACCGGATATCCTTTGTATTTCAAGTTTCCATTTTCATACTTTTGCCCCAAATACTTTTCCAAAGTATTTTTAGGGGTATTTCTTGCCAATTCTTTATTCTTGAAGGGCTGTTTTGGCATTTTCTTCATATATGATGGTCTTGACTTGTATGATTGACTTTTTGGAGGACTAATATTGACAAGTCATGATTGTTGAGGGACCATTCTTGCCAATACTTCAAAGTGGAGGGCCCTTCTTGTAAATTTGACAACTTTTAAGGACCAATCTTGTAATTATGATTATACAAGGGTTTAAAGTGTCAATTATTCAATATTGGAGGACCCTTCTTGCATAATCTTCAAATCTTCATGGGTTTTTCTTGGGAAATCTTCATTAGGGCTTGGTTCATTATGCGGCTTCGTTTCTCGTGTTCGTTTTTACATGATTCTTGTGATCTTTTGTCATTTTCTCAATATCCGTACCAAAAATACACAAGTAACAAACACAAGCATATATTTGGCCATTTTTGATGATATTTAATGCATTTAAAGCCCGTTTTGGACAATGAGACTATGTATAAAAGCAGTCTCATCACTCCCCCATACTAAACCATTGCCGTGCCCTCACGCAATGCTAGAATAAAGTATCGTAGCATCTCCAAAATTCATTTTTATTCACTTTTATTGAATGATAAACTAGCTACACTACTACTATTACTTCTACTTGCGTTTTAGACATAATGTATGATTTTCATCGCAAAAAGGGATGTTTAGGTTCATAGAATAAGAACGGTAAATGCCTCGTTAGAAATAATTTCATCGTCCTCGATTTTCACCCCAATTCCATGTTAAGCGTGCAACGAGATCATTGTCATTATAAGTTAGTAATGCTAACACTACTCATATGCCCTAATCACGTACTTATCCTCCTATTTTCCTAAGTTGTATCTCTTATATTTTATTTTGTCTTGAATGTTTCACGAGGATACATTGTTTGACTTATGCGATAATAGAGATTTAGGTCTAAAAATAGAGTCCTAACGGTGTAACCAAGACCATCTAATCAATAACCCCTCCTAATAGACAACGATTTCAAAAAATTAATTCAACAAGAAGGATTGATAAACACGGTTTTATAACGGTTTTGAACATGAGACTTATTACCAAGAATTTTATACGCCCCCTAACGGAAGGGCCTTATTATCATAGGTTTACCTCCATCTTTTATTCAACTTCGCCATGAAGCTTTTATTATGACTTTGGTCTTGCCTTGCCTTTTATTATCCTCCTCATCAGTGGTTTTATTATGGCCAAAGACGTATATCCTCACGCTAAGGCGAATTTTGGATCTTTAAAGCTTCAAAGATTAAGGCTTGATTCACTTTCAATTTTGCATAGATTTTTCGGCCTTGTGGGCTTCAAATTGTTTGCTTGATGTAGGTGAGCACTTGAAATCTTATTATTGGGTGAAGCTTTCGATTATTAGGGTTGCCAATACTTCAAAACCATGACGCTGGCGATACCTTAATGTCTTCTCAGTTTAATTACATGGAAGCTACTAGAAAAGACTAGAAACCAACAATCAAGACTAAACCGCTAAGTCAATATTTATTAAGCAAAAAATATTTACAAGCAAAGGGAGAATAAGCAAATAACGAGAACACATGAGTTTCTGAAAGAATACGAATACTCTACGTTTAGCATAGTAACTTATAATTAACTCTATCATTTCTCGTCCTCATTTAAGAGACTTAGCCTAATATAAAGTTAATGAATCATAGCTAAGTGCTCAACACACACGGTCGAGTCAAAAATTACTCTTATTCTCGCCATCGAAAAACCTACATTTGTGTCTTCAAACACTTATAAAACATGAGAAATTTTTTTAAAATTTGTCCATTTTTAGCCTTATTTTGCAACAAAACGATAAACAAAAAGATAAATTTTGGAAAGCGTGAAGGTTTGGCAAGGCAAGTATCTATTCACCCCCATACTAAAGTTAAACATTGTCCTCAATGTTTCGAGTCTAGGGGTTGGAAAACTCCCATACTAGAGACGTAGTCAAATGCTTAATCTAGTTTGGAAAGGGTGTAACCGTTAAATTTAAAGCCGTTTATAAAATGTGGTAAAAACCAAAGGTTAGAACATCAAAGGATATATCATGGAAATTGAGAAAGTCTTCCAAGAAAATGATCGAGTGCTCCCATAAAACAAACACGAGAGGCTCCAATCGTGAAGATAATGATCATCTAGAATCCACAATTCACAAACAACCATGGAACAAAGGTTGGAAGGGCACAAATCCCCACACGTTACTACATTAGAAAGCGATAATATATACATAGGATAAGCATGGGACTCCCCCACGAGGCACCTCGTTTTTGATTACCGAGTCATGAGCTCGACTCGATCCCCTCAATACTAATTATCTTTGGGGAAGGTCATTTGGTCGAGGTAGTTCAAGGATGGAACTTCCCCGCCAAATTAGTGCTTCAACCTATGTCCATTCACCTTGAAATTGGGGCCATCATTTTGTGCTAGCTCGATGGTCGCATATGGAAAAACTTGAGTCACGGTGAATGGACCGGACCAACGGGATTTCAACTTACCGGAAAAGATTTTCAAACGAGAGTTAAAAAGCAACACTTGATCTCCAATGTTAAAAACCCGGTTTTTAATTTTTGATTCATGAAACTTTTTAGTCTTTTCTTTATAAATCAATGAATTTTCATAAGCAATATCCCTTAATTTATCCAATTCATTTAATTGCATTTTCCGGAGTTTTCCCGCGGTCTCCATATCATCATTACAATGCTTAAGGGCCCAATAAGCTTTGTGTTCAAGTTCAATTGGCAAGTGACAATTCTTCCCATACACAAGCTTATAGGGAGTGCACCCGATGGGCGTTTTATGAGCGGTCCTAAAGGCCCATAAAGCATCGTCCAACTTATCCGACCAAGATTGTCGGTTTTCCCCAATAGATCTCTCCGAGATCCTCTTCAAAGCTCGGTTTGAAACCTCGACTTGCCCACTCGTTTGTGGGTGATAAGCCGTAGAAAGACGATGTGTAACCCCATATTTCCTTAGGACCATTTCGAATTAGTCGTTACAAAAATGGGTTCCACGATCGCTTATGATCGCACGAGGGGTTCCAAACTGAGAAAACAAGCTTTTCAAAAACTTGACTACCACACGAGCATCATTGGTGGGCAAAGCCTTAGCTTCCACCCACTTAGATAAGTAGTCAACGGCGACAAGGATGTATTTATTACCATGAGATGATGGGAACGACCCCATAAAGTCAATGCCCCAAAACGTCAAAGATCTCACACACTTGGATGATATTTTGTGGCATTTCATCTTTTTGTGAGGCTTTTCCTTGTCGTTGGCATGAGTCACACGACTTCACAAGCTCATGTGCATCTCGGTAAATAGTAGGCTAAAAGAAACCGGTATCAAAAACCTTCTTAGCTGTGAGATTAGCACCGTGGTGACCACCCGTGGGTCCATCGTGACAAGCTCTAAGGATGTTAGAAGCTTCGGTACCAAAGACACAACGTCGAATAATTTGATACACACAAGTTCGAAACAAGTAAGGGTCGTTCAAAAATAGAACTTGACGTCACGAAAGAATTTTCGTTTTTCTTGAGTCGTCATACCCTTGATGATGAAGTTGCCCGCATGGTAATTTGCGATGTCCGCAAACCATGGGGTAGAAGAATCAAGCTTAGAATTCACTACAACCAGTGTCTCGAGAGGAAATGTTTCGGTGATTTCCTTGGGCTTGTAAACACTTTGGTGAGTGATAGGTGTGTAAACACCCATCTTTTCTACCACTTAATTACAATAAAAACCGGACCAAAACGTGTATTTTATGTCTTTTATGTCGGAATTATGCGTGGTTTGTGTTTTTGTTATGTTTTAGGACGAAAAGGTGAAAAGTGGAGAAAACACGGGAATTCACGGGCATTTACGGACTTTTATTGAAGAAAAGGATGAAAGACGATGTCAAGGAGTCAAGAGAGGATAAAGAACGGAAGTCCAAGACCAATTCTGAAGATTTATCGAAGATAAAGTCAAAAGACGGAAGTTTACTTAAAGCCGAGGAACTCAAGTCTTATTTATCGAAGAATTAAAAGACGAGTCCAAAGAAATCCCGAGCCAAAAGTCATCACATTCCAAGATTAACAAAAAGATTAAGAAGGAAGGACTTGATGGTGCAATTAACAAGAAATGAAGGAGGGAGGAAGCTTCCCCTAACCACTCCCTAATCACCTATATAAACCCCTCTTATTCATTCATTTAGCTCTTGTTGGCTAATAGTGACAATTAGTCCTTCCACCTTTAATTACCTTGTCAATTTAAATAATTGCACATTTAATTACATGTTTTGCACCTTTAATTACTTTTAATTTCAAGTAAGTGTTTCTTTTTAATTACTTGCACCTTTACTTTATCTTGTTCATCTTCTTCTACCTTTCTTTGATCTTTGATTTACACACGTTTTTATCTTGTTGATTTGTAAAAGATTTGATTTTTAAGCTTTTAATTGTTTTAAACTTCTTATTTTCATAGCTTATTTGATTTATTTCCAAGTTTCTATAGTTTTTATAAAAGTTATTTTTATATAAAAGTCGTTTTTCTTAAAGTTTATCTTTTTCGTATCTTAAAAGTTTTCAACTTTCAGTTTTATAGCTTATTTTTACACGGTTTTAGCTAGGTTTTTCGTCTAGTGCTTATTAGAACAATAGCTTAATTGTTAAGCTTATTTTTGGTAGTTTTCTTCATATTCCGATTGGGTCAATCGGAAAAGGGTTTTACTTTCCGATTGAGGGAGCTTGGTATTCCGATTGGGGTTAGATAGTGGTATTCCGATCTGGGGTTGTGACAGGATTCCGATCTGAATCCATCTTTAGACATTCCGATCGAGGTGTCATTTTGGAGATTCCGATTGGGTAAGGTGACAGATATTCCGATCGTGGGTTCCGATCTACATTCCGACCAAGTCCATTCCAATATTCCGATCAAAGGAGGTCTCATCATTCCGATCTGAGGTTCGTTGGATATTCCGATTGGTGCACGTGACATATTCCGATTGGACATCCTTGACTTTCCGATCAGGGTTGGTTTGATATTCCGATCAAGGTGTGATCGGAATATATTCCGATTGGAGGTTTATTCCTCTTATTTTGACTTGTTTTATTTTTAGTTTACATTTCTAATTCTTGTCTAACTTTAATTCTTGTTACGTTTTAATTTTTAGTCATTTAAACTAATTTACTTTCCGTCACGTTTTTAAATATTGCACACTTTCTTTTAATTAGACTTAGATTTATTTTCTCGCTCTTTTAATACTTGCCCTTTATTTCAACGACATTTACTTTTAAGCTTTGCACATTTAAATTTAAAAACAACCAAAAATATTTGTTTCACCAAAATAAAACTGAGTCACATAGAAAACTTAGATCAATTCGATTAGACACACATCAACGAACTTTAACTTAATTTTCTTACGGGGTGTCAAAAACCTTGTATTAAATGGCGCCGCTGCCGGCTCTTTTCGTAAAGATCAACAGTTTTTTGTGAGAGACACGTTGCTTTTTGGGATCCGTTCACTTGTGAACGTTATTTTTCTTGCATAAAAAAATAAAAAAATCATAAAAATTAAAAATTGATAAAAAATCATACAAATTAAAAATTTCAAAAATCCAAAAAGATTTTATCTTTATTGTGTATATATATTGTCTTTGTGTTTGGTTTTGTTTTCTTTTGCACTTTCAGGTGTATGCGTACTAGATCTTCTAATTATCAAGAGCCCGAGCCTCAAGAAGATTTAGATATGGCAGGTGTTAACAACAATAATCAACTACCGCACCTCAATAATAATAATAATAACAACAATGCTCCTCCACAGCCCGATCTTCGGACCATGGAGGAACTTTGTCAACCAACAATGTTTGGACGAGGAGGACCGATTGCGCCGATGCAAATCAACGCTCCTGAGTTTTCGTTGAAGCACCACATGATTCAGCAAGTACAAACAAACCCATTTAGAGGATTGCCTGATGATGATGCCAACAAACACCTCGACAAGTTCATTACAATCACCCAAAGCATGAAGTTGGCCGGTGCCACAATGGATGAACTTCGCCTACAACTCTTTCCACACACTCTATTACATCATGCCGATAAATGGTTTGATCGTCTCCCGAAGAATTCTATTCACACTTGGGATGACATGACTCAACGCTTTTTGTCGCGCTACTTTCCACCATCCATGGTCACAAGCCTTCGCAATCAAATCAGCGGCTTCATGCAAGACCCTGATGAATCTCTTTTTGATGCTTGGGAGAGATATAATGTCTTGATCGACCGTTGTCCAAACCACAACATGCTTCCGGTCACCTTGATCGATACTTTCTACAACGGATTGACTTTTCGTGATCGTGATACGATTAATGCAGCCGCCGGTGGCACATTCATGAAAAGGAGACCCGAGGAGTGTAGAGAGTTAATTGAGAACATGACTACTCGCCACAAAAACTGGGATTCCTCTGCATCTTCTAGGAACAACCCGAGAGTCAATGTTTCTTCTACCTCAGCAAACCCTGAGATGACCGAACTCACCCGCATGATGACTGAAATGAGCAAAAGTATTACGCTTCTCGCTTCAAATCAACAACAACAACAAGTTAAAGCGGTTGCTAATCATTGTGAAACATGTGGCGGTCCTCACTCATACACCGATTGTCCTTCGACACAAGGAAATCCGGAAAATGTGTATGCAGCTTATGGTAATTATTCACCGGAAAATTACCAAGCTAGACAACAAGGGGATAGAAATCTACTGAGCTACCGTTCCAACAACTACCTTTCACCCGGTTTTTCTCCTCAAAACCAAAACCCCGCCAACAACTACACTAGAAGCAACCAAATCCCACCAAGAGCTTCTAATCCTTATCACCCACCTGCCCAACAAAACCCACCCAGTAATCCGGATGTTGAGGCCATCATGAGAACCCAAGGTGAGCAAATCAAGAATTTGCAGAGCCAAATTATCAATCTGAAAGGAGATATCACAAAGCAAGGAAATGAGATAAGATCCGAGCTTCGAAATGATATTCAATCCTCCTTCAGCAATCAAACCAATGATTTGAAGAATATGCTTGCTAGTTTCTTGCCTCCTGCTCAACCTTCTACTTCAAGTTCTCTACCTTCAAACACCGTCACCAATCCGCGAGCCAATGTGAGTGCTATTACTACTCGTAGTGGAGTCACCATTGTAGGACCACCAATCCCACCCCCATCATCTACACCTCCTCCACCACCATGTATCCCTACTCCTCCTACACCTAGTATTAGTGCACCATTACCGTCTCCGCCTCGACGTGATGAAGTTCCCACCAATGACCCTTCAACATCTCAACCTTTACCACCTACACCTGCACCCTCATCACCCAAACCCAATATCCCTTATCCCTCTCGTTTGGGCAAGAACAAAATGCTAAACAAGGAGGACGCTCAAGTGACTAGCTATATCAAGATGATTTCTCAAATGAATTTCAACATTAGCTTTCTTGAAGCACTTGTCCACATGCCCAAATTTGTAAAAGCATTTAAGGAATTGCTTAACAAGAAGGAGAAGCTGATTGAACTCGCCAACACACGCTTAAATGAAAACTGCTCTGCAGTTATTCTTAAAGAACTTCCGGAAAAACTTGGAGATCCCGGTCGTTTTGTGTTGCCTTGCGTGTTCAACAAAACTGAAGAATTTACTGCCCTTGCTGATCTCGGGGCTAGTATTAATTTGATGCCTTTGAGTGTTTGGAAAACACTATCATTGCCCGACCTCACTCCAACAAAGATGACTCTTGAACTTGCAAATCGCACTCTCGCTTACCCTGTTGGTATAGCCGAAGACGTGTTCATTAAAGTTGGCACATTTACTTTCCCGGTCGATTTTGTCGTAGTTGATTATGAAATGGACCCTCGTATTCCTTTAATACTTGGTCGGCCATTCTTGAGAACCGGACGTGCTTTAGTAGATGTGGCCGAAGGTGAGTTAATCTTACGAGTCGGGGATGATGCAAAAGTTTTCAAAATGGGGAAGCTTACTAGTTTAACTTTTGGAGGCCGAGAATCAGTGAATATGATTAATGTGCTAGATGACTTTACCGTCTACGAAAATCCTCTATTCGACTCTTGCATCGATAATCCACTTTTTCATGATGATGTGGATGATTCTCTCCCTACTTTGGACGCTTCTCCCATTTTTGATTCATCACCGGTCTTTGACGCTTATGATGATGATGATTCTAGCTCAGATTCGGATGATTTTGAGTGTACTTCTGAGTATCCCGAGCTGCCCACTTTCGATGATTTTGATGAGGCTGATACTCTCTCGAGCGATTCTTCCCATGATGAAGATCCTCCGCCATCACTCGATCCTACTTTGGACGATTACTCATTCGAGGAAGATTTCTCTGAATTTCTTAACACATACTTCCCTCATGAGAGTGATGCACCTCCTTTGGACTTTGAAGATTATCGCCTTGATCCTACTTTGGATTTGAAGAGCATTTTGTCAAAGGAGAAGAAACCGGTTGACACCGAAATCCGTTGCACGTATGATTTGACACCTCTTTGTCCCACTTCTGAGGACGAGGTTGTGCTTCTTTGCGGATCTTCTTCACATTCGGCTGAGCCTGAGTGCTATTTTCCCTTAAAGGAAAAGGTGTTCGATCCCGGTATTGAAGTCTTTAAGCCATCTCAGTATCCACCTGATGAAATAAAAGGAAAAATCTTTGGACCTATTGAAGACATGCTTGCACCACTTCATCTTTGCTTCCACCGTGCTCCATCGCTGCTTAAGGGAACCCTGCCACTTCTTCTTTGGCTTGCCTTGTTCGCCTTAAGCTCTTGCTTATTGATGGATGAAAACTATGTCTTTGATCCTGGTGGATATGTTTTCTGCTTCTTCCGTTGATGATCAAGGTCGAGTCAGGCTCACGACTCGGTTAACAAAAACAAGCGCTTCTTGGGAGGCAACCCATGCATCTATCTTTTCGCTTTCTTTACCATAAGTGTAGGGGGAACCCTTTGGATTGCTATTTCCTCTCTTCACTTCTTAATCAGGGATTCGAGCTTCAATGATCCACTCTTGATGATTCTTGACGACCCGTGATTCTGTGTTCTACTTCTTCCCGGTTCTATCCTAATCTCTTTTCGATTCACTATTTTATATGTTCTCAATATTCAAATAGGAATCTCTTTAGTTGTCCTTTCCTTAGCTAGATTTAAACAACGTGCACAATGTCCTAAGTGTAGGGGAGTTTACTCCCACATGCTTAAACATTGAGGACAATGTTTATCTTAAGTGTAGGGGGGACTTCTATCGAAGTTAAGTGGTCTTTTCCTTGTATTTGTCCTCATTTTAACCGGAAAATCAATTTTTCGACATTTTTCAAAATTTTTGATCTATTTTGGCCTATTAGTTTTTCCCTTTGCATAGTTATTTTCTTTCCTTATTAGAATAAATCTTTAATAAAGTGGTTTTAATTTTCAAACGTTGTGCTTTTGACTCAACCCGAGTTTACTTATCTAAGTTTGCTCTAGCTAGTATCCTTAACGTGTTTAAGTCAAGTTTTGCTAGGCTTTTATATAGGGAGCTATAAAACGCGAGAGTCTTAACTCTCACGGGTTAAGAACAAGAACTTTTCGCAAGTTCCTATAATTGATCCTAGAGAGTCGTTTATCAAGGGAACTTTAAGATGCGATTTCTAAACTTGAAAAAGCCTAAGAATTTGCAAGATCCTATAGGCGACTCGAAAACCCAAAACTTTGATTTAATAGGCTAAGTATCCACGAGTCTCATTACTTGAGATTTTAAACTGTGGAGAACGAGAGATGATAAAGCCAATTATAAGTCGGTATTCTTTCGTGAATTTATGTGAGTTAATTATGAGCCTATTCTCCCATCGCTTGCTAATAATTTATCTGCTAATAAATAAGGTTGTACGATTTAAAAAGTTACTTAGCTTCTAGCCCCAGATCGTTTAAAAGTTGCTCGGTAATGACAAGAGTTCATAGCCAAGGCATAACTTATGAAGCGGGGCGCGAAGATTGGCGAGTCCGAAAAGGCCCTAACAAGGCATGAGGGCTATGTTTTGTTGCTAAAGATCCAAAAGTGATGTGAAGAATCATTTATCAAAAATCAATATGAAGGATCGAGACACACGACGAAAAGCAAAAACTCCCAAAAAGTCATGGAGAAGTGTATCCGAAAAGACCCTAACAAGGTATGAGGATAAATAGATCCAAGTCAATAAAGGAGGCGGATCGTTGTATATCAAAATCCAAAATAAAGATTGGAGAAAAATGAAGAAGTCGTGGTCCATATATGAAGAATCTCTCAAAAATTCCAAGTGAAGAAATTCCAATTATGAAGAGAAGACCATTATTTCATGAACGTCTCTCAAGATTTGAAGTATGAAGTCGCTGCCAAATATCGGCCCGAGAAAGGTCTCAAATCGCGAACCAAGTTATGCCAAGATATGAACTTTTTGATATCCCGAGAAGCAGTTTTAAAAGATTTGGTCCTTTAGCTAACTATTGATTAAATCGTGCACTTTATTTTCAGACTAAATAAATATCGAAATAAGTCAAACAATGCATCTTCATGATCATTCAAGACAAATAATAAAATATAAGAGATACCCATAGGAATAAGGGAGTCTAAGTAAATAATTGGCCCACATGAGTTCGTGTTAGTTTACTAACTTATAATAACAATGATCTCGTTTTTAAGCTTGGTTTGGAGAAAGTGAAAAGTTGAGGATGATGATTATTCATGACATTTTCAAAACCCAAGGTATGCTTTTAATTTCTTTGCTTTGCATTGTTATAATTTTCTATCTCTTTAATAAAGGCCAATGTGGATTGATTATGATGAAAAGTGTAAGCGTGCTTTGTAACTAATGCATTGCATGAGGACATTGCAATGGTCAAGTGTAGGGGATTTGATAGGTGTGTAAACACCCATCTTTTCTACCACTTAATTACAATAAAAACCGGACCAAAACGTGTATTTTATGTCTTTTATGTCGGAATTATGCGTGGTTTGTGTTTTTGTTATGTTTTAGGACGAAAAGGTGAAAAGTGGAGAAAACACGGGAATTCACGGGCATTTACGGACTTTTATTGAAGAAAAGGATGAAAGACGATGTCAAGGAGTCAAGAGAGGATAAAGAACGGAAGTCCAAGACCAATTCTGAAGATTTATCGAAGATAAAGTCAAAAGACGGAAGTTTATTTAAAGCCGAGGAACTCAAGTCTTATTTATCGAAGAATTAAAAGACGAGTCCAAAGAAATCCCGAGCCAAAAGTCATCACATTCCAAGATTAACAAAAAGATTAAGAAGGAAGGACTTGATGGTGCAATTAACAAGAAATGAAGGAGGGAGGAAGCTTCCCCTAACCACTCCCTAATCACCTATATAAACCCCTCTTATTCATTCATTTAGCTCTTGTTGGCTAATAGTGACAATTAGTCCTTCCACCTTTAATTACCTTGTCAATTTAAATAATTGCACATTTAATTACATGTTTTGCACCTTTAATTACTTTTAATTTCAAGTAAGTGTTTCTTTTTAATTACTTGCACCTTTACTTTATCTTGTTCATCTTCTTCTACCTTTCTTTGATCTTTGATTTACACACGTTTTTATCTTGTTGATTTGTAAAAGATTTGATTTTTAAGCTTTTAATTGTTTTAAACTTCTTATTTTCATAGCTTATTTGATTTATTTCCAAGTTTATATAGTTTTTATAAAAGTTATTTTTATATAAAAGTCGTTTTTCTTAAAGTTTATCTTTTTCGTATCTTAAAAGTTTTCAACTTTCAGTTTTATAGCTTATTTTTACACGGTTTTAGCTAGGTTTTTCGTCTAGTGCTTATTAGAACAATAGCTTAATTGTTAAGCTTATTTTTGGTACTTTTCTTCATATTCCGATTGGGTCAATCGGAAAAGGGTTTTACTTTCCGATTGAGGGAGCTTGGTATTCCGATTGGGGTTAGATAGTGGTATTCCGATCTGGGGTTGTGACAGGATTCCGATCTGAATCCATCTTTAGACATTCCGATCGAGGTGTCATTTTGGAGATTCCGATTGGGTAAGGTGACAGATATTCCGATCGTGGGTTCCGATCTACATTCCGACCAAGTCCATTCCAATATTCCGATCAAAGGAGGTCTCATCATTCCGATCTGAGGTTCGTTGGATATTCCGATTGGTGCACGTGACATATTCCGATTGGACATCCTTGACTTTCCGATCAGGGTTGGTTTGATATTCCGATCAAGGTGTGATCGGAATATATTCCGATTGGAGGTTTATTCCTCTTATTTTGACTTGTTTTATTTTTAGTTTACATTTCTAATTCTTGTCTAACTTTAATTCTTGTTACGTTTTAATTTTTAGTCATTTAAACTAATTTACTTTCCGTCACGTTTTTAAATATTGCACACTTTCTTTTAATTAGACTTAGATTTATTTTCTCGCTCTTTTAATACTTGCCCTTTATTTCAACGACATTTACTTTTAAGCTTTGCACATTTAAATTTAAAAACAACCAAAAATATTTGTTTCACCAAAATAAAACTGAGTCACATAGAAAACTTAGATCAATTCGATTAGACACACATCAACGAACTTTAACTTAATTTTCTTACGGGGTGTCAAAAACCTTGTATTAGTGAGGATCTTCCAAACGAGAAAGATGATCGGCCGCTAGATTCTCGGCTCTTTTTTTATCAACGATTCTGTGATCAAACTCTTTAAGGAGGAGAATCCAATGAAGTAATCTCGGCTTTGCATCTTGTTTAGCCATAAGATACTTGATAGCCGAATGATCCATATACACTATGCATTTAGTCAAGACGAGATAAGGTCGGAATTTCTCAAATGCATACACCACGACAAGGAACTCCTTCTCCGTTGTAGTGTATTTTAGTTGAGCCTCGATCATCGTCTTTCTAGCATAGTGAATAGGCAAGAAGTGTTTTTCATGACGTTGCCCCAATATGGCCCCAATAGCGTAGTCACTAGCATCACACATGAGTTCAAAGGGGAGGTTCCAATTGGGAGCAACAAGAATGGGAGCTTCGGTAAGTTTCCTCTTAAGGATTTCAAAGGCTCGTACACAATCTTCGTCAAAGACAAAACGTGCATCTTTTTCGAGGAGATGTGTAATAGGTCGAGAAATCTTTGAAAAATCCCAGATGAATCGACGATAAAAGCCCGCGTGGCCTAGGAAACTCCTAACTCCCTTAACGGTTTTAGGATGAGTTAATTTGGCGATGACGTCTACCTTAGCTTGATCTACCTCAATCCCCGCTTTCGAAACCTTGTGCCCTAAGACGATTCCACTTTTAACCATGAAATGACATATTTTCCAATTAAGCACAAGGTTGGTTTCCTCACAACGCTTCAACATTCTCTCGAGATTCGACAAACACGAAGTGAACGAACTACCAAACACGGAAAAGTCATCCATGAAGACTTCCATCGTCTTCTTAATCATATCATGAAAAATAGCCATCATGCACCTTTGAAAGTTTCCCGGTGCATTGCAAAGTCCGAATGGCATTCTACGATAGGCAAACGTTCCATATGGACACGTAAACGTAGTTTTTTCTTGATCACGAGGATCGATGGGAATTTGGAAGTAACCGGAAAAACCATCTAAAAATCAATAGAAATCGTTTCCCGCAAGACGCTCCAACATTTGGTCCATGCAGGGCAAGGGAAAATGGTCTTTTTGAGTGGCTTCATTCAACATACGATAGTCAATGCACACTCTCCATTCGGTCACGAGTCTAGTGGGAATTAACTCGTTGGCATCGTTTGGCACAACGGTCATTCCTCCCTTTTTAGGGACACAATGGATAAGACTCACCCAAGGGCTATCGGAAATAGGGTAAATCATTCCCGCGTCAAGGAGTTTTAGGACTTCGTTTTTGATGACGTCGTGAATTTTGGGGTTCACCTTCCTTTGACATTGGATTACGGGTTTGTAATCCTCCTCCATTAAGATTTTGTGGGTACAAAATTTGTGATCGATCCCCTTAATGTCGGATAATTTCAACGCAATTGCCCCTTTGTGATCCTTTAGAACATCGACAAGTGCGATTATTTCATCATCCGAAGGATCTTTCGCAATAATAACCGGCAACTTGTCGTCCTCCTACAAAAATACATATTCGAGATGAGGAGGTAAATCTTTCAACTCGAAGATAGGTGGTTCCTCAATTGAAGATTTGGGCTCGATACTCATAACCTCTTCGGGTGGAGGAAATGGGAAATCGTTAAGAAAATCCTTGATAATCGAAAAGTCCTCATCATTGCCGAGGTCTCCGTCACAAGTACGTGGAACATCGAATTCTTCCAACGAAAACCACCACCTTCAAATGGAGTGAAGGTTGGTGTCGAGTTATCAAGAATGGGATCTAACATAGTGGGATTGCCACTATTTTCATCATCACCAAAACCTAGTACTTCTTGTGAAATTCCTCGCAAACAACGTCAATCATGTCAACGATGTTTATGGTTGCAACGGAATAAACATGAGAAATTGGATATATTTGAGTTGCGTTTATAACAAGTTCCTTGTCGTTGAAACGTAAGGTGATCTTTCTAGCATGCACATCAATTAAAGCCATAGACGTATCTAAAAACGAACGACCTAAAATGAGAGGAACTTGAGGATCCGTGGGAATATCGACAACGATAAAGTCTACCGGATAATAGAACTTTCCCACTTTCACAAAAACGTCTTCCACCAATCCACATGCGGGAATCGTGGAATGGTCGGCCAACTCGATAGACATTAGTGAAGGAGTAAGATTAGGAAGATTGAGCGACTTGAAGATTGCAAGTGGCATCAAGGTAATACTAGCACCAAGATTGGCCAAGGCATAGCATTCTTCCATATCTTGGATTGCACAAGGGATCAAGAATTTACCGGGATCACCGACTTTTTGAGGTATGCGGTTAAGATAAACCGATGAACAACTAGACAATTGTTGCAATTTCTCCTTGTTGTTCAACATACTCTTGAAGTTAGCGGCAAATCGAGGCATCATGACCAAAGCATCGGCAAAACTCACATTAAAATGAACGTCACGAAACATTTTCATAAAAAGCTCAAATTGGTAATTATCGCGCTCTTGACGTTTCTCCTTTCTAAGTCTCGATGGATAGGGCAATGGTGGTGTGGGTTGAGGCATAGGCATAGCCTTTGGAATCTCGGGTTACAAATGTGGTAATGGGTCAACCGTAGGTGTGGCATGAGCGGTACTTCGTGGGATTGGGACATGCTCCTTTTCGACCACCACCTCAGGTTCTTCCTCAATTGCATCCTCCGTATGAGCAATTTGTTGAGGAGTCGGTTCCTTAAGTGTCTTACCACTACGTATGGTAATCACTTTCATCTCTCCCTTAGAGTTCGATATGGTGTTGCTAGGAAGACTACTCGAAGACGGTTTACACATAATAGCCTCAAACATAGATTAAATCTTATCCTCAAACATGGATTGCCTCTCCTCGGCCTTAATCATCTCTTGTTTTATTTCATGTTTCCCTTTTCCAATTTTTGTTGGTTTTGTTGTAACCTAGGTACATTCCCTTCAATTTTGTTTGTATGGATTTTAAGCTCATTTGCTAACTCATTTTTCAACTCCTTCTTCAAGTCTTTCTTAAACTCGGATCTTAGGCTAATGATTTCTCTTTGAATGTTGTCAAACCTAGCATCGTTTCCATTAACGTATTCAACAAATTCATTTGGAAGATCTTTTAAAGTTTGCAAACCCTTGTTGTTGTTTTGAAAATCATTGTTTTGATTTTTGTTTGAAACTTGATTATTAGCCCCTTGATTCCCATAGTTTCCTTTGTAATAGTTTTTACAACCAACTTGATTGTTTCGATAGTTGTTGTTAGCATTTTGATTGGAAGCAAAACCCGGTGGAGTCAATTGAGTAGTGCGGGTAACTTGACCGTTTTAGTTGTAAGTTCCCGTGGCCGCGTAGGCACTCGAAGTGTTACCACCATTGGTAATGCACTCGGAGAAATCATGACCTCCACCACAATACATACATGAAACCTCAACCGCTTTAGCCGTAGCGGGAACACTTTGTTCTCCAACTTTGAATTCAATTAAAAGACCTTTAAGCTTATCAAAGATTTTGTTTTCCAAGTGTTGGGAATAAATTAAGGCCAGATCACTTGAGCGCTGACAAGAGTAAAACAAGCGTTGACAAGAACAAAACAAGCGCTGACAGCTCAAGCGTTGACAAGATAAAGTCAAGCGTTGACACATTGAAGACAAGCACTGATGGAAAGATATACTCTACGCGTTTATTGTATTCTAGATTACTTCTAGTAAAGATAGGAACAACAATGTATTTTCTATATTTATCTTTACCTAGAATAGCTGATACGTAGATTATTGTACAGGGCTTCTTATGTCTATAAAAGAAGACCTTTAGGTTAATGTTTCATATAAGTTTTCATTCGTAAACTACTTTCATTGTAAGCAAGTTTGATATCATTAATCAAAGTGAAAGTTTGTTTATAGCATTGTATGTTCTTGTTTAAGTGTTAAATTCCGCATAACACTTAAATTCATAAGCATATACAAAGGTTTCTCTAAGTGTATTACTTGATCTAATCTCGTATACATAAAGCTAAATCGATCTAAGTTTGGGATCAACAAGTGGTATCAGAGCTTGTTGAGGAACTTTTGATCTTAAAGAACACAAGAACCCTAAAAATCATCAAAACCCTAATTTTCTCAAAAACCCTAACAACATCATTTCTGAAGCAATAACCTCCTCCTCCTCATCTTTACCAAACATCAAGATTCCCATGCTTGATGCAACCAACTTTGATTTGTGGAAATTCAACTTTGAGCAATATCTGGGAATCTATGACTACACACTCTGGGAGGTTATTGAATATGGAAACACATTCAATAAAGCCCAAAAGATTGCTAATGTTATTGCTCAAAGATCAGCTGTTGCTGGATGTTCTGAAGAGGATAAGAGAGAAAAACCTGGAGATGGTAGAGCTGTGGCTGCTGATGACATAGCAAAGAAAAGGGTCGACATGAAAGCCCTAAATATTCTGAAAGTCTCTTTGGGACAAGAGAACCAGCATAAATATAGAGGCTATGAATCTGCTAAACCCTTTGGGAAGCTCTTGAAGTTGCATATGGTGGCAATGCAGACACTAAGGAAGAAAAGAAAAAGCAACTCATGCATGATTATGCTGTCTTCAAAGCTCAACCCAATGAGAAACTGAGTAGTGTGAGAAGCAGATTTCTTGATATTACAAGCAAGTTGTCCTTCATGGGGACACAACTTGGTGATGTTGACATTAATGCTACCTTTCTTAAAAGTCTTGGTGAGGCATGGAAGATTGAGGCAAGATCTATTCTTGCCAACAATACTTACAAGAGTTCCTCGTTTGATGACATCTACAACAAACTAAGGCTGTTGGAAGATGAAACTCTTTTAGAGCATGGAAGCAAGTCTACCAACAGTAACATGGCCTTCTTCTCTCATAGTGAAGGTCAATTCAATCAGAAGGACTCTTACATGCATCCAGTTACTGGATCATCATATGTCAGCGCTGGAACAAGTCCTGTCAACGTCTCCTATTCAGACGCTAACACATTCAAGAGTGACTCCCCAAGAGTTAAACCTGCTGGTTTAGATTTGGATACTATATGTGCTTATATTGCTTCTTTGCCCAATGGTTCAGTGATTACATATGAGGACCTTGAGCAGATAAGTGATGAGCACTTGGAAGAGATGGACATTAAGTGGAACATGGGTCTTGCTAGTATAAGAGCAAATAGATGAAACATAAGGTTTAAGAAGAAGATGACCTTTAATGCAAAAGACACAGCTGGATTTGATAAATCCAAAGTTGAATGCTACAACTGTCATCGTATGGGGCACTTCATGAGGGAATGCAGATCTCCTAGAAGATCTGATGCTGGTAAACCCTCAAGTCAAGTTGTCAAAGCTCAGGATTCCAAAGCCATGGTTGCAGTTCAAGGAATTGATGGTATGCGATGGGATTGGAGCTTTCTGGCTAAGAATGTTGAAGAGGATAAAGCTTTGGTTGCTGTCGTTGAAGAAGAAGAGCATGTTGAATATGCTCTCATGGAACACTCCTCCTCTTCATATGATAATGAGGTATACAATGATGCTTTTTGTAGTAAAGGTTGTAGGTTAAACACTGAGAAACTTAACAAAGAAGTGTTAAGATTAATGAGTGATGTGAGTACTGAAAAGTGCAAACTGTCTAATTACCAAGTAGCTCTCACTCAAACTGAGAAAACCGTTTCTGAATACAAGAAAATGGAATTTGACTTAAAAGATAAAATAAATATCTTAAAACATGAGTTAGAAGCTAGTATGGATATTAGAAACATCATGGAAAGGGTTAATGGTGAGTTACAGGCTAAATTAGATGAGGCCATTAAGAATAAAGACAATGTTGGCCTTAAAATTCAAAGATTTGATAGAGCCATCCAAACCCTAGGAGACTGTGTGGGTAAACAAAGGGAACCTAAGGACATGACTGGGATTGGGATGAATGATTACTCTTTGGTTCCACCACCAGCTGGTGACTTCTATGGTGTCCAACAAAAGGACTTATCTTGGACTGGTTTGCCAGAATTCTAAGAGGAGGAATTTATTCCTCCACCAAGAGTTGTCACTCCAGTTGAAGAGTACCAACAAAAGTTGACTGATCTGAATGAATGGAAGAAAGCTAACCCTACTTTGTTTGTTAAGGGTGGCTTACTATGTGAAAGTCCCAATGGGTCAACTCCCATTAAGGTTACAAACCCAGTCACTGGTAAAGCTGTTGACCTAGGCTCAAACACTGATAGAAAACCTAGCATTAAATATGCAGAGATGTATAGGAATACTAGGTCACCCAAGAGCCAAGTTAGCAATAATGGAACAGGCTTCTTCGCTTCTAGACCTAAGGTTGTGTCTAGAAAAGCTTGTTACACTTGTGGTAGCTTTTCACACTTGGCATACAAGTGTGTCAACGCTCCCAAAGCCAGCGCTGACAGGAACAATTTCAGCGCTGACAGGAACAAAGTCAACGTTGTTAGGAAGTCAGACGTTGTCAGACCCAAACCTTGTGTGCAGCAAAGTCCACAAGTGATTAGACCTGCCCCATTCTTTACTAGAGGGTCTAACACTCATGGACAAAGACCATTTCAAAAGACAAACACCTGGTCTAATAGGCAATGGGTTTCTGTAGCAAACCCTAGGTTCAACGCTGACAAGGGTAATTTCAGCGTTGACAAGACTAATTCCAACGCTGACAGAAACGTGACCAGACCTAAATATTTGCAACCACAGGGTAAGAGGTCCAAATCTTCTTCAAGCTTAACATGGAGACCCAAGAAAGATCAAAACCATAATGATAATGGGATTTCAATGACCTGCAACAGATTTAATTACATTTCAAAGGTCATTACAAAACCTATTGGGGTTAACTGGGTATTTCATCCTAAGAAGGATGAGAATGGGGTTGTTGTGAGAACTAAGTCTGTTATTATTGAACAACTAGATGAATCCAAGTCTTTTAAGACTTGGGTTCCCAAATAAAACTAATTTGTTTTCTTTATGTGTAGGGCATTCAAAGACAGGTCAATGATTATGGATATTGGGATAGTGGATGCTCAAGGCACATGACAGGGAAGGAAGACTATTTAACTAACTTCACTCCCATTAAAGATGGTGATAAGGTTTACTTTGGAGGCGGATATGGTACTATCACAGGCAAAGGAACCCTTCTCACCAAGAATTTGCATTTTGAAAACATCTTTCTGGTAAAAGAACTTGATTACAACCTTTTTAGTGTATCACAAGTTTGTGATAACAAAAATAAAGTTCTGTTTACTGATACTGAGTGTTTGGTGTTAAGCAAGGATTTTAAGATCCCTGATGAGAAATATATTGAGTATAGAACACCTAGGCATAAACACATATACAATCTGAATTTGAATGGGATTAAAATGAACAATAATATGTCTTGTTTTTATGCTAAAGCCTTAGTAGATGAAAGTAATTTATGGCACAGGAGACTAGGGCACATAAATTTTAAAAATATAAATAGACTTGTGAGACTTGGTTTGGTTGATGGTTTGCCTGAGAAGGCCTTCCACAATGACCACTCTTGTGTTGCATGTCTTAAAGGCAAGCAACACAAGGTCTCATTCAAGTCCAAACAGGTGCATACTAGTTCTAGACCTCTTCATATGCTACACATGGACCTCTTTGGTCCAACCAATATAGAAAGTTTGAATGGTAAGTCATATTGCTTTGTTATCACAGATGACTTCTATAGGTTTACTTGGACATTATTTCTAGCTATGAAGAGTGACACAGCTGATATTCTAATTGATTTAATCACTCAGATTGAAAAGAGGTCTGGCAATGAGGTTAAAATGCTTAGGAGTGATAATGGTGGTGAATTTAGGAATAAGAAGCTAGATGATTTCTGTGCCAGGAAAGGAATTACTAGGCAATTTAGTATTGCTAGAACCCCACAACAAAATGGGGTTGCTGAGAGGAAAAATAGAACCCTAATTAAAGCAGCCAGAACAATGTTGGCTGATGCTCATTTTCCTATAGCCTTTTGGGCTGAGGCTGTTAATACAGCTTGTTATGTTCAAAATAGAGCATTGGTTAACAAAATTCAGAATAAAACACCTTATGAGTTGCTTTGAGGAAGAAAACCTAATATTGGTTTTCTCAGACCTTTTGGTTGTCATGTAGTAGTTTTGGACACTAGTGATGCCTTAGGTAAATTTAGTGGAAAAGGTGATGAAGGCTACTTCATGGGGTACTCAGTGCAGAGCAAGGGATATAGGGTTTATCTTAAAGAGGAAAAACGTATACTTGAAAGAGTACATGTTAGGTGTAACACCCCCAAATTTATACAACTCAATACAGCGGAAGACTAGTTGGTGTTACGGGATAGCACATTACTCACATCATAGACAACGCATAAAAATCGCGTCGTTTAATAATAAATCATTTCCATTCATAAACATTAAAGTTACATCGGTCCCAAGTCATATTATTTCATACAAAGTTTTACAAAGTATTTGAATGGAAAAATATTGTTTATGTGCGGGCCATGAATTCTTGTCGTCTTCCCGAGAATTACCTTCAAGTACCTGAGATAAGACATGTTAAAAGAAAAGGTCAGCGATAACGCCGAGTGAATTCATAGAGTTTAATAAAATCCATCAATATAATATCAGTATAAAATTATTACTGAAAATCATTCTGTACAAATCTTTGTATTAGGCCATAAAATAGCCAAAGTCATTTTTATACAAATCCTTGTCGAAAATCATAATATAGGCATTTGCCTTAAAAATCATTATACGAGCCAATGTCGTAAAAACATCATACAGTACGTCTTATGACGTTGTATCAAAATAAAAACCATTATATGAATATGGTTATGAAAACCAAAATACAAACATAATATCAATAGTATGACCCTGTATTGCTAGTCAGGCAATACATCGTAATTCGGAGCGTCTATTAGTATTTCGTTAATTCGGATTATTATAAGCCGCATGACATTGTTACCTTACTAAACCAACAACGGGTAGCTAACCCGATACCAATTTTGCCCATCTAAAGTAGCGTGTCGTCACAAAGGTCACGCTATGGAAATCTTCTCATACATTAATTCGCTTACCAATCAATGTGGCACGACGGGGATCAACCGTCAAGGCGCGAACTGGGGTGATCGTCCCCAAATAGTACTATTAAATGCATAAGCGTCTACCAACTCCCGGTAGTTCACAATTCATGCTAATGGGACTTTTAGTGACATAACTTAACTTTAATAATCCATTTAATTTTATCTATCGGGTCCATTAATCATTTATCGGGTCATACAATCGGGTCATTCAATCATTCGGGTCCAAAATCAATAAACAAACAATCGGGACAAATGGTGTCCAAACTTTTATAAAAACTAACATGTTATCTCCCTCGCGGGTTTATAAAGCATTTATAAAACATTTAAAAGAGTGCGAGGCTATGAACTCACGTTGATGTGGGAAGGCGGGTTATCGGCAATTCGGACGTACGGTACGTGCTTCAATCACGGAAACCTAGACAAATAATAATCGGTCTTAGACGTTTGTACAATGACTTTATAAGATATCAATTATGTATACATATGATGATTATATATATATGATGATCAAGTGGGTTTACATATCCTCATTTACTCATTTTTGTGTTATGTGTCGATAACTTTTATACTAGTTTTCTCGTTTTACCTATTTACGTGTTTTAGGTCCAATAAGCCTATTATAAGTTATTTAACTTATTTTAATCCATTTTGTACTTATATTATCAGTACTTAAACTTTACAAGTTGGGCCCAAATGGGTTAAGCCCAATAAGTTCTTTTTACAAGTTTTTATCTTATTTAGTCCAATTATTAGTCCAATATGCTTAATTAGCTCGTAAATGTCCGTATGCCCTATAGTTCGGGTTTTATCGGTTTTTACTTGTTATACATGTCTATATATCAGTATATAATTTTTATAAAGTTTTCATTAGACGGGTCCAACCATCTAAGTTTTATTTAACAAAAACGTTAATTTTACGGCAATAGCCGAAAAAGTCGTAAAAATCATGTTTATAGTTTTTATTACTTATAAACATTATTTCACCACCATTTATATAATTTATCCATTTGATTACCCTTTTATATATATTTATATAAATAAGTTTTATAAGTTAGTGGGTTTTTATTTTACATTTTATATATTAAAATGTGAGTGCTTATATAATATTATTATTCTTTAATTTCCAAAAATCTGATTTTTAACTTCATCTTCACCAAAACTGCCATATCTTGAGTTCGATATGGAGATAGAAGCTCAAATTTTTATCACATAAACTAAATGATATGTGCTACATTTAACTCTTCTATAGCTTCTGTTGAATCATCTTCTAAATATTTTCTAAAAATCGTCCAAAACAGTAACCTCAGATTTATACCCTAAACTTGTTTTGATCATATCTCACTCATTACAATGATTCCATTGCATGGCCAACTCTCACATGTGTACAAGATATATATCTTACTGTAAATCCATTAATCTATGCCATTTTTATCAGTTTACCACTTGATTCTTTACTGTTTTATACAGCCAACACATTTAAACAAGATTTTAGCCTTGTTTCTTGTAGTTTTTCACCTTTTTATCCATGATTATCAACAACAAATCCCCACATAACATTTTTATCATCATATAATCATCATAAATATATACAATAGGAAATAAATACATGATTACATAAACAAAAATAACAAGAAGATGAGGAGGACAATCTTTATACCACCAAGTTGATGTAGGTTATGATTTGGACATGGTTTTTGTTGGAGAAACTTGTGAATAATCATGACCATCTTCAAGGCCACCATGCTCCATGAACTCCTTGTGGAAAATCAGCCTCAAGACACCAAGGAACTCCTCCATGGATGTTATAATCACCACCATTCAAGAGAGCTTCAAAAGGGCTTCAACATGTGTATGAATAACACATGATTTCATGGATGAAATTGATCAAAATGGTGTTTTAGGGTGAAGAATGGGACGTCACTTTTTGAGAGAGATGAGAGAAATGTGTAGTTGTTTGCATGTTGAAATGGTGGTATGTGAAGGTTTTGATGGTTTTGTTATAAGGTAAGCTTAACTAGTAAGCTTAGTTAGACAAGTGTAAAGTAACTAGCTAACTAAATGACACCTTATGGTGTGTTAGTTAACTTAGGCCGGTTTTGGGAGTGGGGTGGGACAAGTGTCCCACTTGTCTCATCCCATTTATTTACGGGTACTCCTCGATTCTAGTTTCCTCGATTTACGTGCCCTCGGGTCGTTTTACGAAAAACGTTTTTATAAATTATGAATCAACGTCACAAAACGAATCCAATGAAAATTGTTTCATCAAAAACGGAGTTCGAAATCGTAAATACGTAATCCTAAGGTTTCCGGTTTAGTCGTAAAGGACGTTAAAATAAAATCGTAAGTCCTAATCTTTTCTCGTAAATTTGTGAGTTTATGAACTAACACAAATTTAAAACTCCAAAATAATATTCACGGATAAATTTATTTTCTGAAATGTCGGACTGTCACCAAAGACGGTGTATGTAAACGTAAGCACGTAACGTTGAATCCTCCGGTTTAGACGTAGTCGATGCTACTCCAAGACGTAAGTCCAAATTTCTTCCTCAAAAATATGTGAGTTCATATTGTATCATTAAAATAATATTTTCAAATAATATTTGAGAATAAAATATCAATCGTAAATTGACGGATTGTCACAGCATTTACCCCTAAACAGGATCTTTGTCCTCAAAGATCATCTTACCTTACTACTCGCTTCTTATAGAGTTAAAGCCATGTGGGTATTTCCTCCACACTCGGTCTTTTCTCACAAGTGTAATCCATTATAATACGCGAGTTTCATCAAACATAACTACGGGAATAAGATCAGGCTTAATGTTGACTTACTTCTCTATCCATGATGTTCACGGGTTTCTGATGAATGCAACTTTTCGCCGATCTAAGCTTTACTAAGAACAATCAGATTTTCGCTTGATAGATATTCCATCAAGTTCGATATACGAAACATAATTCACGCAGTCTTTGAAGTCCTAGGGTAGATCCAGCTTATATGCCTTTCAAACCAATCTTTTATATCATCGCAATGGTCCCATACAACGGGGACTTATATCCCATGATTTGTCAGATCATGAATTCATTTTTCCAACTTTAAAAATTGTGGCATAACTTCGCTACCCATTTGGCACTTCAAGATCTATATTTCACATTCACATAACTTCTTTCCTACTACCGGCTGTCAATAACCAAATCCTAATTTCAACAATCATTTCAGATCTCGCGGGTCGGGTATCTTACAAGGATAGGTTCGCCATCATAGGAAACCTTAAACCTAAAAGACATGTCCAACTCACAATGGGTGTATGTCGGGTGTCTTCATCTCAACTCCTGCTTAAAGATGCTCTAATATGGATCCTAACAAGATTTGATCTCAATCCTAATACGATGATTATCAATGATAATCTCTCCAAAGGAAAACGATTATACGGTCTATTACCAAAGGTTAATCATTCAAACATAGAACAGCGCTTATATTACTTTGTATCGTTACTTTACCGTGTCCCTTCGATTGGGGTGGTACATAGTACTCTCATCAAGGTTCGTTCTCAATGATTTCTGAGCAATTCTCTAGAAATTCGATGCGAAGAGAGGATCTTGATAAAGATGTTTGATACAGGCACACTATGTTTACATAACTCTTTTGCATTTATCATTAACGGGAATGATATTAGCAGATTTGGTCAGTCTGTCGACGATGACCCAAATCGAATCAAATTCAGATGATGACCTTTGCAATAGCTAAACGTTTACTAATGTATGAGGCGGTGTCTGCCTTCATAATTGCCATCAGTACAACCTCTTCAGACAAAGATACATTAAGTCATAAAATGACTTAAATAGAATACTTATACTTACAAATTCCAACATAACTATATCTCACAATCCTCCATATTTAGACAATCACATGTGATCTTTTAAAAATATTTAACGCCATTGGCTTCTCAAATCTGTTGGTTCACATTAGCCGTGAAACCCTTCACTATTTATATTATCCTTTTTACAAACATCGTTTATTTTTATATTGTTCGGCAATGTATTTTTGCACCTTCATTATTAAGGAACACGTCCTAACTGGTTCTTTATCTTTTCTACATAATGTGTCAGTATCTACATTCACTTTTCCAGATAAATAATTATCATGTCCACAATTTACTCAGATATTCTTTCTATATTATGCGTCAGAAATTTCGTTCACTTTCCTCATGAAATAAATATCATAACCGTATTTATTCAAAATCTTTCTTCATATCTTTTATGTTTCAGTTTCGTCTCAACTATCATTTTTATCAGTCTTTCTCAATCCGGCGTCTAAAGCGTCGATAATTATTATATGTAAATTGAATAATTATCAGTTAATTTTTATGAAGCGTAAACGTAAAAGTTTTAAATTTCTTAGTTCGGCCAATTATATAAAATGTTCAAAATAAATTTGAGTTTAATTATCAAGATTTTTGTTGATTTATCGAAAATAATTAAAATATTTAATAAGATCCGAAAATGTTCGAGAAATCTTTGTTTATATTTTGGTCAAAATTTTCTTAGTTGAAAAGCAAAATTTGTTGTTTCAAATTTCAAGTTATGGTTTAAATGGTTTTCCTCAATCCTTTTTAAGTTATCTGGAGGTATACACAAACATTTACCCCTAAACAGAAGTTTAGTTAAATGGTTTGTGTATAAGGGAATAATCCCTTAAAATCCTTTGCTAAAATATTTGTCAAAACATATTTCCATTTCTTTTTGGTAAAATCCAAAGTCTTAAAAGGGCTCTTAATTTTTGAAGAGTCAATATATGCATACATCTTACCATTATTAATCCAACGGCCATTTTATGTAAAGGATTAAGTTTTAAATCACATGTTAATTATTCAAGGTACATGTTTTCATTGTTCGGCCAATTCAGGACAATCTATAATTAATTATTAACTCATTATTATTCTTATATACAAACAAATGGTCCTCAATGATCACGAGCATGAATTTATCAAATCACAGCCTACACACGTGATTCACCAAATTTATGAATGCTACATGTGTGTTAGTCAATCCAAACGACATCACGTGAAACTCATAACGTTCATTACAAGTACCGAATGTAGTGATTGGAATAAATAATCTTCTTCGCGGAAACGAAGTTGATAATAACCATGTCGTGGATCAAATCTTTAAAACATACGCTAGAACCTTGTAAATGATCGAACAAATCTTCCATTTCGAGTTATGGATATCGTTTTCGATTGTCAATTTACTCAGTCACAGTAATCTATAAATATAAGGAAAGATAACACCATAGCTCTTCAGGATGACAGGCTTGGTATAATAAAATCTTTCTCCGACAACTTTCTCAGTTGTACGGTAATTCCTTAAATTCAGATGGTGCTGACGTACAGTGCACAAGCGACAAGTGCAGTACCGGAAATATAATCAATACCAGTTTCAACTTGCCTTAATGGCGAAAGTCTAGGTAATTCATCAACAAATACTTCCTAAAGTTTCAGATAACCGAAACATCTTTTAATAAATTCATATTAAGTTATTCTAGATTACAATATCTATAACTAGTTCACAACCATTCATGGTATACTTTCAAGTCTAAATACAGGATATGACCATCCACCGAGAATTATTTAGATTACTTTTGATAATCAACATCTTATATTTTAGGGAATTCTACTCGAGTTCCCGTCAATTAAGACAATGTCGTCATGTCATAATCAATCAATCCATTCTACTGGCATTTCCAACTTTCCAGTTTCATTGCCGTTGATAAGATGTGAACTTCTCAAAAGACTAATAATAACTCATAATCCTTCACAAATTCAAGGATATCAGGAGACATAACTAAGAGTAAGGTCAACGCAAAATCTATGCGAGAGAATTTCAAATCAGATACAGACGAAAACACTTAACGAATATGAATATATTCCATGTTTTCATAATTTGAGTACGCATTCGAAAGCTCCTCGGATCGTTACCCAGGTCATTCAAATGAAATCAAATAAAAAGAAATGATAAGAACGTCAATACATCCCATCGGGTATCAACACTCGATAATTAAATACTTTTCCTAAGAATCTCACTACGGGAGAATTGGACAAGAAGGGAATATCAATTGTCAAATAAGACAATTTCCACAAATGAGTAAATTCAACTCAGAAGAATAGATGCTACAGGCACATATGTAGGTGTCCCTAACATTATGACCTTATTTTCACTTCTTGCAGATCTCATAAATTTTAATCTTTCACAATCTTCAAAGAAAATGTAGTATTTATTCATTAGTTTTATGGTGACTACTAATCACTCTTGCATGGTCCATTCCAAATTGTATGTAGGCGCGCAACTATATACAATTTCAAGATTAACGATGCAATACTCAGTTCGTCAAAATTTTATTATCCATGTTTATAGTAAAAACGTTTTCATGCTTAATTCTTAGATAAGAATCAAGAATAAATTTACAAAGATTTTCCTTGTTACGAAAACAATTAAGTTTTTCCAAGATATTTCATAATCAACTTTATTTCGATAACAATCACTTATAAATCTTAATTTGATTAATCCTTATAGTAATGGAAATTCAATTTTTCTCAATGGATACTGTTTTAACTTATAAAAACAATGTGTGATCTGCAAAAGAGTGATGAAAGCTTGTTCACCAAGAACTAACTATAATATGATAGGAAATGAGCTTTAGCCAAATAATCATGAGGTTCATGACCTTGATGGCACTCACGAAGAATGATTCACAACGTAACTCAAATCAAGATGAGTACTTGTTCAATGGTTGCATCACTAATGGGAGCATTAGGATGAAGCAATAAGAGATAGATATTATCGATACATGTAGAATTTAGCAATCAAAGGTAGTCTTTTCATTAATCACAAACAAGTCAATTTGTACCGTAACACGTTATGTGTCACTATGTCATACAATTCCAAGATCTCATCCTATCAACTGATGTCTCAGTTAGGTTAGGGATTATTTTTAAAAGATACCACAATGAATACTAATCTACAAGAGTCATTAGGTGTTCCACATGTCCCAGAAGATCCATCGGTCTCAATTCAGAAGAAGATTTCTTCAATTTATTTCTCGGACACTGGGCATCCTCGTTAGTGGACAATGGTCTAGGAACAACCCTTAACACGAATCAACAATCAATTAAATCCTTATAATTCAATCACAAAACTTAACGACTTATATTAACAATCTCATATTCCATACAGGTTAAATTTTACTTTATTCAAATTTCAACCAATTTTATACTCAATTCAATATCCTACCTCATTATCCAATACTTCAACCTTATTCTTCGGCCTTGTAAAGGCAATAAAAGCTCAATTATGATCAATACTTAATTTCCAATCCTATAGCTCTTACAACAACAATTATCAAATGAGTCACTAGTATGAAATGACTCACACATTCAATTAGACTTCTCGGAAAGGTATTAGTGGCATGAGGCCTTTGGGTAATGGTTCCAATGACAGCCTCAAGTGCAACATTCACCCTTTCGATTTCAATTTAACAATTGGATGACAACGAATCAGATGACATCTTTCTAGGTGGTAACGTTTTGTCAAACTCTACTCTATAAGAAAAGATCGTCATGACATCGATATCAGATTTAATCTCGCCAATTCTTTTTCAATATCACAATCAACTACTATCTATATTTCTACGAATATCAACCATTTGTTGGGATTATAGATACCCACAACTTGGTTTAGATCTAGGATAGCTAGAATTCCTACGAGAATAGCTTCGATTAATTTACTAGGGGATTTAGGGTATATTGTGACAATCTACGTCGTATAAATACGTCGTATAAATACCTCGTATAAATATCAAAATAATCATTAAACAATCATGTAATAAAATTACATCATATATATATATATATATATATATATATATATATATATATATATATATATATATATATATATAATCCAAGTTATATATATATATTAAAATAACAATTCTCAGTCTGACCTTGTCGGTAACTCGGGAATTCTTCGACACCGTTATAGTCAAAAGATTTTTAGACATTTTTAGAAAAATGTTTATGGTTAAAAGATTTTGAAAAGTTTTATTCAAAACCTTAGTTTTAAAAATCTTTCGTTCTCTATAACGAGAGCTCTGGTACCAAACTGTAACACCCCCAAATTTATACAACTCAATACAGCGGAAGACTA
Organism: Glebionis coronaria; assembly: GCA_025667525.1. Taxonomy (NCBI): domain Eukaryota; kingdom Viridiplantae; phylum Streptophyta; class Magnoliopsida; order Asterales; family Asteraceae; genus Glebionis; species Glebionis coronaria. The sequence continues at coordinate 358,547,423 of CM046877.1, forward strand.
GTTGGTGTTACGGGATAGCACATTACTCACATCATAGACAACGCATAAAAATCGCGTCGTTTAATAATAAATCATTTCCATTCATAAACATTAAAGTTACATCGGTCCCAAGTCATATTATTTCATACAAAGTTTTACAAAGTATTTGAATGGAAAAATATTGTTTAAGTGCGGGCCATGAATTCTTGTCGTCTTCCCGAGAATTACCTTCAAGTACCTGAGATAAGACATGTTAAAAGAAAAGGTTAGCGATAACGCCGAGTGAATTCATAGAGTTTAATAAAATCCATCAATATAATATCAGTATAAAATTATTACTGAAAATCATTCTGTACAAATCTTTGTAATAGGCCATAAAATAGCCAAAGTCATTTTTATACAAATCCTTGTCGAAAATCATAATATAGGCATTTGCCTTAAAAATCATTATACGAGCCAATGTCGTAAAAACATCATACAGTACGTCTTATGACGTTGTATCAAAATAAAAACCATTATATGAATATGGTTATGAAAACCAAAATACAAACATAATATCAATAGTATGACCCTGTATTGCTAGTCAGGCAATACATCGTAATTCGGAGCGTCTATTAGTATTTCGTTAATTCGGATTATTATAAGCCGTATGACATTGTTACCTTACTAAACCAACAACGGGTAGCTAACCCGATACCAATTTTGCCCATCTAAAGTAGCGTATCGTCACAAAGGTCACGCTATGGAAATTTTCTCATACATTAATTCGCTTACCAATCAATGTGGCACGACGGGGATCAACCGTCAAGGCGCGAACTGGGGTGATCGTCCCCAAATAGTACTATTAAATGCATAAGCGTCTACCAACTCCCGGTAGTTCACAATTCATGCTAATGGGACTTTTAGTGACATAACCTAACTTTAATAATCCATTTAATTTCATCTATCGGGTCCATTAATCATTTATCGGGTCATACAATCGGGTCATTCAATCATTCGGGTCCAAAATCAATAAACAAACAATCGGGACAAATGGTGTCCAAACTTTTATAAAAACTAACATGTTATCTCCCTCGCGGGTTTATAAAGCATTTATTAAACATTTAAAAGAGTGCGAGGCTATGAACTCACGTTGATGTGGGAAGGCGGGTTATCGGCAATTCGGACGTACGGTACGTGCTTCAATCACGGAAACCTAGACAAATAATAATCGGTCTTAGACGTTTGTCCAATGACTTTATAAAATATCAATTATGTATACATATGATGATTATATATATATGATGATCAAGTGGGTTTACATATCCTCATTTACTCATTTTTGTGTTATGTGTCGATAACTTTTATACTAGTTTTCTCGTTTTACCTATTTACGTGTTTTAGGTCCAATAAGCCTATTATAAGTTATTTAACTTATTTTAATCCGTTTTGTACTTATATTATAAGTACTTAAACTTTACAAGTTGGGCCCAAATGGGTTAAGCCCAATAAGTTCTTTTTACAAGTTTTTATCTTATTTAGTCCAATTATTAGTCCAATATGCTTAATTAGCTCGTAAATGTCCGTATGCCCTATAGTTCGGGTTTTATCGGTTTTTACTTGTTATACATGTCTATATATCAGTATATAAGTTTTATAAAGTTTTCATTAGACGGGTCCAACCATCTAAGTTTTATTTAACAAAAACGTTAATTTTACGGCAATAGCCGAAAAAGTCGTAAAAATCATGTTTATAGTTTTTATTACTTATAAACATTATTTCACCACCATTTATATAATTTATCCATTTGATTACCCTTTTATATATATTTATATAAATAAGTTTTATAAGTTAGTGGGTTTTTATTTTACATTTTATATATTAAAATGTGAGTGCTTATATAATAGTATTATTCTTTAATTTCCAAAAATCTGATTTTTAACTTCATCTTCACCAAAACTGCCATATCTTGAGTTCTATATGGAGATAGAAGCCCAAATCTTTATCACATAAACTAAATGATATGTGCTACATTTAACTCTTCTATAGCTGCTATTGAATCATCTTCTAAATATTTTCTAAAAATCGTCCAAAACAGTAACCTCAGATTTATACCCTAAACTTGTTTTGATCATATCTCACTCATTACAATGATTCCATTGCATGGCCAACTCTCACATGTGTACAAGACATATATCTTACTGTAAATCCATTAATCTATGCCATTTTTATCAGTTTACCACTTGATTCTTTACTGTTTTATGCAGCCAACATATTTAAACAAGATTTTAGCCTTGTTTCTTGTAGTTTTTCACCTTTTTATCCATGATTATCAACAATAAATCCCCACATAACATTTTTATCATCATATAATCATCATAAATATATACAATAGGAAATAAATACATGATTACATAAACAAAAATAACAAGAAGATGAGGAGGACAATCTTTATACCACCAAGTTGATGTAGGTTATGATTTGGACATGGTTTTTGTTGGAGAAACTTGTGAATAATCATGACCATCTTCAAGACCACCATGCTCCATGAACTCCTTGTGGAAAATCAGCCTCAAGACACCAAGGAACTCCTCCATGGATGTTATAATCACCACCATTCAAGAGAGCTTCAAAAGGGCTTCAACATGTGTATGAATAACACATGATTTCATGGATGAAATTGATCAAAATGGTGTTTTAGGGTGAAGAATGGGACGACACTTTTTGGGAGAGATGAGAGAAATGTGTAGTTGTTTGTATGTTGAAATGGTGGTATGTGAAGGTTTTGATGGTTTTGTTGTAAGGTAAGCTTAACTAGTAAGCTTAGTTAGACAAGTGTAAAGTAACTAGCTAACTAAATGACACCTTATGGTGTGTTAGTTAACTTAGCCGGTTTTGGGAGTGGGGTGGGACAAGTGTCCCACTTGTCTCATCCCATTTATTTACGGGTACTCCTCGATTCTAGTTTCCTCGATTTGCGTGCCCTCGGGTCGTTTTAGGAAAAACGTTTTTATAAATTATGAATCAACGTCACAAAACGAATCCAATAAAAATTGTTTCATCAAAAACGGAGTTCGAAAACGTAAATACGTAATCCTAAGGTTTCCGGTTTAGTCGTAAAGGACGTTAAAATAAAATCGTATGTCCTAATCTTTTCTCGTAAATTTGTGAGTTTATGAACTAACACAAATTTAAAACTCCAAAATAATATTCACGGATAAATTTATTTTCTGAAATGTCGGACTGTCACCAAAGACGGTGTATGTAAACGTAAGCACGTAACGTTGAATCCTCCGGTTTAGACGTAGTCGATGCTACTCCAAGACGTAAGTCCAAATTTCTTCCTCAAAAATATGTGAGTTCATATTGTATCATTAAAATAATATTTTCAAATAATATTTGAGAATAAAATATCAATCGTAAATTGACGGATTGTCACATTAGGTTTTTAGAAAATAAACCTAGTGATCCTGAAAGTGGTCCTAATTGGTTGTTTGACTTGGAACCCTTATCTAGAACTTTAAATTATATGCCTATCACTAATCCAGACATTGTGAAGTTAGCTTCAAATGTTGTGGAGGAACAAGTTGTTTATGTTTCAGGTACACAGGTTCATGAAAAGGTTGGATCACAAGCAGAAAAGGCATCTCCTATACTAGAATATGTCACAATTCCCATTTAGACAGATGCTTTTGCTGCTGCTGCTGGTGGTAAAGATAATGGTGGTTTCCAAGTACCACCAGATACAAACATGCATGGTCCTTCAGGTGCTGACAAAGGCAAATCTAGCGCTGACAAGACCAATTCAGATGTTGATAGTTCAGACGTTGACAACAACAGTTCAAGCGTTGTTAGCCCAAGCGCTGACAATCAAGATTCAGGCGTTGACAACACCTCTGCACATCTTTTCTCTTCCACTTTTGAACAAGGTGAACCTTCCAATTCATATGAAGAAGGTCATCCTTATGTTGATATAAGAGAGTCTGATGAAGAAGATATTGGCAACATGGAGAATGAAGTTGAAGATACCAGACTTTTTGAGGGAGGAGTACTTACTTCAGTCATGAAGAATCATCCTCCTTCTCAAATCATTGGTCATGTTAATACTCCAGTTCAGACTAGAAGATCTCATCAAGGTCTTGGTGGGTTTATTGCCAATATACACAAGAAGGTTGATACCCCTCTTGTGCAAGCATGTTTGTTTGCCTGTTTTCTGTCACAACAGGAAACCAAGAAAATATTTGATGCTCTCAAAGAACCAAGTTGGGTGGAAGCAATGCAGGATGAGCTTCACCAATTTGCAATTCAAGATGTTTGGGAGCTGGTTGACTGTCCCAGATATGTCAGACCTATAGGGACAAGATGGGTTCTTAGGAACAAGAGAGATGAAAGAGGCATTGTGGTCAGAAACAAGGCAAGGTTAGTGGCTCAGGGATATACACAAGAGGAGGGGATAGACTATGAGGAGGTTTTTGCACCAGTTGCAAGGATTGAAGCTATTAGGATTTTTCTAGCCTATGTATCCTGCATGGGCTTTACAGTCTATCAAATGGATGTCAAGAGTGCCTTGCTCTATGGAACTATTGTTGAGGAAGTATATGTAATGCAGCCTCCTGGTTTTGAGGATCCAGAGCATCCAGATAAAGTGTATAGAGTCAAAAAGGCTATGTATGGCCTTCATCAAGCCCCTAGAGCATGGTATGGTACTTTGTCTACCTATTTGGTGGACAATGGATTCAAGAGGGGCACCATAGATCAGACACTGTTTACAAAGAAGAAAGGCAAGGATGTGTTGCTTGTCCAAGTCTATGTTGATGATATCATTTTTGGGTCTACTGATCCAAAGATGAGTGAGGATTTCTCTAAGATTATGACAGACAAATTCAAGATCAGTGCTATAGGGGAGATGAACTTATTTCTTGGTTTACATGTTCAGCAGAAAGAAGATGGTATCTTCATCTCCCAGGATAAATATGTGGCTGAGATCTTGAAGAAGTTTGGCTTTTCTCCACATGAAAAGAGGGCTACTACTCCTATGGATAGAGAACACCCTTGGGGAAAGATTGGAGATGGGAAGGATGTTGATGTCAGGCACTATAGATCCATGATTGGATCCTTGATGTATCTTACTGCCTCCAGACCTGACATCATGTTTGCTGTGTGTGCTTGTGCACGCCATCAAGTGACTCCCAAATAATGTCACCTTTATGCTGTGAAGAGGATCTTTAGGTACCTAAGATGCTATCCTAGTCTTGGTTTGTGGTACCCAAAGGATTCACCATTGGAGCTGATTGCATATTCAGATAGTGATTATGGAGATGATAAATTTGATAGGAAATCCACAACTGGTGGATGTCAGTTTCTTGGGAGCAGGTTGATATCTTGGCAATGCAAGAAACAAACAGTGGTGGCTAATTCTACAACTGAAGCTGAGTACGTTGCTGCAGCTGCTTGTTGTGGACAAGTTTTGTGGATTCAGAACCAGCTGTTGGACTATGAGTATAATTTCATGCATACAAAGATATTTGTTGACAATAACATCACTTTATGCATCATTAAGAATCCTGTACATCATTCTAAAACTAAACACATAGAAATTAGACACCATTTTATAAGAGATTGCTTTGAAAAAGGTTTAATACAACCAGATAGGGTTGACACTGAAGAAAATATGTCAGATTTACTAACTAAACCTTTTGATGCTGGGAGGTTTCAATACTTGGTAACAAGTATTGGAATGGTCAATCTCACATAATATGTGTTTTGGAGTCTTTTTGTAAAAGTATGTACAGGATGATGCATTGTTATTGGTCTTATGATGATTTAGATTTTCCACTATATTTTTCTAACACTGACAAAGGTTGCTTGAACGATGATAAGTGTTTTTGCAATGTTGTCAGCAATATAATTGTCTAACGCTGACAAAGATTCCCTCAACGCTGTCATGTGTTATCGGGGCGTTGTCAGCAACAATGTTAGTTTGGTGGTTTTCAATCTAAATGTGCAGATGGTGTTAGCAGTATACCATTGGATACAGAGTTGCTTATGGATCAATGGAAAAGCATTTGGACAAGTTTTTATTTATGGATGATGGTTGGAATTTTAAATTCCTATCTTGACATAAATTTTTATGTTCATGCATATTTTGGCAAACTTTTGTATCATAGTTTAAGGGGAGGTTTTAGGAACCTTTAGGATGTTTGGGTATCCATATGATACTCTTATCACAATTCTAGATTGTGTCCACAGGTGAGTATGAGTTAGTCTTACTAAATCACGAGGCACTGTAGCATGCAAAGTTGATATACTATGCATGCTGCCAAGACATTTTTGGCCTAGAATTGGTTGTGGTCTGTTGGGAGACTTGGGAATAATTTTGTTATGGGATTTACCTGGAGGTAACAAGGAATTTTATAAGGTAACTTGGTTGTTAAGAGTTTTGGTTAGCAAGGGACGTTAGAGGACTGTTATGTCTATCTTGCTTAAGCAAGTGTGCATAACTGGACAGTGCTTGCCGCCCTATAATAATTATCATCTTTTTGGTTATCTTCTCTAGGATAAATTACTTTGTTAAGGTCATTTTTCATTTTTAAACATTTTTATTTTTGGACGCTGACAAGAATTTTCCAAGCGTTGTTGTGACCAAATTAGACGCTGACATGGCTATAGGCAAACGTTGACAAGATTATAGCCGTTGGGCGTTGATAGGTTATTTTTTACCGTTGACACTCAATGGGACCTACCCAGTTGTTACTTTTTGACATATTTTTAGGCCGTAATTTTGGGAGTTGTTACCTCTCATTTAATGCATGAGATAAACTTATACTTTTTCAATATTTTCATGATTGTGTTTTTGAAAATACTTGCCTATTTTTGGGCCAATCACATGCATTTTCTTCTCCTATAAATTTGGCTCCTATTTTTAAACAGGGTATCTATAATTCTTGTCTAACACAATTTTCTCTTATCAACTTCATCTTCATCACATATTTTTAACCGCTTTCATCAATGGCACCAAAGTTTAGACCATCAGAATTGGAATTGGGGTTCAGAACTCAACACAACATGATCGCGTATCTTGAAGCTGATGATACTCTGTTTCCCCAATACACACAAATGGTGGCGTATTTGAACGCATCCCCCCTTAGGTATGCTCTTTCTCATGCACCACTCATTCCAGTCACACATATTAAACACTTTTGGAACACTGTCAGTTCCTCAACAATTAATAGAGTGACTACATTGACTTCTATTGTTCATGGTAGACCTTGGGTGGTTACTGAGGCTTTGGTACGCCAAGCCTTGCATCTTGATGATGCTGATGGTATAGCCACCCTTCCCATTAATGAAATAGAACAAGGGCTAAGGGCTTTGGGATATCCTTTTCCTGATGAAGGTACCTTAAACAAGTATCATAAACAGGAATTTCCCCCAGCCTGGAAGTACCTCATACATGTCCTCCTTCAATGTTTGAGTCCCAAATGCACTGCACACAATGAGATCAATAGATCTATTGCAAGTGCTATTGTGTGCATTGCAACAGGGCAAAAATTTAATTATTCTAAAATGATTTTTGAGGGCATGTGTAAAAATAAGGGGAACAAAATGACTTTAGCTTATCCCCGATTTTTGCAAATGGTTTTTGATGTTCAAGGATACTGCACAAGGGATCATAATGATTTTTATGAGATCCCTGTGCAAAAGAAAGCTATTTTTATGAAGATGAACTCAACACCCCATCGTGACCTACCTTTAACCCAAGCTATGCTTGCTGTTATTGTAGCAGCACAACCCCAACCAGACCCCCAACCCCAAATTGAACCCCAACCAGACCCCCAACCACAAATTGACCCAATACCTGAACCCATACCTTCACCTGCACATATGCAACTTGACCAAGATCCCTTCAACGCTGACACATTAAATGTTGGCGTTGATGTGCCTATTTCCAACGTTGACACACAACCTACACAAACCCAAACACCCCTTAACCAACCCATATCCACCCATTCTTCCACACCATCTTCCACACCCCCTGAATATAGATTGATGAAACGCCAAAGGACTACTGGAGTGTTCTCCTCTGGTGGTCCTAGCCATGTAGCAGAGAGAACCACTACCACAAGTGTGGCTGGTGACCTGGATGAGGCTGGGACTATTGGTTCTGGCTTAGATGCTGGCCAAGGCAGTCCCACCATCATTAAGTCCTCATCTATGCCCAATGAATCTGACTTGGGAGGTCAAATCCCCATTTTAGAAGAGGGCAGACTGGAACCAATGACTCTTATGGAATTGACGGTAGTCTGCATGAGCTTGCAAAAGCAAAATGCAGACTTAGTACAAGTTGTCAGCTCACAAGGCCTTGAACTCAAGCAATTGAGGGAGAGGATTGTTATTTTGGAGAGTGCTAGTGTCAGGAGGGGTATGGAGGAATCTTCCAAAGAGGAGGAAGATCCAATAAATCTGAGTGATAAGGGCAGTCATGATGGTCAATCCTTGGATGTTGCTGAGGCCCTTACAACTTTGAAGAAACAAACAGGTTTTGATACGTCCTTAGTTTCTCCTACCAACTTGAATTTATCATTTACAGCCATGTTGGAAGAAGTTACAAAAGGCGCTGAGGCAGGATATTTGGGCGTTGACAAGGAGAAATTGGACGCTGACAGAAATATTTTGAGCGCTGATAGAACAAAATTGGGCGTTGACAGACCTACACATGAGGGTGATGTATCCCAGTCATCATCCATCATCAAGGAGGTTTCTACACAGGTATTACCATCTACCTTACAAACAATTGCACCATTAGATAAGGGTAAGGGTATTATGGTAGAAGAGAGTGTTCCAAAGGATGCAACTCAAGTTGAGTTTGATAGAAGATTAGCTGCACAAATCATGGAACAGGATAAAAAGGAGGTGAAAGAGTCACCATTTGTTGTGTCTTCAGAAGAAGAAAGTGATGGAGCTAGCTCATACTCAAGTGTGATGGTTATAGAACCAGAAAGACTTGAGTATGGAGAAGAGTTGGCCAAGGAAAAATTGAGAGAATTGAAATTGCAGGTTGACTTTGACATGCCAGAGGTGGTTCAAATGTACAATTCTTAGGAAGAAAGATGTATGGAGAATCCACACTTGACCACTTCAGATCAAATATGGGGTTTGGAGATTCGCCTCAGAGTTCAGAAAGATTGCCAGGTAAGTTTGAAACACAAGGCAAGTAATATTCTCTCAGAATTGAAAAGGGATAGAAGGAAGCTATACTGCATGTTGCTCAGATGTCATGGAGTAGGATGGACTTATCAGAAGTTGAAGGCATTGACATTTGATGAGTTGGAATGCAAGGCTTATCCCATTTGTGTGAGAGTGCAAGAAGCAAACACTCTCAGACTTCTTTCTGATGAAAGAAAGGAAGAACTTGTAGAAGAAATGGAGCTTAAGAAAGCTATGTTTGTTCCCAGGCCAGTGAAAAATGGAATTTCTCTTGAGTTTCCCAAAGATATGGATCCACTATATCCAAGTGAAGTTGTCATAAGAAAGAGCCTCAAGCTCTCACCATTAGAAGCTTCAGATATGGTGCAAGTGTTACCATTAGATTCCAGGAACCCAATTGTGAGCTATGAAGAAGATGAATGTGGGTTTTGGAAGATTGGCAGATATGGCAAAGAGGTACACACTTTTACCACTCTCATATCTTTGTTTGCAAGTTGTGATAGAGAAGACTTGGTGGACCTTTGGAGGTTGTTGGAGACCAAGTATGAGGCTGAAGCACCAACTTCAGCTAATGGAATAAAACTTGGTCCACATTCAAAAGAATGTGTGGACCAAAAGATGAGGATCCTGCTATTTGGAAGGATCTTGAAGATGACCTCAGTGGTCTTCAATGGAGGATATATTTAGCTGCTGGTGTTTACCATTTGAGTTCTACAAAGTTTGTTGAGTATCTACTTGTGGATGGTCAGTATTTCATATCCAAATCTATTTTGGAGAAGATGAAGGACACTCAGCTGGAATTAGATTATTCAAGTGACGTGGCAAAAGATTTGATAAGATTTATTCATTACCAATATGAGAAGGTTTGTAAGATTCCTCCTAGTCCTTAATGCTTATTCAGAAACTTGATCATAAGAGTGGATATCAAGTTTAGGGGAGGATTGTTGGGAATAAATTAAGGCCAGATCACTTGAGCGCTGACAAGAGTAAAACAAGCGTTGACAAGAACAAAACAGCGCTGACAGCTCAAGCGTTGACAAGATAAAGTCAAGCGTTGACACATTAAAGACAAGCACTGATGGAAAGATATACTCTACGCGTTTATTGTATTCTAGATTACTTCTAGTAAAGATAGGAACAACAATGTAGTTTCTATATTTATCTTTACCTAGAATAGCTGATACGTAGATTATTGTACAAGGCTTCTTATGTCTATAAAAGAAGACCTTTAGGTTAATGTTTCATATAAGTTTTCATTCGTAAACTACTTTCATTGTAAGCAAGTTTGATATCATTAATCAAAGTGAAAGTTTGTTTATATCATTGTGTGTTCTTGTTTAAGTGTTAAATTCTGCATAACACTTAGATTCATAAGCATATACAAAGGTTTCTCTAAGTGTATTACTTGATCTAATCTCGTATACATAAAGCTAAATCGATCTAAGTTTGGGATCAACACCAAGTTCGCCTCAATTTGGCAAGCATCGATGGTATTGGACAAAGAAGGTGAAGCCAAAGACGAAGCCTTACGAACACTCGATGTGTTACGAGGACTATACACGTTAGATCTATTCTCAATTATCAACAACGCTTCCTCAACCGTTTTATACAAAAAATTACCACCCGCAGCGGCATTTAGATAATCCCTTTCATGATCATTTAAACCATTGTAAAACGTGTCAATTTGATGCAAGTCAAAAAACCGTGATGAGGACATTCATGTAACATTTCCATAAAACTATTCCAAGCCGTTGAAAAACTCTCATTAAATTCTTGTGAAAATTTTGAAATCTCGTTTTTCAAGTGTGTAGTCTTAGAGGGCGGGAAAAATTGGTTCACAAACATAGAAACGAGATCCTTCCACATCAATATAGAATTGGGTGGCTCTTTCTCTAACCAAATTTTTGCGGGCTCCGCTAAGGAATACGGTTAATCGAGTCATTAGCAACATCCTTAAATTTGCAAGTGGCGGTAAGACGATTGAATTGGCGGATATGGTTGTGCGGGTTGTCCTTTTCATCACCACGAAATTTGTTGTTTTGGATCATCGACAACAAACCCGTTTTCACTTCAAAATTCTCCGCAAGGATAGCGGGAATCACAATAGCCTCTCCATAACCCTCGGTGGGTGCTTGAAGTAACTCCATCATAGTTCGATTCACCATGGTTGGTTCGTCTCTTATGATAGGTTCATCAATAGGAGACACCTCACTAGAAAGATTAGGAGTAGGTGTGGACTCCTTTCGGTTTCTTCGCTTACGTGCACGTCTAGCTTGGTTGTGAGTTTGCATAAACGTCACGTACAACGTGGGGATGAGCAAAGAAGATTCTTTTTGGTGTTTTTAATTTTTCTAATTTTTTTGTGGTTTCTGATTGTTTTTACTTTTTTTGGATTTTTGTGATTGTATTAAGTAGACAAAAATCTACAAATCTCCTCCTTAATCAAATCTCTTGATTAAAGAAGCCTCAAGGAATGAAAACGATCACGTGAAGTGAACGCCTTCAATGACTTTAGAACGTTGGTGGAACACCAAAACGTTTAAGAGGGTTTAATCAAATGAAACCAAGAAAATATATATGATACTTAGATAATACTTTGGTTGGTAAACCCTCGATGAGCCCTTTTTATCTAAACACTCACAAGCAAGCGGTGAAACGAGGCGGCGCGAAGCACTTAAGCTCCTTTTTCCTTAGGGTATATTTTATAATACCCGCCTTATACCCACCTTATAGTTTGTGTTTTTCAAAATTAAGCTTCACGAAAGTATTTATCTATTTTGCCTTTGATTTCTTTTTTGAGATTCGAATACAATGATTGAGTAATGACCTCCCAATCAAGGTTGTGTTTTCACACTTTTGGAGTACTTGTGAATTTATTGTTCTACGTATACAATATAGTAATAGTGTTCACACAAAAAAAACGAAAACCGATAATACGTATTAGTAGGGTGCTACTAATACAAATAGATATTATGGCTATATATAAAAACAACAATTTCCAAATCAAAACACAACACGCCTCCCCAGCAGCGGCGCTAAAATGATGTAGTGTTTTTACCACTCTTTAGGAAAAGAGAGCAAAATAGGGAAAGTATTAAGTGTCGGTTTAGGAAAACCAAGCACTAATGACCAGTGAAGTTCAAGTTCGTTTCCCAAGGAGGCAAGTGTGTTATATTAAGAGATGATTAACTTTTGTGATTATAATTTATGAAAAAAGAAAATAGAAGAGAGATTAGAAGAGAATGACGGCTATGATTATGAATTAAATTAGGACGAATAGTTGTACACGTAAAACCGTAAAAAGTGACAAAATTAAAATTTTACCCTAAAAATTCTTAGAAAATTGCAATAAAACCTAAAAAATGTAATTACAGTTTACAAAAAATCGAAAATCACTCAAACCTTTTATTTAATTAAATAATAATTTTTTTAATGCTAATTAAAGCCCAAAAAATTAATTTAATTAACAAAAAGCCCAAAATGTGATTTTTTCACTTGTAAACCTCTAAAATGACTTAACCAAATTTAAAACTATTTTTGAAAATTTTAAAATTTATTAAAACTATTTAAAAACAATTAAAAACTATTAAAACTTAAGATAATTCTCAAAATTAATCTAATGAGAATAAAAATATTCTAAAAATTGAAAAATTTCTAACTTAATGTATTTGAACTATGAAAAATGAAAAGACTTGAAAAATCTAAATTTTAATTCTTAATAATAAAATAATAATAAAATATTAATAAAAATCCAAAATTTATAAAAAAAAACTCTAAAAAGTTGCAAACTAGCTTATTTTAACCTAAATAATACATAAATGAAGTTGGAATTACAAAAATACCCCTATTGGGCCTATAAATGGGCTAAAGGTCCAAACAGACCCCTTAATGGGCTCAAATAGGCCCAATAAGAAAAATGTTGTGCAAATAAGCCCAAAAGCTCCTATCTGACTTAAAATTTGATTTTAAGAACAAAACTCTGAAGGCCCAAAATTTAAAAATGTGTTTAAGCTAGCTTATTTCAAAGCAGCTTATTCTTAATGGGCTTTTTGGCCCATTAAGCTATAAGCTGATGCCATACGCTCAAATTTGACACACAAGCTTCTTTTGAGTTACTTAAGAGATCTGTAAAAAGAAAATTGGAAAAAGCACAAGAAATAAGCCTGAAATAAGCCAAGACTCTCTTCACAAAACGACAAAATAGTCGTTTTTGAGTTCTAGACAACCTCAAGTGCTGATTCAACTTTCAAAAGCTTTTAAATGACTTAATTAAGCTAAATAATCAAAAAGTTTTCAAATATGCATAAGAAATAAGCCATAATAAGCAAATAAGCACTTGTTTAAAAGTCAACTTAATGAGTTTTCTAGTCAAAAGTCAAAGTCAAAGTCTAATAAGCTCCAGATCAAATAAATGGGTCAAATGAGGAAGATCTATCACAAAAAATAAGTTTTTGCATGTCTGGATAAGCCAATTTGGCTTATGAATAAGCTGAATGATGATTAACACTAGCAGGGGCTAGTTTTGGAGTCTGAGCAGTGGGAAAAGTTTCCACTGCTTGACTTAATTGACTTTTTGTCTTATATGACTTTTTTGTGGATTCAAGTTAAGCAAAGGCACCTAAATGATCAGTTAATTATAAGGAGTCAATATCAATCACAAAAACACAATTACAAACAGCCAATTAGCATAGATTAATCAAAACATCACCAAATCAGTCACAAACATGAACAATAAGCAGATTTCACTTAATAAGCAGTTTTAGCAAAAATCAGCCAGCCAAACTTCACCAAATGCATACACAAGCTATAATAAATTCAAATGAACAAATTCTAACAGGTTTCATGCATTGATTCAAAGTCTAGATCAAGAATTAAGCACAAAAAAGTTACTGATGAACTAAGAACATGTAGTTATGAACACTTTGCTGATATACTTGACCACCAAGCCAATTTTAGACACTCAAATCTTCAAATCAGGTTACACAAACTTTGATTTAACACCTTTTAGCCCTAAACATGCATATACTCTAGGTATTTCCAAAACTTCAGGTCAAAAACAGTCAAAACAAGTGAGTTATAGCACAATCTCTAATTTGAGGTTACAAAGTTGAAAACTTGCAGGTTTTAGCACACAACCAAGTGAATAGCAGATACTAACTCAAACAAGCAACTTCCAATAACACAATAACAATCTATGCACTTAAACAGATAATCCCAAACACCCCTTATCTTTTTCAAATCAAGATTTAAACAAGTATAAGTGTATTTTAGTGTTACCCAAGCCCAAACAAACACAATAACAAATGTATTATGCAGTATCAAGCAAGATTAAGCCACAAATTCAACAGGAACACAAGCAATGCACCAAATCACCAAAAATCAAGTATTTAAGCATATTTTGGGTAAAAAGGTTCAAACCTAATGGATGTACATCCACACCCACGAATTTTTGAGCTTATGTGCTAGCAAGAACAAGCACAAGCTTCCACAAACAACCCTACTAAGATTCAACAAGGTTAGAATAGATAAATCAAAAACAAAAAGATGAAAAATGGCAAAATGAATCTGATTGATGCAACCTTGTTCCCACACTTGATTATCCCCAAACTATAAGCTCACAACACCTTGATAAGCTCCTTATCAGGGTGTATAGATCACTTATAGCCCAAGAATTCCAAGGTTTAAACCAAGCCTTAGCAAAATATTAGATTTTTAACTCTTGTGCAATTTCTTGCACAAGGTTTGAAAACACGTTCTAAGATTCAAGTTTAGCAAACATTAAAAATAAACAAGCAGAAATAAAGATTGGCACTTGACTTTTCTTCACAAGTTTAAACACAATTCATTAATATGAAAATGGCTTTACAGAAAAGTGAACAAGGAAAAATTCAAGAGTAAGATACAATGTTGTGATGTTAATGCCTTATATAGGCTACAAGAAACCCTAATGCTGAATAAAAAACGTAAACCCTAGTTGGTGAGTTTCCAGATATGCCCTTGTGGAGTTTGAAAGCTTGAGGATCATGTAACTTTCTTTGGCAGGTTGTGTGAGTTGGCAAGGGTGAAATAGCATCCAAAGGCTCACAATGAGCTTAGAAAGTAAGCAGAATTTTTGGGCGTTGGATGGCTGTCAAGGTTTTGGCAGTTTGTTCAAAGGTGTAGCAGGGGATTCTTGTGTGGGGTTCTTGAGTGATGTGGCAAGGTTTTTTAGAGTTGGGTTATGATAATGACATGCTTAATCATAAATCTGGAACATTTGGTGGTTTAATTACAACACAATTAGGAAAAACCAATTTCATGTGTGAAAGTAGCATGTTTAATATGGTTTAGGATTCAGAAAGGTGTTAGGCGCCATTTTAATAAACTAATCACAGATTAGTTTAAGTTAGTTGTGAGTGGGAAATGAGGTGGCATGGTTATGAGTTATGATTGGTTGAATCCAGGTAGTGGGGCACGTGTCAAAGCATGAGTGGTCTAGGTAAGTATCATTGTCTGCCAGATTTAGCCCCTTGTCTTCCTTTCTCTTTTCACTTGAAGTTCAAGCTTCCATTTTAACACTTTTGACCCAAATACTCTTCCAAAGTATTTTCAGGGGTGTTTCTTGCCAATTCTTGATTCACGAAGGGCTCTTTTGGCATTTTCTTCATAGATGATGGTCTTGACTTGTATGATTGACTTTTTGGAGGACTAATATTGATAAGTCATGATTGTTGAGGGACCATTCTTGCCAATTCTTCAAAGTGGAGGGCCCTTTTTGTAAATTTGACAATTATGATTATACAATGGTTTAAAGTGTTAACTCTTCAATATTGGAGGACCCTTCTTGCATAATCTTCAAATCTTCAAGGGTTTTTCTTGGGAAATCTTCATTAGGGCTTGGTTCATTGTGCGTCTTCGTTTCTCGTGTTCGTTTTTGCATGATTCTTGTGATCTTTTGTCATTTTGTCAATATCCGTACCTAAAATACACAAGTAACAAACATAAGCATATATTTTTGCCATTTTTTGATGATATTTAATACATTTAAAGCCCGTTTTGGACGATGAGACAATGTATAAAAGCAGTCTCATCATTCCTTATCGATAAGGAACCGTGGGGTCTAATAAGGAACCGCGGGCAGATATAGCCGTTGGACATTTGTCTTATAAATAGTGGATTAAATCTACATTCTCATTAACCCTTTTTGGACATCTCTTTCAATCTTCTTTCTCCTATCTAATCCTAGTCATTTGTAAATAATCACTTAATGTGTTAAGTATGTTTACTCATGATTATCCTATTGATCTCCTTCTTTACCTTGTCCAAAGAGAAGATCACTCACACACTTGTGATGTGATTAAAGATGTAGCATTGATGAAGATCACCTTCTCCTAAAGATCTAGTCATGTTCATCATTTGTTTATTTGTGTCTTGTGTAGATCCAATGTATTTGTGAATACTTGGACTAGTTATGTTCATCCAAGCTATATGTGAATACTTGGATTATGGTTGTGTAAATCCATTGCACATGCGTGTGCTAGGATTTATGTTGTGTAGATCCAAGCTACATGTGTGGACTTGGATATGTTTAGTTGAGTTGTAATTGGTTGTGTTAGTTCTCACTAAACTATAAAGTGATGTGGTTGTGTCTTGTGAGTTCTCACTAAACTATAAAGTGATGTGGTTGTGTCTTGTGAGTTCTCACTAAACTATAAAGTGATATGTAGTTGTGTTGTTTGAACTTCTCACTTAGCTTCAAAGTGAGGAGTCTTGAAGATTGGTTATAGCTTTGGATTAGAACTCGACATCTACCCTTGTGTCGTAAAATAGTGAAGTGGGTGACGTTGTGTAGATTGGTCCTAGCTAAGATTAGGTCTCGACATTTAGCTTAGTGTCAGAAAATAATGTAAGCGACATTGTAAGGTTTTCTCCGACAAGAAGGGAGCTTGTGGATATAGTGGAAATCTCGAGTAAGGTGTACTTGAGGAGTGGAGTAGGAACGAGGATAGAGCCTCATTGCCGAACCACTATAAATCTTGGTGTCTTCCTACTAGGTTGTTTCTTTCCTTACTCATTACTTACATTCATTATCATTATACTTACTATACATTGTTAATGCATTAGAATTGAACCTAATCATTATGCAACTAGCTTTCAAGTAAAAGATAGTTTTGTGCACTCACCTAATTGAAAGGAATTTTAATTAGAAGATAAATCGATGAGAAATTATTTAATCCCCCCTTCTAGTTTCTACAATTGGTATCAGAGCGATGGTGACACAAGATCTTTGAAGTATATTGTACTTTAAAACTTGGATCGATCCATTGTCTCCTCAAATTAGAAGGTTAAGTAGTACTAAAGTTTTTCTTTCGTCAAAACTATTTTTTGTTGAAAATAAGCCTTTTAAAATGTTAATATTGCATATTACTTAAATTATTAGTATTAATGCTTTTTAGATTTACTCTTGAAATGTATCTACTAGTTTGCATCTTGTTATGTGTAGGTACTCATGAAGATAAATCATTCTATTGATTAGGGATTGAGTTACTTACACTTGTAGAAGACTCATCTTCTTTGATTTCCAACATCATTGAATGATGATATCAAGATGGGTAGAAGTGATACTAGTCTTTGAAGACTTAGTAGTCACTATTTGTCATTGTTAGGCTTTGCATCAATTTGTTGAAAGCTCGGAATGCAATTTGTGGCCAAGGTACGCTTTCATTCTTCCACACGCCCAATTGATCATACTTTTGATCATTAGTTGACTATATTCTTGCTCTTGGCATCCTTGCCTTGACATTTATTTGTGGTTTGTGATTCTTTCCTTTTTCCCTCTCAAACCTTCATTGCTTAGATACTTGACTCACTATGGAGATGTAGGGTGAGTTAGTAGAAGCTTAAAGTATCAAGCATGATTTCCATGGTTTGCACCCTTACGGTTAGTAAGCCCTATATCATGTGTAACTTGTGCAATTAAGCTCATCTCTAGGATGATTAGTGAATCCCTTGAGATACCAAACTACTTCATTAAGTTGTAGGTGGATTTTACACATTTGGAATTGAAATATTCCAAGGTATTTTTATTTTTTTGGTAAAGGGTTTCCCCGGTAAACAAATTAACCAAAAAAAATTTGAAGTACAAAGGAATGTAGCTGAGATACCACATTAACCGCATGCTACAGGCAGCATGTTAACACGTGGTTATGCAATAACATAAACACTAACTAAACTAGAACTACAATACAAGTAAACTAGATATAAACCAAGATGCAAACATGAAGACACGCATTCTCTTCAGCTTCCAACAATTCCACGATAGGAGCAAAGGAAATCCAAAGGAGCCTGCCTCCTTTAAAAACCTTGACAAAGAAAACCTAGTGGGAAAAACCTTGGACAAGGAAAAAAGAGTACAACCCTCACCCGGTACTCCCATCGTGAAAAACTCTAAACCTTGGACAAGGAAAAAAGGATATTGTTATTGTTAATTCTAGCAATAATTATCCGATCATGTGGGAGAGAAAGTGAATCTATACTTTGCTCATGTTTTGAAATAGAATAAGACTACTCTTAAAAATGATCTTATTCTATGCATCAAAATTGCTTGGTATAATTCATTACCTAAGCCGTTTAGACTTTCGCCGGAAAGGCACGTCTTAAACTACTATATATGACACAAGCTCTTCACCTCCTCTATTTGAAGAATGCCATTTGTCTCTTGAGCAATTTTCTTGGTCTTGATTCACTTTCATTGACTCCTCTCCCTTTCCTTCTTTGCTACGAGTAGTTGTTTGTTCGTTTCGGTCTTTTCCTATCTCGATTCAACTCGTAATCCTTCAAAAAGGCATTATTACCTAGTGTTGTGGTGGTCCAATGATATCCTAAAAGGTTTAAGATATATTTTTAAGTATTTTAAAAATTTTGGTTTTCAAAAATTCATTGTCATTCTTTGATAAAAACCTGCCTCTGTAGGCGGTTCTTTATCTTTGGCGGCTCAAAGGCGCGGTTCCTTATCGATAAGAAACCGCAGGCAGAATCTTTTGTCAGAGCGCTAGTTTTGTAAAATAACCTTTTTCAAACTAGACCTTCTCTCTCCTTTAGACACAGCCGACGGTTTTCTCTTGTTTTTCCACCATTATTGAAGCTTAAAAAACCTTCAATCACTCAAATAAATTGATTCAAGTTCGTGGGTTTTACTCATCCATCATCCAAGATCAATTAATTGTAAGTTATTTCTTTCAATTTCATCTAATTTGTTCAAGGGTTCATACATTCATAATTGGGGATTTTTAAAATTGACATTGAATTAAAACCTTACTAGGAATAAGAGTTGACATAGTATTGTTACTATGATTCCTTAGGTTCATATTCATTAAGATTTCACTAAAACCCATTTGTAGAACAAATCCAAATTTTGACTAAATAATTTGGTTGATTAATGGAATTAATATGAACACATGAACAAGTTGGTAATGACATTGTTAAATGCTTACCTAAAAACCTTGTTTTGAAAAACCAATGTTCAAGTTCATTACTAATCTTACATGATCAATGTGTCATTATTAATGATGAACTTGGTACATTGTGAATATGAGAATGATAAGGATTAAACCTTGGTTTGTAAAGAGATTGATAAAACACATTCTCACTTTCTTTGATTTTTGGTTTATATATGACATATGAGTAATTGGAGAAATATGTTTATATGTTATTTTTATGTACTATCATGACTACAGGATATCAAAATGACCATCTACTTACTAGAAGATACATGCCTAATCCTTCTTTGACATATCAAACTCGCTCTTTTCAAAACACTTATCATAATCTTGAATCTCGTAGTTTCCATGAAGGACGTATTGTTCCTTCTAACCTTCGTGGACTTGATTTCATTCGATTCATGTTCAATACCATTGGCTTTGATTGTTTGTTTGATATTGATGAGCCAATCTTTCCTTCTTTCCTCATGGAATTCTTTAACTCATTCAAGTTAATACACATCAACAATGGTCTATCTATAAGATTTTCCATCAAGGGGAAGACCTTTGTATACACTCTCGAGGAATTTGGTGAGATTCTCGGAGTTCCATACAAAGGTCAATGTAGGTTCACCGATGCTTGGGGTTTAAACCACTTAGAATCGGCCCCTATTGATGCGCATTACTTGACTGAGATTCCTTCGGGATCAGCCATCTCTCGTGCCCTTGCTTCACCTCGTGAACATCCTATTCTTGGTAATTTTGAAGGAGAATTTCTTGCTCTCTCTCCTTAGGAATTACTAACTAGCGATCTTAGTGATTTTATGGTCCCTTGGGCCGAAATCATTAGGGAAAATGCAATGTGTTTGGTTGGTCATTGCAACCATGTGCTTGCTTGTCTTGCACATATGTTGTATTGTGTTGTGACGAATACTCCATACAACCTTGTATTTTTCATGGCTAGAAGGATAAGATTTGTTCTCAATGGATCTCGTTCTACTCTTCATTATGCCATGATTCTCTCAAGGCTTCTTTGGAGAGTTCTTATTGACCATCCTCCTCTTAATACTTCTTCTTTTAACTTCGTGGTTCGAATCATGTTTCCTGTTGAAGGGAATGTCCCTTCAGTTCCCACGCATGACTCAAATGAAGATGAAAATGCCTCTCAAGAAAATTCTCTCATTTCTCGTTATGATTTGTCATCATCTATCTCTCAATTGTCTTCACTAGACATTGATTCTGACTATCAGTATTGTCTCAATCTTCATCTCCAGGATCAAAACAGAAGTGAATCAAGGCAAGGAGGAAATGCTCATAGATGAATGATATATACCACTCTTGTGAGACTAACATGTGTGTAAACATGTATGGATTGTTGAAATTTATCTCTTCTCTTATCTCTATTCTTGTGATGTTGTGTATTCTTTAACTAACAATTTGTGTTTGGATTACCTAGTATTTTAATCCTAATTATCCATGGTATCAATTTTTCGATTTACATGGATCTGTGCATCTTGTGTGTTAGATAGCCTCCTAGTCTTTGATCATTAGTTTTCTTTGGCTTGATAAACCTTGGTATAAATTCTGGGCTAGCAAAAGTTTGAGGAAGTGCTATTTTTAAACACCTCTGGTCGCGGTTCCATATCAAACCCGCGGTTCTTTAGCGATAAGGAATCGCGGATCTACGTAAGGAACCGCCTAGTACTGTTTCAAAAGAATCTTTACTTTACACTATTTTCTTTAATATGTGTAAAACTTTGATAAAACTTTTGCAAAAACCTGCATTTTCCTAAACTAGGCTACCTAATTTCATTGTTCACATAAAATGATTTTAACCTATTACTAGTTTGGATCATCCCCTTCTCTTGTTAAACCCTCTCTTATTGATTGTGTTCTTCATCCCTTCAAATCTTCTCTTAACCTCAACTTGCAACCATGGTATCCACTAGAAAATCCAACTCCTCCAAAACCTCCTCACCCAAAAGGAGCCTTAAGGTGAATCTCAAGTCCTCTAAACTTGGTTCTACATCTTCTTTCAAACCAAAAAGTGACGCCTCACCTATTCTCATCTCCTCATCACTTTCACCACCACTTGCTTCATAGAAAACAACCTCAACCCATGGTACTAACCATTCACATGGTTCTACCTCCTCTTCATTCCAATCAAGAATGAATGACTTTTCCTCTCCACTGATTTCTAGCCCTCCCTTAAATGTGAATGCTCAACCACAACCTCATCAAAGGATTCCCTTTGTTTTTTAGCCTCTTTCTTTCACCCCACCAAATTCACCCATATCACCAGTTTCACCCTTGGATACCATGCCTTCTTCTCATCCTCCTACCTCCAACACTCCTCTTTTGGGTGTTCCCATTTCCCGCTTTTTGGGTGATCCACACTTGTTTGATTTTTTCATGCACAATGGAACAAATTGTCCTTGTTGCTTGAACAACTTTCACCTCATTTATATCCTTAGGTTGGAGATGATTGGGGCTCACATCAAGTTGCAAAGCTTCTTGTTGAACCTATGCTAATCCTCCACCACATAGGAGATAAATGATGGATTTTAAAATTAACATGCTTTTCAAAAGAAGGTCAAGCTAAAAGAGATCTATGAATTCAAGACCTAGTTGTTAGCTATCTTTGTAGTAGTTAATTGTCTTTTTAATTCTTGTATTTCCTTTCCCTTATGATTTTCTCATGTGGATGATTTATGGACTTTAGTTTTTATGTGCTCTAATCTATGTAATCACATTAAACAACTTCAATTTATTAAAATTGAACCTAAATCTATTACAACCTCTAAAAACTTGACTTAAATTGGACCAAAATCTTATTTAAATATTTTGTCACCATTTGTCAAGACATTCTTTGTGAATATGTTTCTTTTATGCAACCCTGGCATACTCTAGTGCTAAAAGACGTAAAAAACCAAGATTTGCAAAATTTTGAAAAATCTTATTTTTCTCCAAAACTTTAGAAAATCAAGATTTGCAGTCCACTGGACGCGGTTCCTTAGCCTCCAGGCGGATCCAAATCGATATGGAATCGCGGGCTATTTTAAAGAACCGCGCATAGTAAAGCCATTGTTGGCTTATTTTTGGTCTTTCTTCTTTGACCACTGTTTTGGTTAAGATTCTTTGTTTACCCAATTTGGCTAAACATTTTCTAAAACCTTTCTTTTTCATTTCAAATCTTTTCCTTGTCTATTTTTTTTAAATTGTTCTCTTTTGGGAGTTCTTTTCTTCATCCCTCATAATGCCTAATTCTTCCCTTCCTAACCTTGACGTTTCTTTGTCATAAACTTCTCAACCTAAAGCTTCTTCTTCTAAGCTTTCAAAGAAACCGAAAATCTCGGTCAAACCCATTTGGATCAAAAAGAACAAGAATCCTCATGATTTTTCTTCTCCAAAATCCTCCAAGAATTCCTCTTTCTCTCTGAATTAATATTGGAATGAGACTTACTCTATAAATCCAATTACCAGAGAAAAGGAAATTCTTCCACCACCACCAAAACCTTTCAACTCTCCACAACTCAATGACCTATCTTCTTTCTCCAACCTCACTAGGCATTGTAAAAACATTTCTTATCCATTATCTCCCTCTCCACCAACCTCTATTTTTGATGGACCTCCCCCATCTAACGACTTTGTTTTGCATCATGGTTCCTCGTGTGCTTGTTGTCGTTTTCAACAAATTGAACTTTCTCATATCTGTGACAAGCTAAATTTTCTTGAATTCCTCCTCACTCGACCTCCTCTCAAAGTTTATGTTCCCGTGAACAAAACTTCGAAAGATGCTTCGTCGTCTTTCTTTTCCAACTAAGGCACATTTTGTACTTTAGTTGTTTGAGTCAATAAAACTTAAGCAATCTTGGAAGATTGTCACTATTAGAGTAGTTTATGCTTTGTGGTCTATTTTCCATATTTTTTGCTTTAAATATTTATATTGTGTGCATGAATATTTCTCTTGTATGTTATTTCATATTTATGTAATATGAATGTTATGTGAGTTATCTTTCCCTCTAATTCTATCTCACACATTGGTTAAAGAGTTGATCTTGGTTAAAACTTCAAATTAATTATGGGTGATTCCATAAATTCTAAATTTTAACCCATTGACATTTTAAATCATCTTTGATTGGTTTGGATGTTTCTTTTCTTCCTTTATTCCAGCAATTGAACTATGATGTTGTCAATACACACTCTTTGGACATACTTAGCAAATGCTTGCTTCTAATTTGAGATTTCTTTTCCTTCTCCT
Organism: Glebionis coronaria; assembly: GCA_025667525.1. Lineage (NCBI taxonomy): Eukaryota > Viridiplantae > Streptophyta > Magnoliopsida > Asterales > Asteraceae > Glebionis > Glebionis coronaria. The sequence goes on from CM046877.1 coordinate 358,571,307, forward strand.
TCTAAAGTTGGTTACTAAGTAGTACACATACATACATTGGTGTTTCTTTTCTTTCTTCTAACCTTTGTGTAGCATGTCACCTTAGCTCATTTACTTGGTGCCCCAAGCAAGGGGGAGTAAGCACCAAGGGGGAGCTACTAGCAAAAGTCCGGTTCTTTTCTTCTTCAAAGACTTGTGCTAACCTTTTTGCTTCGACAAAGGGGGAGAAATGATAGTTATAAACTCGTTAATAATTCGAATAAACTTGTATTTTATGTATATGAGTTTATAGTTTGTCGTAATAAAAAAAGGGAGATTGTTAATGCAAAGCAATGCCTAAAAACATTGTTAATATTAATTAATCTTTCTTAGTATTGATCACGACAAATTACAAAGACATTTATTGTAAACACAATCATAAAACGAATTATCTAACAAACACTATCATCAAGGTAATAACCATTACACTAACATATCTTAATCATGCTTAGTGACCATAAATGTGATTATCCTTAAAACTCACTTTTGTCAAATGTAACAAAAGATTTTTAATAAACTTTATTTCTAAGAAAATGTTTTATTAAAATGAAAATGGAAATTGAATATGACATATTCCATATGCCGTAAGAATACCCTTTGAAAGATTAAACAGCCTCAGATATTTCAAATTCACTAAAAGACAAAAAGGAGCGGACTCTACGCCGGCGGTACCTTAGCACCTACGGCGGTTCCTTATCGATAAGGAACCATGGGGTCCAATAAGGAACCGCGGGCAGATATAGCCGTTGGACATTTGTCTTATAAATAGTGGATCACATCTGCATTCTCATTAACCCTTTTTTCGACATCTCTTTTAGTCTTCTTTCTCCTATCTAATCCTAGTCATTTGTAAATGATCACTTAATGTGTTAAGTATGTTTACTCATGATTATCCTCTTGATCTCCTTCTTTATCTTGTCCAAAGATAAGATCACTCACACACTTGTGATGTGATTAAAGATGTAGCATAGATGAAGATCACCCTCTCCTAAAGATCTAGTCATGTTCATCATTTGTTTATTTCTGTGTTGTGTAGAACCAATGTATTTGTGAATAATTGGACTAGTTATGTTCATCCAAGCTATATGTGAATACTTGGATTAGGGTTGTGTAAATCCATTGCACATGCGTGTGCTTGGATTTATGTTGTGTAGATCCAAGCTACATGTGTGTACTTGGATATGTTTAGTTGAGTTTTAATTGGTTGTGTTAGTTCTCACTAAACTATAAAGTGATGTGGTTGTGTCTTGTGAGTTCTCACTAAACTATAAAGTGATGTGGTTGTGTCTTGTGAGTTCTCACTAAACTATAAAGTGATATGTAGTTGTGTTGTGTGAAGTTCTCACTTAGCTTCAAAGTAAAGAGTCGTGAAGATTGGTTCTATCTTTGGATTAGAACTCGACATCTAGCCTTGTGTCGTAAAATAGTTAAGTGGGCGACGTTGTGTAGATTGGTCCTAGCTAAGATTAGGTCTCGACATTTAGCTTAGTGTCGGAAAACAATGTATACGACATTGTAAGGTTTTCTCCGCCAAGAAGGGAGCTTGTGGATATAGTGGAAATCTCGAGTAAGGTGTTGTAACACCTGGTAATTTTCCCTACTTTGTAAAATGACTATTTTACCCTTTGACTATTTATTTAGTCAACTATGTGATCTAATTGTGTTGGAACCGGGAGGTTATCCCGCGTTTTCTGAAAAACTGTTTACTAACGAGTAATGGCCTGACTCTGAGCTCAGTCATTAATCTGAACATTTTCTGTGAACCTGACCAAAGTGCTGAGACGGTCAATGAATTGACGATAATCCATGAGATTATTCGTTATCTGTGAATTATGTGCTTAACTGTTTAGTTTTTAACAGTGTGATCGTATGTTCATGAGCAGCGTATTTAAATATTTCTGTATATGTTTATATATGCCTATATTTTAGTATTTTTGCTATTTATAGTAATAAATCGTATTTACTGTGAATATTTAATTAACGTATCGCGTTTTCGTATTTTACGTCGTTTTTACGTTTACCCGTCGTTAGCGTGCATAAAATACTTTACCAACCATAAAATGTCAGTTTTCGTCGAAAAATCGTAAATTTAATATATTTCGTCAAATTTTTAAGTTTTACGTAATTTTTAACTTAACTATATACTTTTTGATATTTACCTAAAACTAACTAACCTTTTTACCTTAAACCTTTTAACTAATTACCATAGTAAAATTTTTGAAAAGTTTACCCCCCAATTGGGACCCCCATAACCGGCCAAAAACCCTCACCATGTGCATAATGCACCAACACTTCACTCTTTGCCATATTGAGCTTAACTTACGCATCCTACATTTTTTTAACCTTATACCACAAATAAACTTCACATTACTTACACTTACTCATTTCACCTCAAAAAAAACACACAAACCTCTATTCTCTCTCTAAACACACGGCACAAACACAAACCCCATTCCACCATTGTTGATTTCTAAAAAGCTTCATTTTACCAAGAATTTAACACAAAACAAATACACCCTAGAGCTTGTATAAGCATAAAGAAGAATGGACTTTCTTGGTTTGACGATTTGAGTAGTTTTTGGGTTGAAGATTTAGGGTAGAGTTCTTGTTGATTATTAGTGGGTTATATTGTAGATCGGGTCGTTGTGGTTACGTAGAATCGTTACACAAGGTCATTTCTTAAACCTTTTTCATCTTTTTCATTTTCCATGCATGATCTTTGTAGATCCATGCATGCATGTTACTCATCAAGTATTTTTATGAAATAAAATGATGAAAACTATTTTTGGTCATGAAATATTTTAAGATTTGTGGAAATTAAGTGTGGATCTATTAGATCCATACATGAAAATGGGTTAATTGAAAGATTTGTGAAAAATATAAGTATGTATATTTTGGATTTGTAAACTTGAAGAAAAATCTTTGATTTTGTTGATGTATATGAAAAATTAGAAGAAACTAGTAGTGTTAGTACTAGTGATTACGCTTGAAAATGGTCGAAAACGAGTTTTTACGGAAAACATACAATCTGTCCGACTTTTGTAAGAGGCGTAGAGAGTCGTAAAAATTGTTTTGACACTAGTTTACTACGAGATTATGAAAGTATAAGTTAATACCTTCGTTTCGATATATTATGGGCTAAAAACGGAGCTAAAATGAGTAATTTGTGGTCGTTTAAATTTCGTTGTCGGAAAACTTAATTTTTGGAGAACAACACTATAAGTGGTTGCTGTCCAGATTTTTAAAGTGGTCGAAACGATATTTTCGAGTTAAACGGAGTTGTTTTAAGTGTCGAAATGGTTACTAAGTGGTATGTATGAATGTTGGACTTGTTTTGTAAAAGCGTATTAGCTCGAAATGTGAATACTTGTTGTACTATTGAAAGTTTGAACGTTGGAAGTGGAAATTGTTACGATTGTGAAAAATGAATTGTTGAATTGTTGGCGATTGAGAAATTGTTGAAAATAGGGGTTTTAGGACGAGATTTGAGTATTTACTAAAAATGGCAAATTTTTATGTGACGCCGAAAGGCTGCTGAATTTTCGTTAGAATTCACGTAGGAAAATTTGTTAAGATAAATTTTGGTAAATTAAAATTTACGCCGAAAGGCTGTCGAAATTTCGTCGAGTCAAAAATAAATATTTTTGCCTAAGTATATATATACTATAATGTTTATAACGATGTAACATTTACAAGTCACGATTTTAACAACAAAATATATACTTGATCGATGAGTAACGTACGTGATGAACTATTGTGACTTATTTGCTAGCGCCTAAACTATAGTATTATATTTAGGTTGTTGCTAGAGTTGCTCGCTACTATTTGATCTTACTTGTGCGGTTTGAATCGTTGCTTAAGGTGAGTTTATAGATCCCTATTAAACTGTGTTATATGTTTAATGTTTTGGGATGTGATAAATGCTTTGATGACTTGCTTCTGGACGCAAGTAAAACTTGATTTCTGTGAACGCTTTGTGAACACTATTTATGAGATAGCTTAAGTTGCTTTAGCCATAGTCCCCACTATCGTGAATCGTTAGTTACTCTGCTGGAGTAAGCTCTTATGTTACGGATAGATCTATTGAGGGTTGACAACCTCCACTCGGGCATTCTGACGCCGGACGAGTGTGTACCATTTGTATGAACGGAGTCATCTTGGCTAGGTACTCCATTGGGGCAGTTTATGTATGCAATCTATTGTATGCACTGGATCACTAGTTTCGATGTCACGAGCTTAGCTATCATAAATATTGTGAACACCCAATTTATCCTACACTTGGCACTATATCTCCTATAGTTGCTTGTGTACATGAAATGAAATCTGGAATTGAACTGCTATGAATTTTTACTTGAAACCTATATTCTCACCAACTTTATGTTGACCCAATTTAGCATTTATCTCAGGTAATTAATGATGAGTTGTATCTGCTATGTGAAGTACTTGGAGTCCGCGTGCATTTCTTGGCTATCTTCGGACATTTAGTAACTTATGCTTTTGAACTATTATCTCGTTGATGTTTAAAACTTTTACATTCCGCTGCACTATCTTTTGAAACTGAGACCTTTTGTAATGTGATGCTTTTAATTTAAATTCAACGAGGTATTTTTATAAAACGTCTCATTTAGAGTCGTTCTCTTGTACCTTGAACTATGATACAATGACGTAACAGCCCCCGAGCTTCACCGCTTCCGCATATCACATTTTGGGGTGTTACAGGTGTACTCGAGGAGTGGAGTAGGAACGAGGATAGAGCCTCGTTTCTGAACCACTATAAATCTTGGTGTCTTCCTACTAGGTTGTTTCTTTCCTTACTCATTACTTACATTCATTATCATTATACTTATTATACATTGTTAATGCATTAGAATTGAACCTAATCATTATGCAACTAGCTTTCAAGTAAAAGATAGTTTTGTGCACTCACCTATTTGAAAGAAGTTTTAATTAGGAAATAAATCGATGAGAAACTATTCAACCCCCCCCCCCCTCTTCTAGTTTCTACAATTGGTATCAGAGCGATGGTGACATAAGATCTTTGAAGTATATTGTACTTTAAAACTTGGATCGATCCATTATCTCCTCAAATTAGAAGGTTAAGTTGTACTAAAGTTTTTCTTTGGTCAAAACTATTTTTTGTTAAAAATAAGCCTTTTAAAATGTTAATATTGCATATTACTTAAATTAGTAGTATTAATGCATTTTAGATTTACTCTTGAAATGTATCTACTAGTTTGCATCTTGTTATGTGTAGGTACCTATGAAGATAAATCATTCTATTTATTGGGGATTGAGTTTCTTTCACTTGTACAAGACTCATCTTCTTTGATTTCTAACATCATTGAATGATGATATCAAGATGGGTAGAAGTGATACTAGTCTTTGAAGACTTAGTAGTCACTATTAGTCATTGTTGGGCTTTACATCGGTTCCTTGAAAGCTCAGATTGCAATTTGTGGCCAAGGTACGCTTTCGTTCTTCCACACGCCCTATTGATCATTCTTTTGATCATTATTTGACTATATGATTGCTCTTGGCATCCTTGCCTTGACATTTATTTGTTGTTTGTGATTCTTTCCTTTTTCCCTCTCAAACCTTCATTGCTTTGGATACTTGACTCACTATGAGATGTAGGGTGAGTTAGTAGAAGCTTAAAGTATCAAGCATGATTTCCATGGTTTGCACCCTTACGGTTAGTAGGCCCTATATCATGTGTAACTTGTGCAATTAAGCTCATCTTTAGGATGATTAGTGAATCCCTTGAGATAGCAAACTACTTCATTAAGTTGTAGGTAGATTTTACACATTTGGAATTGAAATATTCCAAGGATATAGTTATTGTTAAGTCTATCAATAATTATCTGATCATGTGGGAGAGAAAGTGAATCTATACTTTGCTCATGTTTTGAAATAGAATAAGACTACTCTTAAAAATGATCTTATTCTATGCATCAAAATTGCTTGGTATAATTCATTACCAAAGCCGTTTATACTTTCACCGGAAAGGCACGTCTTAAACCACTATATATGACACAAGTTCTTCACCTCCTCTATTTGAAGAATACCATTTGTATCTTGAGCAATATTCTTGATCTTGATTCACTTCCCTTGAATCCTCTCCCTTTCCTTCTTTGCTACGAGTAGTCGTTTGTTCGTTTCGGTCTTTTCCTATCTTGATTCAACTCGAAATACTTCAACAAGGCATTATTACCTAGTGTTGTTGTGGTCCAATGATATCCTAAAAGTATTTTAAAAATTTTGGTTTTCAATAATTCATTGTCTTTCTTTGATAAAAACCTGCCTCTGTAGGCGGTTCTTTATCTCTGGCGGCTCAAAGACACGGTTCCTTATCGATAAGAAACCGCGGGCAGAATCTTTTGTTAGAGCGCCAGTTTTGTAAAATAACCTTTTTCAAACTAGACCTTCTCTCTCCTTCACACACAGCTGACGGTTTTCTCTTGTTTTTCCACCATTGTTGAAGCTTCAAAAACCTTCAATCACTCAAATTAATTGATTCAAGTTCGTAGGTTTCACTCATTCATCATCCAAGATCAATTAATTGTAAGTTATTTCTTTCAATTTCATCTAATTTGTTCTAGGGTTCATACATTCATAATTGGGGATTTTTAAAATTAACATTGAATAAAAACCTTACTAGGAATAAGAGTTGACATAGTATTGTTACAATGATTCCTTAGGTTCATATTCATTAAGATTTCACTAAAACGCATTTGTAAAACAAATCCGAATTTTGACTAAATAATTTGGTTGATTGATGGAATTGATATGAACCCATGAACAAGTTGGTAATGGCATTGTTAAATGCTTACCTAAAAACCTTGTTTTGAAAAACCAATGTTCAAGTTCATTACTAATCTTACATGATCAATGTGTCATTGTTAATGATGAACTTGGTACATCGTGAATATGAGAATGATAAGGATTAAACCTTGGTTTGTAAAGAGATTGATAAAACACATTCTCACTTTCTTTGATTTTTTGTTTATATATGACATATGAGTAATTAGAGAAATATGTTTACATGTTATTTTTATGTACTATCATGACTACATGATATCAAAATGACCATCTACTTACTAGAAGATACATGCCTAATCCTTCTTTGACATATCACACTCGCTCTTTTCAAAACACTTATCATAATCTTGAATCTCGTAGTTTCTATGAAGAACGTATTTTTCCTTCTAACCTTCGTGGACTTGATTTCATTCGATTCATGTTCAATACCATTGGCTTTGATTATTTGCTTGATATTGATGAGCCAATCTTTCCTTCTTTCCTCATGGAATTCTTTAACTCATTAAAGTTAATACACATCAACAATGGTCTATCTATAAGAATTTCCATCAAGGGGAAGACCTTTGTATACACTCTCGAGGAATTTAGTGAGATTCTCGGAGTTCCATACGAAGGTCAATGTAGGTTCACCGATGCTTGGGGTTTAAACCACTTAGAATCGGCCCCTATTGATGTGCATAACTTGACTGAGATTCCTTCGGCTTCGGCCATCTCTCGTGCCCTTGCTTCACCTTGTGAACATCCTATTCTTGGTAATTCTGAAGGATAATTTCGTGCTCTCACTCCTTGGGAATTACAAACTAGCGATCTTAGTGATTTTATGGTCCCTTGGGCCGAAATCATTAGGGAAAATGCAATGTGTTTGGTTGGTGATCGCAACCATGTGCCTGCTTGTCTTGCACATATGTTGTATTGTGTTGTTACCACTACTCAATACAACCTTGCATTTTTCATGGCTAGAAGGATAATATTTGTTCTTAATGGATCTCGTTCTACTCTTCCTTATGCCATGATTTTCTCACGGCTTCTTAGGAGAATTCTTCTTGACCATCCTCCTCTTAACCCTTCTTCTTTTCACTCCGTGGTTAGAGTCATGTTTCATGTTGAAGGGAATGTCCCTTCAGTTCCCACGCATTACTCAAATGAAGATGAAAATGTCTCTCAAGACAATTCTCTCATTTCTCGTTATGATTTGTCATCATCTATCTCTCAATTGTCTTCACTAGAAATTGATTCAGACTATCAGTATTGTCTCAATCGTCATCTTCAGGATCGAATCAGAAGTGAATCAAGGCAAGGAGGAAATACTCATAGATGAATGATATATGCCACTCTTGTGAGACTAACATGTGTGTAAACATGTATGGATTGTTGAAATTTATCTCTTCTCTTATCTCTATTCTTGTGATGTTGTGTATTCTTTAACTAACAATTTGTGTTTGGATTACCTAGTATTTTAATCCTAATTATACATGGTATCGATTTTTTGATTTACATGGCTCTGTGCATCTTGTGTGTTAGATAGCCTCCTAGTCTTTGATCATTAGTTCTCTTTGGCTTGATAAACCTTGGTATAAAATCTGGGCTAGCAAAAGTTTGAGGAGGTGCTATTTTTAAACACCTCTGGTCGTGGTTCCATATCAAACCCGCGGTTCTTTAGCGATAAGAAACCGTGGACCTACACAAGGAACCGACTAGTACTGTTTCAATAGAATCTTTACTTTACACTATTTTCTTTAATATGTGGAAAACTTTGATAAAACTTTTTCAAAAACCTGCACTTTCCTAAACTAGGCTACCTAATTTCATTGTTCACATAAAATGATTTTCACCTATTACTAGTTTGGATCATCCCCTTCTCTTCTTAAACCCTCTCTAGTTGATTGTGTTCTCCATCCCTTCAACTCTTCTCTTAACCTTAAAATTCAACCATGGTATCCACTAGAACATCCAACTCCTCCAAAACCTCCTCACCCAAAAGGATCCTTAAGGTGAATCTCAAGTCCTCTAAACTTGGTTCTCCATCGACCTTGTATTCTATTTTTATTAATGGGAATCTCCATGGCTGGTTAAGGGTAAGCGTGGGCTAAGACAAGGTGATCCCTTGTCACCTTATTTATTTACGTTGGTTATGGAAGTTTTGACTCTCATGTTGCAGAGGCGTGTTCGTTTGGCAAAGGAGTTTCTATATCATAATCATTGTGAGCATCAGCGTATTGTTAATCTATGTTTTGCAGATGATTTATTTATTTTCGCTAGGGGGCATCTGGAGTCAGTTCGTACCATCATGGATGCTATGAAGGAATTTAAAAATGTGTTAGGTTGGGTTCTGAGTATTCCTAAGAGTACCGCTTTCATCTGTAATGTTCCACCTGATGTGAAAGCTAGTATTCTGGATCTTATGCCGTTTGCGGAAGGCACATTGCCAGTGCGTTATCTTGGGGTTCCTCTTATCTCGTCTAGGCTGCTCTATAGGGATTGCAAAGTCCTTGTTGAAAAATTGGAGAGTCGGGTCCAGGATTGGCGTAACAAATTTCTATCTAATGCAGGGAGCCTTCAACTTGTTAAATCTGTGCTATCATCTATGCACCTGTATTGGGCTTCAGTTTTTATCCTGCCTGTTCGGATTATTCATGATCTTGAGTAGCTTTTGAGGAATTTTTTATGGTTTCAAGGTGAGATGAAAAAGGGGAGGGCAAAGGTGGCTTGGGATGATGTCTGCATTCCCCTAAGTGAGGGCGGTCTTGGTATTCGGAGGCTTGATGATTTTAATGCTGCTTTTATTACCTCTCATATTTGGTGTCTTCTCACGCGTAAGGAATCCTTATGGGTTCAATGGATACATTCGTATAAGTTAAGGGGTAGGAGCTTTTGGGATGTTCCTTGTATTGGTGATGTAAGTTGGGGTTGTCATAAGCTTCTTCAGCTTAGGACATGTGTGCGGCCGTTTATTTGGTATAGGCTTCATGATGGTAAATAAGTGTCTATGTGGTTTGATAGGTGGGCAGCTGAGTGTCCGTTACGGGATACTCTTACGATACGCAATATTGTTAGGTCTGGTTTTAACCTTCATGATACTGTTTATGACTTGATTGATAACAATGCTTGGAAATGGCCGATTGATTGGGTGGACAAATTTCCTATTATTGTCTCTATCCCTGTCCCCGCTCTGGATGAGGAACGATCGGATTCTCTGGTATGGTGTGATGGTGGTGGTTCTTTGCAATCATTTTCTGTGGCTATGGCTTGGGATACGCTACGAACCAGGCGCCAGGCTGTGGTATGGTACCATGTTGTTTGGTTCTCTTATTGTATTCCTCGACACTTGTTGCATATGTGTCTTGTTGTTAAGCAGAAACTGAAGACCCAGGATCGTTTACGGCAATGGGATGTTGGGCCTGCTGTGGATTTAAGCCTACTTCGGTGTCCTTTGTGTAAAGTCACTCCCGATTCTCATTCTCATTTTTTTAGTGCTCTTATTCTTCACATGTTTGGATGCAAGTTAGGGTGCTTTGTGGTATGGATTCTATTCCTCCTTGTTTGGATGATGTTTTAGCATTTCTTATACCAATATCCGAAGGAAAATCTGCTACTAGTATTATTGCTCGTCTGGTTGTTGCGGCTACTGTATACTTTGTTTGGATGGAACAGAATGCTAGATTGTTCAAAGGGAAACAACTTTCTGTGGATAAACTTGTTAGTATAATTACTTCTACTGTTCGCCTCAAGCTTATTAATTTTAGATTCAAGAAGATGACTACACGGTCATTGGCTATTTTGGATCGGTGAAGACTTCCGTCCTCAAGTGTTTCTCATGATGGGGTTAACGGGTAAGGGTTGTACTCTTTTTTCCTTTTTGGGGTTTTTCCCACAGGGTTTTTCTCAAAAAGGTGTTTTAAGGAGGAAGCCTTATCTGGATCCTTTACTTCCATTATGTTGCTGCTGGTGTTGTGGGGTGGTCGCCTGGTTCCAAGAGTTCTTCTTATTGGAGTTTGCTAATGCTGTTTTTTACACTAGTTTTTGATTTGTAATGTTAGCTTAGTGATGATGTGTTTATGGCCTGTCATAAGCACTTGTTGATCAAGCTTTTGGCTTGAGGTTAATACGGTACTTCAGCCGTGTTCCATATGTACTTAACATTGGTTTTTTTTTTGGTTAATATATTTACCGGGGTAACTCCCTTTACCAAAAAAAAACTTGGTTCTCCATCTTTTTTTAAACCAAAAAGTGAAGCCTCACCTATTCTCATCTCCTCATCACTTTCACCACCACTTGCTTCATAGAAAACAACCTCAACCCATGGTACTAACCATTCACATGGTTCTACCTCCTCTTCATTCCAATCAAGAATGAATGAGTTTTCCTCTCCACTCATTTCTAGCCCTCCCTTAAATTTGAATGCTCAACCACAATCTCATCAAAGGATTCCCTTTGTTTTTTAGCCTCTTCCTTTCACCCGACCAAATTCACCCATCTCACCAATTTCACCCTTGGATACCATGCCTTCCCCTCATCCTCCTACCTCCAACACTCCTCTCTTGGGTGTTCCCATTTCCCGCTTCTTGGGTGATCCACACTTGTCTGATTTTTTCATGCACAATGGAACAAATTGTCCTTGTTGCTTGAACAATTTTCACATCATTTATATCCTTAGGTTGGAGATGATTAGGGCTCACATCAAGTTGCAAAGCTTCTTGTTGAACCTATTTGCTAATCCTCCACCTCCAAGGAGATAAATGATGGATTTTAAAATTAAAATGCTTTTCAAAAGAAGGTCAAGCTAAAAGAGATCTATGAATTCAAGACCTAGTTGTTTGCTATCTTTGTAGTAGTTAATTGTCTTTTTAATTCTTGTATTTCCTTGGCCTCATGATTTTCTCATGTGGATGATTTATGGACTTTAGTTTTTATGTGCTTTAATCTATGTGATCACATTAAACAACTTCAATTTATTTAAAAGTGAACATAAATTTATTACAACCTCTAAAAACTTGACTTAAAATTGGACCAAAATGTTATCTAAATATTTTGTCACCCTTTGTCAAGACATTATTTGTGAATGTGTTGCTTTTATGCAACCTTAGCATACGCTAGTGCTAAAAGAGGTAAAAATCCAAGATTTGCAAAATTTTGAAAAAATCTTATTTTTCTCCAAAACTTTTGAAAATCAAGATTTGCAGTCCACTGGACGCTGTTCCTTAGCCTCTAGGCGGATCCATATCGATATGGAACCGCGTGCTATTTTAAAGAACCGCGCATAGTAAAGCCGTTATTGGATAAACATTTCCTAAAACCTTTCTTTTTCATTTCAAATCTTTGCCTTGTCTATTTTCTTTAAAATCTTCTCTTTTGGGAGTTCGTTTCTTCATCCCTCATAATGCCTAATTCATCCATTCCTAACCTTGACATTTCTTTGTCACAAACTTCTCAACCTAAAGCTTCTTCTTCTAAGCTTTCAAAGAAACCGAAAATCTCAGTCAAACCCATTTGGATAAAAAAGAACAAGAATCCTCATGATTTTTCTTCTCCAAAATCCTCCAAGAATTCCTATTTCTCTCCGATTTAATATTGGCATGAGACTTACTCTATAAATCCAATTACCGGAGAAAAGGAAATTCTTCCACCACCACCAAAACCTTTCAACTCTCCTCAACTCAATGACCTATCTTCTTTCCCCAACCTCACTAGGCATTGTGAAAGCATTTCTTGTCCATTATCTCCCCCTCCACCAACCCTATTTCTTATGGACCTCCCCCATCTAACGACTTTGTTTTACATCATGGTTCCTCGTGTGCTTGTTGTCGTTTTCAACAAATTAAACTTGCTCATATCTATGACAAGATAAATTTTCTTGAATTCCTTCTCACTCGACCTCCTCTCAAAGTTTTCATTCCCATGAACAAAACTTCGAATGATGCTTCGGCGTCTTTCTTTTCCAACTAAGGCACATTTTGTACTTTAGTTGTTTGAGTCAATAAAACTTAAGCAATCTTGGAAGATTATCACTATTAGAGTAGTTTATGCTTTGTGGTCTATTTTCCATATTTTTTGCTTTAAATATTCATATTGTGTGTATGAATATTTCTCTTGTATGTTATTTCAAATTTATGTAATATGAATGTTATGTGTGTTATCTTTCCCTCTAATTCTATCTCACACATTGGTTAAAGAGTTGATCATGGTTAAAACTTAAAATTAATTATGGGTGATTCCATAAATTCTAAATTTTAACCCATTGACATTTTAAATCATCTTTGATTTGTTTGGATGTTTCTTTTCTTCATTTATTCCACCAATTGAACTATGATGTTGTTGATACACACTCTTTGGACATACTTAGCAAATGCTTACTTCTAATTTTAGATTTCTTTTCCTTCTCCCTCTCAAGTTAGTTAGTAAGTAGTGCACATACATACATTGGTGTTTCTTTTCTTTCTTCTAACCTTTATGTAGCATGTCACCTTAGCTCATTTACTTGGTGCCCCAAGCAAGGGGGAGTAAGCACCAAGGGGGAGCTACTAGCAAAAGTCCGGTTCTTTTCTTCTTCAAACACTAGTGCTAACCTTTTTCCTTCGACAAAGGGGGAGAAATGATAGTGATAAACTCGTTAATATTTCGAATAAACTTGTATTTTACGTAAATTATAGTTTGTCGTAATCAAAAAGGGGGAGATTGTTAATGCAAAGCAATGCTTAAAAACATTGTTAATATTAATTAATCTTTCTTAGTTTTGATCACGACAAATTACAAAGACATTTATTGTCAAACACAATCATAAAAAGAATTATGTAACAAACACAATCATAAAGGTAATAATCATTACACTAACATATCTTAATCATGCTTAGTGATTAGCCTTAAAACTCACTTTTGTCAAATGTAACAAAATATTTTTAATAAACTTCATTTCTAAGAAAATGTTTTATTAAAATGAAAATGGAAATTTGAAGGTTTAAACAGCCTGAGATATTTCAAATTCACTGAAAGACAAAAAGGAGCGGACTCTACGCTGGCGGTACCTTAGCACCTACGGCGGTTCCTTATCGATAAGGAACCGTAGGGTCCAATAAAGAACAACGGGCATATATAGCCGTTGGACATTTGTCTTATAAATAGTGGATCAAATCTGCATTCTCATTAACCCTTTTTGGACATCTCTTTCAGTCTTCTTTCTCTTATCTAATCCTAGTCATTTGTATTTGATCACTTAATGTGTTAAGTATGTTTACTCATGATTATCCTCTTGATCTCCTTCTTTACCTTGTCCAAAGAGAAGATCACTTACAAACTTGTGATGTGATTAAAGATGTTGCATTGATGAAGATCACATTCTCTTAAAGATCTAGTCATGTTCATGATTTGTTTATTTGTGTCTTGTGTATATCCAATGTATTTGTGAATACTTGGACTAGTTGTGTTCATCCAAGCTATATGTGAATACTTGGATTAGGGTTGTGTAAATCCATTGCACATGTATGTGCTTGGATTTATGTTGTGTAGATCCAAGCTTCATGTGTGTACTTGGATATGTTTAGTTGAGTTGTAATTGGTTGTGTTAGTTCTCACTAAACTATAAAGTGATGTGGTTGTGTCTTGTGAGTTCTTACTAAACTATAAAGTGATGTGGTTGTGTCTTGTGAGTTCTCAATAAACTATAAAGTGATATGTAGTTGTGTTGTGTGAAGTTATCACTTAGCTTCAAAGTGAAGAGTCGTGAAGACTGGTTCTAGCTTTGGATTAGAACTTGACATCTAGCCTTGTGTCGTAAAATAGTGAAGTGGGCGACGTTGTGTAGATTGGTCCTAGCTAAGATTATGTCTCGACATTTAGCTTAGTGTCGAAAAATAACTTAAGCGACGTTTTAAGGTTTTCTCCGCCTAGAAGGGAGCTTGTGGATATAGTGGAAATCTTGAGTAAGGTGTACTCGAGGAGTGGAGTAGGAACGAGGATAGAGCCTCGTTTCCGAACCACTATAAATCTTGGTGTCTTCCTACTAGGTTGTTTATTTCCTTACTCATTACTTACATTCATTATCATTATACTTACTATACATTGTTAATGCATTAGAATTGAACCTAATCATTATGCAACTAGCTTTCAAGTAAAAGATAGTTTTGTGCACTCACCTAATTGAAAGGAATTTTATTAGGAGATAAATTGATGAGAAACTATTCAACCCCCCCCCCCCCCCCCCCCCCTTCTAGTTTCGATATGTTGCTTTACGATCATGTAACCCTTAAAACCCAAATTGTAGGGTTTCGCTTCGGTTGGCTAATATTAGGGTTTGGTTGTTTGCAAGGTTGGTGACTGATCCAAACATTTTCATGTGTATCGATATGATGAGCATTGCGGTGAGTCGTTGGGGTCCTGATTACTGGTCACAAGTGCTTCTCGATCCGTGGTTTTAGAGTTGTACCTCAACAACACTCTAAGTGGTCGTGTTCTAGGGGATTGATGTAACACCTCCAAAGTGGTCAAATGCAGCAGAATAGTACATGGGGTGTTATTTTGGTGGATCGATAGCACACAGTATATAGAGCAATGATCATAAATGTCATTAAAACATATTACATGAATTAAATTGTGTAGATTAAGTAAATTGTCTGAAAATCGACATTTATTATTGTTTGTAGTAATATCCTAGCCCGATGGTAAACATGATGCTTCCTATGATGCTGGAAATCTAAGTGCATATGAACCTGTTTATTTTCCTAAGAAAACATATAAGGTAAAATGTAGGGGTCAACACGAAGTTGGTGGACTCACAAGTTTAGTTTATAAATAAAAGTACTAATATGCAAAACACCACGAAAGTTGTAGAGCTCCAAGCTCAGTACTATAGTAGTTCCTATTGCCCTGTAATAGAAGTTAGACAAGTTATCAAAAGCCTATGTGGATCGTTCCTGAGAAGTACCCCTTTAGTCCGACAATGTGTATAAGTCTGGTGGCCTTGGCCGTGGCTAGGTGAGAGCTACTCACGCAGACTAGGATTGTCAATCCCCAAATAGATCTATTTATAACATTTCACACTACACAATTAACTATTACAGTCTATGTTAATGGGGAAAACAATAGGCAGTAAGTAAGTTGCGGACCCGTGAAATGTTTGCATTTACAATAATTAGTATGTTTTCTTTCCCACTTATAAAAGCTGTAAAAATATGGGGCCATGAATTCACCTTATTGGTGATGCAGTAATGATAAAGTCAATGAGTAGACTGGCACGATATGATCACGAAACAGTATAATTACCTAAGTAATTTATGTGGGTCTCAATAAATGCACAAATAAAATGCACATATAAATGTAGTTGATGAAAATACATGATCACAAATTAATAAGTTGTTACCATTTTTAAATGTTAAACTATTAGTAAGTTATCGAAATATGTACGCGTTTAGTTTATTAAAATGTATTTAAATTGTTTTAACTTTAACAGTATAACTAGTTAAATAAATGATTTTATAATTAAGACATGATAATATAATGTATCACAAAAAGTCCTAGAGTTTCAAATGTTTAAAATTAGTCCTCCGGTTTACACACGTCCCTTAATAAATCCTTTTAGTTTATTTAATTAAATAATTATAATAATCTTAAGTTAAATTGCACTGAGGTCCTTGTAAAAAAGGGAAGTTTCCAAGCAGCCCCTAGGGCTTGTAACACAATCGTTATATGGTAGAATATACCCCTAGGGTTTCATTCGTTAAGTTTTATTGCAAAGTTAGTCCTTATCCGTTAACATAGTTTCAAAACTGCCCCTAGGGCTTATATATCTTTCAGCAAATGAGTAAACAGCCCCTAGGGTTAGTATATATTCGGTTAATTGCAAAGCAAGTCCCTAGGGCTTGCTTTAAGTTTAATAAATGGCATATATGGTCCTTGGAGTTTCGAAAATCAATAAAGGACACCAAGTAAATATCTAGGGCTCGTTTAACTTACATAAAATGGCAATAATAGTCCTTGTGGTTTTATTTAAATTTCGACTGTGATTAAAATACCCCTTAATTTTTCGCTAAATTACAAAATATTCCTAGACTTTACAAAAGTCTCGAAAATCATTTAAGTTATTTTATAACTTTAAAAAATAGACTCATACTTTCACATAGTTACATTTTTGGCACAAAAAGGTCATGAATAGTGTTTAAATGGCTTAATGGGCTTGCTAAGCCCAATAAGGGTTCGGTTCATTTTAGGCTCTAGTGGGATTAATCTTTGGGCTTATCTAAGCTTATGCAAATTATCTAAACACTTATTTATTTCCAAAATAAGCTAATTAAGCTATTGTGCCTTAGTGGGCTTAAGTTTATACATGGATTATAAATAAGCTGTGAGTTAGGGCTTATGATCTTATTGATTTGTGGCTTATTGGCTTATTTTTTAGCCTTGCTCATCTAGCTTATGTAGTTTTAAGTTGGTTGGTTCATTTAGGATTAAGGCAAGGCTAATGCTCCTAGTTTTCTAGACTTATTCCTAGATTTAGGCAAGGATTATACTAGTGTATCTAGATCTAAAATTTAGGCATGTCTCTTATGTGAAGAAATCAAGCCGTGGCTCAAAGATCTACATAGGGTTCGAGTTTATTAAGTGTTTTTACGTGTGCATGTTAGTCTAGTCAAGGTTTTCATAGATTTACTAGTGTAAGTGTTCATGTCCATATGTTTATGAGATTGTAAAAGAATGATAATGAGAATGAATGTTTAAAACACTTGCTTGTAGATGAGGTTGGTTACTAATGAAGAAACTAGCTAGGAGATCCTTGAACTACAAAGATCTATGCGAATAGTTGCTTAGCCGTGACCTAAGATTGCTTGGTTTGCCTTGTTACCCAGGATTTGTGTAGTAGCAATGAATGCTAAACACTAAATGAGACTTGAGACAAAGATTTGGGATAGTAAATAAAGTGTCAAGGTGTTTTCGTGAGTGTATTAATTCAATCCGAGAATGAGAGTGTGTAATTGGAGTGAATGAATTTGTGTTAGGCTTATAATAAGTGAGGGTGTGATTGTTGTGTGGTTCGGCTTGTTACACGCCAAAGAGAGAGAGATCAAGTTGCTAGATATGGAAGTACACATCAAATCTAAGATGGGATTACATGGTACATAATAAGTGTGTAAACACTTATCCTTTTACCACTTAAAACAATGAAAACAAGACCAAAATGTGTAATTAATATCGTAAATGTCAGAATTATGCATGGTTTGTGTTTTTGTTGTGAAATAGGTACAAAAGATCAAAAGGAAAGAAAACACAGGATTTCACGGTCATGTATCGAATAAAAAGTCAAAGATAAAGTCAAAGGAACAAAAAGTTCCAAAAGAATGAAGTTTGGAGGGCTAAAGATGAAGATTTGATGAAAATTTTACAACAAGGACCATTTTTTCCATTCCCCAAAGTCATCCACTAATAAACCACATTTAAGAGCATAAAATTACGAAGCCAACGGTCTCGACCTCGGGTCGTAACTCCTCGCGGTTTGTTTTTTTATGATTTTTTAAAGTTTCTTAATTTTTAAATTAAATAAACAAGTTTTTAATAACTAAATAATAAAATAATATAAATAATTTATTTTCAAAAATAAAAATAATAATAAAATAAAGTTATTATTTTATAATAGTTTTCGTAATATTTATTATTATTATTATTATTATTTTATTATTTTATTATTTTTTATTATCAACATCACTTTATTAGAATAATAGGATTTACAAAAAGTTAGTGGGGAGCCGAGATACTATCTGGGCCCCTACTCCTTTAGCTATAGCGAAACTGATCCTATTAAAAATTTGAATAGCAACACGTGCTCCAAGATCTTGAGTCATCGAGAAACTGCGGATCCGCTTTAGTAAGATCACAACATCCTTCTCAAGTTCTCCAAAGGAAGAGAAAGAGAAAGGGAGAAAACCGTACCCAATATCCGCGCACTTAGCCTCGTACTTGACACGTTTACGCTTTGCTGCCTCAATCACTGCACGGCCTGGAACAAAATCAACCATCCGAGATTGCGTCAAGGGAGATGACCCTATGAGATCCACACATATATCATTACCTCTATCCCACGAGTAAAGCAACATATCAGCTGGGCGTAATGGTTTGTGCCGGCCTCCACCCAGTCCAATATCAACCTCTTTACCCACTGAAATCCCCGACCGGACACAAATGTCAACAAGGTTATCTCTCACAATGTTATGTCGATGTTTAATACCAACAATACCAGCACATGATATAACTGATCACCATAAATATCCCCTTTAAAGACCCTGGAACAAGCTGAGCATGGATTTGGAACAGAAAATAAGGGAACACCTAACCGATAGCATAATACACATCGGTAAGTCCTAGGATTCATATTCTGTCCCAGACCAGAAATTGGAACCACCCTAAGCTAATCGGAAGTATGGTCCTCCATCTGAGACTTCCATAAAGCCATCTGCCGAGTAGATAAGGAAAAAGTAGATTTAGCCATTTGAGTAACATGTGTGAAACCTGGTAAAACAAGGTCAACTCGCCAGTCAAACAAAGCCAAGAAAGGGTCAAGTAATAAATTCTGCATATATAAACTTAAAGGGATGCCAGTCCCACTGGAAAGCCCTTTGTCCCTGAACCTAAAGACGTGAGTTTGAGTCTTAGGATGGCTTTGGCAGGAGAATATATACCTAGTGTCACGTAGCACTCTTTGAGTGGTCCACGTGGCAACCGGTTCAGACCGGTCAGAGCCAGACCAGACCAGACCGGACCCAGACCAGACCAGACCTGACTCGGTCCAGACCCGAACCAGACCCGGTTCAGACCCGGTTCAAACTGGTCCAGACCGGGTGACGTCAGCAATGACGTCAGCACCACGTGGCGGCGGCTGGCCAAAGCCAGCGCGCCACATGGCACTGACATTACTGTTCATTTGTAGGTGGCAGAGGCGGCGGTCAGTATGAGGTCAGAAAAGGCGGCGTTGACATGTGAGTTGACATGTCAGTCCGAGGTTACAGGTGGCAGACGTGGCAGTGGTGGCGGCCACTCAGAAGGTGACACGTGGCGGCGGTGCCGCCACGCCAGTACGAGGTGGTAGGGTGCAGAGTTGGCAGTGGCGGTTAGCCAATCGTGTGGCGACACGTAGCATTTCGTTGATAACAAAGTTGGAAGGGCGTGTGTCAGCCAATCATATACACAAGTTCCCACAAGCTTCTAGAAGAGACGGAGGAAACAAGAAGCATGGCCAACTGTCTCTAATATTTCATAACTTTCAAACTAAGATAAATAGGAAAAGACAAAAATACCCCCATGTTGGCTGCCTATATAAAGCCCCCCTCTCCCTTTATTTTTGACAAATTTTCCATATAGTTTTTCATATAGTTTTAAGTTGTTTTTTTCTTTCAAAAATCTTGTACTAGCTTATTAATTAAGCTTTTTCATAAAATTAAAGTTTTTGTAACACCCCCAAATTTATACAACTCAGTACAGCGGAAGACTAGTTGGTGTTACGGGATAGCACATTACTCACATCATAGACAACGCATAAAAACCGCGTCGTTTAATAATAAATCATTTCCATTCATAAATATCAAAGTTACATCGGTCCCAAGTCATTATATTTCATACAAAGTTTTACAAAGTATTTGAATGGAAAATATTGTTTAAGTGCGGGCCATGAATTCTTGTCGTCTTCCCGAGAATTACCTTCAAGTACCTGAGATAAAACATGTTAAAAGAAAAGGTCAGCGATAACGCCGAGTGAATTCATAGAGTTTAATAAAATCCATCAATATAATATCAGTATAAGATTTTTACTGAAAATCATTTTGTACAAATCATTTTTAATAGGCCATAAAATAGCCAAAATCATTTTATATAAATCCTTATCGAAAATCATAATATAGGCATTTGCCTTAAAAATTATTATACGAGCCAATGTCGTAAAAACATCATACAATGCGTCTTATGACGTTGTATGCAAATAAAAATTGTTATATAAATATGGTTATGAAAACCAAAACATGAACATAATATTAATAGTATGACCCAGTATTGCTAGTCAGGCAATACATCGTAATTCGGAGCGTCTAGTAGTATTTCGTTAGTTTTGGATTATTATAAGCCGCATGACATTGTTACCTTACTAAACCAACAACGGGTAGCTAACCCGATACCAATTTTGCCCATCTAAAGTAGCGTGTCGTCACAAAGGTCACGCTATGGAAATCTTCTCATACATAAATTCGCTTACCAATCAATGTGGCACGACGGGGATCAACCGTCAAGGCGCGAACTGGGGTGATCGTCCCCAAATAGTATTATTAAATGCATAAGCGTCTACCAACTCCCGGTAGTTCACAATTCATGCTAATGGGACTTTTAGTGACATAACCTAACTTTAATAATCCATTTGATTTCATCTATCGGGTCCTTTAATCATTTATCGGGTCATACAATCGGGTCATTCAATCATTCGGGTCCAAATCAATAAACAAACAATTGGGACAAATGGTGTCCTAACTTTATAAAAACTAACATGTTATCTCCCTCGCGGGTTTATAAAACATTTATAAAAACATTTAAAAGAGTGCGAGGCTATGAACTCACGTTGATGTGGGAAGGCGGGTTATCGGCAATTCGGACGTACGGTACGTGCTTCAATCACGGAAACCTAGACAAATAGTACTCGGTCTTAGACGTTTGTCCAATGACTTTATAAAAATAACAATTATGTATACATATGATGATTATATATATATGATGATCAAGTGGGTTTACATATTCTCGATTACTCATTTTTGTGTTTTGTGTCGATGACTTTTATACTAGTTTACTAGTTTTATCTATTTACGTGTTTTAAGTCCAATAAGCTTATTATAAGTTATTTAACTTACTTTAATCCATTTTGTACTTATATTATCAGTACATACACTTTCAAGTTGGGCCCAAATGGGTTAAGCCCAATAAGTTCTTTTTATGGGTGTTTATCTTATTTAGTCCAATTATTAGTCCAAGTATTAGTCCAATATGTTTACTTAGTTCGTTAATGTCCGTATGCCCTATAGTTCGGGTTTTATTGGTTTTTACTTGTTATACATGTCTATATATCAGTATATAGGTTTTGTAAAGTTTTCATTAGACGGGTCCAACCATCTAAGTTTTATTTAACAAAAACGTTAATTTTACGGCAATAGCCGAAAAAGTCGTAAAAATCAAGTTTATAGTTTTTTTATTACTTATAAAACTTAACAAGTTACCATTTTTATAAAATGTACACTTATTTAACCTTTTACATAATTATATAAATAAAATCTATAAGTTAGTGGGTTTTTATTTTACATTTTATACTATTAAATTTTGAGTGCTTATATAATAGTAATATACTTTAATTTCCAAAAATCTGATTTTTATCTTCACTTTCACCAAAACTGCCATATCTTGAGTTCTACATGGAGATAGAAGCTCAAATTTTTATCACATAAACTAAATGATATGTGCTACATTTAACTCTTCTATAGCTACTGTTGAATCATCCTTTAAGTATTTTTTAAAAATCGTCCAAAACAGTAACCTCAGATTTATACCCTAAACTTGTTTTGATCATATCTCACTTATTACAATGATTCCATTGCATGGCCAACTCTCACATGTGTACAAGACCCATAGCTTACTGTAAATCCATTCTACTTCATCATTTTATCAGTTTACCATATGGTTCTTTACTGTTTTTATACAGCCTATCATTTAAACAAGATTTACCCATTTTTACTTATAGTTTTTCATCTTTTTATCCATGATTATCAACAACAAATCCCCACATAACATTTTTATCATCATATAATCATCATATACATATACAATAGGAAATAAAATACATGTTTACATAATCAAAATAACAAGAAGATGAGGAGGACAATCTTTATACCACCATGATGATGTAGGTTGATCAAAACATGGATTTTTTATGGAGAAACTTGTGATGTACCAAGACCATCTTCATGACCACCATGCTTCATGAACTCCTTGTGGAAAATCAGCCTTGATACTCCATGGAAACTCCTTAGATGTTATAATCACCACCAATCAATAGGGTTTCAAAAGGGCTTTAACATATGTAGAAACAACATAGGATTCCATGGTTAATTTTGATCAAATTTGGTGTTTAAGGGCTGAATTGGGACGGCATCTTTGGAGTCAAGAGAGAGAGATGAGAGAATTTTGAGTGGTATTGCATGTGTGAAGTGGTAAATGTGAAGAAGCTAATGGTTTTTGTGATGTCTTAGCTTCATTTGTAAGCTTTGTAAGACAAGTGTCTTACTTAGCTTACAAACTTGACACCAAGTGTGTTGAGGTGTAGCAATGTTGGACGGTTATAGTGGGGGTGGGGCAAGTGTCCCACTTGTCTCATCCCCATTTATTTACGGGTACTCCTCGATTCTAGTTTCCTCGAATTGCGTGCCCTCGGGTCGTTTTACGAAAAATGTTTTTATAAATTATGAATCTACGTCACAAAACGAATCCAATAAAAATTGTTTCATCAAAAACGGAGTTAGAAAACGTAAATACGTAATCCTAGGGTTTCCGGTTTAGTCGTAAAGGAGGTTAAAATAAAATCGTAAGTCCTAATCTCTTCTCGTAAATTTGTGAGTTTATGAACTAACACAAATTTAAAACTCCAAAATAATATTCATGGACAAATTTATTTTCTGAAATGTCGGACTGCCACCAAAGACGGTGTATGTAAACGTAAGCACGTAACGTTGAATCCTCCGGTTTAGACGTAGTCGATGCTACTTCAAGACGTAAATCCAAATTTCTTCCCAAAAATATGTGACTTCATATTGTAACATTAAAATAATGTTTTCAAATAAATATTGAGAATAAAATATCAACCATAAATTGACGGATTGTCACAGCATTTACCCCTAAACAGGATCTTTGTCCTCAAAGATCATCTTACCTTACTATTCGCTTCTTATAGAGTTAAAGCCATGTGGGTATTTCCTCCACATTCGGTCTTTTCTCACAAGTGTAATTCATTTCAATACGCGAGTTTCATCAAACATAACTACGGGAATAAGATCAGGCTTAATGTTGACTTACTTTCTCTATCCATGATGTTCACGGGTTTTTGATGAATGCAACTTTTCGCCGATCTAAGCTTACTAAGAATAATCAGATTCTCACTTGATAGATATTCCATCAAGTTCGATTTACGAAACATAATTCACGCAGTTCTTGAAGTCCTAGGGTAGATCCAGCTTATATGCCTTTCAATCTCAACTTTTACATCATCTCAGTGGTCCCATACAAAGGGGACTTATATCCCATGATTTGTCTGATCATGAATTCGTTTTTCCAAGGTTAAAAATTGTGGCATAACTTCGCTACCCATTTGGCACTTCAAGATCTACATTTCATATTCACATAACCTCTTGCCCACTACCGGCTGTCAATAATCAGACCTTAATTTCCACAATCATTTCAGATCTCGCGGGTCGGATATTTTGTAACGATAGGTTCGCCATCATAGGAAACCATAATCCTAAAAGACATGTCCAACTCACAATGGGTGTATGTCAGGTGTCTTTATCTCAACTCCTGCTTATAGATGCTCTAATATTTAGATCTTAACAAGATTCGATCTCGATCCTAACACGATAGTTATCAAGGATAATCTCTCTAAAGGAAAACGATTATACGGTCTATTACCAAAGGTCAATCATTCAAACATAAAACAGCGCTTATATTACTTTGTATCGTTACTTTACCTCGTCCCTTCGATTTGTGGTGGTACATAGTACTCTCATCAAGGTTCGTTCTCAATGATTTCTGAGCAAATCTCTAGAAATTCGATGCGAAGCGAGGATCTTGATAAAGATGCTTGATACAAGCACACTATGTTTACATAACTCTTTTGCATTTATCATTATCGGGAATGATATTAGCAGATTTGGTCAGTCTGTCGACGATGACCCAAATCGAATCATATTTAGATGATGACCTTTGCAATAGCTAGACGTTTACTAATGTATGAGGCGATGTCTGCCTTCATAATTGCCATCAGTACAACTTCTTCAGACAAAGATACTTTTAGTCATAAATGACATAAATAGAATACTTATACTTACAAATTCCAACATAACTATATCTCATTATCCTTCATATTTAGGCAACCATAAACGGCCTTTTAAAACATTTAACGCCATCGGCTTCTCAATTTTAATGGTTCACATTAGCCGTGAAACCCTTCACTATTTATATTATCCTTTTTACAAACATTATTTATTTTTATATTGCTCGGCAATTTATTGTGCACCTTCATTATTAAGGAACACGTCCTAATGGATTCTTTATCTTTTATACATAATGCGTCGGTATCTATATTCACTTCTCATGATTATAAAATTTTCATGTCCATAATTCACTCAGATATTCTTTCTCTATTATGCGTCGGTAATTACGTTCACCTTCCTGATGAAATAAATATCACAACCGTATTTATTCAAAATTATTTCTTCATATATTCTATGTTTTTGTTTCGTCTCATCTATCATTTTTATCCGTTTTACTCAATCCGTCGTCTAAAGCGTCGATAATTATTACAATTAATTAAATAATAATTATTAAATTTTTATGAAACGTAAACGTAAAAATTTTAAATCTCTTAGTTCGACCAACTATATAAAATTTTCAAAATAAATTTGAATTTAATTAACAAGATATTTGTTGATTTATCGAAAATAATTAAAATAATTAATAAGATCCGAAAATGTTCGAGAAATCTTTGTTTATATTTTGGTCAAAATTTTCTTAGTTGAAAAGCAAAATTTGTCGTTTCAAATTTCAAGTTATGGTTTTAATGGGTTTCCTCAATTATTCTTAGGTTGTCTAGAAGTATACACAAACATTTACCCCTAAACAGAACTTTAGTTAAATGGTTTGTGTATAAGGGAATAATCCCTTTAAAAATCTTTTGTTAAAACAATTGTCAAAACATATTTCCATTTCTTTTTGGTAAAATCCAAAGTCTTAAAAGGGCTCTTAATTTTGAAGAGTCGATTTATATTCCATTATTTATTAATCACACGGTTAAATCATGTAAAGTATTAAGTCTTAAGTCTTATGTTAAATATTCAAGGTTCAGGTTTACACTGTTCGGCCAATTCAGGGCAATCTATAAATAATTATTAACTCATTCTTATTCTGATAAACAAATATATAGTCCTTAATGATTACGAGCATGAATTTATCAAATTACAGCCTACACACGGATTCATCATAATTATGAATACTACATGTGCATCGGTCAATCCAAACGACATCGCGTGGAACTCATAATGTTCATTACAAGCACCGGATGTAGTGATTGGAATAGATAATCTCTTTCGCAGATGCGAAGTTGATGATAACCATGCTATGGATCAAATTTGCTAGAACCTTGTAAATGATCGAACAATTCTTCCATTTCGAGTTATGGATATCGTTTTCTATTGTCAATTTACTCAGTCACAGTAATCTATAAATATAAGGAAAGATAACACCATAGCTCTTCAGGATGACAGGCTTGGTATAATAAAATCTTTCTCCGACAACTTTCTCAGTTGTACGGTAATTCCTTTAATTTAGATGGTGCTGACGTACAGTGCGCAAGCCACAAGTGCAGCACCGGAAATATAATCAAATACCAATTTCTACTTGCCTTAATGGCGAAAGTCTAGGTAATTCATCAACAAATACTTCCTAAAGTTTCAGATAACATTATCATCTTTTAATACATTCATTTTAGGTTGTTCTAGATTACAATTTCTATAACTAATTCACAACCATTCACGGTATAATTTTTAAGTCTAAATACAGGATATGGTCATCCATCAAGAATTATTTAGATCACTTTTGATAATCAACATCTTATCTTTTAGGGAATTCAATTCGAGTTCCCGTCAATTAAGACAATGTCGTCATGTCATAATCAATCAATCCATTCTACTGGCATTTCCAACTTTCCAGTTTTGTTGCCGTCGATAAGATGTGAACTTCTCAAAAGATTAATAATAATTCATAATCCTTCACGAATTCAAGGATATATGGAGACCCAACTACCATTATAAGAGTAAGGTCAACGCATAATATACGCGAGAGAATTTCAAATCAGATACAGACGAAAACATTTAACGAATATGAATATATCCCAGGTTTTCATAATTCGAGTACGCATTCGAAAGCTCCTCGGATCGTTACCCAGGTCATTCAAATGAAATCAATTCAAAAGAAATGATAGGAACGTCGATACATCCAGTCGGGTATCAACACTCGATAATCAGATACTTTTCCTAAGAATCTTACTATGAGAGAATTAGACAAGAAAGAATTGTCAATTGTCAAATAAGACAATTTCCACAGATGAGTTAATTCGACTCAGAAGAATAGATGCTACAGGCACATATGTAGGTGTCCCTAACAGTATGTCCTTATTTTTCACTTCTTGTAGATCTCATAAATTTTAATCTTCCACAATCTTCAAAGAAAATTTAGTGTTTATTAATTAGTTTTATGGTGACTACTAATCAGCCTTGCACGGTCCATTCCAAATTGTATGTAGGCGCGCAACTATATACAATTTCAAGATTAACGATGCAATACTCAGTTCGTCAAAATTTTATCATCATGTTTATAATAAAAACATTTTCATGCTTAATTCTTAAATAAGAATCAAGAATAAATTTACAAAGATTTTCTTTGTTATGAAAACAAGTCGGTTTTCCAAGGTGTTTTATTAACAACTTCATTTCGATAACAATCACTTATAAATCTCACTTTAAATAATCCATATGGTGATGAAAATCCAATCTTCTCAAAGGATATTGTTTTAACTTTATAAAAATAATGTGTGATCTGCAAAAGAGTGATGAAGAGTGGTTCACCAAGAACTAACTACAATATGATAGGAAATGAGCTTTAGCCAAATAATCATGAGGTTCATGACCTCGATGGCACTCACGAAGAATGATTCACTACGTAACTCAAATCAAGAGAGTACTTGTTCAATGGTTGCATCACTAATGCGAGCATTAGGAAGAAGCAGAAAAGATAGATAACATCGATACATGTAGAATTTAGCAATCAAAGGTAGTCTTTTCATTAATCACAAACAAGTCAAAATTGTACCGTAACACATTACGTGTCACTATGTCATACAATTCTCAGAACTCATCCTACCAACTGATGTCACAGTTAAGTTAGGGATTATTTTTAAAAGATACCACAATGAATACTAATCTACAAGAGTCATTAGGTGTCCCACCTGTCCCGGAAGATCCATCGGTCCCAATTCAGAAGAAGATTTCTTCAATTTATTTATTGGACACTAGGCATCCTCGTTAGTGGACAATGGTTTAGGAACAACCCTTAACACAAACCTACAATCAATTAAATCCTTATAATTCAATCACAGAACTTAACGACTTCCTCTTAACAATCTCATATTCCATATGGGTTAAATTTTACTTTATTCAAGTTTCAACCAAATTTTATACTCAATTCGATATCCTACCTCATTTTCCAATACTTACAACCTTATTCTTCGGCCTTGTAAAGGCAATACAATCTCAATATGAATCAACACTTAATTTCCAATCCTATTAGCTCTTACAACAACAATTATCAAATGAGTCGCTAGTATGAAATGACTCACACATTCAATTAGACTTCTCGGAAAGGTATTAGTGGCATGAGGCTTTTGGGTATAGGATCCAATTACAGCCTCAAGTGCAACATTCACCCTTTCGATTTCAATTTAAGAATTGGATGACAACGAATCATATGACATCTTTCCAGGTGATAACGTTTTGTCAAACCCCACTCTAAAAGGAAAGATCGTCATGACATCGATATCGGATTTAATCTCGCCAATTCTTATTCAATATCACAATCAACTAATATCTATATTTCTACGAATATCAACCATTTGTTGGGATCATAAATATCCGCAACTTGGTTTAGATCTTGGATAGCTAGAATTCCTACGAGAATAGCTTCGACTAATTTACTAGGGGATTTAGGGTTACTTGTGACGATCGACGTCGTATAAATACCTCGTATAAAAATCAAAATAATCATCAAACAATCATGTAATAAAATTACATCATATATATATAATCCAAGTTATATATATATATATATATATTAAAATAACACTTCTCAGTCTTGGCCTTGTCGGTAACTCGGGAATTCTTCGGCACCGTTATAGTCAAAAGATTTTTAGACATTTTTAGAAAAATGTTTTTAGTTAAAAGATTTTGAAATGTTTTATTCAAAACCTTGGTTTTAAAAATCTTTCGTTCTCTATAACGAGAGCTCTGGTACCAAACTATAACACCCCCAAATTTATACAACTCAGTACAGCGGAAGACTAGTTGGTGTTACGGGATAGCACATTACTCACATCATAGACAACGCATAAAAACCGCGTCGTTTAATAATAAATCATTTCCATTCATAAATATCAAAGTTACATCGGTCCCAAGTCATTATATTTCATACAAAGTTTTACAAAGTATTTGAATGGAAAATATTGTTTAAGTGCGGGCCATAAATTCTTGTCGTCTTCCCGAGAATTATCTTCAAGTACCTGAGATAAAACATGTTAAAAGAAAAGGTCAGCGATAACGCCGAGTGAATTCATAGAGTTTAATAAAATCCATCAATATAATATCAGTATAAGTTTTTTTACTAAAAATCATTTTGTACAAATCATTTTTAATAGGCCATAAAATAGCCAAAATCATTTTATATAAATCCTTATCGAAAATCATAATATAGGCATTTGCCTTAAAAATTATTATACGAGCCAATGTCGTAAAAACATCATACAATGCGTCTTATGACGTTGTATGCAAATAAAAATCGTTATATAAATATGGTTATGAAAACCAAAACACGAACATAATATTAATAGTATGACCCAGTATTGCTAGTCAGGCAATACATCGTAATTCGGAGCGTCTAGTAGTATTTCGTTAGTTTTGGATTATTATAAGCCGCATGACATTGTTACCTTACTAAACCAACAACGGGTAGCTAACCCGATACCAATTTTGCCCATCTAAAGTAGCGTGTCGTCACAAAGGTCACGCTATGGAAATCTTCTCATACATAAATTCGCTTACAAATCAATGTGGCACGACAGGGATCAACCGTCAAGGCGCGAACTGGGGTGATCGTCCCCAAATAGTACTATTAAATGCATAAGCGTCTACCAACTCCCGGTAGTTCACAATTCATGCTAATGGGACTTTTAGTGACATAACCTAACTTTAATAATCCATTTGATTTCATCTATCGGGTCCTTTAATCATTTATCGGGTCATACAATCGGGTCATTCAATCATTCGGGTCCAAATCAATAAACAAACAATTGGGACAAATGGTGTCCTAATTTTATAAAAACTAACATGTTATCTCCCTCGCGGGTTTATAAAACATTTATAAAAACATTTAAAAGAGTGCGAGGCTATGAACTCACGTTGAGGTGGGAAGGCGGGTTATCGGTAATTCGGACGTACGGTACGTGCTTCAATCACGGAAACCTAGACAAATAGTACTCGGTCTTAGACGTTTGTCCAATGACTTTCTAAAAATAACAATTATGTATACATATGATGATTATATATATATGATGATCAAGTGGGTTTACATATTCTCGATTACTCATTTTTGTGTTTTGTGTCGATGACTTTTATACTAGTTTACTAGTTTTATCTATTTACGTGTTTTAAGTCCAATAAGCTTATTATAAGTTATTTAACTTATTTTAATCCATTTTGTACTTATATTATCAGTACATACACTTTCAAGTTAGGCCCAAATGGGTTAAGCCCAATAAGTTCTTTTTATGGGTGTTTATCTTATTTAGTCCAATTATTAGTCCAAGTATTAGTCCAATATGTTTACTTAGTTCGTTAATGTCCGTATGCCCTATAGTTCGGGTTTTATTGGTTTTTACTTGTTATACATGTCTATATATCAGTATATAAGTTTTGTAAAGTTTTCATTAGACGGGTCCAACCATCTAAGTTTTATTTAACAAAAACGTTAATTTTACGGCAATAGCCGAAAAAGTCGTAAAAATCAAGTTTATAGTTTTTTTATTACTTATAAAACTTAACAAGTTACCATTTTTATAAAATGTACACTTATTTAACATTTTACATACTTATATAAATAAAATCCATAAGTTAGTGGATTTTTATTTTACATTTTATACTATTAAATTTTGAGTGCTTATATAATAGTAATATACTTTAATTTCCAAAAATCTGATTTTTATCTTCACTTTCACCAAAACTTCCATATCTTGAGTTATACATGGAGATAGAAGCTCAAATTTTTATCACATAAACTAAATGATATGTGCTACATTTAACTCTTCTATAGCTACTGTTGAATCATCCTTTAAGTATTTTTTAAAAATCGTCCAAAACAGTAACCTCAGATTTATACCCTAAACTTGTTTTGATCATATCTCACTCATTACAATGATTCCATTGCATGGCCAACTCTCACATGTGTACAAGACCCATATATTACTGTAAATCCATTCTACTACATCATTTTATCAGTTTACCATATGGTTTTTTACTGTTTTCATACAGCCTATCATTTAAACAAGATTTACCCATTTTTACTTATAGTTTTTCATCTTTTTATCCATGATTATCAACAACAAATCCCCACATAACATTTTTATCATCATATAATCATCATATACATATACAATAGGAAATAAAATACATGTTTACATAATCAAAATAACAAGAAGATGAGGAGGACAATCTTTATACCACCATGATGATGTAGGTTGATCAAAACATGGATTTTTGATGGAGAAACTTGTGATGTACCAAGACCATCTTCATGACCACCATGCTTCATGAACTCCTTGTGGAAAATCAGCCTTGATACTCCATGGAAACTCCTCCTTGGATGTTATAATCACCACCAATCAATAGGGTTTCAAAAGGGCTTTAACATATGTAGAAACAACATAGGATTCCATGGTTAATTTTGATCAAATTTGGTGTTTAAGGGCTGAATTGGGACGGCATCTTTGGAGTCAAGAGAGAGAGATGAGAGAATTTTGAGTGGTATTGCATGTGTGAAGTGGTAAATGTGAAGAAGCTAATGGTTTTTGTGATGTCTTAGCTTCATTTGTAAGCTTTGTAAGACAAGTGTCTTACTTAGCTTACAAACTTGACACCAAGTGTGTTGAGGTGTAGCAATGTTGGACGGTTATAGTGGGGGTGGGGCAAGTGTCCCACTTGTCTCATCCCCATTTATTTACGGGTACTCCTCGATTCTAGTTTCCTCGATTTGCGTGCCCTCGGGTCGTTTTACGAAAAACGTTTTTATAAATTATGAATCTACGTCACAAAACGAATCCAATAAAAATTGTTTCATCAAAAACAGAGTTAGAAAACGTAAATACGTAATCCTAGGGTTTCCGGTTTAGTCGTAAAGGACGTTAAAATAAAATCGTAAGTCCTAATCTCTTCTCGTAAATTTGTGAGTTTATGAACTAACACAAATTTAAAACTCCAAAATAATATTCATGGACAAATTTATTTTCTGAAATGTCGGACTGCCACCAAAGACGGTGTATGTAAACGTAAGCACGTAACGTTGAATCCTCCGGTTTAGACGTAGTCGATGCTACTTCAAGACGTAAATCCAAATTTCTTCCCAAAAATATGTGAGTTCATATTGTAACATTAAAATAATGTTTTCAAATAAATATTGAGAATAAAATATCAACCATAAATTGACGGATTGTCACAACATTTACCCCTAAACAGGATCTTTGTCCTCAAAGATCATC
The DNA here is from genome assembly GCA_025667525.1 of Glebionis coronaria. NCBI lineage: Eukaryota > Viridiplantae > Streptophyta > Magnoliopsida > Asterales > Asteraceae > Glebionis > Glebionis coronaria. The sequence goes on from CM046877.1 coordinate 358,603,987, forward strand.
TTACCTTACTATTCGCTTCTTATAGAGTTAAAGCCATGTGGGTATTTCCTCCACATTCGGTCTTTTCTCACAAGTGTAATTCATTTCAATACGCGAGTTTCATCAAACATAACTACGGGAATAAGATCAGGCTTAATGTTGACTTACTTTCTCTATCCATGATGTTCAGGGTTTTTGATGAATGCTACTTTTCGCCGATCTAAGCTTACTAAGAATAATCAGATTCTCACTTGATAGATATTCCATCAAGTTCGATTTACGAAACATAATTCACGCAGTTCTTGAAGTCCTAGGGTAGATCCAGCTTATATGCCTTTCAATCCCAACTTTTACATCATCTCAGTGGTCCCATACAACGGGGACTTATATCCCATGATTTGTCAGATCATGAATTCGTTTTTCCAAGGTTAAAAATTGTGGCATAACTTCGCTACCCATTTGGCACTTCAAGATCTACATTTCATATTCACATAACCTCTTGCCCACTACCGGCTGTCAATAATCAGACCTTAATTTCCACAATCATTTCAGATCTCGCGGGTCGGATATTTTGTAATGATAGGTTCGCCATCATAGGAAACCTTAATCCTAAAAGACATGTCCAACTCACAATGGGTGTATGTCGGGTGTCTTTATTTCAACTCCTGCTTATAGATGCTCTAAGATTTAGATCTTAACAAGATTCGATCTCGATCCTAACACGATAGTTATCAAGGATAATCTCTCCAAAGGAAAACGATTATACGGTCTATTACCAAAGGTCAATCATTCAAACATAAAACAGCGCTTATATTACTTTGTATCGTTACTTTACCTCGTCCCTTCGATTTGTGGTGGTACATAGTACTCTCATCAAGGTTCGTTCTCAATGATTTCTGAGCAAATCTCTAGAAATTCGATGCGAAGCGAGGATCTTGATAAAGATGTTTGATACAAGCACACTATGTTTACATAACTCTTTTGCATTTATCATTATCGGGAATGATATTAGCAGATTTGGTCAGTCTGTCGACGATGACCCAAATCGAATCATATTCAGATGATGACCTTTGCAATAGCTAGACGTTTACTAATGTATGAGGCGATGTCTGCCTTCATAATTGCCATCAGTACAACTTCTTCAGACAAAGATACTTTTAGTCATAAATGACATAAATAGAATACTTATACTTACAAATTCCAACATAACTATATCTCATTATCCTTCATATTTAGGCAACCATAAACGGCCTTTTAAAACATTTAACGCCATCAACTTCTCAATTTTAATGGTTCACATTAGCCGTGAAACCCTTCACTATTTATATTATCCTTTTTACAAACATTGTTTATTTTTATATTGCTCGACAATTTATTGTGCACCTTCATTATTAAGGAACACGTCCTAATGGATTCTTTATCTTTTATACATAATGTGTCGGTATCTATATTCACTTCTCATGATTATAAAATTTTCATGTCCACAATTCACTCAGATATTCTTTCTCTATTATGCGTCAGTAATTACGTTCACCTTCCTGATGAAATAAATATCACAACCGTATTTATTCAAAATTATTTCTTCATATCTTCTATGTTTTTGTTTCGTCTCATCTATCATTTTTATCCGTTTTACTCAATCCGTCGTCTAAAGCGTCGATAATTATTACAATTAATTAAATAATAATTATTAAATTTTTATGAAACGTAAACGTAAAAATTTTAAATCTCTTAGTTCGACCAACTATATAAAATGTTCAAAATAAATTTGAATTTAATTAACAAGATATTTGTTGATTTATCGAAAATAATTAAAATAATTAATAAGATCCGAAAATGTTCGAGAAATCTTTGTTTATATTTTGGTCAAAATTTTCTTAGTTGAAAAGCAAAATTTGTCGTTTCAAATTTCAAGTTATGGTTTTAATGGGTTTCCTCAATTATTCTTAGGTTGTCTAGAAGTATACACAAACATTTACCCCTAAACAGAAGTTTAGTTAAATGGTTTGTGTATAAGGGAATAATCCCTTTAAAAATCTTTTGTTAAAACAATTGTCAAAACATATTTCCATTTCTTTTTGGTAAAATCCAAAGTCTTAAAAGGGCTCCTAATTTTGAAGAGTCGATTTATATTCCATTATTTATTAATCACACGATTAAATCATGTAAAGTATTAAGTCTTAAGTCTTATGTTAAATATTCAAGGTTCAGGTTTACACTGTTCGGCCAATTCAGGGCAATCTATAAATAATTATTAACTCATTCTTATTCTGATAAACAAATATATAGTCCTTAATGATTACGAGCATGAATTTATCAAATTACAGCCTACACACGTGATTCATCATAATTATGAATACTACATGTGCATCGGTCAATCCAAACAACATCACGTGGAACTCATAATGTTCATTACAAGCACCAGATGTAGTGATTGGAATAGATAATCTCTTTCGCAGATGCGAAGTTGATGATAACCATGCTATGGATCAAATTTGCTAGAACCTTGTAAATGATCGAACAATTCTTCCATTTCGAGTTATGGATATCGTTTTCTATTGTCAATTTACTCAGTCACAGTAATCTATAAATATAAGGAAAGATAACACCATAGCTCTTCAGGATGACAGGCTTGGTATAATAAAATCTTTCTCCGACAACTTTCTCAGTTGTACGGTAATTCCTTTAATTTAGATGGTGATGACGTACAGTGCGCAAGCCACAAGTGCAGCACCGGAAATATAATCAAATACCAATTTCTACTTGCCTTAATGGCGAAAGTCTAGGTAATTCATCAACAAATACTTCCTAAAGTTTCAGATAACATTATCATCTTTTAATACATTCATTTTAGGTTGTTCTAGATTACAATATCTATAACTAATTCACAACCATTCACGGTATAATTTTTAAGTCTAAATACAGGATATGGTCATCCATCAAGAATTATTTAGATCACTTTTGATAATCAACATCTTATCTTTTAGGGAATTCAATTCGAGTTCCCGTCAATTAAGACAATGTCGTCATGTCATAATCAATCAATCCATTCTACTGGCATTTCCAACTTTCCAGTTTTGTTGCCGTCGATAAGATGTGAACTTCTCAAAAGATTAATAATAATTCATAATCCTTCACGAATTCAAGGATATATGGAGACACAACTACCATTAAAAGAGTAAGGTCAACGCATAATCTACGCGAGAGAATTTCTAATCAGATACAAACGAAAACATTTAACGAATATGAATATATCCCATGTTTTCATAATTCGAGTACGCATTCGAAAGCTCCTCGGATCGTTACCCAGGTCATTCAAATGAAATCAATTCAAAAGAAATGATAGGAACGTCGATACATCCAGTCGGGTATCAACACTCGATAATCAGATACTTTTCCTAAGAATCTTACTACGAGAGAATTAGACAAGAAAGAATTGTCAATTGTCAAATAAGACAATTTCCACAGATGAGTAAATTCGACTCAGAAGAATAGATGCTACAGGCACATATGTAGGTGTCCCTAACAGTATGTCCTTATTTTTCACTTCTTGTAGATCTCATAAATTTTAATCTTCCACAATCTTCAAAGAAAATTTAGTGTTTACTAATTAGTTTTATGGTGACTACTAATCAGCCTTGCATGGTCCATTCCAAATTGTATGTAGGCGCGCAACTATATACAATTTCAAGATTAATGATGCAATACTCAGTTCGTCAAAATTTTATCATCATGTTTATAATAAAAACATTTTCATGCTTAATTCTTAAATAAGAATCAAGAATAAATTTACAAAGATTTTCTTTGTTATGAAAACAAGTAGGTTTTCCAAGGTGTTTTATTAACAACTTCATTTCGATAACAATCACTTATAAATCTCACTTTAAATAATCCATATGGTGATGAAAATCCAATCTTCTCAAAGGATATTGTTTTAACTTTATAAAAATAATGTGTGATCTGCAAAAGAGTGATGAAGAGTGGTTCACCAAGAACTAACTACAATATGATAGGAAATGAGCTTTAGCCAAATAATCATGAGGTTCATGACCTCGATGGCACTCACGAAGAATGATTCACTACCTAACTCAAATCAAGAGAGTACTTGTTCAATGGTTGCATCACTAATGCGAGCATTAGGAAGAAGCAGAAAAGATAGATAACATCGATACATGTAGAATTTAGCAATCAAAGGTAGTCTTTTCATTAATCACAAACAAGTCAAAATTGTACCGTAACACATTACGTGTCACTATGTCATACAATTCTCAGAACTCATCCTACCAACTGATGTCACAGTTAAGTTAGGGATTATTTTTAAAAGATACCACAATGAATACTAATCTACAAGAGTCATTAGGTGTCCCACCTGTCCCGGAAGATCCATCGGTCCCAATTCAGAAGAAGATTTCTTCAATTTATTTATTGGACACTGGACATCCTCGTTAGTGGACAATGGCTTAGGAACAACCCTTAACACAAACCTACAATCAATTAAATCCTTATAATTCAATCACAGAACTTAACGACTTCCTCTTAACAATCTCATATTCCATATGGGTTAAATTTTACTTTATTCAAGTTTCAACCAAATTTTATACTCAATTCGATATCCTACCTCATTTTCCAATACTTACAACCTTATTCTTCGGCCTTGTAAAGGCAATACAATCTCAATATGAATCAACACTTAATTTCCAATCCTATTAGCTCTTACAACAACAATTATCAAATGAGTCGCTAGTATGAAATGACTCACACATTCAATTAGACTTCTCGGAAAGGTATTAGTGGCATGAGGCTTTTGGGTATAGGATCCAATTACAGCCTCAAGTGCAACATTCACCCTTTAGATTTCAATTTAAGAATTGGATGACAACGAATCATATGACATCTTTCCAGGTGATAACGTTTTGTCAAACTCCACTCTATAAGGAAAGATCGTCATGACATCGATATCGGATTTAATCTCGCCAATTCTTATTCAATATCACAATCAACTAATATCTACATTTCTACGAATATCAACCATTTGTTGGGATCATAAATATCCGCAACTTGGTTTAGATCTTGGATAGCTAGAATTCCTACGAGAATAGCTTCGACTAATTTACTAGGGGATTTAGGGTTACTTGTGACAATCGACGTCGTATAAATACCTCGTATAAAAATCAAAATAATCATCAAACAATCATGTAATAAAATTACATCATATATATATAATCCAAGTTATATATATATATATATTAAAATAACACTTCTCAGTCTTGGCCTTGTCGGTAACTCGGGAATTCTTCGACACCGTTATAGTCAAAAGATTTTTAGACATTTTTAGAAAAATGTTTATAGTTAAAAGATTTTGAAATATTTTATTCAAAACCCTGGTTTTAAAAATCTTTCGTTCTCTATAACGAGAGCTCTGGTACCAAACTGTAACACCCCCAAATTTATACAACTCAGTACAGCGGAAGACTAGTTGGTGTTACGGGATAACACATTACTCACATCATAGACAACGCATAAAAACCGCGTCGTTTAATAATAAATCATTTCCATTCATAAATATCAAAGTTACATCGGTCCCAAGTCATTATATTTCATACAAAGTTTTACAAAGTATTTGAATGGAAAATATTGTTTAAGTGCGGGCCATGAATTCTTGTCGTCTTCCCGAGAATTACCTTCAAGTACCTGAGATAAAACATGTTAAAAGAAAAGGTCAGCGATAACGCCGAGTGAATTCATAGAGTTTAATAAAATCCATCAATATAATATTAGTATAAGATTTTTACTGAAAATCATTTTGTACAAATTAGTTTTAATAGGCCATAAAATAGCCAAAATCATTTTATATAAATCCTTATCAAAAATCATAATATAGGCATTTGCCTTAAAATTTATTATACGAGCCAATGTCGTAAAAACATCATACAATGCGTCTTATGACGTTGTATGCAAATAAAAATAGTTATATAAATATGGTTATGAAAACCAAAACACGAACATAATATTAATAGTATGACCCAGTATTGCTAGTCAGGCAATACATCGTAATTCGGAGCGTCTAGTAGTATTTCGTTAATTTTGGATTATTATAAGCCGCATGACATTGTTACCTTACTAAACCAACAACGGGTAGCTAACCCGATACCAATTTTGCCCATCTAAAGTAGCGTGTCGTCACAAAGGTCACGCTATGGAAATCTTCTCCTACATAAATTCGCTTACCAATCAATGTGGCACGACGGGGATCAACCGTCAAGGCGCGAACTGGGGTGATCGTCCCCAAATAGTACTATTAAATGCATAAGCGTCTACCAACTACCGGTAGTTCACAATTCATGCTAATGGGACTTTTAGTGACATAACCTAACTTTAATAATCCATTTGATTTCATCTATCGGGTCCTTTAATCATTTATCGGGTCATACAATCGGGTCATTCAATCATTCGTGTCCAAATCAATAAACAAACAATTGGGACAAATGGTGTCCTAATTTTATAAAAACTAACATGTTATCTCCCTCGCGGGTTTATAAAACATTTATAAAAACATTTAAAAGAGTGCGAGGCTATGAACTCACGTTGATGTGGGAAGGCGGGTTATCGGCAATTCGGACGTACGGTATGTGCTTCAATCACGAAAACCTAGACAAATAGTACTCGGTCTTAGACGTTTGTCCAATGACTTTATAAAAATAACAATTATGTATACATATGATGATTATATATATATGATGATCAAGTGGGTTTACATATTCTCGATTACTCATTTTTGTGTTTTGTGTCGATGACTTTTATACTAGTTTACTAGTTTTATCTATTTACGTGTTTTAAGTCCAATAAGCTTATTATAAGTTATTTAACTTATTTTAATCCATTTTGTACTTATATTATCAGTACATACACTTTCAAGTTGGGCCCAAATGGGTTAAGCCCAATAAGTTCTTTTTATGGGTGTTTATCTTATTTAGTCTAATTATTAGTCCAAGTATTAGTCCAATATGTTTACTTAGTTCGTTAATGTCCGTATGCCCTATAGTTCGGGTTTTATTGGTTTTTACTTGTTATACATGTCTATATATCAGTATATAAGTTTTGTAAAGTTTTCATTAGACGGGTCCAACCATCTAAGTTTTATTTAACAAAAATGTTAATTTTACGGCAATAGCCGAAAAAAACGTAAAAATCAAGTTTATAGTTTTTTTATTACTTATAAAACTTAACAAGTTACCATTTTTATAAAATGTACACTTATTTAACCTTTTACATACTTATATAAATAAAATCCATAAGTTAGTGGGTTTTTATTTTACATTTTATACTATTAAATTTTGAGTGCTTATATAATAGTAATATACTTTAATTTCCAAAAATCTGATATTTATCTTCACTTTCACCAAAACTGCCATATCTTGAGTTCTACATGGAGATAGAAGCTCAAATGTTTATCACATAAACTACATGATATGTGCTACATTTAACTCTTTTATAGCTACTGTTGAATCATTCTTTAAGTATTTTTTAAAAATCATCCAAAACAGTAACCTCAGATTTATACCCTAAACTTGTTTTGATCATATCTCACTCATTACAATGATTCCATTGCATGGCCAACTCTCACATGTGTACAAGACCCATAGCTTACTGTAAATCCATTCTACTTCATCATTTTATCAGTTTACCATATGGTTCTTTACTGTTTTTATACAGCCTATCATTTAAACAAGATTTACCCATTTTTACTTATAGTTTTTCATCTTTTTATCCATGATTATCAACAACAAATCCCCAAATAATATTTTTATCATCATATACATATACAATAGGAAATAAAATACATGTTTACATAATCAAAATAACAAGAAGATGAGGAGGACAATCTTTATACCACCATGATGATGTAGGTTGATCAAAACATGGATTTTTGATGGAGAAACTTGTGATGTACCAAGACCATCTTCATGACCACCATGCTTCATGAACTCCCTGTGGAAAATTAGCCTTGATACTCCATGGAAACTCCTCCTTGGATGTTATAATCACCACCAATCAATAGGGTTTCAAAAGGGCTTTAACATATGTAGAAACAACATAGGATTCCATGGTTAATTTTGATCAAATTTGGTGTTTAAGGGCTGAATTGGGACGGCATCTTTGGAGTCAAGAGAGAGAGATGAGAGAATTTTGAGTGGTATTGCATGTGTGAAGTGGTAAATGTGAAGAAGCTAATGGTTTTTGTGATGTCTTAGCTTCATTTGTAAGCTTTGTAAGACAAGTGTCTTACTTAGCTTACAAACTTGACACCAAGTGTGTTGAGGTGTAGCAATGTTGGACGGTTATAGTGGGGGTGGGGAAAGTGTCCCACTTGTCTCATCCCCATTTATTTACGGGTACTCCTCGATTCTAGTTTCCTCGATTTGCGTGCCCTCGGGTCATTTTACGAAAAACGTTTTTATAAATTATGAATCTACGTCACAAAACGAATCCAATAAAAATTGTTTCATCAAAAACGGAGTTAGAAAACGTAAATTTGTAATCCTAGGGTTTCCGGTTTAGTCGTAAAGGACGTTAAAATAAAATCGTAAGTCCTAATCTCTTCTCGTAAATTTGTGAGTTTATGAACTAACACAAATTTAAAACTCCAAAATAATATTCATGGACAAATTTATTTTCTGAAATGTCGGACTGCCACCAAAGACGGTGTATGTAAACGTAAGCACGTAACGTTGAATCCTCCGGTTTAGACGTAGTCGATGCTACTTCAAGACGTAAATCCAAATTTCTTCCCAAAAATATGTGAGTTCATATTGTAACATTAAAATAATGTTTTCAAATAAATATTGAGAATAAAATATCAACCATAAATTGACGGATTGTCACAGTTTTACCTTAATCTCTTAGCTTATTCTCATTCTTCCTTTCTTTTTATTTTCTTAATAATCTAGCTTATTATTTCGGAAAAGTTTTTATAACTTTTTCCTAATAAGTTAGATTTATATACAAGCTTATTTCAAGCTTATTGTAGCCTTTTTTCGTAGATCTAGCTTATTGTTGGAGGAATTATTTAATTAGCATTTTAGCTTTTTTAAATCTCATAAGTTCTAAGCTTAGGCTTACAACTTATTTATAAGCTAGCTTTTTATTTAAGTACTTTTAGTTTATATCTATTAGTTTTTTTAGATCTATTAGTTTTTCAGTTTAAAAAATTAAAAATACTTTCATAAAACCCAAAATAGTTAGATCTATTAGTCTTTTATATTGATTAGTTTAGATCTATAAGTTTTTAGTTTAAAAATCAAAGTATTTTTATAAATCCTTAACAAATAGTTTCGATATATTAGGTTTTTAAATAGATTAAGTAGATCTTTAATTTTTAGCTTTAAAATTTAAAATACTTTTATAAAATATAAAAAATATTCTATATCTATTAGTTTTATTTGAATCTGTTTATAGAATATTAATAGTTGCTTATTATTGTTCTAACCTCTTATTTTTTTGTGATATTGGCGAATCGATTCATCAAGTTTGTTAGAGAGCTTATTGTTGATTAATTTGGTTCGAGTTTGATATGTTTGATTAATTTGGTTAGAGATTGATTTGGTTGGCCGTGTACTTTAAGGGTCGGGATACGCTTAGTTTTGGTTTGATTTGGTTGGCCGTGTACTTTACGGACCGCATTTTGTTGATGTTGTTGATATTGTTTTTTAGAGCGTTATCTTCGGATTACGGGTACCATATTTTGGGTAAAAGGTTTATAGCTTAATCGTTTTAGTTTATTTAATTAGAGTAATAAAGTTTAAATTGTTTTTAAAAAAATTATATTTTTCATAAAAACCGGTTTAATTAGCTTTAGTTATTATTTTTCTTTAAATAGAGATTTAAAATGTTAAAAATTAGATTTCATATAGATAAGCTTATTATTAGTAAAAAGTTTAAACCTTTTTGTGATTATTAAGCTTATTAGTATATAAAGCTTGTAGCTTTATCATCTAAAATGATTAATAAGCTTAAAATATTGAAGCTTTATGCTTTATTTTTAAGTTTATCTTTGTCATTTCATTTTTTTGTCACTTTTATTTGCTAATACGTGCTTGCATTAGATTAATTTTTCATTTAGATTTATTATTATTTTTAATTATAGTTTATATTTATTGCATCTAGATCTAAATTTGTAGTTTAATTTTATTTTGCATTTTAGATTAATTTTATGTGAACTATTTGCGCTTTTATTTTTTATATATTCCTTAGCTTACATATTTTCCCCATTTTTAGTTTAAATAGACATAGATAACCAAACAATTATTATTAACCAAGAACAATTAATCTTGTGATAAAGTTGTTATTATTAACCAAGACACTTGTGAAACGTGTGAGACTTGTGGTGGACCACATTCGTATTATAATTGTGACAATGTTTACAATCAACAACAAGAAGTTTATGCTTTTAACAACAATGACAATGAGCTGGTTTATTTCAAACCAAATGTTGAAGTTAACCATTTTTCTTATAAATCTAATAACTATTTGGCTCCCCCGGGTTTTGTATCTCCACAAAGACCACCCCCACCCGCCCAAAATAGGAACCAAGGTCCTCAACAGGGTAATTTTCAAGGGAATTCAAATACAAGGGTTTTAACCAAAATCAAGGAAATTTTCAAGGGCAAAACCAAGGGTTTAATAATCAAAATCAAGGCTTTAATAAGCAAGGTTTTCAAAACAAAGGTTTTCAAAACCAAGGTTTTCAAAACCAAAGGTTTTCAAAACCAAGGTTTTCAAAACCAAGGTTTTAATCAAGGTTTTCAAAATTATAATCAATATCAAAACCAAGGTTTTCATAATCAAGGGTTTAACAATCAAGGGTATAATCAAATGAACAATGGACTCGATTCTACAAAAATTAAACGAACATGAGCGAACCATGAAAGAGATGCAAGAATCGACCGATAGGAAATTTATGCAAATGCTTCAAACCCTTCGTCCTCAAGGTGCCCTCCCTTCTAACACCGTGACCAATCCTAGGGCTAACGTTAATGCCATCACTACTAGGAGCGGCAAGACCACTGGAGAACCTTCTTATTCCCCACCTCAACAAGGACCCGAGATTCCTTCTAATTCTACCCACCCTCCTTCACCTTTTACTTGTGAGATACCTCCCATAAAAGCTTCTTCTACACCTTATGTTCCCCCTTTACATCAATCTTATACCACACCTTCGGTTCCCAAACCAATTCCTTCACCTTCCATTTCTATCCCCCCACCACCAAAGGATGTGAGTGAGCAATCCACTACAAAGCCTTCATCTCAACCCAATATATCTTATCCCTCAAGGTTGAGGAAAGAGAAACTGAAGAATAAGGATGATATTCAAGTTTTGAACTTCCTAAAAATGTTCAAACAATTGAATTTTAATATCACCTTTGCCGAGGCTCTCGCTCACATGCCTAAGTATGCTAAGATGTTTAAGGACCTTTTAAGTGATAAGTAAAAGTTGCTTTATATTTCCAATACCCAATTGAATGAGAATTGTTCCACGGTTCTTTTGAGAAAATTACCGGTTAAGTTAGGAGATCTCAGTCGATTCCTTATTCCTTGCAATTTTCCGGGTGTAGAGAATTGTATGGCTTTGGCGGATCTTAGAGCGAGTATCAATCATATGCCATTGTCCGTGTGGAAACAATTATCTCTACCCGAGCTAGTCCCCACTCGTATGACTTTAGAATTAGCTAACCGGTCGATTGCTTATTTGGTGGGGATAGCCAAGGATGTTTTCGTTGGAGTCGATAAATTCACTTTCCCTGCCGATTTCGTTGTAGTCGACTATATGATGGATCCACGTATTCCCTTAATTGTGGGATGACCCTTCTTGCGGACCGGTCGTACATTGATTTATGTAGTCGGAGGTGATCTTATCATGAGGGTAGGGGATGAAAAAATCGTCTTTAACATAGGTAAACTTTCCAAACTTCTCGATGAGCCCGAATCCGTAAATTTCATTGATGTGCTCGACGAAGCATGTGAAGAACATTTTCACGAGGCTTGTAAGAGCGGGATTTCTCATTTACCTCATGTTGAGACCGAGCTTCTATTGCTCCCTCATTGACTCCATTTGGAGAAAGTGACTTTCTTTTACAAGAATTCGAAGCAAGTTTAGGAGACGTGGATTTAAAATATGACGATTCTCCCACCGACAAGGAAGAATACATTCGTACCATTGAGAGACTTCTCAATGAGGATCATATTTCTCCACCTACTCCTAAGGAAGTTACAAACGATGATCCAAATTTGACTAAGCCTTCCACCGACAATCCATCAGATTTAGAGCTTAAGGATTTACCGTCTCATTTTGAATATGTTTTCTTCGAAGAAGATGATAAGTTACCCATCATAATTGCTAAGGACTTAAAAGAGGATGAAAAATCTCGACTTATCGAAGTGCTTAAAAATCATAAGAAAGCAATTGCTTGGAAAATATCCGACATCCGCGGAATTGATCCTAACTTTTGCACTCATAAAATTCTCATAGAAGATGACTTTAAACCCGCAATCCAAAGTCAAAGAAGGGTAAACCCAAAAATTCATGAAGTCATTAAGAAAGAAGTTATCAAACTTCTAGATGCCGGCATGATTTACCCTATTTCGGATTCGCCGTGGGTTAGTCCCGTCCATTGTGTGCCTAAGAAAAGCGGAATAACCATTGTTCCCAATGAAAACAACGAGTTAATTCCTACTCGACTTGTAACGGGATGGCGATTTTGCATAGACTATCGTAAGCTCAATGATGCCACTCGTAAGGATCATTTTCCTCTTCCTTTCATGGATCAAATGCTCGAGCGTTTAGCAGGTATTGACTACTATTTATTCTTAGATGGTTTCTCCGGATATTTTCAAATTCCTATCGATCTAAAAGACCAAGAAAAAACCACATTCACTTGTCCATATGGAACATTTGCTTAAAAAAGAATGCCCGTTAGCCCTATATTTTATATAGTTAAACAAGAATGTAATAGGTCATCTTAGTCGTTAATGGTCTCGTATTGTAATAGGTTAGTCGAGTTAACCGGGCTTGGACTTTAAGATAATATTGTATAAGTTAGGGGCGTAAGCCCAAGCAAAGCCAAGCCCGGCCCAAGGATACTAAACCCATGGCCCATATGCCAAGGGTATATATACCCTCTTCCATGTGTGGAAGAGGGTGTTGGTTATCATTTTGTTTCTCTATCTAAAAGTGTTTAACCTTCCAAATTCTCTCTTGTTTCTCTCTCTACTTTTATTTCCTTTCTCTCTCTAGAATCTTGTGTTTGGGATTGATATGGGATTAACAATTGGTATCAAGAGCCTATAGTGGATAGGTGATTGAAGATTCGTGTGTTGTGTTCTTGATTTTTCATGGCTATTTTGATCTATATCTCACGTCCCAAATTTTTTTTGAGTTTTTATGGTTTATTCTTGATATAAATCATCTACATACTATTGGTAGTGATTTGGTATTGTTACTTTGGTTAAAAACACAAAAATTTTGGGTGCTTGGATCATTTTTAGGCTAAAAATCTTGAATTTGTGGTGTTTTGTCCGAGAAAAGTGCTACATTGCGATACATCATTCCGATAGGTAGTCCGATCGCAATAACCTTAGGGTTTTACTTTGCGATCATACATTGCGACAGTCCCTTATTCCGACCGTGGATTGCGATCGTACATTGCGATCGTGGATTGCGACGGAATCTAAGGCATATTACGACGTTACTCTGCCAAAATTACGACAGCCACATTCCGACAGAACATTCCGACAGAACATTCCGACAGAACATTCCGACAGAGCATTCTGACAGGTATTCCGATGGGCATTCCGACAGGTATTTCGATGGACATTCCGACATGTATTCCGATGGACATATAAATTTTGTTTGATCCATTTTTAGACTTAGCCACTATCTAGACTAGTCTCAGAACATAGTTTTCACGAAGATTAAAAAAAAAGAAAAAAAAGAGTTAAAATTTTTAGGTCAAGTAAAATCAAAAATTTTCCCTACTAGTTTTTGTCTATTTATAACTCAATTTCAAAATTTGGTGATGCAAAATTTTTTGGCTTACCATTTTGTCGGACTGGAGAATTAATTGTCGGACTGAAAATTTTCGGAACACTTTGAAATTTTAAACCACACCTCGTCACAACAAATCCACTAAGATCCTAATCCACTCACAAGTAATCACCATGTCAAATAACAACAACAACAATGCAATGGCCAATCAAATTCGTCTAGAACAAGGTGGCAATGGAAATCCACCTGTGCTCACTCCCGGTTGCTACATTCAGTGAAGATCTCGCTTCCTTAGATTTCTCGACACTAAGGAGAACCGAACCGCTCTTCGTCATTGCCTTGAGAACCCACCTCCAGTTTTTGAAATCAGACCCTTTACCACACAAGCAGAGGATGGTACTTCATCAACTACATGAGCTATGGAGAATTTCGACACATGTCCTGCAGAGAAAAGAAACTCCTCCAAGATGAAGCTGATGCCGTCAACTACATACTCACTGGGATTGATAACGATATCTACTCCACGGTTGATGCATGTCCTAATGCAATGGAAATGTGGAATGTAATTCATCGACTAAAGCAAGGTGAGTCGATCAATGTTCAAGATCTCGAGACTAATCTGCTTTGGGAGTTTGGAAAATTCACATCCGAAGATGGTGAATCCTTTGACTCATATTACTCGAGATTCTACAAATTGATGAATGAGCTTGTAAGAAATTAGTGCACCATCTCCAATAATCATGCCAATGTTCAGTTTTTACTTTAACTCAAACCGGAATGGCAAAGGTTTGTGACTTTGGTCAAACAAAGGGAGGATATCAAGACTATACCTTACCACAAACTTTATGATATATTGAAACAACACCAGAATGAAGTGAATGAACTTAGAGCTGAAAAGGCAGAACGATCTGCGAACTCTATTGCTTTTGTGGCTGCTACTTCAACAAAACCCGTTCCCCGTCAACAACCAGCTACATATTCCTCAAGGTCATCAAGCTCATCCACCAAACCTCTAGCTACTTCTAGAAACAAAGCAAAAGCAATTGTCCCCAATCGACCTCCAAAGTATGACACCGAGTCAGATGGAGACAGTGATGATGAACAAACTTCAAGGAAAAGAAGATTGAAGAACTCATGTCTTTACTCACCACAACTTATAAGAAGATCTACAAACCTACCAATAACAACCTCAGATCCTCATCCAATGCTAGATATAAGGAAGTTGATCATGTACCTCGGTATGATCGTGATGCTAGGTATGATAATTAGAGGGTGCTGAATCAAGTTGGGGCTAGAGATACTGTAGGCACTCCGATTGTGCAAAAGACTAGGTTTCAATGCTTCAACAACAAGGGATTTTGAGGCACATGGCTAGGGAATGCAAGAAGCCAAAATGGGTTAAGGATTTGGGATATCACAAGGAAAAGATGTTGTTGTGTAAGAAAGAATAAGCAGGGATTCCAATCACAGCAGATGAGGTTGACTGGCGTGATGACACTGATGCTGAAGCTGATGATCAAGAGTTGGAGGCACATTATGTATACATGGCAAAGATTCAAGAAGTGATCCCAGAGACTGCTGATACTTCTGGACCCACCTATGATTCTGAGCCACTTGAAAAGGTACCATCACATGATAACTATAATGTGTTTGCTAATGAACGACGGCATCCTGAGCAACCCGAAAGAATCAATGACACATATGTAATGGACACGGAGTTTCACAGCATATGTGTAATGATGATGGAAATGCTAATCAGGATACTGACTCGGAAGAGGACTGTGATTTGCTTGCGTCTATTATTGATTCTTTAAAACGTGAAATTAATGAAAAAAGAGAGGCTAATAAACGTTTGAAGCAAGCAAACGCATCCTTAGCCGAGGAGATAGACAGGCTTAAAGAGTTTGATTATGTAAAAGAAGTTGATCGACGAGTTGCAATAGCTAATGGTTTGGTATATGAACGTAAGGTGTTCAATGAATAATATTCTTCTGAAGTAACACACGAAATTCATATGTCAAAACAGTAGATATCGGAACTTGAAGAACAGCTGCTGCTACATAAACTCCAAATTACCGAGTTAGATTCGGTTGACAAAGAACAAACTGAGCTTCATAAAACTCGTGAAGAAAAGTATATTGAAAAAATTCTTGATTTGGAAAAGAGAGTCAAAACGTTAAACAACAATGTTTACAAAACGGGTCAGTCCATTCAAACCATGAAAATGCTCAATATAAATATGAAAACGAGTTTTGTCAAGCCTGAATATCTCAAGAAAATTCGAAGTACCAAGCCCGCTCTTTATGATATCGGTTGTTATGTTGATAATCTTTCTCTTATGCTTTCACCGGACTGCGACGAAATCATTCGTCATCAAGAAGAAAGTCGATCAAACTTAAGTGATTTATTATTTATTATTTTGATATTTATATTAAGTTTGTTCCTCAAAAAGAACATTCCAAAGAACAAAAGATGTATAATAGTGTTCCACCACCAAGTGATGAACCCCAAAAGAAAGTTTCTTTAGAAAGGAGTTTCAAAATGCAATCATTTTTGTTAGAAAAAAAAATTTCGGATGAAAAACGTAAATGGGATGAGAAAAGCAAAAGCGTTCAGCAATTTGTCAAATGCTACATTGTCTTCTAATTCTTCTGCAGCTCGTCGAAATCATCCTATTCATAATGGACTCCGGGTGCACAAAGCACATGACGGGCAATCTCAAGTTTCTCATTAACTTCGTGGAGAAGTTTCTGGGTACGGTGCGGTTTGGAAATAATCAGTTTGCACCAATACTTGGATATGGCGATTTGGTTCAAGGAAATCTCACTATCAAACGGGTTTATTACGTCGAGGGACTGAATCACAATTTATTCTCGGTTGGTCAATTTTGTGATGCGGATTTCGAAGTGGCATTTTGGAATCTACTTGCTATGTTAGAGACTACGATGGGAATGACCTAGGTACAGGTTCTCGTGGTTCTGATCTCTACACAGTAACTCTTCAAGACACATCGTCAACAAATCCAATTTGCTTAATGGCTAAAGCTTCATCCTCTCAAGCATGGTTATGGCATCAACGATTGTCACATCTCAACTTTGACACCATAAACTTGCTTTCGAAGAATGATACTGTGACCGGTCTTCCTAAGTTAAAATTCATCAAAGACCATCTTTGTTCTTCTTGTGCGTTGGGGAAAGAAAAACGGAAGTCTTTCAAAACAAAGACTACCCCAAGCTCAAAAGGACGATTGGAACTTCTATACATGGATTTATGTGGTCCCATGCGTGTAGAGAGTATTAACGGGAAAAAGTATATTCTCATGATTGTTGATGATTACTCTAGATACACATCGACTTTCTTCTTAAGGTCCAAAGATGAAACACCAGAGGTTCTCAAATACTTTCTCAAGATGATACAACGCAATCTTCAAGCTCAAGTCTTAACCGTAAGAACGGATAGGGGTACTAAATTTTTGAACAAGAATTTGCAATCTTACTTTCAAGAAGAAGGCATCGAACATCAAACGTCTATTGCTCGAACTCCTAAACAAAATGGCATTATCGAAAGACGGAACCGTACTTTGGTTGAGGCTGCTCGAACAATGCTTTCTGCTTCAAAATTACCGCTATTCTTCTGGGCTGAAGCAATTGCAACTGCCTGTTATACTCAGAATCGTTCTCTCGTCATCCCTAGACATGAAAAGACACCTTACCACATCATTAATGGCAGGAAACCTACTGTCAAATTCTTTCACCTATTTGGATCTTTATGCTACATTCTCAAAGACGGTGAGAATCTCGACAAGATGAAAGAAAAAGGTGATGCATGTATTTTTGTGGGGTATTCTGCATTGTCGAAAGGATATCGGGTCTATAACAAGAGAACAAAGATTATTGCGAAACAATTCATGTGAAATTTTACGAATTGCCACAAATGGTACTTGATCACAACAGCTCAAGTCCCGCACCTCAATGTCCAGCAATGGCACCTACACACAACAGTGTACGTCCCGTGCAAGAAAGTCAAGAAAGTACTCCTACAACAGACTCGACGGATACGACACACATGAATGAGTTGGTTGATTTATATGATCCAATGTTTGATGAATATTACTATGGAAACAATCAAGTTGTGTCAAAGCCTTCTGTTGTCAATACTGCTGGTGCACCCGAACAAAATCAACAAGACACAACTGCCTCTACTTCAGCAACCGTTGCTCAAGAGACTATTCCATTAGATACTCAACAAACTCAAGAAAGTGTCATATAACCAACCTCACCAACCGTTAATGCTGAAGGAGGAAACAACAATTAATATATGACTTTTTGCTTAGCGTTTGTGTACTCGATATCGTTCTCGGTATCTAATCGAATTGATCACGGTTAATGGTGGAATAGTCGGTAATGGTCACTAAAAGGGGAGTTGATTTTCTATTCTATTAGAAAAGGTAAGTGAAAAACGTAATTAAAATAAGCTAAAAGCAAATCTAGGAAAACTAAATTAAAGCTTTGAAAATTAACCTAAAAATTACTAGAAAAATACTTGGTAAAAATGGAGATTTCGGGAAGCATGCAAATTTTGGAAATTAAAACGTAAATGATTAAAAACTTGAAAACTTGGTAAAAATAAACTAAGATGAAACTTGTTTAAAATAATTCTAAGTTAAAACGGCGGGAAAAGTTAAAAACTAAGAAAAATAAATCAAAAGCCAAAATCAGATCACAATGCGATCGTACTCAGATCACTATACGATCGTGACCACCGATCGCACTCACGATCGTAGTATGGGGTCAGATCGCACTCAATGCGATGGGAAAGAGTGATTGCACTCACAGATCGCAACCACGATCGCAACAAGTGGATCGTGGTCTATGATCGTGGTATGTGATCGTAACACAATGATCGCAATCTATGCGATCGAACTCAAGGATCGTGACATGATCGCACCATAGATCGCGATATGTGATCGTGGTGTGGATCGTAGCCAGGGAAAGAAGTGTAGATCGCACTCAATGCGATCGTAGCCAAGGATCGTAACCAAGTAAAACCCTTCTAAGATTGTAATGGTGTCCAAAGAGTAACTAAGCTTAAACGAATAAGCAGTTAATCCAATAAGCACTTACCAACTTTTAGACAAGGATAAATAAGCACAAATTCGAAACCTTTTGCAATACTAAGCACGTGAACTTAATAATCCGAACTTTAAAACGTTAAAACTTTTAGGAAAGCTTAAAAGTGAACAAGCTAAACATACAAATAAGCCAATAAGCACAAAGAGCTTATAGCTTATACGTATAAGAGCTTATGTAGGAAGAAAAAGATGAACTTTTTAATCACTTAAACATCAAAATCAATCACGGATCATAAATATTTCGAATCAAATGTAAACCAAAATCAAGAAATGTAGAAAGAGATTAAAGAACAAAAAACTTAACTTGAACTTGTGATTAATGAAATCCAAATACAAGGATGATTAAAAGCTTAAACTTGAAAGATAAAAATAAAGAAAAGTAGAAACTTAGTGAGAGAAAGTTTGAAACTTTCACTCTCTAAAAACTAGAAAGGAAAATGAAAAAAATGAAAACTAGGTAACTCTCTCCTAAGGTGTTTAGGAGGGTATTTATAGGCAATGGGGGAGAGCATGTGTTGCCTCCTCTTTCTTTCTTCTTGGGTCTACTCGATTTAAATCCTTTGTCTTTCTCGACGTTGTCTCGGGATTTGAACTCGTCTTATAATTTTCTTCTATAATTAGACTTGAGTTGCTCGGCTTCATTAAACTTCCGCCTTTAGACTTTTTCTTCGATAAATCTTCAGAATCGGCCTTGGACTTCCGTTCTTTTTGCACTCTTATTCTTTTGTCTTCGTCTTTTCTCGTTTTCTTTGATAAAAGCCCGTGAAAGCCCGTGTTTTCTTCCTTTTTCATCTTTTGGTCCTAAAACACAATAAAAACACAAACCACGCATAATTCCGACTTTTACGACATAAAGTCACGTTTTGGTCTTGTTATTATTAGAAATAAGTGGTAAAAGGATAAGTGTTTTCAGACTTATTAAATCCCCTACACTTGACCATTGAAATGCCCTCATGCAATGCATTAAGTTTAAAGCACGGTTTACATTTTCCATCATAAGTAACCCACCTTGGCCTTTATTAAATTCAAAACATTTAAGGGAAAATAAAAAGATAGAAACAAGTAAAGAAATCAAAGACTTACATTGGGGTTTTGGCTTCCATGAACGTTTATCATCCTCAAGTTTCACGTTCCCTATACCAAGCTTAAAAACGAGATCATTGTTATTATAAGTTAGCAAACTAACACGAATTCATGTGGGCCAATTATTTACTTAGACTCCCTTATTCCTAGGTGTATCTCTTATATTTTTTTTGTCTTGAATGATCATGAGGATGCATTGTTTGACTTATTTCGATAGTTATTTAGGCTGAAAATAAAGTGGGACGATTTAATCAATAGTTAGCTAAAGGACAAAATCATTTAAAACTGCTTCTCGGGACCTCTTAAAGTTCATATCTTGGCATAACTCGCTTCACGATTTGAGAGACGATCTTGAAATTATGGTCTTCTCTTCATAATAGGAATTTATTCACTTGAAGTTTTGAGATATTCTTCATACTTGGACCACGACTTCTTCATTTTTCTCAAATCTTTATTTTAGATTTTGATATACAACGATCCGCCTCCTTTTAGGACTTGGATATATTTATCCTCATACCTTGCTAGGGTCTTTTCGGATAGACTTCTCCATGATCTTTTGGGGAGTTTTTGCTTTTTGTCATGTGTCTCGATCCTTCATATAGATTTTTGATAAATGATTCTTCACATCACTTGGGATCTTTAGCAACAAAATGTAGCCCTCATGCCTTGTTAGGGCCTTTTCGGACTCGCCAATCTTCGCATCCCGCTTCAATAAGTTATGCCTTGGCTATGAACTCTAATTAATACCGAGCAACTTTTAAACGATCTTGTGTTAGAAGCTAAGTAACTTTTCAAAGAGTACAACCATATTTATTGCAGATAAATTTATTAGCAAGCGATGGGAGAAGAAGCTCATAATTAACTCACATAAATTAATGAAAGAATACCAAACTTATAATTGACTCTATCATCTCTCATTCTCCACAATTTAAAATCTCAAGGAATGAGACTTGTGGATGCTTAGCCAATTAAATCAAAGTTTTGGGTTTTCGAGTCATCTATAGGATCTTGCAAACTCTTAGACTTTTTCAAGTTTAGAATTCCCATTTTAAAGTTCCCTTGATAAACGAATCTCTATGATCAATTATAGGAACTTGCAAAAAGTTCTTGTTCTTAACCCGTGAGAGTTAAGACTTTCGCGTTTTAAAGTTCCCTATATAAAAGCCTAACAAAACTTGACTTAAACACGTTAAGGATACTAGCTAGAGTAAACTTGGATAAGTAAACTCGGGTTGAGTCAAAATATTCACGACTTTGAAAAATTTAAAACCACTTTTATTAAACTTTTATTTTAGCAAAGAAAGTAAATAACGCTAACAAAGGAAAATACTACTATACAACTAGGCCAAAATAGATCAAAAATTTTGAAAAATGTCGAAAAATTAGATTTTCCGGTTAAAATGAGGACAAATTCATGGAAAGCCCACTTACTTCGATAGAAGTCCCCCTACAGTTGATATAAACATTGTCCTGAATGTTTAAGCATGTGGGAGTAAACTCCCCTACACTTAGGACATTGTGCACTTTGTTTAAATCTTGCTAAGGAAAGGACAACTATAGTGACTTCAATGTGAATATATCAGATATGAAATATTGAATCACGATAGTTTAGGATAGAACCAGCAAGATGGGAACACGGGATCACGGTTCATCAAAAGTCATCAAAAGTACTCTTTGAAGCCTGAATCCCTGCACAGAATAAGACAACAAACACATACGGGGCTCCCCCTACAATTATTATGAAAACGGTAAAGGATAGATCACGGGTTGCCTCCTTAGAAGCACTTGGTTTTGATAACCGAGTCACGAGCCTGACTCGACCCAGAACTAGTTCAAGGGAAACGTGGTGAGGGATGGAATCATCTCATGAGAGATGTCCTCACCAAAGTACAACTTCACGCGCTGGCCATTCACCTTAAAGTTGGGCCCATTTGGCTGAGAAAGCTCAATGGTGCCATAGGGGAAGACTTTGGCGACGGTGAATGGACCAGACCAGCGGCTCTTCAACTTGCCCGAGAAGATCTTCAACCGAGATTAAAGAGTAAGACATGATCACCAACGTGGAACTCTCGGTGCTTAATCCTTGCATCATGGATGATCTTGGTCTTCTCCTTGTAGATGAACGAGTTCTCATAAGCTTCATTCCTTAGTTCGTTGAGCTCCTTGAGTTGAATCTTCCGAAGATCACCGACTTTGTTGATGTCGAAGTTAGCCCACTTCAAGGCCCAATATGCCTTATGTTCCAACTCGATAGGGATGTGGCATGCTTTCCCGTACACAAGACGATAAGGTGTACAACCAATCGGGGTCTTATAAGCGATACGGAAAGCCCACAAAGCATCATCTAACTTATCGGCCAACGAGGCACGATGCTCTCCCACAGTACGCTCAAGAATTCGCTTTAATCTACGGTTAGAAATCTCGGCTTGACCATTTGTTTGAGGATGATAAGCGGTGGAAAGACGGTGATTGACACCATACTTAGCCATGACTCTTGCAAATTGATCATCTCAAAAATGAGTCCCGCGGTCACTGATGATAGCACGAGGGACACCGAATCGAGCAAAAAGCTGCTTAAGAAAGTTCACAACCACCCTCGCATCATTCGTAGGGAGAGCCTTAGCTTCAACCCATTTAGATACGTAGTAAACGGCTACGAGGATGTACTTGTTCCCTTTAGATGATGGAAATGGCCCCACAAGGTCAATACCCCATACATCAAAGATTTCACATTCTTGTATGAAATTTTGAGGCATCTCATCTTCATGTGTGATCGTGCCTTGGCGTTGGCAAGCATCACAGCGTTTAACCATTTCGTGAGTGTCACGGTAAATGGTGGGCCAATAGAATCTAGAGTCGAATACTTTCTTCGCGATGTAATATGGACTAAAATGACCACCGGTGGGTCCTTTATGGCAAGCTTCAAGAATGTCGAAAGCTGCGGGTCCATCAACACACCGACAAATAATCAGATCAGCACATTGTTTGAAGAGATAAGGGTCATCCCAAAAGTAAGTCTTAATATCTTTAAAGAACTTCTTCTTTTGTTGGGATGTTAACCCTTCGATGAGAATACCACCCGCTAAGTAGTTTGCAATGTCCACAAACCACGGGGTGTCATCAAGATTGGAATTGATAGACATTAAGGCCTCAAGGGGAAAAGAGTCATTGATCTCTTGATTCGGATGATCCCCTTGATAAGGATCCTCAAGTCTACTTAATTGATCTGCAGCAAGGTTTTCGGCTCCTTTCTTGTCACGAGTTTCAATGTTGAATTCTTGAAGGAGCAAAACCCAACGAAGAAGTCTTGGCTTAGAATCTTGCTTAGTTAACAAGTACTTCAACGCGGAATGGTCGGTGTACACAATGGTGGTGGAAAGGACAATATAGGGGTGGAATTTTTCAAAGGCATACACTACAACTAAAAGCTCTTTTTCGGTAGTGGTATAATGCAACTGAGCCCCCGTCATTGTCTTGCTAGCATAATGGATTGGTTTGAAGTGTTTGTTCACTCTTTGGCCCAAAACCGCTCCAATAGCAAAGTCACTAGCATCACACATCAATTCAAAAGGTAGCTCCCAATTTGGGGTAACCAAGACCGGTGCCTTAGTTAGCTTATCCTTAAGAAGATTGAAGGATTCAAGACACTCTCGGGAAAAGACGAAAGGAGTATCTTTTTCCAAGAGGTGGGTCATCGGGCGAGCGATTTTAGAAAAATCTTGAATGAATCGACGATAGAAGCCCGCATGACCGAGGAAACTTCTCACACCCTTCACGGTTGAAGGTGGAGGTAATTTGGCTATGACATCCACTTTAGCACGGTCCACTTCAAGACCGGCTTTGGAGATATTATGTCCAAGAACAATGCCTTCTTTTACCATGAAATGACATTTTTCCCAATTTAGAACAAGGCGAGTGTCTTCACACCGCTTAAGCATGCGTTCCAAATTGGCAAGGCAACGAGAGAAAGAATCACCATAAACCGAGAAATCATCCATGAAGACTTCCATAGCTTCTTCAACCATGTCATGGAAAATAGCCATCATACACCTTTGGAATGTCCCAGGAGCATTGCATAAGCCGAAAGGCATTCCTTTATAAGCAAATGTTCCATAAGAATAAGTGAATATGGTTTTCTCTTGGTCTTGGGGATCAATGGGTATTTGAAAATAACCCGAGAAACCGTCAAAGAAGCAGTAATAGTCATTACCCGCTAGACGTTCAAGCATTTGGTCCATGAAAGGAAGGGGAAAATGATCCTTTCTCGTAGCATCATTGAGTTTGCGATAGTCTATACAAACTCTCCACCCTGTAACGAGACGAGTAGGAATCAACTCGTTGTTTTCATTGGGCACAACGGTGATTCCGCCTTTCTTAGGCACACAATGGACCGGACTAACCCATGGTGAATCCGAGATAGGGTAGATCATTCCGGCATCAAGAAGTTTGATAACCTCTTTTTTGATAACGTCATGGATCTTGGGATTCACCCTTCTTTCGTTTTGAATAGTGGGTTTAAAGTCGTCCTCCATGAGAATTTTATGTGCGCAAAAGTGAGGATCAATTCCACGAATATCGGAGATTTTCCATGCAATCGCTTTCTTATGATTTTTCAGCACGACGATAAGTCGGGATTTTTCTTCTTCTTTCAAGTCCTTAGCGATGATGACGGGAGACTTCCTATTTTCTTCAAGGAAAACGTACTCGAGATGAGACGGAAGATCCTTAAGCTCTAAATCCGGAGGATTTTCGATGGAAGGCGTTTGCAATTTCGGTTCATCGATAGAGATGTCCTTAGGAGATTGTGGAGAAATATGGTCCTCATTGAGAAGTTTCTCAATGGTACGAATGTCTTCATCCCAATCGGAGGGAGAATCGTCATATTTTAAGTCCACATCTCCCAAAGTTGCTTCAAATTGTTTCAAAAGGAAATCACTTACTCCAAATGGAGTTAGTGAGGGAGCAATAGAGGCAACGGTCTCAACAATGGGTAGAGAAGAAGAGCCACTTTTACAAGCGTCTTTGAAATGTTCTTCACAAGCCTCATCAAGAACGTCAATGAAATTTACGCTCTCGTTTTCAGAAGGCTGCTTAGAATGTTGACCCATGTTGAAAACGATTTTATCGTCACCAACTCTCATGATTAATTCTCCCGCGGCGACATCAATGAGAGTGCGACCGGTCCTCGAGAATGGACGTCCAACAATTAATGGAACACGGGGACCCATCTCGTAGTCGACGACAACAAAATCCGCCGGAAAGGTGAATTTGTCGACACCGACGAAGACATCTTCGGCTATCCCCACCGGATAAGCAACCGTACGGTTAGCTAATTCCAGTGTCATTCATGTGGGGACTAGCTCGGGTAGAGACAATTGTTTCCAAACGCGTAAAGGCATTAAGTTGATACTAGCACCTAGATCGGCTAGGGCCATAAAATTCTCTACCCCGGGGAAGTTACAAGGAATCAAGAAACGACCCGGATCACCAAGTTTGGGTGGTAATTTCCTTAAGAGGACTGCAGAGCAATTCTCATTAAGTTGGGTCTGAGCGATATCAAGGAGTTTCTCCTTATCACTGAGAATATCTTTAAACATTTTCGCATACTTCGGCATGTAAGCGAGAGCCTCGGCAGAGGAGATGTTGAAATTCAGTTGTTTAACCATTTTAAGAAAGTTAGAAACCTGAATATCATCCTTGTTCTTCAACTTCTCTTTCCTCAACCTTGAGGGATAAGGTATATTAGGTTGAGATGAAGGCTTTGGAATGGAATTCTCACTCACATCCTTGGGTGGTGGAGGGGTAGAAGTATAAGGTGGAGGAATTGGAGAAGGGGACTCGTTTTCCTTTCTCACAATCACCGGTGTAGGTGTAGGAATCTCGGGTTCCTTTAAACCTTTGCCACTTCTGGTGGTGATTGCTTTCATCTCCCCTCTTGGATTAGCAACGGTGTTACTCGGAAGAGAACCCGAACCAGAGGCTTGATTACTTGGTAAAAAACTAGCCATCATATCCCTTAAGTTATTTGTTTGATTGCTCATAGAGTTTCTCATATCGGCTTGAAGAGCCTGCCCTTGTTTCGCCATGTCATTCCTTAACTCGGCTCGAATATCGTTCCCTTGTTTTGCCATGTCACCTTTCAAGTTAATGAATTGGCTTTGAAGATTCGTTACCATCTCTCTTTTGGTCCTCATGTAAGCTTCGAGGTCTTGGTTCAATGTCGTGGGTTGATTGAGAGGTGGGGCTTGGTAAGCTGAATTATTTACTTGAGGTGGATATGGGTTTCTTTGGGATTGATATGTATTGGTAGCTCGAGGTTGGCTTTGATTGTTGCGGTTGAAATTGTTTTGGTTTTGGTTTTGAGGAGAAAAACCAGGTGGAGATAGATAGTTGTTGGAACGATAACTTAGAAAGTTACGGTCTCCTTGAGGACGTGCTTGATAGCCTCCTGTAGAAAAGTTACCGTTGGCGGCATACACATTTTCCGGATAGTAGAAGGACAATCGGTGTATGAATGAGAACCCCCGCAAATCTCACAAGAAGTAGCAACAGCTTTATCTTGTTGAAATTGGTTTGTAGCCATGGTTAAGAAGTTTTTGTTCATCTCAGCTATTTGGCGAGTAAGTTCGGTTATCTCTGAGTTGGATGATGTAGAAGAAACATTGGCCCTCTGGTTATTCCTTGAATTTGTAGATGAATCTGTTGGAAATACGTTTTACGTATTAAGAAGGATCGGTCACTCCAACGATAGTCCATGTAATAGCTCGTAGTTTAGTTAATCTTCTTTATTTATCAAACAAGTCCAAGCCTAGCCTACAACATGTGTAGGCCGGCCCAAACGTGTAAGCCCAAGCCCATTTCAAGGCTTGGGTATATAAACCCTCTCCTTTGATGGAGAGGGTGTGTGGTTTCATAATTTACACATAGTTCTCTTAACTTTCTCTCTCTAGAAGTGTGAAATCCACCATCTTTCTATCTCTTTCTCTCTCTAAAAACATAAGCATAGATTTACATTTCTACAGAATCCCAATTTTTGTGGTGAGTGGTAAAGTTCTCTATCAGCTCTCTACACTCCTCAGGTCTTCTCTTCATGAATGTACCACCGGCGGCAGCATTAATCGTATCACGATCACGAAAAGTTAACCCATTATAGAAAGTATCAATCAAAGATATGGGGAGCATGTTATGGTTTGGACAACGGTCAATCAAGACATTATAGCGTTCCCAAGCATCGAAAAGCAACTCCTCAGGTTCTTGAGTGAATCCGCTGATTTGGTTGCGAAGACTAGTGACCACGGATGGTGGAAAGTAGCGCGACGAAAATTTTTGAGTCATGTCATTCCATGTTTGAATTTAATTTTTGGGAAGACGATCAAACCATTTTTCGGCATGGTGGGATAAAGTGTGTGGAAAGAGGTGAAGCGAAGCAAATCCATGGAAGCACCGGGTAGTTTCATGTTTTGAGTGACGGTGATGAACTTGTCGAGATGTTTGTTGGCATCATCATCCGGTAATCCGCGAAACTGGCAAGCGTTTGAACTTGCTGGATCATGTGATGCTTCAACGAAAACTCAGGAGCCGTGATTTGCAACGGCGCAATCGGTCCTCCGCGTCCGTTCATGGTTGGTTGACAAAGCTCCTCCATTGTGCATAGGTCGGGTGGGGGAACATTGTTGTTGTTGTTATTGTTATTCAAATTGGCGTGGGGTGGGTTGTTATTATTGTTATGCACACCGGCCATATCTATGTCTCTAAGAGTCTCGGGCTCAGGATAAGACGTAGATCGAGTACGCATACACTAAAAGGAAATAAAATATTTTTTATTATTTTTTTAATCTTTTTTTTATTGCTTTTGGATTTCTGAAAATTTTATATTTTTTAGGATTTTTGAAAATATTTTTGCTTGAAAATAACGTTCCTAAAGAACGGATCCCAAAATCCAATTTCTCACTAAAAACCGTTAATCTTTACGAAAAGAGCCGGCAGCGACGCCATTTAATATATGACTTTTTGCTTAGCGTTTGTGTACTCGATATCGTTCTTGGTATCTAATCGAATTGATCACGGTTAATGGTGGAATAGTCGGTAATGGTCACTAAAGGGGGTGTTAGAAATACGTTTTACGTATTAAGAAGGATCGGTCACTCCAACGACAGTCCATGTAATAGCTCGTAGTTTAGTTAACTTTCTTTATTTATCAAACAAGTCCAAGCTTAGCCTACAACATGTGTAGGCCGGCCTAAACGTGTAAGCCCAAGCCCATTGCAAGGCTTGGGTATATAAACCCTCTCCTTTGATGGAGAGGGTGTGTGGTTTCACAATTTACACATAGTTCTTTTTAGTTTCTCTCTCTAGCTTTGTGTGAAATCCACCATCTTTCTATCTCTTTCTCTCTCTAAAAACATAAGCATAGATTTACATTTCTACAAATGGTATCAAGAGCTTGGGATGAAATATAGGTTTGTTTTAGTGTTGCGTATGTTCTTATAAGCATTTCGTGGCTTTTTGAGTTCATATTGCCGAATCATCAAAAAAAAAATTTGTGTTTGTTCGTGATTTCAAGAAGCATAACGTATTCAGTAGTATTGTAGTGTTTTTGGTGTCTTGATTTTGGTTAAAACACAATCTTTCTTGGATCAAAAGTGCAAAAAGGTATTGTGTTCTTCTTTCCGAAATTCAAGCAAACACTCCCATCGGAAAGTACAAGTAAAAGGGGCTTCCATCGCAATAACCATCACCATCGGAAAGTGTTTGGTTCCACATTGCGATACTGAGGATTTCGATACTTATTCCGATCTGAACATTCCGATCGTTCTTTGCGATCTGGGATTCTGACGGATATAAGGAAGTTGTTTAATCGTTACTCTGCCGAAATTTTGTCAGCTATATTGCGATCTGAATCATTCCGATAGGTCATTGCGATCTGAATCTTTCCGATAGGTCATTGCGATCTGAATCATTCCCATAGGTCATTGCGATCTGAATCTTTCCGATAGGTCATTCCGATCTGAATCTTTCCGATAGGTCATTCCGATCTGGACATTAAGATAGTGTGACATTCCGATCTGGACTTTCCGATAGTGACATTCCGATCTGGCATTCCGATCTGACATTCCGACAATCCAAAAATTATTCCTTAAAAAATTTCGAGAACATATTTTAGGGGATTTTAACATTGTTTCTTGATTTTAACTCACAACAACACAAAAATACTTAACCTTATTTCATTGTTTGATCAACTTTGTAAATCTTAAATTATTGAAATGGAGTACACATCTCTTACGGATAAGTCCATCCTCTCGGGTACGGATAATCGTCCACCAATGTTGGTGAAGACTATGTATGAGGAATGGGCTTCCCGAATGGAACTTTATATGTTGAACAAGGAGAATGGACATCTAATTTGGGCATCGGTGCTCAATGGACCATTAGATTATGGTACTGTGACGGAAGGTACGACCACTCGTCCTCGCACAACGGGTGAGTTGACTGGAGATATGAAGATTCAAGATAAATGTGATAAGTATGCTACAAACATCATTCTCCAAGCTCTTCCTCCAGATGTCTACAAACTCGTCAGCAAACATAAAGTTGCCAAAGAGTTATGGGATAGGATTCGTGTTCTAATGCAAGGCACCTCGTTAACCAAACAAGAACGAGAGTGTAAGCTTTATGATACTTTTTATAAGTTTGCCTATGTGCCAGGGGAGACTCTCAATGACTACTATCTGAGATTTACCCTATTGTTGAATGAGCTCAATATCTATGGCATGGCAATTCCTACCTTTCAATTGAACACCAAGTATTTGAACACTCTTCCTCCAGAATGGAAAAAATACGTGACGGATGTTAAATTGGCTAAGGACTTGCATAACACCAATGTGGATCAACTTCAAGCTTTTGTTCAACAACACGAATGCCATGTGATCGAGGCTCGGTTGTCTACACCTCAAGTTCATGATCCACTTGCAATGTATGATTCTCAACAAAACATGGCTTATAATTATCAACAACCATCATACTTGCAGCAGCCACCACCACACATCTATCAGTAACCACAACAACCATCTTATCAACCACCAATGATGCCACAACAAGAATATCAACAAAGTGTTCATCAACAATCTTTTCAACAGCAACCACCATATCAAACATCACCATCACAAGCAAACACTTCTCCATTGGGCTATACTCCTCAGCAAGTATATTTTCCAATAGAAGCACAACCAGCACAAGCTTACTACTCTAATGAACTTCCACCAATCCAAGCACCGGTCTTTACTCCAAATGATACGCCAGCTGATGTTCTAAACCATCTCACCGCCTACTTGTAAAAACTTGTTGCAACTAGAGGATTTCCACCAACAAACAATCAGCTCCGCACCTCATCAAATCCTCGACAACAAGCCACTGTTCAAGATGGTCAAGTGACGGTGCAACCTATTCAGGGAAGGCAAAATTCATATGGACCTCCTACAAGGACTGGGAACAATCAAGCTGTGAATGCTCAAGCTAGTGGAAATGGGAGTCCTATTGGTCCTAAGAAGGTTGTAACTTGCTACAATTGCCGAGGACAGGGTCATATGGCTAGGGAATGCAGTCAGCCGAAAAGGAGAAGGGATGATGCATGGTTTCGTGAGAAGATGTATTTAGTTGATGCTCAGTCTAAGGAGAAGATTTTGGATTCAGAGGAGTTAGCATTTCTTGCAGACCCAGGGGCAGCAGATACTGAAGGCATTGCAGTCGTTTCCACTTCTAATGCAGCTTATCAAGTAGATGATCTTGACGCATATGATTCGGATTATGATGACATTCACTCTGCTCAAGCTGCTCTAGTTGCTAATCTCTCTCACTACGGTTCTGATGTCATCAGTGAGGTACCAACCACATCTAATAATATTGATGATAACCAACATCAAGTTGGGCATGAAAATGACAACCTCGAACAGCATTCGGGAACTAGTAATTCAAATGATGTGGTACCCAAACCTACACATTTGAGTGAACCTCAACCAAATGCTACGACGGGTATAGAATCTTATGCTCAACATGATTTGGTCATGGTGCCTAAACATATTATTGATCAAATGCATATGGCCCTCAGACAATCCGTAGATACGAATTCCACCCTAACTGCTGAGCTTGCGTTGCATAAAGAAAAGGTCAAAACTTTTGAAATGGTCCCTCAAGAAGAGAAAATAACATGTTCTGAATTTGACCAATTTCGTTTTGAAAAGACTGAACACTTGAAAGAAATAGAATTATTAAAAGCTAATTTTTCCAATGAATTAAAAGAAAAAGAGTCGGTTGTAAATGATTTTCAGAAACTTAAAATAGATTTCGAAACTCTCGAGTCTAAAAAGGTTGAATCGGAAATTAATGCTACCAAACTTCTTAAATTTAAAGAACAACAGCTTTTAAAACAATACACTTCCACATAAAAGGTTCATCTTTTAACTAAATCATTTAAAGAACTCGAACTTAAGCGTCTTCAAGATTTACCACCTAATCCAGGTTATGCAAAACAAGCTCAGGAATATATTCCCGGTCTTTATGATATGACCATAATTGGCAAATCGAAAGAAGCACCTGTTGTTCGTAGTACTGGGGAGACCCAATCACTTGCGGATGAAACTCATTCTAAAATGCTTTCAAAATTCCATACAATTGATTATGATCAACATAATAAAGATCAATTTTCTAAAAAGACCCGCATTCGCTTACAAAAGGAATTAGCTGAATTGACAGTTCTTGTGCCCCAAAGTTTGTCAAATAAAAACCTTCCTAGTACGTCTTCTACACTTGTCAAAACGGATTTAACGAAGTTAATTCCACCGGTAAGTAAGGCGTCCGTTAACTTAAATGCGGTACACCAACACTTAGCCGATTTTGACAAGGTCATTTTGGAACGTACGACGGCCTCGGCCATAACGGAAGGTGAATGGAACTTTGAGCACACTAGAACTGCGTTTCGAAATGAAATTGTTCCGTTTGTAGACAATGTTAAGGCTTGTCTTAGTAATCTTGATCAAGATTTGTTTTTGGAAATAGAAGAAGTTAGACGTGTTTTCAATGTAATGCATGATGCCTATGAAAACAGTTTACTTGAAATAGAACGAGTTTCACGCCAAAATGATCTGCTTCTGAAGCAAGTGATGTCTCATGATATAGTTTCTGTCTGTGTGAATAAAAGTGTTGATAATGATTCTATTATGCATAATGTTGAATCTGTGGATAATGTGGTAGATAGTACTTGTCACGAATCTGACGCTGAATTTTTAAAGCTTCAAGATTCATATTCTTCGCTTTCAAAACGTTTTGATGAGATTCAAACACATTGTATTTAGCTTGAATGCAAGCAACAATTTTTTCAAGAAATCTTTGAAACGTCATTCGAAGGTGTTAACATCGATGATGAAAACTTTGAAAAGAATTTTCGATTGAATTTACAATCAAAACAGCGTCAGCCAAGTGACAAGGTTGCTCAATCTTTGCCGATAGAAATAGATAAATCTAAGGAGCTTAATTGTGTGAACGTACTTGAGGCTGCTGAGAACTTTAAACTGGATCTAGATAATCGAGTTTCCAAGATTTTGTCCAAAGTTGATAACTTAAAACAGAAAAATACACGACTTTTCGATTCAGTAAAGCCCGCATGTGCTAATACCACTGCACAGAATCAATCATTGATTGAACAATTGAGTCGAAAGTCGATGGAAATATCTGATTTGAGGGAACAAATTTGTGATAAGAATCTGGTCTTGGCTAAGTTAAAGGAAACACTTCGTACTCTAAAAGGTAAGAATGTTGTGGATAACGCAGCCACTGTCTCAGCATCGTCCTCTAGTGCAATCAAAAGGAACCTTATAGCCGTCACACCACTTAACAAGGGCCCTAGGACTAAACCATCTCAAACTTTGGTCACTAAAGATAAGGCGGAATCAAAACCAGCTTCTAATTTTCCCGTGTTGCCTTCTACAGGAGTAAGCACCACTACTAAGGCTCAAAGATCTAAGCTTAAGAGAAACAAGAAGAATGATAGGATCTTTCCCCCATCTAGTAGTCAAGTGAAGAAGAAAGTAGAAGCCCATCCTAGGAATGTTATTTCTGTTTTGAATAAAAAGAATCATGTAGCTAAACCTAAAGGCTTTGCGGTTGTGCAGCGTTCTAAGCCTACTGTGAATTCTAATTTGAAATGTTGGAATTGCAATGAATGTATGTTTTCTAGTCGTCATGATTCTTGCCTTATTGACCATGTGAATGAGATGTATGCCCGGAAAAAATGGATTAGAATGGAAACCGACTGGGAAAGTGTTAACCCAAGTTGGTTGGATGTGGCGCCCCACTGGTAGAACTTTCACTATAGTAGGAAATATGTGCCCTTTAACTAGGATCACTCCCACTGAAGTGAAGAAATCGTGCCCTTTAACTAGGAGTACCAAGGCTACAAAAACACAAGCGTGTCCTTTAACTAGGAACACCGACACTACTGTAGGAACCAAGTGCCCTTTAAATAGGTCTACTCCCACTGTAGTTCCCGCGAATAATCCAAAACCTAAGAAAGTTGGAACAGTAAAGCCTGTTAGTGCTAAAACTCACATTAGAAAACGCAGGAAATCTAAGGGTCTCAAAAATGTTAGCAATTCTGATAATTCTATATCTATATCTGCTAACACTCCGGAACCAATAGTTTCCAATGCATTGTCTACTATTGTTATTGAAAACAGGTGGTCCAAATTGTTCTCTGGTATTTAGACTCTGGTTGCTCCAAGCATATGACCGGAGATCGCTCTCATCTCAGAAATTTCGTCAGCAAGTTTCTTGGTACGGTTCGATTTGGAAATGATCATATTGCAAAGATAATGGGTTATGGTGAATATCATATTGGGAATGTTATAATTTCGAGAGTGTATTATGTGGAAGGACTCGGTCACAACTTATTTTCTGTGGGACAATTTTAGGATGCAAACCTAGAAGTTGCTTTTCGAGAGCATACCTGCTTCATTCGTAATTTGGAAGGGGTTGATTTATTGAAAGGTACTCGAGGGAATAATTTGTATACTTTATCTCTACAAGACATGATGGCCGCTTCTCCCGTATGTTTTCTCTCCAAAGCATCGAAGACTAAGTCATGGTTATGGCATCGACGGTTATCTCATCTTAACTTTGACGCTATTAATCACTTGGCGAAAAACGAACTTGTTCGTGGTCTTCCTAAACTATCATTTCACAAGGATCACTTGTGTTCCGCGTGTACAATGGGGAAAAGCACTAAGAAATCCTACAAACCCAAGACGGAAGACACCAACCAAGAGAAACTTTATCTTTTGCATATGGATTTTTGTGGGCCAATGCGTGTTGAAAGTCTTAGTGGCAAAAAGTACATCCTCGTCATTGTCGATGATTACTCTCGGTTTACATGGGTGAAATTTCTTAAAGCAAAAAATGAGGCACCGAAATTCATCATCGGATTTCTCAAGATGATTCAAGTGCGTCTCAACACTACTGTCCGACGCATTCGTACAGATAATGGAACCGAATTTGTGAATCAAATTTTGCGTGATTATTATGAAGAAGTTGGCATTTCTCATGAAACATCCGTTGCTCGCACTCCACAGCAAAACGGTGTCGTTGAAAGGCGAAATCGCACACTTATGGAAGCTGCTCGAACGATGTTAATTTACGCAAAGGCTCCATTGTTTTTATGGGCAGAAGCAGTATCTACCGCAGTGTACACCCAAAACCGGTCACTAATTCGTAAACGCCATGGTAAAACACCTTATGAGCTTCTCCATGGAAAAGTACCAGATTTATCATATCTTCATATATTTGGTTCTCTTTGCTATCCAAATAATGATGGTGACAATTTGGGAAAACTTCAACCAAAGGCTGATATTGGTATTTTCATTGGTTACGCACCCGTAAAGAAGGCATACCGAATCTACAACCGTAACTCTCGCAAGATCCTCGAAACTATGAATGTTGATTTTGATGAGCTGACAGCGATGGCTTCTGAGCAAAGCAGCTCTGAACCCGCACTTCATGAAATGGGACCCAGTTATATTAGTTCTGGTCTTGTCCCAAACAACCCTACTTCATCATCATTTACACCACCTTCTAGGACTGAATGGGATACGTTGTTTCAACCGTTCTTTGATGAATTCTTTACTCCTCCAAGTATTGTTGCTCCAGAACCTGAGGTAATAGCTCCGGTAACCGAAGTTGTCGCTCCAGCAACCGTTGCACAATCAGACACATCTGCACCTACAATTGGTCAAGATATACCTTCAACGAGTAATTCTCAACCAACACATGTAAAAACTACCCACGTCATGCCTATTGATGATGAAGAGGATGATGATGATCACGATTTGGATTTCGCTCAAATGCGTGAACTTCCAATCTTTGGTGTACCAATTCCCGACCCTAATCAAGCCGGGTCGTCCACCTCAGAGGAAGCTCCTAGTACGGTTTACTCCAATCCACGGATTCGTGAACATGACAGCAAGTGGACAAAGGATCATCCTACAGATTCTATTATTGGTGACCCTAATCGTCCGGTATCCACACGAAGTCAGTTACAAGAAAGTGCAATGTTTTGTCACTTTGATGCTTTTCTCACTGAAGTTGAACCTAAGGCATGGCAACAAGCTTTTACTCAATCATGTTGGATAGAAGCTATGCAAGAAGAACTTAATGAATTTATACGTCTTGAAGTATGGTAACTTGTCCCATGCCCGGATCAAGTGCAGTTACTCACTTTGAAATGGGTTTACAAGGTGAAACTCGATGAGTTAGGCGGAATATTGAAGAACAAAGCTCGACTAGTAGCTCGTGGATACAAGCAATTATTGGGCATCGACTTTATGGAATCCTTTGCACCTGTTGCCCGTTTGGAAGCTATTCGACTATTCCTCACTTATGCAGCCCATATGAATATGATCGTCTATCAGATGGATGTGAAGACGGCATTTCTTAATGGTGAACTCAAGGAAGAGGTCTATGTTCAACAGCCAGATGTTTTTGTGAATCCTAATTATCCTAATCATGTGTATAAGCTTAAGAAGGCTCTTTATGGGTTGAAGCAAGCTCCTCGCGCATGGTACGATCTTTTGTCACAATTCCTCATTACGCAAGGCTTCGCTAAAGGCAAGGTGGATCCTACGCTGTTCATTTAGAAACATAAAGATATGATTATGGTACAAATATATGTTGATGATATTATATTTGCAACCTCGACCCAAACCTTATCGGATGAGTTTGTGACACTCATGTCTTCCAAGTTTAAGATGTCAATGATGGGCAAGGTATCATTCTTCTT
Source organism: Glebionis coronaria (assembly GCA_025667525.1). Lineage (NCBI taxonomy): Eukaryota > Viridiplantae > Streptophyta > Magnoliopsida > Asterales > Asteraceae > Glebionis > Glebionis coronaria. The sequence continues at coordinate 358,640,542 of CM046877.1, forward strand.
AGGTCTTCAGATATCTCAGAGTTCCAGAGGCATCTTTATCAATCAATCCAAGTATGCCCTTGAATCACTTAAGAAGTATAAGATGGAATCTTGCGACCCCGTGGATACTCCAATGGTGGAACGAACTAAGCTTGATGCAGATCCACATGGAGTTGCCGTTGATCTGACACTTTATCGTGGAATGATCGGTACTCTTCTGTATATCACAGCCAGTCGACCTGATCTTCAGTTTGCTATATGTATGTGTGCCAGGTATCAAACTAGGCCTACTGAGTTACACTTAGCTATTGTTAAAAGGATCTTTCGATATCTTAAAGGAACCATTAATCGGGGACTTTGGTATTCTAAGGACTCTTCTATTGCACTAATGGCATATGCAGATGCGGATCACGCGGGTTGTCAAGATACAAGGCGTAGCACGAGTGGAACTTTGCAACTACTAGGAGATCGACTAATCAGTTGGGCATCGAAAAGGCAGAAAAGCGCTGCAATTTCAAGTACGGAAGCAGAATACATAGCTATGTCCGGTTGCTGTGCTCAAATTCTTTGGATGAGATAGCAATTAACCGACTATGGTCTAGGTTTCAACAAAATTCCGATGTACTGTGACAACAAGAGTGCAATTGCCTTATGCTGCAACAACGTTCAATTCTCCCGGTCGAAGCATATTGACATTCGCTACCACTTCATCAAGGAGCAAGTGGAAAATGGAGTAATCGAGCTTTACTTTATCCGATCTGAGTATCAATTGGCGGATATTTTCACGAAAGCTTTAGATCGCGCTCGAATTGAATTTTTGGCTGACAAGCTAGGAATGAGAACTTTCTCGCCTGAGACTCTTAAGGAACTAGCAGATGAAGCGAAAGAATAGTGGTGGTAAAACTATTCTCCGTATCCTTGGTGATCATTTGTATATATTGTTTATATTTTTATCCTCAAAAGCAAAATACAAAAATATAAAACAATATAAAAACCATAAAAATTGAAAAATCTAGAAAAATCCAAAAATATTTTTACTTTCTTTTTCAAAGGCATGTCTTTTGGTACGATAATATTTACGGCCTTAGAAATGTTGATTAATATTGACACGGCGCCATAAATAGAGTTCGTACAAAAGTTGTAAATATTTCATAAAACATGCCCTTATGGCTTGTAGTTATTTCTGACTACAACCCGGTTTTCATATTAAAGTCAAGTATTTCTTATGAAAGCTTTGGCTCACAACGGGAATTAATTTTCTCGGGCAAGGTTTACTTTAAAACCTTGTAAGGGATCAAGTTTACTTTATAACTTGGTCTAACACCAATATATGTACGTTTCAGTGCATTTATTTGTTAAAACAAGAGAAGTATTGTTTTTATGAAGCTATCATCTCTACAACCACAGCAAATCTACAATTGGTATCTACATCCTCGACGTTGCGACTACTCAACCGACGACTACAGCTCTTTCAATAGAACACGGGTCAACAATTGAGGGGGAGCAATTGTCAAGAATTCAGAATCTTCGATACTGAACGTGCCAAGTTCACAAGTTGGTGTCAAGACAACAATACCAATCGTACACGTGGTGTTAAGAGATGACTTCAGACGTGACGAGGCGACCAACATATGCTGACAAGAACCATTTGATCTTATCATATGATGTTCTCATCAATCAGGTCCAACCTTGTCAATTCTTTTTAATATGGTAAATATGTGATCATGTTACAAATCGGATCATATCTCATGCGTTTGATATCATGAAGATAAAACGGACTTGCATTTTTCTTCCCAAAACCTTTGTTAAAAACTTCATTAAATCAATTGATATTAAAAACATCGATTGGGTTAATATTTTTAATATGGGGGAGAAAATGTGATTTAATATGGGATATTATCACAAATGGTTTGACTTAATGTGCTGGCTCATCCCGACATGTGCGAAATGTTTTCGAATATCGTGGCATATGTTAAGGGGGAGCAAAATGGATTTGCTATATCAAAATGGATTTTCACGGTGACATATTGATAACTGGGGTTTTGACACCCCGTATAAAAATTAATTACTAAGTTCGTTGTGTTGTTCTCTTCGAATTGAAAAACTTATTGTTTAATGTGTGACTCAGTTGAACTTTGGTGAAATAAAGATGTGTCGTTGTAGTTTTGAAAATTAAAGGTTTAAAACAAATAAAGTAAAAGTGCAAATAAAATAAAATCTAAATCTAATAAAGTAAATGGTGCAAGTATTAAAAACGTGACTTAAATTAAAGGGCAATAAGGTAAATAACGCAAACTTAAATCTAACTAGGGCAAACTAAAAACGCAACTAAAACTAAAACTTAAACTAAGGCAAATAAACTTAAAGTGCGAACAAGGAAAAAGGCGGGAAAAATGAAAAGGCAGAAAACTAAAAACTAAGATTAAAGAAACTGAAATTAACCTCTATTCGGAATATATTCCTATTCGGAATAAATTCCTCTATGAGGAATAGTGACTCTTATGCGGAATGTGCTTCCTATTCGGAATAATACCTCTATTCGGAATATCTGTCCCTATTCGGAATAAAGTCCTACTCGGAATATTGGGCCTATTCGGAAAATTGAGCCTATTCGGAAAGATCTTCTATGCGGAAAATCCCCTATTCGGAAAATACTCCCCTATGCGGAAAGCCAAGTCTATGCGGAAAAATCACCCTTATTCGGAATACAGGATATTCCGAATAGCAATTTCTTCAAAACCCCTATGCGGAATAATTAAATATTCCGAATAAGCAACTTCTACAAAACTGTTACGCGGAATAAATCCTCTGTTCGGAATAAGAAATATTCCGTATATAGCTCGATAAAACAGACCTATTCGGAATGTTGCTGGGGACGAATCTGGCAAGAACAGAAAAGAGATCCGAAGAACAAGGAAAGTGAAAATAGCACGGATCTAATAAAAACTTAACCAAATCAACAAAAAGATTGAACTAAACTAATAACAAAACATCTAATAAACATAAACAATCAATCTAAAATAACAAATTAAACAATAAAGATCAAGATAATCAAAACCACTTTAATCAAATCAACAAAAATAAAGAACTTGAACATAAACAAATCAACACAAAGATTAAGAAAGGTAGAATGAGAGTAACAAGATAAAGATAAAGCTTAACAAGAATTAAAAGAAAAACTTACTTGAAATTAAATGGTAATTAAGTGCAAGACAAGGTAATTAAAGGTGCAAGTATTTAAATTGACAAGGTAATTAAAAGTGCAAGGTAATTAAAAGGTGGAAGACTAATTGTCACACTTAGCCAACAAAAAGAGATGATTAACAAATCCTAACTATATATAGGGGAGGATTAGGAAGCTTCCTCCCCTCCTTCATTTCTTGTTAATTGCAAGATTAAGCCCCTCCTTCATTTAATCTTCATTAATTGCGTCATTAGTCCTTTTCTTTTAATCTTTCTTTTAAATTTGGACTTTAAGGACTTGTGGCTCGGGATATCTTTTGAACTCGTCTTTAATTTCTTCAATAAAATAGACTTGAGTTTCTCGGCTTTTGATAAACTTCCGTCTTTTGACTTTTTCTTCGATAAATCTTCAGAATTGGTCTTGGACTTCCGTTCTTTTTCCACTTTTGACTTCTCGACTCCGTCTTTCATCTTTTTCTTCAATAAAAGCCGTGAATGTCCGTGAATTCTCGTGTTTTCTCCACTTTTCACAATTTCGTCCTAAATCACAACAAAAACACAAACCACGCATAATTCCGACATAAAAGACATAAAATACACGTTTTGGTCCGGTTATTATTGTAATTAAGTGGTAGAAAAGATGGGTGTTTACACACCTATCAAATCCCCTACACTTGACCATTGCAATGTCCTCATGCAATGCATTAGTTACAAAGCATGTTTACACTTTTCATCATAATCAATCCACATTGGCCTTTATTAAAGAGATAGAAAATTATAAAAATGCAAAGCAAAGAAATTAAAAGCATACCTTGGGTTTTGAAAATGTTATGAATAATCATCATACTCAACTTTTCACTTTCTCCAAACCAAGCTTAAAAACGAGATCATTGTTATTATAAGTTAGTAAACTAACACGAACTCATGTGGGCCAATTATTCACTTAGACTCCCTTATTCCTATGGGTATGTCTTATATTTTATTATTTGTCTTGAATGATCACGAAGATGCATTGTTTGACTTATTTCGATAATTATTTAGTCTGAAAATAAAGTGCATGATTTAATCAATAGTTAGCTCAAGGACCAAATCTTTTAAAACTGCTTCTCGGGATATCAAAAAGTTCATATCTTGGCATAACTTGGTTCGCGATTTGAGACCTTTCTCGGGCCGATATTTGGCAGCGACTTCATACTTCAAATCTTTGAGAGACGTTCATGAAATAATGGTCTTCTCTTCATAAATGGAATTTCTTCACTTGGAATTTTTGAGAGATTCTTCATATATGGACCACGACTTCTTCATTTTTCTCCAATCTTTATTTTGGATTTTGATATACAACGATCCACCTCCTTTATTGACTTGGATCTATTTATCCTCATACCTTGTTAGGGTCTTTTCGGATACACTTCTCCATGACTTTTTGGGAGTTTTTGCTTTTCGTCGTGTGTCTCGATCCTTCATATTGATTTTCGATAAATGATTCTTCACATCACTTTTGGATCTTTAGCAACAAAACATAGCCCTCATGCCTTGTTAGGGCCTTTTCAGACTCGCCAATCTTCGCGCCCCGCTTCATAAGTTATGCCTTGGCTATGAACTCTCGTCATTACCGAGCAACTTTTAAACGATCTGGGGCTAGAAGCTAAGTAACTTTTCAAATCGTACAACCTTATTTATTAGCAAATAGATTTATTAGCAAGCGATGGGAGAATAGGCTTATAATTAACTCACATAAATTCACGAAAGAATACCGAACTTATAATTGGCTCTATCATCTCTCGTTCTCCACAGTTTAAAATCTCAAGTAATGAGACTCGTGGATACTTAGCCTATTAAATCGAAGTTTTGGGTTTTCGAGTCTCCTATAGGATCTTACAAATTCTTAGACTTTTTCAAGTTTAGAAATCGCATTTTAAAGTTCCCTTGATAAACGACTCTCTAGGATCAATTATAGGAACTTGCGAAAAGTTCTTGTTCTTAACCCGTGAGAGTTAAGACTTTCGCGTTTTATAGCTCCCTATATAAAAGCCTAGCAAAACTTGACTTAAACACGTTTAAGGATACTAGCTAGAGTAAACTCGGATTGAGTCAAAAGATTCACAACGTTTGAAAATTAAAACCACTTATTCAAAGATTTATTCTAGGAAAGGAAGAAAATAACTATACAAAGATAACAACTATTAGGCCAAAATAGATCAAAAATTTTGAAAAATGTCGAAAATTTGATTTTCCGGTTAAAATGAGGACAAATACAAGGAAAAGACCACTTAACTTCGATAGAAGTCCCCCCTACACTTAAGATAAACATTGTCCTCAATGTTTAAGCATGTGGGAGTGAACTCCCCTACACTTTGGACATTGTGCACGTTGTTTAAATCTCGCTAAGGAAAAGACAACTAAAGAGATTCCTATGTTAATATTGAGAAAATATAAAATAGTGAATCGAAAAGAGTTTAGGATAGAACCGGGATAAAGTAGAACACGGAATCACGGGTCGTCAAGAATCATCAATAGTGTATCATTGAAGCTCGAATCCCTGATTAAGAAGTGAGGAGAGGAAATAGCAATCCATAGGGTCCCCCCTACACTTATGGTAAAGAAAGCGAAAAGATAGATGCATGGGTTGCCTCCCAAGAAGCGCTTGGTTTTTGTTTACCGAGTCGTGAGCCTGACTCGACTTTGATCATTAATGGAAGTAGCATGAAACATATCCACCAGGATCGAAGACATAGTTTTCATCCATCAATAAGCAAGAGCTTAAGGCGAACAAGGCAAGCCACAAGAGAAATGGCAGGGTTCCCTTAAGCAGTGATGGAGCACAGTAGGAGCAAGGATGAAGTGGTGCAAGCATGTCTTCAAGATTTCCAAAGATTTTTCCTTTTATTTCATCAGGTGGATACTGAGGTGGCTGAAAGACTTCAATACCGGGGTCGAACACCTTTTCCTTTAAGGGAAAATAGCACTCCGGCTCAGCCGAGTGTGAAGAAGATCCGCAAAGAAGCACAACCTCGTCCTCAGAAGTGGGACAAAGAGGTGTCAACTCATACGTGCAACGGATTTCGGTGTCGACCGGTTTCTTCTCCTTTGACAAAATTTTCTTCAAATCCAAAGTAGGATCAAGACGATAATCTTCAAAGTCATAAGGAGGAGCATCACTCTCATGAGGGAAGTATGTGTTGAGAAATTCAGAGAAATCTTCCTCAAATGAGTAATCGTCCAAAGTAGGATCGAGTGATGGCGGAGGATCTTCATCATGTGAAGAATCGCTCGAGAGAGTATCAGCCTCATCAAAATCATCGAATGTGGGCAGCTCGGGATACTCAGAAGTACAATCAAAATCATCCGAGTCTGAGCTAGAATCATCATCATCATAAGCATCAAAGACCGGTGGTGAATCATGAATGGGAGAAGCGTCAAAAACAGGGGGAGAATCATCCACATTATCTTCAAAGAGTGGATTATCAGTGGAAGACTCAAATAGAGGATTGTCATAGACGGTAAAGTCATCGAGCACATTGATCATATTCACTGATTCTCAGCCTCTAAAGGATTTGCCTGTAAGCTTCCCCATTTTAAAAACTTTAGAATCATCCCCGACTCGTAAGATTAACTCACCTTCGGCCACATCTATTAAAGCACGTCCGGTTCTCAAGAATGGCCGACCAAGTATTAAAGGAATACGAGGGTCCATTTCATAATCTACTACGATAAAATCAACCGGAAAAGTAAATGTGCCAACTTTAAGAAACACATCTTCGGCTATACCAACGGGGGTAAGCGAGAGTGCGGTTTGCAAGTTCGAGAGTCATCTTTGTAGGAATGAGATCGGGCAATGATAGTGTTTTCCAAACACTCAGTGGCATCAAATTAATACTAGCCCCGAGATCAGCAAGGGCAGTAAATTCTTCAGTTTTGTTGAACACGCAAGGCAACACAAAACGACCGGGATCTCCAAGCTTTTCTGGAAGTTCTCTAAGAAGAACTGCAGAGCAGTTTTCATTTAAGCGTGTGTTGGCGAGTTCAATCAGTTTCTCCTTCTTGCTAAGCAATTCCTTGAATGCTTTGACAAATTTCGGCATGTGGCAAAGTGCTTCAACAAGGCTAATGTTGATGGTCATTTTAGATAGCATATCCACATATTTCGATACTTGGCAGTCATTCTTGGTTAGATCATTGGTCTTGCCTATGCGAGAAGGGTATGGGATTCTGGGTTGATAAGGGTTAGGTGAAGGTGTAGTTGGTGAAGGTTGTGATGTTGAAGGGTCCTTCCGAGATACATCGTCATGACGAGGCGGAGACGGTAATGGTGTACTATCACTAAGTGTAAGAGGAGTAGGGATACATGGTGGTGGAGGAGGTGTAAATGATGGTGGTGAGTCAGGTGGATTGACAATGGTAATTCCACTACGCGTAGTTATAGCACTCACATTAGCTCGCGGATTAGTGACGGTGTTTGAAGGTAGAGAACCCGAAGAAGAAGAAGGTTGAGCTTCGGGCAAGAAACTAGCCAACAGATTCTTCAATTCAGTTGTTTGAGTGATGAAAGAGGATTGAAGATTATCACAAACCTCAGTTCTGATGTCATTACCTTGCTTCAAGATATCTCCTTTCAAATTGATTATTTGGCTCTGTAGATTCTTGATTTGCTCACCTTGAGTTCTCATGATTGTGTCAACATCGGGATTAATGGGTGGGTGTTGTTGGGTGGGTGGTTGATAAGGGTTAGAAGCACGAGGTGGAATTTGGTTGCTTCTATTGTAGTTGTTGGCGGGATTTTGGTTTTGAGGAGAAAAACCGGGTGAAAGGTAGTTGTTGGAACGGTAGCTCAGCAGATTTCTATCCCCTTGTTGTCTAGCTTGGTAATTTTCCGGTGAATAATTACCGTAAGCTGCATACACATTTTCCGGATTTCCTTGTGTCGAAGGACAATCGGTGTATGAGTGAGGACCGCCACATGTTTCACAAGGATTAGCAACCGCTTTAACTTGTTGTTGTTGTTGGTTTGAAGCGAGAAGCGTAATACTTTTGCTCATTTCGGCCATCATGCGGGTGAGTTCGGTCATCTCAGGGTTTGCTGAGGTAGAAGAAACATTGACTCTCGTGTTGTTTCTAGAAGAAGCAGAGGAATCCCAGTTCTTATGATGAGTAGTCATGTTCTCTATTAACTCTCTACACTCCTCGGGTCTCCTTTTCATGAATGTGCCACCGGCGGCTGCATTGATCGTATCACGATCTCGAAAAGTCAATCCGTTGTAGAAAGTATCGATCAAGGTGACCGGAAGCATGTTGTGGTTTGGACAACGGTCGATCAAGACATTATATCTCTCCCATGCATCAAAAAGAGATTCATCGGGATCTTGCATGAAACCGCTGATCTGATTGCGAAGGCTTGTGACCATGGATGGTGGAAAGTAGCGCGACAAAAAGCGTTGAGTCATGTCATCCCAAGTGTGAATAGAATTCTTCGGGAGACGATCAAACCATTTCTTGGCATGATGTAATAGAGTGTGTGGAAAGAGTTGTAGGCGAAGCTCATCCATAGTGGCACCAGCCAACTTCATGCTCTGAGTGATAGTAATGAACTTGTCGAGGTGTTTGTTGGCATCATCATCAGGCAATCCTCTAAATGGGTTTGTTTGTACTTGCTGAATCATGTGGTGCTTCAACGAAAACTCAGGAGCGTTGATTTGCATCGGCGCAATCGGTCCTCCTTGTCCAAACATGGTTGGTTGACAAAGTTCCTCCATGGTCCGAAGATCGGGCTGTGGAAGAGCATTGTTGTTATTATTAAGGTGCGGTAGTTGATTATTGTTGTTAACACCTGCCATATCTAAATCTTCTTGAGGCTCGGGCTCTTGATAATTAGAAGATCTAGTACGCATACACCTGAAAATGCAAAAAGAAAACAAAACCAAACACAAAGACAATATATATACACAATAAAAAGAAAATCTTTTTGGATTTTTGAAATTTTTAATTTTTATGGTTTTTTGAATTTTTTATGCAAGAAAAATAACGTTCACAAGTGAACGGATCCCAAAAAGCAACGTGTCTCTCACAAAAAAACTGTTGATCTTTACGAAAAGAGCCGGCAGCGGCGCCATTTGATAACTGGGGTTTTGACACCCCGTATAAAAATTAATTACTAAGTTCGTTGTGTTGTTCTCTTCGAATTGAAAAACTTATTGTTTAATGTGTGACTCAGTTGAACTTTGGTGAAATAAAGACGTGTCGTTGTAGTTTTGAAAATTAAAGGTGCAAAACAAATAAAGTAAAAGTGCAATTAAAATAAAATCTAAATCTAATAAAGTAAATGGTGCAAGTATTAAAAACGTGACTTAAATTAAAGGGCAATAAGGTAAATAACGCAAACTTAAATCTAACTAAGGAAAACTAAAAACGCAACTAAAACTAAAACTTAAACTAAGGCAAATAAACTTAAAGTGCGAACAAGGAAAAAGGTGGGAAAAATGAAAAGGCAGAAAACTAAAAACTAAGATTAAAGAAACTGAAATTAACCTCTATTCGGAATATATTCCTATTCGGAATAAATTCCTCTATGCGGAATAGTGACTCTTATGCGGAATGTGCTTCCTATTCGGAATAATACCTCTATTCGGAATATCTGTCCCTATTCGGAATAAAGTCCTACTCGGAATATTGGGCCTATTCGGAAAATTGAGCCTATTCGGAAAGATCTTCTATGCGGAAAATCCCCTATTCGGAAAATACTCCCCTATGCGGAAAGCCAAGTCTATGCGGAAAAATCACCCCTATTCGGAATACAGGATATTCCGAATAGCAATTTCTTCAAAACCCCTATTCGGAATAATTAAATATTCCGAATAAGCAACTTCTACAAAACTGTTACGCGGAATAAATCCTCTGTTCGGAATAAGAAATATTCCGTATAGAGCTCGATAAAACAGACCTATTCGGAATGTTGCTGGGGACGAATCTGGCAAGAACAGAAAAGAGATCCGAAGAACAAGGAAAGTGAAAATAGCACGGATCTAATAAAAACTTAACCAAATCAACAAAAAGATTGAACTAAACTAATAACAAAACATCTAATAAACATAAACAATCAATCTAAAATAACAAATCAAACAATAAAGATCAAGATAATCAAAACCACTTTAATCAAATCAACAAAAATAAATAACTTGAACATAAACAAATCAACACAAAGATTAAGAAAGGTAGAATGAGATTAACAAGATAAAGATAAAGCTTAAAAAGAATTAAAAGAAAAACTTACTTGAAATTAAATGGTAATTAAGTGCAAGACAAGGTAATTAAAGGTGCAAGTATTTAAATTGACAAGGTAATTAAAAGTGCAAGGTAATTAAAAGGTGGAAGACTAATTGTCACACTTAGCCAACAAAAAGAGATGATTAACAAATCCTAACTATATATAGGGGAGGATTAGGAAGCTTCCTCCCCTCCTTCATTTCTTGTTAATTGCAAGATTAAGCCCCTCCTTCATTTAATCTTCATTAATTTAATCTTCATTAATTACGTCATTAGTCCTTTTCTTTTAATCTTTCTTTTAAATTTGGACTTTAAGGACTTGTGGCTCGGGATATCTTTTGAACTCGTCTTTAATTTCTTCAATAAAATAGACTTGAGTTTCTCGGCTTTTGATAAACTTCCGTCTTTTGACTTTTTCTTCGATAAATCTTCAGAATTGGTCTTGGACTTCCGTTCTTTTTCCACTTTTGACTTATCGACTCCGTCTTTCATCTTTTTCTTCAATAAAAGCCGTGAATGTCCGTGAATTCTCGTGTTTTCTCCACTTTTCACAATTTCGTCCTAAATCACAACAAAAACACAAACCACGCATAATTCCGACATAAAAGACATAAAATACACGTTTTGGTCCGGTTATTATTGTAATTAAGTGGTAGAAAAGATGGGTGTTTACACACCTATCACATATAATTACCCAAAACCCATTTATTTCACGACGATGAAGATTGTGGTGACATAAGGATGGTAGGATAGGTTAAGTCCTATGATTCTTCCAGAACCGGAGGAATCTTCCCAAGGACATTCCATAGCTAGAAATAGTAGTCCTCAGGAAAGATGGAGAAAGATTGTGAACGTAGCTGAATGCCGACCAAGTACTTAAGTTAGCACTGGAACAATCACAACAAGGTGCTAGTTATGACGTATTGTTAAGCATTGAAGGGGTTGAAGAATGAAAAAGGATTGTAAAGATAAATGGTGTAAAGAAAGAAGCCCTCCTTACAACTTTAGGTAGAAACCGGGTCAACACAAATGCTATTGAGATCATTTTAATGATTCTCGATATTGAAGATAGACATCATAGACCCAGTGATGCAATGCACAACCCATCCTACCTAACTCAGATATCTCTTATAAGATATTTGTTTTAATCACACGGAGACAACACGTTATCTATTGATTTATTCACTCCGAATAAATTGGTATTGAAAAGGTGGCACTCCTCTCCAGCCTCCGATCACTAAAATTCAAAGTGCACGATCGAGTCTAGAGCCATTTGAGATCATCAAATATCTCATTAGGACACACTTCCATATTTCCTTGCTTCTTCACACACTGTGAAAAGTAAGAAAGATCTTAAGAGTCCTACGCAAAATCTTTATGATCTTGCCTGAACATCCGAATAATACGAAAGTATTTACAATGAAGATGAAATCCTTCTTGAGCGAACATTAAAAATCTCATGGTAGGTGACTCGTGCGATTCTTTATGAATCAAACTTGTGATAACTGGAAAGCAACAGCTGTTTAATTCTTAACTGAATTTAAACACGTTCCAGGCCTCTACGCAATATCTTAGTGATCTGGCCAGAACACTCAAAGTGATACCTTAGTGTTCACAGTGATGAGTGGAAATCCTTCTAGTGTTAACCTCAAACAGCACTTGGTAGGTAACTTGCAAGATTCTATACGAATCAAGCTCCTGACAACTGGAAAGCAACGATGGTGCGATTCTTTATTGAATTTCACTTGTTCCAGGAACATGAATTGACGGCTTCAAATCATGCGGATACTATTTTCCAAATGATCCACTCTTTATTTTCGCAGTCAGCTTTGGACGGTCGAATAAAGAGAACGGGTTTACCCGCGAAATCCTTTCAGGAAGTTACTTAATTGAAACTATCCGTCACGGGTACGATATCTAATATCGTCCAACGGTCTTCACCGACCGGAGGTAAAATGCTACCGAATTAGAATGAAATGTTCAAAGCCATTTCGTTCGTGTCTACTTATGTTGCGGCATTTGAAGACGGTGGCGTTGCGGGATCCAAGAAGAAGTCGTCCCCGCATGATTATACTTGGTGCACTTAATACCTCATCTAACTCAAGAAAGCCTAAAAGTTAAGTCTTCCGCTGTATCGAACTCTGAAGCTTTCAAGAATTACGAAGGTATAAGTATGTGGGACATCGTGTCACGAAGAGGCAAAGATCACAAGTGATGGATGCACGAGATCAAGGCAAGAGATTAATTCTCAAGATTGATATCAAAGATCACATCAGCATGTTCACCAGAAAAGAAAAAGAAAAAGAAAGACGAAGACTACGAGCTCAAGACAAGCATAGTATGCTAGGTTTATTTCATTATTGTAACTTGGGTAACGCCCTTGTTTGGAGTGACCTCCCTTAGGGGGAGATTGTTGGAAATACGTTTTACGTATTAAGAAGGATCGGTCACTCCAACGACAGTCCATGTAATAGCTCGTAGTTTAGTTAACTTTCTTTATATATCAAACAAGTCCAAGCCTAGCCTACAACATGTGTAGGCCGGCCCAAATGTGTAAGCCCAAGCCCATTGCAAGGCTTGGGTATATAAACCCTCTCCTTTGATGGAGAGGGTGTGTGGTTTCATAATTTACACATAGTTCTTTTAAGTTTCTCTCTCTAGCTTTGTGTGAAATCCACCATCTCTCTATCTCTTTCTCTCTATAAAAACATAAGCATAGATTTACATTTCTACAGGGGGAGTTGATTTTCTATTATATTAGAAAAGGTAAGTGCAAAACGTAATTAAGATAAGCTAAAACCAAATCTAGGAAAACTAAATTAATGCTTTGAAAATTAACCTAAAAATTACTAGAAAAATACTTGGTAAAAATGGAGATTTCGGGAAGCATGCAAATTTTGGAAATTAAAACGTAAATGATTAAAAACTTGAAAACTTGGTAAAAATAAACTAAGATGAAACTTGTTTAAAATAATTCTAAGTTAAAATGGCGGGAAAAGTTAAAAACTAAGAAAAATAAATCAAAAGCCAAAATCAGATCACAATGCGATCGTACTCAGATCGCAATACGATCGTGACCACCGATCGCACTCACGATCGTAGTATGGGGTCAGATAGCACTAAATGCGATGGGAAAGAGTGATCACACTCACAGATCGCAACCACGATGGCAACAAGTGGATCGTGGTCTGTGATCGTAACAAAATGATCGCAATCTATGCGATCGAACTCAAGGATCGTGAAACGATCGCACCACAGATCGCAATACGTGATCGTGGTGTGGATCGTAGCCAGGGAAGGAAGTGTAGATCGCACTCAATACGATCGCAGCCAAGGATCGTAACCAAGTAAAACCCTTCTAAGATTGTAATGGCGTCCAAAGAGTAACTAAGCTTAAACGAATAAGCAGTTAATCCAATAAGCACTTACCAACTTTTAGACAAGGATAAATAAGCACAAATTCGAAACCTTTTGGAATACTAAGCACGTGAACTTAATAATCCGAACTTTAAAACGTTAAAACTTTTAGGAAAGCTTAAAAGTGAACAAGTAAACATACAAATAAGCCAATAAGCACAAAGAGCTTATAGCTTATACGTATAAGAGCTTATGTAGGAATAAAAAGATGAACTTTTTAATCACTTAAACATCAAAATCAATCACGGATCATAAATATTTCGAATTAAATGTAAACAAAAATCAAGAAATGTAGAAAGAGATTAAAGAACAAAAAGATTAACTTGAACTTGTGGTTAAGGAAATCCAAATACAAGGATGATTAAAAGCTTAAACTTGAAAGATAAAAATAAAGAAAAGAAGAAACTTAGTGAGAGAAAGTTTGAAACTTTCTCTCTCTAAAAACTAGAAAGGAAAATGAAAAATTGAAAACTAGCTAACTCTCTCCTAATGTGTTTAGGAGGGTATTTATAGGCAATGGGGGAGAGCATGTGTTGCCTCCTCTTTCTTTCTTCTTGGGTCGACTCGATTTATATCCTTTGTCTTTCTCGACGTCGTCTCGGGATTTGAACTCGTCTTATAATTTTCTTCTATAATTAGACTTGAGTTCTTCGACTTCATTAAACTTCCGCCTTTAGAATTTTTCTTCGATAAATCTTCAAATTGGCCTTGGACTTCCGTTCTTTTTGCACTCTTAATCTTTTGACTTCGTCTTTTCTCGTTTTCTTCGATAAAAGCCCGTGAAAGCCCGTGTTTTCTTCCTTTTTCATCTGTTGGTCCCAAAACACAATAAAAACACAAACCACGCATAATTCCGACTTTTACGACATAAAATACACGTTTTGGTCTTGTTATTATTGGAAATAAGTGGTAAAAGGATAAGTGTTTTCACACTTATTAACAATCAAGCAGTTGATGCACAACCTGATGAAGAAGAATTTATCAACCCGTTCGTTACACCGGTATGCGAAGTCGGACAGTCTTCTACTCAACATGTTGATCCTTCCAACATGCATACATTCTACCAACGATATCCATCCACTCACCATTGGACACATGATCATCCATTGGAGCAAGTCATTGGAAATCCTTCTCAACCGGTTCGAACACGCAGACAACTCGAAACTGATGGCGATGCGTGCATGTATGCACTCACCGTGAGTTCAACTTTACCTACAAACATCAAATAAGCCATGACTGATCATGCGTGGATTGAATCAATGCAAGACGAAATTCATCAGTTTGAACGCCTAAATGTTTAGTAACTTGTTGACAGACCCTATGGAATATCAGTTTTAGATTTCAAATGGATCTGAAAAAACAAACTAGATGAAGAATAAACCATCATCAAAAACAAATCTCGTCTTGTGGTTAAGGGATACCGTCAACAAGAAGGCATAGACTACGATGAATCATTCACTCATGTCGCTCGTTTGGAAGTAGTCAGGATACTCCTTGCTTATGCTGCACATAAGGGCTTCGCGGTTTTTCAGATGGACGTTAAAACTGCTTTTCTCAACGGTCATTTGAAGGAAGAAGTATATGTGAATCAGCCGGAAGGATTCATCGATCCTCATCATCCTGACAAAGTCTACCGTCTCAAGAAGGCTGTATATGGACATAAACAAGCTCCATGGGCATGATACAAAGAACTATCAAACTTCTTGGTTTCCAAAGGATTTTCTAAAGGTTCTATTGATCCTATTGTCTTTACTAATAAATATGGGGATGATATACTGCTAGTGCAAGTTTATGTTGATGACATTATTTTTGGTTCTACGAACCCAAAACTTTAAAAACATTTTGAAAAATTAATGCACAACAGATTTGAAATGTCAATGATGGGGGAGCTAAATTTCTTTTTAGGCCTCCAGATTCATCAATCCCCATGTGGTATCTTCATTAACCAAGCTAAGTATGCTCAAGAGATACTTAAAAAGCATGGTATGACCTCATGTGCTTGCGTTGGTACACCATTGTCGACGAAATCCCTAGACGCTCACTTGTACTCATATCCCTTAGATCAAACGCGATATCGCAGTATGATCGGGTCACTTATGTACCTTACAGCCAGCAGGCCTGATATTCATCATGCCACATGCTATTGTGCACGATATCAAGCCAGACCTACTCATAAGTACCTCAAAGAGGTTAAACGGATCTTTCGGTACCTTAAGAATACCATTCACATGGGACTCTGTATCCGAAGGAAACCGTTTTTCATCTAACAGCTTTTTCAGATTCTGATCACGCAGGTTGCCTTGATAGTCGCAAAAGCACTTCTGGTAGCGTACAATTTCTAGGGGAAGACAAGCTTGTGAGCTGGTCGTCAAAGAAGCAGGATTGCACTTCGCTCTCATCAGCTGAAGCAGAATATGTGGCTCTATCCGCGTGTTGTGCTCAAGTCCTCTGGATGAGAACTCAACTCACGGATTATGGCTTCACTTTGATAAAATACATATGTATTGTGACTCAATGTCGGCCATAGCCATATCTTGCAATCCGGTTCAACACTCCCGTACCAAGCACATCGCAGTCAGATATCACTTCATCAAGGAACAAGTGGAACGTCGTCTCGTAGAATTATACTTTGTCAGAACTGAGTACCAGATAGCCGACTTGTTTACAAAAGCCCTATCACAAAATAGGTTTCAGTATCTTGTTGGCCGTCTTGGTATGAAGTATATGACTCCAGAAGACTTGGAGGTTTTGGCAAATGAAGCTGCCTGATATTCTCTCATAATGACTTCTAAGCGCATCACAGCTTAGGACTCGGACCTCAACTAAGGAAAGTTTATCTCGGACGATAACTTATGCTTCTCAACGAGAAATTCATATTTCTCGGTTATGACCTTCTCATAAAAACATTCAAAGTTTTTAAGTTCATGAAAAACGATTTCTAAGTAAATGTCAGCTTAGAACTTGAACTTCAACTTAAGGAAAGTTTATCACGGATGATAACTTATCCTTCACAACGGGAAATATATTTTTCTCGGTCATGAGCTAGTCACAAAACAATCAAAGTTTTGGTCTCATGAAAAACGGAACCGAAAGGGAAGTGAACGTTTCAGTGCGCTTTCCCTAAGCAATAGAAGAGAAGTCTTCTATCCTGATTATTTTAAAACCGTTGAACACAATTTTTCAAGAATTTCTCAAAAGGTTTTTCTAAATCTTTCAAAATTGTGTGTTCAACACTCCCTTCCTCATATGTGGTTTTTATATCTCAAAATTCTCATATATTATTTTGATCAATTTTTTGAGGGGGGGCGTTTTAAAATCAAGCCTTTAATGTTGTTGGGGTACATCTCTAAAATTGTCATATTTTATGTCTCCAACACGTTCCGAAAATGACATGAAATTGTCAAATGTAATACACTATATCGGATAAGGCATCTCATCTCTGTACCTCAACATATTATGTGGTGTCGTTTTTCCAAAATTTTGTCAAATTTTTTCTCAAGACACACATATATTGTTGAGGGGGAGCAACCCGACTTAATGTTCCATGATTCATGCGTGCACATATGTTTCTCTCCCATTCGGTTTTCAGAAATTGTTATATTTTAATCAATTGGTATCTCTAATATTATATTTTTATATTAGAGATAGGGGAGAAAATGTGATTAAAATATAATATATTGCAACATGTGATCTTAAAGACTCAAGTACAACTCTTTCCTTCACATGCTAAACTATTTCGTATATCGATGCATGTGTGTAGGGGGAGCTTTTCGAAAATATAAAACATTAAAAGTGTTAAAAGTTTTGATTTTTATCAAGCACTTTGAATGGTTCTCAATGGTTTTATGGTTACGATCTTTACCCAAAACAACCTACTATCCACGACGGAACGATGGAGTCAAAAGGTGGTTTAGGATGGGAAACTAAGTCCTATGATCCAACCAGAACCGGAGGGATCTACCCAAGGACATTCCATAGCTAGAAATAGTTGTCCGTAGGAAAGATGGAGTGGAATGAAGCTGAATGCGGACCAATTACTTAAGTTAACACTAGAACAATCACAACAAGGTGCTAATGATGACGTATTAGTAAGCATTGAAGGAGTTGAATATTCTATGCAACTTAGGGAGAAACCGGGTTAACACATCTTTCGAAGACAAGTGTCATGGACCCAATGATGCGATGCACAACCCTTCCCTAGCCATTCGAGTTTCTCTCAAAAGAAACTTGTCTCATTGTCACGGAGATCAACACGTATCTATTGACTTTCTCACTCCGAGTCAGTTAATATTGAAAAGGTGGCAGTCTACTCCAGCCTCCGATTACCAAAATTCACTTATTAAGTCAAGAGCCAAACGAGATCTATCTATCATCTCATTAGGACACAATCGAGTCCTACGCATTATCCTTGTGATATTTCCAGAACATCTAAGTGATACGATTCACAATGAAGATGGAAATCCTGCTTGAGCCAGTATCAAACAAGCTCATGATAGGTAACTTGTGCGATTTTACACGAATCGAACTTGTGAGAACTGGAAAGCAACTAAGTTTGGATTCTTAATTGATTCAAACTTGATTCCAGGTTTCTTCACAAAATCCATGTGATCTTTCCAGAACATTCAGAGTGACACTCATTAGTGTTCACAGTGACGAATGGAAATCCTTCCAGTGTCAACATCAGACAGCACTGCGGTAGGTAACTCGCAAGATTCTCTACGAATCAAGCTTGTGACAAACTGGAAAGCAACAATGGTGCGATTCTTATTGAATCAAACTTGTTCTAGGAATTCTGAATTGACGACTCTAATCAGACGGATAATTTATCCTTATGATTCACTCTCTACGTTCGCAGTCTGCTTTGAGATGGTCAAGTAAAGAGAACTAGCTACTACCGCTGGGAAACCCTGTCAAGAAGATTCTTAATCGAATATACCCGATCACAGGTACGGTATCTAATACCGTCTAAACAGTCTTCACCGACCGGAGGTAAAACGCTACCGAGTTAGGATGAAATGTTCAAAACCATTTTATCCGTGTCTATATATGTTGCTCTATATCAAGAAGGTGGCGTAGCTGTGTAACCGATGTCGATTCAGAAATCACAAGAGCACAAGATGGCGATAATCAAGATACCTAAGAATGTAAGAATGTAATAGGTCATCTTAGTCACAAGGAGCACAGATGAAGATCTCAAGCACTCAAAGTCAAATGACAAAGGCTCAAGATAAAGATCACGAAAGCATGAAGGAACAAAGCTGTTACAAACAAGATCAAGACCAAGATACAAGACCAAAGCAGGAAGATCTCCTCTACAAGAATGTATTCACTCAACCATCTTATGCTTTTTAATCTTTTTAAGATGACCGATACATTGGGGGAGATTGTTAGCCATATATTTTATATAGTCAAACAAGATTGTAATAGGTCATCTTAGTCGTTAATGGTCTCGTATTGTAATAGGTTAGTCGGGTTAACCGGGCTTAGACTTTAAGCTAATATTGTATAAGTTAGGGGCGTAAGCCCAAGCAAAGCCAAGCCCGGCCTAAGGATACTAAACCCACGGCCCATATGCCAAGGGTATAAATACCCTCTTCCATGTGTGGAAGAAGGTGTTGGTTATCATTTTGTTTCTCTCTCTAAAAGTGTTTAACCTTCCAAATTCTCTCTTGTTTCTCTCTCTACTTTTCTTTCCTTTCTCTCACTAGAATCTCGTGTTTTGGATTGATATGGGATTAACAATTCCTTTCGGCTTATGCAATACTCCCGGGAATTTCAAAGGTGTATGATGGCTATATTCCATTACATGGTTGAACAAACTATGTAAGTCTTTATGAATGATTTCTCGGTTTATGGTGATTCTTTCTCTTCATGCCTTGCCAATTTAGAACGTATGCTTAAACGGTGTGAAGACACTCGTCTCATTCTTAATTAATAAAAATGTCATTTCATGGTAAAAGAAGGCATCGTCCTCGGTCATACAATTTCAAAAGCCGGTATCGAAGTCGATCGTGCTAAAGTTGACGTCATTGTTAAGTTACCTCCACCTACCACCGTCAAAGGAGTTAGGAGTTTTTTAGGTCATGCGGGATTTTATCGACATTTCATTCAAGATTTTTCTAAGATAGCTCGACCAATGACTCATCTCTTAGAGAAAGATACTCCTTTCATCTTTCCTCAAGATTGTCTCGTCTCTTTCGAAACTGTTAAAGGTAAATTAACTAAGGCACCGCTCTTAGTCTCTCCAAATTGGGAGTTACCTTTCGAGATCATGTGCGATGCTAGTGATTTCGTGGTATTAGCGGTTTTAGGTCAACGAGTTAACAAACACTTCCAAAAAATCCATTATGATAGTAACACAATGACGGGGGCTCAATTGCATTATACCACTACCGAAAAAGATCTTTTAGCCGTAGTGTATGCTTTTGAGAAATTCCGCCCCTATCTTGTGCTTTCCACCACCATCGTTTACACCGACCATTCCGCCCTTAAATGTCTATTAATTCCAATCTTGATGATGCCCCATGGTCGGCGGACATTGCAAACTATTTGACGGGTGGTGTTGTCACACCCCACTATTTGACGTATGGTCTATAGAGATAACTATATGAATAAGAAATGTCATAAAATGGAGACACAAAGTCATGACAATATCTCATCAGACTCAGGAGTCTAGGTAAGTAGGTAACAGTCCTACCGCTTACCCAAGACAAACAAATAACATAACCAAACAAATATATGTGTGCCACAGTATCACTTATTAAAAGAACAAATAAAAACTAAGAAGGAAACGGGGATTCTCCTTCTATATGCATTCCTAAGCTTCTCCAATCCTAGCCACTTATGTTCTCATGCTTAACCATAGTATCACCTGAAAGAGACACTAAAACACGTCAACATAAAGTTGGTGAGAGTCATAGGTTTAGACTCCAACACTAAATCAATTACAAGCTGTGAATAACAACTATCAACACAATAACATATGGACAATGTGCTACAATTATGTATTAACAACTAGCATTCAAGATCAATCATTCCAAACCAAAATCCAAGGCTCCTACCTTTCCAAACAACATGGTACCATAGATGATCACACTATGTACCTATCCTAAGGCCACTACCTTGTCAAACCACAAGGTCAATACCTTGTCAAACCACAAGGCCACTACCTTGTCAAACCACAAGGCCACTACCTTGTCAAACCACAAGGCCACTACCTTGTCAAACCACAATAACTGAGATGGCACATGTCCTCCGATCCAAATCATACACAATCAAAAATCACATAGCAGTTAATCACATAATGTACACACAAGTCCATCTCAAATCACAAACACATTCACAGCATCAATTTAGAAAACAACTCAACACAGTGTCTCTTCCATCCCATCTGGAAGTCAAAATCAATATTAAACATGGGACTATGAAACTCACCTGATAGCTTCTTCACAAGTACTCGCACTAGCAACAAGCTAACAAACCAAAAACACGAAATCAATACACGAACCAATCACTAAGATGGCTCATCAACCTATGATGGACATCTAGTCTATTCCCGTATTATTACCTCATTGTTAAGCTCTAATCACCCCATTACCCTTCCTTAACAAGTCCCTAACTTGGTTAAGTTTAATAGCTATCTCGTTCATGATTTTACACAAAACAGTCCCCATTTTAGGTCTCAAAACTCTAAGTCAAACGTCCACTTAAACATACCCATGGTTTCTGTAAAAGGAATATTCACACTTTTATACATGTTAGCTAAAACCTCCCACTTTCCCTAACCTTAAAGCTACTTTTAATTCCCAGATATATGTGTATATATTGCTACCTATCCAGAATTCACTGATTTTAAATGTATGAAAAGTTCATTACCATTAGAGGGTCTTACCCTAAACCACAATTTTAGCCCAAGTGCAGATCCTTACTAAAATATATAAACCATCTCTAATGTTCGTGAGAAGATCCCAATGCAACCCTAAGTACCCCAAACAACCCAAAACCTAAAAAGAAAACAGGCTGAATTAAAAACTGTTTTGACCTCCGACTGTTGTAACCTGTTTTTGACCCACTTCCCGACCTCCAATTTAGTTCTAGTTTCTTGCATTGGAAAGCCACTTCAAATACCTTTTCAGGCTAGTTTGATCGCATCTTGAATGTTCCTAGAACTCCAGATATGATCAAATCAATTGACTCGAAATTCTGCCCAGTTTTTAAAAACGGGTTTAACAAAATCAACATCATTAATTAACCCTAATCCCTCTAATTACAAGCCCTAATTTATTTAATCATTCAAATATGATTAATATACTGTTTTTAATTAAACCCTAATCTAATCCATCATATGATCATAGAAACATTAAAAACATTTAATATGAAAAGGGTTAAGAAGGTTTTACCTTTGAATTAATAGAAGATGAAGAAAACCTAATTTTTTGAAGAACCCTAATTGGCCACCATTGATGAATTTCGGCTAGGAGATGTTATGGATGTTAAAAAATTGATTATTATGGTTATGAGTTGGGTTTGGTTAAGTCCTAAAGGCCCCCTAATCCCATTACAAGTCCATTGGGCCTGTTTTGGGCTTTTCCTTTCTTTCTTTCTTCTTTGGTGCGTCCAAACCGACCCAGACACCCCTAAATTCGTTTTTTTATTTTTATTATTTAATATTATGTTAATAATATTACCTTAATTTTCCTTAATTTATTTCAGCTCCTAAAGCTTCCAAAACCTCAAAACCGTAAAACTAGTCAAATTTACGCGTTTTACCGTAAAAGACGTAAAATATACACTTTTATTAAAAATCTCAAATTTTGAAATAAACTTTATAACTAAGTCCTAAATGGCTTAAAACCATCCCGAAAAATATTCATATGGATAATTACCTCACCCGAGACCTCTAAATGC
The DNA here is from genome assembly GCA_025667525.1 of Glebionis coronaria. Classification (NCBI taxonomy): domain Eukaryota; kingdom Viridiplantae; phylum Streptophyta; class Magnoliopsida; order Asterales; family Asteraceae; genus Glebionis; species Glebionis coronaria. Next base: position 358,663,285 of record CM046877.1, read on the forward strand.
TAAACCGTAAATCCTAAAAAATACTATTACTATAATACTTATACGTATACGCAAACACCACAATATCACCATTTTCATTTCTTAGTCACCACTTGTGAGCTCATGAACATGAAATAACCGTTCCTCGATTTACTTATGAGTAATCTATACTCATAAACGATAACCACACCAACCTCGTTCACACAAAATAAACACGTAAACACACAATTCAAGTAAGCACACATAAAATAACCTAAAAGTAAGACCAAGTGAAAAACCCAAAACCACGGTTGTCACATCACTCCGTCCTAATAGAAATCTCGTTCCGAGAATCACTCCCAAACTCAAACTTATTCTCAGCAAACAAACGAGGATGCATATCCCTGATAAAACCTTCACGTTCAAACGTGAACTCAGTTTACACGAAAATAATCTCAACCAACAACACATGAGCCTTAACCGTCCGTGAGGAAACTTATCAAAACCATAAAGTTATGTAACCAACCTAACTAAATCTCGCAACTCATCAAACAAGAACTGTCTTGAAACCAAGTTAGGAGCCGTCACATAACTCAACGGGTTTAAAACTGTCACCCCGATTTCAATCTTACTCATAAATACCATAAATCAAAACTCATCAAAATATAACCACGTATAATAAGGTCTAAAGAACTCTCAAGTTCCTTCCCAACTCATCTCTATGTTAACCCTACAAGTGTTCGTTACCGCAAAATACCCAAAACACGAGTTTAAACCATGTTGTCCGAAAATTAACCTTGAACTCAACACTTGTACAATTAATTCGACCAAGCTACTGACTTCCAATTACGAAACTTTCTGAATATTTGAAAAGTATGTTCCGAGTACATAATTTTAGGCTTTTGAATCACCAAAAAACGTTTAAAAACGAATAAGTTATGACAAAAACGATTTTTCTCAAAATCTGCCTAGGCATTAGCGACAGTTTCTGACAGTTAGCGACATATTTTGACAGTTTAGCGACAGTTTCTGCCTACTCCGATTTATACCAAAAAAAAACGATTTTTAAACCCTAAAACCCCCCCATTAATTACCAAAACTAGAACCTAATTTATTTTAATTCCAGAAAATTAGAACTCTATTAATTACATGATTTTAACATATTTCACTAAATAAGAACAAAATTTTTAACTTAAGAACAATAACTTTAGGTGATCAAAACCAAAATATTTTAAAATAACCGAGTCATGCTTATATGTTAAAGAATTATATTCCACCTTATGTGAAACATGATCCCGACACTTCCTTATTTCATCGACTACCAACAACTATTTTTTTCAATTTGCAAGTTCTATTTTTTTTACCATGTATAACTCGAAACAAAAGACATCGTTACCCCAAAAAGAAATCTCCACCATCTTAAAATCCTTCACGCCAAAAGTACCGTACAAACAAACACGTGAAATGAGGACCCGAGAAATGCGCTACTATAGAAGTTGAACATCTCAAAGAGAAACGAGCTAGCAACCATCCCAAGAATTCAACCGGTAAGTAGAAAATAATTTACATACATAGGCATAAGCGTACATACACTCAATCCATCCAACATATACTATACAAGCATGTATTAACCCTCTTTCATGCAATCATACTTGAAAGTCCAGTGGTGTTGTCGCACATATACAATTATGTAGGCCTCCATAATTATACATGTTCCCTTTCACCAATGTACTCCCTCCTATGATGACACTTATAAGAAATTAATACTACACATAACACATAATCCAACAACTCACAAGCACATAACCACACAAGATAAGATCCAAAACCCCATGTATTAAAATAACACAGCCAATGCACGAAACACATAAACTCGTAGTCCAGCTGAACCAGCGTAGACAAAATTCAAAATGTATAAAGAACATGGAAACATAATTAAGCGAAATCCAACAATGACTAGCGTATACGACCATGGTTCCACCCGCACTAATAAAAACTCGTAAAGAAAATAACATGTAGTTAAGTATGAACTATAGTAGTTCATAACCTAACAAATACTGCGAAAATAATATTCAAACACATCAATTACTATAAAATGCACACATACTCCTATGACGCCTATATGCAGGGACCCTTAAGCAATATACTAGGCTACACGACTAGGCAACCTAATTCTCTATAATCATTGTCTCTGATACCATTCTGTCACACCCCACCATGGCGGAATATGTGGCGCGACGTATGGATATCATCACAACATGGCGTGTCTATAGAGATAACTATATGAATAAGAAATGTCATAAAATGGAGACACAAAGTCATGACAATATCTCATCAGACTCAGGAGTCTAGGTAAGTAGGTAATAGTCCTACCGCTTACCCAAGACAAACAAATAACATAACCAAACAAATATATGTGTGCCACAGTATCACTTTTTAAAAGAACAAATAAAAACTAAGAAGGAAACGGGGATTCTCCTTCTATATGCATTCCTAAGCTTCTCCAATCCTAGCCACTTATGTTCTCATGCTTAACCATAGTATCACCTGAAAGAGACACTAAAACACGTCAACATAAAGTTGGTGAGAGTCATAGGTTTAGACTCCAACGCTAAATCAATTACAAGCTGTGAATAACAACCATCAACACAATAACATATGGACAATGTGCTACAATTATGTATTAACAACTAGCATTCAAGATCAATCATTCTAAACCAAAATCCAAGGCTCCTACCTTGCCAAACAACATGGTACCATAGATGATCACACTATGTACCTATCCCAAGGCCACTACCTTGTCAAACCACAAGGCCACTACCTTGTCAAACCACAAGGCCACTACCTTGTCAAACCACAAGGCCACTACCTTGTCAAACCACAATAACTGAGACGGCACTTGTCCCCCGATCCAAATCATACACAATCAAAAATCACATAGCAGTTAATCACATAATGTACACACAAGTCTATCTCAAATCACAAACACATTCACAGCATAAATTTAGAAAACAACTCAACACAGTGTCTCTTCCATCCCATCTGGAAGTCAAAATCAATATTAAACATGGGACTATGAAACTCACCTGATAGCTTCTTCACAAGTCCTCGCACTAGCAACAAGCTAACAAACCAAAAACACGAAATCAATACACGAACCAATCACTAAGATGGCTCATCAACCTATGATGGACATCTAGTCTATTCCCGTATAATTACCTCATTGTTAAGCTCTAATCACCCCATTACCCTTCCTTAACAAGTCCCTAACTTGGTTAAGCTATCTCGTTCATGATTTTACACAAAACAGACCCAGTTTTATGTCTCAAAACTTTAAGTCAAACGTCCACTTAAACATACCCATGGTTTCTGTAAAAGGAATATTCACACTTTTATACATGTTAGCTAAAACCTCCCTCTTGCCCTAACCTTAAAGCTACTGTTAAGGCCCAGGTATATGTGTATATATTGCTACCTATCAAGAATTCACTGATTTTAAACGTATGAAAAGTTCATTACCATTAGAGGGTCTTACCCTAAACCACAATCTTAGCCTAAGTGCAGATCCTTACTACAATATATAAACCATCTCTCATGTTCGTGAGAAGATCCTAATGCAAACCTAAGTACCCCAAACAACCCAAAACCTAAAAAAAAACAGGCTGAATTCAAAACTGTTTTGACCTCCGACTGTTGTAACCTGTTTTTGACCCACTTCCCGACCTCCAATTTAGTTCTAGTTTCTTGCATTGGAAAGTTACTTCAAATACATTTTCATGGATAGTTTGATCGCATCTTGAATGTTCCTAGAACTCCAGATATGATCAAAAAAATTGACTCGAAATTCTGCCCAGTTTTTAAAAACGGGTTTAACAAAATCAACCTCATTAATTAACCCTAATCCCTCTAATTACAAGCCCTAATTTATTTAATCATTAAAATATGATTAATATACTGTTTTTAATTAAACCCTAATCTAATCCATCATATGATCATAGAAACATTAAAAACATTTAATATGAAAAGGGTTAAGAAGGTTTTACCTTTGAATTAATAGAAGATGAAGAAAACCTAATTTTTTGAAGAACCCTAATTGGCCACCATTGATGAATTTCGGCAAGGAGATGTTATGGAGGTTAAAAACCTGATTATTATGGTTATGAGTTGGGTTTGGTTAAGTCCTAAAGGCCCCCTAATCCCATTACAAGTCCATTGGGCCTGTTTTGGGCTTTTCCCTTCTTTCTTTCTTCTTTGGTGCGTCCAAACCGACCCAAACACCCCTAAATTCGTTTTTTTTTTATTATTTAATATTATGTTAATAATATTACCTTAATTTTCCTTAATTTATTTCAGCTCCTAAAGCTTCCAAAACAGTAAAACTAGTCAAATTTATGCGTTTTACCGTAAAAGACGTAAAATATACACTTTTATAAAAAATCTCAAATTTTGAAATAAACTTTATAACTAAGTCCTAAATGGCTTAAAACCATCCCGAAAAATATTCATATGGATAATTACCTCACCCGAGACCTCTAAATGCTAAACCGTAAATCCTAAAAAAATACTATTACTATAATACTTATATGTATACGCAAACACCACAATATCACCATTTTCATTTCATAGTCACCACTTATGAGCTCATGAACATGAAAATAACCGTTCCTCGATTTACTTATGAGTACTCTATACTCATAAACGATAACCACACCAACCTCGTTCACACAAAATAAACACGTAAACACACAATTCAAGTAAGCACACATAAAATAACCTAAAAGTAAGACCAAGTGACAAACCGAAAACCACGGTTGTCACAGGTGTTCTTATCGAAGGGTTATCAAAATTCTTTAAGGACATTAAGCACTATTATTGGGACGACCCTTATCTTTTCAAACAATGTGCGGATCTTATCATTCGTAGGTGTGTTGATGGACCGACGACTTTACAAATCCTTGACGCTTGCCACAAAGGACCTACCGGTGGTCACTTTGGTCCTAACTACACCGCTAAGAATGTTTTTGACTCCGGATTCTATTGGCCCACCATTTATCATGACGCTCATGAAATGGCTAAGCATTGTGATGCTTGCCAAAGACAAGGAAAGATCACACATAAAGATGATATGCCTCAAAATTTCATCCAAGAGTGTGAAATCTTTGACGCATGGGGCATCGACTTTATGGGGCCATTTACATCATCCAAAGGGAACAAGTACATCCTCGTAGCCGTTGACTACGTATCCAAATGGGTTGAAGCAAAGGTTTTACCTACGAACGATGCGAGGGTTGTTGTGAACTTATTGAAACAATTGTTTGCTCGATTCGACGTTCCTCGTGCTATCATTAGTGATCGCGGTACTCATTTTTGCAATGATCAGTTCACACGAGTCATGGCTAAGTATGGTGTCAATCACCGACTTTCCACCGCTTATCATCCACAAACTAATGGTCAAGCCAAGGTTTCCAATCGTGGACTTAAGCGAATCGTAGAGCGTACCGTGGGAGAGCATCATACCTCATGGGCCGATAAATTAGATGATGCTTTATGGGCTTTCGTACCGCTTAAAAGACACCTATAGGTTGTACTCCTTATCGCCTTGTGTACGGAAAGGCTTGCCACCTCCCGATTGAGTTGGAGCATAAGGCTTATTGGGCCTTTAAATGGGCTAATTTTGACATAAACAAAGCCGGTGATCTTAGGAAAATCAAACTCAATGAGCTTAATGAACTTAGGAATGAGGCTTATGAGAATTCGTTGATTTACAAGGAGAAGACTAAGCTCATTCATGATTCTAAGATTAAGAACCAAGATGTGACAAATCTAACATTTTCAGGTAGTGAAATATTTTCTCGTATAATATTTTGGAACTTATTTTTGTGTTGGTTGACGAACTCACAATTTACGGATTTAAATTTGGGCTTACGTGCATAATTTGGCGTCTTTTACGACTAAACCGGAAACCTTAGGATTACGTATTTACATTTTTGAACTCCGTTTTTGATGAGACGATTTTTATTGGATTCGTTTTGTGACGGTGATTCATAATTTATAAAAACGTTTTTCGTAAAAGGACCCGAGGGCACGCAAATCGAGAAAACTAGAATCAAGAAATACCCGTAAACTAGTGAGATGGGACCAAACACTTTGTCCCACCCCACTAGCTTATATGGGACGGCTAACTTGACACCACAACACATATGTGGCATCAAGTTTAGCTAACTTATACAAGTGTAAGCATATGCTTACACATTAAGCTAACCTTTACCACTTTACCACAAAACTAGCAACTTGTTTCATTTACACCATTTCTCACATACAACTCAACACCAAAACTCTCTCAACCCTCTCCTTGTGCCATCCCAAATAAGCCAACAAACACCATCTTTGATCTTTTCTAGCCATAAACCACATGTTTACTAGTCCTATTAAGGTGTTCTCTTGAAGCCTTGATCATTTGGTGGCCATATTAACAACTTTGGAGGTGATTTGCTTGTGTCCTAGGGCTGATTTTCCAACCTATTTTCTTGATATTTGATGGTCTTGGAGATACTTGTTGTGTTCATCAAGTTCTTGTCTTCCTAAAACAAGAAATCCACTTGGATTGGTAAAGAAGATCATCCTCTCCATTTTTCTCTTGTTATTTTGTAAAGAACAAATGTATTTTCTTTCATTTGGTATATGTATATGATGTATATATGATGATAAAAATGTTGTGTGAGGATCAAGTGTTGATAAATATGCTTAAAAATGATGATAACTATAAGAAATGAAGCTAAAATCTTGACTATTTAGTTGGCTGTATAAAAACAGTAGATAACTAAAAGATGAACTGATAAAATTGCATAGTTTGATCCATTTACAGTAAGTAGATGATGTTATACACATGTGAGAGTTGGCCATGCATTGGAATCAAAATAATGAGTGAGATATGATCAAAACAAGTTAGGTAGTGTAATCTGAATAAGCTGTTTTGTAGGGACTGTTAAGGCAACTTAAAATCAAAATGGGCAGTAGCTATAACTAAGTTATATGTAGCACATATTATGAAGAACTTGTCATCCAAAAATGAGCTTCTAAGTCATTATAGAACTCTAGATATGGTAAAAATGGTAAACATGAAGTTAAAAATCAGATTTTGGAAATAATGTTTATTATTATTATATAAGCACTCACACTATAATGTATAAAATGTAAAAATATAAACCCACTAACTTATAAAACTTATTTATATAAGTGTATAAAAGGTTAATTAAATGGGTAAATTATATAAATGGTGGTAAAAATAATATTTATAAGTAATAAAAACTATAAACTTGATTTTTACGACTTTTTCGGCTATCGCCGTAAAATTAACGTTTTTCGCCAAATAAAACTTAGAAGACCAAACCCGTCTAATGTAAAGTTTATAAAATTCATATACTGATGTATAGATAACTAAGTCAAGTAAAAACCGATAAAACCCGAACTATAAGAATTACGGACATTTACTAGCTAACTAAACACATTAGACTAATAATTGGACTTAATAAGATAAAAACTTATAAAAAGAGCTTATTGGGCTTAACCTATTTTGGCCCAACATGAAAAGTATATATACTGATCATATAGGTATAAAATGGATAAAAACAAGTTAAAGAATTTATACAAGGCCTAATGGACTTAAATTAGGTAAAATCGGTAAAACTAGTGAACTAGTAAAACGTTACCAAAACGTAAACACTAAAATGAGTAAACAAGGATGTATAAACCCACTTGATCATCATCATATGTACAAAATCATCATATGTATATTGTTATTTTGATAAAATTCATTGGACCGAGTCTAAGACCGATTATTATTTATATAGGTTTCCGTGACCGAAGCACGCCCGTAGCCGATAATCCGCCTTTCATTAACAACGTGAGTTCATAGCCTCGCACTCTTTTAAATGTTTTATAAAATGATTTGTAAACCCGCGAGGGAGATAACATGCTAGATTTTTATAAAAATAGAACACAAGTAGTCCCGATTGTATGCTAAATGATATGGACCCGAATGATGCTATGACCCTATATTTGAGACTAAAAGGATTATTAATAGTTAGGTTATGTCACTTAAAGTCCCATTAGCATGAATTGTGAACTACCGGGATTTGGTAGACGCTTATGCATTTGATAGTACTATTTGGGGACGATCACCCCAGTTCGCGCCTTGACGGTTGATCCCCGTCGTACCACATTGATTGGTAAGCGAATTTATGTATGAGAAGATTCCATAGCGTGATTTTTGTGACGACACGCTAACTTAGATGGGCAAATTGTTTGTCGGGTTCGCGGCCCGCTGTTTTCATAGTAAGGTGACAATGTCATGCGGCTAATAATAATCCTAATTCAGATACCATGTATCCAAATCCAAATAAAAATGTATCCTATAAATAATAACGACGCTATTAACAATGAATATATTACCTTTCATGGTAATATAGAGACTACGGTCTCATGGACGGTTTCAGATGTACGCTTGATACATATTGCCTGACTAGCAATATAAGGACTTACTTCCGATATTATACTTGTGTTCTGATTTTAAATGATTTTAAATGATTGTTTTTATATAACGGTTTTCATTAAACTCTATGAATTCACTCGGCATTCGCTGATATGATTTTTGCATGATTTTATCTCAGGTGCTTGAAGGTAATCCGGATGGAGATCGACTCTGATGGCACACACTTAATATTAAAAATGTTCATTCGATCTATGTTTTGTAAACTAAATGACCTGTATAATTTGGGACCTGTTGTACGCTTTTAAACTTTTTATCGAACGAATGTTTGTTAAACCTTGTACAACCATTTTTATGTGTTGTCTATGATTGGAGTTATTGTGCTATCCCGTAACACTCTGAAAGACCCTTCCACGGTACCGATACGAAAAATGAGAGTGTTACAGTTTGGTACCAGAGCTCTCGTTGTAGAGAACAAAAGATTTTAAAAACCAAGGTTTTGAACAAAACTTTTCAAAATCTTTTGACGATTAACATTTAAGAAAATATTTGAAAAATCTTTTGACTATAACGGTGCCAGAGATCTCCGACGTTACCAACAAGCCCTATTGAGAAGATATATATTTTGATATATATAATTAAATTTATATATATGTATATATCGTGATTTCATTATGTAATTGTTTAACTAGTATGTTATCCTAATACGAGATATATATATATATAAATGCAGATTGTCATGGCTGACCCTAATATTCCTGTAGAAAACCATGCTATTCCCGAACCTAATATAGAAGATGATCCTTATTTAGACTTAGTAGATTTTGATATTGATGACGAGGAGGAACCATTTGAGGATCCCGAGCCCGAGTTAGGACTAGGAGATCAGATTGCCCCTCAGGTAGACTTAGTAGAGAATGAGATTGAGAATGTGGAAATTGAGAATGTGGATATTGAGAACGATGATGAGATTGGGTTAGATGATTTAGATGATGAGATTGACGACGAGGATGTCGAGGAGGATGTAGGTATAGATGTTGAGGTCGATGACGATGAGGAAGCTGAGCTTATTTATCCGTTTGATGTTCCAGAGGGCGAGCCTTTGCCCCCACCAGTTTGTTTGTCTGATTCTGAGGAGGAGTTACCTAGGGACGAATTGTCTGAATCATCTGAATCTGATTCGGAATTAGAGGAGGATGAGGATGATGATGCACCTGGCGGTACGGATGGTATTGCTACTCGTAGACGTGAGATAGGAGAGTCGTCTAGTACTCGAGAGGCTACTCATATTGATGGTCTTGCACCATGGGCCTTGAGACGTGATCTAGATGCTTCCCGTGTTAAGAGTTGTATGACAGAGGTTGGATTAGGTGTTGTTCAGACTCAGGTTGCTTATTTGGAGTCGAAGGCTAAGGTTGGCGAGAAAGAGCGAGAATTTCTTAGTTTAGATTTAAGTGATGTAGAACGTGGTTTGAATGAGGCTTTTAGGAGGTTATCGGTGTTGGAAAGTGGTGAGTATGCTGAAATGAAGAGAAAGGTGAATACTATGGAGATTCAGTTGAGTGTAGCTCGTGCGATGCGTGAGAAAGCCGAAAAGGAGTTGAATATATCTGTGGGATGGAATAGTAGATTTTATGCTGACATGGTTGAAAGAGGAGTAATCCGTAAGCGCCCAGCTGAAGATGTGTCTAGTGATCGTCCGACGAAGATTCAGAAGACGATGGATGATGGACCATCTAGCGGTTCTCAGTAGACCAGTCTGTGTTTAGTAGTGACCTTTATATCTTTTGTGCTTTTGTAGCTTTGACCGAACCGACTTGTTAGTGATAGACTTGGTACAAATTTCGAGTGTATATAGTGTTAGAACTTTGATATGGGATGTACTAAGACAATACTTTTGTTTCAGATCGAATGAAATATGTATCTTGTCTTGAATTCCATATTGTGCCTTATTTGTATCTTGATTATGAATTCAATCCATATTATATGAATCCTTTGTTGGGTGAATGCTTAATACTTTGAAATTGTGGAATTATAGAACTATGCCGCCCAAGAAGGCTGTAACTGAGGATGATGTACGTAGGATTATTACGGAGCAAGTTACCGCATCTATGACTGAATTTATGGCAAATGCTAGAAATGAAGCTGGCGGTAGTGGAGCTGGCGGTAGTGGAGCTGGCGGTAGTGGAGCTGGCGGTAGTGGAGCTGGCAGTAGTGGAGCTGGCGGTAGTGGAGCTGGCGGTAGTGGAATTGGCGGTACTAATGTGAATGTGAACGCCAATAATGTGAATGCTAATGCTGGAGGAAATGTAGGAGGACTTGGAACTAATGCACCTGAAGTTGGTGGCTGTACTTATGTGACGTTCATGAAGTGTGAACATCTACCTTTTAATGGAACTGAAGGTGCTGTAGGACTAAGCCAGTGGATTAAAAAGATTGAATCAGTGTTTAGGATTAGTAAGTGTAAGGAGGAAGATAAGGTGACTTTTGCTATGGCTACTCTTAAAGGTCGTGCGTTGACTTGGTTGAACGGGAGAATTGCTTTCATAGGTCTTGATGCTGCTAATGCTACTCCTTGGGCTGAAATTAAGAAGTGGATGACTTTGGAGTTTTGTCCTCGTAGTGTGATCATTAGGTTAGAACAAGAGTTGATTCATCTGAGAATGAAAGGTGTGGACATTGATAGTTACACGAACCGATTCCATGAGTTGGCCTTGCTATGTCCTCGATTGGTTGAACCCGAAGAGACTCGAATTGAGCAATATGTGAAAGGGTTGACCAGGAATATCCGGGGGGACGTGACATCATCTAAACCATTGACCATTGATGATGTTGTTCGAATGGCTTACCAACTCATTGGACAGATAATTCAGGATAAGGAAGATGAAGCCCGTGTAGGTGAGAAAAGAAAGGGAGACGGTGATCGTGTAGATAGAGGTGATAATAGGAAGAATTACAATCGCCGGCAGAACCAGAGAAAGGGGAATGCAAATGCTCTTACCTACAATGCACCACGCAACGATGATAGATGTCCTAAGTGTGGCAACAAGAGGCATGTTGGCGACTGCTGGAAGTACCGAAATTGCGGAAAGCTTGGACACAAGGTTGAAAGGTGTAAGAAGGGAACCATTTGCTTCAACTGTAATGAAGAAGGTCATAGGAAATCGAAATGCCCCAAGTTGAAAGCGATTGTACCTGGAAGAAACCCCCAGGGTGGTATCTACCAACTTGGAACAATTGAGGTGAAGAAAGAGGATCCGAATGTCGTTACCGGTACGTTTTTACTCAACAATCATTATGTTGTTGCTTTATTCGATTCGGGTGCCGATAGGAGCTTTGTATCCACTAAATTTAGTGCCCTTATTGATATTGAACCTGTTGAGATAAGTACCAGTTACGAGGTGGAATTGGCTGATGGTAAATTAGTGAAAACTAATAAGCTATTAGAAGGATGCTCTCTAAATCTCTTGAACCATTTCTTTCCGATTGATTTGATGTTGATAGAATTAGGTAGTTTTGATATTATTATTTGTATGGATTGGTTGTCGTTGAATAATGCTACTATTTTATGTGGAGAGAAGAAGGTTAAGATTCCTCTTAGGAATAGGACGTTAGTAATTGATGGTAGTCGAGGTGAATCCCGTTTGAAAATCGTTTCATGTATTAAAGTCCAAAGTACATCAGGAACGGTTGTGAGTTATTCTTAGCTCAAGTGACCGGGAATGAGTCTAGGGAGAAACGATTGGAAGATGTACCTATTATTTGTGAATTTCCTGAGGTATTTCCTAAAGATTTACCCGGACTTCCACCGATAAGGCAAGTAGAGTTTCGAATCGATTTAATTCCTGGTGCTGCACCGGTGGCACGTGCGCCTTACCGATTAGCCCCTTCTGAATTAAAGGAGTTATCTGAGCAACTTAAGGAGTTGTTCGATAAAGGTTTTATTCGACCGAGCTCATCGCCTTGGGGAGCTCTAGTCTTGTTCGTTAAGAAGAAGGATGGATCTTTTCGTATGTGCATTGATTATAGGGAACTGAATAAGTTGACAATTAAAAATCGATATCCTTTACCCAGGATTGATGATTTGTTTGATCAACTGCAAGGATCTAGTGTGTATTCTAAGATAGATTTGCGGTCAGGATATCACCAACTTCGCGTCCGTGAAGAAGATATTCCTATAACTGCATTTAGAACTCGTTATGGACACTATGAATTTCAAGTAATGCCATTTGGGTTAACTAACGCACCTACGGTTTTCATGGATTTAATGAATCGAGTGTGCAAGCCCTACTTGGATAAATTTTTGATTGTGTTTATTGACGATATTCTAATCTATTCTAAGAATTAAGACGAGCATAGAGAACATTTGAGGATTGTTTTGAATTTGTTGAAGGATGAAAGGTTGTATGCTAAGTTTTCGAAGTGTGATTTCTGGTTAGACTCTGTGCAATTTCTTGGTCATGTGATTAACAGAGATGGAATTCATGTTGATCCTGCAAAGGTTGAAGCTATTAAGAATTGGTCTGCACCGACAACGCCAACGGAAGTGCGACAATTCTTAGGATTGGCTGGCTATTATAGGCGATTCATTAAAGAATTTTCTTTGATAGCTAAACCCTTGACTAAGCTTACTCAGAAGAATAAACCTTTCGTTTGGGGAAGTGATGAAGATGGAGCATTTCAGACATTGAAGCAAAAATTATGTAGTGCGCCAATCTTATCATTACCCGACGGGAGTGAAGATTTTGTAGTGTATTGTGATGCATCTCTTAGAGGTTATGGAGCTGTTTTGATGCAGAGAGAGAAAGTGATAGCTTATGCTTCTAGGCAATTAAGGAAGAATGAGGAGAATTATACTACTCATGATCTTGAGTTAGGAGCTGTGGTCTTTGCTCTTAGGTTGTAGAGACATTATCTGTATGGCACCAAGTGTACGGTATTCACCGATCACAAAAGCCTACAGTATATTCTCGACCAGAAGGAATTGAACATTAGGCAACGAAGATGGATAGAGTTGTTAAGTGATTATGATTGTGATATAAAATATCACCCAGGAAAAGCCAATGTTGTTGCCGATGCGTTAAGTAGGAAAGATAGAGAGCCTATTAGGGTACGTTCTCTAGTCTTGACCATGCACAATAATTTGCCTGAGCAAATTAGAAATGCGCAAATAGAAGCTTGTAAGAAGGAGAATTTTGTTAATGAAGGGTTCCGAGGAGAAGGAGATCCTTTAGAGGTTAGAGTTGATGGAGTGAAATGCTTAAGAGGTCGTATGTGGATACCTAAGTTTGGAGGCTTAAGAGATTTGATTATGTTAGAATCCCATAAATCTAAGTATTCCATTCATCCGGGATCTGATAAGATGTACCATGATTTGAAGAAGTTGTACTGGTGGCCGAATATGAAAGCTGACATAGCTATGTATGTTCTTCAATGCTTGACTTGTGCTAGAGTTAAAGCCGAACATCAAAAGCCATCAGGACTACTTCAACAGCCAAAGATTCCTGAATGGAAGTGGGAGCAAATTACGATGGACTTTATCACCAAGCTTCCTAGAACATCATCTGGAAACAATTCGATTTGGGTTATAGTCGATAGACTGACCAAATCAGCACACTTCATTCCAGTTAAGGAGCAGTTCTCACTAGAGAAGCTGACTCGAATATACCTTGATAATGTTGTATGCAAGCATGGAGTGCCTGTATCGATCATTTCAGATCGAGATCCTAGATTCGCATCGAATTTTTGGAAATCTCTCAAAAGATCTTTGGGAACGAATCTCGACATGAGCACTGCTTATCACCCCCAGACTGATGGGCAGAGTGAAAGGACGATACAAACACTGGAAGATATGTTGAGAGCTTGTGTGTTAGACTTTGGTAAGAATTGGGATAAACATTTGTCGTTAGCAGAGTTTTCGTATAACAATAGTTACCATTCTAGTATTAAGGCTGCACCGTTTGAAGCTTTGTATGGTAGGAAGTGTAGATCTCCTGTATGTTGGAGTGAAGTTGGGGATACCCAGCTCACGGGACCGGAATTGATCCGGGAGACTACGGAGATGATAGTTCAGATTAAGAAGAGGTTGTTGACTGCCCGTAGTAGACAGAAAAGTTACGCGGATGTGCGGCGGAAGCCAATGGAGTTTGAAGTGGGTGACCGAGTAATGTTGAAAGTATCGCCATGGAAAGGCGTTATAAGATTTGGAAAACGAGGAAAATTGAATCCCCATTATATTGGACCCTTTAAGATTTTATCTAGAGTATGTCCGGTGGCTTACAAACTAGAGTTACCCCCAGAACTTCATGGTGTTCACAACACATCCCATGTATCTAATCTGAAGAAATGTCTAGTAGTGAGTGATGAGAAAATTCCGTTAGGTAAGGTTCGAATAGATGGGAAGTTGCATTTTATCGAAGAGCCCGTAGAAGTTATGAACCGTGAGGTAAAGCAACTGAAACAAAGTCGGATACCTATTGTCAAAATCCGATGGAATTCAAAGCATGGACCGGAGTATACTTGGGAACGAGAGGATGAAATGTGGAAGAAATATCTGCACCTCTTCGATTTCAATAAGAAGCGGACATCCAAATGAAATGGATCATGAGGACGTTGATCCCTTTTAGGAGGAAAAGCTGTGACAAATCTAACATTTTCAGGTAGTGAAATATTTTCTCGTATAATATTTTGGAACTTATTTTTGTGTTGGTTGACGAACTCACAATTTACGGATTTAAATTTGGGCTTACGTGCATAATTTGGCGTCTTTTACGACTAAACAGGAAACCTTAGGATTACGTATTTACGTTTTTGAACTCCATTTTTGATGAGACAATTTTTATTGGATTCGTTTTGTGACGCTGATTCATAATTTATAAAAACGTTTTTCGTAAAACGACCCGAGGGCACGCAAATCGAGAAAACTAGAATCAAGAAATACCCGTAAACTAGTGAGATGAGACAAAACACTTTGTCCCACCCCACTAGCTTATATGGGACGGCTAACTTGACACCACAACACATATGTGGCATCAAGTTTAGCTAACTTATACAAGTGTAAGCATATGCTTACACATTAAGCTAACCTTTACCACTTTACCACAAAACTAGCAACTTGTTTCATTTACACCATTTCTCACATGCAACTCAACACCAAAACTCTCTCAACCCTCTCCTTGTGCCGTCCCAAATAAGCCAACAAACACCATCTTTGATCTTTTCTAGCCATAAACCACATGTTTACTAGTCCTATTAAGGTGTTCTCTTGAAGCCTTGATCATTTGGTGGCCATATTAACAACTTTGGAGGTGATTTGATTGTGTCCTAGGGCTGATTTTCCAACCTATGTTCTTGATATTTGATGGTCTTGGAGATACTTGTTGTGTTCATCAAGTTCTTGTCTTCCTAAAACAAGAAATCCACTTGGATTGGTAAAGAAGATCATCCTCTCCATTTTTCTCTTGTTATTTTGTAAAGAACAAATGTATTTTCTTTCATTTTGTATATGTATATGATGTATATATGATGATAAAAATGTTGTGTGAGGATCAAGTGTTGATAAATATGCTTAAAAATGATGATAACTATAAGAAATGAAGCTAAAATCTTGACTATTTAGTTGGCTGTATAAAAACAGTAGATAACTAAAATATGAACTGATAAAATTGCATGGTTAGATCCATTTACAGTAAGTAGATGATGTTATACACATGTGAGAGTTGGCCATGCAATGGAATCAAAATAATGAGTGAGATATGATCAAAACAAGTTAGGTAGTGTAATTTGAATAAGCAGTTTTGTAGGGACTGTTAAGGCAACTTAAAATCAAAATGGGCAGTAGCTATAACTAAGTTATATGTAGCACATATTATGAAGAACTTGTCATCCAAAAATGAGCTTCTAAGTCATTATAGAACTCTAGATATGGTAAAAATGGTAAACATGAAGTTAAAAATCAGATTTTGGAAATAATGTTTATTATTATTATATAAGCACTCACACTATAATGTATAAAATGTAAAAATATAAACCCACTAACTTATAAAACTTATTTATATAAATGTATAAAAGGTTAATTAAATGGGTAAATTATATAAATGGTGGTAAAAATAATATTTATAAGTAATAAAAACTATAAACTTGATTTTTACGACTTTTTCGGCTATCGCCGTAAAATTAACGTTTTTCGCCAAATAAAACTTAGACGACCAAACCCGTCTAATGTAAAGTTTATAAAAGTCATATACTGATGTATAGATAACTAAGTCAAGTAAAAACCGATAAAACCCGAACTATAAGAATTACGGACATTTACTAGCTAACTAAACACATTAGACTAATAATTGGACTTAATAAGATAAAAACTTATAAAAAGAGCTTATTGGGCTTAACCCATTTGGGCCCAACATGAAAAGTATATATACTGATCATATAGGTATAAAATGGATAAAAACAAGTTAAAGAATTTATACAAGGCCTAATGGACTTAAATTAGGTAAAATCGGTAAAACTAGTGAACTAGTAAAACGTTACCAAAACGTAAACACTAAAATGAGTAAACAAGGATGTATAAACCCACTTGATCATCATCATATGTACAAAATCATCATATGTATATTGTTATTTTGATAAAAGTCATTGGACCGAGTCTAAGACCGATTATTATTTATATAGGTTTCCGTGACCGAAGCACGCCCGTAGCCGATAATCCGCCTTTCATTAACAACGTGAGTTCATAGCCTCGCACTCTTTTAAATGTTTTATAAAATGATTTGTAAACCCGCGAGGGAGATAACATGCTAGATTTTTATAAAAATAGAACACAAGTAGTCCCGATTGTATGCTAAATGATATGGACCCGAATGATGCTATGACCCTATATTCGAGACTAAAAGGATTATTAATAGTTAGGTTATGTCACTTAAAGTCCCATTAGCATGAATTGTGAACTACCGGGATTTGGTAGACGCTTATGCATTTGATAGTACTATTTGGGGACGATCACCCCAGTTCGCGCCTTGACGGTTGATCCCCGTCGTACCACATTGATTGGTAAGCGAATTTATGTATGAGAAGATTCCATAGCGTGATTTTTGTGACGACACGCTAACTTAGATGGGCAAATTGTTTGTCGGGTTCGCGGCCCGCTGTTTTCATAGTAAGGTAACAATGTCATGCGGCTAATAATAATCCTAATTTAGATACCATGTATCCTAATCCAAATAAAAATGTATCCTATACATAATAACGACGCTATTAACGATGAATATATTACCTATCATGGTAATATAGAGACTACGGTCTCATGGACGGTTTCAGATGTACGCTTGATATATATTGCCTGACTAGCAATATAAGGACTTACTTCCGATATTATACTTGTGTTCTGATTTTAAATGATTGTAAATGATTGTTTTTATATAATGGTTTTCATTAAACTCTATGAATTCACTCGACATTCGCTGATATGATTTTTGCATGTTTTTATCTCAGGTGCTTGAAGTTAATCCGGATGGAGATCGACTCTGATGGCCCACACTTAATATTAAAAATGTTCATTCGATCTATGCTTTGTAAACTAAATGACCTGTATAATTTGGGACCTGTTGTACGCTTTTAAACTTTTTATCGAATGAATGTTTGTTAAACCTTGTACAACCATTTTTATGTGTTGTCTATGATTGGAGTTATTGTGCTATCCCGTAACACTCTGAAAGACCCTTCCGCTGTACCGATACGAAAAATGAGAGAGTTACACAAGAGTTCCAAATTGGTGATCAAGTTTTACTCTTTAACTCTCGGTTGAAAATCTTTTCGGGAAAACTTAAGAGACGTTGGTCCGGTCCATTCACCGTTGAACAAATTTTCCCATATGGTACCATTGAGCTATCTCAACCAAATGGGCCTAAATTTAAGGTGAATAGCCAACGTGTTAAGTTGTACTTTGGAGAGGACATCTCTCATGAGATGATTCCATCCCTCTCCATGTTTCCCTTAAATTAATTCGGGAAATCGAGTCGAGCTAGAGACTCGTGATAAATAAATCAAGCATTGTTTTACTAGGATTAGATTTTTACCTTTCCCACCCTTTCCACCTTTTTCACCTTCACCCATTTCCACCAATAAGTCTAGGGGGAGCCAAGTAGGTTGTGTTTTGTGATGTTGTGCAGGGACATGTGCTTTAATGATCCACTTTTGGTGCTTTTGACGCGACCCGTGATCCCGTGTTCCCGTGTTCCCGTGTACCCGGTTCTACCAAACTATTGTGATTCATACTTGTATATAAATAAGTTGAATAAATGAAATCACTTTAGTTGTCTGTTCCTTAGCTCGATTAAAACAACGTGCACAATGTCCTAAGTGTAGGGGAGTTTACTTCCGCATGCTTAAACATTAAAGACAATGTTTATATAAAGTGTAGGGGAGACTTCTATCGAAGTAATAAGTGAGCTTTTCCATTAATTTGTCCTCATTTTAACTGATAAATTTAATTTTTCGACGTGTTTCAAAATTTTTGATCTATTTTGGCCTATTAGTATTTTTCATTTATTTTCTTTTATCTACTTTCTTTTTTGGTAAAAGGAAGTTACCCCGGTAAATATATTAACCAAAAAAACCAATGTTAAGTACAAATGTAATACGGTTGAAGTATCGTATTAACCTCAAGCCGAAAGCTGGATCAACAAGTGCTTATGACAGGCCATAAACACAGCAACACTAATATAACGTTACAAATCGAAAACTAGTGTAAAAAACAGCATTAGCAAACTCCAATAAGAAGAACTCTTGGAACCAGGCATCCACCCCACAACACCAGCAGCAACATAATGGAAGTAAAGGATCCAGATTAGGCTGCCTCTCTAAAAAACTTTTTGAGAAAAACCCTGTGGGAAAAACCCCAAAAAGGAAAAAAGAGTACAACCCTTACCCGGTACCCCCATCATCTTAGGATCTTTAGCAAAAAAAGTGAATCCTCATGCCTTGTGGGGGCCTTTTTGGACTCGGATATCCTCATGCCTTGTGGGGGCCTTTTTGGACTCGGATATCCTCATGCCTTGTTAGGGCCTTTTTGGATACGCCAATCTTCGCGTCCCGATTCAATAAGTTATGCCTTGGCTATGAACTCTAATTAATCCCGAGTAACTTTTAAACGGTTTTAGGCTAGAAGCTAAGTAACTTTTCAAATCGTATGACTTTATTTAATGAAATTATTTATTGACAAGTGATGGGAGAAAAAGCTCATAATTAACTCACATAAGTTCATGAAAGAATATAAAACTAGGATTTTTACCTTTCCCACCCTTTCCACATTTTTCACCTTCACCTATTTCCACCAATAAGTATAGGGGGAGCCAAGTAGGTTGTGTTTTGTGATGTTGTGCAGGGACATGTGCTTTAATGATCCACTTTTGGTGCTTTTGACGCGACCCGTGATCCCGTGTACCCGGTTCTACCAAATTATTGTGATTCATACTTGTATATAAATAAGTTGAATAAATGTAATCACTTTAGTTGTCTGTTCCTTATCTCTATTTAAACAACGTGCACAATGTCCAAAGTGTAGGGGAGTTTACTTCCACATGTTTAAAAATTAAGGACAATGTTTATATTAAGTGTAGGGGAGACTTCTATCGAAGTAATAAGTGAGCATTTCCATTAATTTGTCCTCATTTTAACTGATAAATTTAATTTTTCGACGTTTTTCAAAATTTTTGATCTATTTTGGCCTATTAGTATTTTTCATTTATTTTCTTTTATCTACTTTCTTTTTTGGTAAAAGGAAGTTACCCCGGTAAATATATTAACCAAAAAACCAATGTTAAGTACAAATGGAATACTGCTGAAGTACCGTATTAACCTTAAGCCTAAATCTTGATCAACAAGTGCTTATGACAGGCCATAAACACAACAGCACTAAGCTAACGTTACAAATCGAAAACTAATGTAAAAAACAGCATTAGCAAACTCCAATAAGAAGAACTCTTAGAACCAGGCGACCACCCCACAACACCAGCAGCAACATAATAGAAGCAAAGGATCCAGATTAGGCTGCCTCCTTAAAAACCTTTTTGAGAAAAACCTTGTGGGAAAAACCCCAAAAAGGAAAAAATAGTACAACCCTTACCCGGTACCCCCATCATGAGAAACACTTGAGGATGGAAGTCTCCACCGATCCAAAATAGCCAAAGACCGTGTAGTCATCTTCTTGAATCTGAAAGTAATAAGCTTGAGGTGAACAGTAGAAGTAATGATACTAACAAGCACTAATACAAAAAAGCCCTTAGAGACCCCCCTAAAGAGACTGGTTTTGTGAAAAAAAGTGTCTATGACCCAAAACTGGTGATAAGGGAATGAATAGAAACTTGTTTTCTTAAAAAAAAACCAGTCTCTATAAGGTGAGTTCTAAAGAGACTAGTTTTGTAGGCTGCAACCACTCCTTTTATACATTTAAAGACACTGGTTGTTACGTAAAAACCTGTCTTTATGTGTTAATCTTAAAGACACCGGTTTATATCATAAAAATAGTGTTTTTAGACATTTAAAAACATTGGTTTTTTTAACAACCAGTCTTTTTTATGTGAATAAATTTTGTGCTTAATTGTTTTTAATTTACAATCATAAGGACTCAACGGTATATACTTGGTTTTATAACATATTACATTTTTAGTCTTTATAAAGTTTATATGTGATTAAATTATAAGGAACATTAAATAAATAAAAAATTAAGA
Source organism: Glebionis coronaria (assembly GCA_025667525.1). NCBI lineage: Eukaryota > Viridiplantae > Streptophyta > Magnoliopsida > Asterales > Asteraceae > Glebionis > Glebionis coronaria. The sequence continues at coordinate 358,684,459 of CM046877.1, forward strand.
ATTATAACTTGTGTAAAACATAGTTGTTATATAATATGTACCTGGATTGTTTATTTTTTGTAAAACATATTATACGATATAATACCTACGAATCACTTTCATAAAAAAAAACCTACGAACACAATAACAAGATCGGCTCAAAAACCTGCAAGTATTTTGTTCCTGTAAGTCTTTGTTCTTCTATGTTACTATACTTCATTCTCAAAATTGAATATCTTTTACCAAGATATTCATTCATAATTTATGTACATATACATAATAATGTTTAGTCTAAACCCTTTATAAAGGGTGACAAAATAGAGTACCTTGCAACTACATATGTTGCAACTTACTAAAATATAGAGTACATCATGTCTAGGATACCAGATAAGATTAATTAAACAATTCTGTTGACAACTTTGGGTTTGATACATGGTAACCCAAGAACGCAATGCCTGACTGGTGGAGGTCTGTTGCCAACGATTTTATTTTTTGATCCATTTGAAATGCCTGTTCTTCTTGTTTTTTTGGGAGTCCATGCCTGATCATCAGAATCATCTTCCTCATCGGGTTCATCATCATCTTGGTCATCATGTGTTTCCATCTCAAATCCATTATCCTCTGTTTTGCATAAAAGTCTCATTAGTCCAAGTCTTCATATCTGTTATAAACCTGTAGTTTCTTGTTGTTTACTGGTGCATTTGACACCTAAAGCATTTTCAAGTAGCTCTCAAATCATATCATAGTCTTTAGATCAAATTTCCTTTGTTAAGCTTTCAAAACATCAGATAAAGTAGTGTTTGGTTCTGTGAGTAATTAGTATTCTAGCTTGAATCATTGTGAGAATTTAGTTTGTTTGAGTCACAAAATTTAGTTTAAGTCTGTTTTGTTAGGTTTTGTAGTCAAAAGTTCAGTCAAAAGCATTTTACTTCAATTAAATTTTTCTCAGACCTACACACAAGTCTCTGTGATTTTCAAGTTGTTCTAAAATCTTCATTCCTGTATGAAAACTCTTGTTTCTTGGCTTTCTGGAATCCCTAGATAATCAGCTTTCAATACTACATAAGCACTTTTTCTAGTTCAGCTTATTGCTTATCAAAATGAGCAAATGTGATTCTCTGATGTGCACATGGAACTAGTACTAAACCATTTCTATTTTAGCCAATTCCATTTCACAAATCATGCAATTTTCTTTCACAATTCTGTTTAGGTAGATGCGTTAAGCATTTATGGAACTTTTCAGCTTTTTCCATTTTTAGTCAACAAAAGTCAAATAAGCTAGGTTTGGAAAAAGTTGATGATTACATACCTGGTTTAGAATTGAATCTATTTGGAATATTGAATTTTTTTGAAACATCATCATCTATTTGTATCCACTTTGAAAGTGGCCAAAAAGTTGTTCTGACCACCCGTACTTGTCCTTAATGTAATCCCAAACTTCATCCCTGGGTTTTTCTAATCCAGGAACAGGTTCTACAAAACCAAAAAATAATAGTTAGTCATAACAAGTAAAAAATAACAACAAAATAAATATGCTCCTAACAATAACAACAAAATAAAATCATAAAAAGTAAAAAATCTATAAGCATAATTAACTGTATACTAAATTGTTTTTCATGTCAATGCAAAGTTATTTTAACTTTATGTTTGTCAAACTCATAAATAAAGGAGCCTTTTTTATTCATACAAACATACAAGTACATTACAAACACAAAAACCATAAAAGATGCAGAAGCATCATTATACACAACAACATGTGTTAGTATGGTTCTTATTCTGTCTGAACAACAATTATTAATTAGATTAAAAGAGACACTCTAACATAAATATATCATATAGATTGCAATCATAAGGCTCCTTCTAAGTATTTAAAAGGATTATTTTGGATCCTTCATTTTCTTAACGAATTCCTCCTTCTCAGTTATTCTTGCTTCTGTATCTTTAATTAAAGTTTCCATCCGACTTAAGGTTTTCTTATCCTTCTTTTGAGTATCTTTCAATACTTTAGTGCATTTATTTAAGAGATATATATCTCCAACACGTTCTAATTCCTGGATAAACTGTTGTCTTTCTTCAACAGCATCATCTAAAACCCCATGTAAACATTCAAGTTTCAAACCAAAACTTTTGTCCTCTTTGACAGATTTTTCAAAATATGCTACCATTCGATCAGTCCAATTATTTGAACCGGCAACTTCTTTTAATTCTTCTAACCTTCCTAACCAGGCCATTATTTTTGTTTTTTAGTTTTGGAAAACTGAGATGAGTGATAATTTGACGCAAACTACAAACCTTTAAATAGCAAAACAACTACCCAATATGGATGGCACACATACATCTATTATCATCTTCTTGTTCACAATGGGTACATAATGTGTTAACAATGGGTACATGTGTTAGTGGTACCATCAATAGTGGGTTCAATTGTGGGACTAATGAAAGAACTAAAACTATTGCTCCGCTCAAGTACTTGCATGCTTCCTAGATAAATATTTTTATTGTTTGTTCTTGACTGATTTAGTGTTCATTTTAGATATATGATATAATCTGATAGAAGTTAGTTGATTGACTAGCTTGTTGTCAGTTTAAAACTTGTTGATTTGAGTTTTTACTGTCTTAACAGTCATTTGTAGTCCAGTTGGTTTTTCATAGTGGTAACCAGCTTGATCTTGCTTGATTTGTGGTGTAATTGATGAACTTGTTATGTTCTTGTAGTTGCTAAGTTGTTTGCACAACTTTAGTCCTGCTTAGACTTACTGATTTTTAGCTATTACTGCATTATCTGTCCTAGTACCTAATCCCTTTCGTTCTAGTGTTTTGGTGTATGATTTTGGTTCACTTCTAGTGAATTTAGCTAAGATGATACAGTCTCATAGTTGTTAGCTCAATTCATCAGTTTTAAACAAGTCTAGCTTTGATAAAATTTTCATAAACTTTCTAAACTAGTGTTTAGGACTAGAGTCATTGTGTATTTGTGCAAGATTTTTTGACCAAATCCAGTGTACACCTTTTCATTAGTCAAATTTTAGTCAAGTCTTAAGTTTTTACAGTCAAATATTAACTCAAACAGGCAATTTGCCATCAAAAAGTTTGGGTCGGTGCTAAAGTCAAGTTACTGGAATTTTCAATCAGCTCTTAAACCTTTGTTTCTGAGTGTTAAGGCTAGAATTTTAGTGTTTTGGAATCCTTAGAACACCAGGTTTTCAGTTTACTAAAGTTCTTTTTCTAGTTTTCAATATAGCTTATAGAATAAGCATTTAAAACTCCCTGTGATAATTGTAGCTTTTTCATTGAGTACTACTTCAATTCCAGCTAATCCACTTCATAAAACCATCAATTTTCTTGTTGATTCTTGTTTACAAACATGTTTTAATGCATTTTGGAAAAATTCAGCTTTTCTCAAAATTTGGTCAAAGTTATTCAATGATAAGCTAATTTTTGCTTATTTTGAGATTCCAGCTTATTGACGGGGCCATTTTCCAAATTATTTGAAATCATTTTAACTGTCTAGCTATTCTCCATAATTTATTCTCCATAACTGAAAACCATTTCTGCCAAAATCTCTTAAAAGTATTTTTTTTATTGCCAACGTTGAACACGGGTTATGAGTTACCAAACTAGCATCTAAGAGTTAACTTTAATGAGTCAAACTATATGCAACAAACACTCCTAATAATGTACTTTACACTAACATATTACACTAAAAGTGAAATAATAAGCTAGAATAGGCTAAACAAGCTAAAACATATTAAGTAAAAGCTATCAAATAAGCTACCTTGGATATAGATTAGTGGACGAGAAAAGGTTTTTGTTGAAGACTCAAGGTCATCGTCTCAAAATGTAGCGAACATAGCATCAGTAAATTCATCCCACATCTTTTGACTCCAGTCCTTATTTGGTTTACCATACTTGGCGACACCCCACTTCCACATTTGATCAGTCACTAGTCTCACTTTTTTTATCATATTGTATGGTTCCTACACAAAAACACTCGCTTAATAAAGGAACTAAAATATGTAAACTACAAAAAAAGGCTAAAAATGAAAATATAATTTGATGATTACATACCTTCCTTATAGAATCGTGGAAAAGAAAATGTATTTGAAAGTTAGCATCCATAACTCTCCAAGTTTTTGAACTGTAATCCATTTGCTGGTAATTTGTTAAAATGTAATCCCGAATTTGTTCGACTTTTTCTACAATTTCAACATCAAAATCCAGTTAGTAACAAATTAAGTGAAAGTGAGCCTTCATTCAATGATTCTGAGTTTTCACGTTTGCTAGAATAGGTTTAATACTCAAAATAGTGTTATAATGAATGCCTCAAGTAAAACTTGGCTAAACTAAAAATGGTTAAGTCCTAGTTTTCATGTACATCAGAGAATGAAGATTGCTTATTCTAATAAGCTAATTTGAAAACTAAAAAGATTTCTTATGCAATATCAAAAGCCATTTACCTAATGGCTCTAAAAATCCAAGAAACAAAGAATTTCGCCCAAAAATGAAGATTTAAGGAGCATTTAAAAATCACAGAGACTTATGGTTATGTCTATGCAAAACTTGATGAAATGAAGATGAGTTTGACTGAAAACTTTGACCAATTGACCTATAAAACTCACTCACACAATGCTACTTGACATGTTCTAACAAAACTTACTTGGACAATTAAGCTAGAAAACCAATTGCTCAATTATCCAATCACTACTTAAGCTACACTTTTGGAAATTTCTCAAATGAAGATTGAATAAAAGACCATGACATGCTATGAAAAGTATTTGAACTAAACTTGAATGACAAATGCACTAGATTACAGCTATAAACTACAGGTCTATAACAGTTTGAAAGATTTTGGACTAATGACTCTTTTATTAATAATTTTGACTAAAAATTGCATGCACAAAAACACAAGAACTTTATAACAACAACTTGAATTCTAGCAAATCCTAACAAACACCTCAGAAAACACACAATCAAGCAAAATCAAGGGTAAAATCAGACTAACAAGCAATTATGCAAGATATGACATGTTATGAAGTCTAAATGCTAAAAACTAAATTAAGCTAACAACACTTGATCAATTAACTAACAAATCAACAGATTAAGATCAAACTAGTATCCAAACATCAAAACTAACACAATCAAGCTAAATTCTATGTGTGATCTGAATGAACACACTTACACCACTATCTGAATTAACTTTAACCACTCACAAGCTAAATTCAGTATCACTAATCCAATTAACTTTAACTACTCACAAGCAACATTTATACATTAACTCCCTAATGCATATCAAAATAAGCTATACCTTATATCTAATTTCACTTATTACCAGCTAATTTCACGTATGAGCTTATTTCATTTCGGCTTATATAACATAAGCCGAGATTAACACCACCTAATAACCCCACATATAAGCCGAAACAAACAACCCTTTATATAATCATAAATCCCAAAATAAGTCGTAAAATGGGGTAAAACATACCAAACATTATTGCCGATTTGTGGAAGATCGAATTAGGTTGATGTGTATTTGATCGAAATGATCGGTTTTAGTGTGTGTTTTGTGTGTGTGATATGATCGGTATTAAGTGTGTGTGTTTTTTGTGTGTGTATTTGACCGTGGGTGAGTGAGTGGTTTAGTTGTGTTTTTTTTAATATTAATTATTATTATTATTATTATTATTATTATTATTATTATTAAACCATCACTTTATTAGAACAAAAAAGGGATTTACAACAAATTGGATGGGAGTCGAGATACTATCTGCGCTCCCACTCCTTTAGCAATAAAATAATAATAATAATAATAATGTTCCTAAAAAAAACTAATTATTATAATAATATTATTATCGTAATTAATTATTAATTTTTCTCAGATGGATCGTGACAAATGGATGTATAATGTAGAGCGGTATTCCTCAGAATATTTGAAAGGATTGGCTGAATTTATGAAATGCGCTGAGGATCATCGAGAAAGTAAGAGAGAAACAAATATTTCTTGTCCGTGTAAAGTGTGCAAGAATAATGTGTCCATTGATGCGCCTAACATTATTAGATGACATTTGATTGAAAACGGCTTTGGCCCAAACTATACTTGTTGGGATCTTCATGGTGAGACACAAGAGCCGCAGGTTGATAGTGACACAATTGTTTTAGACGCTAATCATGATGAGAATAATATTAATGGCGATAATTATGATAACGAAAATCTGGATGCGATGCTACACGACGCGTTAAATGATGCTGAGGAGAAGCCTGTTAAAAAAATACAGGAATTGTACACCGAGGCAGAAAAACCATTGTTCGAATGTTGTATGTTCACCAAACTTTGTTTTGTGCTCAAGGTGTTGGACTTAAAAGCCAAAATTAATTGGAGTGACACAAGCTTTACTTCACAATTAAAGTTGTTGCACGAAGAGTTCCCGAAAGATAATGACCTGCCTATTTCGACGTATGAAGCGAAAAAACAAACATGTCCGCTGAGATTGGAGGTTGAAAGAATACATGCTTGTCGAAACGATTGTATTTTGTACAGAAAAGTGTACAAAGACCTACACGAATGTCCTGTGTGTAAGGAATCAAGATACAAGAATAAGAATCTTACTGAACTTGATAGTGATGTGACAAATAATGGTCCCCCTATGAAGATGTTGTGGTATTTTCCCATCAAACCTAGATTGTAAAATTTATACGCAAACCCAAACGATGCCAAATTGTTGCGTTGGCATGCTGAAGGACGTAAAAACGATGGGAAACTGAGACATGTTGTTGATTCTCCTCAGTGGAAAACTTTCGACCGTGATTTCAAAAATTTTGGCTCTGATCAGAAACATACGCTTTGGACTTTGTTCTGATGGAATTAATCCGTTTAGAAGCTTAAGTAATCGTCATAGCACTTGGCCTGTTCTTCTATCGATATACAATCTTCCACCTTGGTTGTGCATGAACGGAAATACATCATGATGTCGTTATTAATTGCAGGTCCTAGACAACCAGGGAACGACATTGATGTGTACTTGTGCCCGCTAATTGATGACATGATAGATCTATGGGAAACAGGCGTTGAAATCTATGACGCATACAAAAAATAGAGGTTTCGGCTATTTGCCATGATTTATTGTACTATAAATGATTTTCCACTCCCGATCGTTATTAACTTGTCTGGGTATGGTACGAAAGGGGAGAAGGCATGTCCTGTTTGTGAGAATGACACCCACTCTCGATGGTTGCCTAACTCTAGGAAGACAATATATATGGGGCATCGAAGGGCGCTTGACAGATATCACCCTTACAGTAATAAGGAAAATTTGTTCGATGGTACAAGAGAGGATAGATCCATGCCCACACCTATGGATGGATATGCTTCATTTTCTAAAGTTGCGGATTTAAACATCATTTTTGGAAAAAAAATAAAGCAGCTGCTAAATGTATCTGAAAAAAAGGTCTATATTTTGGGAATTAAAGTATTGGACCAATTTGCGTGTCCGACATTGCCTTGATGTTATGCATATCGAGAAGAATGTTTGTGAAAGCTTGTTAGGGTTATTATTGAACATTCCAGGGAAAACAAAAGATGGGATCAATGCTTGAAACGACATGCTCGAAATGGGAATTAGAAGTGAGCTTGCACCACAAGAGACGAACGGGAAAAAAATGTATTTGCCGCCAGCTTGTTACACCTTGTCAAAGGCGGAGAAAACCTCATTTTGCCAATGCTTATTTGGTATTAAGGTTCCGTCTGGCTATTCTGCTAACATTAAGAGTTTGGTTTCAATGAAAGATTTGAAATTGCTTGGTATGAAATCCCATGATGGTCATGTATTACTGACGCAAATGATTCCGATCGCTATTCAAGGATTGATGCCACCTGCGGTTCGACAGACAATCACAAAGCTGTGTATGTTTTTTAACATGATTCATTCTAAAGTTTTGGATCATACAAAGTTAGAAGAGTTGAAACGTGATATTATTCTTATTCTTTGTCAACTCGAGATGTACTTTCCTCTATCTTTCTTTGATGTCATGGTTCACCTTGTATCACATATAATTGAAGAAATAAAGAAAGTTGGTCCTGTTTTCGTACGGTATATGTATCCATTTGAGAGGTACATGGGGTTTTTAAAAGGATTCGTAAGGAACCGATTTCGACCAGAGGGTAGTATCGTTCAAGGATATGTTGCGGAAGATGTGGTTCCGTTTTGTACAAACTATATGGCTGATGTCCCTGATATTTGACTTCCGCAACCTCGACATCAAGGTAGACTTACAGGGGTGGGTACTATTGGTCGCAAAGATGTTACCAACAATGTCGATTTTAATCAAGCACATTTTACAGTATTGCAAAACATGACATGTATTGAACCATACATACAAGAGCACCTGAGATACCTATCAAGAAATACCAATCATCGAGGCCAACGTTGGTTAGATACTGAGCATAAAAGAACTTTTTCAAAATGGTTAGAAGATAAAGTCGTTGGTACATCTCAAGCAAATGTTGACATAGACATACAACTGTTAGGGCGCGGTCCACGCCGTGTACTTCAATATCAAGGCTACGACATCAACGGATATACGTTTTATACCAAGCAACAAGATGATAAGATTACCGTTCAAAATAGTGGAGTTACACTAATAGCCACAACAACAGATGCATCGAGGATGTCAATCGCAAAAAATTCGTATTATGGTGTCATTGAATAAATTTGGGAATTGGATTACACTACGGTTATTATACATGTGTTAAAGTGTAGATGGGTCAATAATTTGGGAGGTGTTAAAGTTGATAATAACGGTTTCACACTTGTTAATCTTTCTACAAATGCTTATTTATCGGATCCATTCATTCTAGCAAAGCAAGCTAATCAAGTATTCTATGTATAGGACCCGTCAAACAATAGATGGCACATTGTCCTGCAAAGTAAACGGAGTATAGTTGGTGTCGATGATGTTGTTGACGAAGATGAATACAATAAGTTTGACGAGCTACCTCCTTTCTCTATCGGTGTTCATTCTCAAGATGATGTTCTTTCTGATATGATTTACTTGAGATCCGATCACCAAGAAGGTAAAGAGTATTGAAAAAAACATTGTTTGTTGTACAGGTAATAAAATGCACATATACAAATTAACGTTAACAATAATGTTTTATTATGTAACGCAACTAATTCTCTCATTTCTTTTTTTAGTATTTCAGGAATTTGTTGTATTGCTTATATATACGTATGTTCTTTTTAATATCCGGGCGGTCATCGTTTGTTCATCCACACGCTTTTCGACAGCAATGTAAATTTTCAATATTTATTTATACTCAACATTTTATTTATTTTTTACGACGATTTAGTTTTAAATAAATTACAATTGATTTGTACTTAATATTTTTATTATACAGACATTTTTATTTAACTAAAAAAAGAAAACAATTTGAAAAGGATTTTTTATTACTTAAAAAAAGAATAAAACTATTTTTTTAATCATTGTTAATAAAACTAACTTTTTTTTAACATGTTTATAAAAAAACTAACTACATCATGTTCTTGCCGGTTACCTCGCAGATCAAACACAAATCCTCCCTACAAAACCGGATCAAAAAAAATCAAATCATCCCTCCATTTTTTTAATTCTCTCCCGCGTCTAAATCCCAAATCAATCCCACGTTCGTTTTCAATTACCCCCAAACAAGATGTATAAAAGGGGCATAAACCTTAAACAGAAAATCATCATTAACCTACCTCCACATCGAGCAAATGGTATATCTTGTTACCCTAATCTGTCTTATTTTTCATTTCGTATGATTGTTTATGTTGTTTTGTAGTGATTAAGAATTGATTCTGTTATGTTTGTGTTTGATTTGATGTGTTCATGTGATTATGTGATTGTGGTTCATGTGATTTTGTTTTCTTGCATTTTTGTTTTGTAGTGATTAAGAATTGATTCTGTTATGTTTGTGTTTGATTTGTAGGATTTATTGAGCTGTTATAAGTTTGAGCATTGATTCTTATTTTTGCTGATATAAGAATTTAGTTTTGCTGATTAATTGTTGTTCTACTGAGTTTCAAAAGCTAACAGACTCTATTGGTCTGTTAGAATACTACTGATTTATCAGTTCCATGAATAGAGTAACATAAAGTCATTCCTGTGACTTGTTTAAATTTTGCTGTCTAAAAATAAATCACCAAAAATAATCACCAAAAATATGCCCTCAACGGGATTCGAACCTGTGACCTCCTGGTCACAGGTCAAACGTGTTTACCATCTTAACTAGTTTTAGTTTTAGCTTATTAACATAATCATTCTTCAGTTACTGATGTGTCACTAGTATAAGTCCAAATCATTTTCAATTCTGTCAAATCTACTTCATTAATCTACCAATCTTCTTTAACAATTCAACTTAGAACAATTGCCAAAAAGTTGAAGTTAAAAAGATCAAGAAATAACCTCAAACGAGCTTAACCTTGTTGTGCCCGTTTTTTAGTTTGTCAAACATTTTTTCCCACTAAGCTTTAGGGCTGTTTTCATTTCTCTATTAATACTTTTTCAGTTTAGTTTGTTACTAATCTCATATTGCTCATTTTCATTGTAGGATCCTCCTCCACCAAAAATAAAAAGAGGAATCAACAAAAATGAAGATCTTCCGGATGGTGAATCTGTCAAATTCAACAAATTCGGACAAGATGTAGGCACCTGGCAGTTTCTCTATGCAAAATATTGTGGCACTCGAAGCAGAAGGTTAATTTCAATTCTCAAAAAGACTTGGAAGGAGGTAAAAAAAGATAAAAGAGATTTTTTGTGGTCCGATATCAAGGTATGTTATTCACCATCAATAATCTTAATATAATATAACATAAGTAATGTATTAACATATAATACTTTGATATCATACACATTTTAGACTCGAAAATCATGAAGATCTTGACTTAATCAAAAGCCGTACACTCCTATCATGTGGTCAAAAGTGGAAGGCGTTTAAGACGAAACTACGAGTCAAGTTCATGCTGAAGCAACTTAAACCAACTAAATCGACATTCATACAACCAGCAGTATGTGAGGAGTTCTTTCAAAATGAAAACACAGCTATAAAAAATGTAAGATTTATAACTATTTTAGTAGAGCTTATAATCTGTAGCTAGTTATTGTTGATTAGAATTAAGATAGAAAATCATTTAGTGAAGGATTGAATAGTGTTTGGTAAAACTGGATATTAGGACTTATACAGTTGTTCATATAGTATCGGCTTTTTTATGATATTCATTTAGACAATTTAAGATTAGCCATTCATACAGTAGCTAGTTTAGCTGAAAAACTTTTAAAAAAACCAATAAAAATTAGATAAAATAGCTTATTAGATAAGGTTGTTAGTAGCTTATAAGATTGTCATTTCACCTGTTTATAATTCTATTGTTACTCCTAATTGTAGGAATTGCGTCTGAAAGCCATTGCGCGAGCAAAAAAACCTATAAGTCGTTCTCTCCTAGGACCGAAAGGGTATCGGGGCTTTGAAAAGAAATGGCAAGAGGAGAGAGAAGACCCCGAGAAGGCGACCGAACTCCATTTAATACCAGATATTCGTGCAAGCAACTACTGTTTAGGCCATGCTCCCCGAAACAAGGACGGTGTGACGACAGTGCCATCCGCATTACTTGATGTTTCAAAAAAATTGGTACTATAATCATTTACGTTTTCAAGTCATTAGCATGGTTTGTTAGAAATTTTTTATTAATTAATTGTTGGGATGTGACCAAATAGGTACAAGCAGCCAAAGATTTGGCCCAAGATTCTCAGAAAGCTAAAGATGGAGTAGATTCACTTATTGTGGTTTTCGGACCAGAGCACGGGGGGCGCATAAGGGGTGTCGGGTGTGATGTTGGATACAAAAAGGGAATTCAAGGATATGTTCCAAAAAAGAGGACAAGGAAAGATACTAAAGAGATAAGGCAAGAAGTTAAGCAACAAATGAAAGAAGAAATGAAATCAAGTGCCTTTTGGTTGGAAATGAGGGCGGAAATGAAGGATGAAATAATGAAAGAACTGGAATCGAGAAACAATATGTCTTCACCAACGGAAGACGATGGCAACACATCAGACTAGATGGTAATGAATGAACCGCAACGGCATTTGAAAGCGAAATCCGTCCACAAAATGTCCACCAAAAGCAACACAAAGGACAAGCAGAATGTCTCTATTCCAACAAAGTAGATTCAAGTCCAGAGCTCGGTCACATCAGACCAGATGGTAAGCAATGAACCGCATCATCATTAGAAAACAAAATCGGTCCAGAAGATGTCCACCAAAAGCAACAAAAAGGACAAGCAGAATGTGTCTATTCCAACAAAGCAGATTCAAGTCCCGAGCTTGGTCCTTATGAGGACCAATGTTAACTCGACTGCAAGCAACGTCCTGCTACATCGCATAACGGTAAACCACTTCATATTCATATTTAATCCTTGTTTATCTATGAACTTTTAATCTTCTGAATTTTTTTCACTCTTTACTACGGGTTATGTAGGACGAAACATTTGGCTGCATGTACGTCCCTAGTTCTATTATATCCGGAGAGCAGGTCATATGTGCTACTGCAAGAGTGTGACTGATGTAAATTACACCTCTTGTTTACGAAAACAAAAGAGGGTAAATGAGCGAAAAGTATTAAATACGACGGTTTAGGAAAACCGTGTACAAATGACCCTAGGTGAAAGTTCGTTTCCCAAGGAGGTATATGTGTGTGAAAAACTTGTTAAATGTTTGTGATTAATGATTGGTTTTAGAAGGGGGTGAGAAAAGAAGATGACGAAGACGTGAAAATTACTACTAGAATGATAAAACGTAAAACCGTAAAAACTACAAAAATAAAAATTAATTCAAAAAATTACCAAAAATTCACCAAAAATCAAAATAAATAAACTAAGAGTTTACCAATGATCAAAACTTTTTCAAACCTTTTAAATAATTAAATATTTAATTTTTAAATGCTAATTAAAGCCCTAAAAATCAAATAAATTATCAAAAAGCCCAAATAAAGATTTTTAAATTGGTAAACCTCTAAAATGACCTAAAAAGATTAAAAACTATTTTTAGAAAATTTTAAACTAATAAAAACTAATTAAGATGATTTAAAAACTATTAAAACTTAAAATAATTATGAAAATTAATCTAAAAGTGATAAAATTATTATAAAAGTTGCTAAATTCCTATTTTAATGTATTAAACCTAAGAAAAATGTAAAAAGTTGGAAAAAGTGAAATTTGAAAAATAATAATAAAATAATATTAAAATAATATTAAAAATCCAAAAATTATAAAAAATTCTAAAAACTTGCAAACTAGTTTATTTTCACCTAAATATTCAGAAAATCAAAGTGAAATGACCAGAATACCCCTATTGGGCCCTCAAATGGGCCAAAACCAAAAACAGTCAAACCAAATGGGCTTTTGGGCCCAAAAAGTCAAACTTGGCCCAATTGACTTGGAAAAGCCATATCTGACTCAAAATTTAATTCTGAGAACAAAACTCTAAAGGCCTAAAAGCTGAATGTGAGATTATCACAGCTTAATGAGCAGACAGCTTATTCTTATTGGGCTTTTCAGCCCATTAAGCAATAAGCTAATGCCATAAGCTCTAATTTGACACACAACCTTCTTTTGGGATGCTTATGAGATCTGTAAAAAGAAATTTTGAAAAAGCACACTCAATAAGCCAGAAATAAGCAAAGTAAAAAGTCACTAAAAGACAAAATAGTCGGGTTTCAGATTTAAGGCACCTCAGAAGCTCTAGTTTGTTGCAAAACCTCACAAATAGCTTAACTAAGAATAATCAATCAAGAAAATTACAAAAGGCCAAGTAGAATAAGCTGTAAGAGCAAATAAGCTGGCTGAAAAAGCCAAATAAGCTAGTTTTCTAGCAAAAGCTTAACCAAAAGACTTGTAACCTTCCAGATTTGATATTAAGCTAAGAAAAATGATTTCTATTACAAAAGCCAAGTTGTTGCAAGTGCCAATAAGCAGTTCTCAAAAATAAGCCAATAAGTGCTTAATTGACTAAAAGTCAAAGTACTCCAAAGTTCACCAAATGATCAGGAATGGTATAAGGGCTTGTTATAAGCAATTTTTGTGAAGGACTCAAGGAGGAGGCCTTGTGAATCAAGAGGTCAGTTGACCTTTTGATGGCAGATTTTGGCAATAAGGGCTTAATAAGCCAGTTAGCTTATAAGCCAGATACAAAGCACACCAAATAGCAAAATTCACTCACAAGTAGCACATAAACAAGTTCCAAGCAGCAAAATCACAAGGCATACACTAGGATAACAATTGCAAGCTCAAAATGAGGTGGTCACTTTGCTGATGCAAATGACCACTTCAGCAACTTTTGATAAGCTATAGCAATCACAATAAGCCACCATATTCAACAACTAGACAACCAATAGATAGCTTATCACCTAAACTATTCCCAAACCTGATTTCAGACCTTAGATCCAAGTAACAAAGAAGTTATTGGATCTGATGTGTTTAACCAATTTCAAAACCACTTTTATTATATTTTTGCAAAACTTCAAATCCCTTTTCCAAACTTTCAGAAACTTAACCAATGACTAAAACTTGTATATTAAGACTTGTTTAGACCTCCCAAACCCTAAGAACCAAGGCCACAAGGCCACAAGGCCTTATGAACCAGTAATCCCAAACAACCCTTAATCAACCACTTTTCAAACAAACTTCTGATTTTTACACACAACCCATTGATTTTAATGATAAAAAACACTTACTAGGCACCAACTAACACACTCAAACACAAAAATAACCAGCACAAACACAAGAACACAAAATCATATGCCAAAGTACAAAATAAGTAGAAACATGAAATTTTTAGAGGAATCTTAACAAGATATTATACCTACCTTCCACAACATCCTAGGAAGGCCAGCTATGCTCCTTGGACCTTGTTCAACAACTAGAACAAGAACAAGGTACTTCAACAAAGGAGATGCAAGACTACCTTGGTTGATGGTTCAAAGTAGAACCTCAAGGACTTGATTTCTTCAACACAAGCAGCAAACAACTCAACCAATGGCTCTAATCACTTCACAAGCTTGGTGTCAACAAGCTTGCAAGAGCTTATAGCTTATGGTTAAGGATTAGTACACAAAAATAGCAAAATCAGAAACCTTCTTTCAAGCTTTTTCAAACTTGAAAAACTTACCAAACATAAACGTCCTTGAACCAAATGATTCAAGCACACTTATAACAATCTATGGAACTCAGAATCACCTTAAAACAACACCAACTTTCAAAAACATAAAAAGGAATTACAATTTTCTCAAAATACCAACTTTTATAAATTTCAAAAAGGAATTACAAGTTTTAAAGGCAAAGACTGGAACAAAGGGACTCTCACATGTTGAGGTCTCCTTTTATAGGCAAATGCCAGGCTACACTATTCACAATCCCTAGAAGTGAATTCTCTAAAATGCCCTTGAGCTCTTGAGGCAGTTTGTTGTTGATGAGCTGTCCAAAGTGATCCCAAACGTTCATTTTAGCTTTGTGATGAAGCAATGAGTCATAGCTGTTGATTTTGCCACATAGGATTACTTGGAAGGTAAGTTGCATTCTGATTGGGTGACGTGTTGAATGGTAGGGCCTCTTGGTGAGTGAGAGTGAGGGTTTTAAGGTTGGGATGGGATTATAGGCGTGTGAATCAAGTGTGAGTAAGGGTAATTGAGATTTACCCTTTGTTTAAGTTGATGTAAAATCTGGGTGTGAAAAGGTGAACATTGGTAACTTTTGATCCGATTTTGGGGGATTGGAAGTTGTTAGGCGCAATTTCATGTTTGAATGTTTCCATAGCACACATTTGGCCCTTGTTCTTCTTCTTTTCTTTCATTTGTGTTTTAAAACGTGTCAGCGCCCATTTCCTTTGTAACAACTTTCAGATTTTGACACTTTTGGCACAAAACTTTTCCAAAAGTGTTTCAAGGGTTGTTTTTGCCACTTTTGCATATTTGAAGGACTGATCTTGGACAATCTTGATCTTCAAAGGTCTTCAACGTAACTTTGACTTGATGAGGGATCATAATTGACAATTTGGAATTGTTGAGGGACTAATCTTGCCATTTCTTCAAAGTTGAAGGACCTTTTGTGTAATTTTGACAAACTTAAGGGACCAAACTTGTAATTATGAATATACAAGGGTTTTAAGTGTCATTTCTTCAATAAATGAGGATCAATCTTGTATGTCTTCAAGTCATCAAGGGTATTTGTTGAATATTCCATGAATAGGGCCCTGTTCCTTGTACGGCTTCGTTTCTCGTGTCCGTTTTTCCTTGTATCTTGTGATCTTTTGTCTTTTTCACGATATCCATACCTAAAATACACAAGTAAACAAACACAAGAATATATATGGTATATTATGACATTTTTATGCATTAAAAGCCCGAAAAGACGATGAGATCATGTAAAAATGCCATCTCATCACTCCCCCATACTAAGCCATTGCCGTGCCCTCACGCAATGCTAGAATAAAGTATCTAAGCATCACCAAAGTTCAAATTTTATTCACCTTTATTGAAGAGTAAAAGACTTGCAACATACTAAGAAGATGTGTAAAGACATAATGTATGATTTTCATCACGAAAGTGACTTTTAGGGTCAAAGAATAGAAACAAGTAAATGTCCCTTAGAGTAAACTTCGTCATCCTTGATTGTCATACATTCAATGCTAAGTTCAAAAACAAGATCATTGTTGGTACAAGTCACAATGCTAACACTACTCATACGTCCAAATTGTGTAATACTTTTTCTCCCCGCAATCCTAGTTATTATAAAAAGAAATGGGTTACTAGCATTTTTTATCTATTTGTCATGGATCAAAAGTGATTCATATTGACTTATTTGAGTAGTTATTAGTCCGAAAGCAAAGTAGCACGATTTAATCGATAGTTAGCCGAAGGACAAAATCTTTTAAAACTGCTTCTCGTGTATCTCCTTAAGTTCATATCTTGGCATAACTCGTTTCACGATTTAAGACCTTTCTCGGACCGATATTTGGCATGTACTTCATACTTCAAATCTTGGGAAGACGTTCTCGAAATTATGGTCTTCTCTTCATATATTTGGAATTTCTTCACTTGACGTTTTTTAGAGATTCTTCATATTTGGACCACGACTTCATCATTTTTCTTCAATCTTTACTTTGGATTTTGATATACAACGATCCGCCTCCTTTTCGGACTTTGATATATTTATCCTCATACCTTGTAAGGGTCTTTTTGGATAGACTTTCTCCATGATCTTTAGGGGAGTAATTGCTTTTCGTCGTGTGTCTCGATCCTTCATATTGATTTAGGAATAATGATACTTCACATCATCTTGGATCTTTAGCAAAAATAGAGCTCCTCATGCCTTGTTAGGGCCTTTTTGGATGATCGCCAATCTTCGCGTCCCGCTTCAATAAGTTATGCCTTGGCTATGAACTCTATTCAACCCCGAGCAACTTTTAAACGATCTTGCGCTAGAGGCTAAGTAACCTTTCAAATCGTACGACCTTACTTATTGCAATTATGATTTATTCCTAATGCATTGATCTTATGGGAAGAAAAATCCACAATTAAAAACATATGAGTTTTTGAAAGAACATTTTCATGTTCTACGTTTAGCATGATCACTTGTCTAACTCTATCACTTCTCGTTCTTCACTATATAAAGACCTCTAATTAAAGAGACTCGTGAATACTTAGCCATGCAAGTCAAAATTAAGCCAAATTTGGATTAGCTTTCATTAAGACTATATCAAATCAAAGTTTTGGGTTTTCAAGCTACCTATAGGATCTTGCACTTTCTTGGACTTTTTCAAGTTTAGAGAATGCATTTTATAGTTCCCTTGATAAGTGACTTTCTAGGATCAATTATAGGAACTTGCGAAAAGTTCTCGTTCTTAACCCGTATGAGTTAAGACTTTCGCGTTTTAAAGCTCCCTATATAAAAGTCTAGCAAAACTTGAATTGAGCGGGTTAAGGAATGTAAATGGCTCCAAATGCCCATCAAGTCAAAAATTAACTCTTATTCTACCCATCGGAAAATATACATTCGTATCTTAAAAACACTTATGAAAGCTAAGAAAAATTTTAAAATTTGGCCATTTTTAGCCTTATTAGCAACAAAAACAAAAACATTGAAAATTGGAAAGCGTGAGGGTGTAGCAAAGCAAGTACCTATTCACCCCCCATACTAAAAGTAAACATTGTCCTCAATGTTTCGAGTCTAAAGGTAGAGCACCCCCATACTAGAGACGAAGAGTCGAATGCTTAGGATCTAGCATGGAAAGGGTGATCAACAATATATCTAAAGCCGTTTATTAAGTATGCTAAAAGATAATTGTTAGAACAATAAAGGATATGTCATGGATTCCTGAAAAACTTCTTCAAGCAAACTATGGAGGCTCACGTAAACGAACACGAGAGTCTTCAATCGTAGATGATGATGATGATCTAGATAACACAATCACAAACAACCACGAGACAACGAGTTGAAAGGGTACAAGTCCCCTTATTAGTGAATAGTAAGCATAAAGGATAAGCATGGGATCTCCCCCACGAGGCACCTCGTTTTTGATTATCGAGTCATGAGCTCGACTCGATCCCCTCCATGCTAATTATCATTGGGGAAGGTAACTTGGTCGAGGGCAACCATTGAAGGAATTTCCCCACCAAAGTAGTGCTTAAGCCTGTGTCCATTCACCTTGAAATTAGGACCATCATCTTGAGCTAGCTCAATGGTCCCATAAGGAAACACTTGTGTAATGGTGAACGGACCCGACCAACGAGATTTCAATTTCCCGAAAAATATCTTAAGTCGAGAGTTAAAAAGTAACACTAGATCACCAATGTTAAAAACCCGTTTTTTAATCTTTGAATCATGAAACTTTTTAGTCTTTTCTTTAAAAATTAATGAATTTTCATAAGCATTATCTCTTAATTCATCCAATTCATTCAATTGTATTTTCCGGTGATCTCCCGCGGTCTTCAAGTCAAAATTTGCATGCTTAAGGGCCCAATATGCCTTGTGCTCCAACTCAATGGGCAAATGACAATTCTTCCCATAGACTAACTTATAAGGAGTGCAACCGATAGGTGTCTTATAAGCGTTCCTAAAGGCCCATAAAGCGTCATCGAGTTTGTCGGACCATAAAGTACGGTTTTCTCCAATTAACCTCTCTAAAATCCTCTTCAAAGCTCGGTTCGAAACCTCGACTTGCCCACTCGTTTGCGGGTGATAAGCCGTAGAAAGACGGTGAGTAACTCCATATTTCTTTAGAACCTTTTCGAATTGGTCATTACAAAAATGGGTTCCACGATCGCTTATAATAGCACGAGGGGTTCCGAACCGAGAGAATAGTTGCTTCAAAAACTTCACTACCACACGAGCATCATTAGTAGGCAAAGCCTTAGCTTCCACCCACTTAGAAAGGTAGTCCACCGCGACGAGGATATATTTGTTGCCATGAGACGATGGGAACGGCCCCAAAAGACTATTCCCCATATGTCGAATATCATCACGTTGAGACGATTTTCCTTGACTTTGGCACGAATCACACGTCTTCACAAGTGCGTGTGCATCACGATAGATAGAAGGCCAAAAGAAGCCGACATCAAACACTTTCTTAGCCGTGAGATTAGCACCGTGGTGACCACCCGTAGGTCCCTTGTGACAAGCTCTAAGGATATTAGAAGCTTCGGCACCAAACACACAACGTCGAATGAGTTAATCCGCACAAACCCGAAAGAGATAAGGGTCATCCCAAAAATATACCTTGACGTCACGAAAGAATTTTCGCTTTTGTTGTGTCGTCATACCCTTGATTATGAAATTTCCTGCATGGTAATTTGCAATGTCGGCAAACCATGGGGTGGTTTCTTTAGAATTCACTACACTGAGAGTCTCGAGAGGAAATGTTTCGGTGATTTCCTTGTTCTCGAAAACATCTTTGTGAGGATCGTCTAGACGAGAGAGATAATCGGCCGCTAGATTCTCGGCTCCTTTTTTGTCAAGCACGGTGACATCAAATTCTTGAAGGAGGAGCATCCAACGAAGCAATCTCGGCTTAGCATCTTTCTTAGCTAAGAGATACTTGATAGCCGAATGGTCGGTATACACGATGCTTTTAGTCAAAACGAGATAAGGTCGGAATTTCTCAAAGCATAGACCACGGTAAGGAATTCCCTTTCCGTTGTGGTGTACTTTAATTGAGCCTCGGTCATCGTCTTACTAGCATAGTGGACAGGACAGAAATGCTTGTCATAACGTTGCCCTAAGACGGCCCCTATAGCATAATCACTTGCATCGCACATGATTTCAAAGGGTAATTCCCAATTAGGAGCAACAAGAATGGGAGCTTAGGTAAGTTTCCTTTTGAGACTTTCGAAAGCTCTAACACAATCCTCATTTAAGTTAAAAGGAGCATCCTTCTCAAGAAGGTGTGTCATAGGTCGAGAGATTTTCAATAAGTCCTTGATGAACCGACGATAAAAGCCCGCGTGGCCTAGGAAACTCCTAACTCCCTTAACGGTTTTGGGATGAGGTAACTTGGCGATGACGTCTACCTTAGCTTTATCGACCTCAATCCCCTCTTTCGACACCTTATGTCCTAAGACGATTCCTTGTTTACACATAAAATGACATTTTTCCCAATTAAGCACAAGATTGGTTTCTTCACAACGTTTTAACATTTGCTCGAGATTAGATAAACATGACGTGAATGAATTGCCAAACACCGAGAAGTCATCCATAAACACTTCCATCGACTTCTCGATCATGTCGTGAAAAATCGCCATCATACACCGTTGAAACGTACCCGGTGCATTACAAAGTCCGAAAGGCATCCTACGATAAGCGAACGTTCCATAAGGACACGTAAACGTAGTCTTCTCTTGATCACGAGGGTCGATAGGGATTTGAAATTAACCAGAAAAACCATCTAAAAAGCAATATAATTCATTTCCCGTGAGCCGCTCCAACATTTGATCCATGAAGGGCAAAGGAAAGTGGTCTTTACAAGTGGCGTCATTTAACTTTCGGTAGTCAATGCACACCCTCCAACCGATCACAACACGAGTGGGAATTAACTCGTTGTTTTCATTAGGCACAACGGTCATTCCTCCCTTTTTAGGGACACAATGGATTGGGCTCACCCATGGGCTATCGGATATAGGATAAATCATTCCCGTGTCAAGGAGTTTAAGGACCTCCTTTTTAATGACATCGTGAATTTTGGGATTCACCCTTCTTTGACTTTGAATTGCGGGTTTGTAGTCCTCCTCCATTAAAATCATGTGAGTACAAAATTTTGGGTCAATACCCTTAATGTCGGATATTTTCTACGCAATTGCCCCTTTTTGAGCCTTAAGAACTTTCAAGAGCTCGGTTTTTTCATCATTAGCAAGACCTTTTGCAATAATAACCGGCAACTTGTCATCACCTTCCAAGAATGCGTATTCAAGGTGAGAAGGAAGATCTTTCAATTCAAGGATAGGTGGTTCCTCGATTGAAGATTTTGGTTCAACACTCATAACCTCCATCGGTGGAAGAAATGGTGGAATAGAAGTATCATCACTAATCAACACCTCATCTTCATTGTCGATTTCATTTGAAGTGAGATCGCCTCCTTAGAATGGAGTGAGATTTGGTGTGGAATTAGCAAGAATCGGATCCAAAATAGTGGGATTGCCACTTGACGAGCTATCGGAAAAACCTAACACTTCTTGTGAAAACTCATCGCAAACCACATCAACGATGTCAATGTGATTGATGGTAGCGATTGCATAAACATGAGAAGGTTTCGAGTTTTGAGTAGCGTTTATAACAAGTTCCTCTTCGTTGAATCTCAAAGTGATAGTTCTCGCATGAACATCGATAAGCGATCTCGAAGTGTCTAAAAATGAACGACCTAAAATTAGAGGAACTTGAGGATCCGCGGGGATGTCAACTACTATAAAATCAACGGGATAGTAGAACTTCCCCACTTTCACGAAAACATCTTCGGCTACTCCACATGCTAAAATCATAGAATGATCGGCCATCTCGATAGACATGTTCGAAGGAGTAAGAGCCGGAAGCGAAAGCGATTTCCAAATGGAAAATGGCATCAAATTAATGCTCGCACCAAGATCGGCCAAGGCGAGGCATTCTTTCATATCTTGTATGTCACAAGGAATGAGAAACTTTCCAGGGTCACCAACTTTTTCCGGTATGCGGTTAAGATAAACCGAAGAACAATTAGCAAGCTTTGAAAGCTTTTCCTT
Organism: Glebionis coronaria; assembly: GCA_025667525.1. Lineage (NCBI taxonomy): Eukaryota > Viridiplantae > Streptophyta > Magnoliopsida > Asterales > Asteraceae > Glebionis > Glebionis coronaria. Next base: position 358,706,723 of record CM046877.1, read on the forward strand.
ATCGCTCATCATACTTTTTAAAGTGGAAGCGAAACGAGGCATATATAACAACGTGTCGGCTAAACTCACATCAAAATGAACTTGTTGAAACATTTTTATAAAAATCTCGATTTGTTGTTTGTTACGTTCTTGCAATTTCTCTTTGTTTCGTCTCGAAGGGTAGGGTAAAGGTGGTGTGGGTTGGTCATTAGGCAACGGCCTTGGAAACTCGGGTTCCACAATTGGTATTGGTTCAACCGTAGGTGTGGTATGAGCGGTACTTCGTGGGATTGTAATGTGCTCCTTTTCGACCATCACCTCGGGTTCTTTCTCGATTTCCTTCTCCGTAGAAGTACTTGGACGAGAGATTGGTTCCTTGAAAGTTTTACCACTTTGTGTAGTAATAACCTTCATTTCTCCCTTCGGGTTTGCAATGGTATCACTAGGAAGACCACCCGAGGAAGAGGGTTTACACATGATTGCTTCAAACATCTTAGCCATTCGGTCCTCAAATTTTGATTGCCTAGCATCCACTTTTAATAACTCTTGCTTAATCTCATGTTGTCCTAATTCCATCTTTTGTTGGTTTTGTTGAAGACGTTGGACATTTCCTTCCATTTTATTTGCATGCGTTTTTAGTTCATTAGCAAGTTCATTTTTAAGCTCGTTTTTCAACTTGGATCTTAAGCTAATCATCTCACGTTGCATGTTATCAAATTCAGCATCATTTGCTTTAGCATAATCCAAAAATTCTCCTTGCAAATTTTTAGTGTGAGCATTTTGAAAACCTTGTGTAGTGTTTTGAAAATCACGGTTTTGGTTTTGATTAGTGACTTGTCCATTCCCATTTTGATAATTCCCTTTGTTGTAGTTGCGTGAATTGCCTTGGTAATTACCACCTTGGTTGTTGTTTCGATAGTTATTAGCATTTTGATTTGGTGGAGCTTGATTTGGGCGGGAACCTTGACCGTTTTGGTTATAAGTTCCCGTTGCTACATAGGCACTCGAAGTGTTACCATCCGCGGTAATGCACTCGGAAAGATCATGAGCTCCACCACACGACAAACAACTCTTAGCAACTGCTTTAACCGAAGCGGAATTTGAAGCTTCTTGAGCTTTCCAATGGGACATTAGATTAGCAAATCTATCAAAAAACCGATTTTCCTCATTAGCTTCATCATGTAAGGCATTAATGCTACGAGACGATGACGATGATGACGAACCCAAATTGGCAAAACTCGGTGTGTTACGAGGGCTATAAACCTTAGATCTATTCTCGATGATTTGTAAAGCCTCATTTGTCGTCTTGCACAAAAAATTACCACCCGCGGCGACATTCAAATAAACTCGTTCATGATCATTAAGCCCATTATAAAAAGTATCAACTTGATGCATTCCGTAAAATCATGGTGTGGACATTCATGTAACATTTCTTTAAAGCGTTCCCATGCCATTGAAAAACTTTCATTATTTCTTTGCACAAATCGTGAAATCTCATTTTTCAAATGTGTTGTTTTAGATGGTGGAAAAAACTTGTTCACAAACTTAGAAACGAGATCGCCCCATGTCAAAATCGAATTTGGCGGTTCTTTCTCAAGCCAAATTTTTGCGGGTCCATCTAACGAATATGGAAACAACATCATCTTAATGGCGTCATGTGGAACATCCTTAAACTTGCTAGTAGCGGTGAGACGGTTAAAATTCCTAATGTGATAGTGCGGGTTGTCTTTCTCATGACCTCTAAACTTATTTGCTTGCAACATCGACATTAAACCCGTCTTAATCTCGAAATTCTCCGCAAGGATGGCGGGAATCACAATAGCCTCTCCAAAACCCTTGGTGGGTGCTTGTAGCAACTCCATCATAGTACGATTAGCCATGACGACTTCTTGTTCTACAATAGGTTCAACAATTGGAGGTTGTTCTTCAATCAACGTCTCTTGATTGGCTTGCTTTTGAAGACGTTTACGAGCTCGTTTTGCTTGATAACGAGTGATCATAAACTTCACGAAGAATGGGAGGTGAGCAAAGAAGATTCTTTTTGGGTGTTTTGTGAATTTTCAATTTTTTTGTGTTTTTTGATGGTATTTAATTTTTTTTTGATTTTGGTGTTTCTTCGTAGACAACAATCTACAAAATCTCTCCTCGAATCAAACTTTTGATTAAAGAAGCCTTAAAGGAATGAAAACGATCACGTGGAGTGAACGCCTTCGAATGACTTTAGAACTTTGGTGAAAACCAAATTGTTCAAGAGGTTTTAATCAAAAAGAAACCAAGCAAATATATTATACGTAATAATACTTTGGGCGGTAAAACCCTCGATTAGCCTTCAATCTCAAAATACTCACAAGAAAGCGGGGAAACGAGGCGGCGCGAAGCACTTAAGAGCCTTTTTCCTTAGGGTATATTTTATAATACCCGCCTTATACCCACCTTATAGTTCGTATTTTTCAAAATCGAGCTTCGCGAAAGTATTTATCTATTTTTTTCCTTTTTCTTTTTGTTTGAGATTCGAATACAATGATTGAGTGATGAAATCCCGAATCAAGGTTGTGTTTTCACACTTTTGGAGATATTGTTTATTTGTTGTGATACTTAATACAATATAGTAATAATATTTTCACAAGAAAAACCAAGAAAACCGATAATACGTATTAGTAGAATTCTACTAATACAAATACCATTTGGTTAATATTAAAAACAACAATGCAAATTAATCACGACACACCTCCACGGCAGCGGCGCCAAAATGATTGTGGTAAATTACACCTCTTGTTTAGGAAAACAAAAGAGGGTAAATGAGCGGAAAGTATTAAATACGACGGTTTATGAAAACCGTGTACAAATGACCCTAGGTGAAATGTTCGTTTCCCAAGGAGGTATATGTGTGTGAAAAACTTGTTAAATGTTTGTGATTAATGATTGGTTTTAGAAGGGGTGAGAAAAGAAGATGACGAAGACGTGAAAATTACTACTAGAATGATAAAACGTAAAACCGTAAAAACTACAAAAATAAAAATTAATTCTAGAAATTACCAAAAATTCACCAAAAATAAAAATAAATAAACTAAGAGTTTACCAATGATCAAAACTTTTTCAAACCTTTTAAATAATTAAATATTCAATTTTTAAATGCTAACTAAAGCCCTAAAAATCAAATAAATTATCAAAAAGCCCAAATAAAGATTTTTAAATTGGTAAACCTCTAAAATGACCTAAAAAGATTAAAAACTATTTTTAGAAATTTTTAAACTAATAAAAACTAATTAAGATGATTTAAAAACTATTAAAACTTAAAATAATTATAAAAATTAATCTAAAAGTGATAAAATTATTCTAAAAGTTGTTAAATTCCTATTTTAATGTATTAAACCTAAGAAAAATGTAAAAAGTTGGAAAAAGTGAAATTTGAAAAATAATATTAAAATAATATTAAAATAATATTAAAAATCCAAAAATGATAAAAAATTCTAAAAACTTGCAAACTAGTTTATTTTAACCTAAATAATCAGAAAATCAAAGTGAAATGACCAGAATACCCCTATTGGGCCCTCAAATGGGCCAAAACCAAAAACAGTCAAACCAAATGGGCTTTTGGGCCCAAAAAGTCAAACTTGGCCCAATTGACTTGGAAAAGTCCTATCTGACTCAAAATTTAATTCTGAGAACAAAACTCTAAAGGCCCAAAAGCTGAATGTGAGCTTATCACAGCTTAATGAGCAGGCAGCTTATTCTTATTGGGCTTTTCAGCCCATTAAGCAATAAGCTAATGCCATAAGCTCTAATTTGACACACAACCTTCTTTTGGGATTGATAGGTGTGAAAACACCCATCCTTTACCACTTAAATCGGGCTAAAACGAGACCAAAACACTTATTTAATATCATTTGTTTGGAATTATGCGTGGTTTTTGTGTTTATTATGTTTTCAGAGTCAACCGGATGAATAATGAAGAAAACATGGGATTGCACGGGTTTTATCAAAGAAAAGGACTCAAGACGGAGTCTATTGACCAAGAGATGCAAAAGATTTGAAGTCATTGTGCCTATTTGAAGATTTATCGAAGAATGGAGCCAAAGATGGAAGATTCATTTATGTCGAAGAACTCGAGTCTATTAAACAAAAGATTATAAGACGAGTTGGAATTATTCACCGACACTTCTCAAATCCAAGTCGGAAACGTTTTATTTAAGACGCATGAAGACTAAAGAAGGAAGAAGAAAAAGGAGCCCAAATCAAAGCCCAATCACAAAGCCCACCACCATGTACACGCCTATATAAAGGCCCTTACTTCACAAAAATTGACACTTAGTTTTTAGTTTTTAGCTTTTCTCTCTAGTTTTAGAGAGAGAAAGTTTAGAACTTTCTCTCACTAGATTTCATCCTTTTTTCTTTCAAATTCAAACTTTTGTAGTATCTTTCATTAATCAAGTTCAAGTTTTCATCTTTTAATCTTTAATCTCATCCTTCCTTTCTTTTACTTTTATTAATTTTGGTACAAATCTCGTATGATCCGTGTTGTTCATCTATGATTTGTGCTTAAAAGTTGTTTACTTTTTATGTTTCCTTAAGTTTTTACATTAATAAGCTTTAAGATCCTTGTTCTTTTTGGCTTATTGGTTGATTTAGCTTATTTTACTTTTTAAGATTTTTATGAAAAGTTCATCTTTTTATTGATTTGATTTAAAAGTTGTTTATTTGACGTTAGAAAAGTTATTTTTATTGCTTATTTGATCAGCTTTTTATTGGATTCGAGCTAGTTAGGGAGTTAGCTTATTAAATAAGCTCTTTTCCCTTGCTTTTCACTCGGTTGCACCATTTTCGGAAAAGGGTAACTCCCTTTTCCGATCCATTTATTCCGATCAGTAGCCCCCCACCCTTTCCGATTGAGTCCAATCGGAAAAGGGTTTAGATTTCCGATTGGTGGCATTTTGAGATTCCGACGGTAAGCATCTCCAGTATTCCGATTATAGCTTATTGCCCATATTCCGATTGGTAGGTATTGCACATTCCGATTGGACTAGTTTTCAAATATTCCGATTGATCATCTTTTGCCCACATTCCGATCACTCAATCGGAATACATTCCGATTGAGGCAGTTCTCCCCTTATTCCGATTTAGCCTATTTGCTTTGTTCGATCTTACTTTCTTTTAGTCTTTTCAAACTAAGTTTTTATTTTTCACAAAGTTTTCCAAGTGTTAGTTTTTATGAAGTGTTCATTTATTTCCCTCGCATAATCTTTAAAAGTTTTCAAACATTTAATTTTTTTTTAACTCGTTTCTTACTTTAATCTTTCAAGTCTTTAACTTTACTCTTCGACACTTAATTTCTTGTCATTAGTTTAAAATAGATAAACAAACCAAACTCCTTCATATTAACCAAGAACAAATCATTCCACTTAAGACCGAGATCAATTCGAGAGGATTCCGAGAGACATAAATTGAACCATACAAAAATGCGAGTATCAAATGGCGCCGCTGCCGGCTCTTCTCGTTAAGATCAAAAGTTTTTTGTGAGAACTTGGATTTTGGGATCCGTTCCCTGTGAACGTTACTTTTTCATCAAAAATTTTCAAAAAATCCTACAAATATAAAATTTTCAAAAATACAAAAAAATTAAAAACCATAAAAACCAAAAATATTTGTGCTTTGCTTTTCTTTGTTCGTTCTTTTGCAGGTGTATGCGCACTCGATCCACGTCATATCAAGAGCCCGAGCCTCTCGATCACTTAGACATGGCCGGTGTACCACCTCCAAACAATAATAACAACAACAACATGAACAATAACAACAACAATGAGCCCCTTCCGGATAACCGCCCAATGATTGAATTGCTGCAAGCTCATGTCGATGGCAACACGGATCCAATTGTTATACCACCAATTGCCGCCAACAATTTCGAGCTAAAATCAGGCTTTATCCAGATGGTCTCCGCTCAACCATTCTTGGGACGAACCATTGATGATCCACACGACCACATCAAGAGATTCTTGCAACTCACCAACACGGTCAAGTTCAATGGAGTTCCACAAGAGGTTATAAGGTTACAACTTTTTCCCTTTTCTTTAGAGGGACAAGCCCGACATTGGCTTGCTAAGGAACCGCCACAGAGTATTCTCCCGTGGACGGATTTGGAAACAAAGTTTATCAATTACTTTTTTCCACCCTCTCGTACTACCGCTTTGCGGAATGAGATCATAAATTTTGAACAAAAGTACGATGAGTCATTCAGTGAATCTTGGGATCGTTTTAAAGATCTTTTAAGAAAATGCCCACAACATGGTTTTACCAAAGTACATCAAATTAATACTTTTTACAATGGTTTAAGCATGAGTGACCAAGATTCACTGAACAGTGCCTCGGGGGGTAATCTATTGGCTAAGACTTCCAATTCTGCTTGGGATATCATTGAGAATAAGTCTCGTGTGCAAACCAAGAGTGTTAGGACCAATGTCGCTAGTGCTAGCACTAATGACAGCGACAAGCGATTGGACAAAATCACTACGCTTCTTGAATCGCTTGTCACCCACACCGTCAGCAACAACAACAGCAACAACGCCAAAAATGCTCAAGTAAACGCTGTCAGCCAACCTTGTGAGATATGCGGTGGTCCTCACTCTTACACAACTTGTACCGCCACCCAAGACTACCCTGCTGAGAATGTTAATGCAGCATATGGCACCTACCAACAACCTGCTTATCAAGCAAAACCTCAAGGTGACCGCAACTTGCTTAGCTACCGTTCCAACAACTATATCTCACCACCTGGTTTTAATCATAACAACCAAAACCAACAACAAAACCTCAACCGCCCTCCTCAACAACAACAAACTCGTACACCATACATCCCTCCTCACAAGCAGCAACAACCACCTCAACGAAACACCCAAGTTTACCAGCAACCTGCTTATCAACCACCCGCATACACTGCTCCTTCAAACAAAACCCCCGCATCACATCAAGACATTGGAACCTAGATGAGGACTAACGATGTGATCGTGGATAATCTCCAACAGGAAGTGCGCAACTTGAAAGCAGACCTGATGAAACAAGGGAATGATCTGAGAGCTGATATGAAGAACACTATGGATAGTCAAACGAATGACTTGAGGAACATGATGGCTAGTTTCTTCAACAGTAATCAACCCTCTTCTTCGGGTACTCTTCCGAGTAACACTGTTGCGAACCCAAGAGGGGAGATGAAAGCAATCACTACTCGCAGTGGCAAAGGTACCAAGGAACCCGAGCTTCCTATACCTCCACCAGTGGTTGTGACTAAGGAGAACGAGTCACCTGCTCCTATTCCTCATCCTTCTCCTTCCCCAATTTCTCCACCTCTTCCTTCTACCCCTCCTCCACCCAAGGATGTGAGTGATCCTATTCTTACAAAGCCTTCCTCTTCTTCCAATATACCTTATCCATCTAGGTTGAGGAAAGAGAAGCTTAAAAGCAAGGACGATATTCAGGTTTCGAACTTTCTTAAGATGTTCAAACAATTGAATTTTAACATCTCCTTCGCTGAGGCTCTCGCTCACATGCCTAAATACGCGAAAATGTTTAAAGATCTTCTGAGCGACAAGGAAAAGCTCCTCGATCTCGCCAACACCCAACTTAATGAGAACTGCTCTGCAGTGCTCTTAAGGAAATTGCCAATCAAGCATGGTGATCCTGGTCGTTTTCTTATCCCTTGCAATTTCCCGGGAGTTGAGAATTGCATGGCTCTAGCCGATCTAGGTGCCAGTATTAATCTCATGCCTCTAAGTGTTTGGAGGCAATTATCTCTCCCAGAGCTAGTCCCCACCAAAATGACTTTGGAATTAGCTAACCGTACGGTTACTTATCCAGTGGGGATAGCCGAAGATGTCATTGTAGGAGTCGACAAATTCACCTTCCCTGCTGATTTTGTTGTCGTCGACTACGAGATGGACCCCCGTGTGCCACTTATTGTTGGTCGTCCATTCTTAAGGACCGGTCGCACTCTTATTGATGTTGAAGCCGGTGAGCTTATCATGAGAGTGGGTGACGATAAAGTAGTCTTCAACATGGGAAAGTTGTCTAAACAGCCTTATTCATATGAGAGTGTTAATTGTATTGACGTTCTTGATGAGGCTTGTGAAGAACACTTTAATGATGCTTGCAAAAGTATTCCTACCTCTCTTCCCAATGTTGAGACCGTGTCCTCTATTGATTCATCGTTGTCTCTATTTGGAGATAGTGATTTATTTTGGAACAATCTTGAAGATACCATGGGAGATGTGACCTTATCTACTGATGCTTCTCCCATCGATGGGGATGAAGATATGAATTTCTTTGACAATCTTCTCACCGAAGACAATCCTGCACCTCCATCTCCCACGGTTATTGCTATCGATACTCCGACTTTGAAAACGCCTCCCGTCGAAAATCCTCCGGATTTAGACCTTAAGGAGTTGCCGCCCCATCTCGAGTATGCGTTCCTTGAAGCAGAGAAGAAGTCACCCGTCATCATCGCTAAGGACTTGCAAGAAGAAGAGAAAACTCGTCTCATCGCTGTGCTTAAAGCTCATAAGAAGGCAATTGCTTGGAAAATTTCCGATATCCGCGGAATTGATCCGAACTTTTGTACTCACAAGATTCTCATGGAAGATGACTTCAAACCCACAATCCAGAGCCAAAGAAGGGTTAATCCTAAAATTCATGACGTCATCAAACAAGAGGTTATCAAACTTCTAGATGCCGGCTTGATCTACCCTATTTCGGATTCGCTGTGGGTAAGTCCCGTCCATTGTGTGCCCAAGAAGGGCGGAATAACCGTTGTTCCCAATGAACACAACGAGTTGATTCCCACTCGTCTCGTTACTGGGTGGAGAGTTTGTATTGATTATCGCAAGCTCAATGATGCCACGAGAAAAGACCACTTCCCTCTTCCCTTCATGGACCAAATGCTCGAGCGTCTAGCTGGTAATGACTATTACTGCTTCTTAGACGGTTTCTCCGGGTATTTTCAAATTCCCATCGATCCCAAGGACCAAGAAAAGACCACATTCACTTGTCCCTATGGAACATTTGCTTACAAACGCATGCCTTTTGGTTTATGTAATGCTCCTGGGACATTCCAAAGGTGTATGATGGCTATCTTCCATGACATGGTGGAAGACACTATGGAAGTATTCATGGATGATTTCTCGGTCTATGGCGATTCATTCTCTGCGTGCCTTGCCAATTTGGAACGTATGCTCAAGCGCTGCGAAGACACTCGCCTAGTTCTGAATTGGGAAAAATGCCATTTTATGGTAAAAGAAGGCATGGTGCTGGGCCACAAGATTTCCAAAGCCGGTCTTGAAGTAGACCGTGCTAAAGTCGATGTTATCGCCAAGTTGCCTCCACCTTCTACCGTGAAGGGTGTGAGAAGTTTCCTGGGTCATGCGGGCTTCTACCGTCGATTCATAAAAGATTTTTCTCAAATCGCTCGCCCGATGACCCACCTCTTGGAAAAAGATACTCCTTTTATCTTTTCTAAAGAGTGTCTCGACGCCTTCAACTCGCTGAAGGATAAGCTAACAAAGGCACCCGTCTTGGTTACCCCTAATTGGGAGCTTCCCTTCGAGCTGGTGTGCGATGCGAGTGATTTTGCAATTGGTGCGGTTTTGGGCCAAAGAGTGAATAACCACTTCCAACCAATCCACTATGCTAGCAAGACAATGACAGGGGCTCAATTACATTACACGACAACAGAAAAAGAGCTTTTAGCTGTTGTCTATGCTTTTGAAAAATTTCGCCCCTATCTTGTTCTTTCCACCACCATCGTGTATACCGATCATTCCGCGCTGAAGTACTTGTTGACAAAGCAAGATTCCAAACCAAGACTTCTTCGCTGGGTTTTGCTGCTCCAGGAATTTAAAATCGAAATTCGCGATAAAAAAGGAGCAGAAAACCTAGCTGCGGATCATCTCAGTAGACTTGAGGATCCTTACCAGGGGGATCATCCGAACAAAGAAATCAATGATTCTTTTCCCCTGGAGACCTTAATGTCAATAAACTCGACTGCTGACGAAACCCCATGGTTTACGGACATTGCAAACTATTTGGCGGGTGGAATTCTCGTTGACGGGTTAACATCCCAGCAAAAGAAGAAGTTCTTCAAAGACATAAAGACTTACTTCTGGGATGACCCGTATCTTTTCAAACAATGTGCCGACTTGATTATTCGCCGATGTGTTGATGGACCGGCAGCCTTAGAAATCCTTGATGCTTGCCACAAAGGACCCACTGGTGGTCACTTTGGTCCCAACTACACCGCCAAAAAAGTGTTTGATTCGGGATTTTATTGGCCCACCATCTATCGTGACGCTCACGATATGGTTAAACGATGTGATGCTTGCCAAAAACAAGGCACGATCACACATAAAGACGAGATGCCTCAGAATTTCATTCAAGAATGTGAAATCTTTGATGTTTGGGGTATCGACTTTATGGGGCCATTCCCTTCCACTAAAGGAAACAAATACATCCTTGTAGCCGTTGACTACGTTTCTAAGTGGGTTGAAGCCAAAGCTTTACATACTAATGATGCAAGGGTGGTTTGTAACTTTTTGAAATCGTTGTTCGCTCGATTCGGCGTTCCTCGTGCTATTATCAGTGACCGCGGGACTCATTTTTGCAACGATCAATTTGCAAGAGTCATGGCAAAGTATGGTGTCAATCACCGTCTTTCCACCGCTTATCATCCCCAAACCAATGGGCAGGCCGAGATATCCAATCGTGGATTGAAGCGAATTTTGGAGCGTACTGTGGGAGAGCATCGTGCCGCGTGGGCCGATAAGTTAGATGATGCTCTGTGGGCTTTCCGTACTGCTTACAAGACCCTGATCGGTTGTACACCTTATCGTCTTGTGTACGGGAAAGCATGCCACCTTCCCATCGAGCTGGAGCATAAGGCGCACTGGGCCTTAAAGTGGGCTAACTTCGACATCAACAAAGCCGGTGATCATCGCAAGATTCAACTCAACGAGCTCAACGAACTGAGGAATGAAGCTTATGAGAACTCGCTGATCTACAAAGAGAAGACGAAGATCCTCCATGACGCAAAAATCAAGAACCGAGAGTTCCATGTTGGTGATCAAGTCTTACTTTTTAACTCTCGGTTGAAGGTCTTTTCTGGCAAGTTGAAGAGCCGCTGGTCTGGTCCATCACCGTCGCCAACGTCTTTCCGTATGGGACCATTGAGCTCTCTCAACCAAATGGGCCCAATTTCAAGGTGAATGGCCAGCGTCTAAAGCTGTACTTTGGTGAGGACATCTCTCAGGAGATGATTCCATCCCTCACCACGTTCCCCATGAACTAATTTTGGGTCGAGTCAGGCTCGTGACTCGGTTATCAAAAACAAGCGCTCCTCGGGAGGCAGCCCGAGTATCTATCTTTTTACGTGTTAACCTCCTAAGTGTAGGGGGACCTACGTAGGTGTTTGTTTTTGTGTGGTGATGTGATTACAGGGATGAATGCACTCTTGGAACCTTTGAAGAACCGTACTCCCGTGTTATCCGAAATCCGGTTCTATCTCTCAACTATCGTGATTCAATTTTCTTCATACTCACATTTAAAATTCATCACTTTAGTCGTCTCTTCCTTAACTTGAGTTAACCAACGTGCACAATGTCATAAGTGTAGGGGAGACTTTTCCCACATGCTTAAACATTGAGGACAATGTTTATCTTAAGTGTAGGGGGACTTCTATCGAAGTTTTAAGTGGACTTTTCCATGAAAATGCCTTCATTTAACCGGAAAATCATCTTTTTCAACATTTTTCAAATTTTTAACTTTGGCCATTTAGTCGTAATTTTTAAATTTTTATCGTTGATTTCATATGTATATATCCCGCAATAAAGTCAAAAATATTAATAAAGTGGTGTAGCTAGTTTTGAAACCTTTGACATATTAGGCCCGTTGCGTTTATTTTGACTCAACCCGAATAGACTTATCCAAGTTTATTCTAGCTAGTATCCTTAACCATGTAGACCTTAATTGGTTTATTAGGCTAAGTGTCCACGAGTCTCATTACTTGAGATTTTAAATTGTGGAGGACGAGAAATGATAGAGTCAATTATAAGTCGGTATTCTTGCACAAGCTCACTTGGTGTAATTATTTGCCCATTCTCCCATCACTTGCTAATAATTTATCTGCAATAAGTAAGGTCGTACGATTTGAAAAATTACTTAGCTTCTAGCCCAAGATCGTTTAAAAGTTGCTCGGTAATGATAAGAGTTCATAGCCAAGGCATAACTTATGAAGCGGGGCGCGAAGATTGGCGAGTCCGAAAAGGCCCTAACAAGGCATGAGGATTCCATTTTATTGCTGAAGATCCAAAGTGATATGAAAAGCATTATTCCTAAAATCAATATGAAGGATCAAGACTCACGACGAAAAGCAATCAACTCCCATAAAGATCATGGAGAAGTCTATCCGAAAAGACCCTAACAAGGTATGAGGATAAATAGATCCAAGTCCGAAAAGGACACGGATCGTTGTATCTCAAAATCCCAATTAGAGATTGAAGAAATAAACATGAAGTCGTGGTCAACAAAGTTGGAGTACCCCTCAAAAGTCTCCAAGTGAAGAAACTCAATTACGATGAGAAGACCATTATCTCAAGAACGTCTCTCAAAGATATGAAGTATGAAGTACATGCCAAATATCGGCCCGAGAAAGGTCTCAAATCGCGAACCAAGTTATGCCAAGATATGAACTTTTTGATATCCCGAGAAGCAGTTTTAAAAGATTTTGTCCTTTAGCTAACTATTGATCAAATCGTCCTACTTTGCTTTCAGCCCTAATAAGCCATCGAAATAAGTCCAAAAATGCATCTTCATGATCATTGTAAAATAAAATATAAGAGATACACCTAGGAATAAGGGAGTCTAAGCATTTAATTAAGCCATGTGTGTAAGTGTCTGAATTGCTAACTTATAATAACAATGATCTCGTTTTTAAGCTTAGTTTGGGGAACGTGAAACTTGAGGGTGATAAATCTTCGCAGCACCAAAGCCCTAATGTAAGTCCTCGATCTCTTTACAAGTTATCTCCACGTAAGTTATTTTCTATTCTCTTGTTTACATTAAAATTTTAATTTCTCTTAGTACTTTAAATTTTTGTTTAGTAGTATTTTAATAAGGCCAAGGTTGATTGATAATGAGAAAAGTGTAATTGTGCTTTGTCACTAAGCATTGCATGAGGGCATGGCAATGGTTAAGTGTAGGGGATTTGATAGGTGTGAAAACACCCATCCTTTTACCACTTAAATCGGGCTAAAACGAGACCAAAACACGTATTTAATATCATTTGTTTGGAATTATGCGTGGTTTTTGTGTTTATTATGTTTTCAGAGTCAACCGGATGAATAATGAAGAAAACATGGGATTGCACGGGTTTTATCGAAGAAAAGGACTCAAGACGGAGTCTATTGACCAAGAGATGCAAAAGATTTGAAGTCATTGTGCCTATTTGAAGATTTATCGAAGAATGGAGCCAAAGATGGAAGATTCATTTATATCGAAGAACTCGAGTCTATTAAACAAAAGATTATAAGACGAGTTGGAATTATTCACCGACACTTCTCAAATCCAAGTCGGAAACGTTTTATTTAAGACGCATGAAGACTAAAGAAGGAAGAAGAAAAAGGAGCCCAAATCAAAGCCCAATCACAAAGCCCACCACCATGTACACGCCTATATAAAGGCCCTTACTTCACAAAAATTGACACTTAGTTTTTAGTTTTTAGTTTTTCTCTCTAGTTTTAGAGAGAGAAAGTTTAGAACTTTCTCTCACTAGATTTCATCCTTTTTTCTTTCAAATTCAAACTTTTGTAGTATCTTTCATTAATCAAGTTCAAGTTTTCATCTTTTAATCTTTAATCTCATCCTTCCTTTCTTTTACTTTTATTAATTTTGGTACAAATATCGTATGATCCGTGTTGTTCATCTATGATTTGTGCTTAAAAGTTGTTTACTTTTTATGTTTCCTTAAGTTTTTACATTAATAAGATTTAAGATCCTTGTTCTTTTTGGCTTATTGGTTGATTTAGCTTATTTTACTTTTTAAGATTTTTATGAAAAGTTCATCTTTTTATTGATTTGATTTAAAAGTTGTTTATTTGACGTTAGAAAAGTTATTTTTATTGCTTATTTGATCAGCTTTTTATTGGATTCGAGCTAGTTAGGGAGTTAGCTTATTCAATAAGCTCTTTTCCCTTGCTTTTCACTCGGTTGCACCATTTTCGGAAAAGGGTAACTCCCTTTTCCGATCCAGTTATTCCGATCAGTAGCCCCCCACCCTTTCCGATTGAGTCCAATCGGAAAAGGGTTTAGATTTCCGATTGGTGGCATTTTGAGATTCCGACAGTAAGCATCTCCAGTATTCCGATTATAGCTTATTGCCCATATTCCGATTGGTAGGTATTGCACATTCCGATTGGACTAGTTTTCAAATATTCCGATTGATCATCTTTTGCCCACATTCCTATCACTCAATCGGAATACATTCCGATTGAGGCAGTTCTCCCCTTATTCCGATTTAGCCTATTTGCTTTGTTCGATCTTACTTTCTTTTAGTCTTTTCAAACTAAGTTTTTATTTTTCACAAAGTTTTCCAAGTGTTAGTTTTTATGAAGTGTTCATTTATTTCCCTCGCATAATCTTTAAAAGTTTTCAAATATTTAATATTTTTTTTTAACTCGTTACTTACTTTAATCTTTCAAGTCTTTAACTTTACTCCTCGACACTTAATTTCTTGTCATTAGTTTAAAATAGATAAACAAACCAAACTCCTTAATATTAACCAAGAACAAATCATTCCACTTAAGACCGAGATCAATTCGAGAGGATTCCGAGAGACATAAATTGAACCATACAAAAATGCGAGTATCAGGGATGCTTATGAGATCTGTAAAAAGAAATTTTCAAAAAGCACACTCAATAAGCCAGAAATAAGCAAAGTAAAAATTCACTAAAAGACAAAATAGTCGGGTTTGAGATTTAAGGCACCTCAGAAGCACTAGTTTGTTGCAAAACCTCACAAATAGCTTAACTAAGAATAATCAATCAAGAAAATCACAAAAAGCCAAATAGAATAAGTTGTCACAGCAAATAAGCTGGCTGAAAAAGCCAAATAAGCTAGTTTTCTAGCAAAAGATTAACCAAAAGACTTGTAACCTTCCAGATTTGATATTAAGCTAAGAAAAATGATTTACATTACAAAAGCCAAGTTGTTACAAGTGCCAATAAGCAGTTCTCAAAAATAAGCCAATAAGTGCTTATTTGACCAAAAGTCAAAGTACTCCAAAGTTCACCAAATGATTAGGAATGGCATAAGGGCTTGTTATAAGCAATATTTGTGAAGGACTCAAGGAGGAGGCCTTGTGAATCAAGAGGTCAGTTGACCTTTTGATGGCAGATTTTGGCAATAAGGGCTTAATAAGCCAGATAGTTTATAAGCCAGATACAAAGCACACCAAATAGCAAAATTCACTCACAAGCAGCACATAAACAAGTTCCAAGCAGCAAAATCACAATGCATACACTAGGATAACAATTGCAAGCTCAAAATGAGGTGGTCACTTTGCTGATGCAAATGACCACTTCAGCAACTTTTGATAAACTATAGCAATCACAATAAGCCACCAAATTCAACAACCAGACAACCAATAGATATCTTATCACCTAAACTATTCCCAAACCTGATTTCAGACCTTAGATCCAAGTAAAAAAGAAGTTATTGGATCTGATGTGTTTGACCAATTTCAAAACCACTTTTATCAGATTTTTGCAAAACATCAAATCCCTTTTCCAAACTTTCAGAAACTTAACCAATGACTAAAACTTGTATATTAAGACTTGTTTAGACCTCCCAAACCCTAAGAACCAAGGCCACAAGTCCATAAGGCCTTATGAACCAGTAATCCCAAACAACCCTTAATCAACCACTTTTCAAAAAAACTTCTGATTTTTACACACAACCCATTGATTTTAATGATCAAAAACACTTACTAGGAACCAACTAACACAATCAAACACAAAAATAACCAGCACAAACACAAGAACACAAAATCATATGCCAAAGTACAAAATAAGCAGAAACATGAAATTTTTAGAGGAATCTTAACAAGAGATTATACCTGCCTTCCACAACATCCTAGGAAGGCCAGCTATGCTCCTTGGACCTTGTTCAACAACTAGAACAAGACCAAGGTACTTCAACAAAGGAGATGCAAGACTGCCTTGGTTGATGGTTCAAAGTAGAACCTCAAGGACTTGATTTCTTCAACACAAGCAGCAAACAAATCAACCAAGGGCTCTAATCACTTCACAAGCTTGGTGTCAACAAGCTTGCAAGAGCTTATAGCTTATGGTTAAGGATTAGTACACAAAAATAGCAAAATCAGAAACCTTCTTTCAAGCTTTTTCAAACTTGAAAAACTTACCAAACATAAACGTCCTTGAACCAAATGATTCAAGCACACTTATAACAATCTATGGAACTCAGAATCACCTTAAAACAACACCAACTTTCAAAAACATAAAAAGGAATTACAATTTTCTTAAAATACCAACTTTTATAAATTTCAAAAAGGAATTACAAGTTTTAAAGGCAAAGACTTGAACAAAGGGACTCTCACATGTTGAGTTCTCCTTTTATAGGCAAATTCCAGGCTACACTATTCACAAACCCTAGAAGTGAATTCTCTAAAATGCCCTTGAGCTCTTGAGGCAGTTTGTTGTTGATGAGCTGTCCAAAGTGATCCCAAACGTTCATTTTAGCTTTGTGATGAAGCAATGAGTCATAGCTGTTGATTTTGCCACATAGGATTACTTGGAAGGTAAGTTGCATTCTGATTGGGTGACGTGTTGAATGGTGGGGCCTCTTGGTGAGTGGGAGTGAGGGTTTTAAGGTTGGGATGGGATTATAGGCGTGTGAATCAAGTGTGAGTAAGGGTAATTGAGATTTACCCTTTGTTTAAGTTGATGTAAAATCTGGGTGTGAAAAGATGAACAGTGGTAACTTTTGATCCGATTTTGGGGGATTGGAAGTTGTTTGGCGCAATTTCATGTTTGAATGTTTCCATAACACACATTTGGCCCTTGTTCTTCTTCTTTTCTTTCATTTGTGTTTTAAAACGTGTCAGCGCCCATTTCCTTTGTAACAACTTTCAGATTTTGACACTTTTGGCACAAAACTTTTCCAAAAGTGTTTCAAGGGTTGTTTTTGCCACTTTTGCATATTTGAAGGACTGATCTTGGACAATATTGATCTTCAAAGGTCTTCAATGTAACTTTGACTTGATGAGGGATCATAATTGACAATTTGGAATTGTTGAGGGACTAATCTTGCCATTTCTTCAAAGTTGAAGTACCTTTTGTGTAATTTTGACAAACTTAAGGGACCAAACTTGTAATTATGAATATACAAGGGTTTTAAGTGTCATTTCTTCAATAAATGAGGATCAATCTTGTATGTCTTCAAGTCATCAAGGGAATTTGTTGAATATTCCATGAATAGGGCCTAGTTCCTTGTACGGCTTCGTTTCTCGTGTCCGTTTTTCCTTGTATCTTGTGATCTTTTGTCTTTTTCATGATATCCATACCTAAAATACACAAGTAAACAAACACAAGCATATATATGGTATATTATGACATTTTTATGCATTAAAAGCTCGAAAAGAACGATGAGATCATGTAAAAATGCCATCTCAGCAGAGTGTATCCCGGTTTTGGAGAAAATGTTACTATACACTGTACGAAATTAAGAAAGGGCCACATGTGAGTTTCTGTTGTGAAAGTTTTTGCACCTCATCATAATATGGAGCTCCCTGTTCTTGATGACGAACTACCTACTTTAGAGTCTGTAGAATATTGATAACCTATGAATCTATGAAGTGGGTTGATGTTTTCTAGTGAGAGAAACTAGAGAGAGAAAGTGAGAGAAAATGTGTGTGATTTTATTAATATGAAAGTGCAAATGGAACAACAACCAACCCCTTTCCATGGTGGAAAGGGGTATTTATACTCCAAGCCTAACATTGGGCTTGGGCCGGTCCATGACAAGCATCTGGATCGGTTCTTACTTAACTTAATAAGTATCATTTAACTAATTGCTAACTACGAGCTATTACAACATAAATCATATTGTGGAGTGACCGATACTTCTAATATACGTTAAAACGTATTTCTAACAATCTCCCCCTAAGGGAGGTCACTCAACGTTACAAAGTCCTAAACCTAGCATACTATACTAAGTCTTCGTTCTTTAGCTCGTAGTCTTTTCTTCTTTTCTTTCTTTTGTTGTGAATATGTTGGTTTGATCTTTTTGGCTTTGACTTGAGAGCATTGTTCTTTGGCCTTTCACGTGCGATCTTTGCCTTTCTTGTGAACTTTGCCTCCTCGTGACTTCATGTTCCACACACTTACGTCTTTTTGTTGAATTCTCGAAAGCTTCAGAGTTTGGTACAGCGGAAGACTTCATCTTGTACTTTCTTGAATTTTTGCTGAACTTTGTTGCAAAAGACATAAGCATGTGGGAACGACTTTTACAGGTACACCGCAACACCACCGTCTTCACTGGTACACAGCAACGCCACCGTCTTCAACAGGTACACAGCAACGCCACCGTCTTTAACAGGTACACAGCAACGACACGAATAAAATGGCTTTGAACATTTTATTCTAATTCGGTAGCATTTTACCTCCGGTCGGTGAAGACCGTTGGACGATATTCGATATCGTACCCGTGACGGATAGTTTCAATTAAGTAACTTCCTGACAGGATTTCGCGGGTAAACCCGTTCTCTTTATTCGACCGTCCAAAGCTGACTGCGAACATAAAGAGTGAATCACTTGGATAAATTATCCTTGTGATTAAAAGCCGTCAATTCATTAAACCTGGAACAAGTGAATTTCAATTAAGATTTTCACCATCGTTGCTTTCCAGTTGTCACGAGCTCAATTCATAAAGAATCTTGCACGTCACCTACCAAGTGCTGTTTGATGTTAACACTAGAAGGATTTCCACTCGTCACTGTGGTCAATAAAGAGTCACTCTGAGTGTTCTGGCAAGATCATATGATAATGCGAAGAGGCCTGGAACGAGTTTAAGTTCAATTAAGAGTTAAACCACTGTTACCTCCCAGTTTTTCACAAGATTGGTTCTAAAAGAACCGCACGTGTAACCTACCATGAGCTTGTTTGATGTTGGCTCAAGCAGGATTTCCATCTTCATTGTAATACTTGCGTATTACTCGGATGTTCTGGCAATATTACAGGAATACTACGTAGGACTCATGAAAATCTCTTACTTTTCACAGTGTGTGAGAAAGCAAGGAATAAATGGAAAGTGTCCTAATGAGACTTTTGATGATCTCTTGGCCCTAGACTCGATTGTGCGTTTTGATTTAGTGAGCGATGGCTGGAGAGGAGTGCCTCCTTTTCAATACCAGTCTATTCGGAGTGAATAAACCAATAGATAACGTGTTGATCTCCGTGTGATTAAAACAAATACCTTTTGAGAGATATTTGAGTTATCTGGGAAGGGTTGTGCATTGCATCACTGGGTCCATGATGTCTTTCTTCAATACCGAGAATCATTAGCAAAAATGACCTCAATAGCATATGTATTGACCTGGTTTCTGCCTAAAGTTGTAAGGAGGGCTTCTTTCTTTACACCCTTTATCTTTACAATTCTTTTTCATTCTTCAACCCCTTCAATGCTTACCAATACGTCATCACTAGCACCTTGTTGTGATTGTTCCAGTGCTAGCTTAAGTACTTGGTCGGCATTCAGCTACGTTCACATTCTTTCTCCATCTTTCCTAGGACTTCTAACTCTATCTAGGGAATTGTCCTTGGGAAGATTCCATCGGCTCTGATGAATCATTGGACTAAACCTATTCCTACCACCCTTTTGTCACCACATTCGTCGTGAATTAAGCGTGTTTTGGGAAGGAATTGCCACCATGAAAAATCATTGAAAAATCACATAAGGTACTTGTGATATTAAAATCAAAAGTTTTGTACCTTAGGTGTTTTGTTCATCAAAAACGCTCCCCCTTAACACGTGCTTAGCACATATTAAGTTGGAATATCGTTAAGTCTTTTTCATCTTTTAGCCAAGTATCACTTAAGTCTCCTTAATCCCATTTTCTCCCCTTATCCAAAATGTTAACCATTAATATTTGGGATATTGAATGGATTAACCGGTCTTTGGGTAAAAATGAAATCGATGTTTGGCCATAGAACAAGTTATTGCTCCCCCTTAAATTAATAAGGGATAGTTGTAGTGCTTTAGTATGATATATTTTGAAAGATTTAGAATCTCGTGAGAAATTCTTGAAAAATTATCATACCTTAACACTACATCAAGCCATTACAGCACAATATTCACAAATATACATATTCACAAATAATACCAATATAGAGTGACCTGAAATGTACGACCCATTAGATGGATCGTTTCAGTGTCCTGTAGTGCACTCCATATGGTCTACCACCAACGAATCTTTCCAAACTCCTCATCAATCTACGTTCACGGAGCTTTTGATCTATCTTCTTGATCACGTACTTCGCCATCTGCCGGTAACCCGGATGCCAATCCTCCGTCATTTCTGGCAAAGTCCCACCCGAGTTCAGATGCTCCAACTTTCCTCTGACTTGTAGAAGAGTCCCATCACTGTACTTATGGAGCTCACCCACCCTCATAAACTTCATTAAACCTCGACTGTTCAAGTAGAAAATGCCGTAATTCGGGACAGAAATGCCGGTATAGGGACATCTTTCTACATGTTGAGGTAGCACTTTATTCACTGGACGAGTTAGGTTGAGCTTCCTTTGAAAGCTTTCGACTCCCAACTGAAGATCTTCAACTCGTGTCTTGATCACAACGCTTCGTGTGAACATACGAAGTGCTGTATTCAAAGCAATGAGGTCTTCACGAGGAATATGTGTGAGTTGATCTCTGGTCATCAGAAGCAGCATATCTTCGATATCCTCAAGGCGAATGATGGAAAAATCTCCCTGCTGGATTTTGTATTCCCTGTCATCCTCCCTTTTCAAACGAATCTCCGTCACATGATAATAGCCATTCTTGGCTTCAGTTTTCATCCCTAAAATGCTGGAGATGCGGATGTCGGATCTAACGTTGCTTCCAGAATTGACTAGGCAGCAACCCCTGTACGCCCTTCGGACTCGTTCGTCCCAATGAGATGCACCTATGACAGCATACATATCATAATTACGATTTATCTTTGGGACCCAGAGTCGGTTTACCTTTTCCTCGATAAAGGGTATTGTCCCCCAGTTGGCAGCTTTCAGCAAGGTCAGGGAGGTTGCGTACTTTGATGACCCCTTCAGTAGATACACAAGATCATTGGTGACGAAGAAGTCAAGAGCAATCTGATTATCTTGAGTAGGATCCATTGGAGGTGGAGCTCTTTCTGATTCATGAAGTCCTGGCCGTTGAACGGTATTCAGAGCCTTCAGGATCTCATCGGCATAATACTCGAACTCCATTTGGGTCAACCGGGTTTTGGTGCGTAGTCTCTTATCCATTAGGGCTTTCTTCACAAAGGATGGAGTAACCGAAGTCTTATACTCATGAGCAAGAAATGCACATAAGTCAATCGGACTACGGATACGAAGATACAAAACATCTTTGTCGGCGTCGGTGATCGGATCATACTGCACTGCTGCCGTGATCCAAGCCTGTGGTGGTGCAGTCTCGTCAATCTCCAACGTGTCTGCCCAGTCCCTTGTGCTTGGAACAGTAGATTGTGGGTTTTGTTGCAGAGGAGTGGAGACGTGAACATCTGCTGGTTCTGATTCAGGCATGTCGGCAGTGTCATGAATGGGTGAGTGTTGTGCAGCTTCAGGTTCGGTTACCGATTCTGCAATCACAGGAACAACAACAATGGAACTAACAGGGTTAGTTGTAACAGGTATGGATGCAGGGATAAATGTACCAGGAATAGATGACCCTGTAGTGGCATTCACATCGTGGCGCCACTTCGATCGTCTGGATTCCGTGGAAGTAGATTTCTCCTTTGCTTTTGCATCTTTCTTTGACTTGGTGCCAGACTTGTCAGGTTTCTTTGAGTTGGCAGCCTTATCCCCTTTCTCAGGCTGTTTACCCCCATCAGCATCCTCATTCTCATCCCCGTTGCTCCCCCGAACACTCTCCTCATTACCATCACCACCATCATCGCCATCATCATCATCGTCATCATCATCCTCATCGTCATTTTCATCATCCTTATCATTATCATCCTCATCATCCTCATCATTCGGATCCTCATCATTCTCATCATCATCATCATCATTCTTATCTTCTTCTTCTTCTTCTTCCTCTTCTCCACCAGTACCCTCTTCTTCGTCACTCTCTTCCCTTTCTTCCTCAGGGAGAATGTGGTAGGGTACCACACTTCCAAACGTCTTGAACAACCTATCATCCTCCATGATAGCGTCATTCAGGGATTTGAAGAGAGCCCGTTGAATCCTCGATTTATCAAACGATCCAAGTTCCCGCATTCGAGCTTTGAGGATCTTCTTAAGTTCAAAATCCGTCAAGTCATAAGCAATCTTGTAGGCGGCTTCTGAAGGATTGGATGATTTGATCATTAAGTTGTCAGCAGCAAGTGTCTTCAAATCATCACGCAATTTAGGCATTAGGGATTCAATGGAGTCTTTCACTCTCTGCTCAATAGAAGCTTCAAGAGCTGCTTTTTGCTCTTTAAGGTCATCCTTAATAGCTTTAAGTCTCGTAATTCGTGCTTGATGCCTATCAGCTTCAGCCTTTTTAACCCGAGCAAGTTCTTCTGCATGAGCTTTACGTGTAAATTCCATGTCTGCAGCGAACTTGGCAATCAACTCTTCTTGAGCTTTCCTTGATGCTTCTTCACTTTGAGCTCTTCTATTTAGCTCTTGGCGAAGTTCATCCATTTCTCTCTTGTGAGTATCCACATGTTTGTCCAACATCTCGGCCATTACCAATGCGGCCATTGCAGACGTTGCAGAGCTGCTTTGGGTTGATGGAATAGGCTCGGTTGTAACTGCGGTACTAAGGATGGGGTTTATTGGTGGTGGAGGAAATAGTGTTGAAACCGGTTTGGTTGGTAAGGGTTGAGTTGGTTGAAGTTGAGTTGCTAAAGGTTGGGTCGACACCATGATCGTAGGAGCAACAGACTCCTTTTCCATACTTGCTGAAATGGGGATTGATGGCTCCTTCGAAGTGGAATAATGTTCAGGTGACCCAAACTCATCAACATCATCTGGTTCCACGTACTCATCCTCAACATCTACCCTTGCACCTGAACCACTACCGCCAGTATCTTTCCTACTCCTTTGAATAGCTATCTTCATCATTTGTTTCTCAGTTTTATCAAGAGTAGGATCAACAACGTTTTCTTCGTCACGTAGACGCATCTCATCAGCCTTACCCTTTCCTTTCTTACCCTCTGTCTTCTTCTTCTTGGTTTTGGGTTCAGGTAAATCTGTTTGCTTCCTTTTACCTTTGCTCTTAACCGTGGTAGATGAGTCTTCACCTGCTAGAATACTTGCTCGTTGATTCTCAATTTCTGTTAGCAAGTTCTTATAAGCTTCAGATGCTATAATCTCATCGGTTAGAAGATGACCAGGAATGGGACCAGGAATAACCGTATTCGAATGAGTCTCCTGCCTTAAGTCTACCAAATCATCATCATCCATCGTGTGGTGACGACTACCTGCACGCTTGTTAATGGATGCATCGTTTTCCATAAAGTAATGTATGATCAACTTAATAAACCTAGGGTACTGGTAGCTTTTAACCTTACCCTTTGTGTTTGTGAAGAGTTGAAAAGTAAACTCCTCCCACAGCAGTGATGCATAATCAATACCCATACCTTTGAACATACCATAAAACATCTTGATGATTGGTGGACGAACAGCATCAAATCCAGTTGTTTTGGGTGTTAAACATCGGCTTAGAATCCCAAAAATAGCTTTCCATGGTTGACCAACTTTGGCAGTAGTAAACTCAGACGGGGTTCGTATGTCAAGACATCCAATGGCGGTGAACATCTCCATGATCTGGTCCTTAGTTGGGTTGGCTTAGTATGATGATAGACCTTTGAGTATCGATCGAAAGCCAAAGATCTTCCTGAAGTCTGACACAGTAAGCGTCTGCTGCTTGTTGTCCAAGGAAAAAGTGATTTTGTTCGACGTCCTCTCTTTGGTAGCCCAGAACTCGTAAAGATATTCATAGGGCACTGAAGCACTTCTCCTTAGCGCATGCTTGAAATGAGATTTATCAAGCATGGCTGTACCTACCTTAAATCCATTATGGGTAGAGTGAGATACCTCCTTCAAACGGAAGTTGTTTGGAATAAACTTTAGAGTCTTGGCTTCAGCAATGGCGGCGGCTCTGGTGTCTTGTATTTGTTGTACGGTAGGGTTAGTCATCGTCTCTGCTTAAGATAAAACACAAAGGTTGATACATACAAGTATGAATATCATTATGATTTTAAACCTAAGCATTGTACATATGACATAATCCCTTAAGCTTTGAAACCATTCAAACATCTTCTATACGGAATAATCATTCAATTCGGAATAATAGGTCTATGCTGAATATAAATCCTATGCGGAACATAAGGCCTATTCGGAACATATAGCCTATGCGGAATAACATCCTATGCGGAACATAAGGTCTATTCGGAACATATAGCCTATGCGGAATAACATCCTATGCGGAACATAAGGTCTATTCGGAACATATAGCCTATGCGGAATAACATCCCTATTCTGAATAAATGGGCTATTCGGAGCATTTATCCTATGCGGAATAAAATCCTTATTCTGAATATTGGGCCTATGCGGAATAAAACCCTTATTCGGAACATTGGGTCTATACGGAATAAAATCCTATTCGGAACATTGGGCTTATGCGGAATAAAATCCTATTCGGAAAGACTTTGCCTATGCGGAATAAATTCCCTATTCGGAACATTTTGTCTATGCGGAATAAAATCCTATTCGGAACATTTTGCCTTATGCGGAATAAAATCCTATTCGGAACATTTTGTCTATGCGGAATAAAATCCTATTCGGAACATTTGGGCCTTATGCGGAATAAACTCCTATTCGGAAAAACAGCTTCTATGCGGAAAGATTTCTCCATGCGGAAAGATTTGGCCTATGCGGAAAGCTTTTGTCTATGCGGAAAAACTTTTCTATTCTGAATAAACCCTTATTCGGAAAGTCTTTCTTACTCGGAAAGTTTTCAACACTTACATATTTTCTAATTAAGCATGAAATCGTTTAATTCAAGTGTTCAACAGGCCAAATTAGTGCAATTAGAATCATTCCGAATCATCCCCAGACAAAAACCCCAATTAATAAAACCCTATTTAATCAGAAATTGCAATCGATTGTTTTCAATTGAGAGAGTTAATTAAATTGATATGCTTGAATGATTAAACCGATTATATACCTTTTTGATGATCTTGATCTTAGAGGATTACTGATTATTGAGATGTTTTGGTTGATTTTCGTGAGTGTTTGTGTACTTGTTTGTTAATGGCGGCCAAGATAGATAAATGGGAACAGTGAAAGAAGAAAGGGAACGGGAGTGGGTGAATTTGACTAGGTCAAATTTTTTACAAGTTTGATCTATTGTCAACTTTACCCCCTCAATTTTTCTACTTTCAACAAACAAAGTTCTTTTGTTTTTCCAAGTTTTAAATCTTGTCATTTTGACCTATCTTATGTTAAATTTCTGAGCCTTAGTGATTAACCTATCTTAACACACTAGTCTATTCATGACAAACTTATAAGAAACAACAAGACAAATGCCAAAGCAATCCAACCATTAACCATTAAGCTTTTTGAGTTTTCTTGAAAACTTTTGAAGATCTTTTTGATGTGAAAGATGATGTAACATTTTCTCCCCCTTAAACGATGACCCGTTTTCTATTTAAAGAGCTGTAGTCATTGTTTAACGAGACACATGAGGATGAAAAACATTTCCCAATTGATATCTTGAAAAAGTTTGATTCGTGGTGTCAATAAGATTTCTCTTATTTTAACAAATTAATGCACTGAGACGTACACTAATTTGTGTAAGACCAAGTTGTAAAGTAAACTTGATCCCTTTGCATGATTTGTCTTGTAAATCACGCCCGAGAAAATTAATTCCCGTTCTGAGCCAACGTTTTCCAAAGAAATACGTGACTTTAATATGAAAACCGGGTTGCAGTTAGAAATAACTACAAGCTATAATGGGCATGTTTTAAAAACATTACAACTTTTATACGGACTCTATTTATGGCACTGTGTCAATATTAATCGACATTTCTAAGGCCGTAAATATTACCGTACTAAAAGACATGCCCGTTTTAAACGAAAAATATTTTTGGTTTTTCTTGATTTTATAATTTTTATGGTTTTTCTAGGTTTTATATTTTTTATGGTTTTTCTTGGTTTTATATTTTTGTATTTTCTTTTGTGATTTATATATTTACTATAATATACATGATCACGAACAAAGGATACTCTGAATAGTTTACCACGACTATTCAGCTGATTCTTCTGCCAACTCTTTGAGAGTCGCTGGAGTGAATGATTTCATGCCAAGCTTGTCGATCAAAAACTCGATTCGTCCTCGATCTAAGGCTTTGGTGAACATATCCGCCAGCTGGTACTCAGTAGTGACAAAATACAGCTCGATCACTCCGTTCTCCACCTGCTCCTTAATGAAATGGTAGCGAATGTCTATGTGCTTGGCCCGGGAGTGTTGAACATAGTTGCAGCAAAGGGCAATGGCGCTCTTGTTGTCACAATACATCGGGATTTTGTTAAATCCAAGACCGTAGTCAGTTAATTGTGATCTCATCCAAAGGACTTGAGCACAACAACCGGACATGGCGATGTATTCAGCCTCCGTGCTAGAAATTGCAGCGCTTTTCTGCCTTTTTGAAGACCAACTGATCAATCTATCTCCTAGGAGTTGCACAGATCCAGAAGTTCTACGCCTCGTGTCTTGACATCCAGCATGATCGGCATCTGCGTATGATATTAAAGCAATCGAGGAATCTTTCGGATACCATAGACCACGATGAAGTGTTCCTTTTAGATACCGAAAGATCCTTTTAACTACATGTAGGTGCTTTTCGGTAGGCCGAGCCTGATACCGGGCCCACATGCATACAGCAAATTGCAAATCAGGCCTGCTAGCAGTCAGATATAGAAGGGTGCCGATCATCCCACGGTAAAGTTTTGGATCGACAATAATCCCATTCCTATCTTCATCTAACTTGGATTTCTCCACCATTGGAGTGTCCACGGGGTCACAATTTTCAAAGTTATATTTCTTAAGAGATTCTAGAGCATATTTGGATTGATTAATAAAGATGCCTCTGGGATTCTGAGAAATCTGTAATCCTAAGAAAAATGAAATTTTTCCCATCATCGACATCTGAAAGCGTGTGGACATTATCTTCTCAAATCGGTTTGACAATTCTATGTTAGTGGCAGCAAAAATTATATCATCAACATAAATTTGTACCAGAATCATGTCGTTGCCTTCTTTGAGAGTGAATAGAGTGGGGTCTACTTTGCCTTTGGAGAAGCCTTCCGAAATGAGATATGTTGACAGGAGATCATACCACGCGCGTGGAGCTTGTTTCAACCCATAGAGAGCCTTCTTAAGCTTGTACACATGATTAGGAAACTCCGTACTGACGAACCCATCCGGCTGACTAACATAAACTTCTTCCCTTAGTTCACCGTTCAAAAATGCCGTCTTCACATCCATTTGATAGACGATCATGTTCATATGAGCAGCAAACGCAAGGAATAGTCTAATCGCCTCCAATCTAGCCACAGGAGCAAAAGATTCCTCAAAGTCTATACCCAAGGCTTGTTTATATCCTCTAGCGACCAATCTAGCTTTATTCTTCAATACCGCACCCATCTCGTCAAGTTTAACCTTATAAACCCATAACAAAGTAAGGATGTTAACCTTGTCAGGGAGAGGAACCAATTCCCATACTTCAAGTCGTTGGAATTCGTTTAGTTCCTCCTGCATAGCTTCAATCCAAGAAGATTGGGTCATAGCCTGCTGCCAATTTTTGGGTTCAACTTCAGAGAGAAATGCATCAAAGTAACAATAGAGTGCATTCTCTTGTAATTGATGGCGTGTAGAGACTGGTCGATCTAGATCTCCAATAACATTCCTAATTGGGTGATCTTTTGTCCATTTAGTGCTATGGTTTTCAATCCTAGGTGGTCTGGAGTGAACAATAGAAGGAGCTTCTTCTGAGGTAGACGCGGCTGAAGGGTTTTCAGGTATCGCTACACCAAAGAAAGGAAGCTCTTGCAAGTGAGCATATTCCAAGTCGTGATCAGTAGAATCCTCTTCCACATCATTAGGCACAAGTAGGGGTGATGATTCAGGTGTAGTTTGAGAATCACTTGGTGAAGGTGCATCCGGTTCAATGTGAATTGTAGATTCATTAGATAAAGGTTCATTAGCTTGAGCAACCACTTCAGGTATTGGAGCAATTACTATAGGTGCTGGAACTTCATCAGTCGGTGGATCGAAGAATTCATCAAACAACGGTTGAAACAGTTTATCCCACTCGGGCCTTATTGGTGGTAAAAATGATGTAGAAGTAGGATTATTGGGAATTAATCCGGAACTAATAGCACCGGTTCCCATCTCATGAAGCACGGGTACAGAGCTGTGTTGCTCAGAAGCCATCGCTGTCAGCTCGTCGAAATCTGCGTCCATAGTTTCTACAATCTTGCCAAGACGACGGTTATAGATTCGGTATGCTCTCTTGGACGGTGAGTAACCAATGAAAATACCTATATCGGATTTTGGTTGAAGCTTACCCAAGTTCTCACTATTGATGTTTGGATAACAAAGAGCACCAAATACATGGAAAAATGAAACATCGGGTTTACGGTCATGTAAAATCTCATAAGGTGTTTTTCCATGGCGTTTCCGAAGGATAGAACGGTTTTGGGTGAAACATGCAGTAGAAATAGCCTCTGCCCACAAGAACAATGGAGCGTTCGCATAAATAAGCATGGTCCTAGCAGCTTCCATAAGTGTACGATTCCGTCTTTCAATGACACCGTTTTGTTGTGGAGTGCGTGCAGCGGATGTTTCATGTGATATACCAACTCCTTCATAATAATCACGAAGAGTCTGGTTGACGAACTCTGTACCATTGTCTGTACGAATACGGCGGACAGTGGTATTCAAACGTACCTGAATGAATTTCAGAAAAGTGATGATAGCCTTCGGTGCTTCATCCTTTGTACGTAGAAATCTAACCCATGTAAACCTGGAGAAATCATCCACAATTACCAGAATGAATTTCTTACCGCTCACACTTTCAGTTCTCATCGGTCCACAAAGATCCATATGCAAAAGATGAAGTTTTTCTTGATTAGTGTCTTCAGCTTTGGGTTTGTAAGATTTCTTGGTGCTTTTCCCCCTTGAACACGCGGAACATAAATGGTCCTTGTGAAATTTAAGCTTTGGAAGACCACGAACTAACTCGTTTTTAGCCAGATGATTAATAGCATCAAAATTAAGATGAGATAATCTGCGATGCCATAACCATGACTTGGTCTTAGATGCTTTAGAGAGAAGACATACTGGAGAGGCGGCCATCATATCTTGTAGAGACAACGTATAAAGATTTGCACCACGAGATCCCTTCAACAAATCTTTTCCTTCCAAGTTGCGGATGAAACAAGTGTGTTGTCGAAAAGCAACCTCAAGGTTGGAATCACAAAACTGTCCTACTGAGAATAAGTTATGACCAAGACCTTCTACATAGTATACCCTAGAAATCGTCACGTTTCCAATCTGATATTCACCATACCCCATAATCTTTGCTATATGATCATTCCCGAATTTAACCGTACCAAGAAACTTGCTGACGAAATTTCGGAGCATCGAGCGATTTCCGGTCATATGTTTTGAACAACCGGAGTCCAAATACCACAGGATGATTTGGACCACCTGAAAATATCACCACACAAAGACAATGTAGAGGTATCGGAATCTGAGTGTTCCTTGTTATTAGCAGGTACAGATTTAATAATCTTAGATTTGCTAACTCTAGGTTTCTTAGATTTCCTAGCCTTCTTCTTCTTAATTGGTGGTGTAGATTCTAGTTGGCTTAAATCATGAGGTATTTCTTCACTGATAGGCACTATAGTGGGGGCTGACCTAATTAAAGGGCGCTGTTTCCATACTTGAGTGCGAGTGTTCCTAACTAAAGTACGCTCAGACCTAACCTCAATGGATGCATTCCTAGTTAAAGGGCACATTTTTCCATCTAATGTAAAGGTCCTACCAGTGGGACGCCATCGCCAGCCAACTTGGGCACGAGTTCTACCCGTTGGCTTCCATTCAAGACCATTCTTAATTGCATTCATTTCATTCACATGCTCAATAAGACACAAATCATAACGTTGGGAAAACATACATTCATTACAATTCCAACAATTTAAATCAGAATTCACGAATGGTTTTGGCTTCTACACAGGCGCAGAGCTTTTAGTCTTAACATGATTCTTCTTATTTAAAACTGAACTAGCATTCCTATTGTGAACTTCTACTTTCTTCTTTGTGGCACTACTAGTGGAGGGCTTGATCTTATCTTTCTTGAGTGGCGATCCTTTAGCCTTAGTAGTCTCTTTTAATCCTGTAGAAGGCAAAGTGGGAATATTAGCAGCAGATTTTAAAGGTGCCTTACTTGATTGTGCCAATGACGGTTTTGCTCCTGGAGTCTTATTAAATGGAGTGACAGCAATGGGCCTATTATTAAGTAGTGCAGAACCTGGTGTACCTATGTATTGCAAATATGCCAAACAATATTGAACTCTCTTGATATATTCATGAGCCGAATAATAGTCGCTACTTGAGGGATCTAAGGCATAAAGATCGTCTAAAATATCCCTAAGAAGATCGACATGCTTAATGGCATTCCTCATATAATCATCATAGGTAACTGGGTTTCTCTTATGAAGCGGGTTCTTATAAAGCACTACTGACTTGGTTGTTGGAGCACTAGTGGACGGTGCAGAGTCGGTAGCTAAGTTATCAACAACTTCTTGTCGGGTGAGAAGAAGTGTCTCCTTTAACTCAGCCAAAACCATATTTTTGTCAATGAGCAGGATGTTCAAATCAGAGATTTCCTCGCACTTTTGGTTCAATTGCTCAACAAAAGATTGTTGTTGTGCCGCATTAAAAGCGAAGCGTTCTTCTAGTGAACCATAAAGAGCGGATAGTCCCTGTCTTGTCCGATCCATCTCCCCTAGAACAGACGAAAGTCTAATTTCTAAGACCTGGTTTTTGGACTCTGCAGCCTCTAGTTCCATTTTGAGTGTTTCATTTAATGACACATCTCTCTTCAATCTCATTATCTCTTCCTCTAATGTCTTAACAATTGCAATCATCTTGTCACTTGTCTCAACACCGTTTTCACAAACATTTGATATCAAAAGATTCTCATTTTGAGTTTGTTGTTTCAATTCTAAAGATATACAATGTTGTTCTAGTTGAGTAAAGCGTTTTGAAAGTAAATTGTAAGAATCTTGTAGCTTTAAAAACTCAGCGTTAGATTCGTGACAAGACTGATTATCTACCTCATTTACAGTATCAGCAACATTTACAGAGATATCACAAACATCATCACAAATATCATTACAAATATTCACAGCATCACAATTAATCATAGTGGATGTAAGCTCATTCGAATAATTAACATTTACAGTAGTAAGCACATCACACGAGATTACTGCAGACAAGAATCGGTCATATTCAGTTAAAATCTTTTCTTTTTCGATTAGTTGTAGTTCGTAAGTGGTGTCCATTTCATAAAACACTTTTTGAACTTCACCAATTTCAAACACAAGATTTTCCTTAAGAGATGCAAAAATGCCTTTTAGACTTTCGACAAACGGATTGATCTCATTTCTAAACACCTCGTTCATATGTTCGAAAGCCCATTCTCCGGCGTTTAGGCCATTTGAAGTCGTACGTTCCAAAATGACCTTGTCAAAATTAGTAAAGTATTGATTAATCTCTTGCAAGTTTAACCATACAGTGCTAACAGGTGGAAGATCCTTTGGAATTTCCTTAGGACCTTCCATATTGACAAGTGTAGGAAACGTACTAGGGTTTTCTTCATCTAATATGTAGGTTGGTGCTGTTATGAGATCTTTGTCCATATGGAAGCGAATTCTAAAATCCGTTTTTGCAAGCTCCTTATTCAATTTAAAATAATCACACTCGGGATATTTTGCAGAATTGTATGACCGATCCTCATCAACTAGTTCCTTACTTGTTCGATCACCAGGAAAAACAATCGGTTCTAAGGCCAATCCTAATTGAGTTGCATTATAAAGTCTAGGACTATGTCTTAAAGCTTGTTTTGCATACTGTGGATTAGGGGGAAGGCCTTTTTGACGTGATAAGTTAAATTCTCTAAATGAAGCATCAAATAAGTGAACTAGTTGGGAAGCAGCGTATTGTCTTAAAAGCAAATAATCTAGACTTCTAATCTTATTAGTAGCATTAATCTCCATTTCATTCTTCTTAGACTCGAGTGATTCAAAATCTGTTTGAAGTTTTTGAAAATTAGTGACCACTAACTCCTTTTCTTTAAGTTCATTAGACAAATTTGCTCTTAAGTTTTCGATTTCTTGCAAGTGACCCATTTGTTTGTTTCTAAAATGATCATATTCGAGATTAGTTAGAACATTAGACGAGGGCACTAATTCCAAGGTTTGAACTTTCTCGTTGCTTAAGGTGAGCTCATCAGACAAATTCTTATTCTTAGCTAAGGTTTCTAAGAGTGCAGCATTCATTTGGCTAAGTAATGTAGCAGGAACCATGATCAAATCTTGTTGAGCAGGAGTAGGCGTTTGCGAAATGGGTCCCGGTTGTGATTCACTCAAAGTCTGGGGACTCACATTGATATTGCTATCATTGTTTGTCTCCTCATTTGAAAGACTCACCACCGAAGATTCATTCGAGTCAGCACTTGATTGTGGTAAAATTAGATAACTTGCTTTAGGAAAAACAAGCAACTAAATATGAGCGGTAAGTATTAAGTACGACGGTTTAGGAAAACCGTGCACTAATGACCCAATCACTTAAAAGAGAAGAGAAAGATTCGTTTCCCAAGGAGGTATATGTGTGTGTTCTAATTTGTACTTCTTTGAGATTATTATTGATGAGATGGAATGACGGTTTCGTGAAAATTACACTATGACGTAAAAACGTAAACGTAAAGCCGTAGAAAAACACAAAAATTAAAAATTAATAAAACCAAAAACAAAATCAAGAAAAGATTAAAGAGCTAAAAACAAGTCTCAAATAATATAAACAAAGATAAAAATCCAACAAAGATATTTTTAAAACCTTTTATTAATTAAATAATTAATTTTAAATGCTAATTAAAGCCCTAAAATTAAATTTAACTAATTCAAATGTCAAAAATATGATTTTATTGAACAATTACTTAACTTATATTATTAGAAGACTAAAAAGTATTTTTCTAAAAATTAAAACCTATTAAAACTATTTTTAAAACTCTAAAAATGATTTAAAATAATTATTACCTAATTAAACTTAAAATAATTATAAAAATAAATCTAAAAACTTAAAAATAATTCTAAAAATGGAAATGATCCTAATTAATGCTAAAGAACTTAAGAAAAATGAAAAATAAAGAAAAAGAAAATTTTGAAATTTAAATAATAAAATAATATTAAAATATTACTAAAAAAAATAAAAGTTTCTAAAATTTAAAATAAAAAATTTATAAAAATCCTAAATAATATAATTAAGAGAAAAACACAAATTATAGCTCCTAAACCTTTTTTAATAATTTTATAAAAATCTTTAAAGTTTATTAAAAACCTTAAAATATTATAAAATTAAAAATAAATGTTTTTGAAACCAAAATTATATGTAAACCTCAAAAATATATTTTAAAATCTAAAAACTATTTTTCCTAGAAATAAAAACTATTTTTGGTATTTTTTAATGATTTAATAAAAACGTCTATTAAATAAATTCTAAAGAATAAACTAATAAAGTGAAAAATATGAAACCAATTTTAAAAAATCTACAAACCTATTACTTACCTAGGAAAAATAAGAAAAGTGAAATAAGCTAGAAAAATAAGCTGGAAATAAGCTTAAATGCTACGGCTTATTAATAAGCAAAGCAATGAAAAACGAGTTAACTAGTTATGGAAACCAAGACTCTTAGTCAAAGTCCCCAGGGCGCAGTTGGTTATGTTGTTGGTGTGTTGAACGGCTGGTCACGGGTTCGAGGCGTGTAACCCCCCCTTTTTATCACTTAGTTGCGCCGCAACTCTTTTGTCTTGCGCCGCAACTAGTGAAACGGGAGTACCTTGATCTGTAGCTTCTTCAGTTGCGCCGCAACTAGGTAGGTCTTGCGGCGCAAATTGTATAACGTGCCTGGTTGAAAGTTGACACTAGCAGGTTGCTAAGTGCTTTGTGCTTATGAGTTTGGCCAAGAGGACTTGACCTTGGCTTATTTTGGTATGCTTTTTGGTACAAGAGGGCACTCTTGTGCTCCTTTGAGCACAAGAAGTCAAGAACACACAAGATAAACACTCAAACACACCACAAATAAGCAAATCACATGCACACCAAGCCAATATAAGTTGCTGAGATGTATAAGCTAGAATAGTGGACTGTTTAGCAAAATCCTAGCAATTTAGTGACACTTAGGCTCCCAAATTTGACACACAAACTCACCAACTAGTTCACAAACCAAATCAATACTCTAGTATACCTAACACTTCAACAGATTTTCCAAGATCAAGCACAAAATCATGAAAAACCAAGCAATTTAGCAATATGCAGATTTTACTTTCTTGTTTTACTATTTAAGCACACAAGTCTACTCAAAACTTGTTTCAAATCAACTTAAGACTAACTAAAAACCTAACTCAATCCTATTCCAAACTTCTAACACCTTCAATAACACTAATCAAAACATTATGCCCTGCTAAAACGTATTGCCAAACACCCTTTTAAAATTTTGAAAAACGTTTTAACACATCAAATCCTTACAAAACTTGATTAAACTTGTTCCAATATCTCAAAACATGCATAACAACACTTGAGAACACAAATCAACTATCTATAACACACTTAATCAATCAATCAAGCAAAATCATGTAACAAGCACTTTTATGAACTTTACAAAGAGTAAAAGAGAGTTACCTTAGGACCCTTACATCCAAGGGTCCTAGTGGATGTTGAATCCACCTCCAAACCAACCCGGGTTGGTGCAGACTTAATCAACAACACCCTTTGATCCTGCTCAAATCAAAACAAAGAAAGAAAACACAAAAACAAGTAATAATATATTTTCTGATTTTCTTTTCTTTCTCTTAAATCTTTCCAAAACCTTTCTCAAAACTCTTAACACGTTTAAATGATCCTATTATCACCAATAACATGAAACTTGTAACATCACAAAACCTTGGACAGATTTCTCAAAAATCTTCCAAATCTCCAAAAAACTTGAAACAATTTTTAAAACACAAATCACTTAACCAAATTTAACATGGAACTCAGAATCAAGCATAAACCCAACACTCAACTTTTTATAAACATTAAAAGGAATTACAATGATTTAAACAAACACCAAACTTTAATTTCATAAAAAAGGGATTACAAGGATTTTATGCTTAAAACTGGAACAAAGGGATCACCACAGCTTGGGTCTCCTTTTATAGAGCCTATAGAACATCCTAGAAGCATAAAAACATAAAACCCTAATACATAGAAAATCCCAAATCTACCCTTGGACGTTTTTGGTGCATTTGAGCTGTCCATTTGATCTTGAACGTTTATTTTGCTTTGGGAGGAAGCAAATAATCTTGGCCATTCAATTGGGACACGTCATGATGCTTGGGGGCTAAGGAATGATGTGATTGGTGGATTGGGGAATTGGGGGTTTGGTGCACATGAGTGGGATGCAGGTTTTTAGGAGTGGGAAAGGTTTGTGAGTGTGTGAATTAAGTGTGTGTGGGTTTAATTGAGAATTACCCAAGTAATGAGTAAAATAGAACCTGGGGTAAAAGATGAACAGTAAATATCATTTGATCCGTTTTTTTGGGGAGTCTCATGTGTTAGGCGCCACTTTTCTTTTAAATCTTTCCTTTTTGGCAACTATGGTCCTTGTGTTTTGGGTTTTTATGCATATCATGTTTTTCAGCCCTAAATTCGACTTTCCTTCACAAATAACTTCCATGACTTGTCACTTTTGGCTCAAATCTTTTTCCAAAGTGTTTTAAAGGATGAATTTTGCCATTTTGAATATTTCAAGGGCTGTTTTTGAACATTGTTGATCTTCCAAGGTCTTCTTTGTATCTTTACTTCATGAGGGACCATAATTGGCAATTTGAATTTGTTGAGGGACCAATCTTGCCATTTCTTCAAAGTTGAAGGACCTTTTTGCAATTTTGACAAACTTAAGGGACCAAACTTGTAATTATTAATATACAAGGGTTTTAAGTGTCATTTCTTCAATAAATGATGATCAATCTTGTTTTGTCTTCAAGTCTTCAAGGGTATTTGATGAAAATTCCATGATTAGGGCCCGGTTCTTTGTACGGCTTCGTTTCTCGTGTTCGTTTTTCCTTGATTCTTGTGATCTTTTGTCTTTTTCACGATATCCATACCTAAAACACACAAGTAAACAAACACAAGCATATATATGGTATTTTATGACATTTTTATGCATTTAAAGCCCGAAAAGAACGATGAGATCATGTATAAATGCCATCTCATCACTCCCCCATACTAAGCCATTGCCGTGCCCTCACGCAATGCTAGAATAAAGTATCTAAGCATCACCAAAGTTCAATTTTATTAACCTTTATTTAAAAGTAAAAGACTTGCAACATACTACGAGAATGTGTAAAGACATAATGTATGATTTTCATCACCAAAATGTGACTTTTAGGGTCTAAGAATAGAAACAAGTTAATGTCCCTTAGAGTAAACTTTGTCATCCTTGATTGTCATACATTCCATGCTAAGTGCAAAAACAAGATCATTGTTGGTACAAGTCACAATGCTAACACTACTCATACGTTCAAATTGTGTAATACTTTTTCTCCCCGCAATCCTAGTTATTATAAAAGGAAATGGGTTACTAGCATTTTTTATCTATTTGTCATGGATCACAAGTGATTCATATTGACTTATTTGAGTAGTTATTAGTCCGAAAGCAAAGTAGCACGATTTGATCAATAGTTAGCCGAAGGATAAAATCTTTTAAAACGGCTTCTCGTGTATCTCCTTAAGTTCATATCTTGGCATAACTCGTTTCACGATTTGAGACCTTTCTCGGACCGATATTTGGCATGTACTTCATACTTCAAATCTTGGGAAGACGTTCTCGAAATTATGGTCTTCTCTTCATATATTTGGAATTTCTTCACTTGACGTTTTTGAGAGATTCTTCATATAGGACCACGACTTCATCATTTTTCTTCAATCTTTACTTTGGATTTTGATATACAACGATCCGCCTCCTTTTCGGACTTGGATATATTTATCCTCATACCTTGTTAGGGTCTTTTTGGATAGACTTTCTCCATTCTTTAGGGGAGTAATAGCTTCTCGTCGTGTGTCTTGATCCTTCATATTGATTTTTGAATAATGATACTTCACATCATCTTTGGATCTTTAGCAAAAATAGAGCTCCTCATGCCTTGTTAGGGCCTTTTTGGATGATCGCCAATCTTCGCGTCCCGCTTCAATAAGTTATGCCTTGGCTATGAACTCTATTCAACCCCGAGCAACTTTTAAACGATCTTGCGCTAGAGGCTAAGTAACTTTTCAAATCGTACGACCTTACTTATTGCAATTATGTTTTATTCCTAATGCATTGATCTTATGGGAAGAAAAAGCCACAATTAAAAACATATGAGTTTTTGAAAGAACACTTTCATGTTCTACGTTTAGCATGATCACTTGTCTAACTCTATCATTTCTCGTTCTTCACTATAAAAAGACCTCTAATTAAAGAGACTCGTGAATACTTAGCCATGCAAGTCAAAATTAAGCCAAATTTGGATTAGCTTTCATTAAGACTATATCAAATCAAAGTTTTAGGTTTTCAAGCCACCTATAGGATCTTGCACTTTCTTGGACTTTTTCAAGTTTAGAGAATGCGTTTTAAAGTTCCCTTGATAAGTGACTTTCTAGAATCAATTATAGGAACTTGCGAAAAGTTCTTGTTCTTAACCCGAATGAATTAAGACTTTCGCGTTTTAAAGCTCCCTATATAAAAGTCTAGCAAAACTTGAATTGAGCGAGTTAAGGAATGTAAAGGGCTCCAAATGCCCATCAAGTCAAAAATTAACTCTTATTCTACCCATCGGAAAATATACATTCGTGTCTTAAAAACACTTATGAAAACTAAGAAAATTTTTAAAATTTGGCCATTTTTAGCCTTATTAGCAAAACAAAACATTGAAAGTTGGAAAACGTGAGGGCGTAGCAAAGCAAGTACCTATTCACCCCCCCATACTAAAAGTAAACATTGTCCTCAATGTTTCGAGTCTAAAGGTGGAGCACCCTCATACTAGAGACGAAGAATCGAATGCTTAGGATCTAGCATGGAAAGGGTGATCAACAATATATCTAAAGCCGTTTATTAATTATGCTAAAAGATAATTGTTAGAACAATAAAGGATATGTCATGGATTCGTGAAAAACTTCTTCAAACGAACGATGGAGGCTCACGTAAACGAACACGAGAGTCTTCAATCGTAGACGATGATGATGATCTAGATAACACAATCACAAACAACCACGAGACAACGAGTTGGAAGGGTACAAGTCCCCTTATTAGTGAACATAAAGCATAAAGATAAGCATGGGATCTCCCCCACGAGGCACCTCGTTTTTGATTACCGAGTCATGAGCTCGACTCGATCCCCTCAAAATGTGAACATTTAGGGAAATCATGGTGTGGTCAATTTTTGATGGGGCTTACATGATAAACAAGGCCCAAAAAGCAACCGGTATAAAGGACTAAGTCCTTAGATGATGCAAAATACCGGGGTCGAAGATGGCGTTCTCGTTTCCATTGGAAAAACAAATCAACACCACTTGAACATGTGCCATAAACTCCAAGAGTTTGAAGAAAATAGATGAGAAATAGAAGGGTGAGACAATTGGTAAGACAAACGTTTGAGCTACTCGAGGTAGACTCGCACCAAGCAAATAGATATAGTTTCCATTTATTGCATCGGTGGAAGACCGAGATTTCCCTTTACATGAAATTCCGGGATCGAATATCTCGTCCTCGGTGGACAAGGATGAGGGAACATAAGGGGCTTCCCCCATACTAGAACCACACAAAACATCGTCAAAAGGAGTAGACGAGTTTGTAGCACTCAAAGCACGTGGTGATGACGGAGTTAGATTTGTAGAAAAATCAATTAAATCACATTTAAAATCTTTTCCTTTGTTATCTTTTAAACTCTCCTTATGAAAACCCTTGTTGATTATGTCGAAAATATTCGGTGTTTCTAAGACGATGTTAGTCACACTAAAAATTCTCACATTTTGAAATCGTTTTGGTTTTGGTGGTGGCAAGTTCTCAAATCGTTTATCGACGAAGAAAACCTCCCCATCGGGGTCCATAAATTCATCATCCGAAAGATCTTCCGTAGAAACCGGCAACTTATCAATACTTTTCAAGAACGAATGTTCGAGATGAGGCGAAGGATTTTTCGATTCAAGTATTGATGGTTTCTTCTTTGTAGGCTTAGCACTCATAACCTCCACCGGCGGAGGAAATGGTAAATTGTTTTTGGAGACATTCCCTAAAACTCTTGGTGAAAATTCTTTGCAAGTGACATTGGTCGAGTCACCATGGTTTAAAGTTGCAATAGAATATACATGAGAAAGATTGGAGTTTTGTGTTGCATTGATGACAAGTTCTTCTTCATTGAAACGAAGGGTGATTTTACGAGCATGAACATCGATAAGTGCTCGTGATGTATCCAAAAATGAACGACCCAAAATGAGAGGAACTTTTCGATCGATGGGAATGTCTACAACGATAAAGTCAACGGGATAGTAAAACTTTCCGACTTTAACGAAAACGTCCTCGGCTACTCCACATGCCATGATCGTAGAATGATCGGCCATCTCGATGGACATGTTCGAAGGAGTAAGAGACGGAAGCGAAAGCGATTTGAAAATCTCGAGAGGCATCAAATTAATACTAGCACCAAGATCGGCCAAGACGTAGCATTCCTCCATATCTTGTATTGCACACGGAATCAAAAATTTACCGGGATCACCGACTTTTTGTGGTATGCGGCTTAGAAAAACCGATGAACAACTAGACGATTGTTGTAACTTCTCTTTGTTGTTTAGCATACTTTTGAAGTTTGCGGCGAATCGAGGCATCATGATTAAAGCATCGGCAAAACTTATGTTAAAGTGCAAATCACGAAACATTTTCATAAATAGCTCAAATTGATAATTGTTTCGTTCTTGTGCTTTTTGCTTGTCACGTCTCGAAGGGTAAGGTAAAGGTGGTGTGGGTTGGTCATTAGGCAACGGCCTTGGAATCTCGGGTTCCACAATTGGTATTGGTGTAACCGTAGGTGTGGTTTGAGCGGTACTTCGTGGGATTGTAATGTGCTCCTTTTCGACCATCACCTCGGGTTCTTTCTCGATTTCCTTCTCCGTAGAAGTACTTGGACGAGAGATCGGTTCCTTGAAAGTTTTACCACTTCGTGTAGTAACAACCTTCAATTCTCCCTTCGGGTTTGCAATGGTATCACTCGGAAGACCACCCGAAGAAGAGGGCTTACACATGATTGCTTCAAACATCTTAGCCATTCGGTCCTCAAATTTTGATTGCCTAGCATCCGCTTTTAATAATTCTTGCTTAATCTCATGTTGTCCTAATTCCATCTTTTGTTGGTTTTGTTGAAGACGTTGGACATTTCCTTCCATTTTATTTGCATGAGTTTTAAGTTCATTAGCAAGTTCATTTTTAAGCTCGTTTTTCAACTCGGATCTTAAGCTAATCATCTCACGTTGCATGTTATCAAATTTAGCATCATTTGCTTTTGCATAATCTAAAAATTCTCCTTGCAAATTTTTCGTGTGAGCATTTTGAAAACCTTGTGTAGTGCTTTGAAAATCACGGTTTTGGTTTTGATTTGAGATTTGTCCATTCCCACTTTGATAATTCCCTTTGTTGTAATTGCGTGTGTTGCCTTGGTAATTACCTTGGTTGTTGTTTCGATAATTGTTAGCATTTTGATTTGGTGGAGCTTGATTTTGGCGGGAACCTTGGCCGTTTTGGTTGTAAGTCCCCGTTGCTACATAAGCACTCGAAGTGTTACCATCCGCGGTAATGCACTCGGATAAATCATGAGCTCCTCCACACGATAAACAACTCTTAGCAACCGCTTTAACCGAAGCGGAATTGGAAGCTTCTTGAGCCTTCCAATGGGACATTAGATTAGCAAATCTATCAAAAAACCGATTTTCCTCATTAGCTTCATCATGTAAGGCATTAATGCCACGAGACGATTGTGATGACGATGACGAACCCATATTGGCAACACTCGGTGTGTTACGAGGGCTATAAACCTTAGATCGATTTTCAATGATTTGTAAAGCCTCATTTGTCGTCTTGCACAAAAAATTACCACCCGCGGCGGCATTCAAATAATCTCGTTCATGATCATTAAGCCCATTATAAAAGGTATCAATTTGATGCAATTCCGAAAAATCATGATGAGGACATTCATGTAACATCTCCTTAAATCGTTCCCACGCCATTGAAAAACTTTCATTGTTACGTTGCACAAATCGTGAAATCTCATTTTTTAAGTGTGTTGTTTTCGATGGTGGAAAAAACTTGTTCACAAACTTAGAAACGAGATCGGCCCATGTCAAAATAGAATTTGGCGGTTCTTTCTCGAGCCAAATTTTTGCGGGTCCATCCAACGAATATGGAAACAACATCATCTTAATGGCGTCATGCGGAACATCTTTGAATTTGCTAGTGGCGGTGAGACGGTTGAAATTACTAATGTGGTAATGCGGGTTGTCTTTCTCGTGACCTCGAAATTTGTTTGCTTGTAGCATCGACATTAAACCCGTCTTAATCTCAAAATTCTCCGCAAGGATGGCGGGAATAACAATGGCCTCTCCAAAACCCTCGGTGGGTGCTTGTAGCAACTCCATCATAGTACGATTAGCCATTACGACTTCTTGTTCTATAATAGGTTCAACAATTGGAGGTTCTTCAACAATCAACGATCCTTGATTTGCTTGCTTTTGAAGACGTTTACGAGCTCGTTTAGCTTGATTACGAGTGATCATAAACTTCACGAAGAATGGGAGGTGAGCAAAGAAGATTCTTTTTGGTTGTTTTGTGGATTTTTAATTTTTTTGTGTTTTTGATGATATTTAATTTTTTTGGATTTTGGTGTATCTTCGTAGACAATCAATCTACAAAATCTCTCCTCGAATCAAACTCTTGATTAAAGAAGCCTCAAAGGAATGAAAACGATCACGTGGAGTGAACGCCTTCGAATGACTTTAGAACTTTGGTGAAAACCAAATTGTTCACGAGGGTTTAATCACAAAGAAAACCAAGCAAATATAGTATACGTATTAATACTTTGGGCGGCAAAACCCTCGATTAGCCTTCAATCTCAAAATACTCACAAGCAAGCGGGGAAACGAGGCGGCGCGAAGCACTTAAGAGCCTTTTTCCTTAGGGTATATTTTATAATACCCGCCTTATACCCACCTTATAGTTCGTATCTTTCAAAATCGAGCTTCACGAAAGTATTTATCTATTTTTGCCTTTTCTTTTTGTTTGAGATTCGAATACAATGATCGAGTGATGAAATCCCGAATCAAGGTTGTGTTTTCACACTTTTGGAGATATTGTTTTTTGGTTGTGATACTTAATACAATATATTAATAATATTCACAAAGAAAAACCAAGAAAACCGATAATACGTGTTAAGGGAGTTCCACTTAACACAAATACTATTTTGGATAATATTAAAAACAAAATTTTCCAAATTAAGACACGACACACCTCCCCGGCAGCGGCGCCAAAAATGATTGTGGTAAAATTAGATAACTTGCTTTAGGAAAAACAAGCAACTAAATATGAGCGGTAAGTATTAAGTACGACGGTTTAGGAAAACCGTGCACTAATGACCCAATCACTTAAAAGAGAAGAGAAAGATTCGTTTCCCAAGGAGGTATATGTGTGTGTTCTAATTTGTACTTCTTTGAGATTATTATTGATGAGATGGAATGACGGTTTCGTGAAAATTACACTATGACGTAAAAACGTAAACGTAAAGCCGTAGAAAAACACAAAAATTAAAAATTAATAAAACCAAAAACAAAATCAAGAAAAGATTAAAGAGCTAAAAACAAGTCTCAAATAATATAAACAAAGATAAAAATCCAACAAAGATATTTTTAAAACCTTTTATTAATTAAATAGTTAATTTTAAATGCTAATTAAAGCCCTAAAATTAAATTTAACTAATTCAAATGTCAAAAATATGATTTTATTGAACAATTACTTAACTTATATTATTAGAAGACTAAAAAGTATTTTTCTAAAAATTAAAACCTATTAAAACTATTTTTAAAACTCTAAAAATGATTTAAAATAATTATTACCTAATTAAACTTAAAATAATTATAAAAATAAATCTAAAAACTTAAAAATAATTCTAAAAATGGAAATGATCCTAATTAATGCTAAAGAACTTAAGAAAAATGAAAAATAAAGAAAAAGAAAATTTTGAAATTTAAATAATAAAATAATATTAAAATATTACTAAAAAAAAAATAAAAGTTTCTAAAATTTAAAATAAAAAATTTCTAAAAATCCTAAATAATATAATTAAGAGAAAAACACAAATTATAGCTCCTAAACCTTTTTTAATAATTTTATAAAAATCTTTAAAGTTTATTAAAAACCTTAAAATATTATAAAATTAAAAATAAATGTTTTTGAAACCAAAATTATATGTAAACCTCAAAAATATATTTTAAAATCTAAAAACTATTTTTCCTAGAAATAAAAACTATTTTTGGTATTTTTTAATGATTTAATAAAAACGTCTATTAAATAAATTCTAAAGAATAAACTAATAAAGTGAAAAATATGAAACCAATTTTAAAAAATCTACAAACCTATTACTTACCTAGGAAAAATAAGAAAAGTGAAATAAGCTAGAAAAATAAGCTGGAAATAAGCTTAAATGCTACGGCTTATTAATAAGCAAAGCAATGAAAAACGAGTTAACTAGTTATGGAAACCAAGACTCTTAGTCAAAGTCCCCAGGGCGCAGTTGGTTATGTTGTTGGTGTGTTGAACGGCTGGTCACGGGTTCGAGGCGTGTAACCCCCCCCCTTTTTATCACTTAGTTGCGCCGCAACTCTTTTGTCTTGCGCCGCAACTAGTGAAACGGGAGTACCTTGATCTGTAGCTTCTTCAGTTGCGCCGCAACTAGGTAGGTCTTGCGGCGCAAATTGTATAACGTGCCTGGTTGAAAGTTGACACTAGCAGGTTGCTAAGTGCTTTGTGCTTATGAGTTTGGCCAAGAGGACTTGACCTTGGCTTATTTTGGTATGCTTTTTGGTACAAGAGGGCACTCTTGTGCTCCTTTGAGCACAAGAAGTCAAGAACACACAAGATAAACACTCAAACACACCACAAATAAGCAAATCACATGCACACCAAGCCAATATAAGTTGCTGAGATGTATAAGCTAGA
This sequence comes from Glebionis coronaria, assembly GCA_025667525.1. Classification (NCBI taxonomy): domain Eukaryota; kingdom Viridiplantae; phylum Streptophyta; class Magnoliopsida; order Asterales; family Asteraceae; genus Glebionis; species Glebionis coronaria. The sequence goes on from CM046877.1 coordinate 358,751,577, forward strand.
ATAGTGGACTGTTTAGCAAAATCCTAGCAATTTAGTGACACTTAGGCTCCCAAATTTGACACACAAACTCACCAACTAGTTCACAAACCAAATCAATACTCTAGTATACCTAACACTTCAACAGATTTTCCAAGATCAAGCACAAAATCATGAAAAACCAAGCAATTTAGCAATATGCAGATTTTACTTTCTTGTTTTACTATTTAAGCACACAAGTCTACTCAAAACTTGTTTCAAATCAACTTAAGACTAACTAAAAACCTAACTCAATCCTATTCCAAACTTCTAACACCTTCAATAACACTAATCAAAACATTATGCCCTGCTAAAACGTATTGCCAAACACCCTTTTAAAATTTTGAAAAACGTTTTAACACATCAAATCCTTACAAAACTTGATTAAACTTGTTCCAATATCTCAAAACATGCATAACAACACTTGAGAACACAAATCAACTATCTATAACACACTTAATCAATCAATCAAGCAAAATCATGTAACAAGCACTTTTATGAACTTTACAAAGAGTAAAAGAGAGTTACCTTAGGACCCTTACATCCAAGGGTCCTAGTGGATGTTGAATCCACCTCCAAACCAACCCGGGTTGGTGCAGACTTAATCAACAACACCCTTTGATCCTGCTCAAATCAAAACAAAGAAAGAAAACACAAAAACAAGTAATAATATATTTTCTGATTTTCTTTTCTTTCTCTTAAATCTTTCCAAAACCTTTCTCAAAACTCTTAACACGTTTAAATGATCCTATTATCACCAATAACATGAAACTTGTAACATCACAAAACCTTGGACAGATTTCTCAAAAATCTTCCAAATCTCCAAAAAACTTGAAACAATTTTTAAAACACAAATCACTTAACCAAATTTAACATGGAACTCAGAATCAAGCATAAACCCAACACTCAACTTTTTATAAACATTAAAAGGAATTACAATGATTTAAACAAACACCAAACTTTAATTTCATAAAAAAGGGATTACAAGGATTTTATGCTTAAAACTGGAACAAAGGGATCACCACAGCTTGGGTCTCCTTTTATAGAGCCTATAGAACATCCTAGAAGCATAAAAACATAAAACCCTAATACATAGAAAATCCCAAATCTACCCTTGGACGTTTTTGGTGCATTTGAGCTGTCCATTTGATCTTGAACGTTTATTTTGCTTTGGGAGGAAGCAAATAATCTTGGCCATTCAATTGGGACACGTCATGATGCTTGGGGGCTAAGGAATGATGTGATTGGTGGATTGGGGAATTGGGGGTTTGGTGCACATGAGTGGGATGCAGGTTTTTAGGAGTGGGAAAGGTTTGTGAGTGTGTGAATTAAGTGTGTGTGGGTTTAATTGAGAATTACCCAAGTAATGAGTAAAATAGAACCTGGGGTAAAAGATGAACAGTAAATATCATTTGATCCGTTTTTTTGGGGAGTCTCATGTGTTAGGCGCCACTTTTCTTTTAAATCTTTCCTTTTTGGCAACTATGGTCCTTGTGTTTTGGGTTTTTATGCATATCATGTTTTTCAGCCCTAAATTCGACTTTCCTTCACAAATAACTTCCATGACTTGTCACTTTTGGCTCAAATCTTTTTCCAAAGTGTTTTAAAGGATGAATTTTGCCATTTTGAATATTTCAAGGGCTGTTTTTGAACATTGTTGATCTTCCAAGGTCTTCTTTGTATCTTTACTTCATGAGGGACCATAATTGGCAATTTGAATTTGTTGAGGGACCAATCTTGCCATTTCTTCAAAGTTGAAGGACCTTTTTGCAATTTTGACAAACTTAAGGGACCAAACTTGTAATTATTAATATACAAGGGTTTTAAGTGTCATTTCTTCAATAAATGATGATCAATCTTGTTTTGTCTTCAAGTCTTCAAGGGTATTTGATGAAAATTCCATGATTAGGGCCCGGTTCTTTGTACGGCTTCGTTTCTCGTGTTCGTTTTTCCTTGATTCTTGTGATCTTTTGTCTTTTTCACGATATCCATACCTAAAACACACAAGTAAACAAACACAAGCATATATATGGTATTTTATGACATTTTTATGCATTTAAAGCCCGAAAAGAACGATGAGATCATGTATAAATGCCATCTCATCAGCACTCTCTTGCACAACTTGATGTGGTTGAATACTAGCATCAGTGGTATTATCGGTGGTATTAATAAGTACCTCAGATCTCTTTTCTGGCCCTAAGCTGGAGATAGTTGCCATGAGAGCAGCCTTTGCAGATTGAAAGTCATCACAGTCGGAGTCATACGCATCAAGATCATCGGCTTGGTAAGCTGCATTCTGCGTAGTGACAACGTCTTGTTCAGCAATCCCCGGATCAGCAAGAAATGCAATCTCCTCTTCATCAAGTTCCCTTCCTTGTGCTTGAGCATTAACCAGATAGATCTTTTCTGCAAACCATTGTCCATCCCTTCTCCTCTTGGGTTTCTTACAATCCCTGGACATGTGACCCTCTTCCTTGCAGTTGTAACATGTAATCATTCGCAACTTGCCCGTGGAATTAGCCCGTGGAGCAGGATTGGCCATTGGTGCCTGATTGACCGTGCGAGCATTGGTGGTTGATGTGGTAGGTCTCCCCTGATATGGTTGAATAGGCTGAACCATGACCCTGCCATTCTCAATAGTAGCTTGTTGACGAGAATTGGATGAATTCCTCAACTGATTGTTGGTATGAGCTGATCCTCTGTATCCTCGTTTGCTTAAAGTTCGTGTGAGATAAGCAGACATAGTAGTTAGCACTTCAACTGGGTCAGCTCCTTGTTGGAATACAGGAACGGGGACTTCCTCATCATCACAATACAGTGCTTGATCTGGATGAGCTGCATAATCACTAGAAGGAATACTCATTTGATCAGGATAGCTTGTTGGATATGCTGCATTCTCTTGATAAGAAGAATATGAAGGCTGAGCATAAGGTGCAACATTTGCTGGATGAAGTTGTGAAGCATACTGTGGTGAAGGTGCATTGAACCGATATTGTTGCTGATGTGAGGTGGGTGGTTGCGGTAGAATCGAGTATTGTGGGAAGGTTGGTGTCATGTAAGGTGATGGATGATAGGCTTGATGTCCCAAGATATAAGGTGTGTTGTTGTGTGACAAGCTTGGTTGATTCGCCATCAAAGCTAAGGAATCTGGGTACATACCGCGAGGAGAACGGTGCATAATCACATGCTTCTCATGCTGCTGAAGAAAAGCATAGATTTGATCTAAGTTGCACTTATGCAAATCCCGGGTTAACTTCACATCGGTAATATACTCACCCCATTCAGCTTGAGGTAAAGTATTCAAGAACTTGGTGTTAACCTGGAATGGAGCAATCACTAGATTGTATACATTCAGATCATTCATTAGAGTAGTGAATCTGAAGTAATAATCGTGTAGTGTTTCCCCTGGGCTGTACGTGAATCTATCAAACAGATCATACAGCTGACACTCCCTTTCCTGTTTGGTGAGAGACGTACCTTGTAACAACACCTTTAGACGTTCCCATAAATCTTTGGCAACCGTATATTGACTAACCATACGATAAATATCATGCGGAAGAGCTTGGAGAAGTGTCTGTAGAGCCTTTTCATCAGCATCAGCAATGAGTTGTTGTGCCGGTGTGAGTTCTTCATATTCTCTTGGTCGAGACACGTTATTTGCCACAATGGTACCATAGTCGAGTGGACCATTCAAAATCGATTTGACCATAAGCCTTCCGTATGTTGGTTTGCCCTTCAAGTATTGCATCATACGGCCCTGCCATGCTTCAAACACCTCTTTAATAAGCATCGGTGGACGACTATCAGTCCCCGTTATGATCGAGATATCCGTAAGAGATGTCATCTGAGGCATTAATGAACTTGGATTCATTGTGATCACTTAACAGACTCAAAGATTATCGGTTGATCGAGCAGTGAAGAAAGGTTGAGAATTTGTGTTGTGTTGGTTGAACTCAAGATTAAATCCACTAAAGATCGTCGAAAAAAACTCAAATACCCCTTGAACTTGCTTATACGGAATAACCCAAACTCAGAATAAACCCTATTCGGAATAACACCTATTCGGAATAAACTTATGTGTGAATAACCCTTATGCGGAAAATGCCCTATTCGGAATAAACCTTATGCTGAATAAACCTTATGCGGAAAACTTTGCTATTCGGAATAATAGGCAATTCGGAAAACCTGTTGTTCGGAATGATGGGCAATTCGGAAAGCTATTCGGAATATTTCTCCTATTCGGAAAAATTTTGGCTATTCGGAAAAATACTGGCTATTCGGAAAAATGTTGGCTATTTGGAAAGTTTTTGGCTATTCGGAAAATATTGGTTATTCGGAAAGAATTCTGCTATTCGGAAAAATTGCTGCTATTCGGAAAAACCCTTCTATCCGGAAAGTCTATGCGGAAAATTCTTCTATTCTGAATATTGTCCTATTCGGAATGCCTATTCGGAATAAACCTCCTATGCTGAAAAACTTCCTATTCGGAATCCCTATTCGGAATAAACTGGAAAAAATGTTTCCGAGACTTAAAAAACAGCTTTTAACTCTGATTTTTGATCCAAAACCACAAAAAGTTTTATGATTTTTACCAAAATAAGCTAAACCCAATCCTTATCAATCAATCCCAATAACAAAAACACCAAAAACAACAAGATTCAAGATTGATTTTTTCTAAAGATCACTAAATAGATTCAAAAACTAAAAAAGCAACACAATCCTTACCTTCAATCACCCCATAGCTGTTGATACCAAATGTAGAATATTGATAACCTATGAATCTATGAAGTGGGTTGATGTTTTCTAGTGAGAGAAACTAGAGAGAGAAAGTGAGAGAAAATGTGTGTGATTTTATTAATATGAAAGTGCAAATGGAACAACAACCAACCCCTTTCCATGGTGGAAAGGGGTATTTATACTCCAAGCCTAACATTGGGCTTGGGCCGGTCCATGACAAGCCCATGGACCGGTTCTTACTTAACTTAATAAGTATCATTTAACTAATTGCTAACTACGAGCTATTACAACATAAATCATATTGTGGAGTGACCGATACTTCTAATATATGTTAAAACGTATTTCTAACAGAGTCTGCAGTTAATGTGTTCATTCAATGTCCAATTGCTGCGATTGGTCGCTATCTGGTATTATATTTGTTGTCTATGCCATTTGTTGTTATAATTTAATAGTTCATGTAAAAAATAGGTATTTAATAGTTGTTAATGTAATTTAATTAGTATTTGTAGGGAGGGTCTAAACAACCCGTAGCAGGAGTTCCAACCAAGCGTTTGAGGCCTCAACCTGAAACATCACCATTGAAAAAGAAGGAAAAAGGAAACGAGACCGACACAGAACCCAAAAATATGGGAAAAGAAATGGAAGAAACCCCCTAGAAGCAAAACGTTATGAAGGAGATTCAGCCAGCTTCAGATCCGCAAAACGCGATGAAGAAGATTCAACAAGTTTTTCAGATCCGGTAAGCCTAATACATTTATATTGAAGCTGTTTTGGTTACACGAAAGTGGTCTAAGTAAATTGTGCACAGATAAGTGCAAAAAAAGTTTTGGTAAATCCAAGAAACCTGTAGGAACACGCATAGAGAGATTAAGCTGCACCAGTTCACTTGGTTTAGTAGTGTTTGGATAGGCTGTTAAGGGATGTTGTAGTTGCTGAATTATCTTTTATACCATGCTAGTTCTTAGAGTAGGTTGATACCATGCTAGTTCTTGGATAGGCTGTTAAGTGATGTTGTAGTTGCTGAATTAGACTGAATTTCAGACTTGTTGCATTTAAATGTGTAGGTTCAACAGGAGGAAGCTTCCCACATAAAAACGTTGGAAGATATGGAGAAGTATATAGAATCGAATAGGCCCCGGACCATAATAGACGGATATAATCGATGGATGCTCCGTGTTGATATTGCTGAGCCGTGTCCTATTACTGTTAACAAGAATGTTTTTCGCCAAGATGATGAATACCATTTTGAAATTAACGCAACGTATATCATTGATTTGTTGACATACAAAGAACTAGAGTGTGGCGTCATGACTCTTTTTGAGATGTAAGTACAATGTATGGATTATCATTTAAAAATGCATTCTCTTTTTTATATCACAAAATTTAATTTTGGTTTATGTCATCTGTTTACTTTTAGGTCATTGTATAATCAAAAGGGACGCTTTTCAAAAAACAAGGTTGGTTTTTTGAACCCCAGACTTATCACAGCAGATGCATGCTTCCATCAAAAGTTCAGCACCATAGACTACTTTACTCTCTCAATGACGGATTATGACTTCTATCTAGCACCGTTTCTACAGGGGTACCATATCTTACCATCTTAAACATCATTTAAAGTTTGTTCATTAGGTTATTGTTTTTTAATATGCGTTCACAACATGCAGCCGACATTATGTACTATTCATAATATGCCCCAATCATGGAATGGGATTCATTTTGAATTCGCAAAAGGGTTCAAAAACAGATGAGCAATGTTACAGGCTGGCTGGACTTATGGAAGCGTAAGTACCATAAAAAATATTTAACATTTCACATTTGTTTCTATAAATTTTAGCTCACAAGTATTATTTTCTTCTTAGGGTCGTTGGATCTGAAGTTGGAATTTCCAGTTGTGAATCTTCGGAAATATGATTGGGAGAGTGGATATTACGTCATGAAGTGGATGCAGGACTTCATCTTGAAATATCAAACCGACAACTTCCCAACCAAAGTAAGTGTGCCTTTAGTTTTAACTTTACAGCTTATAATGTGGCTTATTTTGAACCTACATGTTGATTTTGAACTTTGTTTATTTAGTTTGCATCTGTACATTGTTAGATGCTTATCAGTATTTTTTTCCTAATGTTTACATTCAATTAAATATATTTTAGGTACCGTGGAATAACGAGAAACCGTTGTATACCAAAGAGATAAACGCGATCATTGGCACATGGTTCACATTGTGGCGAGATTAGACATAGACGATTAAGCTAAATTCTAGTATTGTTGTAAATTCTAGTTTGACTTTAATATTAATAAAAATTGTCTTTGGTTGCTTTAGTTTATTGGTTTTATAGTTTTGGTCCTTGTCAATTAGTTTATATATATTCATTGTATTTGTATTTATTCATTTTGGTGGGTTAAAATTGTAAAATTTGGAATTTACTAAAAATTCCAATTTTAAAAAAAAAAACCGATTTCCAAAGAGACTAGTTTTTTAGAAAATACACGTCTTTTTAGTCTATAAAAAGACTGGTTAGATGTTGCTAAAAAGACTAGTTTTGGAGGAATACTATGGATACCAATCTCTAAAGAGACTTGTTTTTATTTATAAAACAAGTCTCTATACATATTATAGAGACTGGTTTTAAAACCAGACCTTTTAGGATTTGCTAAAGAGACATCCTCCTTTGGAGACCTTTTGCAAAACCAGTCTCTAAAGGCTTTTTTAACCAGTCTCTAAGGGATTTTTTTGTAGTAGTGAAGTTTATCCACAGAAATCTGTTTCCCGTTGAACAATCTAGCATTCCATTCCATCCAAACAAAGTATACAGTAGCCGCAACAACCAGAAGAGCAATAATACTAGTAGTACATATTCCTTCGGATATTGGTATAAGAAATGCCAAAACATCATCCAAGCAAGGAGGAATAGAATCCATACCACAAAGCACCCTAACTTGTGTCCAAACCTGTGAAGAATAAGAGCACTCAAAAAACAAATGAGAATGAGAATCGGGAGTGACTTTACACAAAGGACACCGAAGTAAGCTTAAATCCACAGCAGGCCCAACATCCCATTGCCGCAAACGATCTTGGGTATCCAGTTTCTGCTTAACAACAAGCCACATATGCAACGAGTGTCGAGGAATACAATGAGAGAACCAAACAACATGGTACCATACGACAGCCAGGTGCCCGGTTCGTAGCGTATCCCAAGCCCAAGCCACAGAAAATGACTGCAAAGAACCACCACCATCACGCCATACCAGAGAATCCGGTCGTCCCTCATCCAAAGCAGGGACAGGGATATATACAATAGCAGGAAATCTGTCTACCCAATCAATCGGCCATTTCCAAGCGTTGTTCTCAATCAAATCATAAACAGTGTCATGAAGGGTAAAACCAGACCTAACAATATCGCGTACCGTAAGAGTATCCCGTAACGACCACTCACCAGCCCACCTATAAAACCACATAGACACTGATTTACCATCATGAAACCTATACCAAATAAACGGCCGCACACATGTCCTAAGCTAAAGAAGCTTACGCCAACCCCAACTTACATCACCAATACAAGGAACATCCCAAAAGCTCCTACCCCTTAACTTATACAAATGTATCCATTAAACCCATAAGGATTCCTTACGCGTGAGAAGACACCAAATATGAGAGGTAATAAGAGCAGCATTAAAATTATCTACTTTCCTTTTTGTCATCACCATCATATGTATATATACCATAATAAAGTAAAAAAATAAAAAATAATTATAAATAAATGAATAAATAAAATGGTTCTAACAAGTTTAGATGTCTTTGATATATTAGACCCGTCGTGAATATTTTGACTCAACCCGAGTTTACTTATCCGAGTTTACTCTAGCTAGTATCCATAACCATATGGACCTTAATTGGTTTATTAGGCTAAGCATCCACGAAACAAATTCCTTGAGATTTTAACTTGTGGAGAACGAGAAATGATAGAGTCAATTATAAGTTTTATATACTTTCATGAACTTATGTGAGTTAATTATGAGCTTTTTCTCACATCACTTGTCAATAAATAATTGCATTAAATAAAGTTGTACGATTTGAAAAGTTACTTAGCTTCTTGCCCAAAATCGTTTAAAAGGTTGCTCGAGATTAATTAGAGTTCATAGCAAAGGCAGAACTTATTGAAGCGGGATGCGAAGATTGGCGTATCCAAAAAGGCCCTAACAAGGCATGAGGATATCCGAGTCCAAAAAGGCCCCCACAAGGCATGAGGATTCACTTTTTTTGCTAAAGATTCATTAATCCAAATCAATATGAAGGATCAAGACACACGACGAGAAGCAATTACTCCCCAAAAGATCATGGAGAAGTCTATCCAAAAAGACCCTAACAAGGTATGAGTATAAATAGATCCAAGTTCGAAAAGGAGGCGGATCGTTGTATATCAAAATTCTAAATAAAGACAAGGATAAATGAAGAAGTCGTGGTCAACGTTTGAAGCATCTCTCACTCCAAATGAAGATGTATACCAAAAATTAAGAGAAGACCATAATTTCAAGAACTTCTCTCAAGATTTGAAGTTTGAAGTCAATGCCAAATATCGGTCCAAGAAAGGTCTCAAATCGTGAAACGAGTTACGCCAAGATATGAACTTTATGAGGTTTCGAGAAGCCGTTTAAAAAGATTTTGTCCTTTAGCTAACTATTGATTAAATCGTCCTACTTTATTTTCGGCCTTAATAAATTATCGAAATAAGTAAAAAATGCATCCTCGTGATCATTTAAGACAAGAAAATAAAATACAAGAGATACACAGTAGGAATAAGGGGGTCTAAGTGAATAATTAAACCACATGAGTAAGTGTTAGTTTTACTAACTTGTAATTACAATGATCTCGTTTTTACGCTTGGCGTGGGGAACGTGAAACTTGAGGATGATTAATATTCATGACACCAAAAGCCCTAATTTAACTCTTAGATTTCTTTATAAGTTTCTTCCATCAAACAATTTTAAAGTTAATAAATTAATGAAATTGTTATATCTTTGAATAAAGTTTTTATCTTTTCATCGTACTTTAGTTTCTTTTATTGTAGTAGTAGTAGTATATCATAATAAAAGTCGAGATGGGTTAATTATGATGAAAAATGTAAATTTGTGCTTTAAAATTATGCATTGCCTGGGGACATTGCAATGGTCAAGTGTAGGGGATTTAATAAGTGTGTAAACACTTATCCTCTTACCACTTAAAACAATGAAAAACAAGACCAAAACGTGTATTAATATCTTTAATGTCGGAATTATGCGTAGTTTGTGTTCTTTTTGTGAAATAGGTACAAAAGATCAAAAGGAAAGAAAACACGGGATTTCACGGTCATTTATCGAAGATAAAGTCAAAGATAAAGTCAAGGAACCAAAAAGTGCCAAAAGAATGATGTTTAGAGGGCTAAAGATGAAGATTTGATGAAGATTTTACAACAAGGACCATTTTTGCCATTCTCCAAAGTCATCCACTAATAAACCACATTAAAGAGCATAAAATTACGAAGTCACCGGTCGCGACCTCGCGTCGTAACTCCTCACGGTTTGTTTTCTTATTTTTTAAAGTTTATTAAGTTTTTAAATTTAATAAATAAGTTTTTAATAATTAAATAATAAAATAATATAAATAATTTATTTTTGAAAATTAATAATAAAATAAAGTTTTTATATTAAATAATCTTCTTAATATTTTTATTTATTTATTATTATTATTATTATTATAATAACTTCACTTTATTAGAATAATAGGATTTTACAAAAAGTTAGTGGGAAGCCTAGATATTATTATTATTATTATTATTATTATTATTATTATTATTATTATTATTATTACATAAAACCTGGTCAAACAAGGCCAACTTGCCAGTCAAACCAAGCCAAGAAAGGGTCAAGTAATATATTCTGCATATATAAACTTAAAGGGCTGCCAGTCCAACTGGTAAGTCCCTTGTCCCTGAACCTAAAGACGCGAGTTCGAGTCTTGGGGTGGCTTTGGTTGGGGAATATATACCCAGTGCCACGTGGCACTCTCTGAGTGGTCCACGTGAGCACTCTATGAGTTGTCCACGTGGCAACAAGTTCAGACCAGTCCGAGCCAGACCGGACCCAGACCAGACCAGACCGGACCCGTTCCAGACCCGAACCAGACCCGGTTCAGACCCCGTTCAAACCGGTCCAGACCGGGTGACGTCAGCAATGACGTCAGCACCACGTGGTGGTGGCTGGCCAATGCCAGCGCGCCACGTGGCACTGACATTACTGTTCATTTGCAGGTGGCAAAGGCGGCGGTCAGTATGAGGTCAGAAAAAGCGGCGCTGACACGTCAGTCTGAGGTTGCAGGTGGCAGACGTGGCAGTGGCGGCGGCCACTCAGAAGGTGACACGTGGTGGCGGCGCCACCACATCAGTACGAGGTGGCACGGTGCAGAGTTGGCAGTGGCGGCTAGCCAATCATATGGCGACACGTGGCATTTCATTGATAACAAAGTTGGAAGGGCGTGTGTCAGCCAATCATATGCACAAGTTCCCACAAGCTTCTAGAAGAGACGGAGGAAACAAGAAGTATGGCCAGCTGTCTCCAATATTTCGTAACTTTCAAGCTAAGATAGATAGGAAAAAGAAAAATACCCCCATGTTGGCTGCCTATATAAAGGCCTCTCCCTTTATTTTTGACAAGTTTCTCCATATAGTTTTTCATATAGTTTTAAGTTGCATTTTTCTTTAAAAAATCTTGTACTAGTTAGATTTTTCCTAATAAATTAGATTTATATACAAGCTTATTTCAAGCTTATTGTTGCCTTATTTTCGTAGATCTAGCTTATTATTGGAGGAATTATTTAATTAGCTTTTTAGATTTTTTAAATCTCATATGTTCTAAGCTTAGGCTTACAACTTATTTATAAGCTAGCTTTTTATTTAAGTACTTTTAGTTTATATCTATTAAATTTTTTTATCTATTAGTTTTTAAGTATTAAAAATTAAAAATACTTTCATAAAACCAAAAAATAGTTAGATCTATTAGTTTTTTATATTGATTAGTTTAGCTCTATATGTTTTTAGTTTAAAAATCAAAGTATTTTATCCTTAAAAAATAGTTTAGATCTATTAGGTTTTTAAATAGATTAAGTAGATCTATAATTTTTAGCTTTAAAATTTAAAATACTTTTATAAAATATAAAAAATATTCTAGATCTATTAGTTTTATTTGAATCTCTTTATAGAATATTAACAGTTGTTTATTATTGTTCTAACCTCTTGTGTTTTTGTGATATTGGCGAATCGATTTATCAAGTTTGTTAGAGAGCTTAAGGTTGATTAATTTGGTTCGACTTTGATATGGTTGATTAATTTGGTTAGAGATTGATTTGGTTGGCCGTGTAGTTTACGGGCCGGGATACACTTAGTTTTTGTTTGATTTGGTTGGCTGTGTACTTTACGGGCCGCATTTTGTTAATGTTGTTGAGATTGTTGATGTCGTTTTTAGAGCGTTATCTTCGGACTATGGGTACCATAATTCTCTCCTTTTTATTTTTGTAGCTTAATCGTTTTAGTTTAATTAATTAGAGTTATAAAGTTTAAATTGTTTTTAAAAAAATTATATTTTTCATAAAAACCGGTTTAATTAGTTTTAGTTATTATTATTTTTTTAAAATAGAGATTTAAAAGTTTAACAATCAGATTTCATTTAGATAAGCTTATTATTAGTAAAAAGTTGAAACTTTTTTGTAATTATTAAGGTTATTAGTATATAAAGCTTTTAGCTTTATCATCTTAAAAGATTAATAAGCTTAAAATGTTGAAGCTTTATGCTTTATTTTTAGGTTTATTTCATTTTTTGTCACTTTTATTTGCTAATACGTGCTTGCATTAGATTAATTTCGCATTTAGATTTATTATTACTTTTAATTATACTTTATTTTTATTGCATTTAGATCTAAATTTGTAGTTTAATTTTATTTTGCATTTTAGATTAATTTTATGTGAACTATTTGCGCTTTTATTTTTTATATATTCCTTAGCCTACATATTTTCCCCATTTTTAGTTTAAATAGACATAGATTACCAAACAATTATTATTAACCAAGAACAATTAATCTTGTGATAAATTTGTTAATCAATTCGAGTCGAGTCGAGGAAAACGATATACTAAAAAATGATGTATTAGTACATAAACCTTAATTGCTCAAACAAGTACTCTTGCCCTTTGGTCTTGTTTTATTCGTCTCCTAGAGAAGTCAAGGGGACTTGGGATGTCCAAAATAGTTATGTTTTAATGCTTATGTTGTACACTTTAGGTAGATGGTATGTGTAGCATATAAAAGGTTCTAAATGAGTTTAGGTGTAGTTTATATAGTATTAGGCTGGTTTTGATGTTTAAAAGGATTTTGTGTTTGATTTTGATAAGCTTGTAAGATTACAAATGATCTAGGTAAGGTAATGTGAGTGTAGGTTTAGTTCAAAGGTGATTTGGTTAAGTTTTAGGGTTTGTGGTGAAAGTATAAGTAGTAGTTAATAAACGTATAGTTTTAGTGAAATAAAAGTAGGACACTCATTAATGTATAATTAAATTGATAAGTGTAAAGTTAAAATGTGAAATGTTGGCTTTCATTGACTCATAGAGTCATTTAAAGTGTATAGAAAATATATAAACATATTTTGTAGTGAATGTAAGTACTTGGTAAATATTATTAACTGTGATCATGGTTTTAGACTTTATAAAATCTAAAATGATGTATGCATAAGCTCATGTGATCTAGGTGACTTAATAGTCGTCTAAGTGATCGATTCTATAGTTGTATGCTCATATAAAATGTAGTCATACATAATGTTCCCGTGATCCCATAACTGAATACTCACAATCATGATAAAATGTTCATAGTTTAATTGGCCAAGGGATTGAGTATTCACAATCATGTTATAGTATATAAATAATTCTCGTGTTCAATGTGTGAATACTCATGCATGATGCAAGTGATAATATGAAGTTTTCATGCAAAGGTGGTAATGTATAATATAACTCATAAGATGACGTGTACAATGATGACATTACAAAACATGAAAACCACAGGTTTTACAACTCTATCCCGTTATTTTAGCTTTTTTCCTCAAAGCTTAAAGCGACGTTACTGCTCAGGTGAACAGGTGTGGGTTCTTAGCTCTAAATTAGTCTTCACGTTCCCAAGTGAACTCATGACCTCGCCTTGAGTTCCAATGTATCTTATCTAGCGGAATTTGGCTGTGTTTCAGCTTCTTGACTACTCTCTCCATGACCTCTACTGGTTCTTCGGTAAATTAGAGTTTGTCATCGAATTGGACTCCCTCCAATGGCATGGCTAACGGCTCCTTCGCATAGCACTTCTTTAAGTTTGAAACGTGAAAGGTAGAGTGTACTGTAAAACCCGCATGTTTTTACCATGAATAGTAACCTTAAGATCGTACGTACTAGATTAAAACTTTCCTTTTATAGTACGATTACGTTTACGTGTTAGGATATTACGTATTATGTACGTGTTAGTACACAATAAGTACTTACTACGCACGAACACGCAATAATTATTTGACAATAATTTATCACGAACATGCGATCATGAAATCACGAACGTAATTAAATCACGAACTATTATTAATTATACATATATATTTATTACGAGCGTAAATAAATATATTAGGTCACGGTAATTATTTAACGAGAACACACAAAACGCGAACACAAATAAACACGAACAAACACGTAAAACACGAACACGAGAACACACTTATTAATTAGACACGGAGAACATTCGGGTTACCCCTTGTGGGCCCCATTACCACGAAATTAAGGAGGGAGGATGGGCTTAGCCCATCAATGTTTACTAAAAGGAGGTTAAGGAAAATTACACTACTCATTTTTTTCTACAAAAGAATTTTACAGAAACCTAAAATCCTCCTCCTCCTTATTTTTCTCTTTTTGGCCGCCACCTTCAAACACACCAAAAGGGGTGTTTGTTAATCTTGGATCTTGGAATTGTTGATGGTGTTCGTGTTTGTTCTTCATTCTTTTGATCCACGTAATCGGTAAATCCTTTTAAACCTTTTTTTCTTTTGATTTGATCTTTTATTAATTAAGAACATGTTATGTTTTTTTTATAAAACCTAATTATATCATAGATCTAACATGAATTGGGATTTAAATAAAATCAAAAGTAATGTTTTAAGGGGTGTTTGTTTTGACCGCAGCCTACACCGAACCCGAGGGGGTTTCGGTTTAGCCATCCGACCACCACCGAGACTATATGGTCCCGGTTGGTTGGTGTGGGTCCCACGGCAGCCCCAAGACAAGGGTAACCCCGACTTGGTTCGGGGTATGGTGTCGATTTCATGTCCGGTTCATGGTTCTTAGTCAAGATCCGGTTCATGGTGTATGTTTATTTTTTTTTATTTTTATGATCTTATGTTAAAAATTAAATTAATAACATGACATGATTATTTTAATAACATGACTTAGGTTATTTTAATTATTGATAAACATGAAATTATTAACCCAAGTATTTTTCATATTTTAGACTTATAAATTAATTAATTATTTAAAAACCATGGTTATAATTAATTAATTAACATGACTTAGGTTACATTATTAATAAATAATAATACATGTTTTAACCTAAGTATTTAACTTTATTTAATTAAAAACATGTTATACTTTAATTAAATATTTTAACCTATAGTTTATTTTAATTACATGAAATAATTAATAAACTATACATTATATCATATGACTTAGAAAATAATCCTGAAAACACTTAGGCTTATATACTTAGCTTATTTAACTAACTTATTTCTAATTATGGAAACTTTCTATTTTTAGAAACTTAACTAAATAAGGCAGCTAATCTATTTATGGAAACTATCTATTTTTAGAAACTTATTTATTTCAGGCAGCTAACCTATTTATGGAAACTTATTTAATTAAGGCAGCTGATCTATTTATGGAAACTTTCTGTTTTTAGAAACTTATCTATTTTAAGCAGTAACTCTATTTTTGGAAACTTTCTATTTTTGGAAACTTTCTATTTTTGGAAACTTCCTATTTTTGGTAACTTTCTATTTTTGGAAACTTCCTATTTTTTAAAACTTTCTATTTTAGGAAACCTGCTATTTTTGGAAAGTTACTTATTATTACACAATAAGTATAATAATACATGAAATACTAGAAATACTTAATCAGAGTAAACAGAATATAAGATAAACACAGTTTAAGGCTTTAAACAGTAAAACATGATATGAACATATAAAATAAGCTAAGACATGACATAAAACCAGTTACGTATTTAGTAAGCAGATACTTATTCATGTATGTATTTATGTAGCATTAGTGATACGGAAGTAGGATTCCTCTCAGTTCATCTTCTTCGTTCACTGGACATAAGGTACGGATTCCCGTCCTTTCAGTATGGACATTCTTTCCTTATTAGGATTCCCCGTATGCAGCCAACTGTTTTCCCATAGTATAAGTTACGTGTTTGATTGCTTATGTTTAATTAAGAATACCTATAGCCATATACATGCATGACCAGTTTCACCTAGTTATGGAGGTACCATAACCATAACATTAGAGGCACTGATGTTATGACTTCACCACGGCGGAGTGATTGCTCGTGACGTCCCTTCAGCTTTTGGCCATCTATATTATATTTATCATGTGGGGCTATGGGTGCATCCTAGTTACATGTTTTCAGTCAGGATTTCATGGTGAATGTGGTGTGTGCCTTACATCCTTCACAAGGAGCTGATCCCTCCTACCCAAAAACCAGTATATTAAATTAGAGGCAGCCCCTCTAATTTGTATGATGAGGTCACCCCTCCAAGTATTCATGCACGGTGGATTTTCATGACCTATATTGGCTAATGGTGAAATGTATGTTAAACAGTTTTCATAAGATAAACATAAGGCTTTTCAAACTATAAAACCAGTTTTTATGAACATGTTCCAGGTTTTCCAGGACTTATACATTTCCGCTGTTATTAAGTCTTTATCATGTTTTACTCATTTATACTATGTCTATATCCGTGCACTGAGCATTTTTCTCAGCCGTTACTTTCCTTTCCATGTCCCAAAACGGTAGGTACCCTAGGAAAGACTCGAGCATTTGGAGGACGTGTATAGGATGGAAGCTGCTAGAGACTTCTTTTCCTTTTTTGCCTTCATATACTTATACTTGTTTAGTCTTTCATTCATTTCTTTTGCTTTATTATGTTTTGGGCTTATGTTTGGGAACCGATGTGTGATTCTGGTTATCCCTATGGTCATGTAATGTTTTATACATTTATCCTTGTATACTTTGATGACACGCCATAATCACGCGTGACATTCCATTTATCAAAATGGGGTGTTACAATTATGGTATCAGAGCCAAGGGTTCGACCTGTAGGCTCTAAAACTCGACCTATGACTAGTGGGTAGTCACCAGGAGCTTCCTAAGCCAACGTTTGTCATTCTACGTATTGACGTTTTCAGCGCATTGTTGTTTTAACCATGATGTTTTCAGCACCTTGAGGTTTTAACCTTGATGTTTTCATCGATATTGTTTTACTAATATGGATGGACAACCGCATTCATGTTTAGTTATGTGTCATTGTTTCATGCATAATGTTCCTCGTGAACTGTGGCGATGTGGACTGAACCCCAGTAGTTCATAATTTGTCACATAAAATTTTTTTCTGATAAGTTTTGACAAACGAGTTTCATTCATTTATGTTTCATGTATCATTGTTGCAGGGATTATGACTAAGTAATGGTTGGTACAAGACTGGCCCTATTAAGTCGCATGTGCTTTTATCGAAACTTTTAACATTGGGACCGACCCATAGGCGTCCCCTCGCCATGTCTTTTGTTTTGGGACCGACCCATAGGCGTCCCCTCGCACATATAAAAGGTTTTTATGAACTACATTACGCATTCATGCACTGTTTTCATGCATAAAATTTTTCTCATGATTTAAATTGGCATAAATTTTTCTCATGTCCCCTCTTAAGTTACTATGTTTTTATGTCAAGTATGTTTTCATACTGTCATGGTTAACTTCGGTTTCATGCTGATTATGTTATACACTTCTTCATGATAGATGGTTTCATGTTTCTTCATGATAATTCTGTCTTCATGTTGATTATGTCTTACACCTCTTTTGTTATTTACGCTGTCCTGCAAAACATTGTTAGATTTCATTGAATCCTGCTTTCATGATAGTCATGGTTGGTTTTCATTGATCATGCTGTCAGGAAAATCATCGTTGAATTTTGGGTAACCACACTTTAACGTTTCCATTACAACCAGAATGATGTCTATGCTAATACTGCCAGGTTATCATGATGGTTTCCTAACTGTTTAACCGATATACTTTCCTTAAATCATGATAAATGATCGACCCCATACCGATCATTTCATGTGCATTCCACGTGTACTCCACGTACCGTATTTCATGTGTATTACACGTACCTTAATCCATGTATATTCCACTTGCAATACTTCACGAGTATTAGCTAGTCGATTCTGAATCACCTCAGGCGTATTTTTCTGTTGCTAATATTCTACAAGATTGCTGATGCCGCTCATAACTTGGAGATGTTACTAAAGGTTGATGCTGCTGACGTTCGGAGACGCTACGAGATGCGGATGCTGTTCACAACCTGGAGATCCTACTAGACGAAGACAAAGGCGTCGGAGCAAAGCAATTGGACGAGAAGATGCTTCACCATCAGACAATTTCCATCAATCATTGTCCCTAATTCTTAGTTACATGTCACACGTCATTCGGCTGTCATTTCAGCCATATGAGTGCAAACCGATACGAGCCGGCCACTCAGCTGAATAGTTACATGAATCACGGTCATGAGAATGACCGTCATGGAACTGACAGACAGGACGATAGTAACCACTACTATGACAGAAACTATCCTAGAAATTGCAACCGAGGCTCCAGCCGCGGATGTGATCAGACATACAAAGGATCAGTAATTCTATTGTGATTCTATTGTTTTACGTCTCGAGACACATGTCAAGACATCAGTCAAGACACATGTCTCACGTATACTTTCTGAAGACACATGTCAAGACATCAGTCAAGACACATGTCTCACGTATACTTTCTAAAGACACATGTCAAGACATCGCTCAAGACATATGTCATGCTTATAGTTCCAAGACACGAGTCAAGACACATGACTCACGTGCAACTATGGAACATTTATAAGAATTTCAGGGTACCCTCCAAGGGTATATACATTTTGTTGTACCATGTATTAATCAGGCCACAATAATTTCAATACCATTATCGGCGCATCAGTGAGAACTGTCACGTTGGTGATGTCACTTTTATTTCTTTCACCATATTTCTTATGATTCATGACCATGAAGGACGCCTTTCGTATTCCCACGTATACGAAGGTTTTCCTTCAGCTTAATGATGAGATCCAAGCTGCTAACGCATTTCCTCGGACAGACACGAGAGGAATTTTATCCTAATTATGGACTATGAACAGCACACCATGCTACGATTCATAATTTTGTACAGTAATGTTCAGGCTCCTGAATACATTCAGCTTGATTTTCCAACAGGAAAATCTGTACAAGTTATCTATGCTTACAAGCATGTGCGTTGTTAGCCATGGTCGCTAAAATTTTCTAGCTGTCAGTAAGACACGACTACTTAAGTCCTTTTACGCATAGCCAGTTGATTTTTCCAAAATCTTCCTATACATTCCAGAGGAACCTACAAGGAGAAGGATGGTACCATGAGATTATGTGTCGACTATCGTCGATTTAAACAAATCACCATTCATGACCGTTATTCTCCTCCACGTATTGACAACAGGTCCAATCGACCTTATAGTGTTAATCACTTTTCCAAGATCGAACTCATGATCATGCTGCCAACAGTGATGAGTGAAAGAGCAGGACATGTCCATGACTGCTATTCGTACATGACTCGGTCATGCTAGATTTATGATTTTGAGTTAGTCTCATCAATGCTCCAACGGCATTATAAGAATGAGTTTCCATGAACTCATAGTAAATTCATTAGTGTTTTCATTAAGGATAACCTGATTTCCATCTAAGCCTAGAGAAGAACAGGAAGACCATATCTGCACTGTGTTGCAAATTCTATGACAAGAGAAATTTCACCCTGGAAATTTCCAATATCAATTCTGGTTGATTACAGTGACACGCTGGATCACATGGATTTGCATGGTTAATCTTACCATGACTCAACTTATGCGTAAATGAGATAACCCTACATTACATTAGGTGTTACAGGAAATCCTACGCTAAGAGAAGTTTAGATTCATAGACTCAGAGTTTCGCAAACTCCTATGTATCAGGTTCGATGAAGCAAGATACAGTTACATTCATATCTTCATACCTGTCATACAAACAGGCTAAGATAGGACACCAACAGACTGGGATGTTTTCATCATCTGAAATTGTAAATTGAAATGGGACAAGATCTCCACGGATTTTGGTTACCAGTTTAACGCAAACTCAGAAGAAGCATGATGCTATCGGGGTTATTGCAAACAGTTTGATCAAGTCTGCAGAATCCTTACATCCGCAAGGATTTCAGAACCAACATATTGATCGGGCATGTTCAAGCCAAGGCTCATCCGATCACTTGGAAATCCCTCAGTTATCGGGTCAGACAAAGATTCGCAATTGTGCTCCTTATTTACTTCACGTCTTCATTCTAATTCCACGACTTGCTTTCGCGCTCGCGTTCATGACACTATTCACGTTCATGATCGTATATGGGCTTACGATTTTACGTTCATTTTGTTCTGGGAAGTTTTGCAAGAACTTGAGAGACCAGACCCAAGTTTAGTATAACTCTCCATCATCAGATAGACGTTTCACGTCATATTCCACGTCTCACCTTGTAGCGTTTGGCGTTACCGCCATTATATTCTATGATCACGATATGTTTCACATGTCATGTTCATTCCACGTTCCTCATATCATGATCAAAATATGTTACACGTATCATGGATCACGATATGTTTACTCATACTACACTCGCCATATCTCCACGTAGCACGTTCAAAATTTTTCACGTATCACGTTCAAAAATTTTCACGTACTACGTTTCTTTATGTCTCGCGCATCGTTTCTAATTAACAGTTAAGTCAGATTGTCTTTCATCGTAACGTTTCAGTTACTCTTACACGATTAATTCTTATTCCCTCGATCGAATGTAGGGATCTACCTTACGTTGATAACCAAGAACTTCTTCGTATTCCAAGTCAAGGTCAGGAGGACCACGACTTATCATTCGTGTCAAGATCTTATGAAGGAACCGTTCCAAGAGGGAAGCCACTTGGAAACGGACAAGTTCATCCGGACTTCTTATCCGTTTTTCTCTTATCGATTAGATATGTCCTTTCAGTCACGTCACGATCCATGTCTTTCAAGACATGTCACGTTCCACGTTCCCTTCTACCATGTCACCTTCATTTCCGTTATTTTGCATACCTTTCCAGTCTGATTCGGGTATGTTTCGCTTCCAGTTACGTTATCTGTAATTCGGGGACGAATTATTCTTTTTAGGGGGGAAGAGTTGTAAAACCCGCATGCTTTTACCATGAATAGTACCCTTAAGATCGTACGTACTAGATTAAAACTTTCCTTTTATAGTACGATTACGTTTACGTGTTAGGATATTACGTATTATGTACGTGTCAGTACACGATAAGTATTTACTACGCACGAACACGCAATAATTATTTGACAATAATTAATCACGAACATGCGATCATGAAATCACGAACGTAATTAAATCACGAACTATTATTAATTATACATATATATTTATTACGAGCGTAAATAAATATATTAGGTCACGGTAATTATTTAACGAGAACACACAAAACGCGAACACAAATAAACACGAACAAACACGTAAAACACGAACACGAGAACACACTTATTAATTAGACACGAAAAACATTCGGGTTACCCCTTGTGGGTCCCATTACCACGAAATTAAGGAGGGAGGATGGGCTTAGCCCATCAATTTTTACTAAAAGGAGGTTAAGGAAAATTACACTACTCATTTTTTTCTACAGAAGAATTTTACAGAAACCTAAAATCCTCCTCCTCCTTCTTTTTCTCTTTTTGGCCGCCACCTTCAAACACACCAAAAGGGGTGTTTGTTGATCTTGGATCTTGGATCTTGGAATTGTTGATGGTGTTCGTGTTTGTTCTTCATTCTTTTGATCCACGTAATCGGTAATTCCTTTTAAACCTTTTTTTCTTTTGATTTGATCTTTTATTAATTAAGAACATGTTATGTTTTTTTATAAAACCTAATTAGATCATAGATCTAACATGAATTGGGATTTAAATAAAATCAAAAGTAATGTTTTAAGGGGTGTTTGTTTTGGCCGCAGCCTACACCGAACTCGAGGGGGTTTCGGTTTGGCCATCCGACCACCACCGAGACCATATGGTCCCGGTTGGTTGGTGTGGGTCCCACGGCAGCCCCAAGACAAGGGTAACCCCGACTTGGTTCGGGGTATGGTGTCGATTTCATGTCTGGTTCATGGTTCTTAGTCAAGATCTGGTTCATGGTGTATGTTTAGTTTTTTTTATTTTTATGATCTTATGTTAAAAATTAAATTAATAACATGACATGATTAATTTAATAACATGAATTAGGTTATTTTAATTATTGATAATCATGAAATTATTAACCTAAGTATTTTTCATATTTTAGACTTATAAATTAATTAATTATTTAAAAACCATGGTTATAATTAATTAATTAACATGACTTAGGTTATATTATTAATAAATAATAATACATGTTTTAACCTAAGTATTTAACTTTATTTAGTTAAAAACATGTTATACTTTAATTAAATATTTTAACCTATAGTTTATTTTAATTACATGAAATAATTAATAAACAATACATTATATCATATGACTTAGAAAATAATCATGAAAACACTTAGGCTTATATACTTAGCTTATTTAACCAACTTATTTCTAATTATGGAAACTTTATATTTTTAGAAACATAATTAAATAAGGCAGCTAATCTATTTATGGAAACTATCTATTTTTAGAAACTTATTTATTTCAAGCAGCTAATCTATTTATGGAAACTTATTTAATTAAGGCAGCTGATCTATTTATGGAAACTTTCTATTTTTAGAAACTTATCTATTTTAAGCAGTAACTCTATTTTTGGAAACTTTCTATTTTTGGAAACTTTTTGTTTTTGGAAACATTCTTTTTTTGGAACTTTCTATTTTTGGAAACTTTCTATTTTTGGTAACTTTTTATTTTTGGAAACTTTCTATTTTTGGAAACTTTCTATTTTAGGAAACCTGCTATTTTTGGAAAGTTACTTATTATTACACAATATGTATAATAATACATGAAATACCAGAAATACTTAATCAAAGTAAACAAAATATAAGATAAACACAGTTTAAGGCTTTAAACAGTAAAACATGATATGAACATATAAAATAAGCTAAGACATGACATAAAACCAGTTACGTATTTAGTAAGCAGATACTTATTCATGTATGTATTTATGTAGCATTAGTGATACGGGAGTAGGATTCCTCTCAGTTCATCTTCTTCGTTCACTGGACATAAGGTACGGACTCCCGTCCTTTCAGTATGGACATTCTTTCCTTATTAGGATTCCCCGTATGCAGCCAACTGTTTTCCCGTAGTATAAGTTACGTGTTTGATTGCTTATGTTTAATGAATACCTATAGCCATATACATGCATGACCAGTTTCACCTAGTTATGGAGGTACCATAACCATAACATTAGAGGCACTGATGTTATGACTTCACCATGGTGGAGTGATTGCTCGTGGCGTCCCTTCAGCTTTTGGCCATCTATATTATATTTATCATGTGGGGCGTATGGGTGCATCTTAGTTACATGTTTTCAGTCAGGATTTCATGGTGAATGTGGTGTGTGCCTTGCATCCTTCACAAGGAGCTGATCCCTCCTACCCAAAAACCAGTATATTAAATTAGAGGCAGCCCCTCTAATTTGCATGATGAGGTCACCCCTCCAAGTATTCATGCACGGTGGATTTCATGACCTATATTGGCTAATGGTAAAATTATGTTAAACAGTTGTCATAAGATAAACATAAGGCTTTTCAAACTATAAAACCGGTTTTTATGAACATGTTCCAGGTTTTCCAGGACTTATACATTTCCGCTGCTATTAAGTCGTTATCATGTTTTCGTCATTTATACTATGTCTATATCCGTGCACTGAGCGTTTTGCTCAGCTGTTACTTCCTTTCCATGTCCCAAAACGGCAGGTACCCTAGGAAAGACTCGAGCATTTGGAGGACGTGCATAGGATGGAAGCTGCTAGAGACTTCTTTTCCTTTTTTGCCTTCATATACTTATACTTGTTTAGTCTTTCATTCATTTATTTTGCTTTATTATGTTTTGGGCTTATGTTTGGGAACCGATGTTTGATTCCGGTTATCCCTATGGTCATGTAATGTTTTATACATTTATCCTTGTATGCTTTGATGACACGCCATAATCACGCGTGACATTCCATTTATCAAAATGGGGTGTTACATGTACTCGGCTCAATTGCTGGGGTAACTCTAGACGATAGGCCACTTCACCAATTCTGGCAATCACTATTAAAGGTCCTACGTATCGTGGATTTAGCTTACCATGTTTCCCAAAACGTACAACACCCTTCCAAGGTGATACCTTAAGCAAACACAGTCACCTATTTCAAATTGCATAGGTTTCCGTTTCCGATCTGCGTAGCTCTTCTTTTTTTCTTGTGTAGCTTGAATTCTTTGCTTGATGAGAGTGATCTTCTCTGTTGTCTCTTAGATTAGTTCGGGTCTAGTAAGCTGAAATTCCCCTACCTCTGCCCAACATATGGGTGATCTATACTTGTGACCATAGAGAGCCTCAAATGGTGTGGCTTTGATGTTGGCATGGTAGCTATTGTTGTAGGAGAATTCAACTTAAGGAATATGTTCGACCTATCCTTTCCCAAAGTCGATCACACATGCCCTCAGCATGTCTTCCAAAGTTTGGATCGTTCTTTCACTCTAACCATCAGTCTGAGGGTGTAATACTCATATCCAGGTTTGTACCTAAATCTCGTTGAAAAGCTTTCCAAAAGTTTGACGTGAATCTACCGTCTCGATCACAAATTATTGAGACGGGTATTCCATGTCTCGTCACAACTTACTTTAGGTACAGTCTTGCTAGTTTGTTTAGAGAGTCATTTCTCTTATGGGTAGAAAATGGGCAGACTTGGTGAGTCGGTCGACGATTACCCAATAGTATCGTACCCATGAGATGAGGTGGGAAGTTTGGTGATGAAATCCATCGTGATGTTGTCCCATTTCCAATTTGGGATTTCAGGTTGGATCAGTAGTCCTGACAGTCTCTGGTGCTCAGTCTTTACTCTAGCACATGTTAAACACTTCTTCACATAAGTGGCGATGTCTGCCTTCATGTTCGGCCACCCATATAACTTCCTCATATCCTGATACATCTTTTCAGATCCTGGATGTATGGAGTATTTGGACTTATGAGACTCGTGCATGATCACGCTCCTTAAGTCTCCGTAACATGGTAACCAGCTTCTCCCGTACAAACACAACGTTCCATCTGCTCTTGGTTCTAGCTTTTCCTTTGTAAGGTCTGTTCTAAGCATTCCTCCTACGTCTTCCTTCTCAATGTTTTCTGGTTTTTGAGCTTGTATCTGAGCCTCCAATACCTGCTTGGTTAGGTCAAAGCTAATCGTCATAACCAAGGTTCAGACTCTCATGGGAGGACCAGTTCCCTTGCGGCTTAGTGCGTCTACGACCACATTGGCTTTACCGGAGTGGTATTTGATGTCATAATCGTAGTCGCTAAGCAATTCTATCCAACGGCGTTGTCTCATGTTCAGCTCCTTTTGATCTAGAATGTGTTGCAAACTTTTGTGGTCGGTATGTGCAGTACATTTTGTTCCGTATAAATAGTGCCTCCAGATCTTTAAGGCAAAAACTACAGATCCAAGCTCTAGATCATGAGTAGAGTAATTCTGCTCGTGCTTTTTCAGTTTTCTTGAAGCATAAGCACTTTCTTTCTTCCTCTGCATCTGTACAACACCTAAGCCTTTGTGTGAGGCATCATAGTAGACAACGAAATCCTCGTTGCATTCTGGCAAGGCTAGAATAGGTGCGCTGCACAACTTCTGTTTAGTGGTTTGGAATGCTAGTTCTTCTTTCTCTCCCCACTCGAATTTTACGCCTTTCTGAGTGAGCTTCGTCATAGACTTGGATATCTTGGAGAATCCTTCTATAAATCTCTGGTAGTATCCGGAAAGACCTAGAAATTGGGGAATCTCTTTCGGTGATGTAGGTGGTGCTCAATCCTTTACGGATTCGACTTTTGTGGGATCTACTTGAATACCACCGCTATCAATCACATGACCAAGGAAATGAACCTTAGGAATCCAAAAATCACATATGGAGAATTTTGCGTACAACTTTTCTTCCTTAAGTAGTTTCAGTACTTGAGCAAGGTGCTCTTCATGTTCTAGTTCATTCTTGGAATAAATGAGTATGTTGTCGATGAATACGATCACAAATTTATCTAGATACGGTCTACACACTCGATTCATGAGGTCCATGAATATTGCTGGTGCGTTGGTTAGTCCAAAGGGCATAACCTGAATTTCGTAATGACCATAGCGAGTTCTGAAGGCTGTTTTTGGAATGTCTTCTTCCCTGACCTTCAACTGATGGTATCCAGATCTTAAATCGATCATGAAATACACACTTGATCCTTGGATTTGATCAAATAGGTCATCGATTTGAGGAAGTGGATAACGATTTTTCACAGTTAACTTATTCAGTTCCCTGTAATCAATGCACATCCGGAAAGAACCGTCTTTCGTTTTGACGAATAGTACTGGGGCTCCCGAAGGTGAGGAACTGGGTCTAATAAGGTGCTTTAGCTACAGGTGCAGCTCCTGGTATCAAGTCAATATGGAATTCTACTTGACGAGTTGGTGGTAAACCACGTAAGTCGTCTGGGAAAACTTCTGGATAATCGCGGACAATTGGCACGTCCTTGATTTGTTTCTTCTCTGGCTTGTCTTCTTCGTTCGTTTTAGAAATATGTGCTAAGAAGATATTGCATCATCTCAGTAGATATTTCTGGATTTTGGTACATGAGATAACACTCAGTATGGTGTCAGTCCTGTCTTTGTTTCCTTCTCCTCGGATAATTAAGTCTTCTTCTCCCCAAGTTATACGGACTAGCTTCTCATCACACACAATAGTCGCGTGATATTTTGCTAAACAGTCCATACCAATGATAACGTCAAAACTACCAAGGTTTACTGAGATTAAATGAATATCGAAGGGATGTTTCAGAAGATTTAAGGTACAACCACTTAAGATAGAATCGGTTTCGATGACTTTACTGTCGGCTAATTCGACTATGTAACAATTATCTAACTTGGTGGGAGTGATGTCTAATAAACTACTAAACTTGGTAGATATAAAACTCATATCAGCTCCGGTATCAAACAAAAGAGAGGCATATCGATTGTTTAGAAGAAACGTACCGGTAACCACATTAGAGTCAGGGTTGGTTCTGGCATCTCCTACGACATAAACTTTGGCCGGTACTCCTCCACCGTCCCCGTTCTTGTTTGCTCGCTTTCCGCACTCGGGTTTGATGTGTGCCGGGTCTCCACAACCATAGGAACGGACATCTCTTCGTCTCATATTCATTAATGGCGGCAGAAAAGAACTCCTTCTTTCTTGATTCGATCTATTATTCCCTGTTACTCTGAACACCTTATAACGATGTTGTTTTCTCATTTAATATTTGATTAATCTTGAGTTAACATAGTCCTTATTAGGTTGAAAGGTTTTTAGGGTTTATTAATCGGGTTTTTATTTTTTTCTGCATGCGATTAGTGAAAGTGTTGTTTCATTGTCTCTAGGTCGGTGTCGTGTGTGTTTGATCGCCATTATATATATTATGTGTGTGTCCACTTGTTTACCTGCACGACTTTCTCTATTTTGTTTTTTCCTTGTTATCGTAAATTAGGGTTAGGGTTTCTTGGTGTTCTTGTTATTAGGGTTTGTCTACTGTCATTGCTTATTAGGGTTTCAGATCTGGTATGGAACACTACGATTATGCTAAGATAGATGTAAGAGAGAAGGTTGCGGTTATCAATCGCATGCAGCCTTGTAATTTGGAAGTGATTTTGAAGATTTTTGGGGTGAAGTTGGGCACTATGAAGGAGGTTCGTGATTTTATGCATAATTTGAAGATGAATAAATTTGAAATCTGGTCCTTGGTGTCTAGTATTCGGTCACAAGAGATAGTGAATATGCTGTGTAGTTACGAAGCTTCATTGATCGCGAAGGAGGGGAATGATCAGACTAGGGTTTCGTTAAACCCTAACGCTGCCATGTTGGGTAATGTTACTATGCGTCAACCTGTTAGGGGTTCATACCCGTCGTTCGCGTACAGGATAAACTAGATGATTTTGTTAGCAAGTCTTCTCCTGTGGTGTCTAAATTTTTGGATGGGGATACTAGCTTGTCGCAGGCTGATGGAAACCCTATTATGGGTATGTATGTTCATGAGGGTGCGTCGTTTGTTGGTGACGATTTTGTGGGACGTAAGGAACAAGTAGGGATTTGTTCGTAGCAAGTTGATGAGTCTTTTTACACAAGTGGAAAAGGTATTTGAAGGGGTGGATATATCTATTCCGCGTCGGGTTGTTCAAAATGTGGGGAATCGATTTGAAAACACTCTATATGGATACTTCATTGGGAAACGTGAAGCTTTTCTTGTGGTTGAATACTATGTGAAGAATAATTGGGCAAAGTATGGTCTTAAGAGAATTATGCTTAATACAAAAGGTTTCTTCTTTTTCAAATTTGGTTCAATCACTGGATTGGAAAGTGTCCTTGAAGGTGGACCTTGGATGATTAGGAATAATCCGATTATTCTTAAGAGATGGACGATGAATACAAGTTTACTAAAGGAGGAATTAAGCCGTGTTCCGGTTTGGATTAATTTGCATGATGTTCCTTTAGAAATGTTTGATGAGGAAGCTATTAGTATTCTTGGATCTTATTTGGGGAAGCTGATAATGCTGGATACCTATACTAGTGCTATGTGTAAGGAGTCATGCGGCCGTAGCAGTTTTGCAAGATGTCTTATTGAGTTAGTTCCGAGGCTCCTCTACGTGAATCAATTAGTGTTTGTATTCCATTATTAGATGGTACGGGTTTGACGAAGGCTACTATTAAGGTGGAGTATGAATGGAAACCCCCTAGGTGTGATAAGTGTAAGATTTTTGGGCATTCTATTGAGGCGTGTCCGGCTATGGTGGTGGTTACTAAGGAAGCTGTAAATGTTAATGATGGTTTTCAGCAAGTGGTTAACAGGAAGAAAAAACTAATGCTAGTAATAAAGGGGGTGTTCAACCAGGTAAGAAGTTTGTGTATTCTTCGAAGGCTGATGGTAAGAATGTTAAGGGAAAATCTCATGTTCATAGACCTAATACGTCAACTGGTGGTCCAGGGAGGAATAGTGAGTTTTTGCATGGGTAGACTTCTAATTTGAATAGGCCGTTTGTGTCTAAGGCTGCTTCTTTACCACACGTTACTCTTATTGTGATTTCTAATCCCTATGATGCTTTATCTACTCTTAATAAGAAGGATAGTGTTACATCTAAGGTTACTGTTTCCGATGATGAGGAGGATGTGGAAAATGTTTATGATGAGACGGCAAATCATATGAATGATTCTCAATCAGGGGAAATCACTCTTGTTGTTAATGTTTTTAATTTTTATTATTGCTTCTTGGAATATACGGGGCTTGAACCAGTCCCCTAAGCAGAGAGAGGTTCGACGGGTGGTTAGTGAGAATAATTTAAGTGTCTGTGCTATTTTGGAGTCTCATGTTGATGTATCTATTGTTTATGATACATGTCGTAAGGTGTGTAGGAGATGGAAGTGGATTTCTAATGGTAGCTTGTGTACTAAAGGTTCTCTTATTATTGTTGGTTGGAATGATGATATGGTTGATGTTGGTGTTATGACTCAAACAGAACAGGTTATTCATTGTCAGATTAATACTCGGTCTTACCGGAAAACCATTTTCTGTTCTTTTGTATATGTTGCCAACTACTATGTGGATCGTCGTGTGTTATGGAATGATCTTGCTGCTCATGTTTATCTTATGTGTGTTAAGCCATGGGTTTTGATAGGTGATTTCAATGTTGCTCTTAATCTTGAAGATCACTCCTATGGTGGGTATGAGCTGTATATTGCTATGCGTGAATTTAAAGAATGTGTTCAAATCATGGAGGTTATGGATGTTAATGCTACTGAACTTCACTTCAAATGGAATCAAAAACCTCAGGGTGCCTGTGGTGTTCTTAAGAAGATTGACATGATTATGTCTAATATGGTTTTTATTGATGAGTTTCCGGGGTATCTTGGGGTGTTTCAGCCTTATCGTATATCGGATCATTCTCCGTGTGTTCTTCGTATTCCTAAGGTTAGTAGACCGAAGCCAAAACCTTTCAAATTCTCTAACTTTCTTGTTCATAAGGAAGGGTTTCATTCTGCTGTTCTGAATGGGTGGAATGTTAGTGTTTCGGGTTGTGATATGTATCGTTTGGTTAAACGTCTGAAACATCTTAAAGCGCCATTTCGCAAGCTACTTCATGAAAATGGTAATCTGCACGCGCGTGTGATTCGGACCAGGGATGAGCTTGACGTGGCTCAAAGGGCTCTTGATTTAAATTTATCAAATACTGATGTCCGTTAAGCTCATGCTCGGTGTCTTTTGGCGTTTAAAGAAGCGTCTCTTGATGAGGAAAGGTTTTTAAAACAGAAAGCTAAGGTTGAGTGGCTTGATGCAGGTGATTCTAATACAACTTATTTTCATAAAACTTTTAAGTGTTCTAATGCCCACAATAGGATTGATATGGTGCGAGACATGTCTAATGTGTTGTGTGAAGGGAATGATGTTGCGAATGCGTTTGTGGCACATTATGAGCAGTTTCTTGGTTTGGAGGGTTTTTCTATCCCTTTCGAATCACATGATTTGTTCTCTAATGTTATCGATGCGCAGCGTGCTTTGGATATGGTTCAGTTGGTGTCAGATGTTGAGATTAAGAATGCTCTGTTCTCGATGGGTGATGATAAAGCTCCTAGTCCGGATGGTTTTACGATTGCATTTTTTAAGAATGCCTGGATATTGTTGGTGGTGATGTTCCATGTGCTATTCGGGACTTCGTCACTAATGGTAAGTTGATTAAGGAAATAAATCATACCATTATTGCGCTTATTCAAAAGGTGACTGTTCAAAATAAGATCACGAATTATAGACCTATTTCTTGCTGTAATGTGATTTTCAAATGCATTACGAAGATTATTGCTAACCGCATTAAAGTGGTGTTGGGGGACTTGGTTAATATTAATCAATCTTCTTTTGTTCCGGGGCGTAGGATTTCAGATAATATATTACGTATAAAGGAATTAATGCGAAGTTATCATAGGAATATTGGACCTCCTCGTTGTGCATTC
This sequence comes from Glebionis coronaria, assembly GCA_025667525.1. Lineage (NCBI taxonomy): Eukaryota > Viridiplantae > Streptophyta > Magnoliopsida > Asterales > Asteraceae > Glebionis > Glebionis coronaria. The sequence goes on from CM046877.1 coordinate 358,782,950, forward strand.
AAAGTGGATATTCAAAAGCCCTATGATACTGTTGATTGGGGTTTTCTTAGGGTGATTCTGCTTGGGTTTGGCTTTCACACTACGATGGTTGAATGGATTTTGGAGTGCGTGACTACGACCTCGTATTCTATTTGTATTAATGGGAATCTCCATGGCTGGTTTAAGGGTAAGCGTGGGCTAAGACAGGGTGATCCCTTGTCACCTTATTTATTTACGTTGGTTATGGAAGTTTTGACTCTCCTGCTGCAGAGGCGTGTTCGTTTGGCGGAGGAGTTTCTGTATCATAATCATTGTAAGCACCAGCGTATTGTTAATCTATGTTTTTTAGATGATTTATTTATTATCGCTAGGGGGCATCTGGATTCAGTTCGCACCATCATGGATGCTATGGAGGAATTTAAAAAGGTGTCAGGTTTGGTTCCAAGTATTCCTAAGAGTACCGCTTTCTTCTGTAATGTTCCACCTGATGTGAAAGCTAGTATTATAGTTCTTATGCCGTTTGCGGAAGGCACATTGTGAGTGCGTTATCTTGGGGTTCCTCTTATCTCGTCTAGGATGCTTTATAGGGATTGCAAAGTCCTTGTTGAAAAATTGGAGAGTCGGGTCCAGGATTGGCGTAACAAATTTCTATCTACTGTAGGGAGACTTCAACTTGTTAAATATGTGCTATCATCTATGCACTTGTACTGGGCTTCAGTATTTATCCTGCCTCTTTGGATTGTTCATGATCTTGAGCAGCTTTTGAGGAATTTTTTATAGTGTCAAGGTGAGATGAAAAGGGGAGGGAAAAGGTGGCTTGGGATGATGTTTGCATTCCCCAAAGTGAGGGCGGTCTTGGTATTTGGAGGCTTGATGATTTTAATGCTGCTCTTATTACCTCTCATATTTGGTGTCTTCTCACGCATAAGGAATCCTTATGGGTTCAATGGATACATTCATATAAGTTAAGGGGTAGGAGCTTTTGGGATGTTCCTTGTATTGGTGATGTAAGTTGGGGTTGGCGTAAGCTTCTTCAGCTTAGGACATGTGTGCGGCTGTTTATTTGGTATAGGCTTCATTATGGTAAATCTGCGTCTATGTGGTTTGATAGGTGGGTTGCTGAATGTCCGTTACCGGATACTCTTACGGTACACAATGTTGTTAGGTCTGGTTTTACCCTTCATGATACTGTTTATGACTTGATTGAGAACACTTGCAAATGGCCGACTGATTGGGTGGATGGATTTCCTACTATAGTCTTTATCCCCGCCCCGCTCTGGATGAGGGGCGTTCGGATTCTCTAGTATGACGTGATGGTGGTGGTTCTTTGTAGTCATTTTTTGTGGCTCTGGCTTGGGATACGCTGTGAACCAGGCGCCAGGCTGTGGTATGGTACCATGTTGTTTGGTTCTCTCATTGTATTCCTCGAAACTCGTTGCATATATGGCTTGTTGTTAAGAAGAAACTGAAGACCCAGGATCGTTTGCGGTAATGGTATGTTGGGCCTGCCGTAGATTTAAGCCTACTTCGATGTCCTTTGTGTAAAGTCACTCCCGATTCTTATTCTTATTTGTTTTTTGAGTGCTCTTATTCTTCACAGGTTTGGACGCAAGTTAGGGTGCTTTGTGGTATGGATTATATTCCTCCTTGTTTGGATGATGTTTTGGAAATTCTTATACCAATATCTGAAGGAAAATCTACTACTAGTATTATTGCTCGTCTGGTTGTTGTGGCTACTGTATACTTTGTTTGGATGGAACGGAATGCTAGATTGTTCAAAGGGAAACAGCTTTCTATGGATAAACATGTTAGTATCATTACTTCTATTATTCGCCTCAAGCTTATTACTTTCAAATTCAAGAAGATGACTACACGGTCTTTGGCTATGTTGGATCGGTGGAGACTTTTGTCCTCAAGTGTTTCTCATGATGGGGGTACCGGGTAAGGGTTGTACTCTTTTTTCCTTTTCAGGGTTTTTCCCACAGGGTTTTTCTCAAAAGGGTTTTTTAAGGAGGCAGCCTTATCTGGATTCTTTACTTCCATTATGTTGTTGTTGGTGTTGTGGGGTGGTCTCCTGGTTCCAAGATTTCTTCTTATTGGAGTTTGCTAATGTTGTCTTTTACACTAGTTTTCGATTTGTACTGTTAGCTTAGTGTTGCTATGTTTATGGCCTGTCATAAGCACTTGTTGATCAAGCTTTTGGCTTGAGGTTAATACGGTACTTCAGCTGTATTCCATTTGTACTTAACATTGGTTTTTTTGGTTAATATATTTACCGGGGTAACTCCCTTTACCATTTCCACTAGTGGGATGGCGGTTTCCCTGCTGTCCATTTCCACAGAAGTTTTGACCACTCCCGTTATTGGGTCTAAAGTTGGTGCCAGTGTTGCTTCTATCAGCCAAAATGAAGGTATTGTTTGGTCCGAGTCTTCGGCAAGACGCGTCACGGTAATGGTGAAAATTGCACTTGGCACACTTGGGCTTGGTACCTACATATCGAGGTGGCTCTGAGGTAGTAGCACTATAAACCAGACCTAAGTTATATCTCTTGGGTGGCTGCGTCTGAGGAAGTTTTCATCGGCTTTCCTCTTGTTTTCAGTCTGCCTTTCCGCATGGTTACGACCTTGTTTGTCTATCAACTCTGTGGTGATGTCAATGGCAATCTCGACTGTTGTGGGTCGGGATGCGAGCACGCTGTCGTAAATGGATTCTAGGAGTCCACTAACATACTTCTCTATCATATCATTCATATCAAGAACTATTCTGGTGCACATTAAGGTCAGCTCTTGGAATTTCTGATTGTAAGCTGCAATGTCATGGTTCGTGCATTTGAGATTCCATAGTTCGATCTCTAGCTTCTTTAATTCCCCACAAGGACAATACTTCTCGGTAATCCTTTCCTTCAACACAGTCCAAGTCATCCCATAGGCATTGTCGTGCCCAAGGGTAGCAACCAAAGAATTCTACCAAGTGAGAGCAGTTTCTAGTAGAGTACAGGTAGCAAACTTCACCTTTTTTTCTTCCGTGCAGTCACTGATACGGAATACAGTCTCGGTCCTCTCGAACCATTACATTAGTTCAACCACCCCTTCTTTTCCCTTAAAGTAAGCGGGCTTACATTTCAAGAAGTCGGGTTAAGTACACCCTCTAGCAATCTTGTCGTTCCTCCCTGTGTTGGAGTTCTGACTGTCGTCTTGGTTCCTGCTGGGATGGGCTTCCCTAGCAGCCAAGGCGTCAGCTATGCCCTACCCGATGAGTACCCTGAGTTGGGCTTCTGAGATAGTGGGCGTGGCATTAGCTCCTGAGGGGTTTGATCGTATGTTTCTTGCAGCCATTTTCCTATAATATACAAGAATGAGATTTATTAGTTGATCAATATTGCATTTGTATCAATTACATGGAAATGTATATGCATGAAGTTTGTAACAAATTGGATAACTTGTAAAAATTTCACAATATAATATAAGCACAAGAGGGTAATAGAGCAACATAAGTACAAGTTATTTTTGGCGAACAACAATATCATACAAGTACAACCCATCTAAGACAGGAATACAACATGCCTGTCTAAAATAGTGGTACAGATGTTTTTGGTACAACAAAAGACAACCTACCTACTAGGGTTAGGTACTAAGAGATGGAAATACAACTAAAAGAACAAAAGATACAGTACATCAGTCCTAGATCATCAAAGCTAGGATGCAACCCAATACTTGTCATGATATACAAGATATCTAATCTAAACAAGGCTAGCTGAAACTGGAAAATGCTGGTACAACTAGGGCTACAGGTGCCTGAGTAGCATCCTACAAAGCGATCATGGCAGCACGGATGTCTGTGGTGTGGCGAAGAGCCTCTAGTAGCTGTGCCTGCCGAGCCGTATCTGCACTCCTGAGGTTGTCAGTCTCTGTAGTAGTCCCCTGATGACGAACTTCAGCTAAGTCGAAGAAAATCCATAGTGTATCCCCTAAGTCATGAGGGCGGTGTGTGTGTGTGATACTGTTGGCCCTCGAGGGAACGCTGTCGGAGATGAGATTTCTCCTCTAGCAACCACTGCAGGGTGTCCTGGACAGTCGCCCAAGTCCCATGTGTAGCATGCGACTCTTCCGCTACTGCCCAATAGAGAGAATCTAGTCTCTCCTGGAGCACTGAGCGTCCATAATGACCCGCTCGTAGAAAAGAATGAATAGTAGCTGAATCATATGCCTGTCTTGCAGCTAATGCGGCGATCTGTGCATGAACATGGTCGGATCCTGCCCTTCCCGCTACTAATCCCTCTCCTATCTCAAAGGTGGAGATAGGAATAGAGTCGCACCTCCTCTTGTGAGGTGGTAGGGCTCTAGTGGGATAGCAGTGAAGAGTAGAGAGTGGTGGAAGCGGTGTTAAGACGGGTACATTCTAATCTCCTTCCCCGATTGGGGTGTAGGGTGTCCTGGAAAGTCGCCCAAGTCCCATGTGTAGCATGCGACTCTGCCGCTACTGCCCAATAGTGAGAATCTAGTCTCTCATAGAGCACTGAGCGTCCATAATGACCCGCTCGTAGCAAAGAATGAATAGCATCTGAATCATAACCTATCTCGCAGCTAATTCGGTGATCTGTGCCTGAACAGGGTCGGGTCCTACCCTTCCCGCTACTGATCCCTCTCCCATCTCAAAGGTGGAGACAGGAGTATAGTCGCACCTCCTATTGCGAGGTGGTAGGGCTCTAGTGGGATAGCAGTGAAGAGTAGAGAGTGGTGGAAGCGGTGTTAAGACGGGTACAGTCTGATCTCCTTCCCCGATTGGGGAAGCAGGTACAACTAGTGGTATGGACGTGGTAGAATCTGATATGACAATAGCTCTAGTATTTTGATGATCTTAGGACTCGGTGTCTGATGATAGTCCGTGAAGTACTAAGGTCGGTGATGCTGGCGTAGCAGTAGTAGTCATGGGAGCGTCAATAGTGGGTACACGTGCCGGTGATGTCATGATAATCTGAAAATAATAGCATTTCAAAGTTGAGTAAGTATTAGCTTACATAATTAAAAAAAATTTCAAAAATGTATATGCGATGCTGTATATGTCTTTTAACATTGTAGGTTAAAATTACGTAGATACTTAGGTGATCATATAGCCAAAATCTATATATCAATGCACAGTTAGTTCACACAATATCTATGCTCTATATTATGTATGCCTAATCATATGGGTTCCCCAAAAACCAATTTTTCTTAAAACCGATTTTTAAATTCAGTTGTAGTTCAGTTATAAATTTTTATTATTTTAAAAATTTTAGATTTTGATCTGGTTCTCTATAACTATGCGCTCTGATTCCATTTCTGTAACACCCCAAAGTGGTCAAATGCAGCAGAATAGTACATGGGGTGTTACTTTGGTAGATCGATGACACACAGTATATAGAGCAATGATCATAAATGTCATTAAACATATTACATGAATTAAATTGTGCAGATTAAGTAAAATGTCTGAAAATCAACATTTATTATTGTTTGAAGTAATATCTCAGCCCGATGGTAAACATGATGCTTCCTATGATGCTGGAAATCCAAGTGCATATGAACTTGTTTATTTTCCTGAGAAAACATATAAAGTAAAATGTGGGGGTCAACATGAAGTTGGTGAATTCACAAGTTTAGTTTATAAATAAAAGTCATGATATGCAAAACACCACGAAAGTAGTAGAGCTCCAAGCTCAATACTATAGTAGTTCCTATTGCCCTGTAATAGAAGCTAGACAAGTGTTTAGAAGCCTATGTGGATTGTTCCTGACAAGTACCCCTTTAGTCCGACAATGTATATAAGTCTGGTAGCCTTGGCCGAGGCTACGTGAGAGCTATTCACGCAGACTGGGATTGTCAATCCCCAAATAGATCTATTTATAACATTTCGCGCTACACAATTAACTATTACAGTCCACGGGAATGGGGCAAACAATAGGCAGTAAGTAAGTTGTGGACCCGTGAAATGTTTGCATATACAATAATAAGTATGTTTTCTTCCACAGTTATAAAAGCTGTAAAAATATGAGGCCATGAACTCGCCTTATTGGTGATGCAGTAGTGATAAAGTCACTGAGTAGACTGGCACGGTATGATCACGAAATAGTAGAATTACCTAAGTAATTTATGTGGGTCTCAGTAAATGCACAAAGAAAATGCACATATAAATGCAGTTGATGAAAATGTATGATCACAAATTAATAAATTGTTACCATTTTTAAATGTTAAGTTATTAGTAAGTTATCGAAATATGTACACGTTCAGTTTATTAAAATGTATTTAACTTGTTTTAACTTTAACGGTATAACTAATTAAATAAATGATTTTATTTAATTATGACATGAAAATATAATGTTTCAGAAAAAGACCTAGAGTTTCAAATGTTCAAAATTAGTCCTCCGGTTTACACACGTCCCTTAATAAATCCTTTTAGTTTATTTAATTTAATTATTTATAATAAACTTAAGTTAAATTGCACTGAGGTTCTTGTAAAAAAGGGAAGTTTCCAAACAGCCCCTAGGGCTTGTAACATAATCGTTATATGGCAGAAAATACCCCTAGGGTTTCATTCGTTATGTTTTATTGCAAAGTTAGTCCTTTTCCGTTAACAGAGTTTCAAAACTGCCCCTAGGGCTTATATATCTTTCGAAAAATGACTAATCAGCCCCTATGGTTAGTAAATATTCGGTTAATTGCAAAGGAAGTCCCTAGGGCTTGCTTTAAGTTTAATAAATGGGATATATGGTCCTTGGAGTTTTGAAAATCAATAAAGGACACCAAGTAAATATCTATGGCTGGTTTAACTTACATAAAATGGCAATAATAGTCCTTGTGTTTTTATTTAAGTTTTGGCTGTGTTTAAAATACCCCTTAATCTTTCGGTAAAATACAAAATAGTCCATAGACTTTACAAAAGTCTCGAAAATCATTTAAGTGATTTTATAACTTTACAAAATAGACTCATACTTTCACATAGTTACATTTTTGGCACGAAAAGTTCATAAATAGTGTTTCAATGGCTTAATGGGCTTGCTAAGCCCAATAAGGGTTCGGTTCGTTTTAGGCTCTAGTGGGCTTAATCTTTGGGCTTATCTAAGCTTATGCAAATTATCTAAACACTTATTAATTTCCAAAATAAGCTAATTAACCTATTGGGCCTTAGTGGGCTTAAGTTTATACACGGCTTATAAATAAGCAGTGAGTAAGGGCTTATGATCTTATTGATTTTGTGGCTTATTCGATTATTTTTTAGGCTTGTTCATCTAGCTTATGTAGTTATAAGTTGGTTAGTTCATTTAGGATTAAGGAAAGGCTAATGCTCCTAGTTTTCTAGACTTATTCCTAGATTTAGGCAAGGATTATACTAGTGTATCTAGATCTAAAATTTAGGCATGTCTCTTATGTGAATAAATCAAGTCGTGGCTCATATATCTACCTAGGGTTCGAATTTATTAAGTGTTTTTACGTGTGCATGTTAGTCTAGTCAAGGTTTTCATATATTTACTAGTGTAAGTGTTCATGTCCAAATGTTTATGAGATTGTAAAAGAATGATAATCAGAATGAAGGTTGAAAACACTTACTTGTTGATGAGGTTGGTTACTAATTAAGAAACTAGCTAGGAGATCCTTGAACTACAAAGACCTATGCGAATGTTTGTTTACCCGTGACCTAAGATTGCTTGCTTTGCCTTGTTACCGAAGATTTGTGTAGTAGCAATGAATTCTAACACTAAATGAGTCTTGAGACAAAGATTTGGGATAGTAAATGAAGTGTGATTGTGTTTTTGTGAGTGTGTTTATTCAATCCAAGAGTGAGAGTGTGTAAGTGGAGTGAATGAGTTTTTGTTAGGGTTATAATCAAGTGAGGGTGTGATTGTTGTGTGGTTCGGCTTGTTACACGCTATAGAGAGAGAGAGAGAGAGAGAGAGAGAGAGAGAGAGAGAGAGAGAGAGAGAGAGGAGAGAGAGAGAGAGAGAGAGAGAGAGAGAGAGAGAGAGAGAGAGAGAGAGAGAGGAGAGAGAGAGAGAGAGAGGAGAGAGAGAGAGAGAGAGAGAGAGAGAGAGAGAGAGAGAGAGAGAGAGAGAGAGAGAGAGAGAGAGAGAGAGAGAGATAGAGAGAAAGAGAGATCAAGGTGCTAGATATGGAAGTAAACATCAAATCTAAGATGGGTTTACATGGTACATAAACCTTAATTGCTCAAACAAGTACTCTTGCCCTTTGGTCTTGTTTTAGCCGTCGCATAGAGAAGTCAAATGGACATGGGATCTCCAAAATAGTATATGTTTTAATGCTTATGTCGTATACTTTAGGTAGATGGTATGTGTATCATATAAAAGGTTCTAAATGGCTTTAGGTGTAGTTTATATAGTATTCGGCTAGTTTTATGTTTAAAAGGGTTTGTGTTTGATTTTGGTAAGTTTGTAAGATTACAAATGATCTAGGTAAGGTAATGTGAGTGTAGGTGTAGTTCTAAGGCGATTTGGTTAGGTTTTAAGGTTTATGGTGAAAGTATAAGTAGTAGTTAATAAACGTATAGTTTTAGTGAAATAAAATTAGGACACTCATTAAAGTATAATTAAATTGATAAGTGTAAAGTTAAAATGTGAAATGTTGGCTTTCATTGACTCATAGAGTCATTTAAAGTGTATAGAAAATATATAAACATATTTGGTAGTGAATGTAAGTACTTGGTAAATATTAGTAACTGTGATCATGGTTTTAGACTTTATAAAATCTAAAATGACGTATGCATATGCTCATGTGATCTAGGTGACTTAATAGTCGTCTAAGTGATCAATTGTATAGTTGTATGTTCATATAAAAGGTAGTCATACATAATGTTCCTGTGATCCCATAATTGAATACTCACAATCATGATAAAATATTCATAGTTTAATTGGCCAGGGGATTGAATGTTCACAATCATGTTATAGTATATAAATAGTTCTCGTGATCAATGTGTGAATGCTCATGCATGATGCAAGTGATAATATGAAGTTTTTATGCAAAGGTGGTAATGTATAATATAACTCATGAGATGATGTGTACAATGATGACATTACAAAACATGAAAACCAAAGGTTTTACAATTGATCACATGTTGGACGTGGCATGCTGCTGGTTTCTATGTCATGAGGTGGTTACAATTTGTGGGTTTCATAGAGGGGATGGATGCTAACGCTGGCTCATGTGTTTCTTTTGTTGATTATAGTTAATAACGTGTACCAGGTGGAGGTATAGTCATGTTCTGATGGCTATATGTCTAGTATGGTCACTCATGTGTTCATACTTTATTTAGTTTCTATTGTGATCGTTTTGTTCCTATTGAAGTTGTGCATCACTCTAGTTCGTCCATTGTCAAATGCTTAATTTAATAGGTGGAATGAGTGGTATTGGAAGTAATTACAGATATATGGCTTCAATTTCATAGTATGTGCGTCATTCACACATGCTTTTGGTCTTAGATGGAACCAGGGCATCATTCTTATTTATTGTCGGCTTGTATTTTCCAACGTATCTTGGTAGTCATAAGAGTATCTTGTTACTCTTATGTATGGATGTTAGTTGTTGCACTTGTTATGTGCATGGTTGTAGCCCATTAACGGGTCGTGATGTTAGGACTTCACCTACATCCGATTGTACTTCAATGTTTTTTGGTGTAATATATTTTACTGGGGTTGAATAGTCCCCTTTAGCCAAAAAAGAATTAAGGATATAATTCGACATGGGAAATGGATATGGTCGGATTCCTACGAGCTAAACATACTTTTCTGAATAATATTGTTACTCCCATTATCCATGAAGGTATGCCAGAGAGATTGCTATGGAGGACTGAGGGGAATGATTTTAAACCATTTATCGTTACTACTATCTGGTCTTCTTAAAGACCACGTGATTTAAAGGTGCCTTGGTATGATCTTGTGTGGTTTTCTAGCTGTATCCCGAGACACTCGTTTAATTTATGGTTGGTGATCAAGAAGAAACTAAAAAAGCATAACAAAGTGTTTTGATGGGATGTTTCGAGCTCTTTGGCGACTGTGTGCTCATTGTGTGAAGGTCAACCTGACTCCCATGATCATTTGTTCTTTGAATGCTCATATTCGAGGCAGGTTTGGAATAGAGTTCGCCTTGTTGCTGACCTTGGGTGCCATAGTCCGTGTTTAAACCATATCATGGCGTTTATTATTCCTTGGGCTAGGCGTAAAACTACTAGATGTGTGGTATCTAAGTTGATGTTGGCTACTACAACGTATTTTATTTGGCAGGAACATAATTGGCGTCTGTTCAAACTGGTTAAAAGGACGTCCGATCAACTTTCTGAGTGCATTATTTCAACGGTTTGTTTGAAGTTGCTTACTTTTCGTTTCAAAAATTTTAGGGAGGGGACTCGTTTTGCGCACCTCCTAATTCTTCTCAAGTCTTTTTTAATTTGATGTCTATTTTAGTTTTTTTGGCGTATGTGCCATTAGGTGGTTTTTTCCTGTTGGTGTCATTCGTTATGCATTTGTTCTAGCATTCATATGGTCTGTCATATGCATCATGGAATATAAGGGTCTTAAACCAATCCCCTAAACAAAAGGAGGTTAAGCAGGTTATGAATGAAAACAATTTAAGTGTGTGTGCTATTCTCGAATCTCATGTGGATGCTTCTATTGTTTATGATAAATGTCGTACTATTTGTAGAAGATGGAAATGGAATTCTAATGGTGGTCTGTGCCCTAAGGGTTCTCGGATTATTCTTGGGTGGAATGATGATGTTGTTGATATTATGGTAATGGCGCAAACGTCTCAAGTTATGCATTCCCAGATTAATATTCGTGCTGATGCTAAGACTATATTTTGCTCGTTCATATATGCTGATAACTATTATGCTGATCGTCGTACGCTTTGGAATAACTTGGCGGCTCATTCTTATCTTATGTGTGATAAACCTTGGATTTTGCTTGGGGATTTCAATGTGGCGCTGAAATTAGAGGATCATTCATGTGGGGGCTATGAGCCTAGCTGTGACAATCCGTCAATTTATGGTTGATATTTTATTCTCAAATATTATTTAAAAACATTATTTTAATGTTACAATATGAACTCACTTATTTTTGGGAAGAAATTTGGATTTACGTCTTGGAGTAGCATCGACTACGTCTAAACCGGAGGATTCAACGTTACGTGCTTACGTTTACATACACCGTTTTTGGTGACAGACCGACATTTCAGAAAATAAATTTATCCGTAAATTTTATTTTGGAATTTTAAATTTGTGTTGGTTCATAAACTCACAAATTTACGAGAAGAAATTAGGACTTACGATTTTATTTTAACGTCCTTTACAACTAAACCGGAAACCTTAGGATTACGTATTTACGTTTTCGAACTCCGTTTTTGATGAGACAATTTTTAATAGATTCGTTTTGTGCCATTGATTCATAATTTATAAAAACGTTTTTCATAAAACGACCCGAGGGAACGCAAATCAAGGAAACTAGAATCGAGGAGTACCCGTAAATTAGTGGGATGGGACAAGTTTACACTTGCCCACCCCACTATGTGTGTGGCATCCAACTATTGCCTCAACACCCTTAGGTGTCAAGCCTTAAACAAGTTACAACACTTGTCCATTAGCTTCATTTTGAAGCCACCAACACATCAAGCTTACACCAAAAACTAGCACCTCAAACCATCCATTCATTTCTAACATGCAAACCACACAACTCTCCTCCCTCTCTCTCTCTAGAAATTCGTCCATATCTAACCAAGAACACCCTCATTTGATCAAAATTAACCACAAAATTTCATGTTATTCATACACATGTTGATGCCCTCTTGAAGCTCTCTTGAATGGTGGTGATCATAACATCCATTGTAACACCCCCAAATTTATACAACTCAGTACAGCGGAAGACTAGTTGGTGTTACGGGATAGCACATTACTCACATCATAGACAACGCATAAAAATCGCGTCGTTTAATAATAAATCATTTCGATTCATAAATATCAAAGTTACATCGGTCCCAAGTCATTACATTTCATACAAAGTTTTTACAAAGTATTTGAATGGAAAAATATGGTTTAAGTGCGGGCCATGAATTCTTGTCGTCTTCCCGAGAATTACCTTCAAGTACCTGAGATAAGACATGTTAAAAGAAAAGGTCAGCGATAACGCTGAGTGAATTCATAGAGTTTGATAAAATCCATCAATATAATATCAGTATAAAATTATTACTGAAAATCATTTTGATAGGCCATAAAATAGCCAAAATCATTTTATACAAATCCTTGTAATAGGCCATAAAATAGCCAAGTCATTTTATATAAATCCTTATCGAAAATCATAATATAGGCATTTTCCTTAAAAATCAGTATACGAGCCAATGTCGTAAAAACATCATACAATACGTCTTAAGACGTTGTATGAAAATAAAAACCGTTATATGATTATGGTTATGAAAAAAAACCAAAACACGAACATAATATCAATAGTATGACCCTGTATTGCTAGTCAGGCAATACATCGTAATTCGGAGCGTCTATTAGTATTTCGTTAATTTGGATTATTATAAGCCGCATGACATTGTTACCTTACTAAACCAACAACGGGTAGCTAACCCGATACTCAATTTTCCCATCTAAAGTAGCGTGTCGTCACAAAGGTCACGCTATGGAAATCTTGTCATACATAAATTCGCTTACCAATCAATGTGGCACGACGGTGATCAACCGTCAAGGCGCGAACTGGGGTGATCGTCCCCAAATAGTACTATTAAATGCATAAGCGTCTACCAACTCCCGGTAGTTCACAATTCATGTTAATGGGACTTTTAGTGACATAACCTAACTTTAATAATCCATTTTTATTTCATCTATCGGGTCCTTTAATCATTCATAGGGTCATACAATCGGGTCATTCAATCATCCGGGTCCAAAATCAATAAACAAACAATCGGGACAAATGGTGCCCTATTTTATAAAAACTAACATGTTATCTCCCTCGCGGGTTTATAAAACATTTATAAAAACATTTAAAAGAGTGCGAGGCTATGAACTCACGTTGATGTGGGAAGGCAGGTTATCGGCAATTTGGTCGTACGATACGCGCTTCAATCACGGAAACCTAGACAAATAATACTCGGTCTTAGACTCATGTCCAAATGAATTTATAAAAATAACATTTATGTATACATATGATGATTATATACATATGATGATCAAAGTGGGTTTACATATCCTCATTTACTCATTTTTGTGTTATGTGTCGATAACTTTTATACTAGTTTTCTCGTTTTACCTATTTACGTGTTTTAGGTCCAATAAGCCTATTATAAGTTATTTAACTTATTTTAATCTATTTTGTACTTATATTATCAGTACTTAAACTTTACAAGTTGGGCCCAAATGGGTTAAGCCCAATAATAAGTTTATAAGTGTTTTAGTCCATTTTTGTTGTATTGTTAGTCCAATAACGTTAATTTAGTCCGTTAACGTCCGTATGTCCTATAGTTCGGGTTTTATCGGTTTTTACTTGTTATACATGTTTATTTATCAGTATATAAGTTTTATAAAGTTTACATTAGACGGGTCCAACCATCTAAGTTTTATTTAACAAAAACGTTAATTTTACGGCGATAGCCGAAAAAGTCGTAAAAATCAAGTTTATAGTTTTATAACTTATAAGTGTTATTCCACTACCATTTTTATAATTTATATACTTATTCCACCTTTTACATATTTATATAAATAGAATCCAAGAGTTAGTGGGTTTTAACTTTACATTTTATACAATATAATTTTGAGTGCTTATATAATAGTATTATACTTTATTTTCCAAAATCTGATTTTTATCTTCTCTTTCACTAAAACTGCGATATCTTGAGTTCTACATGGAGATAGAAGCTCAAATTTTTTTCACATAAACTACATGATATTTGCTACATTTAACTCTTCTATATCTACTATTGAATCATCCTTTAAGTATTTTCTAAAAATCGTCCAAAACAGTAACCTCAGATTTATACCCTAAACTTGTTTTGATCATATCTCACTCATTATTTTGATTCCATTGCATGGCCAACTCTCAAACGTGTACAAGACTCATAGCTTACTGTATATCAATTCTACTTCATCATTTTATCAGTTCATAACATGTTTCTTTACTGTTTTATACAGCCATGTAAATTAATCAAGATTTTAACCTTGTTTCTTATAGTTTTTCACCTTTTTAATCATATTTATCAACACCAAATCCCCACATAACATTTTTATCATCATATAATCATCATATACATATACAATAGGAAATAAAATACATGTTTACATAATCAAATTAACAAGAAGATGAGGAGGACAATCTTTATACCACCATGATGATGTAGGTTGATCAAAACATGGATTTTGATGGAGAAACTTGTGCATAGCCAACACCATCTTCAAGAACACCATTCTTCATGAATACCTTATGGAAAATCAGCCCTACTACTCCATGAAAACTCCTCCTTGGATGTTATAAGCACCACCAATCAATAGGGTTTCAAAGTGGCTTAAACATATGTGTAAATAACACATGATTTTGTGGTGGATTTTTGATCAAATGAGTGTTTTGAAGGCTATAGTGGACGGAATTTTGAGAGAGAGAGATGAGAGAAAATGGTGGTTTGCATGTTGTGTGTGTGTGGGAAGTGGTTTAGCTAACATGGTTTTGAGGTAACTTAGCTTACAATGTAAGCTCAAGTTACATGTGTAGCTTTATGGTGTACACTTGACACATAATTGTGGCTAGTTAGGCCGGTTTTGAGTAGGGGTGGGACAAGTGTCCCACTTGTCTCATCCCCATTAAATTACGGGTACTCCTCGATTCTAGTTTCCTCGATTTGCGTGCCCTCGGGTCGTTTTACGAAAACCGTTTTTATAAATTATGAATCAACGTCACAAAACGAATCCAATAAAAATTGTCTCATCAAAAACGGAGTTCGAAAACGTAAATACGTAATCCTAGGGTTTCCGGTTTAGTCGTAAAGGACGTTAAAATAAAATCGTAAGTCCTAATCTCTTCTCGTAAATTTGTGAGTTAATGAACCAACACAAATTTAAAACTCCAAAATAATATTTACAGATATATTTGTTTTCTGAAATGTCGGACTGTCACCAAAGACGGTGTATGTAGACGTAAGCACGTAACGTAGAATCCTTCGGTTTAAACGTAGTCGATGCTACTTCAAGACGTAAATCCAAATTTCTTCCCAACAATAAGTGAGTTCATATTGTAGCATTAAAATAATATTTTCAAATAATATTTGAGAATAAAATATCAATCGTAAATTGACGGATTGTCACAGCATTTACCCCTAAATAGGATCTTTGTCCTCAAAGATCATCTTACCTTACTACTCGCTTCTTATAGAGTTAAAGCCATGTGGGTATTTCCTCCACATTCGGTCTTTTCTCACAAGTGTACTTCATTATAATACGCGAGTTTCATCAAACATAACTACGGGAATAAGATCAGGCTTAATGTTGACTTACTTTCTCTATCCATGATGTTCACGGGTTTTTGATGAATGCAACTTTTCGCCGATCTAAGCTTTACTAAGAACAATCAAATTTTCACTTGATAGATATTCCATCAAGTTCGATTTACGAAACATAATTCACACAGTTCTTGAAGTCCTAGGGTAGATCCAGCTTATATGCCTTTCAAACCAATCTTTTACATCATCTCAATGGTCCCATACAACGGGGACTTATATCCCATGATTTGTCAGATCATGAATTCATTTTTCCAAGTTTAAAAATTTTGGCATAACTTCGCTACCCATTTGGCACTTCAAGATCTACATTTCATATTCACATAACCTCCTGCCCACTATCGGCAGTTAATAATCAAATCCTAATTTCAACAATCATCTCAGATCTCGCGGGTCAGGTATTTTGCAAGGTTAGGTTTGCCATTATGGGAAACCTTAAACCTAGAAGACATGTCCAACTCACAGTGGGTGTATGTCGGGTGTCTACATCTCAACTCCTGCTTACAGATGCTCTAATATTTAGATCCTAACAAGATTCGATCTCAATCCTAATACGATGATTATCAATGATAATCTTTCCAAAGGAAAACGATTATACGGTCTATAACCAAAGGTCAATCATTCAAAAATAGAACAGTGCTTATAGTATTTTGTATCGTTACTTTACCTCGTCCCTTCGATTGGGGTGGTACATAGTACTCTCATCAAGGTTCGTTCTCAATGACTTCTGAGCAAATCTCTAGAAATTCGATGCGAAGCGAGGATCTTGATATATAGATGATCGATACAGGCACACTATGTTTATATAACTTCCTTTAAATAAAAGAGTCTATTTCTTCATCAAGATTCTATCATTAACGAGAATGATATTAGCAGATTTGGTCCGTCTGTCGACGATGACCCAAATCGAATCCAATTCAGATGATGACCTTTGCAGTAGCTAAACGTTTACTAATGTATGAGGCGATGCCTGCCTTCATAATTGCCATCAGTACAACTTCTTCAGACAAAGATACTTTAAATCAGAAATGACAAGAATAGAATACTTATACTTACAAATTCCAACATAACTATATCTCACAATCCTCCATATTTAGGCAACAACAAGTGGTCTTTAAAATATTTAACGCTATCAGCTTCTCAATTCTAATGGTTCACATTAGCCGTGAAACCTTTCACTATTTATATTATCCTTTTTACAACCATTGTTTATTTTTATATTGCTCGGCAATTTATTTTGTATTACCATTATTAAGGAACATGTCCTAACTGGTTCTTTATCTTTTTTTTTATATAATATGTTAGTATCTATATTCACTTCTCATGATGATGTGATTATCGTGTCCATAATTCACTCAGGTATTCTTTATATATTATGCGTTAGTAATTACGTTCACCTTCCTGATGAAATAAATATCAAAACCGTATTTATTCAAAATTATTTCTTCATATCTTCTATGTTTTAGTTTCGTCTTTACTATCATTTTTATCCGTTTTACTCAATCCGTCGTCTAAAGCGTCGATAATCATTATAATTAATTAAATAATTATTAGTTAATTTTTATGAAGCGTAAACGTAAAAGTTTTTAAATTTCTTAGTTCGACCAATTATATAAAATGTTCAAAAATAAATTTGAATTTAATTAACACGATTTTTGTTGATTTATTGAAAATAACTAATAAGATTCGTAAATGTTTGAAAAGTTCTTTGTTTACACTTTGGTCAAAATTTTCTTAGTTGAAAAGCAAAAATTGTCGTTTCAAATGTCAAGTCATAAATTATATAGTTTCCTAAATTCTTCTTAAGTTGTCTAGAAGTATACACAAACATTTACCCCTAAACAGAAGTTTAGTTAAATGGTTTGTGTACAAGGGAATAATCCCTTAAAATCCTTTGTTAAAACATTTGTCAAAACATATTTCCATTTCTTTTTGGTAATATCCAAAGTCTTAAAAGGGCTCTTAATTTTTGAAGAGTCTATATGCATACATCTTACCATTATTAATCCAACGGTCATTTTATGTAAAGGATTAAGTTTTTAATCCCTAAGCGTTAATGGTTCTAGTCTTTGAAAAGTCAATATAGCTTCCATTATCTATTAATCACACGGTTAAATCATATAAAGGGTTAAGTCCTTAATCACATGTTAAATATTTAAGGTATAGGTTTTCATTGTTTAGCCAATTCAGGGCAATTTATAACTAATTATTAACTCATTATTATTCTTATAAACAAATAGATGGTCCTTAATGATCACGAGCATGAATTTATCAAATTACAGCCTACACACGTGATTCATCAAATTATGAATGCTACATGTGCATTGGTCAATCCAAACGACATCACGTGAAACTCGTAATGTTCATTACAAGTACCGGATGTGGTGATTGGAATAGATAATCTTTTTCGCAGATGCGAATTTGATGATAACCATGCCGTGGATCAAATATTTAAAACATACACTAGAACCTTGTAAATGATCGAACAAATCTTCCATTTCGAGTTATGGATATCGTTTTCGATTGTCAATTTACTCAGTCACAGTAATCTATAAATATAAGGAAAGATAACACCATAGCACTTCAGGATGACAGGCTTGGTATAATAAAATCTTTCTCCGACAACTTTCTCAGTTGTACGGTAATTCCTTTAATTTAGATGGTGCTGACGTACAGTGCACAAGCCACAAGTGCAGCACCGGGAATATAATCAATACCAATTTTAACTTGCCTTAATGGCAAAAGTCTAGGTAATTCATCAATAAATACCTCCTAAAGTTTCGGATAACATAAACATCTTTTAGTATATTCATATTAGGTTCTTCTAGATTACAATATTTATAACTAGTTCACAACCATTCACGGTAATATTTCAAGTCTTTATACAGGATATGGTCATCCATCAAGAATAATTTAGATCACTTTTGATAATCAACATCTTATCATTTAGGGGAATTCTATTCGAGTTCCCATCAATTAAGACAATGTCGTCATGTCATAATCAATCAATCCAATCTACCGGCATTATCAACTTTTCAGTTTCATTGCCGTCGATAAGATGTGAACTTCTCAAAAGACTAATAATAACTCATAATCCTTCACAAATTCAAGGATATATGGAGACATAACTAACCTTAAAAGAGTAAGGTCAACGCATAATCTATGCGAGAGAATTTCAAATTAGATACAGACGAAAACATTTAACCAATATGAATATATCCCATGTTTTCATAATTTGAGTACGCATTCGAAAGCTCCTCGGATCGTTACCCAGGTCATTCAAATGAAACCAAATCAAAAGAAATGATAGGAATGTCGATACATCCAATCGGGTATCAACACTCGGTAATCAGATACTTTTCCTAAGAATCTCACTACGGGATAATTGGACAAGAAAGGATTGTCAATTGTCAAATAAGACAATTTTCACAAACGAGTAAATTCGACTCAGAAGAATAAATAGTACGGGCACATATGTAGGTGTCCCTATCAATATGTCCCTATTTTGCACTTCTTGCAGATTTCATAAAATTTATTCTTTCACAATCTTTAAAGAAAATGTAGTGTATATTAATCAGTTTTATGGTGACTACTAATCAGCCTTGCATAGTCCATTCCAAATTGTATGTAGGCGCGCAACTATATACAATTTCAAGATTAACGATGCAATACTCAGTTCGTCAAAATTTTATCATCATGTGTATAATAAAAACATTTCCATGCTTAATTCTTAAATAAGAATCAAAAATAAATTTTCAAAGATTTTCTTTGTCATGAAAGCAATTAAGTTTCCAAAGCGTTTCATAAACAACTTCATTTTGATATCAATCACTTGTAAATCTCACTTTGAATAATCCTTATTGTGTTGAAAATTAAATTTTCTCAAAGGATACCGTTTTAACTTTATAAAAACAATGAGTGATCTGCAAAATAGTGATGAGGAGTTGTTCACCAAGAACTAACTATAATATAATAGGAAATGAGCTTAGCCAAACAATCATGAGGTTCATGACTTCGATGGCACTCAAGAATACAAAGAGAATAATCCACAACGTAACTCAAATCAAGATGAGTACTTGTTCAATGGTTGCATCACTAATGCGAACATTAGGATGAAGAAATAAAAGATAGATAACATCGATACATGTAGAATTTAGCAATCAAAGGTAGTCTTTTCATTAATCACAAACAAGTCAAATTGTACCGTAACACATTACGTGTCACTATGTCATACAATTTACAAAACTCATCCTACCAACTGATATCTCAGTTAAGTTAGGTATTTTTAAAAGATACCACAATGAATACTAATCTACAAGAGTCATTAGGTGTTCCATATGTCCCAGAAGATCCATCGGTCCCGATTCAGAAGAGGATTTCTTCAATTTATTTCTTGGACACTGGACATCCTCATTAGTGGACAATGGCCTAGGAACAACACTTAACACAAACTAACAATCATTTAAAACCTTATAATTCAATCACAAAACTTAACGACTTCTATTAATAATTTCATATTCCATATGGGTTAAATTTTACTCTATTCAAGTTTCAACCAACTTATACTCAATTCGATATTCTACCTCATTTTCCAATACTTTCATCCTTATTCTTACACCTTAATAGGGCAATAAAAGCTCGATATGATCAACACTTAATTTCCAATCCTATAGCTCTTACAACAACAATTATCAAATGAGTCACTAGTATGAAATGACTTGATCATTCAACTAGACTTCTCGGAAAGGTACTAGTGGCATGAGGCTTTTGGGTAATTGTTCCAATAACAGCCTCAAGTGCAACATTCACCCTTTCGATTCTCAATTTTAAGAATTGGGTGACAACGAATCAGATGACATCCTTTCAGGTGGTAACGTTTTGTCAAACTCCACTCTATAAGAAAAGATCGTCATGACATCGATATCAGATTTAATCTCGCCAATTCTTTTTCAATATCACAATCAACTAATATCTACATTTCTACGAATATCAACCATTTGTTGGGATCATAAATATCCGCAACTTGGTTTAGATCTAGGATATCTAGAATTCCTACGAGAATAGCTTCGATTAATTTACTAGGGGATTTAGGGTTTCTTGTGACAATCTACGTCGTATAAATACCTCGTATAAATATCAAAACAATCATCAAATAATCATGTAATCAAATTACATCATATATATATATATATATATATATATATATATATATATATATATATATATATATATATATATATATATATATATATATATATATATATATATATATATATATATATATATATATATATATATATATATATATATATATATATATATATATATATATATATATATATATATATATATATATATAATCCAAGTTATATTAAAATAACACTTCTCAGTCTTGGCCTTGTCGGTAACTCGGGAATTCTTCGGCACCGTTATAGTCAAAAGATTTTTAGACATTTTTGAAAAATGTTTATAATTAAAAGATTTTGAAATGTTTTATTCAAAACCTTGGTTTTAAAAATCTTTCGTTCTCTATAACGAGAGCTCTGGTACCAAACTGTAACACCCCCAAATTTATACAACTCAGTACAGCGGAAGACTAGTTGGTGTTACGGGATAGCACATTACTCACATCATAGACAACGCATAAAAATCGCGTCGTTTAATAATAAATCATTTCCTATCATAAATATCAAAGTTACATCGGTCCCAAGTCATTACATTTCATACAAAGTTTTTACAAAGTATTTGAATGGAAAAATATGGTTTAAGTGCAGGCCATGAATTCTTGTCGTCTTCCCGAGAATTACCTTCAAGTACCTGAGATAAGACATGTTAAAAGAAAAGGTCAGCGATAACGCCGAGTGAATTCATAGAGTTTGATAAAATCCATCAATATAATATCAGTATAAAATTATTACTGAAAATCATTTTGTACAAATCATTTTGATAGGCCATAAAATAGCCAAAATCATTTTATACAAATCCTTGTAATAGGCCATAAAATATCCAAGTCATTTTATATAAATCCTTATCGAAAATCATAATATAGGCATTTGCCTTAAAAATCAGTATACGAGCCAATGTCGTAAAAACATCATACAATACGTCTTAAGACGTTGTATGAAAATAAAAACCGTTATATGATTATGGTTATGAAAAAAAACCAAAACACGAACATAATATCAATAGTATGACCCTGTATTGCTAGTCAGGCAATACATCGTAATTCGGAGCGTCTATTAGTATTTCGTTAATTTGGATTATTATAAGCCGCATGACATTGTTACCTTACTAAACCAACAACGGGTAGCTAACCCGATACTCAATTTTCCCATCTAAAGTAGCGTGTCGTCACAAAGGTCACACTATGGAAATCTTCTCATACATAAATTCGCTTACCAATCAATGTGGCACGACGGGGATCAACCGTCAAGGCGCGAACTGGGGTGATCGTCCCCAAATAGTACTATTAAATGCATAAGCGTCTACCAACTCCCGGTAGTTCACAATTCATGCTAATGGGACTTTTAGTGACATAACCTAACTTTAATAATCCATTTTTATTTCATCTATCGGGTCCTTTAATCATTCATAGGGTCATACAATCGGGTCATTCAATCATCCGGGTCCAAAATCAATAAACAAACAATCGGGACAAATGGTGCCCTATTTTATAAAAACTAACATGTTATCTCCCTCGCGGGTTTATAAAACATTTATAAAAACATTTAAAAGAGTGCGAGGCTATGAACTCACGTTGATGTGGGAAGGCGGGTTATCGACAATTTGGTCGTACGGTACGCGCTTCAATCACGGAAACCTAGACAAATAATACTCGGTCTTAGACTCATGTCCAAATGACTTTATAAAAATAACATTTATGTATACATATGATGATTATATACATATGATGATCAAAGTGGGTTTACATATCCTCATTTACTCATTTTTGTGTTATGTGTCGATAACTTTTATACTAGTTTTCTCGTTTTACCTATTTACGTGTTTTAGGTCCAATAAGCCTATTATAAGTTATTTAACTTATTTTAATCTATTTTGTACTTATATTATCAGTACTTAAACTTTACAAGTTGGGCCCAAATGGGTTAAGCCCAATAATAAGTTTATAAGTGTTTTAGTCCATTTTTGTTGTATTGTTAGTCCAATAACGTTAATTTAGTCCGTTAACGTCCGTATGTCCTATAGTTCGGGTTTTATCGGTTTTTACTTGTTATACATGTTTATTTATCATTATATAAGTTTTATAAAGTTTACATTAGACGGGTCCAACCATCTAAGTTTTATTTAACAAAAACGTTAATTTTACGGCGATAGCCGAAAAAGTCGTAAAAATCAAGTTTATAGTTTTATAACTTATAAGTGTTATTCCACTACCATTTTTATAATTTATATACTTATTCCACCTTTTACATATTTATATAAATAGAATCCAAGAGTTAGTGGGTTTTAACTTTGCATTTTATACAATATAATTTTGAGTGCTTATATAATAGTATTATACTTTATTTTCCAAAATCTGTTTTTTATCTTCACTTTCACCAAAACTGCCATATCTTGAGTTCTGCATGGAGATAGAAGCTCAAATTTTTATCACATAAACTACATGATATGTGCTACATTTAACTCTTCTATAGCTACTGTTGAATCATCCTTTAAGTATTTTCTAAAAATCGTCCAAAACAGTAACCTCAGATTTATACCATAAACTTGTTTTGATCATATCTCACTCATTATTTTGATTCCATTGCATGGCCAACTCTCACATGTGTACAAGACTCATAGCTTACTGTATATCAATTCTACTTCATCATTTTATCAGTTCATAGCATGTTTCTTTACTGTTTTATACAGCCATGTAAATTAATCAAGATTTTAACCTTGTTTCTTATAGTTTTTCACCTTTTTAATCATATTTATCAACACCAAATCCCCACATAACATTTTTATCATCATATAATCATCATATACATATACAATAGGAAATAAAATACATTTTTACATAATCAAATTAACAAGAAGATGAGGAGGACAATCTTTATACCACCATGATGATGTAGGTTGATCAAAACATGGATTTTGATGGAGAAACTTGTGCATAGCCAACACCATCTTCAAGAACACCATTCTTCATGAATACCTTATGGAAAATAAGCCCTACTACTCCATGAAAACTCCTCCTTGGATGTTATAAGCACCACCAATCAATAGGGTTTCAAAGTGGCTTCAACATATGTGTAAATAACACATGATTTTGTGGTGGATTTTTGATCAAATGAGTGTTTTGAAGGCTATAGTGGACGAAATTTTGAGAGAGAGAGATGAGAGAAAATGGTGGTTTGCATGTTGTGTGTGTGTGGGAAGTGGTTTAGCTAACATGGTTTTGAGGTAACTTAGCTTACAATGTAAGCTCAAGTTACATGTGTAGCTTTATGGTGTACACTTGACACATAAGTGTTATTGTGGCTAGTTAGGCCGGTTTTGAGTGGGGGTGGGACAAGTGTCCCACTTGTCTCATCCCCATTAAATTACGGGTACTCATCGATTCTAGTTTCCTCGATTTGCGTGCCCTCGGGTCGTTTTACGAAAAAACGTTTTTATAAATTATGAATCAACGTCACAAAACGAATCCAATAAAAATTGTCTCATCAAAAACGGAGTTCGAAAACGTAAATACGTAATCCTAGGGTTTCCGGTTTAGTCGTAAAGGACGTTAAAATAAAATCGTAAGTCCTAATCTCTTCTCGTAAATTTGTGAGTTTATGAACCAACACAAATTTAAAACTCCAAAATAATATTTACGGATATATTTGTTTTCTGAAATGTCGGACTTTCACCAAAGACGGTGTATGTAAACGTAAGCACGTAACGTAGAATCCTTCGGTTTAAACGTAGTCGATGCTACTTCAAGACGTAAATCCAAATTTCTTCCCAACAATAAGTGAGTTCATATTATAACATTAAAATAATATTTTCAAATAATATTTGAGAATAAAATATCAATCGTAAATTGACGGATTGTCACATCCATGGAGGAGTTTCCTTGGTGTCTTGAGGCTGATTTTCCACAAGGATTATACGAAGATTGGTGGTCTTGAAGATGGTCTTGGCTATGCACAAGTTTCTCCATCCAAATCCATGTCAAACTCATAACCTACATCAACTTGGTGGTATAAAGATTATCCTCCTCATCTTCTTGTTATTTTGATTATGTAAACATGTATTTTATTTCTTATTGTATATGTATATGATGATTATATGATGATAAAAGTATTGTGTGGGGATTTGGTGTTGATAAACATGATTAAAAAGGTGAAAAACTATAAAGAACAAGGCTAAAATCTTGCTTAAAAGTGAAGGCTCTATAAAACAGTAAAGAAACAGGTCATGGACTGATAAAATGATGAAATAGAATCCATTTACAGTAAGCTATATGTATTGTACACATGTGAGAGTTGGCCATGCAATGGAATCATTGTAATGAGTGAGATATGATCAAAACAAGTTTAAGGTACAAATCTGAGTTCACTGTTTTGGAAGATTTTTAGAAAATAATTAGAAGAAGATTCAATAAAAGCTACAGAATAGTTAAATGGAGCAAATATCATGTAGTTTATGTGATAAAAATTTGAGCTTCTATCTCCATATAGAACTCTAGATATGGAAGTTTTGGTGAAAGTGAAGATAAAAAATCAGATTTTTAGAATTAAAGTATAATACTATTATATAAGCACTCAAAATTTAATACTATAAAATATAAATTAAAACCCACTAACTTATATAATACATTTATATAAATATGTACAATGGTAAATAAGTGTACATTTATAAAAATGGTAACTTGTTAAGTTTTATAAGTTATAAAACTATAAACTTGATTTTTACGACTTTTTCGGCTAATACCGTAAAATTAACGTTTTTGTTAAATAAAACTTAGATGGTTGGACCCGTCTAATGTAAACTTTATAAAACTTATATACTGATATATAAACATGTATAACAAGTAAAAACCGATAAGACCCGAACTATAGGACATACGGACATTAACGGACTAAATTAACGTTATTGGACTAATAATACAACAAAAATGGACTAAAACACTTATAAACTTATTATTGGGCTTAACCCATTTAGGCCCAACTTGTGAAGTGTAGATACTAATAATATAAGTATAACATGGATTAATGCAAGTTAAAGAACTTATAATAAGTTTATTGAACCTAAAACACGTAAAAAGGTAAAACTAGTAAACTAGTAAAAAGATACCAATACGTAAACACTAAAACGAGTTAATGAGAATATGTAAACCCACTTGATCATCATATATATATAATCATCATATGTATACATAATTGTTATTTTTATAAAGTCATTGGACATGAGTCTAAGACGAGTATTATTTGTCTAGGTTTCCGTGATTGAAGCACGTACCGTACGTCCGAATTGCCGATAACCCGCCTTCCCACATCAATGTGAATTAATGGGATACATGTGAATTAACAATTACGAGGTATATTTACATGGGTTACATGTGCAACAACAAAATCTGAATTATGTTATATGGGATACATGTGGATTCAACAATGATTGCTATGTTATGTTAATGTCCCTTTTTACGGACTAAATTTTATAAGATATTTACACACATTTATTTTGTTTATGATTACAGCGATGTCTTCATCCGATGATTCCACGTCTACAGGAGCGTACTACAACCGTAGTTCGCAGTCGACCATCAGTTCATCAGTAGGACTACCTAGAGGATCGCCGTCAGGATATCCGTGGTACCGGATGGTTTCAGATGACGATATAGAGAGAGAGGCTGAGGAGGTTCGTCATTCACCGATCCGTATTCCTGACGCATCAGCTGACGATGTGCTTAGCCTAGAAGGCGGAGGAGAGGATGACTTAGACACTGACGTGGTGCAGTCACCAGGTCAGACATCAGTAACTGGAGATGAGACGGTAGAGGAGACAGAGGATGATGAGATGGAGTTTACAGATGGGGAAGGAGAGCCTATGGAGGTCACAGACACTGAGGACCCTCCTACTGCATATGCCGCTACTCCTGAGGTTTCCCTAGCACACATCTCCTCATCTTCATCTGAAGACGAAGGAGAAAGGACTGCTATTCCTGCTCCAGCACCTGGTACTCTACCTTTCTACTATGTGAGACGACGTCTTCGGGGGAGAGCTGCTCGACCACCACTTTCACCTTACCGACCCCTCATACCTTTCACTGCCACTGACAGGCATGCAGCCCGCACACCTGCCAGTTCTGTCCCAGAGACACCATTACTACTACCACCACCAGAGACTGTACCTGCAGTGTACCAGGAGATGCTTACTGACGCTGGTATCTCTACAGGACCGAGAGCTACGACTCCTCTTCCTAGGAGAGCTACGTCGACGGTGGTGATGCTTGGGGCGGCAGATGGATGTGTGACGACACGGTTGAACAGGTTGGAGGATGCTGTAGAGGCGTTAGGTGAAGAGTATAATGAAGTGCAGGATAAGTTAGAGGCACTGGCGAAGAAGAGTCCAGTCAGGGATGAGACAGTGTTGACAGTATGTGTGACCCGTCTACGAGGACAGCTTCTTACTGTTCTTGATCAGATGGAATCCATGCCGAACGCTCGTCTTGAGGAGATTGAGAGCCTGATGACCCGTTGGGGAGTAGAGCCATTGGTGGAGACAGGCGGACTAGAGGCACCAGTGGATGACCCTGTTGCAGACTTGGATAAGAGGTTTAGAGCCGCTTGTCATGATACCGATGTTAGATTGAGAGATTCCCAGGCTCGTGAGCTCGTGGTTGAGAGGAGGTTAGCAGAATTGGAGAAGGAGCTTCATCAGCGCCGTGAGGGCACTAGTTAGATTTATCTTGTACCATCGACCTATCCCTGTATGACCACTAAGCTTTGAAGTTTGTCTTAGCTAGTTGGTATTTTATTTTCTTGTATTATGTTATGACAAACTATGATGTATTATCAAACGATTCCATGAATGATATTATGAGTTGCGAAAATTGTGAGATCATTATATATTGTGTATTATACCCTGGAGCATTTCATAATTGTGTTGTGTGTGCCATGCATGTTATGTCTGGCAAAAACTCATTATCCTATTACCTTGTTAGATTATGGCGCCAGTTAGAAGATCCGAAACGCAGAATCCGCCAGCCGCTACCGGTGGAATCGACACCGCCATGTTAAGCCAAATGATAGCCGAACGAGTGGCCGAGGCACTCGCGACCGCTGAAGCAAATCGTACAGCTAGCACACAGGAGGAGACCAACCAAGGAGCTACTAATGCTATTGCACGGACTTGTACCTACAAGGAATTTCGTGCAGTTACGCAAGTAAGTTTCCGCGGTACTGAAGGAGCAGTAGGATTAACCAGATGGTTTGAGAAGCTAGAATCCCAATTTGGGATTAGCAATGTCGCTGAAGCCGACAAGGTGAAGTTTGCGTCAAGCACGTTAGTGGATGGTGCTTTAACTTGGTGGAACGTCTATGCTCGTGCAGTGACCATTGACGTTGCCCAAGCGACTCCCTGGAGTGAATTTAAAGCTATGTTTGTGAGGAAATACTGCCCACGAAATGAAGTCAAGCAGATGGAAGTTGAGCTGTGGAACCTGAAGGTCAAGGGTACTGCTCTTACTGCTTACAATCAGCGCTTTCAAGAGATGATCTTGTTATGTCCCGAAATAGTGCCCAACGATGACCGATTGTTGGAGCGATACATTGAAGGACTACCTTTGAGCATCAAAGGGAATGTGACTTCATCCAAGCCGACTGATTTGCACGAGGCAATCGACATGGCTCAGAGTCTGATGTACCAAGTGGTACAGGAGTTGGGAGAAAATACTGGGGATAAAAGAAAGTGGTCTGGCAACCACTACAACAACAATACCAGCAACAACAACAACCCAAGCAACTACAACCAGAACAAGCGACAAGAAGTAGCAAGAGTGTTCACTGCTGGACAAGGAAATACTGGGAACTACGCTGGAAGACTTCCTTTCTGTGGAAAATATGGCCGACACCACGAAGGAGCATGTCCCCCTACGTGCTACAATTGTGGGAACGCGGGACATAAGGCAAAGGAATGCCGAGCACCACCTCGTTCTACTACTCAAAGAGGACCAGGAACGCAAGGTGGCCAAGGAGCAAATGTCACTTGCTTTGGATGTGGAGAGAAAGGTCACTACAAGAACAAATGTCCAAGCAGTGGGAACCAAGGTCATAGTAACCAGATTCGAGGGAATCAAAATCAGAACCAAGGGAACCAGAAGCAGAATCAAGGGAACCGAGGAGGGAATAACCGAGCCACAACTAGTACTCCTGGAGGATTCACGGCACCTAGCAAAGTGTATCATCTCTGTGCTGAAGCTGCTGTGCAAGACAACAATGTTGTGACTGGTACGTTTCTAGTCAATAACAACTATGCTTCAGTACTATTTGATTCTGGTGCGGATAGGAGTTTTGTGTCGTCTATATTTAGTGAACGCCTGAATGTTACCCCTACTGCGTTAGACGTTAAGTATAATGTAGAATTAGCCGATGGGAAGTCAGTAACCACCGACGTTATTCTGAAAGGATGTAGTGTAAGGCTACAAGGTCGTTCGTTTAGTATCGACCTACTCCCTATAGAATTGGGAAGTTTCGACGTCATCATTGGAATGGATTGGATGTCGAAGCATCACGCGGAGATTGTATGTCATGAGAAGTGTGTCCGTGTTCCTTATGGAAACGACGTACTCATCATACAAGGCGAAAGAAGTGGAGTGAAGAATGGATCAAGATTGGAAGTCATCTCATGTATCAGGACCCAAAGATACATTGAAAAGGGATGTCCGGTATTCTTGGTTCAAGTAACACAAAAGGAAGGAGAAGAAGATCGCGAGAAGAAGGTGGAAGATGTACCGATCGTTAGAGACTTTCCGGACGTATTCCCAGAGGACTTACCCGGACTACCACCAGCACGGCAAGTGGAGTTTCACATCGAGCTTACACCAGGAGCCGCGCCTGTTGCTAGAGCCCCATACCGTCTAGCACCGGCCGAGATGACAGAGTTAGCTGAACAAATAAAGGAACTTTCTGACAAAGGTTTCATTAGACCAAGTTCCTCACCTTGGGGAGCGCCGGTCTTATTTGTCAAAAAGAAAGATGGATCCTTTAGAATGTGTATCGATTACCGAGAATTGAATAAGCTGACGATAAAGAACCGCTACCCATTGCCGAGGATTGACGATCTTTTCGACCAATTGCAAGGATCTAGCATATACTCGAAGATCGATTTAAGATCAGGATATCATCAACTAAGGGTTAGAGAGGAAGACGTTCATAAAACGGCTTTTAGAACCCGGTACGGACACTACGAGATCCAAGTTATGCCTTTTGGTTTGACAAACGCACTTGCGGTATTCATGGATCTCATGAACCGAGTTTGCAAACCATACTTGGACAAGTTTGTGATTGTATTTATCGATGACATTCTCATCTATTCTCGTAATGAAGAAGAGAACAAGGAACATTTGAAGACCATATTAGAGCTGCTAAGGAAGGAGAAGTTATATGCAAAGTTTTCCAAATGTGAGTTTTGGATAAACACAGTGCAATTCCTTGGGCATGTGATCGACAGCAGTGGTATTCACGTTGATCCTGCTAAGATCGAGGCTGTAAAGGATTGGGCGATTCCAACAACACCCACGGAGATCCGTCAATTTTTAGGTCTTGCTGGTTACTATAGGAGATTCATTGAAGGTTTCTCCAAGATAGCTAAACCAATGACGGAATTGACTCAAAAGGATAAGAAGTTTGAGTGGAAGGAAGATCAAGATTTGGCATTCCAGACGTTGAAGCAGATGTTGTGTGAAGCACCTATACTAGCCCTACCCGAGGGTAATGAAGACTTTGTGGTGTATTGTGATGCATCCATAAAAGGGTTAGGTGCAGTACTGATGCAAAGGACTAAGGTCATACCTTACGCATCAAGACAACTAAAAGTGCACGAGAAGAACTACACAACTCATGACCTAGAGTTGGGAGCAGTGGTGTTTGCCTTGAAGATTTGGAGACACTACCTTTATGGTACTAAGTGTGTTGTATTCACTGACCATAAGAGTCTACAACATATTTTGAATCAAAAGGAACTCAACATGAGACAACGACGTTGGCTAGAGTTGCTCAGTGATTACGATTGCGAGATCCGTTATCACCCGGGCAAGGCAAATGTCGTGGCCGACGCTTTGAGTCGAAAGGAGAGAGTTCTTAGGGTGAAGGCTTTAATGATGACCATTGACTTAGACCTTCCATCCTTAATTCTCAAGGCTCAGAAAGAAGCAGTCGAGGGAGAAATTCTCAAGACTGAAGATGTTGGAGGAATGATAAAGAAGTTGGAAGCACGTTCGGATGGAACGTTATGCCTTGATAATAGGAGTTGGTTACCATGCCATGGTGACCTACGATCCTTGATTATGCATGAGTCGCATAAGTCAAAGTACTCCATACATCCGGGATCTGATAAA
Organism: Glebionis coronaria; assembly: GCA_025667525.1. NCBI lineage: Eukaryota > Viridiplantae > Streptophyta > Magnoliopsida > Asterales > Asteraceae > Glebionis > Glebionis coronaria. Next base: position 358,813,991 of record CM046877.1, read on the forward strand.
ATGTATCAAGATCTGAAGATGTTGTATTGGTGGCCGAACATGAAGGCGGATATTGCTACATACGTTAGCAAGTGTTTGACTTGTGCCAAAGTCAAAGCCGAACATATGAAACCATCAGGATCATTGGTCCAACCCGAACTGCCAGAATGGAAGTGGGAAAGGATCACTATGGATTTCATTACCAAGCTACCAAAGACCGCAGCCGGATTCGACACGATTTGGGTAATCGTCGACCGACTCACCAAATCGGCTCATTTCCTACCCATCAAGGAGACTGATGGAATGGATAAGTTAGCAAGGACGTACTTGGAGGAAGTAGTCACGAAGCACGATGTGCCTGTGTCTATAATCTCCGACCGAGACAGCCGATTTACTTCGCAGTTTTGGAAGTCACTGCAGAAGGCATTGGGAACGCAGTTGGATATGAGCACTGCGTATCATCCCCAAACTGACGGTCAAAGTGAACGGACCATTCAAACCCTAGAAGATATGCTGAGAGCTTGTGTGATTGACTTTGGAAATAGATGGGATAGACACCTACCTCTGGTGGAATTCTCATACAACAATAGTTATCACACTAGCATTAAGGCAGCGCCGTTCGAAGCACTGTATGGTAGGAAGTGTCGTTCACCCGTGTGTTCGGCAGAGGTCGGTGAAGCACAACTCACTGGACCCGAGATCATACACGAGACTACTGAGAAGATCTTTAAGATTAAGAGCCGTATGCAAGCCGCAAGAGATCGACAGAAGAGTTATGCTGATATGAGACGCAAACCTCTTGAGTTTGAAGTTGGTGATAAAGTTATGTTAAAGGTCTCACCTTGGAAAGGTGTGATTCGCTTTAGAAAGCGTGGAAAGTTAAATCCTCGTTACATTGGACCCTTCAAGATTATAGAGAGGATTGGTCCCGTAGCCTATCGTTTGGAATTACCCCAAGAACTTAGCCGAGTGCATAATGTGTTCCACATTTGCAATCTGAAGAAATGCTTAGCTGACGAAGCACTCGTTATCCCTTTGGAGGAGATTCAACTCGACGACAAACTCAACTTCGTGGAAGAACCGGTAGAAGTTATGGACCGTCAAGTTAAACAACTCAAGCAAAGCCGTATACCTATTGTGAAAATCCGATGGAACGCGCGTAGAGGTCCAGAATACACGTGGGAACGTGAAGATCAATTCAAGAGCAAGTATCCTCATCTTTTCGCTAACCAACCTACTACAACAACGTCTTGATTTCGTGACGAAATCTCTAAAACATGGGAATACTGTGACATTCGTCAAATTTCCATCTTAATTTATTCATATAGTACGAGTATTTTAACTGTTTCCGACGAGTTGTCGACATGAATGTGTTAATTATTTTGCTTTGCGGACAAAGCCCTTTTTAGGGAGAGCATATGTAACATCTCGAGTATTCGCGAGTATTAAGTTGAATGCAATACACAAGTTTGTGAGCGTTTTATGTTTTGCCGTACGTTTATTTGATATAGTTATTAAGATTACGTGACGTCTCGCACAATCGTTTTGTTTTGGGATCGTATGTCAAACGGTTTTAGTATCGTGTTTATTCAGTCGCGTCTAAACTTAACCATTTGTGAACCCGAGTCGAGTGTATAAGCTGTCACAGCATGTGTACATATAACTGAGTATAAACCTTCATTTATATTACCAAGCTTGCCTTACAAGGGTCTCAAATTTCTGTCACATGTCTAAACTACATATAAACTTCATAGTTTATTGCCTCACTAAAGGACAGCACACATGCCTAGTTTACCCCTTTTGGGTATATCACAAGTTAACATTTTCAGCTTGACACTAACCCTAGACTAACAATACAAGTTTATATACAAACCCAAAGTATTATCCAATGTCCAAATACAAGTTTATCTCAGTCCAAAATTACAAACACAAAAATCTGCACAAGTCATTCAAATACAACTTCTGGGTAGAGTGAAGGTTAAGTCCAGCCAACCCACACGTCCCGTCCGAACCTGCACAACCGAAAGTCTTCCATTCCGTCCGAACCTGCAAACCGAACACAGCATCCCTTTGTGAGTCTTTTCGTCTTTCCTTTTGAAGTCTAGATGTGCTTGTTTTGTACGAACCTGCGAATAAACGAAACAATGGTTAGTCATTGTAATGGTCTTATACTTTTAACTAAAAACTGAAATTTGTTAAACTTTACAACTAATACAAACATGTATATGATATTACTTTGCTGTCAACCAAACCGAGACCCAATTTAGACCAAACCGAGACCCGATTGAGACCAAACCGAGACCCGACTTAGAACCAAACCGAGACTCATGTCCAACCAAATCAGAACCACAATCAAGAACCAAACTGAGACCCATGTCCAACCAAACCGAGACCCAATCAAGAACCAAACCGAGACCCAATCAAACCAACCAAGTTCTTACTTACTGCCAAAATTATCAACAATTATTACCAACCAATCCAAATGTCTTAACCAAGTTTTATTTTACAGAAACATATTAAAAACCATTAATCATGTCGCGGGTATAGAAACCCCATTTCAAATCGAAACCCTAATTATTTTAAAACCTTTTTAAACATTAAATTAGTACTTTTCATATTTCAGAAACATCACATAAACATGAGAAACAGTCAAACATAAAAACCCCCAATTTCATAAAAACCCTAGATCGAATTTTTATTAATTAAAACGTTAATTAAACCTAATCTAAACCCAAACCCCATATTTAATTTAATTGAAAATGAGTTATACAAAAACCCCCAAATGACCGAAACCCTAATTTTTATAAATCGATTTTATATTAAAATTAGTTTGATTTTATAATAGAAAACATCAATTAATTATGTTTAAACCCGAGTTTGATGAAAACCCCCAAATATTTCAAAACCCTAAATTCGTTCATTTTAAATCCGAGAATCGTATGATTCCCAACAAAGTTTATACGAATCAGACAAACCCACTGATCTTTATTAAATCGAAAATCAAATAAACTCTTAAAAGGAAATAAAGGAAAAGTAAACTTATCTTTGATTTTTGGTTATTGAATCACGTAACCGCAAGGGAGAACACATCAGAAAACCAAATCGGTTTGATGTGGGGATTAAACCCCACATCTCACGCGATCTAAACACCTCAGACCACCCTTATATGATTGTTATACCCCAAATGATTAGATATTAGCCATGGAAAAGGATTGAACCGATCTAGATTTAAGAGAGAGAAGGATTTGGGGCGGTGGAGTTGATATCGAGGGAGGAGAGAGAGTTAACTCTCTGATATGGGAGGTTGTGTGTGATAAACACACGTTATTTACTCCCTCCGTTCTTGTTATGTCCGCCCATGGACCGGGCCGGGTCTAATGACCTTGGGCCGGGTTTGTGTGTAAAGGTTTTGGACCCAATTTGGGCCTTGTGTGTTTATTTGTTTAGTTATAAGCCCAAAACGAATTTTGTAAAGTTAAGTTATAATTTAACCCGTGAAACCCGACCATTTAATAAACCGACTTTTATTTATCGTATTTTTCCGTAAATCGTACTTTTCATAAACGTATGGTTTCGTCAAGCACAACTAGGGTGTCGAGTCATTTAATAATATAATTATTCGTATCGTAACTCGATTCTCATAATTAATTAGGTCGCGGCTAGCGTAACCGTACTCTCGAGCTATTTTATCTACGTTCTCTTTGCTGAATTTACGAGGTGAGTTTATAGCCCCATACTTTACTATTTTCACTGCTTTTTGGGGTGAGACATTGCTTGATTTTAACGTGTGAACACAAGTGCATTTACTGATTTATATATTAGTCTAAGTCCCACTAAAAACCCAGTTGCTTTGGCCCGTGAATCGTGAACCGTTAATTACTTTGTGTAAGCGCGAATGTAATGGATAGATCTATCGGGATTGACGTCCCTGTCTGTCTTGTCCAACAAGGGGACAAGCGGGCACAGTTTCATTTGAATCTGATATAGGATGTCGTGGGTTTAGGCATCTAGTTTGGGCTACATTTATATGATTATACTGCCGGTGTTGTTAACTCTTCGGTGTCACGAGCTTAGACTGTAATAAATACTTTTGGGATGACTTTGTATCTGTTATATTGTCATCACATTTGGGAAAATCTTGTGGTTCATTAAACATTTCCACTTAACTAAACCTATGAACTCACCAACTTTATGTTGACACTTTAGCAATGTTTTTCTCAGGTATTAAGAAGGAAGATGCTAAATGAGGTCTCATGCATTGCCGTCATTTCTTTGAAACAACGATCATTTGTACCATTTGAGAAAACTATGTTTTGTAACCGTATTCAGTTTATGCTTCCGCACTTTGTTAAAACTATTTATTTTATTAATTACAAGTGATCTATTTTCCGAACGTCTCATTTAGAGGTCGTTCTTTGTGACTATGTGCGTATGATAATCATGACGTCACCACTCCCTTGTCGCCATTATACTCTGATATTTTGGGAGTGTGACATTTGGTAATAAACTGTATAATCGTTTTCCTTTGGAAAGACTTTCATTGATGATCATCGTATTAGGATCAAGATCGAATCTTGTTAAGATTTAGAAATTAGAGCATCTGTAAGCAAGAGTTGAGATGAAGACACCCGACATACACCCATTGTGAGTTGGACATGTCTTTTAGGTTTAAGGTTTCCTATGATGGCGAACCTATCCTTGCAAAATACCCGACCCGCGAGATCTGAAATGATTGTTGAAATTAGGATTTGATTATTAACTGTCGATAGTGGGCAGGAGGTTATGTGAATATGAAATGTAGATCTGGAAGTGCCAGATGGGTAGCGAAGTTATGCCACAAATTTTAAACTTGGAAAAATGAATTCATGATCTGACAAATCATGGGATATAAGTCCCCGTTGTACGGGACCATTCAGATGATGTAAAAGTTGGGATTGAAAGGCATACAAGCTGGATCTACCCTAGGACTTCAAGAACTGCGTGAATTTTGTTTCGTAAATCGAACTTGATGGAATATCTATCAAGTGAAAATCTGATTATTCTTAGTAAAGCTTAGATCGGCGAAAAGTTGCATTCATCAGAAACCCGTGAACATCATGGATAGAGAAAGTAAGTCAACATTTAGCCTGATCTTATTCCCGTAGTTATGTTTGATGAAACTCGCGTATTATGATGGATTACACTTGTGAGAAAAGATCGGATGTGGAGGAAATACCCACATGGCTTTAACTCTATAAGAAGCGAGTAGTAAGGTAAGATGATCTTTGAGGACAAAGATCCTGTTTAGGGGTAAATGCTGTGACAATCCGTCAATTTATGGTTGATATTTTATTCTCAAATATTATTTAAAAACATTATTTTAATGTTACAATATGAACTCACTTATTTTTGGGAAGAAATTTGGATTTACGTCTTGGAGTAGCATCGACTACGTCTAAACCGGAGGATTCAACGTTACGTGCTTACGTTTACATACACCGTTTTTGGTGACAGACCGACATTTCAGAAAATAAATTTATCCGTAAATATTATTTTGGAATTTTAAATTTGTGTTGGTTCATAAACTCACAAATTTACGAGAAGAAATTAGGACTTACGATTTTATTTTAACGTCCTTTAAAACTAAACCGGAAACCTTAGGATTACGTATTTACGTTTTCGAACTCCGTTTTTGATGAGACAATTTTTATTAGATTCGTTTTGTGCCATTGATTCATAATTTATAAAAACGTTTTTCATAAAACGACCCGAGGGCACGCAAATCGAGGAAACTAGAATCGAGGAGTACCCGTAAATTAGTGGGATGGGACAAGTTTTACACTTGCCCACCCCACTATGTGTGTGGCATCCAACTATTGCCTCAACACCCTTAGGTGTCAAGCCTTAAACAAGTTACAACACTTGTCCATTAGCTTCATTTTGAAGCCACCAACACATCAAGCTTACACCAAAAACTAGCACCTCAAACCATCCATTCATTTCTTACATGCAAACCACACAACTCTCCTCCCTCTCTCTCTCTAGAAATTCGTCCATATCCAACCAAGAACACCCTCATTTGATCAAAATTAACCACAAAATATCATGTTATTCATACACATGTTGATGCCCTCTTGAAGCTCTCTTGAATGGTGGTGATTATAACATCCATGGAGGAGTTTCCTTGGTGTCTTGAGGCTAATTTTCCACAAGGAGTATATGAAGATTGGTGGTCTTGAAGATGGTCTTGGCTATGCACAAGTTTCTCCATCCAAATCCATGTCAAACTCATAACCTACATCAACTTGGTGGTATAAAGATTGTCCTCCTCATCTTCTTGTTATTTTGATTATGTAAACATGTATTTTATTTCCTATTGTATATGTATATGATGATTATATGATGATAAAAGTATTGTGTGGGGATTTGGTGTTGATAAACATGATTAAAAAGGTGAAAAACTATAAAGAACAAGGCTAAAATCTTGCTTAAAAGTGAAGGCTGTATAAAACAGTAAAGAAACAGGTCATGGACTGATAAAATGATAAAATAGAATCCATTTACAGTAAGCTATATGTCTTGTACACATGTGAGAGTTGTCCATGCAATGGAATCATTGTAATGAGTGAGATATGATCAAAACAAGTTTAAGGTACAAATCTGAGTTCACTGTTTTGGACGATTTTTAGAAAATACTTAGAAGAAGATTCAACAGTAGCTATAGAAGAGTTAAATGGAGAAAATATCATGTAGTTTATGTGATAAAAATTTGAGCTTCTATCTCCATATATAACTCTAGATATGGCAGTTTTGGTGAAAGTGAAGATAAAAATCAGATTTTTGGAATTAAAGTATAATACTATTATATAAGCACTCAAAATTTAATAGTATAAAATATAAATTAAAAGCCACTAACTTATATAATACATTTATATAAATATGTACAATGGTAAATAAGTGTACATTTTATAAAAATGGTAACTTGTTAAGTTTTATAAGTTATAAAACTATAAACTTGATTTTTAGGACTTTTTCGGCTAATACCGTAAAATTAACGTTTTTGTTAAATAAAACTTAGATAGTTGGACCCGTCTAATGTAAACTTTATAAAACTTATATACTGATATATAAACATGTATAACAAGTAAAAACCGATAAGACCCGAACTATAGGACATACGGACATTAACGGACTAAATTAACGTTATTGGACTAATAATACAACAAAAATGGACTAAAACACTTATAAACTTATTATTGGGATTAATCCATTTAGGCCCAACTTGTGAAGTGTAGATACTAATAATATAAGTATAACATGGATTAATACAAGTTAAAGAACTTATAATAAGTTGATTGAACCTAAAACACGTAAAAAGGTAAAACTAGTAAACTAGTAAAAAGATACCAATACGTAAACACTAAAACGAGTTAATGAGAATATGTAAACCCACTTGATCATCATATCTATATAATCATCATATGTATACATAATTGTTATTTTTATAAAGTCATTGGACATGAGTCTAAGACGAGTATTATTTGTCTAGGTTTCCGTGATTGAAGCACGTACCATACGTCCGAATTGCCGATAACCCGCCTTCCCACATCAATGTGAGTTCATAGCCTCGCACTCTTTTAAATGTTTTTATAAATGTTTTATAAACCCGCGAGGGAGATAACATGTTAGTTTTTATAAAATAGGACACCATTTGTCCCGATTGTTTGTTTATTGAATTTGGACCCGAATGATTGAATGATCCGATTGTATGACCCGATAAATGATTAAAGGACCCGATAGATGAAATTAAATGGATTAATAAAGTTAGGTTATGTCACTAAAAGTCCCATTAGCATGAATTGTGAACTACCGGGAGTTGGTAGACGCTTATGCATTTAATAGTACTATTTGGGGACGATCACCCCAGTTCGCGCCTTGACGGTTGATCCCCGTCGTGCCACATTGATTGGTAAGCGAATTTATGTATGAGAAGATTTCCATAGCGTGACCTTTGTAACGACACGCTACTTTAGATGGGCAAATTTGGTATCGGGTTAGCTACCCGTTGTTGGTTTAGTAAGGTAACAATGTCATGCGGCTTATAATAATCCAAAAACTAACGAAATACTATTAGACGCTCCGAATTACGATGTATTGCCTGACTAGCAATACAGGGTCATACTACTGATATTATGTTCGTGTTTTGGTTTTCATAACCATATTCATATAACGGTTTTTATTCTCATACAACGTCGTAAGACGTATTGTATGATGTTTTTACGACATTGGTTCGTATAATGATTTTTAAGGCAATTGCCTATATTATGATTTTTATAAGGATTTGTATAAAATGACTTTGGCTATTTTATGGCCTGTTAAAATGATTTGTACAAAATGATTTTCGGTAATAATTTTATACCGATATTGTATTGATGGATTTTATTAAACTCTATGAATTCACTCGGCGTTATCGCTGACCTTTTCTTTTAACATGTTTTATCTCAGGTACTTGAAGGTAATTCTCGGGAAGACGACAAGAATTCATGGCCCGCACTTAAACAAAATTTTCCATTCAAATACTTTGTAAAACTTTGTATGAACTAATATGACTTGGGACCGATGTAACTTTGATGTTTATGAATGGAAATGATTTATTATTAAACGACGCGATTTTTATGCGTTGTCTATGATGTGAGTAATGTGTTATCCCGTAACACCAACTAGTCTTCCGCTGTATTGAGTTGTATAAATTTGGGGGTGTTACACTAACATTGCCATGCGAGAGTTCAAGGAATGTGTTCAAAAGATGGAGGTTTCGGATGTTTATTCTACTGGCCTCCATTTTACTTGGAACCAAAAGCCAACAAGTAGTGGTGGTAGTTTAAAAAAGATTGATCGGATTCTGAGTAATATCCCATTTATGGAGGACTTTCCAGGGTCATTTTCTATATTTCAACCTTACAGGATCTCTGATCATTCTCCTTGTGTTCTACGCATCCCAAAGGTTAGTAGGTCAAAACTCAAACCATTCAAATTTGCTAACTTTCTGGTTTACAAGGATAGATTTTGTACAATTGTCTCTAATGGGTGGATGGTTAATGTTGAGGGGTGTGCTATGTATAAAATGGTGAAACGGATAAAGGGGATGAAAAGTCCTTTACGTAAACTTCTGTATGAGCATACAATTTACATGTTAGAGTGAATCGATTACGTGTTGAGCTTGATGAAGCTCAAAAGGCTGTTGATAGTAATCCTTCTTATTTAGTATTAAGGGAGGAGCACGTGCACTATCTACTTGCTTTTATGGAAGCTTCTCTAGATGAAGAGAGATTTTTAAGGCAAAAATCTAAGATTAAGTGGTTTAATGTGGGTGATGCTAATACGACGTACTTCCATCGTATTGTTAAGAGTAAGTGTTCGCGTAAATGTATTTATATAGTTCGAGATCAGTTTGATGTTTTCCATGAGGGGAATGTTGTTGCAGGAGCTTTTGTTGCTCACTATGAGTAATTTCTTGGCGTTGAAGGGGTGACTAATCCGATTGCTAGATATGATCTTTTTGCTCGAGTTCTTGATGGTCAAAAAGTTTTGTTCATGATCCGGGATGTTTTTGATGATGAAATCAAAGGTGTGTTATTTTCTATGACGGATGATAAGGCCCCTGGGCCTGATGGTTTTACACCTGCTATTTTCAAGAAATCATGGGATATTGTTGGTGGTGATGTTACTTGTGCTATTCGGGAGTTTTTCACTAATGGGAAACTTTTAAAGGAAATCGATCATACTATTATTTCTCTTATTCCAAAAGTGTCTACTCCATCCCGAAATAATGATTATCGCCCTGATTCTTGTTGTAATGTTCTTTTCAAGTGGATTAGTAAGATCATTGCTAATCGCATTAAGGAGGACTTGTGAAATTTGGTTAGTATCAATCAGTATGCGTTTGTGCCAGGTCAGAGGATCTCAGATAACATCTTGCTCACCCAAGAACTTATGCGTGGGTATAATAGGCATTCTGTTCCTCCTCGGTGTTCCTTCAGGGTGGATATCCAAAAAGCTTACAACACGGTGGATTGGAGTTTCCTTAGATCTATTCTTACTGGGTTTGGATTTCATCATGTTATGGTTGATTGGATTATGACGTGTGTTACCACTACTTCTTACTCTATATGCATTAATGGTTGTGGAAACCTTGGTTTCCTCGAATCTTTTAGCTGCTAGGCATAACCATTGTTCATGTGATCATACAATCACAACGAAATAGAACAACAATTAGGAAACAAGGTGTTTGGGCACAAAACACAGAATTACTAACAATTGGATTGCTCATTATATTGATAACAAACAATCACTAGGTGTGTATACATTGAGTCCCACACCTAGTCAACACACGCTTTAGGTTTACATTGTGAATGAAAGTTATGAATAAAACCTAAGACCCTTGTTCCTTTTATAGACTAAGGATAAGGGTTTTACAAGAGATAACTATGAATAAACATGCATATCTTCTATTTAAATAACTAATACAGAATATTAATAAATAATATTCTGAATACTTATTCTAAATAGATATTTCCAACAGCGTTTGACTTCTGTTGACTTCTGTCAACGTCTAATTTACACTTGTCAATGCTTAGACACAATGTGTCAACGTCTAGTGAAATACCTTCATGTTTTCTTCGTTTTGAGTTTCTGCCACATCAACTTTTTGACCCAATAATCTTCCCCTAGTTGATGTCGACAAAACTCTTTGTGTATCTGTTGTAAGTGGTACATCATCTTCAAATTGCTTCCCCTCAAGTGTAGCATGCATGTCTTCCCCTTTTTGTCACATCAATAGGGAAGGAAACAAAGTATGCAATCGAAGATTCTCCAAATGTAGGCTCTATATAATGATCTTGAAGAAAAATAACTATAATAATGTTGATGTAGAAGTAGAGTAACCCAAACCTATGTTCCATGTGTTGTACTATCCATGTGACGTCGAACTTATAAGAAAACTTTAATTTGTATAAGTAGACCTGGATCTCTTGTTAACATTCTCATCCTTTGTGAGACACTGAGCACGATATTGTAACTCCTTCAAGTTTTATGACAAGTCTTCATCACCATTCATGTAAGCACGAACAAGTTACCTTAAAAGTCAGTGACTGGATTCACGACTTTAAGATATGATAAAATACAAACCTTCGGAAAACAACTCTAACACCTTGTTAGATCCTAGTATCGAGAGCCACTCGCTCTGATACCAATTTTCTAAATAGCATCTATACCTTTTTCATCAAAGATCCTTCACTGTCCAAGATCTCATCACTGTGTGTTGTCCAATATCAGACAACACTTGTCAACGTTTGAAAAACAATATCTCGGACGACACATGGATTTTCTGTCAGCGCCAACTTTATACCTGTCAGCGCCTGGCCATCAGCGTTTCATCCATGCCTTGTCAACGTCACACCAACATCTATCAGCGTCTACATGACACATGTCAGCGGCTAATCGATCTAGGGTTTTACAAACCCTAAATCATGATTTTATGTGAAAACCATAAACTGCAGCGAACTTCGACATCGAATATCTTCTTCATGAGAGCTCAGATCGAAGATCCCTTCGGTGAGATCCTAGACACAAGTGTCAAGAACCTACAGCGCGAATTTCACGACGATCGAACGGTTAACAAAGGAGAAATCGCATTTTTACTATTACTGTTCACTGAAAACAGCATATGATCACTGCTGACTTCGACGTTTAATAACTTTTTCTCGGGGATAAATCTCGACAATCCCTGCGGTAGATATCTAGATATATGTGTGTAGAACACACACATAAAATTTTGTGGCGATCCAACGGTTCAATAAAATTTCAGAGATTGTTGAGAAACTTTGATCTAAAGAACACAAAAACCCTAAATCGCTAAAAACCCTAATTTTCAAGAAACCCTAAAATTCAAACAACATGTTTACTCCAGAGTTAACCTCCTCCTCAAGCCATAAGATTAAGATTCCCATGCTAGACCCAGACAACTTTGAGCTGTGGAAGTTTAATTTTGAGTAGTATCTTCAAATCGATGACCATACCCTATGGGAAATTATTGAATATTGAAACACATTTAAAAGGCTGCCAAGATCCAAGCTGCTATCACTCTAAGATCAACTCTAGGCTCAAGTGCGGAGAATCAAAAAGAAAAACCTGAAGATGGAAGAGCTGTCTCAGTTGAGGACATTGCAAAGAGAAGGAATGACATGAAAACTCTAAGCATCCTCAAACTTTCCTTGGGACAAGCAAATTAGCACAAGTATAGAGGCTATGAGTCTGCCAAAGAACTTTGGGCAGCCCTTCAAGTTACTTATGGTGGTAATGATGATACTACCTTAAAGAAAAAGAAGCAACTCTTGCATGAGTATGATGTGTTCAAAGCTCTTCCCAATGAAAACCTAAGTGGAGTGAGAAGCAAACTTCTTGACATTACAAGCAAGTTTTCATTTATGGGAATAGTGCATGATGATGCTGATATCATCACCACTTTCCTTAAAAGTCTTGGTGATGCATGGAAGATTGAAGCAAGGTCTGTGATTGCTAATAATACTCACAAAAGTTCCACCTTTGATGACGTCTACAATAAACTGAGGATTGTAGAAAGTGAAATCCTTTCCGATCAAGGAAGCAAGTCTACAAATGGAAATATGGCCTTCTTCTCACATAGTGAAGGTCAATTTGATCGAAGGGAGTCATACATGCACCCCGTTACTGGATCACCTTGTGTCAGCGTTGGATCAAGCTTTGTCAGCGCCTCACATTCAGACGCTGGCATATAAAATGTTGACTTACCAAGAGTTAAGCATGCTGGTATTGATCTAGATACAGTGTGTGCATACATTGCTTCATTGCCCAATGGTTCAGTGATTACATATGAGGACCTTGAGCAAATTAGTGATGAGCACTTGGAGGAGATGGACATAAAGTGGAATATGGCACTTGCTAGCATAAGGTCCAATAGATGGAATAGAAGATTTAGGAAGAAGATGACTTTTAATGCTAAAGACACTGCTGGGTTTGATAAATCCAAGGTTGACTTTTACAATTGTCATAGAATGGGTCACTTTATGAGAGAGTGTAGATCTCCAAGAAGATCTGATGCTGGAAAACCTTCAAGCCAAATCGTCAAGGTTGAAGACACAAAAGCTATGGTTGCCATGCAAGAAATTGATGGTGTTGGCTAGGATTGGAGCTTTTTGGCCAAGGATGTGGATGAGAACAAGGCCTTAGTTGCAGAAAAAGAGGAAGAGGAGCATGTTCACTATGCTCTCATGGCACATTCTTCATCTTCATCAGACAATGAGGTATATGATGATGCATTTTGTAGTAAAGGTTGTCGTCTAAACACTGAAAAGCTTAACAAAGAAGTTTTAAAATTAAGATCAGATGTTTTTGATGAAAAATGCAAGTTATGTGACAATCCGTCAATTTATGGTTGATATTTTATTCTCAAGTATTATTTAAAAATATTATTTTAATGTTATATTATGAACTCACTTATTTTTGGGAAGAAATTTGGATTTACGTCTTGATGTAGCATCGACTACGTCTAAACCAGAGGATTCAACGTTACGTGCTTACGTTTACATACACCGTCTTTGGTGACAGTCTGACATTTCAGTAAATAAATTTGTCCGTGAATATTATTTTGAGATTTAAAATTTGTGTTGGTTCATAAACTCACAAATTTACGAGAAGAGATTAGGACTTACGATTTTAATTTAACGTCCTTTACGACTAAACCGGAAACCTTATGTTTACGTATTTACATTTTCGAACTCCGTTTGTCATGAGACAATTTTTATTAGATTCGTTTTGTTCCGTTGATTCATAATTTATAAAAACATTTTTCGTAAAACGATCCGAGGGCACGCAAATCAAGGAAACTAGAATCGAGGAGTACCCGTAATTAAATGGGGATGAGGCAAGATAAACTTGTCCCACCCCCACACATGAGATGGCAACAAGTATACAACACACCACATTTGGTGTCATTTTTATATAAGCTTGATAGACACTTGTCCATCTAGCCTTCCAAACCACTTAAACTTAAAACAAGTTACACCAAAACCACTCACTTCATTTGCAACTCATGCAAACCACCATTTTCCTCTCCTCCCTCTCTCTAAATTCGTCACATATCCTCCATCTAACACCACCACCATCAAAAAATTCAACCATAAATCATATGTATAATTTACATATGATGAAAACTCATTGAAGTTATGAAGATTGAAGGTGATATTAACATGTAAAAAGGAGTTTTCAAGGGAGTTTGGGGCTGATTTCTCAAGGAGTTTTCATGAAGAACAAGGGCTGATTTTTGGAGGAATCTACAAATACTTGGTGATCCTAGAAGTGGTGTTGATATCTCATAAGATTGGTTACCCAAAACCAAGTCTTGTTCATCCAAAATCTCATAATTTCATCACTTTGGTGGTATAAAGATTGTTCTTCCTATCCTCTTGTTATTTTGATTATGTAATCTTGTATTTTATTTCCTATTGTATATGTATATGATGAATATATGATGATAAAAATATTATGTGGGGATTTGGTGTTGATAAATATAGTTAAAAAGATGGAAAACCATATGTAAAAAGGTTAAAATCTTGCTTAATAAGTTGGCTGTATAAAAACAGTAACTAACCACATGTTAAACTGATAAAATGGCAAAGTGGAATCAATACACAGTAAGTATTAGGTCTTTTACACATGTGAGAGTTGGCCATACAATGGAATCATTATAATGAGTGAGATATGATTAAAACAAAATTGAAGTACCAATCTGAATAGTCAGTTTTGGACGGACTGTTAGGGATATTTAGAGTTGGATTGAGCAGTAGATAAAACTAAGTTAATTGTAGCACATATCATGTAGTTTATGGTGTCAAAAAATGAGCTTATATCTCCTTGTAGAACTCAAGATATGGTAAAAATGGTGAAAGTGAAAATAAAAATCAGATTTTTGGAAATTAAAGTATAATAGTATTATAATAGCACTCAAATAAATATAGTATAAAATGTGAATTTAAAACCCACTAACTTATATATTACATTTATATAAATATGTATAAGGATAAATAAATGGACATTTTATAAAAATGGTAGTTTGATAAGTTTTATAAGTTATAAAACTATATACTAAGTTTTACGTCTTTTCGGCTAATACCGTAAAATTAACGTTTTTCGTCAATTAAAACTTAGACGATCGTACCCGTCTAATGTAAACTTTTTAAAAGTCATATACTGATATATAAGTACTTAATACAAGTAAAAACCGATAAAACCCGAACTATATAACATATAGACATTAACGGGCCAAAGTAGCCTTAATGGACAATAAACCCAACTAATTTGGTAAAACACTTATAAATTTACTTATTGGGCTTAACCCACTTGGGCCCAACATATAAAGTATAATACTGATAATAAAAGTATAATTGGGCTAATAAAATGTATTGGGCTTGTAATGGGCCTATTGGGCCTCCAAAATGTAAACAAGTTGAGCTAGTGTAACTAGTATAAAAATTACCAACACATAAACACTATAATGAATGAGAATGTATAAAGCCACTTGATCATCATCATATATATAAAATCATCATATGTATACATAATTGTTATTTTTTTATAAAGTCATTGGACAAGAGTCTAAGACGAGTATTATTTGTCTAGGTTTCCGTGATTGAAGCACGTACCGTACATCCGAATTGCCGATAACCCGCTTTCCCACATCAACGTGAGTTCATAGTCTCGCACTCTTTTAAATGTTTTTATGAAATGTTTTATAAACCCGCGAGGGAGATAACATGTTAGTTTTGATAAAATAGGACACCATTTGTCCCGATTATTTGTTTATTGATTTGGACCCGAATGATTGTATGACCCGATGAATGAATATATGACCCGATAAATGAAATGAAATGGATTATTAAAGTTAAGTTATGTGACTAAAAGTCCCATTAGCATGAATTGTGAACTACCGGGATTTGGTAGACGCTTATGCATATAATAGTACTATTTGGGGACGATCACCCCAAATCGCGCCTTGACGTTTGATCCCCGTCGTGCCACATTGATTGGTAAGCGAATTTATGTATGAGAAGAATTACACAAGCGTGATTATTGTGACGACACGCTAATTTAGATGTGTTGCGTCAAAAAGTTGATGTGGCAGAAACACAAAAATGAAGATAACATGAAGATTTTGTCCAAGCGTTGTCAAGAGTTAATCAAGCGTTGATAAGAGTTAATTAGGCGTTGATGGCTCAAGCATTGTCGTGTGCAATCCAAGCATTGTCACATGCAATTCAAGCATTGACAAAACGTAGACAAAAGAAGCTTATGGAAGTTTATATTTAGATAAACATGCAAAAGATATTCTGCATAAGTTTATTTAAATAGAAGATTTACTTGTTTATTCATCCTTATCTCTTGTAAACCCTAATCCTTACACTATAAAAGGAACCAAGGGTCATAGGTTTTATTCATCCCATCATTCACAATGTA
Organism: Glebionis coronaria; assembly: GCA_025667525.1. Lineage (NCBI taxonomy): Eukaryota > Viridiplantae > Streptophyta > Magnoliopsida > Asterales > Asteraceae > Glebionis > Glebionis coronaria. The sequence continues at coordinate 358,830,497 of CM046877.1, forward strand.
GTCTTAAAGTTGAGTCGTGTGTTCTAGACGTGTGTAACCTTGTAAACACGTCTAGGTTTGTTACTTGTAATCGTTTGAAGTTTAATACAAGTAAACGTTGGAAAAGAAACACCTTGTTCGTAATCAATGTTCTAATTCCGCTATGTTTATCATATGAACGTTGATTATCCTAGTAAGCTTAATCGATCCGTGAATAATGATTTCAACAATTGGTATCCGAGCCTCGTGGCTCGTGATGCTAGGACCAACAAGGTGTTCGTAATATTGAGAAGAAGAAAAATTCGTATAGAGTTTTTCTGGGCGATTTTGTGTGCGCAGCAGTATTCAGAAGGTCATAACTTTTGATTGAACCGTTGGATCGTCACGGAATTCTATATGTGTGTTCTACGTACATAGATCTAAACATCCACCGGAGGGATTGTCGAGTTTTATCCCCAGGCAAAAGTTATTAACCGTCGAAGTTGGCTGATGGTTGATTTTCAGTTTTCTGCTTTTACATAAAATCATGAACTAGGGTTCCTCAAACCCTAGATCTACTTAAAAGCAGGAAGAATTGTAGTTTGTGGCTGTTATGATTCAAGGTAACACTTGATCTAAGGTTTATTTACAAACCCTAATTAGGGTTTCGGTGCATACACTTTGAACCCTAGATCCGGTATTAATGGAACAGCAGAGGGTAATTATGAGATGTTGCGGTTGTGGTTTAGTGATGCTGTGATACTTATGACGTGTAGCAGAACCAAGAATGTAGGGTTTCTTTTCATTAGCATATAGATTTAATGTGTTGAAAAGCAGATTCGTTCAAGTTGATCTATTTGAGAAGAAATTGTTTTGGAACATATGGGCATCACGTTATGGGTAGTAAGCAAACAGAAAAAGGATGTGACGACACATTCAGCATTTGTGTTCACAAGATTCTATGCTTGTGATTGGATATTAGATCTGTGTTCACACGGCCATATGATAAACCCTAATATTCGTTATATAAAGTTCTAATTCTCTACATGCGCATCCAAGGTTATTCACGTGGGGCTCGTTTCTTATTGGTGGAACATAGTCGCATTCACACGGTTATTAAATTTCTATTGGTGGAAACATGCGGGTGTTCACACGATCAAGAGGGCAGCAAAAGAAAGGGATGCGTGAGCTACTTTATTTTCATTGTAACATACGATGGAAAGAATGGTGCACAAACGTGTTCACACGGTTTGAGACTTATGATTGGATGACAAGTTTGTGTTCACACGGTAAGCATATTGTGATTGGTCCTTAACAGTGTGTTCACACGAAGCAAATCTTTCTATTGATGGAGCATTTACACGAGAATGTAATAAAGAATTCACATACAAACATGGGCCTTTAACGTTGCTGTGAATTAACTCAACGTTGACAAGTGAAAAGTGACGTTGATGGTTGTTATTTTGACGCTGTCAAAGTCTTGGAGCAACGTTGACAAGAAAGAGTGAATGCAACGTTGACAGAGTATGGACGCTGACAAGGTTTATGGTTGGCGCTGACGTTTGTAATTCAGACGCTGACAGGAAGAATTTTGACGCTGACAGAATAAGTCAACGCTGATAGAGTTGACAGTGTCGTCCGATATATGAATTTCAACGCTGATAGGTATTGTCTGATATTGGACAATACATCTGCCAAAGATATTGGGCAGAAGAGGATATTGGACAACACAAGGTTTGCTGCTGTTTGAGAAAATGGATACGTTTTAAGCACACAAAAAGGGAGGAATTTACACACAAAGGTACATGGAATCTCCATTTTAATATAGAATATCATGATGATATTTATGGCTCGGATATTTTTACAAGGAGTAAATGGTTTTTAAGTAAGTTAGCAATAATTCATGAAGACTTTGTTTGATATTCGAATATGTAATCGGGATAGCCTTGTGAAAGAGTTATTCGACTTCTAACTTTTACATATGAGGATATTGGTTCATTAAGACTTGTCATGAAGAGGTGTTAGCTTAAGGGGAAGAATTCTTATGGTAAGTTTGATGATTGAAGAAGATTTTCGCGAGTTTGTGTTCTATCATATCTTAAAGTGCCTAGACTTTAAAGGTAACTTGTTCGTGCTTTACATGGTTGGTGACGAAGACTTGTCATAAACACTTGAAGGAGTTACATTATCGTGCTCAGTGTCTCACAAAGGATGAGAATATTGACAAGGGATCGAGGTCTACTTATATCCTCCTCTATAAGTTCTTAGTCACATGGATAGTACAAGACATGGAACACAAGGTTGGGTTATTCTACTTCTACATCAAAAATATCATATTAATTGTTCTTCAAGATCATTACATAGAGCTACTTCTGGAGAATCTTCAACATTGCATACATTGTTTACTTCCTTGTTGATGTGACAAAAAGGGGAAGAAATACGTGCTACACTTGAGGGGAAGCAATTTGAAGATCATGTATAACTTACAAGAGATACACATAGAGTTTTGCCACTATCAACTAGGGGAAGATTGTTGGGTCAAAAAGTTGATGTGGCAGAAACTCAAAAATGAAGATAACATGAAGATTTTGTCCAAGCGTTGTCAAGAGTTAATCAAGCGTTAAGAGTTAATTAGGCGTTGATGGCTCAAGCATTGTCGTGTGCAATCCAAGCATTGTCACATGCAATTCAAGCATTGACAAAACGTAGACAAAAGAAGCTTATGGAAGTTTCTATTTAGATAAACATGCAAAAGATATTCTGCATAAGTTTATTTAAATAGAAGATTTACTTGTTTATTCATCCTTATCTCTTGTAAACCCTAATCCTTACACTATAAAAGGAACCAAGGGTCATAGGTTTTATTCATCCCATCATTCACAATGTAGTCTTAAAGTTGAGTCGTGTGTTCTAGACGTGTGTAACCTTGTAAACACGTCTAGGTTTGTTACTTGTAATCGTTTGAAGTTTAATACAAGTAAACGTTGGAAAAGAAACACCTTGTTCGTAATCAATGTTCTAATTCCGCTATGTTTATCATATGAACGTTGATTATCCTAGTAAGCTTAATCGATCCGTGAATAATGATTTCAACAAGATGGGCAAATTGTGTTTTGGGTTAGCTACCCGTTGTTTGTTGTAGTAAGGTAACAATGTCATGCGGCTTATAATAATCCAAATAACGAAAATACTGCTTTATGCATTGAATTACAATATATTGCCTGACTAGCAATATAGGGTCTTATTATTGATTTTATGTTCGTGTTTTGGTTTTACATAACCATATTCATATAACGGTTTTTATTTAACTCTATACAACATTATAAAACGTATTCTATGATGTTTTTAACGACAATGGTTCGTATAATGATTTTGAAGGCGAAAGCCTATATTATGATTTTCGATAAGGATTTGTATAAAATGACTTTGGCTATTTTATGGCATATTACAAAGATTTGTACAAATTGATTTTCGGTAATAATTTTATACCGATGTTATATTAATGGATTTAATTAAAACTCTATGAATTCACTCGGCGTTTTCGCTGACCTTTTCTTTTAACATGTTTTATCACAGGTACTTGAAGCTAATTCTCGGGAAGACAACAAGAATTCATGGCCCGCACTTAAATAATAATTTCCATTCAAATGCTTTGTAAAATTATATGAAATACTATGACTTGGGACCTATGTAAATTTGATATTTATGAATGGAAATGCTTTTATTATTAAACGACAAGATTTTTATGCGTTGTCTATGATGTGAGTAATGTGCTATCCCGTAACACCAACGAGTCTTCCGCTGTATTGAATTGTGCAAATCTAGCGGTGTTACAGTTTGGTACCAGAGCTCTCGTTATAGAGAACGGAAGATTTTTTTTTAAAACCAAGGTTTTGAATAAAACATTTCAAAATCTTTTAACTATAAACATTTTTCTAAAAATGTCTAGAAATCTTTTAACTATAACGGTGCAGAAGAATTCCTGAGTTACCGACAAGGCCAGACTGAGAAGTGTTATTTTAATATATATATATAACTTGGATTATATATATATATATATATATATATATATATATATATATATATATATATATATATATATATATATATATATATATATATATATATATATATATATATATTTATATATATGATGTAATTTGATTACATGATTGTTTGATGATTATTTTAATATTTATACGAGGTATTTATACGACGTAGATTGTCACAAGAAACCCTAAATCCCCTGGTAAATAAATCGAAGCTATTCCCGTAGGAATTTTAGCTATCCTATATCTAAACCAAGTTGTGGATGTTTAGGATCCCAACAAAATGGTTGATATTCGTAGAAATATAGATATTAGTTGATTGTGATATTAAAGAAGAATTGGCGAGATTAAATCTGATATCGATGTCATGACGATCTTTCCTTATGAGTGGAGTTTGATAAAACGTTACCACCTGGAAAGGTGTCATCTGATTCGTTGTCACCCAATTCTTAAACTTGAAATCGGAAGGGTGAATGTTGCACTTGAGGATATTATTGGAACCATTACCCAAAGGCCTCATGCCGCTAGTACCTTTCCAAGAAGTCTAATTGAATGTGTGAGTCATCTCATGCTAGTGACTCATTTGATAACTATTGTTGTAAGAGTTATAGGATTGGAAATTAAATGTTGATCATATCGAACTTTTATTTCCCTTTCAAGGTCTAAGAATAAAATTGAAAGTATTGGAGAATGAGGTAGGATGTTGCATTGAGTATAAGTTGATTGAAACTTGAATAAAGTAAAATTTAACACATATGGAATATGAGATTGTTAAGAGGAAGTTGTTGAGTCCTGTGATTGAATTATAAGGTTTTAAATGATTGTTGATTCGTGTTAAGTGTTGTTCCTAGGCCATTGTCCACTAACGAGGATGCCCAGTGTCCAAGAAATAAATTAAAGAAATCTTCTTCTGAATTGAGACCGATGGATCTTCTGGGACATGTGGAACACCTAATGACTCTTGTAGATTAGTATTCATTGTGGTATCTTTTAAAAATAATCCCTAACTTAACTGAGACATCAGTTGGTAGGATGAGTTCTTGGAATTGTATGACATAGTGACACGTAATGTGTTACGGTACAATTTTGACTTGTTTGTGATTAATGAAAAGACTACCTTTGATTACTAAATCCTACATGTATCGATGTTATCTATCTTTATTTGCTTCATCCTAATGTTCGCATTAGTGATGCAACCATTGAACAAGTACTCATCTCGATTTGAGTTACGTTGTGAATTATTATTTTTGAGTGCCATCGAGGTCATGAACCTCATGATTAAGTAGCTAAGCTCATTTCCTGATATATTGAAGTTAGTTCTTGGTGAACAACTTTTCATCACTCTTTTGCAGATCACTCATTGTTTTTATAAAGATAAAACAGTATCCCTTGAGAAAAATTGAATTTTCATCACTATAAGGATTATTCAAAGTGAGATTTATAAGTGATTGTTATCGAAATGAAGTTGTTTATAAAACACCTTGGAAAACTTAATTGTTTTCATAACAAAGAAAATCTTTGTAAATTTATTTTTGATTCTTATTTAAGAATTAAGCATGAAAATGTTTTTATTATAAACATGATGATAAAATTTTGACGAACTGAGTATTGCATCGTTAAATCTTGAAATTGTATATAGTTGCGCGCCTACATACAATTTGGAATGGACCATGCAAGACTGATTAGTAGTCACCATAAAACTAATGAATAAACACTACATTTTCTTTGAAGATTGTGAAAGATTAAATTTTATGAGATCTGCAAGAAGTGAAAAATAGGGACATAGTGTTAGGGACACCTACATATGTTCCTGTAGCATCCACTCTTCTGAGTCGAATTTACTCATCTGTGGAAATTGTCTTATTTGACAATTGACAATTCTTTCTTGTCCAATTCTCCCGTGGTGAGATTCTTAGGAAAAGTATCTGATTACCGAGTGTTGATACCCGACTGGATGTATCGACGTTCCTATCATTTCTTTTGATTTGATTTCAATTGAATGACCTGGGTAACGATCCGAGGAGCTTTCGAATGCGTACTCAAATTTTGAAAACATGGGATATATTCATATTCGTTAAATGTTTTCGTCTATATCTAATTTGAAATTCTCTCGCATAGATTATGCATTAACCTTACTCTTTTAAGGTTAGTTATGTCTTCTGATATCCTTAAATTTGTGAAGGATTATGAGTTATTATTAGTCTTTTGAGAAGTTCACATCTTATCGACGGTAATGAAACTGGAAAGTTGATAGTGCCAGATGAATGGATTGATTGATTATGACATGACGACATTGTCTTAATTGATGGGAACACGAGTAGAATTACCCTAAATGATAAGATGTTGATTATCAAAAGTGATCAAAATAATTCTTGATGGATGACCATATCCTGCATTTAGACTCGAAATTTTACCGTGAATGGTTATGAACTAGTCATAGATATTATAATCTAGAAGAACTTAAAAGTAAATTTATTAAAAGATTTTTCTGTTATCTGAAACTTTAGGAAGTATTTGCTGGTGAATTACCTAGTCTTTTGCCATTAAGGCAAGTTGAAATTGGTATTGATTATATTCCCGGTGTTGCACTTGTGGCATGTGCACTGTACGTCAGCACCATCTGAATTAAACGAATTACCGTACAACTGAGAGAGTTGTCGGCGAAAGCTTTTATTCTACCAAGCTTGTAATTATGAAGAGCTATGGTGTTATCATTCCTTATATATGTTGAATTACCGTAGGACTAGGTAAATTGATGATTAAAAATATGTATCCACTACCCAAGATGATAGATTTGTTCGATAATTTACGAGGTTCTAGCGTTTGTTTTGAAAAAATTTGATCCTCGGCATGGTTATCATCAATTTCGCATCCGCGAAAAAGATTATCTATTCCAATCACTACATCCGGTACTTGTAATGAACATTATGAGTTTCACGTGATGTCGTTTGGATTGACTAATACACATGCAGCATCCATAAATTTGGTGAATCACGTGTGTAGGCTGTAATTTGATAAATTCATGCTTGTGATCATTAAGGACCATTTGATTGTTTCTAAGAATAAGAAGGAGTTAATAATTATTTATAGATTGCCCTGAATTGGCCGAGTAATGAAAAAAAAATTGTACCTTAAATAATTAACATGTAATTTAAGGCTTAATACTTTATATTAGTTGATCGTCTGATTAATAGAAATGGAATATATTGACTCTTTAAAAATTAAGAGCCCTTTTAAGACTTTGGGATATACCAAAAAGAAAAGTGCAAATATGTTTTGACAAATGTTTTAACAAAAGAACTTTTGAGGGATTATTCTCTTATACCCAGAACATTTAACAAACTCCTGTTTAGGGGTAAATGTTCGTGTATACCTCAGGACAACCTAAGAGGGATTGAGGAAACCATTTAAACCATGACTTAAAATTTGAAATGACACTTTTTGCTTTTCAACTAAGAAAATTTTGACCAAAGTATAACCAAAGATTTTTCAAACATTTATGAATCTTATTAATTATTTTCGATAAATCAGCAAAAATCGTGTTAATTAAATTCAAATTTGTTTTGAACATTTTATTATAATTGGTTGAACTAAGAAATTTAAACTTTTAACGTTTACGTTTCATAAAAACTTAATATTTACTATTAATTTACGTGTAATAATTGTCGACGCTTTAAAACGTCAGATCAAGCAAAACTGATAAAGATAATAGTTGAGATAGAACTAAGACTTAAATACGGTCATGATATTTATTTCATCAACGAAGGTGAATATAATTACTGACACATTATGCAGAAAAGATAAAGAACCAATTAGCACATGTTCCTTAATAATGAAGGTGCAAAATAAATTTCCGAACAATATAAAAATAAACAATGCTTGTAAGAAGGATAATATAGATAATAAAAAGTGGTTCGCGGCTAATGTGAACCATTAGAATTGAGAAGCCGATAGCGTTAAATGATTAAAAGGCCACTTGTGGTTGCCTAAATATGGAGGTTTGTGAAATTTAGTCATGTTGGAATCTCATAAGTATAAGTATTCTATTCATTTCATTTCTGATTAAAAGTATCTTTGTCTGAAGAAGTTGTACAGATGGAAAATTATGAAGGCAGACATCGCCTCATACATTAGTAAACGTCTAACTATTGCAAAGGTCATCATCTGAATTTGATTCGATTTGGGTCATCGTCGACAGACTGACCAAATCTACTAATATCATTACCGTTAATGATAATGCTAGATTCTTGATGAAGAAATTGACTCTTTTGTATTTAAAGGAGTTATGTAAACATAGTGTGCCTGTATCGAACATCTTTATCAAGATCCTCGCTTCGCATCGAATTTCTAGAGATTTGCTCAGAAGTCATTGGGAATGAACCTTGATGAGAGTAATGTTTACCACCCCAAATCGAAGGGACGAGGTAAAGTAACGATACAAAACACTAGAAGTCTTGTTTTATGTTTGAATGATTGACCTTTGGTAATGAACCGTATAATCGTTTCCTTTGGAGAGATTATCATTGATAATTATCATATTAGGATCGAGATCGAATCTTGTGAGGATATATATTAGAGCATCTGTAAGCAAGAGTTGGGATGAAGACACCCGACATACACCCATTGTGAGTTGGACATGTCTTTTAGGTTTAAGGTTTCCTATGATGACAAACCTAACCTTACAAAATACCCGACCCGCGAGACCTGTATTGATTGTTGAAATTAGGATTTGATTATTGACTACCAGTAGTAGGCAGGAGGTTATATAAATATGAAATGTAGATCTTAAAGTGCACGATGGGTAGCGAAGTTATGCCAAAAAATTTCACCTTGGAAAAATGTATAGATGATCTGAAAGATCATGGGAAATAAGTCCCCGTTGCATGGGACCATTGAGATGATGTAAAAGTTGGTTTAAAAGGCATATAAGCTGGATATACCCTATGACTTCAAGGGCTGCGTGAATTATGTTTCATAAATCGAACTTGATAAATATCTATCAAGTGAATCTGAATTCTTCTTGATATAGTTTAGATCGGCGAAAAGTTGCATTCATCAAAAACCCGTGAACATCATGGATAGAGAAAGTAAGTCAACATTAAGCCTGATCTTATTCCCGTAGTTATGTTTGATGAAACTCGCGTATTGTAATGAATTACACTTGTGAGAAAAGACTGAATGTGGAGGAAATACCCACATGGCTTTAATTCTATAAGAAGCGAGTAGTAAGATAAGATGATCTTTGAGGACAAAGATCCTGTTTAGGGGTAAATGTTGTGACAATCCGTCAATTTATGGTTGATATTTTATTCTCAAGTATTGTTTAAAAATATTATTTTAATGTTATATTATGAACTCACTTATTTTTGGGAAGAAATTTGGATTTACGTCTTGAAGTAGCATCGACTACGTCTAAACCGGAGGATTCAACGTTACGTGCTTACGTATACGTACACCGTCTTTGGTGACAGTCCGACATTTCAGAAAATAAATTTGTTCGTAAATATTATTTTGAGATTTTAAATTTGTGTTGGTTCATAAACTCACAAATTTACGAGAAGAGATTAAGACTTACGATTTTAATTTAATGTCCTTTACGACTAAACCGGAAACCTTAGGTTTACGTATTTACATTTTTGAACTTCGTTTTTGATGAGACAATTTTTATTAGATTCGTTTTGTGTCGTTGATTCATAATTTATAAAAACATTTTTCGTAAAACGACCCGAGGGCACGCAAATCGAGGAAACTAGAATCGAGGAGTACCCGTAATTAAGTGGGGATGAGACAAGATAAACTTGTCCCACCCCCATACATGGGATGGCAACAAGTATACAACACACCACATTTGGTGTCATTTTTATATAAGCTTGATAGGAACTTGTCCATTTAGCCTTCCAAACCACTTAAACTTAAAACAAGTTACACCAAAACCACTCACTTCATTTGCAACTCATGCAAACCACCATTTTCCTCTCCTCCCTCTCTCTAAATTTGTCACATATCCTCCATCTAACACCACCACCATCAAAAAATTCAACCATAAATCATATGTATAATTTACATATGATGAAAACCCATTAAAGTTATGAAGATTGGAGGTGATCTTAACATGTAAAAAGGAGTTTTCAAGGGAGTTTGGGGCTGACATATCAAGGAGTTTTCATGAAGAACAAGGGCTGAGTTTTTGAGGAATCTACAAATACTTGGTGATCATAGAAGTGGTGTTGATATCTCATAAGATTGGTTACCCAAAACCAAGTCTTGTTCATCCAAAAACTCATCATTTCATCACTTTGGTGGTATAAAGATTGTTCTTCCTATCCTCTTGTTATTTTGATTATGTAATCTTGTATTTTCTTTTCTATTGTATATGTATATGATGAATATATGATGATAAAAATATTGTGTGGGGATTTGGTGTTGATAAATATGGTTAAAAAGATGGAAAACCATATGTAAAAAGGTTAAAATCTTGCTTAATAAGTTGGCTGTATAAAAACAGTAACTAACCACATGTTAAACTGATAAAATGGAAAAGTGGAATAAATATACAGTAATTATTAGGTCTTGTACACATGTTAGAGTTGGCCATACAATGGAATCATTATAATGAGTGAGATATTTATTAAAACAAAATTGAAGTACAAATCTGAATAGTCAGTTTTGGACGGACTGTTAGGTATATTTAGATTTGGATTGAGAAGTAGATAAAACTATGTTAATTGTAGCACATATCATTTAGATTATGGTGTCCAAAAATGAGCTTCTATCTCCTTGTAGAACTCAAGATATGGTAAAAATGGTGAAAGTGAAAATAAAAATCAGATTTTGGGAAATTAAAGTATAATAGTATTATAATAGCACTCAAATAAATATAGTATAAAATGTGAATTTAAAACCCACTAACTTATATATTACATTTATATAAATATGTATAAGGATAAATAAATGGACATTTTATAAAAATGGTAGTTTGATAAGTTTTAAAAGTTATAAAACTATATACTAAGTTTTACGTCTTTTCGGCTAATACCGTAAAATTAACGTTTTTCGTCAATTAAAACTTAGACGATCGGACCCGTCTAATGTAAACTTTTTAAAAGTCATATACTGATATATAAGTACTTAATACAATTAAAAACCGATAAAACCCGAACTATATAACATATAGACATTAACGGGCGAAAGTAGCCTTAATGGACAATAAACCCGACTAATTTGGTAAAACACTTATAAATTTACATATTGGGCTTAACCCACTTGGGCCCAACATATAAAGTATAATACTGATAATAAAAGTATAATTGGGCTAATAAAATGTATTGGGCTTGTAATGGGCCTATTGGGCCTCCAAAATGTAAACAAGTTGAGCTAGTGTAACTAGTATAAAAATTACCAACACATAAACACTATAATGAATGAGAATGTATAAACCCACTTGATTATCATCATATATATAAAATCATCATATGTATACATAATTGTTTTTTTTTATAAAGTCATTGGACAAGAGTCTAAGACGAGTATTATTTGTCTAGGTTTCCGTGATTGAAGCACGTACCGTATATCCGAATTACCGATAACCCGCTTTCCCACATCAACGTGAGTTCATAGCCTCGCACTCTTTTAAATGTTTTTATGAAATGTTTTATAAACACGCGAGGGAGATAGCATGTTAGTTTTGATAAAATAGGACACCATTTGTCCTGATTATTTGTTTATTGATTTGGACCCGGATGATTGTATGACCCGTTGAATGAATATATGACCCGATAAATGAAATGAAATAGATTATTAAAGTTAGGTTATGTCACTAAAAGTCCCATTAGCATGAATTGTGAACTACCAGGATTTGGTAGACGCTTATGCATATAATAGTACTATTTGGGGACGATCACCACAGTTCGCGCCTTGACGGTTGATCCCCGTCGTGCCACATTGATTGGTAAGAGAATTTATGTATGAGAAGATTTACACAAGCGTGATTATTGTGACTACACGCTAATTTAGATGGGCAAATTGAGTTTTTGGTTAGCTACCCGTTGTTTGTTGTAGTAAGGTAACAATGTCATGCGGCTTATAATAATCCAAATAACAAAAATACTGCTTTGTGCATTGAATTACAATATATTGCCTGACTAGCAATACATGGTCTTATTATTGATTTTATGTTCGTGTTTTGGTTTTACATAACCATATTCATATAACGGTTTTTATTTAACTCTATACAACATTATAAAACGTATTTTATGATGTTTTTAACGACAATGGTTCGTATAATGATTTTGAAGGCGAAAGCCTATATTATGATTTTCGATAAGGATTTGTATAAAATGACTTTGGCTATTTTATGTCCTATTACAAAGATTTGTACAAAATGATTTTCGGTAATAATTTTATACCGATGTTATATTGATGGATTTAATTAAAACTCTATGAATTCACTCGGCGTTTTCGCGGACCTTTTCTTTTAACATGTTTTGTCTCAGGTACTTGAAGGTAATTCTCGGGAAGACAACAAGAATTCATGGCCCTCACTTAAATAATAATTTCCATTCAAATGCTTTGTAAAATTGTATGAAATACTATGACTTGGGACCTATGTAAATTTGATATTTATGAATGGAAATGCTTTTATTATTAAACGACGTGATTTTTATGCGTTGTCTATGATGTGAGTAATGTGCTATCCCGTAAACGAGTCTTCCGTTGTATTGAATTGTGCAAATCTGGGGGTGTTACAGTTATCTAATTATCCACTTGCTCTTACTCAAACTGAAAAGACTGTGGCTGAATATAAGAAAATGGAGCTTGACCTAAAAGATCAAATCAATATTTTGACTCATGATCTAAATGCTAGTGTTGAGGTTAGGAACATCTTAGAGAGATCCAATGGTGTTATACAAGCTAAGTTAGATGAGGCTATAAAAAACAAAGATAATGTAGATCTTAAAATTCAAAAATTTGATGAAGCTTCTCAAACCGTAGAAAAATGTGTTAGTGAACAAAGGGATTCTAGGGATAGGAGTGGGACTGGGATGAAAGAGTATGCTGGTGTTCCACCACCTGCTGGGAACTTTTATGGTGTCCTTAGAAAGGATTTGTCTTCGACTGGTATACCAGAACTCCAAGAAGAGGAATTTATTCCTCCACCAAGAGTTCTTACTCCAGTAGAGGAATATAAGCAAAAATTGACTGATTTGGACCAATGGAAGAAATCTAACCCTACTTTGTTTATTAAGGGTGGCATGCTTAGTGATAGCCCAAATGAGTCTGCACCCATAAAAGTGACCAATCCTACTACTGGCAAGACTGTTGACCTTGGCTTAAACGTTGATAGAAAACCTAGTATTAAATATGTAGAAATGTATTGAAAACCTAGGTCACAAAAAAGTCAAGTTAGTGATAATGGGACAGGTTTCTTTTCATCTAGACCTAGAGTTATGTCTAGAAAAGCCTGTTATACTTGTGGAAGTTTTTCACATTTGGCTTATAAATGTGTCAATGCTTCAAAGGTCAACGCTGATAGAAAGTCAAGCATGGTTAAACCCAAACCTTTTGTCCAACAAAGTCCACAAGTCATTAGACCAGCCCCATTCTTTACTAAAGGGTCTAATACTCATGGAAAAAGTCCTTTTCAAAAGACCAATACATGGTCTAACAGACAACGGGTTCCTGTAGCAAACGCTAGGTTCAACGCTGATAAAGGTAACTTCAGCGTTGTCAAGAACAATATTAACGCTGACATGAATGTTTCTAACGCTGCTAGACCAAGTAATGCCAAATACTTGCAACCAAACGGAAAGGGGTCTAAAGCTTCTTCTAGCTTATCTTGGAGACCTAAACAAGATCAAAACCCTAATTCAGATGGGATTTCTATGACCTGTAACATATTTCATTATATTTCAAAGGTCATAACTAAACCAATTGGGGTTAACTGGGTGTTTAATCCAAAAAGGGATCAACAAGGGGTTGGCATAAGGACTAAGTTTGTTCTTGTTGAACAACCAAATGAATCCAAGTCTTCTCAGGCTTGCGTTCCCAAAGAAAACTAAATTGTTTTCTTTATGTGTAGGGCATTCAAAAGCAGGTTAATGATTATGGATATTGGGATAGTGGATGCTCTAGGCAAATGACGGGGAAGGAAGATTACTTGACAAACTTTACCCCCATTAAAGATGGTGACAAAGTGTACTTTGGAGGCGGATATGGAACTATCACTGGCAAAGGCACTCTTATCACCAACAATTTGCGTGTTGAGAACGTATTTCTGGTAAAAGAACTTGACTATAACCTGTTTAGTGTATCACAAGTTTGTGATAACAAAAATAAGGTTCTTTTCACTGATATTGAATGCTTGGTGTTGAGGAAAGATTTTAAAATACCTGATGAGAAATTCATTGATTATAGAACACCTAGGCATAAGGACATTTACAATATGAATCTTAATGGAATTAGGATGAATAATAATCTATCATGTCTATATGCTAAGGCTTCAGTTGATGAGAGTAATCTTTGGCACAGAAGGTTAGGGCACATTAATTTGAAGAACATAAATAGACTTGTGAGGCATGGTTTAGTTGATGGTCTGCCTGAAAAGGCTTTCCACAATGACCACTCTTGTGTTGCATGCCTTAAAGGCAAACAACACAAAGTCTCCTTTAAGTCTAAACCTGTGCATTCTAGTTCTAAACCACTTCACTTACTGCATAGGACTTGTTTGGTCCAACTAATATAGAAAGCCAAAATGGTAAATCCTACTGTTTTGTCATCACTAATGATTTTTTTAGATTTACTTGGACTTTCTTTTTGGCTTTGAAAAGTGAAACTGTTGATGTTTTGATTAACTTTATTACCCAGTTGGAGAAGAAGACTGGGAATGAGGTTAAAATACTTAGAAGTGATAATGGTGGTGAGTTTAGAAATAAGCTGTTAGATGACTTTTGTGCCAAGAAAGGGATTACTAGACAGTTTAGTATAGCTAGAACCCCACAACAAAATAGGGTGACTGAGAGGAAGAATAGAACACTCATAGAAGCAGCTAGGACTGTGTTGGCCGATGCTCACTTTCCCATTGCATTTTGGGCTGAGGCTGTGAATACAGCTTGTTATGTTCATAATAGGGCATTGATCAACAAAATCCATAATAAGACACCTTATGAACTATTTTGGAGTAGGAAACCTAATATTGGTTTTCTTAAACCCTTTGGATGTCATGTAGTTGTTTTAGACACTAGTGATGCCTTAGGAAAGTTTAGTGCTAAAGGTGATGAAGGCTATGTTATGGGCTATTCAGTGCAGAGTAGAGGATATAGGGTTCACCTTAAGAAAGAAAAATGTATACTTGAAAAGGTACATGTTAGGTTTTTAGAAAGTAAACCTAGTGATCCTGAAAGTGGACCAAATTGGTTATTTGACTTGGAAACTCTATCTAGAACTTTGAATTATATGCATGTTACTAATCCAAACATTGTGAAGGTAACTTCAAATGTTGTGGAAGAACCAGTTGTTGAAATTTCAGGTATACAGGTTGATAAGGAGGTTGGATCACAAGCAGACAAATCAGCACCCATACTTGAGTATGTTACCATTCCTATATGGATAGATGCATTTGCTACTGCTGCTGGAAAGGAAAAAGGTGGTCCACAAGTATCACCAGTTGAAAACATGCATGAATCTTCAAGCGCTGATAAAGGAAAATCTGGCGCTGACAAGACAAATTCCGCGTTGATCGCTCAAACGTTGACAGCCCTAATTCAGGCGTTGACAACTCTTTTGACCATTTATTCTCTTCCAGTGTTTTTGAACAAGGTGAACCTTCAAATAGACATGGAGAGGTTCATTCAGATGATTATGGAAGAGAATTTGAAGAAGATATTGGCAACTTGGAGACTAAAATTGATGATAACACAATAATTGAAGGAGGAGTACTTACATCTACTATGCAGAATCACCCTTCTTCTCTAATCATAGGTGATGTGATGACTCTTGTACAAACTAGAAGGTCTCATCAGAATCATAGAGGATTTATTGCCAATATTCACAAGAAGGTTGATACCCCTCTTGTTCAAGCGTGTTTGTTTGCCTGTTTTCTGTCACAACAAGAACCCAAGAAGATTTTTGATGCTCTCAAAGAACCAAGTTAGGTGGAAGCAATGCAAGATGAGCTTCACCAATTTGCTATTCAAGATGTTTGGGAGTTATTTGATTGTCCTAGACATGTCAGACCTATTGGGACAAGATGGGTTCTTAGAAACAAAAAGGATGAGAGAGGAATTGTGTTCAGAAATAAGGCATGTTTAGTTGCTCAAGGGTATACACAAGAGGAAGGGATAGACTATGAAGAGGTTTTTTCACTTGTTGCAAGGATTGAGACAATAAGGATTTTCCTAGCCTATGCTTCCTGCATGGGATTTACAGTCTATCAAATGGATGTGAAGAGTGCTTTTCTTTATGGCACAATTACAGAGGAAGTTTATGTAATGCAGCCTCCTATTTTGAAGATTCAGAACATCCAGACAAGGTGTATAGAGTGAAGAAAGCTATGTATGGACTTCATCAAGCCACAAGAGCATGGTATGGCACATTGTCCACCTATCTGGTGGAAAATGGATTCAAAAGGGGCACCATAGATCAGACTTTGTTTATAAAGAAGACTGGTAAGAATTTCTTACTTGTTCAGGTTTATGTGGATGATATCATCTTTGGCTCTTCTAGTACAAAGATGAGTGAAGACTTTTCCAAGCTCATGACAGACAAGTTCAAGATGAGTGCAATGGGAGAGATAAACTTCTTTCTAGGGTTACAATTTCAGTAGAAAGAAGATGGTATCTTCATCTCTCAAGAAAAATATGTAGCAGAAATCTTGAAGAAGTTTGGCTTTTCTCCACATGAGAAACGGGCTAGCACACCCATGGATAGGGAACACCCTTGGGGAAAGGTTGGAGATGGAAAAGAGGTGGATGTCAGGCATTATAGGTCAATGATTGGATCATTGATGTATCTTACAGCATCAAGACCTGACATTATGTTTTCTGTGTGTGCATGTGCACGCCATCAAGTGACTCCCGAAGAGTGTAATCTTCATGCTGTCAAGAGGATTTTTAGGTATCTTAGGTGCTATCCCACCTTGGGATTATGGTATCCAAAAGATTCTCCATTGGATCTTATTGCATATTCAGACAGTGATTATGGTGGTGACAAATTTGATAGAAAATCCACAACGGGTGGATACCAATTTCTTGGGAGTAGGTTGATATATTGGCAATGCAAGAAACAAACAGTGGTGGCAAATTCTACAACTGAAGCAGAGTATGTAGCTGCAGCTGCTTGTTGTGGACAAGTCTTATGGATTCAGAACCAGCTGTTAGATTATGGGTATAATTTCATGCATACCAAGATTTTTGTAGACAATAATAGTACTTTATGCATTATGATGAGACTGCTTTTATACATAGTCTCATCGTCCAAAAAGGGCTTAAAATGCATTAAATATCATGAAAATACCCAAATATATGATTGTGTTTGTTGCTTGTGTATTTTAGGTACGGATATTGAGAAAATGACAAAAGATCACAAGAATCATGCAAAAACGAACACAGGAAACGAAGCCGCACATTAAACCAAGCCCTAATGAAGAATTTTCCAAAGAGAACTCTTGAAGATTTGAAGATTTATGAAGAAGGGTCCTCCAATATTGAAGAATTGACACTTTATACCCTTGTATCCTCATAATTACGAGATTGGTCCCTAAAGTTTGTCAATATTGCAAAAAGGGCCCTCCATTTTGAAGAATTGGCAATTTTAGTCCCTCAACAAAACTAAAATGTCAATATTAGTCCTCCTCAAAGTTAGACATACCAAAGAAGGACTCCAAGTAACAAGAAATACAAATTTGGTCCTTTGAAAATCACAAAATTACCAAAAGGACCCTTGACTTCGAAGACTTGGCAAGAATGATCCCTCATTAATCATGATTTAGCAATTTCAGTCCTCCAAAATATCAATCATACAAGTTAAGACCATTATCCTTGAAGAAAATACCAAATCAGTCCTTCAAGAATCAAGAATTGGCAAGAAATACCCCTGAAATTACTTTATAAAACTTTTTGGGCAAAAGTGTGAAAAGAGAAACTTGGCTAACAAAGGAAAACAGATTTAATGTGTTTATTTACAAAGTGAAAGAAAGAAGAAAAGTGAGGGGTGCAACCTGACAGACAACACAACTTACCTAGACCACTCTCCTTGTGACACCTGTCCCACTCAACCAAACCAACCAATCACAACTCACCCTCCTTCCACCTCACCCATCCACTAACCCGGATTAAATACTTGTTTAATATTGGCGCCTAAACACATTTTTAAACATAATCCACCCCTAAAACAGATTAAAAACCTGTTCTTCATGTTCATAATCCCAATTGGGTGTTTTATAATTATCATGAATTAGCCCTTAATCTTTTCCAGATTAATGATTAAGGTGCTAATGAACCTAACCCAACCTTAATACCTTGTGCCACATCACCACCTTGGTCACATGATACCCCTGCTTTTGCACCTTTGGACAAGAAGACAAGAAGATGCCAGTCATCCAACGTCCAAGGATCCAGCTTACATTTTAAGCTTGATACAAGCCATTGGATGAAATTTTCACATGCCAGCTACAACAAACTGCCAAGAAAAATCACATGATCAAGAATATATTCAAACTTCACAAGGGCATAATGGGGACTTCACCAAGCATTAGGGTTTCATTTTCAGCTTTCCTAGATAACTTGTAAGCCTATATAAAGGCCTTATGGTGCTTCATTTTTACTTTGCTCTTGAATTTTCCTTTGTTCAAAATATTGTAAATCCATATTCAGTTTAATGAAATGTGTTTGAATCTTTGAAGAAAACTCAAGTGCCATTGTTGTTTACTGCTTATTATTGTTCTGAGTTTGTTAATCTTGAACCTCAAAACCTGTTTTCAAGGAGTGTGTAAAAGTTTGCACATTTTCCTTCAAGCTTGATATTTTGCTAAGTTCTTGGTACACCTTGGAATTCTTGGGCTATAAAGCTGATCATAGCATCCTGATATTGAGTTATCAAGGTGTGGTGAAGCCTATAACTTGGGGATAATCAAGTGTCGGATACAAGAGTTGCATTAATCAAGGCTTTTTAACCTTTCTGATTTTACTATATTGCTTCTAACCTTGTTGAATCTTAGCAGGCTTTGTTGTGGAAGCTTGTACTTGTTCTTGCCAGTACATAAGCTCAAAATTCGTGGGTGTGGATGTACATCCATGAGGTTTGCATACTTGATCCCAAAATCTGTTAAAATCTTGATTTTTGGTGATATTTGTGTGTGACTTGTGTTCTTGCTGATTTTGTGGCTTAATCTTGTTCTAATATGTTTATCTCTTCTGTTGTTGTGTTGATTTGGGCTTGGGTAACCTTGGAATACATTTTTGATTTGAAAATCTTGATTTGAAAAGTTAAAAGGGTGTTTGGGATTACCTGTCTTGAATCATAAGTTGTTATTGAGTGGTTAGAAGTTTGTGTTTGTGCTTGTTATCTGTCATATACTTGATTGAGAGCTATTTGCTACAAGTTTTTGGATTTAAACCCTTGAATCAAAGATTGTGCTATAACTACTTGAGTTTGACTGTTTTTGACCTAAAATTTTGGGAATACTAAGAGTATATGCATGTTTAGGGATATAAGCTGTTAAATCAAAGTTATGATAACATATCTTAGAGATTTGGGTGTTTGAATTTGGCTTGGTGGTCAATTGCATCAGCAAGTGTTCTTAACTGCATGTTTAGTGTTCATCAGTAACTTTGAGTGCTTGAATCTTGCTTAATTCTTTGAATCAGTGCATGAAACCTGTTTAGACTTGCTTAATTAAGTTTATTATTGCTTGTGTATGCATTTGGTTAAGTTTGGCTGGCTGAATTGTGCTATAAGTGCTTATTGAACCATAACTGCTTATTGTTCTAAGTCTGGTGCATATCTGGTGATTGATTGAATTAACTGTACTAATTGGCTGTTGTTGATTGTGATTTCTTTGTTGTATTTGACTCCTTATGATCCACTGATCATTTGGGTTCCTTTGTGTATCTTGAATCTCCAAAAACGTCACTAAAGACAAAAAATTCAAGAAGTCAAGAAGTGGAAAAAGTTTCCACTGCTCAACACCCAAAACTAGCCCCTGCTAGTGCAATTTTTCAGTTAGCTTATCAATAAACCGTTTTGGCTTATCCAGACCTGCAACAACTTATTTTTTGTGATAGATCTTCATTATTTGACCCATTTGATTGAACTGGAGCTTATTAGACTTTGACTTTGACTTTTTGCTAGAAAACCAACTTATTTGACTTTTTCATAAGTGCTTATTTGCTTATTTTAGCTTATTGAGTGAACTTATTTGAAAAATTTTTGTTGATTAAGCTTAGTTAAGTCATTTAAAAGCTTTTGCAATTTGATGCAGCTCTTGGGATAGCCTAGAACTCAAAAACGACTATTTTGTTGTTTTCTATAGATTGCTTTTTGCATTTTCAGGCTTATTCCTTTGGCTTATTTCAAATTTCTTTTTACAGAAGTCTTAAGCAACTCAAAAGAAGCTTGTGTGTCTAATTTGAGCTTATGGCATCAGCTTATAGCTTAATGGGCCAAAAAGCCCATTAAGAATAAGCTATTTGGTATAAGTCAGCTTATTTCACATTTTCAGCTTTTGGGCCTTTGAAAAGTTGTGTTCAAAATCAAATTTTGAGTCAGATAGGATCTTTTGGGCTTAATTGGACAACATTTTTCTTATTGGGCCTTAAAAAGCCCATTAAGGGGTCTGTTTGGACTTTTGGCCCATTTGGAGGCCCATTAGGGGTATTTTTGTAATTTTAAGTTCATTTTCTGTTTATTTAGGTTAAATCAAGCTAGTTCACAAGTTTTTAAAATTTTTTATAAATTTTGGATTTTTAATATTATTTTATTATTATTTTATTATTAAAAATAAAAATTTAGATTTTTCAAGTTTTTATATTTTTCTTAGGTTAAATACATTAAGTTAGGAATTTTACAACTTTTAGAATATTTTTATTGTTCTTAGATTAATTTTTATAATTATTTTAAGTTTTAGTAGTTTTTAATTGTTTTTAAATAGTTTTAGTTAATTTTAAAATTTTCAAAAATAGTTTTAAATTAAGTTAGGTCTTTTTAGAGGTTTACAATTAAAAAAATCTCATTTTGGGCTTTTTTTAATTAAATTGATTTTTAGGGCTTTAATTAGCATTAAATCATTATTTAATTAAATAAAAGGTTTGGGTGATTTTTAATTTTTTGTAAACTCTTAATACATTATTTAGGATTTATTGCAATTTTTTAGGAATTTTTAGGGTAAATTTTTAATTGTGGTGCTTTTACGGTTTTACGTGTATGACCTTTTAGTCTTAGTGTAATCCGTCATCGTAACAATCATTCTCTTCTTATCCCATTTCTATTTTCTATTTCATAATCATATAATCACAAAGTTAATCATCTCTCTACACAACACACTAGCCTCCTTGGGAAACGAACTTTCACCATTGGTCATTAGTGCTTGGTTTTCCTAAACCGACACTTAATACTTTTCACTATTTTGCCTCCTTTTCCTAAAGGTGTGTAAAAAGGCTACATCAATTTTGGCGCCGCTGCCGGGGATGCGTGTTGTGTTTTGATTTAGCAATTGTTTTTTTATATATAGCCATAATAGTATTTGTATTAGTAGCACTCTACTAATACGTATTATCGGTTTTTTGTTTTTTGTGTGAGTATTATTAATATATTGTATACGTAGAACAATAAATTCACAATTACTCTAAAAGTGTGAAAACACAATCTTGACTTGGGAGGTCATTACCCAATCATTGTATTCGAATAACAAGAAATAAAAGGCAAAAATAGATAAATACTTTCGTGAAGCTCAATTTTGAAAAATACAAACTATAAGGTGGGTATAAGGCGGGTATTATAAAATATACCCTAAGGAAAAAAGGCTCTTAAGTGCTTCGCGCCGCCTCGTTTCCCCGCTTGCTTGTGCGTATTTGATTTTGAGAGCTAATCGATGGTTTTTCTGCCAAAAGTATTATTAAGTATCATATATACTTTCTTGGTTTTATTTGATTAAACCCTCTTGAACGTTTTGGTATTCCACCAACATTCTAAATTCATCGAAGGCGTTCACTTCACGTGATCGTTTTCATTCCTTGAGGCTTCTTTAATCAAGAGATTTGATTAAGGAGGAGATTTGTAGATTTTGGTCTACCTAATACAATCACAAAAATCCAAAAAAAAGTAAAAACAATCAAAAACCACAAAAAAATTGGAAAAATACAAAACACCAAAAAAAATCTTCTTTGCTCACCCCCACGTTGTACGTGACGTTTATGCTTACTCGTAATCAAGTAAGACGTGCACGTAAACGAAAAACCCGAAAGGAGTCAACACCTACTCCTAATAATTCTTGTGAGGAGTCTCCT
This sequence comes from Glebionis coronaria, assembly GCA_025667525.1. Classification (NCBI taxonomy): domain Eukaryota; kingdom Viridiplantae; phylum Streptophyta; class Magnoliopsida; order Asterales; family Asteraceae; genus Glebionis; species Glebionis coronaria. Next base: position 358,853,001 of record CM046877.1, read on the forward strand.
ATTGACGAACCCATTGTAAGAGAAGAACCAACCATGGCGAATCGAACTATGATGGAGTTACTTCAAGCACCCACCGAGGGTTATGGATAGGCTATTGTGATTCCCCCTATCCTTGCGGAGAATTTTGAAGTGAAAACGGGTTTGTTGTCGATGATCCAAAACAACAAAGTTCGTGGTGATGAGAAGGACAACCCACACAACCATATCCGCCAATTCAATCGTCTTATCGCCACTTGCAAGTTTAAGGATGTTGCTAATGACTCGATTAAGATGATGCTTTTTCCGTATTCCTTACCGGGGCCTGCTAAAATTTGGTTAGAGAAAGAGCCACCCAATACTATATTGACGTGGAAGGATCTCGTTTCAAAATTTGTGAACCAATTTTTTCCGCCCTCTAAGACTACGCATTTGAAAAACGAGATTTCAAAATTTTCACAAGAGTTTAATGAAAGTTTTTCAACGGCTTGGAATAGGTTTAAGGAAAGGCTACATGAGTGTCCTCATCACGGTTTTCCGACTTGCATCAAATTGACACGTTTTACAATGGACTTAATGATCATGAAAGGGATTATCTTAATGCCGCCGCGGGTGGTAATTTTTTGTGTAAAACGGTTGAGGAAGCTTTGGTGATAATTGAGAATAGATCTAAGGTTTATAGTCCTCGTAGCACATCGAGTGTTCATAAGACTTCGTCTTCACCTTCGGCTTCATTGTCACATACCATTGATGCTTGCCAAATTGAGGCGAACATGGAAAACAAAATCTTTATTAAGCTTAAAGGACTTTTGATTGAGTTCAAAGTTGGAGAACCAAGTGCTCCCGCTACGGCTAAAGCGGTTGAGGTTTCATGCATGTATTGTGGTGGAGGTCATGATTTCTCCGAGTGCATTACCAACGGTGGTAACACTTCGAGTGCCTATGTGGCCACGGGAATTTACAACCAAAACGGTCAAGTTACCCGCTCTAATCAATTGACTCCACCGGGTTTTGGTTCAAATCAAAATGCTAACAACAACTATCGCAACAATCAAGTTGGTTTTAAAAACAATTACAACAAGGGAAACTATGGTAATCAAGGGGCTAATAATCAAGTTTCAAACAAAAATCAAAATGATTTTCAAAACAACAACAAAAGTTTGCAAACATTGAAATATCTTCCAAATGAATTTGTTGAATACGCTAATGGGAACGATGCTAGGTTTGACAACATTCAAAGAGAAATCATTAGCCTAAGATCCGAGTTTAAGAACGACTTGAAGAAAGAGTTGAAAAATGAGTTAGCAAATGCGCTTAAAACCCATGCAAACAAAATGGAAGAAAATGTAACTAGGTTACAACAAAACCAACAAAAAATGGAACAATGGCAACATAAAATTAAGCAAGAGATGATTAATGCCAAGAAGAGGCAATCCATGTTTGAGGATAAAATTTCATCTATGTTTGAGGGAATTATGTGTAAACCTTCTTCGAGTAGTCTTCCTAGTAACACCATATCAAACACTAAGGGTGAGATGAAAGTGATTACCACACGTAGTGGTAAGACACTTAAGGAACCGACTCCTCAAGCAATTGCTCCTACGGAGGATGCAATTGAGGAAGAACCCGAGGTGGTGGTCCAAAAGGAGCATTTTCCAATCCCACGAAGTACCGCTAATGCCACACCTACGGTTGACCCATTACCTACATTGGAACCCGAGATTCCAAAAGCTATGCCTATGCCTCAACCCACACCACCTTTGCCCTATCCATCGAGACTTAGAAAGGAGAAACGTCAAGAGCGCGAAAATTACCAATTTGAACTTTTTATGAAAATGTTTCGTGATTTGCACTTTAATGTGAGTTTCGCCGATGCTTTGGTCATGATGCCTCGATTTGCCGCTAACTTTAAGAGTATGTTGAACAACAAGGAGAAATTGCATCAATTGTCTAGTTGTTCATCGGTTTATCTTAATCCCATACCTCAAAAAGTCGGTGATCCCGATAAATTCTTGATCCCTTGTGCAATCCAAGATATGGAAGAATGCTTTGCCTTGGCCGATCTTGGTGCTAGCATTAACTTGATGCCACTTGCAATCTTCAAGTCGCTCAATCTTCCTAATCTTACTCCTTCACTAATGACTATCGAGTTGGCCGACCATTCCACGATTCCCGCATGTGGATTGGTGGAAGACGTTTTTGTGAAAGTGGGAAAGTTCTATTATCCGGTAGACTTTATTGTTGTCGATATTCCCACGGATCCTCAAGTTCCTCTCATTTTAGGTCGTTCGTTTTTAGATACGTCTATGGCTTTGATCGATGTTCATGCCAGAAAGATCACCTTACGTTTCAACGACGAGGAACTTGTTATAAACGCAACTCAAAACTCTAAAATTTCTCATGTTTATTCCGTTGCAACCATAAACCTCGTTGATATGATTGACGTGGTTTGCGAGGAATTTTCACAAGAAGTTCTAGGTTTTGGTGATGATGAAAATAGTGGCAATCCCACTATGTTAGATCCCATTCTTGATAACTCGACACCAACCTTTACTCCATTTGAAAGTGGTGGTTTTACGTTGGAAGAATTCGATGTTCCACGTACTTGTAACGAAGACCTCGACAATGATGAGCATTTCTCGATTATCAAGGATTTTTTTAACGATTTCCCATTTCCTCCACCCGAGGAGGTTATGAGTATCGAGCCCAAATCTTCAATTGAGGAACCACCTATCCTCGAGTTGAAAGATTTACCTCCTCATCTTCAATTGAGGAACCAACCGGTTATTATTGCGAAGGAACTTTGGAATTTATCCGACATTAAGGGGATCGATCCCAAATTTTGTACCCACAAAATCTTAATGGAGGAGGATTACAAGCCCGCAACCCAATGTCAAAGGAGGGTGAACCCCAAAATTTACGACGTCATCAAAAAGGAAGTCCTTAAACTCCTTGACGCGGGAATGATTTACCCTATTTTCGATAGCCCTTGGGTGAGTACTATTCATTGTGTCCCTAAGAAGGGAGGAATGACCGTTGTGCCAAACGATGCCAACGAGTTAATTCCCACTAGACTCGTGACCGGATGGAGAGTGTGCATTGACTATCGAATGTTGAACGAAGCCACTCGTAAAGACCATTTCCCCTTGCCCTTCATGGACCAAATGTTGGAGCGTCTTGCGGGAAACGATTTCTATTCCTTTTTAGATTGTTTTTTCGGTTACTTCCAAATTCCCATCGATCCTCGTGATCAAGAAAAAACTACGTTTACGTGTCCATATGGAACGTTTGTCTATCGTAGAATGCCATTAGGACTTTGCAATGCACCGGGAACCTTTCAAAGGTGCATGATGGCTATTTTTCATGATATGATCGAAAAGACGATGGAAGTCTTCATGGATGACTTTTCCGTGTTTGGTTGTTCGTTCACTTCGTGTTTGTCAAATCTTGAGATAATGTTGAAGTGTTATAAGGAAACCAACCTTGTGCTCAATTGGAAAAAATGTCATTTTATGTTTAAGAGTGGAATCGTCTTAGGGCACAAGGTTTCGAAAGCGGGGATTGAGGTAGATCAAGCTAAGGTAGACGTCATCGCCAAATTACCTCATCCCAAAACCGTTAAGGGGGTTAGGAGTTTCCTAGGCCACGCGGGCTTTTATCGTCGATTCATCAAGGATTTTTCAAAGATCTCTCGACCTATTACACATCTTCTTGAAAAAGAGGCACGTTTTGTCTTTGACGAAGATTGTGTACGAGCCTTTGAAATCCTTAAGAGGAAACTTACCGAAGCTCCCATTCTTGTTGCTCCCAATTGGAACCTCCCCTTTGAGCTCATGTGTGATGCTAGTGATTACGCTATTGGGGCCGTATTGGGGCAACGTCATGAAAAGCACTTCTTGCCTATTCACTATGTTAGTAAGACGATGACCGAGGCTCAACTAAAATACACTACAACGGAGAAGGAGTTCCTTGCCGTGGTGTATGCATTTGAGAAATTTCGACCTTATCTCATCTTGACGAAATGCATAGTGTATACGAATCATTCGGCTATCAAGTAACTTATGGCTAAACAAGATGCAAAGCCGAGATTACTTCGTTGGATTCTCCTCCTTCAAGAATTTGATCACAAAATAGTTGACAAAAAAGGATCCAAGAATCAAGCGGCCGATCATCTTTCTCGTTTGGAAGATCCTCACCAAAGTGTTTACGAGCCCTAGGAAATCACTGAAACATTTCCGCTCGAGACACTTGGTGTAGTGAATTCTAAGCTTGATTCTTCCACCCCATGGTTTGCGGACATCGCAAATTACCATGCGGGAACTTCATCATCAAGGGTATGACGACTCAAGAAAAACGAAAATTCTTTCGTGACGTCAAGTTCTACTTTTGGAACGACCCTTACTTGTTTCGAACTTATGCGGATCAAATTATTCGACGTTGTGTCTTTGGTACCGAAGCTTCTAACATCCTTAGAGCTTGTCACGAGGGACCCACGGGTGGTCACCATGGTGCTAATCTCACGTCTAAGAAGGTCTTTGATGCCGACTTCTTTTGGCCTACTATTTACCGAGATGCACATGAGCTTGTGAAGTCATGTGATTCATGCCAACGACAAGGAAAAGCCTCACAAAAAGATGAAATGACACAAAATATCATCCAAGTGTGTGAGATCTTTGACGTTTGGGGCATTGAATTTATGGAGTCGTTCCCATCATCTCGTGGTAATAAGTACATCCTTGTTGCGGTTGACTACCTATCTAAGTGGGTGGAAGCAAAGGCTTTGCCCACCAATGATGCTCGTGTGGTAGTCAAGTTTTTGAAAAGCTTGTTCTCTCGGTTTGGAACCCCTCGTGCGATCATAAGCGATCGTGGAACCCATTTTTGTAATGATCAATACGAAAGGGTCCTAAGGAAATATGAGGTTACACATCGGCTTTCTACGACTTATCACCCACAAACGAGTGGGCAAGTCGAGGTTTCAAACCGAGTGTTAAAAATGATCTTGGAGAGATCCGTTGGGGAAAACCGACAATCTTGGTTGGATAAGTTGGACGATGCTTTATGGGCTTTTAGGATCGTTCATAAGACGCCATTGGGTGCACTCCCTAAAAGCTTGTGTATGGGAAAAATTGTCATTTGCCAATTGAATTGGAACACAAGGCTTATTGGGCCCTAAAGCATTGTAATGATGACATGGAGACCACGGGAAAATACCGGAAAATGCAATTAAATGAATTGGTAGAATTAAGGGATATTGCTTATGAAAAATCATTGATTTATAAAGAAAAGACTAAAAAGTTGCATTATTCAAAAATTAAAAACCGGGTTTTTAACATTGGGGATCAAGTTTTGCTTTTTAATTCTCGTTTGAAAATCTTTTCTGGTAAGTTGAAATCCCGTTGGTCCGGTCCATTCACCGTGACTCAAGTTTCCTTATAGGGCCATCGAGCTAGCTCAAAATGATGGCCCCAATTTCAAGGTGAATGGACATAGGTTGAAGCACTACTTTGGCGGGGAAGTTCCATCCTTGAACTACCTCGACCAAATAACCTTCCCCAATGATAATTAGTATTAAGGGGATCGAGTCGAGCTCATGACTCGGTAATAAAAAACGAGGTGCCTCGTGGGGGAATCCTATGCTTATCCTATATACATATTATCGCTTTCTAATGTAGTAACGTGTGGGGATTTGTGCCCTTCCAACCTTTGTTCTGTGGTTGTTTGTGAATTGTGGATTTTAGATGATCATGATCTTCACGATTGGAGCCTCTCGTGTTTGTTTTATGGGAGCACTCGATCGTTTGCTTTGAAGACTTTCTCAATATCTATGATATATCCTTTGATGTTCTAACCTTAGGTTTATAGCACAGTTCATAAACGGCTTTAAATTTAACGGTTACACCCTTTTCATGCTAGATTAGGCATTCGACTACGTCTCTAGTATGGGGGTGTTTGCACCCCTAGACTCGAAACATTGAGGACAATGTTTAACTTTAGTATGGGGGCTGAATAGATACTTGCCTTGCCAAACCTTCACACTTTCTAATGTTTATCTTTTTGTTTATCGTTTTGTTGCAAAACAAGGCTAAAAATGGCCAAATTTTAATTTTTTTCTCATGTTTTATAACTGTTTGAAGACACGAATGTAGGTTTTCCGATGGCGAGAATAAGAGTAATTTTTGAGTCGACTGGTAGTTGTAAAATTAGACACTTGCTTTAGGAAAAACAAGCACCTAAAATATCGGGTAAGCACGACGATTTAGGAAAACCGTGTGTAAACGACCCTAAAATGAGTTCGTTCTCGAGGAGGCAAGTGCGTTGTGTAATGAATTGATTTTAATTTGTGATTATATTGAGAAAAAGAAAAGTAGAAAGGGGGTGAGAAGAGAATGACGGTTACGACGACGGATTACACTAAGACGAAAAGGTCGATCACGTAAAACCGTAAAAAGTTACAAATTACAAATTTAAAACCTAAAAATTAATTAAAAGCTAAACTAAGTCTAAAATAATATAAATAAGAATAAAAATCCAACAAAAATATTTTAAAACCTTTTATTAATTAAATATTCAATTTTAAATGCTAATTAAAGCCCTAAAATTAAATATAATTAAGAAAATGTCCAAAATATTATTTTATTGAACAAATAACTTTCTTATATTATCTAAAGACTAAAAAGTATTTTTCTTAAATTTTAAAAACTATTTTTCTATTTTTAAAACACTTAAAACCATTTTTTAACTAAAATAATTATAAAAAATAATAAAATAATGCTAAAAATAATTTGACAATTTTAAAAATCCTAATTTACTCTAATGAACAGTAGAAAAATGAAAAAGTTTGAAAAATATAAATTTTTTCACTAAAAGACAAAATAGTTAACAAATAAAACCCTAATTAAACTAAATTAATTCTAAAAATTAAATAAAAAATGAACAGTGAAAACTTTTTAAACTAAAAATCTTAGATTATTTTTCTTAATCTATGAAAAATTTTAAAACTGAAAAATAAATATTTTTGCCACTAAAATACAAAATCAGAAAGTAAAAAGTTAATTAAAAATGGCTATTTAATCTAAAAAATATTAAATGAACAGTAAATTAAAAACTAATTAAACTAAAGAATCCAAAATTAAATAAGAAAAATAATGAAACAAATTTGAAGTCCTAACTCCTATTTAAGTCCACAAAAGACAAAATTCCAAAGTTTCTGAAAGTGACATGTCAAGGACTTTGTCCTTTTGCTGAGCAGGGTTAACTTGTGTATTAGCAGGGGGAACTATGTTCCCACTGATAGTGCAAATAAATGGTCAGTTGACCAATAAGCTTAGGAAAGCTTATTTGAAGCTTTTTCTTGGGGCAATAAGGCACCCCTACACTCAGTGGAGTGTAGGGAGTCAAGAATAGTACAAAAATCAGCAAGTCACTTCACAAAATCACACACACATGACCAAAAATGTTACTGATGAAGGTTGTAAGTTTCTGATGAATAGTGATCTGGTTCAACTTGCACAAAAACGAATTTCAAACCTCAAAAACTTGCACACAAATCCACCAAGTCACTTAAGAACTACTCACAATCCTAATGCAACCTAAATCCTAACAATTTGCAAGATATGATGAACAAATTTCAACAAAATCAGGTAGATAAATGACCTTGTTGTTTTTTAGGCAGTTTACCACTTTTTAACATGCAAATGTGTTTTAAACTCTACAAAACTGAAAACCAACTATCATACAACCTATTATCATCCTAAGGAGTATGTCTAGACAGGTTTTAACCCAAAAAGTTTTCACCAAGCTCAGTTAAATACCAGATCCAAACACCCCTTAAATACTGAAAATGAATTTTTTTCAAATCAAATGCAATCAAACTCAAACCAAATTGATTAAAACTTAATCTAACATGCACAATAATCCTAAATAAGTACAATCAAACAGAAAGATTCATCACATTAACACAATCAAGCAAATTCATCAAATCTCATAAATCACAATTTTTTTGGAAACTGAAAACAAGGATTCAAGGGATTTACCTTGTGGGACCTACAATCCAGGTCCCACAATGGCTGAAAAGCCACCTCCAACAAGCCCGGGCTTGTGCTGAACCTCTATAAGTTGCTTATGTATAGGTAACTTGGTACAATAAAATGGAAAAGAAATGGATAAGAGAGGGAGCTTGTTTCCTTCTTGTTCCCTGCACAATCACAACAAACAACCAGCAATATTCAAGTATCACAAGGCCATAAGCTTGTAGCTTATGGTTTATGATACAGTGAGCTTAGTAAAAAATGAGAAAACAGATTTTTCAATAAATCTTTTTGAAACCTTTGAAAAACAACAAGCCTTGAAACTTAGGACTTAGATTCACTTTCACTTCACCAAGTCACAAGCTTCAAGCTTATGGAAAGCTTTTCAGAAAACAAGCTTAAACAATAATTTTCTGAAAATCTTTAATAACTCAAAAACTTTGGATAACAAGAAATTTGTGGAACTCAGATTGATTTCATGCACATTAAACACCAACTTTTTAAAAAACAAAAAGGGATTACAATTTCTTAGATTTACCAACTTTTATAACTTAAAAAAGGAATTACATTAAGGTGAAATCAAAATCTGGAACAAGGGTAATGCACAAGGTTGCATACTCCTTATATAATAGCTAAAAGAACTATCTAGAACTGAAAACCCTAGTTCATGAAATTCCTAAGCTGTCCTTGGGTCTTCTCGTTTGAAATTGGTCAAAAAGCATCATGTGATGGTCCTTAAAGATTCCAGTTGTAAAGAACTCATCTTGGAAGTTTATTAGTCCTTGGGGACAAAGGAATGGATGTGGGGCGTTTATCTGGTCGGATTTAGTGGTTTAGGACGAAAGTGATGGGCAGGGGAGGGTCCCACAAGACACATGGGTGTGTCTGGGTCACGGTTTTTGTGTGGGTTTAGGTGAGATAAGGGTTAATCAGGGATCTGGAGAGTGGAAACAAAAACCCCTTTGTATCTAAGTGGATTGACGCTGGGAATTTTAGGGTTTATGTGGGATTAAGGAGTTGTTTAATCTGTTTTGGGGGTTAATGATTTTTAAAAAGGTGTTAAGGAGGGAAAATTAAATAATCAGTTAATACTGATTATTTAAGTTGGGTGGAAGTCTGACGTGGGAGGGAGAGTGAGGTGGAGGATTGTGACTGGTGGAGTGGGGTGACGTGTGGGTTTGATTGGCTGTGGTGTGTTTGTGTGTTTGACAGATATGGCCCCTTGACTCTCTTCCTTTCTTCACTTTGTAATAAATAGCCACAAATTCCATTTCCCTTTATAATCAACTTTGCCAACTTGTCAAATTTGGCACAAGTGTTGTCACAACTTTAAACAAGGACTTTAAATGCAATTTCTTCATTCTCCAAGGACTTCACTTGTAAATTCTTGATGATTTAGGGACCCAAATGCAATAAATGAGATTTGCAAGGGTATAAATTGACAAGTCTTCAATTCTTAAGGGACCAAACTTGTACAATCTTCAGACTTCAAGGTCATTTTGGAAATTCATGATTCGGGTCCGGTTCATTGTGCGGCTTCGTTTCCCGTGTTCGTTTTTGATCGATTCTTGTGATCTTTTTGTCATTTCCTTAATATCCGTACCTAAAATACACAAGCAACAAACACGAGCATATATTTGGCAGTTTTAATGATATTTTATGCATTTTAAGCCCAAAATGGACGATGAGACTATGTATAAAAGCAGTCTCATCACTCCCCCATACTAAACCATTGCCGTGCCCTCACGCAATGCTAGAATGTAGCATCTCCAAAATTCATTTTTATTCACTTTATTGAACGATAAACTAGCTACACTACTACTATTGCTACTACTTGCGTTTTAGACATAATGTATGATTTTCATCGCAAAATGGGACGTTTAGGTTCATAGAATAAGAACACGTGAATGCTTCGTTAGAAATAATTTCATCGTCCTTGATTTTCACCCCAATTCCATGCCAAGCATGCAACGAGATCATTATCATTATAAGTTAGTAACGCTAACACTACTCATATGCCCTAATCACGTACTTATCCTCCCATTATTCCTAAGTTGTATCTTTTATATTTTATTTTGTCTTGAATGTTTCACGATGATACATTGTTTGACTTATGCGATAATAGAGATTTAGGTCTAAAAATAGAGTCCTAACGGTGTAACTAAGACCATCAAATCTATAACCCCTCCTAATAGACAACGATGTCAAAAAATTAAGTCAACAAGAAGAATCGATAAACACGGTTTTATAACGGTTTTGAACATGAGACTTATTACCAAGACTTTTATACGCCCCCTAACGGAAGGGCCTTATTATCTTTGGTTTACCTCCATCTTTTATTCAACTACGCCATGAAGCTTTTATTATGACTTCGGTCTTGCCTTGCCTTTTATTATCCACCTCATCGGTAGTTTTATTAGCCAAAGGCGTATATCCTCACGCTAAGGCGAATTTTGGATCTTTAAAGCTTCGAAGATTAAGGCTTGATTCACTTTCAATTTTGCATAGATTTTTCGGCCTTGTGGGGCTTCAAATTGTTTGCTTGATTTAGGTGAGCACTTGAAATCTTATTATTGGGTGAAGCTTTTGATTATTCGGGTGCCAATACTTCAAAACCGTGACGCTGGCGATACCTTAATGTCTTCCCAATTTAATTACACGGAAGCTACTAGAAAAGACTAGAAACCCAACAATCCCAACTAAACAGTTAAGTCAATATTTATTAAGCAAACAACGAGAACACATGAGTTTTTGAAAGAATACGAATAATCTACGTTTAGCCTAGTAACTTATAATTAACTCTATCATTTCTCGTCCTCATTTAAGAGACTTAGCCTAATGTGAAGTTAAGGAATCAAAGCTAAGTGCTCAACACGCACGGTCGAGTCAAAAATTACTCTTATTCTCGCCATCGAAAAATCTACATTCGTGTCTTCAAACACTTATAAAACATGAGATAAATTTTAAAATTTGGCCATTTTTAGCCTTATTTTGCAACAAAACGATAAACAAAAGATAAACTTTGGAAAGCATGAAGGTTTGGCAAGGCAAGTATCTATTCACCCCCCCCCCCCCCCATACTAAAGTTAAACATTGTCCTCAATGTTTCGAGTCTAGGGGTGCAAACACCCCCATACTAGAGACGTAGTCGAACGCCTAATCTAGCATGGAAAGGGTGTAACCAATAAATTAATAGCCGTTTATGAAGTGTTCTAAAAACCTAAGGTTAGAACATCAAAAGGATATATCATGGATATTGAGAAAGTCTTCAAAGAAAACGATCGAGTGCTCCCATAAAACGAACACGAGAGGCTCCAATCGTGAAGATCATGATCTAAAAACCACAATTCACAAACAACCATGGAACAAAGGTTGGAAGGGCACAAATCCCCTCACATTAAACTAACTAGAAAGCAATAATATGTACATGGATAAGCATGGGTCTCCCCCACGAGGCACCTTGTTTTTGATAACCGAGTCAAAAGCTCTACTCGAATCCCCATAAATGTGATCATTTAGGGATAATCATGGTGTGGTCAATTTTTAGTGGGTCTTACATGATAAACAATGCCCAAAACCAACCGGTATTAAGGACTAAGTCCTTTGATGGTGGAAAATACCAGGATCGAAGATGGCGTTCTCATTTTCATTGGAAAAACAAATCAACGCCACTCCATCATGTGCCAACACAAACCCGAAGGGTTTAAAGAAAATAGATGAGAAGAAATAGAAGGGTGGGACAATGGGTAAGTCATAAAAATATTGAGCTACTCGAGGTAGACTCGCACCAATCAAATGAAAAGATTTTCCATTTATTGCATCGGTGGAAGACAGAGATTTCCCTTTATAAGCAATTCCGGGATCAAATATCTCATCCTCGGTGGAGAAAGGGAAGGGAACATAAGGGGTTTCCCCCACACTAAGTCCACACAAAGCATCGTCAAAAGGAGTAGACGAGCTTGTAGCACTCAAAACACGTGGTGATGACGGAGTTAATATTGTAGAAAAATCTTTTAAATCCAATTTAAAATCTTTCCCTTTTTCATCTTTTAAACTCTCCTTATGAAAACCCGACTTAATTATGTCAAAAATATTTGGTGTTTCTAAAGAAATGTTAGTCACACTAAAAATTCTCACATTTGAAAACCGTTTTGGTAAAGGTGGTTGTAAGTTCTCAAAACGTTTGTTAGCAAAGAAAACTCCCCCATCGGGATCTACATATTCATCATCCGAAGAATCATTCGTGATTGGAGTCGTAGGCTTAACACTCTTATCCTCCACCGGCGGAGGGGACGGAAAATCGTTTTTATCATCAACTCCTAAAACTCTTTTTGAAATCCTTTTACAAATGTTTTTGATGGGACTAACATTGTTCAAAGACGTGATAGAATACACATGAGAAAGTGTGGAGTTTTGAGTTGCATTTATGACGAGTTCTTCCTCATTGAAACGAAGAGTGATTTTCCTAGCATGCACATCGATAAGTGCTCTCGAGGTATCCAAAAATGATCGTCCTAAAATTAGAGGAACTTTAGGATCGATGGGAATGTCAACAACAATAAAGTCCACGGGATTGTAGAACTTTCCAACTTTCACGAAGACATCCTCGGCTACTCCACAAGCTAGAATCGTAGAATGATCGGCCATCTCGATTGACATTCTTGAAGGAGTGAGATTGGGAAGATTGAGCGACTTAAAAATCTCAAGAGGCATCAAATTAATACTAGCACCAAGATCGGCCAAGGCGTAGCATTCTTCCATATCTTGTATAGCACATGGGATTAAAAACTTGCCGGGATCACAGACTTTTTGAGGTATGCGGCTAAGAAAAACCGAAGAACAACTAAACGATTTTTGCAATTTCTCTTTGTTATTCAACATACTTTTGAAGTTCGCGGCAAATCGAGGCATCATGACCAAGGCGTCGGCAAAACTTATATTAAAATGCAAGTCACGAAACATTTTCATAAAAAGTTCAAATTGATAATTATTTCGTTCTTGTGCCTTTTCCTTGTTTCGTCTTGAAGGGTAAGGTAAGGGTGATGTGGGTTGGGGCATAGGCATCGGCCTTGGAATCTCGGGTTCCACTATTGGTATTGGTTCAACCGTAGGTGTGGTTTGAGCGGTACTTCGTGGGCTTGGAATGTGCTCTTTTTCTACCACCACCTCGGGTTCTTTCTCTTTTTCCTTCTCATTAGAAGTACTTGGACGAGAAATGGGTTCTTTTAAAGTTTTACCACTACGAGTAGTAATAACCTTCAATTCTCCTTTCGGGTTTACGATGGTATCACTAGGAAGACCACCCGAAGAAGAAGGTTTACACATGATAGTTTCAAACATTTTTCCCATTCGGTCTTCAAACTTAGATTGCCTAGCATCCGCTTTTAACAACTCTTGCTTAATCTCATGTTGACCTTGCTCCATTTTTTGTTGATTTTGTTGGAGTCGTTGAACATTTCCTTCCATTTTATTAGCATGAGTTTTAAGTTCATTAGCAAGTTCGTTTTTAAGCTCGTTTTTCAACTCGGATCTTAAGCTAACCATTTCACGTTGCATATTGTCAAACTTAGCATCGTTTGCCTTAGCATAATTCAAAAATTCTCCTTTAAGGTTTTTGGTGTGATCATTTTGAAAACCTTGTGTGGTAGTTTGAAAATCACGGTTTTGGTTTTGGTTTGAAACTTGCCCATTTCCACTTTGATAATTACCCTTGTTGTAGTTACGTTGATTTCCTTGATAATTACCACCTTGGTTGTTGTTTCGATAGTTATTAGCATTTTGATTTGGTGGAGCTTGATTTTGGCGGGAACCTTGACCGTTTTGGTTATAAGTTCCCGTGGCTACATAAGCACTCGAAGTGTTACCATCCGTGGTAATGCACTCGGAAAGATCATGAGCTCCACCACAAGACAAACAACTCTTAGAAACCGCTTTAACCGAAGCCGAATTCGAAGCTTATTGAGCTTTTCAATGGGACATAAGAGTCGAAAACCTATCAAAAAACCGATTTTCCTCATTAGCTTCATCATGTAAGGCATTAATGCTACGAGACGAGGATGATGAACCCAATTTGGCAACACTCGGTGTGTTACGAGGGCTATAAACCTTAGACCTATTTTCTATTATCACTAAAGCTTCCTCAACCGTTTTACACAAAAAATTACCACCCGCCGCGGCATTTAAATAATCTCTTTCATGATCATTAAGTCCATTGTAAAACGTGTCAATTTGATGCAAGTCGGAAAAACCGTGATGAGGAAATTCATGTAACATCTCCTTAAACCTATTCCAAGCCGTTGAAAAACTTTCATTACACTCTTGTGAAAATTTTGAAATCTCGTTTTTCAAGTGCGTAGTCTTAGAGGGCGGAAAAAATTGGTTCACAAATTTTGAAACGAGATCCTTCCACGTTAATACAGAATTGGGTGGCTCTTTCTCTAACCAAATTTTAGCGGGCCCCGCTAAGGAATACGGAAAAAACATCATCTTAATCGAGTCATTCTAGACATCCTTAAATTTGCAAGTGGCGGTAAGACGATTGAATTGGCGGATATGGTTGTGGGGATTGTCCTTCTCATCACCACGGAATTTGTTGTTTTGGATCATCGACAACAAACCCGTTTTCACCTCAAAATTCTCCGTAAGGATAGCGGGAATCACAATAGCCTCTCCATAACCCTCGGTGGGTGCTTGAAGTAACTCCATCATAGTTCGATTCGCCATGGTTGGTGCTTCTCTTACAATGGGTTCGTCAATAGGAGACTCCTCACTAGAATGATTTGGAGTGGGAGTTTTGTTCTTTCATTTACGTGCACGTCTTGCTTGATTACGAGTTAGCATAAACGTCACGTACAACAAGGGGACGAGCAAAGAAGATTCTTTTTGGTGTTTTGTAGTTTTTCAATTTTTTTGTGGTTTTTGATTGTATTAACCTTTTTGGAATTTGGTGAAATGTATTAAGTAGACACAAATCTACAAATCTCCTCCTTAATCAAATCTCTTGATTAAAGAAGCCTCAAGGAATGAAAACGATCACGTGAAGTGAATGCCTTCGATGACTTTAGAACGTTGGTGGAACACCAAAACGTTGAAGAGGGTTTAATCAATGGAAACCAAGAAAATATGTATGATACTTAGTAATACTTTGGGCGACAAGACCCTCGATTAGCTCTCAAAATCAAATACTCACAAGCAAGCGGGGAAACGAGGCGGCGCGAAGCACTTAAGAGCCTTTTTCCTTAGGATATATTTTATAATATCCGCCTTATACCCACCTTATAGTTTGTATTTTCAAAATTAAGCTTCACGAAAGTATTTATCTATGTTTGACTTTTTCTTTGGTTTGAGATTCGAATACAATGATTGGGTAATGACCTCCCAAGTCAAGGTTGTGATTTCTCACGTATTTGGAGTACTTATGAATTTATTGTTCTACGTATACACTATAGTAATAGTATTCACACAAAAACCGAAAACCGATAATACGTATTAGTAGAGTGCTACTAATACAAATACTAATTATGGTTAGTATATAAAAATAACAATGACAATCAAAACAAAAACACGCCTCCCCGGCAGCGGCGCCAATATGGTAGTTGTATAATTAGACACTTGCTTTAGGAAAAACAAGCACCTAAAATATCGGGTAAGCACGACGATTTAGGAAAACCGTGTGTAAACGGCCCTAAAATGAGTTCGTTCTCGAGGAGGCAAGTGCGTTTTGTAATGAATTGATTTTAATTTTTGATTATATTGAGAAAAAGAAAAGTAGAAAGGGGGTGAGAAGAGAATGACGGTTACGACGACGGATTACACTAAGACGAAAAGGTCGATCACGTAAAACCGTAAAAAGCTACAAATTAAAAATTTTAAACCTAAAAATTAATTAAAAGCTAAACTAAGTCTAAAATAATATAAATAAGAATAAAAATCCAACAAAAATATTTTAAAACCTTTTATTAATTAAATATTCAATTTTAAATGCTAATTAAAGCCCTAAAATTAAATATAATTAACAAAATGTCCAAAGTATTATTTTATTGAACAAATAACTTACTTATATTATCTAAAGACTAGCAAGTATTTTTCCTAAATTTTAAAAACTATTTTTCTATTTTTAAAACACTTAAAACTATTTTTTAACTAAAATAATTATAAAAAATAATAAAATAATGCTAAAAATAATTTGACAATTTTAAAAATCCTAATTTACTCTAATGAACAGTAGAAAAATGAAAAAGTTTGAAAAATATAAAAATTTTCACTAAAAGACAAAATAGTTAACAATTAAAACCCTAATTAAACTAAATTAATTCTAAAAATTAAATAAAAAATGAACAGTGAAAACTTTTTAAACTAAAAATCTTAGATTATTTTTCTTAATCTATGAAAAATTTTAAAACTGAAAAATAAATATTTTTGCCACTAAAAGACAAAATCAGAAAGTAAAAAGTTAATTAAAAATGGCTATTTAATCTAAAAAATATTAAATGAACAGTAAATTAAAAACTAATTAAACTGAAAAATCCAAAATTAAATAAGAAAAATAATGAAACAAATTTGAAGTCCTAACTCCTATTTAAGTCCACAAAAGACAAAATTCCAAAGTTTCTGAAAGTGACATGTCAAGGACTTTGTCCTTTTGCTGAGCAGGGTTAACTTGTGTATTAGCAGGGGGAACTATGTTCCCACTGATAGTGCAAATAAATGGTGAGTTGACCAATAAGCTTAGGAAAGCTTATTTGAATCTTTTTCTTGGGGCAATAAGGCACCCCTACACTCAGTGGAGTGTAGGGAGTCAAGAATAGTACAAAAATCAGCAAGTCACTTCACAAAATCACACACACATGACCAAAAATGTTACTGATGAAGGTTGTAAGTTTCTGATGAATAGTGATCTGGTTCAACTTGCACAAAAACTAATTTCAAACCTCAAAAACTTGCACACAAATCCACCAAGTCACTTAAGAACTACTCACAATCCTAATGCAACATAAATCCTAACAATTTGCAAGATATGATGAACAAATTTCAACAAAATCAGGTAGATAAAAGACCTTGCTGTTTTTATGCAGTTTACCACTTTTTAACATGCAAATGTGTTTTAAACTCTACCAAACTGAAAACCAACTATCATACAACCTATTATCATCCTAAGGAGTATGTCTAGGCAGGTTTTAACCCAAAAACTTTTCACCAAGCTCAGTTAAATACCAGATCCAAACACCCCTTAAATACTGAAAATGAATTTTTTTTCAAATCAAATGCAATCAAACTCAAACCAAATTGATTAAAACTTAATCTAACATGCACAATAATCCTAAATAAGCACAATCAAACAGAAAGATTCATCACATTAACACAATCAAGCAAATTCATCAAATCTCATAAATCACAATTTTTTTGGAAACTGAAAACAAGGATTCAAGGGATTTAACTTGTGGGACCTACAATCCAGGTCCCATAATGGCTGAAAAGCCACCTCCAACAAGCCCGGGCTTGTGCTGAACCTCTATAAGCTGCTTATGTATAGGTAACTTGGTACAATAAATGGAAAAGAAATGGATAAGAGAGGGAGCTTGTTTCCTTCTTGTTCCCTGCACAATCACAACAAACAGCCAGCAATATTCAAGTATCACAAGGCCATAAGCTTGTAGCTTATGGCTTATGATACAGTGAGCTTAGTAAAAAATGAGAAAACAGATTTTTCGATAAATCTTTTTGAAACCTTTGAAAAACAAGAAGCCTTGAAACTTAGGACTTGGATTCACTTTCACTTCACCAAGTCACAAGCTTCAAGCTTATGAAAAGCTTTTCAGAAAACAAGCTTAAACAATAATATTCTGAAAATCTTTAATAACTCAAAAACTTTGGATAACAAGAAATTTGTGGAACTCAGATTGATTTCATGCACATTAAACACCAACTTTTTAAAAAACAAAAAGGGATTACAATTTCTCAAATTTACCAACTTTTATAACTTAAAAAAGGAATTACATTAAGGTGAAATCAAAATCTGGAACAAGGGTAATGCACAAGGTTGCATACTCCTTATATAATAGCTAAAAGAACTATCTAGAATTGAAAACCCTAGTTCATGAAATTCCTAAGCTGCCCTTGGGTTTTCTCGTTTGAAATTGGTCAAAAAGCATCATGTGATGGTCCTGAAAGATTCCAGTTGTAAAGAACTCATCTTGGACGTTTATTAGTCCTTGGGGACAAAGGAATGGATGTGGGGCGTTTATCTGGTCGGGTTTAGGGGTTCGGGACGAAAGTGATGGGCAGGGGAGGGTCCCACAAGACACATGGGTGTGTCTGGGTCACGGTTTTTGTGTGGGTTTAGGTGAGATAAGGGTTAATCAGGGATCTGGAGAGTGGCAACAAAAACCCCTTTGTATCTAAGTGGATTGATGCTGGGAATTTTAGGGTTTATGTGGGATTAAGGAGTTGTTTAATCTGTTTTGGGGGTTAATGATTTTTAAAAAGGTGTTAAGGAGGGAAAATTAAATAATCAGTTAATACTGATTATTTAAGTTGGGTGGAAGTCTGACGTGGGAGGGAGAGTGAGGTGGAGGATTGTGAGTGGTGGAGTGGGGTGACGTGTGGTTTTGATTGGTTGTGGTGTGTTTGTGTGTTTGACAGATATGGCCCCTTGACTCTCTTCCTTTCTTCACTTTGTAATAAATAGCCACAAATTCCATTTCCCTTTATAATCAACTATGCCAACTTGTCTAATTTGGCACAAGTGTTGTCACAACTTTAAACAAGGACTTTAAATGCAATTTCTTCATTCTCCAAGGAATTCACTTGTAAATTCTTGATAATTTAGGGACCCAAATGCAATAAATGAGATTTGCAAGGGTATAAATTGACAAGTCTTCAATTCTTGAGGGACCAAACTTGTACAATCTTCAGACTTCAAGGTCATTTTGGAAATTCATGATTCGGGTCCGGTTCATTGTGCGGCTTCGTTTCCCGTGTTCGTTTTTGATTGATTCTTGTGATCTTTTTGTCATTTCCTCAATATCCGTACCTAAAATACACAAGCAACAAACACGAGCATATTTGGCAGTTTTAATGATATTTTATGCATTTTAAGCCCAAAATGGACGATGAGACTATGTATAAAAGCAGTCTCATCATCGACCGGGCGTGTTGAGCACTTAGCTTTGACTCCTTAACTTCACATTAGGCTAAGTCTCTTAAATGAGGACGAGAAATGATAGGGTTAATTATAAGTTACTATGCTAAACGTAGAGTACTCGTATTCTTTCAAAAACTCATGTGTTCTCATTGTTTTCTTATTCTCCCTTCGCTTGTAAAAATTTTTTGCTTAATAAATATTGACTTAGCGGTTTAGTCTTGATTGTTGGGTTTCTAGTCTTTTCTAGTAGCTTCCGTGTAATTAAATTGGGAAGACATTAAGGTATCGCCAGCGTCACGGTTTTGAAGTATTGGCACCCGAATAAACAAAAGCTTCACCCAATAATAAGATTTCAAGTGCTCACCTAAAACAAGCAAAAAATTTGAATCCCCACAAGGCCGAAAAATCTATGCAAAATTGAAAGTGATTCAAGCCTTAATCTTTGAAGCTTTAAAGATCCAAAATTCGCCTTAACGTAAGGATATACGTCTTTGGCTAATAAAACTACCGATGAGGTGGATAATAAAAGGAAAGGCAAGACCAAAGTCATAATAAAAGCTTCATGGCGAAGTTGAAAAAAAGATGGAGGTAAACCAAAGATAATAAGGCCCTTCCGTTAGGGGGCGTATAAAAGTCTTGGTAATAAGTCTCATGTTCAAAACCGTTATAAAACCTTGTTTATCGACCCTTCTTGTTGACTTAATTTTTTGACATCATTGTCTATTAGGAGGGGTTATTGGTTTAATGGTCTTGGTTACACCGTTAGGACTCTATTTTTAGACCTAAATCTCTATTATCGCATAAGTCAAACAATGTATCCTCGTGAAACATTCAAGACAAAATAAAATATAAGAGATACAACTTAGGAAATTGGGAGGATTAGTACGTGATTAGGGCATATGAATAGTGTTAGCATTACTAAATTATAATGACAATGATCTCGTTGCACGCTTGGCATGGAATTGGGGTGAAAATCAAGAACGATGAAATTATTTCTAACGAAGCATTCACGTGTTCTTATTCTATGAACCTAAACGTCCCATTTTGTGATGAAAATCATATATTATGTCTAAAACACAAGTAGTAGCAATAGTAGTAGTATAGCTAGTTTATCATTCAATAAAGTGAATAAAAATGAATTTTGGAGATGCTACGATACTTTATTCTAGCATTGCGTGAGGGCACGACAATGGTTTAGTATGGGGGAGTGATGAGGCTGCTTTTATACATAGTCTCATCGTCCAAAAAGGGCTTAAAATGCATTAAATATCATGAAAATACCCAAATATATGCTTGTGTTTGTTGCTTGTGTATTTTAGGTACAGATATTGAGAAAATGACAAAAGATCACAAGAATCATGCAAAAACGAACACGAGAAACGAAGCCGCACATTGAACCAAGCCCTAATGAAGAATTTTCCAAAGAAAACCCTTGAAGATTTGAAGATTTATGAAGAAGGGTCCTCCAATATTGAAGAATTGACACTTTATACCCTTGTATCCTCATAATTACAAGATTGG
Source organism: Glebionis coronaria (assembly GCA_025667525.1). Classification (NCBI taxonomy): domain Eukaryota; kingdom Viridiplantae; phylum Streptophyta; class Magnoliopsida; order Asterales; family Asteraceae; genus Glebionis; species Glebionis coronaria. The sequence goes on from CM046877.1 coordinate 358,873,671, forward strand.
TCCCTAAAGTTTGTCAATATTGCAAAAAGGGACCTCCACTTTGAAGAATTGGAAATTTTAGTCCCTCAACAAAACTAAAATGTCAATATTCGTCCTCCTCAAAGTCAAACATACCAAGAAGGACTCCAAGTTACAAGAAATACAAATTTGGTCCTTTGAAAATCTCAAAATTACCAAAAGGACCCTTGACTTTAAAGACTTGGCAAGAATGGTCCCTCATTAATCATAATTTGGCAATTTCAGTCCTCCAAAATGTCAATCATACAAGTTAAGACCATTATCCTTGAAGAAAATACCAAATAAGTCCTTCAAGAATCAAGAATTGGCAAGAAATACCCCTAAAATTACTTTATAAAACTTTTTAGGGCAAAAGTGTGAAAAGAGAAACTTGGCTAACAAAGGAAAACGGATTTAATGTGTTTATTTACAAAGTGAAAGAAAGAAGAAAAGTGAGGGGTGTAACTTGGCAGACAACACAACTTACCTAGACCACTCTCTTTGTGACACCTGTCCCACTCAACCAAACCAACCAATCACAACTCACCCTCCTTCCACCTCACCCATCCACTAACCCGGATTAAATACTTGTTTAATGTTGGCGCCTAAACATACTTTTAAACATAATCCACCCCTAAAACAGATTAAAAACCTGTTCTTCATGTTCATAATCCCAATTGGGCGTTTTATAATTATCATGAATTAGCCCTTAATCTTTTCCAGATTAATGATTAAGTTGCTAATGAACATAACCCAACCTTAATACCTTGTGCCACATCACCACCTTGGTCACATGATACCCCTGCTTTTGCATCTTTGGACAAGAAGACAAGAAGAGGCCAGTAATCCAACGTCCAAGGATCCAGCTTACATTTTAAGCTTGATACAAGCCATTGGATGAACTTTTCACATGCCAGCTACAACAAATTGCCAAGAAAAATCACATGATCAAGAATATATTCAAACTTCACAAGGGCATAATGGGGACTTTACCAAGCATTAGGGTTTCGTTTTCAGCTTTCCTAGATAACTAGTATGCCTATATAAAGGCCTTAGGGTGCTTCATTTTTACTTTGCTCTTGAATTTTCCTTGGTTCAAAATTCTGTAAATCCATATTCAGTTTAATGAAATGTGTTTGAATCCTTGAAGAAAACTCAAATGCCATTATTGTTTACTGCTTATTATTGTTCTTAGTTTGTTTATCTTGAACCTCAAAACCTGTTTTCAAGGAGTGTGCAAAAGTTTGCACATTTTCCTTCAAGATTGATATTTTGCTAAGTTCTTGGTACACCTTGGAATTCTTGGGCTATAAAGCTGATCATAGCATCCTGATATTGAGTTATCAAGGTGTGGTGAAGCCTATAACTTGGGGATAATCAAGTGTGGGATACAAGAGTTGCATTAATCAAGGCTTTTTAACCTTTCTGATTTTACTATTTTGCTTCTAACCTTGTTGAATCTTAGCAGGCTTTGTTGTGGAAGCTTGTACTTGTTCTTGCTAGTACATAAGCTCAAAATTCGTGGGTGTGGATGTAAATCCATGAGGTTTGCATACTTAATCCCAAAATCTGTTAAAATCTTGATTTTTGGTGATATTTGTGTGTGACTTGTGTTCTTGCTGATTTTGTGGCTTAATCTTGTTCTAATCTGTTTATCTCATCTGTTTTTGTGTTGATTTGGGCTTGAGTAACCTTGGAATGGATTTTTGATTTGAAAATCTTGATTTGAAAAGTTAAAAGGGTATTTGGGATTACCTGTCTTGAATCATAAGTTATTATTGAGTGGTTAGAAGTTTGTGTTTGTGCTTGTTATCTGTCATATACTTGATTGAGAGCTATTTGCTGCAAGTTTTTGGGTTTAAACCCTTGAATCAAAGATTGTGCTATAACGAATTTAGTTTGACTGTTTTTGACCTAATGTTTTGGGAATACTTAGAGTATATGCATGTTTAGGGATATAAGCTGTTAAATCAAAGTTATCATAACATATCTTAGAGATTTGGGTATTTGAATATGGCTTGGTGGTCAATTGCATCAGCAAGTGTTCTTAACTGCATGTTTAGTGTTCATCAGTAACTTTGAGTGCTTGAATCTTGCTTAATTTTTTGAATCAGTGCATGAAACTTGTTTAGACTTGCTTATTTAAGTTTATTATTGCTTGTGTATGCATTTGGTTAAGTTTGGCTGGCTGAATTGTGCTATAAGTGCTTATTGAACCATAACTGCTTATTGTTCTAAGTCTGGTGCATATCTGGTGATTGATTGAATTAACTGTACTAACTGGCTGTTGTTGATTGTGATTTCTTTGTTTTATTTGACTCCTTATGATCCATTGATCATTTGGGTGCCTTTTGTGTATCTTCAATCTCCAAAAAAGTGACTAAAGACAAAAAAGTCAAGAAGTCAAGCAGTGGAAAAAGTTTCCACTGCTCAACACCCAAAACTAGCCCCTGCTAGTGAAATTTTTCAGTTAGCTTATCAATAAGCCATTTTGGCTTATCCAAACCTGCAACAACTTATTTTTTGTGATAGATCTTCATTATTTGACCCATTTGATTGAACTGGAGCTTATTAGACTTTGACTTTGACTTTTTGCTAGAAAACCAACTTATTTGACTTTTTCATAAGTACTTATTTGCTTATTTCAGCTTATTGAGTGAACTTATTTGAAAACTTTTTGTTGATTAAGCTTAGTTAAGTCATTTAAAAGCTTTTGCAATTTGAATCAGCTCTTGGGATAGCCTAGAACTAAAAAACGACTATTTTGTCGTTTTCTATAAATTGCTTTTTGCATTTTCAGGCTTATTCCTATGGCTTATTTCAAATTTCTTTTTACAGAAGTCTTAAGCAACTCAAAAGAAGCTTGTGTGTCTAATTTGAGCTTATGGCATCAGCTTATAGCTTAATGGGCAAAAAAGCCTATTAAGAATAAGCTGTTTGGTATAAGTTAGCTTATTTCACATTTTCATCTTTTGGGCCTTTGAAAAGTTGTGTTTAAAATCAAATTTTGAGTTAGATAGGAGCTTTTGGGCTTAATTGGACAACATTTTTCTTATTGGGCCTTAAAAAGCCCATTAAGGGCTCTGTTTGGACTTTTGGCCCATATGGAGGACTATTAGGGGTATTTTTGTAATTTTAAGTTCATTTTATGTTTATTTAGGTTAAATTAAGCAAGTTTGCAAGTTTTTAGAATTTTTATAAATTTCGGATTTTTAATATTATTTTATTATTATTTTATTATTAAAAATTAAAATTTATATTTTTTAAGTTTTATATTTTTCTTAGGTTAAATACATTAAGTTAGGAATTTTACAACTTTTAGATTATTTTTATTGTTCTTAGATTAATTTTTATAATTATTTTAATTTTTAATAGTTTTTAATTGTTTTTAAATAGTTTTAATTAATTTTATAATTTTCAAAAATAGTTTTAAATTAAGTTAGGTCATTTTAGAGGTTTATAATTAAAAAATCTCATTTTGGGCTTTTTGTTAATTAAATTGATTTTTAGGGCTTTAATTAGCATTAAAAATCATTTTTTAATTAAATAAAAGGTTTGGGTGATTTTTGATTTTTTGTAAACTCTTAGTACATTATTTAGGATTTATTGCAATTTTTTTGGAATTTTTAGGGTAAATTTTTAATTGTGGTGCTTTTACGGTTTTACGTGTATGACCTTTTTGTCTTAGTGTAATCCGTCATTGTAACCATCATTCTCTTCTTATCCCATTTCTATTTTCTTTTTCATAATCATATAACTACAAACTTAATCATCTCTCTACACAACACACTAGCCTCCTTGAGAAACGAAATTTCACCATTGGTCATTAGTGCTTGGTTTTCCTAAACCGACACTTAATACTTTTCACTATTTTGCCTCCTATTCCTAAAGGTGTGTAAAAAGGCTATATCACATTATTAAAAATCCTGTACATCACTCTAAAACAAAACACATAGAAATTATACATCATTTTATAAGAGATTGTTTTGAAAAAGGTTTAATACAACCAGATAGGGTTGACGTAGAGGAAAATGTGGCTGGTTTATTAACTAAACCTTTTGATACTAGGAGATTTCAATACTTGGTAACAAGTATTGGAATGATCAGTCTTACCTAATATGTGTTTTTGAACTTTTTGTAAAAGTATGTACAGGATATGCATTGTTATTTGTCTTTGTACAAAATTAGATTTTCCACTTTATTTGTCTAACGCTGACAAAGGTTATTTTAACGCTGACAAGTGTTAAATTGACGTTATCAACAACATGTTAGTTTTGTGGTTTTTGATCTAATTATGCAAGCGTTGTTAGCATTGTACAAATGGATACAAAGTTCCTTATGGATTCTTCGAGAATTATTGGAGCATGTTCAAGTTTATGGATGATGGTTGGAATATTTATATTCCTATCTTGACATAAATTTTTATTGCATACATTTTATTTAGCAACTTGTATATCTTATTTTAAGGGGAGGTTTAGGAAACCTTTAGGACTTTTTGCGTATTCATATAATACTCTTATCACAATTCTAGATTGTGTCCACTGGTGAGTACGAATTAGTTTACTAAATCGTGAGGCACTGTAGCATGCAAAGTTGATATACTATGCACGCTGCCAAGACTTTTTGGCCTAGAATTAGATGTGGTCTGTTGGGAGACTTGGGTATGATTTTTATTGGGCTTTCCTGGGAAGTTACAAAGGATTTTATAAGATAACTTCATTGCTAAGAACTTTGGTGAGCAAGGGACACTTGAGGACAATTATGTCTATCTTGCTTAAGCAAGTGTGCATGATTTAGGGTTTTTGTGTTCTTTGGATCTAAGTTTGGTGAGCTATTTGGATGGTTCAAGGGTAAGAGAGGGCTGCGGCAAGGGGTCCCTTTTATCCCCTTATTTATTCACTTTAGTTATGGAAGTGTTGACGCTCATTTTGCAGCGAAGAGTGCGAGATGCGGTTGATTTTCAATTTCATCACCTTTTTTACAAGAACCGTATTATTAATCTTTGTTTTGTAGATGATCTATTCTTGTTTGTTCGTGGTCATCTTGAATCTGTTCGTCTTATTATGGATGCTTTGGAAGAATTTAAGAAAGTCTTGGGTCTTGTTCCTAGTATTCCGAAGAGCACTGCTTTCTTTTGTAGTGTGCCGCTTAATGTGAAGACGAGCATTCTTAATTGTTGCCTTTTGCTGAAGGTATGCTACTGGTTCGTTATCTTGGGGTTCCGCTTATTTCTTCCAGGTTACTTTATAGGGATTTCAAGGTGCTTGTGGAGAAGCTTGAGGGGCGTGTCAATGATTGGCGCAATAAATCCTTTCTTTAGCGGGAAGAATTCAGCTTATTAGATCTGGCCTATCATCTATGCATATCTATTGGGATTCTGTTTTCATTTTGTCGGACAATGTCATTCTTGAATTGGAGCAGCTCCTTCATGGATTTCTTTGGTGTCAAGGTGAAATGAAGAAGGGTAAGGCGAAAGTTGCTTGGGTTGATGTTTGCTTGCCTCAGCGAAGGGGGCTTGGGTACTCGTCGGCTTGATGATTTTAACATTGCCCTTATGACTACTCATATATGTAGTTTGTTAACTCAGAAGGAATCTCTTTGGGTTAAATGGATTCATTCTTATAACATTAATGGTCGAAACTTTTGGGATGTTTTGTGTCTTGGGATATGAATTGGGGGTGGAGAAAGTTGCTTCAAATTCGTCCCCGTGTTTGGTCTTTTGTTTGGCATAAGGTATTCAATGGTAAAAAACATCTATGTGGTTTGATAGGCGGGTTGATATTTCTCCTCTTCATGATGTTATTATTTTTAGGAATATAGTTCGCTCGGGGTTTACTCTTACGAGTTCGGTTAGCGATCTAATTTCTGATTGTGCTTGGAAATGGCCAGCTGATTGCTTTGAGCGGTTTCCTTATATTGTTGTTATTCCGGTTCCGGTTCTGTATGATGACCATTATGATGTTATGATGTGGCGTCATAGGCAAGGGGTTTTACAACATTTCTAGGTGGCTAGTGTTTGGGATACTATTCGGGCTCATGCTGATGAGGTTGCTTGGTACAATATTGTTTGGTTCGCGCATTGCTTTCCTAGACACGCTGTTCATCTTTGGCTTGTTATTAATCACAATTTGAAGACTCAAGATAGGTTGAGGCAATGGGATGTTGGCCCTAATGTCTACTTAAACCTGCTAATCTGCCCCTTGTGTAGTTTGGTCCAGGATTCTCAGTCGCACCTATTTTTTGAATGAATTTTCCTCTCAGGGTTGGTGCTAGGTTAGGTCTATGGCTGGGTTGGAGACTATTCCGCATAGGTTGGATGATATTATCACGTTTCTTAATCCAATTTCTAAGGGTAGAAATGTCTTTAGTATTCTTGCTCGTATTGCTATGGCTGCTAGCTCCTATTTCATTTGGATGGAACGGAATGCAAGATTATTTAAAAAGACTTCTTTGATTGTGGAGCGGATTTTTTAAATTACATGTGATACTATCCAGTTGAAACTTGTTACTTTTAAGTTTAAGAAGTTGTCTAACCATTTTTGTTCGTTGCTGGATCGGTGGAAGCTCCCAAGTATGTGTCTTAATCTTCATGGTAATGCCACGTGAGGGTCTTTTTTCCTTTTTAAGGTTTTTCCCACAGGGTTTTCTTCAGAAAGGTTTTTAAGGAGGCGGCCTCATTTGGATCTGTTGCTTACATTGTGTTGTTTTTGGAGTGATGGGATGTTTGCCTTATTTCCAGATTTCATCCTGCTGATTATGCCTCTTTGGTGGTTTACATAATGTGGCGTTTCTTTTTGTTAGGATGTTGTGTGTTTATGGCATATCATAAGCACTAGTTTTTTAAGCTGTTTTGCTTGAGGTTAATGTGGTATTTCAGCCACATTTCATTTGTACTTAACTTCTTTTATGGTTAATATATTTACCGGGGTAACCCTTTACCAAAAAAAAGTTTAGGCTTGAGGTTAATGTGACATGTCACATTCCATTGTACTCAACTGGTTTTTTGGGATATAATATATTTTACCAGTGTGATGTCCCCTTTACAAAAAACTGATGGCCCAAACAATGATGTCTTCTTCGTACTCTGATATTATCTCTTCAACAAAACCTTAAGGTTGCACAATGTAAACATCTTCACTAAGGTGACCATTTAAGAAGGTATCTTAACATTCATTTGCCAAATCTCATAGTCACAGAACACCGATATGGCTAAGAGAATCCTAATAGCTCTAATGTATGCGACCAGAGAGAAGGTTTCCTCATAATCTAGCTCGTAGGTTTGAGTATACCCTTTCGCCACAAGATGAGCTTTATAGGTATGTATCTTTGCATCCCGTTCGGTCTTTATCTTATAAAGCCATCTACACTCTACGTTTCTTACGCCCGTAGGAAGATCAATCAAAGTCCACCTTGGTTATCTTTCATGGATTGCATTTTTGCGTTCATAGCTTTAAGCCACTTATCGGATCTAACATCCGTGGTTGTCTCTTGATAATTAGGAGGCTAACCATGATCACCTAATTCGTGTTCTTCAGCGTGTACATAGAAACCATACCTATGAGGCGCTTGAGACGTCCTATTGGACCTACGAAAGCAGTGTATCTACATCTTCGACGAGTTCTAAATCACCAGTACTCCCACTTGCTCCAAGCAGTGAAGTACTCCCACTTGCTTCTTGATCTATGAGACTTGTCTCAAAGAACACGACATTTCGAGCAACAAATATCTTTTTATCAATTGGATAGTAGAAGTAGTAGCCCATCATTTCCTATGGGTATCGTACGAGAATACACTTAATTGATCTAGGGTCAAGAGCATCCCACTTCACGAGAGCCTCACAACCCCAAACCCACAAATAAGACAACTTGGGAGCTTTCCCATGCCATACCTTATATGGTGTCTTATCTACCTTCTTGGTTGGAATCATATTGAGAATGCGTGCAACAGACTAAGTTATAACCCCAAAAGGACTTTGGTGGAGTGATTGAGTTCATCATAGAACGAACCATATCCAATAGACTTCTATTCCTCCTTTCCGACACTCTATTATTTTAGGGCGTGTAGGGAGGTGTGAGATGCGACACAATGCCACATTTCTTCAAATGTTCCACAAACTCAAAACCCATGTATTCGCCTCCTCTATCAGATCGAATAGCGTTGATTTTCTTCCCGAGTTGGTTTTCCACATCATTTTGATATTCCTTGAATATATCAAATACCTCGTGTTTATGTTTCAAAAGGTAAACATAACAATAACATATGAAATGATAAGTGAACGTAATGAGTAGCTAGAACTTTCTCTATACACAGTTCTAAAGGGGACGCACACATTCGTGTGAATGAGTCCCAAAAGATCTTTAGCTCTTCGACCACATGTGTGAAAGGATTACGGGCCATCTTCCCATATAAACAAGACTTGAATTTGTCATTGAAAGAATCAACATCGGTGGCATTCAAAATCCATCACGTTGAAACTTCTCGTGCGTTTCTTGTTTGCATGACCAAGGTGACAATGCCATGGATAGGTCAAGTCCAACATCAAATGTCTGGCTCTTTTCAACATGAACATACAAGTACCTCTTACACATGTAATAAATACTTGTGAAATAAGTTTAATAACTGTCCATTTTACTGACACATCGTTTACTATAAATCAAGAAATGCAATCCATCCATGCAAAGAACCACTTGCATCTCAAATCAAAGGATAAAAATACTTACCATATGTGTAGATTCTTAATGATGTCGATCAATAAAAACATACTACACGATTGGGGTAGTCTAATTATTCAACCATATTGAATAACCTATGAGTCTGGAAGAATCATCTTAACCAACCCTCATATTTGTCTTAGTTCGTTAATACTCCCATAATAATGATCGACAATGGAAATTTAGAATATATATATAATACGCTAAGTGCATATATTATATTCAAGGATTAAACATGAAAATATATGATACAATTACTAAGAAATGAAAACAATATTTCCGGAAAAAATTAATTCATTTGTTGATAACAATTACTTAAACACCCCTTTTCCAAATACATAAAATAGATTATCACAGATTTACATGAGACTAGCAGAACGAACAAGACCAACAGATGCAACATGCTCAAAATGCTTATTTAACGGCATTGGTTTTGTGAAAGGATCTGCGATGTTATCATTTGTATGAACTTTGTTAATGACAATTTCACCATCTTCGATAACTTCTTGAATGTAGTGAAACCTCCTTTGATAATATCTAGCACCCCTCATGATACCAGGATCACCGACGATGGAAATTGCTGTAGATAAACACGGTTTTATAACGGTTTTGAACATGAGACTTATTACCAAGACTTTTATACGCCCCCTAACGGAAGGGCCTTATTATCTTTGGTTTACCTCCATCTTTTATTCAACTACGCCATGAAGCTTTTATTATGACTTCGGTCTTGCCTTGCCTTTTATTATCCACCTCATCGGTAGTTTTATTAGCCAAAGGCGTATATCCTCACGCTAAGGCGAATTTTGGATCTTTAAAGCTTCGAAGATTAAGGCTTGATTCACTTTCAATTTTGCATAGATTTTTCGGCCTTGTGGGGCTTCAAATTGTTTGCTTGATTTAGGTGAGCACTTGAAATCTTATTATTGGGTGAAGCTTTTGATTATTCGGGTGCCAATACTTCAAAACCGTGACGCTGGCGATACCTTAATGTCTTCCCAATTTAATTACACGGAAGCTACTAGAAAAGACTAGAAACCCAACAATCCCAACTAAACAGTTAAGTCAATATTTATTAAGCAAACAACGAGAACACATGAGTTTTTGAAAGAATACGAATAATCTACGTTTAGCCTAGTAATTTATAATTAACTCTATCATTTCTCGTCCTCATTTAAGAGACTTAGCCTAATGTGAAGTTAAGGAATCAAAGCTAAGTGCTCAACACGCACGGTCGAGTCAAAAATTACTCTTATTCTCGCCATCGAAAAATCTACATTCGTGTCTTCAAACACTTATAAAACATGAGATAAATTTTAAAATTTGGCCATTTTTAGCCTTATTTTGCAACAAAACGATAAACAAAAGATAAACTTTGGAAAGCATGAAGGTTTGGCAAGGCAAGTATCTATTCACCCCCCCCCCCCCATACTAAAGTTAAACATTGTCCTCAATGTTTCGAGTCTAGGGGTGCAAACACCCCCATACTAGAGACGTAGTCGAACGCCTAATCTAGCATGGAAAGGGTGTAACCAATAAATTAATAGCCGTTTATGAAGTGTTCTAAAAACCTAAGGTTAGAACATCAAAAGGATATATCATGGATATTGAGAAAGTCTTCAAAGAAAACGATCGAGTGCTCCCATAAAACGAACACGAGAGGATCCAATCGTGAAGATCATGATCTAAAAACCACAATTCACAAACAACCATGGAACAAAGGTTGGAAGGGCACAAATCCCCTCACATTAAACTAACTAGAAAGCAATAATATGTACATGGATAAGCATGGGTCTCCCCCACGAGGCACCTTGTTTTTGATAACCGAGTCAAAAGCTCTACTCGAATCCCCATAAATGTGATCATTTAGGGATAATCATGGTGTGGTCAATTTTTAGTGGGTCTTACATGATAAACAATGCCCAAAACCAACCGGTATTAAGGACTAAGTCCTTTGATGGTGCAAAATACCGGGATCGAAGATGGCGTTCTCATTTTCATTGGAAAAACAAATCAACGCCACTCCATCATGTGCCAACACAAACCCGAAGGGTTTAAAGAAAATAGATGAGAAGAAATAGAAGGGTGGGACAATGGGTAAGTCATAAAAATATTGAGCTACTCGAGGTAGACTCGCACCAATCAAATGAAAAGATTTTCCATTTATTGCATCGGTGGAAGACAGAGATTTCCCTTTATAAGCAATTCCGGGATCAAATATCTCATCCTCGGTTGAGAAAGGGAAGGGAACATAAGGGGTTTCCCCCACACTAAGTCCACACAAAGCATCGTCAAAAGGAGAAGACGAGCTTGTAGCACTCAAAACACGTGGTGATGACGGAGTTAATATTGTAGAAAAATCTTTTAAATCCAATTTAAAATCTTTCCCTTTTTCATCTTTTAAACTCTCCTTATGAAAACCCGACTTAATTATGTCAAAAATATTTGGTGTTTCTAAAGAAATGTTAGTCACACTAAAAATTCTCACATTTGAAAACCGTTTTGGTAAAGGTGGTTGTAAGTTCTCAAAACGTTTGTTAGCAAAGAAAACTCCCCCATCGGGATCTACATATTCATCATCCGAAGAATCATTCGTGATTGGAGTCGTAGGCTTAACACTCTTATCCTCCACCGGCGGAGGGGACGGAAAATCGTTTTTATCATCAACTCCTAAAACTCTTTTTGAAATCCTTTTACAAATGTTTTTGATGGGACTAACATTGTTCAAAGACGTGATAGAATACACATGAGAAAGTGTGGAGTTTTGAGTTGCATTTATGACGAGTTCTTCCTCATTGAAACGAAGAGTGATTTTCCTAGCATGCACATCGATAAGTGCTCTCGAGGTATCCAAAAATGATCGTCCTAAAATTAGAGGAACTTTAGGATCGATGGGAATGTCAACAACAATAAAGTCCACGGGATTGTAGAACTTTCCAACTTTCACGAAGACATCCTCGGCTACTCCACAAGCTAGAATCGTAGAATGATCGGCCATCTCGATTGACATTCTTGAAGGAGTGAGATTGGGAAGATTGAGCGACTTAAAAATCTCAAGAGGCATCAAATTAATACTAGCACCAAGATCGGCCAAGGCGTAGCATTCTTCCATATCTTGTATAGCACATGGGATTAAAAACTTGCCGGGATCACAGACTTTTTGAGGTATGCGGCTAAGAAAAACCGAAGAACAACTAAACGATTTTTGCAATTTCTCTTTGTTATTCAACATACTTTTGAAGTTCGCGGCAAATCGAGGCATCATGACCAAGGCGTCGGCAAAACTTATATTAAAATGCAAGTCACGAAACATTTTCATAAAAAGTTCAAATTGATAATTATTTCGTTCTTGTGCCTTTTCCTTGTTTCGTCTTGAAGGGTAAGGTAAGGGTGATGTGGGTTGGGGCATAGGCATCGGCCTTGGAATCTCGGGTTCCACTATTGGTATTGGTTCAACCGTAGGTGTGGTTTGAGCGGTACTTCGTGGGCTTGGAATGTGCTCTTTTTCTACCACCACCTCGGGTTCTTTCTCTTTTTCCTTCTCATTAGAAGTACTTGGACGAGAAATGGGTTCTTTTAAAGTTTTACCACTACGAGTAGTAATAACCTTCAATTCTCCTTTCGGGTTTACGATGGTATCACTAGGAAGACCACCCGAAGAAGAAGGTTTACACATGATAGCTTCAAACATTTTTCCCATTCGGTCTTCAAACTTAGATTGCCTAGCATCCGCTTTTAACAACTCTTGCTTAATCTCATGTTGACCTTGCTCCATTTTTTGTTGATTTTGTTGGAGTCGTTGAACATTTCCTTCCATTTTATTAGCATGAGTTTTAAGTTCATTAGCAAGTTCGTTTTTAAGCTCGTTTTTCAACTCGGATCTTAAGCTAACCATTTCACGTTGCATATTGTCAAACTTAGCATCGTTTGCCTTAGCATAATTCAAAAATTCTCCTTTAAGGTTTTTGGTGTGATCATTTTGAAAACCTTGTGTGGTAGTTTGAAAATCACGGTTTTGGTTTTGGTTTGAAACTTGCCCATTTCCACTTTGATAATTACCCTTGTTGTAGTTACGTTGATTTCCTTGATAATTACCACCTTGGTTGTTGTTTCGATAGTTATTAGCATTTTGATTTGGTGGAGCTTGATTTTGGCGGGAACCTTGACCGTTTTGGTTATAAGTTCCCGTGGCTACATAAGCACTCGAAGTGTTACCATCCGTGGTAATGCACTCGGAAAGATCATGAGCTCCACCACAAGACAAACAACTCTTAGAAACCGCTTTAACCGAAGCCGAATTCGAAGCTTATTGAGCTTTTCAATGGGACATAAGAGTCGAAAACCTATCGAAAAACCGATTTTCCTCATTAGCTTCATCATGTAAGGCATTAATGCTACGAGACGAGGATGATGAACCCAATTTGGCAACACTCGGTGTGTTACGAGGGCTATAAACCTTAGACCTATTTTCTATTATCACTAAAGCTTCCTCAACCGTTTTACACAAAAAATTACCACCCGCCGCGGCATTTAAATAATCTCTTTCATGATCATTAAGTCCATTGTAAAACGTGTCAATTTGATGCAAGTCGGAAAAACCGTGATGAGGAAATTCATGTAACATCTCCTTAAACCTATTCCAAGCCGTTGAAAAACTTTCATTACACTCTTGTGAAAATTTTGAAATCTCGTTTTTCAAGTGCGTAGTCTTAGAGGGCGGAAAAAATTGGTTCACAAATTTTGAAACGAGATCCTTCCACGTTAATACAGAATTGGGTGGCTCTTTCTCTAACCAAATTTTAGCGGGCCCCGCTAAGGAATACGGAAAAAACATCATCTTAATCGAGTCATTCTAGACATCCTTAAATTTGCAAGTGGCGGTAAGACGATTGAATTGGCGGATATGGTTGTGGGGATTGTCCTTCTCATCACCACGGAATTTGTTGTTTTGGATCATCGACAACAAACCCGTTTTCACCTCAAAATTCTCCGTAAGGATAGCGGGAATCACAATAGCCTCTCCATAACCCTCGGTGGGTGCTTGAAGTAACTCCATCATAGTTCGATTCGCCATGGTTGGTGCTTCTCTTACAATGGGTTCGTCAATAGGAGACTCCTCACTAGAATGATTTGGAGTGGGAGTTTTGTTCTTTCATTTACGTGCACGTCTTGCTTGATTACGAGTTAGCATAAACGTCACGTACAACAAGGGGACGAGCAAAGAAGATTCTTTTTGGTGTTTTGTATTTTTTCAATTTTTTTGTGGTTTTTGATTGTATTAACCTTTTTGGAATTTGGTGAAATGTATTAAGTAGACACAAATCTACAAATCTCCTCCTTAATCAAATCTCTTGATTAAAGAAGCCTCAAGGAATGAAAACGATCACGTGAAGTGAATGCCTTCGATGACTTTAGAACGTTGGTGGAACACCAAAACGTTGAAGAGGGTTTAATCAATGGAAACCAAGAAAATATATATGATACTTAGTAATACTTTGGGCGACAAGACCCTCGATTAGCTCTCAAAATCAAATACTCACAAGCAAGCGGGGAAACGAGGCGGCGCGAAGCACTTAAGAGCCTTTTTCCTTAGGATATATTTTATAATATCCGCCTTATACCCACCTTATAGTTTGTATTTTCAAAATTAAGCTTCACGAAAGTATTTATCTATGTTTGACTTTTTCTTTGGTTTGAGATTCGAATACAATGATTGGGTAATGACCTCCCAAGTCAAGGTTGTGATTTCTCACGTATTTGGAGTACTTATGAATTTATTGTTCTACGTATACACTATAGTAATAGTATTCACACAAAAACCGAAAACCGATAATACGTATTAGTAGAGTGCTACTAATACAAATACTAATTATGGTTAGTATATAAAAATAACAATGACAATCAAAACACAACACGCCTCCCCGGCAGCGGCGCCAATATGGTAGTTGTATAATTAGACACTTGCTTTAGGAAAAACAAGCACCTAAAATATCGGGTAAGCACGACGATTTAGGAAAACCGTGTGTAAACGGCCCTAAAATGAGTTCGTTCTCGAGGAGGCAAGTGCGTTGTGTAATGAATTGATTTTAATTTTTGATTATATTGAGAAAAAGAAAAGTAGAAAGGGGGTGAGAAGAGAATGACGGTTACGACGACGGATTACACTAAGACGAAAAGGTCGATCACGTAAAACCGTAAAAAGCTACAAATTAAAAATTTTAAACCTAAAAATTAATTAGAAGCTAAACTAAGTCTAAAATAATATAAATAAGAATAAAAATCCAACAAAAATATTTTAAAACCTTTTATTAATTAAATATTCAATTTTAAATGCTAATTAAAGCCCTAAATTTAAATATAATTAACAAAATGTCCAAAGTATTATTTTATTGAACAAATAACTTACTTATATTATCTAAAGACTAGCAAGTATTTTTCCTAAATTTTAAAAACTATTTTTCTATTTTTAAAACACTTAAAACTATTTTTTAACTAAAATAATTATAAAAAATAATAAAATAATGCTAAAAATAATTTGACAATTTTAAAAATCCTAATTTACTCTAATGAACAGTAGAAAAATGAAAAAGTTTGAAAAATATAAAATTTTTCACTAAAAGACAAAACAGTTAACAATTAAAACCCTAATTAAACTAAATTAATTCTAAAAATTAAATAAAAAATGAACAGTGAAAACTTTTTAAACTAAAAATCTTAGATTATTTTTCTTAATCTATGAAAAATTTTAAAACTGAAAAATAAATATTTTTGCCACTAAAAGACAAAATCAGAAAGTAAAAAGTTAATTAAAAATGGCTATTTAATCTAAAAAATATTAAATGAACAGTAAATTAAAAACTAATTAAACTGAAAAATCCAAAATTAAATAAGAAAAATAATGAAACAAATTTGAAGTCCTAACTCCTATTTAAGTCCACAAAAGACAAAATTCCAAAGTTTCTGAAAGTGACATGTCAAGGACTTTGTCCTTTTGCTGAGCAGGGTTAACTTGTGTATTAGCAGGGGGAACTATGTTCCCACTGATAGTGCAAATAAATGGTGAGTTGACCAATAAGCTTAGGAAAGCTTATTTGAATCTTTTTCTTGGGGCAATAAGGCACCCCTACACTCAGTGGAGTGTAGGGAGTCAAGAATAGTACAAAAATCAGCAAGTCACTTCACAAAATCACACACACATGACCAAAAATGTTACTGATGAAGGTTGTAAGTTTCTGATGAATAGTGATCTGGTTCAACTTGCACAAAAACGAATTTCAAACCTCAAAAACTTGCACACAAATCCACCAAGTCACTTAAGAACTACTCACAATCCTAATGCAACATAAATCCTAACAATTTGCAAGATATGATGAACAAATTTCAACAAAATCAGGTAGATAAAAGACCTTGCTGTTTTTATGCAGTTTACCACTTTTTAACATGCAAATGTGTTTTAAACTC
This sequence comes from Glebionis coronaria, assembly GCA_025667525.1. Lineage (NCBI taxonomy): Eukaryota > Viridiplantae > Streptophyta > Magnoliopsida > Asterales > Asteraceae > Glebionis > Glebionis coronaria. Next base: position 358,889,840 of record CM046877.1, read on the forward strand.
TACCAAACTGAAAACCAACTATCATACAACCTATTATCATCCTAAGGAGTATGTCTAGGCAGGTTTTAACCCAAAAACTTTTCACCAAGCTCAGTTAAATACCAGATCCAAACACCCCTTAAATACTGAAAATGAATTTTTTTTCAAATCAAATGCAATCAAACTCAAACCAAATTGATTAAAACTTAATCTAACATGCACAATAATCCTAAATAAGCACAATCAAACAGAAAGATTCATCACATTAACACAATCAAGCAAATTCATCAAATCTCATAAATCACAATTTTTTTGGAAACTGAAAACAAGGATTCAAGGGATTTAACTTGTGGGACCTACAATCCAGGTCCCATAATGGCTGAAAAGCCACCTCCAACAAGCCCGGGCTTGTGCTGAACCTCTATAAGCTGCTTATGTATAGGTAACTTGGTACAATAAATGGAAAAGAAATGGATAAGAGAGGGAGCTTGTTTCCTTCTTGTTCCCTGCACAATCACAACAAACAGCCAGCAATATTCAAGTATCACAAGGCCATAAGCTTGTAGCTTATGGCTTATGATACAGTGAGCTTAGTAAAAAATGAGAAAACAGATTTTTCGATAAATCTTTTTGAAACCTTTGAAAAACAAGAAGCCTTGAAACTTAGGACTTGGATTCACTTTCACTTCACCAAGTCACAAGCTTCAAGCTTATGAAAAGCTTTTCAGAAAACAAGCTTAAACAATAATATTCTGAAAATCTTTAATAACTCAAAAACTTTGGATAACAAGAAATTTGTGGAACTCAGATTGATTTCATGCACATTAAACACCAACTTTTTAAAAAACAAAAAGGGATTACAATTTCTCAAATTTACCAACTTTTATAACTTAAAAAAGGAATTACATTAAGGTGAAATCAAAATCTGGAACAAGGGTAATGCACAAGGTTGCATACTCCTTATATAATAGCTAAAAGAACTATCTAGAATTGAAAACCCTAGTTCATGAAATTCCTAAGCTGCCCTTGGGTTTTCTCGTTTGAAATTGGTCAAAAAGCATCATGTGATGGTCCTGAAAGATTCCAGTTGTAAAGAACTCATCTTGGACGTTTATTAGTCCTTGGGGACAAAGGAATGGATGTGGGGCGTTTATCTGGTCGGGTTTAGGGGTTCGGGACGAAAGTGATGGGCAGGGGAGGGTCCCACAAGACACATGGGTGTGTCTGGGTCACGGTTTTTGTGTGGGTTTAGGTGAGATAAGGGTTAATCAGGGATCTGGAGAGTGGCAACAAAAACCCCTTTGTATCTAAGTGGATTGATGCTGGGAATTTTAGGGTTTATGTGGGATTAAGGAGTTGTTTAATCTGTTTTGGGGGTTAATGATTTTTAAAAAGGTGTTAAGGAGGGAAAATTAAATAATCAGTTAATACTGATTATTTAAGTTGGGTGGAAGTCTGACGTGGGAGGGAGAGTGAGGTGGAGGATTGTGAGTGGTGGAGTGGGGTGACGTGTGGTTTTGATTGGTTGTGGTGTGTTTGTGTGTTTGACAGATATGGCCCCTTGACTCTCTTCCTTTCTTCACTTTGTAATAAATAGCCACAAATTCCATTTCCCTTTATAATCAACTATGCCAACTTGTCTAATTTGGCACAAGTGTTGTCACAACTTTAAACAAGGACTTTAAATGCAATTTCTTCATTCTCCAAGGAATTCACTTGTAAATTCTTGATAATTTAGGGACCCAAATGCAATAAATGAGATTTGCAAGGGTATAAATTGACAAGTCTTCAATTCTTGAGGGACCAAACTTGTACAATCTTCAGACTTCAAGGTCATTTTGGAAATTCATGATTCGGGTCCGGTTCATTGTGCGGCTTCGTTTCCCGTGTTCGTTTTTGATTGATTCTTGTGATCTTTTTGTCATTTCCTCAATATCCGTACCTAAAATACACAAGCAACAAACACGAGCATATATTTGGCAGTTTTAATGATATTTTATGCATTTTAAGCCCAAAATGGACGATGAGACTATGTATAAAAGCAGTCTCATCATCGACCGGGCGTGTTGAGCACTTAGCTTTGACTCCTTAACTTCACATTAGGCTAAGTCTCTTAAATGAGGACGAGAAATGATAGGGTTAATTATAAGTTACTATGCTAAACGTAGAGTACTCGTATTCTTTCAAAAACTCATGTGTTCTCATTGTTTTCTTATTCTCCCTTCGCTTGTAAAAATTTTTTGCTTAATAAATATTGACTTAGCGGTTTAGTCTTGATTGTTGGGTTTCTAGTCTTTTCTAGTAGCTTCCGTGTAATTAAATTGGGAAGACATTAAGGTATCGCCAGCGTCACGGTTTTGAAGTATTGGCACCCGAATAAACAAAAGCTTCACCCAATAATAAGATTTCAAGTGCTCACCTAAAACAAGCAAAAAATTTGAAGCCCCACAAGGCCGAAAAATCTATGCAAAATTGAAAGTGATTCAAGCCTTAATCTTTGAAGCTTTAAAGATCCAAAATTCGCCTTAACGTAAGGATATACGTCTTTGGCTAATAAAACTACCGATGAGGTGGATAATAAAAGGCAAGGCAAGACCAAAGTCATAATAAAAGCTTCATGGCGAAGTTGAAAAAAAGATGGAGGTAAACCAAAGATAATAAGGCCCTTCCGTTAGGGGGCGTATAAAAGTCTTGGTAATAAGTCTCATGTTCAAAACCGTTATAAAACCTTGTTTATCGACCCGTCTTGTTGACTTAATTTTTTGACATCATTGTCTATTAGGAGGGGTTATTGGTTTAATGGTCTTGGTTACACCGTTAGGACTCTATTTTTAGACCTAAATCTCTATTATCGCATAAGTCAAACAATGTATCCTCGTGAAACATTCAAGACAAAATAAAATATAAGAGATACAACTTAGGAAATTGGGAGGATTAGTACGTGATTAGGGCATATGAATAGTGTTAGCATTACTAAATTATAATGACAATGATCTCGTTGCACGCTTGGCATGGAATTGGGGTGAAAATCAAGAACGATGAAATTATTTCTAACGAAGCATTCACGTGTTCTTATTCTATGAACCTAAACGTCCCATTTTGTGATGAAAATCATATATTATGTCTAAAACACAAGTAGTAGCAATAGTAGTAGTATAGCTAGTTTATCATTCAATAAAGTGAATAAAAATGAATTTTGGAGATGCTACGATACTTTATTCTAGCATTGCGTGAGGGCACGACAATGGTTTAGTATGGGGGAGTGATGAGGCTGCTTTTATACATAGTCTCATCGTCCAAAAAGGGCTTAAAATGCATTAAATATCATGAAAATACCCAAATATATGCTTGTGTTTGTTGCTTGTGTATTTTAGGTATAGATATTGAGAAAATGACAAAAGATCACAAGAATCATGCAAAAACGAACACGAGAAACGAAGCCGCACATTGAACCAAGCCCTAATGAAGAATTTTCCAAAGAAAACCCTTGAAGATTTGAAGATTTATGAAGAAGGGTCCTCCAATATTGAAGAATTGACACTTTATACCCTTGTATCCTCATAATTACAAGATTGGTCCCTAAAGTTTGTCAATATTACAAAAAGGGACCTCCACTTTGAAGAATTGGAAATTTTAGTCCCTCAACAAAACTAAAATGTCAATATTAGTCCTCCTCAAAGTCAAACATACCAAGAAGGACTCCAAGTTACAAGAAATACAAATTTGGTCCTTTGAAAATCTCAAAATTACCAAAAGGACCCTTGACTTTAAAGACTTGGCAAGAATGGTCCCTCATTAATCATAATTTGGCAATTTCAGTCCTCCAAAATGTCAATCATACAAGTTAAGACCATTATCCTTGAAGAAAATACCAAATAAGTCCTTCAAGAATCAAGAATTGGCAAGAAATACCCCTAAAATTACTTTATAAAACTTTTTAGGGCAAAAGTGTGAAAAGAGAAACTTGGCTAACAAAGGAAAACGGATTTAATGTGTTTATTTACAAAGTGAAAGAAAGAAGAAAAGTGAGGGGTGTAACTTGGCAGACAACACAACTTACCTAGACCACTCTCTTTGTGACACCTGTCCCACTCAACCAAACCAACCAATCACAACTCACCCTCCTTCCACCTCACCCATCCACTAACCCGGATTAAATACTTGTTTAATGTTGGCGCCTAAACATACTTTTAAACATAATCCACCCCTAAAACAGATTAAAAACCTGTTCTTCATGTTCATAATCCCAATTGGGCGTTTTATAATTATCATGAATTAGCCCTTAATCTTTTCCAGATTAATGATTAAGTTGCTAATGAACATAACCCAACCTTAATACCTTGTGCCACATCACCACCTTGGTCACATGATACCCCTGCTTTTGCATCTTTGGACAAGAAGACAAGAAGAGGCCAGTAATCCAACGTCCAAGGATCCAGCTTACATTTTAAGCTTGATACAAGCCATTGGATGAACTTTTCACATGCCAGCTACAACAAATTGCCAAGAAAAATCACATGATCAAGAATATATTCAAACTTCACAAGGGCATAATGGGGACTTTACCAAGCATTAGGGTTTCGTTTTCAGCTTTCCTAGATAACTAGTATGCCTATATAAAGGCCTTAGGGTGCTTCATTTTTACTTTGCTCTTGAATTTTCCTTGGTTCAAAATTCTGTAAATCCATATTCAGTTTAATGAAATGTGTTTGAATCTTTGAAGAAAACTCAAATGCCATTATTGTTTACTGCTTATTATTGTTCTTAGTTTGTTTATCTTGAACCTCAAAACCTGTTTTCAATGAGTGTGCAAAAGTTTGCACATTTTCCTTCAAGATTGATATTTTGCTAAGTTCTTGGTACACCTTGGAATTCTTGGGCTATAAAGCTGATCATAGCATCCTGATATTGAGTTATCAAGGTGTGGTGAAGCCTATAACTTGGGGATAATTAAGTGTGGGATACAAGAGTTGCATTAATCAAGGCTTTTTAACCTTTCTGATTTTACTATTTTGCTTCTAACCTTGTTGAATCTTAGCAGGCTTTGTTGTGGAAGCTTGTACTTGTTCTTGCTAGTACATAAGCTCAAAATTCGTGGGTGTGGATGTAAATCCATGAGGTTTGCATACTTAATCCCAAAATCTGTTAAAATCTTGATTTTTGGTGATATTTGTGTGTGACTTGTGTTCTTGCTGATTTTGTGGCTTAATCTTGTTCTAATCTGTTTATCTCATCTGTTTTTGTGTTGATTTGGGCTTGAGTAACCTTGGAATGGATTTTTGATTTGAAAATCTTGATTTGAAAAGTTAAAAGGGTATTTGGGATTACCTGTCTTGAATCATAAGTTATTATTGAGTGGTTAGAAGTTTGTGTTTGTGCTTGTTATCTGTCATATACTTGATTGAGAGCTATTTGCTGCAAGTTTTTGGGTTTAAACCCTTGAATCAAAGATTGTGCTATAACGAATTTAGTTTGACTGTTTTTGACCTAATGTTTTGGGAATACTTAGAGTATATGCATGTTTAGGGATATAAGCTGTTAAATCAAAGTTATCATAACATATCTTAGAGATTTGGGTATTTGAATATGGCTTGGTGGTCAATTGCATCAGCAAGTGTTCTTAACTGCATGTTTAGTGTTCATCAGTAACTTTGAGTGCTTGAATCTTGCTTAATTTTTTGAATCAGTGCATGAAACCTGTTTAGACTTGCTTATTTAAGTTTATTATTGCTTGTGTATGCATTTGGTTAAGTTTGGCTGGCTGAATTGTGCTATAAGTGCTTATTGAACCATAACTGCTTATTGTTCTAAGTCTGGTGCATATCTGGTGATTGATTGAATTAACTGTACTAACTGGCTGTTGTTGATTGTGATTTCTTTGTTTTATTTGACTCCTTATGATCCATTGATCATTTGGGTGCCTTTTGTGTATCTTCAATCTCCAAAAAAGTGACTAAAGACAAAAAAGTCAAGAAGTCAAGCAGTGGAAAAACTTTCCACTGCTCAACACCCAAAACTAGCCCCTGCTAGTGAAATTTTTCAGTTAGCTTATCAATAAGCCATTTTGGCTTATCCAAACCTGCAACAACTTATTTTTTGTGATAGATCTTCATTATTTGACCCATTTGATTGAACTGGAGCTTATTAGACTTTGACTTTGACTTTTTGCTAGAAAACCAACTTATTTGACTTTTTCATAAGTACTTATTTGCTTATTTCAGCTTATTGAGTGAACTTATTTGAAAACTTTTTGTTGATTAAGCTTAGTTAAGTCATTTAAAAGCTTTTGCAATTTGAATCAGCTCTTGGGATAGCCTAGAACTAAAAAACGACTATTTTGTCGTTTTCTATAAATTGCTTTTTGCATTTTCAGGCTTATTCCTATGGCTTATTTCAAATTTCTTTTTACAGAAGTCTTAAGCAACTCAAAAGAAGCTTGTGTGTCTAATTTGAGCTTATGGCATCAGCTTATAGCTTAATGGGCAAAAAAGCCTATTAAGAATAAGCTGTTTGGTATAAGTTAGCTTATTTCACATTTTCATCTTTTGGGCCTTTGAAAAGTTGTGTTTAAAATCAAATTTTGAGTTAGATAGGAGCTTTTGGGCTTAATTGGACAACATTTTTCTTATTGGGCCTTAAAAAGCCCATTAAGGGCTCTGTTTGGACTTTTGGCCCATATGGAGGACTATTAGGGGTATTTTTGTAATTTTAAGTTCATTTTATGTTTATTTAGGTTAAATTAAGCAAGTTTGCAAGTTTTTAGAATTTTTATAAATTTCGGATTTTTAATATTATTTTATTATTATTTTATTATTAAAAATTAAAATTTATATTTTTTAAGTTTTATATTTTTCTTAGGTTAAATACATTAAGTTAGGAATTTTACAACTTTTAGATTATTTTTATTGTTCTTAGATTAATTTTTATAATTATTTTAATTTTTAATAGTTTTTAATTGTTTTTAAATAGTTTTAATTAATTTTATAATTTTCAAAAATAGTTTTAAATTAAGTTAGGTCATTTTAGAGGTTTATAATTAAAAAATCTCATTTTGGGCTTTTTGTTAATTAAATTGATTTTTAGGGCTTTAATTAGCATTAAAAATCATTTTTTAATTAAATAAAAGGTTTGGGTGATTTTTGATTTTTTGTAAACTCTTAGTACATTATTTAGGATTTATTGCAATTTTTTGGAATTTTTTGGGTAAATTTTTAATTGTGGTGCTTTTACGGTTTTACGTGTATGACCTTTTTGTCTTAGTGTAATCCGTCATTGTAACCATCATTCTCTTCTTATCCCATTTCTATTTTCTTTTTCATAATCATATAACTACAAACTTAATCATCTCTCTACACAACACACTAGCCTCCTTGAGAAACGAAATTTCACCATTGGTCATTAGTGCTTGGTTTTCCTAAACCGACACTTAATACTTTTCACTATTTTGCCTCCTTTTCCTAAAGGTGTGTAAAAAGGCTATATCACATTATTAAAAATCCTGTACATCACTCTAAAACAAAACACATAGAAATTATACATCATTTTATAAGAGATTGTTTTGAAAAAGGTTTAATACAACCAGATAGGGTTGACGTAGAGGAAAATGTGGCTGGTTTATTAACTAAACCTTTTGATACTAGGAGATTTCAATACTTGGTAACAAGTATTGGAATGATCAGTCTTACCTAATATGTGTTTTTGAACTTTTTGTAAAAGTATGTACAGGATATGCATTGTTATTTGTCTTTGTACAAAATTAGATTTTCCACTTTATTTGTCTAACGCTGACAAAGGTTATTTTAACGCTGACAAGTGTTAAATTGACGTTATCAACAACATGTTAGTTTTGTGGTTTTTGATCTAATTATGCAAGCGTTGTTAGCATTGTACAAATGGATACAAAGTTCCTTATGGATTCTTCGAGAATTATTGGAGCATGTTCAAGTTTATGGATGATGGTTGGAATATTTATATTCCTATCTTGACATAAATTTTTATTGCATACATTTTATTTAGCAACTTGTATATCTTATTTTAAGGGGAGGTTTAGGAAACCTTTAGGACTTTTTGCGTATTCATATAATACTCTTATCACAATTCTAGATTGTGTCCACTGGTGAGTACGAATTAGTTTACTAAATCGTGAGGCACTGTAGCATGCAAAGTTGATATACTATGCACGCTGCCAAGACTTTTTGGCCTAGAATTAGATGTGGTCTGTTGGGAGACTTGGGTATGATTTTTATTGGGCTTTCCTGGGAAGTTACAAAGGATTTTATAAGATAACTTCATTGCTAAGAACTTTGGTGAGCAAGGGACACTTGAGGACAATTATGTCTATCTTGCTTAAGCAAGTGTGCATGATTTAGGGTTTTTGTGTTCTTTGGATCTAAGTTTGGTGAGCTATTTGGATGGTTCAAGGGTAAGAGAGGGCTGCGGCAAGGGGTCCCTTTTATCCCCTTATTTATTCACTTTAGTTATGGAAGTGTTGACGCTCATTTTGCAGCGAAGAGTGCGAGATGCGGTTGATTTTCAATTTCATCACCTTTTTTACAAGAACCGTATTATTAATCTTTGTTTTGCAGATGATCTATTCTTGTTTGTTCGTGGTCATCTTGAATCTGTTCGTCTTATTATGGATGCTTTGGAAGAATTTAAGAAAGTCTTGGGTCTTGTTCCTAGTATTCCGAAGAGCACTGCTTTCTTTTGTAGTGTGCCGCTTAATGTGAAGACGAGCATTCTTAATTGTTGCCTTTTGCTGAAGGTATGCTACTGGTTCGTTATCTTGGGGTTCCGCTTATTTCTTCCAGGTTACTTTATAGGGATTTCAAGGTGCTTGTGGAGAAGCTTGAGGGGCGTGTCAATGATTGGCGCAATAAATCCTTTCTTTAGCGGGAAGAATTCAGCTTATTAGATCTGGCCTATCATCTATGCATATCTATTGGGATTCTGTTTTCATTTTGTCGGACAATGTCATTCTTGAATTGGAGCAGCTCCTTCATGGATTTCTTTGGTGTCAAGGTGAAATGAAGAAGGGTAAGGCGAAAGTTGCTTGGGTTGATGTTTGCTTGCCTCAGCGAAGGGGGCTTGGGTACTCGTCGGCTTGATGATTTTAACATTGCCCTTATGACTACTCATATATGTAGTTTGTTAACTCAGAAGGAATCTCTTTGGGTTAAATGGATTCATTCTTATAACATTAATGGTCGAAACTTTTGGGATGTTTTGTGTCTTGGGATATGAATTGGGGGTGGAGAAAGTTGCTTCAAATTCGTCCCCGTGTTTGGTCTTTTGTTTGGCATAAGGTATTCAATGGTAAAAATACATCTATGTGGTTTGATAGGCGGGTTGATATTTCTCCTCTTCATGATGTTATTATTTTTAGGAATATAGTTCGCTCGGGGTTTACTCTTACGAGTTCGGTTAGCGATCTAATTTCTGATTGTGCTTGGAAATGGCCAGCTGATTGCTTTGAGCGGTTTCCTTATATTGTTGTTATTCCGGTTCTGGTTCTGTATGATGACCATTATGATGTTATGATGTGGCGTCATAGGCAAGGGGTTTTACAACATTTCTAGGTGGCTAGTGTTTGGGATACTATTCGGGCTCATGCTGATGAGGTTGCTTGGTACAATATTGTTTGGTTCGCGCATTGCTTTCCTAGACACGCTGTTCATCTTTGGCTTGTTATTAATCACAATTTGAAGACTCAAGATAGGTTGAGGCAATGGGATGTTGGCCCTAATGTCTACTTAAACCTGCTAATCTGCCCCTTGTGTAGTTTGGTCCAGGATTCTCAGTCGCACCTATTTTTTGAATGAATTTTCCTCTCAGGGTTGGTGCTAGGTTAGGTCTATGGCTGGGTTGGAGACTATTCCGCATAGGTTGGATGATATTATCACGTTTCTTAATCCAATTTCTAAGGGTAGAAATGTCTTTAGTATTCTTGCTCGTATTGCTATGGCTGCTAGCTCCTATTTCATTTGGATGGAACGGAATGCAAGATTATTTAAAAAGACTTCTTTGATTGTGGAGCGGATTTTTTAAATTACATGTGATACTATCCGGTTGAAACTTGTTACTTTTAAGTTTAAGAAGTTGTCTAACCATTTTTGTTCGTTGCTGGATCGGTGGAAGCTCCCAAGTATGTGTCTTAATCTTCATGGTAATGCCACGTGAGGGTCTTTTTTCCTTTTTAAGGTTTTTCCCACAGGGTTTTCTTCAGAAAGGTTTTTAAGGAGGCGGCCTCATTTGGATCTGTTGCTTACATTGTGTTGTTTTTGGAGTGATGGGATGTTTGCCTTATTTCCAGATTTCATCCTGCTGATTATGCCTCTTTGGTGGTTTACATAATGTGGCGTTTCTTTTTGTTAGGATGTTGTGTGTTTATGGCATATCATAAGCACTAGTTTTTTAAGCTGTTTTGCTTGAGGTTAATGTGGTATTTCAACCACATTTCATTTGTACTTAACTTCTTTTATGGTTAATATATTTACCGGGGTAACCCTTTACCAAAAAAAAGTTTAGGCTTGAGGTTAATGTGACATGTCACATTCCATTGTACTCAACTGGTTTTTTGGGATATAATATATTTTACCAGTGTGATGTCCCCTTTACAAAAAACTGATGGCCCAAACAATGATGTCTTCTTCGTACTCTGATATTATCTCTTCAACAAAACCTTAAGGTTGCACAATGTAAACATCTTCACTAAGGTGACCATTTAAGAAGGTATCTTAACATTCATTTGCCAAATCTCATAGTCACAGAACACCGATATGGCTAAGAGAATCCTAATAGCTCTAATGTATGCGACCAGAGAGAAGGTTTCCTCATAATCTAGCTCGTAGGTTTGAGTATACCCTTTCGCCACAAGATGAGCTTTATAGGTATGTATCTTTGCATCCCGTTCGGTCTTTATCTTATAAAGCCATCTACACTCTACGTTTCTTACGCCCGTAGGAAGATCAATCAAAGTCCATACTTGGTTATCTTTCATGGATTACATTTTCGCGTTCATAGCTTTAAGCCACTTATCGGATCTAACATCCGTGGTTGTCTCTTGATAATTAGGAGGCTAACCATGATCACCTAATTCGTGTTCTTCAGCGTGTACATAGAAACCATACCTATGAGGCGCTTGAGACGTCCTATTGGACCTACGTAAGCAGTGTATCTACATCTTCGACGAGTTCTAAATCACCAGTACTCCCACTTGCTCCAAGCAGTGAAGTACTCCCACTTGCTTCTTGATCTATGAGACTTGTCTCAAAGAACACGACATTTCGAGCAACAAATATTTTTTTATCAATTGGATAGTAGAAGTAGTAGCCCATCATTTCCTATGGGTATCGTACGAGAATACACTTAATTGATCTAGGGTCAAGAGCATCCCACTTCACGAGAGCCTCACAACCCCAAACCCACAAATAAGACAACTTGGGAGCTTTCCCATGCCATACCTTATATGGTGTCTTATCGACCTTCTTGGTTGGAATCATATTGAGAATGCGCGCAACAGACTAAGTTATAACCCCAAAAGGACTTTGGTGGAGTGATTGAGTTCATCATAGAACGAACCATATCCAATAGACTTCTATTCCTCCTTTCCGACACTCTATTATTTCAGGGCGTGTAGGGAGGTGTGAGATGCGACACAATGCCACATTTCTTCAAATGTTCCACAAACTCAAAACCCATGTATTCGCCTCCTCTATCAGATCGAATAGCGTTGATTTTCTTCCCGAGTTGGTTTTCCACATCATTTTGATATTCCTTGAATATATCAAATACCTCGTGTTTATGTTTCAAAAGGTAAACATAACAATAACATATGAAATGATAAGTGAACGTAATGAGTAGCTAGAACTTTCTCTATACACAGTTCTAAAGGGGACGCACACATTCGTGTGAATGAGTCCCAAAAGATCTTTAGCTCTTCGACCACATGTGTGAAAGGATTACGGGCCATCTTCCCATATAAACAAGACTTGAATTTGTCATTGAAAGAATCAACATCGGTGGCATTCAAAATCCATCACGTTGAAACTTCTCGTGCGTTTCTTGTTTGCATGACCAAGGTGACAATGCCATGGATAGGTCAAGTCCAACATCAAATGTCTGGCTCTTTTCAACATGAACATACAAGTACCTCTTACACATGTAATAAATACTTGTGAAATAAGTTTAATAACTGTCCATTTTACTGACACATCGTTTACTATAAATCAAGAAATGCAATCCATCCATGCAAAGAACCACTTGCATCTCAAATCAAAGGATAAAAATACTTACCATATGTGTAGATTCTTAATGATGTCGATCAATAAAAACATACTACACGATTGGGGTAGTCCAATTATTCAACCATATTGAATAACCTATGAGTCTGGAAGAATCATCTTAACCAACCCTCATATTTGTCTTAGTTCGTTAATACTCCCATAATAATGATCGACAATGGAAATTTAGAATATATATATAATACGCTAAGTGCATATATTATATTCAAGGATTAAACATGAAAATATATGATACAATTACTAAGAAATGAAAACAATATTTCCGGAAAAAATTAATTCATTTGTTGATAACAATTACTTAAACACCCCTTTTCCAAATACATAAAATAGATTATCACAGATTTACATGAGACTAGCAGAACGAACAAGACCAACAGATGCAACATGCTCAAAATGCTTATTTAACGGCATTGGTTTTGTGAAAGGATCTGCGATGTTATCATTTGTATGAACTTTGTTAATGACAATTTCACCATCTTCGATAACTTCTTGAATGTAGTGAAACCTCCTTTGATAATATCTAGCACCCCTCATGATACCAGGATCACCGACGATGGAAATTGCTGTAGAATTATCGCACACCATTTAGATTCTTTATTAGTCAGCATGACTCTAGAAAGACCACAAATAAACTTCCTTATCTAGACAGCCTTCATTGCAGCATCAGCAGCAACAACATATTTAGTTTTAGTAAAAGCCATTTCAATCATGCTTTGCTTACTACTCTTCCAGTCCACGACTCCACTATTAGGCTAAACACATACCAAGTTTGGGATTTAGTATTGTCATTGTCGGTTAGAAAACTAGCATCGATATAACATTTAATTTGAAGCTCATTTTATTCTTAGCCCCATAAACAAGTTCCATATCTTTAGTATTCCTAAGATACTTAAGAATGGTCTAAACATCAGTCCAATATTTCTCAACGGGATTCTGTTGGAATCTACTACACAAATTTTATGCAAACGCAACATCGGGTTTAGTGCATCTTACCGCATACATGATAGAACCAATTGCCGAAGCAAAGGAACTCTCTAAATGCACTTCACCTGACTAAGTGTGATCGCACCTTGCTTTTTAGTTTAGTCTGGCTTTATTTGTATTGGAATATATTTATCCATCCTATATGTAACACTCTCATTTTTCGTATCGGTACAGCGGAAGGGTCTTTCAGAGTGTTACGGGATAGCACAATAACTCCAATCATAGACAACACATAAAAATGGTTGTACAAGGTTTAACAAACATTCATTCGATAAAAAGTTTCAAAAGTGTACAACAGGTCCCAAATTATACAGGTCATTAAGTTTACAAAACATAGATCGAATGAACATTTTTAATATTAAGTGTGGGCCATCAGAGTCGATCTCCATCCGGATTACCTTCAAGCACCTGAGATAGAAAACATGCAAAAATCATATCAGCGAATGCCGAGTGAATTCATAGAGTTTAATGAAAACCGTTATATAAAACAATCATTTACAATCATTTAAAATCAGAACACAAGTATAATATCGGAAGTAAGTCCACATATTGCTAGTCAGGCAATATATAAATCAAGCATACATTTGAAACCGTCCATGAGACCGTAGTCTCTATATTACCATGATAGGTAATATATTCATCGTAATAGCGTCGTCATCGTTTATTATTTATGTCTTATAGCATACGTTGTATATTGTATAGGATTATTATTAGCCGCATGACATTGTTACCTTACTGTGAAAACAGCGGGCCGCGAACCCGACAAACAATTTGCCCATCTAAGTTAGCGTGTCGTCACAAAAATCACGCTATGGAATCTTCTCATACATAACTTCGCTTACCAATCAATGTGGTACGACGGGGATAAACCGTCAAGGCGCGAACTGGGGTGATCGTCCCCAAATAGTACTATCAAATGCATAAGCGTCTACCAAATCCTGGTAGTTCACAATTCATGCTAATGGGACTTTAAGTGACATAACCTAACTACTAATAATCCTTTTAGTCTCGAATATAGGGTCATAGCATCATTCGGGTCCATATCGTTAAGCATACAATCGGGACTACTTGTGTTCTATTTTTATATAAATCTAGCATGTTATCTCCCTCGCGGGTATACAAATCATTTTATAAAACATTTATAAGAGTGCGAGGCTATGAACTCACGTTGTTAATGAAGGGCGGATTATCGGCTACGGGCGTGCTTCGGCCACGAAAACCTATATAAATAATAATCGGTCTTAGACTCGGTCCAATGACTTTTATCAAAATAACAATATACATATATGTGATTTTTGTACATATGATGATGATCAAGTGGGTTTATAAATCCTCGTTTACTCATTTTAGTGTTTACGTTTTGGTAACGTCTTACTAGTTCACTAGTTTTACCGATTTTACCTATTTTAAGTTCATTAAGTCTTTTATAAGTTCTTTTACTTGTTTTTACCCATTTTATACCTATATGATCAGTATATATATCTTTCATGTTGGGCCCAAATGGGTTAAGCCCAAATAATTCTTTTTACAAGTTTTTATCTTATTAAGTCCAATTATTAGTCCAATACGTTTATTTAGCTCGTAAATGTCCGTAATTCTTATAGTTCGGGTTTTATCGGTTTTTACTTGTATTAGTTACTTATACATCAGTATATAACTTTTATAAACTTTACATTAGCCGGGTTCGGTCGTCTAAGTTTTATTTGATGAAAAACGTTAATTTTACGGCGATAGCCGAAAAAGTCGTAAAAATAAAGTTTATAGTTTTTATTACTTATAAATATTATTTTTACCACCATTTATATAATTTACCCATTTAATTAACCTTTTATACATTTATATAAATAAGTTTTATAAGTTAGTGGGTTTATATTTTACATTTTATACATTATAAAGTGAGTGCTTATATAATAATAATAAACATTATTTCCAAAATCTGATTTTTAACTTCATATTCACCATTTTTATCATATCTAGAGTTTTACAATGACTTAGAAGCTCATTTTTGGATGACAACTTCTTCATAATATGTGATACATATAACTTAGTTATAGCTACTGCCCATTTTGAGTTTAAGTTGCCTTAACAGTCCCTACAAAACTGCTTATTCAGATTATACCACCTAACTTGTTTTGATCATATCTCACTCATTATTTTGATTCCATTGCATGGCCAACTCTCACATGTGTATAACATCATCTACTTACTGTAAATGGATCAAACCATGCAATTTTATCAGTTAATCTTTTAGTTATCTACTGTTTTTATACAGCCAACTAATTAGTCAAGATTTTAGCTTCATTTCTTATAGTTATCATCATTTTTAAGCATGTTTATCAACACTTGATCCCCACACAACATTTTTATCATCATATATACATCATATGCATATACAAAATGAAAGAAAATACATTTGTTCTTTACAATATAATAAGAGAAAAATGTAGAGGATGATCTTCTTTACCAATCCAAGTGGATTTCTTATTTTAGGAAGGCAAGAACTTGATGAACACAACAAGTATCTCCAAGACCATCAAATATCAAGAACATAGGTTGGAAAATCAGCCCTAGGACACAAGCAAATCACCTCCAAATTTGTTTATATGGCCACCAAATGATCAAGGCTTCAAGGAAACACCTTAATAGGACTAGTAAACATGTGGTTTGTGGCTAGAAAAGATCAATGATGGTGTTTGTTGCTTTATTTGGGACGGCAAGGAGGGAGAGATTGAGAGAGTTTTAGAGTGGATTGCATGGAAGGAAATGGTAGAAATGAAACCATTTGCTAGTTTTGTGTTAAAGTGGAAATGGTTAGCTTAAGGTGTAAGCACAAGCTTACACTTGTGTAAACTTGCTAACTTGATGCCACCTATGTGTGGTGGTGTCAATATTGCCGTCCCATATAAGCTAGTGGGTGGGGCAAAGTGTTTTGTCCCATCTCACTAGTTTACGGGTATTTCTCGATTCTAGTTTTCTCGATTTGCGTGCCCTCGGGTCGTTTTATGAAAAACGTTTTTATAAATTATGAATCACCGTCACAAAACGAATCCAATAAAAATTGTCTCATCAAAAACGGAGTTCAAAAACGTAAATACGTAATCCTAAGGTTTCCGGTTTAGTCGTAAAAGACGTCAAATTATGCACGTAAGCCCAAATTTAAATCCGTAAATTGTGAGTTCGTCAACCAACACAAAAATAAGTTTCAAAATATTATACGAGAAAATATTTCACTACCTGAAAATGTTAGACTTGTCACAGCTTTTCCTCCTAAAAGGTATCAACGTCCTCGTGATCCATTTCATTTGGATGTCCGTTTCTTATTGAAATCGAAGAGGTGCGGATATTTCTTCCACATTCCTTCCTCTCGTTCCCAAGTATACTCCGGTCCATGCTTTGAATTCCATCGGATCTTGACAATAGGTATCCGACTTTGTTTCAGTTGCTTTACCTCACGGTCCATAACTTCTACGGGCTCTTCGATAAAATGCAGCTTCCCATCTATTCGAACCTTACCTAACGGAATTTTCTCATCACTCACTGCTAGACATTTCTTCAGATTAGATACATGGAATGTGTTGTGAACACCATGAAGTTCTGGGGGTAACTCTAGTTTGTAAGCCACCAGACCTACTCTAGATAAAATCTTAAAGGGTCCAATATAACGGGGATTCAATTTTCCTCGTTTTCCAAATCTTATAACGCCTTTCCATGGCGATACTTTCAACATTACTCGGTCACCCACTTCAAACTCCATTGGCTTCCGCCGCACATCCGCGTAACTTTTCTGTCTACTACGGGCAGTCAACAACCTCTTCTTAATCTGAACTATCATCTACGTAGTCTCCCGGATCAATTCCGGTCCCGTGAGCTGGGTATCCCCAACTTCACTCCAACATACAGGAGATCTACACTTCCTACCATACAAAGCTTCAAACGGTGCAGCCTTAATACTAGAATGGTAACTATTGTTATACGAAAACTCTACTAACGACAAATGTTTATCCCAATTCTTACCAAAGTCTAACACACAAGCTCTCAACATATCTTCCAGTGTTTGTATCGTCCTTTCACTCTGCCCATCAGTCTGGGGGTGATAAGCAGTGCTCATATCGAGATTCGTTCCCAAAGATCTTTGGAGAGATTTCCAAAAATTCGATGCGAATCTAGGATCTCGATCTGAAATGATCGATACAGGCACTCCATGCTTGCATACAACATTATCAAGGTATATCCGAGTCAGCTTCTCCAGTGAGAACTGCTCCTTAACCGGAATGAAGTGTGCTGATTTGGTCAGTCTATCGACAATAACCCAAATCGAATTGTTTCCAGATGATGTTCTAGGAAGCTTGGTGATAAAGTCCATCGTAATTCGCTCCCACTTCCATTCAGGAATCTTTGGTTGTTGAAGTAGTCCTGATGGCTTTTGATGTTCAGCTTTGACTCTAGCACAAGTCAAGCATTGAAGAACATACATAGCTATGTCAGCTTTCATATTCGGCCACCAATACAACTTCTTCAAATCATGGTACATCTTATCAGATCCCGGATGAATGGAATACTTAGATTTATGGGATTCTAACATAATCAAATCTCTTAAGCCTCCAAACTTAGGTATCCACATACGACCTCTTAAACATTTCACTCCATCACCTCTAACCTCTAAAGGATCTCCTTCTCCTCGGAACCCTTCATTAACAAAATTCTCCTTCTTACAAGCTTCTATTTGCGCATTTCTAATTTGCTCAGGCAAATTATTGTGCACGGTCAAGACTAGAGAACGCACCCTGATAGGCTCTCTATCTTTCCTACTCAACGCATCAGCAACAACATTGGCTTTTCCTGGGTGATATTTTATATCACAATCATAATCACTTAACAACTCTATCCATCTTCGTTGCCTAATGTTCAATTCCTTCTGGTCGAGAATATACTGTAGGCTTTTGTGATCGGTGAATACCGTACACTTGGTGCCATACAGATAATGTCTCCATAACCTAAGAGCAAAGACCACCGCTCCTAGCTCAAGATCATGAGTAGCATAATTCTCCTCATTCTTCCTTAATTGCCTAGAAGCATAAGCTATCACTTTCTCTCTCTGCATCAAAACAGCTCCATAACCTCTAATAGATGCATCACAATACACTACAAAATCTTCACTCCCGTCGGGTAATGATAAGATTGGCGCACTACATAATTTTTTCTTCAATGTCTGAAATGCTCCATCTTCATCACTTCCCCAAAAGAAAGGTTTATTCTTCTGAGTAAGCTTAGTCAAGGGTTTAGCTATCAAAGAAAATTCTTTAATGAATCGCCTATAATAGCCAGCCAATCCTAAGAACTGTCGCACTTCCGTTGGCGTTGTCGGTGCAGACCAATTCTTAATAGCTTCAACCTTTGCAGGATCAACATGAATTCCATCTCTGTTAATCACATGACCAAGAAATTGCACAGAATCTAACCAGAAATCACACTTTGAAAACTTAGCATACAACCTTTCATCCTTCAACAACTTCAAAACAATCCTCAAATGTTCTCTATGTTCATCTTCATTCTTAGAATAGATCAGAATATCGTCAATAAACACAATCACAAATTTATCCAAGTAGGGCTTGCACACTCGATTCATTAAATCCATGAAAACCGCAGGTGCGTTAGTTAACCCAAATGGCATTACTTGAAATTCATAGTGTCCATAACGAGTTCTAAATGCAGTTATAGGAATATCTTCTTCACGGACGCGAAGTTGGTGATATCCTGACCGCAAATCTATCTTAGAATACACACTAGATCCTTGCAGTTGATCAAACAAATCATCAATCCTAGGTAAAGGATATCGATTTTTAATTGTCAACTTATTCAGTTCCCTATAATCAATGCACATACGAAAAGATCCATCCTTCTTCTTAACGAACAAGACTGGAGCTCCCCAAGGCGACGAGCTCGGTCGAATAAAACCTTTATCAGACAACTCCTTAAGTTGCTCAGATAACTCCTTTAATTCAGAAGGGGCTAATCGGTAAGGCGCACGTGCCACCGGTGTAGCACCAGGAATTAAATCGATTCGAAACTCTACTTGCCTTATCGGTGGAAGTCCGGGTAAATCTTTAGGAAATACCTCAGGAAATTCACAAATAATAGGTACATCTTCAAATCGTTTCTCCCTAGACTCATTCCCGGTCACTTGAGCTAAGAATAACTCACAACCGTTCCTGATGTACTTTTGGACTTTAATACATGAAACGATTTTCAAACGGGATTCACCTCGACTACCATCAATTACTAACGTCCTATTCCTAAGAGGAATCTTAACCTTCTTCTCTCCATATAAAATAGTAGCATTATTCAACGACAACCAATCCATACCAATAATAATATCGAAACTACCTAATTCTATCAACATCAAATCAATCGGAAAGGAATGGTTCAAGAGATTTAGAGAGCATCCTTCTAATAGCTTATTAGTTTTCACTAATTTACCATCAGCCAATTCTACCTCGTAACTGGTACTTATCTCAACAGGTTCAATATCAATAAGGGCACTAAATTTAGTGGATACAAAGCTCCTATCGGCACCCGAATCGAATAAAGCAACAGCATAATGATTGTTGAGTAAAAACGTACCGGTAACGACATTCGGATCCTCTTTCTTCACCTCAATTGTTCCAAGTTGGTAGATACCACCCTGGGGGTTTCTTCCAGGTACAATCGCTTTCAACTTGGGGCATTCCGATTTCCTATGACCTTCTTCATTACAGTTGAAGCAAATGGTTCCCTTCTTACACCTTTCAACCTTGTGTCCAAGCTTTCCGCAATTTCGGCACTTCCAGCAGTCGCCAGGATGCCTCTTGTTGCCACACTTAGGACATCTATCATCGTTGCGCAGTGCATTGTTGGTAAGAGCATTTGCATTCCCCTTTCTCTTGTTCTGACGACGATTGAAATTCTTCCTATTATCACCTCTATCTACACGCTAACCGTCTCCCTTTCTTTTCTCACCAACACGGGCTTCATCTTCCTTATCCTGAATTATCTGTCCAATGAGTTGGTAAGCCATTCGAACAGCATCATCAATGGTCAGTGGTTTCGATGATGTCACGTCCCCCCGGATATTCCTGGTCAACCCTTTCACATATTGCTCAATTCGGATCTCTTCGGGTTCAACCAATCGAGGACATAGCAAGGCTAACTCATGGAATCGATTCGTGTAACTATCAATGTCCACACCTTTCATTCTCAAATGAATCAACTCTTGTTCTAACCTAATGATCACACTACGAGGACAAAACTCCAAAGTCATCCACTTCTTAATTTCAGCCCAAGGAGTAGCATTAGCAGCATCAAGACCCATGAAAGCAATTCTCCCGTTCCACCAAGTCAACGCACGACCTTTAAGAGTAGCCATAGCAAAAGTCACCTTATCTTCCTCTTTACACTTACTAATCCTAAACACCGATTCAATCTTCTCGATCCACTGGCTTAGTCCTACAACACCTTCAGTTCCATTAAAAGGTAGAGGTTCACACTTCATGAACGTCACATAAGTACAACCACCAACTTCAGGTGCATTCGTTCCAAGTCCTCCTACATTTCCTCCAGCATTAGCATTCACATTATTAGCATTCACATTCACATTAGTACCGCCAATTCCACTACCGACAACTCCACTACCGCCAGCTCCACTACCGCCAGCTCCACTACCGCCAGCTCCACTAATGCCAGCTCCACTACCGCCAGCTTCATTTCTAGCATTTGCCATAAATTCAGTCATAGATGCGGTAACTTGCTCCGTAATAATCCTACGTACATCATCCTCAGTCACAGCCTTCTTGGGCGGCATAGTTCTATAATTCCACAATTTCAAAGCATTAAGCATTCATCCAACTAAGGATTCATATAATATGGATCGAATTCATAATCAAGATACAAATAAGGCACAATATGGAATTCAAGACAAGATACATATTTCATTCGATCTGAAACAAAAGTATTGTCTTAATACATCCATATCAAAGTTCTAGCACTATATACACTCAAAATTCGTGCCAAGTCTACTACTAACAAGTCGGTTCAGTCAAAGCTACAAACACAAAAGATATAAAGGTCACTACTAAATACAGATTGGTCTACTGAGAACCGCCAGATGGTCCATCATCCATCGTCTTCTGGATCTTCGCCGGACGATCACTAGACACATCTTCAGCTGGGCGCTTACGGATTACTCCTCTTTCAATCATATCAGCATAAAATCTACTATTCCAACCCACAGATATATTCAGCTCCTTTTCAGCTTTCTCACGCATCGCACGAGCCACACTCAACTGAATCTCCATAGAATTCACCTTTCTCTTCATAGCAGCATACTCACCACTTTCCAACACCGATAACCTCCTAAAAGCCTCATTCAAACCACGTTCTACATCACACAAATCCAAACTAAGCAATTCCCGCTCTTTCTCACCAACCTTAGTCTTCGACTCCAAATAAGCAACCTGAGTCTGAACAACACCTAATCCAACCTCTGTCACACAACTCTTAACACGGGAAGCATCTAGATCACGTCTCAAGGCCCATGGTGCAAGACCATCAATATGAGTAGCCTCTCGAGTACTAGACGACTCTCCTATCTCACGTCTACGAGTATCAATACCATCAGTACCGTCAGGTGCATCGTCATCCTCATCCTCCTCTGATTCAGAATCAGATTCAGACGATTCAGACATTTCATCCCTAGGTAACTCATCCTCAGAATCAGACAAACAAACTGGTGGGGGCAAAGGCTCGCCCTCTGGAACATCATACGGATAAATAAGCTCAGCTTCCTCATCGTCATCAACCTCAACATCTATACCTACATCTTCCTCGACATCCTCGTCGTCAATCTCATCATCTAACTCATCTAACCCAATCTCATCATTGTTCTCAATATCAGCATTCTCAATATCCACGTCCTCAATATCCACATTCTCAATCTCCACATTCTCATTACCCACATTCTCAATCTCATTCTCTACTAAGTCAACCTGAGGGGCAATCTGATCTCCTAGTCCTAAATCGGGCTCGGGATCCTCAAATGGTTCCTCTTCATCATCAATATCAAAATCTACTAAGTCTAAATAAGGATCATCTTCTATATTAGGTTCGGGAATAGCATGGTTTTCTACAGGAATATTAGGGTCAGCCATGACAATCTGCATTTATATATATTTATCTCGTATTAGGATAACATACTAGTTAAACAATTACATAATGAAATCACGATATATACATATATATAAATTATATTATATATATCAAAATATATATCTTCTCGATAGGGCTTGTTGGTGACGTCGGAGATCTCTGGCACCGTTATAGTTAAAAGATTTTTCAAATATTTTCTCAAATGTTCATTGTCAAAAGATTTTGAAAAGTTTTGTTCAAAACCTTGGTTTTTTTTTAAAATCTTTTGTTCTCTACAACGAGAGCTCTGGTACCAAACTGTAACACTCTCATTTTTCGTATCGGTACAGCGGAAGGGTCTTTCAGATTGTTACGGGATAGCACAATAACTCCAATCATAGACAACACATAAAAATGGTTGTACAAGGTTTAACAAACATTCATTCGATAAAAAGTTTCAAAAGTGTACAACAGGTCCCAAATTATACAGGTCATTAAGTTTACAAAACATAGATCGAATGAACATTTTTAATATTAAGTGTGGGCCATCAGAGTCGATCTCCATCCGGATTACCTTCAAGCACCTGAGATAGAAAACATGCAAAAATCATATCAGCGAATGCCGAGTGAATTCATAGAGTTTAATGAAAACCGTTATATAAAACAATCATTTACAATCATTTAAAATCAGAACACAAGTATAATATCGGAAGTAAGTCCACATATTGCTAGTCAGGCAATATATAAATCAAGCATACATCTGAAACCGTCCATGAGACCGTAGTCTCTATATTACCATGATAGGTAATATATTCATCGTAATAGCGTCGTCATCGTTTATTATTTATGTCTTATAGCATACGTTGTATATTGTATAGGATTATTATTAGCCGCATGACATTGTTACCTTACTGTGAAACAGTGGGCCGCGAACCCGACAAACAATTTGCCCATCTAAGTTAGCGTGTCGTCACAAAAATCACGCTATGGAATCTTCTCATACATAAATTCGCTTACCAATAAATGTGGTACGACGGGGATCAACCGTCAAGGCGCGAACTGGGGTGATCATCCCCAAATAGTACTATCAAATGCATAAGCGTCTACCAAATCCCGGTAGTTCACAATTCATGCAAATGGGACTTTAAGTCACATAACCTAACTACTAATAATCCTTTTAGTCTCGAATATAGGGTCATAGCATCATTCGGGTCCATATCATTAAGCATACAATCGGGACTACTTGTGTTCTATTTTTATAAAAATCTAGCATGTTATCTCCCTCGCGGGTTTACAAATCATTTTATAAAACATTTAAAAGAGTGCGAGGCTATGAACTCACGTTGTTAATGAAAGGCGGATTATCGGCTACGGGCGTGCTTCGGTCACGGAAACCTATATAAATAATAATCGGTCTTAGACTCGGTCCAATGACTTTTATCAAAATAACAATATACATATATGTGATTTTTGTACATATGATGATGATCAAGTGGGTTTATAAATCCTCGTTTACTCATTTTAGTGTTTACGTTTTGGTAACGTCTTACTAGTTCACTAGTTTTACCGATTTTACCTATTTTAAGTTCATTAAGTCTTTTATAAGTTCTTTTACTTGTTTTTACCCATTTTATACCTATATGATCAGTATATATATCATTCATGTTGGGCCCAAATGGGTTAAGCCCAAATAATTCTTTTTACAAGTTTTTATCTTATTAAGTCCAATTATTAGTCCAATACGTTTATTTAGCTCGTAAATGTCCGTAATTCTTATAGTTCGGGTTTTATCGGTTTTTACTTGTATTAGTTACTTATACATCAATATATAACTTTCATAAACTTTACATTAGACGGGTTTGGTCTTCTAAGTTTTATTTGATGAAAAACGTTAATTTTACGGCGATAGCCGAAAAAGTCGTAAAAATCAAGTTTATAGTTTTTATTACTTATAAATATTATTTTTACCACCATTTATATAATTTACCCATTTAATTAACCTTTTATACATTTATATAAATAAGTTTTATAAGTTAGTGGGTTTATATTTTACATTTTATACATTATAAAGTGAGTGCTTATATAATAATAATAAACATTATTTCCAAAATCTGATTTTTAACTTCATATTCACCATTTTTATCATATCTAGAGTTCTACAATGACTTAGAAGCTCATTTTTGGATGACAACTTCTTCATAATATGTGCTACATATAACTTAGTTATAGCTACTGCCCATTTTGAGTTTAAGTTGCCTATAGTCCCTACAAAACTGCTTATTCATATTATACCACCTAACTTGTTTTGATCATATCTCACTCATTATTATGATTCCATTGCATGGCCAACTCTCACATGTGTATAACATCATCTACTTACTGTAAATGGATCAAACCATGCAATTTTATCAGTTCATCTTTTAGTTATCTACTGTTTTTATACAGCCAACTAATTAGTCAAGATTTTAGCTTCATTTCTATTAGTTATCATCATTTTTAAGCATGTTTATCAACACTTGATCCCCACACAACATTTTTATCATCATATATACATCATATACATATACAAAATGAAAGAAAATACATTTGTTCTTTACAAAATAATAAGAGAAAAATGTAGAGGATGATCTTCTTTACCAATCCAAGTGGATTTCTTATTTTAGGAAGGCAAGAACTTGATGAACACAACAAGTATCTCCAAGACCATCAAATATCAAGAACCTAGGTTGGAAAATCAGCCCTAGGACACAAGCAAATCACCTCCAAAGTTGTTTATATGGCCACCAAATGATCAAGGCTTCAAGGAAACACCTTAATAGGACTAGTAAACATGTGGTTTGTGGCTAGAAAAGATCAATGATATTTTTTGTTGCTTTATTTGGGACGGCAAGGAGGGAGAGATTGAGAGAGTTTTAGAGTGGATTGCATGGAAGGAAATGGTAGAAATGAAACCATTTGCTAGTTTTGTGTTAAAGTGGAAATTGTTAGCTTAAGGTGTAAGCACAAGCTTACACTTGTGTAAACTTGCTAACTTGATGCCACCTATGTGTGGTGGTGTCAATATTGCCGTCCCATATAAGCTAGTGGGGTGGGGCAAAGTGTTTTGTCCCATCTCACTAGTTTACGGGTATTTCTCGATTCTAGTTTTCTCGATTCTAGTTTTCTCGATTTGCGTGCCCTCGGGTCGTTTTACAAAAAACGTTTTTATAAATTATGAATCACCGTCACAAAACGAATCCAATAAAAATTGTCTCATCAAAAACGGAGTTCAAAAACGTAAATACGTAATCCTAAGGTTTCCGGTTTAGTCGTAAAAGACGCCAAATTATGCACGTAAGCCCAAATTTAAATCCGTAAATTGTGAGTTCGTCAACCAACACAAAAATAAGTTTCAAAATATTATACGAGAAAATATTTCACTACCTGAAAATGTTAGACTTGTCACACTATACTTCTTTAGGACTTTCTCAAATAAAGCACTTTGACTTAGAGACAACAACCGGTTAGATCTATCTCGTGTGATCTTAATTCCAAAATTATATATAGCTTTACCTAAATCTTTCATGGAAAAACACTTGCTCAGCCAAGCTTTCACTTCCTGAAGCATTGAAGTGCTATTTCTCATAAGTAATATGTTGTAACACCCCCAAATTACCACGCAGCGGAATACCACTTTGGGGTGCTACTAATAGCACATCGCACACAATCATAGACAACGACTTCAAAAGAGACGTTAAGTTAATATACAATCTTGTCCAAAAAGTTTCCCATCCCAATATATATAAAATCAGAGTAGCGTTGGTCCCAAAAACCGTTACCAATCACAATACATTAAATGCTTAAAAGCAGTTTATTCATTTCACAGGATGGAAAAGTAAACAAAGATTTAGACAAGTAAGCACCAACTTCCTCCTCTCATGCTCCGTTGCTATCCATCTTGATTACCTGAAATACATGTGTAAAATCATCAACACAAAGGTTGAGCAAGTCTATAGGTTTTATAAATCATTTGAACACAAGCAAAGATTATAAGTTTGTGGCATACTTGAAGGAAACAAGCATCAAATAATAATTTGCATCAACAATAATAATTGTATATAGCATAAATTGCAATACGCTCATGGAACCGAGCCCTTAGACACTCCCTTTAGAGGTCTGATAAGACAGGAGATTTATTAATTGTCGGTTACCTCCAGATTATTGGTACATTGCCGTATACCTGACTTCTCAATACAATATGCTCAAACAGTGTGGAGGTCGGGCCTAAGCTTCTGTGACAAGTCCACACAAACTGAACCGGGGCGGCTTCCCCCATTGATCTATTAAATGTAGTAGCAGTTAACCCATCATAGGTTAATTAACGGTCCATAATTGAGGCTTTAACAAAGGCAGTCACCTAATGCAATTTAAAGGCAACCACGGGTCCATTCATAGAGGGACAAGCATACCATAAAAGACTTGTGTTCCAAGTTTATGAAAAACATGTATTCCCCCTCGCGGGTTTAAAAACCATTTACAAAATAGTGTAAAAGCAAGGCTATAGACTTACCTTAGATGGGATACGAAGCTAGTAGTAGTAGTGATCGCCGAAGTGAAGATGCCTCCCAAATATATACACAACAAAAGCCGTCACCTAACAAATAAGGTGCGCGCTTAGCCACATACTTAAGTATTTCAAAACATACTTAATATAATAAAATCATCGACTCAAAATAGTATGTACATAGACATGATCAATCAATGCAAGTGATTCCTTCTAACTCCACGACAAGTACTAGCTTTCCAAGACTAGCACCTTCGATATTGATCTATCTCAAGATGCCAAATCAATACGGTTCAAGTACCCTAAATAGGTCTCCAATCTCAGAATATACACTCTCACACATTACTTATATTCTTTTAGAACTTTGAGAAGCTAATAGATTAGCCTCTCGTCTCAAACTATGACGCGAGGTTAAGTACCTCCCAAAAATACTCAACCGGTACTTACCAAAAGTACACGCTGTTTTACCATACCTAAACAACTCTGTTTTCGATGAAACTTGGTGACAAACTCATTTATAATCTGTAGAAGACTCAGTTTAAATTTCATAAAATGATTCACATATTAGAACCACCTGCTCGATACATCTTTAGACATTAAAAACCGGACAGTTTTGCACACTTGTATCGTAAAACCATTTTGACCTTGTTAAACATTTCCATTTATAAAATCGCCACTTGACTTTAAAAATAGACTCAAAATGCTAAGTTTAGAACCTAACAACAGCCTTTGATCAGTTTTAAAACTCAACTTATAGTCCCCGATATTCGATCCAAATATCGACAACAATTTCGTATTGTGTCAATACTCGTCTCCTGATACACGAATATTCAAACTAGCATAACTTTTGACTCGTTAGGAGTTAAAAGCTCTATCTTATATCAAAACGAGCGTCTCGACGATTACTACAACAATATTTAATAATATCAAACTTTATCCAATATTTACTGTATGAAAAACGGCCTTAAAACTACTGATCTAAAATGACTCTTTAAAAATCATTCCAACAACCATTTTGACCCATTCTAAGCATCATCTACATCTCAAATATGCTATATTAATCATTCCTAACATCTCATATCATTCCTAAATCACTTGCATGATCCATCCTTTCAAAACCCATATCAAAATCAAACATGCAATAACAAAATTTTAATATATAATAATAACAACACTTTCTTTCAACAATTAAAATAGATCAAACCTTATGTTCATCACCAAAAATGATTTTGAAAATCAATGTTCTTGCATGTGGGATATTTTTATATCAAAATGATCTCCTTTTAATTTTCAACATGGGACTTTGATTAGTTTTGCAAGATCATGAAATTTGATGGTTGATTTGGGTGGTGGTGGCTTGGCCGTGAGCTAGAGAGGGAAAGGAGGAGAGAACACATTTTTTTGTTGGTGAAAAATGAGGTTATGTGTGTTAGTTGAAGTTTGTATATAGTGGTGGAGGGGCTAAAAGTGTATATAAGGCTATCTTTTGGCCTTTGTTGTAAATATTAGTTAAAAAGCGGGAAATGACTACCAGTCAATTTTAAAAATATTTACGAGAGTCGGGTTTCGTCCCGGGTTCATAAAAATATAAATCTCGTTTGTTAAATCGTTCGTTTTAATAATTAAACGCACACAAAATGAAATAATAAAGTTCGACTCGACTTAATACGTAATGAAATAAAAATTTCAAAAATATCAAATATCGAAATAATCGATACTAAAATATAATATTTGGGCATTCATTGGCATCGCGATCACTACTAGTACTCTTCAATCGTCACAACAATTAATATAGTCACATATTACATGTTTAAACTAAAACCGTCAAATATAATAATACTCGTCATTACTTATAAATTACAAATCCGTTATATAACTAGAATAAAATAATGACGTTAAGTTCGGGTTATTACATATGTCATCCACATATAATACTAGGAATGCTACATTACTCCCACTAGCTTTGATATATACACATGGCTCATCGGGATTCTAAATGAAATCAAGCTTTTTAATTTCTTCATCAAACCCCTTATTCTAGGTTCTAGAAGCTTGCTTCAATACATAAATGGATCTCTTAAATGTACATACTTTGCTGAGCATAACAATACTTCTGGCTTTCATATCAATAGACCTCATTTTCTTTTCTTCATGCGATATTTCTGGTGCTTTCCCATCAACTAATACATGTTTGCTGTGAGTGTTTCCATGGACAATTACCTCCCAGGGATCCCAATTGTACATCTACACAAATTGAGTAATATAAATTTCCACTCCTCAAACTCTCCTTGTTTGAAGACTAGAACCTTGTTCATAGTATTGCGCAGTGTAACTTCTGAATCCATCTCTTTAGTTAAGAGAGTGGTTGAATAACCTTCAAGATCAAAGCTTCTCAACAAGCTCTTATACCACTTGTTGATTCTTTATGATCTTGTTAGTATTAGCTTGAAGACTTAGTCTACACAAGATAATTCATATATAGACTTAGTAGAATCTTTGAATGATATCAAAAACTATGTAGAATCTACTCTTTGATATTATGGAGATTATGTGAATTTGATTAACAAGAGATGTAAATTGACTACTTCAATATTACTAATACTAACACCCTTAACATAGAGTACTAGGGTTACAACCTTGAAGTAAGAATACAATGCAGAGATAGAAAACATTTGTATATAAAACCTAGACCTAGGACCTCCTTTTATAGTGCAAGGAGTCCTTTACAAGACAAAGATATGATCAAAAGGATTTAATAACTTAGAAGATATATAGAATATCCTCTATCTTTATGGAACATTTTTTTTGTCTTTATCTTCAACTCAACACTAATATCATTACCAACACCAAGGTTTAACCACGTCCATTCAGTATTATTGCAACAAGTACTAAGAATACTTCCTGTTATCTCTAAGTTCCTATGATGTATTACAAATATGAGTTTCACAACCCGTATCATATACCATCTACTTATTATTAGATATAGCATAAATTCTATAATGAAGATACATGAAGTACTAGCTTCACTAGTATTCTTGTGTTTCTTCACCTCAGCAAGATACTTTGTGCAGTTCCTTTTCTAGTGTCATACCTCTTTGTAGTAGTGACACTCGGAGTCCTTTGTCAGATTATCTTTCTTTGGCGGTGGAGGAATTTTATGCTTTGGGGCGTAATTTGACTTACCCTTTCCATCATTCTTCGTTTTACCCCCTTGCGGTTTCTTATGCTTGTCTTTCTGGATCCTTCTTGCTCTAATAGCCATTACAACAAGAGTTTCAACCTTCTTTGCAAGCCCTTTCTCATGAGACTTTAGCATAGCATGTAGCTCTACTAATGTCTTCCCCATGCTATACAATTGAAAGTTTGCACAAGTGAATCCTTGTTGAGAGAGTTCAAAATAAAACTCACATCAAGTTCTTGTGGCATGGAATAACCTAGGCGTTCTAATGTATCCAACTAACACTTCATTTTTAGAAAATGAGAGCAAACAGATTATCCCTCTTCATGTCTGCAAGCGTGAAATGCCTTTGTAGTGTCATACATTTCAATCTTTCCTTGATCCTGAAAAGAGTTTTAAGCTCTTTTATCATGTCATATGCAGAGAACTTTTCAAATGGAATCTATGTAAAACCCGCATGCTTTTTACCATGAATAGTACCCTTACGATAGTACGTACATGACTAGAACTTTCCTTTTATAACATGTTTACGTTTCACGTACAAGAATTACAAGTATTACGTACGTGTTATAACACGATAAGTATTTATTACGTATGAACACACGATAATTATTCCAATAATAATTATCATCATGAACATACGAACATGAAATCAAGAACGTAAATTAATCACGAGCTAATATTACGTATGTATATATATTTATTACGAACACGAATAAATATATTAAGTCACGATCGATAACTAATTAAATCACGTAAATTAAGACCACGAGAACACTATTATTTTAGACACGAGAAAGGTTCGGGTTACCCTTAGGTGGGCCCCTACCCGCGGCTACAACAAGAACATGGGCCAAGCCCATGCAAATTTACTAACTTGGGAAAAAGGAGGAAAACATGTTTCATATTTACAAAATTTAGAAAATAATTAAAACCCTAGTTTTTCTTTTGGTGCTCCTTGGCCGCCGAGTTTACATCACCACAAGGGGTGATTCGGTTTGATTTTGGTGTTGATTTATTGCAAGGAATCGTGTGTGTTCATCCTTCTTGATTTCACGTAATCGGTATAAACCCTAACTCTTTTATTTTATGTTTTGATTTATTTAATCACATAAAATCATGAAGGTTTTTAATAAACTAATTAAAAACAAGTAATTAAACATGTTACTAATCATGGGGTTTAATCAATCATGGGTTTAGGGGTGTTTTGTTTGTGGTCGACGCCTAAACGAGCCCTAAAGGGGTTCTCGACTTGGCTTACTTCGCACCACCGAGACCATATGGTCTCGGTTTGGTGGTGATGGTGTCACGGTAGCAGCAAGGCAAGGGCAAACCCCGACCTAGGTCGGGGTATGGTGGTGATTTTGGGTCCGGTTCATGGGTTTTAAACACGGGTCCGGTTCACACATGTTTAGAATAAAAACACGGTCCGGTTCATGAGTTATTTTTCAAGGTTTATTATTTTTAGAAGTTATAATATTTTTTTTACAAGAATTAAATTAAATTATTTAAATGCATGAACATGATTAATATAATTTACATGACTTAGGTTATTAATTTTATTATTAGTACATGAATTATAACCTAAGTATTTATCTTTTAATTAGACTATATAATTAATTAATTATTAAAACCATGACTTATAATTAATTAATTTACATGACTTAGGTTATATTATTTATAGATAATAATACATGTTTTAACCTAAGTATTTATGTTACTTTATTTAATTATATCTTGTTATATTTAATTAAATACTTTAACCTATTGTTTATTTCATTCACATGACATAATTAATAAACTATACTATATAATAACATGACTTAGAATAATAATCAGTAAACACTTAAGCTTATATAATTAGCTTAATTATCCAGCTTATATCTAATTATGGAAACTTTCTATTTTTAGAAACTTATTTATTTAAGGCAACTAATCTATTTATGGAAACTTTCTATTTTTAGAAACTTATCTATTTTAAGAAGTAATTCTATTTTTGGAAACTTTCTATTTTTGGGAACTTTCTATTTTTGGTAACTTTCTACTTTTGGAAACTTTCTATTTTAGGAAACCTATTATTTTTAGAAAGTTACTTATTATTACACAACAAGTATAATAATACATGAAATGCAAGTAATACTTAATCAGAATAGGCAGAATATATGATAAACATAGTATAAAGCTTAAATCAGTAAAACATGACATGAACATATAAAACAAGCTAAGACATGATATAAAACCAGTTACGTACTCAATAATCAGATACTTATACACGTATGTATTTATGTAGCATTAGTGATACCGAAGTATGACTCTCTTCCGTTCGTCTTCTTCGTTCATTGGACATATGGTACGGATTCTCCGTCATTTCAGTATGGATATTCTTTCTTTATTAGGATTTCCCCGTATGCAGCCAACTGTTTTCTCGTTATATGTTTTATATGTTTTGATTGCTTATGTTTAATTAGAATACCTAAAGCCATATACATGCATGACCAGTTTCACCTAGTTATGGAGGTACCATAACCATAACACTGGAGGCACAAGTGTTATGGCTTCACCACGGCGGAGTGATAGCTCGTGGCGTCCCTTTCAGCTTTTGGCCATTTTTTATATTATCAGGTGGGGCGTATGGGTGCATCCTAGTTACATGTTTTCAGCAGATTATTCAGTGTGAATGTGGTGTGTGCCTTGCATCCTTCACAAGGAGCTGATCCCTCCTACCCAAACCAGTATATTAAATTAGAGGCAGCCCCTCAAATTTGCATGACGAGGTCACCCCTCCAAGTATTCATGCATTTTGATATCTCATGACCTATATTGGCTAATGGTTAACATGTTAAACAGTTTTCATAAGATAAACATAAGGCTTTTCAAACTATAAAACCGGTTTTATGAACATGTTCCAGGTTTTCCAGGACTTATCCATTTCCGCTGCTATTAAGTCTTTATTATGTTTCAGTCATGTATACTATGTATATATCCGTGCACTGAGCGTTTTGCTTAGCCGTTACCTTCCTTTCCATGTCCCAAAACGGCAGGTACCCAAGGACAGACTCGAGTATTCGGAGGACATGTATAGGATGGAATCTGCCATAGACTTCTTCTCCTTTTTCCTTTATATACTTGTGCTTGTGTAGTCTTGCATTCATTTCATTTGCTTATTTATGTTTTGGGCTTATGTTTGGGAACCGATGATTGATTCCGGTTTACCCTATGGTCATGTATGTTTTACTACATATTACCTTGCATGCTTTGATGGCACGCCATAATTACGCGTAACGGTCCACTTATCAAAGTGGGGTGTTACAATTATGGTATCTGAGCCAGGTTTCGACCTGTAGGCTCTAAAACTTGACCTGTGACTAGTGGGTAGTCATAAGGAGCTTCCTAAGCCAACGTTTTTCATTCCACGTATTGATGTTTCCAGCGCATTTTTGTTTTAACCATGATGTTTTCAGCACCTTAAGATTTTAACCTTGATGTTTTCATCGATATTGTTTTACTAATATGGATGGAAAACCGTCATTCATATTTAGTTATGTGTCATTGTATCATGCATGATGTTCCTCGTGAACTGTGGCTATGTGGACTGAACCCCAGTAGTTCATAATTAGTCACATAAATTTTTTCTGATAAGTTTTGACAAATGAGTTTCATTTATTTATGTTTCATGTATCATTGTTGCAGGAATTATGACTAAGTAATGGTTGGTACAGGACTGGCCCTATTTAGTCGCATGTGCTTTTATCGAAACTTTTAACTTTGGGACCGACCCATAGGCGTCCCTCTCCATGTCTTTTGTTATGGGACTGACCCATAGGCGTCCCCTCGCGCATGTAAAGATTTTTATAAACTGCATCATGTATTCAAGCACTGTTTTCATGCATAAAATGTAACACTCTCATTTTTCGTATCGGTACAGCGGAAGGGTCTTTCAGAGTGTTACGGGATAGCACAATAACTCCAATCATAGACAACACATAAAAATGGTTGTACAAGGTTTAACAAACATTCATTCGATAAAAAGTTTCAAAAGCGTACAACAGGTCCCAAATTATACAGGTCATTTAGTTTCCAAAACATAGATCGAATGAACATTTTTAATATTAAGTGTGGGCCATCAGAGTCGATCTCCATCCGGATTACCTTCAAGCACCTGAGATAAAAACATGCAAAAATCATATCAGCGAATGCCGAGTGAATTCATAGAGTTTAATGAAAACCGTTATATAAAACAATCATTTAAAATCAGAACACAAGTATACTATCGGAAGTAAGTCCACATATTGCTAGTCCGGCAATATATAAATCAAGCATACATCTGAAACCGTCCATGAGACCGTAGTCTCTATATTACCATGATAGGTAATATATTCATCGTAATAGCGTCGTTATCGTTTATTATTTATGTCTTATATTGTATTAGGATACATGGTATCTGAATTAAGTTACGTTTTATCTGAATTAGGATTATTATTAGCCGCATGACATTGTTACCTTACTGTGAAAACAGCGGGCCGCGAACCCGACAAACAGTTTGCCCATCTAAGTTAGCGTGTCGTCACAAAAATCACGCTATGGAATCTTCTCATACATAAATTCGCTTACCAATCAATGTGGTACGACGGGGATCAACCGTCAAGGCGCAAACTGGGGTGATCGTCCCCAAATAGTACTATCAAATGCATAAGCGTCTACCAAATCCCGGTAGTTCACAATTCATGCTAAT
Source organism: Glebionis coronaria (assembly GCA_025667525.1). Taxonomy (NCBI): domain Eukaryota; kingdom Viridiplantae; phylum Streptophyta; class Magnoliopsida; order Asterales; family Asteraceae; genus Glebionis; species Glebionis coronaria. The sequence goes on from CM046877.1 coordinate 358,924,717, forward strand.
GGGACTTTAAGTGAAATAACCTAACTACTAATAATCCTTTTAGTCTCGAATATAGGGTCATAGCATCATTCGGGTCCATATCATTTAGCATACAATCGGGACTACTTGTGTTCTATTTTTATAAAAATCTAGCATGTTATCTCCCTCGCGGGTTTACAAATCATTTTATAAAAACATTTAAAAGAGTGCGAGGCTATGAACTCACGTTGTTAATGAAAGGCGGATTATCGGCTACGGGCGTGCTTCGGTCACGGAAACCTATATAAATAATAATCGGTCTTAGACTCGGTCCAATGACTTTTATCAAAATAACAATATACATATGATGCTTTTGTACATATGATGATGATCAAGTGGGTTTATACATCCTTGTTTACTCATTTTAGCGTTTATGTTTTGGTAACGTCTTACTAGTTTGCTAGTTTTACCTATTTTCACGTTTTAAGTCCATTAATTCTTTTATAAGTTCTTTTACTTGTTTTAATCCATTTTATACCTATATTATCAGTATATATACTTTTCATGTTGGGCCAAAATGGGTTAAGCCCAAATAATTCTTTTTTTACAAGTATTTATCTTATTAAGTCTAATTATTAGTTCAATAGGTTTAGTTAGCTCGTAAATGTCCGTAATTCTTATAGTTCGGGTTTTATCGGTTTTTACTTGTCTTAGTTATCTATACATCAGTATATGACTTTTATAAACTTTACATTAGACGGGTTTGGTCGTCTAAGTTTTATTTGGCGAAAAATGTTAATTTTACGGCGATAGCCGAAAAAGTCGTAAAAATCAAGTTTATAGTTTTTATTACTTATAAATATTATTTTACCACCATTTATATAACTTACCCATTTAATTAACCTTTTATACATTTATATAAATAAGTTTTATAAGTTAGTGGGTTTATATTTTTACATTTTACAAATTATAATGTGAGTGCTTATATAATAATAATAAACATTATTTCCAAAATTTGATTTTTAACTTCATGTTTACCATTTTTACCATATCTAGAGTTCTATAATGACTTAGAAGCTCATTTTTGGATGACAAGTTCTTCATAATATGTGCTACATATAACTTAGTTATAGCTACTTCCCATTTTGAGTTTAAGTTGCCTTAACAGTCCCTACAAAACTGCTTATTCAGATTACACCACCTAACTTGTTTTGATCATATCTCACTCATTATTTTGATTCCATTGCATGGCCAACTCTCACATGTGTATAACATCATCTACTTACTGTAAATGGATCAAACCATGCAATTTTATCAGTTCATCTTTTAGTTATCTACTGTTTTTATACAGCCAACTAAATAGTCAAGATTTTAGCTTCATTTCTATTAGTTATCATCATTTTTAAGCATATTTATCAACACTTGATCCCCACACAACATTTTTATCATCATATATACATCATATACATATACAAAATGAAAGAAAATACATTTGTTCTTTACAAAATAATAAGAGAAAAATGTAGAGGATGATCTTCTTTACCAATCCAAGTGGATTTCTTGTTTTAGGAAGACAAGAACTTGATGAACACAACAAGTATCTCCAAGAACATCAAATATCAAGAAAATAGCTTGGAAAATCAGCCCTAGGACACAAGCAAATCACCTCCAAAGATGTTAATATGGCCACCAAATGATCAAGGCTTCAAGAGAACACCTTAATAGGACTAGTAAACATGTGGTTTATGGCTAGAAAAGATCAAGGATGGTGTTTGTTGGCTTATTTGGGACGGCACAAGGGAGGAGTTGAGAGAGTTTTTAGAGTGGATTGCATGTAAGAAATGGTGTAAGTGAAACAAGTAGCTAGTTTTGTGGTAAAGTGGTAAAGGTTAGCTTAATGTGTAAGCATTTGCTTACACTTGTTGTAAGTTAGCTAACTTGATGCCACATTAGTGTTGTGGTGTCAAGTGTAGCCGTCCCATATTGCTAGTGGGGTGGGACAAAGTGTTTTGTCCCATCTCACTAGTTTACGGGTATTTCTCGATTCTAGTTTTCTCGATTTGCGTGCCCTCGGGTCATTTTACGAAAAAAGTTTTTATAAATTATGAATCACCGTCACAAAACGAATCCAATAAAAATTGTCTCATCAAAAACGGAGTTCAAAAACGTAAATACGTAATCCTAAGGTTTCCGGTTTAGTCGTAAAAGACGCCAAATTATGCACGTAAGCCCAAATTTGAATCCGTAAATTGTGAGTTCGTCAACCAACACAAAAATAAGTTTCAAAATATTATACGAGAAAATATTTCACTACCTGAAAATGTTAGATTTGTCACAGCTTTTCCTCCTAAAAGGGATCAACGTCCTCGTGATCCATTTCATTTGGATGTCCGTTTCTTATTGAAATCGAAGACGTGCGGATATTTCTTCCACATTTCATCCTCTCGTTCCCAAGTATACTCCGGTCCATGCTTTGAATTCCATCGGATCTTGACAATAGGTATCCGACTTTGTTTCAGTTGCTTTACCTCACGGTCCATAACTTCTACGGGCTCTTCGATAAAATGCCACTTCCCATCTATTCGAACCTTACCTAATGAAATTTTCTCATCACTCACTGCTAGACATTTCTTCAGATTAGATACATGGAATGTGTTGTGAACACCATGAAGTTCTGGGGGTAACTCTAGTTTGTAAGCCACCGGACCTACTCTAGATAAAATCTTAAAGGGTCCAATATAACGGGGATTCAATTTCCCTCGTTTTCCAAATCTTATAACGCCTTTCCATGGCGATACTTTCAACATTACTCGGTCACCCACTTCAAACTCCATTGGCTTCCGCCGCACATCCGTGTAACTTTTCTGTCTACTACGGGCAGTCAACAACCTCTTCTTAATCTGAACTATCATCTCCGTAGTCTCCCGGATCGATTCCGGTCCCGTGAGCTGGGTATCCCCAACTTCACTCCAACATACAGGAGATCTACACTTCCTACCATACAAAGCTTCAAACGGTGCAGCCTTAATACTAGAATGGTAACTATTGTTATACGAAAACTCTGCTAACGACAAATGTTTATCCCAATTCTTACCAAAGTCTAACACACAAGCTCTCAACATATCTTCCAGTGTTTGTATCGTCCTTTCACTCTGCCCATCAGTCTGGGGGTGATAAGCAGTGCTCATGTCGAGATTCGTTCCCAAAGATCTTTGGAGAGATTTCCAAAAATTCGATGCGAATCTAGGATCTCGATCTGAAATGATCGATACAGGCACTCCATGCTCGCATACAACATTATCAAGGTATATTCGAGTCAGCTTCTCCAGTGAGAACTGCTCCTTAACCGGAATGAAGTGTGCTGATTTGGTCAGTCTATCGACAATAACCCAAATCGAATTGTTTCCAGATGATGTTCTAGGAAGCTTGGTGATAAAGTCCATTGTAATTCGCTCCCACTTCCATTCGGGAATCTTTGGTTGTTGAAGTAGTCCTGATGGTTTTTGATGTTCGGCTTTAACTCTAGCACAAGTCAAGCATTGAAGAACATACATAGCTATGTCAGCTTTCATATTCGGCCACCAGTACAACTTCTTCAAATCATGGTACATCTTATCAGATCCCGGATGAATGGAATACTTAGATTTATGGGATTCTAACATAATCAAGTCTCTTAATCCTCCAAACTTAGGTATCCACATACGACCTCTTAAACATTTCACTCCATCAGCTCTAACCTCTAAAGGATCTCCTTCTCCTCAGAACCATTCATTAACAAAATTCTCCTTCTTACAAGCTTCTATTTGCGCATTTCTAATTTGCTCAGGCAAATTATTGTGCACGGTCAAGACTAGAGAACGCACCCTGATAGGCTCTCTATCTTTCCTACTCAACGCATCAGCAACAACATTGGCTTTTCCTGGGTGATATTTTATATCACAATCATAGTCACTTAACAACTCTATCCATCTTCGTTGCCTCATGTTCAATTCCTTCTGGTCGAGAATATACTGTAGGCTTTTGTGATCGGTGAATACCGTACACTTGGTGCCATACAGATAATGTCTCCACAACCTAAGAGCAAAGACCACAGCTCCTAACTCAAGATCATGAGTAGTATAATTCTCCTCATTCTTCCTCAATTGCCTAGAAGCATAAGCTATCACTTTCTCTCTCTGCATCAAAACAGCTCCATAACCTCTAAGAGATGCATCACAATACACTACAAAATCTTCACTCCCGTCGGGTAATGATAAGATTGGCGCACTACATAATTTTTGCTTCAATATCTGAAATGCTCCATCTTCATCACTTCCCCAAACGAAAGGTTTATTCTTCTGAGTAAGCTTAGTCAAGGGTTTAGCTATCAAAGAAAATTCTTTAATGAATCGCCAATAATAGCCAGCGAATCCTAAGAACTGTCGCACTTCCGTTGGCTTTGTCGGTGCAGACCAATTCTTAATAGCTTCAACCGTTGCAGGATCAACATAAATTCCATCTCTGTTAATCACATGACCAAGAAATTGCACAGAATCTAACCAGAAATCACATTTCGAAAACTTAGCATACAACCTTTCATCCTTCAACAAGTTTAAAACAATCCTCAAATGTTCTCTATGTTCATCTTCATTCTTAGAATAGATTAGAATATCGTCAATAAACACGATCACAAATTTATCCAAGTAGGGCTTGCACACTCGATTCATTAAATCCATGAAAACCGCAGGTGCGTTAGTTAACCCAAATGGCATTACTTGAAATTCATAGTGTCCATAACGAGTTCTAAATGCAGTTATAGGAATATCTTCTTCACGGACGCGAAGTTGGTGATATCCTGACCGCAAATCTATCTTAGAATACACACTAGATCCTTGCAGTTGATCAAACAAATCATCAATCCTAGGTAAAGGATATCGATTTTTAATTGTCAACTTATTCAGTTCCCTATAATCAATGCACATACGAAAAGATCCATCCTTCTTCTTAACGAACAAGACTGGAGCTCCCCAAGGCGACGATCTTGGTCGAATAAAACCTTTATCAGACAACTCCTTAAGTTGCTCAGATAACTCCTTTAATTCAGAAGGGGCTAATCGGTAAGGCGCACGTGCCACCGGTGCAGCACCAGGAATTAAATCGATTCGAAACTCTACTTGCCTTATCGGTGGAAGTCCGGGTAAATCTTTAGGAAATACCTCAGGAAATTCACAAATAATAGGTACATCTTCCAATCGTTTCTCCCTAGACACATTCCTGGTCACTTGAGCTAAGAATAACTCACAACCGTTCCTGATGTACTTTTGGACTTTAATACATGAAACGATTTTCAAACGAGATTCACCTCGACTACCATCAATTACTAACGTCCTATTCCTAAGAGGAATCTTAACCTTCTTCTCTCCACATAAAATAGTAGCATTATTCAACGACAACCAATCCATACCAATAATAATATCAAAATACCTAATTCTATCAACATCAAATCAATCGGAAAGGAATGGTTCAAGAGATTTAGAGAGCATCCTTCTAATAACTTATTAGTTTTCACTAATTTACCATCATCCAATTACACCTCGTAACTGGTACTTATCTCAACAGGTTCAATATCAATAAGGGCACTAAATTTAGTGGATACAAAGCTTCTATCGGCACCCGAATCGAATAAAGCAACAGCATAATGATTGTTGAGTAAAAACGTACCGGTAACGACATTCAGATCCTCTTTCTTCACCTCAATTGTTCCAAGTTGGTAGATACCACCCTAGGGGTTTCTTCCAGGTACAATCGCTTTCAAGTTGGGGCATTCCGATTTCCTATGACCTTCTTCATTACAGTTGAAGCAAATGGTTCCCTTCTTACACCTTTCAACCTTGTGTCCAAGCTTTCCGCAATTTCGGCACTTCCAGCAGTCGCCAGCATGCCTCTTGTTGCCACACTTAGGACATCTATCATCGTTGCGCAGTGCATTGTTGGTAAGAGCATTTGCATTCCCCTTTCTCTTGTTTTGACGGCGATTGAAATTCTTCCTATTATCACCTCTATCTACACGCTCACCGTCTCCCTTTCTTTTCTCACCTACACGGGCTTCATCTTCCTTATCCTGAATTATCTGTCCAATGAGTTGGTAAGCCATTCGAACAGCATCATCAATGGTCAGTGGTTTCGATGATGTCACGTCCCCCCGGATATTCCTGGTTAACCCTTTCACATATTGCTCAATTCGGATCTCTTCGGGTTCAACCAATCGAGGACATAGCAAGGCCAACTCATGGAATCGATTCGTATAACTATCAATGTCCACACCTTTCATTCTCAAATGAATCAACTCTTGCTCTAACCTAATGATCACACTACGAGGACAAAACTCCAAAGTCATCCACTTCTTAATTTCAGCCCAAGGAGTAGCATTAGCAGCATCAAGACCCATGAAAGAAATTATCCCGTTCCACCAAGTCAACGCACGACCTTTAAGAGTAGCCATAGCAAAAGTCACCTTATCTTCCTCCTTACACTTACTAATCCTAAACACCGATTCAATCTTTTCAATCCACTAGCTTAATCCTACAGCACCTTCAGTTCCATTAAAAGGTAGAGGTTCACACTTCATGAACGTCACATAAGTACAGCCACCAACTTCAGGTGCATTAGTTCCAAGTCCTCCTACATTTCCTCCAGCATTAGCATTCACATTATTAGCATTCACATTCACATTAGTACCGCCAATTCCACTACCGCCAGCTCCACTACCGCCAGCTCCACTACCGCCAGCTCCACTACCGCCAGCTCCACTACCGCCAGCTCCACTACCGCCAGCTTCACTTCTAGCATTTGCCATAAATTCAGTCATAGATGCGGTAACTTGCTCTGTAATAATCCTACGTACATCATCCTCAGTCACAGCCTTCTTGGGCGGCATAGTTCTATAATTCCACAATTTCAAAGTATTAAGCATTCATCCAACAAAGTATTCATATAATATGGATTGAATTCATAATCAAGATATAAATAAGGCACAATATGGAATTCAAGACAAGATACATATTTCATTCGATCTGAAACAAAAGTATTGTCTTAGTACATCCATATCAAAGTTCTAGCACTATATACACTCAAAATTCGTGCCAAGTCTATTACTAACAAGTCGGTTCAGTCAAAGCTACAAAAGCACAAAAGATATAAAGGTCACTACTAAATACAGACTGGTCTACTGAGAACCGCCAGATGGTCCATCGTCCATCTTCTTCTGGTTCTTCGCCGGACGATCACTAGACACATCTTCAGCTGGGCGCTTACGGATTACTCCTCTTTCAACCATGTCGGCATAAAATCTACTGTTCCAACCCACGGATATATTCTACTCCTTTTTCGGCTTTCTCACGCATCGCACGAGCCACACTCAACTGAATCTCCATAGAATTCACCTTTCTCTTCATGGCAGCATACTCACCACTTTCCAACACCGATAACCTCCTAAAAGCCTCATTCAAACCACGTTCTACATCACTCAAATCCAAACTAAGCAATTCTCGCTCTTTCTCGCCAACCTTAGTCTTCGACTCCAAATAAGCAACCTGAGTCTGAACAACACCTAATCCAACCTCTGTCATACAACTCTTAACACGGGAAGCATCTAGATCACGTCTCAAGGCCCATGGTGCAAGACCATCAATATGAGTAGCCTCTCGAGTACTAGACGACTCTCCTATCTCACGTCTACGAGTAGCAATACCATCAGTACCGTCAGGTGTATCGTCATCCTCATCCTCCTCTGATTCAGAATCAGATTTAGACGATTCAGACATTTCATCCCTAGGTAACTCATCCTCAGAATCAGACAAACAAACTGGTGGGGGCAAAGGCTCGCCCTCTGGAACATCATATGGATAAATAAGCTCGGCTTCCTCATCGTCATCGACCTCAACATCTATACCTACGTCCTCCTCGACATCCTCGTCGTCAATCTCATCATCTAACTCATCTAACCCAATCTCATCATCATTCTCAATATCAGCATTCTCAATCTCCACATTCTCAATCTCCACATTCTCATTATCCACATTCTCAATATCCACATTCTCAATATCATTCTCTACTAAGTAAACCTGAGGGGCAATCTGATCTCCTAGTCCTAACTCGGGCTCGGGATCCTCAAATGGTTCCTCCTCATCATCAATATCAAAATCTACTAAGTCTAAATAAGGATCATCTTCTATATTAGGTTCGGGAATAGCATGGTTTTCTACAGGAATATTAGGGTCAGCCATGACAATCTGCATTTATATATATTTATCTCGTATTAGGATAACATACTAGTTAAACAATTACATAATGAAATCACGATATAAACATATATATAAATTAAATTATATATATCAAAATATATATCTTCTCAATAGGGCTTGTTGGTAATGTCGGAGATCTCTGGCACCGTTATAGTCAAAATATTTTTCAAATATTTTCTCAAATGTTCATTGTCAAAAGATTTTGAAAAGTTTTGTTCAAAACCTTGGTTTTTAAAATCCTTTGTTCTCTATAACGAGAGCTCTGGTACCAAACTGTAACACTCTCATTTTTCGTATCGGTACAGCAGAAGGGTCTTTCAGAGTGTTACGGGATAGCACAATAACTCCAATCATAGACAACACATAAAAATGGTTGTACAAGGTTTAACAAACATTCATTCGATAAAAAGTTTCAAAAGCGTACAACAGGTCCCAAATTATACAGGTCATTTAGTTTACAAAACATAGATCGAATGAACATTTTTAATATTAAGTGTGGGCCATCAGAGTCGATCTCCATCTGGATTACCTTCAAGCACCTGAGATAAAAACATGCAAAAATCATATCAGCGAATGCCGAGTGAATTCATAGAGTTTAATGAAAACCGTTATATAAAACAATCATTTACATTCATTTAAAATCAGAACACAAGTATAATATCGGAAGTAAGTCCACATATTGCTAGTCAGGCAATATATAAATCAAGCATACATCTGAAACCGTCCATGAGATCGTAGTCTCTATATTACCATGATAGGTAATATATTCATCGTAATAGCGTCGTTATCGTTTATTATTTATGTCTTATATTGTATTAGGATACATGGTATCTGAATTAAGTTACGTTTTATCTGAATTAGGATTATTATTAGCCGCATGACATTGTTACCTTACTGTGAAAACAGCGGGCCGCGAACCCGACAAACAGTTTGCCCATCTAAGTTAGCGTGTCATCACAAAAATCACGTTATGGAATCTTCTCATACATAAATTCGCTTACCAATCAATGTGGTACAACGGGGATCAACCGTCAAGGCGCGAACTGGGGTGATCGTCCCCAAATAGTACTATCAAATGCATAAGCGTCTACCAAATCCCGGTAGTTCACAATTCATGCTAATGGGACTTTAAGTGACATAACCTAACTACTAATAATCCTTTTAGTCTCGAATATAGGGTCATAGCATCATTCGGGTCCATATCATTTAGCATACAATCGGGACTACTTGTGTTCTATTTTTATAAAAATCTAGCATGTTATCTCCCTCGCGGGTTTACAAATCATTTTATAAAAACATTTAAAAGAGTGCGAGGCTATGAACTCACGTTGTTAATGAAAGGCGGATTATCGGCTACGGGCGTGCTTCGGTCACGGAAACCTATATAAATAATAATCGGTCTTAGACTCGGTCCAATGACTTTTATCAAAATAATAATATACATATGATGATTTTGTACATATGATGATGATCAAGTGGGTTTATACATCCTTGTTTACTCATTTTAGCGTTTATGTTTTGGTAACGTCTTACTAGTTTGCTAGTTTTACCTATTTTCACGTTTTAAGTCCATTAATTCTTTTATAAGTTCTTTTACTTGTTTTAATCCATTTTATACCTATATTATCAGTATATATACTTTTCATATTGGGCCCAAATGGGTTAAGCCCAAATAATTCTTTTTTTACAAGTATTTATCTTATTAAGTCTAATTATTAGTCCAATAGGTTTAGTTAGCTCGTAAATGTCCGTAATTCTTATAGTTCGGGTTTTATCGGTTTTTACTTGTCTTAGTTATCTATACATCAGTATATGACTTTTATAAACTTTACATTAGACGGGTTTGGTCGTCTAAGTTTTTTTTGGCGAAAAACGTTAATTTTACGGCGATAGCCGAAAAAGTCGTAAAAATCAAGTTTATAGTTTTTATTACTTATAAATATTATTTTACCACCATTTATATAATTTACCCATTTAATTAACCTTTTATACATTTATATAAATAAGTTTTATAAGTTAGTGGGTTTATATTTTTACATTTTATAAATTATAATGTGAGTGCTTATATAATAATAATAAACATTATTTCCAAAATCTGATTTTTAACTTCATGTTTACCATTTTTACCATATCTAGAGTTCTATAATGACTTAGAAGCTCATTTTTGGATGACAAGTTCTTCATAATATGTGCTACATATAACTTAGTTATAGCTACTGCCCATCTTTAGTTTAAGTTGCCTTAACAGTCCCTACAAAACTGCTTATTCAGATTACATCACCTAACTTGTTTTGATCATATCTCACTCATTATTTTGATTCCATTGCATGGCCAACTCTCACATGTGTATAACATCATCTACTTACTGTAAATGGATCAAACCATGCAATTTTATAAGTTCATCTTTTAGTTATCTACTGTTTTTATACAGCCAACTAAATAGTCAAGATTTTAGCTTCATTTCTTATAGTTATCATCATTTTTAAGCATATTTATCAACACTTGATCCCCACACAACATTTTTATCATCATATATACATCATATACATATACAAAATGAAAGAAAATACATTTGTTCTTTACAAAATAATAAGAGAAAAATGTAGAGGATGATCTTCTTTACCAATCCAAGTGGATTTCTTGTTTTAGGAAGACAAGAACTTGATGAACACAACAAGTATCTCCAAGACCATCAAATATAAAGAACATAGGTTGGAAAATCAGCCCTAGGACACAAGCAAATCACCTCCAAAGATGTTAATATGGCCACCAAATGATCAAGGCTTCAAGAGAACACCTTAATAGGACTAGTAAACATGTGGTTTATGGCTAGAAAAGATCAAGGATGGTCTTTGTTGGCTTATTTGGGACGGCACAAGGGAGGAGTTGAGAGAGTTTTTAGAGTGGATTGCATGTAAGAAATGGTGTAAGTGAAACAAGTAGCTAGTTTTGTGGTAAAGTGGTAAAGGTTAGCTTAATGTGTAAGCATTTGCTTACACTTGTTGTAAGTTAGCTAACTTGATGCCACATTAGTGTTGTGGTGTCAAGTGTAGCCGTCCCATATTGCTAGTGGGGTGGGACAAAGTGTTTTGTCCCATCTCACTAGTTTACGGGTATTTCTCGATTCTAGTTTTCTCGATTTGCGTGCCCTCGGGTCGTTTTACGAAAAACGTTTTTATAAATTATGAATCACCGTCACAAAACGAATCCAATAAAAATTGTCTCATCAAAAACGGAGTTCAAAAACGTAAATACGTAATCCTAAGGTTTCTGGTTTAGTCGTAAAAGACGCCAAATTATGCACGTAAGCCCAAATTTAAATCCGTAAATTGTGAGTTCGTCAACCAACACAAAAATAAGTTTCAAAATATTATACGAGAAAATATTTCACTACCTGAAAATGTTAGATTTGTCACATAAAATGTTTCTCATGATTTAGTGGCATAAATTTTTTTAATTTTTTTATGTCCCCGCATAAGTTAATATGTTTTATGTCAAGTATGTTTTCATACGGTCATGGTTAACTTCAGTTTCACGGTGATTATGTTATATAACTTCAGTTTCATCCCTCATGTTAAGTTGTGTCATGTTTCTCCATGATAATTCCGTCTTCATGTTGATTACGTTTTACGTCTCTTTGTTATTTATGCTTTCATGCAAGACATTGTTGGATTTCATTGAATCCTTCTTCCATGATAGTCATGGTTGGTTTTCATTGATCATGCTTTCAGGCAAATCATCTTGAATTTTGTGTAACCACACTTTAACGTTTCTCTAAGCAAACAGAATGAGGTATACACTAGCATTGCCAGGTTATCATGATGGTTTTTCTAACCGTTTGACCGATTATAGTTCCTTTAAAATCATGACAAATGATCGACCCCATACCGATCATTTCATGTGCATTCCATGTGTGCTCCATGTACCGTATTTCATGTGTATTACACGTACCTTAATCCATGTGTATTTCATTTGCAATACTTCACGAGTATTCGCTAGTCAATTCTAAATCATGTCAGGCGTATTTTCAATTGGTGATATTCTACAAGATTGCTGATGCCGCTCATAACTTGGAGATGTTACTAAAGGTTGATGCTGCTGACGTTCGGAGACGCTACAAGATGCGGATGCTATTCACAACCTGGAGATCCTACAAGACGAAGACAAAGGCGTTAGAGCAAAGCAATTGACGAGAAGATGCTTCACCATCAGATGATTTTCATCAATCATTGTCCCTAATTCTTAGTTACATGTCACACGTCATTCGGTTGTCGTTTCAGTCATATGAGTGCAAACCAGTACCAGCCGGCCACTCAGCTGAATAGTTACATGAATCACAGTCATGAGAATGACCTTCATGGAACTGAAAGACAAGACGATAATAACAACTACTATGACAACAACTAACCTAGCAATCTCAACCGAAGCTCCGGCCACGGACATGATCAGAAATACAAAGGATCAGTGGTCCAATCGATCCACCAATTTTGGCATAATAACCTAATATTTGTAGTCTTAATTGTTTCATATCTCAAGACACATGTCAAGACATCAGCCAAGATACATGTCTCACGTCTACTTTTTGAAGACACATGTCAAGACACCAGTCAAGACACATGTCATGCTTACATTTCCCAAGACACGAGTCAAGACACATGACTTACGTCTAATTATGGAACATTTAAAAGCAATTTAGGGTACCCTCCAAAGGGTATATCCATTTTGTTGTGCCATGTATTAATCAGGCCACAAGAATTTCAGTACCATCACCGGTGTATCAGTAAGGTCAGTCACGTTCGCTAGATGACACTTTCCTTTCTTGCACCTATATTTCATATGTTCATGACCATATCGGACGCCATTCGTATTCCCCATGTATAAGAAGGTTTTCTTCAGCCTAATGATAAGATCCCAACGGATAACGCATTACCTCAGACAGATGCGAGTTGAATTCAATCCTAATTATGGACTACAAACAGCACACCATGCTATGATTCATGATTTTGTACAGTAATGTTCAGGCTCCTGAATACATCCAGCATGTTTTTCCATCAGGAAAATCTGTACAAATGATCTATGCTTTACAAGCAGGTGCTTTGTTAGCCATGACTGCTAAAATTTTTAGCTGTCAGTTAAGACATTACGCATAACCAGAGAGTACTCCAAAATCTTCCCATACATTCCAGAAGGAGCTTCATGGAGAAGGACGGTAACATGAGATTATGTGTTGACCACCATCGATGTAAACAAATCACCATTCATAACCGTTATTCTCTTCCACGTATTGACAACATGTCTAATCAGCTTTAAGGTGTTAAACACTCTTCTAAGATAGGATTCATGAGCATGCTACCAACAGTGACGAGTGAAAGAGCAGGATATTTCCATGACTGTGTGGAAACCATAAATCACGGATCGATTAAGCTTAATAGGATAATCAACGTTCATATGATAAACATAGCGGAATTAGAACATTGATTATGAACAAGGTGTTTCTTTTCCAACGATTACTTTTATTAAACTTCAAACGATTACAAGTAACAAAGCCTAGACGTGTTTACAAGAACACACACGTCTAGAACACACGACACACGCTTTATGACTACATTGTGAATTATGAGATGAATAAAACCTACGGTCATTGTATTATATATATACTAGAATACAAGACTTTTCTTACAAGAAAACTTTAATTACATCAGAAGTCCCTCCATCTTTTGCTAATAAGTCCTCCTTGTTGTATGAAAGGACTCCATATTCTTGCAAAGCTTGATATTTGCATATAAGTCCTTCTTGTTTCATTATACTTGTTTTGTCTCATCAAATTAATTCCCAACAATCTTCCCCTATTTGATGATGACAAAAATAATCTTCAAATCTTGATCTTCCACGAATGAAACAAGCTTCCCCTTAAAGTAAGATTTCTTGTCAAACATATCACCACATAAAATTAAGTTGCGTACCTTGATCTTTGAATCTTCTTCCCCTTTTTGTCACATCCAATAGGGGTCTTCTAAAGATAAACAACTAATAAACGCTTCCTCTTAAGTGGTGCATGTAAATGAATCACGAACCATGTAGACTCTAATTGTAGATTACGAATGAAGAAAAACGAATATAACCTATTTGTTGAAGAAGTGGAATCTCCCAAGCTTGTACCTTATATATTGCACTATCCATGTGATGTTGAACTTATATAATGCAGGAAACTATAAGCAGACCTCGATCTCTTGTCAAAATCCTCATCCTTTTGTGAGACACTGAGCACGATAATGTAACTCCTTCAAGTGATAGCAAGGTATCTAGTTGCTAGATATGACAAATCTTCGTCACCATTCATGTAAGCACGAAGAAGTTATCTCAAAAGAGAGGCAAGAATCTTTTGAGATATGATAAAATACAAACCTGCGAAAAACAACTCCAACACCAAAGAAGCAATAATCAATCGTCTTCATCGAAACCTCCAATTTGAAATGAAAATCATCTAAGTACAATATCATCCTCTTCTTTTATGCAACTGCTGCCTCTGTCGGCGTTCTGCTTCTAATCTAAGTCGGTACGTAACCGCAAGGTTAGCCTTGTCACATAATCAAATAAAACGTCATTGCACCAAACACAATCTTTAAAAACGAGCCATAAAATTTTAAATTGTCAGTTCTGTCCGAGATCCATTGTCATCCAATATATCTTCTGTATGCATTGTCAGATATCAGACAATACGTGTCAGCGCTTAAAAACAATATATCGGACAACATGCTGTCAGCGTTTAATTTACCAAGTATCAGCGTTAATGCTGTCAGCGGGTATTTTACAAATGTCAACGGCTTGGTATATCCACTGTGTATAGCATACCACTTTTCTTTTCTTCGTTTACTTTTACCACATCAATGTTCTGGATCACATATAAATAAGAAACAATATACGTCCAAAAATATACCTGCATGTTTCCTTTTGTACAGCTGCTCACGTCAATCCTATTTTCTTTTTCCTTGTAGCAGGTCACGAGACATAATATCCTTCTTAGAATATCTTCACGTGATATTTTCTTTTAATCACAAATCTTCCATATCCACAAAATAGGAAACTAAATATAATCTCTACAAAGTAGAGTTTACCATACGTTTTTGTTTCTCTAAAATAGGAATTCTTCTTTTAAACTAACATATCGCATATTCTTGAAGACTTGATCAAAACAGCCACAAATCATAGCAAAATATAGATCTTATCTCAGAAAGTAATTCATACCTCGAATATTGTATTATACAATACCTTATTCACCATAAAACCGCTGCTGCTATGATAAAGATGTGACATATAGTGAGCATTTTACATGTCTGTCCAGACAGTACTATCTTTCGTCAGACTCCAAGACGTCATATTCTGAGCAGTTCTTTTACTTATTCAACACACATTGCTATCTCTGTTTACACGAAGCCAATAAAGTCATGGTATCCTTGGGACCACATCTTATTCTTACTTTTGGCTTGAATATGTCACGAACATAGACAAAGTCACAATGTAACCAAAAGCAAAAGATATTTATGTCTGCACTTGAATACCCACGTGATATACTTTGAACATATGTATACACAATACTTCAAACGTCCCAATCCTACATGGATCTTCTTGTCATCTTTTCTTGAATAAACAACTACCTCACGTGAAGAATTATTCTAACAATTCGAACCATAATAACACAAAAACTATAAAGCCATTACGTGTAACAGAAACTTTACCTTTTCTTGACACTTATGTCACGTCACAATCAAACACGCTTTATCAGAATAGGCGCAGCCAATATATAACACAAACATCGATCTCCTTGTACTTTATCAATTTCTGCACGCTGACCACAATTGTTTGAAAACAGAGCATCACGTGAATGCTACTACCCATAGCACTTTTCGTTTCTTCTTTAACAATATTAGCATGTGACGAGCAGCCAAACCACTTGCACCTTCACTTTTCTTTTCTTCCTTGAAACTCACGCGCATAGTACTTTATCTGAGTACTTCCATGGTAGAGATATAATAATAACAAGGAGCATAATCATCTCTAAACGAATCATACCAGAAAAACTTCCAACATCAGCAGATCTAGGGTTTTAGCACACAAACCCTAATTCCAATCACATCATAACCTTCAAACAATTCACAACATATTAGGGTTTATACTCAAAACCCTAAAGCAAAAATCCTTTATTAAATCACAGCCTCGATCATCTTCAGCTACGTATTTAGGGTTCAGAAATAAAGGAACCTTTCATAAAAGTCTTCACAGCAACAAGAATCATCATTCTAAGGTTTATAAAGGAAACCCTAAAAATCATATCTTTAGCGACACTAATTCTTTTGCAAATCTGTCACAGATCTTGCAAACTGTTGCTAATCTGTCACTAAAACTGTCACGAATTTTGGACAGCGGCTTCACAGCAACGAACACGAACATAACACCTTGTATCTCCTAGATCGAGAGCCACCTGCTCTGATACCAATTGTGGAAACCATAAATCACGGATCGATTAAGCTTACTAGGATAATCAACGTTCATATGATAAACATAGCGGAATTAGAACATTGATTATGAACAAGGTGTTTCTTTTTCAACGATTACTTGTATTAAACTTCAAACGATTACAAGTAACAAAGCCTGGAGGTATTTACAAGAACACACACGTCTAGAACACACGACACACGCTTTATGACTACATTGTGAATTATGAGATGAATAAAACCTACGGTCATTGTATTTTATATATACTAGAATACAAGACTTTTCTTACAAGAAAACTTTAATTACATCAGAAGTCCCTCCATCTTTTGCTAATAAGTCCTCCTTGTTGTATGAAAGGACTCCATATTCTTGTAAAGCTTGATATTTGCATATAAGTCCTTCTTGTTTCATTATACTTGTTTTGTCTCATCAAATTAATTCCCAACAGACTGCTATTCGTGCACGACTCGATCATGCTAGATTTATGATTTTGAATTAGTCTCATCAATGCTCCAGCAGCATTATAAGAATGAGTTTCCATGAATTCATGAGCAAATTCATTAGTTTCTTCATTGAGAATAACTTAATTTTCTCTAAGTCTAGGGAAGAATAGGAAGACCATATCTGCACTATGTTGCAAATTCTATGACAAGAGAAATTTCACCCTAAAATTTTCCATTCTAAATTTTGGTTGATTACAGTGACACGCTGAATCACGTGTATTCTCATGGTTAACCTTACCATGACTCAGCTTATGCATAAAATAAAGAACCCTAAACTACGTTGGGTGTTCCAAGAAAATCCTACGCTAAGAGAAGTCTAATTTCGGAGACTTATAGTTTCGCAAATTTCTACGTATCAAGTTTCTACGAAGCAAGATAAAGTTACGTTCATATCTAAGTACCTGACATACCAACATGCTAAGATAGAACACCAACTGACTAGGATGTTTTCCATCAACATAATTGTGAATAGAAATGGTACAAGATCCCCACGGACTTTGGTTACCAGATTAACACAAACTTAGAAGAAACAAGATGCTATCTGGGCTATTACCAACAAGTTTGATCAAGTCTGCAGAATCCATACATCTGTACGGATTTTAGAACCAACAAATTGATCGGACACATTCCAACCAAGGCTCATCCGATCACTTGGTAATCCGTCAGCTATCGGGTCAGACAAAGGTTCGCATTATGCTCCTTATTTACGTCCACGTCCTTGTTCTAATTTCACGATTTGCTTTCACGCTCACGTTCATGACACTATTCACGTTCATGATCGTATCTTAGCTTACGATTTTACGTTCATCTTCGTTCAAGGAAGTTTTGCAAGAACTTGAGAGACCATACTCAAACTTAGTGTAACTCCCTATCCTCAGATAGACATTTCACGTCACAATCCACGTCTCACCTAATGGCATTTGGCGATACCGCCGCCGTATTCCATGTTCACGATATGTTTCACATGTCATGTTCCTTCAACGTTCCTCCTATCACGTTCACGATATGTTACACGTATCATGGATCACAGTATGTTTGCGCATACTACACTCACCATATCTCCACGTATCACGTTCAAAATTTTTCACGTATCACGTTCAAAAATTTTCACGTACTACGTTTCAATATGTCTCGCACATTGTTGCTAATTATCAGTTAAGTTCGATTGTTTTGCACCATAACGTTTCAGTATCCTTGCACTTTGATTCTTTTTCCCTCGATCAAATTCAGGGGATCTATCTTACGTAGATGAAAATGAACTTTGCGTGTATTCAAGTCAAGGTCAGGAGGACCAAGATTATCATTGTGTCAAGATCTTGTGAAGGAACCGTTCCAGGAGGGAAGCTGTAACACCCCACTTGGATAAGTGGACCGTTACGTGTATTTATGGCGTGTCATCAAAGTATAAGGTAAATGTCCTAAAACATTAACTGACCATAAAGGAATACCGGAATCAAACATCGGTAATCCAAACATAAGCCCAAAACATGAAAAATAAAATACTGAAGGAAAGGACTAAACAATGTCCAAATAAGCAGAATAATGTAAGAAATGCATAAAGTAAGAAGTCTGGATAGCTTCCATCCAAATGCGCATGCTCTCAGAATCCTAAGAACGTCCTGGTGTACCTGCCGTTAGAACATGAAAGGAACTACGGCTGAGCATAACGCTCAGTGAACGGATATAAAGCATGATAAGAATATACTGAATGAAACAGGCGATAGAATACTGAAGCTGTAAGACTGATATGTAACATGTGGTAGAACTTTGCATAAAATCTGAGCAACCTGGTTCATATATACTGATACTGAAATATAACTATTAATTCGGAAAACATGCATTTACTGAATTTTATTTGCCAGAGCTTATATAGGTCACGTGCTGTAACAACCGTGCATGAATAACTGGAGGGGTGACCTCGTCATGCTGTAGAGGGGTGACCTCTAAATAACTGTGCTGGGTGGAGGGATCAGCTCCAATGTGAAGGATGTAGAGCACACACCACATTCACCCTGATAACTTGTAACACATATAAGCCTAGGATGCATCCATACGCCCCACTAAAAATACTGATAAAATGGCCAAGCTGAGCTGAGTGGGACGATGCAGGATATCACTCTCCTGCATGTGAGTCACGACACCGGTGCCTCTAGTGCCGTGGTTACGGTACCTCCGTAACTAGTACATAAACTGGTCGTGCTTGTATATAATGCTCAGGCAATCTATTTAGTTATTAACATGATTACTGATAAACTTAAACATATACTGGGGAAAACATTTGGCTGCAGACGGGAAATCCTAATCATGCATAGGAAAGGAAGTCCTTACTGAAAGGACGGAAAATCCGTACCTCAAGTCTAGTGAATGAACGGAAGAAAGAATCCTACTTCTGGATCATTAACGCTACATGAATACACACGTGTATAAGTATCGAATCACTGAATACGTACTGGGTTTAAGCATTAATACGTGTTTATCTTATATTCTGATTAATCTGATTAAGTATACCTGGTATTTCATGTATTATTATGCTTACTGAGCAATATTAAGTAACTTTCCAAAAATAGCAGGCTTCCAACATAGAAAGTTACCAAAAATAGAATTTCTGCTTAATATAGAAAAGTTCTAAAAATAGAAAGTTTCCATAAATAGATATAAGCTGGTTAAATAAGCTAAAATAAGCTTAAGTGTTTACTGCTTAATATTCTAAGTCATAATGATATAATGTATAGTTTACTAATAATTACATGACATTTAAATAACTATAGGTTAAAGGTATTTAATTAAATATAATGTGATTTAATTAAATAAAGATACCATGCACTCGTAATAATAAGTCGGGTTTTTATTAATTTTATTTAACTTGAAAATAATATACATGTTACGGCTAATTACTTGTAAAGATGAAAACCCGTAACCATGTATTATATAACAAAAGCATCGAAACCTAACCCGTGTCTTATTAATTATGTGTGTCGTAAACCGTATTAGTGAATACCGTGAACCGGACCATATAATTTAGTAATTCTCGTCAAAATAAAATTATACTTACGTCATGTATAAAATTAATTTAACTAATATGTTTATAATAAATCTAGTTAAATCAAGTAAAGTACATGTTTTACTTATTCAGCCAAACACCCCCTTAAAACTGTCCATTAAACTGATAGCCAAACACACCCTTAAATCCACTTAAAACCCACTGCCAAACGCACCCATAACTGCCAGTTTTCCCACTGGCAGTTACATGTTTCCCCTGTCTGTGGTCCGTTTCCACTGCTTGTTATAATTTTCCCACCGAGACCTAGATGGTCTCGGTTCCCACTGTTAGAACAAACTTTTTCCCCCTACTTGTTCTCTGTTTCCCCCGTTAGCGCAAACCCAACCCAACCCTAATTAGATTGCGGCTGGTGGAGAAAATACCACCGAGACTTAGATGGGTCTCGGCTTGTGTGTTTTTCAAACCCAGCATCTAAACAAAAACGAAACCCCTTTCACTTATGGTTATATGAACGTGTTTTTAAACACCTTAAAAAGGATCAGATTAAAGATCAAATATAAAGAACTTAGACAATGAATTAGGGTTTACCTTGTTTTAGGGTTTAAGATAACAACAATTGTATTCCTTGATTTCTGGATTAAACACACGATCTATCTTCTTGTTTCCTTGGTTTGGGTCGCGGCAGGGAAGAAGAGAACACAAAAGAAAAAAAATGCGGCTGCTTTGATTTGGGTTTAGGGTTTCCTTATGTGTGTGTTTGTGTCGGCAGAGAAAAAAAAAAAGGAACCCCCGTCCTTTCTTTTGTTATACACGGCCAAGAAGAACAAAACACTTGGGCCTTGAGCCCAAGTCCCACTTCTTTTCGCATTTGTCTAAAACATCCCCACCAATAAACACGCACTCTTTTATATCGCGACGTGTTTTAATATACGTGTACGTGTTCGTGTTTCGTGTTTCGTGTTTCGATTTCTGAAAACGTAATACTCTTTTCTATAACCAAAGTAATACGTTCGATAGTATTTATTTTCCTGAATAATTAATTTGTAATATTTAAATAAAACTGAGCGTGTAATTTACTGTTAACGTTTAATTATTTCTGTAAAATAATTAATTCATCTGTAATATTTTCTGAGACTAAATACTTATTAACTGAGTAAACTGTAATATTTAGTATTTAAATAAACTGGAATTGCGTATTTAATTCTGCGTTTCTATCTCTGTCTAATAATTTATACTTATATAGTTTATTAAAATTAAACTGCGTATTTAAATATTCTGATTTTTAAATACGGGTTTTACAATTCTTCCCCTCTAAAAACAATAATTCGTCCCCGAATTAAAGATACGACTATACCGGGTTTTACAATTCTTCCCCTCTAAAAAGGAGAAATTCGTCCTCGAATTAAAGGTAATAAGCTGATGAAGTTATAAGAACTGAAAGAACACGTAGACTGAAAAGTCAGTTAAGCTGAAGGATAAATTGTCTTCTAATTAAGACATAATGCTGCTGATAGGTATAAACCTGACATGACTGAAATGATCATGTAACGTGACATGGCTGAAGAGAACATGGAACGTGACATGACTGAAAGAACATAACTGAATTTATTGAAGAAGATAATGAGAGGTCCAGATGGACTCCTCCGTTTCGAGTGGCCTCCCGCTCGAAACGATTCCTTCAAAGGTCTAACATAATAAATAAAATCTTGGTCCTGATGACCCTGTCCTGATGATGCTGAAAAGCTTCTGGTTCCATATTTAAGATGGATTTTCTGAATCTGATAGACTGAATAACTATAGCGTGTATGATACATGAAACGGTACGTATAATTATCCTGAAAAGATAACATTTATATCTCTGAGCAAGCTGTTGAGAATATATATCGGAACGAACTACGAGAACAATTGTGAACATGCTAAGTGAGCAATTGTGAACGTGGTTCATAATTATATGAGGAGCGCTGGCATGGAATTAGAATATGATAAGTGAATCCTACTGTGAACGTGATACTAGAAAATATCATGAACGTATGTTGACTGAGGAATGCATGTCAAATGATACGACCTGAGATGTGAAACGTCTGCCTGGTTATGGAATAGTTGTGCTAAACTTGAGTTTGGTCTCTCAAGCTTTCTGTAACCGTATACGGTAATAAACTGAGAAACGTGTATTGTGAAATGGCACACGAACTTGAACGTAAAAAAAATGTTATGAACACAAACGTGAGTTTAAATAAAGAGATAGCACAAAGATGAACCGAAACAGCATCATACTGCGAATGAGACGTAAACGTGAAAGTGAAAATAACCGCAAACTTAAAGTGGGCGTAAACATACACTTGATCGTGAACATGAATTCTGTTTGATATGATGGTTGATGGAATGCCTTGAATTCGTACGATTTACTGCTGAATTTTAAAATTTCCTGCAGATCTGCTACTACGTGATCCTTTCGGATGAAAGAGACGCGCAGGCTGATTACATGGTTGATGATAACTTAGATAAAATCATACTTTCTCTGAGTCTGTGGTAAACTGATAACAATCTCCATGGAGTCTTGTCTCTTTTCGGTCTAGAATTTCTACTTGTAGTAATAGCATGTCGGTGTTCTATCTTGAACCTGAGGTATGTCAGGCATTAGATATGAACATAGCTGCATCAATGTGCGATGGAATTTTTTTTTGGGACCCTCTGGTGGAAGTCTGGTTGGACAGCCATAGAAAAATTTTCTGGTGGAAACTGTCAGCAATTTCTGCGGTAGCCGTCAATTGAGTTCTAGAAGATTTGTACTTCGTTCACGGCGTCAGTCGGGACCATCAGGTGATGGCCTTCACCTTCGCAGCATTGTTTGAAATTTCTCTCTGCTAAGGTAGAATGGCTCAGAGATGCCACTTTGTTCAATTTGAATTCATATCTGGAAAGCTGTATATAAAATTTTCTCCTATCGAAGATTCTATACAACTGTGAGAAGATGATTCTCGTGTTCTTCTTTAAAATTTAGCAGACCAAAATTTGATCAATGAATACGCTGACGATTTTGTCTGAGAACCATAGAAAAATTTATTCATAAATTCCATAATATAGCTGGAGCATTAAGGAGTTTAGAAGTGTAAAATCAAAATTTTTAGAGTGGATATAATATGTGCAACAACGGTCTGAAGAACACCATGTTCTTCCCTCACCACTGATGGTGGCATGATCTTGAATTTTTCTGGAAGGATGTTTAAGACACCTCGTAGTAGGTTAATTAAACTTTCTATTCGTGGAGTGAATATCGATTAAGAATGGTGATCTGATAAATTTTCGATGGTGCGCTAGGGCGAATAAAGCCTAGTTTTGGTAACTCTTGCAGCAATTGCTGCAACTCTTTTAACGTAGTTTAAGCCCTGCAAATAAGAGTTTTGAAAACAGGTTCTGTTCTTGAGACAAGCTCGATGTTAAATTATGTCTCGTGGGTAGGAAGGAATTTCTGGAACACCTTCTGGAATGACATCTGGAAATTTTTAGGATAATCTGCTGATCATGAATTCGAGGAATTTTAGAAGTGAATTTATAACTGGTAGCTAAAAGTCTTCGTGGCTATGGACTGTTAAGTCACACGCTTGTAAAGTAGAAATAACTTGTACTGATTTTTCTGGCAGGAGATATAATGAGTACATTTGGGATTTAGTAAGACGGATCTTGTCGTTAACTGAAAGGAGAACCTCAATAAACATGGGTGGTACTGTGGAGTCTTTTCTGGCTGAGATACAGGGGATTACCTGATTTAAGATAAAGCTGACATAAGAATACGTGAAGTGAACATGGCGACCTCCACTGAGTGGGTTCGTCTGTAACCTCACATAAATATTTCCATGTGTTTAATCTGAATAATAATCTGGTGGTGGTGACTGAATTTTAATGATCTGATATATGCGTGGCATAATAGAATGAGTATACCCCTTTCTGAAAGATACCCTGAATTACCGAGGGTCTTGCTTGGAACATACTGGAATTAGTAGCTCGGACTCGTACTCTGAGAATATATTCGTATGACGTGTATCATGACTGGTGCCCTGATATGTGTCTTCCGAAATGGTACCTGAGATCTATGTCTTGACTGATGTCTTGGCACGTGTTTTAATAGATGAATATGAACAAGGCTGAAAATTTTGGTAACTGCTAGGATTGGCGGACCGGTTAGACTGCTGACCTCTGTATTTCTGGTCACGTCCGTTCTGGGATTCCGTTGGTACTGACTGATTAATTATGAGCACGGTGGTTGTCACTACTACTTTGTCTGTCAGTTTCCTGACGGTCGTTATCATGACCGTGATTCAGTAACTATTATGTTGAGTGGCCGGCTGGGTTCCGGTTCCCACTCTTCTGAATGAAAGTTAGCTGGGTGAAGTGTGACATCTAACTGAGAAGGTAAAAGTATGGAATGGAATAGTAGTGTCTAATGGTTGAAATTTATTCTTGTCAGACATTTCAAATTTAGAGTTTTTCGTCCTTGTTCTGTAGAGTCTTCATAGTATGATCGGCATCAGCATCTTGAGAAATCTCCAACGTATCAGCAGCATCAGCATTTGTGAGGTCTTCAAAGTGTTAGCGGCATCAACACCTGGCAAAATCTTCTACTCACGAGCGGCATCAGCATCTGGTAGAATATCGACAAGTGGAAACGCCCGCGATGATTAAGGAACAATCAGCAATATCCATGGAGTAGGGTACTTAGAGTACACCTGGATTACCGTACATGAAGTACAAAATGAATATTGCACATGCAGCATATCTGAGACACTGTACGTGGAGTACACGTGAAATACTGTACGTGGAGGATACCTGAGGCACTGTACATGAGGTACATATGGAATACTATACATGGCACTGGAGGAAATTTTATGGGATGATCGATACTGGTGTCAATTGTCTGACATGGTCAAAGAACTAACTTGATTTTAAACAGTAGTAATTTGAACTGAAACGATTAACATGATAGGCTGATAATTTCTGCGTAGACTTAATGCTGGTTGTATAGAGGCTGAAAAGTATGATATAATCGAAGTCCCAACCGTGGTCAGCATGAAGCATGATTAATGAAGGTCAGTCATGATTTATCATGGAAACGGGTTTTACTGAAGTTCTTGTGTATCTTAACATGAAAACATCATTATTTTGCTGAAAGCATAATCCTCGTAAGGAGACATGAAACTGAATCATAATGAAGACGACATCCGCGTAAGGGTATGAAAATTTGACTCTTATAAGGAACATAAAAAAAAATCAACTCAACTGAGGTGTAATATCAACTGATGTGGACAGCTATGGTTCAATCCACATAATTCAAAGAGGGAAACATATGACTAAGTATGGGTGATTCTGGTTCGATCCATACTTGTCAAAATTTCATAAAATGTCATGATATGAGCAAAGGTGAACAACTATGAATCGGTTCACAAAACAACCTTCGATTGAAAAGCATGAAATTTGACCTGAACAATGGTGAACGTTTATGGCTGGTACACCAAGTAATATTTGACTGAAAACATGAATCTGACATGAGTAAGGGTAAACGCCTATGGGTCGGTTTACCAATACAAAAATTCGAATGAAAATCACATGCGACTAAATATGGTCAGTCCTGTACCAACCTTTTTCTTAGTCAAAAACTTTAAGAAACTGATTGATAAATGAAGAAAACTGACTGATAAATGCATGAGAAACATGAAAGATAACAACGCCAAAATCTGGGAAGTTCCTGGTGACTACCCACTAGTCACAGGTCAAGTTTTAGAGCCTACAGGTCGAACCTTGTGCTGTGATACCATAATTGTAACACCCCACTTGGATAAGTGGACCGTTACGTGTATTTGTGGCGTGTCATCAAAGCATAAGGTAAATGTCCTAAAACATTAACTGACCATAAAGGAATACCGGAATCAAACATCGGTAATCCAAACATAAGCCCAAAACATGAAAAATAAAATACTGAAGGAAAGGACTAAACAATGTCCAAATAAGCATAATAATGTAAGAAATGCATAAAGTAAGAAGTCTGGATAGCTTCCATCCAAATGCACATGCTCTCAGAATCCTAAGAACGTCCTGGTGTACCTGCCGTTAGAACATGAAAGGAACTACGGCTGAGCATAACGCTCAGTGAACGGATATAAAGCATGATAAGAATATACTGAATGAAACAGGCGATAGAATACTGAAGCTGTAAGACTGATATGTAACATGTGGTAGAACTCTGCATAAAATCTGAGCAACCTGGTTCATATATACTGATACTGAAATATAACTATTAATTCGGAAAACATGCATTTACTGAATTTTATTTGCAGAGCTTATATAGGTCACGTGCTGTAACAACCGTGCATGAATAACTGGAGGGGTGACCTCGTCATGCTGTAGAGGGGTGACCTCTAAATAACTGTGCTGGGTGGAGGGATCAGCTCCAATGTGAAGGATGTAGAGCACACACCACATTCACCCTGATAACTTGTAACACATATAAGCCTAGGATGCATCCATACGCCCCACTAAAAATACTGATAAAATGGCCAAGCTGAGCTGAGTGGGACGATGCAGGATATCAATCTCCTGCATGTGAGTCACGACACCGGTGCCTCTAGTGCCGTGGTTACGGTACCTCCGTAACTAGTACATAAACTGGTCGTGCTTGTATATAATGCTCATGCAATCTATTTAGTTATTAACATGATTACTGATAAACTTAAACATATACTGGGGAAAACATTTGGCTGCAGACGGGAGATCCTAATCATGCATAGAAAAGGAAGTCCTTACTGAAAGGACGGAAAATCCGTACCTCAAGTCTAGTGAATGAACGGAAGAAAGAATCCTACTTCTGGATCATTAACGCTACATGAATACACACATGTATAAGTATCGAATCACTGAATACGTACTGGGTTTAAGCATTAATACGTGTTTATCTTATATTCTGATTAATCTAATTAAGTATACCTGGTATTTCATGTATTATTATGCTTACTGAGCAATATTAAGTAACTTTCCAAAAATAGCAGGCTTCCAACATAGAAAGTTACCAAAAATAGAATTTCTGCTTAATATAGAAAAGTTCTAAAAATAGAAAGTTTCCATAAATAGATATAAGCTGGTTAAATAAGCTAAAATAAGCTTAAGTGTTTACTGCTTAATATTCTAAGTCATAATGATATAATGTATAGTTTACTAATAATTACATGACATTTAAATAACTATAGGTTAAAGGTATTTAATTAAATATAATGTGATTTAATTAAATAAAGATACCATGCACTCGTAATAATAAGTCGGGTTTTTATTAATTTTATTTACCTTGAAAATAATATACATGTTACGGCTAATTACTTGTAAAGATGAAAACCCGTAACCATGTATTATATAACAAAAGCATCGAAACCTAACCCGTGTCTTATTAATTATGTGTGTCGTGAACCGTATTAGTGAATACCGTGAACCGGACCATATAATTCAGTAATTCTCGTCAAAATAAAATTATACTTACGTCATGTATAAAATTAATTTAACTAATATGTTTATAATAAATCTAGTTAAATCAAGTAAAGTACATGTTTTACTTATTCAGCCAAACACCCCCTTAAAACTGTCCATTAAACTAATAGCCAAACACACCCTTAAATCCACTTAAAACCCACTGCCAAACGCACCCATAACTGCCAGTTTTCCCACTGGCAGTTACATGTTTCCCCTGTCTGTGGTCCGTTTCCACTGCTTGTTATAATTTTCCCACCGAGACCTAGATGGTCTCGGTTCCCACTGTTAGAACAAACTTTTTCCCCCTGCTTGTTCTCTGTTTCCCCCGTTAGCGCAAACCCAACCAAACCCTAATTAGATTGCGGCTGGTGGAGAAAATACCACCGAGACTTAGATGGGTCTCGGGGCTTGTGTGTTTTTCGAACCCAGCATCTAAACAAAAACGAAACCCCTTTCACTTATGGTTATATGAACGTGTTTTTAAACACCTTAAAAAGGATCAGATTAAAGATCAAATAAAAAGAACTTAGACAATGAATTAGGGTTTACCTTGTTTTAGGGTATAAGATAACAACAATTGTATTCCTTGATTTCTGGATTAAACACACGATCTATCTTCTTGTTTCCTTGGTTTGGGTCGCGGCAGGGAAGAAGAGAACACAAAAGAAAAAAAAATGCGGCTGCTTTGATTTGGGTTTAGGGTTTCCTTATGTGTGTGTTTGTGTCGGCAGAGAAAAAAAACAAAAGGAACCCCCGTCCTTTCTTTTGTTATACACGGCCAAGAAGAACAAAACACTTGGGCCTTGAGCCCAAGTCCCACTTCTTTTCGCATTTGTCTAAAACAGCCCCACCAATAAACACGCACTCTTTTATATCGCGACGTGTTTTAATATACGTGTACGTGTTCGTGTTTCGTGTTTCGTGTTTCGATTTCTGAAAACGTAATACTCTTTTCTATAACCAAAGTAATACGTTCGATAGTATTTATTTTCCTGAATAATTAATTTGTAATATTTAAATAAAACTGAGCGTGTAATTTACTGTTAACGTTTAATTATTTCTGTAAAATAATTAATTCATCTGTAATATTTTCTGAGACTAAATACTTATTAACTGAGTAAACTGTAATATTTAGTATTTAAATAAACTGGAATTGCGTATTTAATTCTGCGTTTCTATCTCTGTCTAATAATTTATACTTATATAGTTTATTAAAATTAAACTGCGTATTTAAATATTCTGATTTTTAAATACGGGTTTTACAGAAGCCACGTGGGAACGGATAAGTTCATCTGGACTTCTTATCCGTTTTTCTCTTATTGATTAGATATGTCTTTCAGTCACGTCACGTTCCATGTCCTTTCAAGACATGTCACGTTCCACGTTCCTTTCTACCATGTCATCTCCATGTCCTTCTATCTTTCATACCCTCTCAGTTGATTCAGGTATGTTCTCTTCAGTTTACTTTATCTATAATTCGGGGACGAATTATTATTTTTAGGGGAAAGAGTTGTAAAACTCGCATGCTTTTACCATGAATATTACTCTTACGATAGTACGTACATGATTAGAACTTTCCTTTTATAACATGTTTACGTTTCACGTACAAGAATTACAAGTATTACGTACGTGTTATAACACAATAAGTATTTATTACGTATGAACACACAATAATTATTCCAATAATAATTATAATCACAAACATACGAACATGAAATCATGAACGTAAATTAATCACGAGCTAATATTACGTATATATATATATATATATATATATATATATATATATATATATATATATATTAAGTCACGATCGATAACTATTAAATCATGTAAATTAATAACACGAGAACACTATTATTTTAGACACGAGAAAGGTTCGGTTTACCCTTAGGTGAGCCCCTACCCGCGGCTACAACAAGAACATGGGCCAAGCCCATGCAAATTTACTAACTAGGGAAAAATGAGGAAAACATGTTTCATATTTACAAAATTTAGAAAATAATTAAAACCCTAGTTCTTCTTTTGGTGCTCCTTGGCTGTCGGGTTTACATCACCACAAGGGGTGATTCGTTGGTGTTGATTTATTGCAAGGAATCGTGTGTGTTCATCCTTCTTGATTTCACGGAATCGGTATAAACCCTAACTCTTTTATTTTATGTTTTGATTTATTTAATCACATAAAATCATGAAGGTTTTTAATAAACTAATTAAAAACAAGTAATTAAACATGTTACTAATCATGGGGTTTAATCAATCATGGGTTTAGGGGTGTTTTGTTTGTGGCCGACGCCTAACCGAGCCCCAAAGGGGGTCTCGGCTTGGCTTACTTCGCACCACCGAGACCATATGGTCTCGGTTTAGTGGTGATGGTGCCACGGAAGCAGCAAGGCAAGGGAAAACCCCGGCCTAGGTCGGGGTATGGTGGTGATTTTGGGTCCGGTTCATGGGTTTTAAACACGGGTCCGGTTCACACATGTTTAGAATAAAAACACGGTCCGGTTCATGAGTTATTTTTCAAGGTTTATTATTTTTAAAAGTTATATTATTTTTTTACAAGATCTAAAATAAATTAATTAAAAGCATGAACATGATTAATTTGATTTACATGACTTAGGTTATTAATTTTATTATTAGTACATGAATTTTAACCTAAGTATTTATCTTTTAATTAGACTATATAATTAATTAATTATTAAAACCATGACTTATAATTAATTAATTTACATGACTTAGATTATATTATTTATAGATAATAATACATGTTTTAACCTAAGTATTTATTTTACTTTATTTAATTAAATCATGTTATATTTAATTAAATACTTTAACCTATAGTTTATTTAATTCATATGACATAATTAATAAACTATACTATATAATAACATGACTTAGAATAATAATCAATAAACACTTAAGCTTATATAATTAGCTTAATTATCCGGCTTATATCTAATTATGGAAACTTTCTATTTTTAGAAACTTATTTATTTAAGGCAGCTAATCTATTTATGGAAACTTTCTATTTTTAGAAACTTATCTATTTTAAGCAGTAATTCTATTTTTGGAAACTTTCTATTTTTGGAAACTTTCCATTTTTGGGAACTTTCTATTTTTGGTAACTTTCTATTTTTGGAAACTTTCTATTTTAGGAAACCTGCTATTTTTAGAATGTTACTTATTATTACACAACAAGTATAATAATACATGAAATGCAAGTAATACTTAATCAGAATAGGCATAATATATGATAAACACAGTATAAAGCTTAAATCAATAAAACATGACATGAACATATAAAACAAGCTAAGACATGATATAAAACCAGTTACGTACTCAGTAATCAGATACTTATACATGTATGTATTTATGTAGCATTAGTGATACCGAAGTAGGACTCTCTTCCGTTCGTCTTCTTCGTTCACTGGACATAAGGTACGGATTCTCCGTCCTTTCAGTATGGACATTCTTTCTTTATTATGATTTCCCCATATGCATCCAACTGTTTTCCCATTATATGTTTTATATGTTTTGATTGCTTATGTTTTATTAGAATACCTAAAGCCATATACATGCATGACCAGTTTTACCTAGTTATGGAGGTACCATAACCATAACACTAGAGGCACCAGTGTTATGACTTCACCACGGCGGAGTGATAGCTCGTGGCGTCCCTTTCAGCTTTTGGCCATTTATTATATTATCAGGTGGGGCGTATGCGTGCATCCTAGTTACATGTTTTCAGCAGATTATTTAGTGTGAATGTGGTGTGTGCCTTGCATCCTTCACAAGGAGCTGATCCCTCCTACCCAAACCAGTATATTAAATTAGAGGCAGCCCTCTAATTTTCATGACGAGGTCACCCCTCCAAGTATTCATGCACGTTGATATCTCATGACCTATATTGGCTAATGGTTAACATGTTAAATAGTTTACATAAAATAAACATAAGGCTTTTCAAACTATAAAACCGGTTTTATGAACATGTTCCAGGTTTTTCCAGGACTTATACATTTCCGCTACTATTAAGTCTTTATTATGTTTCAGTCATGTATACTATGTCTATATCCGTGCACTGAGCGTTTTGCTCAGCCGTTACTTTCCTATCCATGTCCCAAAACGGTAGGTACCCAAGGACAGACTCGAGTATTTGGAGGACATGCATAGGATGGAAGCTGCCATAGACTTCTTCTCCTTTTTCCTTCATATACTTATGCTTGTGTAGTCTTGCATTCATTTCTTTTGCTTATTTATGTTTTGGGCTTATGTTTTGGAACCGATGTTTGATTCCGGTTTACCCTATGGTCATGTATGTTTTACTACATATTACCTTGCATGCTTTGATGACACGCCATAATTACGCGTAACGGTCCACTTATCAAAGTGGGGTGTTACAATCTATAATTCTGGTGTCATCACACTTAGCATAAGAAAAGACACGTCCCACTTTCTCTTTGCTCACATCATTGTAGTTCTCATTTACTTGAGCCTCGGTAGCAGTATCAGGATTAGGGACCTCTCTAAGAGGTTGTTCAACGAATTTCATCCTATCTTCATACTTCAGAGAAATTCTCAAGTTTTGATACCTATTACTGAATTTTGACCCAGTTAACTTCTCATCAGTGAGAATTGACCTTAGTGTAGGTTCCTTGTTTTGGGCAGCAACGATATACAAACAAAGTTCATAAAATATTTGTGACAATCCGTCAATTTACGATTGATATTTTATTCTCAAATATTATTTAAAAATATTATTTTAATGTTACAATATGAACTCACATATTTTTGGGAAGAAATTTGGATTTACGTCTTGAAGTAGCGTCGACTACGTTTAAACCGGAGGATTCAACGTTACGTGCCTACGTTTACATACACCGTCCTTGGTGACAGTCCGACATTTTAGAAAATAAATTTATCCATGAATATTATTTTGGAGTTTTAAATTTGTGTTGGTTCATAAACTCACAAATTTACGAGAAGAGATTAGGATTTACGATTTTATTTTAACGTCCTTTACGACTAAACCGGAAACCTTAGGATTACGTATTTACGTTTTCGAACTCCGTTTTTTGATGAAACAATTTTTATTGGATTCGTTTTATGACGTTGATTCATAATTTATAAAAACGTTTTTCGTAAAACGACCCGAGGGCACGCAAATCGAGGAAACTAGAATCGAGGAATACCCGTAAACTAGTGAGATGGGACAAAATACATTGTCCCACCCCACTAGCTTAAATGGGACGGCAACCTTGTGTACAACACACCAAATTGGTGGCAATTTTCTAAGTTAATAACTTACACATGTCCTTTGCTTACAACTTAAGCTTACCATCCAACAAAACCATCAACCTAAACCACTCTTCTCATTTTCATCCATGCAATACCACATACAAACTCTCTCTACTCTCTCAAAAGTGCCGTCCCTATCCTCCCCTTAAACACCCTCATTTGATCAAAATCAACCACAAATCTCATGTTATTCATATACACGTTGATGCCCTTTTGAAGCCCTATTTATTGCTACAAGTTATAACACCCAAGGAGGAGTTTCCATGAAGTGTTAGGGCTGATTTTCCACAAGGTGTCTATGAAGAATGGTGGTCTTGAAGATGGTCATGGTTCATCACAAGTTTCTCCATCAAAAACCATGTCCAAATCATAACCTACATCAACTTGGTGGTATAAAGATTGTCCTCCTCATCTTCTTGTTATTTTGATTATGTAAACATGTATTTTATTTCTTATTTTATATGTATATGATGATTATATGTTGATAAAAATGTTATGTGGGGATTTGTTGTTGATAAACATGATTAAAAAGGTGAAAAACCATATGAAACAAGGTTAAAATCTTGGTTAAATTTGATGGCTGTATAAAACAGTAAAGAGCCATATGGTAAACTGATAAAATGATGAAGTAGAATCCATTTACAGTAAGCTATATGTCTTGTACACATGTGAGAGTTGTCCATGCAATGTAATCAAAGTAATGAGTGAGATATGATCAAAACAAGTTTAGGGTATAAATCTGAGGTTACTGTTTTGGACGATTTTTAGAAAATACTTAAAGATGATTCAACAGTAGCTATAGAAGAGTTAAATGTAGCACATATCATGTAGTTTATGTGATAAAAATTTTAGCTTCTATCTCCATATAGAACTCAAGATATGGCAGTTTTGGTGAAAGTGAAGATAAAAATCAGATTTTTGGAAAATAAAGTATAATACTATTATATAAGCACTCAAAATTATATTGTATAAAATGTAAAGTTAAAACCCACTAACTCTTGGATTTTATTTATATAAATATGTACAATGATAAATAAGTGGACATTTTATAAAAATGATAACTTGTTATGTTTTATAAGTTATAAAAACTATAAACATGATTTTTACGACTTTTTCGGCTAATACCGTAAAAATTAACGTTTTTGTTAAATAAAACTTAGATGGTTGGACCCGTCTAATGTAAACTTTATAAAACTTATATACTGATATATAAACATGTATAACAAGCAAAAACCAATAAAACCCGAACTATATAACATACGGGCATTAACGAGCTAAGTAAACATAGTGGACTAATACTTGAGCTAATAATTGGACTAAATGAGATAAACACTCATAAAAAGAACTTATTGGGCTTAACCCATTTGGGCCCAACATGGAAATTATACATACTGATAAAATAAGTATAACAAGGATTAAAACAAGTTAAGAACTTATAATAGGCTTATTGAACCTAAAACACGTAAATAGGTAAAACGAGAAAACTAGTATAAAAGTTATCGACACATAACACAAAAATGAGTAAATGAGATATGTAAACACACTTGATCATCATATATATATAATCATCATATGTATACATAATTGTTATTTTTATAAAGTCATTGGACATGAGTCTAAGACCGAGTATTATTTGTCTAGGTTTCCGTGATTGAAGCACGTACCGTACGACCGAATTGCCGATAACCTGCCTTCCCACATCAACGTGAGTTCATAGCCTCGCACTCTTTTAAATGTTTTTATAAATGTTTTATAAACCCGCGAGGGAGATAACATGTTAGTTTTATAAAATAGGACACCATTTGTCCCGATTGTTTGTTTATTGATTTTGGACCCGAATGATTGAATGGCCCGATTGTATGACCCGATAAATGATTAATGGACCCGATAGATGAAATAAAATGGATTATTAAAGTTAGGTTATGTCACTAAAAGTCCCATTAGCATGAATTGTGAACTACCGGGAGTTGGTAGACGCTTATGCATTTAATAGTACTATTTGGGGGCGATCACCCCAGTTCGCGCCTTGACGGTTGATCCCCGTCGTGCCACATTGATTGGTAAGTGGATTTATGTATGAGAAGATTTCCATAGCGTGACCTTTGTGACGACACGCTACTTTAGATGGGCAAAATTGGTATCGGGTTAGCTACCCGTTGTTGGTTTAGTAAGGTAACAATGTCATGCGGCTTATAATAATCCAATCACCGAAATATTACTAGACGCTCCGAATTACGATGTATTGCCTGACTAGCAATACAGGGTCATACTATTGATATTATGTTTGTATTTTGGTTTTCATAACCATATTCATATAACGGTTTTTATTTGATTTTATACAACGTCATAAGACGTATTGTATGATGTTTTTACGACATTGGCTCGTACAATGATTTTTAAGGCAAATGCCTATATTATGATTTTGATAAAGATTTGTATAAAATGATTTTGGCTATTTTATGGCCTATTACAATGGTTTGTACAAAATGATTTTTGGTAATAATTTTATACCAAAGTTATATTGATGGAATTTATTAAACTCTATGAATTCACTCGGCGTTATCGCTGACCTTTTCTTTTAACATGTTTTATCTCAGGTACTTGAAGGTAATTCTCGGGAAGACGACAAGAATTCATGGCCCACACCTAAACTATATTTTCCATTCAAATACTTTGTAAATCTTTGTATGAAATGTAATGACTTGGGACCGATGTAACTTTGATATTTATGAATGGAAATGCTTTTATTATTAAACGACGCGATTTTTATGCGTTGTCTATGATGTGAGTAATGTGCTATCCCGTAACACCAACGAGTCTTCCGCTGTACTGAGTTGTATATATTTGGGGGTGTTACAGTTTGGTACCAGAGCTCTCGTTATAGAGAACGAAAGATTTTTAAAACCAAGGTTTTGAATAAAACATTTCAAAATCTTTTAACTATAAACATTTTTCTAAAAACGCCTAAAAATCTTTTGACTATAACGGTGCCGAAGAATTCCCAAGTTACCGACAAGGCCAGACTGAGAAGTGTTATTTTAATATATATATAACTTGGATTATATATATATATATATATATATATTTGATGTAATTTTTTTACATGATTGTTTGATGATTATTTTGATATTTATACGAGGTATTTATACGACGTAGATTGTCACAAGGAACCCTAAATTCCCTAGTAAATTAATCGAAGCTATTCTCGTAGGAATTCTAGCTATCCTAGATCTAAACCAAGTTGTGGATATTTATGATCCCAACAAATGATTGATATTCGTAGAAATGTAGATATTAGTTGATTGTGATATTGAAGAAGAATTGGTGAAATTTGATATCGATGTCATGACGATCTTTCCTTATAGAGTGGAGTTTGGCAAAACGTTACCACCAAGAAAGGTGTCATCTGATTCGTTGTCATCCAATTCTTAAATTGTAATCGAAAGGGTGAATGTTGCACTTGAGGCTGTCATTGGAACCATTACCCAAAAGCCTCATGGCACTAGTACCTTTCCGAGAAGTCTAGTTGAATGATCAAGTCATTTCATACTAGTGACTCATTTGATAAGTGTTGTTGTAAGAGATATACGATTGGAAATTAAGTGTTGATCATATTGAGCTTTCATTTCCTTTACAAGGCCGAAGAATAAGATTGAAAGTATTGGAGAATGAGGTAGGATATCGAATTGAGTATAAGTTGATTGAAACTTGAATGAAATAAAATTTAACTTGTATAAAATATGAGATTGTTAATAGAAGTCGTTAAGTTCTGTGACTGAATTATAAGGTTTTATTTGATTGTTGATCCGTGTTAAGGGTTGTTCCTAGGCCACTGTCCACTAACGAGGATGCCCAGTGTCCAAGAAATAAATTGAAGAAATCTTCTTCTGAATTGAGACCGATGGATCTTCCGGGACATGTGGAACACCTAATGACTCTTGTAGATTAGTATTCATTGTGGTATCTTTTAAAAATCCCTAACTTAACTGAGATATCAGTTGGTAGGATGAGTTTTGAGAATTGTATGACATAGTGACATGTAATGTGTTACGGTACAATTTTGACTTGTTTGTGATTAATGAAAAGACTACCTTTGATTGCTAAATCCTACATGTATCGATGTTATCTATCTTTTATTGCTTCATCCTAATGTTCGCATTAGTGATGCAACCATTGGACAAGTACTCATCTTGATTTGAGTTACGTTGTGAATTATTCTTTTGAGTGCCATCGAGATCATGAACTTCATGATTATTTGGCTAAGTTCATTTCCTATTAGATTGTAGTTAAATTCTTGGTGAACAAGCTTTCATCACTCTTTTGCAGATCACACATTGTTTTTATAAAGTTAAAACGGTGTCCTTTGAGAAAATTTAATTTTCATCACTATAAGGATTATTCAAAGTGATATTTATAAGTGATTGTTATCGAAACGAAGTTGTTTATAAAACACCTTGGAAAACCTAATTATTTCCATAACAAAGAAAATCTTTGTAAATTTATTTTTGATTCTTATTTAAGAATTAAGTACGAAAATGTTTTTATTATAAACATGATGATAAAATTTTGACGAACTGAGTATTGCATCGTTAATCTTGAAATTATATATAGTTGCGCGCCTACATACAATTTGGAATGGACTATGCATGACTGATTAGTAGTCACCATAAAACTAATGAATAAACACTACGTTTTCTTTGAAGATTGTGAAAGATTAAAATTTATGAGATCTGCAAGAAGTGAAAAATAAGGACATAATGTTAGGGACACCTACATATGTGCCTGTAGCATCTATTCTTCTGAGTCAAATTTACTCATCTGTGGAAATTGTCTTATTTGACAATTGACAATTCTTTCTTGTCTAATTCTCCCGTAGTGAAATTCTTAGGAAAAGTATCTGATTATCTAAGGTTGATACCCGACTGGATGTATTGACGTTCTTATCATTTCTTATGATCTGATTTCATTTGAATGACCTGGGTAACGATCCGAGGAGCTTTCGAATGCGTACTCAAATTATGAAAACATGGAATATTTCATATTCGTTAAATGTTTTCGTCTGTATCTGATTTGAAATTCTATCGCGTAGATTATGCGTTGACCTTGCTCTTTTAATAGTAGTTGTGTCTCCATATATCCTTGAATTTGTGGAAGGATTGAGAATTATTAGTCTTTTGAGAAGTTCACATCTTATCGACGGCAACGAGACTGGAAAGTTAATGGTGCCCGTAGAATGGATTGATTGATTATGAAATGACGACATTGTCTTAATTGATGGGAACTAGAGTAGAATTCCCCTAAAAGATAAGATGTTGATTATCAAAAGTGATCTAAATAATTCTTGACGGATGCCCGTATCCTGCATTTAGACTTGAGATTATACCGTGAATGGTTGTGAACTAGTTATAGATATTATAATCTAGAAGAACCTAATATGAATGTATTAAAAGATGTTTATGTTATCTGAAACTTTAGGAGGTATTTGTTAATAAATTACCTAGACTTTTGCCATTAAGGCAAGTTGAAATTGGTATTGATTCTATTCCCGGTGCTGCACCTGTGGCATGTGCATTGTACGTCAGCACCATCTAAATTAAAGGAATTACCGTACAACTGAGAGAGTTGTCGGAGAAAGATTTTATTCTACCAAGCCTGTCATCATGAAGAGCTATGGTATTATCTTTCCTTATATTTATAGATTACTGTGACTGAGTAAATTGACAATCGAAACGATATCCATAACTCGAAATGGAAGATTTGTTCGATCATTTACAAGGTTCCAGTGTATGTTTTAAAGATTTGATTCACGGCATGGTTATCATCAACGTCGCGTCCGTGAAAAAGATTATGTATTCCAATCACTACATCCGGTACTTGTAATGAACATTATGAGTTTCACGTGATGTCGTTTGGATTGACTAATACACATGTAGCATTCATAAATTTGATGAATCACGTGTGTAGGCTGTAATTTGATAAATTCATGCTCGTGATCATTAATAACCAATTGTTTGTTTATAAGAATAAGAATGAGTTAATAATTAATTATAGATTGCCCTGAATTGGCCTAACAATTAAAACTTGTACCTTGAATATTTAACATGTGATGAAAGACTTAATCCTTTACATTATTTGACCGTGTGATTAATAGAAAATGGAATATATTGACTATTCAAAAATTAGAAGTCATTTAAGACTTTGAGTTATACTAAAAAGAAAAGTGCAAATATATTTTGACAAATGTTTTAACAAAGGATTTTTAAGGGATTATTCCCTTATACACAAACCATTTAACTAAACTTCTGTTTAGGGGTAAATGTTTGTGTATACCTCAAGATAACTTAAGAAGGATTGAGTAAAA
The DNA here is from genome assembly GCA_025667525.1 of Glebionis coronaria. Taxonomy (NCBI): domain Eukaryota; kingdom Viridiplantae; phylum Streptophyta; class Magnoliopsida; order Asterales; family Asteraceae; genus Glebionis; species Glebionis coronaria. Next base: position 358,964,116 of record CM046877.1, read on the forward strand.
CCATTTATACCATAACCTGAAAACTTAAAACGACAATTTTTGCTTTTCAACTAAGAAAATTTTGACCAAAGTATAACCACAGATTTTCAAACATTTACGAATCTTATTAATTATTTTCGATAAATCAACAAAAATCGTATTAATTAAATTCAAATTTATTTTTGAACATTTTATATAATTGGTCGAACTAAGAAATTTAAAACTTTTACGTTTACGCTTCATAAAAATTAACTAATAATTATTTAATTAATTATAATAATCATCGACGCTTAAAACGTCGGATTGAGAAAAACTGATAAAAATAATAGATGAGACGAAACTAAAACAGAGAAAATGTGAAGAAATAATTATTGAATAAATATGGACATGATAACTATTTCATCAGGAAGGTGAACGTAATTACTGACGTATAATATAGAAAGAATATCTGAGTGAATTATGGACATGATAATTATATCATCATGAAAAATGAATATAGATACTGACATATTATATAAAATGGATAAAGAACCAATTAGGATATATTTCTTAATAATGAAGGTGCAAAATAAATTGCCGAACGATATAAAAATAAACAATGTTTGTAAAAAAAAAAAAAGGGATAATATAAATAGTGAAGGGTTTCACGGCTAATGTGAACCATTAAAATTGAGAAGCCGATGGCGTTAAATGTTTTAAAAGGCCGTTTATGGTTGCCTAAATATGGAAGATTGTGAGATGTAGTCAAATTGGAAATCTTGTAAGTATAAGTATTATATGTATGTCATTTTTGACTAAAAGTATCTTTGTCTAAAGAAGTGGTAGTAATGGCAAATATGAAGGCAGACATCGCCTCATACATTAGTAAACGTCTAGCTATTGCAAAGGTCATCATCTGAATTTAATTCGATTTGGGTCATCGTCGACAGACTGACCAAATCTGCTAATATCATTCCCGTTAATGATAAATGCAAAAGAGTTATGTAAACATAGTGTGCCTGTATCGATCATCTATATCAAGATCCTCGCTTCGCATCGAATTTCTAGAGATTTGCTCAGAAATCATTGAGAACGAACCTTGATGAGAGTACTATGTACCACCCCAAATCGAAGGGACGAGGTAAAGTAACGATACAAGGTAATATAAGTGCTGTTTTGTGTTTGAATGATTGACCTTTGGTAATGAACCGTATAATCGTTTTCCTTTGAAGAGATTATCATTGATAATTATTAGGATCGAGATCTAATCTTGTTAGGATCTAAATCTTAGAGCATCTGTAAGCAAGAGTTGAGATGAAGACACCCGACATACACCCATTGTGAGTTGGACATGTCTTTTAGGTTTAAGGTTTCCTATAATGGCAAATCTAACCTTACAAAATACTCGACCCGTGAGATTTGAAATGATTGTTGAAATTAGGATCTGATTATTGACAGCCGGTAGTGGCAAGAGGTTATGTGAATGTGAAATATAGATCTTGAAGTGCCAAATGGGTAGCGAAGTTATGCCACAATTTTTAACCTTGGAAAAATGAATTCATGATCTGACAAATCATGGGATATAAGTCCCCGTTGTATGGGACCATTGAGATGATGTAAAAGTTGGGATTGAAAGGCATATAAGCTGGATCTATCCTAGGACTTCAATAACTACGTGAATTATGTTTCATAAATCGAACTTGATGGAATATCTATCAAGTGAAAATCTGATTATTCTTAGTAGAGCTTAGATCAGCGAAAAGTTGCATTCATCAGAAACCCATGAACATCATGGATAGAGAAAGTAAGTCAACATTTAGCCGGATCTTATTCCCGTAGTTATGTTTGATAGAACTCGCGTGAAAAGACCGAATGTGGAGGAGATACCCACATGGCCTTAACTCTATAAGAAGCGAGTAGTAAGGTAAGATGATCTTTGAGGACAAAGATCCTGTTTAGGGGTAAATGCTGTGACAATCCGTCAATTTACGATTGATATTTTATTCTCAAATATTATTTAAAAATATTATTTTAATGTTACAATATGAACTCAAATATTTTTGGGAAGAAATTTGGATTTACGTCTTGAAGTAGCGTTGACTACGTTTAAACCGGAGGATTCAACGTTACGTGCCTACGTTTACATACACCGTCCTTGGTGACAGTCCGACATTTTAGAAAATAAATTTATCCATGAATATTATTTTGGAGTTTTAAATTTGTGTTGGTTCATAAACTCACAAATTTACGAGAAGATATTAGGATTTATGATTTTATTTTAACGTCCTTTACGACTAAACCGGAAACCTTAGGATTACGTATTTACGTTTTCGAATTCCGTTTTTTTGATGAAATAATTTTTATTGGATTCGTTTTATGACGTTGATTCATAATTTATAAAAACGTTTTTCGTAAAACGGCCCGAGGGCACGCAAATCGAGGAAACTAGAATCGAGGAATACCCGTAAACTAGTGAGATGGGACAAAATACATTGTCCCACCCCAATAGCTTAAATGGGACGGCAACCTTGTGTACAACACACCAAATTGGTGGCAATTTTCTAAGTTAATAACTTACACATGTCCTTTGCTTACAACTTAAGCTTACCATCCAACAAAACCATCAACCTAAACCACTCTTCTCATTTTCATCCATGCAATACCACACACAAACTCTCTCTACTCTCTCAAAAGTGTCGTCCCTATCCTCCCCTTAAACACCCTCATTTGATCAAAATCAACCACAAATCTCATGTTATTCATATACATGTTGATGCCCTTTTAAAGCCCTATTGATTGGTGCAAGTTATAACATCCAAGGAGGAGTTTCCATGAAGTGTTATGGCTGATTTTCCACAAGGTGTCTATGAAGAATGGTGGTCTTGAAGATGGTCATGGTTCATCACAAGTTTCTCCATCAAAAACCATGTCCAAATCATAACCTACATCAACTTGGTGGTATAAAGATTGTCCTCCTCATCTTCTTGTTATTTTGATTATGTAAACATGTATTTTATTTTCTATTGTATATGTATATGATGATTATATGATGATAAAAATGTTATGTGGGGATTTGTTGTTGATAAACATGATTAAAAAGGTGAAAAACCATATGAAACAAGGTTAAAATCTTGGTTAAATTTGATGGCTGTATAAAACAGTAAAGAACCATATGGTAAACTGATAAAATGATGAAGTAGAATCCATTTACAGTAAGCTATATGTCTTGTACACATGTGAGAGTTGGCCATGCAATGGAATCAAAGTAATGAGTGAGATATGATCAAAACAAGTTTAGGGTATAAATCTGAGGTTACTGTTTTGGACGATTTTTAGAAAATACTTAAAGGATGATTCAACAGTAGCTATAGAAGAGTTAAATGTAGCACATATCATGTAGTTTATGTGATAAAAATTTGAGCTTCTATCTCCATATAGAACTCAAGATATGGCAGTTTTGGTGAAAGTGAAGATAAAAATCATATTTTTGGAAAATAAAGTATAATACTATTATATAAGCACTCAAAATTATATTGTATAAAATGTAAAGTTAAAACCCACTAACTCTTGAATTTTATTTATATAAATATGTACAATGATAAATAAGTGGACATTTTATAAAAATGATAACTTGTTATGTTTTATAAGTTATAAAAACTATAAACATGATTTTTACGAATTTTTCGGCTAATACCGTAAAAATTAACGTTTTTGTTAAATAAAACTTAGATGGTTGGACCCGTCTAATGTAAACTTTATAAAACTTATATACTGATATATAAACATGTATAACAAGTAAAAACCAATAAAACCAGAACTATATAACATACGGGCATTAACGAGCTAAGTAAACATAATGGACTAATACTTGAGCTAATAATTGGACTAAATGAGATAAACACTCATAAAAAGAACTTATTGGGCTTAACCCATTTGGGCCCAACATAGAAAGTATACATACTGATAAAATAAGTATAACAAGGATTAAAACAAGTTAAGAACTTATAATAGGCTTATTGAACCTAAAACACGTAAATAGGTAAAACGAGAAAACTAGTATAAAAGTTATCGACACATAACATAAAAATGAGTAAATGAGGATATGTAAACCCACTTGATCATCATATATATATAATCATCATATGTATACATAATTGTTATTTTTATAAAGTCATTGGACATGAGTCTAAGACCGAGTATTATTTGTCTAGGTTTCCGTGATTGAAGCACGTACCGTACGACCGAATTGCCGATAACCCGCCTTCCCACATCAACGTGAGTTCATAGCCTCGCACTCTTTTAAATGTTTTTATAAATGTTTTATAAACCCGCGAGGGAGATAACATGTTAGTTTTATAAAATAGGACACCATTTGTCCCGATTGTTTGTTTATTGATTTTGGACCCGAATGATTGAATGACCCGATTGTATGACCCGATAAATGATTAATGGACCCGACAGATGAAATAAAATGGATTATTAAAGTTAGGTTATGTCACTAAAAGTCCCATTAGCATGAATTGTGAACTACCGGGAGTTGGTAGACGCTTATGCATTTAATAGTACTATTTGGGGACGATCACCCCAGTTCGCGCCTTGACGGTTGATCCCCGTCGTGCCACATTGATTGGTAAGCGAATTTATGTATGAGAAGATTTCCATAGCGTGACCTTTGTGACGACACGCTACTTTAGATGGGCAAAATTGGTATCGGGTTAGCTACCCGTTGTTGGTTTAGTAAGGTAACAATGTCATGCGGCATATAATAATCCAATCACCGAAATATTACTAGACGCTCCGAATTACGATGTATTGCCTGACTAGCAATACAGGGTCATACTATTGATATTATGTTTGTATTTTGGTTTTCATAACCATATTCATATAACGTTTTTTATTTGATTTTATACAACGTCATAAGACGTATTGTATGATGTTTTTACGACATTGGCTCGTACAATGATTTTTAAGGCAAATGCCTATATTATGATTTTGATAAAGATTTGTATAAAATGATTTTGGCTATTTTATGGCCTATTACAATGATTTGTACAAAATGATTTTTGGTAATAATTTTATACCAAAGTTATATTGATGGAATTTATTAAACTCTATGAATTCACTCGGCGTTATCGCTGACCTTTTCTTTTAACATGTTTTATCTCAGGTACTTGAAGGTAATTCTCGGGAAGACGACAAGAATTCATGGCCTACACCTAAACTATATTTTCCATTCAAATACTTTGTAAATCTTTGTATGAAATGTAATGACTTGGGACCGATGTAACTTTGATATTTATGAATGGAAATGCTTTTATTATTAAACGACGCGATTTTTATGCGTTGTCTATGATGTGAGTAATGTGCTATCCCGTAACACCAACGAGTCTTCCGCTGTACTGAGTTGTATATATTTGGGGGTGTTACAATATTAGTATTTTTGACAATAAATCTCTTGTAAAATTAACTACCCAAGTTGAAAAACTAATTTTATTATATGCGTAAAAACCAACTTGAACTTATTCCATCAATGTAGTTGATCTACTAGAGATGAAGTAATTCAAAAAGTAATCATCGAATGATAATTGCCAGCGGTGTAACTCTTAGCCATAATGAGGTCATGACTACAATATCTAGCATAAACTTAGTCACGTCATGTTTACCTCATCTTGTACTTTGTGCTTAAGGTCTGACGAAAATACACAACGTAAGTCATCAAATATTAGTCTGGAACTATATAACCTTTGGTTCTATCCCTTGGTTATTGTATTGCCTCATCTTGGTTAAGTCTTAAGACTCTCTTTGATGACATAACCAAGACAAGTGATCAATACATTGGTTAGTACTTACTTAAGTGGGTATTAATAATTTTGAAAATCAAGACAAAATTTTTATAAAAGGAAACATGTAATACTTCCTTTATAACGAGTCACTAAAACAATGAAATTTACATATTTTTAAACTTTTGTTAAATAAAAAATATTCCTCGTTTCATGAATCCACCGGTAATTCAAAACTGAGCTACGTATTGTTTTAAAATGTTGTACTAGGCTTTATAAAGTGCCATAGGTTTGTACGATCGGGTTTTCCTCACAACTCTTACTAGTGCCAATGGAAAACTCAAATGAACCTTGCTACGGTCACATGTGAATCTAAGGCGTCTTTAAAGATACACAAAAAATCGGAGAAGTTGGCCAGTTGTAGAAGCTTGTTAAGAGCCCTACTTCTTTAGGAACTCGTAGAGATCTGCCTTTTCTAGTCTAGTGATATCTAACTAAAACTATATAGAAATCAAATAAAAGCTAGTTTTCTCTATAGGTCTAGAGTAAATAAGATATTTAGTCAAAAGACCAAATATTTACTTACCCTAGTTAGTCTGATTTCCGTGGGGATAATGCACTTATGCTCGGGCTCTAGTAGAAGTATCTTCAGAAAAGCCTCTCGTGAAGTCACTAGTAGTAGATATTCAGATGGAAGACGGGTTGGGACATTCGTTGGATTTGCTTAAGGTAGAATATGAATGGCAGCCCCCGCGTTGTAATTCTTGTAAAAGTTTTGATCATACGGATGCACATTGCCCAAAGAAGCTGAAACATGTTGCTCCTATTAAGGAGGACGAGTTTGTACCAGTTGAGCGGAAGGAACGACCTTCTACATCTAGACCATGCCAAATTGAAGGGTCGAGGTTTTCTTAACCTAAATCAAATTGGGTCATGAAACCAACACATTCTAAGGCATCGTCAAAAAAATAGCCTACAAAGGTAACCAATTCCTCTAATAATATTGACAAGATTAATCTTGTAGAATTGTGGAATTCTTTTGATAAACTGAGGGAAGAAAACACGATTCTTGATGTGGTGGATAAGGCTGATAAGAAGGACGTGGGAACTAAATCGCCAATTGATACAGAGTCAGGAAATGGTAAGAAGGTTACTAAGGAGGCTGGACCGTCTACAAGTAAGCCTACGTTATCATTTGGTTATAAAAATCTTGGCGATGTTAGTGATTCTGGTGATGATGAGGTATTTACATCTAAAGAAGAATATGAAGCATATCTGTCATAAAAAGAAGGAGGAGGCCACAATTTTTTAGAGGTTTACGATTTATATGATGATGATTACACTGAACAGATTCGGGATTTGCCAGGTCAGGTTAAGGTGTTTCGTGATTTCAACTCTCAAATAGTGGTAGGAAGTAGAATTGTATTTAGATGTCATTTGAGAGCATGTCCTCTTATGTAGGTTTTTGGTTCTAGCACTATAGGTATTTGATTGTTGCCTATGTAATGGGATTTGATGTAGGATTTCACCTACATCCTCTGTAGTAAATGTTTTTTTTGCGTAATATATCTTTTTTTGGGTAAAGGGGACACAACCCCAGTAAAATATATTACTCCAAAAAAACGTTTAAGTACAAAAGATATAAGTGAAATCCTATATCAAAGCCCGTTACATAGACAAAAAACAAGCTACACAAAGCTAAATCCAAACCCCTACATAAAAGAACATACTCTCCTATGTAATCTAACAATCTTTATTACTTCCTACCACTACAGCGGAGTCAAAATCATGGAAATTCTGGATTTGTCCTGGCAAATCCCTAATTTGGTCCGCATAATCGTCATCATAAAAATCAAACTCCTCCTCAAGTGGTTGACCTCCTCCCAACGAAGACAAGTAAGACGTATAATCGTCATTAGAAGGAAAAACTTACTCCTCATCTGAGTCGCTGATGTTAGCCATATCTAAAGGTTCAAAAGATGTTTTTGGCTTACTAGAAGAAGTAAAAGCCTCCTTAGCAGCCTCCTTACCTTTTGTCGCAGCTTGTGTACTTGAAACATCCATACTTACTTCCTTTGGCACCTCCTGATTTTTATTTCCCTCTTCTACCTTTTCAATCACATCCAAAACCGATTCCTTATCCCTAAGTTTATCAAACGAGTTCTTCAATTCCAACAAATTCACGTCATCATTGATATACTTTTTAGCTCTATTGTTGGCAGAATTTTTAGATTTGGATGACGACGGTTTAGAAGACTTAATAACCCAAGAAGACTTGGGTTTATTGAAACGAATACCTTTTATAGGTCGTGATCTAGGCAGATTATGATGATTATTCCTCCTCTTAACTTCCACAAAGTCATTGCCTTGAGCCTTAGCAACAACTGGTTTATGCGGGCATTCCAAATCACAATGATCAAATGTTTTACAATTAGAACATACTGGAGGCTTCTTTAAAATCCATGATTTTACCATGAGAGTAATGTAATAAAAATCTACTCAACGATCCTAGATCATTTCTCAACCTATTAATAGTAATGGAATTTCAAGGACGAAACTCAAGTTGGCATGTGGATGGTTTAAAACCCGAGATTTTTTGTTCATTAAATAATAATGGAGTATGTTTCAAAAACCCTTTTTGAACCATACAAAAATCATCCGATTTGAAAATTTGACAAAAGTCATACAAACCGCGTAGCGGCAATTCAATAATTTAACTACATAAATTATTGTCGAGAAATACTTGATAAACAATTTGATTAAATTGTTTAATATTACATTTATCTACGGAATGATTAAATGAGAAGTATTTCTACTAAAACGATACTTACGTTATACAAAAGATAAATGACAAATACTTGTCGTTTAAATATACGAGCACGTTTTTCGTATTTATACGTCATATAAATACTCCATCTTATTGGAAAAATGATTTTTGGATCAATTACGAAATCCTCGTAAGATGAATCAAAAATTCATAAACCTCGAACGTGACCCGAACCGTGTATTAACGAAAGTTGTAATATAAGTTACACTTTAGGCCCAGTTGTGGCCTTCTAAGCCCAACTATTTAAACCTTGGATAGTAATTGGCTTAATAAGCCCAATAAGAGGTTTAAGAAGCCCAACAACTCTTTTGGCCCACTAGACAAGCCACCAACACACCTCACTTCCCCATTGGACCAACTCTAGGTTGGTGATACATGTCCATCATGTCCACCCACCTTCTTGCTTCTCATTGGGCCACTCCTTGGTGAGTGACACTTGCCACACTTCCTCCCACCCTATACAAGGGCTATGTCTCCTCATACCCTTTCTTCTTTCTTGCCGTGAGCCTCCATCACCTTTGATCATCAAAAATTTAATGATCAAGCTTGAATCTTCAAAATCTAATCAAAGACCCATCTTGGAAATCTCAAGATCTACATTTTGGTATGAAAATCTCTTACATGCATCAACTTTCAAGATTTTCTTTTATTTCCATGGTGGATCTATATATGCATCAAGTAAAACGTGTAGATCTACCCCGGATCTATACATGCATGATAGTAACATTAAGTAAAATATGTAGATCTAGCCCGGATCTATATATGCATCAAGTAAAACGTATAGATCTACCCCGGATCTATACATGCATGATGGTTACACCAAGTGAAATTTATAGATCTAGTCTGGATCTATCCATGCACGGTGGTCACATCAAGTGTCGACAAGATCTTGGATGGTTACTTGCTCACTCACTAGTACAACGACTTTGATAAGCCTCGTAAGATCTACATCTCGTTCATATTTATTTTCCTTTTTATTTTTCTTGATCTTATATATATATATATATATATATATATATATATATATATATATATATATATATATATATATATATATATATATATATATATATATATATATATATATATATATATATATATATATATATATATATATATATATATATATACGAAATGAATTAATGAGTATTGGGACATTGTATATGAATTTGAACACTAGAAATCAAGCTAAACAAGCACTAGTAACGATTTGATTCATAACAATTTTTGAACCGTAACAAAAACAGATTGCATGTAAAACTTAGTAGTTTTGGGATAATAAAAACTTACACATTAAGATAGATAATTTTTTTGTGATTAATTCCCCGGGTGGCTCGTCTCGTGACGAATTTTAGATAGTAAGATATGACCAAAATAGTGAAAACTAGTCAGATCTGAACATACTGTTTTGATGGACTGTTTTCTCGTAAAATTTATATAATGACCTACGAATATTTAAAACTAAAAGTTGTAGATAAAATCATGAATAACTAGAATCAATTGGATGATTTACCAATTTCCTACGGTTTGGAAATGGTGACAAAAATAGTGAAAACTAGTCAGATCTGAACATACTGTCTTCATGGACTGTTTTCTCATATAAGAACTCAGAATCATTGAAAACGGTAAAACTGTAGGTTGTAGATAAAATCATGAACAAGTAGAATCAATTGGATGGTTTACCAGTTCCTAACGGTTTGGAGATGGAGACCAAAATGGTGAAAACGAGTTTGGCTGCCCAAAAACAGCCAACTCTTCTAAGTTAGGAAATGGGTTAATTAGCTATGAAAAGTATAAAATTGGGGTAAATAGACTTATAATAAGTGTAGTACATGTGTTAATATAGGTTTTGGTAAAAAGAACACACTTAGTTGATTTACGGTTCAAGAGATATGTACAAATTAGCGGGACATGTCAGGAAAATTATAATAAACGGATTATAACTCATTAACGTAAAATGTGATGATTTTTATATAAACCAACATGGTAGGATCCACTTGTCGGAGATCTTGGACTTATTTATATATTGATGACTAGATGACCCGAGACCCGACCAACGTGAAATATTAAGTGTATGTGGTTGTGATGTGTTTTAGAACACAAAAACTATACAAAGTGGACTTGGGCCATAAAAGCCTAACTTACACTTGTAATGGCTATTGGACCATTATTGGACCTGAGATTTATAACCAACTTAGAGTAGTATACTGAATTTAAAATGGACTTAAGTCAAATACTTGGGTAGTGGACTACTATTGGGCTTAAGATGGGCTAAAAGTGTCAACTTGGATTTTTCACTTAAAATGACTAAGTGTTCACCTAAAAGTTTTATAAAGAATCATAAAACTTATGCAATGTCCAAGAACTTATTAACACATACTTATTACATATTTGTACGATTTATTTCTTGTCTCAAGCCTAAGTCGCGCCTCGTTATCTTTAGGTCTCGTATGATCATGTATCGATTGTTGACAATTATTCTTGATTGATGTTCGTTCTCTATTAACTATTGTGACGATTGTATCAGGTGAGTTTACAGCCCCATTTAAACTTTGATAAAACTTTCCCTTTTGGAAAAGAAAATATGCAAACATATTTTGGACATAACTGGATTGTATAAACTTGATTATGATTGATTATTATTGAAACTGTTAAATTGTTGTAAATCGCCCGAATGTTATAAATAGATCTATTAGGGATTGACCATCCCCGTCTGGGTGAGTCATGCTCACTATGCCTTGCCCGGGACAACAGACGTATACCATGTTGGAACTAGAAAGGGGTGTCTTTTTGTAAGACACTACGTCCTCATCTGTTGAGGACTATGGAGTTAAGCTTCAGTTTCTAATAATAAACAAATGTTATTCACATTTTAGTAAGAATGCTTTGTGCATTATTACTTCTATGATTACTGTATGTCCAAACTAATTAATTGTTAAAATCTGTAAATTCACCAACTTTATGTTGACCGTTTTAAGCATGTTTTTCCCAGGTTATTTAGCAAGATTATTTGAGCATGGATTGAGCATCATTTAGGAGCATAAAAATGACGGGGAATTATCTTTTACTGGGATATTCATAACAAATGTTATTCAACGATTTAAATGATTGTACCAATTCAATGTTTACAGCAATTATATTTCAAAAATCATATAATTATGATATGTGCCTTGTAAGCTATTTGCTCATCGATCCACCACTGTGATACCCGCTTTATGGGGGTGTTACAAAGAATGGTATTAGAGTTTTAGTTATAGCGAACCAGATTAATTTTAAAATAAAATAAGAATAAAAATATTTTTCTTTTATTTAAAACTGGACTATAACTTTATAAAAATCTTTTGGGGATTTTTTTGGGACATACTTAGATAGCATATAGCATAGAGAGCATGCATAACTATATGATTTAAGTGCGCATTCCTTATTCTATGCATTTGTAATTGTTGATTGTATTAGATGCTAACTTGTACGTATTTACGTATTATAACTATTTAATATTTATTATAGGAATATTAAATACTCAAGATACTTAATAAAACAAATAAACATGCCATGTTAGTAGGGAGATTTATACTAAAGATGTTCCATCTCGATATTACTTTTGACTGAGTGATTGGGTTTACGATTTAAAGTGCCCTCGCTCCTCAAACGTTTATAGAATGGCTTCTGCAGTATGATGGCCCGAAGAATGCATTATAACCACGAACAATCTAATACATAACAGACACATGGAAATATTTAAATGTAAATTTAAATAAACACTTTGGGAACATTAGAAATCTAATAGAATCTCTAGAACCCGTTAGAAAATCTAAGAAGATTTTTTTTAAGTCTCTAAAAACCTAAATAGATCTATCTATTTTACTCAATCTTGGAAAATCTAAATTGATTTTTATAAAAATCTAAGTGAATAATATGCGTCTTGCGAAATCTTGGGGGAAATCTAAACTAGATTTTGTTTATCTTTAGTAAACCTAATTAGACTTTATAAATTTTCCTTTGGAAATCTAGACATAATCTTTAAGAACCAGTAATATGCTTGTAAGGTTTCATAAACTTCACACCTAGATAAATGGTTAAGTATTATCAACTGTCTACTTAAGCCAATACAATATAGCCGAACTATTAACTAAGCCCATTCGGCTATCCAATGCCTAGTAAGCCCACTTAGCAAACCTTGAATTATTAATGGACTAAAATATGTTTAGGCCCATTTATTGACTTATGGACCTATGTAGTAAAACTCTAACATTGATGGATCTAAAATTGTAATTAGGCCCATTAAGAAATCCTTAGCTCATAAGAATTGTTAATGGATCTTGTAAGCTCAATAAGGGTTTAGGAAGCCTATTAGCTCTTTTGGTGCACTTAATAAGCTCACGTAGTGATTTTACACTTAAGTAAAGTTTTTATACCGAAGATATAACTATAAAAACTTTTAGACTAAAACGTTAGTTTATAAGACTTATGGATTAAAACCATGACATTTGAAACTTGTCTTGATAAAACAGAAAATACAAGGACTAATATTGTAAATAGTTGAATGTGTGGGGATTAATAAATGCCATTCGTAACTTATTAGACCTTAAGGACCACTTTGTAAATTCTTGGAAGTTAAACTGTCATTTTAGGACTCTAAGGGCTATTGATGTAATTAGCCGAAACAATTAGAAGCCCTAAGGATTAGTTCGCCACTTATTGGAAATTATAAAACCTAAGGTTAAATTGAGGGATTATTTTCACCATCTCCCGAAAATACTAGAAACCCCAAGGACTAAAGGCTGTTAAGAGCCAGAAAATGTACATTTGGTAAAATATAGAGGGACTTGTTTTGCCAATAGCCAAAACTTAGGCAAACCCTAGAACCTTTATTTCATCTAAGGTATTAAAACTTGGGCATACTATCTTTACATAGTTATTCGATGAATAGGAACTGGTTAGTTTATTCTAACCAATAGGATAACAGACAGGCCACTTAATGAAAAAGAATTTAAAACAAACATACATATTGGAATATTTAAAAACAGACTAGGAAGCATTACCTAGCGTACTACATTTTTTTTTATGTTTGAACTTGTTGTTATGTGCATATATATATATATATATATATATATATATATATATATATATATATATATATATATATATATATATATATATATATATATATATATATATATATATATATATATATATATATATATATATATATATATATATATATATATATATATATATATATATGTATATATATATACCTTATTAGAAGGAATTATATGATATAATGCCTATGCTTATGATTGTAATATATTATTATATTATATTATACATATAAACTCCTTGTTTGATGTGTATTCTTGCGCATGTTATCGCGCATAAACATGTATTTTCTCTCGACTATGATTTTGTACGTATATCTACGGAACCTGACTTATTAGCGACTCATATACGTTTACTTTTAATAATATCATGTTGTATTATTTGGATAAATTTGCATGTTTAAATGATACGGTGGGACCCAAAATCAAGGTACTTATGATCCTATATTTTACATATGGGACCTGAATCTCTTGATCTTAAGTTAATTATGATTTCGTATTTAGACGGTATGGGACGTCTAAAAGGTGAAATCATAAGCCACCGGACCAGAAGTTTAGTTATAAAATTCGTATCAAGGTGGAATGGGACGCCCGAAGAGAAAAAGTTATAAATAAATGGGTTGTAAAGTACCTTAATAATATATGTTTTATTAGATATTATATTTTTGATTATAAGACTTGCCGGGAATATTTAGGTAAGGTGGGCTATGAAATCATTATTGAAACGTGTAACGACGCTTGTTCGTTTGAATAAAGAAATCATAGGTCACCGAATGGAGTTATAAATTTCACCTTACATGGATAAGGACGCTTGTCGATGTAAATAGAAATTTATAATCGCATGGGCTTAAATGTATTCTACATAACTCATTATTGATATTATTTTATGTATCCGACTATGTAACGTATCCCTCCTTGACACGCGATTTCCTCCAGTAATATCTTATCGTTATTACATCACCATCTAGAAACCTAAGAAGACTCGTATTCATCTCTTTTGGATCATAGCATTGTGCTCTTGATTTTTGGGCTTATCCTTAGCCCAAATATCATTTCCGCTGCATTCGACCGCGTTCGGGGACGTCCATTTCCGTTGCATTTGATTCCTTTAGAAATGTTCATTTTCCGCTGCATTTGAATCTTTTGAGGGTGCCTACTTTCCGCTGCATCTGACCCCTTTCAAGGAGAGTTCTTTTCCGCTGCATTTTGAACCCTTTTCGGGAGTGCCCACTTCCGTTTCATTTGACCCCTTTGGGGTGTCACAAAAAAGAAAGCTGATTCATCTGAAATTGAGAAATGAAACTTCGATCATTCGAGGTGATGGTAACACAGACTGTTTGACACTAGACTTAGTGTCATATCTTGTACCGAAGACCAGAAATACTTGCTAAGAGGATGCCTTATCTTCTTAACACACATTTCTTAAGTCGACGAGGAAGACAAACCCAAGCATAAAAGACATGCCCAACTCTCAATGGGTGTATTTTGTAGGGTTATGTTCATCATCACCCAACAAGCGTTATTTGATGTCCAAAACTCTTTTGGACAATCTTTTTCTCTTCGGGTCCAATTAGTTCGACAATACCATTGTCCAAATAGCCTTGAAATGAATGACTTCCCCCTTTTAGAAGTCAAAATTTGTGCAAATTTTGGACCACTTACATTGAACGCACAACCTTTCCAGCATCACACAAGATGCACACTTCTTTATTCTTGGTATCTTCTTTGATTTCCATCATTTGAAGTACTTCTGCTCCATGCAACTTATGCCCCAGCTCAGTAAAAAATAAAGTAGATTCTTTGTAACTTCCTACCAAAGCAACACCAACAAAAATCTTAGCCATCTCGCTGAGTGAAGCTTTGGTGTCAAACTAATGTTTGCTTTCCACAGGCTAGAAGTATATCGGGAAGCCCTTCGCGTGAAAATTGTTGACGCAAGAGCGGTACCAGCCAAAACTATATTTCTAACTCGAGATAGCATAAGCTTATTAAAGTTTAATAGACTTAAAAATCTCTTGAAGAATTAGTAGAAACATTAATGAACTGTTATCTACGCTCATCAAGACACATTGGGGCCCCGGAGGTACGTCTAAGAAAAACCAAGACTCATGACAAGTTTGTCCTAGTCAACCCAACCTTGTAAACTTAGAACTCGAGTTCACAAGATTACACGTTTAAGAAATAAGTGCCCTCACTTGTCCCCTGAACAAGTAACTTCATCTTTAGCTTCGGGAGCGAAACTAAAATAACGGGGTGGTTTAAAACCCCTAGAAATTTGGGTTTCTACACACGTCACCGACTTCATTAACGTTATCATTCATCGCACTATATTGTAATAAACAACCTTTACAATGTGTCATCACAAGACTTACTGTGATTTGGCGAATGATTTCTTAAACTTCTAAGTGACTCGTGAATTGTGCATGATAGCTTGAATACAACCCGAAAGCTTATCATGGTAAACAAAAGATCTAGTACATCTACTCAAATCCTTCCCAGCAGGTCTGCTAGATAGGGCTGGTACTGGTAGGGCTGATAAGGCTGCAGGTGCCGACAAGGTACTCTGCAATACCTCTATAAGCCAATCAGGACTCCTTAAGCAAACTGAGTACAATCAGAAACTGGGACCGCAGTCTGCCAACGACTCCTCGAAGGTAGGCGGTCTCTGCTGTCACTCAATCATGACAAACAGCTGCAAGATCAAAGAACGTGGACAAGGACCGCCCTTGTGCAGTAAGAGAGATGTGGGTCTTACGCTTAAGACGCCCCTCCAAGGTGTGATTATGCCGATGGAGGAAGTAGTTCTCCTCCAACAACCACTGCAAGGCCTCGTGGCCCAATAACCTCGTGCTATCTGGGTATTTACCCATATGGTCCAAGAGAGAGAGTCTATGCGCTCATGCATGGTAGTGTACTCCACTTGGCCTGCTATCAACAGGCTATAGACGTCCGTCATGTTCTGCTCCTGGCTCATGGCCAGAGCAGCAATCCGAACTTGAACAAGATCAGCATGTCTAGTCCCGGAACCTTCTCCGACTTCAACTCTTGGCTTGTAGGTTTTCCAAATGAACAAGCTATCGTCAAGAGCTTAACCAACTAAGTATAGTTGACACTACATCGAATTTTCCTAGTTGACAACTTCTAAAGTTTGCGCTCTCTTAATTGTCATTAATCGATCCGCGAGCTTCTATCGCTATATCGGATTAATGGTCAAACCTTCGGATAATACTATCTATCCATAGTAGTAGCAGCATCCAAATACTGCTCAATCGGATATATAGAGCGACCCGGATAAAGATCTCTTGGCATTGCTTTCTATTCATCCGTAATGGTAGCATCACTCAGATACTGCCCAATCGGACTTATAGATCAATCCAAATAACTATCTCCTTACATTGTTGGCACCATTTGTTTCTGAGCATGTCTAAGACGAACCTTTAGATCTATGACATCTATACCATAACAGATGACAAAGTTTTTAATAGCTTCGAGGACGAAGCTAAAACAACGGGATGGTGCTGTAAAATCCATGATTTTACCATGAGAATAACGTAATAAAAATATACTCAACGATCCTAGATCATTTCTCAACCTAGTAATAGTAATGGAATTTCGAGGACGAAACTCAAGGGGGCATGTGGATGGTGTAAAACCCGAGATTTTTCGTTCATTAAATAATAATGGAGTATGTTTCAAAAACCCTTTTTGAACCATACAAAAATCATCGGATTTGAAAATTTGACAAAAGTCATACAAACCGCGTACCGGCAATTCAATACTTTAACTACATAAATTATTGTTGAGAAATACTTGATAAACAATTTGATTAAATTGTTTAATATTACATTTATCTACGAAATGATTAAATGATAAGTATTTCTACTAAAACGATACTTACGTATACAAAAGATAAATGACAAATACTTGTCGTTTAAATAAACGAGCACGTTTTTCGTATTTTTACGTCATATAAATACTCCATCTTATTGGAAAAATGATTTTTGGATCAATTACGAAATCCTCGTAAGATGAATCAAAAATTCATAAACCTCGAACGTGACCCGAACCGTGTATTAACGGAAGTTGTAATATAAGTTACACTTTAGGCCCACTTATGGCCTTATAAGCCCAACTATTTAAACCTTGGATAGTAACGGGCTTAATAAGCCCAATATGAGGTTTAAGAAGCCCAACAACTCTTTTGGCCCACTAGACAAGCCACCAACACACCTCACTTCCCCATTGGGCCAACTCTAGGTTGGTGACACATGTCCATCATGTCCACCCACCTTCTTGCTTCTCATTGGGCCACTCCTTGGTGAGTGACACTTGTCACACTTCCTCCCACCCTATATAAGGGCTATGTCTCCTCATACCCTTCATTTTTCTCACACCAAAAACTCTCTTTCCTTCTTTCTTTCTTTTTCCTTACCGTGAGCCTTCATCACCTTTGATCATCAAGCTTGAATCTTCAAAATCTAATCAAAGACCCATCTTGGAAATCTCAAGATCTACATTTTGGTATGAAAATCTCCTACATGCATAAACTTTCAAGATTTTATTTTATTTCCATGGTGGATCTATATATGCATCAAATAAAACGAGTAGATCTACCCCGGATCTATACATGCATGATAGTAACATTAAGTAAAATATGTAGATCTAGCCCGGATCTATATATGCATAAAGTAAAACGTATAGATCTACCCCGAATCTATACATGGATGATGGTTACACCAAGTGAAACTTATAGATCTAGTCCAGATCTATCCATGCATGGTGGTCACATCAAGTGTTGACAAGATCTTGGATGGTTACTTGCTCACTCACTAGTACAACGACTTTGATAAGCCTCAAAAGATCTACATCTCGTTCTTATTTATTTTCCATTTTATTTTTCTTGATCTTATATATATATATATATATATATATATATATATATATATATATATATATATATATATATATATATATATATATATATATATATATATATATATATATATATATATATATATATATATATATATATATATATATATATATATATATATATATATATATATATATATATATATATATATATATATATATATATATATATATATATATATATATATATATATATATATATATATATATATATATATATATATATATATATATATATATATATATATATATATATATATATATATATATATATATATATATATATATATATATATATGAAATGAATTAATGAGTATTGGGATATTGTATATGAAATTTTGAACACTAAAAATCAAGCTAACAAGCACTAGTAACGATTTGATTCATAACAATTTTTGAACCGTAATAAAAACAGATTGAATGTAAAACTCAGTAGGTTTGGGATACTAAAAACTTACACATTAGATTAGATAATTGTTTTGTGATTAATTCCCCAGGTGGCTCGTCTTGTGACAAATTTTAGATAGTAAGATATGACCAAAATAGTGAAAACTAGTCAGATCTGAACATACTATTTTGATGGACTGTTTTCTCGTAAAATTTGTATACTGACCTACGAAAATGTAAAACTAAAAGTTGTAGATAAAATCATGAAGAACTAGAATCAGTTAGATGATTTACCAATTCCTTACGATTTGGAAATGGTGACCAAAATAGTGAAAACTAGTCAGATCTGAACATACTGTCTTCACGGACTGTTTTCTCATATAAGAACTCAGAATCATTGAAAAAGGTAAAACTGTAGGTTGTAGATAAAATCATGAACAAGTAGAATCAATTGGATGGTTTACCAGTTCCTTACGGTTTAGAAATGGAGACCAAAATGGTGAAAACGATTTGGCTGCCCAAAAACAGCCAACTCTTCTAAGTTAGGAAATGGGTTAATTAGCTATGAAAAGTATAAATTTGGGGTAAATAGACTTATAATAAGTGTAGTACATGAGTTAATAATGGTTTTGGTAAAAAGAACACACTTAGATGATTTACGGTTCATGAGATATGAACAAATTAGCGGGACATGTCGGGAAAATTATAATAAACGGATTATAACTCATTAACGTAAAATGTGATGATTTTATATAAACCAACGTGGTAGGATCCACTTATCGGGGATCTTGGACTTATTTATATACTGATGACTAGATGACCCGAGACCCGACCAACGTGAAATATTAAGTGTATGTGTTTGTGATGTGTTTTAGAACCCAAAAAACTATACAAAGTGGACTTGGGCCATAAAAGCCCAACTTACACTTGTAATGGCTATTGGGCCATTATTGGACCTGATATTTATAACCAACTTAGAGTAGTATACTGAATATAAAATGGACTTAAGTCAAATACTTAGGTAGTGGACCACTATTGGGCTTAAGATGGGCTAAAAGTGTCAACTTGGATTTTTCACTTATAATGACTAAGTGTTCACCTAAAAGTTTTATAAAGAATCATAAAACTTATGCAATGTCCAAGAACTTATTAAAACATAGTTATTACATATATGTACGATTTATTTCTTGTCTCAAGCCTAAGACGCGCCTCGTTATCTTTAGGTCTCGTATGATCATGTATCGATTGTTGACATTTATTCTTGATTGACGTTCGTTCTCTATTAACTATTGTGACGATTGTATCAGGTGAGTTTACAGCCCCATTTAAACTTTGATAAAACTTTCCCTTTTTGGAAAGAAAATATGCAAACATATATTGGACATAACTGGATTGTATAAACTTGATTATGATTGATTATTATTGAAACTGTTAAATTGTTGTAAATCGCCCGAATGTTATAAATAGATCTATTAGGGATTGACCATCCCCATCTGGGTGATTCATGCTCACTGTGCCTTGGCCGGGACAACAGACGTATACCATGTTGGAACTAGAAAGGGGTGTCTTTTTGTAAGACATTACGTCCTCATCTGTTGAGGACTATGGAGTTAAGCTTCAGTTTCTAATAATAAACAAATGTTACTTACATTTTAGCAAGCATGCTCTGTGCATTATTAATTCTATGATTATTGTATGTCCAAACTAATTAATTGTTAAAATCTGTAAATTCACCAACTTTATGTTGATCGTTTTAAGCATTTTTTTCCCAGGTTATTTTGCAAGATTATTTGAGCATGGATTGAGCATCATTTAGGAGCATAAAAATGACGGGGGATTATCTTTTACTGGGATATTCATAACAAATGTTATTCAACAATTTAAATGATAGTACCAATTCAATGTTTACATCAATTATGATCCGTGCTTTGTAAGTTATTTGCTCATCGATCCACCACTGTGATTACTGCTTTATGGGGGTGTTACAGCTTCCATTCATATTCAACCTTAATAGTCTCAAACATATATTCCTCCTCATCTTTAATTGGAATCGCCACAACGAATGAATCAACAAGATCACATTGTGCACTCACCTCAATAAGAGCCCGCGCATAATCGCATCGGCCCCATGAATTCACACACATATCAGCAGTATGAGCATCCAACATGATAGGTCTCCCAACCTTCATGGTAATCAAACTCAGCCCTATTTCAGAATATGCAACAATTGGTACATCGTACAATTTGACCCACACTGGAACCTTAGGGCGTAATATATCTTTTAATGGGAAAAGTCCCCTTTACCTAGAAAAATAGTTAGTCCGGTTTAATTCTTGAAAAAATATTTCGCATTTATATACATGATAAACAATTTATAGTAATAAATCAAACAAATTAAGAAATAATATAAACACAACTAACATATCACATATAAACTTATAAATGACTAAGATATTTTCTAAAAATAACTTATTAAGGGCACTAAATTTAGAAAATCTAGAAAATCTAGAAAATCCAGTTTTAAGTCTTGCAAGGGGAAAATTGACTAGCAGAAGTCTTCCCCGACTTTCGGCTAAAATTAAAAGGTTGTGTAGAATCAATTTTTTAGTGACCTCTATTGAATCGGCCTTCAACCATGTACATATTATTTTATAAAAAATATTTTATGTTCGGGTGTGAAAAATTAAAACCCTAAAACAATTTTATAAAACTTTCTTTTATCATGCATTCACCAATCCAATTAGCGTTTTCTTAATCTCATAGAAATCCTAAACATGTTAAGCATCTAAAAAATGCATTATAACAATTAATAATCACGATTTATTGATTTAAACAATTTAAACATGCATAACATATCATAAAATACGTAAATTGCACACGTAGTTTATTATAATTAAAATTTTGCTATACAAACTCATTTTTTCCAGAAAATTATGGATCTAATAATGATTGGAGTATGAATACGTCTTTTAGGAAAAAGAGCGTATAAAGCGGTAAGTATTAAGCGTACGTTTAGGAAAACGTAAACACTTATGACCCTTTGTGTGGGATCGTTCTCAAGGAGGCTAGTATGTTGTGTAAAGAAATGATTAACTTTGAGATTAATATTGATGGAAATGAGAAAGAAAAAGACGAATTACGCTAAAAATTACACTACAACATAAAAAAAAACCGCGAAATCGTAAAACTTCACGAAAATTGAAAGTACTCTAAAAATCACCAAAATTTTAACTTAGGCTAAGAAAAATGTAACTAGAACAAAAATGAAAACCAAAATTTGCAAAACCTTTTTAATTAATTTATATTAATTTTTAAAGTTTAATAAAAAACTTAAAAATAAACAAAATTAATAAAAAGTCAAAATGAAAATTTTAATAAATGTAAACTTAAATTATGTTAATTAGAATCTAAAAACTATTTTTTTTACTTTTTAAACCACTTAATTCTATTTTTTAAAGCCTAAAAACGATTTAACATTAAAATAATTCTAATAAGTAAAATAAAAGAGGGAAAATCTAAAACATGGTGAAAAAGTCCTAATTATAATAATAAACGAGGAAAATAACAAAAGCTAAAAATTACGAGCCAATAAGCTAAAACTAGCTTAAAAGCTCACGACTATTACAAAAATAAAGAAAACAAAAAGCCTATCGATAGAAAACAAAAGTAATTGTTAAGAAAGAAGAATATGGGGAGCAGATGGTTAGAGTGCTGGGCTGTTGAGAAGCAGGTCATGAGTTTGAGACACACTACTACTCCTTTAGGTTTTTTTTTATGTCAACATATAAGCTGAATACACTAAATAAAAAAGGTATAAAAGGAAAATAAAAGAAAGGTTATACAAAAAGAACACGAAGAGAAAATGGTATGGTTGATGTTGCTTGCGTCTGTTGCCTGCTGTTGGTTCTGGGTTCGAATCCCACCAGCTGCGATTGTTGTATTTTTTTTTCAGCTTATTATTTTTGGGCTGTTGACAGCTTTTTGGACAACAACAATAAGCTGGTGCAATAAGCATTTGGCTTATGCACCAGTGTACAGACAGAACATACAACAACAAATAACACACAGGAATCAAATTCAAGCAAAAATCTAAGAAAACCAACAAATGTAAGGAAATGAACAGTAGCAGGAAGTGCGAATAGTACAAGAAAAACTTATAAGGCCACTTAATTTGGTTACGCTTACTTGTTTACATCGATACTCAAGGCTCACAACACGTTCACCAAACACAAACACATAATAAAATCACATTAAATGCCACAGATCATACATAGAATCTGGTTACTGCCACGAATTTGGCTAGTAAGCACCAAACAAGCAGTAGCCTTGTTTCTTTCCCCTTTTTTTACCCTTTTTTTATTCAATTCTTTGTATAGCCTTTGGATGCACAGGTATGAGTACCATCTTAAAACTCAAATACAACCAAATATCGACAGCCTATGCGACAAATTTATGATCTCGTGTGTTCCTATGGACATAGACGAAAA
Source organism: Glebionis coronaria (assembly GCA_025667525.1). NCBI lineage: Eukaryota > Viridiplantae > Streptophyta > Magnoliopsida > Asterales > Asteraceae > Glebionis > Glebionis coronaria. Next base: position 358,987,586 of record CM046877.1, read on the forward strand.
CAATCAGACCCCTTAATATCTTTCTGTTTGTTGCTGATGGATACTCAGTGAACACACCACGAATCAAATAAAAAACGTCACAGATTTATGCTCTAGTATGCACAGTAAAACGAAATCAACGATAGCAGGCACTTGTTTTAATATTTGACTTTTTTCTTCTGGTTACTTAGCTATGCTTGGTATACACAGTGAACTAACCAACCTCAAAACACAAATGCAAAACTTAAATGTTAATCAAGAACACAGCTATGAACTCAATTTCGTGCTACAAACCTGGCTGTGTTGTGTGCATAATTATGAAAGAAAACACAAGCAGGTTTACCTCTCTTGAAACCTCACTGTATAGGATCCAAGAACGTATTAATCTCAGCAGCCTCTTTTCTTTTTGGTTACTTTATTTGGTTTGAAATTTAATGTGCTTGTCACACAGCCAGAAACAATACATGCCTACTGATTTTTTTTTGTTTTTATGATTTAATGACAAAGTAACGATTAAACCAAGTTTCTCTACCCTATTTGGCTACTTTGGTTGATAATTAAATAAAACGAACACCCAAATCACGGAATTAGTTCAAAACTCAAACAACAACTAAGATCTAATCCAGGAACAATCACAAACATTGCTAAGCATACAACACAAACCTCATATCAATTAATCAATTAAGCAAAGCAGATTACGACAAGTTCAACTGATTTAATGACAGGTTAAACCCAGAGTACTTGAGTCATCAACAGAAGATAATTTATCATGAAACTAACGAAAACTTAGCATGCCAAAAACTATCATGATCAACAAATAATAAGCATTAAGAGAAAACAAATAAAATAAAAAAAAGGGGAAAGAAAGACGTACTGCAAGAACGTACGTCCACGCTCTTGACTTTTGGGGCTTATGTGACGGCGAAAAAGTCACAAGCTTCCTTCTTCCTGCCAATGGCTAGCAAATGACGAAGAGACAGTAACAATAATAATTATACCCTACTGATTTCATTTTTTTCCTTTTTTTTGTATTTTTCACTTGAGACTTTATGAACTTTGGTATTTAAACAGAAAAACTTCTCTCTAGAGGAGAAAACACCCCACAAATTATGTTGCCAAATCCCACCACTCACCGTCCCTTGATATTTATGAAATATCAGTGAACTATGATCGTGACTGAATTCAACAGCCAAAATGTTGAATCTATTGCCTCTTGACTAAAAAACTGGATACGTGTCTATCTCACTTTCCTTCACAACAAACAACAAGGAACTCTAAGTCATAAGGATGGAAACACTCCTTGATGTTTTTGTAAAATATGAATCTTAAATTAATAGTTAACCAACAATGTAAATAAGGAAAATGATAAAGCTTGAAACAGAAAGATAATAATTCAAACAAATTTTGTAACTTGAACATGAAAAGTAAATGGGAACTCGTTTCTTTTCATCAACAAACACTTAACCGCTTTTCATTCAACAATAAAAGAGGGTTTACAAGTTGTGATTCAGGAAAAGAAAAACAAGAACAACCTAACAATTACTTCCTATCTCCCTTTATATAGGAGTTACAAGATTGTTCTAGAAAAAATAAAATAGCTAACCCTAATTGATGATTTTCTAGAAATACCCCTTTTAAGATTCGGATATAAAATGGAATATGCTGATTTTCAAATGGTCTTCTAGGCTCTTCTATGAGCTCCATGTGATTGTCCAGTGTACTTGATGATGTTATGAACGTTGAATTGGAGTGGTGATCACTCAAATTGATCTAGTCCATCAATTTAGTCAAGCAATCTTGTTTGGTAGCTCATCCTGTGACATTTCCAGCTTGGTGAGGACCCATATGATGTTGATGTGTGTACATCTTCACGTGGGTGGGGTTTAAATTTGGAATTAGGGTTGGATTTGGTGGCAGGTGGTTATGAATAAGAACCCTAATTATGGTTGAGATAATGAATCTATTATCTCACTTTTTCTTTCTTTTTATCAAACGTGGATAAAGGTTATGGATTTGAAAATGGGCTGGTGGTGTTGAGAGGCCCAAAATAAAAAAGAAGGGAGCTTGTCACATGGGCTTTGGTGGGTTTATCCAACGAGTACACACAACAAAATTGAGATGGGTTGTTTTAGGCTTAAATTGTGAAAAGCAATATTATATTGGGTTGATCCGGATCATAATATAATGTTTTGGTGTGGGGATCGATTTTTCATGTTTATTTCATTGTCGAGCTTAGATTGACTTTGACTTCGTCTTCAAATTGTAAAATCTTCAAACTTTATCAAATTAAACCGAATATACGCGTGGTAGACCCGTTAAGTAAAATCCCGGGCTTCGGTCTTGTGATCATCTTCGATTCTTCAAGGGCTTTTGGAAATTCAACATTCAGGTCCGGTTCATTGTGCGGCTTTGTTTCCCGTGTTCATTTTTGATTGATTCTTGTGATCTTTTTGTCTTTTTCTCGATATCCGTACCTAAAATACACATTGAGCAAACACAAGCATATATATGGAACTTTTGATGATATTTTAACCGTTTTTAGCCCGTTTTGGACGATGAGACTATGTTTAATTGCGATCTCATCACTCCCCCATACTAAACCATTGCCGTGCCCTCACACAATGCTAGAATAAAGTATCTTAGCATCTCCCAAATTCATTTTTATGCACTTTTATTGAATGATAAACTAGCTACACTACTCTATTACTACTACTTGCGTTTTAGACATAATGTATGATTTTCATCGCAATATGGGACGTTTAGGTTCATAGAACAAGAACACGTGAATGCTTCGTTAGAAATAATTTCGTCGTCCTCGATTTTCACCCCAATTCCATGCTAAGCGTGCAACGATATCATTGTCATTATAAGTTAGTAATGCTAACACTACTCATATGCCCTAATCACGTACTTATCCTCCCATTTTACTAAGTTGTATCTCTTATATTTTATTCTTGTCTTGAATGTTCACGAGGATACATTGTTTGACTTATGCGATGATAGAGATTTAGGTCTAAAAATAGAGTCCTAACGGTGTAACCAAGACCATCGAATTAATAGCCCCTAATAATAGACAACGATGTCAAAAAATTAAGTCAACAAGAAGGATCGATAAACACGGTTTTATAACGGTTTGAACATGATAATTATTACCAAGACTTTTATACGCCCCCTAACGGAAGGGCCTTATTATCATAGGTTTACCTCCATCTTTTTTTCAACTTCTCCATGAAGCTTTTATTATGACTTCGGTCTTGCCTTGCCTTTTATTTAACCTGGCCATGAGGTGTTTATTATGACCAAAGACGTATATCCTCACGCTAAGGCGAATTTTGGATCTTTAAAGCTTCAAAAATTATGGCTTGATTCACTTTCAATTTTGCATAGATTTTTAGGCCTTGTGAGCTTCAAATTGTTTGCTTGATTTAGGTGAGCACTTGAAAGCTTATTATTGGGTGAAGCTTTCGATTATTTGGGTTGCCAATACTTCAAAACCGTGACGCTGGCGATACCTTAATATCTTCCCAATTTAATTACATGGAAGCTACTAGAAAAGACTAGAAACCAACAATCAAGACTAAACCGCTAAGTCAATACTTATTAAACAAAATTTATATACAAGCGAAGGGAGAAATAAGCAAACAACGAGAACACATGAGTTTTTGAAAGAAGAGCGACTTCTACGTTTAGCATAGTAACTTATAATTAACTCTATCATTTCTCGTCCTCATTTAAGAGACTTAGCCTAATATAAAGTTAAGGAATCGAAGCTAAGTGCTCAACACGCATGGTCGAGTAAAAAATTACTCTTATTCTCGCCATCGTAAAATCTACATTCGTGTCTTCAAACACTTATAAACATGAGAAAAATTTAAAATTTGGCCATTTTTAGCCTTATTTTGCAACAAAACGATAAACAAAAAGATAAACTTTGGAAAGCGTGAAGGTTTGGCAAGGCAAGTATCTATTCACCCCCCATACTAAAGTTAAACATTGTCCTCAATGTTTTGAGTCTAAGGGTTGGAAACCCCCATACTAGAGACGTAGTCGAATGCTTAATCTAGCATGAAAAGGGTGTAACCGTTAAATTTAAAGTCGTTATGAAGTGTGCTAAAAACCTAAGGTTATAACAAATAAGGATATATCATGTGGATATCAAGAAATTCTTCAAAGCAAACGCTCGAGTGCTCCCATAAAACGAACACGCGAGGCTCCAATCGCGAAGATCATGATCATCTAAAATCCACATATCACAATCAACCACGGAACAAAGGTTGGAAGGGCACAAATCCCCACACGTTACTACATTAGAAAGCGATAATATGTACATCGGATAACCATGGGACTCCCCCACGAGGAACCTCGTTTTTTATTACCGAGTCATGAGCTCGACTCGATCCCCTCAATATTAATTATCATTGGGGAAGGTGATTTGGTCGAGGTAGTTCAAGGATGGAACTTCCCCGCCAAAGTAGTGCTTCAACCTATGTCCATTCACCTTGAAATTGGGGCCATCATTTTGAGCTAGCTCGATGGTCCCATAAGGAAAAACATGAGTCACGGTGAATGGACCGGACCAACGGGATTTCAACTTACCGGAAAAGATTTTCAATCGTGAGTTAAAAAGCAACAATTGATCCACAATGTTAAAAACCCGGTGTTTATTTTTGAATCATGAAACTTTTTAGTTTTTTCTTTGTAAATCAATGAATTTTCATAAGCAATATCCCTCAATTCATCTAATTCATTAAGTTGCATTTTCCGGTGTTTTCCCGCGGTCTCCATATCATCATTACAATGCTTAAGGGCCCAATAAGCTTTGCGTTCAAGTTCAATTGGCAAGTGAAAATTCTTCCCATACACAAGCTTATAAGGAGTGCACCCGATGGGCGTCTTATGAGCTGTCCTAAAGGCCCATAAAGCATCGTCCAACTTATGTGACCAAGATTGTCGGTTTTCTCCTACCGATCTCTCCAAGATCCTTTTCAACGCTCGGTTTGAAACCTCGACTTGCCCACTCGTTTGTGGGTGATAATCCGTAGAAAGACGATGTGTAACCCCATATTTCCTTAGGACCCTTTCGAATTGGTCGTTACAAAAATGGGTTCCACGATCGCTTATGATCGCACGAGGGGTTCCAAACCGAGAAAACACGCTTTTCAAAAACTTGACTACCACACGAGCATCGTTAGTAGGCAAAGCCTTAGCTTCCACCCACTTAGATAAGTAGTCAACGGCGACAAGGATGTAATTATTACCACGAGATTATGGGAACGGCCCCATAAAGTGAATGCCCCAAACGTCAAAGATCTCACACACTTGGATGATATTTTGTGGCATTTCATCGTTTTGTGAGGTTTTCCTTGTCGTTGGCATGAGTCGCATGACTTCACAAGTGCATTTGCATCTCGGTAAATAGTAGACCAAAAGAAACCGGCATCAAAAACCTTCTTAGCCGTGAGATTAGCACCGTGGTGACCAAATACACAACGTCGAATAATTTGATCCGCACAAGTTCGAAACAAGTAAGGGTCGTTCCAAAAATAGAACTTGACGTCATGAAAGAATTTTCATTTTTCTTGAGTCGTCATACCCTTGATGATGAAGTTCCCCGCATGGTAATTTGCGATGTCCATAAACCATGGGGTGGAAGAATCAAGCTTAGAATTCACTACACCAACTGTCTCGAGCGGAAATGTATCGGTGATTTCCTTTGGCTCGTAAACACTTTGGTGAGGATCTTCTTAACGAGAAAGATGATCGGCCACTAGATTCTCGGCTCCTTTTTTGTCAACGATTTTGTGATCAAATTCTTGTAGGAGGAGAATCCAACGAAGTAATCTCGGCTTTGCATTTTGTTTAGCCATAAGATACTTGATAGCCGAATGATCCATATACACTATGCATTTAGTCAAGACGAGATAAGATCGGAATTTCTCAAATGCATACACCACGGCAAGGAATTCCTTCTCTGTTGTAGTGTATTTTAGTTGAGCCTATGTCATCGTCTTGCTAGCATAATGAATAGGCAGGAAGTGCTTATCATGACGTTGCCCCAATACGGCCCCAATAGCGTAGTCACTAGCATCACACATGAGCTCAAAGGGGACGTTCCAGTTGGGAGCAACAAGAATGGGAGCATCGGTAAGTTGCCTCTTAAGGATTTCAAAGGCTCGTACACAATCTTCGTCAAAGAAAAAATGTGCATCTTTTTCGAGGAGATGTGTAATAGGTTGAGAAATCTTTGAAAAATCCTTGATGAATCGACGATAAAAGCCCGCGTGGCCTAGGAAACTCCTAACTCCCTTAACGGTTTGGGGATGAGGTCATTTGGCGATGACGTCTACCTTAGATTTATCTACCTTAATCCCCGCTTTCGAAACCTTGTGCCCTAAGACGATTCCACTTTTAACCATAAAATGAAATTTTTCCCAATTGAGCACAAGGTTGGTTTCCTCACAACGCTTCAACATTCTCTCAAGATTTGACAAACACGAAGTGAACGAACTACCAAACACGGAAAGGTCATCCATGAAGTCTTTCGTCGTCTTCTCGATCATATCATGAAAAATAGCCATCATGCACCTTTGAAAGGTTCCCGGTGCATTACAAACTCCGAATGGCATTCTACGATAGGCAAACATTCCATATGGACACGTAAACGTAGTTTTTTCTTGATCACGAGGATCGATGGGGATTTGGAAGTAACCGGAAAAACCATCTAAAAAGCAATAAAAATCGTTTCCCGCAAGACGCTCCAACATTTGGTCCATGAAGGGCAAGGGAAAATGGTCTTTTCGAGTGGCGTCGTTCAACTTACGATAGTCAATGCACACTCTCCACCCGGTCACGAGTCTAGTGGGAATTAACTTGTTGGCATCGTTTGGCACATCGGTCATTTGTCCCTTCTTAGGGACACAATGAATAGGAATCACCCAAGGGCTATCGGAAATAGGGTAAATCATTCCCGCGTCAAGGAGTTTTAGGAATTCCTTTTTGATGACGTCATTGGGGTTCACCCTCCTTTGACATTGATTGCGGGTTTGTAATCCTCCTCCATTAAGATTTTGTGGGTACAAAATTTGGGATCGATCCCCTTAATGTCGGATAACTTCCACACAATTGCCCCTTTGTGATCCTTTAGAACATCGACAAGTGCGGTTTTTTCATCATCCGAAAGATCTTTCGCAATAATAACCGGCAACTTTTCGTCCTCCTCCAAAAATACATATTCAAGGTGAGGAGGTAAATGTTTCAAATCGAGGATAGGTGGCTCCTCAATTGAAGGTTTGGGCTCGATACTCATAACCTCCTCGGGTGTAGGTAATGGGAAATCGTTAAGAAAATCCTTGATAATCGAGAAGTCCTCATCATTGTCGAGGTCTTCGTCACAAGTACGCGGAACATCGAATACTTCCAACGTAAAACCACCACCTTCAAATGAAGTGAAGGTTGGTGTCGAGTTATCAAGAATGGGATCAAGCATAGTGGGATTGCCACTATTTTCATCATCACCAAATCCTAGAACTTCTTGTGAAAATTCCTCGCAAAAAATGTCGATCATATCAACGAGGTTTATGGTAGCAACGGAATAAACATGATAAAGTTGAGAATTTTGAGTTACGTTTATAACAAGTTCCTCATCGTTGAAACGTAAGGTGATCTTTCTAGCATGCACATCGATTAAAGCCATAGACGTATCTAAAAACGAAAGACCTAGAATGAGAGGAACTTGAGGATCCGTGGGAATATCGACAATGATAAAGTCTACCGGATAATAGAACTTTCCCACTTTCACAAAAACGTCTTCGCCCAATCCACATGCGGGAATCGTGGAATGATTGGCCAACTCGATAGACATTAGTGAAGGAGTAAGATTAGGAAGATTGAGCGACTTGAAGATTGCAAGTGGCATTAAATTAATACTAGCACCAAGATCGGCCAAGGCATAACATTCTTCCATATCTTGAATTTCATAAGGAATCAAGAATTTACCGGTATCACCGACTTTTTGAGGTATGCGGTTAAGATAAACCGAAGAACAACTAGACAATTGTTGCAATTTATCCTTGTTGTTTAACATACTCTTAAAGTTAGCGGCAAATCGAGGCATCATGACCAAAGCGTCTGCAAAACTTATATTGAAATGCAAATCACGAAACATTTTCATAAAAAGTTCAAACTGGTAATTATCGTGCTCTTGACGTTTCTCCTTTCTAAGTCTTGATGGATAGGGCAAGGGTGGTGTGGGTTGGGACATAGGCATAGCCTTTGGAATCTCGGGTTCCAATGTTGGTAATGGGTCAACCGTAGGTGTGGCATGAGCGGTACTTCGTGGGATTAGGACATGCTTCTTTTTTACCACAACCTCGGGTTCTTCCTCAATTGCATCCTCCGTAGGAGCAATTGGTTGAGTTCCATAAGTGTCTTACCACTTCGTGTGGTAATCACTTTCATCTCTCCCTTCGGGTTTGATATGGTGTTACTAGGTAGACTACCCGAAATAGAGGCTTTGTTCCCCATGATTGCTTCCAAAATAGCATTTAGCTTAACATCTTGACTAGCGGATTTTTGGTCTATCCTTTGTTCAAGCCTAGAATGACTTTGCTCAATTTTATGTTTTGCCCTCTAAGTTGATTAGCAAAATCGTTTTTCAACTCAATTTTCATATTGGCATTTTCCTTAGCAAAATTAGCTAACTCCTTTGCGTTTTTAGCCGCTTCCCTAGCTTGACTAGCCAATTGCTCTTGAATGTTTTCCAAAATCTTGTCATTTGCCGTAGCGTAATTCAAAAAGTCATTTCGAAGCTCTTTAGTGTAAGCATTTTGAAGACCTTGACTTGGGTTTTGAAAATTACGGTTTTGGTTTTGATTTTTCAATTGACTACTACCCCCTTGATTCCCATAGTTGTTTCCCTTATAATTGTTCCTTTGATTTCCTTGATAACCAACTTGATTGTTTCGATAGCATTTTGATTTGGTGGAAAACCCGGTGGAGTCAATTGATTAGTGCGGGTAACTTGACCGTCTTGGTTATAAGTTCCCGCGGCCGCGTAGGCACTCGAAGTGTTACCACCGTTGGTAATGCACTCGGAGTAATCGTGAGCTCCACCACAATACATACCAGAAACCTCAACCGCTTTAGCTGTATCGGGAGTGGGTTGTTCACCAACTTTAAACTCAATTAACAATCCCTTAAGCTTATCAAAAATATTATTTTCCAAATTAGCCTCGATTTGGCAAGCATCAATGGTTTGTGACAATGAAGGTGAAGGTGAAGACGAAGTCTTACGAACACTCGACGTGCTACGAGGACTATAGACTTTAGACCTATTCTCAATGATCAACAACGCTTCCTCGACCGTTTTACACAAAAAATTACCACCTGCGGCGGCATTAAGATAATCTCTCATGATCGTTCAATCCATTGTAAAACGTGTCAATTTGATGCAAGTCGAAAAAACCATGATGAGGACATTCGTGCAACATTTCCTTAAACCTATTCCAAGCCATTAAAAAACTCACATTATACTCTTGTGAAAACTTTGAAATATCGTTTTTCAAATGCTTAGTCTTAGAGGGCGGAAAAAATTTGTTCACAAACTTAGAAACGAGATCCTTCCACGTCAATATAGAATTGGGTGGCTCTTTCTCTAACCAAATTTTAGCGGGCCCCGCTAAGGAATACGGAAAAAGCATCATCTTAATCGAGTCATTAGCAAGATCCTTAAATTTGCAAGTGGCGGTAAGACGATTGAATTGGCGGATATGGTTGTGCGGGTTGTCCTTTTCATCACCACGGAATTTGTTGTTTTGGATCATCGACAACAAACCCGTTTTCACTTCAAAGTTCTCCGCAAGGATACCGGGAATTATAATAGCTTCTCCATAACCCTCGGTGGGTGCTTGAAGTAACTCCATCATAGTTTGATTCGCCATGGTTGGTTCTTCTCTTACGATAGGTTCGTCAATAAGAGACTCCTCACTAGAAAGATTAGGAGTAGGTGTTGACTCCTTTCGGTTTTTTCGTTTACGTGCACATCTTGCTAGATTAAGAGTAAGCATAAACGTCACGTACAACGTGGGGATGAGCAAAGAAGATTCTTTTTGGTGTTTTTTATTTTTCGAATTTTTTTGTGGTTTTTGATTGTTTTTACTTTTTTTGGATTTTTGTGATTGTATTAGGTAGACAAAATCTACAAATCTCCTCCTTAATCAAATCTCTTGATTAAAGAAGCCTCAAGGAATGAAAACGATCACGTGAAGTGAACGCCTTCGATGACTTTAGAACGTTGGTGGAACACCAAAACGTTCAAGAGGGTTTAATCAAATGAAACCAAGAAAATATATATGATACTTAGATAATACTTTGGTTGGCAAACCCTCGATTAGCCCTTTTTATCTAAACACGCACAAGCAAGCGGGGAAACGAGGCGGCGCGAAGCACTTAAGAGCATTTTTCTTAGGGTATATTTTATAATACCCGCCTTATACCCGCCTTATAGTTTGTGTTTTTCAAAATTAAGCTTCACGAAAGTATTTATCTATTTTGCCTTTTCTTTCTTGTTTGAGATTCGAATACAATGATTGAGTAATGACCTCCCAATCAAGGTTGTGTTTTAACACTTTTGGAGTACTTGTTAATTTATTGTTCTACGTATACAATATAGTAATAGTATTCACACAAAAAACGAAAACCGATAATACGTATTAGTAGTGCTACTAATACAATTAGCTATTATGGCTATATAAAAACAACAATTGTTCAAATCAAAACACAACACGCCTCCCCGGCAGCGGCGCCAAAATGATTAGAGTATGAATACGTCTTTTAGGAAAAAGAGCGTATAAAGCGGTAAGTAGTAAGCGTACGTTTAGGAAAACGTAAACACTTATGACCCTTTGTGTGGGATCGTTCTCAAGGAGGCTAGTGTGTTTTGTAAAGAAATGATTAACTTTGAGATTAATATTGATGGAAATGATAAAGAAAAAGACGAATTACGCTAAAAGTTACACTACAACGTAAAAAAAACGCGAAATCGTAAAACTTGACGAAAATTGAAAGTACTCTAAAAATCACCAAAATTTTAACTTAGGCTAAGAAAAATATAACTAGAACAAAAATGAAAACCAAAATTTGCAGAAGCTTTTTAATTAATTTATATTAATTTTTAAAGTTTAATAAAGAACTTAAAAATAAACAAAATTAATAAAAAGTCAAAATGAAAATTTTAATAAATGTAAACCTAAATTATGTTAATTAAAATCTAAAAACTATTTTTTTTTACTTTTTAAACCACTTAATTCTATTTTTTAAAGCCTAAAAATGATTTAACATTAAAATAATTCTAATAAGTAAAATAAAAGAGGGAAAAATCTGAACCTTGGTGAAAAAGTCCTAGTTATAATAATAAACAAGGAAAAATAACAAAAGATAAAAATTACGAGCCAATAAACTAAAACTAGCTTAAAAGCTCACGGCTATTACAAAAATAAAGAAAACAAAAAGCCTATAGATAGAAAACAAAAGGAATTGTTAACAAAGAAGAATAAGGGGAGTAGATGGTTAGAGTGTTGTGCTGTTGAGCAGCAGGTCAAGAGTTCGAGACACACTACTACTCCTTTAGGTTTTTTTTATGTCAGCATATAAGCTGAATACAGTAAATAAAAAAGGTATAAAAGAAAAATAAAAGAAAGGTTATACAAAAAGAACACGAAGAGCAGATGGTATGGTTGATGTTGCTTGCGTCTGTTGGTTCTGGGTTCGAATCCCACCAGCTACGATTGTTGTTGTATTTTTTTTTCAGCTTATTATTTTTGGGCTGTTGACAGCTTTTTGGACAGCAACAATAAGCTGGTGCAATAAGCAGTTGGCTTATGCACCAGTGTACAGACATAACATACAACAACAAATAACACACATGAATCAAATTCAAGCAAAAATCTAAGAAAACTAAAAAATGTAGGCAAATGAACAGTAGCAGGAAGTGCAAATACTACAAGAAAAACATATAAGGCCACTTAATTTGGTTACGCTTACTTGTTTACTTTGATACTCAAGGCTCACAACACGTTCACCAAACACAAACACATAATCAAATCACATTAAATGCCACAGATCATACACAGAATATGGTTACTGCCATGAATTTGGCTAGTAAGCACCAAATAAGCAGTAGCCTTTTTTCTTTCCCCTTTTTTTGCCCTTTTTTATTCAATTCTTTATATAGCTTGTGGATGCACAGGTATGAATACCAACTTAAAACTCAAACTCAACCAAATATCGACAGCCTATGCCACAAATTTAAGATCTCGTGTGTTCCTATGGACATAGATGAAAACAATCAGACCCCTTAATATCTTTTTGTTTGTTGCTGATGGATACTCAGTAAACACACAACGAATCAAATAAAAAACGTCACAGATTTATGCTCTAGTATGCACATTAAAACGAAATCAACAATAGCAGGCACTTGTTTTAATGGTTGACTTTTTTTCTTCTGATTACTTAGCTATGCTTGGTATACACAGTGAACTAACCAACCTCAAAAAACAAATGCAAAACTTAAATGCTAATCAAGAACACAGCTATGAAGTCAATTTCGTGCTACAAACCTGGCTGTGTTGTGTGCATAATTACGACAGAAAACACAAGCAGCTTTACCTCTCTTGAAACCTCACTGTATAGGATCCAAGAACGTATTAATCTCAGCAGCCTCTTTTCTTTTTGGTTACTTTCTATGGTTTACAATTTACTGTGCTTGTCACACAGCCAGAAACAATACACACCTACTGATTTTTTTTGTTTTTCTGATTTAATGACAAAGTAACGATTAAACTAAGTTTCTCTACCCTATTTGGCTACTTTGGTTGATAATTAAAAAACACGAACACCCGAATCACGGAATTAGTTCAAAACTCAAACACAGCAACTAAGATCTAATCCTGGAACAATCACAAACATTGCTAAGCATACAACACAAACCTCATATCAATTAATCAATTAAGCAAAGCAGATTACGACAAGTTCAACTGATTTAATGACAGGTTAAACCCAGAGTACTTTAGTCATCAACACAAGATAATTTATCATGAAACTAACGAAAACTCAGCATGCCAAAAACTCTCATGATCAACAAATAATAAGCATTAAGAGAAAACAAATAAAATAAAAAAAAAGGGAAAAGAAAGACGTACTGCAAGAACGTACGTCCACGCTCTCGACTTTTTGAGCTTATGTGACGGCGAAAAAGTCACAAGCTTCCTTTTTCCTGCCAATGGCTAGCAAATGACGAAGAGACAGTAACAATAATAATTATACCCTACTGATTTCGTTTTTTTTTTCCTATTTTTAATGTATTTTTCACTTGAGACTTTATGAACTTTGGTATTTAAACAGAAAAACTTCTCTCTAGAGGAGCAAACACCCCACAAATTGTGTTGCCTAATCCCACCACTCACCGTCCCTTGATATTTACGAAATATCAGTGAACTATGATCGTGATTGAATTCAACAGCCAAGATGTTGAATCTATTGCCTCTTGACTAAAAAACTGGATACGTGTCTATCTCACTTTCCTTCACAACAAACAACAAGGAACTCCAAGTCACAAGGCTGGAAACACTCCTTGATGTTTTTGTAAAATATGAATCTTAAATTAATAGTTAACCAACAATGTTAATAAGGAAAATGATAAAGCTTGAAACAGAAAGATAACAATACAAACTAATTTTGTAACTTTAACATGAAAAGTAAATGGGAACTCGTTTCTTTTCATCAACAAACACTTAACCGCTTTTCATTCAACAATAAAAGAGGGTTTACAAGTTGTGATTCAGGAAAAGAAAAACAAGAACAACCTAACAATTACTGCCTATCTCCCTTTATATAGGAGTTACAAGATTGTTCTAGAAAAAATAAAATAGCTAACCCTAATTGATGATTGTCCATAAATACCCCTTTGAAGATTCGGATATAAAGTGGAATATGCTGATTTTGAAATGGTCTTCTAGGCTCTTCTATGAGCTCCATGTGATTGTCCAGTGTACTTGATGATGTTATGAATGTTGGATTGGAGCGGTGATCACTCAAATTGATCTAGTCCATCAATTTAGTCAAGCAATCTTGTTTGGTAGCTCATTCCGTGACATTTCCAGCTTGGTGAGGACCCATATGATGTTGATGTGTGTACATCTTCACGTGGGTAGGGTTTAGATTTTGGATTAGGGTTGGATTTGGTGGCAGGTGGTTATCAATAAGAACCCTAATTGTGGTTAAGATAATGAATCTGTTATCTCACTTTTTCTTTCTTTTTATCAAACGTGGGAAAGGTTAAGGATTTGAAAATGGGCTGGTGGTGTTGAGAGGACCAAAATAAAAATGAAGGGAGCTTGTCACATGGGATTTGGTGGGTTTATCCAACGAGCACACACAACCAAATTGAGGTTTTAGGCTTAAATTGTGAAAAGCAATATTATATTTGGTTGATCCGGCCCATAATAAATTTTTTTGGTGTGGGGATCGATTTCTCGTGTTTATTTCGTTGTCGAGCTCGGATTGACTTTGACTTCGTCTTCAAATTGTAAAATCTTCAAACTTTATCGAATTAAACTGAATATACGCGTGGTAGACCCGTTAAGTGAAATCCCGGGCTTCGGTCTTGTGTTCATCTTCGATTCTTCAAGGGTTTTTGGAAATTCAACATTCGGGTCCGGTTCATTGTGCAGCTTTGTTTCCCGTTTTCGTTTTTGATTGATTCTTGTGATCTTTTTGTCTTTTTCTCGATATCCGTACCTAAAATACACATTGAGCAAACACAAGCATATATATGGCACTTTTGATGATATTTTAACCGTTTTAAGCCCGTTTTGGACGATGAGACCAAGTATAATTGCGGTCTCATCAAGTGACATATAATAGTTAACTAATTTAAAGATCTTCAATTAAATCATAATTAACTATTCAATAAAAAATTGTTTTTGCACCGGTTTTAAGTGTTTTTATGTAATTACATGGCATAAATTTGGCTCGTGATGCCATTGTTGGAATTTAAAAAACCTAATGAATCATATATTCATGCATTAAGAGTAAATGCATCGGATAGGATCAAATAAATATGCACATAATGTAATTAACATAAATATAAAGAATGCATACCTTTAGTCCAAGAACAGATGATCAAGAACTTTATTAGTCCATCAACCAACCAAACCCTAACTTTTATACACCAAAATAGATTCACCAATAAACAAAATATCAAGTTAGATCTTCCCTAAGATAGTATACACAACACCTCAATCAATCACCTTCGATTGCTAGATCTTGATTAAGTGAATACTTAATCATTCCATGCAAACCTAGAATTTACCCTTTGTTATACAAGGGTGTTCATGGCAGTTGTTTTGATATCGTTATGATTTACACGTGTAATTCGATCCGATCCGCTTAGGTTGTCGCAGGCGGTGCGTGCGTTTGATCTTTCTTGACATATCAGCCCTTTTGAGGTTTGCTGTCTACTGAATTGAACCTTTGATACAAGGACGTTGACTTGGGAATGTGACTGTAACGATGGTTGCTTGGGTGATGGTTGTTACCAAGGAGTTGCTGTTCGCAGGTTAGAGAGAGGAGGCACTTTAGAAACCCTAATTCGTATTAGGGTATTTATGTCATGTGACTTTCACGTGACTATGGTGTGCGTGAGTAGGTTAAACTTGCTTGATTCTCATTGGGATGTAGCCTACTGGTCCTATGATTGAATTGTAGATTTGTTGGTTTACGTCGAACCACGCTACTATGCATGGTCTGATTACACTAATTTTGGATACTCTTGGTGATATTATGTCGTCAAGCTGTTAAAATTGATGTTAATCTTAGAAGTTGGATATCTTATATGATTACAGGATCAATAGTCTTCATTATGGTCTAAGTTAGAAGCGCGAGCATCATTCTGATTTTATAGTTTGCTTGTATTTTGTTTCAATTTATTATGGTAGTCATGAGAGTGGTATGTCATTCTTATGTCAGTTATTGCGCGAGTGAGTGTATGTTTGTGCCTATGTAACGGGCTGAGATGTTAGGACTTCACCTACATATGTTGTACTTCAATGTTTTTTGGTGTAATATATTTTACTGGGGTATCAATTCCATTTTTCCCAAGAAGAATACTTAATAAATCAAACCTGAAAACCCCCTTTGGTTTTCTTTAAGTCGTTGACCACCAAGAGAACAAGGGAGGAAAAAGTTTGTTGTAATTCTATGAAAGAATCAATCACATCCATGTGTTCATATAGTTGAGTTTTGGGATTATTTAAGGCAAATATTACAACTTAACCTCCAAGTAAATAATCTTTTAGAATCAAAAAACTTCCTTTCCCCATACCATTGGTGTTGGTCGGTAAATTACTCCTCTATGGGATATTTGGTTTGACTTTTTGACTTTCTATTTACTTATACATGTAATTACGATAATTACCTTAAAGTATCAAGTCTTATTAATTAATCCTTGTTAAACTTTATAACTTATTAATTAATTATCGATAAGTATACACTTTTATCAAACTAAGTTTACACAATAAATATAGCCATATTATATTGTATAATTTAATAAAAGATGATCTTGTTGTCTAAGTGTGTGACCCCTTATGCCTACGTACTCGCGGTCGTATAAAATACTAACTATGACTTGCGCACATCCCAACAATATAGTCTAGTTGGTTAAGATAACTTGGCTCTCACTTGAGGTTCAAGTCCCGCAACTGAACTTAAAAGTGTTCACAAATTTTAGATATTTCAATTTCTAAACTTTGTACCCAAACATTTGGATAGCCGAACCACTATTAAATTTTGTCTACATAGTCCAGAATGAACTAATTTTACACATTCATAAATTTTATTTTAATAAACTCAAATATTTTACACATAGTATAAAAGTGTAAAAAAATATAGTGATATAATGACTTTGTTGTAGTGCATATTGATACTTTTGACATGGAGTTTTTTTGGGCCAGTCACTTAAAAAGGTCAAAATAAAAATTTTAAGCAAAATATTAAGATTTAAGTTCATTCAGATATGAAAATTATCCAAAATATGGGGGACTCGTCCCCACTCTCCATCCCCTACCATCCAATGGTTAAGATTAAATTCTCATTTTACACTACAAGGGTATTTTTGTCATTTCACCCGACTACTATATAAGCTTTTTTTCTATTTTCTTTCTCATAAAATATAACATCTAGTAGTTTTTGTTAATCTAATATCAATGTATGTGTATTTCAGATCTTGATAAATGAATAAAGAGGTGGATTCACTAAGAAAGTTTTTCTTTTGCTATGATATATGATTGATTTATAAAATATATGGGTTCTCACAATCTTAATTGTCACTTCAACATACGTCTATATGTTGTAAACAATATGTATATATCAACATATTCCACTTCAACATATGGCATGTCATTAATCCTAGGCTGTTTGAGCTCTTGTTTAGCTTGAGGTTAATATGACACTCAGTCACGTTCCATTGTACTCTATGGTTTTTGGGTTCTAATATATTTTACCGGGGATTAACCCCTTTAACCAAAAAAAATTCCGAGTTCTAAAAGTAATCATATGGGTATATTATGAATAAGAACATTTCAAATATAACAACGATGCCCTAAAATCATCAAAGAGCCTTAGAAACCCTAGAAATTCCTTATAAACTAAAGTTTCACGTAATATAACTACACAATATCTATATATGAATATCAAAGACAAATGTACAAGTTATAATCTATCATTTAGAAGTACTATTTTACCCTAAAATACTAAGTGTAAATCATTTAAAGAAAAGTAAAAGTATTTTGACCTAGTAACCTAAATTAGCACCTAACATCCATTTCATAATAAATTAGAGACTAATCTTTTGCAAAATTATAAAACTCAACTAAGTATCATATTGATCAACGTCGAAGTACCGATAAAAAATAAACCTAATTACCTTATACTAGATAGGGTAAGCGGGTGTCGAATCCACGAGGAATGTGTGGTTTTAATTTCAGTATTGGGGTGATCACTGATCAATAAAAGTTTTGGTTTTAAAATCTAATTCACTAAAATACTCTAAATAATAAACACGTTGATTAAAAATTAAAATACTTATTAAACTAATAATAAATCTAGAAAAATATAATAAAGATGTAAACAAATAAAAGAAAAATGCAATCCCTTCCAGCGCCCAATATTTATGGTTGATCACACTCGAATATTATCAAAACTTTTCGAACCGATTACAAAGATTATTTCGACTTAATATGAATGAATTAATGTCGGCACTTACTATGTTTATCAATGACTTGCAATAATAAGTCTTATACTAATCCAACCAATAATTATATTTTAATAATTTATTTAGGTACAACTTATGTTGATTATGCGACCATCTTTTTCTTTAACTAATAGAATAAGTATGAATTTTTAACTAACAATAAATTGTCTTACACAAATAATTAAACATAATATTAAGTCTATCAAAATAATTTATAAATAAATCATAAATCAATGTAATAAAAATATGATAATCCAAAAGTAATGATCAAACCATAAATAAAGTTACCGGAAAGAATTACAACAAAATTAGTCAGACATCGCGGCGCACTCGAGCCAAATAATATTAAACCTAATTGTCCCTTTTTTTATTCTTTTGTGGCTATACATATCACCACAAGAGACAAATTGATTCTTGGAGGCTGGGGTAAAAATATGCGGCTCCAAAAGGGATGTATTATTGTTTTTTTTAATAATCCTTGCTCCTTTGATACACTAAACTCATGACCCTTTTTTTCACAATCTGTGGCTATAGAAACCAAAATCTCACAAAAGGACCAACCAATATCTTCCTTTTATTATAATCGGCTGTGTATCTATATGAATGCCTCCAAAAACGAATTATATATAAACTCCTCCTTCTGTTTTTTTCCTTTTCGGTTATTAAGGCCCATGTCCTAAAGTGGCTTTTTTTTTCTTTTCTTTTGAGTGATACAATATTTTGGCCCAATTAAAAATAGCTGAACGTCAACAATTACTCAAACAAAGCCCGGACAAATAAAACATGACCAAAAATATTCCGACGTTCTCAAATCTTTTTCTTCGACATTTTTCTTTATTTATCGGCACTCTCAATATCTTTTCTCCAAAAAATTAATAAAGCGATCATTTTATTCCATTTCGCGCGTAACCTACGTAATCATAAAACACACTAAAAGTACATGTATAACAACAAATAAAAATACAATTATCCTAAATTAACATGCTATAAGGTGTATGCAAAATACACCAATCAAACCCCCTGGACTTAACCTTTACTTTGTCCCAAAGTAAAACAAAAATAAAAATATACAAGCATGTTAATTTCATAACTTTTTAATCATATTATTGAAATTCTATCAAAAAGATCAAATTTAACTTTGTACACTAATAACCATCCTACATGAAAAATAAACAAAAATGATTACCAATATTTTTGTCCTTCTTAAACACTTAGCAAAACCATTCCCATTGATTCCATTTACTTTATATTTCATATAATTAACCATATGCCCAACAAAACTAATGCACACCTATAATCAATCTAAACATTAATCTAAAACAAGAGGTGAGAATATCTTACACCTTTTATAATATTGGAGTTTTATACCATAAGATCACATCATAAGCTATCATACTTTAGCTTACATACTTTCACTTCGTTTCTTTTTTTTCACATTTTTTTACACCACACATAAGCTCTTTTTTTATCCATCCGGGACCGTTTCTTATGCAAGTCATCCCGAATGATTTATACACTCCTTTTAAGGTTGATATAAAGACCAATCATTCAGAAAAATGAATATCTATCCTATAGGTGCATATTAAGACACACTGGCACATGGGAACCGGTTAATTTAGTTCGTTTTAATTAAATGAGAACAATTATACTTCGTGCCTACTGGTACATCACATGATGGAGTTATCTACCACATAGTATAATTAATTAATGCACTAAATTAAACTAATCTTCCTAATTTCATTACAACAATACAAGGATTGGGTTATTTCACGTAAAACTGACTCAGCTAAGTGCAATGCTATCCATCATAAAATTTGGCGTCTGACCGATGCTAACAACTAAAGTATCACCTTGTGCGAGTGACGAATCAGATAGGCAAGCCCAACATATGACTACCACCAATAATTATGACAATTCTCCCACTCTTTTCTAAAGCCACCGTGCGCGGGTGGCGAGCCGAATAAGATCAATTCTAAGTTTCCTAACCCAAGTATTACATTAATATATTTCATATTATTTTATTCAAACTTTCTACTCGATCTAAGCAAAGGTAAGTAGAGGGAAGTATGGTTTGATCATCTAAATTATACATATGCCTAACTATATGCAAACAATCAAATCAGTTTAATAACCAAATTATACAATGGAATCGGATGCACCTGATAATTATGGCCAAATCCTCTAGCTTGCTCCAATAAATCATCCACATGCTAATCTTCAGAATCTGCAAACACTCAACAAACATATATGTAGAAGAAACTTCCACATCTAATTAGCAAAAGACTCTTATAATGTGATTTAAAATTTTTTTTTTTCAATTTTTCCCAAAAATCACATTTTAACCCATTTTGACCAAAATTTCACACAAAAACATGTAACACATGGGCCACCCCCCTCAACTTGAAGCATTACATTGTCTCGAATGAAAAAAATTTAAATTGAAATTTTGGTTAAAGATCAATTTGACAAACTCACAAAAAACTAAAAACTAACTCACATCGTAGGAATCACGTTTGCATTTAGCGTATGCAACAAGCCTTTAAACAACTCGGTAGCCCGACTGGATGAGTTTTGTCTCGTGAGGGTTTGTAGTAAACATACCCACAAATTTTTAAACACACACAAAAATAAGATAATAAATTGCAAAAGATAATACACACACTACAAACCACAAATCACGGGTTGCCTCCTGCGAAGAGGTAAATTTACCGTCTTTAGCCAGACATAACTCATATGAGCTATTGAGACGGTTGGAGTGGTTCCAAGTAAACCACATCAACCGTTTCCATCTGATCACTCTCCAACTCAACATACGGCTTCAACCAGTGTCCATTAACTTTAAAAGGCTCTCCACCCACCATATTTTTTTTGTTTCAATGGCTCCGTGTGGAGCGACTTGAGTCACAATGTATGGACCCGTCCATTTACTTCTCAACTTTCCCGAAAAATCTTAAGTCTAGCATTGAATACCCAAACTTTTTGACCAACCAAGAAAGACTTCTTGGTGATATTTCGGTCATGAAAAGCTTTGGTTTTCTCCTTATAAATCCTAGAACTTTCATAAGCGTCACGTCTATCTCGTCTAGTTCAGATAATTGAAGTTTCCTAGAACTACCCGCTCTCTCTAAATCTAGATTAACGGTCTTAATCGCCCATTCAGCCCTATGCTCTATCTCAACCGGTAAATGACACGCCTTGCCATATACCAACTTATACGGTGACATACCAATAGGAGTCTTAAAAGCCGTCAAATATGCCCACAAAGCATCATCTAACCTCAAGGACCAATCTTTCCTATCACTACGAACGGTCTTTTCTAAAATTCGCTTAATATCCCTATTAAATACTTCCACCTGTCCACTAGTCTGTGGGTGATAAGGGGTAGCTATCCTATGATTAACTCCATAGTGTTTCAGTAATTTTCCAAATCTAAAGTTCTTAAAGTAGGAACCCCCATCACTAATGATGGCCTTAGGAATTCCATGTCTAGCAAAGATATTCTTCTTAACAAACTTAAGAACTACATTTGTTCATATCTTGATCCTTTATACCTCTAATATCTGATTTCACTGTTGATTCACTGATTTCTTGATTAAATCGACACTTAGGGTTTGATCATTTGATCAAGAATTAGGGTTTGTTTTTACAGCCGCTTTTTCTTTGACTAATATAATCAGGTCGCTTGTGTTTCTTTAATCATTAAATCGTGATCTCTTATGTTTTCGTTATCCTGTTGATCATAAAGGTTTTTTGTTGTGGCGTTTAAGATTTAGAGATTTTGTATTTATTCGTTTAGGGTTGCTGGTTGGTTGTCATTCCCTGTTTTTGTTGGGTCATCTCCTTTGTCATTGCACAAACCCTTGAATAGTATTTTTTAGGGTTTCGTTTATCTTGGCTGCTGGTGTTGGTGCCTATTGTTATATCATACTACTGCATGAATCTTTTGGATTCACTGCGTTGTTGATCTGGTTGTTTCTTGGTGTTGTTGGTTATAGGGTTTAGAGAGATGGAGAAAGGTTTCCTTAACAGCCCTCGTGCGAAGCTAGAGACTGAGTTACATGATATTGGGAAAAGGATTAAGAACATAGATGGGAAACTTATTGGCAAAGATGGAAAACCCCTTGTTGCGAGACGTGGAGAGCCTAAACCTGTTGATTTGGGTACTAAGGTGATCGATGACAATGTTTTGAGGCCGGTGCCTCATAACCCTAAGGATAAGTCTTTAAAATCTATACTAAAGGGTTGCAGTGTGTCGTTGAGTCCTGGTAAGGGGATTGGTGTATCGTTTGCTGTTGAATTGATCTGATTATTGTTATGGGGGATGTGCAGAGTGGTAATGATGTAGAAGTTAATGTTGAGCCAAGTACCGTTTGTTCGAGTAGTCTTTCCTATGCGGCTGCTACGGGGAAACGTAAGGTTGAGGTTTCATCTCGTGTGAATGATGCTATTGTTCCAGGAACTGATATTGTACTACCTAATGATGCGATTGATGAGAAAACAAACAGCTTGGATAATTCACTCTATGGTTATTTTGTTGGAAGACGACACACATTTCCCATTGTTGACAGCTACGTCAAGAATGCATGGGCTCGGTTTGGTCTGAAAAGAACTATGTTTCATCATGGTTTCTTTTTCTTTCAATTCGAATCTAAGGCTGGTATGGAGCAAGTCCTTGCTAATGGTCCATGGCATATTAGGCTTACACCTCTTATGCTTAATATTCGGAATCCAACTAAGAAACTTATACGAGAGGAAATTAAAGCGATACCGGTGTAGGTCAAATGCATGATGTACCTGTTGTTGCTTATTATGAGATCGGGCTGAGTTTGATCACCAATAAGGTAGGGAAACCTATAATGTTGGATACTCATACGACGGATATGTGTGTGAATTCATGGGGACGATGCTCGTATACGCGTATGCTTATTGAGGTCAGCGTTGATAGGGCTCTTGTTGAGTCGTTTGTGGTGGCAGTCCCAATTAAAGGTGAGGAGGGGCATTCATTGGAAACAATTACGGTTGAGTATGAATGGAAACCGCCAAGGTGCGATAAGTGTAAGATATTTGATCACCTTGATTCGGACTGTCCTAAGAAAGCTAAAGTTGCTAAACCAAATTCGTATTGTGATGGTAAATTTGGGAATGTCAATGGGAAGGAAAAACAGCAGCCTACATTGCTTAAGGCATGACAGGTTGAAGGTTTGAAGTTTTCTAAGCCTAAGACGTCTTGGGTCATGAAAACTTCTAAAGCGTCTTCGCAAAGGCTAAAAGTTCTAACTCCACTCGAAAACAGGTCATTAGTGATAATATTAATTTGTTGGAGCTTAAAAACTCATTCGACAAATTAAAGGACGAAGGTGCGATTCTAGACGTGGTTGAGCAGGCTGCTTCGGAACATACTAATCAGGAAGATTCGGCGAATGTAAGCACTAATATTTCTACTGAACATACAAAGGCAGGTGGTAAAAAGGTGGTGCTAGAGGAGGCTTCTTCTAGTAAACCAAAGTTATCATTTGGTTATAAGGATTTGGCTAATATTAGTGATTCTGACGAGGAGGAAGTTTTTGCCTCCAATGATGATTATCAAGCCTACATGTCTTTTATTAGAGGAGGTCACCAACTTGAAGAAGAGTTTGATGTGTATGATAATGATTATGCAGACCAAATTCGCGATCTACCAGGACAAATTAAAGAGTTCCATGATTTTCGACTCCATCATAGTGGTAGGAAGTAGAATAGTTTTAGATGTCATAAGAAGGTGTGTTTTCTTATGTTGGGGTTTGGTTTCTAGCATATGATGTGCTTGGTTGTTGCCTATGTAACGGGCTTGATATAGGATTTCACCTATATCTTTTGTACTTCAACGTTTTTTGGCGTAATATATTTTACCGGGGATAGTCCCCTTTACCCAAAAAAAACTTAAGAACTACACTATGGTAATGGATTCTATTATCCTCAGCCTCTACCCACTTAGACACATAATCAAC
Organism: Glebionis coronaria; assembly: GCA_025667525.1. Taxonomy (NCBI): domain Eukaryota; kingdom Viridiplantae; phylum Streptophyta; class Magnoliopsida; order Asterales; family Asteraceae; genus Glebionis; species Glebionis coronaria. The sequence goes on from CM046877.1 coordinate 359,011,856, forward strand.
TGCCACTAAAATTTACACATTGCCATGGGAGATGGAGAATGGTCCCATAAAATCCCTACACGTCAAAGATCTCAACAACATGTATGGGATTCATAGGCATTTTATCACGCCTTGAAATCCCAATAACTTGTTGGCAACAAATACATGCTTTCACAGAAGACTGGGCATCCTTTAATATAGTCGGCCAAAAGAAACCGCTTTGTAGGACTTTATGCCCAGTTTTCGTAGCACCAAAGTGACCACCGCATGCATAAGAATGGCAATGAGCCAATATGTCCATATGCTCGTGGTCGGGAACACATCTCCTAACAACTTGGTCAGCACACACTTTATATAACTCCGGATCCACCCAAAAGTAGTGCTTCGACTGAGACAAGAAGTATTTTCTTTGTTGCTTGGACCAAAACTCCGGAAGCTTTTTAACTGCAAGATAATTAACTATGTTTGCGTACCAAGGAACCTTAGAAACCTCAAAAAAGATTTCATTCGGAAAGCATTCCTTAATCACATTAGAAGGGTTAAACGGCGGAGGGATAATTCTAGACAAATGGTCAGCAACCACATTTTCGACCCCTTTTTATCCCGGATTTCTAGATTAAATTCCTGTAAAAGCAAACTCCACCTAAGCAACCTCGGTTTTATCTCTTTCTTAGTCAAAAAATGTCTTAAGGCACTATGATCTGAAAATATGATCACCTTAGAATGCCCCCAAATATATGACCTAAACTTATCAAGAGCAAAAACCACGGCTAGCAACTCTTTTTCAGTAGTGGTGTAATTCATTTGAGCTTATGAAAAAGTCTTACTAGCATAAAAGATTACAACGGGTTTCTTATCGACTCGCTGTCCTAGAACCGCCTCAGCGGCATAATCACTCGCATCATATATGATCTCGAAAGGCTTCGACTAATCAGGTGATTGTAGAATAGGGGCTTCTACAAGCTTTTGCTTAAGAATATTGAATGCTTTAAGACATGATTCATTAAAGTCAAAGCGTGCATCTTTTAAGAGTAGATTACAAAGAGGCTTTGATATTGCACTAAAATCTTTAATAAATCGCCTATAGAGCCCAGCATGACCAAGAAAAGATCGCACACCTTTGATGGTAGTGGGAGGAGGAAGGGTTGAAATTACTTGCACCTTGGCATGGTCAACCTCAAATCCTTTTTCAGACATAACATGCCCTAATACAATTCCCTCACGAACCATGAAATGGCTCTTCTCCCAACTAAGCACTAAATTAGTTTTGGTGCATCTTTTTAACATACTTTCAAGCTGATCAAGGCAGCTTTCGAAGGACTGACCAAAGATGGAGAAATCATCCATAAATATCTCTACAGATTCTCCAACCATGTCAGAAAAGATACTCATCATGCACCGCTGAAAGGTAGCGGGTGCATTACACAAACCAAAAGGCATTCTTCGAAATGCAAATGTCCCATAAGGACATGTAAACGTAGTTTTGGCCTGGTCATCAGGATGGATAGGTATTTGATTATAACCGGAGTACCCATCTAGGAAGCAATAGAACTTCTTACCAGAAAGCTTCTCAACTATTTGACCAATGAAGGGTAGTGGGAAGTGATCTTTAGATGTGGCATTATTCAGCATACGGTAATCTACAACTCTCCAGCCAGTAACTGGTCGGGTTGTGAGTTTTTTCCCACTCTTAGTTTTGACAATGGTAATTCCGGCCTTTTTAGGTATTGTTTGAGTGGGACTTACCCATTTACTATCCGAGATGGGATAGATGATACCAACATCTAACCATTTAAGAACTTTCGTCTTCACTACCTCTTTCATATTACGATTCAGACGCCATTGTGCATCTCTTCGTGGCTTAAAATCTGGGTCCGTAACAATTCAATGCATACATAATGAAGGGCTGATTCCTTTTAAGTCTGCAATTGTCCATCCCACTGTTGCTTTGTACTTGGAAAGCACTTTTAGAAGTGTTTCCTCTTGTGATTCAGAAATATCAGAAGCAACAATAACGGGTAAAGTATTGTTAGGACCTATAAAAGAATATTTGAGATTGGATGGCGAATGTTTTAGCTCAAGATTTGGAGGCACCTCTAGAGACGGCTTCGTGGTCGTGTCAAAAGTAGAAGGAAAGGGCTCCATTTTATAAGACCAAGGTGGTTTTTGATGGTCCAAAGAACTTACCAAACACTCTTGAATCTCTTGAACTTTAGCAATATTAAAAATCTCCTCATTCTCACCAGTTAGATATAATTCCAAAGGATCATCCTTAAGCATACGGGATGCATGCTTTTGGACTTCCTCATCAATCACATCTACTGGGTAACATTCATTCATCGTAGGAGAATTCATAGAATTAAACACATTCAATCTTATCTTCTTATTACCGAAAGCAATATCCATGGCACTAGTCTGACAATTAATCCTAAAATCTATCGTGGCTAAGAATGGGCGCCCAAGAATAATAGTTGGTTGAGCCTCCTTGTATGATGACTCGGTGTCCATAACAAAGAAGTCAACTGGGTAGTAGAAGTAATCAACTTTCACAATAACATCCTCTAAGATACCTCTAGGAATTTTGGTAGATCGATCGGCTAAAGAAATAATGGCGTCTGTCTTACGAAGAGTTCCTAAGTCATACTTATCGACCAAACTAGCAGGAAGGATGTTGATACTGGCACCAAGACAAGGAGCGCCTTCTTAATGGCAATATTTTCCACCACAACTGAAATCAACGGTGCTCCAGGATCTTTGAATTTAGGAGGAAGAGAGCTAGACAACACCGCACTAACATGCTCAGTTAGGTCAATCTTTTTAGGCAAAGATGCCTTCACCTTCCTCTTCTGAGTACACAAGTCCTTTAAAAACTTGGCATAAGTAGGAATTTGCTTGATAGAATCAATAAGGGGGAGATTGATTTTAACTTGCTTGAAAGTCTCCCACATATCCTCAGCATAAGGACCCTTTTTAGCTAACCTTGCGAATGCCGATTTTTCCAAAGTTGTAGGGTATGGTGTGCTGGACACACCACCCTCCCCAAATTCGAGAGATTTAGTAGCATTAGGATTCTATGTTGTTGGTTTAGGAAAATCTTTTAACAAATAATTTACCAACTCAGAACCGGACTTAAAATTATCAGAATTTTTACCTTCAACAATAATTTCGTCATCAGTAACGAAATCCTCGACATCATGAGAAGAATTATGAATACTTGGTATTCCGATGTCATTTTTGTAGGTTTTAACTTTTCGAAGAGATGTCACCATATTCACTGCTCATTTCCTTTTTTCTTGTGTGCGGGATTCATGGTTGGGTAGCTCGGTAGCTTTCCCCCATCTCTTTTGTTTAATTGATCCACCAATTGATCAACTTGTCTCTCAAGAGCTGCAATAGATTTGGTAGTGGTCTCGTGTCTTTGATTGGTGACCTCGAATTTTCTATTGATCTCTTGATTGTTGGTAGGCAATGAATCCATAAGCCTATCAAACTTTCAGTCAAGGTTCAAGAGACAGTTATCATTTTTCCCTTGGCCCTGATTTGGATATTGTTGTTGTGGCTTATGATTGTAAGAATTTTGTTGGAAGTTAGATGAATCGCCACCCTCATACCGTGGTTTGTAAGTGATGAGATGGCATTTATACATGATCTCATCGTTCTTTTCGGGCTTTAAATGCATAAAAATGTCATAAAATACCATATATATGCTTGTGTTTGTTTACTTGTGTATTTTAGGTATGGATATCGTGAAAAAGACAAAAGATCACAAGATACAAGGAAAAACGGACACGAGAAACGAAGCCATACAAAGAACCGGGCCCTAAATCATGGAATATTCAACAAATATCCTTGAAGACTTAAATATGTGAAAGTTTGATCCTCAATGAATGAAGAAATGACACTTAAAACCCTTGTATATTGATAATTACAAGTTTGGTCCCTTAAGTTTGTCAAAATTACACAAAAGGTCCTTCTACTTTGAAGAAATGGCAAGATTAGTCCCTCAACAATTCCAAATTGCCAACAATGGTCCCTCATGAAGTTAAAGTTGCATTGAATACCTTTGAAGATCAACATTGACCAAAATCAGCCCTTGAAATATCTCAAAATGGCAAAAACAACCCTTGTAAACCTTTTCCCAAAAGTTTGTGCCAAAACTACCAAGTGGTGAAAGTTAAATACAAAGGAAACACGTTTTATTTGCAAAATAAACTTGTTATACAACTATTCCCAAAACATAAGGACCAAAACTGCCAAATCCCAAAGTTTGAATTCCTAAACATGCGGGAAACACTTACTGTTTGGATTTTTACCAGCCAAGAACAACTTTTACCCAGGTTTAAAAAAGAGGAAAACAAAGGGGAAATCAAAATTGGTTAATCCCACGTGTGATTCACATCACCTCAATCACATCCCACAACTTAAACCTCAAATCCCACTACCAGAATGATACCCCCATCCCCACTCACAATACGACACCTTGTATTTGATCATGACTTGGCAAAATCAAGGGCTGCCAATCATTACTTGGTCACAAAGCACTCAACAAACGTCCAGGATTCTCCCAAAACAGCTGGCAACACACCTAGAAGGTTCTGCAAGGATAGAATAGGAATTTCAGTTGCTAGGGTTTGTGAATAGTATTTAGCCAGGCATTTGCCTATAAAAGGAGACCTCAACATGTGAGAGTCCCTTTGTTCCAGTTTTAGGATATCAATCTTTGTAATTCCTTTTTAAGTTTAATAAAATTTGAATTTCTGAAAATTTTGAATTCTCTTTTTGATTTGATTAAAAGTTGGTGTTAGAATAGCCTAAATCTGAGTTCCATTTGATTGTTGAGACCTTCCTTAATCTTGTGGTTAAGGCACGTATTGGTTCATAAGGTTTTTAAGGTTCAAAGACCTTGAAGTCCTTGTTTCTGATTTTGGTTTTATTTGTGTACTAACCCTTAACCATAAGCCTTGAGCTCCTTCAAGCTTGTTGACACCAAGCCTGGGAAGAGTTCTAAGCCCTTGGTTGAGTTTGTTTGCTGTTTGTGTTGAAGACATATCATAATCAAAGCCTTGTTCTACTTTGAACATCAACAGGCTTTGATCATCTCCTTTGAAGTACCTTGGTCTTGTTCTAGTTGTTGAACAAGGTCCAAGGAGCATAGCTGGCCTTCCTAGGATGTTGTGGAAGGCAGGTATAACCTCTTGTTAAGATTCCTCTAAAAATTCCATGTTTATGTCTGTTTTGGATTTGGTACTTGGATTTTGAGTTCTTGTGTTTGTGCTGGTTATTTTGTGTTTGATTGTGTTAGTTGGTGCCTAGTAAGTGTTTTTGATCATTAAAATCAGTAGGTTATTAGAAGAAATCACAAGTTTGTTTGAAAAGTGCTTGATTAAGGGTTGTTTGGGATTACTGGTTCATAAGGCCTTGTGGCCTTGTGCCCTTGGTTCCTAGGGTTTGGGAGGTCTAAACAAGTCCTAATACACAAGTTTTAGTCATTGGTTTACTTTCTGAAAGTTTGGAAAAGAGATTTGAAGTTTTGCAAAAATATGATAAAAGTGGTTTTGAAATTGGTCAAACACATCAGATCCAATAACTTTTTAGTTTGTTGGATCTAAGGTCTGAAATATGGTTTGGGAATAGTTTAGGTGATAAGCTATCTATTGGTTGTCTGGTTGTTGAATTTGGTGGCTTATTGTGGATTTTATAGCTTATCAAAAGTTGCTGAAGTGGTCATTTGCATCAGCAAAGTGACCACCTCATTTGGTGTTGCATTTTGATTTCTAGTTTAAGGATTGTTGTTTTGTTGCTTGGATCCTATTTGTGTGCTGTTTGTGAGATTATTTGGCTATTTGGATTGTTTTGTTTATAGCTTATAAGCCCACTGGCTTATTGGCTTATTTGTGCCAAAACACATCAAGTTTACCCAATTGGTAAGCTTTGATTCACAAGGTTTGCACTCAAACCTTGACCAGCAGGGTGAAAAACAAGTCCATACACTTCATTAAGTCTGTCAACGCCCACTTTGTTCTTGTCAGCGTTTGATTTCAACTTATCAACGTTTGACTTTTGGTCAAACTTGGTTTCAAGGCTTATTTGAATCTGTTTTGCTTATTGGAACATGCAACAACTTATCTTTTGTAATATAAATCATTTTTCTTAGCTTAATATCATATCTGGAAGTTTACAAGTCCTTTGGTTAAGCTTTTGCTAGAAAACTAGCTTATTTGGCTTTTTCAGCTAGCTTATTTGCTCATACAGCTTATTCTACTTGGCTTTTTGTGATTTTCTTGATTGATTATTCTTAGTTAAGCTATTTGTGAGCTTTTGCAACAAACTAGAGCTTCTGAGGTGTCCTAAATCTCAAACCCGACTATTTTGTCTTTTAGTGAATTTTTACTTTGCTTATTTCTGGCTTATTGAGTTAGCTTTTACAAAATTTCTTTTTATAGATCTCATAAGCATCCCAAAAGAAGGTTGTGTGTCAAATTAGAGCTTATGGCATTAGCTTATTGCTTAATGGGCTGAAAAGCCCAATAAGAATAAGCTGTGTGTTTAATAAGCTGTGATAAGCTCACATTCAGCTTTTGCGCCTTTAGAGTTTTGTTCTTAGAATTAAATTTTGAGTCAGATAGGGCTTTTCCAAGTCAATTGGGCCAAGTTTGACTTTTTGGGCCCAAAAGCCCATTTGGTTTGACTGTTTTTGGTTTTGGCCCATTTGAGGGCCCAATAGGGGTATTCTGGTTATTTCACATTGATTTTCTGATTATTTAGGTTAAAATAAACTAGTTTTCAAGTTTTTAGAATTTTTTAGAATTTTTGGATTTTTAATATTATTTTAATATTATTTTATTATTATTTTTCAAATTTCACATTTTCAACTTTTTACATTTTTCTTAGCTTTATTACATTAAAATAGGAATTTAGCAACCTTTAGAATAATTTTATCTCTTTTAGATTAATTTTTATAATTATTTTAAGTTTTAATAGTTTTTAAATCATTTTAAATAGTTTTTATTAGTTTAAAAATTTCTAAAAATAGTTTTTAATCATTTTAGGTCATTTTTGAGGTTTACCATTTGAAAAATCTTTATTTGGACTTTTTGATAATTTATTTGATTTTTAGGGCTTTAATTAGCATTTAAAAATTGAATATTTAATTATTTAAAAGGTTTGAAAAAGTTTTGATCATTGGTAAACTCTTAGTTTATTTATTTTGATTTTTGGTGAATTTTTGGTAATTTTTAGAATTAATTTTTATTTTTGTAGTTTTTAAGGTTTTACGTTTTAACTTTCTAGCAGTAATTTTTACGTCTTCGTCATCTTCTTTTGTTATCCCCTTCTAAACCAAACATTAATCACAAACATTTAACAAGTTTTTCACACGCATGTACCTCCTTGGGAAACGAACTTTCACTTCATCTAGGGTCATTTGTACACGGTTTTCCTAAACCGTCGTATTTAATACTTTCCCTATTTACGCTCTTTTCCTAAAGAGTAGTAAAACACTACAACCATTTTTGTGGAATGTATGACAATCAAGGATGACGAAGTTTACCCTAAGGGACATTTACTTGTTTCTATTCTTTGACCCTAAAAGTCACTTTTTGTGATGAAAATCATACATTATGTCTTTTCACATCTTCGTAGTATGTTGCAAGTCTTTCACTTTTAAATAAAGGTTAAAAAAATTGAACTTTGGTGATGCTTAGATACTTTATTCTAGCATTGCGTGAGGGCACGGCAATGTCTTAGTATGGGGGAGTGATGAGATGGCATTTATACATGATCTCATCGTTCTTTTCGGGCTTTAAATGCATAAAAATGTCATAAAATAACATATATATGCTTGTGTTTGTTTACTTGTGTATTTTAGGTATGGATATCGTGAAAAAGACAAAAGATCATAAGATACAAGGAAAAACGGACACGAGAAACGAAGCCGTACAAAGAACCGGGCCCTAAATCATGGAATATTCAACAAATATCCTCGAAGACTTAAAGATGTGCAAGTTTGATCCTCAATGAATGAAGAAATGACACTTAAAACCCTTGTATATTGATAATTACAAGTTTGGTCCCTTAAGTTTGTCAAAATTACACAAAAGGCCCTTCTACTTTGAAGAAATGGCAAGATTAGTCCCTCAACAATTCCAAATTGCCAACAATGGTCCCTCATGAAGTTAAAGTTGCATTGAAGACCTTTGAAGATCAACATTGTCCAAAATCAGCCCTTGAAATATCTCAAAATGGCAAAAACAACCCTTGTAACCTTTTCCCAAACGTTTGTGCCAAAACTGCCAAGTGGTGAAAGTTAAATACAAAGGAAACACGTTTTATTTGCAAAATAAACTTGTTATACAACTTTTCCCAAAACACAAGGACCAAAACTGCCAAATCTCAAAGTTTGAATTCCTAAACATGCGGGAAACACTTACTGTTTGGATTTTTACCAGCCAAGAACAACTTTTACCCAAGTTTAAAAAAGAGGAAAACAAAGGGGAAATCAAAATTGGTTAATCCCACGTGTGATTCACATCACCTCAATCACATCCCACACCTTAAACCTCAAATCCCACTACCAGAATGATACCCCCATCCCCACTCACAATACGACACCTGGCATTTGATCATTACTTGGCAAAATCAAGGGCTGCTAATCATTACTTGGTCACAAAGCACTCAACAAACGTCCAGGATTCTCCCAAAACAGCTGGCAACACACCTAGAAGGTTCTGCAAGGATAGAATAGGAATTTAAGTTGCTAGGGTTTGTGAATAGTGTTTAGCCAGGCATTTGCCTATAAAAGGAGACCTCAACATGTGAGAGTCCCTTTGTTCCAGTTTTAGGCTATCAATCTTTGTAATTCCTTTTTAAGTTTAATAAAATTTGAATTTCTGAAAATTTTGAATTCTCTGTTTGATTTTATTAAAAGTTGGTGTTAGAATAGCCTAAATCTAAGTTCCATTTGATTGTTGAGACCTTCCTTAATCTTGTGGTTAAGGCACGTCTTGGTTCATAAGGTTTTTAAGGTTCAAAGACCTTGAAGTCCTTGTTTCTGATTTTGATTTTATTTGTGTACTAACCCTTAGCCATAAGCCTTGAGCTCCTTCAAGCTTGTTGACACCAAGCCTGGGAAGAGTTCTAAGCCCTTGGTTGAGTTTGTTTGTTGTTTGTGTTGAAGACATATCATAATCAAAGCCTTGTTCTACTTTGAACATCAACAGGCTTTGATCATCTCCTTTGAAGTACCTTGGTCTTGTTCTAGTTGTTGAACAAGGTCCAAGGAGCATAGCTGGCCTTCCTAGGATGTTGTGGAAGGCAGGTATAACCTCTTGTTAAGATTCCTCTAAAAATTCCATGTTTATGTCTGTTTTGGATTTGGTACTTGGATTTTGGGTTCTTGTGTTTGTGCTGGTTATTTTTGTGTTTGATTGTGTTAGTTGGTGCCTAGTAAGTGTTTTTGATCATTAAAATCAGTAGGTTATTAGAAGAATTCACAAGTTTGTTTGAAAAGTGCTTGATTAGGGGTTGTTTGGGATTACTGGTTCATAAGGCCTTGTTGCCTTGTGCCCTTGGTTCCTAGGGTTTGGGAGGTCTAAACAAGTCCTAATACACAGAAAGTTTAGAAAAGAGATTTGAAGTTTTGCAAAAGTTTGATAAAAGTGGTTTTGAAATTGGTCAAACACATCAGATCCAATAACTTTTTTGTTTGTTGGATCTAAGGTCTGAAATCTGGTTTGAGAATAGTTTAGGTGATAAGCTATCTATTGGTTGTCTGGTTGTTGAATTTGGTGGCTTATTGTGGATTTTATAGCTTATCAAAAGTTGCTGAAGTGGTCATTTGCATCAGCAAAGTGACCACCTCATTTGGTGTTGCATTTTGATTTCTAGTTTAAGGATTGCTGTTTTGTTGCTTGGATCCTATTTGTGTGTTGCTTGTGAGATTATTTGGCTATTTGGATTGTTTTGTTCATAGCTTATAAGCCCACTGGCTTATTGGCTTATTTGTGCCAAAACACATCAAGTTTACCCAATTGGTAAGATTTGATTCACAAGGTTTGCACTCAAACCATGACCAGCAGGGTGAAAAATAAGTCCATACACTTCATTAAGTCTGTCAACGTCCACTTTGTTCTTGTCAGCGTTTGATTTCAACTTATCAACGTTTGACTTTTGGTCAAACTTGGTTTCAAGGCTTATTTGAATCTGTTTTGCTTATTGGTACATGCAACAACTTATCTTTTGTAATAGAAATCATTTTTCTTAGCTTAATATCATATCTGGAAGTTTACAAGTCCTTTGGTTAAGCTTTTGCTAGAAAACTAGCTTATTTGGCTTTTTCAGCCAGCTTATTTGCTCATACAGCTTATTCTACTTGGCTTTTTGTGATTTTCTTGATTGATTATTCTTAGTTAAGCTATTTGTGAGCTTTTGCAACAAACTAGAGCTTCTGAGGTGTCCTAAATCTCAAACCCGACTATTTTGTCTTTTAGTGAATTTTTACTTTGCTTATTTCTGGCTTATTGAGTGAGCTTTTTCAAAATTTCTTTTTACAGATCTCATAAGCTTCCCAAAAGAAGGTTGTGTGTCAAATTAGAGCTTATGGCATTAGCTTATTGCTTAATGGGCTGAAAAGCCCAATAAGAATAAGCTGTGTGTTTAATAAGCTGTGATAAGCTCACATTCAGCTTTTGGGCCTTTAGAGTTTTGTTCTTAGAATTAAATTTTGAGTCAGATAGGGCTTTTCCAAGTCAATTGGGCCAAGTTTGACTTTTTGGGCCCAAAAGCCCATTTGGTTTGACTGTTTTTGGTTTTGGCCCATTTGAGGGCCCAATAGGGGTATTCTGGTCATTTCACTTTGATTTTCTGATTATTTAGGTTAAAATAAACTAGTTTGCAAGTTTTTAGAATTTTTTGATTTTTAATATTATTTTATTATTATTTTTCAAATTTCACATTTTCAACTTTTTACATTTTTCTTAGCTTTATTAGATTAAAATAGGAATTTAGCAACTTTTAGAATAATTTTATCTCTTTTAGATTAATTTTTATAATTTTATTTTAAGTTTTAATAGTTTTTAAATCATTTTAAATAGTTTTATTAGTTTAAAAAATTTCTAAAAATAGTTTTTAATCTTTTTAGGTCATTTTTGAGGTTTACCAATTGAAAAATCTTTATTTGGACTTTTTGATAATTTATTTGATTTTTAGGGCTTTAATTAGCATTTAAAAATTGAATATTTAATTATTTAAAAGGTTTGAAAAAGTTTTGATCATTGGTAAACTCTTAGTTTATTTATTTTGATTTTTGATGAATTTTTGGTAATTTTTAGAATTAATTTTTATTTTTGTAGTTTTTAAGGTTTTACGTTTTAACTTTCTAGCAGTAATTTTTACGTCTTCGTCATCTTCTTTTCTTATCCCCTTCTAAACCAAACATTAATCACAAACATTTAACAAGTTTTTCACACACATATACCTCCTTGTGAAACGAAATTTCACTTCATCTAGGGTCATTTGTACACGGTTTTCCTAAACCGTCGTATTTAATACTTTCCCTATTTACGCTCTTTTCCAAAAGAGTAGTAAAACACTACAACCATTTTTGGCGCCGATGCCGGGGAGGTGTGTCGTGATTAATTTGTATTGTTGTTTTTAATATTAACCATAAATAGTATTTGTATTAGTAGAAATCTACTAATACGTATTATCGGTTTTCTTGGTTTTTCTTGTGAAAATATTATTACTATATTGTATTAAGTATCACAACAAATAAACAATATCTCCAAAAGTGTGAAAACACAACCTTAATTGGGATTTCATCACTTAGTTATTTTATTCGAATCTCAAACAAAAAGAAAAAGGCAAAAATAGATAAATACTTTCGTGAAGCTCGATTTTGAAAAATACAAACTATAAGGTGGGTATAAGGCGGGTATTATAAAATATACCCTAAAGAAAAAGGCTCTTAAGTGCTTCGCGCCGCCTCGTTTCCCCGCTTGCTTGTGAGTATTTTGAGATTGAAGGCTAATCAAGGGTTTTGCCGCCCAAAGTATTATTACGTATAATATATTTGCTTGGTTTTCTTTGTGATTAAAACCTCTTGAACAATTTGGTTTTCACCAAAATTCTAAAGTCATTCGAAGGCTTTCACTCCACGTGATCGTTTTCATTCTTTTGAGGCTTCTTTAAGCAAGAGTTTGATTCGAGGAGAGATTTTGTAGATTGTTGTCTGCGAAGATACACCAAAATCCAAAAAAATTAAATATCATCAAAAACACAAAAAAAATGAAAATTCACAAAACACCCAAAAAGAATCTTCTTTGCTCACCTCCCATTCTTCGTGAAGTTTATGATCACTCGTAATCAAGCAAAACGATCTCGTAAACGTCTTCAAAAGCAAGCCAATCAAGAGACGTTGATTGTTGAACAACCTCCAATTGTTGAACCTATTGTAGAACAAGAAGTCGTCATGGCTAATCGTACTATGATGGAGTTGCTACAAGCACCCACCGAGGGTTTTGGAGAGGCTATTGTGATTCCCGCCATCCTTGCGGAGAATTTCGAGATTAAGACGGGTTTAATGTCGATGTTGCAAGCAAATAAGTTTAGAGGTCATGAGAAAGACAACCCGCATTACCACATTAGGAATTTTAACCGTCTCACCGCTACTAGCAAGTTTAAGGATGTTCCACATGACGCCATTAAGATGATGTTGTTTCCATACTCTTTAGATGGACCCGCAAAAATTTGGCTTGAGAAAGAACCGCCAAATTCGATTTTGACATGGGGTGATCTCGTTTCTAAGTTTGTGAACAAGTTTTTTCCACCATCTAAAACAACACATTTGAAAAATGAGATTTCACGATTTGTGCAAAGAAATAATGAAAGTTTTTCAATGGCATGGGAACGCTTTAAAGAAATGTTACATGAATGTCCACACCATGATTTTACGGAATTACATCAAGTTGATACTTTTTATAATGGGCTTAATGATCATGAACGAGATTATTTGAATGCCGCCGCGGGTGGTAATTTTTTGTGCAAGACGACAAATGAGGCTTTACAAATCATCTAATATAGATCTAAGGTTTATAACCCTCGTAACACACCGAGTGTTGCCAATTTGGGTTCGTCTTCATCGTCATCGTCTCGTAGCATTAATGCCTTACATGATGAAGCTAATGAGAAAAATCGGTTTTTTGATAGATTTGCTAATCTTATGTCCCATTGGAAAGCTCAAGAAGCTTCAAATTCCGCTTCGGTTAAAGCGGTTGCTAAGAGTTGTTTGTCGTGTGGGGGAGCTCATGATCTTTCCGAGTGCATTACCGCGGATGGTAACACTTCGAGTGCTTATGTAGCAACGGGAACTTATAACCAAAACGGTCAAGGTTCCCGCCAAAATCAAGCTCCACCAAATCAAAATGTTAATAATTATCGAAACAACAACCAAGGTGGTAATTACCAAGGCAATTCACGCAACTACAACAAAGGGAATTATCAAAATGGGAATGGACAAATTTCTAATCAAAATCAAAACCGTGATTTTCAAAACAATACACAAGGTTTTCAAAATGCTCACACTAAAAATTTGCAAGGAGAATTTTTGGATTATGCTAAAGCTAATGATGCTAAATTTGATAACATGCAACGTGAGATGATTAGCTTAAGATCCGAGTTGAAAAACGAGCTTAAAAATGAACTTGCTAATGAACTTAAAACTCATGCAAACAAAATGGGAAGGAAATGTCCAACGTCTTCAACAAAATCAACAAAAGATGGAATTAGGACAACATGAGATTAAGCAAGAGTTATTAAAAGCGGATGCTAGGCAATCAAAATTTGAGGACCGAATGGCTAAGATGTTTGAAGCAATCATGTGTAAACCCTCTTCCTCGGGTGGTCTTCCTAGTGATACCATTGCAAACCCGAAGGGAGAAATGAAGGTTATTACTACATGAAGTGGTAAAACTTTCAAGGAACCAATCTCTCGTCCAAGTACTTCTACGGAGAAGGAAATCGAGAAAGAACCCGAGGTGATGGTCGAAAAGGAGCACATTACAATCCCACAAAGTACCGCTCATACCACACCTACGGTTGAACCAATACAGATTGTGGAACCCGAGTTTCCAAGGCCGTTTCCTAATGACCAACCCACACCACCTTTACCCTACCCTTCGAGACGAAACAAAGAGAAGTTGCAAGAACGTAACAAACAACAAATCGAGCTTTTAATAAAAATGTTTCAACAAGTGCATTTTGATGTGAGTTTAGCCGACGCGTTGTTATATATGCCTCGTTTCGCTTCCACTTTTAAAAGTATGATGAGCGATAAGGAAAAGCTTTCAAAGCTTGCTAATTGTTCTTCGGTTTATCTTAACCGCATACCGGAAAAAGTTGGTGACCCCGGGAAGTTTCTCATTCCTTGTGACATGCAAGATATGAAAGAATGCCTCGCCTTGGCCGATCTTGGTGCGAGCATTAATTTGATGCCATTTTCCATTTGGAAATCGCTTTCGCTTCCGGCTCTTATTCCTTCGAACATGTCTATCGAGATGGCCGATCATTCTACAATTTTAGCATGTGGAGTAGCCGAAGATGTTTTCGTGAAAGTGGGGAAGTTCTACTATCCCGTTGATTTTATAGTAGTTGACATCCCCACGGATCCTCAAGTTCCTCTAATTTTAGGTCGTTCATTTTTAGACACTTCGAGATCGCTTATCGATGTTCATGCAAGAACTATCACTTTGAGATTCAACGAAGAGGAACTTGTTATAAACGCTACTCAAAACTCGAAACCTTCTCATGTTTATGCAATCGCTACCATCAATCACATTGACATCGTTGATGTGGTTTGCGATGAGTTTTCACAAGAAGTGTTAGGTTTTTCCGATAGCTCGTCAAGTGGCAATCCCACTATTTTGGATCCGATTCTTGCTAATTCCACACCAAATCTCACTCCATTCCAAGGAGGCGATCTCACTTCAAATGAAATCGACAATGAAGATGAGGTGTTGATTAGTGATGAAATTTCTATTCCACCATTTCTTTGGCCGATGGAAGTTATGAGTGTTGAACCAAAATCTTCAATCGAGGAACCACCTATCCTTGAATTGAAAGATCTTCCTTCTCACCTTGAATACGCATTCTTGGAAGGTGATGACAAGTTGCCGGTTATTATTGCAAAAGGTCTTGCTAATAATGAAAAAACCGAGCTCTTGAAAGTTCTTAAGGCTCACAAAGGGGCAATTGCGTGGAAAATATCCGACATTAAGGGTATTGACCCAAAATTTTGTACTCACAAGATTTTAATGGAGGAGGACTAAAAACCCGCAATTCAAAGTCATAGAAGGGTGAATCCCAAAATTCACGATGTCATTAAAAAGGAGGTCCTTAAACTCCTTGACGCGGGAATGATTTATCCTATATCTGATAGCCCATGGGTGAGCCCAATCCATTGTGTCCCTAAAAAGGGAGGAATGACCGTTGTGCCTAATGAAAACAACGAGTTAATTCCCACTCGTGTTGTGACCGGTTGGAGGGTGTGTATTGACTACCGAAAGTTAAATGACGCCACTCGTAAAGACCACTTTCCTTTGCCCTTCATGGATCAAATGTTGGAGCGACTCGCGGGAAATGAATTCTATTGCATTTTAGATGGTTTTTCTGGTTACATTCAAATCCCTATCGACCCTCGTGATCAAGAGAAGACTACCTTTACGTGTCCTTATGGAACGTTCGCTTATCGTAGGATGCCTTTCGGACTTTGTAATGCACCGGGTACGTTTCAACGGTGTATGATGGCGATTTTTCACGATATGATCGAGAAGTCGATGGAAGTGTTTATGGATGACTTCTCGGTGTTTGGTAATTCGTTCACGTCGTGTTTATCTAATCTCTAGCAAATGTTAAAACATTGTGAAGAAACCAATCTTGTGCTTAATTGGGAAAAATATCATTTTATGTGTAAACAAGGAATCGTTGATGAGACTGCTGTTATACATAGTCTCATCTTCCAAATAGGGCTTAAAATGCATTAAATATCATCTAAATACCCAAATATATGCTTGTGTTTGTTGCTTGTGTATTTTAGGTACGAATATTGAGAAAATGACAAAAGATCACAAGAATCATGCAAAAACGAACACGGGAAACGAAGCCGCACAATGAACCAAGCCCTAGTGAAGACTTTCCCAAGATCAACCCTTGAAGATTTGAATAATTATGAAGAAGGGTCCTCCAATTATGAAGAATTGACACTTTATACCCTTGTATCCTCATAATTACAAGTTTGGTCCCTAAAGTTTGTCAAAATTACACAAAGGACCCTTAACTTTGAAGAACTGGCAAGTTTAGCCCCTCAACAAAGCTAAATTGTCAACCAATATCATCCACAAAGTCAAATACATCATGAAGTCCTTCAAAGTACAAGAAATGACAAGTTTTGTCCTTTGAAAATCTCAAAATTACAAAAAGGACCCTCAACTTTCAACATTTGGCAAAAATGGTCCCTCAATCATCAATACTTGGAAATTTCAGTCCTCCAAAATGTCAATCAAACAAGTCAAGACCATTGTCTATGAAGAAAATGCCAAAACAGCCCTTCAAGAATCAACAAATGGCAAGAAATACCCCTGAAATTACTTTACAAAACTTTTTGGGGCAAAAGTGTGAAAATCAAAACTTCAAATACAAAGGAAAACGAGTTTGGCCAGTTTTGTTTACAAGTGACAAGGAAGAAGGAAACAAGGGACTAATTTGGGCAGACAAGAGAAGATACCTAGTCCACTCACACCCTGCCACGTGCCCCACTCACCCAAAACAACCAATCAACACATCCCATTGTGCCATGTCATCTTCCACCCACAACAGATTATAACTGATCTGTTTATTTAATTAAACTCGCGCTAAACACAAGTTTAAAAACCAAAAACAGATTAAAACATGCACTATTCATGTTCTTGATCCAAATTGGGTTTTTATTGATGGCTTGTAATTAGACCCCCAAATGCTCCAGATTTATGATTAAGCTAATCATAAACACAACCCAACTTTAAAAACCCATGCCACATCATCCCTTTGTCACATGTTAAACCCTGCTTTATCACCTTTGAGGAAGAAGCCAAAACCCTACCAGAGAATCAACACACCACATTCCAGCTTACACTTTAAGCTTGTTTTGGACCCTTGGATGAAATTCAAACATGCCAGCAACAACAAAACTCCAAAACAAAGTCACATGTTCAAGAATCTTCAAGCTACTCAAGGGGTATTTTTGGGACTTCACCACCAATTAGGGTTACGTTTTTATGCATTCACTAGTCCGTTTGTAGCCTATATAAGGCATAGGACCCTTACAATTTAGCTTTGCTCTTGATTTTTCCTTGGTTCAAGTTTCTGTAAATCCTATTTCTAAGTTAATGAAATTGAGTTTGAAATCTTGAAAAAAAGTCATTGACAATCTTGTTTACTGCTTTCATTTGTTATATACTTGTTAGTTCTTGAAGTTCAAAACCCGTTTTCAAAAGAGGAGTGTGCAAAAGTTTGCATATTTCCTCATTTTCTTGATATTTTGCTAAGTCTTGTTCCAATCTTGGAATTCTTGGGCTATAGGGCTGATCATAGCATCCTAACTGAGTTGGTTAAGGTGTGGTGAGGCTTATAACTTGGGGATAATCAAGTGTGGGGTAACAAGTTTGCATTAATCAAGTTTTCCCAAGTTTCTGATTTTTATGATATTGTGCTTAACCCTTGTTCAATCTTAGCAGGCTTTTTGTGGAAGCTTGTGCTTGTTCTTGCTAGCACATAAGCTCAAAATTCGTGGGTGTGGATGTACATCCATGAGGTTTGCATACTTAATCTCCAAATCTGCTTAAATTGTGATTTTTGGTGATATTTGTATGAAACTTGTGTTCTTGTGAATTTTGTGGCTTGTTCTTGCTTGAATCTGTTTATTATACTTGTTTTAGTGTTAATTGATGCTTGGTTGGCCTGAAATCTCATTGTGCTTTTGAAAATTTTGATTTGAAAAAGTTAAAGGGGTGTTTGGGTCTACTGGTTTATGCTTGTAACTTGCTATTGTGTTAAGGGAAGTTGTTGTTTATGCTTTGTATCTGCTATACCTTTGTTTGAGAGTGTTTTGCTGCAAGTTTTTGGGTTTGAACACTTGAATTAAACAATCTGCTATATAGACATTGTTTCTGCTTGTTTTGACCTAGGATTTTAGGAACACTTAGTGTGTATGCATGCTTAGGGATAAAAGTGGTTTAAACAAAGTTAACATAACCTGTTTGAAAGATTTGAGGTGTTGAAATTGGCTTGTGTGTCAAATACATCAGCAAAAGTAGAAAACTGCATGTGTTAGTGTTCATCAGTAACTTTCTTTGCTTGAATCTTGCTTAATTCTTTGAACCAGTGCATGAAACCTGTTTAGACTTGCTTATTGGAGTTTATTATAGCTTGTGTGTGCATTTGGTTGAATTTGGCTGGCTGATTTGTGCTTAAACTGCTCTTAACTGCTTAACTGCTTATTGTTCATGTCTGTGCAATGTCTAATGAATGATTTATTAAACTGTATCAATTGGGTGTTAGTGATTGTGTTATTTTGATTGTGATTGACTCCTTTTGATCCAAAGATCATTTGGGTGCCTTTGTGAAATCTGAATCTCCAAAAAAGTCACTAAAGACAAAAAGTCAAAATAGTCAAGCAGTGGAAAAAGTTTCCACTACTCAACATCCAAAACTAGCCCCTTCTAGTGCAATTTTGTCATCAGCTTATCATTAAGCTATTCTAGCTTATTATGACTTGCAACAACTTATTTTTTGTGATAGATCTTCATTATTTGACCCATTTAAGTAAACTGGAGCTTATGAGACTTTGACTTTGACTTTTCACTAGAAAACCAACTTGTTTGACTTTTAACATTAGTGCTTATTTGATTTTCCAACTTATTGAGTGTGCTTATTTGAAAGGTCTTTGGTTTTTAAGCTTAGTTTTGTCAAAAGAAACATTTTGCAACTTGAATCAGCTTCTGAGGTGGTCTAGATCATAAAAACGACTATTTTGTCGTTTTGTGAATAAGTTTGTGACTTGTTTCTGGCTTATTAAGTGGGCTTATTTGAAAATTCTTTTTGCCTAAGTCTTTGTTAGGTCAAAAGAAGGTTGTGTGTTAAATTTTAGCTTATTGCATCAGCTTATGGCTTAATGGGCCAAAAAGCCCTTTAAGAATAAGCTGCTTATTATAAGTTAGCTTATTTCACATTTTCAGCTTTTGGGCCTTTGGAAAAAGTTGTTTAAAATCAAATTTTGAGTCAACCTGTGCTTTTTGAGCTTAATTTGAAGACTTTTTCTTATTGGGCCTTAAATAAGCCCAATAAGGGACTGTTTTGGGTTTGGCCCATTTTCTAGGCCCAATAGGGGTATTTAGGTAATTTCACTTTCATTTCTGAGTTATTTAGGTTAAATTAAGTTAGTTTGCAAGTTTTTAGAATTTTTTATAATTTTTGGATTTTTAATATTATTTTAATATTATTTTATTATTAAAAATTAAAAGTCTGATTTTCTAGGTTTTTATATTTTTCCTAGGTTCTAAACACTTAATTAGGATTTTTGCAACTTTCTAAATATTTTTTACGTCTTTTAATTATTTTCTATAATTAATTTAAGATTTAATTGATTTTAGGAGTTTTTAATTGTTTAAAAATAGTTTTAATTGGTTTTAAAATTTTGAAAAATAGTTTTTAGCTTTATTAGAGTATTTTTGAGGTTTACAAACTTGAAAATCTTGTTTAGGGCTTTTTAATAATTAATTTTGATTTTTAGGGCTTTAATTAGCATTAAAAAGTCATTATCTAATCAATTAAAAGGTTTTTGCAAGTTTTGATTTTTTGTAAACTCTTAAAATATTATTAGGGATTTTTGGTGATTTTTAGAAATTTTTAGGTTTAAATTTTAAATTTGGTGGTTTTTAGGACTTTACGTGTACGCCTTTTTAGCATTAGTTTAATCCGTCTTCATAACCGTCATTCTCTTCTAATCCCTTTTTCTATTTTTCTTTCTCAAATATAATCACAAATTAATCCATATCATTACACACATAACACACTAGCCTCCTTGAGAACGAACTTACTTAGGGTCATTCACACACGGTTTTCCTAAATCGTCGTGCTCACTTGCCCTATTTTACCTTCCTTTTCCTAAAGGGGTAATTTTACAACCATCATTTTGGCGCCGCTACCGGGGAGGCGTGTTGTGTTTTGATTTGGCATTGTTGTTTTTATACTAACCATAATTAGTATTTGTATTAGTAGCACTCTACTAATACGTATTATCGTTTTTCGGTTTTTGTGTGAATATTATTACTATATTGTATACGTAGAACAATAAATTCACAAGTACTCCAAATACGTGAGAAATCACAACCTTGACTTGGGAGGTCATTACCCAATCATTGTATTCGAATCTCAAACCAAAGAAAAAGGCAAAAATAGATAAATACTTTCGTGAAGCTTAATCTTGAAAATACAAACTATAAGGTGGGTATAAGGCGGATATTATAAAATATATCCTAAGGAAAAAGGCTCTTAAGTGCTTCGCGCCGCCTCGTTTCCCCGCTTGCTTGTGAGTATTTGATTGTGAGAGTGAATCGAGGGTTTTGCCGCCCAAAGTATTATTACATATCATATATATTTTCTTGGTTTCTATTGATTAAACCCTCTTCAAACGATTTGGTGTTCCACCATCGTTCTAAAGTCACCGAAGGCGTTCACTCCACGTGATCGTTTTCATTCCTTGAGGCTTCGTTAATCAAGAGATTTGATTAAGGAGGAGATTTGTGGACTTTTTGTCTACTTAATACATTCACCAATTTCCAAAAAGGTTAATACAATCCAAAACCACAAAAAAATTGAAAAATACAAAACACCAAAAAGAATCTTCTTTGCTCGTCCCCTCGTTGTACGTGACGTTTATGCTAACTCGAAATCAAGCAAGACGTGCACGTAAACGAAAGAACAAAACTCCCACTCCCAACAATTCTAGTGAGGAGTCTCCTATTGACGAACCCATTGTAAGAGAAGCACCAACCATGGCGAATCGAACTATGATGGAGTTACTTCAAGCACCCACCGAGGGTTATGGAGAGGCTATTGTGATTCCCGCAATCCTTGCGGAGAATTTTGAGGTTAAGACGGGTTTGTTGTCCATGATTCAAAACAACAAATTCCGTGGTGATGAGAAGGACAATCCTCACAACCATATCCGCCAATTCAATCGTCTTACCGCTACTTGCAAGTTTAAGGATGTCTCTAACGACTCGATTAAGATGATGCTTTTTCCGTATTCCTTAGCGGGGCCCGCAAAAATTTGGTTAGAGAAAGAGCCACCCAATTCTATATTGACGTGGAAGGATCTCGTGTCTAAGTTTGTGAACCAATTTTTTCCGCCCTCTAAGACTACGCACTTGAAAAACGAGATTTCAAAGTTTTCACAAGAATTTAATGAAAGTTTTTCAACTGCTTGGAATAGGTTTAAGGAAATGTTACATGAATGTCCTCATCACGGTTTTTCCGATTTGCATCAAATTGACACGTTTTACAATGGACTTAATGATCATGAAAGGGATTATTTGAATGCCGCCGCGGGTGGTAATTTTTTGTGTAAAACGGTTGAGGAAGCTTTGGTGATAATTGAAAATAGATCTAAGGTGTATAGTCCTCGTAGCACGTCTAGTGTTCGTAAGGCTTCGTCTTCGGCTTCACCTTCTTTGTCTAATAATCGATGCTTGCCAAATTGATGCGAACTTGGAAAACAAGATTTTTGATAAGTTGAAAGGACTTTTGATTGAGTTTAAAGTTGGTGAACCAAGTGCTCCCGCTACGGTTAAAGCGGTTGAGGTTTCTTGCATGTATTGTGGTGGAGGTCATGATTTCTCCGAGTGCATTACCAACGGTGGTAACACTTCGAGTGCCTTCGCGGCCACGGGAAATTACAACCAAAACGGTCAAGTTTCCCGCTCTAATCAAATGACTCCACCGGGTTTTGGTTCAAATCAAAATGCTAACAACAACTATCGCAACAATCAAGTTGGTTTGAAGAACAATTACAACAAGGGAAACTATGGGAATCAAGGGGCTAATAATCAAGTTTCAAACAAAAATGATTTTCAAAATAACAACAAAAGTTTGCAAACTTTGAAAGATCTTCCAAGTGAGTTTGTTGAATATGCTAGTGGGAATGATGCTAGGTTTGACAATATTCAAAGAGAAATAATTAGCCTATGATCCGAGTTTAAAAACGACTTGAAGAAAGAGTTGAAAAATGAGTTAGCTAATGAACTTAAAATCCACACCAACAAGATGGAAGGAAATGTCACTAGGTTGCAACAAAACCAACAAAAGATGGAACAAGGGCAACATGAGATTAAACAAGAGATGCTTAAAGCCGAGAAAAGGCAAACCGAAGCCGTATTGAGGCAATCTAATTTTGAAGATAAAATCTCGTCTATGTTTGAGGCAATAATGTGTAAACCGTCGTCAAGTGGTCTTCCTAGCAACACCATATCCAACCCTAAGGGTGAGATGAAAGTGATTACCACACGTAGTGGTAAGACACTTAAGGAGCCGATTCCTCAACCAATTGCTCCTACGGAGGAAGCAATTGAGGAAGAACCCGAGGTGGTGGTCCAAAAGGATCATGTCCCAATCCCACGAAGTACCGCTCATGCCACACCTACGGTTGACCCATTACCATTATTGGAACCCGAGATTCCAAAGGCTATGCCTACTATGCCTCAACCCACACCACCCTTGCCCTATCCATCGAGACTTAGGAAGGAGAAACGTCAAGAGCGCGATAATTACCAATTTGAGCTTTTTATGAAAATGTTTCATGATTTGCACCTTAATGTGAGTTTCGCCGACGCTTTGGTCATGATGCCTCGATTGGCCGCTAACTTTAAGAGTATGTTGAACAACAAGGAGAAATTGCACCAATTGTCTAGTTGTTCGTCGGTTTACCTTAATCGCATACCTCAAAAAGTCGGTGATCCCGGTAAATTTTTGATCCCTTGTGCCATTCAAGATATGGAAGAATGCTATGCCTTGGCCGATCTTGGTGCTAGCATTAACTTGATGCCACTTGCAATATTCAAGTCGCTCAATCTTCCTAATCTTACTCCTTCACTAATGTCTATCGAGTTGGCCGACCATTCTACAATTCCCGCATGTGGTTTGGCGGAAGACGTTTTTGTGAAAGTGGGGAAGTTCTACTATCCCGTAGACTTCATTGTTGTTGATATCCCCACGGATCCCCAAGTTCCTCTCATTTTAGGTCGTTCGTTTTTAGATACGTCTATGGCTTTGATTGATGTGCATGCTAGAAAGATCACCTTACGTTTCAACGACGAGGAACTTGTTATAAACGCAACTCAAAACTCTCAAATTTCTCATGTTTATTCCGTTGCAACCATAAACCTCGTTGATATGATTGACGTGGTTTGCGAGGAATTTTCACAAGAAGTTCTAGGTTTTGGTGATGAAGAAACTAGTGGCAATCCCACTATGTTGGATCCAATTCTTGATAATTCGACACCAACCTTCACTCCTTTTGAAGGTGGTGGTTACGTTGGAAGAATGTAATGTTCCACGTACTTGTGACGAAGACCTCGACAACGATGAGGACTTCTCGTATATCAAGGATTTTCTTAACGATTTCCCATTTCCTCCACCCGAGGAGGTTATGAGTATCGAACCCAAATCTTCACTTGAGGAACCACCTATCCTCGAGTTGAAAGATTTACCTCCTCACCTCGAATATTTCTATTTGGAGGAGGACGACAAGTTGCCGGTTATTATTGCGAAGGATCTTTAGAATGATGAAAAAAACGCACTTGTCGATGTTCTTAAGGACCACAAAGGGGCGATTGCGTGGAAGTTATCCGACATTAAGGGAATCGATCCCAAGTTTTGTACACACAAAATCTTAATGGAGGAGGATTACAAGCCAACAATCCAAAGTCAAAGGAGGGTGAACCCCAAAATTCATGACGTCATCAAAAAGGAGGTCCTTAAACTCCTTGACGCGGGAATGATTTACCCTATTTCCGATAGCCCTTGGGTGAGTCCTATTCATTGTGTCCCTAAAAAGGGAGGGATGACCGTTGTGCCAAACGATGCCAACGAGTTGATTCCCACTAGAATCGTGACCGAATGGAGAGTGTGCATTGACTATCGAAAGTTGAATGAAGCCACTCGAAAAGACCATTTTCCCTTGCCCTTCATGGACCAAATGTTGGAGCGTCTTGCGGGAAACAATTTCTATTGCTTTTTAGATGGATTTTCCGGTTACTTCCAAATTCCCATCGATCCTCGTGATCAAGAAAAAACTAAGTTTACGTGTCCATATGGAACGTTTGCCTATCGTAGAATGCCATTCGGACTTTGTAATGCACCGGGAACTTTTCAACGATGCATGATGGCCATTTTTCATGATATGATCGAGAAGACGATGGAAGTCTTCATGGATGACTTTTCCGTGTTTGGTGATTCTTTCACTTTGTGTTTGTCGAACCTTGAGAGAATGTTGAAACGTTGTGAGGAAACCAACCTTGTGCTCAATTGGGAAAAATGTCATTTTATGGTTAAGAGTGGAATCGTCTTAGGGCACAAGGTCTTGAAAGCGGGGATTGAGGTAGATCAAGCTAAGGTAGACGTCATCGCCAAATTACCTCATCCCAAAACCGTCAAGGGAGTTAGGAGTTTCCTAGGCCACGCGGGCTTTTATCGACGATTCATCAAGGATTTCTCGAAGATTTCTCGACCCATTACACATCTTCTTGAAAAAGAGGCACGTTTTGTCTTTGACGAAGATTGTGTACGAGCCTTTGAGATCCTTAAGAGGAAACTTACCGAAGCTCCCATTCTTGTTGCTCCCAATTGGAACCTCCCCTTTGAGCTTATGTGTGATGCAAGTGATTACGCTATTGGGGCCGTTTTGGGGCAACGTCATGATAAGCACTTCTTGCCTATTCACTATGCTAGCAAGACGACGACCGAGACTCAACTTAAATACACTACAACGGAAAAGGAGTTCCTTGCCGTGGTGTATGCATTTGAGAAATTTCGACCTTATCTCGTCTTGACAAAATGCATAGTGTATACGGACCATTCGGCTATAAAGTATCTCATGGCAAAGCAAGATGCTAAGCCTAGATTACTTCGTTGGATTCTCCTCCTTCAAGAATTTGATCACACCATCGTTGACAAAAAAGGAGCCGAGAATCTAGCGGCCGATCATCTCTCTCGTTTGGAAGATCCTCACCAAAGTGTTTACGAGCCCAAGGAAATCACCGAAACATTTCCACTCGAGACACTTGGTGTAGTGAATTCCCAACTTGATTCTTCCACCCCATGGTTTGCGGATTTTGCAAATTACCATGCGGGTAACTTCATCGTTAAGGGTATGACGACTCAAGAAAAACGAAAATTCTTTCGTGACGTCAAGTTCTACTTTTGGAACGACCCTTACTTGTTTCGAACTTGTGCGGATCAAATCATCCGACGTTGTGTTTTTGGCACCGAAGCTTCTAACATCCTTAGAGCTTGCCATGAGGGACCCACGGGTGGTCACCACGGTGCTAATCTCACGGCTAAGAAGGTGTTTGATGCCGGCTTCTTTTGGCCTACTATTTACCGAGATGCACAAATTCTTGTGAAGTCTTGTGATGCATGCCAACGACAAGGAAAAGCCTCACAAAAAGATGAAATGCCACGAAATATCATTCAAGTATGTGAGATCTTTGACGTTTGGGGCATAGACTTTATGGGGCTGTTCCCATCATCTCGTGGTAATAAGTACATTCTCGTTGCGGTTGACTACCTATCTAAGTGGGTGGAGGCGAAGTCCTTGCCCACTAATGATGCTCGTGTGGTAGTTAAGTTCTTGAAAAGCTTGTTTGCTCGGTTTAGAACCCCTCGTGCGATCATAAGCGATCGTGGAACCCATTTTTATAATGACCAATTCGAAAGAGTCTTAAGGAAATATGGGGTTACACATCGTCTTTCTACGGCTTATCACCCACAAACGAGTGGGCAAGTCTAGGTCTCAAACCGAGCGTTGAAGAGGATCTTGGAGAGATCCGTAGGGGAAAACCGACAATCTTGGTCGGATAAGTTAGACGATGCTTTATGGGCCTTTAGGACCGCTCATAAGACACCCATTGGGTGCACTCCCTATAAGCTTGTGTATGGAAAGAATTGTCATTTGCCTATCGAGTTAGAACACAAGGCTTATTGGGCCCTAAAGCATTGTAATGATGACATGGAGACCGCGGGAAAACACCGGAAAATGCAATTAAATGAATTGGATGAATTGAGAGACATTGCTTATGAAAATTCATAGATTTATAAAGAGAAAACTAAAAAGTTGCATGATTCAAAAATTAAAAACCGGGTTTTTAACATTGGGGATCAAGTTTTGCTTTTTAATTCAAGATTGAAAATCTTTTCTGGTAAGTTGAAATCCCGTTGGTCCGGTCCATTCACCGTGGCTCAAGTGTTTCCTTATGGGACCATCGAGCTAGCTCAAGATGATGGTCCTAACTTCAAGGTGAATGGACATAGGTTGAAGCACTACTTTGGCGGGGAAGTTCCATCCTTGAACTACCTCGACCAAGTCACCTTCCCCAATGATAATTAGTATTGAGGGGATCGAGTCGAGCTCATGACTCGGTAATAAAAAACGAGGTGCCTCGTGGGGGAGTCCCATGCTTATCCTATGTACATATTATCGCTTTATAATGTAGCTTACGTGTGGGGATTTGTGCCCTTCCAACCTTTGTTCCGTAGTTGTTTGTGCATTGTGAACTTTAGATCATGATCTTCACGATTGGAGCTTCTCGTGTCCGTTTTATGGGAGCACTCAATCGTTTGCTTTGGAGACATTTCTCAATATCCATGATATATCCTTTTGATGTTCTAACCTTAGGTTTTTAGCACACTTCATAAACGGCTATTACTTATTGGTTACACCCTTTTCATGCTAGATTAGGCATTCGACTACGTCTCTAGTATGGGGGTGTTTGCACCCCTAGACTCGAAACATTGAGGACAATGTTTAACTTTAGTATGGGGGGGTGAATAGATACTTGCCTTGCCAAACCTTCACGCTTTCCAAAGTTTATCTTTTTGTTTATCGTTTTGTTGCAAAATAAGGCTAAAAATGGCCAAATTTTAAAATTTTTCTCATGTTTTATAAGTGTTTGAAGACACGAATGTAGGTTTTCCGATGGCGAGAATAAGAGTAATTTTTGACTCGACCGTGCGTGTTGAGCACTTAGCTTTGATTCCTTAACTTTTTAGGCTAAGTCTCTTAAATGAGGACGAGAAATGATAGAGTTAATTATAAGTTACTATGCTAAACGTAGAGTACTCGTATTCTTTCAAAAACTCATGTGTTCTCGTTATTTGCTTATTCTCCCTTCGCTTGTAAATATTTTTTGCTTAATAAATATTGACTTAGCGGTTTAGTTAGGATTGTTGGGTTTCTAATCTTTTCTAGTAGCTTCCGTGTAATTAAATTGGGAAGACATTAAGGTATCGCCAGCGTCACGGTTTTGAAGTATTGGCACCCCAATAATCGAAAGCTTCACCCAATAATAAGATTTCAAGTGCTCACCTAAATCAAGCAAACAATTTGAAGCCCCACAAGGCCTAAAATCTATGCAAAAATTGAAAGTGAATCAAGCCTTAATCTTCGAAGCTTTAAAGATCCAAAATTCACCTTAGCGTGAGGATATACGTCTTTGGCTAATAAAACCACCGATGAGGCGGATAATAAAAGGCAAGGCAAGACCGAAGTCATAATAAAAGCTTCATGGCGAAGTTGAATAAAAGATGGAGGTAAACCAAAGATAATAAGGCCCTTCCGTTAGGGGGCGTATAAAAGTCTTGGTAATAAGTCTCATGTTCAAAACCGTTATAAAACCGTGTTTATCGATCCTTCTTGTCAACTTAATTTTTTAACATCGTTGTCTATTAGGAGGGGTTATTGATTTGATGGTCTTAGTTACACCGTTAGGACTCTATTTTTAGACCTAAATCTCTATTATCGCATAAGTCAAACAATGTATCCTCGTGAAACATTCAAGACATCATAAAATATAAGAGATACAACTTAGGAATAATGGGAGGATAAGTACGTGATTAGGGCATATGAGTAGTGTTAGCATTACTAACTTATAATGACAATGATCTCGTTGCACGCTTGGCATGGCATTAAAGTGAAAATCGAGGATGACGAAATTATTTCTAACGAAGCATTCACGTGTTCTTATTCTATGAACCTAAACGTCCCATTTTGCGATGAAAATCATACATTATGTCTATAACACAAGTAATAGTAGTAGTGTAGCTAGTTTATCATTCAATAAAGTGAATAAAATGATTTTTGGAGATGCTTTGATACTTTATTCTAGCATTGCGTGAGGGCACGGCAATGGTTTAGTATGGGGGAGTGATGAGACTGCTTTTATACATAGTCTCATCTTCCAAATAGGGCTTAAAATGCATTAAATATAATCAAAATACCCAAATATATGCTTGTGTTTGTTGCTTGTGTATTTTAGGTACGAATATTGAGAAAATGACAAAAGATCACAAGAATCATGCAAAAACGAACACGGGAAACGAAGCCGCACAATGAACCAAGCCCTAGTGAAGACTTTCCCAAGATCAACCCTTGAAGATTTGAAGAATTATGAAGAAGGGTCCTCCAATTATGAAGAACTGACACTTTATACCCTTGTATCCTCATAATTACAAGTTTGGTCCCTAAAGTTTGTCAAAATTACACAAAGGACCTTTAACTTTGAAGAATTGGCAAGTTTAGCCCCTCAACAAAGCTAAATTGTCAACCAATATCATCCACAAAGTCAAATACATCATGAAGTCCTTCAAAGTATAAGAAATGACAAGTTTGGTCCTTTGAAAATCTCAAAATTACAAAAAGGACCCTCAACTTTCAACATTTGGAAAAAATGGTCCCTCAATCATCAAGACTTGGCAATTTCAGTCCTCCAAAATGTCAATCAAACAAGTCAAGACCATTGTCTATGAAGAAAATTCCAAAACAGCCCTTCAAGAATCAACAAATGGCAAGAAATACCCCTGAAATTACTTTACAAAACTTTTTGGGGCAAAAGTGTGAAAATTAAAACTTCAAATACAAAGGAAAACGAGTTTGGCCAGTTTTGTTTACAAGTGACAAGGAAGAAGGAAACAAGTGACTAATTTGGGCAGACAAGAGAAGATACCTAGTCCACTCACACCCTGCCACGTGCCCCACTCACCCAAAACAACCAATCAACACATCCCATTGTGCCATGTCATCTTCCACCCACAACAGATTATAACTAATCTGTTTATTTAATTAAACTCGCGCTAAACACAAGTTTAAAAACCAAAAACAGATTAAAACATGCACTATTCATGTTCTTGATCCAAATTGGGTTTTTATTGATGGCTTGTAATTAGACCCCCAACTGCTCCAGATTTATGATTAAGCTAATCATAAACACAACCCAACTTTAAAAACCCATGCCACATCATCCCTTTGTCACATGTTAAACCCTGCTTTATCACCTTTGAGGAAGAATCCAAAACCCTGCCAGAGAATCAACACACCACATTCCAGCTTACACTTTAAGCTTGTTTTAGACCCTTGGATGAAATTCAAACATGCTAGCAACAACAAAACTCCAAAACAAAGTCACATGTTCAAGAATCTTCAAGCTACTCAAGGGGTATTTTTGGGACTTCACCGCCAATTAGGGTTACGTTTTTATGCATTCACTAGTCCATTTGTAGCCTATATAAGGCATAGGACCCTTACAATTTAGCTTTGCTCTTGATTTTTCCTTGGTTCAAGTTTCTATAAATCCTATTTCTAAGTTAATGAAATTGAGTTTGAAATCTTGAAGAAAAGTCATTGGCCAATCTTGTTTACTGCTTTCATTTGTTATATACTTGTTAGTTCTTGAAGTTCAAAACCTGTTTTCAAAAGAGGAGTGTGCAAAAGTTTGCATATTTCCTCATTTTCTTGATATTTTGCTAAGTCTTGTTCCAATCTTGGAATTCTTGGGCTATAGGGCTGATCATAGCATCCTAACTGAGTTGGTTAAGGTGTGGTGAGGCTTATAACTTGGGGATAATCAAGTGTGGGGTAACAAGTTTGCATTAATCAAGTTTTTCCAAGTTTCTGATTTTTATGATATTGTGCTTAACCCTTGTTCAATCTTAGCAGGCTTTTTGTGGAAGCTTCTGCTTGTTCTTGCTAGCACATAAGCTCAAATTTCGTGGGTGTGGATGTACATCCATGAGGTTTGCATACTTAATCTCCAAATCTGCTTAAATTGTGATTTTTGGTGATATTTGTATGAAACTTGTGTTCTTGTGAATTTTGTGGCTTGTTCTTGCTTGAATCTGTTTATTATACTTGTTTTAGTGTTAATTGATGCTTGGTTGGCCTGAAATCTCATTGTGCTTTTGAAAATTTTGATTTGAAAAAGTTAAAGGGGTGTTTGGGTCTACTGGTTTATGCTTGTAACTTGCTATTGTGTTAAGGGAAGTTGTTGTTTATGCTTTGTATCTGCTATACCTTTGTTTGAGAGTGTTTTGCTGCAAGTTTTTGGGTTTGAACACTTGAATTAAACAATCTGCTATATAGACCTTGTTTCTGCTTGTTTTGACCTAGGATTTTGGGAACACTTAGTGTGTATGCATGCTTAGGGATAAAAGTGGTTTAAACAAAGTTAACATAACCTGTTTGAAAAATTTGAGGTGTTGAAATTGGCTTGTGTGTCAAATACATCAGCAAAAGTAGAAAACTGCATGTGTTAGTGTTCATCAGTAACTTTCTTTGCTTGAATCTTGCTTAATTCTTTGAACCAGTGCATGAAACCTGTTTAGACTTGCTTATTGGAGTTTATTATAGCTTGTGTGTGCATTTGGTTGAATTTGGCTGGCTGATTTGTGCTTAAACTGCTCTTAAGTGCTTAACTGCTTATTGTTCATGTTTGTGCAATGTCTGATGAATGATTGATTAAACTGTATCAATTGGGTGTTAGTGATTGTGTTATTTTGATTGTGATTGACTCCTTTTGATCCAAATATCATTTGGGTGCCTTTGTGAAATCTGAATCTCCAAAAAAGTCACTAAAGACAAAAAGTCAAAATAGTCAAGCAGTGGAAAAAGTTTCCACTGCTCAACATCCAAAACTAGCCCCTGCTAGTGCAATTTTGTCATCAGCTTATCATTAAGCTATTCTAGCTTATTCTGACTTGCAACAACTTATTTTTTGTGATAGATCTTCATTATTTGACCCATTTAAGTAAACTGGAGCTTATGAGACTTTGACTTTGACTTTTCACTAGAAAACCAACTTGTTTGACTTTTAACATAACTGCTTATTTGATTTTCCAGCTTATTGAGTGTGCTTATTTGAAAGGTCTTTGGTTTTTAAGCTTAGTTTTGTCAAAAGAAACATTTTGCAACTTGAATCAGCTTCTGAGGTGGTCTAGATCATAAAAACGACTATTTTGTCGTTTTGTGAATAAGTTTGTGACTTGTTTCTGGCTTATTAAGTGGGCATATTTGAAAATTCTTTTTGCAGAAGTCTTTGTTAGGTCAAAAGAAGGTTGTGTGTTAAATTTTATCTTATGGCATCAGCTTATGGCTTAATGGGCCAAAAAGCCCATTAAGAATAAGCTGCTTATTATAAGTTAGCTTATTTCACATTTTCAGCTTTTGGGCCTTTGGAAAAAGTTGTTTAAAATCAAATTTTGAGTCAACCTTTACTTTTTGAGCTTAATTTGAACACTTTTTCTTATTGGGCCTTAATTAAGCCCAATAAGGGACTGTTTTGGGTTTGGCCCATTTTCTAGGCCCAATAGGGGTATTTAGGTAATTTCACTTTCATTTCTGAGTTATTTAGGTTAAATTAAGCTAGTTTGCAAGTTTTTAGAATTTTTTATAATTTTTGGATTTTTAATATTATTTTAATATTATTTTATTATTAAAAATTAAAAGTCTGATTTTCTAGGTTTTTATATTTTTCCTAGGTTCTAAACACTTAATTAGGATTTTTGCAACTTTCTAAATATTTTTTAGGTCTTTTAATTATTTTCTATAATTAATTTAAGATTTAATTGATTTTAGGAGTTTTTAATTGTTTAAAAATAGTTTTAATTGGTTTTAAAATTTTGAAAAATAGTTTTTAGCTTTATTAGAGTATTTTTGAGGTTTACAAACTTGAAAATCTTGTTTAGGGCTTTTTAATAATTAATTTTGATTTTTAGGGCTTTAATTAGCATTAAAAAGTCATTATCTAATTAATTAAAAGGTTTTAGCAAGTTTTGATTTTTTGTAAACTCTTAGAATATTATTAGGGATTTTTGGTGATTTTGAGAATTTTTTAGGTTTAAATTTTAAATTTGGTGGTTTTTAGGACTTTACGTGTACGCCTTTTTAGCATTAGTTTAATCCGTCTTCATAACCGTCATTCTCTTCTAATCCCTTTTTCTATTTTTCTTTCTCAAATATAATCAAAATTTAATCCATATCATTACACACATAACACACTAGCCTCCTTGAGAACGAACTTACTTAGGGTCATTCACACACGGTTTTCCTAAATCGTCGTGCTCACTTGCCCTATTTTACCTTCCTTTTCCAAAAGGGGTAATTTTACAACCATCAATCGTCTTAGGACATAAGGTGTAGAAGGCGGGGATTGAGGTCGATAAAGCTAAGGTAGACGTCATTGCCAAGTTACCTCATCCCAAAACCGTTAAGGGAGTTAGGAGTTTCCTAGGCCACGCGGGCTTTTATCGTCGTTTCATCAAGGACTTTTCGAAGATCTCTCGACCTATGACACACCTTCTCGAGAAGGATGCTCCTTTTAATTTCAATGAGGATTGTGTTAAAGCTTTCGAAACTCTCAAAAGGAAACTAACCGAAGCTCCCATTCTTGTTGCTCCTAATTGGGAATTACCCTTTGAAATCATGTGCGATGCAAGTGATTATGCTATAGGGGCCGTCTTAGGGCAACATTATGACACGCATTTCCGTCCTATCCATTATGCTAGTAAGACGATGACCGAGGCTCAATTAAAGTACACCACAACGTAAAAGGAATTCCTTGTCGTGGTCTATGCTTTTGAGAAATTTCGACCTTATCTCGCCTTAACTAAAAGCATCGTGTATACCGACCATTCGGCTATCAAGTATCTCTTAGCTAAGCAAGATGCTAAGCCGAGATTGCTTCGTTGGATGCTCCTCCTCCAAGAATTTGATGTCACCGTGCTTGACAAAAAAGGAGCCGAGAATCTAGCGGCCGATCATCTCTCTCGTCTAGAAGATCCTCACAAAGATGTTTTCGAGAACAAGGAAATCACCGAAACATTTCCTCTCGAGACTCTCGTTGTAGTGAATTCTAAAGACACCACCCCATGGTTTACCGACATTGCAAATTACCATGCGGGCAATTTCATAATCAAGGGTATGACGACACAACAAAAACGAAAATTCTTTCGTGACGTCAAGTTCTATTTTTGGGACGACCCTTATCTCTTTCGAGTTTGTGCGGACCCACTCGTTCGACGTTGTGTTTTTTGTGCCGAAGCTTCTAATATCCTTAGAGCTTGTCACGAGGGACCCACGGGTGGTCACCACGGTGCTAATCTCACGGCTAAGAAAGTGTTCGATGCCGGCTTCTTTTGGCCTTCTATCTATCGTGATGCACACGCACTTGTGAAGTCGTGTGATTCGTGCCAACGTCAAGGAAAATCGTCTCAACGTGATGAAATGCCGCAAAACATAATTCAAGTGTGTGAGATTTTCGACATATGGGGAATAGACTTTATGGGGCCGTTGCAATCGTCTCATGGCAACAAATATATCCTCGTCGCGGTGGACTACCTTACTAAGTGGGTGGAAGCTAAGGCTTTTCCTACTAATGATGCTCGTGTGGTAGTGAAGTTTTTGAAGCAACTATTCTCTCGGTTCGGAACCCCTCGTGCTATTATAAGCGATCGTGGAACCCATTTTTATAATGACCAATTCAAAAAGGTTCTAAAGAAATATGGAGTTACTCATCGTCTTTCTACGGCTTATCACCCGCAAACGAGTGGGCAAGTCGAGGTTTCGAACCGAGCTTTGAAGAGGATTTTAGAGAGGTCAATTGGAGAAAACCGTGCTTCATGGTCTGACAAACTTGATGACGCTTTATGGGCCTTTAGGACCGCTTATAAGACACCTATCGGTTACACTCCTTATAAGTTAGTCTATGGGAAGAATTGTCATTTGCCCATTGAGTTGGAGCACAAGGCATATTGGGCACTTAAGCATGCAAACTTTGACTTAAAGACCGCGGGAGATCACCGGAAAATACAATTGAATGAATTGGATGAATTAAGAGATAATGCTTATGAAACTTCGTTAATTTTTAAAGAAAAGACTAAAAAGTTTCATGATTCAAAGATTAAAAACCGGGTTTTTAACGTTGGAGATCAAGTGTTGCTTTTTAACTCTCGTCTTAAGATATTTTCCAGGAAATTGAAATCTCGTTGGTCGGGTCCGTTCAACATTACACAAGTATTTCCGTACGGGACCATCGAGCTAGCTCAAGATGATGGTCCTAATTTCAAGGTGAATGGACATAGGCTTAAGCACTACTTTGGTGGGGAAATTCCTTCAATGGTTGCCCTCGACCAAGTCACCTTCCCTAATGATAATTAGCATTGAAGGGATCGAGTCGAGCTCATGACTCGGTAATCAAAAACGAGGTGCCTCGTGGGGGAGATCCCATGCTTATCTTTTATGCTTACTATTCACTAGTAAGGGGACTTGTACCCTTTCAACTCGTTGTATCTTGGTTGTTTGTGAATGTGTTATCTAGATCATCATCATCATCTACGATTGAAGACTCTCGTGTTCGTTTACGTGAGCCTCCATCGTTTGCTTGAAGAAGTTTTTCACGAATCCATGACATATCCTTTATTGTTCTAACAAATATATTTTAGCATACTTAATAAACGGCTTTAGATATATTGTTGATCACCCTTTCCATGCTAGATCCTAAGCATTCGACTCTTCGTCTCTAGTATGGGGGTGCTCCACCTTTAGACTCGAAACATTGAGGACAATGTTTACTTTTAGTATGGGGGGTGAATAGGTACTTGCTTTGCTACGCCCTCACGCTTTCTAATTTTCAATGTTTTGTTGCTAATAAGGCTAAAAATGGCCAAATTTTAAAATTTTTCTTAGTTTTCATAATTGTTTTTTAAGACACGAATGTATATTTTCTGTTGGGTAGAATAAGAGTTAATTTTTGACTTGATGGGCATTTGGAGCCATTTACATTCCTTAACCCGCTCAATTCAAGTTTTGCTAGACTTCTATATAGGGAGCTTTAAAACGCGAAAGTCTTAGCTCATTCGGGTTAAGAACAAGAACTTTTCGCAAGTTCCTATAAATGATCCTAGAAAGTCACTTATCAAGGGAACTATAAAACGCATTCTCTAAACTTGAAAAAGTTCAAGAAAGTGTAAGATCCTATAGGTGGCTTGAAAACCCAAAACTTTGATTTGATATAGTCTTAATGAAAGCTAATCCAAATTTGGCTTAATTTTGACTTGCATGGCTAAGTATTCACGAGTCTCTTTAAATTAGAGGTCTTTATATAGTGAAGAACGAGAGATGATAGAGTTAGACAAATGATCATGCTAAACGTAGAACATGAAAATGTTCTTTCAAAAACTCATATGTTTTTAATTGTGGCTTTTTCTTCCCATAAGATCAATGCATTCGGAATAAATCATAATTGCAATAAGTAAGGTCGTACGATTTGAAAGGTTACTTAGCCTCTAGCGCAAGATCGTTTAAAAGTTGCTCAGGGTTGAATAGAGTTCATAGCCAAGGCATAAATTATTGAAATGGGACGCGAAGATAGGCGATCATCCAAAAAGGCCCTAACAAGGCATGAGGAGCTCTATTTTTGCTAAAGATCCAAAGATGATGTGAAGTATCATTATTCCTAAATCAATATGAAGGATCGAGACACACGACGAAAAGCAATTACTCCCCTAAAGATCATGGAGAAAGTCTATCCAAAAAGACCCTTACAAGGTACGAGGATAAATATATCAGAGTCCGAAAAGGAGGCGGATCATTGTATATCAAAATCCAAAGTAACGATTGAAGAAAAATGATGAAGTCGTGGTCTAAATATGAAGAATCTCTCAAAAACGTCAAGTGAAGAAATTCCAAATACGTGAAGAGAAGACCATAATTTCAAGAACGTCTTCCCAAGATTTGAAGTATGAAGTACATGCCAAATATCGGTCCGAGAAAGGTCTCAAATCATGAAACGAGTTATGCCAAGATATGAACTTAAGGAGATACATTAGAAGCCGTTTTAAAAGATTTTGTCCTTCGACTAACTATTGATCAAATCGTGCTACTTTGCTTTCGGACTAATAACTACTCAAATAAGTCAATATGAATCACTTGAAATATCTCAAAAATGGCAAAAACAACCCTTGTAAACCTTGAAATATCTCAAAATGGCAAAAACAACCCTTGTAAATATCTCAAAATGGCAAAAACAACCCTTGTCAACCTTTTCCCAAAAGTTTGTGCCAAAACTGCCAAGTGGTGAAAGTTAAATACAAAGGAAACACGTTTTATTTGCAAAATAAACTTGTTATACAACTTTTCCCAAAACACAAGGACCAAAACTGCCAAATCCCAAAGTTTGAATTCCTAAACATGCGGGAAACACTTACTGATTGGATTTTTACCAGCCAAGAACAAATTTTACCCAGGTTTAAAAAAGAGGAAAACAAAGGGGAAATCAAAATTGGTTAATCCCACGTGTGATTCACATCACCTCAATCACATCCCACACCTTAAACCTCAAATCCCACTATCAGAATGATACCCCCATCCCCACTCATAATACGACACCTGGCATTTGATCATGACTTGGCAAAATCAAGGGCTGCCAATCATTACTTGGTCACAAAGCACTCAACAAACGTCCATGATTCTCCCAAAACAGCTGGCAACACACCTAGAAGGTTCTGCAAGATAGAATAGGAATTTCAGTTGCTAGGGTTTGTGAATAGTGTTTAGCCAGACATTTTCCTATAAAAGGAGACCTCAACATGTGAGAGTCCCTTTGTTCCAGTTTTAGGCTATCAATCTTTGTAATTCCTTTTTAAGTTTAATAAAATTTGAATTTATGAAAATTTTGAATTCTCTTTTTGATTTGATTAAAAGTTGGTGTTAGAATAGCCTAAATCTGAGTTCCATTTGATTGTTGATACCTTCCTTAATCTTGTGGTTAAGGCACGTCTTGGTTCATAAGGTTTTTAAGGTTCAAAGACCTTGAAGTCCTTGTTTCTGATTTTGGTTTTATTTGTGTACTAACCCTTAGCCATAAGCCTTGAGCTCCTTCAAGCTTGTTGACACCAAGCCTGGGAAGAGTTCTAAGCCCTTGGTTGAGTTTGTTTGCTGTTTGTGTTGAAGACATATCATAATCAATGCCTTGTTCTACTTTGAACATCAACAGGCTTTGATCATCTCCTTTGAAGTACCTTGGTCTTGTTCTAGTTGTTGAACAAGGTCCAAGGAGCATAGCTGGCCTTCCTAGGATGTTGTGGAAGGCAGGTATAACCTCTTATTAAGATTCCTCTAAAAATTCCATGTTTATGTCTGTTTTGGATTTGGTACTTGGATTTTGAGTTCTTGTGTTTGTGCTGGTTATTTGTGTTTGATTGTGTTAGTTGATTCCTAGTAAGTGTTTTTGATCATTAAAATCAGTAGGTTATTAGAAGAAATCACAAGTTTGTTTGAAAAGTGCTTGATTAAGGGTTGTTTGGGATTACTGGTTCATAAGGCCTTGTGGCCTTGTGCCCTTGGTTCCTAGGGTTTGGGAGGTCTAAACAAGTCATAATACACAAGTTTTAGTCATTGCTTTACTTTCTGAAAGTTTGGAAAAGAGATTTGAAGTTTTGCAAAAATCTGATAAAAGTGGTTTTGAAATTGGTCAAACACATCAGATCCAATAACTTTTTTGTTTCTTGGATCTAAGGTATGAAATCTAGTTTGGGAATAGTTTAGGTGATAAGCTATCTATTGGTTGTCTGGTTGTTAAATTTGGTGGCTTATTGTGGATTTTATAGCTTATCAAAAGTTGCTGAAGTGGTCATTTGCATCAGCAAAGTGACCACCTCATTTGGTGTTGCATTTTGATTTCTAGTTTAAGGATTGCTGTTTTGTTGCTTGGATCCTATTTGTGTGCTGCTTGTGAGATTATTTGGCTATTTGGATTGGTTAGTTCATAGCTTATAATCCCACTGGCTTATTGGCTTATTTGTGCCAAGACACATCAAGTTTACCCAATTGGTAAGCTTTGATTCACAAGGTTTGCACTCAAACCTTGACCAGCAGGGTGAAAAACAAGTCCATACACTTCATTAAGTCTGTCAACGTCCAATTTGTTCTTGTCAGCGTTTGATTTTAACTTATCAACGTTTGACTTTTGGTCAAACTTGGTTTCAAGGCTTATTTGAATCTGTTTTGCTTATTTGTACATGCAACAACTTATCTTTTATAATAGAAATCATTTTTCTTAGCTTAATATCATATCTGGAAGTTTACAAGTCCTTTGGTTAAGCTTTTGCTAGAAAACTAGCTTATTTGGCTTTTTCAGCCAGCTTATTTGCTCATACAGCTTATTCTACTTGGCTTTTTGTGATTTTCTTGATTGATTATTCTTAGTTAAGCTATTTGTGAGCTTTTGCAACAAACTAGAGCTTCTGAGGTGTCCTAAATCTCAAACCCGACTATTTTGTCTTTTAGTGAATTTTTACTTTGCTTATTTCTGGCTTATTGAGTGAGTTTTTTCAAAATTTCTTTTTACAGATCTCATAAGCATCCCAAAAGAAGGTTGTGTGTCAAATTAGAGCTTATGGCATTAGCTTATTGCTTAATGGACTGAAAAGCCCAATAAGAATAAGCTGTGTGTTTAATAAGCTGTGATAAGCTCACATTCAGCTTTTAGGCCTTTAGAGTTTTGTTCTTAGAATTAAATTTTGAGTCAGATAGGGCTTTTCCAAGTCAATTGGGCCAAGTTTGACTTTTTGGGCCCAAAAGCCCATTTGGTTTGACTGTTTTGGGTTTTGGCCCATTTGAGGGCCCAATAGGGGTATTCTGGTCATTTCACTTTGATTTTCTGATTATTTAGGTTAAAATAAACTAGTTTGCAAGTTTTTAGAATTTTTTATAATTTTTGGATTTTTAATATTATTTTAATATTATTTTATTATTATTTTTCAAATTTCACATTTTCAACTTTTTACATTTTTCTTAGCTTTATTACATTAAAATAGGAATTTAGCAACTTTTAGAATAATTTTATCTCTTTTAGATTAATTTTTATAGTTATTTTAAATTTTAATAGTTTTTAAATCATTTTAAATAGTTTTTATTAGTTTAAAAATTTCTAAAAATAGTTTTTAATCTTTTTAGGTCATTTTTGAGGTTTACCAATTGAAAAATCTTTATTTGGACTTTTTGATAATTTATTTGATTTTTTGGGCTTTAATTAGCATTTAAAAATTGAATATTTAATTATTTAAAAGGTTTGAAAAAGTTTTTATCATTGGTAAACTCTTAGTTTATTTATTTTGATTTTTGGTGAATTTTTGGTAATTTTTAGAATTAATTTTTATTTTTGTAGTTTTTAAGGTTTTACGTTTTAACTTTCTAGCAGTAATTTTTACGTCTTCGTCATCTTCTTTTCTTATCCCTTTCTAAACCAAACATTAATCACAAACATTTAACAAGTTTTTCACACGCATATACCTCCTTGGGAAACGAACTTTCACTTCATCTAGGGTCATTTGTACACGGTTTTCCTAAACCGTCGTATTTAATACTTTCTCTATTTACGCTCTTTTCCTAAAGAGTAGTAAAACACTACAACCATTTTCTGGAATGTATGACAATCAAGGATGACGAAGTTTACTCTAAGGGACATTTACTTGTTTCTATTCTTTGACCCTAAAAGTCACTTTTGTGATGAAAATCATACATTATGTCTTTTCACATCTTCGTAGTATGTTGCAAGTCTTTCACTTTTAAATAAAGGTTAATAAAATTGAACTTTGGTGATGCTTAGATACTTTATTCTAGTATTGCGTGAGGGCACGGCAATGGCTTAGTATGGGGGAGTGATGAGATGGCATTTATACATGATCTCATCGTTCTTTTCGGGCTTTAAATGCATAAAAATGTCATAAAATACCATATATATGCTTGTGTTTGTTTACTTGTGTATTTTAGGTATGGATATCGTGAAAAGGACAAAAGATCACAAGATACAAGGAAAACGGACACGAGAAACGAAGCCGTACAAAGAACCGGGCCCTAAATCATGGAATATTCAACAAATATCCTTGAAGACTTAAAGATGTGCAAGTTTGATCCTCAATGAATGAAGAAATGACACTTAAAACCCTTGTATATTGATAATTACAAGTTTGGTCCCTTAAGTTTGTCAAAATTACACAAAAGGTCCTTCTACTTTGAAGAAATGGCAAGATTAGTCCCTCAACAATTCCAAATTGCCAACAATGGTCCCTCATGAAGTTAAAGTTGCATTGAAGACCTTTGAAGATCAACATTGTCCAAAATCAGCCCTTGAAATATCTCAAAATGGCAAAAACAACCCTTGTAAACCTTTTCCCAAAAGTTTGTGCCAAAACTGCCAAGTGGTGAAAGTTAATTACAAAGGAAACACGTTTTATTTGCAAAATAAACTTGTTATACAACTTTTCCCAAAACACAAGGACCAAAACTGCCAAATCCCAAAGTTTGAATTCCTAAACATGCAGGAAACACTTACTGTTTGGATTTTTACCAGCCAAGAACAACTTTTACCCAGGTTTAAAAAAGAGGAAAACAAAGGGGAAATCAAAATTGGTTAATCCCACGTGTGATTCACATCACCTCAATCACATCCCACACCTTAAACCTCAAATCCCACTACCAGAATGATACCCCCATCCCCACTCACAATACGACACCTGGCATTTGATCATGACTTGGCAAAATCAAGGGCTGCCAATCATTA
The DNA here is from genome assembly GCA_025667525.1 of Glebionis coronaria. Classification (NCBI taxonomy): domain Eukaryota; kingdom Viridiplantae; phylum Streptophyta; class Magnoliopsida; order Asterales; family Asteraceae; genus Glebionis; species Glebionis coronaria. The sequence continues at coordinate 359,053,024 of CM046877.1, forward strand.
CTTGGTCACAAAGCACTCAACAAACGTCCAGGATTCTCCCAAAACAGCTGGCAACACACCTAGAAGGTTCTGCAAGGATAGAATAGGAATTTCAGTTGCTAGGGTTTGTGAATAGTGTTTAGCCAGGAATTTGCCTATAAAAGGAGACCTCAACATGTGAGTGTCCCTTTGTTCCAGTTTTAGGCTATCAATCTTTGTAATTCCTTTTTAAGTTTAATAAAATTTGAATTTCCGAAAATTTTGAATTCTCTTTTTGATTTGATTAAAAGTTGGTGTTAGAATAGCCTAAATCTGAGTTCCATTTGATTGTTAAGACCTTCCTTAATCTTGTGGTTAAGGCACGTCTTGGTTCATAAGGTTTTTAAGGTTCAAAGACCTTGAAGTCCTTGTTTCTGATTTTGGTTTTATTTGTGTACTAACCCTTAGCCATAAGCCTTGAGCTCCTTCAAGCTTGTAGACACCAAGCCTGGGAAGAGTTCTAAGCCCTTGGTTGAGTTTGTTTGCTGTTTGTGTTGAAGACATATCATAATCAAAGCCTTGTTCTACTTTGAACATCAGCAGGATTTGATCATCTCCTTTGAAGTACCTTGGTCTTGTTCTAGTTGTTGAACAAGGTCCAAGGAGCATAGCTGGCCTTCCTAGGATGTTGTGGAAGGCAGGTATAACCTCTTGTTAAGATTCCTCTAAAAATTCCATGTTTATGTCTGTTTTGGATTTGGTACTTGGATTTTGAGTTCTTGTGTTTGTGCTAGTTATTTTGTGTTTGATTGTGTTAGTTGGTGCCTAGTAAGTGTTTTTGATCATTAAAATCAGTAGGTTATTAGAAGAAATCACAAGTTTGTTTGAAAAGTGCTTGAGTAAGGGTTGTTTGGGATTACTGGTTCATAAGGCCTTGTGGCCTTGTGCCCTTGGTTCCTAGGGTTTGGGAGGTCTAAACAAGTCCTAATACACAAGTTTTAGTCATTGGTTTACTTTCTGAAAGTTTGGAAAAGAGATTTGAAGTTTTGCAAAAATCCGATAAAATTGGTTTTGAAATTGGTCAAACACATCAGATCCAATAACTTTTTTGTTTGTTGGATCTAAGGTCTGAAATCTGGTTTGGGAATAGTTTAGGTGATAAGCTATCTATTGGTTGTCTGGTTGTTGAATTTCGTGGCTTATTGTGGATTTTATAGCTTATCAAAAGTTGCTGAAGTGGTCATTTGCATCAGCAAAGTGACCACCTCATTTGGTGTTGCATTTTGATTTCTAGTTTAAGGATTGTTGTTTTGTTGCTTGGATCCTATTTGTGTGCTGCTTGTGAGATTATTTGGCTATTTGGATTGTTTTGTTCATAGCTTATAAGCCCACTGGCTTATTGGCTTATTTGTGCCAAAACACATCAAGTTTACCCAATTGGTAAGCTTTGATTCACAAGGTTTGCACTCAAACCTTGACCAGCAGGGTGAAAAACAAGTCCATACACTTCATTAAGTCTGTCAACGTCCACTTTGTTCTTGTCAGCGTTTGATTTCAACTTATCAACGTTTGACTTTTGGTCAAACTTGGTTTCAAGGCTTATTTGAATCTGTTTTGCTTATTGGTACATGCAACAACTTATCTTTTGTAATAGAAATCATTTTTCTTAGCTTAATATCATATCTGGAAGTTTACAAGTCCTTTGGTTAAGCTTTTGCGAGAAAACTAGCTTATTTGGCTTTTTCAGCCAGCTTATTTGCTCATACAGCTTATTCTACTTGGCTTTTTGTGATTTTCTTGATTGATTATTCTTAGTTAAGCTATTTGTGAGCTTTTGCAACAAACTAGAGCTTCTGAGGTGTCCTAAATCTGAAACCCGACTATTTTGTCTTTTAGTGAATTTTTACTTTGCTTATTTCTGGCTTATTGAGTGAGCTTTTTCAAAATTTCTTTTTACAGATCTCATAAGCATCCCAAAAGAAGGTTGTGTGTCAAATTAGAGCTTATGGCATCAGCTTATTGCTTAATGGGCTTAAAAGCCCAATAAGAATAAGCTGTGTGTTTAATAAGCTGTGATAAGCTCACATTCAGCTTTTGGGCATTCAGAGTTTTGTTCTTATAATTAAATTTTGAGTCAGATAGGGCTTTTCCAAGTCAATTGGGCCAAGTTTGACTTTTTGGGCCCAAAAGCCCATTTGGTTTGACTGTTTTTGGTTTTGGCCCATTTGAGGGCCCAATAGGGGTATTTTGGTCATTTCACTTCGATTTTCTGATTATTTAGGTTAAAATAAACTAGTTTGCAAGTTTTTAGAATTTTTTATAATTTCTGGATTTTAAATATTATTTTAATATTATTTTATTATTATTTTTCAAATTTCACATTTTCAACTTTTTACATTTTTCTTAGCTTTATTACATTAAAATAGGAGTTTAGCAACTTTTAGAATAATTTTATCTCTTTTAGATTAATTTTTATAATTATTTTAAGTTTTAATAGTTTTTAAATCATTTTAAATAGTTTTATTAGTTTAAAAAATTTCTAAAAATAGTTTTTAATCTTTTTAGGTCATTTTTGAGGTTTACCAATTGAAAAATCTTTATTTGGACTTTTTGATAATTTATTTGATTTTTAGGGCTTTAATTAGCATTTAAAAATTGAATATTTAATTATTTAAAAGGTTTGAAAAAGTTTTGATCATTGGTAAACTCTTAGTTTATTTATTTTGATTTTTGGTGAATTTTTTGTAATTTTAGAATTAATTTTTATTTTTGTAGTTTTTAAGGTTTTACGTTTTAACTTTCTAGCAGTAATTTTTACGTCTTCGTCATCTTCTTTTCTTATCCCCTTCTAAACCAAACATTAATCACAAACATTTAACAAGTTTTTCACACACATATACCTCCTTGGGAAACGAACTTTCACTTCATCTAGGGTCATTTGTACACGGTTTTCCTAAACCGTCGTATTTAATACTTTCCCTATTTACGCTCTTTTCCTAAAGAGTAGTAAAACACTACAACCAGTAACCATAGTGTTGGTGTTGGGCATTATTAGGCCAACGAAAATTAGGGTGATTGCGCCATCCATGATTGTAACTTTCGGAGAATGGGTCATTTCACGGATGACCTCCATAAACTCCATTCACCTCCTCATTTGGTGGCGCCTCCCAACTTTGACAATTATCGACTGAATGACTTGGATCACCACACATTGAAAACCCACTATGCGACACATTAGACACATTTAGAACACCTTTTCCTAGATTTCTCAACAAAAGATCAACTTTCTTACTTAACTCGTTAATTTCAAAATTTGTGCCACGTTGGTTAGACACAGAATTGGCGGAAGGTGGGTGGTTGTTTCGATCCACTGAAGCTTGGGTCTTGGAACCTTTGCTTAGTTTTTCAAAAAAATCCCATTCTTCCTCCATCATAGGTCACGAGAAAAACATACCCCCACTAGTTTCCATCACAAATTGTTGGTTGTTATAATCCAACCCATCATAGAAGACTTTGATAAGCTCCCATTTTGGAACATCATGATGAGGGCATGTTGTTAATAACTCCTTAAGTCTACTAAGTTTCATGAAACTGCTCGCCTTGGATTTGACGGAAGGATTTAATCTTATTTCCAATGGCAGCAGTTTTACTTAAAGAAATTTCTCAAAAAAGCATATTGCATTTTAGACAATGAGTTAATACTACTTGGATCAATAGATGAGAACCAGTCCCTAGCTTGATCTTTAAGAAAAAAAAGGAAAAAGGCGAAGTCTTACCTCATCCTTGGTAATGTTATTAACCTGATGTGTGTCAGCAATGGAGAAGAACTCTCGCAGACATGCGTATGGCTCCTCACAACCTCTAAACACTGGTAAGATTGCTATGAGGTTCGGCTGGATCTTGAAGTTACTTGTAACCCCTTTAACCGGATTCGGATAAACGACAGGTGAGGGATCCTCGAAGATCCCCGGCCTGTAATAAGAATCAACACCCCGTGGTGGGGATTCTTCTCCGCTAGTATCTCCAGTAGTTTCTCCGCTAATATCGTCTTCACCTGGCATTTCAGCGAAAAGCTCTTCTAAACCTGTAAAATCAAGATTAGTAGAAAACTATCGAAATGCTTTCCTTCTCAACGTTGCACTTTTCTCAACCTCGGGATCGTAAGATAACGGTGATATACGTCCTGATCTACGTGTGCACATACACTAACCTGCACACTTTCTTGTTGTTCATAAGGAAGGGTTTCGTTCTGCTGTTTTGAACGGGTGGAATCTTAGTGTTTCAGGCTGTGCTATGTATCGTGTGGTTAAACGTCTGAAACATCTTAAAGCGCCTTTTCACAAGCTTCTCCATGAGAATGGTAATCTTCACGCGCGTGTGATTCGGACTAGGGATGAGCTTGACGCGGCTCAAAGGGCACTTGATTTAAATTCTTCAAATACCGATGTCCGTGAAGCTCATGCTCGGTGTCGTTTGGCGTTTAAAGAAGCGTCTCTGGATGAGGAAAGGTTTTTAAAACAGAAAGCTAAGATTGAGTGGCTTGATCCAGGTGATTCTAATACAGCTTATTTTCATAAAATTGTTAAGTGTTCTAATGCCCGCAACATGATTGATATGGTGCAAGACATGTCTAATGTGTTGTGTGAAGGTAATGATGTTGTGAATGCGTTTGTGGCACATTATGAGCAATTCCTTGTTCTGGAGGGTACTTCTATCCCTCTGGAATCACAGGATTTGTTCTCTAATGTTCTTGATGCGCAACGTGATTTAGATATGGTTAAGGTGGTGTCGGATGCTGAGATTAAGAGTGCTATGTTTTCGATGGGTGATGACAAAGCTCCTGGTCCAGATGGATTTACGGCTGTATTTTTTAAGAATGCTTGGGGTATTGTGGGTAGTGATGTTACATGTGCTATTCGAGACTTCTTCACTAATGGTAAGTTGCTTAAAGAAATAAATCACACCATTATTACGCTTATTCCAAAGGTGACTGTCCCTAATAAGATCACGGATTATCGACCTATTTCTTGCTGTAATGTGATTTTCAAATGCATCACGGAGATTATTGCTAATCGTATTAAAGTGGTGTTGGGGGACTTGGTTAATATTAATCAATATGATTTTGTTCCGGGCCGTAGGATTTCGAATAATATATTACTTACTCAGGAATTAATGCGAAGTTATCATAGGAATATTGGTCCACCTCGTTGTGCGTTGAAAGTGGATATTCAAAAGGCCTATGATACGGTTGATTGGGGTTTTCTTAAGGTGATTTTGATTGGTTTTGGCTTTCACACTACGATGGTTGATTGGATTATGGAGTGCGTGACTACGACATCGTATTCTATTTTTATTAATGGGAATCTCCATGGCTAGTTTAAGGGTAGGCGTGGTTACGGCAGGGTGATCCATTGGCATTGTATTTATTTACGTTGGTTATGGAAGTTTTGACTTTATTGATGCAGAGGCGTGTTCGTTTGGCGGAGGAGTTTCTGTTTCATAATCACTGTGAGCACCAACCTATTTTTAACTTATGTTTTGCAGATGATCTAATTATTTTCACTAGGGGGCATCTTGATTCGGTTCGCACCGTTATGGATGCTATGGAGGAATTTAAGAATGTGCCAGGTTTGGTTCTGAGTATTCCTAAGATTACCGCTTTCTTTTGTAATGTTCCATCTGAGGTGAAAGCTGGTATTCTGGATCTTATGACTTTTGCGGAAGGCACCTTACCAGTGCGTTATAGGGACTGTAAAGTCCTTGTTGAAAGATTGGAGAGTCGGGTCGAGGATTGGCGTAATAAATTTCTATCGACTACAGGGAGACTTCAACTTGTTAAATCAGTGCTATCATCTATGCACCTGTACTGGGCTTCAGTTTTTATCCTGCATGTTCGGATTATACATGATATTGAGTAGCTTTTGAGGAATTTTCTATGGTGTCAAGGTGAGTTGAAAAAGGGGAAGGCAAAGGTGGTGTGGGATAATGTTTGTATTCCCTAAAGTGAGGGAGGTCTTGGTATTCGTAGGATTGATGATTTTAATGCTGATCTTATTACTTCTCATATTTGGTGTCTTCTCACGCGTAAAGAATCTCTATGGGTTCAATGGATACCTTCGTATAAGTTAAGGGGTAGAAGTTTTTGGGATGTTCCTTGTATTGGTGATGTAAGTTGGGGCTGGCGCAAGCTTCTTCAGTTTAGGACACGTGTTCGGCCGTTTATTTGGTATAGGCTTCATGATGGTAAATCTGCGTCTATGTGGTTTGGTAGGTGGGCTGTTGAGTGTCCGTTAAGGGATACTCTTATGGTACGTAATATTGTTAGGTCTGGCTTTACCCTTCATGATACTGTTTATGACTTGGTTGAGAACAACGCTTGGAGATGGCCGCTTGAGTGGGGGGGCCAATTTCCTGCTATTGTCTCTATCCCGGTCCTTGTTTTGGTTAAGGGGCGTCCGGATTCTCTGGTATGGCGTGATGGTGGTGGTTCTTTGCAGTCATTTTCTGTGGCTCTGGCTTGGGATACTTTGCGGACCAGGCGCCAGGCTGTGGTATGGTACCATGTTGTTTGGTTCTCTCACTGTATTCCTCGACATTCATTGCATATGTGGCTTGCTGTTAAGCAAAAACTGAAGACCAAGGATCGGTTGCGGCAATTGGATGTTGGGCCTGCAGTTGATTTAAGCCTACTTCGGTGTCCTTTGTGTAAAGTTACTCCTAATTCGCATTCCCATTTGTTTTTTGAGTGCTCATATTCTTCACAGGTTTGGACGCAAGTTGGGGTTCTTTGTGGTATGTATTCTATTCCTCCTCATTTGGATGATGTTTTGGAATTTCTTGTACCAATATCCAAGGGAAGATCTGCTACAAGTATTATTTCCCGTCTGGTGGTTGCGGCTACTGTATACTTTATTTGGATGGAACGGAACACAAGATTGTTCAAAGGGAAACAACTTTCTGTGGATAAACTTGTCAGTATCATTTCTTCAACTTTTCGGCTCAAGCTTATTACTTTCATATTCATGAAGATGACTACATGGTCCTTGGCTATTTTGGATCGGTGGAGACTTCCATCCTCAAGTGTGTCGCATGATGGGGGGTACCGGGTAAGGGTTGTACTCTTTTTTTCCTTTTTGGGGTTTTTCCCACTGGGTTTTTCTCAAAAAGGTTTTTTAAGGAGGCAGCCTTATCTGGATCCTTTACTTCTATTATGGGGTGATCGCCTGGTTTCAAGAGTTCTTCTTATTGGAGTTTGCTAATGCTGTTTTTACACTAGTTTTCGATTTGTACTGATAGTTTAATGTTGATGTGTTTATGGACTGTCATAAGCACTTGTTGATCAAGCTTTGGTCTTGAGGTTAATACGGTACTTCAGCCGTATTCCATTTGTACTTAACTTTGGTTTTTTGGTTAATATATATACCGGGGTAACTCCCTTTACCAAAAAAAACTTCACACTCACAAGAAACAAAATAATTAAACAAACAAAACAAGAAAAATAAAATCTTTTTGTATTATTTTTTTATTTTATTTAAAAATTAATATTAAGAAAAACTTAAACGAAAAGCTCACTATTCCCCGACAGCGGCGCCAAATTTTGATCAACGTCGAAGTACCGATAAAAAATAAACCGAATTACCTTATACTAGATAGGGTTAGCGGGTATCGAATCCACGAGGAATATGTGGTTTTAATTTAAGTTTTGGGGTGATCATTGATCAATAAAAGTTTTGGTTTTATAATCTAATTCACTAAAATACTCTGAATAATAAAAATGCTGATTAAAAATTAAAATACTTATTAAACTATAATATAGCTAGAAAAATAAAAGAAATGGAATCCCTTCCAGCGTCCAATATTTATGGTTGATCACACTTATGGATTATCAAAACTTTCCGAACCGATTACAAAGATTATTTCGACTTAATATGAATGAATTAATGTCGGTACTTAATATGTTTATCAATGACTTGCAATAATAAGTCTTATACTAATCCAACTAATAATTATGTTTTAATAATTTATATAGGTACAACTTATGTTGATTATGTGACCATCTTTTTTTAACTAATAGAATAAGTATGAATCGTTAACTACCAATAAATTGTCTTGCACAGATAATTAAACATAATATTAATTCTATCGAAATAATTTATAAATAAATCATAAATCAATAAAATAAAAATATGATAATCCAAAAGTAATGATCAAACCATAAATAAAGTTACCGAAAATAATTACAACAAAATTAGCCGGACATCGCGGTGCACTCGAGCCAAATAATATTAAACCTCATTGCCTTTTTTTTATTCTTTTGTGGCTATAGATATCACCACAAGAGACAAATTGATTCTTGGCGGCTGGGGTAAAAATATGCGGATCCAAAAGGGACGTATTTTTATTATTTTTAAATACAATCCTTGCTCCTTTGATACACCAAACTCACGACCCTTTTTTTCACAATATGTGGCTATAGAAACCAAATCTACCAAAGGACCAACCAATCACTTCCTTTTTATTATAATCGGTTGTGTGTATATATATATATGAATGCCTCTAAAAACGAATTATATAGAAACTCCTCCTTTCGGGTTTTTTCCTTGTCGGTTATTAAGGCCCATGGCCCAAAGTGGCTTTTTTTTCTTTTCTTTTGAGTGATACAATATTTTGACCCAATTAAAAATAGCCGAACGTCAACAATTGCTTAAACGAAGCCCAGACAAATAAAAGATGACCAAAAATATTCCGTCATCCTCAAATCTTTTTCTTCGACATTTTTCTTTATTTATCGGCACTCTCAATATCTTTTTCCAAAAAATTAATAAAGCGGCCATTTTATTCCATTTCGCGCGTAACCTACATAATCATAAAACACACTAAAAGTACATGTATAACAACAAATAAAAATAAAATTATGCTAACTTAACATGCTATGAGGTGTATGCAAAATACATCAATCAGTTATTAAGATCATACATTTACCTCAAGTTACATTACAAATAAATAAAGCACAATGTACAAGTTATTTAAGCATAGAACTATAATTTGACCTAATTACACCTAGGATATGATTACCTTGTACAAATCACTAAACTAAGTATGTATAATCTTTATAAGTATTAAACATGATATATAAGACCTATAAGAAGCTTACATGAGGAAATAAACACTAATTATCCAAAGTACAAAGTCATTAGGCTTAATGACCTAAAATCTCTATATTATCCATTTCACTTAGAATCAACCCATAGCATTACAATTAGGCTATAACATTATCTTAAGACAAGGTACAACCACCTTAATGTACAAGGTACAAAATTTCAATACATGACGTATAAATTAGGTCAAAATAGGTATTTTCACACTTTAGACTTACTTAGAATAACCTATCAAACCAAGTGTAGAAACTCATTGGATACTTAAAACACAATTTCCAAGAGATAAATTGAGTTCACATGAGTAGATAAAGGAGGAATAATGACTTTAACAAGGATTGAACCCTAGATCTTTAGAAACCCTAATCCGGCTAGGTTTTCATCCCAATTTCACTTCAAACTGATGTTAAACTTTAAACCAACGACCCAAACCTTCTAATTAAAAATTTTAAACCCTAATGACACCTAATCCTTCACTAATTACATTCCTAAGTCCCTAATTATCAGAACTACAAAGTTACAAGCCCTAGAAAATCAATCCGCCTAGGTTTTTCCCTCCAAAAATGTATTTGAAATTCTTCCCTCCTATTTTCAAGCTTAAGATCAGATCATATAGATATTTTGAGATATTTTCTAGTAGGTAAATCACCTACATGTGTAGAAAAACCCTTTGATCTCATCTATTATTGTTATGAACCATTTCTAGCCATAAACCAAGGATAAATTCAACTATAGCTTGTATGAATCATTAGTAGCCTTCATGAATCACTACTCTAAGTCCCTAACACATTTCTAAGCTAGACCTAAAAGACTATAAATAGTGGCGAAATGGCCTTAAATAACTTTATCCCCAACTTTCTTACCTCAATCCCCATACATTCTGATATTCCACCTATACAAAGTTATAAGGAAGCATCGAGACCAGAAACCATGTCTAAGAAGTAGCCATTGAATTTTTTGAAGCTTTAGAGGCAAAATAAGTTCATAAGGAGCCTTAAAAGTCACTTTAGAGACAACTAGGTAATCACCATGTTAAATATGGTTTGATATTATTCTAATAATCTTTTTAGACTTGTTGTTGTGTTAAGAAGATGTTAATATAATAATTGGATTAATAAATAAGCATGTTTGATTTTCCTAAATCAAGCTTTAATTTAAAACCCTAGTTTTGTAACTTACATTCAATAATAGGTTAAAATATATTTCAAATGCTATAGATATGAAAAAATAATGTTATTATGATTAGATATATGTTTATAAACTTTGTTTTAAGTTCCTAGATCAGTTACTAAAAGTTTTCACTTGTTATGGAATTTTAAACAAGTACAAGGACTAAAACTGTCATTCTTGAAACTTATAAACTTGAGGGGTTAAAAGTGTCATTTTATAAAATTTAAAACTATAAGGACTGATTTTGCAAAGTTTGAAACCCTAAGGTTAATTTTTTGAAGGTTGAAAATGAGAATATTAAAACTATATACTTTAAGGGTTAAAAGTGTAAATATACCAAACTTATAACTTTATGGGCTGAAAATTTAAATATTCCAAAATTATAAACTTTAGGGATCATTTTCGTTAATTAAACTATATGGATGGAAATTATATAATGAAACATATTTTCTAAAGTTATATAACTAGAGGGACCAGTTTTGCCAATTTTGAAACTAAAGGATACAAAATGTATAAATGAAATAACATACTGATCTTTGAAGAAATTTCTACAGTATATAATGTATCATGTTTGTCGGGAGCTTTGTACAAAGATGTCCCATCTCGATATTACTTCTTGACGGGTTTACGATTAAACTGTCCTTGTTTCTCAAACGTTTATAAAATAGCTTTTGAGTATAATAGCCCAAACAATGATGCTATTATTCCAAAATTTATAAATCCAAGAAAATATAACTATTATTTAAAAGAGACTGAACTCAGAGATTACGACTTGATATATATACATATTTGTGTGTCAACCCAGATCTGTGAGACGAGTTGTGAAATTCTAATCATCGAAGTAATCAAGATTCTATAAGTCTAAGGTAAGTTCATAGCCTCACTTTTGAAATATTTTAAATGAATTGAAAACCCGTGAGGGGGATATATGCTAAAACTGGAATACAAGTATTTTGTATGTTGCCTGATATGATTATTGACACTGCGTTTACTTGTTGCCATTAAGACCCTTTTAATCGTGTACCGTTAAGCATTTCTAGAAAATGAGCGCTACTATTTTGAATGGTACTATTTGAGGACTCACATCCTCTATCTAGGCAAGTCACACTTGTTGGAAGCTAAAGGTTCCAACCTAGGCTAAGCGGATACACTATATCTTGCTAAACTTAGGATAGTCCGGCAAACTCCCTGCATAAGGGCAATTTGTTGTTTTTCTAATAATGTCTAGTCGCGGGGTCATGAGCTAGTGTAATAAGAAATGATAATGATGATGATTTAAAAATGATGTGTGTATAATAACGTAGCACTAGATTCATGCTTGTATTCAAATGATGTTTAAACCTATGAATTCACTCAACCATTGTGTTTATTTTTAAGTATATGTCTCAAGTGAATGAAGACTGGCGGGCTGAGGATGGTTGTTTCTTGAAAAAGTTATCATTCTAATAAAGAAGACTAGATTTTGGGAACTTGTGATGTACAGTGTATGTAGAGCTTTTATGTTTAAAACTCTTATAAATAAATGAATGATATCGTGAAGTTTGTATTAAAGGTCTCTTTGAGCATTTTTTATTGTTGTGACTATGATACCTTGAAAGTAATACCCTAGATTAGATTCCACTGCTATATGGTAAAATGGGGGTGTTACAGATTCGCATTAGAGCCTACAGTTATAGAGAATAAAGATTTTTCTTAAACTATAACTGAATTTTTAAATTTCAAGACTATCAGCCATCACCAACGCTAGTGTAAGAAATCCTATCCCTTTTGATAGAATAGCTTATTTTATTATATTCTAAAAATAACTAGGATGCCTACCTCTACGTATATTATCGTCTCCGATGATGATGAGCAAGAAATCCCTACCTATACACTATCTCCCATAGATGTGCGTGTTCCTGCGTTGTCTTTCTATGATAACCCTAATGTACAAGAGAATTTTTCACGTAAAATGAGATAATGAATCGTACGCTGTCACCTACATCACATTGTCTTCTTTCTGAGGATCTTTATTCATCTCCAAATAGAAGCCGTGATGAGCCATATGAAGCAAGAGAAGTTTCTAGAGAAATGATAGTAGAGAAACATGACAAATAATTAACCATAATTGCAAGTCATCTCAACCAGAGAAAAATCTTATGAAGGGAAGGATGGAATTTCAAGAGCATCTTAGCCAGCTTGAGTACAAATTAGACGTTACTCGACGCCATAATATTAAGATAAGCAAGAGGATGGATCAATATGAAGTTGACATGGCAAGGTTGAATCATGAGAACGGAGAACTGAAAGAAGGACTAATGAGAACTTTACTTAATTTAGAGACTCTCATCGATGATCTTAAAACTACTCAACAATCTGATTCAGGATATATCTTGGATAGAATTGAGGAGATTAAGATGAGAAATTGAGCTTAAAAATCTAATTTCATTTTGTAGACATATATAGTTTTCTTTATGTAACAAAGAAGCTTGTCGTGTAAATATGATCAAAGAGTTGTTAATAAATAAAGAAGTGTGCTTTTGTTCTTAAAATTCTTGTTGTTTCATTTTCATTTCGATTTTATCGTCATTCACATTATGAATCGTCATATATGAATTCCTTAAAAAATTATCGAAAGGATTAGAAATTTCCTTCATCTTATGATATGTTAAATTGATTCCATACTCAAATGTATGAATATCTAAACAACAATATGATTCTTATCTAATGTTACTTTGTAAATGTTGATAGAATTGGTCTTACGATAACAACAACATCTGCAACTATGAATATGACACCAGAAGAAATAAGGCAATTGGTTGCTGAGAGTGTGACTGCAACTTTGCTAGCAGAAGCCGCCAATGTAGCTTGTACAAGTAATGGAAGTGCTGCACAAAGAGAAGTCCATGTGGCAAATAAATGTTCTTACAATGATTTCATGAATTGACCGCCTTTTAACTATAAAGGATCTGAAGGAGCTGTTGGACTTATTCGCTGGTTCGAGAGAACTGAATCAGTATTTGTTCACAGTTAGTGTGCTAATGATTATAAAGTGAAATTTGCTACGGGTACATTGATAGAGGAAGCTTTGTCTTGGTGGAATGCTTATGCTCAACCCATCGGGATAAAACAAGCTTATCAGACTCCCTGGAGTGAATTTTAGAAACTGCTAATTAAGAAGTATTGTCCTTGCAATGAGATTCGAAAGATGGAGAAGAATTCTATAATCTAGCGGTGAAGGAAAATAATCTTAAAGCTTATATTCGAAGATTTCAGGAATTGGCATTATTATGTCCTAATATGGTGCCTAATACTGAAAAACTTATGGAAGCTTTTATTGGAGGATTTCCTAGAAGTATTGAAGGAAATGTTATCGCCTCTAAACCCTAAACTCTAAAGTAAGTCATCACCATTACTCAAAGGTTGATGGATCAGGTAATAAGGTATACTCATGTGCAAGCGATAGTTAATAATAAAAGGAAGTTTGATGAAAGGAGTAGCTTTCCTCTAATCGTAATTTCCAAAAGTATAACTACCACAATTATATCCAAGGAAATGATCGTCGTCAACAGCACAAAAGACAAGATATTTCTAAAGTTTATGTAGTAGCTTCAAGAAATGGTTATAGTGGAAGACTTCCCCTATGTCAACGATGTGCCTTGCATCACACAAGATATTGCACTATCAAGTGTCAAAACTGTGGTAAGATAGGACATCAGACGAGAAACTGCAGAAGCAAAGGACCGGCTACTGGAAGTAATCAAATACCAGTAACTAAGATTTACCATAACTACGGTGAAAAGGGGCATGTTACGAATGAGTGCCGTAAAGAGATCAATAGCCGAGAAAAAGCTTATTTTCTAAATGAAGCTCGACAAGATCAGAACACTGTTACGTGTATGTTTCATCTAAATCAACGCCTGGTTAAAGTAATATTTGACTCAGGAGCTGATAGAAGTTTCAAATCTGTTAAACTTGCTGCTAAGCTAGATATTCCGATCATTTCAATAAATACTAAGTATGATATAGAAATGGCCAATGGGAAAATAGTTAGCACAAATACCGTTATTCGAGGATGTATCATAACTTTATTACGTCAATCCTTTGAAATTGACCTTATGCCAATTAAGCTCGGTAGTTTTGACGTTGTCATTGGGATGGATTGGTTATCTAAATACCATGCTAAAATCCTATGTGACGAGTAATCCGTTCATATTCCTATTAACAGTGAAGTTTTGATTGTCCATGGTGATCGAAGTAAAACTCGACTAAATCTCATATCGTGCCTAAAGACCAATAAGTACGTATCCCGAGGTTGTCAAGTTTTCTTAGTTCAAGTGGTGGAGAAGAAGAAAGACGAGAAGCGACTATAAGATATTCCATTGGTTAAAGAATTTCCAAAAGTATTTCCTGAAGAATTACTAGGTTTGCCGCTTGTACGTCAAGTTGAATTCCAAATCGATTTGATTCCAGGAGCGACACCAGTTGCTAAAGCGCCTTATCAATTTGCACCTTCAAAAATACAAGAGGTGTTTTTCAAGAAGAAAGACGGATCTATTAGAATGTGTATTAATTATCATGAGTTAAACAAACTTACTATAAATAATCATTACCCATTACCGAGAATCGAAGATTTATTTTATCAACTTCAAGGATCGAGCGTATATTCGAATATTGATTTACGTTTAGGTTATCATCAACTGAGAGTTAAGGAAGACGATATTCCTAAAACTGCTTTCAGGACGCGACACAGACATTATGAATTTCTAGTAATGTTATTTGGTTTAACCAATGCACCAGCTGTATTCATGGACCTTACGAACAAAGTGTGGAAACTGAGGGCATGCTTGATATAAATTTGTTAAAACCATTAAAAAACCTAAAACTCTCTCTTTCTCTGGGGGAGATTTCAGCCGCCAACATCTCAAATCCAATGCGTGTCCCTTCCCATTCCAATAAACTTTAATCTCTAGTTTGTTGGTTGATTAACGTTTTATTTAGATACTGATTGGTTAAGTTTGTTTGGTGTGACAACCACGGTTTTGAGGTTCGTCACTTAGACTGATTTTTAGGTTTTTTTTTATGTGTGACTATGTACATGTTTTATGTGTTTATGTGTCTTTTGGTGTGAATAGAGTGTGGTTTGGACATCGTTTTTGGGTACGGGGTACCTTGTGAGTGAAACGATGTGTGATGTTTTTATGTTCATGAGTTCACATAGTAGTGACTATGAAATAAGATGGTGTTATTTAGTGGTTTTACGTATACGTATATGTATTATAGAAAATCGTATTTTTACGATTTAAGGTTTAGCATTTAGAGGTCTTGGATGAGGTAATTAGTCACAAGAGTATTTTTGGAATGGTTTTAAGTCATTTAGGACTTAGTTAGTTAGTTTATTTCATACTGAAAGAGTTTTTATAAAACTGTATATTTTACGTCTTTTACGGTATACGTGTAAATTTGACTAGTTTTACGGTTTTGAGGTTTTGGAGGCTTTAGGAGCTGAGAAAAATTAAGGAAATTTAAGGTAATAATAATTAATAGTTAATTTACAGTAATATAATTAAAAAGTCGGCCATAGGATGTTGGACTTGGTTTTGGGCCGAATTTTGCTTAAGGAAGGGAAGGGGAACCCAGTTTGAGTACTATTAGGCTTCTTGGTTAGTTTTAATTACCCAAACTAATCCCTTTAGTCCCAAAAACGAATTTATCCTTTCCCTAACTCTATCCCAGTCGAATTCATCAATGGAGGATCAAGAAAACCAAATAACTCAATTAGGGTTTAAGGTAAACACTTGTTATGTTCAATTAACGTTTAATTTACGTATTTGTAACCTAGTATGATGGATTAGGGTTTAG
Source organism: Glebionis coronaria (assembly GCA_025667525.1). Taxonomy (NCBI): domain Eukaryota; kingdom Viridiplantae; phylum Streptophyta; class Magnoliopsida; order Asterales; family Asteraceae; genus Glebionis; species Glebionis coronaria. Next base: position 359,069,148 of record CM046877.1, read on the forward strand.
GAATTCATAATTTTTTATTAGAGTTTGTTAATGATCTGTAATTAGTGATGTAATTAATGGATTTTATCATTGGAAATTGTTTTTAGGTTTTAATTAGGGTTTATGTATGATTAATTAGGTTAATTGTATTATGTTCGTCATTAAAAACTGGGCCGAATTTTAGGCTTATTGTTTTGATCATATCTAGAGTTCTAGGAACATTCATTAATCAAACCAAGTATCAGTAAAAAGGTATTTGAGTTTCCTTTTGAAGTCAATAAATGGAGGTCGGGAAATGGGTCAAAAACAGGTTACAACAGTGGGAGGTCAAAACAGTTTTGAAATCAGTCGGGTTCAATTTAATGTTTTAAGGGGGTTAGGGTACTTAGGAGTACAATTGTACTTTCAAACGAACATAAGAGTTAGATGATATGTTATATAAGATATATAAAAGAGGTCTAATCAATTGGGATAGTGGAAGACCCTCTGATCATAACAAACCTTTTATATGTTCAAAATCGGTAAAACTTGGATAGGCGAAAGTATAAGTTGTATATCGGTGACTTAAAATTAGCTTTGATGTTGCGTAAAGGGCTGAGATTTTAGCTAACACATATAAGTTTATGTAATTTTCATTGCAAGGAATTTGATTTAGGTTTCGTGGGCGTTTGGCTCATAATACGGAGTATGAAAATCGGGATTGTTTTGGGTAAAATGGTAATGGGAAGGGTTATGAACTTAACTAAGTTAAGGGATTTATAAAGGGGTGTAATGAAATTCTTATGGAATATAAATGAGATTAAGTTGTAATAGAGGGTTAGATATCCATCATATATTTATGAGCCATTTTGGTATGTGGTTCATGTCTTGATTTTATATGTTTGTGTGTTCAGATTTTGCTAGAGCACGGATATTTGGAGAAGCTTGATCAGGTGAGTTTCATAGTCCCATATCCTTTAATGATGTTGACTTCCATATGGGATGGAAGAGACACTGTATGGTTTTGTAAATAATGCTATAAATGTTTATATGGTTTGTGATGGACTTGTGTGTACACTTATGTGATTAACTGCTATGTGATTCTTGATTGTGTTTATGATTTGGATCAGGGGACACGTACCATCTTAGTTATTGTGGTTTGACTTGGTACCAAGGGGATGTTGACAAGGCGGGGCCTTGGGATTGGTTCATAGGTGTACGGGTGCTTATGGGACCATGGTGATTGTTAAGACTTGGAGCCTTGGAATTGTGGTGAATGATTAATCTTGAATGTTAGTTGTTAATGCATAATTGTAGCACATTGTCCATATGTTCTTTTATTTATGGTTGTTATTAAAAGCTTGCAATTTATTTGGCGTTGGAGTATAAACCTATGACTCTCACCACATTATTGTTGACGTGTTTTAGTGTCTCTTTCAGGTGAAAATGTGGTTAAGCGTGCGAATATGAGTGGCTATCTGGGAGGCTTAGGATTGAATTTGGAGGAACCCCCTTTCCTCTTTGTCTTTATTTACGTTTGAATAAGTGATACTTTATAGACACCTATATGTTTTATTTGTTTTATTTGTGTTATTTGATTGTCTTTGGTAAGAGGTAGACTTGTTAGCTACTTACCTAGACGCCTGCATTGTTGAGATATTGTCATAACATTGTGTCACCCATTTATGACATTTCTATTTCATTTAGTTATCTCTATAGACACGCTATTGTTGTGATGATATCCATACGTCGCGCCCCATATTCTACCATGGTAGGGTGTGACAGAATGGTATCAGAAATAATGGTTATAGAGAATTAGATTGCCTAGTCTAGTAGCCTAGTCTATAGCTTAAAGGTCCATGCAAGTAGGTGTCATAGGGGTATGTGTTCATTATAGTATATGGCGTGATTAAGTGTTAATTTCTTTTTGAACATTTATTTACTTTCATACTTACTTATTGAGATATAGTATATGTAAGTACATTCATTTATTTTCTATTGATGCGACGTATGAACCGGAAGTGTAGGAACCTATTTAGTGTTACCCATGTCGTGTAGAAGAAGAGGTGCGCTAGGTAATAACATGATAGTACGGATGTTGAGTCTGCAACTAGTAGTAGATTCGAATTTCCGCCTGAATTGTTATGATTTTTTATGTTGGACATTTTGTTGTTATTGATTTATTTTGGCGTTTTAGCCTCGAGTTATGAATGAAGTTAGGGTTGACGTATGAGATGTTCTTAGTTTACCTATACGGTATATATAGAGTGTATTTTATGTGGTGGATATGTGGTAGACTTATGTGTACCGTGTAGTACTAATTTCTTATAAGTGTCGTCATAAGAGGGAGTAAATGGGTGAAAAGGGGCATCTATAATTATGGAGGCCTACGTAATTATATACGTGCCACAACACCGATGGCCTTCCAAGTATGGTTTCATGAAAAAAGGATTAGTACATGCTTGTATATGATGAGATGGATATTTTGGGTATATGTAGACAATAGGGGTTTATGTAATGGTTGCCTATGATATGGCTATTTTTTTGTGTTATATGTTTTGGTTATAGTTGTGTTGTGTGATTATGGGGTCACACGATATGGGTTGGTTTTGGTGATGGGTTTTATGCCTTGTTGTGGCATGGTGAGATGGTTAGATGGTGAATACTCGTATGGAAAAAAACGAGCGTATGACGCGATTGATTGACTTGACATGTATGATAACGAGTATGTTTTGGGTGATTTAATAGGTATACATATGCGGATCTATATATACTAATAGATATTATGTTATGATATATGGTCACTCAGTAGTTATTATAACTTGAACATACCTAGTGTTCTCTCGTGTTTAAACAATTTATTAGTGCTAGAGTTTGATGGAGTTCCAACGACGTTTTGAATCTTTTGAAGTGTGTCTAAATTCGGATATGTATTTTAATTCATTAGAACTACCAAATTTTCTTGTAAAGGAGTCTAGCTAAAGGAAAATGCTTTTGAAAATTCTTTGTAAGTGTACGGTATGATATCCTGACTTACATATCTTTTCTTTAAGTTTATTAGTAGTAACTAAAAAATATTTTCTTGACAATGAATGGATTAGTTTTCTAGGTAACATGTGATAGTACATATAAAGGGTAAAGAAATTTGACGATAATTTTCTTAAAAGTGGAGTTAAAATTTTAGAAGTATTTAAATAGACGGAAAGAGTAAAAAGGGAGATTCTATTATAATAATGATAATAATAACGCCACACCTTGTGAATGTGTAATAGTTTAGTTATAACAAGCCTACATGGATTATATAAAATAATAATAATAATAATAATAATAATAAAAATGAAAAAAAACTATATTTTATAAACATGTATTGGTTTCATAATAACAAGTGAAATAAGATTAATATGAGTAAACAAGATAATGGTTAGAATAAGATTGTAGTATACTAACTAGTTGATATCTTTGATAAAATAAGGAAGATAAAAGTTGATTTTATGTTTAAAAATGAGTATGATTGATCTTAGTAGTATTGAAGTTTGGTTCTTATGAGAAGTAATTAATTGGGACGAAAATTTAAAATTTTCTAAGATATTGAAATTTGGTAATGCTAATCGTGACGAGTCTAATTTTTTTGTTGTTGGCACACTCCATTGATCTTTCGGATTACATTGTTTCGTTTTTAGTTGTTTTGTCTAGGGTTCTTTTTACCCTATATTTTGGGACACGAATGGAATTCTTTTAGTACATGTCATAGAAGATTTAGTTATGCGGTTGTGGAAACGTTAGGATGAGATGATAGAGTTGGGTAGTATTACTTATGGTTAGATATTTTAGAATGGAGAGATGTCTTTTGGTTTAAAGTTTGTGTTGAAGGAATTTAACACCCCCAAATTTACACGCAGCGGAATACATCTTTGGGTGCTAAACAATGATACTACAACACATAATTTATAAAGAACGACTCAAAAAGAGACGTTTTAGATTTATCGTTCCTAAAACATTTGTCAGAGTAGCGTAGTCCCAAGTAATCGTTACCAAAAGATAAGTTAAAACAACATGTTGGTTTGTTATAAAAAGGGAACGATAAATAAATCAAAGAGTTTGAACAACAAAAGCAGTGCACAACTTCATTCCCCGTGACCTCCAAGCTTCCACTTCTTGATTACCTGAAATACATGTGAGTAAAACAATCAGCAAAAATGCCGAGTGAATCTATAGGTTTATGTAATCAATTTGAACACAAGCAAAGATTATAAGTTTGTAGCATGCTTATAAGCATCAAATAATAATTTGCATCAACAATGATAATTGTATATAGCATAAATTGCAATAAGCTCATGGAACCGAGCCCTTAGACACTCCCATATCAGTCTAATAAGACGAGAGATTTATTAATTGTCGGTTACCTCCAGATTATTGGTACATTGCCGTATACCTGACTTCTCAATACAATATGCTCAAACAGTGTGGAGGTCGGGCCTAAGCTTCTATGACAAGTCCACAAAAACTGAACCAGGGCGGATTCCCCCATAGATCTATTAATTGTACTAGCGGTTAACCCATCATAGGTTAATTAACGGTCCATAATTGAGGTTTTAACAAAGGCAACCACTTAATGAAATTTAAAGGCAACCACGGGTCCATTCATAGAGGGACAAAGCATACCATAAAAATCTTGTGTTCTAAGTTTATAAAAACATGTATTCCCCCTCGCAGGTTTAAAATCATTTAATAACTAGTATTAAGCGAGGCTATAGACTCACCTTAGCCAATAGTGGTAATGAGACGATCGCTGACGATAGATGATGCCTTTCAAACACGAGAACCGCAACCTATCAAATGAGGTGCGTTCTTTAATAATAGACTCGAGAAATAAACCATACATAAGAATATAAAACTCGACTCATAAAATCACAACAAACTCGAGAGAAAACGATACAAGTGATACTATTACACTCTCCTATATATTCATTTTATTATTCTATGTCTTTAATAAAAATCTGTCGGAACATACCGAATGTCCATGCCGTTTTCCCATACTTAAACATATCAACTTTTTATGATACTACTCAGAGAACTTACTTACTCTATGTATAAAGTCCTCTCAAGAGCCCATCAAAAGATTTTACTTCTAAAGTTCCCTGCCCGACTCATCTTTGAATCACAAAATCCGGACAGTTTAGCGACCTTGACTTACGAAACCATTTTGACCATTCTAAACAACTCCATTTATAAAACCGCCAATTGATTCTAAAAATAGACTCAAAATACTAAACTTAGAGCCTGAGAACAGCCCTTGAATCATTTTGAAACTCATTTTATAGTCCCCGAGATTCGATCCAAATATCGACAACAATTTTCGGATTGTGTCGACACTCGTCTCCCGGTACACGAAAATCAAACTAGTGTATCTTCCACCTCGTTTGGAGTTGGAAGGCCTACTTTATATGAAATCGAAGCTAACGAAATTCTCTACAACATAATCCCATCATATCATCCTATATTCAGACTTAAGACCCTCGAAAATGGTCTCAAACCTACTGCCCAAAATTGGACATTTAAAAACCATACAAAATCAAGTTTTTGATCAAAACCAACAACTTTTATCATCAACCTAACATCCTAATATCACCATAAACCAATCCTAACACTTGTATCATCATCAAAATAAAAAACCCAAAAATTAAAATTCATCTTTTTAATAAAAACATTTCAATAACATCATTTGATCATCACTAGTAACATATGCATGATCAAAATCTCAACCTAACAATAAAAAAAAATAAAAAAATTGATGCATGTAAGTAAAAATGGTATTATTAGAATCACCTTTCAAAAATAGGAATGGGACTTGTTTTATTTTTGGATGGATCAAAGTTGATCATCAAAATTTTTGATGATTGGTGTTGATGGGGTGTATGGCTAAGAAAGAAAAATGGAGGAGGAAGGAAGAAATTTTGGTTGAATGAATTTTAAAATGAAAATGAGATAGTGGAAATATTATATATAGTGTAAGGTTAGGGTAGTTTTTGCCAATTTGTGATAGTTTTGATCTAAAATGGAATAAAATAGTTTAAGAGGGTAGAAAATATAAATTGTAAATTTTGAAATATTTACGAGACTCGGGTTTCGTAAAAATACTAAAAAGTTTAAACGCACACGAAAAATAATAATATAACGACTCGATACGTAATTGAAACGATATCGTCGAAAGTATTAAATATCGAAACTATCGATAATAAAATATAAAATTTTGGCATCCGTCGGTATCGCGATCACTAGTAGTCCTCGTTACTCGTCAAAATATTAAAATATAATATTTAATATCGGTTTCAACTTAAACCGTTAAGCATAATAGTATTTAACGGTATAAAATAATTCAAAATAATTGAAAGTAGAATTAAATTATGACCTTATTTTTACGGGTTTTACATCCTCACCACCTTAAGGGAGCGACGTCCCGGCGCTCAACTCACCTCATATACGAGTTGACCACTACCCGGAAGGATGACGGCATTCCTTATAAACAAGTCTTCACGTTCCCACGTGAATCTCGATCCACGATCTCCATTGGTTCTTTTACAAAACGCAACTTGTCGTCAAGTTGTATCTCACCAAAAAGGAATAAATAAATCATTATCCACCAGTCACCCGTCAAGTTCGACACATGAAAATTTTATGAATCACACGAAGCTCATTCGACGACAAGAATAGATGACAGGGTTTACGGGTAAGTCGAGTTAAAAAGAATGTTGCAAATTAAAGGATATCCATCGGCCGGATAGTCATGGACACACATCAAAAAGAACTAACAAGAAAAACATTCTCGTCATCAGAGGGTGCTCACACGCGGGTCCCTACTCAAAAGATACTACAAAGACACCATCTCACTTTCGCCAACGCGCATTAAAGTCTCAATAAACATCGTCGTTGAAAGTAAAAAAGATATTACATAATATGTGCTTTACATGATCGGACGTCATTGGATGATGCCGCCTCAAGTTCTCACAACTTACGATCATTTGACTAGATCACACACCATATAAGTACATAAAAGAAAAGGTCGAACATAAACATCGAGTATAGATCTCCACCGTTAATCATCGAGAAAACCTTGAACGAACCCTTGATAATAACCACTTGATCTCCAGAGTCTTTCCACTTGCGGTGTCGGCTTCAACATACTCCTCGAGGTTGTAACGAATTTATTAACTCCATTCATTAAGAGATTCGGTCCTTAATCATTCCACAAGTACACGCATAAATCCTGGTGACACTTATCGTTTCTTATTATATACTGCTTCCTGAGATTCATTTTAAACTCAGAATAAAATAGTGATCTACAGTACGAGGAACATAACGAGATAAAAAGGAATTCAATAAACGCATAAACGGACAAGATATGATAAAATGATTTAAGGTTGACGATCGACGAGGGATCTCGACTCGCGTAACCGTAAAACATAATAATTCACAATACTAGAAAAATGAGAGCGAAGAAAGAATTAAATATTAACATTAAAATAACGTTTGTCAGAATTATCCGTCCCGGATTTGGTATTACCTTAAAACTCAGTTGAGGTACTTTCTTGATAAAGATGATATATTAAAAATAGAAGTTAAATAGCTTCATAATTTATTTTGGTTGTCTTAAGAAACATTGAAAGAATGACATGAATTTTATAAATTAAACTCATATTGTTGGTTACAATTAGAAAATATAATTTCCAAATTAAATCACTATTAGGAATATAAGTTAAACTGGCAATTTCATAACATTAAAAGTAAAATATGATAAGTCAATTAGTTCAATAGATAGCACATGATTTCATTTTTAAACATTAGTTTAGTTATACAAAATATGATGTATAAATTTGACCTTTTTCTTATGATGGTTATTTCGATAATTGAAAATCATTGGAAAATGTATAAAAGTTCCATAAAATTTTTTATAATACGTTGTAGAAATACATAAAGGTGTTTATTATTTCAAAATAAACATGGGATATATTCGGTTTCAAAATGTGACAATATAACAAACGAATACGAATGAAGATAATGGTCAACAGTTGGTACGAAATCAACGGTACAAAAGGGGACGAAACAAATGTCGTAAGAATTCTTAAAGAGAATAATAAAATAAAGGCATTGATGGTAAGACGATAAGAAATAATAGATTAAACAATTTGTCAATTTTGTTAGTACGGTCGCTAGTTCACCAATATCAGTTCGTTAACTTAGCGGTGGTCGATATATGATCGGAAATAAGATCCATACAAGAATTTTAATCAAAGAAAATTCCTAATAATCGCTTGTAATTAAAACAAATCAAATGAACGATGTTAGTGTTTAAAGAGAGAAGTCAAAGAACCGTTCACAAGAGTGGATTTCGAGACAAACGAGAGTGACGGACGTCATCCCGGATATACGGAAATCACTCTAGTGATAATTCATCATTCACATGCGGAGACATTCCAAAGATCTACCCAGTCGCATAAAGAAGATTGGACGAGAAGGAAGGATAAAACATCGAGACTTTTAGGTCATTTATTAACAATCAATAATTAGACGAGCAGTCAAAAGAAATCAGTTATAAGACAAAATGAAGTAACAAGTGGAAAAACGATCGTCGAGTAAAACGTATTCGTAAGCGCGTAATTCGTTCAAGAGAAGGTAAGAAAACGTATGCGGATGCATAGAAATTGTGCTACTTGCATAAAATATAAGGGTTTTCAAAACTTCTTTTCATTTTATTTCATTTTATTTTATTCTATTATGAATACAAGTAAAAAGTTGATTATTATCAAGATTTTCAAGGTGACTACTATTCAGCCTAGCATGGCTCCTTCTAAATTAGACATAGGTGATCAGGCCATGTATAATTTAGGGCTAGCAATGCAGTGCTTCATTTTGTCGAAAAGTATTACGTTTCTTATGTTTATATAAACCATGCCATTTGTAAAATGGAATTTAAAAATAGTTTATAAATTTATAGGATACAAGTAATTTGTGAGATACTCAATAAGCAACTTTTAATGTTACGAAAAGTATTTTATAAGACCAAAGTAAAAACAATTGGTGAAAATAATCGTAAAACAATATCAGATTTATTAATAAGGTGACAGTATGACAACGTATAAAGTAGCCAAAGGTTTGCAAAAAGTAGCAAATAGTAGCTCATAAAACAATCAATGAAATGGTTACAAGTTGTTAAGGTTTCAAAAGGTTATAAGGTTTAGACGAAAACGCCATGAGACACGTGATAAAAATATCGACGAAGAATATGAAGACAAAACTTCAAAACTCAACCCAAATCAGTGGAAGGTTAGAAGAAAGAAAAAAAAATAAAAAAATAATATCGAATGACAAATGAGTCATATATGAAAAGAATAAAACAATCCACATGTGTATTCTATGTAAGATACTCGACACAACATGCTTTTAAGAAAGTATATTATTTATTTTCAAATTACACCATTAATCCGGTAATTACTAATCCTGTAATGTTTCTATTTTTAAACATTTTCACATGCAACTAGTATTCGTTAGTTGTAAAATAATATTCGTTAAAATTTTTCGATCTCAAGTGAACTCAGATCTTCTTAGAAACGTTTAAAACTCATGTTCTGGAGAAAAAAAAATATATATATATTTTTATCAGATTTAACTTTTTAATATAAGCCGATTAATTGACCCGATAAACGACATCTCTAAGACTCGGAGTCTAAAGCATTTTGATGCAAAACGATGTTTCAGACGACTTTCTAGTTTTACCCGAGACCTGAAACCCAATGTAAAATGACCAAAATACCCCTGCAAGTTCTGTGCAGGTTTGACTATTTTATTTTAAAAACGCAGGTTTTACTTTTAGGTTTTGACCTGTTTATACACCCCCTGTAGTTCCTCCATTAAATATATTTTTCGACATTTCCTAACGGCTCAAAATATATATACATATATACACACATGTCTTGTGGATTTTACAATAACGAAAAATAAATCTCGTAATGAGCATCAAATAAAATATAGCATGATGAACGACATAAAAAGCTTCAAGGTATTCAATACGAAATTTAGGAAGCAAGACGGTGAAAGACGTTCGTAATTTAGATTTCAAAGTGCAAAGTAGGCAAATCTCCTTGGTGCCACGATTGTCCAAAAACACAAAACATAACAAGAAAAGAATGGAACATTAACGAGTTGCGTTCCAGGAGCAAGAAGGTTAATGAAAAACAAATGATACAATTTTATTGAAGTAAAATCGTATTCCAATCTAGCGCCATAATCTAGACGATGATTTATAAAATGACGATGACGTTACCGAGATATAAGTGAACAATACACTTCGGAGTCGATACATATAAATGGGCGACGAATTAAATCTTCGCATGTCGTATAAAACGATAATAAAAATCAACAAAATATTATGAGAACCATGATATTATTCAACACGATTATAGGAAGTGTTTCAAAATGTGTGACTCACACAATAGCGGTTAGTCTATTACAAGGACACATTGAGCTACAAAATGGTCAAGAGACTACGTTTCAAGACGTCCAAGCACAAACAGCCGAAAGACGATTTGGATATATATATAAATATCACAAGGGTTAAACAATGAAAGTAACGCGCGTAGATGAAGTTATGTAAGGTCATAATATAAAAATTTTGCAATAAAAGCAATTTAAATACTTCAAAAATAAATACAGAAAGATCTTGAAATTCATTGTATTTATTTAAGTTAATCATTAATAAATGATAAACTTTTATCGAAAAGTTTAACGACATAAATATATATCGATAAAGGGATCCTAGATATAAATATATATCCATAAGTGGATCATAGTATTTATTTATAAATACTTGCCAATAAGGTATACGTAATAACGCATACTAAAGTGGTAATCCCAGAAGTAGCTTGAACGTGAAGTCACGCGAAGTCCTGTGCACCGACTCTTTGAAAAATAAAAACTGACAGTTATAGTTTAGGTTTTTTTTTAAATAAAGACCTAGTTCTCTATAACTCATGGCTCTAGTACCAATCTTTAACACCCCCAAATTTACACGCAGCGGAATACATCTTTGGGTGCTAAACAATGATACTACAACACATAATTTATAAAGAACGACTCAAAAAGAGACGTTTTAGATTTATCGTTCCTAAAACATTTGTCAGAGTAGCGTAGTCCCAAGTAATCGTTACCAAAAGATAAGTTAAAACAACATGTTGGTTTGTTTTAAAAATGGAACGATAAATAAATCAAAGAGTTTGAACAACAAAAGCAGTGCACAACTTCATTCGCCGTGACCTCCAAGCTTCCACTTCTTGATTACCTGAAATACATGTGAGTAAAACAATAAGCAAAAATGCCGAGTGAATCTATAGGTTTATGTAATCAATTTGAACACAAGCAAAGATTATAAGTTTGTAGCATGCTTATAAGCATCAAATAATAATTTGCATCAACAATGATAATTGTATATAGCATAAATTGCAATAAGCTCATGGAACCGAGCCCTTAGACACTCCCATATCAGTCTAATAAGACGAGAGATTTATTAATTGTCGGTTACCTCCAGATTATTGGTACATTGCCGTATACCTGACTTCTCAATACAATATGCTCAAATAGTGTGGAGGTCGGGCCTAAGCTTCTATGACAAGTCCACAAAAACTGAACCAGGGCGGCTTCCCCCATAGATCTATTAATTGTACTAGCGGTTAACCCATCATAGGTTAATTAACGGTCCATAATTGAGGTTTTAACAAAGGCAACCACTTAATGCAATTTAAAGGCAACCACGGGTCCATTCATAGAGGGACAAAGCATACCATAAAAATCTTGTGTTCTAAGTTTATAAAAACATGTATTCCCCCTCGCGGGTTTAAAATCATTTAATAACTAGTATTAAGCGAGGCTATAGACTCATACTTAAACATATCAACTTTTTATGATACTACTCAGAGAACTTACTTACTCTATGTATAAAGTCCTCTCAAGAGCCCATCAAAAGATTTACTTCTAAAGTTCCCTGCCCGACTCATCTTTGAATCACAAAATCCGGACAGTTTAGCGACCTTGACTTACGAAACCATTTTGACCATTCTAAACAACTCCATTTATAAAACCGCCAATGGATTCTAAAAATAGACTCAAAATACTAAACTTAGAGCCTGAGAACAGCCCTTGAATCATTTTGAAACTCATTTTATAGTCCCCGAGATTCGATCCAAATATCGACAACAATTTTCGGATTGTGTCGACACTCGTCTCCCGGTACACGAAAATCAAACTAGTGTATCTTCCACCTCGTTTGGAGTTGGAAGGCCTACTTTATATGAAATCCAAGCTAACGAAATTCTCTACAACATAATCCCATCATATCATCCTATATTCAGACTTAAGACCCTCGAAAATGGTCTCAAACCTACTGCCCAAAATTGGACATTTAAAAACCATACAAAATCAAGTTTTTGATCAAAACCAACAACTTTTATCATCAACCTAACATCCTAATATCACCATAAACCAATCCTAACACTTGTATCATCATCAAAATAAAAAACCCAAAAATTAAAATTCATCTTTTTAATAAAAACATTGCAATAACATCATTTGATCATCACTAGTAACATATGCATGATCAAAATCTCCACCTAACAATAAAAAAAAATAAAAAACTTGATGCATGTAAGTAAAAATGGTATCATTAGAATCACCTTTCAAAAATAGGAATGGGACTTGTTTTGTTTTTGGATGGATCAAAGTTGATCATCAAAATTTTTGATCATTGGTGTTGATGGGGTGTATGGCTAAGAAAGAAAAATGGAGGAGGAAGGAAGAAATTTTGGTTGAATGAATTTTAAAATGAAAATGAGATAGTGGAAATATTATATATAGTGTAAGGTTAGGGTAGTTTTTGCCAATTTGTGATAGTTTTGGTCTAAAATGGAATAAAATAGTTTAAGAGGGTAGAAAATATAAATTTTAAATTTTGAAATATTTACGAGACTCGGGTTTCGTAAAAATACTAAAAAGTTAAACGCACACGAAAAATAATAATATAACGACTCGATACGTAATTGAAACGATATCGTCGAAAGTATTAAATATCGAAACTATCGATAATAAAATATAAAAATTTTGGCATCCGTCGGTATCGCGATCACTAGTAGTCCTCGTTACTCGTCAAAATATTAAAATATAATATTTAATATCAGTTTCAACTTAAACCGTTAAGCATAATAGTATTTAACGTTATAAAATAATTCAAAATAATTGAAAGTAGAATTAAATTATGACCTTATTTTTATGGGTTTTACAAGGAATAATTAAGATTTGTGGGGTTTTGAAACTTATATTGGTTACGGGAATAAGGGAGTAAGTAAAGTTAGTTGACGGGTCGTGGGAACGAGATGTCATGCTATCAGAATTGGTTGAAGTACCATTAGGAGATGGATGAAAGTACTAGCTGATGTGAGGGTAGAGTATAAAATTTCTTATAATGGAAAGATTGGGCATATAACACGCAAGGGAATTGGTATTGTTGGGAATAAATTTAGGCCAGAACACTTGAACGCTGACAAGAACAACTTAAGCGTTGACAAGAGCAAAGTGAGCGCTGACAGCATAAGCGTTGACAAGTTAAAGTCAAGCGTTGACAGATTGAAGACAAGCACTGATGGAAGATGTGAGCTACACGTTTATTATATTCTAGAATACTTCTAGTAAGGATAGAGACGACAATGTATTTTCTATGTTTATCTTTACCTAGAATAGTTGATTCGTAGCTTATTGTACAAGACTTCTTGTTCTATAAAAGAAGATCTTTTAGGTTAAAGTTATATATCAGTTTTCATAAGTTTTCGATTGTTAAACCCTTTCAGTGTAACCAAGTACGATTATTCTAATACAAGTGAAAGTTTGTTTAACATCATTGTGTTTTAGATCAAGTGTTAATTCCGCATAACACTTTGTTACTTTATTCATAAGCAAAGGTTTCTCTACGTGTAGTACTTGATCTAATCTCGTATACACAAAGCTTAATCGATCTAAGTTTGGGATCAACAAGTGGTATCAGAGCTTGTTGAGAAACTTTTGATCTTTAAGTAACGCAAGAACCCTAAAACACCAAAAACCCTAAAAACCCTAAAATTCTCCAAACCCTAAAAACATCATGTCTGGCACAGATCAACCTGCTTCTTTGCTACAAAACAACTTCTCAAACCCTAGTATCAAAATTCCCATGTTTGATGCCAGGAACTTTGAGCTTTGGAAGTCCAATTTTGAGCAATACATAGTTATTCATGACTACACTCTTTGGGAGATTATCGAATATGGGAACACATTCGATAAAGAAGCAAAGATTACTGCTGCAATTGCCACAAGGACAGCTGTTCCTAATTGTCCTGAAGCTGATAAGGTAGAAAAGCCTGGAGATGGGAGAGCTGTAGCTGTTGAAGATATAGCCAAGAAGAGGGTGGACATGAAAATCTTGAACATCTTGAAACATGCCCTAGGTCATGAGAATCAGCACAAGTACAAACGCTTTGAGTCTGCAAAAGAGCTTTGGGAAGCTCTTGAAGTAGCACATGGTGGCAATGCTGACACAAAAGAAGAGAAGAAGAACCAACTCTTACATGAGTATTCTGTCTTTAAAGCTCAACCTAATGAGAATCTCAGCAGTGTGAGAAGTAGACTTCTTGATATCACAAGTCAACTTTCCTTCATGGGAAAACAGATTGATGATCCTGAATTGAATGCTACTTTTCTCAAAAGCCTTGGAGATGTATGGAAGATTGAGACAAGATCCATTCTTGTCAATAATACCCACAAGACCTCAAGGTTTGATGACATCTTCAACAAACTAAGACTGTTGGAGAATGAATGGCAGTTGGAAAGTGATAATAAATCTTCCAGTAGCAACATGGCCTTCTTTTTACAAAGTGAAGGCCAATTTGATTCCATGAACTTCTATGGACATTCAGCAACTGGATCTCAAGGTGTCAGCGCTGGATGTCAATCTGTCAGCGCTGGATCATATCCTGTCAACGCTTTATACTCAAGCGCTGATAAACACAATCATGGCGCTGATAGAATTAAGCGTGCTGGTTTTGATCTAGATACTGTGTGTGCATTCATTGCTTCTTTGCCCAGTGATTCAAGGATTACATATGAAGATCTTGAGCAGATAAGTGATGAACAATTGGAAGAGATGGACATCAAGTGGACTATGGCTCTTGTAAGTTTAAGAGCAAATAGGTTCAATAAAAGGTTCAAGAAGAAGATGACCTTTAATGCTAAGGATGTTGCTGGATTTGACAAGTCCAAGGTTGAGTGCTACAACTGTCATAGGATGGGGCACTTTATGAGGGAATGTAGATCTCCAAGAAGATCTGATGCTGGGAAGCCTTCAAGCCAAATGATTAAGAGTCCAGATCCCAAGGCCATGGTTGCTGTTCAACAAATTGATGGTGTTGGAGAATGGGATTGGAGCTGGATGGCTAAGAATGAGGAAGAAGACAGAGCTTTGGTTGCTGAAGTTAAAGAAGAGCATGTTGAATATGCTCTCATGGCACACTCCTCCTCTTCATCAGATAATGAGGTATATGATGATGCTTTCTGTTCTAAGGGTTGTCGTTTAAATACTGAAAAACTAAAACAAGAGATAGTTAAATTATTAGATGAGGCAAGTACTGAAAGATGCAAAGTATCTAATTATCAAATTGCTCTTACCCAAACAGAAAAGACAGTAGCTGAGTATAAGAAAATGGAGTTTGATTTAAAGGATCAAATAAATATCTTAAAACATGAGTTACATCAGAGTAAGGATGTTCAAGATATAGTAAATAGGGTTAATCTTGATTTGATAGCTCAGTTAGAGGAGGCTAACAAAAATAAAGATAATGTGAGTCTTAAAATCCAGAGATTTGATAAGGCCACACAATCCCTAGGAGAGTGTGTTAGTAAACAAAGAGACTCTAAGGATATGAGTGGGATTGGGATGAATAACTATACTGGTGTTCCACCACCAGCTGGGGATTTCTATGGTGTCCAATCAAAGGACTTATCTTGGACTGGTTTGCCAGAATGCCAAGAGGAGGAATTCATTCCTCCACCTAGAGTGACTTCCCCAGTTGAGGAATACAAGCAAAAACTAACTGACCTAGATGAGTGGAAGAAAGCTAACCACACCTTGTTTGTTAAGGGAGGGTTGTTGTGTGAAAGTCCAAATGAGCCCACACCAAACATGATACCAATTGATGAGTCCATTGATCGTAAACCTATTAAGATCACACACCCTACCACTGGCAAAGCTGTTGACCTTGGCCCACAAACTGTTAGAAAACCTAGTGTTAAGTATGCTGAGATGTATAGAAATACTAGGTCCCCAAAAAGCCAAGTTAGTAACCATGGAACAGGCTTCTTTACTTCTAGACCTAAGACTATGTCTAGAAAAGCTTGTTACACATGTGGTAGCTTCTCACATTTGGCATACAAATGTGTCAACGCTTCCAATGTCAACGCTGATAGGAACCATTTCAGCGCTGACAAAAGTCAACATAGGTCAAACACTGTCAGACCCAATACCTTTGTGAACAAAAGTTCACAAGTTGTTAGACCAGCCCCATTCTTTTCTAGAGGGTCTAACACACAAGGCCTAAGAACTTTTCAAAAGTCAAATACTTGGTCAAATAGGCAATGGGTTCCTGTAGCAAACCCTAGGTTCAACGCTGATAAGAGCAATCGGGGCGCTGACAAGAGAAATTTCAGCGCTGACAGACACACTGCTAAACCTAGGTATTTGCAACCACAGGGAAATAGGTCTAAAGCTTCTACTAGCTTAACTTGGAGACCAAAACAAGACCAAAACCCTAATTCTACTGGTATTTCTATGACATGCAACAGGTTTCATTATATTTCAAAGGCATTGTCAACACCAATTGGGGTTAACTGGGAATTTCATTCAAACAGGGATGAAAATGGGGTTGTTATGAGAACCAAGTCTGTTCTTATTGAACAACCAAATAAATCCAGGTCTTCCAAGGCTTGGGTTCCCAAAGAAAACTAATGTGTTTTCTTTATGTGCAGGGCATTCAGATGAAGATCAATGATTATGGATACTGGGATAGTGGATGCTCAAGGCACATGACAGGAAAGGAAGACTATCTGACCAATTTAGCTCCTATTCAAGATGGTGATAAGGTATACTTTGGAGGGGGCTACGGCACCATCACTGGAAAAGGAACCCTTGTCACCAACAATCTACGGTTTGAGAATGTCATCTTGGTAAAAGAACTGGATTATAATTTGTTTAGTGTATCACAAGTGTGTGATAACAAAAATAAGGTTCTTTTCACAGATACTGAGTGCTTGGTGTTAAGCAAAGATTATAAGCTCCCTGAGGAGAAATACATAGATTTTAGAACACCAAGGCATAAAGACATATATAATGTGAATCTTAATGGAATTAAGGTAAATAATAAAATGTCATGTCTGTATGCTAAAGCCTCAGTAGATGAAAGTAATCTTTGGCACAGGAGATTAGGGCACATAAACTTTAAGAATATCAATAGACTTGTGAGGCTTGGTTTAGTTGATGGTTTGCCTGAAAAGGCTTTCCACAATGACCACTCTTGTGTTGCATGTCTTAAGGGCAAGCAGCACAAGGTCTCATTTAGGTCTAAACAGGTGCACTCTAGTTCTAAACCACTTCACTTATTGCATATGGACCTCTTTGGTCCAACTAATATAGAAAGTCTGAAGGGTAAATCATATTGTTTTGTTATCACTGATGATTATTCCAGGTTTACATAGACTTTCTTTTTAGCCAAGAAAAGTGAAACTGCCCAAAGTCTGATTAATTTCATTACCCAAATTGAAAAGAAGAATGGTAATAAGGTCAAAATTATTAGAAGTGACAATGGGGGTGAGTTTAGAAATCAGTTGTTAGATGATTTTTGTGCCAAGAAAGGGATTACTAGGCAGTTTAGCATAGCTAGAACCCCACAGCAAAATGGGGTTGCTGAAAGGAAGAATAGGACCCTTATTGAAGCAGCCAGAACCATGTTGGCTGATGCCCACTTTCCTATAGCCTTTTGGGCTGAAGCTGTTAACACAGCTTGTTATGTTCAGAATAGGGCATTGGTCAACAAGATACATAATAAGACACCTTATGAATTACTTTGGGGAAGGAAGCCCAATATTGGCTTTCTCAAGCCATTTGGTTGTCATGTAGTTGTTTTAGAAACTAGTGAAGCCCTAGGTAAATTTGATTCTAAAGGTGATGAAGGCTACTTCATGGGTTATTCAGTGCAGAGCAAAGGATATAGGGTTTACATTAAAAAGGAAAAACGTATACTTGAAAAAGTACATGTTAGGTTTTTAGAAAGTAAACCTAGTGATCCTGAAAGTGGTCCAAATTGGTTGTTTGACTTAGAACCTTTATCTAGAGCTTTAAATTATATGCCTGTTACTGATCCAGACATTGTGAAGGTAACTTCAAGTGTTTTGGAAAAGAGAATTGGTAATGTTTCAGGTATACAGGTTGCTAAGGAGGATGGACCATCAGCAGTTGAATCATCTCCCACACAAGAATATGTTACACTTCCTATATGGACAGATGAGTATTATGCTGCTGCTGCTGCTGCTAGAAAAGATAATGGTGGTTTTCAGATACCACCAAATACCAACATGCATACTTCTTCAGGCGCTGACAAAGGGAAATCAAGCGCTGACAAGAGCAATTCAGACGCTGATGGATCAGACACTGACAACAATAGTTCAAGCACTGTTAGCCCAAACGCTGACAAGCAAGGTTCAGAGTTTGATGACACCTTTGCACATCTTTTCTCTTCACATTTTGAACAGGGTGGACCTTCTAATGTCCATGAATAGATTTCTGTTGATCAAGAAGAATCTGAAGAAGATATTCGCAACATGGAGCGTGAAATTGAGGACACCAGACTTTTTGAAGGAGGAGTTCTCACTTCCACAGCAAAGGATCACCCCACATCTCAAATCATTGGTGATGTTATGGCTCCAGTTCAGACAAGAAGATCCCATCAAGGTCTTGGTGGATTTATTGCCAATATACACAAGAAGGTTGATACCCCTCTTGTACAAGCATGTTTGTTTGCCTGTTTTCTGTCACAGGAAGAACCCAAGAAAATTTTTGATGCTCTCAAAGAACCAAGTTGGGTGGAAGCAATGCAGGATGAGCTTCACCAATTTGCTATACAGGATGTTTGGGAGCTGGTTGATTGTCCTAGATATGTGAGCCCAATTGGGACAAGATGGGTTCTAAGGAACAAGAAAGATGAAAGAGGCATTGTGGTCAGAAACAAGGCACGTTTGGTAGCTCAGGGATATACACAAGAGGAAGGAATTGATTATGAAGAAGTTTTTGCACCAGTTGCAAGAATTGAAGCTATAAGAATCTTTCTAGCTTATGCCTCTTGTATGAACTTCACTGTTTATCAAATGGATGTGAAGAGTGCTTTCCTCTATGGGACAATTGTTGAGGAAGTATATGTCATGCAACCTCCTGGTTTTGAAGATCCTGAAAATCCAGAAAAGGTCTATAGAGTGAAGAAAGCAATGTATGGACTTCATCAAGCCCCAAGAGCATGGTATGGTATCTTGTCCACCTACTTGGTGGAAAATGGTTTCAAAAGGGGCACCATAGATCAGACACTATTTACAAAGAAGAAAGGAAAACATGTGTTGCTTGTGCAGGTCTATGTTGATGACATCATTTTTGGGTCTACTGATCCAAAAATGAGTGAGGATTTTTCCAAGCTCATGACAGATAAATTCAAGATGAGTGCAATGGGTGAGATGAACTTCTTTCTAGGTTTACAAGTTCAGCAGAAAGAAGATGGTATCTTCATCTCCCAAGACAAGTATGTAGCTGAAATCTTGAAGAAATATGGTTTTTCTCCACATGAGAAGGAGGCTTCCACTCCTATGGATAGGCAACACCCTTGGGGAAAAATTGGAGCTGGAAAGGATGTGGATGTTAGGCACTATAGATCAATGATTGGATCATTGATGTATCTTACAGCCTCAAGACCTGACATCATGTTTGCTGTGTGTGCATGTGCACGCCATCAAGTGACTCCCAAAGAATGTCACCTATTTGCTGTGAAGAGAATTTTTAGGTACCTAAGATGTTATCCAGATCTTGGCTTGTGGTACCCAAAAGATTCTCCATTGGACCTTATTGCATATTCAGACAGTGACTATGGTGGTGACAAGTTTGATAGGAAATCCACAACTGGTGGATGCCAATTTCTTGGGAGTAGATTAATATCTTGGCAATGCAAGAAACAAACAGTGGTGGCAAACTCTACAACTGAAGCAGAATATGTTGCAGCAGCTGCTTGTTGTGGACAAGTCTTATGGATCCAGAACCAGCTGTTGGATTATGGGTATAATTTTATGCATACCAAGATTTTTGTAGACAATAACAGTACTTTATGCATTATTAAAAATCCTGTACATCATTCTAAAACCAAACACATAGAAATTAGACATCATTTTATAAGAGATTGCTTTGAGAAAGGTTTAATACAACCAGATAGGGTAGACACAGAGGACAATGTGGCTGATTTATTAACTAAACCTTTTGATGCTGGAAGATTTCAATATTTGGTAACAAATATTGGAATGGTTAATCTCACTTAATATGTGTTTTGGAACATTTTTGTAAAAGTATGTACAGGATAATGCATTGTTATTGGTCTTTGTGATGATTTAGATTTCCACATTATTTTTCTAACACTGACAAAGGTAAATGTAACGCTGTCAAGTGTTATTTTGCCGTTGTTAGAGATATTATTGTCTGACGCTGACAAGAGTTCCTTCAACGCTGATAAGTGTTGTCGGGACGTTGTCAGCAACATATGTTAGTTTTGTGGTTTTCATCTAAATGTGCAGGTAATGGTAGCTTTATGCCATTGGATACAGAGTTGCTTATGGATCTTTGAAGAGCTATTTGGACATGTTTTGTTTATGGATGATGGTTGGAATATTTATATTCCTATCTTGACATAAATTTTTAATGTTCATATATATTTTGAGAACTCATGTATCATAGTTTAAGGGGAGGTTTAAGGAACCTTTAGGACTCTTGGGTATTCTTAGAATACTCTCATCACAATTCTAGATTGTGTCCACAGGTGAGTATGGGTTAGTTTTACTAAACCATGAGGCACTGTAGCATGCAAAGGTGACAATCTATGCATGCTGCCAAGACATTTTTGACCTAGAATTGGTTGTGGTCTGTTGGGAGACTTGGGAATCCTTTTGATATGGGTTTTACCTAGGAGTAACAAGGATTTTATGAGGTAACTTGGTTGTTAAGAATTTTGGTTAGCAAGGGACACTAGAGGACTGTTATGTCTATCTTGTTTATGCAAGTGTGCATAACTGGACAGTGCTTGCCGCCCTATGATAATTATCAGCTTTTGGTTATCTTCTCTAGGATAAATTACTTGTTAAGGTCATTTTTCACTTTTTAAAACAATTTTATTTTTGGACGCTGACAAAATTTTTCCAAGCGTTGTTGTGACCAAAATGGACGCTGACATGGCTTTAGGCGAACGTTGACAAGATTATAGCCGTTGGGCGTTGATGGGTTATATTTGACCGTTGACAAACAATGGGACCTACCCAGTTGTTACTTTTTGACATATTTTCAAGCCGTAATTTTAGGAGTTGTTACTTTCATTAAATGCATGAGATAACTTATAAACTTTTTCAATATTTTCATGATTGATTTTTGAAAATCTTTGCCTATTTTTGGGCCAATCACATGCATTCATCCACTCCTATAAATTTGGCTCCTATTTTAAACAGGGTATCTATAATTCTTGTCTAACACTTTTCTCTTATCAACCTTCATCTTTTATACTTCAAATTAACAGCTTTCATCAATGGCACCAAGATTTAACTCAGCAGAATTGGATTTGGGGTTCAAGTCTCAACACAACATGATTGCTTATCTTGTTGCTGATAATACTTTGTTCCCTCAATACACACAGATGGTGGAGTATTTGAATGCATCCCCATTAAGGTATGTTCTTTCTCATGCACCACTCATTCCAGTCACACACATTAAACAGTTTTGGAACACTGTCAGTTCCTCAACAGTTAATGGAGTGACCACATTGACTTCTATTGTACATGGGAGACCTTGGGTGGTTACTGAGGCCTTGGTACGCCAGGCCTTGCATCTTAATGATGCTGATGGTATAACCATTCTTCCCATATCTGAAATAGAACAAGGGCTTAGGGCTTTGGGATACCCTATTCCTGATGAAGGTACTCTTAATAAGTACCATAAGCAGGAATTTCCCCCAGCCTGGAAGTACCTAATTCACATTCTCCTTCAATGTTTGAGTCCCAAATGTACTGCACACAATGAGATCAATAGATCCATTGCAACTGCTATTGTGTGTATTGCAACAGGGCAAAAATATAATTGGTCTAAAATGATTTTTGAAGGAATGTGTAAAAAAAAGGGGACAAAAATGACTTTAGCTTATCCCCGTTTTCTACAAATGATTTTTGATGCTCAAAGATATTGTTCAAGGGATCACAATGATTTTTGTAAGATCCCTGAACAAAAGAAGGCTATTTTTACCAAGATGAATTCACCACCTCATAGAGACCTACCATTAACCCCAACCATGCTTGCTGTTATTGCAGCAGCACAACCCCAACCAGACCCCCAACCTCATATTGACCCTCACCCACAACTTGAACCTATCCCTGAACCTTTACCCTCACCTGACCAAATGCAGATAGACCAAAATCCCTTTGACGCTGACACATCTAATGTGGGCGTTGATATGCCTATTTCCACCGCTGACACCCAACCATCACAATCCCAAACACCCCTTAACCAACCCACATCTACACCTTCTTCTACACCATCTTCCACACCACCTGAATATAGGTTGATTAAACGCCAAAGGACTGCTGGAGTGTTCTCCTCTGGTGGTCCTAGCCATGTAGCAGAGAGAACCACCACCACAGGTGTGGCTGGTGACCTGGATGAGGCTGGGACTATTGGTTCTGGCTTAGAAGCTGGCCAAGGCAGTCCCACCATAATTAAGTCCTCATCCATGCCCAATGAACCTGACTTGGGAGGTCAAATCCCCATTTTGGATGAGGGCAGACTGGAACCAATGACGCTTTTAGAATTGACGGCTGTCTGCATTAGCTTGCAAAAGCAAAATGCAGACTTAGTACAAATTGTCAGTAACCAAGGCCTTGAACTCAAAGAATTGAGGGAGAGGATTGTTGTTTTGGAGAGTGCTCATTCAAGGGGAGGTATGGAGGAGTCTTCCAAAGGGGAGGAAGATCAAAGAAATCTGAGTGATAAGAGCAGTCAAGATGGACAATCATTGGATGTTGCTGAAGCTCTTACTACTTTGAAGGAACAAACAGGTTTTGATACGTCCTTGATCTCTCCAACCAATTTAAATTTGTCATTTACAGATATGTTGAGAGAGGTTACACAAGGCGCTGAGGGAAAATATTTGAGCGTTGATAAGACAAGTTTGGACGCTGACAGAAGTATTTTGGGCGCTGATAGAGGAAATTTGGGCGTTGACAGATCTGCATATGGAGGTGATGTATTCCAGTCATCATCTATCATCGAAGATGTTCCTACTCAGGTATTATCATCTACCCTACCAACAATTGAACCAACAGATAAGGGTAAGGGTAAGTTGGTAGAAGAAATTGTTCCAAAGAATGCAGCTCAGGTTGAATTTGATAGAAGATTGGCTGAGCAAATGATGGAACAAAGTGAAAAGGAAAAGTCACCATTTGTTGTGACTTCTGAAGAAGAAAGTGATGGAGCTAGCTCAGATTCAAGTGTGATGATTGTTGAACCAGAAAGGCTTGAGTATGGTGATGATCTTGCTAGGGAAAAGCTGAGAGATTTGAAGTTGCAAATTGATTTTGATATGCCAGAGGT
This sequence comes from Glebionis coronaria, assembly GCA_025667525.1. Taxonomy (NCBI): domain Eukaryota; kingdom Viridiplantae; phylum Streptophyta; class Magnoliopsida; order Asterales; family Asteraceae; genus Glebionis; species Glebionis coronaria. Next base: position 359,093,098 of record CM046877.1, read on the forward strand.
AGTTCAGATGTACAATTCTTGGGAAGAAAGCTGTATGGATAATCCAGATTTGACCATTTCAGATCAGATATGGGGTTTGGAAATTCTTCTTAGAGTTCAGAAGGATTGTAAGGTGATGTTGAAGTACAAGGCAAGCAACATTCTCTCTGAATTGAAAAGGGATAGAAGGAAGCTCTACTTTATGTTGCTCAAATGTCATGGAGTTGGATGGACACATCAGAAGCTGAAGGCTTTGACATTTGATGAGTTGGAACATAGGGCTTATCCTATTTGGGTGAAAGTGAAAGAAGAAAACACTTTCAGACTTCTTTCAGATGAAAGAAAGGAGCAACTTGTAGAAGAGATGGCAATCAAGAAAGCTATGATAGTTCCTAGACCAGTAAAGAAGGGATTTATTCTTGAGTTTCCAAAAGATATGAATCAACTATATCCAAGTGAAGCAATTATTAGAAAGAGCCTCAAGCTCTCCCCATTAGAAGCTTCAGATATGGTGCATGTGTTACCACTAGATTCCAGGAATCCAATTGTAAGTTATGAGGAAGATGAATGTGGATTCTGGAAAATTGGAAGATTTGGCAAGGAGGTACACACTTTTACCACTCTCATATCTTTATTTGCAAGTTGTGACAGAGAAGACTTGGTGGACCTTTGGAGGTTGTTAGAAACCAAGTATGAGGCTGAAGCACCAACTTCAGCCAATGGAATAAAACTTTGGACCACATTCAAAAGAATGTGTGGGACAAAAGAAGAAGATCCTGAAATATGGAAGGATCTTGAAGATGATCTCAGTAGTCTTCAATGGAGGTTATATTCAGCTGCAGGTGTATACCATTTGAGTTCTACAAAGTTTGCTGAGTATTTACTTGTAGATGCTCAGTATTTCATATCCAAGGCTGTTTTGGAGAAGATGAAGGACACCCAGTTGGAGATAGACTATACAAGTGACGTGGTAAAGAATTTAATCAGATTTATTTATTACCAATATGATAAGGTTTGTCAGACTCCTCCAAGTCCTTAATGTTTATTCAGAAACTTGATCATAAGAGTGGATATCAAGTTTAGGGGAGGATTGTTGGGAATAAATTTAGGCCAGAACACTTGAACGCTGACAAGAACAACTTAAGCGTTGACAAGAGCAAAGTGAGCGCTGACAGCATAAGCGTTGACAAGTTAAAGTCAAGCGTTGACAGATTGAAGACAAGCACTGATGGAAGATGTGAGCTACACGTTTATTATATTCTAGAATACTTCTAGTAAGGATAGAGACGACAATGTATTTTCTATGTTTATCTTTACCTAGAATAGTTGATTCGTAGCTTATTGTACAAGACTTCTTGTTCTATAAAAGAAGATCTTTTAGGTTAAAGTTATATATCAGTTTTCATAAGTTTTCGATTGTTAAACCCTTTCATTGTAACCAAGTACGATTATTCTAATACAAGTGAAAGTTTGTTTAACATCATTGTGTTTTAGATCAAGTGTTAATTCCGCATAACACTTTGTTACTTTATTCATAAGCAAAGGTTTCTCTACGTGTAGTACTTGATCTAATCTCGTATACACAAAGCTTAATCGATCTAAGTTTGGGATCAACAGGTATAGTTATGGAGGCAAGGTTGTGGTAGACACGCGAAGGAAAACATGGATGTGAAAGAATGATTGGTAGGATGTTGATTAATGGTGAAGTATAACAAGTAAGAAAGAGTAAGCCATTGAGGGGTTGAAGTGCCTTTAGAAGTATTATGGTAGAGGAGTTTCAGTTAGAAGCTATTGTGTAGTGTGAAGTTCCTAGGTAACATCATGAAGACGAGAAGGAGTGCGTGAAGAGCTAGATCGTGAAGCAAGGATTTTAAAGGACTATGTGCCGCCTGCAAGAAGGATGCAAGAGATTTCGAAGGAGTCACACAAGTTGCAAGGACTGGAAAGGTGACAAGCACTATGATGGGAGTCTCCCTATGGTTCGTGACGAAGAAGGACAGATCGAGTACCAGAGTGGAGCTACAAAGAGCTGAACCAATGGATCTTGATGGAGTGACTACATAACATAGGAGATTAAGAACTCGTGGAAGTAACAAGGGGAGTTGAGTGACTACACAAAGATAGAAATTTGTGGCTATCAATATCGAGGGATGAGTAGTGAAGCTAGAGCTGAATAAGTTCGTGGAGAAGTGATTAGAGGGTCGGTTTAGTGAATGTGTTTATGAAGGATCTTTGGAAGAGATAGTTATGCATTATCCAATGCACTAACTATTTCCATAGAGTTGATGAATTGGGTGTGAAATTTTGGTTGGACATGATAGTGAAGGAATTAGGGAGAACCCTCGAAGGATAGAACCAAGTATCCCTAGAACTTGAAGATTGAAGTACCACATGACAGGTGCAATGTCAAGAAGTTATGAGACCTATGTAAGAATTTATAATATGGCTTGGTTTAGACAAATGAAAACTGATATGGGTTTTTGATGAGAGTGTGATCCGAGTGGAACCACGAGAAACTCTAATCTATCCCTATTAGGAGGGAGTAGGAGAATTGGTCGTAAGGAAAACAAGTGAGGTTACTTAGGTAATTTCAATGTGTAGATGACTTGATAGATGGGAAGCATCACATTGTGATGTATGGCAAGAGTTGAGGAAGAAGAAGGAAGTATGGATAGATGTGAATCATGAATGAAATAGGTCGAGATAGGAACCGAAGCTAAAAATTTGGTAGAGCTTAATGAGTAGACTAAAGCACAAGGTAGGCTAATATTGTTGTAGTGTGGAAAATGGAATGACACTGACCTATACTATGTGATTAGAAGGCTTAGTATCAATAATTGAATGGATGAGGAGTTTTAGATTTGATGTGTCATGAGAGGCGAAGGGATTGGTCTAACTAAGACAAGATGAGGAGCACTATGACCTTAAAGGTAAGACATTATATGGGTATAAAGGAAGTGTTGAGTATAAAGAATAAAAAAAATCCTTCATTGAGAAAAGTGAGAAAAGAAGTGTATAGGTGCTACTAATGAGCTATCCAAATTTAATGGAAGTAGTTGTAGCATGGGTTTGGATGGCAGTTTATAGACTAACCGAGATAATCGTCCTTTGGTGATGTGTATAGATCATAAGTTGATTTGGATTGGAAGAGCCTTGTTGTGACGAACTAATGAATATGTTAAAGACCGTCATATGTCACTTTTGTAAGGAAATTGGAATTTTTAAGTAGTTTGGGGTACGAAATAAAGGGAGTTGATGAACATGATTGGATATGAGTATATCCAGCTAATTGGAAAATGATGGGCAAGTGAGAGATTTATAAAACCTTAGGCGTTACACTGAGGGCATGAGTGATTGATTTAGAGGGAGTTAGGAAACTCGTTAGCTATGGCTGAGTTTTCATATAATGATAGTTATCATACTAAAAGTCAATGAAGGCCATTTGAGGCACTATATGGAAGGATAAGGTGAGATGTCCTTATGGTGGACTAAAATTGGTAAACGATACTACTAATGTAGTAATGGTGATTGTGGGAAGGATGAGAGCAACAAGAGATGCTATGTTGAAAAGGAGGAAACCACTACAGTTTAGTGACAAAGTTTTGCACGAAGTTTCACCCATAGTAACGGGTGGTATGTTTTGGTAAAAAGAGAAAAGTTGATGTCGAGTTTTGTAGGTCCATTTATGATCTTTGGAAAGATTGGACCAGTGGCTTATAGATATAGAATTACCTGGGGAATTAAGTGGTGTACATGATATATTTCATGTATTAAGATTGAGAAATGTTGTTTGGGAATGCATATTTGCATGTATGGTTATTCGGGATTTGTGTTAATAAGAGTCTTCGATTTATCAAAGAGTCATTTGTGAGATTTATGAGTTGTGAGGTCAGGAGTTTGGGAACGAATTTAAATGTTTTTGGTTAGTATAGGTGGTAAACTGAGACATGAACTAAAGTACACATGGTAATGAGAGGAGTTCATTTAGAACAAGTATCCTCATGTGATTTGTTGATTGTGTGTTTGATCCTAGGGAGTAAATCTCGGGAAGAGATTTCTATTAGGAGGGAGTGATGTGACAACCACGGTTTTGAGGTTCGTCACTTACACTTATTTTTAGGTTATTTTATGTGTGACTATGTGTTTTATGTGTTTATGTGTCTTTTGGTGTGAATAGAGTGTGGTTTGGACATCATCTTCGGGTACGGGGTACCTTGTGAGTGAAACGATGTGTGATGTTTTTATATTCATGAGCTCACATAGTAGTGACTATGAAATAATATGGTGTTATTTAGTGGTTTTACGTATACGTATATGTATTATAGAAAATCGTATTTTTACGATTTAAGGTTTAGCATTTAGAGGTCTCAGATGAGGTAATTAGTCACGAGAGTATTTTTTTAGGATGGTTTTAAGTCATTTAGGACTTATTTAATTAGTTTATTTCATATTTCAAGATTTTTTAATAAACTGTATATTTTACGTCTTTTACGGTATACGCGTAAATTTGACTAGTTTTATTGTTTTGAGGTTTTGGAGGCTTTAGTAGCTGAAATAATTGAAGGGAATTTAAGGTAATAATAATTAATAGTTAATTTACAGTAATATAATTAAAAAAAGTCGGCCATAGGGTGATGGACTTGATTTTAGGCTGAATTTCGCTTAAGGAAGGGAAGTGGAGCCCAGTTTGAGTACTATTAGCCTTCCTGGTTAGTTTTAATTACCCATACTACTCCCTTTAGCCCCAAAAACGAATTTAGCCTTTCCCTAACTTTATCTCAGTCGAATTCATCAACGGAGGATCAAGAAAACCAAATAATTCAATTAGGGTTTAAGGTAAACACTTGTTATGTTCAATTAACGTTTAATTTACGTATTTTTAACCTAGTATGATGGATTAGGGTTTAGGAATTCATAATTTTTTATTAGGGTTTGTTAATGATCTGTAATTAGTAATGTAATTATTGGGTTTTTATCATTGGAAATTGTTTTTAGGTTTTAATTAGGGTTTATGTATGATTAATTAGGTTAATTGTATTAAATTCGTCATTAAAAATTGGGCAGAGGCTTATTGTTTTGATCATATCTATAGTTCTAGGAACATTCATTAATCAAACCAAGTATCCTTGAAAAGGTATTTGAGTTTGCTTTTGAATGCAAGAAACTAGGAATAAATTGGAGGTAAGGAAGTGGGTCAAAAACAAGTTACAACAGTAGGAGGTCAAAACAGTTTTGAAATCAGTTGGGTTCAATTTAATGTTTTAAGGGGTTAGGGTACTTAGGAGTACAATTGGACTTTCAAACGAACATGAGAGTTAGTTGATACGTTATATAAGATATCTGAAATAGGGCTAATCAATTGGGATAGTGGAAGACCCTCTGATCATAACAAACCTTTCATATGTTCAAAATCGGTAAAACTTGGATAGGCGAAAGTATTATTTGTATATCGGGGACTTAAAATTAGATTTGATGTTGGCGAAAGGGCTGAGATTTTAGCTAACACATATAAGTTTATGGTATTTTCATTGCAAGGAATTTAGCTTAGGTTTGGTGGGAGTTTGGCTCATAATACGGAGCATGAAAATCGGGACTGTTTTGGGTAATATGTTAACGTGAAGGGTTATGAACTTAGGGCTTTATAGAGGGGTGTAATGGGATGCTTATGGCATATAAATTAGATTTAGTTGTAATAGAGGGTTAGATATCCATCATAGATTATGAGCCATTTTGGTATGTGGTTCATGTCTTGATTTTATATGTTTGTGTGTTTAGATTTTGCTAGAGCGCAGATATTTGGAGAAGCTTGATCAGGTGAGTTTCATAATCTCATATCCTTTAATGATTTGACTTCCAGATGGGATGGAAGAAACACTGTATGGTTTTGTAAATAATGTTGTGAATGTTTTTATGGTTTGTGATGGACTTGTGTGTACACATATGTGATTAACTGCTATGTGATTCTTGATTGTGTTTATGATTTGGATCAGGGGACACGTACCATCTCAGTTATTGTGGTTTGACTTGGTACCAAGGGGATGTTGACAAGGCGGGGCCTTGGGATTGGTTCATAGGTGTATGGGCACCTATTGGACCATGGTGATTGGTAAGGCTTGGAGCCTTCGGATTGTGGTGAATAATTAATCTTGAATGTTAGTTTTTAATGCATAATTGTAGCACATTGTCCATATGTTCTTTTATTTTGGTTGTTATTCACAGCTTGTAACTGATTTGGCGTTGGAGTCTAAACCTATGACTCTCACCAACATTATTGTTGATGTGTTTTAGTGTCTCTTTCAGGTGAGAATGTGGTTAAGCGTGAGAATAGGAGTGGTTAGTTGGGAGACTTTGGATTGAATTTGGAGGAACCCCTTTCCTCTTAGTCTTTAATTATGTTTGAATTAGTGATAATTTGTAGACACCTATATGTTTGATGTGTGTTATTTGATTGTCTTTGGTTAGAGGTAGACTTGTTACCTACTTACCTAGACGCCTGCATTGTTGAGATATTATCATAACATTGTGTCACCCATTTATGACATTTCTATTTCTTTTAGTTATCTATATTGTGATAATCCGTCAATTTATGGTCAATATTTTATTCTCAAGTATTACTTAAAAACATTATTTTAATTTTATATTATGAACTCACTCATTTTTGGGAAGAAATTTGGATTTACGTCTTGAAGTAGCATCGACTATGTCTAAACCGAAGAATTCTACGTTACGTGCTTACGTTTACATACACCGTTTTTGGTGACAGTCCGACATTTCTGGAAATAAATTTATCCTTGAATATTATTTTGGAATTTAAATTTGTGTTGGTTCATAAACTCACAAATTTACGAGAAGATATTAGGACTTACGTGAATAATTTAGCGTCCTTTACGACTATATCGGAAACCCTAGGGTTTCGTATTTACGTTTTTGAGCTCCGTTTATGATGAGACAAATTTTATTCCATTCGTTTTGTGTCGTTGATTCATAATTTATAAAAACGTTTTTCGTAAAACGACCCAAGGGCACGCAAATCGAGGAAACCAGAATCGAGGAGTACCCGTAAATAATTGGGAATGAGACAAAACCACTTTTGCCCCACCCACAATATGGGACGGCTAGACTTAGCTAACAACACCATGAGGTGTCAAGCTTACAAGATAAGCTAAGACACATGTCATAGTTACTTGTAAGCTTACAACTCCACCTTAAAACTACACATCTCAAAACCACTTCCTCATTTTTACACATGCAAAACCACCAAAAATCCTCTCTTTTCTCTCTACCTTGTCGTCCAAACTCAACCCAAAACACCCCCATTTGATCAATTTTAACCACAATATCTTGTGTTATTCACACCTATGATGGAAACCACTTGAAGCTTTATTGATTGGTGGTGATTTTAACATCCAAAGAGAAGATTTGTTGGTGTCTTAGGGCTGATTTTCCACAAGGAGTTCATGAGGATAGGTGATCTTGAAGTTGATATTGGTGTACCACAAGTTTTGCCAACAAAAGTCAAGATTGATCTTAACTTTCATAATCTTGGTGGTAACAAGATCATCCTTCCCATTTCCTTGTTATTTTTGTAAATTTAAATTGTATTTTCTTTCTTGATGTATATGTATATCATGATATATGATGATAAAAATATTATGTGGGGATCATGTGTTGATAAACTTGGTTAAAAAGATTGAAAACTACATGTAAAAGTGGTAAAATCTTGCTTAAATAAGTAGGTTGTATAAAACAGTAAAGAAACTTATGTTAAATTGTTAAAATGGAATAGATGAATTAATATACAGTAATTTATAAGACTTGTACACATGTGAGAGTTAGCCATACAATGGAATCTTTAAACTGAGTGAGATATGATCAAAACAATATTGAAGTTCAAATCTGAGTAGTCTGTTTTGGACGAACTGTTAGGGTCATTTAGAGATAGATTGAGCAGTAGCTAAAACTGAGTTAATTGTAGCACATATAATGTAGTTTATGGTGTCCAAAATGAGCTTCTATCTCCTTGTAGAACTCAAGATATGGTAAAAATGGTGAAAGTGAAAATAATAATCAGATTTGTAAAATAAAAGTATATGGTATAATATTATCACTCAAGTTAATATAATATAAAATGTATACCTAAAACCCACTAACTTATATATTACATATAAATAAGTATGTACTTTAATAAATAAAATGGAAATTTTATAAAAAATGGCAAATTGATAAGTTTTATAAGTTATAAAACTAAAAACATAAGTTTTACGTCTTTTCGGCTCAAACCGTAAAACCAACGTTTTCGTCAATTAAAATTTAGACGGTCGGACCCGTCTAATGTAAACTTTTTATAACTCATATACTGATGTTCATATTACAAGTAAAAACCGATAAAACTCGAGCTTTATAACATATGTACATTAACGGGCCAAATTAGCCTTATTAGACTATAAATCCAACTAATTTGGCTAAACACTAATGGACTTACTCTTTGGGATTAACCCACTTGGGCCCAACATGTAAGTATAGGGCTGATGTTAAAAGAATAACTGGACTAATATAAAGAGTTTAACTCTTAATGGGCTTTTAATGGGTTTATTGGGCCTTAATATGAAATTGGATTGAAACTAGTGTAACTAGTCAAAAATTTGACTAACACATAACACTATAACATCATCAGTTATATACATAGCCATTGGCTTTATAAAGTCATTGGACAAAAGTCTAAGACGAGTATTATTTGTCTAGGTTTCCGTGATTAAAGCACGTACCGTACATCCAAATCGCTGATAACCGCTTTCCCAAATCAACGTGAGTTCATAGCCTCGCACTCTCTTAAATGTTTTTGTTAATGTAAGTGATGCCTAAAAACATTATTAGTGTTAACTAATCTTTCTTAGTTTTTATCACAACAAACTATACAACACATTTAATGTAAAACACAAAACTAATTATTTAAGTAACACTGTCATCAAGGTAATAATCATATCACTAACTTTTCTTAATCATACTTAGTGATCATCAAAGTGATTATCCTTAAAACTCACTTTTATTAATATGACAAAAGATTTTTTAATAAACTTTCTTTTTAAGAAAATGTTTTATTAAAATAGAAAATGTAAATTTGAAAATGACATATTCCATATGCCATAAGAATATCCTTTGAAGGTTTAAAAAACCTCAGATATTCCTACCCCACTAAAAGACAAAAAATGAATGTAGTCTACTGGGCGGTACCTTAAATAGCTAGGCGGTTCTCTAGCGATATGGAACCGCCGGGCTAGTTAAGGTACCGCGCCCAGCTAGCCGTTGCACCTTGTCTTCTATAAATAGTGGATCAAATCTCATTGTCCAATAACTGTAACACCCCATTTTGATAAATGGAATGTCACGCGTGATTATGGCGTGTCATCAAAGCATACAAGGATAAATGTCTAAACATTACATGGCCATAAAGGAAAATATCGAAATCAAACATCGGTAGTCCAAAAGTAGAACTCATCACACACAAACATAAGTACTGTAAATGAAAGGACTAAACAATGTCCATGGAAATGAGTATCAAAGTATAGATAAATGCATAAAGTAAAGAAGGCTAGAAAGCTTCCAGTTCATATGCACGTACGCTTAAGGTCTACGAGTGTCCCTGAGTACCTGCCGTTTTGGGAACATGAAAAGGAAAACGGCTGAGCAATACGCTCAGTGCATGGATGTACAAGTAAAGCATGAATAACATAAACATAAAAGCATGAAACAGCGGAAGAAACTAAGTCCTGGATAACCCGGTTATATCTTAGTAAAACCGGTTTTATAGTTTGAAAAGCCTTATGTTTATCTTGTAAAAATTGTTTAACATATTTTACCATTAGCCAATATAGGTCATGAAATATCAACGTGCATGAATACTTGGAGGGGTGACATCGTCATGCAAATTAGAGGGGCTGCCCCTAATTTAATATACTGGTTTTAGGTAGGAGGGATCAGCTCCTTGTAAAGGATGCAAGGCACACACCACATTCACACTAAGTAATCTGCTGAAAACATGTAACTAGGATGCACCCATACGCCCCACCTGATAATAATAATATGGCCAAAAGCTGAAAGGGACGCCACGAGCAATCACTCCGCCATGGGGAAGTCATAACACTGGTGCCTCAAGTGTTATGGTTATGGTACCTCCATAACTAGGTGAAACCGGTCATGCATGTATATGGCTTTAGGTATTCTAATTAAACATAAGCAATTCAAAACATATAACAAATACTAGGGAAAATAGTTGGCTGCATACGGGGAAATCATAATAAAGAAAGAATGTCCATACTGAAAGGACGGAGAATCCGTACCTTATGTCCAGTGAACGAAGAAGACGAACGGAAGAGAGTCCTACTTCGGTATCACTAATGCTACATAAATACATACGTTTATGAGTATCTGATTACTGAGTACGTAACTGGTTTTATATCATGTCTTAGCTTGTTTAATATGTTCATGTCATGTTTTACTGACTTAAGCTTTATATTGTGTTTATCATATAATCTGTCTATTCTGATTAAGTATTACTTGTATTTCATGTATTATTATACTTATTGTTTAATAATAAGTAACTTTCTAAAAATAGCAGGTTTCCTAAAATAGAAAGTTTCCAAAATAGAAAGTTACCAAAAATAGAAAGTTTCCAAAAATAGAAAGTTTCCAAAAATAGAACGTTTCCAAAAATAGAAAGTTTCCAAAAATAGAAAGTTTCCAAAAATAGAAAGTTTCCAAAAATAGAATTACTTCTTAAAATAGATAAGTTTCTAAAAATAGAAAGCTTCCATAAATAGATTAGCAACCTTAAATAAATAAGTTTCTAAACATAGAAAGTTTCTATAAATAGATATAAGCTGGATAAATAAGCTAATTATATAAGCTTAAGTGTTTACTGATTATTATTCTAAGTCATGTAATTATATAGTATAGTTTATTAATTATTTCATGTAAATTAAATAAACTATAGGTTAAAGTATTTAATTAAATATAACATGATTTTAATTAAATAAAGGTAAAATACTTAGGTTAAAACATGTATTATTATCTATTAATAATATAACCTAAGTCATGTAAATTAATTAATTATAAGTCATGGTTTTAATAATTAATTAATTATATAGTCTAATTAAAGATAAATACTTAGGTTAAAATTTATGAATTAATAATTAAATTAATAACCTAAGTCATGTAAATTAAATTAATCATGTTCATGCTTTTAATTAATTTAATTTAAGTCTTAAAAAAAATGATTCATGAACCAGACCCATGATTAAAACCCATGAGCCGGACCCGTAACCATCACCATACCCCGACCAAGGTCAGGGTTTCCCTTGCCCTTGCTGCTGTCGTGACACCATCACCACCATACCGAGACCATATGGTCTTGGTGGTGCGAAATAAGCCAAGCCGAGACCCCCTTGGGGCTTGGTTAGGCGTCGGCCAAAACAAAAACACCCCTAAACCCTTGATTGATTTACCCCATTATTAGAACATGTTTATATTACTTGTTTTTAATTAGTTTATTAAAAACATCATGATTTTATGTGATTATATAAATCAAAACATAAAAAGAAAAGGTTAAAAGTTATACCGATTACGTGAAATCAAGAAGGATGAACACACACGATTCCTTGCAATAAATCAACAACCAAAAATCAACCCGAAACACCCTTTGGTGTTCTTGAACCCGGAGGCCAAAGAGGATAAGAAGGAAGAACTAGGGTTTTCTTTATTTTCTAATTTTTGTAAATATGAAACATGTTTTTCCTAAATTCCCTAGTTAGTAAAATTCACATGGGCTTGGCCCATGTTTCTTGGTATAGCCGCGGGTAGGGGGCCCACATCGTGTAACCCGTACCTTTTTCCGTGTCTAAAATAATAGTGTCTTCTCGTGTGTTCTCGTGTTCGTAATTTACGTGTTCTAATTAGTTATCGATCGTGACTTAATATATTTATTCGTGTTCGTAATAAATATATATACATACTTAATATTAGTTCGTGATTAATTTACGTTCATGATTTCATGTTCGTATGTTCGTGATTATAATCATTATTAGAATAATTATCGTGTGTTCATACGTAATAAATACTTATCGTGTTATAACACGTACGCAATACTTGTAATTCTTATTCATGAAACGTAAACGTGCTATAAAAGGAAAGTTATAATCATGTACGTACGATCTTAAGGGTACTATTAATGGTAAAAGCATGCGGGTTTTACAATAACCCTCTTGGACGTTTTTCTCAGCCCCCTTTCTCTTTTCTATTGCATAATCATTAGTAAATGATCACTTAATGTGTTAAGTATGTTTACATATGATTATCCTCTTGATCCCCTCCTTTACCTTGTCCAAAGAGAAGATCACTCACTCACTAGTGTTGTGACAAAGATGAATCCATGAATTAGTCATGTTCATCATGTTAGCCTTTTTGTTTTTGTTGATCCATTTGTATTTATGAATACTTGGACTAGTTGTGTTCATCCAAGCTATTTGTGAATACTTGAATTTGTTGTGTACATCCATTGCATATGTGTTTGCTTGGATTTGTGTTGTGTAGATCCAAGCTATATGTGTGTACTTGGATATGTCTAGTTGAGTTGTAATAGATTGTGTAGTAGTTCTCACTAAATTATAAAGTGATGTGGTTGTGTCTTGTGAGTTCTCACTAAACTTGAAAGTGATTAGTAGTTGTGTTGTGTGAAGTTCTCACTTAGCTTCAAAGTGAAGAGTCGTGAAGATTGGTTCTAGCTTTGGATTAGAACTCGACATCTAGCCTTGTGTCGTAAAATGGTGAAGTAGGCAACGTCGTGAAGATTGGTTCTACCTTGAGATTAGAACTCGACATCTAGCCTTGTGTCGTTAAATTGTGAAGTAGGGAACGTTGTGTAGATTGGTCCTAGCTAAAGATTAGGTCTCGACATTTAGCTTAGTGTCGGAAAATAATGTAAGCGACGATGTAAGGCTTTCTCCGCCAAGAAGGGATGTTGGAAATATGTTTTTCCCAATAAAGTCTCGGTCACATCTTAGTTAGCATAGATCACGAGATATAAAATATTTAGAACTTTGTAACTTGGAGCGACCTCCCTTAGGGGGAGATTGTTGGAAATACGTCTTTACGTATTTATGAAGGATCGGTCTCTCCAACGATATATTAATGTATTAGGCTCGTGATCCAGTTGTAAATAGTATAGCCCATATAGCCCACATGTAGGGTGGGCTATATATATCCCCTCCTAGCATGTTAGGAGGGGTGGTTCTTTCATTTTCTACTTTTTCATTTTAATAAACACTCTTTCTCTCTCTACTTTTCTTTTCTCTCCTTTCTCTCTCTACACCCTCATCTTCTTCCTCCTCCTTCTCCATTCCATTTCAATAGATTAATCTTAGATTACCAAATCCTAAGATATCGTAGACCTTCAATTGGTATCAGAGCCATGGTTGAATCTTAGGATTTGCATATTTTTTATCTTTTGATTTGGTGGTAAAAATCTTATCTTTTCTAATTTTTTGTTTTTTATAAAGTTTTATCTATCTTCTTTCAATCCTTTCGTCTCATTTTTTTTCTTTTAAATCTGTGCAATCAGTTTTTCGATTTTCGATATCTGGGTTTCTTTCAAAGATCTGTCCAATCAGTTTTTATCTAATTTTTTAAATTAATCATTTTTTTTAAATCTATCAATTCTATTAGTTTCCACAATCATAGTGTTTTAATATTTTTTTTATTACTTTATTTTATTCTTTTTATATTTTTTTATCAGTTTTCATCTCGTCTCTATCAATTTTTGTCCAATCTGTTCTAATCTTTCCAATCTGTCCAAACAGTCAATCTTCCGAATGAAAAGTTCCATCAAAAATATTCCGGATAGCAAGATATTCCGTATAGCAACTTATTCCGTATAGCCAGTTATTCCGAATAGCGACTTATTCCGTATAGCCAGTTATTCCGAATAGCAACTTATTCGGAATAGCCTTTTTATTCTGCATAGCAATTTATTCCGCATAGCAATTTATTCCGCATAACAATTTATTCCGCATAGCCATTTCTTGACACAACAACTCGACTCACTCAACTCTCGACTGACAACAAACGCTCCCTCGAACTCAAAACTCTCAACACCAGGACTTATAGTCATATCACAGACTATAACTCGATCTTCACAGAAAGAAAAGTTTATCGCCGATGGTAAACTTATCGTAACAACGAGAAATTAATTTTTCTCGGGCATGAGCTTATATCAAAAAACATTCCAAGTTTTTAAGCTCATGTACAATGGCTTACAGTCAGATCACAGTCTGTAAACCTAACTTCAAAGAAAGGGAAGTTATCTACGCAACGATAACTTACCCTCAAAACGAGAAATTAAATTTTCTCGGACACGAGCTTATGTTAAAACCATTCAAAGGTTTTAAGCTCGTGTAAAAGGCTTATAGATAAATGACAGTCTATAACCCGCTCTTCAAAGGCAGGAAAGTTTATCGCCAATGATAAACTTATCCTTACAACGAGAAATTAATTTTTCTCGGGCATGAGCTAATATTAAAAACATTCGATGTTTTTAAGCTCATGCACTATGACTTACAGTTAAATATCAGACTGTAACTCGAACTTCAAATAAAGGAAAGTTTATCTTTTATGATAACTTTTCCTCATAAGGAGAAATTAACCTTTCTCGGTCATGAGCTTTCCGTTAAAACAGTCAAAGTTTTCAAGCTCATGAAAACGACTTCTAAGTAAATGTCAGCTTAGGACTCGTCCTTCAGATAAAATGAAAGTTTATCGCCGATGGTAACTTATCCTTACAACGAGAAGTTTACAACTTCTCAGACTTGAGCTTTCCTAAGATATTCCAAATCTTAAGCTCAAGTAATTGGTTTTCAAAACTTTGAACACAATTTTTCAAAAATTTCTCAAATGGTTTTTCTAAATCTTTCAAAATTGTGTGTTCAAAAATTTTTTGATTAAACGAGCATGTCTTCTGGAATCGATAATATTTACGAACCTAGAAATGTCATTCAATAATGACACGGGGTTGTAAATAAAGTTCGAGCAGAAGTTTAAAAGATTTAAAACATGCTCCATATGGTTTGCTATTATTTCCGATAGTAACCCGCTTTTCACTTTGAAGTCAAGCATTTCACCGGAAAGCTTTTACTTCAGAATCCGAAGTTATCAACTCCACAATCCGAAGTTCGTTGCAATTGATATCTACATACTAGACGATGCGACTGCTCAAACGACGACTACAGCTCTTTAAGTAGAACACGGGTCAACAATTGAGGGGGAGCAATCGTCCAACATTCAGAATCTTCGATGCCGAAAGTGCCATAGTTCACAAGTTGGTGTCAAGACAATGATATCAATTGTCCATGTGGTGTAAAGGGGAAGATAATTTCAGAAGTTACGAGGTAGACCAACATTCGTGAACAAGAACCATGTGCTTCTTTCATATGATGTTCTCCATCATTCAGGTCCAACCTCGTAAATTGCTAATATTGTGAATTCATTATCATATATGATCTTTGCACGTGATAAATACCTTACACTTGTGTTTAAAAGGTATTTAATTTACGTTTCAAGTAGACCCTCGTTAATTTGAGGGGAGCTTGTGTAACTCATGAAGATACTTGGCTTTGCATTTTTCTTCCCAAATTTTCTTAAAATGCTATTAAATCAATTGATATTAAAAACATCGATTGGGTTAATATTTTTAATATGGGGGAGAAAATGTGATTTAATATGGGAAATGATTAATCACAAATGGTTAGACTTAACGTGTTAGCTCATCCCGACATGTGCGAAATGTTTTCGGATATCGTGGCATATGTTAAGGGGGAGCAAAATGGATTTGCACTTCAAAATGGATTTCATGGTGACATACACTTACCCAAAACATCTTTATTCACGACGGTGAAGATTGTGGTGACATAAGGATGGTAGGATAGGTTAAAGTCCAATGATTTCTCTAGAACCGGAGGAATCTTCCCAAGGACATTCCATAGCTAGAAATAGTAGTCCTTAGGAAAGATGGAGAAAGATTGTGAATGTAGCTGAATGCCGACCAAGTACTTAAGTTAGCACTGGAACAATCACAACAAGGTGCTAGTTATGACGTATTGGTGAGCATTGAAGGGGTTGAAGAATGAAAAAGAATTGTAAAGATAAAGGGTGTAAAGAAAGTAGCCCTCCTTAAAACATAGGCAGAAACCGGGTCAATTCATATGCTATTGAGATCATTTATGATTCTCGATATTGAAGATAGACATCATGGACCTAGTGATGCAAGGCACAACCCATCCTAGCTAACTCAGATATCTCTCAAAAGATATTTGTTTTAATCACACGGAGACAACACAGTATCTATTGATTTATTCACTCCGAATAAATTGGTATTGAAAAGGTGGCACTCCTCTCCAGCCTCCGATCACTAAAATCCAAAATGCACGATCGAGTGTAGAGCCATTTGAGATCATCAAATATCTCATTAGGACACACTTTCATATTTCCTTGCTTCTTCACACACTGTGAAAAGTAAGAAAGTTCTTAAGAGTCCTACGCAAAATCTTCATGATCTTGCCTGAACATTCGAGTAATACGAAAGTATTTACAATGAAGATGGAAATCCTTCTTAAGCAAACGTCAAAAAGCTCATGGTAGGTGCTTGTGCGATTCTTTATGAATCAAACTTGTGATAACTGGAAAGCAACAGTGGTTTAAACTCTTAAACGAATTTAAACACGTTCCAGGCCTCTACGCAATATCTTAGTGATCTTGCCAGAACATTCAGAGTAATACTATTAAGTATTTACAGTGACGAATGGAAATCCTTCTAGTGTTAACATCAAACAGCACTTGGTAGGTAACTTGCAAGATTCTATACGAATCAAGCTCGTGACAACTGGAAAGCAACGATGGTGCGGTTCTTAATTGAACTTCACTTGTTCCAGGAACATGAATTGACGGCTTCAAATCATGCGGATAATATTATCCATATGATTCACTTTTTACGTTCGCAGTCAGCTTTGGACGGTCGAGTAAAGAGAACGGGTTTACCCGCGAAATCTTGTCAAGGAGGTTCTTTATTGAAACTACCTGCCACAAGTACGATATTTAATATCGTCCAACAGTCTTCACCGACCTGAGGTAAAATGCTACCGAATTAGAATGAAATGTTCAAGGCCATTTCATCCGTGTATATTGTTTGTTGCTAACTGTCTTATGCAGCGTAACAAGAAGGTGGCATTGCGGTGTACAATCCAGAAGAAGTCGTCACCACATGCTTATACTACATACAATTAGTACTTCAACAAATTCAAGAAAGTCTGAAGGTCAAGTCTTCCGCTGTATCAAACTCTAATGCTTTCAAGAATTTAAAGGTATAAGTATGTTGAACATGAAGTCACGAAGAGGCGAATGTCACAAGTGACGAATGAACAAGGTCAAGGCAAGAAAACATGCTCAAGACTTAAGTCAAAGATCACATTAAGCATATTCACAAGAACAAGGTCGAAGACTCAAGCATAGATGCTAGGTTTAAGATTTTGTAAAAAGATGTGACCTCCCTTAGGGGGAGATTGTGGGAAATATGTTTTTCCCAATAAAGTCTCGGTCACATCTTAGTTAGCATAGATCACGAGATATAGAATATTTAAAACTTTGTAACTTGGAGCGACCTCCCTTAGGGGGAGATTGTTGGAAATACGTCTTTACGTATTTATGAAGGATCGGTCGCTCCAACGATATATTAATGTATTAGGCTCGTGATCCAGTTGTAAACAATATAGCCCATATAGCCCACATGTAGGGTGGGCTATATATATCCCCTCCTAGCATGTTAGGAGGGGTGGTTCTTTCATTTTCTACTTTTTCATTTTAATAAACACTCTTTCTCTCTCTACTTTTCTTTTCTCTCCTTTCTCTCTCTACACCCTCATCTTCTTCCTCCTCCTTCTCCATTCCATTTCAATAGATTAATCTTGGATTGCCAAATCCTAAGATATCGTAGACCTTCAAGGGAGCATGTGGATATAGTGGAAATCTCGGGTAGGTGTACTCGAGGAGTGGAGTAGAAACGAGGATAGAGCCTCGTTGTCGAATCACTATAAATCTTGGTGTCTTGTCATTAGGTTGTTTGTTCCTTACTCTTTACTTATTTCATTATCATTATACTTACCTATTACCGCTGCTAATGCATTTGAATTGAATCTAATCAATATGCAACTTAGCTTCAAGTAAAAGATAGTTTTGATACAAACCTAATTGAAAGTAATTTTAATTAGGTGACTAATCGAAGAGAAACTATTCAACCTCCCTTCTAGTTTCTACAATTGGTATCAGAGCGATGGTCACTCAAGATCTTTGAAGTATATTGTACTTTAAAACATGGATCGATCCATTGTCTCCTCAAATTAGAAGGTCAAGTTGTACTAAAGTTTCTTTTTGGTCAAAACTATTTTTTCTTGGAAAATAGGTCTTTTAATTGGTAATATTGCATCCCTATTAGATTAGTAGCTTTTATGCATTTTAGATCTACTCTTGAAATGTATCTACTAGTTTGCATCTTGCTTTGTATAGGTACTCATGAAGATCAATCATTTAATTGGTTATGGATTGAGTTACATGCACTTGTAGAAGACTCATCTTCATTGATCTTCAACATCTTTGAATGATGATATCAAGATTGGGAATGATACTAGTCCTTGAATACTTAGTACTCATCATAGTCATTGTTTGGCATTGCATTGATTCCTTGATGGATTGGAATGCTCTTTGTGGCCAAGGTACGCTTTCGTTCTTCCATACGCCCTTTGATCATTCTTTTGATCATTACTTGACTATGTGCTTATTCTTTGCATCCTTGCCTTGAAATTTGTTTGTGGTTTGTGATTCTTTTCTTTTATCCTCTCAAACCTTCATTGCTTGGATACTTGACTCACTATGGTGATGTAGAGTGAGTTAGTAGTAGCTTAAAGTATAAGGCATGATATCCATGGTTTGCACCCATACGGTTAGTAGGCCCTTTGTGGGAGTGAAAGTGAATTAATACCTTGCTCATATTTTGGTTTAGACTAAGACTATTATTGAAAGTGATCTTAGTCTATGCATCAATATTTGCTTTGCGTTTATTCATTACCAAAGCCGTTTAACACTTCGCCGGAAAGGCACGTCTTAAACCACTATATATGACACAAGCTCTTCGTCTCCTCGATTTGAAGATTGTCATTAATCCCTTGAGCATTGGTCTTAGTCTTGATTCACTTCCCTTGACTTCTCTCCACTTTTCTTTTTTGCTACGAGTAATCGTTTGTTCGTTTCGGTTCTTTTCGATCTCGATTCAACTCGTAATCCTTCATTAAGGCATATTGCTTAGTGTTATGATGATCCAATGATATTCTAAAATGTTTAAGATATATTGTTAAGTATTTAGAAAACGTGGTTTTTAAAAATTTGGCGTATTTCATTGATAAAAACCAGCCTCTGTAGGCGGTTCTTTATCTCTGGCGGTTCAAACCTGCGGTTCTCTATCGATATGGAACCGCGGACAGTAAAGCTTGTCAGAGCACCAGTTTTATTAAATTAATATTTTTCAAACTAAACCCTCTCTCTCCCAAAACACACAGCCGACGGGTTCCACCTTTTCCACCATTGTTGACGCTTCAAAAACCTTCAATCACTCAAATTAATTGATTCCAAGTTGTGGGTTTCACTCATCCTTCATCAAACATCAATTAATTGTAAGTAATTTCTTTCAATTTCATCTATTTTGTTCTAGGGTTCATCCTTTCATAATTGGGGATTTTTAAAATTGAAATTGAATTAGAACCTTAATAGGAATATGGGTTGACATGGTTATTTTACTATGATTCCTTAGGTTCATATTCATTAAGATTTCACTAAAACCTACTTGTAGAACAAATCCGAATTTTGGCTAAATGATTTTGGTTAAAAGATGGAATTGAGATGAACCCATGAACAAATAGGTAATTGCATTGTTAATGCTTACCTAAAAACCTTGTTTTGAAAAACCAATGTTCTTGTCCATTGTTGATCCAACATAGTTCATATGTTCTTGGTTAATAATGGAATAGATACATTATGAACATGAGAATGATATGGATTCAATCTTTTGTTTGTCAAGAAATTGATATAACACATTCTCATATTTTGATTTTTGATTTTATTTTTCATATGAGTGATTGGAAAAATATTTTCTTGTGTTTATTTAGGTACTAATCATGCCTTCACAATACCAAAAGGATCATCAACTCACTAGACAATATATGCCAAATATTTCCCAAACCTTTGCTTCCACTCAACTTCGAAACTCTTTTTCATCTCTTTCAACTCAAAATTTCCATGAGGGTAGAGTTGTTGATGAGGGAATAACGGGTTATGTTTATATCAAATCTATGTTTGAGCATACGGGGTTTGATTGCTTGCTCAACATAGAAGAAGATATTTACCCCTTGTTTCTTCTATAATTCTTTAGCACTTACTCCATGTTTGAATAAAATGGCGAAATCTTCATTCGATTCTTGTTGAACGATCAAATGATTCAATACTCTCTCGAAGATTTTGGTGAAATTCTTGGTGTGCCATATGAAGGCACTTGTCGTTTCACGGATAAATGGAGACTTGATGCTCTCTTGGAATCCAACGACAAACCTCCAAATGACCACGCCGAAATTGATCCGGAATTTATCCTTGATATCATTTCGAAAGAGCGTGATGGAAACGTTGTGAGAAGCCTTCATTCTAATGTGCGAAATGTGAATCGCTATGAAGTGATCTCAAGCGATCTTAAGGATTTTATGGTCCAATGGGCAAATATCCTTAGGGAGAATGTATTTTGTCTTGGCGGAAACTGAGATCATATCCCGGCTTGTATGGTGCATATGATATGTTGCATCTTTACATCAACCAAGTACAATTTGGCATTCTATATCGCTCGACGAATAAATTATGCTATTTCAAAGCCCAAAACAAACCTTCCCTATGCTATGCTTCTTACTCGCCTTTTCAAAAGGGTTGCTCATGACTTTCCCCACCTCGACCTTTCTCGCTTTCACCCGATTCATCAGGTTATGTTGCCTATTCAAGAGGTATATGAAAGAATGCCTAGAAGTGATCGAGGTTCGACAAAATCCGATCATCAAGAGACGGATGATGAGGAAACCTATATTCCAACAAGTGATGGTGATGGCATAGGTTCTAGTTCTCATTTCAACTCTTCGAGTAATTCCCACCCATCCTCAAACTTATTCGGGGATGGACTTGAAGACTTAGCTCCTCCACCTCATTATTCCTCTAGTGAAGTACCGGAAGATCTCAACATGGAGCATCTCTACCGTGAAAATCTTAGGACTCGAGGTGAATTACATGAACATCGGGTTGAGTCAAGGAAGGGATTCAAATACTTGGGGAATATGATCAAGGGATTGGGCAAGAAAAGAAGGTGAAGACTTTGAAGTGTTTCAAAGTATACATGTTGGTAAACATGTAATGTGATGTTGAACATTTGCTTCTTTTTACCTTATTTTGGTTGTGTACTAACTAATACTACTTGTTTGGATTATTTTTTATTTTTATCCTAATGACTATTTATGCCATTGTGCTTACGATTTGCATAGCTTTGTGCATCCTATGTGTTAGTTAGCTTCCTATATTTTGGTCAGTAGTTAACTTTGGCTTGTTAATCCTTTGGTAAAAATCTAGGCTAACCAAAGTTTGAGGAAGTGTCATTTTTGAACACCTCTGGTCGCGGTTCCATATCGACCAGCGGTACCTTATTGATAAGGAACCGCCCACCCTAGATAAGGAACCGCCAGCTACTGTGTCCGACAGAATCTTTGCTTTACACTATTTTCCTTAATCTGTGTAAACCTTGCTTGATTCTTTGCAAAAACCTGCACATTTCGTAAACTAGGTTACCTAAATTCATTATTCACATAAAATGTTTTTATCCCATTACTAGTTTGGATCATCCCCTCACCCTTTTAAACCCACCTTGTTAGCCATGTTCTTCACAGATCCAAGAATGAGATTGTCCCAATTCTCATCTCTTCATCAACCTCACTACCTCTTGCTCCATGCAAGACTACCTCAACCCATGGTACCAACCATTCTCATGGTTCTACCTCCTCTTCACTCCAATCTAGAATGAATGAGCTAACTTCACCCTTCACTCCAAGTACTCTCTTGGATATGACTCCCAACCTCAACCCATCCAAAGCATTCCCATTGTGAATGACTTTGTTGATACCTTGGTGACTTCACCATTTACCCCTCCAAACTCACCCATTTCACCCTTGGAGAGCATACCTCCACACTCACCCATATCACCCTTGGAGAATATACCTCCTCCACCTCCACCTCCCTCAAACACTCCCATTTTAGGTGTTACACTTCCCTTCTTTATGGGTGATCCTTACTTCCTTGGGTTCCTAGAAGCTCATGGTTCTCATTGTCCATGTTGCCTCTACAATAACTACATCATTCAAAAACTTAGGATGGAGATGATTGGACTTCATATGAGGTTTCAAGATTTCTTGCTCACCTTGTTTACCATGCCTCCTCCTAGGAGATGAATGGTGATTTTCTTTAAAAATATTTTTCAAGAAAAACCAAGTCAAGGAAGACTACTCATCCAGACCTAGTTTTAAGCTAACTTTGTTTTACTTAGTTGTTTTTTTTATTATTTCATTAATATATCTCTTTCCCTCCATGAGTTTTTCATGAGAATGAATTATGGACTTAGCTTTATGTGTTTCTATCTTTATGTGCACATTAATCAACTTTAATTTTAAATTAAAATTGAACCTAAATCTATCACAACCTCTAAAACTTGACTAAAATTGGTTCAAAATGTTATCTAAATATTTTGTAACCCTTTGTCAAGACATTCTTTGTGAATGTGTTGCTTTTATGCAACCCTAGCATAATTTAGTGCTCATAGATGTAAAATTCCAAGATTTTCAAAAAAAAAATTAAAAAAAAGAAAAAAAACAGTCTTAGTTTTTCTCAAACCCTGGAAAATCATGGTTTCAAGTCCACTACATGCAGCTCATTAAAGTCGCGCGGTTCCTTAAGTGCTAAGGAACCGCCAGTCCCTATAAGGTACCGCGGACAGAAAGCCAAGTTTTGGCTCGTTTTTTGTCTTTCTTCATCACCCTATCCCCTGTCAAGATTCCATGTTTACTCAATTTGGCTAAACATTCCTTGACACTTTACATTTGATTTTCAAACCTTTGCCTTGTCTACTTTCTTCTTATACCCCTACCTTGAGATTTCATTCTCACTCTCAACAATGCCTAACTCTTCATTTCATAAACTTTACATTTCATTATCACAAACCTCCTCACCCAAAGCTTCTTCATCCAAGCCTTCTAAGAAACCGAATATCTCGGTTCGACCTATTTGGATCAAGAAAAATGAACCCTCTTCATCCAAACCACCCAAGAACCCCACCTTCTCTCCAATCAAGTATTGGAATGAGACCTACTCCATTAACCCGATCACCGGAGAAAAGGAAAATCTTCCCCCACCACCAAAACCTTCTAACACCCCTCAACTCAATGACCTTTCAACCTTCCCAAACCTCACAAGGAATTGTGAAAACATTTCCTACCCACTCTCCTCACCAGCACCAAACCCTAGGTGTGATGGCCTTCCCCCATCAACCGAATTTGTTTTGCATCATGGATCCTCGTGTGCTTGTTGTCGATTTCAATTGAACTTGCTCATGTGTATGAGAAGTTAAATTTTATTGAATTCCTCCTCACTAGACCTCCTCTCAAAGTTTTCGTTCCCGTGGACAAAACTTCGAATGATGCCTCGTATCTTCTTTTTCTAACTAAAGGACTAAGCACTCTTGGAGTCAATAATACTTTAGTTGTTTTGGAGTCAATAACATTTTAAGCAATCTTGGAAAATTATCACTATTAGAATAGCTTATGCTTTGTGGTTTATTTCTCCACATCTTTTGCTTTAGATACTCATATTGTGTGTATGACTATCTACTTTGTTTGTTTCTTTCATATTTATGTAATATGAAACCTTTGTGTTGTGTTTGTTTTCTTTATTTGATCATTCTCTCTTTCTTTTGAGTTGATCGTGGTTAATCTCTACAATTGATTATCGGTGATTCCATCAATTCTAAATTTTAACCCCTTGACAAATTTATCATCTTCATTGGTTGGATGTTTCTTTTCTACCTTCAATCCACCAATTGAACCTTGATTTTGTCAGTTAACTCTTTGGACATACTTAGCAAATACTTGCATCTAATTTGATATTTCTTCTCCTTCTCTCTCTCAAGTTACTTAGTAGGTAGTAATCATATATACATTGGTGTTTCTTTTCTTTCTACTAACCTTTGTGTAGCATGTCACCATAGCTCATACACTTGGTGCCCCAAGCAAGGGGGAGCAACCACTAAGGGGGAGCTACTAGCAAAGTACGGTTCTCTTCGAAGTCTTGTGCTTACCTTTTTGCTACGACAAAGGGGGAGAAATGATAGTGATAAACTCGTTAATAAATCGATATTTTGTGTTTCTACGTAAATGAGTTTATAGTTTGTCGTAATCAAAAAGGGGGAGATTGTTAATGCAAGTGATGCCCAAAAACATTATTAGTGTTAACTAATCTTTCTTAGTTTTGATCACAACAAACTATACAACACATTTAATGTAAAACACAAAACGAATTATTTAACTAACACTATCATCAAGGTAATAATCATATCACTAACTTTTCTTAATCATACTTAGTGATCATCAAAGTGATTATCCTTAAAACTCACTTTTGTTAATATGACAAAAGATTTTTTAATAAACTTTCTTTTTAAGAAAATATTTTATTAAAATAGAAAATGTAAATTTGAAAATGGATATTCCATATGCCATAAGAATATCCTTTGAAGGTTTAAAAAACCTCAGATATTCCTACCCCACTAAAAGACAAAAAAGGAGCGTAGTCTACTGGGCGGTACCTTAAATAGCTAGGCGGTTCTCTAGCGATATGGAACCGCCGGGCTAGTTAAGGTACCGCGCCCAGCTAGCCGTTGCACCTTGTCTTCTACAAATAGTGGATCAAATCTCATTTTCCAATAACCCTCTTCGACGTTTTTCTCAGCCCCCTTTCTCTTTTCTATAGCATAATCATTAGTAAATGATCACTTAATGTGTTAAGTATGTTTACATATGATTATCCTCTTGATCCCCTCCTTTACCTTGTCCAAAGAGAAGATCACTCACTCACTAGTGTTGTGATAAAGATGAATCCATGAATTAGTCATGTTCATCATGTTAGCCTTTTTGTTTTTGTTGATCTATTTGTATTTATGAATACCTAGACTAGTAGTGTTCATCCAAGCTATTTGTGAATACTTGAATTTGTTGTGTACATCCATTGCATACGTGTTTGCTTGGATTTGTGTTGTGTAGATCCAAGCTACATGTGTGTACTTGGATATGTCTAGTTGAGTTGTAATAGATTTTGTAGTAGTTCTCACTAAACTATAAAGTGATGTGGTTGTGTCTTGTGAAAGTGATTAGTAGTTGTGTTGTGTGAAGTTCTCACTTAGCTTCAAAGTGAAGAGTCGTGAAGATTAGTTCTAGTTTTGGATTAGAACTCGACATCTAGTCTTGTGTCGTAAAATGGTGAAGTAGGCAACGTCGTGAAGATTGGTTCTACCTTGAGATTAGAACTCGACATCTAGCCTTGTGTTGTTAAATTGTGAAGTAGGCAACGTTGTGTAGATTGGTCCTAGCTAAAGATTAGGTCTCAACATTTAGCTTAGTGTCAGAAAATAATGTAAGCGACGATGTAAGGCTTTCTCCGTCAAGAAGGGAGCTTGTGGATATAGTGGAAATCTCGAGTAGGTGTACTCGAGGAGTGGAGTAGAAACAAGGATAGAGCCTCGTTGTCGAACCACTATAAATCTTGGTGTCTTGTCATTAGGTTGTCTCTTTCCTTACTCTTTACTTATTTCATTATCATTATACTTACATATTACCATTGCTAACGCATTTGAATTGAATCTAATCATTATGCAACTTAGCTTCAAGTAAAAGATAGTATTGATACAAACCTAATTGAAAGTAATTTTAATTAGGTGACTAATCGAAGAGAAACTATCCAACCCCCCCCCCCTTCTAGTTTCTATAGTTTTTATGAAATGTTTTATAAACCCGCGAGGGAGATAACGTGTTAGTTTTAGTTAAATAGGACACCAGTTGTCCCGACTATTTGCTTATTGATTTGGACCCGAATGATTGTATGACCCGATGAATGATTTTATGACCCGATGAATGATTATATGACCCGATGTATGAAATAAAATGGATTACTATTAGTTCGGTTATGTCACTAAAAGTCCCATTAGCATGAATTGTGAACTACCGGGATTTGGTAGACGTCTATGCATATAATAGTACTATTTGGGGAAGATCACCCCAGTTCGCGCCTTGACGGTTGATCCCCATCGTGCCACATTGATTGGTAAGCGAATTTATGTATGAGAAGATTTATCTAAGCGTGGTTATTGTGACGACACGCTGTTTTAGATGGGAAAATGAGTTTCGGGTTAGCTACCCGTTGTGTGTTATAGTAAGGTAGCAATGTCATACGGCTTATAATAATCCAATAACGAAAATACTTCTATACGCATTGAATTACAATATATTGTCTGACTAGTAATACGGGGTCTTGTTATTGATATTATGTTCGTGTTTTGGTTTTACATAACCATATTCATATAACAGTTTTTATTTAACTCTATACAACGTTATAAAACGTATTGTATGATGTTTTACGACATTGGTTCGTATAATGGTTTTGAAGGCAAAAGCCTATAGTATGATTTACAACAATGATTTGTATAAAATGTTTTTAGCTTATTTTATGGCCTCTGACAAAGAATTGTACAAAATGATTTTCGGTATTAATTTTATACCGATGATATATTAATGGATTTCATTAAACTCTATGAATTCACTCGGCGTTTTCGCTGACCTTTTCTTTTAACATGTTTTATCTCAGGTACATGAAGGTAATTCCCGGGAAGAAAACAAGAATTTATGGCCCGCACTTAAATAACAATTTCCATTCAAATGCTTTGTAAAAATTGTATGAAATACTATGACTTGGGACCTATGTAAATTTGATATTTATGAATGGAAATGCTTTATTATTAAACGACGCGATTTTTAAGCGTTGTCTATGATGTGAGTAATGTGCTATCCCGTAACACCAAGACTCTTCCGCTGAACTAAAGTATGAATATTTGGGGGTGTTGTAGTTTGGTACCAGAGCTCTCGTTATAGAGAAAGAAAGACTTTTAAAACCAATGTTTTGAATAAAACATTTCAAAATCTTTTAACTATAAACATTTTCTCAAAATGTCTAAAAATCTTTTGACTATAACGGTGCCGAAGAATTCTCGAGTTACCGACAAGTCCAGACTGAGAAGTGTTATTTTAATATATATAACTTGGATTATATATATATATATATATATATATATATATATATATATATATATATATATATATATATATATATATATATATATATATATATATATATATATATATATATATATATATATATATATATATATATATATGTTGTAATTTGATTGCATGATTGTTGATGATTATTCAATACTTATACGAGGTATTTATACGACGTAGATTGTCACAAGAAACCCTAACTCCCCTAACAAATCAATCGAATCTATTCCCGTAGGAATTCTAGCTATTCCATATCTAAACCAAGTTATGGATATTTATGATCCCAACTAAATGGTTGATACTCGTATAAATGTTGTTATTAGTTGATTGTGATATTAAGGAAGAATTGGCGAGATTAAATCAGATGTCGATGTCATGACGATATTTCCTTACAGAGTGGAGTTTGACAAAACCTTACCACCTAGAAAGGTGTCATCTAATTCGTTGTCACCCAATTCTTAAATTGAAATCGAAAGGGTGAATGTTGCACTTGAGGCTGTCATTGGAACCATTACCCAAAAGCCTCATGCCACTAGTATCTTTCTGAGAAGTCTAATTGAATGTGTGAGTCATTTCATACTAGTGAATCATTTGATAACTATTGATGAAGGAGCTATAGGATTGGAAATTAAGTGTTATTCATATCGAACTTTTATCGCCCTTTCAAGGTCTAAGAATAAAGTTGAAAGTATTGGAGAATGAGGTAGGATATCGCATTGAGTATGGTTTGGTTGAAACTTGAATGAAGTAAAATTTAACTCGTATGGAATAAGAAATTTTTAAGAGGAAGTTGTTGAGTTCTGTGATTGAATTATTAGGTTTTAAATGATTGTTGGTTCGTGTTAAGGGTTGTTCCTAGGCCATTGTCCAATGACGAGGATGCCCAGTGTTCAAGAAATAAATTGAAGAAATCTTCTTCTGAATCGGGACCGATGGATCTTCTGGGACAGGTGGAACACCTAATGACTCTTGTAGATTAGTATTCATTGTGTTATCTTTTAAAATCCCTACCTTAACTAAGACATCAGTTGGTAGGATGAGTTCTTGGAATTGTATGACACAGTGACACGTAATGTGTTACGGTACAATTTTGACCTGTTTGTGATTAATGAAAAGACCACCTTTGATTGCTAAATCCTACATGTATCGATATTATCTATCTTTTCTTGCTTCTTCCTAATGTTCGCATTAGTGATGCAACCATTGAACAAGCACTCATCTCGGTTTGAGTTGCGTTGTAGATTTTTCTCTTTGTAATTCTGTGTGCCATCGAGCTCATGAACCTCATAATTATTTGGCTAAACTAATTTCCTATCATATTGTAGTTAGTTCTTGATGAACAACTTTTCATCACTATTTTGCAGATCACTCATTGTTTTTATAAGTTAAAACAGTATTTCTTGAGAAAAAATTTATTTCCATCACCATATGGATTATTTAAAGTGATACTTACAAATAACTGTTATCGAAATAAAGTTGTTTATGAAACACTTTGGAGAACTTAATTGTTCCCATAACAAAGAAAATCTCTGTAAATTCATTTTTATTTTTATTTCATGATTAAGCATGAATACATTTAATTTAAACATCATGACAAAGTTTTGACGAACTGAGTATTGCATCGTTAATCTTAAAATTGTATATAGTTGCGAGCCAATATACAATTTGGAAGGGACCATACAAGGCTGATTAATAGTCCCCAAGAAATTATTAATAAACATTACATTTCTCTTTATAACTGTGAAAGGTTGAATTTTTATGAGATCTGCAAGAAGTGCAAAATAGGACATATTGTTATGAACACCTACATATGTGCCCGTACCATTTATTCTTTTGAGTCAAATTTACTCATCTGTAGATATTGTCTTATTTGACAATTGATATCCCCATCTTGTCCAATTCTCTCTTGGTGAGATTCTTTGGAAAAGTATCTAATTACCGAGTGTTGATACCCGACTGGGTGTGTTGACCTTTCTATCATTTCTTTTGATTTGATTTCATTTGAATGACTTGGGTAACGATCCGAGGAGCTTTCGAATGCGTACTCAAATTATGAAAACATGGGATATATTCATATTCGTTAAATGTTTTCGTCTTTATCTAATTTGAAATTCTCTCGCGTAGATTATGCGCTGACCTTACTCTTTTGATAATAGTTATGTCTCCAGATATCCTTGGATTGTGAAGGATTACGAGTTATTATTAGTCTTTTGAGAAGTT
Source organism: Glebionis coronaria (assembly GCA_025667525.1). Taxonomy (NCBI): domain Eukaryota; kingdom Viridiplantae; phylum Streptophyta; class Magnoliopsida; order Asterales; family Asteraceae; genus Glebionis; species Glebionis coronaria. Next base: position 359,122,836 of record CM046877.1, read on the forward strand.
CACATCTTATCAACGACAATAAAACTAAAAAATTGATAGTGCCAGTAGAAGGGATTGATTGATTATGACATAATGCCATTGTCTTAATTGATGGGAACTCGAGTAGAAACCCCCGAAAGATAAGATGTTGATTATCAAAAGTGATCCAAATAATTCTTGATGGATGACCATATCCTGCATTTAGACTTGAAAGTATACCGTGAATGGTTGTGAACTAGTCTTAGATATTGTAATCTAGAAGGAACCAAAGGTGGATTTATTAAAAGATGTTTCTGTTATCTGAAACTTTCGGAGATACTTGCTGGTGAATTACCTAGACTTTCGCCATTAATGCAAGTTGAAATTGGTATTCATTATATTCCTGGTGTTGAACCTGTGGCGTGCGCACTGTACGTCAGCACCATCTGAATTAAGAGAGTTACCGTACAACTGAGGGAGTTTTCGGAGAAATATTTTATTCTACCGAGCTCGTCATCATGAAGAGCTATGGTGTTATCATTCCTTATATTTGTTGAATTACAGTGAACTGGGTAAATTGATGATCAAAATCAATATCCATTACTCAAGATGGAAGATTTGATCGATCATTTACAAGGTTCTAGCGTATATTCAAAAATTTGATCTACGACATGGTTATTATCAACTTCGTGTCCGCGAAGAAGATTATCTATTCCAATCACTACATCTAGGACTTGTAATGAACATTATGAGTTTCATGTTATGACATTTGGATTGACCAATACACATGTAGCATCCATAAACTTGGTGAATCACGTGTGCAGGCTGTAATTTGATAAAATCATGCTCATGATCATAAAGGACCATTTGTTTGTTTATAAGAATAAGAAGGAGTTAATAATCATTTATAGACTGCCCTGAATTGGCCGAACAATGAAAACTTGTACCTTGAATATTTAACATATGATTTAGAAATTTTAGCATTTACATTATTTGATCGTGTGATTAATAGATAATGAAATATATTGACGATTCAAAGATTAGAGCCATTAAGGCTTTGGGTTATACCAAAAAGAAAGTGGAAATATGTTTTGACAAATGTTTTATCAAAGGGATTTTTAAGGGATTATTCCCTCATACCCAAATCATTTAACTAAACTCCTTTAGTGGTAAATATTTGTGTATACCTCAAGACAACATAAGAGGGATTGATGAAACCGTTTAAACCAAGACTTGGAACTTGAAACGACAATTTTTGCTTTTCAACTAAGAAAATTTTAACCAAAGTATAAACAAAGATTTTTCGAACATTTATGAATCTTATTAATTATTTTCGATAAATCAACAAAAATCGTGTTAATTAGATTCAAATTTATTTTGAACATTTTTCTATAACTGAGAAATTTAAAAATTTTTACGTTGACGTTTCATAAAAATTAAATATTTATTATTTAATTACTTGTAATATTTATCGACGCTTTAGACGTCGGATTGAGTAAAACTAAAAAAAATAATAGTTGAGACGAAACTAAAACTTAGAAAATATGAAGAAAGAATTTCTAAGTGAATTGTGGTCATGATAATTACATCATCAGGAAATGTAAATATAGTTGCTGACATATTATGTAGAAAGGATAAAGAATCAATTAGGATGTGTTCCCTAGTAATGACGGTGCAAAATACTTTACCCGAACAATTTAAAAATAGCTGATGCTTGTAAAAAGGATAATATAGATAATAAAAGGGGTTCGCGGCTAATGTGAACCATTATAATTGAGAAGCCGATAGCGGTAAATGTTTTAAAGGCCACTTGTGGTTCCCTAAATATGGAGATTTTGAGGTTTAGTCATGTTGGAATGTCGTAAGTATAAGTATTCTATTCATGCCATTTCTGATTTAATGCATCTTTATCTAAAGAAGTTGTACTGATGGCAAATTATGAAGGCAAACATCGCCTCATACATTAGTAAACATCTAACTATCACAAAGGTCATCATCTGAATTTGATTCGATTTGGGTCATCGTCGACAGACTGACCAAATCTGCCCATATCATTCCTGTTAATGATAGATTCTCGATGAAGAAATTGACTCTTTTGTATTCAAAGGAGTTGTGAAAGCATAGTGTGCCTGTATCGATCATCTCTATCAAGATCCTCGCTTCGCATCGAATTTCTAGAGATTTGCTCAAAAGTCATTGGGAACGAACCTTGATGAGAGTACTGTTTACCACCCCAATCGAAGGGACGAGGTAAAGTAACGATACAAAACACTAGAAGTGTTGTTTTATGCTTGAATAATTGACCTTTGGTAATAAACCATATAATCGCTTTCCTTTGGAGAGATTATCATTGATAATTATCGTATTAGGATTGAGATCGAATCTTGTGAGGATATATATGAGAGCATCTGTAAGCAGGAGTTGGGATAAAGACATCCGACATACACCCATTGTGAGTTGGACATGTCTTTTAGGTTTAAGGTTTCCTATGATGACAAACCTAACCTTACAGAATACCCGACCCGCGGGACCTCAAATGATTGTTGAAATTAGGACCTGATTATTGGCTGCCGGTAGTGGGCAGGAGGTTATGTGAATATGAAATTTAGATCTTGAAGTGGAGGATGGGTAGCGAAGTTATGCCAAAAAATTTCACCTTAGAAAAATGAATTGAAGATCAGAAAGATCATGGGAAATAAGTCCCCATCGTATGGGACCATTGAGATAATGTAAAAGTTGGTTTGAAAGGCATATAAGCTGGATCTACCCTAGGAGTTCAAGGGCTGCGTGAATTATGTTTCGTATATTGAACTTGATAAAACATCTATCAAGTGAGAATCGTATTACTTCTTGATGAAGTTTTGATCGGCGAAAAGTTGCATTCATCAAAAACCCTTGAACATCATGGATAGAGAAAGTAATTCAACATTAAGCCTGATCGTATTCCCGTAGTTATGTTTGATGAAACTCACGTATTTTAATGAATTACACTTGTGAGAAAAGACCCAAGGTGTAGGAAATACCCACACGGCTTTAACTCTATAAGAAGCGAGTAGTAAGATAAATTGATCTTTGAGGACAAAGATCCTGTTTAGGAGTAAATGCTGTGACAATCCGTCAATTTATGGTCAATATTTTATTCCCAAGTATTACTTAAAAACATTATTTTAATGTTATATTATGAACTCACTCATTTTTTGGGAAGAAATTTGGGTTTACGTCTTGAAGTAGCATCGACTACGTCTAAACCGGAGAATTCTACGTTACGTGCTTACGTTTACATACACCGTTTTTGGTGACAGTCCGACATTTCAGGAAATAAATTTATCCTTGAATATTATTTTGGAATTTAAATTTGTGTTGGTTCATAGACTCACAAATTTACGAGAAGAGATTAGGACTTACGTGAATAATTTAGAATCCTTTACGACTAAACCGAAAATCCTAGGATTTCGTATTTACGTTTGAGCTCCGTTTTTGATGAGATAATTTTTATTAGATTCGTTTTGTGTCGTTGATTCATAATTTATAAATTTTTTTCGTAAACCGACCCGAGAGCACGCAAATCGAGGAAACTAAAATCGAGGAGTACCCGTAAATAATTAGAGATGAGACAAAACCACTTTTGCCCCACCTCCAATATGGGACGGCTAGACTTAGCTAACAACACCATGAGCTGTCAAGCTTACAAGATAAGCTAAGACACATGTCTTAGTTACTTGTAAGCTTACAACTCCACCTCAAAACTACACATCTCAAAAACACTTTCTCATTTTTACACATGCAAAACCACCAAAAATCCTCTCTTTTCTCTCTAGCTTGACGTCCAAACTCAACCCAAAACACCCCCATTTGATCAATTTTAACCACAATATCTTGTGTTATTCACACCTATGATGGAAACCTCTTGAAGCTTTATTGATTGGTGGTGATTTTAACATCCAAAGAGAAGATTTGTTGGTGTCTTAGGCTGATTTTCCCCAAGGAGTTCATGAAGATAGGTGATCTTGAAGTTGATATTGGTCTACCATAAGTTTTGTCAAAAAAAGTCAAGATTGATCTTAACTTTCATAATCTTGGTGGTAACAAGATCATCCTTCCCATTTCTTTGTTATTTTTGTAAATGTAAATTGTATTTTCTTTCTTGATGTATATGTATAGGATGATATATGATGATAAAAATATTATGTGGGGATCATGTGTTGATAAACTTGGTTAAAAAGATTGAAAACTACATGTAAAAGTGGTAAAATCTTGCTTAAATAAGTAGGCTGTATAAAACAGTAAAGAAACTTATGTTAAATTGTTAAAATGGAATAGATGAATTAATATACAGTATGTTATAAGACTTGTACACATGTGAGAGTTGGCCATACAGTGAAATCTTTAAAATGAGTGAGATATGATCAAAACAATATTGAAGTTCAAATCTGAGTAGTCTGTTTTGGACGAACTGTTGGGGATATTTAGAGATAGATTGAGCAGTAGCTAAAACTAAGTTAATCGTAGCACATATCATGTAGTTTATGGTGTCCAAAAATGAGTTTCTATCTCGTTGTAGAACTCAAGATATGGTAAAAATGGTGAAAGTGAAAATAATAATCAGATTTGTAAAATAAAAGTATATGGTATAATATTAGCACTCAAGTTAATATAATATAAAATGTATACCTAAAACCCACTAACTTATATATTACATATAAATAAGTATGTACTTTAATAAAAAAAAGGGACGTTTTATAAAATGGCAAATTGATAAGTTTTATAAGTTATAAAACTAAAAACATAAGTTTTACGTCTTTTCGGCTAAAACCGTAAAACTAACGTTTTCGTCAATTAAAACTTAGACGGTCGTACCCATCTAATGTAAACTATTTATAACTCATATACTGATGTATAAGTTCATATTACAAGTAAAAACCGATAAAACTCGAGCGTTATAACATATGGACATTAACGGGCCAAATTAGCCTTATTGGACTATTAATCCAACTAATTTGGCTAAACACTAATGGACTTACTCTTTGGGCTTAACCCACTTGTGCCCAACATGTAAGTATAGGGCTGATGTTAAAAGAATAATTGGACTAATATAAAGAGTTTAACTCTTAATGGGATTTTAATGGGCTTATTGGGCCTTGATATGAAATTGGATTGAAACTAGTGTAACTAGTAAAAAATTTGACTAACACATAACACTATAATGTTGAATGAAGATATAAAAACCCACTTGATCCTCATCATATTTATAATATGATCATATATATACATAGCCATTGTTTTTATAAAGTCATTGGACAAAAGTCTAAGACGAGTATTATTTGTCTAGGTTTCCGTGATTGAAGCACGTATCGTACATCCAAATCGCCGATAACCGCCTTTCCCAATCAACGTGAGTTCATAGCCTCGCACTCTTTTAAATGTTTTTGTGAAATGTTTTATAAACCCGCGAGGGAGATAACGTGTTAGTTTTAATTAAATAAGACACCAGTTGTCCCGACTGTTTGCTTATTGATTTTGACTCGAATGATTGTATGACCCGATGAATGATTATATGACCCGATGAATGATTATATGACCCGATGAATGAAACAAAATCGATTATTATTAGTTAGGTTATGTCACTAAAAGTCCCATTAGCATGAATTGTGAACTACCGGGATCTGGTAGACGCTTATGCATATAATAGTACTATTTGGGGAAGATCACCCTAGTTCGCGCCTTGACGGTTGATCCCCGTCGTGCCACATTGATTGGTAAGCGAATTTATGTATGAGAAGATTTATATAAGCGTGATTATTGTGACGACACGCTGTTTTAGATGGGTAAATGAGTTTCGGGTTAGCTACCCGTTGTGTGTTATAGTAAGGTAGCAATGCCATGCGGCTTATAATAATCCAATAACAAAAATACTGCTATACGCATTGAATTACAATATATTGCCTGACTAGCAATACGGGGTCTTGTTATTGATATTATGTTCGTGTTTTGGTTTTACATAACCATATTCATATAACGGTTTTTATTTAACTCTATAGAACGTTATAAAACGTATTGTATGATGTTTTTACGACATTGGTTCGTATAATGGTTTTGAAGGCAAAAGCCTATAGTATGATTTACAACAAAGATTTGTATAAAATGTTTTTGGCATATTTTATGGCCTCCGACAAAGAATTGTACAAAATGATTTTCGGTATTAATTTTATACCGATGATATATTAATGGATTTCATTAAACTCTATGAATTCACTCGGCGTTTTTGCCGACCTTTTCTTTTAACATGTTTTATCTCTGGTACTTGAAGGTAATTATCGGGAAGACAACAAGAATTTATGTCCCGCACTTAAATAACAATTTCCATTCAAATGCTTTGTTAAAAATGTATGAAATACTATGACTTTGGACCTATGTAAATTTGATATTTATAAATGGAAATGCTTTATTATTAAACGACGCGATTTTTAAGCGTTGTCTATGATGTGAGTAATGTGCTATCCCATTACACCAACGAATCTTCTGCTGAACTAAAGTATGAATATTTGGGGGTGTTACATCTATAGACCCGTTATTGTTATGATGATATCCATACATCGCGCCCCATATTCCGCCATGATAGGGTGTGACATTTAGTTATTTTCAAAGTGTTATATTGATTCAATCGCTCCTATCCCTAACCTCACATTTCCTTTTGATAATCCTATATTTAGGGTTTCAAACGTGATCTACAAAGTATAAATTCCATTTAGATTGATTTTTAGTGTGTCTATGAAGGCTCCAGCGTGCTCATTTATTTTTTGTTATATTCCGATCCATAGGATCTTGGTGGTTATTATTGGTGCTATCAAAACCCTAATTTTTTAGGGTTTCAGTGGCTACATATATGGGAAGTGGGATTGCTGTTGGTTTATATTAAAAGTGGGTTTGAAAGAGATGGATAAAGGATTCTTGAATCGAATATCAAGTGGCACTAAGTATGCTAATGAGGTTTCGAGTTAAATGGTTTCAGTAATCGGCAATCTTGTTGGGAAGATTAAGATTATTGATGGCAAGATGGTTGGCAATGATGGTAAACCGTTAGTGGCTCGTAGAGGTGGTTGTTCCATGGATGCTGAGAAGAATTCTAGCTGTCAAAGGGTGCAAGGGTCGAGTAATTTTGGTAATTATGCATGGATTGTGTCTAACACTATGCAACCCTTAAAACAACTTATGCATTCGAATGATAATCAATCGATGCCTTTTGATTTTAAGGAGGATGATCATTATTCTGATAAAGGAAGTACTAATACCATGGTGAATCAGTCTAGTAAGTCCTCTAATGGTTCACAATCTACTGAATATAAGTCTTCATTGGCTGCTATCCCTTGGAAGGCAGTTAATGGAATAAAATATAGGTTTGTGAATACCTTATGCGGGTAATCTGTGGGTAAGAGGCTAGCTTTTCCTATGGTGTAGAATTATGTTAATAATGATTGGGGATGATTTGGATTAAAACGTGTCATGTCTCATCATGACATGTTTCTTTTTCAATTTGAAACTCGTTTGGGTATGGAAAAGGTTATGGAAGGTGGTCCGTGGTGAATCAATCTGGTCCTTATTATTTTAAAGATATGGATTCCGAATACAATACTTACTAAGGAGGATGTGTCTTGTGTTCCGTTATGGGTGAAAATACATAACGTGCCTCTAGTAGCATATGCAAAGGTTGGGTTGGATGTGATTGCTTCAAGGGTGGGAAGGCTCATCAGATTAGATGCGCATACGGCTAGCATTTATCTCAATTCTTGGGGGCGTAGTGACTATGCAAGAGTACTTGTGGAAGTTTTTACTGAAACACCTCTTGTTAATCGGTGGATGTGGAGACCCCACTTGATGAGGACAAGGGACACGTTATGGCCTGTAGGATATGTAAATCTTGCTTATGTTTTAGAGAGAGAAAGAGATGGTGGATTTCATACTTTTAGAGAGAGAAAGTTAAGAGAACTATGTGTAAATTATGAAATCACACACCCTCTCCATCAAAGGAGAGGATTTATATACCCAAGCCCTTGTCATGGGCTTGAGCTTACATTTTGGGCCGGCCTACACATGTTGTAGGCTAGGCTTGTTCTTGTTTGATAAATAAAGAAAGTTAACTAAACTACGAGCTATTACATGGACTATCGTTGGAGTGACCGATCCTTCTTAATATGTAAAACGTATTTCCAACAATCTCCCCCTAAGGGAGGTCACTCCAAACAAGGGCATTACCCAAGTTACAATAATAAAATAAACCTAGCATACTATGCTTGTCTTGAGCTCGTAGTCTTCGTCTTTCCTTTTTCTTTTTCTTTTCTGGTGAACATGTTGATGTGATCATTGATGTCAATCTTGAGCATTAATCTCTTGCCTTGATCTTGTGCGTCCATCACTTGTGATCTTCGCCTCTTCGTGACCTCACGTCCCACATACTTATACCTTCGTAATTCTTGAAAGCTTTAGAGTTCGATACAACGGAAGACTTAACTTTTAGGCTTTCTTGAATTAGATGGGATATTAAGTGCATAAAGTATAAGCATGCGGGGACGACTTCTTCTTGGATTCCGCAACGCCACCGTCTTCAAATGTCGCAACATAAGTAGACACGAACGAAATGGCTTTGAACATTTCATTCTAAATCGGTAGCATTTTACCTCCGGTCGGTGAAGACCGTTGGACGATATTAGATATCGTACCCGTGACGGATAGTTTCAATTAAGTAACTTCCTGACAGGATTTCGCGGGTAAACCCGTTCTCTTTATTCGACCGTCCAAAGCTGACTGCAAACATAAAGAGTGAATCATTTGGATAAAAATATCCACATGATTTGAAGCCGTCAATTCATGTTCCTGGAACAAGTGAAATTCAATTAAGAACCGCACCATCGCTGCTTTCCAGTTGTTACGAGCTTGATTCGTATAGAATCTTGCAAGTTACCTACCAAGTGCTGTTTGAGGTTAACACTAGAAGGAATTCCACTCATCACTGTGAACACTAAGGTATCACTCTGAGTGTTCTGGCAAGATCACTAAGATATTCCGTAGAGGCTTGGAACGTGTTTAAATTCAGTTAAGAATTAAACAGCTGTTGCTTTCCAGTTATCACAAGTTTGATTTATAAAAAATCGCACAAGTCACCTACCATGAGCTTTTTGATATTCGCTCAAGAAGGATTTCCATCTTCATTGTAAATACTTTCGTATTACTCGGATGTTCAGGCAAGATCATAAAGATTTTGCGTAGGACTCTTGAAATCTTTCTTACTTTTCACAGTGTGTGAAGAAGCAAGGAAATATGAAAGTGTGTCCTAATGAGATATTTGATGATCTCAAATGGCTCTAGACTCGATCGTGCACTTTGTATTTTAGTGATCAGAGGCTGGAGAGGAGTGCCACCATTTCAATACCAATTTATTCGGAGTGAATAAATCAATAGATAATGCGTTGTCTCCGTGTGATTAAAACAAATACCTTTTGAGAGATATCTGAGTTAGCTGGGATGGGTTGTGCATTGCATCACTGGGTCCATGATGTCTATCTTCAATATCGAGCATCATTAAAATGATCTCAATAGAATATGTGTTGACCCGGTTTCTGCCTAAAGTTGTAAGGAGGGCTTCTTTCTTTACATATTTGGATCTTGATTTTAAAAACTAGAACGGTTTTTAGAAAAGTTTTATAAATCAAACCGCTCTGATGCCAATTGAAAGTCCCAAATTACAACTATTGTTGAAACTAAGTCACGAAAAACAATAACACACAATAGATATACTTTTCAAACGAGTAATGCTTTATTAACTATTATCAACAAAGTATTACAAAGTATTATGAATACACCTGTTGAATAACAACAAGAAATGAACCCTAGAACAAGTAAACTTGATTCGAAACTCAAGTTTACAAGAGAACCAATGAGTCGCTGATGGACAGCTGAGGGCTCAGTGGTTCCAGTGGGAGAAAGAATTAGATTAAGATTCCAAGCACAAGGGTTGAATCTTAAATTCTTTCTCATCCCTATTTGTAGTGGTACGAGGTTGTATCCTTAGTGGGAGTAGTTGATACGTGTCATCTTCTGAGTGGAAGAGTACAACGTATTAAATGCATGTCCAAATCGAGACATGCCTTTAACTACTTTAGGTGAACAGTTCTGCCAACTGTTCACCTTTGTCCCACTAGGTCGTACTAGGCATTGACTTGAATCTCTTGTTTTGTCCCGCTCAAAACACTTGCAAGATTCTCCCGCCTAAAATATAAAGGGTTGGATAAGCTTTGCTTAATCCAAGTCTCTAGGGTTCTTAAGTGATCTCTGAGTGTTGTCAACTCAGAGATCCCTGAACACCAGTGCATTCCTTTGACATCCCAGCTATCCATAATCGCTGGTGAGTCTGACTTCAGATTGTCTTCGACTTCTCTGACGTTGTCTTTGACTTGAATGATCCTGGTGTGCCAGCTGAGGCTTTGCCTTCCACTGGTCTAGTCTCTGTCGCTGGTCTTCTCAGCGACCTTTAAACACTTAGTCTAATTTAAACAAATCTAGACAGGACCATAGTTAAAACTTTCATTGGCCCAACAACACCCTTTATCTTTACAATTCTTTTTCATTCTTCAACCCCTTCAATGCTTACCAATACGTCATAACTAGCACCTTGTTGTGATTGTTCCAGTGCTAACTTAAGTACTTGGTCGGCATTCAGCTACGTTCACAATCTTTCTCCAACTTTCCTAAGGACTACTATTTCTAGCTATGGAATGTCCTTGGGAAGATTCCTCCGGTTCTGGAAGAATCATAGGACTTAACCTATCCTACCATCCTTATGTCACCACAATCTTCATCGTCGTGAAATAAATGGGTTTTAGGTAAGTATAAATCACCATGAAATCCATTTTGATATAGCAAATCCATTTTGCTCCCCCTTAACATATGCCACGATATTCGAAAACATTTCGCACATGTCGGGATGAGCCAGCACATTAAGTCAAACCATTTATGATATAATCCCATATTAAATCACATTTTCTCCCCCATATTAAAAATATTAACCCAATCGATGTTTTTAATATCAATTGATTTAATGCAGTTTTAACAAAGGTTTTGGGAAGAAAAATGCAAGTCCGTTTTATCTTCATGATATCAAACGTATGAGATATGATTCCGATTTTTAACATGATCACATATTCACCATATTAGAAAAGAATTGACAAGGTTGGACCTGATAGATGAGAACATCATATGATAAGATCAAATGGTTCTTGGCAGCATATGTTGGTCGCCTCGTCACGTCTGAAGTCATCTCTTGACACCACATGTACGATTGTTATTGTTGTCTTGACACCAACTTGTGAGCTTGGCACGTTGGGCATAGAAGATTTTGAATGCTTGACAATTGCTCCCCCTTAATTGTTGACCCGTGTTCTATTGAAAGAGCTGTAGTCGTCGTTTGAGTAGTCGCATCGTCGAGTATGTAGATACCAATTGTATATTGCTATGGTTGGAGAGATGATAGCTTCATGAAAACAAGACTTCTCTTGTTTTAACAAATAAAGGAACTGAAACGTACATTAATTTGTGTTAGAGCAAGTTATAAAGTAAACTTGATCCCTTACAAGGTTTTAAAGTAAACCTTGCCCGAGAAAATTAATTCCCGTTGTTAGCCAAAGCTTTCATAAGAAATACTTGACTTTAATGTGAAAAACGGGTTGCAGTCTGAAATAACTACAAGCCATTTTGGCATGTTTTATGAAATATTTACAACTTTTGTACGAACTCTATTTATGGCGCCGTGTCAATATTAATCAACATTTCTAAGGCCGTAAATATTATCGTACCAAAAGACATGCCTTTGAAAAATAAAGTAAAAATATTTTTGGATTTTTATGAAATTTTTCAATTTTTATGATTTTTATATGGTTTTATATTTTTGTATTTTGCTTTTGTGGATAAAGATATAAACAATATATACAAATGATCACCAAGGATACGGAGAATAGTTTACCATCACTATTCTTTCGCTTCATCTACCAATTCCTTTAGAGTCTCAGGCGAGAAGGTTCTCATTCTTAGCTTGTCGGCCAAAAATTCAATTCGAGCGCGATCTAAAGCCTTCGTGAAAATATCCGCCAATTGATACTCAGATCGGACAAAGTAAAGCTCTATTACTCCATTTTCCACTTGCTCCTTGATGAAATGGTAGCGAATGTCAATATGCTTTGACCGGGAGAATTGAACATTGTTGCAGCATAAGGCAATTGCACTCTTGCTGTCGCAGTACATCGGAATTTTGTTGAAACCTAGACCATAGTCGGTTAATTGCGATCTCATCCAAAGAATTTGAGCACAGCAACCGGACATAGCTATGTATTCTGCTTCCGTACTTGAAATTGCAGCGCTCTTCTGCCTTTTCGATGCCCAACTGATTAGTCGATCTCCTAGTAATTGCAAAGTTCCACTCGTGCTACGCCTTGTATCTTGACAACCCGCGTGATCCGCATCTACATATGCCATTAGTGCAATAGAAGAGTCCTTCGAATACCAAAGTCCCCAATTAATGGTTCCTTTAAGATATCGAAAGATCCTTTTAACAGTAGCTAAGTGTAACTCAGTAGGCCTAGTTTGATACCTGGCACACATACATATAGCAAACTGAAGATCAGGTCGACTTGCTGTGATATACAGAAGAGTACCGATCATTCCACGATAAAGCGTCGGATCAACGGCAACTCCATGTGGATCTGCATCAAGCTTTGTTCGTTCCACCATTGGAGTATCCACGGGGTCGCAAGATTCCATCTTATACTTCTTAAGCGATTCAAGGGCATACTTGGATTGATTGATAAAGATGCCTCTGGGACTCTGAGATATCTGAAGACCTAAGAAGAATGATACCTTGCCCATCATTGACATCTTAAACTTGGAAGACATGAGTGTCCCAAACTCATCCGATAAGGTTTGGGTCGAGGCTGCAAATATAATATCATCAACACATATTTGTACCATAATCATATCGTTACCTCGTTTCTGAATGAACAACATGGGATCCACCTTGCCTTTAGCGAAGCCTTTCGTAATAAGGAATTGTGACAATCGATCATACCATGCGTGAGGAGCTTGCTTCAACCCATAGAGAGCCTTCTTAAGCTTGTACACATGATTAGGATAATTAGGATTCACAAAACCATCCGGTTGTTGAACATAGACCTCTTCCTTGAGTTCACCATTAAGAAATGCCGTCTTCACATCCATCTGATAGACAATCATATTCATATGGGCTGCATAAGCGATGAATAGTCGAATAGCTTCCAAACGGGAAACAGGTGCAAAGGATTCCATAAAGTCGATGCCCAATAATTGCTTGTATCCACGAGCTACTAGTCTAGCTTTGTTCTTCAATATTCCGCCTAACTCATCGAGTTTCACCTTGTAAACCCATTTCAAAGTGAGTAACTGCACTTGATCCGGGCATGGGACAAGTTCCCATACTTCAAGACGTATAAATTCATTAAGTTCTTCTTGCATGGCTTCTATCCAACAGGATTGAGTAAAAGCTTCTTGCCATGTCTTAGGTTCAACTTCATGAGAAAAGCATCAAAGTGACAAAACATTGCACTTTCTTGTAACTGACTTCGTGTGGATACCGGACGATTAGGGTCACCGATAATAGAATCTATAGGATGATCCTTTGTCCACTTTGTGACATCCGTCAAATTTCCATCTTAATTTATTCATGTAGTACGAGTACTTTAACTGTTTACCGACGAGTTGTCGGCATGAATGTGTTAATTATTTTGCTTTGCGGACAAAGCCCTTTTTAGGGAGAGCATATGTAACATCTCGAGTTTTCGCGATTATTAAGTTGAATGCAATACACGAAGTTGGTGGGCGTATTATGTTTGCCGTACGTTTATTTGATATACTTACTAGATTACGTGAAGTATCGCACAATTGCTTTGTTTTGGGATCGTGTGTCAAACGGTTAGAGTGTCGTGTTTATTCAGTTCGCGTCTAAACTTAAACATCGTGAACCCGAGTCGAGTTATATAACTGTTACAGCATGTACATATATTTGAGTATAAACTTTCATTTATGTTTATTGCAAAACTTGCTGTACAAGAGTCCCAAATTTCAGTCACATTTCCAATTACAAATAAACCCCATAGTTTATTACCCACTAACCACTACAAGACAGCACACATGCCTAGTTTACCCCATTTGGGGTATATCACAAGTTACCATTTTCAGCTTGACACTAACCCTAGACTAACAATACATGATTAAATACAAACCCAAAGTTTACCCAATGTCCAAATACAAAGTTTATCACAGTCCAAATTACAAACACAAATTCTGTACAAGTCTTTCAAAAACAAGCTCCTGGGTGGAGTGAAGATTAGTGTCCAGCCGACCCACACGCCGCATCCAACCTGCAAAACCGAAAGAGTCAAGCCTTCATCTCGTCCGAACCTGCAAAACCGAAACATAGCATCCCATTGTGAGTCTTTTCGTCTCTTCGTTTTCCTTTATGAAGTCCTATTTGTGCTCGTTTTGTACAAACCTGCAAATAAACAAACCAATGTGTTAGTCATTGTAACGGCCTTATTTTTAACTAAAAACTGAAAAGGTTAAACTTTAGTACTAATACTTGAAACATGGCTACAACTTTACTTTTCTGTCAACCAAACCGAGACCCCGACTTAGACCAAACCGAGACCCCGACTTAGACCAAACCGAGACCCCGACTTAGACCAAACCGAGACCCTGACTTAGAACAAACCGTGACCCAACCAAGACCACAAACAAGACCAAGCCAAGAACCAAACCGAGACCCAAGTCAAACCAAACCGATACTCAATTCAAGGCCAAACCGAGAACCAAACCAAGCTACTTACTTTCTGCCGAAACTAACAACAATCAATACCATCTAAACCAAATGTCTTAATCACTTTCATTTTTACAGAAACACCCTAAAAACCCTCAATCATGCCGCGGGTATAAAAACCCCCAATTCAAATCGAAACCCTAGAAATTTAAAAACCTTTTAAACATTAAATTAACACTTTCCAGATTCCAAAAACACCACATAATCATGAGTAACAGCCGAATGTAAAAACCCCCAATTTTATAAAAACCCTAGATTGACTTTTTATTAATTAAAACACTAATTAAAACTAATCTAAACCCGAATCCCATAGTTAATTTAATTGAAAACGAGATATGCAAAAACCCCCAATTGACCGAAACCCTAATTTTTATAAACCGATTATATGTTGAAATTAGTTTGATTTTATACAAGAAAACACCAATTAATTACATTTAAACCCGAGATTGATGAAAACCCCCAAATATTTCAAAACCCTAATTCGTTTATTTCAAATCTGAGAGCCATATGATTCTCAACAACTTTATACAAATTAATCAAACCCACTGATCTTTATTAAATCGAAAATCAATTAGCTTTTGTAAAAGAAATGAAGGAGAAACAAACTTATCTTTGATTATTGGCTGATGATTAACATAACCATAAGGATGAACACATCAGAAACCCAATCGGTTTGATGTGGGGATGAAACCCCACATCTCGCGCGATCTAAACACCTCAGACCACCCATACACGATTGTTATATTCAAACTGAAAAGGATATTAGCCATGGAAGGGATGAACCGATCTAGATTTGAGAGAGAGATGAGATTGGGACGGTGGAGTTAATTTCGAGGGAAGAGAGAGAGTGTAACTCTCTGTTATTGAAAGTTGTGTGTGTAACACACGTATATTTACTCCCTGGTTCCTTGTTTATTCCGCCCATGGGCCGGGCCAGGTCATAGGACCCTTGGGCCAGTTTGGGAGTGAAGTTATTGGACCCATTTTGGGCCAAGTATATTTATTAAGTTAGTTAAAGCCCATAAAACGAATTTTATAAATTTAGGATATAATTTAACCCGTAAAACCCGACCGTTTAATAACCGACTTTTATTTGTCGTACTTTTCATAAACGTAAGGTTTCGTCAAGCACAACTAGGGTGTCGTGTCTTTTATTAATATAATTTTTCGTATCGTAACTCGATCCTCATAATTAAATAGGTCGCGGCTAGCGTAACCGTACTCTCGAGCTATTTTATCTTCGTTCTCTTTGCTGAACTACGAGGTGAGTTTATAGCCCTATACTTTACTATTTTCACTGCTTTTTGGGGTGAGACATTGCTTGATTTTAACGTGTGAACACAAGTGCATTTACTGATTTATATATTAGTCTAAGTCCCACTAAAAACCCAGTTGCTTTGGCCCGTGAATCGTGAACCGTTAATTACTTTGTGTAAGCGCGAATGTTATGGATAGATCTATCGGGATTGACGTCCCTGTCTGTCTTGTCCAACAAGGGGACAAGCGGGCACAGTTTCATTTGAGTCTGAGATAGGATGTCGAGGGTTTAGGCATCTAGTTTGGGCTACATTTATATGATTATACTACCGGTTTTGTTAACGCTTCGGTGTCACGAGCTTAGACTGTAATAAATACATTTGGGATGACTTTGTATATGTTATATTGTCATCACTTTTGGGAAAATCTTGTGGTTCATTAAACATTTCAAACTAACTAAACCTATGAACTCACCAACTTTATGTTGACACTTTAGCAATGTTTTTTCTCAGGTATTAAGAAGGAAGATGCTAAATGAGGTCTCATGCATTGCCGTCATTTCTTTGAAACAACGATCATTTGTACCATTTGAGAAAACTATGTTTTGTAACTGTATTCAGTTTATGCTTCCGCACTTTGTTAAAACTATTTATTTTATTAATTACAAGTGATCTATTTTCCGAACGTCTCATTTAGAGGTCGTTCTTTGTGACTATGTGCGTATGATAATCATGACGTCACCACTCCCTTGTCGCCATTATACTCTGATATTTTGGGAGTGTGACAGATTGGTATCAGAGCCATAGTTATAGAGAACTAGGTTGCATTTAGTAACTCTAGACTATAACTGCTCTATGTTTAATCGATTATCATACGGATTGTAAGTATTAAGTATATGTAGATACATAAGTAATAAATGGGATACATGTGATTTAACAATTACGAGGTATATTTACATGGGTTACATGTGCAACAACGAAATCTGGATTATGTTATATGGGATACATGTGGATTCAACAATGATTGCTATGTTATGTTAATGTCCTTTTCTTTACGGACTAATTTTATAAGATATTTACACACATTTATTTTGTTTATGATTACAGCGATGTCTTCATCCGATGATTCCACGTCTACAGGAGCGTACTACAACCGTAGTTCACAGTCGACTATCAGTTCATCAGTAGGACTACCTAGAGGATCGCCATCAGGTTATCCGTGGTACCGGATGGTTTCAGATGACGATACAGAGAGAGAGACTGAGGAGGTTCGTCATTCACCGATCCGTATTCCTGACGCATCAGCTGACGATGTACTTAGCCTAGAAGGCGGAGGAGAGGATGACTTAGACACTGACGTGGTGCAGTCACCAGGTCAGACATCAGTGACTGGAGATGAGACGGTAGAGGAGACAGAGGATGATGAGATAGAGTTCACAGATGGGGAAGCAGAGCCTATGGAGGTCACAGACACTGAGGAACCTCCTACTGCATATGCTGCTACTCCGGAGGTTTCCCTAGCACACATCTCCTCATCTTCATCTGAAGACGAAGGAGAAAGGACTGCTATTCCTGCTCCAGCACCTAGTACTCTACCTTTCTACTATGTGAGACGACGTCTTCGGGGGAGAGCTGCTCGACCACCACTTTCACCTTACCGACCCCTCATACCTTTCACTGCCACTGACAGGCATGCAGCCCGCACACCTGCCAGTCCTGTCCCAGAGACACCACTACTACTACCACCACCAGAGACTGTACCTGCTGTGTACCAGGAGATGCTTACTGATGCTGGTTTCTCTACAGGGCCGAGAGCTACGACTCCTCTTCCTAGGAGAGCTACATCGACGGTGGTGATGCTTGGGGCGGCAGATGGATGTGTGACGACACGATTGAACAGGTTGGAGGATGCTGTAGAGGCTTTAGGTGAGGAGTATAATGAAGTGCAGGATAAGTTGGAGGCACTTGCGAAGAAGAGTCCAGTTAGGGATGAGACAGTGTTGACAGTATGTGTGACCCGTCTGCGAGGACAGCTTCTTACTGTTCTGGATCAGATGGAATCCATGCCGAACGCTCGTCTTGAGGAGATTGGGAGCCTGATGACCCGTTGGGGAGTAGATCCATTGGTGGAGACAGGCGGACTAGAGGCACCAGTAGAGGACCCTGTTGCAGATTTGGATAAGAGGTTTAGAGCCGCTTGTCATGACACCGATGTTAGACTGAGAGATTCCCAGGCTCGTGAGCTCGTGGTTGAGAGAAGGTTAGCAGAGTTGGAGAGAGAGCTTCATCAGCGCCATTAGAGCACTAGTTAGATTTATCTTGTACCATCGACCTATCCTTGTATGACCACTAAGCTTTGAAGTTATCTTAGCTAGTTGGTATTTTATTTTCTTTTATTATGTTATGACAAACTATGATGTACTATCAAATGATTCTATGAATGATATTATGGGTTGCAAAAATTGTGAGATCATTATATATTGTGTATTATACCCTGGAGCATTTCAAAATTGTATTGTGTGTGCCATGCATGTTATGTCTGGCAAAAACTCATTATCCTATTACCTTGTTAGATTATGGCGCCAGTTAGAAGATCCGAAACGCAGAATCCACCAGCCGCTACCGGTGGAATTGACACCGTCATGCTAAGCCAAATGATAGCCGAACGAGTGGCCGAGGCACTCGCGACCGCTGAAGCAAATCGTACAGCTAGCACACAGGAGGAGACCAACCAAGGAGCTACTAATGCTATTGCACGGACTTGTACCTACAAGGAATTTCGTGCAGTTACGCAAGTAAGTTTCCGCGGTACTGAAGGAGCAGTAGGACTAACCAGATGGTTTGAGAAGCTAGAATCCCAATTTGGGATTAGCAACGTCGCTGAAGCCGACAAGGTGAAGTTTGCATCAAGCACGTTAGTGGATGGTGCTCTGACTTGGTGGAACGTCTATGCTCGTGCAGTGACCATTGACGTTGCCCAAGCGACGCCCTGGAGTGAATTTAAAGCTATGTTTGTGAGGAAATACTGCCCACGAAATGAAGTCAAGCAGATGGAAGTTGAGCTGTGGAACCTGAAGGTCAAGGGTACTGCTCTTACTGCTTACAATCAGCGCTTTCAAGAGCTGATCTTGTTATGTCCTGAAATGGTGCCCAACGACGACCGATTGTTGGAGCAATACATTGAAGGACTACCTTTGAGCATCAAAGGGAATGTGACTTCATCCAAGCCAACTGATTTGCACGAGGCAATCGACATGGCTCAGAGTCTGATGTACCAAGTGGTACAGGAGTTGGGAGAAAATACTGGGGATAAAAGAAAGTGGTCTGGCAACCACTACAACAACAATACCAACAATACCAACAACAACAACAACCCAAACAACTACAACCAGAACAAGCGACAAGAAGTAGCAAGAGTGTTTACTGCTGGACAAGGAAATACTGGAAACTACGCTGGAAGACTTCCTTTCTGCGGAAAATGTGGCCGACACCACGAAGGAGCATGTCCCCCTACGTGCTACAATTGTGGGAAGGCGGGACATAAGGCAAAGGAATGTCGAGCACCACCTCGTTCTACTAATCAAAGAGGACCTGGAACGCAAGGTGGCCAAGGAGCAAATGTCACTTGCTTTGGGTGTGGAGAGAAAGGTCACTACAAGAACAAATGTCCAAGCAGTGGGAACCAAGGTCGTAGTAACCAGATTCGAGGGAATCAAAATCACAACCAAGGGAACCAGAAGCAGAATCAAGGGAACCGAGGAGGGAATAACCGAGCCACAACTAGTACTCCTGGAGGATTCACGGCACCTAGAAAAGTGTATCATCTCTGTGCTGAAGCTGCAGTGCAAGACAACAATGTTGTGACTGGTACGTTTCTAGTCAATAACAACTATGCTTCAGTACTATTTGATTCTGGTGCGGATAGGAGTTTTGTGTCGTCTATATTTAGTGAACGCCTAAATGTTACCCCTACTGCGTTAGACGTTAAGTATAATGTAGAATTAGCCGATGGGAAGTCAGTAACCACCGACGTTATTCTGAAAGGATGTAGTGTAAGGCTACAAGGTCGTTCGTTTAGTATCGACCTACTCCCTATAGAATTGGGAAGTTTTGACGTCATCATTGGAATGGATTGGATGTCGAAGCATCACGCAGAGATTGTATGTCATGAGAAGTGTGTCCGTGTTCCTTATGGAAACGACGTACTCATCATACAAGGCGAAAGAAGTGGAGTGAAGAATGGATCAAGATTGGAAGTCATCTCATGTATCAGGACCCAAAGATACATTGAGAAGGGATGTCCGGTATTCTTGGTTCAAGTAACACAAAAGGAAGGAGAAGAAGATCACGAGAAGAAGGTGGAAGATGTACCGATCGTTAGAGACTTTCCGGACGTATTCCCAGAGGACTTACCCGGACTACCACCAGCACGGCAAGTGGAGTTTCACATCGAACTTACACCAGGAGCCGCGCCTGTTGCTAGAGCCCCATACCGTCTAGCACCGGCCGAGATGACAGAGTTAGCTGAACAGATAAAGGAACTTTCTGACAAAGGTTTCATTAGACCAAGTTCCTCACCTTGGGGAGCGCCGGTCTTATTTGTCAAAAAGAAAGATGGATCCTTTAGAATGTGTATCGATTACCGAGAATTAAATAAGCTGGCGATAAAGAACCGCTACCCATTGCCGAGGATTGACGATCTTTTCGACCAATTGCAAGGATATAGCATATACTCGAAGATCAATTTAAGGTCAGGATATCATCAACTAAGGGTTAGAGAGGAAGACGTTCATAAGACGGCTTTTAGAACCCGGTACGGACACTACGAGTTCCAAGTTATGCCTTTTGGTTTGACAAACGCGCCTGCGGTATTCATGGATCTCATGAACCGAGTTTGCAAACCATACTTGGACAAGTTTGTGATTGTATTTATCGATGACATTCTCTATTCTCGTAATGAAGAAGAGCACAAGGAACATTTGAAGACCATATTAGAGCTGCTGAGGAAGGAGAAGTTATATGAAAAAGTTTTCCAAATGTGAGTTTTGGATAAACACAGTGCAATTCCTTGGGCATGTGATCGACAGCAGTGGTATTCACGTTGATCCTGCTAAGATCGAGGCCGTAAAGGATTGGGCGACTCCAACAACACCCACGGAGATCCGCCAATTTTTAGGTCTTGCTGGTTACTATAGGAGATTCATTGAAGGTTTCTCCAAGATAGCTAAACCAATGACGGAATTGACTCAAAAGGATAAGAAGTTTGAGTGGAAGGAGGATCAAGATTTGGCATTCCAGACATTGAAGCAGATGTTGTGTGAAGCACCTATACTAGCCCTACCCGAGGGTAATGAAGACTTTGTGGTGTATTGTGATGCATCCATAAAAGGGTTAGGTGCAGTATTGATGCAAAGGACTAAGGTCATAGCTTACGCATCAAGACAACTAAAAGTGCACGAGAAGAACTACACAACTCATGACCTAGAGTTGGGAGCAGTGGTGTTTGCCTTGAAGATTTGGAGACACTACCTTTATGGTACTAAGTGTGTTGTATTCACTGATCATAAGAGCCTACAACATATTTTGAATCAAAAGGAACTCAACATGAGACAACGACGTTGGCTAGAGTTGCTCAGTGATTACGATTGCGAAATCCGTTATCACCCGGGCAAGGCAAATGTCGTGGCCGACGCTTTAAGTCGAAAGGAGAGAGTTCTTAGGGTGAAGGCTTTAATGATGACCATTGACTTAGACCTTCCATCCTTAATTCTCAAGGCTCAGAAAGAAGCAGTCGAGGAAGAAATTCTCAAGACTGAAGATGTTGGAGGAATGATAAAGAAGTTGGAAGCACGTTCGGATGGAACGTTATGCCTTGATAATAGGAGTTGGTTACCATGCCATGGTGACCTACGATCCTTGACTATGCATGAGTCGCATAAGTCAAAGTACTCCATACATCCGGGATCTGACAAAATGTATCATGATCTGAAGATGTTGTATTGGTGGCCGAACATGAAGGCGGATATTGCTACATACGTTAGCAAGTGTTTGACTTGTGCCAAAGTCAAAGCCGAACATATGAAACCATCAGGATTATTGGTCCAACCCGAACTGCCAGAATGGAAGTGGGAAAGGATCACTATGGATTTCATTACCAAGCTACCAAAGACCGCAGCCGGATTCGACACGATTTGGGTAATCGTCGACCGACTCACCAAATCGACTCATTTCCTACCCATCAAGGAGACTGATGGAATGGATAAATTAGCAAGGACATACTTGGAGGAAGTAGTCACGAAGCACGGTGTGCCTGTGTCTATAATCTCCGACCGAGACAGCCGATTTACTTCGCAGTTTTGGAAGTCACTGCAGAAGGCATTGGGAACGCAGTTGGTTATGAGCACTGCGTACCATCCCCAAACTGACGGTCAAAGTGAACGGACCATTCAAACCTTAGAAGATATGCTGAGAGCTTGTGTGATTGACTTTGGAAATAGATGGGATAGACACCTACCTCTGGTGGAGTTCTCATACAACAATAGTTATCACACTAGCATTAAGGCAGCGCCGTTCGAAGCACTGTATGGTAGGAAGTGTCGTTCACCCGTGTGTTGGGCAGAGGTCGGTGAAGCACAACTCACTGGACCCGAGATCATACACGAGACTACTGAGAAGATCTTTAAGATTAAGAGCCGTATGCAAGCCGCAAGAGATCGACAGAAGAGTTATGCTGATATGCGACGCAAACCCCTTGAGTTTGAGGTTGGTGATAAAGTCATGTTGAAGGTCTCACCTTAGAAGGGTGTGATTCGCTTTGGAAAGCGTGGAAAGCTAAACCCTCGTTACATTGGACCCTTCAAGATTATAGAGAGGATTGGTCCCGTAGCCTATCGTTTGGAATTACCCCAAGAACTTAGCCGAGTGCATAATGTGTTCCACATTTGCAATCTGAAGAAATGCTTAGCCGACGAGACACTCGTTATCCCTTTGGAGGAGATTCAACTCGACGACAAACTCAACTTTGTAGAAGAACCAGTAGAAGTTATGGACCGTCAATTCAAACAACTCAAGCAAAGCCATATACCTATTGTGAAGATCCGATGGAACGCGCGTAGAGGTCCAGAATACACGTGGGAACGTGAAGATCAATTCAAGAGCAAGTATCCTCATCTTTTCGCTAACCATCCTACTACAACAACGTCTTGATTTCGTGACGAAATCTCTAAAACATGGGAATACTGTGACATCCGTCAAATTTCCATCTTAATTTATTCATGTAGTACGAGTACTTTAACTGTTTACCGACGAGTTGTCGGCATGAATGTGTTAATTATTTTGCTTTGCGGACAAAGCCCTTTTTAGGGAGAGCATATGTAACATCTCGAGTTTTCGCGATTATTAAGTTGAATGCAATACACGAAGTTGGTGGGCGTATTATGTTTGCCGTACGTTTATTTGATATACTTACTAGATTACGTGAAGTATCGCACAATTGCTTTGTTTTGGGATCGTGTGTCAAACGGTTAGAGTGTCGTGTTTATTCAGTTCGCGTCTAAACTTAAACACCGTGAACTCGAGTCGAGTTATATAACTGTTACAGCATGTACATATATTTGAGTATAAACTTTCATTTATGTTTATTGCAAAACTTGCTGTACAAGAGTCCCAAATTTCAGTCACATTTCCAATTACAAATAAACCCCATAGTTTATTACCCACTAACCACTACAAGACAGCACACATGCCTAGTTTACCCCATTTGGGTATATCACAAGTTACCATTTTCAGCTTGACACTAACCCTAGACTAACAATACATGATTAAATACAAACCCAAAGTTTACCCAATGTCCAAATACAAAGTTTATCACAGTCCAAATACAAAGTTTATCACAGTCCAAATTACAAACACAAATTCTGTACAAGTCTTTCAAAAACAAGCTCCTTGGTGGAGTGAAGATTAGTGTCCAGCCGACCCACACGCCGCATCCAACCTGCAAAACCGAAAGTGTCAAGCCTTCATCTCGTCCGAACCTGCAAAACCGAAACATAGCATCCCATTGTGAGTCTTTTCGTCTCTTCGTTTTCCTTTATGAAGTCCTAGTTGTGCTCGTTTTGTACAAACCTGCGAATAAACAAACCAATGTGTTAGTCATTGTAACGGCCTTATTTTTAACTAAAAACTGAAAAGGTTAAACTTTAGTACTAATACTTGAAACATGGCTACAACTTTACTTTTCTGTCAACCAAACCGAGACCCCGACTTAGACCAAACCGAGACCCCGACTTAGACCAAACCGAGACCCCGACTTAGACCAAACCGAGACCCTGACTTAGAACAAACCGTGACCCAACCAAGACCACAAACAAGACCAAGCCAAGAACCAAACCGAGACCCAAGTCAAACCAAACCGATACTCAATTCAAGGCCAAACCGAGAACCAAACCAAGCTACTTACTTTCTGCCGAAACTAACAACAATCAATACCATCTAAACCAAATGTCTTAATCACTTTCATTTTTACAGAAACACCCTAAAAACCCTCAATCATGCCGCGGGTATAAAAACCCCCAATTCAAATCGAAACCCTAGAAATTTAAAAACCTTTTAAACATTAAATTAACACTTTCCACATTCCAAAAACACCACATAATCATGAGTAACAGCCGAATGTAAAAACCCCCAATTTTATAAAAACCCTAGATTGACTTTTTATTAATTAAAACACTAATTAAAACTAATCTAAACCCGAATCCCATAGTTAATTTAATTGAAAACGAGATATGTAAAAACCCCCAATTGACCGAAACCCTAATTTTTATAAACCGATTATATGTTGAAATTAGTTTGATTTTATACAAGAAAACACCAATTAATTACATTTAAACCCGAGATTGATGAAAACCCCCAAATATTTCAAAACCCTAATTCGTTTATTTCAAATCCGAGAGCCATATGATTCTCAACAACTTTATACAAATTAATCAAACCCACTGATCTTTATTAAATCGAAAATCAATTAGCTTTTGTAAAAGAAATGAAGGAGAAACAAACTTATCTTTGATTATTGGCTGATGATTAACATAACCATAAGGATGAACACATCAGAAACCCAATCGGTTTGATGTGGGGATGAAACCCCACATCTCACGCGATCTAAACACCTCAGACCACCCATACACGATTGTTATATTCAAACTGAAAAGGATATTAGCCATGGAAGGGATGAACCGATCTAGATTTGAGAGAGAGATGAGATTGGGGCGGTGGAGTTAATTTCGAGGGAAGAGAGAGAGTGTAACTCTCTGTTATTGAAAGTTGTGTGTGTAACACACGTATATTTACTCCCTGGTTCCTTGTTTATTCCGCCCATGGGCCGGGCCGGGTCATAGGACCCTTGGGCCGGTTTGTGAGTGAAGTTATTGGACCCATTTTGGGCCAAGTATATTTATTAAGTTAGTTAAAGCCCATAAAACGAATTTTATAAATTTAGGATATAATTTAACCCGTAAAACCCGACCGTTTAATAACCGACTTTTATTTGTCGTACTTTTCATAAACGTAAGGTTTCGTCAAGCACAACTAGGGTGTCGTGTCTTTTATTAATATAATTTTTCGTATCGTAACTCGATCCTCATAATTAAATAGGTCGCGGCTAGCGTAACCGTACTCTCGAGCTATTTTATCTTCGTTCTCTTTGCTGAACTACGAGGTGAGTTTATAGCCCCATACTTTACTATTTTCACTGCTTTTTGGGGTGAGACATTGCTTGATTTTAACGTGTGAACACAAGTGCATTTACTGATTTATATATTAGTCTAAGTCCCACTAAAAACCCAGTTGCTTTGGCCCGTGAATCGTGAACCGTTAATTACTTTGTGTAAGCGCGAATGTTATGGATAGATCTATCGGGATTGACGTCCCTGTCTGTCTTGTCCAACAAGGGGACAAGCGGGCACAGTTTCATTTGAGTCTGAGATAGGATGTCGAGGGTTTAGGCATCTAGTTTGGGCTACATTTATATGATTATATTGCCGGTGTTGTTAACGCTTCGGTGTCACGAGCTTAGACTGTAATAAATACATTTGGGATGACTTTGTATCTGTTATATTGTCATCACTTTTGGGAAAATCTTGTGGTTCATTAAACATTTCAAACTAACTAAACCTATGAACTCACCAACTTTATGTTGACACTTTAGCAATGTTTTTTTCTCAGGTATTAAGAAGGAAGATGCTAAATGAGGTCTCATGCATTGCCGTCATTTCTTTGAAACAACGATCATTTGTACCATTTGAGAAAACTATGTTTTGTAACTGTATTCAGTTTATGCTTCCACACTTTGTTAAAACTATTTATTTTATTAATTACAAGTGATCTATTTTCCGAACGTCTCATTTAGAGGTCGTTCTTTGTGACTATGTGCGTATGATAATCATGACGTCACCACTCCCTTGTCGCCATTATACTCTGATATTTTGGGAGTGTGACACACTTGCTGTCATGTTCACGAATCCGTGGATTGGAGTAAACTGTAGAAGGAGCTTCCTCTGAGGTGGACGACCCAGCTTGATTAGGGTCGGGAATTGGTACACCAAAGAATGGAAGTTCACGCATTTGGGCGAATTCCAAATCGTGATCATCATCATCCTCTTCATCATCAATAGGCAAGACATGGGTAGTTGAAACATGTGTTGGTTGAGAATTACTCGTTGAAGGTATATCTTGACCAATTGTAGGTGCAGATGTGTATGATTGTGCTTCGGTTGCTGGAGCGACAACTTCGGTTACCGGAGCTATTACCTCAGGTTCTGGAGTAACAATACTTGGAGGAGTAAAGAATTCATCCAAGAACGGTTGAAACAACGTATCCCATTCAGTCCTAGAAGGTGGTGTAAATGATGATGAAGGAGGGTTGTTTGGGACAAGACCAGAGCTAATGTTACTGGGTCCCATTTCATGAAGTGCGGGTTTAGAGCTGCTTTGCTCAGAAGCCATTGCTGTCAGCTCATCAAAATCAACATTCATAGTTTCAAGGATCTTGCGAGAATTACGGTTGTAGATTCGGTATGCCTTCTTTGCGGATGCGTAACCAATGAAAATACCAATATCAGCCTTTGGTTGAAGTTTTCCCAAATTGTCACCATCATTATTTGGATAGCATAGAGAACCAAATACATGAAGATATGATAAATCTGGTACTTTTCCATGGAGAAGCTCATAAGGTGTTTTACCATGACGTTTACGAATTAGTGACCGGTTTTGGGTGTACACTGCTGTAGATACTGCTTCTGCCCATAGAAACAATGGAGCCTTTGCGTAAATTAACATCGTTCGAGCAACTTCCATAAGTGTGCGATTTCTCCTTTCAACGACACCGTTTTGTTGTGGAGTGCATGCAACGGATGTTTCATGAGATATGCCAACTTCTTCATAATAATCACGCAAGATTTGATTCACAAATTCGGTTCCATTATCTGTACGAATGCGTCGGACAGTAGTGTTCAGACGCACTTGAATCATCTTGAGAAATCCGACGATGAATTTAGGTGCCTCATTTTTTGCTTTAAGAAATTTCACCCATGTAAACCGAGAGTAATCATCGAAAATGACGAGGATGTACTTTTTGCCACTAAGACTTTCAACACGCATTGGCCCACAAAGATCCATATGCAAAAGATAAAGTTTCTCTTGGTTGGTGTCTTCAGTCTTGGATTTGTATGACTTCTTAGTGCTTTTCCCCATTGTACACGCGGAACACAAATGATCCTTGTGAAATGATAGTTTAGGAAGACCACGAACAAGTTCGTTTTTCGCCAAGTGATTAATAGCGTCAAAGTTAAGATGAGATAACCGACGATGCCATAACCATGACTTAGTCTTTGATGCTTTGGAGAGAAGACATACGGGAGAAGCGGCCATCATGTCTTGTAGAGACAAAGTATACAAATTATTCCCTCGAGTACCTTTCAATAAATCAACCCCTTCCAAATTACGAATGAAGCAGGTATGCTCTCGAAAAGCGACTTCTAGGTTTGCATCACAAAATTGTCCCACAGAAAATAAGTTGTGACCAAGACCTTCCACGTAATACACTCTTGAAATTATAACATTCCCAATATGATATTCACCATAACACATTATGTTTGCAATATGATCATTTCCAAATCGAACCGTACCAAGAAACTTGCTGACGAAATTTCTGAGCTGAGAGCGATCTCCGGTCATATGCTTGGAGCAACCAGAGTCCAAATACCAGAGAACAATTTGGACCACCTGTTTTCAACAACAACAGTAGACAATGCATTAGAAACTATTGGTTCCGGAGTGTTAGCAGATACAGATATACAAGTATCAGAATTGCTAACATTTTTGAGACCCTTAGATTTCCTGCGTATTCTAATGATAGTTTTAGCACTAACAGGTTTTACTGTTCCAATTTTCTTAGGTTTTGGATTATTCGCGGGCACTACAGTGGCAGTAGACCTATTTAAAGGGCACTTGGTTCCTACGGTAGTGTCGGTGTTCCTAGTTAAAGGACACGCTTGTGTTTTGGTAGCCTTGGTACTCCTAGTTAAAGGGCACGCTTTCTTCGCTTTAGTGGGAGTGATCCTAGTTAAAGGGCACATATTTCCTACTATAGTGAAAGTTCTACCAGTGGGGCGCCACATCCAACCAACTTGGGTTAACACTTTCCCAGTCGGTTTCCATTCTAGTCCATTTTTCCGGGCATGCATCTCATTCACATGGTCAATAAGGCAAGAATCATGACGACTAGAAAACAAACATTCATTGCAATTCCAACATTTCAAATTAGAATTCACAGTAGGCTTAGAACGCTGCACAACCGCAGAGCCTTTAGGTTTAGCTACATGATTCTTTTTATTCAAAACAGAAATAACATTCCTAGGATGGGCTTCTACTTTCTTCTTCACTTGACTACTAGATGGGGGCAAGATCCTATCATTCTTCTTGTTTCTCTTAAGCTTAGATCTTTGAGCCTTAGTAGTGGTGCTTACTCCTGTAGAAGGCAACACGGGAATATTAGAAGCTGGTTTTGATTCTGCCTTATCTTTAGTGACCAAAGTTTGAGATGGTTTAGTCCTAGGGCCCTTGTTAAGTGGTGTGACGGCTATAAGGTTCCTTTTGATTGCACTAGAGGACGATGCTGAGATAGTGGCTGCGTTATCCACAACATTCTTACCTTTTAGAGTACGAAGTGTTTCCTTTAACTCAGCCAAGACCAGATTTTTATCACAAATTTGTTCCCTCAAATCAGATACTTCCACCGACTTTCGATTCAATTGTTCAATCAACGATTGATTCTGTGCAGTGGTATTAGCACATGCGGGCTTTACTGAATCGAAGAGTCGTGTATTTTTCTGTTTTAAGTTATCAACTTTGGACAAAATCTTGGAAACTCGATTATCTAGATCAAGTTTAAAATTCTCAGCGGCCTCAAGTACGTTCACACAGTTAAGCTCCTTAGATTTCTCTATTTCTATTGGCAAAGAGTTAGCAACCTTGTCACTTGGCTGACGCTGTTTTGATTGTAAATTTAATCGAAAATTCTTTTCAAAGTTTGCATCATCGATATTAACACCTTCGAATGACGTTTCAAAGATTTCTTGAATAAATTGTTGCTTGCATTCAAGCGAAATACAATGTGTTTGAATCTCATCAAAACGTTTTGAAAGCGAAGAATATGAATCTTGAAGCTTTAAAAATTCAGCGTCAGATTCATGACAAGTACTATCTACCACATTATCCACAGATTCAACATTGTGCACAATAGAATCATTATCAACACTTTTATTCACAAAGACAGAAACTATATCATGAGACATCACTTGCTTCAGAAGCAGATCATTTTGGCGTGAAACCCGATCTATTTCAAGTAAACTGTTTTCATAAGCATCATTCATTTCATTGAAAACCCGTCTAACTTCTTCTATTTCCAAAATCAAATCTTGATCAAGATTACTAAGACAAGCCTTAACATTGTCTACAAACGGAACAATTTCATCTCGAAACGCAGCTCTAATGTGCTCAAAGTTCCATTCACCTTCCGTTATGGCCGTGGCCGTCGTACGTTCCAAAATGACCTTGTCAAAATCGGCTAAGTGTTGGTGAACCGCATTTAAGTTAACGGACGCCTTACTTACCGGTGGAATTAACTTCGTTAAATCCTTTTTGACAAGTGTAGGAGACGTACTAGAAAGGTTTTCATTTGACAAACTTTGGGGCACAAGAACTGTTAATTCTGCTAATTCCTTTTTTAAGCGAATGCGTGTCTTTTTCGAAAATTGATCTTTGTTATGTTGATCATAATCAATTGTATGGAAATTTGAAAGCATTTTAGAATGAGTTTCATCCGCAAGTGACTGTATCTCTTCAGTACTACGAACAAAAGGTGCTTCTTTCGATTTGCCAATTATGGTCATATCATAAAGACCAGGAATATATTCCTGAGCTTGTTTTGCATAACCAGGACTAGGTGGTAAATCTTGAAGACGTTTAAGTTCGAGTTCTTTAAATGATTTAGTTAAAAGATGAACCTTTTCTGTGGAAGCGTATTGTTTTAAAAGCTGTTGTTCTTTGAATTTAAGAAGTTTGGTAGCAGTAATTTCCGATTCAAACTTTTTAGACTCGAGAGTTTCGAAATCCATTTTAAGTTTCTGAAAATCATTGACAACCGACTCTTTTGCTTTTAATTCATTGGAAAGATTAGCTTTTAATGATTCTATTTCTTTCAAGTGTTCAATCTTTTCAAAACAAAATTGGTCAAATTCAGAACATGTTATTTTCTCTGTTTGAGGAACCATTTCAAAAGTTTTGACCTTTTCTTTATGCAACGCAAGCTCAACAGTTAGGATGGAATTGATATCTACGGATTGTCTGAGGGAAATATGCATTTGATCAATAATATGTTTAGGCACCATGACCAAATCATGTTGAGCATAAGATTCCATACCCGTCGTAGCATTTGGTTGAGGTTTACTCAAATGTGTAGGGTTGGGTACCACATCATTTGAGTTACTAGTTCCCGAATGCTATTCGAGGTTGTCCTTTTCATGCCCAACTTGATGTTGGTTATCATCAATATTATTAGATGTGGTTGGTACCTCACTGATGACATCAGAACCGTAGTGAGAGAGATTATCAACGAGAGCAGCTTGGGCAGAGTGAATGTCATCACAATCTGAATCATATGCATCAAGATCATCTGCTTGATAAGCTGCATTAGAAGTGGAAACGACTGCAATGCCTTCAGTATCTGCTGCCCCTGGGTCTGCAAGAAATGCTAACTCCTCTGAATCCAAAATCTTCCCCTTAGACTGAGCATCAACCAAATACATCTTCTCACGAAACCATGCATCATCCCTCCTCCTTTTCGGCTGAGTGCATTCCCTTGCCATATGACCTTGTCCTCGGCAATTGTAGCAAGTCACAAACTTCTTAGGACCAATAGGACTCCCATTTCCACTAGCTTGAGAATTCACAGCTTGATTGTTCCCAGTCCTTGTAGGAGGTCCATATGAATTTTGCCTTCCCTGAATTGGTTGCACCGTCACTTGACCATCTTGAACAGTGGCTTGTTGTCGAGGATTTGATGAGGTGCGGAGCTGATTGTTTGTTGGTGGAAATCCTCTAGTTGCAACAAGTTTTGACAAGTAGGCTGTGAGATGGTTTAGAACATCAGCTGGCGTATCATTTGGAGTAAAGACCGGTGCTTGGATTGGTGGAAGTTCATTAGAGTAGAAAGCTTGTGCTGGTTGTGCTTCTATTGGAAAATATCCTTGCTGAGGAGTATAGCCCATTGGAGAAGTGTTGGCTTGTGATGGTGATGTCTGATATGGTGGTTGCTGCGGAAAAGACTGTTGATGAACACTTTGTTGATATGCTTACTGTGGCATCATTGGTGGTTGATAAGATGGTTGCTGTGGTTGCTGATAGGTGTGTGGTGGTGGCTGCTGCAAGTATGATGGTTGTTGATAAGTATAAGCCATGTTTTGTTGAGAAGCATACGTGGCAAGTGGATCATGAAATTGAGGTGTAGACAACCGAGCCTCGATCACATGGCATTCGTGTTGTTGAAGAAAGGCTTGAAGTTGATCCACATTGGTGTTATGCAAGTCCTTAGCCAATTTAGCATCCGTCACGTATTTTTTCCATTCTGAAGGAAGAGTGTTCAAATACTTGGTGTTCAATTGAAAGGTAGGAATTGTCATGCCATAGATATTGAGCTCATTCAATAATAGGGTAAATCTCAGATAGTAGTCATTGAGAGTCTCCCCTGGCACATAGGAAAACTTATCAAAAGTATCATAAAGCTTACACTCTCATTCTTGTTTAGTTAACGAGGTGCCTTGCATGAGAACACGAATTCTATCCCATAACTCTTTGGCAACTTTATGTTTGATGACGAGTTTATAGACATCTGGAGGAAGGGCTTGGAGAATGATGTTTGTAGAATACTTATCACATTTGTCTCGAATCTTCATATCTCCAGTCAATTCACCCGTTGTACGAGGACGAGTAGTTGTACCTTCCGTCACTGTACCATAATCTAATGGTCCATTGAGCACCGATGCTCAAATGAGATGTCCATTCTCCTTGTTCAACATATAAAGTTCCATTCGGGAAGCCCATTCCTCATACATAGTCTTCACCAACATTGGTGGACGATTATCCGTACCCGAGAGGATGGACTTATCCGTAAGAGATGTGTACTCCATTTCAATAAGTTAAGATTTACAAACGTTGATCGATCAATGAAAGAAAGTAAATGTGTTTGTTGTTGTGACTTGAAGTCGAGAAACAATGTTAAAATCCCCTAAAATATGTTCTCAATAAACCAAAAATTCCAAGTCAAAATTACACACGTTCGAAACTTTTTATAGAAAAAATTGTGATTATCGGAATGTTGATCGGAATAGTGATCTGAATGCTAATCGGAATGTCCTATCGGAATACTTTATAGGAATGCTGATCGGAATGTGATTATCTGAATGCTGATCGGAATGAGATTATCTGAATGCTTATCGGAATACCCTGATCGGAATACCTAATCAGAATACCTAATCGGAATACCTAATCGGAATACCTAATCGGAATACCTGATCGGAATGTACCCAAAATCGGAATCCCTAAACCCTATTCCGATTACACTGATCGGAATGTCCTATAAACCCTTTTCCGATGACCTGATCGGAATAATTCCCACTTTTCTCGGACAAAACTCAACCAATTCGTGATTTTAAGCCAAAA
Source organism: Glebionis coronaria (assembly GCA_025667525.1). Classification (NCBI taxonomy): domain Eukaryota; kingdom Viridiplantae; phylum Streptophyta; class Magnoliopsida; order Asterales; family Asteraceae; genus Glebionis; species Glebionis coronaria. Next base: position 359,156,211 of record CM046877.1, read on the forward strand.
AACGATCAAAACACCCAAAAAATTTGTGTTTTTAGCCAAAGTAACTATACCAAATCCCTACCACAACTATGTAGAAGATTTGTATCAAGAAAAAACCATCAAAAACACACAAAAAAAAATTTGGACGTGTGAAAATGGATCAAAAATGGCGTATGAATCAAGAACACAAACACATGAACAATACAATCATCCCATGGCTGTTGATACCACTTGTAGGATATGTAAATCTTGCTTATGTTTTAGAGAGAGAAAGAGATGGTGGATTTCACACTTTTAGAGAGAGAAAGTTAAGAGAACTATGTGTAAATTATGAAACCACACACCCTCTCCATCAAAGGAGAGGGTTTATATACCCAAGCCCTTGTCATGGGCTTGGGATTACATTTTGGGCCGGCCTACACATGTTGTAGGCTAGGCTTGTTCTTGTTTGATAAATAAAGAAAGTTAACTAAACTACGAGCTATTACATGGACTATCGTTGGAGTGACCGATCCTTCTTAATACGTAAAACGTATTTCCAACATGGCCAAAATTGATATCGAGTATGAATGGCAGCCTCCAAGGTGTGGGAACTGTAAAGTTTTCGATCATGAGGAGGCATTGTGTCCTTTGAAACGTACTAGCTACCCTATGAAGATCGGAACTTCAAGTAATAATGTGAAAAAGGGTAAGCATGCTGTGAATGTCACGGGTAAGAAGAACAAGGATAAACAGGTTAGTCTTCAGCGTTATGTTAAAGGATATCATGTTTATAATCCTAGAACAAAACTTGTTTACCGTGCGGTGGTTAAACCACAAAGTAGTACTCCTATTACTTGTAACATGGAGAAAAAACGAATACAACGAAGGTGCCTTCTCCTCTTCCTGAATCTTCAAACAACAATAAATCGAACTATATTAGTGATAATATTAGTTTGGCTGAAGTAAGGAAGTTCGTTGATAAAGCGGATCTCGAGGAGTCAATTATTTAATATATCAGGAATAATACTAAGGAGGGTTGTAATTCATGGGAAAAACATGATGATAAGGGTTATTCTAATAATCCTAATGCATCTATGGAAGTGTTTAACGCGGATTCTGAAACGTATGACGAGGAAGTGTCTCTACCTGATAATAGAATGTCTTTTCCGAGCTCTTCACTTGGTGGCGGGCAACAATTGGAAAACGAGGTTCTTAATGCTTATGATGAATTGTATGATCATTTTGATGAACATTAAAGCCTATATCAAGAGTTTTGTGACCAATTTGACTTCAAGATTAAGAGTCGAGGTAGATAGTATTTTATTAATCTCATTTCATAAGTTCGGCATGTACTTATGTAGAGGAAAGAAAAGTAGCAATTATGTTTTTTGCTTTGTTTGTGCCTATGTAACAGGAAGAGGTGAGGGATATCACGCTCATCCATTGTATATAAACGCTTTTTTGGTGTAATACATTTTACCGGGGTATTGATCCCTTTTACCCAAAAAGAACAAATTGTGTAAGCCTTACTTAGATAAATTTGTAATCGTGTTTATCGATGATATTCTTATCTACTCTCGTAATAGGGAAGAACATTTTTTTGGGTAAAAGGGACTTCACCCTGCTAAAATATATTAACTCCCAAAAAAACCAATAAGTACAATGGAATGTGACTGAGTGTCACATTAACCTCAAGCTCAAGCTTGAACAATGTGACAATCCGTCAATTTATGGTTGATATTTTATTCTCAAGTATTATTTAAAAACATTATTTTTAATGTTATATTATGAACTCACTTATTTTTGGGAAGAAATTTGGATTTACGTCTTGAAGTAGCATCGACTACGTCTAAACCGGAGGATTCAACGTTACGTGCTTACATTTACATACACCGTTTTGGTGACAGTCCGACATTTCAGAAAATAAATTTGTCCGTGAATATTATTTTGAGATTTTAAATTTGTGTTGGTTCATAAACTCACAAACTTACGAGAAGATATTAGGACTTACAATTTTAATTTAACGTCCTTTACGACTAAACTAGAAACCTTAGGATTACGTATTTACGTTTTCGAACTACGTTTTTGATGAGACAATTTTTATTAGATTCGTTTTGTGTCGTTGATTCATAATTTATAAAAATATTTTTCGTAAAACGACACGAGGGCACGCAATTCGAGGAAACTAGAATCGAGGAATACCCGTAAATTAGTGGGATGAGACAAGATAAATCTTGCCCCACCCCACTAGCATGGGATAGCCAACTTGGACACCACATCAAAGATGTGGCACCCTTGTAACAACAATGCTTACACTTGTAAGCTAAGCTTACAAGTTAAGCCAACTTTCCCACTAAACAAACAAAACCATCTATCCTAAACCACTTCCCATTTTCATACATGCAAATCAACTCAAAATCTCTCTCTCTCACTCATCTATGCCGTCCCACCATCATCACCATACACACCATTTTGATCAAATTTAACCATAAACCTTATGTTATTTCTACATATGATGATGCCCTTTTGAAGATATGAAGATTGGTGGTGATTATAACATCCAAGGAGGAGTTTCTATGGAGTCTTGGGGCTGATTTTCCACAAGGAGTTCTTGAAGAATGGTGGTCTTGAAGATGGTCTTGGTTTATCACAAGTTTCTCCATCAAAATCCATGTCTTGATCATAACCTACATCATCATGGTGGTATAAAGATTGTTCTCCCCATCCTTTTGTTAATTTTGATTATGTAATCATGTATTTTCTTCTTAATGTATATATGTATGATGATATATGATGATAAAAATATTGTGTGGGGATTTGGTGTTGATAATCATGGGTAAAAAGATGAAAAACTATATGTAAAAAGGTTAAAATCATGCTTAAAATGATGGCTGTATAAAACAGTAAAGAACCATGGGATGAACTGATAAAATGGCATATATTAATGGATATACAGTAATTAATATGTCTTGTACACATGTGAGAGTTGACCATGCAATTGAATCATTATAATGAGTGAGATATGATCAAAACAAGTTTAGAGTACCAATCTGGATAGTCCGTTTTGGACGGACTGTTAGGGATATTTAGAGTTGGATTGAGCAGTAGCTAAAACTAAGTTAATTGTATCACATCTCATGTAGTTTATGGTGTCCAAAAATGAGCTTCTATCTCCTTGTAGAACTCAAGATATGGTAAAAATGGTGAAAGTGAAAGTAAAAATCAGATTTTGGGAAATTAAGTATAATAGTATTATATAAGCACTCAAATAAAAATAGTATAAAATGTGAATTAAAACCCACTAACTTATATAATACATTTATATACATATGTATAAGGATAAATAAATTGACATTTTATAAAAATGGTAGTTTGATAAGTTTTATAAGTTATAAAACTATAAACATGATTTTTACGACTTTTTCGGCTATTACCGTAAAATTAACGTTTTTGTTAAATAAAACTTAGACGGTTGGACCGGTCTAATGTAAACTTTTATAAACTCATATACTGATATATAAACATATATAACAAGTAAAAACCGATAAAATCCGAACTATAAAACATATGAACATTAACGGGCTAAGTTAACGTTATTGGACTAATAATACAACAAAATAGACTAAAACACTTATAAAAAGTACTTATTGGGCTTAACCCATTTTGGCCCAACATGTAAAGTGTAAATACTGATAATACAGGTATAAAATGGATTAATACAAGTTAAGGAACTTATAATAGGCTTATTGAACCTAAAACATGTAAATAGGTAAAACTAGTATAAAAGTTATCAACACATAACACTAAAATGAGTAAATGAGAATATGTAAACCCACTTGATCATCATATATATAAAATCATCATATGTATACATAATTGTTATTTTGATAAAGTCATTGGAAGAAAGTCTAAGACGAGTATTATTTGTCTAGGTTTCCGTGATTGAAGCACGTACCGTACATCCGAATTGCCGATAACCTGCTTTCCCACATCCACGTGAGTTCATAGCCTCGCACTCTATTAAATGTTTTTATGAAATGTTTTATAAACCCGTGAGGGAGATAACATGTTAGTTTTTATAAAATAAGACACTAGTTGTCCCGATTGTCTGTTTATTGATTTGGACCCGAATGATTGTATGACCCGATGAATGATTAAATGACCCGATAGATGAAATGAAATGGATTATTAAAGTTAGGTTATGTCACTAAAAAGTCCCATTAGCATGAATTGTGAACTACCGGGATTTGGTAGACGCTTATGCATATAATATTACTATTTGGGGACGATCACCCCAGTTCGCGCCTTGACGGTTGATCCTCGTCGTGCCACATTGATTGGTAAGCGAATTTATGTATGAGAAGATTACACAAGCGTGATTATTATGACGACACGCTAATTTAGATGGGCAAATTGAGTTTCGGGCTAGCTACCCGTTGTTTGGTTTAGTAAGGTAACAATGTCATGCGGCTTGTAATAATCCAATTAACGAAATACTGCTTTAAGCATTAAATTACGATATATTGCCTGACTAGCAATACGGGGTCTTACTATTGATATATGTTCGTGTTTTGGTTTTCATAACCATATTCATATAACGGTTTCTATTTCTATACAACGTTATAAAACGTATTGTATGATATTTTTACGACATTAGTTCGTATAATGGTTTTGAAGGCGAAAGCCTATATTATGATTTTGATAAGTTTTGTATAAAATGACTTTGGCTATTTTATGGCCTATTACAAAGATTTGTACAAAATGATTTTCGGTAATAATTTTATACCGATGTTATATTGATGGAATTTATTAGACTCTATGAATTCACTCGGCGTTATCGCTGAACTTTTCTTTTAACATGTTTTATCTCAGGTACTTGAAGGTAATTCTTGGGAAGACAACAAGAATTCATGACCCGCACCTAAATAATAATTTCCATTCAAATTCTTTGTAAAACTTGTATGAAATATTATGACTTGGGACCTATGTAACTTTGATAATTATGAATGGAAATGCTTTATTATTAAACGACGTGATTTTTATGCGTTGTCTATGATGTGAGTAATGTGCTATCCCGTAACACCAACGAGTCTTCCGCTGTATTGAGTTGTATAAATTTGGGGGTGTTACAGTTTGGTACTAGAGCTCTCGTTATAGAGAACGAATGATTTTTAAAACAAAGGTTTTGAATAAAACTTTTCAAAATCTTTTAACTATAAACATTTTTCTAAAAATGTCTAAAAATCTTTTGACTATAACGGTGCCGAAGAATTTCCGAGTTACCGACAAGGCCAGACTGAGAAGTGTTATTTTAATATATATATAACTTGGATTATATATATATATATATATATATATATATATATATATATATATATATATATATATATATATATATATATATATATATATATATATATATATATATATATATATATATATATATATATATATATATATATATATATGATGTAATTTTATTACATGATTGTTTGATGATTATTTTTATATTTATACGAGGTATTTATACGACGTAGATTGTCACAAGGTACCCTAACTCCCCTAGCAAATCAATCGAAACTATTCCCGTAGGAATTCTAGCTATCCAATATCTAAACCAAGTTGTGGATATTTATGATCCCAACGAAATGGTTGATATTCGTAGGAATGTTGATAATAGTTGATTGTGATATTAAAAAAGAATTGGTGAGACTAAATCTGATATCGATATCATGACGATATTTCCTTATAGAGTGGAATTTGACAAAACGTTACCACCTGGAAAGGTGTCATATGATTCATTGTCATCCAATTCTTAAATTGAAAATCGAAAGGGTGAATGTTGCACTTGAGGCTGTCAATGGAACCATTACCCAAAAGCCTCATGCCACTAGTACCTTTCCGAGAAATATTGAATGTGTGAGTCATCTCATGCTAGTGACTCATTTGATAAATATTGTTGTAAGGATTTATAGGATTGGAAATTAAGTGTTGTTCATATTGAGATTTTATTGCCTTTATAAGGCCGAAGAATAAAGCTGAAAGTACTAGAAAATGAGGTAGGATATCGAATTGAGTATAAAATTGGTTAAAACTTGAATAAAGTAAAATTTAACCCGTATGGAATATGAGATTGATAAAAGGAAGTCGTTAAGTTCTGTGATTGAATTATAAGGTTTTAATTGATAGTAGGTTTGTGTTAAGGGTTGTTCCTAGGCCATTGTCCAATGACGAGGATGCCCAGTGTCCAAGAAATAAATTGAAGAAATCTTCTTCTGAATTGGGACCGATGGATCTTCCGGGACATGTGGAACACCTAATAACTCTTGTAGATTAGTATTCATTGTAGTATCTTTTAAAAATCCCTAACTTAACTGAGATATCAGTTGGTAGGATGAGTTTTGGAAATTGTATGACATAGCGACACGTAATGTGTTACGGTACAATTTGACTTATTTGAGATTAATGAAAAGACTACATTTGATTGCTAAATTCTACATGTATCGATGTTATCTATCAATTCTTGCTTCTTCCTAATGCTCGCACTAGTGATGCAACCATTGAACAAGTACTCATCTTGATTTGAGTTACGTTGTGGATTATTCTTTTTGAGTGCCATCGAGATCATGAACCTCATGATTAATTGGCTAAGCTCATTTCCTATTATATTGTAGTTAGTCCTTGGTGAACAAGCTTTCATCACTCTTTTGCAGATCACTCATTGTTTTTATAAGATAAAACAGTATCCCTTGAGAAATATTGAATTTTCATCACCATATGGATTATTTAAAGTGAGACTTATAAATAATCGTTATCGAAATGAAGTTGTTTATAAAACACCTTGGAAAACTTAATTGTTTTCATAACAAAGAAAATCTTTGTAAATTTATTTTTGATTCTTATTTAAGAATTAAGCATGAAAATGTTTTTATTATAAACATGATGATAAAGTTTTGACGAACTGAGTATTGCATTGTTAATCTTGAAATTGTATATAGTTGTGCGCCTACATACAATTTGAAATTGACCATGCAAGGCTGATTAGTAGTCACCATAAAACTGATTAATAAACACTAAATGTTCTTTGAATATTGTGGAAGATTAAAATTTATGAGATCTGCAAGAAGTGAAAAATAAGGACATAGTGTTAGGGACACCTACATATGTGTCTGTAGCATCTATTCTTCTGAGTCGAATTTACTCATCTGTGGAAATTGTCTTATTTGACAATTGACAATTCTTTCTTGTCCAATTCTCTAGTAGTGAGATTCTTAGGAAAAGTATTTGATTACCGAGTGTTGATACCCGACTGGATGTATTGACGTTCTTATCATTTCTTATGATTTGATTTCATTTGAATGACCTGGGTAACGATCCGAGGAGCTTTCGAATGCGTACTCAAATTATGAAAACATGGGATATATTCATATTCGTTAAATATTTTCGTCTATATCTGATGTGAAATTCTATCGCGTAAATCATGCGTTAACCTTACTCTTTTAAGGTTAGTTATGTCTCCTGATATCCTTGAATTTGTGAAGGATTATGAGTTATTATTAGTCTTTTGAGAAATTCACATCTTATCGACGATAATGAAACTGGAAAGTTAATAATGCTAGTAGAATGGATTGATTGATTATGACATGACGACATTGTCTTAATTGATGGGAACTCGAGTAGAATTCCCCTAAATGATAAGATGTTGATTATCAAAAGTGATCTAAATAATTCTTGATGGATGACCATATCCTGTATTTAGACTTTAAATTATACCGTGAATGGTTGTGAATTAGTCATAGATATTATAATCTAGAAAGAACCTAATATGAATTTATTAAAAGATGTTTCTGTTATCTGAAATTTTAGAAGGTATTTGTTGGTAAATTACCTAGACTTTTGCCATTAAGGCAAGTTGAAATTGGTATTGATTATACTTCCGGTGCTGCACCTGTGGCTTGTGCACTGTACGTCAGCACCACCTGAATTAAAGGAATTACCGTACAACTGAGAGAGTTGTCGGAGAAAGATTATATTCTACCAAGCTCGTCATCATGAAGAGCTATGGTATTATCATGCTTTATATTTATAGATTACCGTGAACTGAGTAAATTGACAATCGAAAACGATATCCATAACTCGAAATGGAAGATTTGTTCGATCATTTACAAGGTTCTAGCATATGTTTTAAAGATTTGATCAAAACACCCAAAAAATTCGTGATTTTAAGCCAAAAAACGATCAAAACACCCAAAAAATTTGTGTTTTTAGCCAAAGTAACTATACCAAATCCCTACCACAACTATGTAGAAGATTTGTATCAAGAAAAAACCATCAAAAACAAAAAAAAAATTTTGGACGTGTGAAAATGGGTCAAAAATGGCGTATGAATCAAGAACACAAACACATGAACAATACAATCATCACATGGTTGTTGATACCATTTGTAGGATATGTAAATCTTGCTTATGTTTTAGAGAGAGAAAGAGATGGTGGATTTCACACTTTTAGAGAGAGAAAGTTAAGAGAACTATGTGTAAATTATGAAACCACACACCCTCTCCATCAAAGGAGAGGGTTTATATACCCAAGCCCTTGTCATGGGCTTGGGATTACATTTTGGGCCGGCCTACACATGTTGTAGGCTAGGCTTGTTCTTGTTTGATAAACAAAGAAAGTTAACTAAACTACGAGCTATTACATGGACTATCGTTGGAGTGACCGATCCTTCTTAATACGTAAAACGTATTTCCAACATGGCCAAAATTGATATCGAGTATGAATGGCAGCCTCCAAGGTGTGGGAACTATAAAGTTTTCGATCATGAGGAGGCATTGTGTCCTTTGAAACGTACTAGCTACCCTATGAAGATCGGAACTTCAAGTAATAATGTGAAAAAGGGTAAGCATGCTGTGAATGTCACGGGTAAGAAGAACAAGGATAAACAGGTTAGTCTTCAGCGTTATGTTAAAGGATATCATGTTTATAATCCTAAGACAAAACTTGTTTACCGTGCGGTGGTTAAACCACAAAGTAGTACTCCTGTTACTTGTAACATGGAGAAAAAACGAATACAACGAAGGTGCATTCTCCTCTTCCTGAATCTTCAAACAACAATAAATCGAACTATATTAGTGATAATATTAGTTTGGCTGAAGTAAGGAAGTTCGTTGATAAAGCGGATCTCGAGGAGTCAATTATTTAATATATCGGGAATAATACTAAGGAGGGTTGTAATTCATGGGAAAAACATGATGATAAGGGTTATTCTAATAATCCTAATGCATCTATGGAAGTGTTTAACGCGGATTCTGAAACGTATGACGAGGAAGTGTCTCTACCTGATAATAGAATGTCTTTTCCGAGCTCTTCACTTGGTGGCAGGCAACAATTGGAAAACGAGGTTCTTAATGCTTATGATGAATTTTATGATCATTTTGATGAACATTAAAGCCTATATCAAGAGTTTTGTGACCAATTTGACTTCAAGATTAAGAGTCGAGGTAGATAGTATTTTATTAATCTCATTTCATAAGTTCGGCATGTACTTATGTAGAGGAAAGAAAAGTAGCAATTATGTTTTTTGCTTTGTTTGTGCCTATGTAACAGGAAGAGGTGAGGGATATCACGCTCATCCATTTTATATAAACGCTTTTTTGGTGTAATGCATTTTACCGGGGTATTGATCCCTTTTACCCAAAAAGAACAAAGTGTGTAAGCCTTACTTAGATAAATTTGTAATCGTGTTTATCGATGATATTCTTATCTACTCTCGTAATAGGGAAGAACATTTTTTTGGGTAAAAGGGACTTCACCCTGCTAAAATATATTAACTCCCAAAAAAACCAATAAGTACAATGGAATGTGATTGAGTGTCACATTAACCTCAAGCTCAAGCTTGAACAATGTGACAATCCGTCAATTTATGGTTGATATTTTATTCTCAAGTATTATTTAAAAATATTATTTTTAATGTTATATTATGAACTCACTTATTTTTGGGAAGAAATTTGGATTTACGTCTTGAAGTAGCATCGAATACGTCTAAACCGGAGGATTCAACGTTACGTGCTTACGTTTACATACACCGTTTTGGTGACAGTCCGACATTTCAGAAAATAAATTTGTCCGTGAATATTATTTTGAGATTTTAAATTTGTGTTGGTTCATAAACTCACAAACTTACGAGAAGATATTAGGACTTACGATTTTAATTTAACGTCCTTTACGACTAAACTAGAAACCTTAGGATTACGTATTTACGTTTTCGAACTCCGTTTTTGATGAGACAATTTTTATTAGATTCGTTTTGTGTCGTTGATTCATAATTTATAAAAATATTTTTCGTAAAACGACCCGAGGGCACGCAATTCGAGGAAACTAGAATCGAGGAATACCCGTAAATTAGTGGGATGAGACAAGATAAATCTTGCCCCACCCCACTAGTATGGGACGGCCAACTTGGACACCACATCAAAGATGTGGCACCCTTGTAACAACAATGCTTACACTTGTAAGTTAAGCTTACAAGTTAAGCCAACTTTCCCACTAAACAAACAAAACCATCTATCCTAAACCACTTCCCATTTTCATACATGCAAATCAACTCAAAATCTCTCTCTCTCACTCATCTATGCCGTCCCACCATCATCACCATACACACCATTTTGATCAAATTTAACCATAAACCTTATGTTATTTCTACATATGATGATGCCCTTTTGAAGATATGAAGATTGGTGGTGATTATAACATCCAAGGAGGAGTTTATATGGAGTCTTGGGGCTGATTTTCCACGAGGAGTTCTTGAAGAATGGTGGTCTTGAAGATGGTCTTGGTTTATCACATGTTTCTCCATCAAAATCCATGTCTTGATCATAACCTACATCATCATGGTGGTATAAAGATTGTTCTCCCCATACTTTTGTTAATTTTGATTATGTAATCATGTATTTTCTTCTTAATGTATATATGTATGATGATATATGATGATAAAAATATTATGTGGGGATTTGGTGTTGATAATCATGGGTAAAAAGATGAAAAACTATATGTAAAAAGGTTAAAATCATGCTTAAAATGATGGCTGTATAAAACAGTAAAGAACCATGTGATGAACTGATAAAATGGCATATATTAATAGATATACAGTAATTAATATGTCTTGTACACATGTGTGAGTTGGCCATGCAATTGAATCATTATAATGAGTGAGATATGCTCAAAACAAGTTTAGAGTACCAATATGGATAGTCCGTTTTGGACGGACTGTTAGGGATATTTAGAGTTGGATTGAGCAGTAGCTAAAACTAAGTTAATTGTAGCAAATCTCATGTAGTTTATGGTGTCCAAAAATGAGCTTCTATCTCCTTGTAGAACTCAAGATATGGTAAAAATGGTGAAAGTGAAAGTAAAAATCAGATTTTGGGAAATTAAAGTATAATAGTATTATATAAGCACTCAAATAAAAATAGTATAAAATGTGAATTAAAACCCACTAACTTATATAATACATTTATATACATATGTATAAGGATAAATAAATGGATATTTTATAAAAATGGTAGTTTGATAAGTTTTATAAGTTATAAAACTATAAACATGATTTTTACGACTTTTTCGGCTATTACCGTATGTAACACCCGTGAAAGTGCCGTATGATGCTAAGTTATTGTCTCAAGAGCTGTTCAGTATGAGCATCTCTCTTAAGTTGTGACTCACTTGAGGATGTGATATCCCGAGCCCAACGTCATTTATTTAATCCTATTTTACGTATATTTTTGAAATTTTTAAGAAATTTCGTTTGTTATATATTTGACGGTTTAAGTTGAAACCAACGTTTACGGTTGTAATTTAACGTTTGACGATTTTAAGCATGTGTTTCAGGTAACCAAGATTGATAGCAGCGGAGCATGCGAGGATGGAAGTTGTGGTGGCTTGGCGGTCTACTTTGTTTTCCTCCCTTTTTGCACTTAAAAATTTTATACTATGTCATGTGAATGAAAATGTATTTTTGGGTTGAGATTCAGTGGGGACCTAAACGCAAACTCTGTATTGTATTCTTTTGGGGTTTGGAAAACAGTAGACATGTACATTTTAACTATGTTTAAATAATGTCAAGACTTTTACGTCTTTTGAGTCGTTTGATATATCTTGTGTGCGATGATAACTGTGTAGCACCCAAATGTTGTAGTTCCGCTGCGCATAGCATTTTTGGGGGTGTTACAGATTGGTAATCAGAGCCATGAGTTATAGAGAACTAGGTCATTTTGAAAAATCCTAAACTATAACTTTTGGTGTCGTAAGAAATTGTCCAAGCACACAACTATCCTGCATGGCTCCGGTAAGAATTCTTTAGCATTGCTTTATATTTTAGATGTATCCCTCGAAATTGATATGAATTCCCTAAGTATTTAGTAAGTAAATACTTTGAGATATATATTGAGATATATTGTTTTGTACGTTGAGTACTTATCATCGTAATTTGCAAATTCTTGTAAGATTATCTTATATGTTGCATGTAATTGGCATAACGGGCTACATTGCATTACATGGCATCACCGCGTTGTAATCCTACGTGTATGTAGGAATGGTTGTATGTATAAGTATGTATATACTATGGTATTTAAAGGCATTGCACGTGAAGCAATGGTCCTTGAGTAATTATCGTACATTAAAATGCGGTTTTGTTGAGAATTCGGCCTTACCGCTAATTATCAATCTTGATAATTAATTTATTGTTCGAATAACCGAATATGAACCTCGTTTGATATCCTAGATACGTAAATGATGCTTCGTAACATATTTTATATCGACTAGGTCGATCTCGATTGTCGTTATCGCACCGTGATGTATCATTTTGGACATTTTTCTTTTGAAACGTAATTTACTTACGTGCTGTTTTATTTCCTTTATTTCCTAATGGGTTTGATATATTAGTTGTCGTAACTATAACATAGACGAAGTATAATCGACGATGCGTACATCGGGGCGGCGAATTATGTGTGTATGTTATAAAACATGGTTGAGGCGTGTTGCCATTAAATCGTTGTTTACTATTCTACTTGAATTTTAAAGATGTGTTTTAAAATAGACTAGCGTTGTGATAAATCGCGATAACTTGGAATTTGGTTGGTTTGTGTTAATTTTGTGGTGTACGATTTCGAGACTCATCCGAGGCCGATAACAACACTTAGTTGACATACGTATTCTCGTTCCATTTATTTCATTTTGTTTTGTTGTTTCATTATTTTGAAGTTAATATTTTACATGACGAGGTCCGGCATTTGTGCAAGTTAAGTAAGCATCGAACTTTGTTGATTGAATGATTTAAACATAAAGTGTTTTATATATTTAATATTTGGTGAATGAAACTTTTGGATAAAAATGACGTATGATGTGTCTTATAACAAGTAAAATTCGTGTAGAGAATAAATGGACATTGTGAAATTATTTTTTTTTTCCTTCAACCTTGGTTGGTAAATCGTAATAAGTAATTTGTATTACTCGTAAAATCCTTGTTTTCATATATTAAAATTTGATACTAAAAGATTGTGATGGACTTGTTAAGAATTTGTTTAAATTAATTTGAGAAAGGAGTTTATAATAAAATTTGCGATATGACTATTGAGTATATGTAGCTTCGGATTTGGTATGAATTAATTCTTGGGTCAATATAGTAAACTTTTGGCATAATTTGTAATATAGAGTAGAAAAATTGGTCATATATTTTGGAGGTAGAAACTTTGTAAAAATTGGATTATTTTAAACATAAGGTTATGTTTACGTATGCATTGGTGTAAACTAGAACTCGTCACTCGTTGTAGTAAATAAACTGGGATAAAATCGGAATATACACTTTAAGTATGAAATTATAATGCTTGAAATAAAATTTTAAACATTGATGGAACGTCATTGGAAATCATTTGTTTGTTTAATTGTCGTTATAGAGAATCAATATGTGTAGTTTGATGATGCTTGTTTAAAATCATTTGAAACATCTTTCATTTTATTCCGCTGTGAGATGTGTTAATTTTAAAATTGTTTGATAACGAGCTAAAGATTAAAAGTTGAATTTTATATATTTTGGAAATAATTGAAATAAGCATTTTGATCACCTACTTCATTATTATATTATCATATTATTATCATTAATTTTTGAGATTCAAGTCTCGACTAAAATCAGTAATTTATCCGAGATAATACTACGTGAAACGTCTTTGACGCCTGACTCGAGCCGCGTGAATAAAATATAGCAAATCAATTGTAAGGAAGACATGTGTGTAATAAAAGTCAAAGGTTGAATTTCTAAGAGTTAATTGGACTAGTTTGAGTCATGTTGGATACGTGTATCTTGGTGATAATATGAGTCGTAATAACAGTAATGAGAAACTTTGAAAACTCTTACTATGTACGTTTTTGGTACTTAAGATATGAGCATTAATGATATTTTGACACAAGTATGGAGATTTTCAAACCTAATGATTTTATCAAATATGATGACCGAGTCACCGCCTTACTAATGTTAGTACTTTCCTCTTGAGATTGTAACTTTTCAGAAATTAAAACTTTGTAAGTTGAAAAATGAAAGGTGTAAATTCTTTAATGGTGTAACCCAAATTAAAAATGTGTGAATGCTCGATTTTACAATGTACAAGGTAACACAAATTATAATACACTAATGGATTACCCAACGAACGAATATTTGTATTATTTTCTTAATATGTATATATAATGTTTTGAGTCACGATGGTTCGGTCGTCCGACATCCCTTCTTTAATTTTGTGAGTCTGTATCTAAACATGAGTCGTCATGTGATTGTTCATTTTAATATTGTCTATGGTATGAAACCAATATTATTATATTTATTTTTGTGTCGCTACTTCGCTAGTACTTGATGATGAGGGTATGTCACCCGGTGTATTTTTGTCCCCTTCATGGACCCCGCAAATTTTTTTTTTCTCCTTTCGGTTAATGGAACCAAAAATTATGTATTTACTTGAATGATGCTATAAATCTTCATTAAATTGGCTATTTATTTATATTGAACAAAAGCGAGGAGGCGAAGCCGCTTTACCAAATTGTAGAGGTGAAAGAACTCGATCTTCCTGGTGGAAATTGTTTATAGTTAACCAAGTGATTATTCTTCTCTTCCCGTATACACTTCGTGGAATGTGTGTGCAACTCGAGACGATGGGAATTATGATCGTTGTTTTATTATTATTTTTATTTTTGACGCTTGTGTTGATATTCAACTTTCACTCCATGTATTCGTAGATCGCTGTTATTATCCTAAGACTTTTGTCATACATTTGAAGTATTTTCATTTCTAATGTAGTTAATTTCCGTTGGCAAATATATTGCTCGTTTACCTCGTTCGATCTCATTGATCTTAATTTTATTACTTGTTGTGCTTGCAATGATCTTTAATCATGAACCACCTTACCGTTAATTTTGTGAATAGTCTATTGCGAAAATAGGTATGAGTGTGTCAAATGTTTTGGTGAACTAAATGCAAATGGTGTCGATTTCTTTATTTATTTATTTATTTATTTTCCTCACAAAAAGGCAAAGTAAATGTATGTTTCCAAAGTGGACGAAAAATGTTTGATGTGTTTCTTAAAACGATGGTAGCAATATTTTCCCATTTCAAATTTCATTTCAAATGATTTAATTATTTTAAAGGCTAGGTCGAAAACTTCCATAGTCGTGTTTGGTATGTAATAATAATGTTTGTGTTGTCACTCGATCCTCAATTATGCACAGCTTAGCTAACTATGCATAATTCGGGAAGAGTCCTGTTTTGTTGGTTGTTGTTGCTTGATCCTCAAGTATGCATGATCTAGCTAATTATGCATAGTTTAGGAAGGGCACTATCGTGTCAAACAAATTGGTCATCTTGAAACTTGTAGTGTTTTGATAAATGTTTGGATGAGAACGTTTTAAAAATGGTGGATCCTTATGCAAGTAATCGCATTTTCTTTGATTCCTAAAGACAATTTTTGAATTTTTCTTGTATTCCTTGAAATCTTTTCTTTCGTTTGGTGTTGACTTGGTAAGTCACTGTGACCGAGTAGTTTTTGGAAAATGTTTTTATGAGTTGTGTGTAACGTGCAAATTTCATCGGAATCACGAGGGTGTTGATGAAATACCAAAGGGGCTCGTATCGTCACCGGGAGAAGAGTTTTTAATAAAGATGGAAAAATGCCGAAGTAGAGGAAACCAGAGTTCGAATAACTCTAAGGGAAATAACGAAGACTTCTCCTACAGTGAATGTATCGTACTTTATTTATTATTCTTTTCTTGTTCTTTTGATATGACAACGACACATGATAAATTGTTGAAGTTTACCAACTGTGCATCGGTAATTGGAAGACCATTCCAATTGTCGTCTTCGTTTATTTAAGTGAGGAATCCTCTTTGCTTGACTCAACCATCCTTGATTATCGATGGTTAAACGATAGATATCCCTAGTTGATGTTTTTGTGGTAAACCCTTGCCTTTTATGTATTTGTGTGGTAAGTAATCTGGTCGAGTGATCGTAAGTTGTGAGAACTTGAGACGACATTGTCCAATGAAGTCCGATCATGGAGAACACGTGCCATGTAATGTATTTTTTTTTTACTGTGAACGATGATATTTATTAAGATTTTGACCACGTCTGGGACGGAAGTAAGATGGTGTTCTTGTAGTATCTTTTGGGTATGGATCCGTGTGTGAGCACCCCACGATGACACATGTAAGTATTTTATTTCTTTTTGGATATGCATCCATAGATGGCAAGCTCGTAAACCTTCTTTAACTTACAATTTTCTTTTGACTGGACTCATCCGAGAAATATGTCGAATATTCTTATTTTATCATGGCTTGGCTGATTAGCAAGCGTGGGTTAACTTGATTGAGCGGATTGACTTGGCATGGTTTGGCTATGTTGCAAACATGTCGTAATGTGGTTGTATGTGTTTCATAATGGCTTTTGTGTTTGTTCGGATTGTGATGTCTTCGAGAGAGTTATGTATACGCCGAATGATTTCGTATCGATGAATTCGTTTTTGACGAAGTAGGGTTGTATGTACGTAATATCGTAATAAGGTGATTTGGTACGACTAGTATTGATTACTTCGTCTTTTATATTTTGAACGTTTTTCTATGAGGTGATGTGCGACCCGTGTGATTTTCTTTGTGATAGTTGTTTTTATGAGATGATGAACCAAGTGAAAGGAAGATTCGAACGTTGGAAGACGTGCACCGAGCGTGTGTGATTGATTTTGGTAGTCGTTGAGATCGACCATTGCCGTTGGTAGTACCCTTGTACAACGACATTTACCATGGTAGCATTGAAGCTGCAGCCTTTGAGGAATTATGTCGATGAAAATGTGGATCTCCAGTTGGATAGAATGAAGTAGGAAAAAAAAAGTCAGTTGGATGGACTTGAAATGATTCGAGAGGCTACGGAAGAGATGGTGTAGATTAAGAATTATATGCTAACCGCGAGAAGCTGTGGAAAGAGATGTGTTGATACCCGTGGGAAGAATTTAGGGAAATTGAAGTGGAGATCATGGATCAAGATGGTAAGAGATTGAAGCAAGGCATAATACTCATCGTGAAGGTGTGATGGAACGCGAGACGTGAACCGAAGTCCATATCGGAACGTAAAGACCTCTTTAGGAAGTAGTACCATCATCTTCCTAGTAGTACAAAATGCGAGTACAAGAACCGGAGAGCGCCGGGACGTCGCTCCCTTAAGGAGGGGAGGATGTAACACCCGTGAAAGTGCCGTATGATGCTAAGTTATTGTCTCAAGAGCTGTTCAGTATGAGCATCTCTCTTAAGTTGTGACTCACTTGAGGATGTGATATCCCGAGCCCAACGTCATTTATTTAATCCTATTTTACGTATATTTTTGAAATTTTTAAGAAATTTCGTTTGTTATATATTTGACGGTTTAAGTTGAAACCAACGTTTACGGTTGTAATTTAACGTTTGACGATTTTAAGCATGTGTTTCAGGTAACCAAGATTGATAGCAGCGGAGCATGCGAGGATGGAAGTTGTGGTGGCTTGGCGGTCTACTTTGTTTTCCTCCCTTTTTGCACTTAAAAATTTTATACTATGTCATGTGAATGAAAATGTATTTTTGGGTTGAGATTCAGTGGGGACCTAAACGCAAACTCTGTATTGTATTCTTTTGGGGTTTGGAAAACAGTAGACATGTACATTTTAACTATGTTTAAATAATGTCAAGACTTTTACGTCTTTTGAGTCGTTTGATATATCTTGTGTGCGATGATAACTGTGTAGCATCCAAATGTTGTAGTTCCGCTGCGCATAGCATTTGTGGGGGTGTTACAGATTTACGGGCCGTATGATGCTAAGTTATTGTCTCAAGAGCTGTTCAGTATGAGCATCTCTCTTAAGTTGTGACTCACTTGAGGATGTGATATCCCGAGCCCAACGTCATTTATTTAATCCTATTTTACGTATATTTTTGAAATTTTTAAGAAATTTCGTTTGTTATATATTTGACGGTTTAAGTTGAAACCAACGTTTACGGTTGTAATTTAACGTTTGACGATTTTAAGCATGTGTTTCAGGTAACCAAGATTGATAGCAGCGGAGCATGCGAGGATGGAAGTTGTGGTGGCTTGGCGGTCTACTTTGTTTTCCTCCCTTTTTGCACTTAAAAATTTTATACTATGTCATGTGAATGAAAATGTATTTTTGGGTTGAGATTCAGTGGGGACCTAAACGCAAACTCTGTATTGTATTCTTTTGGGGTTTGGAAAACAGTAGACATGTACATTTTAACTATGTTTAAATAATGTCAAGACTTTTACGTCTTTTGAGTCGTTTGATATATCTTGTGTGCGATGATAACTGTGTAGCACCCAAATGTTGTAGTTCCGCTGCGCATAGCATTTGTGGGGGTGTTACACCGTAAAATTAACGTTTTTGTTAAATAAAACTTAGACGGTTGGACCGGTCTAATGTAAACTTTTATAAACTCATATACTGATATATAAACATATATAACAAGTAAAAACCGATAAAATCCGAACTATAAAACATATGGACATTAACGGGCTAAGTTAACGTTATTGGACTAATAATACAACAAAATAGACTAAAACACTTATAAAAAGTACTTATTGGGCTTAACCCATTTCGGCCCAACATGTAAAGTGTAAATACTGATAATACAAGTATAAAATGGATTAATACAAGTTAAGGAACTTATAATAGGCTTATTAAACCTAAAACATGTAAATAGGTAAAACTAGTATAAAAGTTATCAACACATAACACTAAAATGAGTAAATGAGAATATGTAAACCCACTTGATCATCATATATATAAAATCATCATATGTATACATAATTGTTATTTTGATAAAGTCATTGGACAAAAGTCTAAGACGAGTATTATTTGTCTAGGTTTCCGTGACTGAAGCACGTACCGTACATCCGAATTGCCGATAACCCGCTTTCCCACATCCACGTGAGTTCATAGCCTCGCACTCTATTAAATGTTTTTATGAAATGTTTTATAAACCCGCGAGGGAGATAACATGTTAGTTTTTATAAAATAAGACACTAGTTGTCCCGATTGTCTGTTTATTGATTTGGACCCGAATGATTGTATCACCCCATGAATGATTAAATGACCCGATAGATGAAATGAAATGGATTATTAAAGTTAGGTTATGTCACTAAAAAGTCCCATTAGCATGAATTGTGAACTACCGGGATTTGGTAGACGCTTATGCATATAATAGTACTATTTGGGGACGATCACCCCAGTTCGCGCCTTGACGGTTGATCCTCGTCGTGCCACATTGATTGGTAAGCGAATTTATGTATGAGAAGATTACACAAGCATGATTATTGTGACGAAACGCTAATTTAGAAGGGAAAATTGAGTTTCGGGCTAGCTACCCGTTGTTTGGTATAGTAAGGTAACAATGTCATGCGGCTTGTAATAATCCAATTAACGAAATACTGCTTTAAGCATTAAATTACGATATATTGCCTGACTAGCAATACGGGGTCTTACTATTGATATATGTTCGTGTTTTGGTTTTCATAACCATATTCATATAACGGTTTTTATTTCTATACAACGTTATAAAACGTATTGTATGATATTTTTACGACATTAGTTCGTATAATGGTTTTGAAGGCGAAAGCCTATATTATGATTTTGATAAGTTTTGTATAAAATGACTTTGGCTATTTTATGGCCTATTACTAAGATTTGTACAAAATGATTTTCGGTAATAATTATATACCGATGTTATATTGATGGAATTTATTAAACTCTATGAATTCAGTCGGCGTTATCGCTGACCTTTTCTTTTAACATGTTTTATCTCAGGTACTTGAAGGTAATTCTCGGGAAGACAACAAGAATTCATGACCCGCACCTAAATAATAATTTCCATTCATATTCTTTGTAAAACTTGTATGAAATATTATGACTTGGGACCTATGTAACTTTGATAATTATGAATGGAAATGCTTTATTATTAAACGACGCGATTTTTATGCGTTGTCTATGATGTGAGTAATGTGCTATCCCGTAACACCAACGAGTCTTCCGCTGTATTGAGTTGTATAAATTTGGGGGTGTTACAGTTTGGTACCAGAGCTCTCGTTATAGAGAACGAATGATTTTTAAAACCAAGGTTTTGAATAAAAATTTTCAAAATCTTTTAACTATAAACATTTTTCTAACAATGTCTAAAAATCTTTTGACTATAACGGTGCCGAAGAATTCCCGAGTTACCGACAAGGCCAGACTGAGAAGTGTTATTTTAATATATATATATATAAAACTTGGATTATATATATATATATATATATATATATATATATATATATATATATATATATATATATATATATATATATATATATATATATATATATATATATAGATATATGATGTAATTTTATTAGATGATTGTTTGATGATTATTTTTATATTTATACGAGGTATTTATACGACGTAGATTGTCACAAGGTACCCTAACTCCCCTAGCAAATCAATCGAAGCTATTCCCGTAGGAATTCTAGCTATCCAAGATCTAAACCAAGTTGTGGATATTTATGATCCCAACGAAATGGTTGATATTCGTAGGAATATTGATAATAGTTGATTGTGATATTAAAAAAGAATTGGCGAGACTAAATCTGATATCGATATCATGACGATCTTTCCTTATAGAGTGGAATTTGACAAAACGTTACCACCTGGAAAGGTGTCATCTGATTCATTGTCATCCAATTCTTAAATTGAAAATCGAAAGGGTGAATGTTGCACTTGAGGCTGTCAATGGAACCATTACCCAAAAGCCTCATGCCACTAGTACCTTTCTGAGAAATATTGAATGTGTGAGTCATCTCATGCTAGTGACTCATTTGATAAATATTGTTGTAAGGAGTTATAGGATTGGAAATTAAGTGTTGTTCATATTGAGATTTTATTGCCTTTACAAGGCCGAAGAATAAAGTTGAAAGTACTAGAAAATGAGGTAGGATATCGAATTGAGTATAAAATTGGTTAAAACTTGAATAAAGTAAAATTTAACCCGTATGGAATATAAGATTGATAAAAGGAAGTCGTTAAGTTCTGTGATTGAATTATAAGGTTTTAATTGATTGTAGGTTTGTGTTAAGGGTTGTTCCTAGGCCATTGTCCAATGACGAGGATGCCCAGTGTCCAAGAAATAAATTGAAGAAATCTTCTTCTGAATTGGGACCGATGGATCTTCCAAGACATGTGGAACACCTAATAACTCTTGTAGATTAGTATTCATTGTAGTATCTTTTAAAAATCCCTAACTTAACTGAGATATCAGTTGGTAGGATGAGTTTTGGAAATTGTATGACATAGCGACACGTAATGTGTTACGGTACAATTTGACTTATTTGAGATTAATGAAAAGACTACCTTTGATTGCTAAATTCTACATGTATCGGTGTTATCTATCAATTCTTGCTTCTTCCTAATGCTCGCATTAGTGATGCAACCATTGAACAAGTACTCATCTTGATTTGAGTTACGTTGTGGATTATTCTTTTTGAGTGCCATCGAGATCATGAACCTCATGATTAATTGGCTAAGCTCATTTCCTATTATATTGTAGTTAGTACTTGGTGAACAAGCTTTCATCACTCTTTTGCAGATCACTCATTGTTTTTATAAGATAAAACAGTATCCCTTGAGAAAAATTGAATTTTCATCACCATATGGATTATTTAAAGTGAGACTTATAAATAATCGTTATCGAAATGAAGTTGTTTATAAAACACCTTGGAAAACTTAATTGTTTTCATAACAAAGAAAATCTTTGTAAATTTATTTTTGATTCTTATTTAAGAATTAAGCATGAAAATGTTTTTATTATAAACATGATGATAAAGTTTTGACGAACTGAGTATTGCATTGTTAATCTTGAAATTGTATATAGTTGTGCGCCTAC
This sequence comes from Glebionis coronaria, assembly GCA_025667525.1. Classification (NCBI taxonomy): domain Eukaryota; kingdom Viridiplantae; phylum Streptophyta; class Magnoliopsida; order Asterales; family Asteraceae; genus Glebionis; species Glebionis coronaria. The sequence goes on from CM046877.1 coordinate 359,178,651, forward strand.
ATACAATTTGGAATTAACCATGCAAGGCTGATTAGTAGTCACCATAAAACTGATTAATAAACACTAAATGTTCTTTGAAGATTGTGGAAGATTAAAATTTATGAGATCTGCAAGAAGTGAAAAATAAGGATATAATGTTAGGGACACCTACATATGTGTCTGTAGCATCTATTCTTCTGAGTCGAATTTACTCTTCTGTGGAAATTGTCTTATTTGACAATTGACAATTCTTTCTTATCCAATTCTCCAGTAGTGAGATTCTTAGGAAAAGTATCTGATTACCGAGTGTTGATACCCGACTGGATGTATTGACGTTCTTATCATTTCTTATGATTTGATTTCATTTGAATGACCTGGGTAACGATCCGAGGAGCTTTCGAATGCGTACTCAAATTATGAAAACATGGGATATATTCATATTCGTTAAATATTTTCGTCTATATCTGATTTGAAATTCTATCGCGTAAATCATGCGTTAACCTTACTCTTTTAAGGTTAGTTATATCTCCTGATATCCTTGAATTTGTGAAGGATTATGAGTTATTATTAGTCTTTTGAGAAATTCACATCTTATCGACGACAATGAAACTGGAAAGTTAATAGTGCCAGTAGAATGGATTGATTGATTATGACATGACGACATTGTCTTAATTGATGGGAACTCGAGTAGAATTCCCCTAAGTGATAAGATGTTGATTATCAAAAGTGATCTAAATAATTCTTGATGGATGACCATATCCTGTATTTAGACTTTAAATTATACCGTGAATGGTTGTGAATTAGTCATAGATATTATAATCTAGAAAGAACCTAATATGAATTTATTAAAAGATGTTTCTGTTATCTGAAATTTTAGAAGGTATTTTTTGGTAAATTACCTAGACGTTTGCCATTAAGGCAAGTTGAAATTGGTATTGATTATACTTCCGGTGCTGCACCTGTGGCTTGTGCACTGTACGTCAGCACCACCTGAATTAAAGGAATTACCGTACAACTGAGAGAGTTGTCGGAGAAAGATTATATTCTACCAAGCTCGTCATCATGAAGAGCTATGGTATTATCATGCCTTATATTTATAGATTACTGTGAACTGAGTAAATTGACAATCGAAAACGATATCCATAACTCGAAATGGAAGATTTGTTCGATCATTTACAAGGTTCTAGCATATGTTTTAAAGATTTGATCCATGGCATGGTTATCATCAACTTCGCGTCCGTGAAAAAGATTATCTATTCCAATCATTACATCAAGAACTTGTAATGAACATTATGATTTTCATGTGATGTCGCTTGGATTGACCAATGCACATGTAGTATTCATAAATTTGGCGAATCACGTGTGTAGGTTGTAATTTGATAAATTCATGCTTGTGATCATTAAGGACCACTTGTTTGTTTATAAGAATAAGAATGAGTTAATAATTATTTATAGATTGCCCTGAATTGACCGAACAATGAAAACTTGTACCTTAAATATTTAACATACGATTAAAGACTTAATCCTTTACATTATTTGACCGTGTGATTAATAAGATAATGGAATCTATATTGATTCTTCAAAAATTTAGAACCCTTTTAAGACTTTGGATTTTACCAAAAAGAAATGGAAATATGTTTTGACAGATATTTTATCAAAGAAATTTTTAAGGGATTATTTCCTTATACACAAATCATTTAACTAAACTCCTGTTTAGGGTAAATGTTTGTGTATACTTCTAGACAACCTAAGAAGAATTGAGGAAACTATATAACTTATTACTTGAAATTTGAAACGACAATTTTTGCTTTTCAACTAAGAAAATTTTGACCAAAGTATAAACAAAGATTTTTCGAACATTTACAGATCTTACTAATTATTTTCATTATTTTCGATAAATCAACAAAAATCTCGTTAATTAAATTCAAATTTATTTTGAACATTTTTATATAATTGGTCGAACTAATAAATTTAAAATTTTTACGTTTACGTTTCATAAAAATTGAATATTTATTTTTTAGTTACTTGTAATATGTATCGACGCTTTAAACGTCAGATTGAGCAAAACTGATAAAAATGATAGTTGAGACGAAACTAAAACTTAGAAAATATGAAGAAAGAATATCTGAGTGAATTGTGGACATGATAATTATATCATCAGGAGAGGTGAATTTAGATATCGACGCATTATGTAAAAAGTATAAAGAACCAATTAGGATGTGTTCCTTAGTAATGATGATACAAAATAAGTTGCCGAACAATTTAAAAATAGCTGATGTTTGCAAAAAGAGATAAGATAGATAATAAAAAGGGATTCGCGGCTAATGTGAACCATCAGAATTGAGAAGCTGATGGCGTTGAATGTATAAAAGGTCGTTTGTGGTTGCATAAATATGGAGATTTAGAAATGTAGTCATATTGAAATCTTGTAAGTATAAGTATTTTATTCCTGTCATTTCTAATTTAATATATCTTTATCTGAAGAAGTTGTACTAATGGCAAATTATGAAGGCAGACATTGCCTAATACATTAGTAAAAATCTAGCTATTGCAAAGGTCATCATCTGAATTTGATTCGATTTGGGTCATCGTCGACAGACTAACCAAATCTGCTAATATCATTCCTGTTAATGATAGATTCTCGATGAAGAAATTGACTATTTTATATTTAAAGGAGTTGTGTAAACATGGTATGCCTGTATCGATCATCTCTATCAAGATCCTCGCTTCGCATCGAATTTCTAAAGATTTGCTCAGGAGTCATTGAGGACGAATCTTGAAGAGAGTACTGTTTACCACCCCAAATAGAAGGGACGAGGTAAAGTAATGATACAAAACACTATAAGTCTTGTTTTATGCTTGAATGATTGACCTTTGGCAATAAACCGTATAATCGTTTTCCTTTAGAGAGATTATCATTGATAATTATCGTATTAGGATCGAGATCGAATCTTGTTATGATCTAATTATTAGAGCATCTGTAAGCAGGAGTTGGGATGAAGACACCCGACATACACCCATTGTGAGTTGGACATGTCTTTTAGGTTTAAGGTTTCCTATGATGGCGAACCTAACCTTACAAAATACTCGACCCGCGAGACCTGAAATGATTGTTGAAATTAGGATCTGATTATTGACTGCCGGTAGTGGGCAGGAGGTTATGTGAATATGAAATATAGATCTTGAAGTGCCAGATGGGTAGAGAAGTTATGCCAAAAATTTTAACCATGGAAAAATGAATTGATAATCTGGAAGATCATGGGATATAAGTCTCAGTTGTATGGGACCATAGAGATGATGTAAAAGATGGTATGAAAGGCATATAAGCTGGATCTACCCTAGGACTTCAAGGGCTGCGTGAATTATGTTTCGTATATCGAACTTGATAAAATGTCTATCAAATGAAAATCTGATTGTTTCTTAGTAATGTTTAGATCGGCGAAAAGTTGCATTCATCAAAAACCCGTGAACATCATGGATAGAGAAAGTAAGTCAACATTAAGCCTGATCTTATTCCCGTAGTTATGTTTGATGAAACTCGTGTATTGTAATGAATTACACTTGTGATAAAAGATCGAATGTGGAGGAAATACCCACATGGTTTTAACTCTATAAGAAGCGAATAGTAAGATGATCTTTGAGGACAAAGATCCTGTTTAGGGGTAAATGCTGTGACAATCCGTCAATTTATGGTTGATATTTTATTCTCAAGTATTATTTAAAAACATTATTTTTAATGTTATATTATGAACTCACTTATTTTTGGGAAGAAATTTGGATTTACGTCTTGAAGTAGCATCGACTACGTCTAAACCGGAGGATTCAACGTTACGTGCTTACGTTTACATACACCGTTTTGGTGACAGTCCGACATTTCAGAAAATAAATTTGTCCGTGAATATTATTTTGAGATTTTAAATTTGTGTTGGTTCATAAACTCACAAACTTACGAGAAGAGATTAGTACTTACGATTTTAATTTAACGTCCTTTACGAATAAATCGGAAACCTTAGGATTACGTATTTACGTTTCCGAACTCTGTTTTTGATGAGACAATTTTTATTAGATTCGTTTTGTGCCGTTGATTCATAATTTATAAAAACATTTTTCGTAAAACGACCCGAGGGCACGCAAATCGAGGAAACTAGAATCGAGGAATACCCGTAAATTAGTGGGATGAGACAAGATAAATCTTGCCCCACCACACTAGCATGGAACGGCCAACTTGGACACCACATCAAAGATGTGGCACCCTTGTAACAACAATGCTTACACTTGTAAGCTAAGCTTACAAGTTAAGCCAACTTTCCCACTAAACAAACAAAACCATCTATCCTAAACCACTTCCTATTTTCATACAGGCAAATTAACTCAAAATCTCTCTCTCTCACCCATCTATGCCGTCCCACCATCATCACCATACACACCATTTTGATCAAATTTAACCATAAACCTTATGTTATTTCTACATATGATGATGCCCTTTTGAAGATATGAAGATTGGTGGTGATTATAACATCCAAGGAGGATTTTCTATAGAGTATTGGGGCTGATTTTCCACAAGCAGTTCTTGAAGAATGGTGGTCTTGAAGATGGTCTTGGTTTATCACAAGTTTCTCCATCAAAATCCATGTCTTGATCATAACCTACATCATCATGGTGGTATAAAGATTGTTCTCCCCATCCTTTTGTTAATTTTGATTATGTAATCATGTATTTTCTTCTTAATTTATATATTTATGATGATATATGATGATAAAAATATTGTGTGGGGATTTGGTGTTGATAATCATGGGTAAAAAGATGAAAAACTATATGTAAAAAGGTTAAAATCATGCTTAAAATGATGGCTGTATAAAACAGTAAAGAACCATGGGATGAACTGATAAAAATGGCATAGATTAATGCATATACAGTAAGTAATATGTCTTGTACACATGTGAGAGTTGGCCATGCAATGGAATCATTATAATGAGTGAGATATGATCAAAACAAGTTTAGAGTACCAATCTGGATAGTCAGTTTTGGACGGACTGTTAGGGATATTTAGAGTTGGATTGAGCAGTAGCTAAAACTAAGTTAATTTTAGAAAATCTCATGTAGTTTATGGTGTCCAAAAATGAGTTTCCATCTCCTTGTAGAACTCAAGATATGGTAAAAATGGTGAAAGTGAAAGTAAAAATCAGATTTTGGGAAATTAAAGTATAATAGTATTGTATAAGCACTCAAATAAAAATAGTATAAAATGTGAATTAAAACCCACTAACTTATATAATATATTTATATACATATGTATAAGGATAAATAAATGGACATTTTATAAAAATGGTAGTTTGATAAGTTTTATAAGTTATAAAACTATAAACATGATTTTTACGACTTTTTCGGCTATTACCGTAAAATTAACGTTTTTGTTAAATAAAACTTAGAAGGTTGGACCCGTCTAATGTAAACATTTATAAACTCATATACTGATATATAAACATATATAAAAAGTAAAAACCGATTAAATCCGAACTATAAAACATACGGACATTAACGGGCTAAGTTAACGTTATTGGACTAATAATACAACAAAATGGACTAAAACACTTATAAAAAGTACTTATCGGGCTTAACCCATTTCGGCCCAACATGTAAAGTGTAAATACTGATAATACAAGTATAAAATGGATTAATACAAGTTAATGAACTTATAATAGGCTTATTGAACCTAAAACATGTAAATAGGTAAAACTAGTATAAAAGTTATCAACACATAACACTAAAATGAGTAAATGAGAATATGTAAACCCACTTGATCATCATATATATAAAATCATCATATGGTTACATAATGTTTATTTTGATAAAGTCATTGGACAAAAGTCAAACACGAGTATTATTTGTCTAGGTTTCCGTGATTGAAGCACGTACCGTACATCCGAATTGCCGATAACCCGCTTTCCCACATCCACGTGAGTTCATAGCCTCGCACTCTATTAAATGTTTTTATGAAATGTTTTATAAACCCGCGAGGGAGATAACATGTTAGTTTTTATAAAATAAGACACTAGTTGTCCCGATTGTCTGTTTATTGATTTGGACCCGAATGATTGTATGACCCGATGAATGATTAAATGACCCGATAGATGAAATGAAAAGGATTATTAAAGTTAGGTTATGTCACTAAAAAGTCCCATTAGCATGAATTGTGAACTACCGGGATTTGGTAGACGCTTATGCATATAATAGTACTATTTGGGGACGATCACCCCAGTTCGCGCCTTGACGGTTGATTCCCGTCGTGCCACATGGATTGGTAAGCGAATTTATGTATGAGAAGATTACACAAGCGTGATTATTGTGATGATACGCTAATTTAGATGGGAAAATTGAGTTTTGGGCTAGCTACCCGTTGTTTGGTTTAGTAAGGTAACAATGTCATGCGGCTTGTAATAATCCAATTAACGAAATACTGCTTTAAGCATTAAATTACGATATATTGCCTGACTAGCAATACGGGGTCTTACTATTGATATTATGTTCGTGTTTTGGTTTTCATAACCATATTCATATAATGGTTTTTATTTCTATACAACCTTATAAAACGTATTGTATGATATTTTTACGACATTAGTTCGTATAATGGTTTTGAAGGAGAAAGCCTATATTATGATTTTGATAAAGATTTGTATAAAATGACTTTGTCTATTTTATGGCCTATTACAAAGACTTGTACTAAATGATTTTCGGTAATAATTTTATACCGATGTTATATTGATGGAATTTATTAAACTCTATGAATTCACTCGGCGTTATCGCTGACCTTTTCTTTTAACATGTTTTATCTCAGGTACTTGAAGGTAATTCTCGGGAAGACAACAAGAATTCATGGCCCGCACCTAAATAATAATTTCCATTCAAATTCTTTGTAAAACTTGTATGAAATATTATGACTTGGGACCTATGTAATTTTGATAATTATGAATGGAAATGCTTTATTATTAAACGACGCGATTTTTATGCGTTGTCTATGATGTGAGTAATGTGCTATCCCGTAACACCAACGAGTCTTCCGCTGTATTGAGTAGTATAAATTTGGGGGTGTTACAAACAACCTATAAATCATATGACAGACCATATGATAACTATAACCAATCGACATAACCTATTACATTAAATAGGAACAAACAAATCAAGTAAGTAAAGATTCCGGTAAACGTAAAAGCTTCAAAAGATGAACCTAATCCCTTGAGTTCTTATAACAACACGTCATAATCTTTAACCGGACCGTAGCAATAATGCACTCACTAAGTTGAGCAATCGTCCTCTTCACCAACTGGAAAAGCCTCCATTTGTGTTCTTGCCAAACAAAGTACACTCCAGGAGCTAAAATCAACTTAGAAAGAATACTCTTTGTAGTTCTACGACCAGCCCACGGTTGCATGAAGGTCAGGATATGCGCAAACACTGGACTATTACAATTTAAATCCGCCACCACCCGAACTTTCTCCTATACCTGTTTAGAAAAAGAGCACTCAAAAAATAAGTGCTCGTGAGAGTCTGACTGGCCCTCATAAAGCGGACATACACTAAGAACTGAGCTCGACACATCCACGGATAGATTTTATCCTAAGTCTTCGGTTTCTGTTTAACAACCAACCATAGATTAAACGCATGCCTCGAGAAACAACCAGAAAACCATACAAGATCATGCCATGTAACCTAATATTCTAAGGTCGTAAAGACGTCCAAACAGCAGCCACTGAAAATGATTTCAATACATTCCCGTCCATCCTCCATAAAAAAATTACATTGAACTCTATCCTGAATAGTTAGAATGCTGATATTATCAAGAAATGGATACTTACTTCGAAGCTCATGAGGCCATACCCACTGTCCGTCTCGAACCACATCCCTAATCTTGGTATTGAACGAAAGTCCAGCTCTGTAGATGTCTCCAAACGTTATCAACCCCGAAAGCGGACCAAGAGAGCACCAAACATCCGACCAAACCGAGACTTGAGCTCCATCCCCGATCTTGTACCATAAAAACTCCCTAATCAAAGATCGTAACTGAAGAATTTTCCTCCCACCCCAAGTCATGTTACCACGGGCTGGCATCTCCCAAAAGTTTCTACCCTTCAACTTATACTCATGTATCCACTTAACCTATAAGGATTCCTTCAAAGTTAACAACTTCCAAATATAGGATATCATAAGTGCCTTGTTGAAAATATCAAGACACCAGATACCGAGACCACCCTCATCTTTGGGAAGACAAACAACCTCCCACGCCACCTTTGCTTTTCCCTTCTTCATACAGCCCTAACACCATAAGAAACCTCGCATAATCTGTTCAATATCAAGCAACACCCGAGAGGGAAGAACAAAAACAGACGCCCAGAAAACATGCATGGAACCGATAACAGATTGCACAAGTTGCAATCTACCAGTCGCCGATAAAGCCTTATTTTTCTAATCATGCACCCGAGATTGGACCCTATCAATAAGTTCCCGGCAATCACGAATGATAAGCCTCGACGAGACCAGCAGAACCCCAAGGTATTTAACCGGAAGATGCCCCTCCTCAAATGGTAGAACCTGTAAAATAGCAAGCTTTACATGGTTAAGGGCGTTTCGAAAATACGCCGTATTCTTAGTAAGAGTAAGGCCCGAAGCATTCTTAAACTCATCCCAGCGCCCCTTAATAACCATTGCCGAAGAAACATCCGCATGAGAAAATAAAAATAGGCCATCCGCAAAACACAAATTAATCACTTCCATTCTCGAACAATATCTATCAAAAGTAAACGAATCCCCTTCCTGAACCCGTCTCTTTAGCATGAGAGTGAGAACATCCATAATAAGCATAAACAAATAAGGAGATAATGGGTCTCCTTGGTGAAGACCCCTTTTACCGTTAAAATAGCCATGCAAAGATCCATTAATACTGATCGAGAAAGATGCGGTAGTAACACATTCCATAATCCATGCTACTATACGATTATGAAACCCAAATCCCATGAGAATTTCATGCAAAAGTCCCAATCCATCATATCATACGCCTTCTGAATATCCACCTTAAAAGCACAACGAGGACTCCTAGGATCTAGGTGATAATTATGCATCAACTCTTGTGTTAACATGATAGTATCTGCTATATGTCGTCCGGGAACAAAAGCTGACTGATTAAGAGTCACAAGGTACTTCAAGCTGTTCTTAATACGACTAGCAATAATCTTTGTAATGCATTTGAATAATACATCACAACACGAAATAGGCCGATAATCATTCACCCGACTAGGAGCATTCACTTTAGGTATAAGAGTTATAATAGTGTGATTAAGTTCCTTGAGCAGCTTACCACTAGAAAATAACTCACACACCGCATTAGAAACATCATTACCAACAATGTCCCACGATTCCTTGAAAAATGCAGTGGTATACCCATCCGGCCTAGGAGATTTGTCCTTGCCCATATCAAACATTGCCTGCTTAACCTCCTGCATAGTAACCTCCCTAATCATATCTATAGCCACGTCATCACTCAATCGTGTATGGAACAAGTCATGAGCATTAAAACCCATCGTATCACCAACAAGCCTTAGAAAAGACATGTAATGTTCCACAAAAGCCGTAGGCACTTGATCAGTCTCAAAAATAGTCCTATCAACTTTAGTCACCACATCAATCCGGCTTCTACTGATACGACTCTTAACGAATTTATGAAAGTACGCAAAATTAGTATCCCCCTCTTTCAACCAAGTAATCTTGGCTTTCTTCTTTAAGAACCGCTCATCAAATAACACCACCTCATTTAAAGCACCAACAACTGTAGCCTCCTGTTCACGCAAGTAACCATTATTAGGGTCTTAATCTAGATCAGTTTGGATTTTATCTAGCTCAAACCGCAGCCGCATGACATTAGCATGAATATTTCCCTTCTATATTAGCAATTTTCGAAGTTGTTTCTTAAAATGCTTAAGTCTTTGAGTAACCTTAAACATAGAAAAACCACTCACGTGATGAGACAATCCCTTATTTACAATCTCCTTAAACCGATCATGCTGAGTCAAAATATTAAAGAACTTGAAAGGCCTAGCTTTAGGTTTAGTAAGCGTAGGGATGGTAAGAACATACAGGGAGTAATCCGAAATACGTTATGGTTTAAATATCGCAAGAGCACCCACAAAAGACGATCCAAACTCCAAATTAACCAAAACACGATCAATCTTTCGAAGCAGATCATCCTTACCCTTAGGCTTCTGATTCAATGTAAAGTGTAATCTCGTATGTTAAACATCAGACCCCTCAATATTCTCCACACGATCCCTAAACTCTCGCATAGCAATATCCACCACCGAAGATCTAACCGAAGAGTCATCAAGCTGCAACGTAGCATTAAAGTCCCCTAACAGACAACAAGGTCTATCACGAACATAATACTTATGAATATAATGACTATCCAAAGCCGACGCCTTTGAGTATACCTATTATGAGCATACACAAAAGAACAAAAAATCTCCTTTCTTTCCAGTTTAAGCCAAATCCTCGTGTGAATAGATTGGTCGTTCTAATTAATCACAACCACATCAACATCATTATGATTCCACCCAAGGATTATCTGAGAACCCTTAGAACATAAGCTACCATTAGAAGTCTAATCCCAATGTCTAAATACTCGACCGCACAAAGACACAAGATTGGAATCAACAACATGTGATTCTAAAATAGCACAAACCAATAAAGAATTCTCAGAAATCACATGCTGAACCGCACTTTGTTTTGGGGAGAAGTTCAAGCCCCTAATATTCCATGATGCAATATTAATCATGAGGAACCTCCTTAGCAGGAGTGCTTGCCCCTGTAGGTATTGTAGTACAGGTATTCGTAGCATTAGGTCCCTCAATGACCATTTCCTCATCCACATCAGTATCACTTAAATTCACAGCATATGCCTTTGAACCATCTTCCCAATCTGTCTCCCCCTTATTATCTAATGGAGCAAACTTATTATTAATAGCCACTCCTGATACAACCAAAAATTCTTAGCATAATACGTTAGTAAGTGTTTAACGTGTGTAAGAGTTAAAGCAGAGTATCAAAAACCATCTGGAATGCTGATACAACCAGAAATTCCGATACGGAATTGGGAAAGAATAACGATGGATTTCATAACTAATTTACCTAAGACATCAAATGGACATGACACCATCTGGATTATTGTCGATCGTCTTACTAAATCTGTGCAATTCGTTCCTATTAAAGAAACCGATAGTGTGGAAACTCTTACGAGATTGTACATTAAGGAAATAATCTCTCAACATGGAGTACTTGTATCTATGATCTCAGATCATGACAGTCGCTTTACATCTATGTTTGGAGGTCGATGCAGAATGCCTTAGGAACGCAATTCAACATGAGTACGACATATCATCCTTAAAAGATAGACAAAGTGAAAGAACAATCCTGACTCTCAAAGATATGCTTAGAGCTTGCGTAATAGATTTCAGAAAAGGATGGGAGAAATATCTACCTCTAGTAGAATTCTCTTATAACAATAGTTATCATGCTAGTATCAAAGCAGCGCCTTTGGAGAAACTTTATGGAAGAAAGTGTCGATCGCCTGTTTGCTGGGTTGAAATTGGAGATGTTCAACTAACAAGACCATAGATAATACATGAGACTAGTGAAAATATTATTCAAATATGACAGCGATTACAAGCTGCACAAGACCGACAAAGGAGTTACGCTAATACTAGACGGAAACCTTTGTAATTTCAAGTTGGAGATCGCGTTATGTTAAAAGTATCACCTCATCAAGGAGTTATCCGATTCGGAAAGAAAAGGAAACTGAATCCAAGGTATACTAGACCATTCAAAATTATTAAAAGAATTGGCCCTGTGGCATATAAACTAGAGCTTCTCGATGGGCTTAGTAATGTTCACAATACCTTTCACGTCTCAAATTTAAATAAATGCTTATCTGATGAATCTCTCATCATACCGATGAAAGAACTTCAATTAAATGATAAGCTAAATTTTGTGGAAGAGCCTGTGGAAATCATGAATAAAGAGATCAAGCAATTAAAGCAAAGACGTATCCCAATAGTTAAAGTACGATGGAACTCGAAAAGAGGACCTAATTATACTTGGGAACGTAAAGATATAATCCGTGCAAAATATCTGCATCTTTTTCTACCCAAAATCCTACGACTAGCTAAATCTCGGGACGAGATTTAATATAAGGGGTGTAGACTATAAGATCCAGTAGTTTTTTCTAATGTAATATCAATGTATGTGCATTTCACATTTTGATAAATGTATATAGAGGTGAATCCACTAAGAAGTTTTTGCTTTTGCTATGATATATGATTGATTTATGAAATATGGGTTCTCACAATATCAATTGCCACTTCAACATATGTCTATATGTTGTAAACAACATGTATATATCAAGTCTGAGTTCTAAAAGTAATCATATGGATATATTATGAATAAGAACATTTCAAATATCACAAAGATTCCCTAAAATCATCAAAGAGCCTTAGAAACCCAAGAAATCCCTTATAAACTAAAGTTTTAAGTAATATAGGTACGCAATATCTATATATGAATATCAAAGAAAAATATACAAGTTATAATCTATCATTTAGAAGTAGTATTTTACCCGAGAATACTAAGTGAAAATCATTTAAAGCTAAGTACAAGTATTTAGACCTAGTAACCAAAATTAGCACCTAAAATCCATTTCACAATGAATTAGAGTCTAATCTTTTGCAACCAATTAAAAAAATCAACTAAGTATCATATTAAGATCATACATTAATCTCAAGTTCAGTTACAAACTACAAAAGAACAATGTACAATATATTTAAGCATAGAACTAAAATTTGACCTAATTACACCTAGGATATGATTACCCTATAGAAATCACTAAACTAAGTATGTTTAATCGTTAAAATCCTTATACATGATATATATGACCTATAAGAAGCTTACACGAGGAAATAAACAATAATTACCCAAAGTACAAAGTCATTAGGCTTAAGGACCTAAAAATCTCTATATTACCCATTTCACTTAGAATCAACCCATAGTCTTTTAAGACAAGTCTATCAACACTCATAGCATTAAATTTAGTCTATAACATTATATTACGACAAGGTACAACCACCCTAATGCACAAGGTACTACATTTCAATGCATGGCTTATAAATTAGTTCAAAATAGGTATTTTCACACATTAGACATTTTTACTTAGAATAACCAATCAAACCAAGTGAAGAAACTCATTGGATACTTAAAGAACAATTTATAAGATATAAATTGAGTTTAAATCTGTAGATGAAGGAAGAATAATGAATTTACCAATGATTGAACCCTAGATCATTATAAACCCTAATCCGGCTTGGTTTTTTTCCCAATCTCACTTCAAACCAATGTTAAACTTCAAACCAAGGACGTAAACCTTCTAATTACAATGAGAAAACCCTAATTACACCCTAATCCATCACTAATCACATTCCTAAGTCCCTAATTATCCTAATTACAAAGTTACAAGTAATAAGCCCTAGAAAATCAATCCGCATAGGTTTTTCCCTCCAGAAATGTATTTAAACTTCTTCCCTCCCATTTTGAAACTTACGATCAGATCATATAAATATTTTGAGATATTTTCTAGTAGGTGAATCATCTACTTGTGTACAAAAACCCTTTGATCTCATGTATTGTTGTCGTGAACCATTTCTAGCCATAAACCAAGGATAACTTCAACTATAGATTGTATGAATCATTATTAGACTTCATGAATCACTATTCTAAGTCTCTAACACGTTTCTAAGCTAGACCTAAGAATCCTAGACCTAAATGACTATAAATAGTGGCGAAATGGCCTTAAATCGCTTCATCCCTAACTTGTTTTTACCTCAATACCCATAAATTCTGAGATTTCACCTCTAAAAAAGTTATAAGTATGCCTTGAGACCAGAAAGAAGGTATAAGAAGTAGCCATTGAAGTTCTTGAAGCTTTAGAGGCAAAATAAGTTCATAAGGAGCCCTAAAAGTAACTTTGGAGACAACTAGGTAATCACTATCTTAAATAAGTTTTAATCTTGTTATAATAATCTTGTTAGACTTGTTATAACTTTAATAATATGTTAATATAATAATTGTATTAATAAATAAGCATGTTTGATTTTCCTAATCAAGCTTTAATCTAAAACCCTAGTTTTGTAATTTACATGAACTAATAAGTTAAAATCAATTTAAAGGCTATAGATTTGAAAAACTAATTTTATAATGATTAGAAATGTGTTTATGAACTTTGTTTTAAGTTCCTAGATCATTTTCTAAAAGTTTTCACTTGTTATGTAATTTTAGACAAGTATAAGGACTAAAATTGTCATTTTTGAAACTTATAAACTTGAGGGGTTAAAAGTGTTAGTTTATCAAAGTTAAAACTATAAGAACTGATTTTGAAAATTTTGAAACCCTAAGGCTAATATTTGAAGGATGAAAATGTAAATATTGAAACAATATACTTTAAGGGTTAAAAGTGTAAATATATCAAAATTATAACTTTCTGGGCTAAAAATGTAAATATTCAAAAATTACAAACTTTAGGGATCATCTTGTCATTTATGAAACTATATGGATGGAAATTATATAATGAAACCTATTTTCTAAAGTTATATAACTAGAGGGACTATTTTTGCCAATTTTGAAACTAGTGGATATGAAATGTAAATATGAAATAAAATATTAATCTTTGAAGAAGTTTTTAAAATATATAATGTATCAAGTTATTAGGGAGCTTTGTACAAAGATGTTCCATCTCGATATTACGTCTTGACTGAGTGGTTGGGTTTACGATTTAAAGTGCACTCGTTCCTCAAACGTTTATAGAATGACTTCTAAGTATAATAGCCCGAACAATGATGCTATAATTCCAAAATATATAATTCAAATAAAATATCTCTATTATTTAAAAGAGATTGAACTTAAAGATTACAACTTCATATACATACATATTTGTGTGTCAACCCAGATCTGTGAGACGAGTTGTGAAATTCAGATTGATAACATCAAAGTAATCAAGATTCTATAAGGATAAGGTGAGTTCATAGCCTCACTTTTGAAAGATTTGAAATGAATTGAAAACCCGTGAGGGGGATATATGCTAAAAATGGAATACAAGTATTTTTGTATGCTGTCTGATATGATTATTGACACTACGTTTACTTGTTGCCATTAAGACCGTTTTAATCGTGGACCGCTGATCATTTCTATTAAATGATTGCTAATATTGTGAATGGTACTATTTAAAGACTCACATCCTCTATCTGGGTAAATCGCAATATATAAAGCTAAGGGTTCCAACCTAGGCTAAACGGATACACTATATTTTGCTTAACTCAGGATAGTCCAACAAACTTCCTGCATAATGGCAGTTTCTTGGATTTTCTAATAATGTCTAGTTGTGGGATCATGAGCTAGTTCAATAAGAAATGATAATGATGATTTTAAAATGATGGATGTATAATAACGTAGCTCTACTGTCATGCTTGTATTAAAATGATGTTTAAACATATGAATTCTCTCAACCATCATGTTGATTTTTAAGCATATGTCTCAGGTGAATGAAGACTGATGGGCTGAGGATGATGGTGTCTTTAAAAAGTTATCATTCTAATAAATAAAACTAGATTTTGGGAACTTGTGATGTATAGTTGTTTTGTTTAAAACTCTGATAAATAAATGAATGTTAACGTGAAGTTTTAATAAAATGTCTCTTTGAGCATTTTTCTATTGTTGTGACTATGATACCTTGAAATTAATACCCTAGATTAGCTTCCGCTGTTATATAGTAAAAATAGGGGTGTTACATAAAACACCCACACCGTCTCTCTATTTCTCTCTCTATCCCTGATCTAGTCTTTCTCTCTACAATTGATGCATCGAAGCTTATAATCACAAATCTCTCACGAAGCATCATCATGAATCCATCACAAATCGATTAATTATATTAATTAATCAACACGAATCCATGATCAGGAACCAATCCATCATCAGGTTTGTATGAAATCTATTTTTACCTTTTGCTTATTTGATTTGAATAAGCTTATTAATTTATCATCATTTTGATTATTAGATTTTAATTAGCATATTTTGAATGAATTATTTTGATTGATTGTTCTTACTTATCAACTAATTTCTTAGGTAATTTATGTTAATAAGCTTATTTGTTTGAATAAGATTTTGAATTAGATGAGAGTTATGAATAAGCTTGTTAATTGGAAGATTCGAATTTATTTTGATGAATTATAAGATAGCTTATTAGCTTATTTTAACGAATTATCATATTATTTTAATAAGAGAGTTATAAATAAGCTTATGACCATGTTAATAAGATGTATTATTATGAATTTATATGTTGCTGATGTAAGTTGACATAAGCATAATCTATCATATTTGATACCTTATTTATCATATATGATAGATATATGATATATGATATATGATATATGATATATGATATATGATATATGATATATGATATATGATATATGATATATGATATATGATATATGATATATGATATATGATATATGATATATGATATATGATATATGATATATGATATATGATATATGATATATGATATATGATTTATGATATATGATATATGATATATGATATATGATATATGATATATGATATATGATATATGATATATGATATATGATATATGATATATGATATATGATATATGATATATGATATATGATATATGATATATGATATATGATACATAGGGTATCAAATATGATGTTTCTAAAAAAAACAAAAAAAATTAGACTTTGTGACTAATTTACAAAAAGTACCTTAAGCTATTCAAACATGCCTTCTATCATATATAATACTGTAGATATTATATTGTACATGGATTGGGCATAAAACTCAAAAGTGACTATGGATGGCTATGGTAAGTGGCATGTGGCTTAGAGTTGAGAATCAAATATGTTTGGCAAGGCTCAATATCGTAATTAAAAATGCGTGTTGCTTATTATCAGGTTTTATATATGCGATTTATGAATAAGCTTATGTTACTGTGAGGAATTTTAAATAAGTTGTTGATGTAAGTTAAATTAAGCTTGGTGGATCATATTTGATACCTTATTTATCATCTATGTGTGTGTGTGTGTGTGTGATATATGATAGGCATATATGATACATGAGGTATCAAATATGATGTTTCTGACAAACCACAAGAATAAATCAGACTTTTTTTGGTAAAAGGACTCACCCCGGTAAAATATATTACACCAAAAAGCTTTTAAGTACAATGGGATATGGATAATGTACCACATTAACCTCAAGACTAAGCTTGAACAACCACTAGATCATATGACATGCCATATGATACCTAGACAACATAAACATACCTAATAACTCCAATAGGAAAAAAACCACCTAATGGCACATAAACAAAAGAACAAATACGTAAATATCTGAACATAAACTCCGGTAATCTCCATTGATGAGCAAACCACAACCAATCAATAGCCTTCTTAAATGAGAATTGAAGCAAGGATGCAATCAACTAATTGTTGGTGCGTCCTCTTCTTTGCCTTGAATATCAATAGTACTCTTTAAAGATTTCCGTTTCGCAAACTGCTTTATGTAGCCCATAATAAGTGCAAAAACTGTAGCCCCAACCTGCACATCATCAAGTAAACGAACCCGATGTAAAGTAGCTTGAGAAAAGGAACACTAAAATAAAAGATTTTCATGTGAGTCCGGTTGCATATCACATAGAGGACACATGGTAGATACCGCAGCTGTAAAATCCCAAGCATTAATGCGGTCTTGAGTCTTTAGCCGTTGTTTGACAATCAACCAAAGATTGAACGCATGTCGGGGAATAAAATTAGCATGCCAAACATCATGAACCCAGTCCACTTTTTGCGTGCGGGGTCTAAGAGAAGACCAAACCCCTGTGACCGAGAATCGAGTAAGAGTACCTGCTTCCTCTCTCAAGACCAAAGTCTTGATGACCCTCTTGGATAACTGGAACCGTGAGCCCAGCAAGAAACACATACTTCTCTTGTAAGAACGTTGGCCAAACCCACTGCCTGTTATGAATTACATCCTTAACGATAGAAGAGAGAGTAAAACCTGATATGTGGATGTCCAGAGACATGATAACATTAGAAAGAGGGCTACGAGTACACCACATATCATACCACACTGATGTACCAGACCCATTACCTATATTATGCCATATAAACTCCCGAACAATAGGTTTCAACTAGAAAATCTTCCTCCATCCCCATGATAAACTGCCACGAATAGGAATTTCCTAGAAATTGCGGCCACGCGGTTTATATTCATGAATCCACCTTACCCAAAGCGACTCTTTAAGTAAAAGAAGCTTCCATATATGAGATACCATAAGAGCCTTGTTAAATATGTCAAGCCTGCGGATACCAAGACCACCCCCATCTTTAGGAAGGCAAACCACTTCCCAAGACACTTTCGCTTTCCCTTTTTCCATATTATCTTGGCACCATAAAAAACCTCTAAATATCAAGCAAAACCCAAGAATGAAGAATAAATATAAAAGCCCAAAAAATATGCATCGACCCAATAACAGATTTAACAAGTTGTAATCTACCTGCTGCCGACAACACTTTGTTTTTCCAATCATTAACACGAGCTTTAACTCTTTCAATTAAATCCTTGCAGTCTCGAAGAATTAGACGTGATGACACAAGAGGAACACCAAGGTATTTGACCGGAAGAGATCCTTCTTCAAAAGGCAGAATTTGAAAAATAGCATGCCTGGTCTAATTAATCACATTACAAAAAATAAGCAGTACTATTTGGAAGACTTGGGGTTAAACCCGACACTTCCTTAAATTCATCTAGTGTCTCCTTAATCAAACTTGCAGATTGCACATCACCGTATGAAAGTAAGGAAAAATCATCCACAAAGCAAAGATTGATTAACTCAAGTTTGGAACAAAATCTGTGATATGTAAATGAATCCGACATACGAACCCGTCTTCTAAGCATCAAAGTAAGCATCTCCATAATAAGAGGTAATAAACAAGTAGAAAGAGGATCACCTTGGCGCAACCCCCTTTTACCTTGAAAATAAGCATGCAAAGAACCGGTAATGCTGATGGAGATTAAGGTAGTCGTCACACATTCCATAATCCAAGTAATCATACGTGGATGGAAACCAAAACCTTCCAAAACTTCACGAAGAAAATTCCAATCAACTGTGTGGTAGGCTTTATGAATATTAACCTTAAACGCACATCTAGGAGTACCACAATGTAAATGATAATTATGCATTAGTTCTTGAGTGAGAAGAATATCATCAACAATTCTTCGACCTAGAACAAACGTCGACTGATTCATGCTAACAAGAGTCTTCAAACTATCCTCGATACGGTTCGCAATAATTTTACTAATGCACTTGAATAAAACATTGCAACACGAAAGAGGACGGTAATCATTAACCATAGTAGGAGCATTCACCTTTGCAATTAGAGCAATAGGGGTATGATTGAGTTCTTTTAGGAGCTTCCTGTTAATAAAAAATTCCCGAACAGCATCAGACTTTGATTCTACACATGACTTTTTACACTTTTTGACATATTATATTGTCTGCTAAATAATTCAGTTGTTGATACAATGGTGGTTAATATGTTCTTTCCTCAATTCTATAAATGCAGACTGTGCGAACACATTTGGTAAGATAAAGTCGTCGTCATGGCCCAGGAGGAAGTCTTACAAGAGAAAATTATTTATTTGACATAATCTTGGTGATGGTACGTCTACTTTGGCATGGTATAATAAATAGTGCACTCTTAGCCCGTTGTCTGCTATAATAGCGACTCTGGATATCTTTAGAGCTGGTTTTAATAAAGATAACGAGGTTAGTAATCTACTGGTGAATGATAGAGTTAATTGGCCTGATATATGGGTGTCTAAATACCCTACTTTGAATTCTATTCGAAATACTATTCTATCTAACAGACGGAATGCCTTGGAATGGCGTGATATTAATGGTAATATAAATCCTTTTTCTACTCAGGCTGTTTGGGATGCGCTTCGGCCTCGGAATACTCCTGTCCCATGGTATTTTGTTGTTTGGTTCTCGGGTTATATTACTAGCCATGCATTCTTATTTTGGTTGATTATAAGATGACGGCTTAAGGCTCATGACAGGCTACGTGCTTGGGACCATGTGGATGTGGCAGTCAAGTGCCCCTATATGAGTTGCAACTAGATAGTCATGAACACTTATTCTTCGAATGTGGCTTTTCTAAACAGGTTTGGAATGAAGTGGAAGATCTTGCAGGGCTACCTGCATCGTTATCGTCTATTGATGCTATCTTAAATTATATTCGTCCGTTTGCTAATCTTACATCTTCGAGGAGTGTGGTAGCAAAGCTTGTGGTTGTGGCAGCTATGTATATCATATAGCAAGAACGAAACTATCACATTTTTAGGAAGGAAAAGAGACCGACAAGTCAAGTGGTTGATATTATCAAGAATAATGTTCGGCTGAAAATTATATCTTATCATTGGAAACAATCTACCAACGTTATCAATTTGTTTCAGAGATGGAATTTGGCCGATTCATTACTCATGAGAAGTTTATGGTTTCTTTGGTGTGCTTGTGTACCTTTAGGTGGTTCTTTCCTATAGGTGTACTTGTTTTTGTAGTATTGATTATATGGCCTATCAAACAATCTCGTAGTTCAAGCGATATCTTAAGGGTAATACGGTATTTCAGCTGTATTCTAGTATACTTAATGTTTTGGTTCTTTCCTATAGGTGTACTTGTTTTTGTAGTATTGATTATATGGCCTATCAAACAATCTCGTAGTTCAAGCGATATCTTGAAGATGAAGAATAGTAGTTCCAATAGTAACAATGTTTTGTGTAGAAACTAGAAGGGGGGGGGGGGGGGGGGGTGGATAGTTTCTTAAAATTTACTTGTTAAAAGATTGTTTTTAAAAATCCTTTTCAAAAACTTTGGCTTGAGTATTTATGTAAAACCTTCTTATATAGAATATGAACAAGGTATAGTGCAACTAAATTAATAACCACAAGTATAAAGAATAATTAATGTAAAGAGATAAGGGAAGGAAAGATCAAACCAAACACCAAGGGATTATAGTGGTTCGGAAACGAAGCTCACTCCTCGTTCCTACTCCAGTCCTCGAGTACTCCTCACTCGAGAGTTCACTAATCAACAAGCTCCTTAAGGTAGAGAAACCGTACATAATGTCGCTTATCTAATTTCCGACTCTAAGCTAAAAGTCGAGCTCTAATCTTAGCTAGGACCAATCTACACCAGTATACTTTAAGGACCAAGTATTAACCTTAATACATACAATACTTCCAAATAGACACAACTACTTGGATCTTCACAACAATGACACAACAATGAATAAATAAGTTTGGATCTTCAATGGATCTCTGAGGTAGACACAACACTTCAAGGATGTAAGTGTTCTTCTCTTTGCACTTTGAGAGGAAGAGATGAGAGGAGAAAGATTCACTTCTAAACAAGTAGTAATCAATCAAATGACCAAGGATTTGAGTGATTTAAGAAGTATGAAAGAATCTAGAAATGTATGTGCAAAAGAGGTGAAGAGAAAATCTAAGAATTGTCCACTATTTATAAGACAAACTTCCAACGGCTATATCTGCCCGTGGTTCCTTATTGCAGCACGCGGTTCCTTATCGATAAGGAACCACCATAGCCACTAAGGAACCGTCGGAGAAGACTCCACTCCTTTTTGTCTTTTAGTGGTATGGTTCAAATCTGGAGATTAAAATATCCTGAAAGGATATTCCAAACCTAGATAGAATATGCTATTTTAAAATTTTCAAATTTTCAAATTTTCAAATAATTAATTTAATAAAACATTTTCTTAAAAAGAAAGTGTAATAAAAACTTGTCACACTTAATAAAAAGTGAGTTTTAAGAAAAGATTAAATCCTTGATCACTTAATTACGATGAGTACTTGTTTGTACATACCTTAAGTGATAATGGTTGAAATGAAAAATACTTGAACTCAAGAATTCGTTTTTCGTTGTTTTCGTAAATGCTTGTTTTTACATATTGTCGTAATCAAAACAAAGCGAGACCGAAAAATGCAAGTAACGTTTTTAGGCATCATTGCATTAAAAATCCCCTCCTTTTTTGATTCCGACAATACATAAACTCAATCACCTAATAAAAACAAGAACTTTGAAGACGAGTTTATTTCATATCATTTTTTTGGTAAAAGGGAAACAACCCCGGTAAAATATATTAACAAAAAAAATCAGTTAAGTCCAAATGGAATGTGGCTGAAGTACCACATTAACCTCAAGCCAAAAGCTTGAACATCAAAGTCACATGACATACCATGCAACTAAAAACTAAATAATACAAATCCAATCACCCCAATTGGATAAAACCACCTACAAATACACGGATGAAAAATAAACATTATCATTTGAGCATAATATCATCCGAAATGTTCCACCTCTTAAATAACCGGGATCCAGTGTTCGTCTTCTTGAAGCGACATGACATAAGTCTAGCACGAAGACACGCCACATGCAATTAACAAGCTAATCAACCGACCTCTTTGACACCTTAAATAACCGGCAATTCCGCTCCTGCCACAGAAAATAAACACAAGCCGCGAGGACAAGTTTGGAGAGCATACACTTAGAAGTCTTCCTATTGCCACCGGTTCTAGGTTGGAAACAAACACATACAATGATGTATTAAAGGCTACCTCCACCAAAGCACATATAGCTCTCCAAACCTGAGAAGAAAACTTACATTCAAAAAAGAGATGATCATGGGAGTCGGGCTGAATATCACTGATGAGACGGCTTTTATACATGGTCTCATCGTTCTTTTTGGACTTAAAATGCATTAAATATCATCAAAATACCCAAATATATGCTTGTGTTTGTTGCTTGTGTAATTTAGGTACGGATATTGAGAAAATGACAAAAGATCACAAGAATCATGCAAAAACGAACACGGGAAACGAAGCCGCACGATGAACCAAGCCCTAATGAAGAATTTTCCAAAGAAAACCCTAGAAGATTTGAAGAATATTGAAGATTGGTCCTCCAAGTTTGAAGAATTGACACTTTATACCCTTGTATCTTCATAATTACAAGTTTGGTCCCTAAAGTTTGTCAAAATTACAAAAAGGACCTTTAACTTTGAAGAATTGGCAAATTTAGTCCCTCATCAAATCTAAATTGCCAATGATGGTCCTTCAAGAAAGTCAACAAACAAGTCAACACCTTGAAGAATGAAGACATTTCATTGAAAGCCCTTGAAGATTGCCAAAAATACACTTTTGATCCTTGAAACAAGATATTTAACACTTTTGTGCCAAAATTGCTAACTGCCCAAAGTTTTTAACAAAGGAAAAGGGGTTTTGAGTGTTTAAATAGCAAATGAACAAATAAGGAAGGCCATGGGCCAAACCTGTCAAACATTACAACTTCTCTCCTCCAGTCACAAAACTGACACGTCACCAAACCCACCCATAACCCACAAACCGACCCGCCACCTCTCCTCAACCCATTACCCGTAACCCACTCCTATGATTATTATTATTAGTTTAATTTTTTTTTTAACTAATCTTAATTAATCCCAACCGGGTACACACACTGTTTAACCCCCCCCCCCCCCCCCCCCCCCACTTCTTTTTCCTCCTCATAAACCCTAAACAATTCGCCAGCTCAAAGAAAATCATTAACCATCTAATCTCCTAATTAACCATGGGGTTTTTGATCTTTACCCCACAACAAACAAGCCCACATACCCAGGATAGTGACCTCTCAATCCCTTGTCCCCTCACCAGCTATCAAGTGTCACGGGTTTCATTTCACCAAAGACCAAATCAACGGGTAACATCAATTCCTTGTTCACCACAGCTCTTTGGATGGCCAAGATCATGTCTACACTTCTGGAACATCACATGGGAGCCTCACCAAGGATTCAAAATTGGCATCTTTTTAAGTATATACGCATCTTCAAAGGGGTACTTCTGGAAATCAAGCATTAGGGTTAGCACTTTTATTATTTTTTCTTTTTTTTCTAGAATCATCCGAGCTCACTATAAATGAGGACCAATCTGTGGTATCCCATTTTTTTTCCTGTCTCGGATTTTATGTAAAACCTTTTTTTTTATGAATGAAAAGTTGGCAGTTTTTTAATTGAATCCGAGTTCCAGTTTACGTTTATGTTTTTAAGATTTAAGTTGATTATTTTTTAGTTTGAGTTGTGAGTTGTTCTTGTTAAGTTATCAGTAAGTAAAAGGTTTTCGAAATTTCCAGGTTTAAGTTATTATAAGTTTCAGTTATACTGAAAACATTTGAGTGTTCAAAAAAAATATATATATATAAAAAAAAGAGGACTTATGTTTAACTTGTGCACTTACTGAATCAAGACCTTCGGTCTTGATTCTTGAATCTCACTTTTTTTTCTTAGCAGCATTCTTATCATACGGGGTGCTTCGGTTCAGTTGTTGAACCTCAACGAACCACCCCATCTCTCATTTTATTGTCCAAGTACCCCTGCCTCACCTAGTTGTTGGTAGAGGTCAGGGGAGCTTAGCCGGCCTTTGTAGGACGTAAACAAAGGCGGTTATTTTATTCTCAACCTCTCTTCATTTTATTTTGCTGATAAATGTGTGTTTGATTCCTGCTATGATTGATTGCTTTTTGAGTTTGCTGTTTTATTAGTTTGATTTTATTCCTAGTAAAGTTCTTGAATTAGGTTTAAATACTTTTTAGTATCTTCGATTTGGCATTTGTTTTGACTGTGATTCGAGTTTGATTCATGAGTTTTCAAAGTATGCTTATGGTTGAGAGTCTTGTGAAACATCTTTGCCACCTAGCAAATTAAGAACACCAAGTTAGTTGATGAGTGCAACACTGACAGCTTCACTCTAGTTCATTGATAATTTTTTTATCAAATCATTCGTTGTAGGTACTTGCGTTTAGTGGTTATGTACTATGTGCTCTAAGTTTTCATAAACTTTCACTTTCAATTATATGCCTTTGTGTGACAAATTGGTTGAGTGTTTGCTCCTCTTTAGCCTGCGTAGTTTAAGCTTTTTTTTTTGGTCTGCATTTATGCTAGCTTGAGTTCAAATCGTTGCCTGCTGAATTCGGTTAAGTCGCATCAGGATAGATCTTTGGTGTGCTTTCTGTTTCTTTTTGTTTTGAATCCATAGGTATTGAGTCTGCTTAGGTTATTGTTATTGCTTGATTCATGTGTTAATTACGGATCTGCTCAATTGTTAAGTGCTCATATCTTGCCAGCCTGTTTGTATCAAGTTGCATTGTGTCGTGTTTGCTTATTGTGTTTTCTGCTTACTTAGAACACCCCTCACACGCCAACTGCGGGTGAGGGTTTTGACTGTCCAAAACAACCTCCACAGAGTAACAGATAACAAGAAGGGGGGCATTTGCCCACCTTTTCAACAAAAAAAGAAAACGAGTAAGAACCCCAGGTCTGAGGCTTTTAGCTTCGATTTAGAGGGAGTTTTGCCATTTAAATTTGATTGTGTTGTGTTTGGGATCACTGTTAAACGTAAGTGGGAAAAGGGAAATATATATAAAAAAATCGTGCAAAAAAATTGGGGTTTCCACATACTCGAACCCACGACCCCCCGCTTAAATACACACACACTTACCGCCTGCCCTTGGGACTTTTACTGATTAAGTCTCAAGGGCCCAGCTATTTAACACCTTCTTAAGTTTTGGGCTTTTATTTAAGCCGTAGCTTATTTGGTT
The DNA here is from genome assembly GCA_025667525.1 of Glebionis coronaria. NCBI lineage: Eukaryota > Viridiplantae > Streptophyta > Magnoliopsida > Asterales > Asteraceae > Glebionis > Glebionis coronaria. The sequence goes on from CM046877.1 coordinate 359,204,467, forward strand.
CGTTTCAGCTTATTTGTCAAGAATTTTCAGCTTATTTTATTTTTCCTAGATTTTGACTAGTAAATTTGATTTTTCTGTTTTAAAATTTTATTTTTCTCTTTATTTAATTAATTATTAGGATTATTTTTAGTTTCATTTTTAGAAAATCATAAAAAAATAGTTAACAGTGTTCTAAAAATCCAAAAAATTAGTTTTAAGTTTTTAATTACCATTTTGAGGTTTACAGCTTATTAGGTTTTCAATTTGGCTTATTTTTAATTTTATTTAATTTTAGGGTTTTTAAGCAACTTTAAAAATTAATATAAAATTAATTAAGAGGTTTTAGAAACTTTAATTTATATTTTCTTCTTAGTTAGAATATTTAGGATTTTTGAGAATTTTTTAGAATTTATTTGAGAACTTTTTATTTTTAGGAATATTTTAATATTATTTTATTCATTAAAATTCAAATTTTTATTTTTAATTTTTTTCATTTTTCCTAGGTTAAGGACATTAAATTAGGAACTTTGTCACTTTCCAATTAATTTTTAGGCTTTTCAATTAATTTTTAGAATTAATTTAAGATTTAATACATTTTAATAGTTTTTAAGTGTTTAAAAATAGTTTAATTTGGTTTTAAAATTTTTAAAAATAGTTTTTAGCTTAATTAGGATATTTTTGAGGTTTACAAATTATAAAATCTTGTTTAGGGTTTTTTAATAATTAAAAGTGATTTTTAGGGCTTTAATTAGCATTAAAAAGTCATTATTTAATTAATTAAAAGGTTTTAGCAAGTTTGGATTTTTTGTAAACTCTTAGAATATTATTTGGGATTTTTAGTAATTTTTAGAAATTTTTAGGTTAAAATTTTTTATTTTCGTCGTTTTTACGGTTTTACGTTTACGCCTTTTTCGTCGTAGTTTAATTAGTTTTCGTAACCGTCAATTCTTTCCTTTCTCATTTCTTTTTCAGTTATCATAATCAAAAACATCATAAATCAACTCTTAACACAACGCACTTGCCTCCTTGGGAAACGAACTTGCTTGGTCATTGGTGCTCGGTTTTCCTAAACCGACACTTAACGCTTACCACTATTTATTGCTCTTTTCCTAAAGAGTAGTAAAACACTACAATCATTTTGGCGCCGCTGCCGGGGAGGCGTGTTGTGTTTTGGTTGAACCATTGTTGTTTTTATATATAGCCATAAAAGTATTTGTATTAATAGCACTCTATTAATACGTATTATCGTTTTTCGATTTTTGTGAATATTATTACTATATTGTATACGTAGAACAATAAATTTACAAGTACTCCAAATACGTGAGCAATCACAACCTTGATTCGGGATTTCATCACTCGATCATTGTATTCGAATCTCAAACCAAAGAAAAAAGGCAAAAATAGATAAATACTTTCGTGAAGCTTGATTTTGATAATACAAACTATAAGGTGGGTATAAGGCGGTTGTATTTCACGACCTAAAGGAAAAAGGCTCTTAAGTGCTTCGCGCCGCCTCGTTTCCTCCGCTTGCTTGTGCGTATTTGATTTTGAGAGTGAATCGAGGGTTTTGCCGCCCAAAGTATTACTAAGTATCATATATATTTTCTTGGTTTCATTTGATTAAACCCTCTTGAACGATTTGGTGTTCCACCATCGTTCTAAAGTCATCGAAGGCGTTCACTTCACGTGTTCGTTTTCATTCCTTGAGGCTTCGTTAATCAAGAGATTTGATTAGTGAGGAGATTTGTAGATTTTGATCTACTTAATACATTCCAAAAAAATCCAAAAAAAAAGTTAAAAACAATCAAAAACCACAAAAAAATTGAAAAAGTAAAAAACACCAAAAAGAATCTTCTTTGCTCGCCTTCTCGTTGTACGTGACGTTTATGCAAACTCGCTCTAAAGCTAGACGTGCTCGTAAACGAAGAAACAAATCACTCACTCCTACTAGTGAGGACTCTCCTATTGACGAACCCATTGTAGTGAAAGAAGCACCCATGGCTAATCGAACTATGATGGAGTTGCTTCAAGCACCCACCGAGGGTTATGGAGAAGCGATTGTGATTCCCGCTATCCTTACGGAGAATTTTGAGGTTAAGACGGGTTTGTTGTCCATGATTCAAAACAACAAGTTTCGAGGGGACGAAAAGGACAACCCGCATAACCACATTCGCCAATTTAATCGTCTCACCGCCACGTGCAAGTTTAAGGATGTTTCAAACGACTCGATTAAGATGATGCTTTTTCCGTATTCCTTAGCGGGGCCCGCAAAGATTTGGTTAGAGAAAGAGCCACCCAATTCTATATTGACGTGGAAGGATCTCGTTTCAAAATTCGTGAACCAATTTTTTCCGCCCTCTAAGACTACGCACTTGAAAAACGAGATTTCAAAGTTTTCGCAAGAGTTTAATGAGAGTTTTTCAACGGCTTGGAATAGGTTTAAAGAAATGTTGCACGAATGTCCTCATCATGGTTTTTCCGACTTGCATCAAATAGACACGTTTTACAATGGCTTGAACGATCATGAGCGTGATTATCTTAATGCCGCCGCGGGTGGTAATTTCTTGTGTAAGACGGTCGAGGAAGCATTGGTAATTATTGAGAATAGGTCTAAGGTGTATAGTCCTCGTAGCACGTCGAGTGTTCGTAAGGCTTCGTCTTCATCTTCACCTAGTTTGTCACACAACGTTGATGCTTGCCAAATCGAGGCTAATTTGGAGAACAAGATTTTCGATAAGCTTAAAGGATTGTTAATTGAGTTTAAAGTTGGTGAACAACCCGCTCCCGCTACGATTAAAGCGGTTGAGGTTTCTTGTATGTATTGTGGTGGAGCTCACGATTATTCCGAGTGCATTACCAACGGTGGTAACACTTCGAGTGCCTTCGCGGCCGCGGGAACTTATAACCAAAACGGTCAAGTTCCTCGCACTAATCAATTGACTCCACCGGGTTTTTCACCAAATCAAAATGCTAACAATTATCGAAACAATCAAGTTGGTTACCAAAGCAATCAAAAGAACAATTATAAGGGTAATAGCAACTATGGGAATCAAGGGAGTAGTAGTAATAGCCAATTGCAAAATCAAAATCAAAACCGTAATTTTCAAAATGCAAGTCAAGGTCTTCAAAATAACAAGGAACTTCCATTGGACTTTTTGAATTACACTACTTCAAATGATAAAATTATGGAAAACATTCAAGAGCAAATGGCTAATCAAGCTAAGGAGACGGCTAAGAATGCAAAGGAGTTAGCTAATTTCATTAAGGAAAATCTAGCCATGAGAAATGAATTGAAAAATGATTTTGCTAACCAAATTCGAGGTCAAAACAACAAGATAGAGCAAAGTCATGCTAGGCTTGAACAAAGAATTGACCAAAAAGCCGCTATCCAAGATGTGAAGTTTAATAATTTTGATGCTAAGCTTAATGCAATTTTAGAAGCCGTAATGGTAAACAAAGCCTCTACTTCGGGTGGTTTGCCTAGTAACACCATTTCAAACCCGAAGGGAGAGATGAAAGTGATTACCACACGTAGTGGTAAGGCACTTAAAGAACCGACTCCTCAACCAATTACTCCAACGGTGGAGGAAATTGAGGAAGAACCCGAGGTGGTGGTCGAAAAGGAGCATATTTCAAGCCCACAAAGTACCGCTCATGCCACACCTACGGTTGACCCATCACCCATATTGGAACCCGAGATTCCAAAGGCTATGCCTATGCCCCAACCCACACCACCCTTGCCTTACCCATCGAGACTTAGGAAGGAGAAACGACAAGAGCGCGACAACTATCAATTTGAGCTTTTTATGAAAATGTTTCGTGATTTGCATTTTAATGTGAGTTTCGCCGATGCCTTGGTCATGATGCGTCGATTTGCCGCTAACTTTAAGAGTATGTTGAACAACAAGGAAAAATTACACCAAAAGTCTAGTTGTTCGTCGGTTTATCTTAATCGCATACCTCAAAAAGTCGGTGATCCCGGTAAATTTTTGATCCCTTGTGCAATTCAAGATATGGAAGAATGCTATGCCTTGGCCGATCTTGGTGCTAGCATTAACTTGATGCCACTTGCAATCTACAAGTCGCTCAATCTTCCTAATCTTACTCCTTCACGAATGTCTATTGAGTTGGCCGACCATTCCACGATTCTTGCATGTGGATTGGCGGAAGACGTTTTTGTGAAAGTGGGGAAGTTCTACTATCCCGTAGACTTTATTGTTGTTGACATCCCCACGGATCCTCAAGTTCCTCTTATTTTAGGTCGTTCGTTTTTAGATACGTCTATGGCTTTGATTGATGTGCATGCTAGAAAGATCACCTTACGTTTCAACGACGAGGAACTTGTTATAAACGCAACTCAAAATTCTCAACTTTCTCATGTTTATTCCGTTGCTACCATAAACCTCGTTGATATGATCGACGTGGTTTGCGAGGAATTTTCACAAGAAGTTTTAGGGTTTGGTGATGAAGAAACTAGTGGCAATCCCACTATGTTAGATCCAATTCTTGATAATTCGACACCAACCTTCACTCCTTTCGAAGGTGGTGGTTTTACGTTGGAAGAATTCGATGTTCCACGTACTTGTGACGAAGACCTCGACAACTATGAGGACTTCTCGATTATCAAGGATTTTCTCAACGATTTCCCATTTCCTCCACCCGAGGAGGTTATGAGTATCGAACCCAAATCTTCACTTGAGGAACCACCTATCCTCGAGTTGAAAGATTTACCTCCTCACCTCGAGTATGTCTATTTGGAGGAGGACGACAAGTTGCCGGTTATTATTGCGAAAGAACTTTCGAATGATGAAAAAACCGCACTTGTCGATGTTCTTAAGGACCACAAAGGGGCGATTGCGTGGAAGTTATCCGACATTAAGGGAATCGATCCCAAATTTTGTACACACAAAATATTAATGGAGGAGGATTTCAAGCCAACAATCCAAAGTCAAAGGAGGGTGAACCCCAAAATTCACGACGTCATCAAAAAGGAGGTCCTTAAACTCCTTGACGCGGGAATGATTTACCCTATTTCCGATAGCCCTTGGGTGAGTCCGATTCATTGTGTCCCTAAAAAGGGAGGGATGACCGTTGTGCCAAACGATGCCAACGAGTTAATTCCCACAAGACTCGTGACCGGATGGAGAGTGTGCATTGACTATCGAAAGTTGAATGAAGCCACTCGAAAAGACCATTTTCCCTTGCCCTTCATGGACCAAATGTTGGAGCGTCTTGCGGGAAACGATTTCTATTGCTTTCTAGATGGTTTTTCCGGTTACTTCCAAATTCCCATCGATCCTCGTGATCAAGAAAAAACTACGTTTACGTGTCCATATGGAACGTTTGCTTATCGTAGAATGCCATTCGGACTTTGTAATGCACCGGGAACTTTTCAACGATGCATGATGGCTATTTTTCATGATATGATCGAGAAGACGATGGAAGTCTTCATGGATGACTTTTCCGTGTTTGGTGATTCCTTTACTTCGTGTTTGTCGAACCTTGAGAGAATGTTAAAACGTTGTGAGGAAACCACCCTTGTGCTCAATTGGGAAAAGTGTCATTTTATGGTTAGAAGTGGAATCGTCTTAGGGCACAAGGTCTCGAAAGTGGGGATTGAGGTAGATCAAGCTAAGGTAGACGTCATCGCCAAATTACCTCATCCCAAAACCGTCAAGGGAGTTAGGAGTTTCCTAGGCCACGCGGGCTATTATCGACGATTCATCAAGGATTTCTCGAAGATTTCTCGACCCATTACACACCTTCTTGAAAAAGAGGCACGTTTTGTCTTTGACGAAGATTGTGTACGAGCCTTTGAGATCCTTAAGAGGAAACTTACCGAAGCTCCCATTCTTGTTGCAACCAATTGGAACCTCCCCTTTGAGCTTATGTGTGATGCAAGTGATTACGCTATTGGGGCCGTTTTGGGGCAACGTCATGATAAGCATTTCTTGCCTATACACTATGCTAGCAAGACGATGACCGAGGCTCAACTTAAATACACTACAACGGAAAAGGAGTTCCTTGCCGTGGTGTATGCATTTGAGAAATTCCGACCTTATCTCGTCTTGACGAAATGCATAGTGTATACGGACCATTCGGCTATCAAGTATCTCATGGCTAAACAAGATGCAAAGCCGAGATTACTTCGCTGGATTCTCCTCCTTCAAGAATTTGATCACAAAATCGTTGACAAAAAAGGAGCCGAGAATCTAGCGGCCGATCATCTCTCTCGTTTGGAAGATCCTCACCAAAGTGTTTACGAGCCTAAGGAAATCACCGAAACATTTCCGCTCGAGACACTTGGTATAGTGAATTCCAAACTTGATTCTTCTACCCCATGGTTTGCGGATTTTGCAAATTACCATGCGGGTAACTTCATCATTAAGGGTATGACAACTCAAGAAAAACGAAAATTCTTTCGTGATGTCAAGTTCTATTTTTGGAACGACCCTTACTTGTTTCGAACGTGTGCGGATCAAATCATCCGCCGTTGTGTATTTGGCACCGAAGCTTCTAACATCCTTAGAGCTTGCCATGAGGGACCCACGGGTGGTCACCACGGTGCTAATCTCACGGCTAAAAAGGTGTTTGATGCCGGCTTCTTTTGGCCTACTATTTACCGAGATGCACAAGATCTTGTGAAGTCTTGTGATTCATGCCAACGACAAGGAAAAGCCTCACAAAAAGATGAAATGCCACAAAATATCATTCAAGTATGTGAGATCTTTGACGTTTGGGGCATAGACTTTATGGGGCCATTCCCATCATCTCGTGGTAATAAGTACATTCTCGTTGCGGTTGACTACCTTTCTAAGTGGGTGGAGGCGAAGGCCTTGCCCACTAATGATGCTCGTGTGGTAGTTAAGTTCTTGAAAAGTTTGTTTGCTCGGTTTGGAATCCCTCGTGCGATCATAAGCGATCGTGGAACCCATTTTTGTAACGACCAATTTGAAAGGGTTCTAAAGAAATATGGGGTTACACATCGTCTTTCTACGGCTTATCACCCACAAACGAGTGGGCAAGTCGAGGTTTCAAACCGAGCATTGAAGAGGATCTTGGAGAGATCCGTGGGGGAAAACCGACAATCTTGGTCGGATAAGTTAGACGATGCTTTATGGGCCTTTAGGACCGCTCATAAGACGCCCATTGGGTGCACTCCCTATAAGCTTGTGTATGGAAAGAATTGTCATTTGCCTATCGAGTTAGAACACAAGGCTTATTGGGCCCTAAAGCATTGTAATGATGACATGGAGACCGCGGGAAAACACCGGAAAATGCAATTAAATGAATTGGATGAATTAAGGGATATTGCTTATGAAAATTCATTGATTTACAAAGAGAAAACTAAAAAGTTGCATGATTCAAAAATTAAAAACCGGGTTTTTAACATTGGGGATCAAGTTTTACTTTTTAATTCAAGATTGAAAATATTTTCCGGTAAATTGAAATCCCGTTGGTCCGGTCCATTCACCGTGACTCAAGTGTTTCCTTATGGGACCATCGAGCTAGCTCAAGATGATGGTCCTAACTTCAAGGTTAATGGACATAGGTTGAAGCACTACTTTGGTGGGGAAGTTCCATCCTTGAACTACCTCGACCAAGTCACCTTCCCCAATGATAATTAGTATTGAGGGGATCGAGTCGAGCTCATGACTCGGTAATCAAAAACGAGGTGCCTCGTGGGGGAGTCTCATGCTTATCCTATGTACATATTATCGCTTTCTTAGTCTAATGTAGCTTACGTGTGGGGATTCGTGCCCTTCCAACCTTTGTTCCGTGGTTGTTTGTGATATGTGGCTTTTAGATCATGATCTTCACGATTGGAGCCTCTCGTGTTCGTTTTATGGGAGCACTCGATCGTTTGCTATTGGAGACATTTCTCGATATCCATGATATATCCTTTATTGTTCTAACCTTAGGTTTTTAGCACACTTCATAAACGGCTTTAAATTTAATGGTTACACCCTTTCCATGCTAGATTAGGCATTCGACTACGTCTCTAGTATGGGGGTGTTTTCACCCCTAGACTCGAAACATTGAGGACAATGTTTAACTTTAGCATGGGGGGTGAATAGATACTTGCCTTGCCAAACCTTCACGCTTTCCAAAGTTTATCGTTTTGTTTATTGTTTTATTGCAAAATAAGGCTAAAAATGGCCAAATTTTAAAATTTTTCTCATGTTTTATAAGTGTTTGAAGACACGAATGTAGATTTTCCGATGGCGAGAATAAGAGTAATTTTTGACTCGACCGTGTGTGTTGAGCACTTAGCTTTGATTCCTTAACTACACATTAGGCTAAGTCTCTTAAATGAGGACGAGAAATGATAGGGTTAATTATAAGTTACTATGCTAAACGTAGAGTACTCGTATTCTTTCAAAAACTCATGTGTTCTCGTTGTTTGCTTATTCTCCCTTCGCATGTAAATATTTTTTGCTTAATAAATATTGATTTAGCGGTTTAGTTAGGATTGTTGGGTTTCTAGTCTTTTCTAGTAGCTTCCGTGTAATTAAATTGGGAAGACATTAAGATATCGCCAGCGTCACGGTTTTGAAGTATTGGCACCCTAATAATCGAAAGCTTCACCCAATAATAAGATTTCAAGTGCTCACCTAAATCAAGCAAACAATTTGAAGCCCCACAAGGCCTAAAATCTATGCAAAATTGAAAGTGAATCAAGCCTTAATCTTCGAAGCTTTAAAGATCCAAAATTCGCTTTAGCGTGAGGATATACGTCTTTGGCTAATAAAACCACCGATGAGGCGGATAATAAAAGGCAAGGCAAGACCGAAGTCATAATAAAAGCTTCATGGCGAAGTTGAATAAAAGATGGAGGTAAACCAAAGATAATAAGGCCCTTCCGTTAGGGGGCATATAAAAGTCTTGGTAATAAGTCTCATGTTCAAAACCGTTATAAAACCGTGTTTATCGATTCTTCTTGTCAACTTAATTTTTTAACATCGTTGTCTATTAGGAGGGGTTATTGATTTGATGGTCTTAGTTACACCGTTAGGACTCTATTTTTAGACCTAAATCTCTATTATCGCATAAGTCAAACAATGTATCCTCGTGAAACATTCAAGACAAAATAAAATATAAGAGATACAACTTAGGAATAATGGGAGAATAAGTACGTGATTAGGGCATATGAGTAGTGTTAGCACTACTAACTTATAATGACAATGATCTCGTTGCACGCTTAGCATGGAATTGAAGTGAAAATCGAGGACGACGAAATTATTTCTAACGAAGCATTCACGTGTTCTTATTCTATGAACCTAAACGTCCCATTTTGCGATGAAAATCATACATTATGTCTATAACACAAGTAGTATTAATAGTAGTAGTATAGCTAGTTTAACATTTCAAAAAAGTGAATAAAAATGAATTTTGGAGATGCTACGATACTTTATTCTAGCATTGCGTGAGGGCACGGCAATGGTTTAGTATGGGGGAGTGATGAGACGGCTTTTATACATGGTCTCATCGTTCTTTTTGGACTTAAAATGCATTAAATATCATCAAAATACCCAAATATATTCTTGTGTTTGTTGCTTGTGTAATTTAGGTACGGATATTGAGAAAATGACAAAAGATCACAAGAATCATGCAAAAACGAACACGGGAAACGAAGCCGCACGATGAACCAAGCCCTAATGAAGAATTTTCCAAAGAAAACCCTAGAAGATTTGAAGAATATTGAAGATTGGTCCTCCAAGTTTGAAGAATTGACACTTTATACCCTTGTATCTTCATAATTACAAGTTTGGTCCCTAAAGTTTGTCAAAATTACAAAAAGGACCTTTAACTTTGAAGAATTGGCAAATTTAGTCCCTCATCAAATCTAAATTGCCAATGATGGTCCTTCAAGAAAGTCAACAAACAAGTCAACACCTTGAAGAATGAAGACATTTCATTGAAAGCCCTTGAAGATTGCCAAAAATACACTTTTGATCCTTGAAACAAGATATTTAACACTTTTGTGCCAAAATTGCTAACTGCCCAAAGTTTTTAACAAAGGAAAAGGGGTTTTGAGTGTTTAAATAGCAAATGAACAAATAAGGAAGGCCAGGGGGCAAACCTGTCAAACATTACAACTTCTCTCCTCCAGTCACAAACTGACACGTCACCAAACCCACCCATAACCCACAAACCGACCCGCCACCTCTCCTCAACCCATTACCCGTAACCCACTCCTATGATTATTATTATTAGTTTAATTTTTTTTTTTAACTAATCTTAATTAATCCCAACCGGGTACACACACTGTTTAACCCCCCCCCCCCCCCACTTCTTTTTCCTCCTCATAAACCCTAAACAATTCGCCAGCTCAAAGAAAATCATTAACCATCTAATCTCCTAATTAACCATGGGGTTTTTGATCTTTACCCCACAACAAACAAGCCCACATACCCAGGATAGTGACCTCTCAATCCCTTGTCCCCTCACCAGCTATCAAGTGTCACGGGTTTCATTTCACCAAAGACCAAATCAACGGGTAACATCAATTCCTTGTTCACCACAGCTCTTTGGATGGCCAAGATCATGTCTACACTTCTGGAACATCACATGGGAGCCTCACCAAGGATTCAAAATTGGCATCTTTTTAAGTATATACGCATCTTCAAAGGGGTACTTCTGGAAATCAAGCATTAGGGTTAGCACTTTTATTATTTTTTCTTTTTTTTCTAGAATCATCCGAGCTCACTATAAATGAGGACCAATCTGTGGTATCCCATTTTTTTTCCTGTCTCGGATTTTATGTAAAACCTTTTTTTTTATGAATGAAAAGTTGGCAGTTTTTTAATTGAATCCGAGTTCCAGTTTACGTTTATGTTTTTAAGATTTAAGTTGATTATTTTTTAGTTTGAGTTGTGAGTTGTTCTTGTTAAGTTATCAGTAAGTAAAAGGTTTTCGAAATTTCCAGGTTTAAGTTATTATAAGTTTCAGTTATACTGAAAACATTTGAGTGTTCAAAAAAAATATATATATAAAAAAAAAGAGGACTTATGTTTAACTTGTGCACTTACTGAATCAAGACCTTCGGTCTTGATTCTTGAATCTCACTTTTTTTCTTAGCAGCATTCTTATCATACGGGGTGCTTCGGTTCAGTTGTTGAACCTCAATGAACCACCCCATCTCTCATTTTATTGTCCAAGTACCCCTGCCTCACCTAGTTGTTGGTAGAGGTCAGGGGAGCTTAGCCGGCCTTTGTAGGACGTAAACAAAGGCGGGTATTTTATTCTCAACCTCTCTTCATTTTTTTTTGCTGATAAATGTGTGTTTGATTCCTGCTATGATTGATTGCTTTTTGAGTTTGCTGTTTTATTAGTTTGATTTTATTCCTAGTAAAGTTCTTGAATTAGGTTTAAATACTTTTTAGTATCTTCGATTAGGCATTTGTTTTGACTGTGATTCGAGTTTGATTCATGAGTTTTCAAAGTATGCTTATGGTTGAGAGTCTTGTGAAACATCTTTGCCACCTAGCAAATTAAGAACACCAAGTTAGTTGATGAGTGCAACACTGACAGCTTCACTCTAGTTCATTGATAATTTTTTTATCAAATCATTCGTTGTAGGTACTTGCGTTTAGTGGTTATGTACTGTGTGCTCTAAGTTTTCATAAACTTCCACTTTCAATTATATGCCTTTGTGTGACAAATTGGTTGAGTGTTTGCTCCTCTTTAGCCTGCGTAGTTTAAGCTTTTTTTTTGGTCTGCATTTATGCTAGCTTGAGTTCAAATCGTTGCCTGCTGAATTCGGTTAAGTCGCATCAGGATAGATCTTTGGTGTGCTTTCTGTTTCTTTTTGTTTTGAATCCATAGGTATTGAGTCTGCTTAGGTTATTGTTATTGCTTGATTCATGTGTTAATTACGGATCTGCTCAATTGTTAAGTGCTCATATCTTGCCAGCCTGTTTGTATCAAGTTGCATTGTGTCGTGTTTGCTTATTGTGTTTTCTGCTTACTTAGAACACCCCTCACACGCCAACTGCGGGTGAGGGTTTTGACTGTCCAAAACAACCTCCACAGAGTAACAGATAACAAGAAGGGGGGCATTTGCCCACCTTTTCAACAAAAAAAGAAAACGAGTAAGAACCCCAGGTCTGAGGCTTTTAGCTTCGATTTAGAGGGAGTTTTGCCATTTAAATTTTATTGTGTTGTGTTTGGGATCACTGTTAAACGTAAGTGGGAAAAGGGAAATATATATAAAAAATTCGTGCAAAAAAAATTGGGGTTTCCACAGACTCGAACCCACGACCCCCCGCTTAAATACACACACACTTACCGCCTGCCCTTGGGACTTTTACTGATTAAGTCTCAAGGGCCCAGCTATTTAACACCTTCTTAAGTTTTGGGCTTTTATTTAAGCCGTAGCTTATTTGGTTCGTTTCAGCTTATTTGTCAAGAATTTTCAGCTTATTTTATTTTTCCTAGATTTTGACTAGTAAATTTGATTTTTCTGTTTTAAAATTTTATTTTTCTCTTTATTTAATTAATTATTAGGATTATTTTTAGTTTCATTTTTAGAAAATCATAAAAAAATAGTAAACAGTGTTCTAAAAATCCAAAAAAATTAGTTTTAAGTTTTTAATTACCATTTTGAGGTTTACAGCTTATTAGGTTTTCAATTTGGCTTATTTTTAATTTTATTTAATTTTAGGGTTTTTAAGCAACTTTAAAAATTAATATAAAATTAATTAAGAGGTTTTAGAAACTTTAATTTATATTTTCTTCTTAGTTAGAATATTTAGGATTTTTGAGAATTTTTTAGAATTTATTTGAGAACTTTTTATTTTTAGGAATATTTTAATATTATTTTATTCATTAAAATTCAAATTTTTATTTTTAATTTTTTTCATTTTTCCTAGGTTAAGGACATTAAATTAGGAACTTTGTCACTTTCCAATTAATTTTTAGGCTTTTCAATTAATTTTTAGAATTAATTTAACATTTAATACATTTTAATAGTTTTTAAGTGTTTAAAAATAGTTTAATTTGGTTTTAAAATTTTTAAAAATAGTTTTTAGCTTAATTAGGATATTTTTGAGGTTTACAAATTATAAAATCTTGTTTAGGGTTTTTTAATAATTAAAAGTGATTTTTAGGGCTTTAATTAGCATTAAAAAGTCATTATTTAATTAATTAAAAGGTTTTAGCAAGTTTGGATTTTTTGTAAACTCTTAGAATATTATTTGGGATTTTTAGTAATTTTTAGAAATTTTTAGGTTAAAATTTTTTATTTTCGTCGTTTTTACGGTTTTACGTTTACGCCTTTTTCGTCGTAGTTTAATTAGTTTTCGTAACCGTCAATTCTTTCCTTTCTCATTTCTTTTTCAATTATCATAATCACAAACATCATAAATCAACTCTTAACACAACGCACTTGCCTCCTTGGGAAACGAACTTGCTTGGTCATTGGTGCTCGGTTTTCCTAAACCGACACTTAACGCTTACCACTATTTATTGCTCTTTTCCTAAAGAGTAGTAAAACACTACAATCAATCACACAACGGACACATCCCACTTAACGTTGGAGAAACAGTCCATGCACGCAACATGACTTGGGTTTTAAGATGCTAGAGCATAACAAGCCACAAAATAGCCACATGCCTTGGAATGCAAGAAGGAAACCACACCACCGGTGCCCACAAAACACTATTAGCTCTCGGCCTAAGATCTTGCCAAGCGTTCCAAACACTAAACGTGGTTTCAATACCCGACCTAGAACGCCAAACCAGCTTATCCTCCGCCAACAAAATAGGGACAGTAATATTCATAACAAAGGGATATTTGCGCTGAAGATGGTCTGGCCAATGTAAGGTCCCATTTAAAAAAACTCGGATAACCTTAGAATCTGAATGCAAACCCAATGTGTACATATCGCGATGTGTAATAGAATTAGCTAACAGACTATCATCACACCATTTATCAAACCAAACCAATGTCTTTGATCCGTCTCCTATTTTATGCCAAATAAAGTCACGAACAATAGGACGAAGCTGAAGAAGTTTCCGCCAACTCCAAGTCATATTCCCACGAACAGGCATACTCCAAAAATTCCGATCCTTGAGCTTATAGCATTAAAACCATTTAACCCATAAAGATTCCTTCAAGGTTAAGAGTTTCCAAATGTGGGAAACCATAAGAGCTTTGTTAAAATCACCCAAACGACGAATACCAAGACCGACCTCGAATTTAGTAAGACACACATTATCCCAAGCGACTTTAGCCTTACCCCTACCAAGAACACCATGACACCACAAAGAACCCGTCATACGCTACTCAATCGCCAATAGAATACGACTGGGAAGAATAAACATCAAAGCCCAATACACATGCAACGAACCAAGGACCCATTGAATCAATTGTAATCTCTCGGCTATGGACAACGACTTATTGTTCCAATCATTGATGCAATCATCAACCTTTTCAAGTAATTCCTTACAGTCACTATAAATAAGACGAGTAGAAATAAGACGGACTCCAAGATATTTAACTGGTAACCTTCCTTCATCAAAGGGTAAAATCTGAAGAATAGAAAGCTTAACATGATTCAAAACATTACAAAAATAAGCAGTACTCCTTGTAAGACTAGGAGCTAAACCAGAAATACCCTTAAATTCCTCCAAAGCCTCCTTAATAATAAGAGCCGAACCCGCATCACCATGAGCAAAAATGAAAAGGTCATCAGCAAAACACAAATTGATTAATTTTAAATGCCAACAATACCGATGATACGTAAAACGATCCTTCTCCTCCACTTTCCTCTGAATAATGAGAGTCAAGATTTCCATGATCAAAGTAAATAGATACGGAGATAAAGGATCCCCTTGACGAAGACCACATTTACCCTTAAAGAAGCCATGAATAGAACCATTAAGGAAAATAGAATAAGAAGTCGACGTAACACATTCCATAATCCACATGATCATCTTCTCATGAAACCAAAAACCACCAAGAACATTACGAAGAAATTCCCAATCCACCGTATCATAAGCTTTTTTTTATATCTACCTTAAAGGCACATCTAGGGGTACCCCGATCCAAATGATAATTATGCATAAGCTCCTGGGTCAAAAAAATATTATCAGAGATACTTCTACCTGGAACAAAGGCAGATTGATTAGGGCTAACCAATAACACCAAACTCTCCTTAATACGATTAGCAATAATTTTACTAATACATTTAAAGAGAACGTTGCAGCAAGAGATTGGACGAAAATCTGTCACACGCACAGGATTTTTAACCTTAGGAATGAGGGCAATAAGAGTATGATTAAGCTCCCGAAGGAGTTTACCATTAGAAAAAAATTCCTTCACAACCCTAATAACATCGTCACCAATAATATCCCATGCATTTTTAAAAAAATCGGAAGTATATCCATCTGGCCCCGGTGATTTGTCATCACCCATAGAGAACATAGCTGATTTAACCTCCTGATCAGTAATCAGACACACCATATTCAAGGCCTGATTGTCATCCAATTTAACGCGGAACAAAGGATCAAGATTTATAGCAGTAGTAGTACCAGCCTACCCAAGGAATACTTCATAATGCATAACAAAGATATTGGGAAACTGTACATTAGCATACACAATCCCATCAGCAACCGTCACCACATTGATACGATTACGAGACATCCTTCCTTTAACTGCTTTATGAAAAAAAGACGTGTTAGAATCACCCTCACGCAACCATGTAACCTTAGCTTTCTGCCTTAAAAATCGCTCCTCCATAATGACAGCCTCCTTAAAAGCCAATACATATCATGCTTCCTCATCCCTAAGAACAACATTGAAAGGATCAATATCCAACGCCTCCTGCACCCTATCCAACTCTGTCCGAAGAAAGATCACGTTCTTATGAAGGTTACCCTGATCATAAAGCAACTTGCGAATAGGCTTCTTAAGCGCCTTAAGCTTCCGGACCACCTGATACATGAAGCAACCACTGATTTGGTTCTCTCAAACCTTTTGAACAGTCCCATGAAAGCTGGCATGCTACGTCAGAAAGTTAGGAAATTTGAAAGGAGAATGTTTGGCCCTAACCGCATCAGGTATATTAAGGACCGCAGGTGTATGATCCGACAGCCTATACGGTTTAAAGCAAGCAAAAGCCCCACAGAAAACATCGCATAACTGAATATAACCAAGGATATGGTCAATCTTATTCAATAAAACATCTTGACCCGTAGGCTTTTGGTTCCAAGTATAATGTAAACCTGAATATTGAATGTCTTCCACCTCAATATCATTTAAGCATTCTTTGAACTCTCTCATAGAAATATCCAGCCTAGAGGTACTTACACTACTATCAGCAAGGTCTAACGCCGCATTGAAATCACCAAATAAACACCACGGCCTGCTACGTATAAAGAGAGCATGAAGACCAAGATCACGCCAAAGCACCCGCCTATTAGTGTAATTATTGTGTGCATAAACAAAAGAACAAAATAGCTCTTTGTTTTCCACATTAAGCCAAATACAAGTATGTACGACTTGATCCGTTTGCGCAATCACCGTCACATCTACATCATTATGATTCCAACCTATGATAATACGAGTTCCCTTACTACAAAGATGACCATTGGACGTCCAATCCCAATGTTTAAAAACATACGAGCATAACTTAACCAGTTTAGAATCCACCACATGCGATTCAAGAATCGCACAAACAGAAAGGTTGTTTTCAACAATCACTTGTCGAATTTCATCTTGCTTAGGGGCGAACTTCATACCCCTTATATTCAAGGCTGCCACACTAATCATGGGAACTCGATGCAGTGGGAGTGCTTTACCCCATATTATTATCAACACGTGTTGGCCCCTCAACAACCAATTCCTCAATATCATCATCATCACTCAAGTTACAGGCCTCGTTTTTATCATTCCAAGCATCCTCAGGGACCTCATCAAGCTTACTAAACGAATTCAGCAGCGACACAGGCCCCTTACCATTGACAGTCTTGATAGGTGACTTCTTTTTCTTATCAGCTTTCAGACTTGGCTCCAAATGAACTGTCTCCTGCGAAGAGGTCTAAGAAGGACCCCCTTTCTCATGTCGACGATAAAAAAAATTAGGTGAAGATTTGTGAAAACGGATGCCACCAATCCGAGTAGGCTGAACATAAACCTTCTCTTTACCATGCTTGCGAGTAACTACCTTGAAACCATCATCAACCACAGCTGTAACAGACTGAACCTTAGGATTCAAAGGACATTGCACATTCGTATGATCGAAAATCAAGCATTGCTTACAACATGGCGGCTTCCATTCATATTCTACTTCAACTGTTTCAAGAGAATGCCCCGAACCATCCATAAACGGAATAGCAACAACAACGGACTCAACTAACTCCTTATTAGCTGAAACCTCCACAAGAATTCTAGCATACGAACTCTTACCCCATGGGTCCAAGCACATGCTACTAGTGTAGGTGTCAAACATAATCGGCCTACCTAACTGAGTTGAAATAAGATTGAGCCCTATTTCCGAATATGCCTGTAAAACCCGCATGATTTTACCATGAATAGTATCCTTTAGATCGTACGTACATGATTAGAACTTTCCTTTTATAGCACGTTACGTTTCACGTATAAGAATTTTAAGTATTACGTACGTGTTAGAACACGATAAGTATTTATTACGTATGAACACACGATAATTATTCCAATAATAATTATAATCACAAATATGCGATCATGAAATCATGAACGTAATTTAATCACGAGCTAATATTACCTACGTATATATATTTATTACGAACAAGAATAAATATATTAAGTCACGATCAATAATTAATTAGAACACGTAAAACACGAACACGATAAAACATGGGAACACACTATAATATTTAGACTCGAGAAAAGTACGGGTTACCCCAAGTGGGACCCCTACCTGCGGCATACCACGGAAACATGGGCTTGGCCCATGTAAAATTTTCTAACTAGGGGGTTAAGGTAAAAACTTGTTTCACTTTTTACAAATCAAGAATATAGTTAAAACCCTAAAAGTTTTTCTCCTTCTTCATTCTCTCTTTGGCCGCCGGATATACAACACCACAAGGGGGTGTTCGGGTTGATTTTGATCTTGGATATTTTGCAAGGATTCGTGTGTGTTCATCCTCATTTGTTTCACGTAATCGGCATAAACTTTTTAACCTTTTCTTTTATGTTTTGATTTAATGAATCACATAAAATCATGATGTTTTTAATTAACTAATTAAAAAAGTTTTTTTAAACATGTTAATGATCATGGGGTAAATCAAACAAGGGTTTTAGGGGTGTTTGTTCCTAGCCGACGCCTAACCGAGCCCCATGGGGGTCTCGGCTTGGCTTATGTAACACCACCGAGACCATATGGTCTCGGTATGGTGGTGGTGGTCCCACGACAGCAGGAAAACCAAGGGGAAAACCGACGTGGTTCGGGTTATGGTGTTAGTTACGGGTCCGGTTCATGGTTTTTAGTCACGGGTCCGGTTCATGGTTTTTTAAACATGACATGATTAATTTAATGTACATGACTTAGGTTATAAATTTAATTATTAGATCATGAATTCTAACCTATGTATTTATATTTTATTAGTCTTTATAATTAATTAATTATTAAAACCATGACTATAATTAATTAATTAACATGACTTAGGTTATATTATTAATAGTTAATAATACATGTTTTAACCTAAGTATTTTACCTTTATTTAATTAAAATCATGATATATTTAATTAAATACTTTTAACCTATAGTTTATTTAATTTACATGTAATACTTTATAACTACATGGCTTAGAATAATAATCAGAAAACACTCAAGCTTATATAATTAGCTTATTTAACTAGCTTATATCTATTTATAGAAACTTTCTATTTTTAGAAACTTATTTAATTAAGGCAGCTATTCTATTTATGGAAATTTTCTATTTTTAGAAACTTATCTGTTTTAAGCAGTAATTCTATTTTTGGAAACTTTCTATTTTTGGAAACTTTCTATTTTTGGAAACTTTATATTTTTAGAAACTTTCTATTTTTGGAAACTTTTTATTTTTGGTAACTTTCTATTTTTGGAAACTTTCTATTTTAGGAAACCTGCTATTTTTAGAAAGTTGCTTATTATTACACAACAAGTATAATAATACATGAAATACAAGTAATGCTTAATCAGAATAGACAGAATATAAGACAAACACAGTATAAAGCTTAAAAAAGTAGAAGATGACATGAACATATAAAACAAGCTAAGACATGATATAAAACCAGTTACGTATTTAGTAATCAGATACTTATACACGTATGTATTTATGTAGCATTAGTGATACCGAAGTAGGACTCTCTTCTGTTCGTCTTCTTCGTTCACTTGACATAAGGTACGGATTCCCGTCCTTTTAGTATGGACATTCTTTCCTTATTAGGATTCCCCGTATGCAGCCAACTGTTTTCCCATAGTATAACTTTATATGTTTGATTGCTTATGTTTAAATTAGAATACCTGAAGCCATATACATGCATGACCAGTTTCACCTAGTTATGGAGGTACCATAACCATAACACTAGAGGAACTGGTGTTATGACTTCTCCACGACGGAGTGATTTCTCGTGGCGTCCCTTCAGCTTTTGGCCATATTATTATATTTATCATGTGGGGTGTATGGGTGCATCCTAGTTACATGTTTTTCAGCAGATTACTCAATGTGAATGTGGTGTGTGCCTTGCATCCTTCACAAAGAGCTGATCCCTCCTACCCAAAAACCAGTATATTAAATTAGAGGCAGCCCCTCTAATTTGCATGATGAGGTCACCCCTTCAAGTATTCATGCACGTTGTTATTTCATGACCTATATTGGCTAATGGTAAAATATGTTAAATAGTTTTTATAAGATAAACATAAGGCTTTTCAAACTATAAAACCAGTTTTACTAAGACTTAACTGGGTTATCCAGGACTTAGTTTCTTCCTCTGTTTCATGCTTATATGATTATACTATTCATGCTTTATTTGTACATCCGTGCACTGAGCGTATTGCTCAGCCGTTACTTTCCTTTCCATGTCCCAAAATTACAGGTACCCATGGACTGACTCGAGCATTTGGAGGACATGCATAGGATGGAAGCTGCCATAGAATTCTTCTCCTCTTTCATTCATATACTTATGCTTGTTTAGTCTTTCATTCATTTCATTTGCTTTATTATGTTTTGGGCTTATGTTTGGGAACCGATGTTTGATTCCGGTTATCCCTATGGTCATGTATGTTTATTACATAGTACCTTGCATGCTTTGATGACACGCCATAATCACGCGTGTCATTCCATCTATCAAAATGCGGTGTTACAATTATGGTATCAGAGCTAAGGCTTCGACCTGTAGGCTCTAAAACTCGACATGTGACTAGAGGGTAGTCACCAGGAGCTTCCTAAGCCAATGTTTGTTATTCCACGTATTGATTTTTTTAGCGCATTGTTGTTTTAACCATGATGTTTTCAGCACCTTGAGGTTTTAACCTTGATGTTTTTCATCGATATTGTTTTACTAATATGGATGGACAACCGTCATTCATATTTAGTTGTGTGTCATGGTTTCATGCATGACGTTCCTCGTGAACTGTGACTATGTGGAATGAACCTCAGTAGTTCATAATTAGTCACATAAAATTTTTTCTGATAAGTTATGACAGATGATTTTCATTTATTTATGTTTCATGTATCATTGTTGCAGGGATTATGACTAAGTAATGGTTGGTACAGGACTGGCCCTATTTAGTCGCATGTGCTTTTATCAAAACTTTTAACTTTGGGACCGACCCATAGGCGTCCCCTCACCATGTCTTTTGTTTTGGGACCGACCCATAGGCGTCCCCTTGCACATATAAATGTTTTTATAAACCACATCATGCATTCATGCACTTTTTTTCATGCATAAAATTTTTCTCATGATTTATTGGCATAATTTTTTATTTATTTTTTTCCCGTCATAAGTTACTATGTTTTTTTTTGTTATGTCAAGTATGTCTTCATACTGTCATGGTTAACTTCAGTTTCATGCTGAATATGTTATACACTCCTTAATGTTAAATTGTTTCATGTTTCTTCTTGATAATTCTGTCTTCATGTTGATTACGTCTTACGCCTCTTTTGTTATTTATGCTTTAATGCAAGACATTGTTGGATTTCATTGAATCTTGCTTTCATGATAGTCATGGTTGGTTTTCATTAATCATGCTTTCAGGAAAATCATCGTTGAATTTTGTGTAACCACACTTTAACGTTTCCCTATACAACCAGAATGATGTCTATGCTAATATTTCCAGGTTATCATAATGGTTTTTCTAACCGTTTAACCGATATATTTTCCTTAAATCATGACAAATGATCGACCCCATACCAACCATATCATGTGCATTCCATGTGTACTCCATGTACCGTATTCCATGTGTATTACACGTACCTAAATCCATGTGTATTTCACTTGCAATACTTCACGAGTATTCGCTAGTCGATTCTGAATCATCTCAGGCATATGTCCACTTGCTGATATTCTACAAGATTGCTGATGCTGCTCATAACTTGGAGATGTTACTAAAGGTTGATGCTGCTGATATTTAGAGGTGCTACGAGATGCGGATGCTGTTCACAACCTGGAGATCCTATAAGACGAAGACAAAGGCGTTAGAGCAAAGTAATTGGACAAGAAGATGATTTACCATCAGACGATTTCCATCAATGATTGTCCATAATTTTTAGTTACATGTCACACATCATTCGGTTGTCGTTTCTGTGACAATCCGTCAATTTATGGTTGATATTTTATTCTCAAATATTATTTAAAAACATTATTTTAAATGTTATATTATGAACTCACTTATTTTTGGGAAGAAATTTGGATTTACGTCTTGAAGTAGCATCGACTACATCTAAACCGGAGGATTCTACGTTACGTGCTTACGTTTACATACACCGTTTTGGTGACAGTCCGACATTTCAAAAAATAAATTTATCCGTGAATATTATTTTGGGATTTTAAATTTGAGTTAGTTCATAAACTCACAAATTTACCAAACCACAAAAACAAGATACTCATACCATTCACACTCATTTCTTACATGCAAAACCACCAAAACTCTCTCTCTCTAGCTTTGAGTCCGTCCCATATCACCAAAAAAATACCCATTTGATCAAAAGTTTTAACCATGAATCTTATGTATAAGTTACATAAGATGAAAACCCATTGAAGACTTGTTGATTTGAGGTGATTCTAACACCTAAAAAGAGGTTTTCTATGGAGTTTTGGGGATGATTTCTCAAGGAGTTTTCATGAAGAACAAGGTCTGATTTTTGGAGGAGTCTACAATTATTTGGTGATCCTATAAGTGGTATTGATATCTCATAAGATTGGTTACCCAAAACCAAGTCTTGTTCATCATCAACCTAATCTTTTCATAACTTTGGTGGTATAAAGATTGTTTTTCCTATCCTCTTGTTATTTTGATTATGTAATCTTTTATTTTATTTATTTATTTATATGTATATGATGATGAATGATGATAAAAATATTATGTGGGGATTTGGTGTTGATAAACATGGGTAAAAAGATGGAAAACCACATGTAAAATGGTTAAAAATCTTGCTAAATATGATGGCTGTATAAAAACAGTAACTAACCACATGTTAAACTTATAAAATGGCAAAGTGGAATCAATATACAGTAATTATTAGGTCTTGTACACATGTGAGAGTTGGCCATACAATGGAATTATTATAATGAGTGAGATATGATTAAAACAAAATTGAAGTACCAATCCGAATAGTCAGTTTTGGACAGACTGTTAGGGATATTTAGAGTTGGATTGAGCAGTAGCTAAAACTAAGTTAATTGTAGCACATATCATGTAGTTTATGGTTCCCAAAAATGAGCTTCTATCTCCTTATAGATCTCAAGATATGGTAAAAATGGTAAAGTGAAAGTAAAAATCAGATTTTGGGAAATTAAAGTATAATAGTATTATAATAGCACTCAAATAATATAGTATAAAATATGAAATTAAAACCCACTAACTTATATATTAAATTTATATAAATATGTATAAGGATAAATAAATGAACATTTTATAAAAATGGTAGTTTGATAATTTTTATAAGATATAAAAGTATAAACATGATTTTTACGTCTTTTCGGCTAAAACCAAAAGATTAACGTTTTTTCAAATAAAACTTAGACGGTCGGACCCGTCTAATGTAAACTTTTATAAACTCACATACTGATATATAAACTTATATAACAAGTAAAAACCGATAAAACCCGAGCTTTACAACATGTAAACATTAACGGGCCATAGTAGCCTTATTGGACTATAAACCCGACTAGTTGGTAAAACACTTATAAACTAACTTATTGGGCTTAACCCACTTGGGCCTAACTTGTAAGTATAATACTGATATTAAAAGTGTAATATGGATCAATATAAGGTAATGGACTTATAATGGGCCTAATGGGCCTTGACAAGTTAAGAAGATGACTAGTGAAACAAGTATAAAAGTTGTTAACACATAACACTAAAATGAGTAAATGAGAATGTATAAAACCACTTGATCATAATCATATGTATAAAATCATCATATGTATACATAATTGTTATTTTGATAAAGTCATTGGACAAAAGTCTAAGACAAGTATTATTTGTATAGGTTTCCATGATTGAAGCACGTACCGTACATCTGAATCGCCGATAACTGCCTTCCCACATCAACGTGAGTTCATAGCCTCACACTCTTTTAAATGTTTTTATGAAATATTTTATAAACCCGCGAGGGAGATAACATGTTAGTTTTGATAATATAGGACACCATTTGTCCCGATTGTTTGTTTATTGATTTGGACCCGAATGATTGTATGACCCGATGTATGATTATATGACCCGATAGATGAAATGAAATGGATTATTAAAGTTAGGTTATGTCACTAAAAGTCCCATTAGCATGACTTGTGAACTACCGGGATTTGGTAGACACTTATGCAAATAATAGTACTATTTGGGGACGATCACCCCAGTTCGCGCCTTGACGGTTGATCCCCGTCGTGCCACATTGATTGGTAAGCGAATGTATGTATGAGAAGATTTACACAAGCGTGATTATTGTGACAACACACTAATTTAGATGGGCAAATTGAGTTTCGGGCTAGCTACCCGTTGTTTGGTTTAGTAAGGTAACAATGTCATACGGCTTGTAATAATCCATAAATAACGAAATATTGCTATACGCACTGAATTACAATGAATTGCCTGACTAGCAATACGGGGTCTTATTATTGATTTTATGTTCGTGTTCTGGTTTTACATAACCATATTCATATAACGGTTTTTATTTAACTTTATACAACGTTATAAAACGTATTGTATGATGTTTTTAACGACAATGGTTCGTATAATGATTTTGAAGGCGAAAGCCTATATTATGATTTTGATAAGGATTTGTATGAAATGACTTTGGCTATTTTATGGCCTATTACAATGATTTGTACTAAATGATTTTCGGTAATAATTTTATACCGATGTTATATTGATGGATTTTATTAAACTCTATGAATTCACTCGGCGTTTTCGCTGACCCTTTTCTTTTAACATGTTTTATCTCAGGTACTTGAAGGTAATTCTCGGGAAGACAACAAGAATTCATGGCCCGCACTGAAATAACAAATTTCCATTCAAATACTTTGTAAAACCTGTATGAAATAATATGACTTGGGACCTATGTAAATTTGATATTTATGAATGGAAATGCTTTATTATTAAACGACGCGATTTTTAAGCATTGTCTATGATGTGAGTAATGTGCTATTCCGTAACACCAACGAGTCTTCCGCTGTATTGAATTGTGTAAATTTGGGGGTGTTACAGTTTGGTACCAGAGCTCTCGTTATAGAGAACGAAAGATTTTTAAAACCAAGGTTTTGAATAAAACATTTCAAAATCTTTTAACTATAAATATTTTTCTAAAAATGTCTAAAAATCTTTTGACTATAACGGTGCCGAAGAATTCCCGAGTTACCGACAAGGCCAGACTGAGAAGTGTTATTTTAATATATATATATATATATATATAACATGGATTATATATATATATATCCAATCCAAAACCCTTATATAGGAAGGATATGCAACCAATCCAATTCAAGTAAAATGCCACGTCAAACCATTTCCAACAACCTTCCATTCCAGAGTTTTTTCCCGCCCATTACTTTAACTACCTCATTCAGTATTTACTCATAAAAATTAATCCGTCCCCCTATTTTCTCTCAGTCAAATCCTTCAAATCCATAACCTAAATATATTCACCAAATCACTCACAGTATTAAAAAAAACCCCTAAATCTCGCACGAAATTAATTGAAATAATAAACCATAGCCCCAAATCAATATCAAATGGGATTTAGATTTAAAAAAACCTAATAAAAAATCCCAATAACCCAATGAGATCTACAAATCGCACTAAATAAATCTCATACGTTATTAATCTACAAGGAATCAAAGGGGATCTGAAACTAAAAACACGCCACAACAAGAGTTTACAAATTCTAAACGCTACGGAAATCAAACGAAATCAACCAGATTTGAGGTATATTTTATTTGGTTTTAGAAGGATTGATGTTCATAGAATTAGTTTTTACATTTTTATATCATCTATTAGAGTTATTGAGAATTTAATCATGCTACAACTACATATGACACACCAGCAGGAAGATCATGATAGGAATTGGGGATTTTTTTTAGAAAGGCTAGGAATTGGGGATTTACTTGAGCTGAATAGTTCATTAATGATATAAGGTACAACTTTAATTTGAAATTTTTTGAATTTTTATGGTTAATTGATCAAGAGAGCTATATTTATATGTTTTGTTGGGTATATGTCCGTAAGGTGTTCGATGAAATGCCTAAGAATATTGTTCTTAAGGAATTAAGATATCAATATTGATTTGCCTTTAAAATATTATTCATATGATTCTTAGCGGACCATTTATTTGATCACCTTAAGGTCAAACAGTATGATGATATTAGGAAAAACTTTATATCGGGATATTAACCTGAGAAATTTATACTGTTAGCAATCTGTATGTGCCCAAACTATGTAGGCAGAAATAGGAATGTAAGCATAACTTACTTTTTGATAGTTCTTTTATTTATATCGCATTCTTGACATGTTTTACGTCTTTGCTTTGAATGATATCAAATTGAATAATAGTTTAATAAAAAAAAGGAAAAAGCTCACTAAAGATATCAAATTGGTGTGACAGTTATATCGCTAAAAAGATCATACTTTATTTTGAACATCACTTTAGGGATGTTTGGGTAAACTTATTTACAATGATTTAAGATTTTCCTAATAGCCAACTTCAGGTTATTTCTCAT
Organism: Glebionis coronaria; assembly: GCA_025667525.1. Lineage (NCBI taxonomy): Eukaryota > Viridiplantae > Streptophyta > Magnoliopsida > Asterales > Asteraceae > Glebionis > Glebionis coronaria. The sequence continues at coordinate 359,230,846 of CM046877.1, forward strand.
GTTTCCCTCCCTAATAAGCGAATAATCCTTAAATTAAACTTACCAAGTGTCTATAAGACACATATCCCTATGACTATTATTACTTGAATTATTGTAAGCCCAAAAAGATTCGAAAGTGTTGAAAACTTTGGCGAGGTGTTGTGAAGTGATCACATTGAGAATTCGGCACACACATTTACTATGCACCACACTAACACATTTTATTAACGATCTCAAATAAGAAAATTCCTCCATTTTATAGTTTACCCACCACACTAACACATTTTAATTTTTCGATCATAACAATGTGTTTCAGTCTAATGGATACTTAAAACGTCAATGGATTTACCATGTTGGAAGAAATGGAAAAAAGATTTCATGAAGAGACATTTGAACTTATCGGAAAACCATCAATGCATGTTCTCAGCTCAGATGAATTAAGACATTCAATCTTAAATATTTCGTCAGGTGAAACACCAAATATTTTATATTTTCTTTTGGTTTCTTTGTTTCGTTAATTTTCATTAGTTGTAGCAGCATACAAGTGAAATACACAGCTTAGCCACCTTATTTTAACTAAAATTATCATTTATCTGTGTAGTTGGTGAATTTTATCATGGAATGAAACATTGGCTCACGCTATAAACAAAGGTGAAAGCTTTCATGTAGCAATAATAGAGGTATTTAGTATCGATTAAGGTGATATAACCCATCCTTGGTTGCATACTTTGAATCCCGTATTAGTTTATTTGCTTCAGTCTGGGATACATATAAATATAGGTGAGAGCATTGATGAAAATGGAAGTTTTATGTTTCTCAAAAGAATTAGACTTACCTACAATAGCATGTTCCATGAAGCACAAATCTGCATATTAAAACAGTAAGTTTTATGATGATAAATCATATATATCCTTTTTTGATGATACATTGTGATCCCCGTTTATTATTGATTTCATAATCGTGTAATTAATTTATTCCATTGTTGTGCAGGAAAATATATGTGCTCTTAAATAATAAAGCTAATGTACAAACAAAAGCACACTTCTCACATACTTTAAAATAGATTATGTTGCTAATTTCATTATGAAAATGCTATAAATCTGGACCTTTTGGCTGATGTATTTCTTGATATGTAAATTAGTTAATTACAAGATGTATCTCATGATATGTAAATTAGTTCATTATGCCCGAAAGTATTCACAAAAATGTAAATAATTTGCACTGACGCGTATTCAGTTATCCTTATTCAAGTGGTTTCTCTTTCTCTATGCAGATGGACTACATGAATACCTCACACCCTAATTCTATTGGTGGAAGTAAAGCAGTGGAGATTTTGATGCAACAAGTCAAAACTTCTACGACTGTAAAAATTGAAGCAAGGCAAAATGTATAATATTAATTTGAAGTCATTTGTTGCAAATTCTTTAATTTTACATCTTTCCTTACATTCTTTTGATACATTGGTAGGATGGTGTCGAGCCTGGTAAAGAAATAAAATCTGAAAGTAGTATTAAGTCACACGCAATGCAAGGCCGTCATGCGAATGGAGCCGTCACAAAACAGGTTCTTTCTATATAATGAATATTTGAGTCACATTTGCAATGTTATACAAGTCTTATTGTTATTGGCAACACTTTAACAAAAGAATGTGCTTTTGGCTATCCTTTGTTTCTGTCATAGATTGGTGAGGTTGGGAAGCCCTCTTCTGGTAAGCTTTTGCGTTCGACTTAGAAGACATATTTTCAACATTTTTTAACCAGTATTTGGGATAGTTGGTATTGTTATAGTTACGGTTCAGAAAAACACATCCTTGATTGATAAAAAACTTGCTTGATTCAGGTTTTCTGATAAGCATTCCAACACAAGCCCTATGAATTGAAGTGTGCTAATTTATCTATACTAATATGTTTTAGTTCCTCTATTTTTAAGGAGTGTTATTTTTTGTTATAATTTTATTTGGTTCTTGATTGATTTCATATGTCTTAATGATTAGAGAACCATGTTAGATTATGAAGTCATTTTTTGACTTCTGATTGGAAACATGCAGAATTTAGACAAATTAACCTAAGTGTTTCTAAATAAGGCAAACCTAAAAGGATTTAAGCTAGGTTACATTATTCTGATGCTTTTGTATAGTACGTTTACTTTAGAATAATGACCATATGCAGTTTCGAGCAGTTCTGTATCAATCTAACTAACAAGAAACTTCAATAACATGTTAATTAATTAAGATTGTAAATATAAGTTTTTACTCAACAACTAATTTTTTGATTCAAGCATTACGCTTTTCTTAACATGTTTTATTACTTTAGAAACCTGGAGGCATCCTTGCACTTTTAGATTCCATTCATATATGATTTTGTTTGGTAGCAGTTTTAACGTATGTTGTATAAAATTCAGAAATTATAATATCGAGAAATCAAAGGTGCTTCTAAAGAAGGCAAACCTAAAAGGATTTCAGGTAGGCTACACTTTTCTTTGATTGATTCATGCAACACAAACATTATAAGCAGCGTTTCATCTATCGTGATACTGATGGCACATTTGTTTTGCTTCCTTACCCATCTGATGAAACTTTTGACTATTATCTCAAATTTAATGTACATGAAACCGAAGCTAAACTTGAACTGGCCATTGAGAAGTGGGGACATGATGTGTAAGATTCTCTTCCCTGTTTAGTTAGAGTGACTGTTTATTTATTTATTTGACTCACACGCTTTACTATTAGATCTTGTGTTGTAGTTTGATCATCCACGCCAAACGTTCCAAATGTTAATGAAAGACCATCTAATCGAGCCCTGCTTTCTATTTCAGGTCTAACATCCATTACGGAACAACATTTTATTTTCTTAGTTGATTTTCTAGGACCTTTGATTATAAGGTGTTGTGCAGACTTTTGTGTCTAGATGAATAGGTTTACTCGGGTCTGTTCATAATCTCCACTCTCTTTGTGTTTGGGTCGATGACTGTCCATACATGATTAAAAATTTTATCAGATCTCAACCACATTATAATAGATTCCCACTTTTGCAGATGCTATAGTGGATGCTGCAGTGAAGGTTCATGGAACAGCTGCTCAAGTAACATCCAATCTTAATTAACAAAAAGGCAATATTTAAAAGTAGAGATAAGACTTGTGTACATTACATTTCTGTAGTTTCTGCTTAGAATAGTTATGACTGTGACTTTGCTACGACTTAATAGGTACATATTAGCTGAATATTATAATTTGTTACAAAAAAAGTCTATTCACCCTGTGTTACATGTCCTATTACTCACCAATTATGCAACAAATATTACCACTTTTCATTTTTGTATGCATTTCAATGGAAAGAATACATGTACAAGTCCGCTGTAGGTTTGAGACATATAGCCAATATACGTAAGGATTTGCATAACTTTCAATACAAAAAAGGTGTATTAGCTCTTAAATTTCATTTCATCATATCATAGTCTAATCATTATATTCGCGAACCTTTTGTCAGAACCAGGTGACATAGAGAACGTGCATGATTATGACTAAAAAGTAGTCGCTCCTAGGTGGTTCAATGTAACTAAACCTAATTTTAGTTTCATTATGTGGGTGGTACATGTGGCGCATATTCTGTATAGTTTCTTATTGAATGTTAAATTCGATATATTTTGACTTGAGGAATATAAGAAGACATTTTACCCCTTATATTTTAGGATTTTTTCATCTGATTTTTATTTTTAGTTACATTGAATACTTATTTTATGATATGTGATTTCCTTTAATATATATAAACTGTTTTTTTCTTGATTTTACTTTAAATAAATTTATAAAGCACCCCGTCCATCGGACGGGCATTTCAGATAGTATATATATATGATGTAATTTGATTACATGATTGTTTGATGAATATTTTAATATTTATACGAGGTATTTATACGACGTAGATTGTCACAAGAAACCCTAACTTCCCTAGCAAATCTATCGAAGCTATTCCTGTAGGAATTCTAGCTATCCTAGATCTAAACCAAGTTGTGGATATTTATGATCCTAACAAAATGGTTGATACTCGTAGAAATGTAGATATTAGTTGATTGTGATATTGAAAAAGAATTGGCAAGATTAAATTTGATATCGATGTCATGACGATCTTTCCTTATAGAGTGGAGTTTGACATAATGTTACCACCTATAAAGATGTCATCTGATTCGTTGTCACCCAATTCTTCAAATTGAAATCAAAAGGGTGAATGTTGCACTTGAGGCTGTCATTGGAACCATTACCCAAAAGCCCCATGCCACTAGTACCTTTCCGAGAAGTCTAATTGAATGATCGAGTAATTTAATACTAGTGACTCATTTGATAATTGTTGTTGTAAGAGCTATAGGATTGGAAATTAAGTGTTGACCATATCGAGCTTTTATTTCCCTTTTAAGATCTAAGAATAAGATTGAAAGTATTGGAATATGAGGTAGGATATCGAATTGAGTATAAGTTGATTGAAACTTGAATAAAGTAAAATTTAACTTGTATGGAATAAAAAATTGTTAACAGGAAGTCGTTAAGTTCTGTGATTGAATTATAAGGTTTTAATTGATTGTTGATTCGTGTTAATGGTTGTTCCTAGGCCATTGTCCACTAATGAGGATGCCCAGTGTCTAATAAATAAATTGAAGAAATCTTCTTCTGAATTGAGACCGATGGATCTTCCGGGACATATGGAACACCTAATGACTCTTGTAAGATTAGTATTCATTGTGGTATCTTTTAAAAATCCCTAACTTAACTGAGACATCAGTTGGTAGGATGAGATCTTGGAATTGTATGACATAGTGACACGTAATGTGTTACGGTACAATTTGACTTGTTTGTGATTAATGAAAAGACTACCTTTGATTGCTAAATTCTACATGTATCGATGTTATCTATCTTTTATTGCTTCATCCTAATGTTCGCATTAGTGATGCAACCATTGAACAAGTACTCATCTCGATTTGAGTTGCGTTGTGGATTATTCTTTTTTTTAGTGTCATCAAGGTCATGAACCTTATGATTATTTGGCTAAAGCTCATTTCCTTATATATTGTAGTTAGTTCTTGGTGAACAACTCTTCATCACTCTTTTACAGATCACTCATTGTTTTTATAAGATAAAACAGTATCCTTTGAGAAAATTGAATTTTCATCACTATATGGATTATTTAAAGTGAGACTTATAAATAATTATTATTGAAATAAAGTTGATTATGAAATACCTTGGAAAACTTAATTGTTTTCATAACAAAGAAAATCTTTGTAAATTTTTTCTTGATTCTTATTTAAGAGTTAAGCATGAAAATGTTTTTATTATAAACATGATGATAAAATTTTGACAAACTGAGTATTGCATTGTTAATCTTGAAATTGTATATAGTTGCGCGCCTACATACAATTTGGAATGGACCATGCAAGGCTGATTAGTAGTCACCATAAAACTGATTAATATACACTACATTTTCTTTAAAGATTGTGAAAGATTAAATTTTATGAGATCTGCAAGAAGTGAAAAATAGGGACATAGTGTTAGGGACACCTACATATGTGCCTGTAGCATCTATTCTTCTGAGTCGAATTTACTCATCTGTGGAATTTGTCTTATTTGACAATTGATATTCCCTTCTTGTCCAATTCTCCCGTGGTGAGATTCTTTGGAAAAGTATCTGATTACCGAGTGTTGATACCCGACTGGATGTATTGACATTCTTATCATTTCTTATGATTTGATTTCATTTGAATGACCTGGGTAACGATCCGAGGAGCTTTCGAATGCGTACTCAAATTATGAAAACATGGGATATATTCATATTCATTAAATGTTTTCGTCTGTATCTGATTTGAATTTCTATCTCGTAGATTATGCGTTGACCTTACTCTTTTAAGGTTAGTTATGTCTCCAGATATCCTTGAATTTGTGAAGGATTATGAGTTATTATTAGTCTTTTGAGAAGTTCACATCTTATCAACGGTAATGAAACTGGAAAGTTGATAGTGCCAGTAGAATAGATTGATTGATTATGACATGACGACATTGTCTTAATTGATGGGAACTCGAGTAGAATTCCCCTAAATGATAAGATGTTGATTATCAAAAGTGATCTAAATAATTCTTGATGGATGACCATATCCTGCATTTAAACTTGAAATTATACCGTGAATGGTTATGAATTAGTCATAGATATTATAATCTAGAAAGAACCTAATATGAATTTATTAAAGAGATGTTTCCGTTATCTAAAACTTTAGGAAGTATTTGTTGGTGAATTACCTAGACTTTTGCCATTAAGGCAAGTTGAAATTGGTATTGATTATATTTCCGGTGCTGCACCTGTGGCTTGTGCACTGTACGTCAGCACCATCTGAATTAAAGGAATTACCGTACAACTGAGAGAGTTGTCGGAGAAAGATTTTATTCTACCGAGCTCGTCATCATGAAGAGCTATGGTGTTATCATTTCTTATATTTATAGATTACTGTGAACTGAGTAAATTGACAATCGAAAACGATATCCATGACTCGAAATGGAAGATTTGTTCGATCATTTACAAGGTTCTAGCGTATGTTCTAAAAAAAATTTTATCCTCGGCATGGTTATCATCAATTTCGCATCCGCGAAAAAGATTATCTATTCCAATCACTACATCCGGTACTTGTAATGAACATTATGAGTTTCACGTAATGTCGTTTGGATTGACTAATACACATGTAGCATCCATAAATTTGGTGAATCACGTGTGTAGGTTGTAATTGATAAATTCATGCTTGTGATCATTAAGGACCATTTGTTTATTTATAAGAATAAGAATGAGTTAATAATTATTTGTAGAATGCCCTTAGTCGACCGAGTAGTGAAAAATTATACCTTGAATATTTATCATGTGATGAAAGACTTAATCTTTTACATTATTTGACCGTGTGATTAATAGAAAATAGAATATATTGACTCTTTAAAAATTGGAACCATTAAGGCTTTGGGTTTTACCAAAAAGAAAATGGAAATATGTTTTGACAAATGTTTTAACAAAGGATTTTTAAGGGATTATTCCCTTATACACAAATCATTTAACTAAACTCCTGTTAAGGGGTAAATGTTTGTGTATACCTCAAGACAACCTAAGAGGGATTGAGGAAACCGTTAAACCATGACAAAAAAAAATTTGAAACGACAATTTTTGCTTTTCAACTAAGAAAATTTTTACCAAAGAATAAACGAAGGTTTTTCGAACATTTACGGATCTTACTAATTATTTCTGATAAATCAACAAAAATTGTGTTAATTAAATTCAAATTTATTTTGAACATTTTTATATAATTGGACAAACTGAGAAAATTTAAAAACTTTTTGTGTTTACGTTTCATAAAAATTAAATATTTATTATTTAATTACTAGTAATACTTATCGACGCTTTAAACGTTGAATTGAGCAAAACTGATAAAAATGATAGTGGAGACGAAACTAAAACTTAGAAAATATGAAGAAAGAATTTCTGAATAAATTGTGGTCATGATAATTATTTCATCAGGAAAGGTGAATGTAAATACTGACGCGTCATGTAAAAAGGATAAAGAATCAACTAGGATGTGTTCCTTAGTAATGACTGTGCAAATAAATTGCCGAGCAATTTAAAATATAGCCGATGGCGTTAAATGTTTTAAGGGCCACTTGTGATTGCCTAAATATGGAGATTTAGAGATTTAGTTATGTTGGAATCTCATAAGGTTAAGTATTCTATTCATGCCATTTCTGATTTAATGTATCTTTAGCTGAAAAAGTTGTACTGATGGCAAATTATGAAGGCAGACATCGCCTCATACATTAGTAAACGTCTAAACTATTGCAAAGGTCATCATCTGAATTTGATTCGATTTGGGTCATCGTCGACAGACTGACCAAATCTGCTAATATCATTCTTGTTAATGATAAATTCTCGATGAAGAAATTGACTCTTTATATTTAAAGGAGTTGTGTAAACATTGTGTGCCTGTATCGATCATCTCTATCAAGATCCTCGCTTCGCATTGGATTTTTAGAGATTTGCTCAAAAGTCATTGAGAACGAATCTTGATGAGAGTACTGTGTACCACCCCAATCGAAGGGACGAGGTAAAGTAACGATACAACATACTATAAGTCTTGTGTTATGCTTGAATAATTGACCTTTGGTAATAAACCGTATAATCGTTTTCCTTTGGAGAGATTATCATTGATAATTATCGCATTAGGGTCGAGATCAAATCTTGTTAGGATTTAAATATAAGAGCATATGTAAGCAGGAGTTGGGATGAAGACATCCGACATACACCCATTGTGAGTTGGACATGTCTTTCAGGTTTAAGGTTTCCTATGATGACAAACCTAACCTTACACAATACCCGACCCGCGAGACCTGAAATAGTTGTTGAAATTAGGATCTGATTATTGACAACCGGTAGTGGGCAGGAGGTTATGTGAATATGAATTGTAGATCTTGAAGTGCCAGATGGGTAGCGAAGTTATGCCAAAAAATTTCACCATGGAAAAATGAATTGATGATCTGGAAGATCATGGGATATAAGTCCCCGTTGTATGGGACCATTGAGATGATGTAAAAAGTTGGTTTGAAAGGCATATAAGCTGGATCTACCCTAGGACTTCAAGGGCTGTGTGAATTATGTTTCGTATATCTAACTTGATAAAATGTCTATCAAGTGAAAATCTAACTATTCCTTAATGAAGTTTAGATCGGCGAAAAGTTGCATTCATCAAAAACCCGTGAACATCATGGATAGAGAAATTAAGTCAACATTAAGCTTGATCTTATTCCCGTAGTTATGTTTGATGAAACTTGAGTATTGTAATGGATTACACTTGTGAGAAAAGACCGAATGTGGAGGAAATACCCACATGGATTTAACTCTATAAGAAGCGAGTAGTAAGATAAAATGATCTTTGAGGACAAAGATCTTGTTTACGGGTAAATGCTGTGACAATCCGTCAATTTATGTTTGATATTTTATTCTCAAATATTATTTAAAAACATTATTTTAAATGTTATATTATGAACTCACTTATTTTTGGGAAGAAATTTGGATTTACGTCTTGAAGTAGCATCGACTACATCTAAACCGGAGGATTCTACATTAAGTGCTTACGTTTACATACACCGTTTTGGTGACAGTCCGACATTTCAAAAAATAAATTTATCCGTGAATATTATTTTGGGATTTTAAATTTGAGTTAGTTCATAAACTCACAAATTTACGAGAAGAGATTAGGACTTATGTGAATAATTTAACGTCCTTTACGACTAAACCGGAAACCTTAGGATTACGTATTTACGTTTTTTAACTCCGTTTTTTATGAGACAATTTTTATTACATTCGTTTTGTGCCGTTGATTCATAATTTATAAAAACTTTTTTCGTAAAACGACCCGAGGGCACGCAAATAGAGGAAACTAGAATCGAGGATTACCCGTAAATTATTGGGGATGAGACAAGTTTACACTTGCCCACCCCCAATACATGTGGCATCCAAGCTTAGCCAACACACTTTGATGTGTCCATTTATTAACAAAACTAAGGACACTTGTCCTTAGTTTTCATTCAAAACTACCAAACCTCAAAAACAAGATACTCATACCATTCACACTCATTTCTTACATGCAAAACCACCAAAACTCTCTCTCTCTAGCTTTGATTCCGTCCCATATCACCAAAAAAAATACCCATTTGATCAAAAGTTTTAACCATGAATCTTATTTATAAGTTACATAAGATGAAAACCCATTGAAGACTTGTTGATTTGAGGTGATTCTAACACCTAAAAAGAGGTTTTCTATGGAGTTTTGGGGATGATTTCTCAAGGAGTTTTCATGAAGAACAAGGTCTGATTTTTGGAGGAGTCTACAAGTATTTGGTGATCCTAGAAGTGGTATTGATATCTCATAAGATTGGTTACCCAAAACCAAGTCTTGTTTATCATCAACCTCATCTTTTCATCACTTTGGTGGTATAAAGATTGTTCTTCCTATCCTCTTGTTATTTTGATTATGTAATCTTTTATTTTATTTATTTATGTATATGTATATGATGATGAATGATGATAAAAATATTATGTGGGGATTTGGTGTTGATAAACATGGGCAAAAAGATGGAAAACCACATGTAAAATGGTTAAAAATCTTGCTAAATATGATGGCTGTATAAAAACAGTAACTAACCACACGTTAAACTGATAAAATGGCAAATTGGAATCAATATACAGTAATGATTAGGTCTTGTACACATGTGAGAGTTGGCCATACAATGGAATCATTATAATGAGTGAGATATGATTAAAACAAAATTGAAGTACCAATCCGAATAGTCAGCTTTGGACGGACTGTTAGGGATATTTAGATTTGGATTGAGCAGTAGCTAAAACTAAGTTAATTGTATCACATATCATGTAGTTTATGGTGTCCAAAAATGAGCTTCTATCTCCTTATAGAACTCAAGATATGGTAAAAATGGTGAAAGTGAAAGTAAAAATCAGATTTTGGGAAATTAAAGTATAATAGTATTATAATAGCACTAAAATAATATAGTATAAAATATGAAATTAAAACCCACTAACTTATATATTACATTTATATAAATATGTATAAGGATAAATAAATAGACATTTTATAAAAATGGTAGTTTGATAAGTTTTATAAGTTATAAAAGTATAAACATGATTTTTACGTCTTTTCGGCTAAAACCGAAAGATTAACGTTTTTGTCAAATAAAACTTAGACGGTCGGACCCGTCTAATGTAAACTTTTATAAACTCACATACTGATATATAAACTTATACAACAAGTAAAAACCGATAAAACCCGAGCTTTACAACATGTAAACATTAACGGGCCAAAGTAGCCTTATTGGACTATAAACCCGACTAGTTGGTAAAACACTTATAAACTTACTTATTGGGCTTAACCCACTTGGGCCTAACTTGTAAGTATAATACTGATATTAAAAGTGTAAAATGGATCAATATAAGGTAATGGACTTATAATGGGCCTAATGAGCCTTGACAAGTACAGAAGATGACTAGTGAAACAAGTATAAAAGTTGTCAACACATAACACTAAAATGAGTAAATGAGAATGTATAAACCCACTTGATCATCATCATATGTATAAAATCATCATATGTATACATAATTGTTATTTTGATAAATTCATTGGACAAAAGTCTAAGACAAGTATTATTTGTCTAGGTTTCCGTGATTGAAGCACGTACCGTACATCTGAATCGCTGATAACCGCCTTCCCACATCAACGTGAGTTCATAGCCTCACACTCTTTTAAATGTTTTTATGAAATATTTTATAAACCCGCGAGGGAGATAACATGTTAGTTTTGATAATATAGGACACCATTTGTCCCGATTGTTTGTTTATTGATTTGGACCCGAATGATTGTATGACCCGATGTATGATTATATGACCCGATAGATGAAATGAAATGGATTACTAAAGAAAGGTTAAGTCACTAAAAGTTCCATTAGCATGAATTGTGAACTACCGAGATTTGGTAGACGCTTATGCATATAATAGTACTATTTGGGGACGATCACCCCAGTTCGCGCCTTGACGGTTGATCCCCGTCGTGCCACATTGATTGGTAAGCGAATTTATGTATGAGAAGATTTACACAAGCGTGATTATTGTGACGACACGCTAATTTAGATGGGCAAATTGAGTTTCGGGCTAGCTACCCGTTGTTTGGTTTAGTAAGGTAACAATGTCATACGGCTTGTAATAATCCATAAATAACGAAATATTGCTATACGCACTGAATTACAATGAATTGTCTGACTAGCAATACGGGGTATTATTATTGATTTTATGTTCGTGTTCTGGTTTTACATAACCATATTCATATAACGGTTTTTATTTAACTTTATACAACGTTATAAAACGCATTGTATGATGTTTTTAACGACAATGGTTCGTATAATAATTTTGAAGGCGAAAGCCTATATTATGATTTTGATAAGGATTTGTATGAAATGACTTTGGCTATTTTATGGCCTATTACAATGATTTGTACAAAATGATTTTTGGTAATAATTTTATACCGATGTTATATTGATGGATTTTATTAAACTCTATGAATTCACTCGGCGTTTTCGCTGACCCTTTTCTTTTAACATGTTTTATCTCAGGTACTTGAAGGTAATTCTCGAGAAGACAACAAGAATTCATGGCCCGCACTTAAATAACAAATTTCCATTCAAATACTTTGTAAAACCTGTATGAAATAATATGACTTGGGACTTATGTAAATTTGATATTTATGAATGGAAATGCTTTATTATTAAACGACGCGATTTTTAAGTGTTGTCTATGATGTGAGTAATGTGTTATCCCGTAACACCAACGAGTCTTCCGTTGTATTGAATTGTGTAAATTTGGGGGTGTTACAGTTTCAGTCATATGAGTGCAAACCGGTACCAGCCGGCCACTCAGCTGAATAGTTACATGAATCACAGTCATGAGAATGATCGTCATGGAACTGACAGACAAGACGATAGTAACCACTACTATGACAGCAACTATCCTAGAAATTGCAACTGAGGCTCCGGCCGCGGACGTGAGCAGACATACAATTGATCAATAGTTTAATCGATCCGCCAATTCTGGCATAATAACCTAATATTGTGGTTCTATTTGTTTCACATCTCGAGACACATGTCAAGACATCAGTTAAGACACATGTCTCACGTATACTTTCTGAAGACACATGTCAAGACACCAGTCAAGACACATGTCATGCTTACATTTCCCAAGACACATGACTCACGTCCAATTATGGAACATTTCTAAGAAACTCAGGGTACCCTCCAAGGGTATATCTAGTTTGTTGTGCCATGCATTAATCAGGCCACAAGAATTTCAGTACCATTACCGGCGCATCAGTGAGAACTGTCACGTTGCCAGATGACACTTTCATTTCTTGTACCCATATCTCACAGATTCATGACCATGAAGGGTGCCATTCGTATTCCCCATGTATACGAAGGTTTTTCCTCCAGCCTAATGATAAGATCCAAGCTGCTAACGCATTTCCTCAGACAGATGCGAGGTGAATTTTATCCTAATTATGGACTACGAACAGCACACCATGCTACGATTCATGATTATCTACAGTAATGATCAGGCTCCTGAACACATTCAGCTTGATTTTCCATCAGGAAAATCTGTACAAATTCTCTATGCTTACAAGCATGTGCCTTGTTAGCCATGGTTGCTAAAATTTCCTAGCTGTCAGTAAGACACGACCACTTAAGTCCTTTTACGCATAGCCAGTTGATTATTCCAAAATCTTCCTATACATTCCAGAAGAACCTACAAGGAGAAGGACGGTACCATGAGATTATGTGTCGACTACCGTCGAATTAAACAAATCACCATTCATAACCGTTATTCTCCTCCACGTATTGACGACATGTCCAATCAACTGTATGGTGTTAAGCACTTTACAAGATCGGATTCATGATCATGATGCCAACAGTGACGAGTGAAAGAGCAGGACATGTCCATGACTGCTATTCGTACACGACTTGGTCATGCTAAATTCGTGATTCTGTATTAGTCTCATAAATGCTCCAACAGCATTATGGACTTATGAAATTGAGTTTCCATGAACTCATAAGCAAATTCATCAGCATTTTCATTGAGGATAACCTGATTTCCTCTAAGTCTAGAGAAGAACAGGAAGATCATATCTGCACTATGTTGCAAATTCTATGACAAGAGAAATTTTACCTTGGAAATTTTTTCCAATATCAATTCTGTTTGATTACAGTGACACGCTGAATCACATGGATTTCTACGGTTAATCTTACCATGACTCAGCTTATGCGTAAAGGAGAGAACCCTACACTACATTAGGTGTTCTAGGAAATCCTACGCTAGGAGAAGTCTAGATTCAGAGACTCAGAATTTCGCAAAATTCTATGTGTCAAGTTTCTATGAAGCAAGATACAGTTACGTTCAGATCTAAGCACCTGACATACCAACAGGTTATGATAGAACACCAACAGACTAGGATGTCTTCCCATCATCCAAAATGGTGAACAGAAATGGGACAAGGTCTCTATGGATTTTGGTTACCAGATTAACGCAAACTCTGAAGAAGCATGATGCTATCTGGGTTATTGCCAACAGTTGATCAAGTCTTCGGAATCCTTACATCCGCAAGGATTTCAAAACCAACAGACTGATCGGACATGTTCTAGCCAAGGCTCATCCGATCACTTGGTAGTCCGTCAGCTAACGGGCCAGAAACAGGTTCGCATATATGCTCCTTATTTACGTTCACGTTCTTGTTTAAATTTCACGACATGCTTTCACGCTCACGTTCATGACACTATTCACGTTCATGATTGTATCTTGGCTTACGATCTTACGTTCATTTTCGTTCTGGGAAGTTTTGCAAGAACTTGAGAGACCAGACTCAAGTTTAGTATAACTCTCTATCCTCAGACAGGCGTTCCACGTCTCACCTTATGGCATTTGGCGATACTGTCGCTGTATTCCATGTTCACGATATGTTTCACATGTCATGTTCATTCCACGTTCCTCATATCACGTTCACGATATGTTACACGTATCATGGATCAGGATATATTTGCGCATACGACCCTCACCATATCTTCACGTATCACGTTCAAAATTTTTCCACGTATCACGTTCAAAATTTTTCACGTACTACGTTTCTTTATATCTCGCGCATCGTTGCTAATTTTCAGTTAAGTTATAGTGTTTTGCATGATAACGTTTTAGTTGCCCTTACACGTTAATTCTTATTCCATTGATCATATTTAGGGGATCTACCTTACGTTTATAACCAAGAACTTCTTCGTATTTCAAGTCAAGGTCAGGAGGACCAAGATTTATCATTTGAGTCAAGATCTTGTGAAGTAACCGTTCCAAAAGGGAAGCCTCTTGGAAACAGACAAGTTCATCCGGACTTCTTATCTGTTTTTCTCTTATCAATTAGATATGTCCTTTCGGTCACGTCACGTTCCATGTCCTTTCAAGACATGTGACGTTCCACGTTCCTTCTACCATGTCACCTGCACGTTCATTTATCTTACATACCCTCTTAGTTTGATTCAGGTATGTTTCTCTTTCAGTTTACTTTATCTATAATTCGGGGACGAATTATTCTTTTTAGGGGGGTAAGAGTTGTAAAACCCGCATGCTTTTACCATGAATAGTACCCTTTAGATCGTACGTACATGATTAGAACTTTCCTTTTATAGAACGTTACGTTTCACGTATAAGAATTTTAAGTATTACATACGTGTTAGAACACGATAAGTATTTATTACGTATGAACACACGATAATTATTCCAATAATAATTATAATCACAAACATGCGATCATGAAATCATGAACGTAATTTAATCACGCGCTAATATTACTTACGTATATATATTTATTTACGAACATGAATAAATATTTTAAGTCACGATCAATAATTAATTAGAACACGTAAAACACGAACACGATAAAACACGAGAACACACTATCATATTTAGACTCGAGAAAAGTACGGGTTACCCCAAGTGGGGCCCCTACCCACGGCATACCAAGGAAACATGGGCTTGGCCTATGCAAAATTTACTAACTAGGGGGTTAAGGTAAAAACTTGTTTCACTTTTTACAAATCAAGAAAATAGTTAAAACCCTAAAAGTTTTTCTCCTTCTTCCTTCTCTCTTTGGCCGCCGGATATACAACACCACAAGGGGGTGTTCGGGTTGATTTTGATCTTGGATATTTTGCAAGGATTCGTGTGTGTTCATCCTCATTTGTTTCACGTAATCGGTATAACCTTTTTAACCTTTTCTTTTATGTTTTGATTTAATGAATCACATAAAATCATGATGTTTTTAATTAACTAATTAAAAAAAGTATTTTTAAACATGTTAATGATCATGGGGTAAATAAAACAAGGGTTTTAGGGGTGTTTGTTCCTAGCCGACGCCTAACCGAGCCCCATGGGGGTCTCGGCTTGGCTTATGTAACACCACCGAGACCATATGGTCTCGGTATGGTGGTGGTGGTCCCACGGCAGCAGCAAAACCAAGGGGAAACCCGACGTGGTTCGGGTTATGGTGTTAGTTACGGGTCCGGTTCATGGTTTTTAGTCACGGGTCCGGTTCATAAATAATTTTTAAGGTTTATGATTTTACTAGTGATGTTTTAAAATTAAACTAATAAAACATGACATGATTAATTTAATGTACATGACTTAGGTTATAAATTTAATTATTAGATCATGAATTCTAACCTAAGTATTTATATTTTATTAGACTTTATAATTAATTAATTATTAAAACCATGACTATAATTAATTAATTAACATGACTTAGGTTATATTATTAATAGTTAATAATACATGTTAAAAACCTAAATATTTTACCTTTATTTAATTAAAATCATGATATATTTAATTAAATACTTTTAACCTATAGTTTATTTAATTTACATGTAATAATTAATAAACTATACTTTATAACTACATGACTTAGAATAATAATCAGAAAACACTTAAGCTTATATAATTAGCTTATTTAACTAGCTTATATCTATTTATGGAAACTTTCTATTTTTAGAAACTTGTTTAGATAAGGCATCTAATCTATTTATGGAAACTTTCTATTTTTAGAAACTTATCTATTTTAAGCAGTAATTCTATTTTTGGAAACTTTCTATTTTTGGAAACTTTCTATTTTTGGAAACTTTCTATTTTTGGAAACTTTCTATTTTTGGTAACTTTCTATTTTTGGAAACTTTCTATTTTAGGAAACCTGCTATTTTTAGAAAGTTGCTTATTATTACACAACAAGTATAACAATATATAAAATACAAGTAATGCTTAATCAGAATAGACAAAATATAAGACAAACACAGTATAAAGCTTAAAACAGTAGAACATGACATGAACATATAAAACAAGCTAAGACATGATATAAAGCCAGTTACGTATTTAGTAATCAGATACTTATACACGTATGTATTTATGTAGCATTAGTGATACCGATGTAGGACTCTCGTCCGTTCGTCTTCTTCGTTCACTGGACATAAGGTACGGATTCCCGTCCTTTCAGTATGGACATTCTTTCCTTATTAGGATTCCCCGTATGCAGCCAATTGTTTTCCCATAGTATAAGTTTATATGTTTGATTTCTTATGTTTAAATTAGAATACCTGAAGCCATATACATGCATGACAAGTTTCACCTAGTTATGGAGGTACCATAGCCATAACACTAGAGGCACTGGTGTTATGACTTCCCCACGGCGGAGTGATTGCTCGTGGCGTCCCTTCAGCTTTTGGCCATATTATTATATTTATCATGTGGGGCGTATGGGTGCATCCTAGTTACATGTTTTTCAGCAGATTACTCAGTGTGAATGTGATGTGTGCCTTGCATCCATCACAAGGATCTGATCCCTCCTACCCAAAAACCAATATATTAAATTAGAGGCAGCCCCTATAATTTGCATGATGGGGTCACCCCTCCAAGTATTCATGCACGTTGTTATTTCATGACCTATATTGGCTAATGGTAAAATATGTTAAACAGTTTTTATAAGATAAACATAAGGCTTTTCAAACTATAAAACCAGTTTTACTAAGACTTAACCGGTTTATCCAGGACTTAGTTTCTTTCGCTGTTTTGCATATATGCTTATACTATTCATGCTCTATTTGTACATTCGTGCACTGAGCGTATTGCTCAGCCGTTACTTTCCTTTCCATGTCCCAAAACGGTAGGTACCCAAGGACTGACTCGAGCATATGGAGGACATGCATAGGATGGAAGCTGCCATAGAATTCTTCTCCTCTTTCCTTCATATACGTATGCTTGTTTAGTCTTTCATTCATTTCATTTGATTTATTATGTTTTGGGCTTATGTTTGGGAACCGATATTTGATTCCGGTTATCCCTATGGTTATGTATATTTATTACATACTACCTTGCATGCTTTGATGACACGGCATAATCACGCGTGACATTCCATCTATCAAAATGGGGTGTTACAATGCCACAATTAGAATATCATGCAACTTCAACCAAACAGGAGCAACCTTAATTCTATTTTTAAGATACTTAACAGTGGAGTCCAAATATTAAGCATAAGAGGCGTGGATCAAATCAACCAAGGTCCATCACCCATAACACGTTCCATCCCCTCATGAGATTCAAACTGAAAAAAGAAGAACCCATTCTTAAGCATAACATGTTCCAAACCATACTTTGCCCAAGTATTCTTCACATAGTTCTCCACTAAAGGAAAAGGTAAAAGCTTCCCAATAAAATACCCAAATAACGTGTTATCAAAATGGTTAGATACTTCCTTAACAGCCTCTAAAGGAAGTGCAACAGCAGCCCCAGAAACTTGCTCCTCATTACGTACTTCTTTAGCCTGCACAAGCTTATTATTTTCAGACACACGCAAAACAGAAGCGAAGGAATGAACAAACTCATCAGTCTTCAACGTCTTGCCAGTATTCCCAATAGTCTCTGCCTTATCAGAAGCGTTAATATCCTCCACTGGCTAAGACAAAGTACCACGAATGGGTTTACGGGCACCCAACAACGATTGCAATAACCTAGATCCACCACCAGTACCGTCAGTATTCGATACCTTGTGATTAACCGATTCCTCCATCTCTCTCAAAACCCAAAAACCAAAAACAAACCAGCAATGGAACAGGAATTGGGGTTTCACATCGAAACCCTAATCCCACTCACAACATTAAAAGAATAAATAATAGACCTCACAATAAAATAATCGAAACCCTAAAAACCTCTACAGCGACACTAAACCCTAAAAACGGCAACTAAATCAAATCAATAGAACACGTCGAACAGATTAATGAGAATTCAGAGGCGCAAGAGATTCATAAAGACCATCGGGACTACCTGTCCATAGCATAAATAGGGAGTGAAAAACACAAAGCCTATCACGCTCACAACACTAGTTGTGAATGATATCCACAAATAACGTATACACACTAAATCAACGTTAAACGGTGAATGGTGATTTTCAAAAAAGATTTAGACGGCATGAGGGGAAGGGTAAAGAAAATCGCCCATTGAGAGACAGAGAGAGAAACTAGGGTTTTTTTTCGTGAGTTTATTTCATTTCTCGCCCTTTGTCGAAGCAAAAAGGTTACAAAAGTCTTTGAAGAAGAAAAGAACCGGACTTTGCAAATGCTCCCCCTTGGTGCTTACTCTCCCTTGCTTGGGGCACCAAGGAATCGAGATATGGTGACAAGCAACATAAAAGAGTTAGTAGTAGAGAAGAGACACCCAACAAGATATAGCAAAGGTCATAAAAAAAGAGAATAGACAAAGATCCAAGATGAATCATGTTAAAAGGAAACATGATAAAAGATACAAGGAAACAAATCATACAAAGATGTATAAGAAACAAAACAAGCCAAAAGAGAAGAATAAATCTAATCCTAGTTAAACTAGAACTCTAAGATTTGCTTGAACTAGATGTCTTTAAGATAAGAAACCAATGCTTAGATAAAAGACAATGTAGTGGCGGAAGGAGGTGGTGGTGGCTTGGTAGAGATCTCATAGTCATAGTGAAGAGGAGGTTTGACTAAGAGACTCTTGATGTATTTCAACTCCTCATAGATATGAGCCATAGCAAGATGTTGATATTGACAACAATGACAATATGTTCCATGATTCATGACATTATCATGTGAAGGAGAAAGAACACTAAAGGCTAGTGGTGGAAGATAAGAAGTTCTACAATCAAAATTCTTAGAAGGAGAAGCGATGTGATTTTGAGTGTTCTTGGGTGAATTGGGATTGAAAGCAATTGGAGAAAATGGAGGAGAATCAAGGCTTTCATTTGAAGAATAAGACATTTTGATTTGAGAAAGGATGAAAAATTTTAGGGTTAAATAGAGAAAGCACAAGATATTTTAGGGGTGGTCAAAGGGTTGAAACACATATTCCAAAACTTGTTGGAACAAATTTGGAGTTTCAGAAATACCCGAAAAAGAAGGCTCTGTGCGCGGTTCCTTTTCTCCATCGGCGGTTCCTTATCGATAAGGAGTCGCGATCTTAATAGAGAACCGTTCACAGTGGGTTGAATTTGGTGATGAGTGAGGATTTTCCAATTCAACATATCCTATTTTTCTAGTCTAACTAATCATTGAGACATGCTAAGAAGCAATGATAGACAAAGAAAACACACAATAACTCACCAAACAAGGTTTTGACCAAAATACATGGATTTTGAAGAAAATCGATGTTGGAGGTGTGTAGAACTAGACAAAAAGTCATGCCACAATGATCCTCCATAGCTCACTTTTATTCTTGCTATATTTGAGAGACACATACATATGAATTATGTAACCTCATTATGAATAGCAAGAAGCTATGAAAAACGTTTTTAGATTGAATTAATACTGCAAAAACATTTCTCGGCCATTTTCAAAAGAACTTTGAGAATTTTGAAAAAGAGAGGAGAAGTTTTCCAAAAAAAGTTTGCAATACTCAATAACTCAAAGAAATAAAAGACTCAAAAGAGAAAAAAGACTCGATTAATAAAATGCACAATTAAGGAATATGTTCCATTAAACCTAGACCTTGACGCAAGTAATTAAAAGGTTCCTTCTTAAGTGGCTTAGTGAAGATGTCGGCTAAGTTTTCTACCGAGGGAACCTTCTCAATTGAAATGTTCCCCTATTGAACATTATCCCTAAGGAAATGGTGGTGAATCTCTATGTGCTTAGTTCGCGAATGTTGCACGGGATTCTTGCTAAGGTCTATTGCACCCTTATTGTCGCACATGATGGAACATCATCAAGAGAAATCCCGTAATCAACAAGCGCTTGCTTCATCCATACAAATTTACCGGCACTCACATACTCGGCTTCCGTGGTGGATATTGAAAGATCGGTTTGTTTTTTGGAGAATTAAGAAGTTAAACAACAACCCATTAAGGTACAAACACCACTAGTGCTTTTCCGATCCATATAGTCTCCCGCATGATCCGAGTCCGCATAGATAATGGTTTCTATGCTGGTCCTTTTAGGATACCATAATCCGAAATGTATAATGCCCTTAATGTATCGAAAGATACGCTTAACCGCTTCAAGGTGAGAGGTTTTGGGAGGCTCTTGGAAGCGAGTACAAAGAAAACATTAAAGATGATATCCGATCGACTTGCCGTTAGGTAGAAAAAACTACCAATCATACCTCTATATTTGGTGTTGTCTACCAACTTACAATCATTATCTACGGTGAGTTTAGTATCCGAGGCCCTAGGGGTCTTCATTGGTCTAGAGTCTTCTAATTCAAATTTCTTTAGCATTTCTTTAACATACTTGGATTGATTAAAGAAAATACCGTCATCTATTTGTTTAATTTGGAGTCCAAAAAAGAAGTTAAGTTCTCCCATTATACTCATTTCAAACTCGTCATGCATGATTTTGGCAAAGTCATCACGCAATGATTGACAAGTTGAACCAAATATAATGTCGTCAACATATATTTGTACGATAATGAGGTGAGAACCTTTCTTCTTTGCAAAGAGCATATTGTCTACCATCCCTATGGTATACTCATGTTTTACAAGAAATGCTTTTAGTATATCATACCAAGCTTTGGGTGATTGTTTAAGACCATAAAGAGATTTCTTATGCTTGTAAACATGATCCGGTTTCTCAAAATCAATAAAGCCGGGAGGTTGACCACATATACCTCCTCATTGATCAAACCGTTAAGAAACACACTCTTTACATCCATTTGTTGAAGCTTAAAGTCTAAGGAACAAGCATAGGCTAAAAGGATTCTAATGGATTCTAATCTTGCTACGGGTGCGTATGTCTCTTCATAATCAATACCTTCTTTTTGATTATAGCCTTGAGCTACAAGTCTAGCCTTGTTACGAGACACAACACCATTATCGTCTAACTTATTCCTATATACCCATTTGGTTCCTATGATGGTCGAACTTTTAGGTGGAGGAACAAGTTCCTAAACATCATTAGCAATGAATTCATTCGATTCTTCTTGCATGGAGATGACCCAACTCTCATCCATCAAAGTTTCTTTAACATTCTTTGGTTCAATCAAGGAGACAAAACAAACGAAGTCACTTTGATTTTGGGCTTAAGATCTTAGGGTCCTTTGATTTAATGCGCCTATGACGTTGTCGAGAGCATGATCCTTTGACTTCTTAATGTTTACTCCCTTTTCAACACTAAGGTCTTCAACTCCTATGTTTCTAACATCTTTGGCATTAACTATGTCTATTTCATCCAAGTCATAATCTACCAAAGGTGATGTCTTAGATGAAGGAGGGGTTTCATCAAATGTCACGTTTAGTGATTCTTCAATTACATCCGATGTTCTATTATGGACTATGTAGGCTTTGCTAGTTTGAGAATAACCTTAAAAGATACCTTCGTAAGATTTTGGGTCGAACTTAGTAAGTTAATCTTTGGTGTTGAGAATGAAGCACTTGCTTCCAAACACCCTAAAGTATTCCAATAAGGGCTTCTTACCTTTAAGAATCTCATAGGGGGTCATTCCTAGGAAAGGTCGAATAAGAATTCGGTTGAGAATATAGGTCGATGTGTCCACGACATTGCACCAAATTTTTTGAGGCAAATATTGCTCATTTAACATCGTCCTACTCATCTCTTGGATGGTCCTATTCTTCCTTTCAACTACCCCATTTGATTGTGGAGTGCGAGGAACCGAGAGGTTATGGGTAATACCATGAGCTTCACAAAAGCCACCGAATTTCACTTCATTATCAAATTCCCTACCATGATCCGTCCTAATAGAGTCAATTGAACATCCTAGTTGATTTTGAATTCTTTGACTAAAGGTTTCGAAGTGATCGAAAGCTTCATTCTTAGACGCCAAAAATCTAGTCCAAGTGAATCTAGAATAGTCATCAACTATAACTAGGGTATAAAGGTTACCTCCATAACTCCGTATGGTGGAAGGTCCAAAGAGATCCATATGTAAGAGCTTTAAGCACCGAGAGGTCGAAACCAAATTCTTGGCTTTGTGACTTAAGTGAACTTTCTTCCTAATTTTGCAAGCATCACAAATGAGACGATCAAACATCATCTTGGGGAGATGTCTTACCAACTCCTTAGAGACTCAAGATTGAATTCAACGCATACTAGCGTGACCTAATCTCCTATGCCAAAGAGTAGAACTATCATCTAAAGTCGCTAGACATAAGTTGTCATTTGACTTCCTATTGACCTTCATGACATAAAGCCCATGCTTTCTAACACCTTTTCCAATTATCTTTCCATCTTTTAGGATTTCACTGTCATATTCCGAAAAGATGACCTTACACTTATTGTCACAAATTTGACCTATACTTAGAAGGTTAAAACCTAAGTTATCTACGTGCTCTACGTTTTCTATGGTCATAGAGTCAAGAGAGACGTACCTTTGCCAATGATATTACCACGTCTATTACTTGCGAATGTAACGTTACCTCCATCATATGCTTTGTAGTGCGAGAACAAACTTCGATTACCCGTCATGTGTTTAGAACAACCACTATCCTTAATCCACTCGTCCGGCTCTAAATCGTTTCCCAAGCATATCTAGGTAACAACACACAAGATCAAATATTTGGTCCCCAATATCTCATGGGTCCAACATTTTTAGTTCCAAACATCCCTTGCCTTTGGTTGGGATGCATGAATAAAGGAGACATTCCCCATGGGGAAAAGTATTGTTGTTGAAATTGTTCCAATTCATATGGCCATTTTGTTTTCCATACTTTATCCTAGGTGTCTTTAATCTTGATCTAGAATTATTGTTATTCCTTCTAGGTGTTGGTGTTTTACTTCTAGGTCGTGACTTAGCTTGGTCATCTCTTTTTGGTGTGGGTGTTCTACTTCTAGGTTTTGACTCATTTCATACTCTTAGAGAAGTAGATGTTTGTCTAGATAAGTTTCTAGTACCCATTAGAGGTTTACTCAAGGGATTGTAGAATTTATCTAGAGTAGGCTTTTCAAGAATAGGTACTTTGACCTTGTTAATAAGAATATGTTTTGCTCCTTCACCTAAAATGTACTTTTCAGAAAGTTTAGGATTTTCACAAAAACTATCTTCTGTCCGCGATTCTTTAGCTCCTCCCGCGGTTCCATAGTCATAAGGAACCGTGCCATATATTGGCGAACCGCGTACAGGGGTGCGTTATTCTAAAAACCTAAGTTGTTTTGCTTCACTAGTTGATGCTTCATTAGTGTTATATCCCAACCCAAGTCTTTCCTTAGAATGAATTTGTTTGTTCAACATATCATCAAGAGCACTAGTACCTTTCATGAACTTTTCCAATTTAATGGAGGTACTTTTGAGATCTTCATTCTCTTGTCTAAGGTTTTCACATTTTAAACAACCTAAATCAACTTCTTTATTTTTCTCAAGCTTAGCTAATTTCTCTCTTAGGTCACTAATCTCATTTTCAAGCTTGGTTCTAGTTGATTTTAGCACTTTGTTCTTTTTAATGGATTTAAGGCTAAGTTTATGTAAATTATTGTATTGGCCTTCTAATTCACTATCATCTTGAAAAGAACTATTATTGCTATAATAATTGGTTTCAGAATGTACCTCTTTAGAAGTGTGAGCCATAAGACATTTCTCATATTTAGGGTTGTCATCAACATCTTCACCGCTATCGCTCCATGAACCTCCAACGAACGCTGTGTGATTCATGTCGCGTGAAGGCTTAGGACAATCACCGATGAAATGATTTGGATCACCACATCTAAAGAATTTACTGTCACCTTTATCATCTTTGGCAATCGGTTTTTGGAGAAAGGTTTCTTGTCGTTGTTTGGTTGCCTCACGTGTTGACCTCGTCTCTTGTAGAACTTCTTAAAGTCTCTAACCGCCATGGTATATTCCTCATCATCACTATCCGAGGAGCTTTCATGGTTACCTTGCGCCTTTTTGGCCTTAAGTGCAAGAGACTTTCTTTCACTCTTGGTTTTCACCCACCATTTTTTAGTCCTTCAAAATTATCATCTCATGAAATTTCAAGTTACCAATGAGTTCATCGAGTGATAATTTGGCAAGATCCTTTGATTCTTCAATCGTCGTGACTTTAGCTCTCCATTTTAGATGAAACGCCCTAAGAAACTTCCTAACGTTGTTCTTGCTAGAAAAACCTTCATTAAGTGCTTTTAGACTAGTAATAATAGTGTTAAATCTAGCAAATGCACTATCAACAGTTTCATCTTCTAAGATGACAAATTGTTCATATTGTTGAACAAGAAGATCGATTTTACTTTCTTTGACTTGGCTATTACCTTGGTGGGTTACTAAAAGAGTGTTCCAAATATCTTTAGCGGTTTCACACATAAAAATCCTTTCGTACTCTTTCTTTGGTAAAGCATTATAAATCACCATTTTAGCCTCATTATTTTTAGCAAGTTTCCTTTTAGTGTCATCATTAGCTTTGTCAAAAGTGACTATCTCTTTGCTTTTAGAAACTTCATTATATTGATAAGGCAAACAATCACCATGGGTACATAATAGCCCGCTGGTCCCTTGGATTACGCCTAGAGATATAGCTAGAGCTGGTTTGAATCTTAAATCAAAGGTCAGCGATCTGTATGTTAATGGGGGTGTGGAATGGCCGGCTGCCCTCATGGCTAAATACCCTTTCCTTGATTCATGTCGTGTGCAGGTTGTTCATGGCTCTAAGGATGTTTTGGAATGGCATGATCGACATGGTGTGATTAAGCTTTTCACTGTGAGTCAGGTTTGGTCTGATATTCAGTTTGTTAATGATAAAGTAGCATGGTTTCATATGGTGTGGTTTCCAGCATGTATTCCTCATCATTCTTTTCATTTATTGTTAATTATCAATAGAAAGTTGAAGACCCAGGACTTAATCTCTTCTTGGGATTATTCAGCATCTCTTGGTGCGGTCTGTTCGTTATGCGGTGTTCAACCGGATAGCCATGAGCATTTGTTTTGTGAGTGCTCCTTTTCGGGTAATATGTGGAATAATATGAGGCATTTGGCGGGGCTGACTAAACGTTCATCAGCAAGTATTATAGCTAAGTTGGTGGTGGCTGCTTCTGCATACTTTATTTGGCAAGAACGAATAGGAGGCTTTTTAAGGGTACTAAAGGCACAGTAATTCTGATTACTGAATGCATTACTGCTAATGTTCGTCTCAAGCTGATGTCTAGTAGGCTAAAGAAGTCTAAAGCTGGCATTCATGTGGCCAGACAGTGGGATATTCCAGAGAATGTTTTTGCTGTATGATTAGTGGTTGTGCTAGTTGTCTATGTTCCTGTAGGTGGTTTTTTCCTATAGGGGTTATTGGTTATGTAATAGAAAGTTAGCTTTCAAATGGCATGTCATTTGATTGGGGTGGTTTAAGCTTTGCTTGAGGTTAATGTGACGTTTCGTCACATTCCAGTTGTACTTAATGGTTTTTAGGTGTAATATATTTTACCGAGGATTAATTGTCCCTTTTACCTTAAAAAACAATCACCATGGGTAATAACATGCCAAAGATCTAAATCTTTTGATTTCACACAAGTCTCTAATAACTGATTTTTAATAAGAAAATTTGTTTTCATTTCGATTTGAATTGATTTTCAGTTTAAAGTGGACTTAGTCGTCTTTGGTGTATAAAAGAAAATTTGGTTATCTATATCTATTAATAAAGAAAATAAACGTAAAAAGAAATAGTAAAAATAAAACAAAGTAAACAATTGTTGGAATGAAAAGAAATAAAATAAGAAAATAAACGAGCTAAAACTTATTAAAAAGTAGTAAAGAAAAATGTTAGAAAAGAATTTGGGATATAAAAATAAACAAAGTAAATAAATATTTGCCGTCTCATCATAAATATTCTCCACATCCTCCTCATCATCTGAAACAGTAATCTTAGATTTACCACTATCCTCCTTATTAAGAGTAGATAAAGCATCATAGGGATTAGAAATCACAATGGGAGCAGCCTGCAGGAAAGAAGCAGCCTTAGAACTAGGCTTAACCAACGGCCTATTCAGATCAGAAGTCGACCCATGCAAACCCTCACTATTCCTCTCTGGACCACCAGTTGACGTATTAGGCCTTTCCGCTTGAGATTTGCCCATAACATTCTTACCGTCAGCCTTTGGAGCATACATAAACTTCTTACCAGGTTGGAGGCCCACTTTATTACTAGCATTATTAGTTTTCTTCTTTTGGTTAACCACTTGCTGAAATCCATCATTACCATTAGCAACTTCCTTAGGAGCCACCACCACAGCAGAACACGACGCAATAGAATGCCAAAAAATCTTACCCTATCGCACCTAGGAGGTTGCCATTCATACTCAACCATAATAGTAGCCTTATTGAAACCCGTACCATCTAGTAATGGAATACCAACACTAATTGATTCACGTAAAGGAGCCTTAGAACTAACCTCAATGAGACATCTTGCAAAACTGCTCCGGCCCTATGACTCCTTACACATAGCACTAGTATAAGTATCCAACATTATTGGCTTCCCCAAATAAGATCCAAGAATACTAATACCTTCCTCATCAAACGGCTCAACTCCTCCTTAAGTAAACTAGTATTCATCACCCATCTCTTAAGAATAATTAGATTATTCCTAATCATCGAAGGTCCACCTTCAAGAACACTTTCCAAACCAGAGCTCGAATCAAATTTGAAAAATAAAAAACCTTTAGCATTAAGCATAATTCTCTTAAGCCCACACTTCGCCCAATTGTTCTTAACATAGTATTCAACCACAGGAAAGCTTCACGTTTACCAATGAAGTATCCATATAGAGTATTTTCAAACCTATTCCCCACATTTTGAATAACACGAAGCGGAATAGAAATATCCACCCCTTCAAATACATTGTCCACTTATGTAAACTTAAGGCTAGTATTACCTTTCGAAGGCGAAGCAATACCAACGTAAGACACCGAAGCAACCTGAACAAACGGAGCACCAGCAACATTCACATGTTGAGAACCATTCCCAGCCGACCCACTCGCCTGCTGAGAAACATTTTTTGAACTCGGAACTGAAATAGTCAGACCAGTAGACCAAAAAGGATCATCACCATACTTATGCTGCCCACCAATCCCTGTTTGTTCCTTCTTGATGCAAAATCATCACCAGCAAACGATACCCCTTCATTAACATGCAGACCCAAATTAGGGTTTCCATCAGCCAGCGAGAAACTAGTTTCCCCATCCAGGAATTTAGACACCAAAGGCGAGGATACACTAACAAACTCATCTAGTAGATCTTGCCTATCCTTAACTGGTTGACGCATAGTAACACGGCTATATAGGTCATCATTAGAGTTTGTATGAACCTTAGTCTGATCAACATTCGAACCACCCAACTTGACCATCAAATCAGCTTCATACGCACATAACAAATTAAAGATCTCCTTCGATCGTTCATTGGATACCAACGAAGAAAAATCAAATTTCTTCAACTTTAAATTGTGCATGAACTCATGAATTTCAGCCACCGTGTGCAGTGGTATCCCAAAGACCTTACCATTTACATCAATCGTACGACGCTGCATCTTACTAAGTAACGCAGCTAATACTTCGCTTTTGGCTAGGTATAAAATATTATCGTTAGTTAGTTCCGAATCTTTTCGAATTGAAAACCGGTCTAAAGTGCGACTCAATCGTCTTTTGGTGAATCAAAGGTTTGGTTGGTTTGTTTTAATCTAATAGCAAGTAATTAAAGTGTCGTTGAGTAAGTTAAAGCTTTGACAAAATTAAATTTAAAGTTAATTTATGAAAATTCTTAAAACTTAAAGCTTTGAGAAACTTAAAAACTTAATCAATTGTAAGAAAACAATTCATGTTCATTGGAATACACCAAAGAGCAACCATCGGAATATAACTAACATAAACCATCGGAATATTCAAAATCAACACTATCGCAATGACCCTCTATCGGAAAGCCTCTATCGCAATGATCCAGATCGGAATGATGTAAAGTGCTATTGTCGCAATGTCTATCTATCGGAATATGGCTAAGGAAAAATGGGCAGCACTTCGTCTTGACCTAGGCCTTAAGACCCGTCGGAGTACGAGATCGCAATGTGCGGTCGCAACCCAGATCGGAATAAGGAGGTTAGCCAACTGATCGCAACGTAAAACCCTAATGGGTGATTGCGATCGAAAACCAAAACTATCGGAAAGTGGAGTAACCGTCGGAATGTGTGTCAAAACCCTAAGATTGCGATGGAAGGTAACAAATTCCGAAATTGGTGGAAAAGTAAATCTCAATAAGCAAATGCAATAAGCTAATCTCACCGGGTCTTAATCACAAAAGAAAAACTTAAATTTGAAAACTATTCAAGATATGAAATCAAAAACTTTATAAAAGATACTTTTAAAATAACTAACACCTTTATAAAATCCGAAAATCAATAAGCTAAGATTCGAATAAGCCAATAAGCATTATGAGCTTATGACCTAGACGTGTAAAAGCTTGTGTATAAATCAAAAGATCAAACCTTTAAACACGAAATCATAAAATCATACGAGTGAAGTATGATATTCGGATCAAAGGTGAAATAAATCAAGAAATGAAGAATGAGAATAAGGATCAAAAGCTTAAACTAGAACTTTGATTAATGAAATAAGCAAGACAAAAGTGTTTAATCTTGAAAGATTAAAAGAAAAAGATGAACTAGTGAGAGAAAGTTTAAGACTTTCTCTCTCTAAAAACTAGAAAGAAACTAAAGAAATAAAAACTAGCTAACCCCCTCCTAATGTGATTAGGAGGGTATTTATAGGGAAGTGGGAGGCATGTGTGGTGCTTTCTTCTTTCTTTTTCTTCTTGACTTGATTTTAATTCTTCGTCTTTGTAGTCTCGGGATTTGAACTTGTCTTTTAATTTTCTTCTTCTATTAGACTTAAGTTCTTCGACTTCATTAAACTTCCGTTTTTAGACTTGTTCTTCGATAAATCTCCAGAATAGGTCTTGGACATCCGTTCTTTAAGCACTCTTGATCTTTTGACTTCGTCTTTTCCCGTTTTCTTCGATAAAAGCCCGTGAAAGCCCGTGTTTTCTTCCTTTTTCATATTTTGGTCCTAAAACACAATAAAAACACAAACCACGCATAATTCCGACTTTTACGACATAAATCACACGTTTTGGTCTTGTTATTATTGGAAATAAGTGGTACAAGGATAAGTGTTTTCACACTTATTAAATCCCCTACACTTGACCATTGCAATGCCCTCATGCAATGCATTAATTTTAAGCACGGTTTACATTTCCCATCATAAATAACCCATCTTGGCCTTTATTAGATACTAAACATAAAAGATAGAAATAAATAAAGAAATTAAAAACTTACATTGGGTTTTGGAGGCCATGAACGTTTATCATCCTCAAGTTTCACGTTCCCCATACCAAGCTTAGAAACGAGATCATTGTTATTATAAGTTAGCAAACTATCACGAACTCATGTGGGCCAATTACTCACTTAGACTCCCTTATTCCTAGGTGTATCTCTTGTATTTTATTTTTGTCTTGAATGATCACAAGGATGCATTGTTTGACTTATTTCGATAGTTATTTAGTCCGAAAATAAGGTGAACGATTTAATCAATAGTTAGCTAAAGGACCAAATCTTTTAAAACTGCTTCTCGGGATATCAGAAAGTTCATATCTTGGCATAACTTGGTTCGCGATTTGAGACCTTTCTCGGGCCGATATTTGGCAGCGACTTCATACTTCGAATCTTCGAGAGACGTTCTTGAAATTATGGTCTTCTCTTCATAATAGGAATTTCTTCACTTGAAGTTTTTGAGAGATTCTTCATCTTTGGACCACGACTTCTTCATTTTTCTCCAATCTTTATTTTGGACTTTGATATACAACGATCCGCCTCCTTTTAGGACTTGGATCTATTTATCCTCATACCTTGTTAGGGTCTTTTCGGATAGACTTCTCCATGACTTTTGGGGAGTTCTTGCTTTTCGTCGTGTGTCTCGATCCTTCATATTGATTTTCGATAAATGATTCTTCACATCACTTTTGGATCTTTAGCAACAAAATGTAGCCCTCATGCCTTGTTAGGGCCTTTTCGGACTCGCCAATCTTCGCGCCCCGCTTCATAAGTTATGCCTTGGCTATGAACTCTCGTCATTACCGAGCAACTTTTAAACGATCTGGGGCTAGAAGCTAAGTAACTTTTCAAATCGTACAACCTTACTTATTAGCAGATTAATTTATTAACAAGCGGAGGGAGAATAGGCTCATAATTAACTCACATAAATTCACAAAAGAATACAGAACTTATAATTGACTCTATCATCTCTCGTTCTCCACAGTTTAAAATCTCAAGGAATGAGACTCGTGGATGCTTAGCCTATTAAATCAAAGTTTTGGGTTTTCGAGTCGCCTATAGGATCTTGCGAATTCTTAGACTTTTTCAAGTTTAGAAATCGCATTTTAAAGTTCCCTTGATAAACGACTCTCTAGGATCAATTATAGGAACTTGCGAAAAGTTCTTGTTCTTAACCCGTGAGAGTTAATACTTTCGCGTTTTATAGCTCCCTATATAAAAGCCTAGCAAAACTTGATTTAAACACGTTAAGGATACTAGCTAGAGTAAACTTAGGCAAGTAAACTCGGGTTGAGTCAAAATGTTCACGACTAGGAAAAATCTAAAACCACTTTATTGAAAAACTATTCTAGTAAGGGAAGAAAATAAACATAATGAAGGGAAATGCAACTATACAACTAGGCCAAAATAGATTAAAAATTTTGAAAGATGTCGAAAAATCAAATTTTCCGGTTAAAATGAGGGCAAATTCATGGAAAAGACCACTTACTTCGATAGAAGTCCCCCCTACACTTGAGATAAACATTGTCCTCAATGTTTAAGCATGTGGGAGGAAACTCCCCTACACTTAGGACATTGTGCACTTTGTTTAAATCTTGCTAAGGAAAGGACAACTAAAGTGAATTCAATGTGAACATATAGAATATGAAATATTGAATCACAAGAGTTTAGGATAGAACCGGGGAAATGGAAACACGGTATCACGGGTCGTCAAAAGTCATCAAGATGCTTTCTGAAGCTTAAATCCCTGCACAACACAAGAAACAAGACAACAAACATATGCGGGGCTCCCCCTACACTTATTATGAAAGCAGTAAGGGATAGAACACGGGTTGCCTCCCGAGAAGCGCTTGTTTTTGTTCACCGAGTCATGAGCCCGACTCGACCCAATTTTAGTTCATGGGGAACGTGGTGAGGGATGGAATCATCTCTTGAGAGATGTCCTCACCAAAGTATAGCTTCAAACGCTGGCCATTCACCTTGAAATTGGGCCCATTCGGCTGAGAAAGCTCAATGGTCCCATACGGAAAAACTTTGGCGACGGTGAATGGACCAGACCAGCGGCTCTTCAACTTGCCAGAGAAGATCTTCAACCGAGAGTTAAAGAGTAGAACTTGATCACCAACGTGGAACTCTCGGTTCTTGATTTTAGCATCGTGGATCAGCTTCGTTTTCTCCTTGTAGATCAACGAGTTCTCATAAGCTTCATTCCTCAGTTCTTGTAGCTCGTTGAGTTGAACCTTGCGATGATCACCGGCTTTAATGATGTCGAAGTTCGCCCATTTCAAGGCCCAGTGCGCCTTATGTTCCAGCTCGATGGGTAGGTGGCAGGCTTTCCCGTACACAAGACGATAGGGTGTACAACCGATCGGGGTCTTGTAAGCAGTACGGAAAGCCCACAGAGCATCATCTAACTTATCGGCCCACGCGGCACGATGCTCTCCCACAGTACGCTCCAAAATTCTCTTCAAGCCACGATTGGAAATTTCGGCTTGCCCATTGGTTTGGGGATGATAGGCGGTGGAAAGACGGTGATTGACACCATACTTTGCCATGACTCGTGCAAATTGATCGTTGCAAAAATGAGTCCCGCGGTCACTGATAATAGCACGAGGAACGCCAAATCGAGCGAAAAGCTGCTTCAAAAAGTTCACAACCACCCTCGCATCATTCGTGGGAAGAGCCTTAGCTTCAACCCATTTAGAGACGTAGTCGACGGCGACGAGGATGTACTTGTTCCCTTTGGATGATGGAAATGGCCCCATAAAGTCGATGCCCCATACATCAAAGATTTCACATTCCTGTATGAAATTTTGAGGCATCTCATCCTTATGTGTGATCTTGCCTTGACGTTGGCAAGCATCACAATGCTTAACCATTTCGTGAGCGTCACGATAAATGGTGGGCCAGTAGAATCCGGAATCAAACACTTTCTTAGCGGTGTAGTTGGGACCAAAGTGACCACCGGTGGGTCCTTTGTGGCAAGCTTGGAGGATGTCAAAAGCTGCCGGTCCGTCAACACATCGACGAATAATCAGATCAGCACACTGTTTGAATAGATAAGGGTCATCCCAAAAGTAAGTCTTAACATCGTTCAAGAACTTTTTCTTTTGTTGGGATGTTAACCCTTGGATGAGAATACCACCCGCTAAGTAGTTTGCAATGTCTGCAAACCACGGGGTGCCATCAAGATTGAGATTTATAGACATTAGAGTCTCCAGGGGGAAAGAGTCATTGATCTCTTTGTTTGGGTGATCCCCCTGATATGGATCCTCAAGTCGACTCAAATGATCCGCGGCCAGGTTTTCGGCTCCCTTCTTGTCACGAATTTCAATGTTGAATTCTTGAAGGAGTAAAACCCAGCGAAGAAGTCTTGGCTTAGAATCGTTCTTTGTCATCAAGTACTTCAACGCGGAATGGTCCGTGTATACGATGGTGGTGGATAAAACAAGATAGGGGCGAAATTTCTCAAAAGCATAGACAACAGCTAAAAGCTCTTTTTCGGTTGTCGTATAATGCAATTGAGCCCCCGTCATTGTTTTGCTAGCGTAGTGGATTGGTTGGAAGTGTTTATTCACACGTTGGCCCAAAACCGCACCAATAGCAAAGTCGCTAGCATCGCACATCAATTCAAAAGGCAGCTCCCAATTTGGGGTGACCAAGACCGGTGCCTTAGTTAGCTTATCCTTGAGAAGATTGAAGGCTTCGAGACACTCTTTAGAAAAGATAAAAGGAGTATCTTTTTCTAAGAGGTGGGTCATCGGGCGAGCGATTTTAGAGAAATCCTGAATGAATCTACGATAGAAGCCCGCATGACCCAGAAAACTTCTCACACCCTTCACGGTTGAAGGTGGAGGTAATTTGGCTATGACATCAACTTTAGCACGGTCAACTTCAAGACCGGCTTTAGAGATTTTGTGTCCTAGCACAATGCCTTCTTTTACCATAAAATGGCACTTTTCCCAATTTAGAACAAGGCGAGTGTCTTCGCACCGCTTAAGCATACGTTCCAAATTGGCAAGGCAAGCAGAGAAGGAATCCCCGAAGACCGAGAAATCATCCATGAAGACTTCCATGGTTTGCTCAACCATGTCATGGAAGATAGCCAACATGCACCTTTGGAAAGTCCCGGGGGCATTGCATAAGCCAAAAGGCATTCGTTTGTAAGCAAAGGTGCCATAGGGACAAGTGAATGTTGTCTTCTCTTGATCTTGGGGATCGATGGGTATTTGAAAATAACCCGAGAAACCATCCAGAAAGCAGTAATATTCATTACCAGCTAGACGTTCAAGCATTTGGTCCATAAAAGGTAGAGGGAAATGATCCTTTCTCGTGGCATCATTGAGTTTGCGGTAGTCTATACAAACTCTCCACCCAGTAACGAGACGGGTAGAAATCAACTCGTTGTTTGCATTAGGCACAACGGTGATACCACCTTTCTTAGGCACACAATGGACTGGACTAACCCACGGTGAATCCGAAATAGGGTAAATCATACCCGCATCAAGAAGTTTGATAACCTCTTTTTTGATGACTTCATGTATTTTAGGATTCACCCTTCTTTGGCTTTGAATAGTGGGCTTAAAGTCGTCCTCCATGAGAATTTTATGTGTGCAGAAATGAGGATCAATTCCACGGATGTCCGAGATTTTCCAAGCGATAGCTCGTTTATGCTTCTTCAACACAGCGACAAGTCGGGCTTTTTCGTCTTCTTTCAGATCCTTAGCGATGATGACCGGTAGCTTTTCGTCGTCTTCCAGGAAAACGTACTCAAGATGAGGAGGTAGGTCCTTAAGCGCAAGAGTAGGAGGAGTCTCGATAGATGGTGAAACTAAGGATGGATCATCATTAGTCACCTCTTTAGGAGCAGGAGGAGAGAATGGGTCCTCATTGAGAAGTCTCTCAATAGTACTAATGTCTTCATCCCAATTTGTGGACAAATTATCATACTTAATATTGAGAGGACCCAAGCTAGCTTCGAAGTCATCCAAATCACTTTCTCCGAAAGGAGTCAATGCTGGAGCAATTGAGGCAACGGTCTCAACATTGGGTAGAGAAGAGAGAGTACTTTTGCAAGCATCATGAAAATGTTCTTCACAAGCCTCATCGAGAACATCAATAGCATTAACACTCTCATATGAATAAGGTTGCTTAGAAATCTTACCCATGTTGAAGACAATTTGATCGTCACCAACTCTCATGATGATTTCGCCTGCGGCTACATCAATAAGAGTGCGACCGGTCCTCAGAAAGGGACGTCCAACGATTAGTGGAACACGGGGATCCATCTCGTAGTCCACGACAACAAAATCCGCCGGGAAGGTGAATTTATCAACGCCAACAAAGACATCTTCGGCTATCCCCACTGGATACGCAACCGTACGGTTAGCTAATTCCAAAGTCATTTTGGTGGGGACTAGCTCGGGGAGAGATAATTGCTTCCAAACACTTAAAGGCATTAAGTTTATACTGGCACCTAGATCGGCTAGGGCCATGCAATTCTCTACTCCCGGGAAGTTGCAAGGAATCAAGAAGCGACCCGGATCACCAAGTTTGGTGGGCAATTTCCTTAAGAGCACGGCAGAGCAATTCTCATTAAGGTGGGTCTGAGCAATGTCAAGAAGCTTTTCTTTATCACTTAAAAGATCTTTAAACATCTTAGCGTATTTGGGCATATGAGCGAGAGCCTCGGCAAAGGAGATGTTAAAATTCAATTGTTTGAACATTTTAAGGAAGTTCGAAACCTGAATATCATCCTTGCTCTTTTGCTTCTCTTTCCTCAACCTTGAAGGATAAGGTATATTGGATGAAGAAGAAGGCTTTAAGGGAGTAGGATCACTCACAACCACGGGTGGTGGGGAAATGGGGATAGAAGGTGAAGGAGGTGGGGAAAGTTGCTCTTTTTCCTTGTTCACAATCACCGGTGGAGGTGTAGGAAACTCTGGTTCCATATAACCTTTTCCACTACGAGTGGTGATTGCTTTCATCTCCCCTCTTGGATTCGCAATGGTATTACTCGGAAGAGTACCCGAAGAAGAGGATTGATTACTTTGGATGAGTGAACCAATCATATCACGAAGGTGAAGAGCTTGATTGTTGAAAGAGTTTTGCATGTTGGCATTAATATCATTGCTGTGTTTGGCCATATCATTCCTTAGCTCGGCTCTAATATCACTCCCTTGTTTCACCATGTCATTCTTCAAGTTGACAAATTGGCTCTGAAGATTCGTCACCATCTCACGATTGGTCTTCATGAACGTCTCGACGTCTTGACTTACGGCCATCGGTTGATTGAGAGGTGGAGCTTGAGAATTTCCTTGAGTTGGGTATGGGTTTCTTTGGGATTGATATTGATTTTGAGCACGAGGTTGGGATTGGTTGTTTCGGTTGTAGCTTTGTTGTTGGTTTTGGTTTGCAGGAGGGAAACCGGGAGGAGCAAGATAATTGTTGGAACGATAACTTAGCAAGTTACGGTCTCCTTGAGGGCGAGCTTGATAGCCTCCCGTGGAATAAGTACCATACGCTGCATTAACGTCTTCAGAATAATTGCCGTGAGTAGAAGGACACTCATTGTAGGAATGAGGACCACCACATGTGTCACACGAAAGAGCAACGGCTTTAGCTTGTTGAGTTTGGTTAGAGGTCAAAATTTGGAGACTTTTGTTGATATCAAGAAGAGCACGTTCCAAAACAGACGAGTTGGTGGTGGAAGAAGTAGATGAAACATTGACTCTCTGATTAGATCTTGAGGATGCGGAAGAATCCCAATTGTTGTGGTGAGTGGTCATGTTTTCAATCAACTCTCGACACTCCTCCGGTCTCCTTTTCATAAAAGTACCACCGGCGGCGGCATTGATCGTGTCACGATCACGAAAAGTGAGACCATTGTAAAAGGTGTCAATGAGAGTGACGGGGAGCATATTGTGATTAGGACAGCGGTCGATCAAATCATTGTAACGTTCCCAAGCATCGAAAAGCGATTCATCATTGTCTTGCATAAATCCACTGATTTGGTTACGAAGGCTAGTGACCATGGATGGGGGAAAGTAGCGCGACAAAAAGCGTTGAGTCATGTCGTTCCATGTATGAATAGAATTCTTAGGAAGACGGTCAAACCATTTTTCGGCATGGTGAGAAAGCGAGTGTGGAAAAAGTTGGAGGCGAAGGTCATCCATAGAAACACCGGGGCACTTCATGCTTTGGGTAATGGTAATGAATTTGTCGAGGTGTTTGTTGGCATCATCATCCGGAATTCCACGAAACGGGTTCGTTTGCACTTGTTGTATCATGTGATGCTTCAACGAAAACTCCTGAGCCGTGACGTGCATTGGCGCAATCGGGCCTCCGCGTCCATTCATGGTGGGTTGACATAATTCCTCCATGGTTCGTAAATCAGGTAGAAGGACATTGTTGTTGTTGTTATTGTTGTGGTTGTTATTCAAATTATTTTGAGGTGGGTGATTATTGTTGTTGGTAACACCAGCCATATCTAAATCTTCACGATTCTCGGGCTCAGAATAGTTTGTAGATCTAGTACGCATGCACCTGCAGAAGAAAAATATACACAAAGAGAATATCTATATAATATTTTTGATTTTTATAGGTTTTTTTATGTTTTTGTATTTTTGAAAAGTTTTATAATTTTTATGGATTTTTGAAAATTTTTGAAGCGAGGAAAATAACGTTCAAAGAACGGATCCCAAAATTCAATGCGTCTCTCACTAGAAACCGTTTATCTTAACGAAAAGAGCCGGCAGCGGCGCCATTTAATACTTCGCTTTTGGCTAGGTATAAAATATTATCGTTAGTTAGTTCCGAATCTTTTCGAATTGAAAACCGGTCTAAAGTGCGACTCAATCGTCTTTTGGTGAATCAAAGGTTTGGTTGGTTTGTTTTAATCTAATAGCAAGTAATTAAAGTGTCGTTGAGTAAGTTAAAGCTTTGACAAAATTAAATTTAAAGTTAATTTATGAAAATTCTTAAAACTTAAAGCTTTGAGAAACTTAAAAACTTAATCAATTGTAAGAAAACAATTCATGTTCATTGGAATACACCAAAGAGCAACCATCGGAATATAACTAACATAAACCATCGGAATATTCAAAATCAACACTATCGCAATGAACCTCTATCGGAAAGCCTCTATCGCAATGATCCAGATCGGAATGATGTAAAGTGCTATTGTCGCAATGTCTATCTATCGGAATATGGCTAAGGAAAAATGGGCAGCACTTCGTCTTGACCTAGGCCTTAAGACCCGTCGGAGTACGAGATCGCAATGTGCGGTCGCAACCCAGATCGGAATAAGGAGGTTAGCCAACTGATCGCAACGTAAAACCCTAATGGGTGATTGCGATCGAAAACCAAAACTATCGGAAAGTGGAGTAACCGTCGGAATGTGTGTCAAAACCCTAAGATTGCGATGGAAGGTAACAAATTCCGAAATTGGTGGAAAAGTAAATCTCAATAAGCAAATGCAATAAGCTAATCTCACCGGGTCTTAATCACAAAAGAAAAACTTAAATTTGAAAACTATTCAAGATATGAAATCAAAAACTTTATAAAAGATACTTTTAAAATAACTAACACCTTTATAAAATCCGAAAATCAATAAGCTAAGATTCGAATAAGCCAATAAGCATTATGAGCTTATGACCTAGACGTGTAAAAGCTTGTGTATAAATCAAAAGATCAAACCTTTAAACACGAAATCATAAAATCATACGAGTGAAGTATGATATTCGGATCAAAGGTGAAATAAATCAAGAAATGAAGAATGAGAATAAGGATCAAAAGCTTAAACTAGAACTTTGATTAATGAAATAAGCAAGACAAAAGTGTTTAATCTTGAAAGATTAAAAGAAAAAGATGAACTAGTGAGAGAAAGTTTAAGACTTTCTCTCTCTAAAAACTAGAAAGAAACTAAAGAAATAAAAACTAGCTAACCCCCTCCTAATGTGATTAGGAGGGTATTTATAGGGAAGTGGGAGGCATGTGTGGTGCTTTCTTCTTTCTTTTTCTTCTTGACTTGATTTTAATTCTTCGTCTTTGTAGTCTCGGGATTTGAACTTGTCTTTTAATTTTCTTCTTCTATTAGACTTAAGTTCTTCGACTTCATTAAACTTCCGTTTTTAGACTTGTTCTTCGATAAATCTCCAGAATAGGTCTTGGACATCCGTTCTTTAAGCACTCTTGATCTTTTGACTTCGTCTTTTCCCGTTTTCTTCGATAAAAGCCCGTGAAAGCCCGTGTTTTCTTCCTTTTTCATATTTTGGTCCTAAAACACAATAAAAACACAAACCACGCATAATTCCGACTTTTACGACATAAATCACACGTTTTGGTCTTGTTATTATTGGAAATAAGTGGTACAAGGATAAGTGTTTTCACACTTATTAGCAGCCTTTGCATCCACATCCATCATTGAATAATCATTAGATTTCATTATAAGCAACGAAACCCTAATCAGCAGTAACGAAAAAGAAACCCTAAATACAAGAAAAACCAAACCCTAATATGCGATTATAATGGAAAACGAACGAGCCAATCGTGCAGGTAACACGTGACACACACATCGAATTTATATGAATATGAACAGAGACACACGAAACAACCTAGAAAACTTAACCACCGCCTTCACACAACGCGCACAGGAAAAAAATAAAAAAGATGATCGATTAAAGAAACTCTAAACAAACTTTGAACCAAATAAAAACTATGTTAACTCAAGATTAATCCAAGATTAAACGAGAAAACAACATTGTTATAAGGTATTCAGATTAAAGGATCAAAAAAATCGAATCACAAGAGAAGGTTTTTTTCTGCCGCCATTGATGAAAAAATTAGGTTTTTTTTCTTGTTTCATAGTTGTTTGTTACAATAATCTTATGAATGTTTCTCAATCAGGGGCAAGCACTCCTGCTGGTAACATTTTTAATGTTTAGTATCGCTTCTTGGAATATACGGGGCTTCAACAAGTCCCCTAAGCAGAGAGAGGTACGACAGGTGGTTACTGAGAATAACTTAAGTGTCTGTGCTATTTTGGACTCTCATGTTGATGTATCTACTGTCTATGATACATGTCGTATGGTTTCTAGGAGATGGAAGTGGACTTCTAATGGTAGCTTTTGTACTAAGGGTTCTCGTATTATTGTTGGTTAGAATGATGATATGGTTGATGTTGGTGTTATGTCTCAAACGGAACAGGTTATTCATTGCCAGATTAGTACTCGGGCTGATCGGAAAACCATTTTCTGTTCTTTTGTGTACGCTGCTAATTACTATGTGGATCGTCGTGTGTTATGGAATAATCTTGCTGCTCATGCTTATCTTATGCGTGATAAGCCAT
The DNA here is from genome assembly GCA_025667525.1 of Glebionis coronaria. NCBI lineage: Eukaryota > Viridiplantae > Streptophyta > Magnoliopsida > Asterales > Asteraceae > Glebionis > Glebionis coronaria. The sequence continues at coordinate 359,271,578 of CM046877.1, forward strand.
GGGTTTTGATGGGTGATTTCAATGTTGCTCTTAATCTTGAGGACCACTCCTATGGTGGGTATGAGCCGAATATTGCTATGTGTGAATTCAAAGATTGTGTTCAACTTATGGAGGTTATGGATGTTAATGCTACTGGTCTTCATTTCACCTGGAATCAAAAACCTCAGGGTGATTGTGGTGTTCTTAAGAAGATTGATAGGATTATGTCTAACATGGTGTTTATTGATGAGTTTTCGGGTTCTCTTGCGGTGTTTCAGCCTTATCAAATATCAGAGCATTCTCCGTGTGTGCTTCGTATTCCTAAGGTTAGTAGACCGAAGCAAAAACCTTTCAAATTCTCTATTTTTCTTGTTCATAAGTAAGGGTTTCGTTCTTCGGTCTTGAATGGGTGGAATCTGAGTATGTCGGGTTGTGCTATGTATCGTGTGGTTAAACGTCTGAAACATCATAAACCGCCATTTCACAAGCTGCTCCATGCCAATGGTAATATTCACGCTCGTGTGATTCGGACTAGGGATGAGCTTGAAGCGGCCAAAAGGAATCTTGATTTAGATTTATCAAATACTAATGTCCGTGAAGCTCATGCTCGGTGTCTTTTGGCGTTTAAAGAAGCGTCTCTTGATGAGGAAAGGTTTTTAAAGCAGAAAGCTAAGATTGAGTGGCTTGATGCGGGTGATTATAATACAGCTTACTTTCATAAAATTGTTAAGTGTTCTAATGCCCGTAACAGGATTGATATGGTGCGCGATATGTCTAATGTGTTGTGTGAAGGTAATGATGTTGTGAATGTGTTTGTTGCACATTATGAGCATTTTCTTGGTTTGGAGGGTTCTTATATCCCTTTGGAATCACATGATGTGTTCTCTAATGTTCTCGATGCGCAGCGTGCTTTAGATATGGTTCAGGTGGTCTCGGATGCTGAGATTAAGAATGCTCTGTTCTCGATGGGTGATGATAAAGCTCCTGGTCCGGATGGATTTACGACTGCGTTTTTTATGAATGCCTGGGATATTGTGGGTGGTGATGTTACATGTGCTATTCGGGACTTGTTCACTAATGGTAACTTGCTTAAGGAAATAAATCGTACCATTATTGCGCTTATTCCAAAGGTGAATGTTCCTAATAAGATCACGGATTATAGACCTATTTCTTGTTGTAATGTGATTTTCAAATGCATTACGAAGATTATTGCTAACCGCATTAAAGTGGTGTTGGGGGACTTGGTTAATATTAATTAATCTTCTTTTGTTCCGGGGCGTAGGATTTCGGATAATATATTTCTTACTCAGGAATTAATGCGAAGTTATCATAGGAATATTGGACCTCCTCGTTGTGCTTTCAAAGTGGATATTCAAAAGGCCTATGATACTGTTGATTGGGGTTTTCTTAGGGTGATTCTGCTTGGGTTTGGCTTTCACACTACGATGGTTGAATGAACTATGGAGTGCGTGACTACGACCTCGTATTCTATTTGTATTAATGGGAATCTCCATGGATGGTTTAAGGGTAAGCATGGGCTAAGACAGGGTGATCCCTTGTCACCTTATTTATTTACGTTGGTTATGGAAGTTTTGACTCTCTTGATGCAGAGGCGTGTTTGTTTGGCGGAGGAGTTTCTATATCATAATCACTTTGAGCACCAGCGTATTGTTAATCTATGTTTTGAAGATGATTTATTTATTTTTGCTAGGGGGAGTCTGGATTCGGTTCGCACCATTATGGATGCTATTGAGGAATTTAAAAATGTGTCAGGTTTGGTTCCAAGTATTCCTAAGAGTACCGCTTTCTTTTATAATGTTCCACCTGATGTGAAATCTAGTATTCTGGATCTTATGTCGTTTGCGGAAGGCACATTGCCAGTGTGTTATCTTGGGGTTCCTCTTATCTCGTCTAGGCTACTTTATAGGGATTGCAAAGTCCTTGTTGAAAAATTGGAGAGTCGGGTCCAGGATTGGCGTAACAAATTTTTATCTATTACAGGGAGACTTTAACTTGTTAAATCTGTGCTATCATCTATGCACCTGTATTGGGATTCAGTTTTTATCCTGCCTGTTCGGATTATTCATGATCTTGAGTAGCTTTTGAGGAACTTTTTATGGTGTCAAGGTGAGATGAAGAAGGGGAAGGCAAAGGTGGCTTGGGATGATGTTTGCATTCCCCAAAGTGAGGGCGGTCTTGGTATTCGGAGGCTTGATGATTTTAATGCTGCTCTTATTACCTCTCATATTTGGTGTGTTCTCACGCGTAAGGAATCCTTATGGGTTCAATGGATACATTCGTATAAGTTAAGGGGTAGGAGCTTTTGGGATGTTCCTTGTATTGGTGATGTAAGTTGGGGTTGGCGTAAGCTTCTTCAGCTTAGGACATGTGTGTGGTCGTTTAATTGGTATAGGCTTAATGATGGTAAATCTGCTTCTATGTGGTTTGATAGGTGGGCTGCTGAGTGTTCGTTACGGGATACTCTTACGGTACGCAATATTGTTAGGTCTGGTTTTACCTTTCATGATACCGTTTATGACTTGATTGAGAACAACGCTTGGAAATGGCCGATTGATTGGGTGGACATATTTCCTGCTATTGTCTCTATCCCTGTCCCTACTCTCGATGAGGGGCGGTCAGATTCTTTGGTACGGCGGGATGGTGGTGGTTCTTTGTAGTCATTTTTTGTGGCTTTGGCTTGGGATACGCTGCGAACCAGGCACCAGGCTGTGGTATGGTACCATGTTGTTTGGTTCTCTCATTTTACTCCTCGACACTCGTTGCATATGTGGCTTGTTGTTAAGCAGAAACTGAAGACCCAGGATCGTTTGCGGCAATGGGATGGTGGGTCTACCGTTGATTTAAGCCTACTTCGGTGTCCTTTGTGTAAAGTCACTCCCGATTCTCATTCTCATTTGTTTTTTGAGTGCTCTTATTCTTCACAGGTTTGGACGCAAGTTAGGTTGCTTTGTGGTATGGATTCTATTCTCCTCGTTTGGATGATGTTTTGGCATTTCTTATACCAATATCCAAAGGAAAATCTACTACTAGTATTATTGCTCATCTGGTTGTTGCGGCTACTGTATACTTTGTTTGGTTGGAAAGGAATTCTATTTTGTTCAAAGGGAGACAACTTTCTGTGGATAAACTTGTTAGTATCATTACTTCTACTATTCGTCTCAAGCTTATTACTTTTAGATTCAAGAAGATGACTACATGGTCTTTGGCTATTTTGGATCGGTGGAGACTTCCGTCCTCAAGTGTTTCTCATGATGGGGGTATCGGGTGGTTGTACTCTTTTTTCCTTTTTGGGGTTTTTCCCACAGGGTTTTTTTCAAAAAGGTTTTTTAAGGAGGCAGCCTTATCTGGATCCATTACTTCCATTATGTTGTTGCTGGTATTGTGGGGTGGTCGCCTGGTTCCAAGAGTTCTTTTTAATGGAGTTTGCTAATGCTGTTTTTTACACTACTGTTCGATTTATACTGTTAGCTTAGTGTTGCTGTGTTTATGGCCTATCATAAGCACTTGTTGATCAAGCTTTGGGTTTGAGGTTAATACAGTACTTCAGCCGTATTTCATTTGTACTTAACATTGGTTTTTTGGTTAATATATTTACCGTGGTAACTCCCTTTACCAAAAAAAAGTAAATAAATATGGGAATAAGAAAATAAATGTCGAAACAAAATAAATAAAAGTTGTAATTAATAAATGACGGAATAAAATAAAATAAAGATGTAAAAGTCGAAATAAATTTAAAAAGTAAATGTCGGAATAAAAATAAAAGTAAAAGTCGGAATTTAAAACAAGTTTAAAAGTAGGATTAAAAAAAATAACAAAAGTCGGAGTAACTAAAAAGTTTAAAAGTCGAAATAAAATAAAAATCAAAAGTCGGGATAAATAAAAATGACAAAATTCGGAATAAAGTAAAAATCAAAAGTCGGAATTTGATAAAAAGTTTAAAGTAGGAAAACAACAAAAAGACTTAAAGTTGGAAAACAAAAACAATAAAAATAGTAAATGTCGGAAAGTGACACAAACATAAATGTCTGAATTTGTAATAGATGCAAAATGTTGGAAAATGAGAAACAAGAAAAAAGCGGGAAAAAAAGAGAAAGGATAAAAGTCGGATTTTACTATTAAGAGATAATGTCGGAATCCATTTTCCAACAAAGTAGGAATGCTAGCAATTTTGCAAATGTAGGAATGTATATTCAGGAACAAATTTGGGAATTTAATATAAGAGAATCTCTTTTACATATAAAATGTCGGAAAATACATGCAAAAATTTGGATTATGCAAATTTACTACAAAAATCGGAATTCTAGATATGGGTATACAAAAGTCGGAATACATGCTTAAAATGGAGGGAAAACTATATAACTAATGTCGGAATCTGTTATTTTTAATAATGTCGAAATAAAAAAATTAAATGTCGGATTAAAAAGTAAAACTAAAGTCGGAATGAGGGTTTTATATTTAAATGTCAGAATAAAGAAAATTGAAAGTCGGAATAAAAGGGTTTTTAAATAATATGGAAAAATATACTAAAATTATAAAAGCAAATAAGCCAAAAATTAAGCTAAACTAATTTCTAGAATAAGCCAAACAAATCAAGAATAAAAATTCTAATAAGCACCAAATAAGCAAAATAAATAAATCTATTTTAAAAACTTTAAGCTAACAAATCCACTAATATAAAAATAAGCCAAACATTAAAATAAGCAATAAGCACAATAAGCTATAAAAAATCAACTACATAAAAAGTAATAAAAGCTGGAAATAAGCAACAAAATCAAATAAGCAATAAGCAAAAATAAGCTAACAAGATTAATCAACTCAAACATAGATTTAAATAAGAAAGGAAGAATGAGATTAATAAAAAGCTTAATGAAGAGATTAAGATTCAACAATGAAAGATTAAAGAAAAGCTTAAGACATGAAAGATGAACAACTTAAAGAAAATAGAGATAAAATATTAAGATTACCTACTCCTAATTAAAACTAATAACTACCAATGAAAAGTCATTCATACAAATGAAAGGAAATAGTATTTTAAAAGTCCCTAAAACTAGCTTGAAATGATTAAGAAGGATAATTAACACAAGTAAATACTTTTCAAACGTAGTACTCTATTACTGTATAACAAGTATTACATGTGTTATGGATTACACAGTTTGAGGACAATGTGTTGTGTACACTTTGGACAAAATAAAACAAACTCAAGAACACAGGCACAGCTGTTTTTTCTCTGAGTTGTAAAGAGTTAATGTGTGAAATCTAACAAAGTGAACCGCATTAACTCTAGCCTACATATCCTATTTATTGTTGTACGAGGTTGACTATTAGTACTGGTTGATGGTGACTACACAAAACAGACAATGTCAGACATATTTCAAAAGTTGCTCTTCTATTCTTGGTAGTCTGCCACAACGCTTTAGGGAAACCGTGCTGACATAGTTTCCCTTTTCTTCATTCCTTGTACTTTAGCTGTAAAACTTCCTGCCTAAACACTTAGGTATGTCCAAAGTGTACTGAGTGTTAACAGGGTATTCCCACACCTGTTAACACTCAACCACTCAGAGTTCCTGATACATCTTGGCTGTTATCCAACACAGCCAATGAGTATGTATTCAAGTAATCTTCGACTTCCTTGGCAATGTCTCTGACATGAACTCCTCTGTGGTTTCTCCCAGAGACTTAGAACTCTGTGACTCTTGGATTGCTTGCCTGTCTCCTTGACACAGACAAGTTAATATCTAACAGCTTAATGTAAGTTTAATTATATGACTAAGGGAATACTAACAGACCTAGATTACCAATAATATTCCCCTATTTAAACATAAATATAGCTAGATCTAAATGAGTTATAATAAGTGAGATAACAGCTTCTTCTTACACATAACAGATCTAACAAACAACTTCATACTTCATTAATACTTAAAAAAAGTACAAGTACAATACATGAGTAAAGAAAATATGATAGTAAACATTCATCTGTGAAAACTTTAATAATCATCATTCTTGATTTTCTCTTCAGCCTCAGCTATGCCTGTCCTAGTATCCAATTCAGCTTTCAATGCTAGGGCAAATTCCTTGGAGTACTCTGTGTTAAGTTTAAGCACCTTTTGGAAACATAATAAGCTGAATAGTTGATGCAAGCCCTAACTCATCTTCCCTTTGGAACACATACTGACATCCCCTGTTCATGTAGGCCATTCCTTTTTTAGGCTCAGTGTAAGTCTGACCATCAACAGGCCCTACAATCCCATTTGGGAGAATCAAGTTCCTGTGCATTTCATCTACTTGGATATCATTAGTTACAAAGTTTTCTTGAAGGAATTGAGACATCCTTTTTCTTTTCTTCTCAGCCTTTGTTGGTTCTGGTTCAAACAGCTGTGGGGGTGGATCAATTTTGAGTTTGGTTGTTGTTTCTTTCAGCCAGTTGAACTTAGCTCTCAGGGTCTTTAGGAGTAAGAAATTAGCCTGTGCAATCCTTTTTGCAGCTAAAGCTTCAATTTCTAACCATTCAGTCAAACCAAGTGTCTTAAGTTTGAAATCCTCAAATACATCCATGTTGCCTTGTTGGTTATTTCTCCAAATAACCATTTTTGGGGTATGAGTTGATTTCTTAATTGTGTATTTAAACTTGGTGATTGTACCTGGAGCATATCTTTTGTTAACACAGGCATCATAGTCAGCCTTTACCTTTTTCAGAGCCTCTGCGCGTTTCATCTCCATTTCTCTTAGCCTTTGTCTTTGCTCCTCGCTGAGTTGAGGAGACATGGATTTCAACTTGGCTTCATCCAGCTCTTTGGCTTTCTTGATTTCATTCAATCGTTTAAACTCAAGTGCTTGTTTCTCAATTTCTTCAACTGTTAAGGGTTTTTCATCAGCTACTTTGAAGGTTGAGAATTGAGATATTTTGGTAGTGTATCCTCCTGTCTCTAGCATCGTAGCGATTTTCTTTAGTTTGGCGTCTGTGTCTACCACAACTATTTCTTTCCCTTTCTTCGAGACAGAGAATTCTTCACTTGCTTTCTTTATTTCATCAGCATGTTTCAAAAATGCTATCTAAGCTTGTTCTTGGACAGCTTTTGGTAGGGAGCCAATAGTAAATTTATGTTTCTTAGCTATTGGTTCACCGTCATCCGCAGCCTTATTGGTGTTATCTAAAGAAAAGGAATTTGATGAATCAGCTGCTTTGTTGTCTTGTTGCTCCCCCTTACTTTCATCATCATTAGGTAAAGTGATTGGTGTGATGACTTGGAGAGGAATGGGGTTTTCAGCTGTACCTGTGGTGGTCTTGACAGGTTCTAGTTTTAGTAGGTCAGCTTTATCCCCCTCACATTCAGCCTGTCTCTTGAGACGCTTGGCTGAACGTGACTGAAGGTATCTAGCAACCTGTTCAACAGATGTGGCCATTTTCTTTTGCATGTTCCTTGATCCTCTGGCTATTCTGAGAAGCATGTTGCAGTTACGATTCATAGAGCGATCAACATGTCCAGCCAAATAGTTAGTGTGACGTTTCTGCCTGCTTCACACAGCCTCAAATTCTCTGTGCATCACCAATCGTGGGCTGAAAACATGTCAGGGACTTCTTTAATGATTGCATCTTTGATGCGAGTGGATAAGTGACTAAGTCCCTGAGAAACTCCTTTTCTTGTACCATCTTGGATGGGTTCAGTGATGGCATCCTTAACAGCTTGGGAAATGATCTTGGGAAAATTGACGGTGAAGGAATGCATTTCAGACCCAATTTTATCTAACATTCTTGACAGGCGTTAAATATCTGAAGCATGATGATAGGGCCTCAAATCATGAATGTTCAGGCTCTGTTGCTCATAGTCATCTTCGCTGGGAAAAAGATCAAAGTTTGTTTGTTGTGGATGATCAAACAACAGAAACTCTGCAGTAGGATCATACACAGCGCTTGTAAGCTCCTTTGTGACAGATGTAGCAGAGGTAGGAGTCACAATAGCTTCCTTTGGAGGAGGATTTGGTTCTCTAGTTGGTGTGGACACAGCTGTGGCTTTTGGTGGTGACATGTAAGGTTGTTCATCATCTTCATCATCCTCCTCATCAATCATCCCCTCAGGGAGAATTTCATCATCTAGCATTGATCAGGCTCAGATAGGCTTTCAATGAAGGCAAGCACATCCTCTTCAGCATCAGGCATGGGCTCATCTTCTTTTGGTTGATCCTTAATCAAGTTATCAGCTCTTTTAGTTGTAGCCTGAGAGTCTACATTTGGATGTACAACATCAGCCTACAATTTGTGTAAGTTAGTAACAGGGAAATAGATAAGGGGAATGGTCGCTAGTTCGCTGTCCCAGAGAGGCTGAGGATGATTATTCAGCCACTCCAAAGGATAAAACCTTTGGATTCTCTTAAGTGTGAAAGTAATGAGGTTAATGGTCGCCATTCGCTGCCCCTAGGAAAGCTAAGTGTGATTATTCAGCCCCCCCCCCCCAAAAGGATAAATCCTTTGGGACTCTTTTATATGTCAATTGTATAAGGGTTAACATCGCCTGTTACGCTGCCCCTAGCAAAGCTGAGGGTGATGATTCAGCTCCCCCTGAAAGGATAAATCCTTTGGGACTCTTTTAGTTGTGAAAAAGAAGTAGTTAAAGATCGTCATATTACGTTGTCCCTAGGAAAGCTGAGGGTGATGATTCAGCTCCCCCTAAAAGTTAAACTTTTGGGTTTCTTTTTCTGAGGGAACCTAGAGGCTGTGTGAAGTATAGCTACTCTAGGTCGAGACATATGTGTAGTTAGGTTTTTGTTTGCCTGAATACTGTCTAGAGGGTGCAGGGTCATCGAGGTGCTTTATAAACACAAATGAATCACTCCCTGGTGAAAAGACAGGGTGAACAGAAGTCTTAAAAGATTTCTAAGTGCATACATAGACTCCTATCGGTCGAGGATAACCCTAACTTCACCACTCTCACCTACATACATTTGAGAGTGGCTGCTTGTGGACCTCTAAAAATGATAAACTGATTACATGTGAGATATCAGCGGAATTAGGCTGGTTCCCTGTTGTCTCTGCTGATGTAGAGACGCTAGACTCCTGTTGTTTATCAGTTGTTGTCTCTGTGTCCACAGAAGTCTCTGAACCAGAGGAAGGAGTGGCAATCTTCTTAACCCTGGCCTTAGCAACAGTTTGGGTTTTGGAAGAAGATGGGTTTTTCTTCTTCTTTTGCTGTTGGCCAGTTGTTTCCTTGGACAGCATGGTGTGTTGCCCAGAGGTCAAAGACGCTGACATACTAGACACACCAGCTGCAATCACCTTCTCAGAAGAAGGGAGCAAGGGCTTCACAACAGATGGTTGTTTATTAGCAACATTCTTCATATGAGAAGTCGTTGGCACGTCATTGGGTCCCATTACCTTGTAGATAGCTCTGGTTATGTGATGAGGCTTCATGGCTATCAGTGCAGAGTTGTGGTAGTTATCACCCAGCAGACTTTCAAAGATAAGAGAGAGAAAACAAACATAGCAGATGTTTTTCCCCCTGACTTGGTTGGTTCCCTTCAGCTGTTCAACAAGGTTTGAGAAAAGAATGCTTCCAATATCGATGTTTGTTCCCCATATCAATCCATAGGCAATGGCTTGATGATTGAAGGCTAATTGATCTTGAGATCCCTGCATACCACCCAGAGATTTAACTATGTGAGTGAAGAGGACTCTCCACATAGGGGGGAAAAACTTAATCTTCAGGGGAGACTTCGGGACCACTTCAGCAGGTGTAAGGGCTGGGTTAACATCTGAAACAGGGAAGAGAGTGGCAAGGGCGCCCTTTACAGCCTTCTTATCAACAGATTTCAGGCATTCTTCGCCATGTCTTAGGCCAGCCACAGAGGAAAAATCAGCAACAGAAAATGCAAAGGGATGTTCATTACATGAAAGTTTGAAGGAGATGGTGTTGTCATCAAGGATCTCAGCAAAATACCAGAATTCCCTAAGGTATTCTTGGTAGAAAATAGATGGGGTTCTTGTGAAAGCTTCTCCTACATCACAATTCTTCATGAAGTTCACCAGATCTGTGTATGTGTCATTTGGAGCTTTGACCCATCCAATAGAGTTTCTATAGGCGAGGATACTATCATTCATCTCGAAGGTAACGTTAGAGGCTTTTGGTACTGGAAACGCCATTGAATCGACAATGAAGAAGACGAGGATGGTGGGAGGGTTTAGAGAGAGATTTTAGTAAGAGAGATGCAAATGGTGAATAATGATAAAAGTTTTTGGTGAAAAACCTTGGGACAATACTTATATTCAAAATTTGAAACAGTTATTCAACCGCATTTAATGTGTAGTAGGAAAACGACTGCACACAAGTGGGTCCCTTGACCTTTCAAAACTGTTTGTCTCCTCGTTTATTGAAAAAATATGAATTAAATATTGGGAATGTTTTTAGCATTTACTTGGAAAGTAACTACCTATTTTCATGTGAAAAACATTTAGTATTTATTTAGATATTAATGACACACATTAAATATCAGCCACAGGCTTTGAGATATTAAGCATACCCAGCTCAGCAACTAGCCTGTTGAACGAAGGTTCAGCCAAAGGCTTGGTAAATATGTCAGCTAGTTGCAGCTCAAAGGGAACAAAATGCAAATCAATATCTCCTTTAATAATATGATCCCTGATAAAGTGATACCTGATATCTATGTGTTTGGTTCTGGAGTGAAGCACATGGTTGTTTGAGATAGCAATGGCACTTGTATTGTCACAGAAGATGGGTACTTTGTCATATAGAATCTCTGTCAACTAGTTGACTCTTCATCCAAAGTACTTGAGCACAACAACTAGCAGATGCAACATATTCAGCCTCAGCTGATGACACAGCCACAGAGTTTTGCTTCTTTGCACTCCATCCAACCACTTGCCTCCTAGGATTTGACAACTCCCTAAGGTACTTTTCCTGTCAATGTAGCACCCAGCATAGTCTGAATCTGAATAAGCCTTGAGATCAAATCCTGATTCTTTGGGATACCAAAGACCTAGAGAGGTTGTTCCTTTGAGGTACCTGAAAAAATTTTCTTAACAGCCACTAGATGGGATTCCTTTGGCTTAGCTTGGTACCTTGCAAAGAGACATGTGGAGAACTGGATATCAGGGCGACTGGCTGTGAGATACATGAGTGACCCAATCATGCCTCTATACATAGTCTCATTAACAAATACCCCTGACTCATCAGGGCCCAAATTGTTGGGTGGAAGCATGAGACATTTCACTGATGCACAATCAGCCAAGTCACGTTTTTTTAGCAAATCTTTAACATACTTTTCTTGACAAATTGAAATTCCTTTAGGACATTGTTTAATTTGAAAACCCAAAAAGTAAGTTAATTCACCCAACATACTCATCTCATATTTCTTGGTCATTAATTTAGCAAAATGTTTACTAAGATTAACATTTGTAGACCCAAAGATGATATCGTCCACATAAATTTGTACAATGATGAAATCACTTATATCCTTGAAGGTAAAAAGTGTTTTATCAATGGAACCTGATACTTGAGTTTTACCCCAAATATAAAATCTTGAAGTCCCAAAGTCCTTTCGAATTGAAAACCGGTCTTAAGTGCGACTCAATCGTCTTTTGGTGAATCAAGAGAATGGTTTGGTTGATTTGTTTTAAACTATTAGCAAGTAATTAAAGTGTCGTTGAGTAAAATGGAAGTTAAAAGATTAATATCAAAATGACGAGTAAACATAAAAGCTTGAAAACTTAAAGGCAACAATGGAAAGTACTTGCACCCTAAATAAAACTAACACTTAGAAAATCTTAGCAAAAACAAGAAACTAAACAAGTCCCAATCGGAATAATGAAGAAGCAGTGCAATCGGAATGGGACGGTAAAAGTCCAGATCGGAATACTTTCCGATCTGGTGGTCGGAATGTAGAGCTAGGTAACAATCGGAATATCAGGGAATAGCACTCAATCGGAATGTGAAATAATACACTCAATCGGAATATTAAACTGGCTCAAATCGGAATACATGCAAAACAATCCAATCGGAATGTCACTCAAAGTCCCAATCGGAATACAGGACAAATGCTACCGTCGGAATACTCGAGACCTAACCTGATCGGAATACTCAAGGGTGCAGATCGGAAAAGGAGAAACCCTTTTCCGATTGGTTCAATCGGAAAGGGTGGTCTGGTCGGAATGGGGCAATCGGAAAGGGGAGTTTGTACCCCTTCCTAAAATTGTGGAATTCGGTTAAGCAAGTGAATAAGCTATATAATAAGCTTATCACAAAACTAACCCGAATCAATGCCTAAACCGGATCAAATAAGCACTCTAATCAACTTATCCGACTCGAAATTAAGCAACTTTTTAGATTAAACAATAAAAACATAAACTTTTTAAGGAATATTTTTATAAACTAAATAAGCTAATCATAAAAATAAGCCAATAAGCACAAAAGTCTTAAAGCTTAATCAAATGAAAACTTATGAAATGATCAAAAGATTAACTTTTTAAGCACGAAATCAATTAGAACAACACGGATCACATGATAATCGTACCAAAATCAATCTTAAATCAAAGAAAAGTAGAATGAGATTAAGAGATAAAAGCTTAAAAATAGAACTTGATTAATAAAAATAAGCAATACAAAGTGTTTAATCTTTGAAAGATTAAGAAAAAGATGAAATTTAGTGAGAGAAAGTTTAAGACTTTCTCTCTCTAAAACTAAAAACTAAAAAAAAGAAAATTAACTAAAAACTCTAACCACTCTCCTAATGACTATTAGGAGGGTATTTATAGGGAAGGTGGAAGGAGTGCATGTGTTGCATCTTCTTTCTTGCTTTCTTCTCGACTCGAATTTAATTCTTCGTCTTTGTCGTCTCGGGATTTGAACTTGTCTTTTAATTTTCTTCTTCTATTAGACTTAAGTTCTTCGACTTCGTTAAACTTCCGTCTTTTGACTTTTTCTTTGATAAATCTTCAGAATAGGCCTTGGACTTCCGTTCTTTTTGCACTCTTGATCTTTTGACTTCGTCTTTTCCCGTTTTCTTCAATAAAAGCCCGTGAAAGCCCGTGTTTTCTTCCTTTTTCATATTTTGGTCCTAAAACACAATAAAAACACAAACCACGCATAGTTCCGACTTTTACGACATAAATCACACGTTTTGGTCTTGTTATTATTGGAAATAAGTGGTAAAAGGATAAGTGTTTTCACACTTATTAAATCCCCTACACTTGACCATTGCAATGCCCTCATGCAATGCATTAATTTTAAAGCACGGTTTACATTTTCCATCATAAATAACCCACCTTGGCCTTTATTAAATACTAAACATAAAAGATAGAAATAAGTAAAGAAATTAAAAACTTACATTGGGTTTTGGTGGCCATGAACGTTTATCATCCTCAAGTTTCACGTTCCCCATACCAAGCTTAAAAACGAGATCATTGTTATTATAAGTTAGCAAACTATCACGAACTCATGTGGGCCAATTATTCACTTAGACTCCCTTATTCCTAGGTGTATCTCGTATATTTTATTTTTGTCTTGAATGATCACGAGGATGCATTGTTTGACTTATTTTGATAGTTATTTAGGCCGAAAATAAAGTGAACGATTTAATCAATAGTTAGCTAAAGGACCAAATCTTTTAAAACTGCTTCTCGGGACCTCATAAAGTTCATATCTTGGCATAACTCGCTTCACGATTTGAGACCTTTCTCGAACCGATATTTGGCAGGGACTTCATACTTCGAATCTTGGGAGACGTTCTTGAAATAATGGTCTTCTCTTCATAATAGAAATTTCTTCACTTGAAGTTTTGAGAGATTCTTCATCTTTGGACCACGACTTCTTCATTTTTCTCCAATCTTTATTTTGGACTTTGATATACAACGATCCGCCTCATTTTAGGACTTGGATCTATTTATCCTCATACCTTGTTAGGGTCTTTTCGGATAGATTTCTCCATGACTTTTGGGGAGTTCTTGCTTTTCGTCGTGTGTCTTGATCCTTCATATAGATTTTCGATAAATGATTCTTCACATCACTTTTGGATCTTTAGCAACAAAATGTAGCCCTCATGCCTTGTTAGGGCCTTTTCGGACTCGCCAATCTTCGCATCCCGCTTCAATAAGTTATGCCTTGGCTATGAACTCTAATCCGTACCGAGCAACTTTTAAACGATCTGGGGCTAGAAGCTAAGTAACCTTTTAAATCGTACAACCTTATTTATTGCAGGTAAATTTATTAACAAGCGGAGGGAGAATAGGCTCATAATTAACTCACATAAATTCACGAAAGAATACCGAACTTATAATTGACTCTATCATCTCTCGTTCTCCACAGTTTAAAATCTCAGGGAATGAGACTTGTGGATGATTAGCCTATTAAATCAAAGTTTTGGGTTTTCGAGTCGCCTATAGGATCTTGCAAATTCTTAGACTTTTTCAAGTTTAGAAATCGCGTTTTAAAGTTCCCTTGATAAACGACTCTCTAGGATCAATTATAAGAACTTGCGAAAAGTTCTTGTTCTTAACCCGTGAGAGTTAAGACTTTCGCGTTTTATAGCTCCCTATATAAAAGCCTAGCAAAACTTGACTTAAACACGTTAAGGATACTAGCTAGAGTAAACTTAGGCAAGTAAACTCGGGTTGAGTCACAATGTTCACGACTAAGAAAAATCTAAAACCACTTTATTAAAAATTTATTCTAGCAAAGGAAACATAACAAAGGCAAATACAACTATACAACTAGGCCAAAATAGATTAAAAATTTTGAAAAATGTCGAAAAATCAAATTTTCCGGTTAAAATGAGGGCAAATTCATGGAAAAGACCACTTACTTCGATAGAAGTCCCCCCTACACTTGAGATAAACATTGTCCTCAATGTTTAAGCATGTGGGAGTAAACTCCCCTACACTAATGACATTGTGCACGTTGTTTAAATCTTGCTAAGGGAAGGACAACTAAAGTGAATTCAATGTGAACATATAAAATATGAAATATTGAATCACAAGAGTTTAGGATAGAACTGGGAAGATGGGAACACGGTATCACGGTTCGTCAAAAGTCATCAAGATGGATCTTTGAAGCTTTAATCCCTGCACAGCACAAGAAACAAGACACAAACATATGCAGGGCTCCCCCTACACTTATTATGAAAGCAGTAAAGGATAGAACACGGGTTGCCTCCCGATAAGCGCTTGTTTTTGTTCATCGAGTCATGAGCCTGACTCGGCCCAATTTTAGTTCATGGGGAACGTGGTGAGGGATGGAATCATCTCTTGAGAGATGTCCTCACCAAAGTACAGCTTCAAACGCTGGCCATTCACCTTGAAATTGGGCCCATTTGACTGAGAAAGCTCAATGGTCCCATATGGAAAGACTTTGGAGACGGTGAATGGACCAGACCAACGGCTCTTCAATTTGCCAGAGAAGATCTTCAACCGAGAGTTAAAGAGTAAGACTTGATCACCAACGTGGAACTCTCGGTTCTTGATTTTAGCATCATGGATAATCTTCGTCTTCTCCTTGTAGATCAGCGAGTTCTCATAAGCTTCATTCCTCAGTTCATTTAGCTCGTTGAGTTGAACCTTGCGATGATCACCGGCTTTGTTGATGTCGAAGTTAGCCCACTTCAAGGCCAGTGCGCCTTATGTTCCAGCTCGATGGGTAGGTGGCAGGCTTTCCCGTACACAAGACGATAAGGTGTACAACCGATCGGGGTTTTGTAAGCAGTACGGAAAGCCCACAGAGCATCATCTAACTTATCGGCCCACGCGGCGCGATGCTCTCCCACAATATGCTCCAAAATTCTCTTCAAGCCACGATTGGAAATCTCAGCTTGCCCATTGGTTTGGGGATGATAGGCGGTGGAAAGACGGTGAGTGACACCATACTTTTCCATGACTCTTGCAAATTGATCGTTGCAAAAATGAGTCCCGCGGTCACTGATAATAGCACGAGGAACGCCAAATCGAGCGAAAAGCTGCTTCAAAAAGTTCACAACTACCCTCGCGTCATTCGTAGGAAGAGCCTTAGCTTCAACCCATTTAGAGACGTAGTCGACGGCGACGAGGATGTACTTGTTCCCTTTGGATGATGGAAATGGCCCCATAAAGTCGATGCCCCATACGTCAAATATTTCACATTCCTGTATGAAATTTTGAGGCATCTCATCCTTATGTGTGATTTTGCCTTGACGTTGGCAAGCATCACAATACTTAACCATTTCGTGAGCGTCACGATAAATGGTGGGCCAGTAGAATCCGGAATCAAACACTTTCTTAGCGGTGTAGCTGGGACCAAAGTGACCACCGGTGGGTCCTTTTTGGCAAGCTTGGAGGATGTTAAAAGCTGCCGGTCCGTCAACACATCTACGAATAATCAGATCAGCACAATGTTTGAATAGATAAGGGTCATCCCAAAAGTAAGTCTTAACATCATTCAAGAACTTCTTCTTTTGTTGGGATGTTAACCCTTGGATGAGAATACCACCCGCTAAGTAGTTTGCAATGTCCGCAAACCACGGGGTGCCATCAAGATTGAGATTTATAGACATTAAGGTCTCAAGGGGGAAAGAGTCATTTATCTCTTTGTTCGGATGATCCCCTTGATATGGATCCTCAAGTCTGCTCAGATGATCCGCGGCCAGGTTTTCGGCTCCCTTCTTGTCACGAATTTCAATGTTGAATTCTTGAAGGAGTAAAACCCAGCGAAGAAGTATTGGCTTAGCATCATGCTTTGTCATCAAGTACTTCAACGCGGAATGGTCCGTGTACACAATGGTGGGGGATAAAACAAGATAGGGGCGAAATTTTTCAAAAGCATAGACAACAGCTAAAAGCTCTTTTTCGGTTGTCGTATAATGCAATTGAGCCCCCGTCATTGTTTTGCTAGCGTAGTGGATTGGTTGGAAGTGTTTATTCACTCGTTGGCCCAAAACCGCACCAATAGCAAAGTCGCTAGCATCGCACATCAATTCAAAAGGCAGCTCCCAATTAGGGGTAACCAAGACCGGTGCCTTAGTTAGCTTATCCTTAAGGAGATTGAAGGCTTCAAGACACTCTTTAGAAAAGATAAAGGGAGTATCTTTTTCCAAGAGGTGGGTCATCGGGCGAGCGATTTTAGAGAAATCCTGAATGAATCGACGATAGAAGCCCGCATGACCCAGAAAACTTCTCACACCCTTCACGGTTGAAGGTGGAGGTAACTTGGCTATGACATCTACTTTAGCACGGTCGACTTCAAGACCGGCTTTAGAGATTTTGTGTCCTAGCACAATGCCTTCTTTTACCATAAAATGAAATTTTTCCCAATTCAGAACAAGGCGAGTGTCTTCGCACCGCTTAAGCATACGTTCCAAATTAGCAAGGCAAGAAGAGAAGGAATCCCCAAAGACCGATAAATCATCCATGAAGACTTCCATGGTTTGCTCAACCATGTCATGGAAGATAGCCAACATGCACCTTTGGAAAGTCCCGGGGGCATTGCATAAGCCAAAAGGCATTCTTTTATAAGCAAATGTGCCATAGGGACAAGTGAATGTTGTCATCTCTTGATCGTGGGGATCGATGGGTATTTGAAAATAACCCGAGAAACCATCCAGAAAGCAGTAATATTCATTACCCGCTAAACGTTCAAGCATTTGGTCCATAAAAGGTAGAGGGAAATGATCCTTTCTCGTGGCATCATTGAGTTTGCGGTAGTCTATACAAACTCTCCACCCAGTAACGAGACGGGTAGGAATTAACTCGTTGTTTTCATTGGGCACAACGGTGATTCCGCCTTTCTTAGGCACACAATGGACTGGACTAACCCATGGTGAATCCGAAATAGGGTAAATCATACCCGCATCAAGAAGTTTGATAACCTCTTTTTTGATGACTTCATGTATTTTAGGATTCACCCTTCGTTGACTTTGAATTGTGGGCTTAAAGTCGTCCTCCATGAGAATTTTATGTGTGCAGAAGTGAGGATCAATTCCACGGATGTCGGAGAATTTCCAAGCGATAGCTTTTTTATGCTTCTTCAAAACAGCGACAAGTCGGGCTTTTTCGTCTTCTTTCAGATCCTTTGCGATGATCACCGGTAGCTTCTCGTCGTCTTCCAGAAAAACGTACTCAAGATGAGGAGGTAGGTCCTTAAGCTCAAGAATAGGAGGATCCTCAATAGATGGTGAAACTAACGATGGATCATCATTAATCACCTCTTTAGGAGCAGGAGGAGACAGCGGGTCCTCATTGAGAAGTCTCTCAATAGTACGAATGTCTTCATCCCAATTGGTGGACAAATTATCATACTTAATATCGAGAGGACCCAAGCTAGCTTCGAAATCATCCAAGTCACTTTCTCCGAAAGGAGTCAATGCTGGAGCAATTGAGGCAACGGTCTCAACATTGGGTAGAGAAGAAGGAGTACTTTTGCAAGCATCATGAAAATGTTCTTCACAAGCCTCATCGAGAACATCAATAGCATTAACACTCTCATATGAATAAGGTTGCTTAGAAATCTTACCCATGTTGAAGACAATTTTATCATCACCAACTCTCATGATTATTTCGCGTGCGGCTACATCAATGAGAGTGCGACCGGTCCTCAGGAATGGACGTCCTACGATTAATGGAACACGGGGATCCATCTCGTAGTCAACGACGACAAAATCCGTCGGGAAGGTGAATTTATCAACGCCAACAAAGACATCTTCGACTATCCCCACTGGATAAGCAACCGTACGGTTGGCTAATTCCAAAGTCATTTTGGTGGGGACTAGCTCGGGGAGAGATAATTGCTTCCAAACACTTAAAGGCATTAAGTTTATACTGGAACCTAGATCGGCTAGGGCCATGCAATTCTCTACTCCCGGGAAGTTGCAAGGAATCAAGAAGCGACCCGGATCACCAAGTTTGGTGGGTAGTTGCCTTAAGAGTACTGAGGAGCAGTTCTCGTTAAGTTGGGTCTGAGCGATGTAAATAAGCTTTTCCTTATCACTTAGAAGATCTTTAAACATCTTAGCGTATTTGGGCATGTGAGCGAGAGCCTCGGCAAAGGAGATGTTAAAATTCAATTGTTTAAACATTTTCAGAAAGTTTGAAACCTGAATATCATCCTTGCTCTTTTGCTTCTCTTCCCTCAACCTTGAAGGATAAGGTATATTGGATGAAGAAGAAGGCTTTAAGGGAGTAGGATCACTCACAACCACGGGTGGTGGGGAAATGGGGATAGAAGGTGAAGGAGGTGGGGAAAGTTGCTCTTTTTCCTTGGTCACAATCACGGGTGGAGGTGTAGGAAGCTCGGGTTCCATATAACCTTTTCCACTACGAGTGGTGATTGCTTTCATCTCCCCCCTTGGATTCGCAACGGTATTACTCGGAAGAGTACCCGAAGAAGAGGGTTGATTACTTTGGATGAGCGAGCCAATCATATCACGAAGGTGAAGAGCTTGATTGTTAAAAGATTTTTGCATGTTTGCGTTAATTGCATCGTTGGGTTTGGCCATATCATTCCTTAGCTCGGCTCGAATATCGTTCCTTTGCTTTGCCATTTCTCCCTTCAAGTTGCGAACTTGACTCTGAAGATTTGTCACCAACTCCCGATTAGTCTTCATGAATGTCTCGACATCTGAATTCACTGCCATCGGTTGATTGAGAGGTGGAGCCTGGTAGGCTTGGGAATTTCCCTGAGTTGGGTATGGGTTTCGTTGGGATTGATATTGATTTTTTGCACGAGGTTGGGATTGATTGTAGCTTTGTTGTTGGTTCTGGTTTGCAGGAGGGAAACCGGGGGGAGCAAGATAATTGTTGGAGCGATAACTTAGCAAGTTACGGTCTCCTTGAGGGCGAGCTTGATAGCCTCCCGTGGGATAAGTACCATATGCTGCGTTAACGTCTTCAGAATAATTGCCGTGAGTAGAAGGACACTCATTGTAGGAATGAGGACCACCACATGTGTCACAAGAAATAGCAACGGCTTTAGCTTGTTGAGTTTGGTTAGAAGTCAAAATTTGGAGACTTTTGTTAATATCAAGAATAGCACGTTCCAAAACAGACGAGTTGGTGGTGGAAGAAGTAGATGAAACATTGACTCTCTGATTAGATCTTGAGGATGCGGAAGAATCCCAATTCTTGTGGTGAGTAGTCATGTTTTCAATCAACTCTCGACACTCCTCCGGTCTCCTTTTCATAAAAGTACCACCGGCGGCGGCATTGATCGTGTCACGATCACGAAAAGTGAGACCATTGTAAAAGGTGTCAATGAGAGTGACGGGGAGCATATTGTGATTAGGACAGCGGTCGATCAAATCATTGTAGCGTTCCCAAGCATCGAAAAGCGATTCATCATTCTCTTGCATAAATCCACTGATTTGGTTACGAAGGCTAGTGTCCATGGATGGGGGAAAGTAGCGCGATAAAAAGCCTTGAGTCATGTCGTTCCACGTATGAATAGAATTCTTAGGAAGACGGTCAAACCATTTTTCGGCATGGTGAGAAAGTGAGTGTGGAAAAAGTTGGAGGCGAAGGTCATCCATGGAAACACCGGATCACTTCATGCTTTGGGTCATGGTAATGAATTTGTCGAGGTGTTTGTTGGCATCATCATCCGGAATTCCACGAAATGGGTTCGTTTGCACTTGCTGGATCATGTGATGCTTCAACGAAAACTCCTGAGCCGTGACGTGCATTGGCGCAATCGGGCCTCCGCGTCCGTTCATGGTGGGTTGGCACAATTCCTCCATGGTTCGTAAATCAGGTAGAAGGACATTGTTGTTGTTGTTGTTGTTGTTGTTGTTGTTGTTGTTGTTATTCAAATTGTGTTGAGGTGGGTGATTATTGTTGTTGTTAACACCAGCCATATCTAAATCTTCACGAGTCTCGTGCTCAGAATAGTTCGTAGATCTAGTACGCATGCACCTACAGAAGAAAAATATACACAAAGAGAATACCTATATAATATTTTTGGTTTTTATAGGTTTTTTAATGTTTTTGTATTTTTGAAGAGTTTTATATTTTTATGGATTTTTGAAAATTTTTATAGCAATGAAAATAACGTTCAAAGAACGGATCCCAAAATTCAATGCGTCTCTCACTAGAAACCGTTTATCTTAACGAAAAGAGCCGGCAGCGGCGCCATTTGATACTTGAGTTTTACCCCAAATATAAAATCTTGAAGTCCCAAAGTCCTTTCGAATTGAAAACCGGTCTTAAGTGCGACTCAATCGTCTTTTGGTGAATCAAGAGAATGGTTTGGTTGATTTGTTTTAAACTATTAGCAAGTAATTAAAGTGTCGTTGAGTAAAATGGAAGTTAAAAGATTAATATCAAAATGACGAGTAAACATAAAAGCTTGAAAACTTAAAGGCAACAATGGAAAGTACTTGCACCCTAAATAAAACTAACACTTAGAAAATCTTAGCAAAAACAAGAAACTAAACAAGTCCCAATCGGAATAATGAAGAAGCAGTGCAATCGGAATGGGACGGTAAAAGTCCAGATCGGAATACTTTCCGATCTGGTGGTCGGAATGTAGAGCTAGGTAACAATCGGAATATCAGGGAATAGCACTCAATCGGAATGTGAAATAATACACTCAATCGGAATATTAAACTGGCTCAAATCGGAATACATGCAAAACAATCCAATCGGAATGTCACTCAAAGTCCCAATCGGAATACAGGACAAATGCTACCGTCGGAATACTCGAGACCTAACCTGATCGGAATACTCAAGGGTGCAGATCGGAAAAGGAGAAACCCTTTTCCGATTGGTTCAATCGGAAAGGGTGGTCTGGTCGGAATGGGGCAATCGGAAAGGGGATTATTTACCCCTTCCTAAAATTGTGGAATTCGGTTAAGCAAGTGAATAAGCTATATAATAAGCTTATCACAAAACTAACCCGAATCAATGCCTAAACCGGATCAAATAAGCACTCTAATCAACTTATCCGACTCGAAATTAAGCAACTTTTTAGATTAAACAATAAAAACATAAACTTTTTAAGGAATATTTTTATAAACTAAATAAGCTAATCATAAAAATAAGCCAATAAGCACAAAAGTCTTAAAGCTTAATCAAATGAAAACTTATGAAATGATCAAAAGATTAACTTTTTAAGCACGAAATCAATTAGAACAACACGGATCACATGATAATCGTACCAAAATCAATCTTAAATCAAAGAAAAGTAGAATGAGATTAAGAGATAAAAGCTTAAAAATAGAACTTGATTAATAAAAATAAGCAATACAAAGTGTTTAATCTTTGAAAGATTAAGAAAAAGATGAAATTTAGTGAGAGAAAGTTTAAGACTTTCTCTCTCTAAAACTAGAGAAAACTAAAAAAATGAAAATTAACTAAAAACTCTAACCACTCTCCTAATGACTATTAGGAGGGTATTTATAGGGAAGGTGGAAGGAGTGCATGTGTTGCATCTTCTTTCTTGCTTTCTTCTCGACTCGACTTTAATTCTTCGTCTTTGTCGTCTCGGGATTTGAACTTGTCTTTTAATTTTCTTCTTCTATTAGACTTAAGTTCTTCGACTTCGTTAAACTTCCGTCTTTTGACTTTTTCTTTGATAAATCTTCAGAATAGGCCTTGGACTTCCGTTCTTTTTGCACTCTTGATCTTTTGACTTCGTCTTTTCCCGTTTTCTTCAATAAAAGCCCGTGAAAGCCCGTGTTTTCTTCCTTTTTCATATTTTGGTCCTAAAACACAATAAAAACACAAACCACGCATAATTCCGACTTTTACGACATAAATCACACGTTTTGGTCTTGTTATTATTGGAAATAAGTGGTAAAAGGATAAGTGTTTTCACACTTATTAGAACCCCTGATAAATTTATTTTCAGTTAAAAATGTAGACAACGTTTCATACCATGCCCTTGGAGCCTGTTTCATCCCATACATTACTTTGTTAAGCCTGTACACATGGTTGGGAAACTCGTTGTTCTCGAATCCTTCTGGCTGTTCGACATACACTTCTTCAGCCAAATCTCCATTGAGGAAGGCACTTTTAACATCCATTTGATACAAAGTGACGTTCATATATGCATCGTAAGCAAGGAAGATTCTGATGGCTTCAAGTCTTGCTACAGGTGCAAATGTTTCATCATAATCAATCCCTTCAGTCTGTGTATACCCCTGTGAAACCAACCTTGCCTTGTTCCTTATGATATTACCAATTTCATCCATCTTGTTTGTTTATATCCATCTAGTGCATGTGATGTTCTTACCAGGTGGAGCTGGCACTAGAGTCCATGCCTTGTTTCTTTTAAACTGGTTAATTTCTTCCTGCATAGCAGCGACCCAGCCTTCTTCAAGAAGGGCTTCAATTACACGCTTGGGTTCAATTTGGGAAAGAAATTCAACAAACAGACATTCATTGGCTGAGGTTGATTCTGAGTCATGAATTCTCTATCTAGTGGTAACCTCAGCATTTGGTTCACCAATGATGTTGACAAGAAGAATGTGTTGATCACTTGACCATTTGCTTTGAGGAGTTGGGGAGTCATAGACAGGTGTAGGTATGGAGGATGAAATTACAACTTGAGTTTCATTCTGCTGAGTAGGAGGACTCTCTTCAAAAACAATCTTTGTGTCTGTTTCTCCATCAGCTATTTCAAGAAGTGATGATTCACTGACCACATGAGAGTCTTCTTGATCCCAGCAATAGTTGAGTCATCTTCAACTGAGGTGGAACATGGGCTTGTGGAAGGCTGACTTTCAATTTCATCTGTCACTTGAGTAAAAGGAATTTCAATGTTGTGTGTATTGACAGCGGATCATGTGAAAGAACATATGGGACAAGAGTATCTGTGTGTGGATGATGATGAAAGACAGGCCTTGGTTCAGAGAACTCATCTGATGGGAAAGACCTATTTTCGTTGAAATCAATTTCATCACCTTCTGTTCTTGTTCTTTGTAGCACGTCATCATCTTCATTGAATGTGACATGAAAGGTTTCTTATAGTTCCTGTCTTCTTGTGTTGAATACTCTAAAAGATTTGGCTGTTGGAGAGTATCCTAGCAAGAAACCATCATCAGCTTTTTCGTCAAACTTTCCAAGTTGATCCCTGTAGTTAAAAATAAACACAGGGCATCCAAAGACATGGAAATAGCTAACGTCTGGTGCTCTTGTTTGAAAAACTTCATAAGAAGTTTTTCCATGTCTTTTAACATTGATTCTTCTATTCTGGGTATAGCAGGAAGTGTGGACAGCTTCTCCCCAAAATTTCTTTGGCAAGGCTGCACCATTTAGCATGGTTCTGGCTGCTTCAATAAATGTTCTATTTCTTCTTTCAGCTACTCCATTTTGTTCAGGAGTACCAGCTGAAGAGAAGTTTTGTTATATTCCCTTTTCATCACAAAAAGCTTCAAGCTGTTGATTCTTGAATTCAGTCCCATTATCACTTCTTAGTGCTTTTACTCTAACTTCATTAATGTTTTCAACCTGCCTGATGAAGGACATGATGGCATCAGCTGCATCACTTTTCCTTTTGAGTAAGAAAACCCATGTGTACGTTGATAATTCATCAACTATGACCAAGGTGTATTTGTTGTGATTAATGGTCTGTGGTTTGACAGGTCCAAACAAATCCATGTGAAGGAGATGTAAGCACTTGTCAATAGAAAATAATTGCCTAGTCTTAAATGATGACCTGTGATGCTTTCCCTTAACATGCGTTGAGCATGTCTTGTCCTTAGTGAAAGTCACAGGTGGTAGACCAACAACCAAGTTCTGTGTGGCTAGCTTGTTGATGTTCTTGAAATTGACATGAGAGAGTCGTTTGTGCCACAACCAATTGACACTTTCAGAGGCTTTTGCCAGAAAACAATTTGAGATGTCCTCTGAGCAAGAAGCCATGTTGATGACATACACATCTCTTCTTCTTGGTGCAATTAACACCACATCATTGTTCTTGTTGAATATGGTTCCTTGAGTCTTTCTAAACAAAACCTTGTAGTCAGCATCACACAACTGGCTGATGCTGACGAGATTGTGCTTAAGATCATTCACATATGCAACCCTTGTAAACGTTATTCCATTGCAGTTAACTGAGTCATATCCCTTTGTGTCGCTTGTAGAGTTATCCCCAAACACCACTTTAGGACCAGGCTCTTTTGAATATATGTGCAGATATTGTTTGATTCCTGTCATGTGTCTAGAGCAGCCACTATCTAGATACCAGACCGATTCCCTGAGATGTTTCTACACAGATATATAGAAACAGATTAGTTCCTATGGTGAACCCACTTTCCAGTGGGATCCCTGAATTGTTGATTAGCAACTCTTGAGTTCCTTTAGAACTTGTGACGATGTGAAGGACAATTAGTTGTGTCATGGGTGTACCTTCCATAGATGTCACATCTAGGAAAGTCCCTGCACTCATTTGAGTGGTGGTTTGTGAGACCTTAATATTTATAGGGAGGGTAAGGTCTGTAGTTACCTGATGGTCTCCTAGTAGCCTGTTGTCTGTCCCTAAAAGGTGTATGAGTTCTCTTAACAACCATATGTCTATCATGATCTATGGTCATATGATGAGAATTCTTACACACATTACAATAAGGTTTTATAAAATTTCCACCTTTGGGTTCTCCTAGGATAGACTTAGGTTCAGAGGAAGCAGAGCATTCATCGGAAGGCTTAATATGTTCTTTTAAAAGTTCTACTTATTTTATCAAAGACAACAGGCGTTCTTCAGTTGAGGGTTCAACATTGTTCACAGGGTTTGTTGAGACAGCCTTATACATTTTTCTTAACAGATGGTTTTGTAGGAACAACAAAACCTTAGCTGGAGGTGTCTCAACATCTGGTTTGAGTTCAGCCTTAGCTCCTCTAGAAGAGCTGTTGGGTTCAACACCAGATACTATAGGCAAAGATGGTAAAGGTTCATTGTTATCTAAAACCACTTCAGAGACAGGTACATCAGTCATAAGAGGGTTAGACACATGTATAGTCTGTGGACTTGAAAACAATCTCTTTGGATTTTTTAAGGGCCTTCATTTTGTTTCTCTTAGCAGTTACAGCCCTAGATATGTCAGCTAGAACTTCATCATCAAGTAATTCATTTATAGTGAACCTACTGCATAGCCATTTTTCTATAACCTTTTTTAGTTCAGTTACTTGATCATTTAAGGCACTGTTTCTTAAAGTTAACTTATTAACTTCATTTTGAAGAGATGTCATTTCAGAGTTAACCTATTTTAATGTTTCACATTCAGCCTTAACAGTCAACAATTCATGTTTAACAGAGTGAAATTTATCAAGCAGGTTCTTTCTTTGTTCCTCAACAAAGTGTAAGTCAACTATGGTATAATCAAGGACATGTTTACGTTCATCACTTTCAGACATAGAGATAAGTCTGTGTACCTTTTTCATAGTGATGTCAACCCATTGTCCTGATCTAGCATCTCCTTTACCAACAGAAGGTGCATCCTCATCTATAGCCATAAATGCCCTGACCATAGTGGTATCTTCTTCATCAGATGTCAGCGGCTCATCATTCCAATCATAGGCTTCAGCTACCAACCCTTTCTCTGTCCTTTTATCACCCCCTTTCTTCTTTGACAGAGATTCTAACTTCACATTCATCTGTTCCAACTCAGCCCTTAGTGCCTTTTATTTGTTTTTGTAATCCTTTTCTCATTATCAAAGGAATTGGATTGGTGATATGAGTTGTTTTGTTGTGATTTGAACTTGTAGGGTTTGAATGATGAATGATAGGACGGTGAAGATGTTTTTGTGGATGGACAATCTTTTTGAAAATGTCCAAGTTTTCCACAGGCAAAGCAAGTCTCTTTGGATTTGTCAGTCTGTTTACTAGTTGATCCTACTCTTCTTGACCTTTTGTAGAATCTTATTTGATTAGCTAGTAAAGCTCTTTCATGAAATCAACATTAAGGTCTGTCATGAATCCTTAGCTGCTGCGAGTGTCTTCTTCAATATCTGAATCGCTGTCATGAGTGTATTAGGTGGAAATCAATGTTTTGGATGTTGCTCCCTGAACTACAAATCATTCAGACTCAGATTTATAAATGGTATCTATCAGCCCTTCTTCATAGTTGTATTTTCCATACAGCTGAGCCAACGTATCATTCTTGATGGAGTTATTGGCTTTCTGGGTCTGATTCATGCTCAGTCATTTTCTGGGAAGGCTGTTGACAAAGGTGGAGTTTACTTCAGCTTGTCCAATGGTGACTTCATTCATGGCAAGATCGTTGAGAAGAATCTTCAGCCTTGTGTACGTCTGTTGTACCTTTTCACCTTCAAGTGCCTTGAAAGCATTAAACTGAAGCCTGATTACCTGAATCTTGGTTTCTCTGGTTTCAGAGGGTCCTTCGTGGCCTAGGATGAGGTTTGTCCACATTTGTTTGGCTGTTGGACATTGGATTACTGATTTCATGATGTGTTTTGGGAGACATGAGATGATAATGATTTTAAGACGTTTATCTTGGTTTGCCAATTTCCTATCAGCTGGAGTCCACTGCTTAAGAGGTTTGGGAAGAGGATTCTCATCAGTAGAGGTAAGCGCCATGCGAACATATGGTCCATTTTATATTTAATTTCTAGAAGAAATGGTTCAAGTCCATCTAGATAGACAAGAAATTGACTTTTCCAACATTGCAAAGTCATCTTCATCAAACACTAGTACGTTGGTAACATGGAAACCACCTCTTGAATCAAGAAGTTGAGGAAGATCGTCTTCATTTTGAGTGAGGGTTACTCTTGGTGAGTTTGGAGGCGGTGGTGTGTTGTTCCCAGAAACCAAGTTAGGTGGTGGTGGTGGGGTGTTGCTCGTTTTAGGCATGGTGGATCTTTACTATAAAACTTAGAATGATGTTATGAATGTTTTAATATCAAACACCGCTTTGATACCAATTGAAAGCCCCTAAAACTAGCTTGAAACGATTAAGAAGGATAATTAACACAAGTAAATATTTTTCAAACGTAGTACTTTATTATTGTATAACAAGTATTACATGTGTTTTGGATAACATAGTTTTAGGGCAATGTGTTGTGTACACTTTGGACAAAATAAAGCAAACTCAAGAACACAGACACAACTGTTCTTTCTTTGAGTTGGAAAGAGTTAATGTGTGAAATCTAACAAAGTGAACTGTATTAACTCTAGCATACATATCTTATTTATAGTGGTACGAGGTTGACTATTAGTACTGGTTGACGGTGACTATACAAAACAGACAATGTCAGACATCTGTCAAAAGATGCTCTTCTATTCTTGGTAGTCTGCCACAACGCTTTAGGGAAACAGAGCTAACATAGTTTCCCTTTTCTTTATTCCTTGTACTTTAGGCTGTAAAACTTCCCGCCTAAACACTTAGGTATGTACAAAGTGTACTGAGTGTTGACAGGGTATTTCCACACTTGTTAACACTCAACCACTCAGAGTCCCTGATACATCTTGGCTGTTATTCAACACAGCCAATGAGTATGTCTTCAAGTAATCTTCGACTTCCTTGACAATGTCTCTGACATGGACTCCTCTGTGGTTGCTCACAAAGACTTAGAACTCTGTGAGTCTTGGGTTACTTGTCTGTCTCCTTGGCACAAGCAAGT
This sequence comes from Glebionis coronaria, assembly GCA_025667525.1. Lineage (NCBI taxonomy): Eukaryota > Viridiplantae > Streptophyta > Magnoliopsida > Asterales > Asteraceae > Glebionis > Glebionis coronaria. Next base: position 359,300,115 of record CM046877.1, read on the forward strand.
TAATATCTAACAGCTTAATTTAAGATTAAATCTATGACTAAGGGATTACTAACAGTCTTAGATTCCTAACATATTTATATATTGGAGGAGTGGTTGTTGATTGTGCTTCTTTCTTTCTTTTGTCTTCTCGTCATTTAAATAAATTCGTCATTCTCGACTTTGTCTTGGGATTCGTCCATAAATAAAACTGAACCCGTCTTCTAATTTCTTCTTTTATTAGATTGGGTTCTTTGACTTGTTAATCTTCCGTCTTTGGTCTTTTGTTCAAAGAATCTTCAGAATAGACCTTTGACTTCCATTCTTTTGCACTTTTGATCTTTTGACTTGTCTTTCGTCTTTATCTTCGATAAAAGCCCGTGAAATCCCTTTTTTTCTTATTTTTTCATCTTTTGGTCCTAAAACACAACAAAAAAACAAACCACGCGTAATTCTGACTTTTACGACATTAAACACACGTTTTGGTCTCATTTTTATTTGTTTTAATTGGTAAAAGAATGAGTGTTTTCACAATTATTAAATCCCCTACACTTGACCATTGCAATGACCTCATGCAATGCATTAATTTCAAAGCAACATTACATTTTCCTCATAATTAACCCAGCTTGGCCCTTATTACATACTACTACACTATGGAAACTAAAAAGATAGAAAATTTCTCAAAAGAAAAAGATATACAATTTCACATTTTTATTTACTAGAAATTGTTTGATGGAAGAAACTTGTAAAGAAATGAAAGACTTAAATTAGGGCTTTTGTGTCATGAATATTTATCACCCTCAGGTTTCACGTTCCCCACACCAAGCTTAAAAACGAGATCATTGTTATTATAAGTTAGTAAAGCTAACACTTACTCATGTGGTTTAATTATTCACTTAGACCCCTTATTCCTACGGTGTATCTCTTATATTTTACTTTTGTCTTGAATGATCACGAGGATGCATTTTTGACTTATTTCGATAATTTATTTAGGCCGAAAATAGAGTAGGACAATATAGTCCATAGTTAGCTAAAGGACAAAATCTTTTAAAACGGCTTCTCGAAATCTCATAAAGTTCATATCTTGGCATAACTCGTTTCATGATTTGAGACTTTCTCGGACCTATATTTGGCATTTACTTCATACTTCGAATCTTGAGAGACGTTCTTGAAATAATGTTTTTATTTGGTAAAGGGTTTCCCCGGTAAATATATTAACCAAAAAAAACGTTGAAGTACAAAGGAATGTGGCTGAGATACCACATTAACCGCATGCTACAGGCAGCATGTTAACACGTGGTTATGCAAAACATAAACAGTAACTAAACTAGAACTACAAAACAAGTAAACTAGATAGAAACCAAGATGCAAACATGAAGACACGCATTCTCTTCAGCTTCCAACAATACCACGATAGGAGCAAAGGAAATCCAAATGAGCCTGCCTCCTTAAAAAACCTTGCCAAAAAAACCCAGTGGGAAAAACCTTGGACAAGGAAAAAAGAGTACAACCCTCACCCGGTACTCCCATCAGGAAAAACTCTAAAGCTCGGCACCCTCTATTTGTCAAGCAGCAAACTCGACCTGGTAGACAACTTATTAAAACGAAATGAAATCAACTTCAATCGAATAGTATCACAAATAATCTGAACAAGTTGATCAACCGCCATTTGCTTTTTCTTGAAAAGTCTTGAATTACGTTCCATCCATATAAAGTACGCAGACGCAGCCAACACAAGACTTGCAAGGATGCTAGGGCAAGACTTTCCCTTAGAAATTGGAATAACATAAGCTAATATATCATCAATTCGAGGGGGGTCGCTATCCATATCACAGAGGACCCGAACCTTAGACCAAACCTGCACAGAATAAGAACATTCAAAGAAAAGATGGTCATGATAATCCGACACCAATTTACATAGAGGACATCGAAGAAGGCTTAAATCCACCAAAGGGCCAACATCCCATTGCCTAAGCCGATCTTGGGTCTTCAATTTTCTTCTAACCACTAACCACAAGTGAATAGAGTGACGAGGAATACAATGAGCGAACCAAACATCATGGTACCAATTAACCATCACAGCCCTATACCATATGGAATCCCATGCTAACGAAACTGAAAAAGGATGTAAAACCCCATTTATATCCGCCACATCAAATCATCATCCTTATCATCGTTAATAACAGGGACAGGGATAGAGACAATGTTCGGAAATCTAGCATTCCACTCCTACGGCCACTGCCAAATACCATCAATGATAAGATCCTTAACCTTATTAGAAAGAGATAGCCCCGATCTTGTGATGCTACGAACCGTAAGAACGTCCCGTAATGGACACAAATCTACCTAATTATCAAACCACATAGAAGCAACCTTACCATTATTAATCTTGTACCAAATAAACCGACGAATGCGTGATCTAATATGGAGAAGTTTTCTCCAGCCCCAACTCATATCACCAATACATGGAATGTCCCAAAAACTTCTATCATTTAACTTGTAAGAACAAATCCATTTAACCCATAAAGATTCTTTACGAGTAAGGATACACCAGATATGAGAAACCATTAAAGCAGCATTAAAATCAGAAAGCTTACGAATACCAAGGCCACCTTCATAAAACGGGGTACAGACAGAGTCCCAAGCAACTTTAGCCTTACCCTTATTCATTTCACCTTGACACCATAAGAAGCCTCTCATAAGCTGTTCCAAATCATGAATAATCCGAACAGGTAAAACAAAGACAGGCGCCCAGTAAATATGCATAGATGAAAGCACTGAACGAACTAATTGGAGTCTTCCTGCTAAAGAAAGAAACTTATTGTACCAATCATTTACTCTACTCTCAAGATTTTCTACAAGGACATTACAATCCCTATATAGAATCCTAGACGAAAGGAGAGGAACACCAAGGTATCTGACAAGTAACACGCCTTCAGCAAAAGGCATGATATGTAAAATACTACTTTTAACATCAGTGGATACATTACAAAAGAAAACAGTGCTCTTAGGGATACTTGGAACCAAACCCGAAGATATCTTAAATTCCTCCAACGCATCCATAATAATCTGCACAGAATCCAAGTGACCCCTAGCAAACAAGAAAAGATCATCTAGAAAACATAGGTTTATAATACATTGCTACTCACATCGGTAATGAAAATAGAACTCCTCAGCATTAAGAACCCACCGCTGCAATGTAAAACCCGAGATTTTTCGTTCATTAAATAATAATGAATTATGTTTCAAAACTCATTTTTAACAATACAAAAGTTATAGGAATTGAAAACAAGACAAAAGTCGTACAACCCGCGTACCGACAATTTAATAATTTAATTACATAAATTATTGTCGAGAGATACTTGATAAACGATTTGATTAACTTGTTTAATATTTCATTTATCTACGAAGAGGTTAAATGAGAAGTATCTGTATTAAAACGATACTTACGTTGTTAAAACGACAAATGATAAATTATTGTCATTTAAATGAACGCACACATTATTTATATTTATAAGACATATAAATACTTCATTTTATTGGAGAAACCATTTTAAGATCAATGACGCAATTTTCGTAAGACGAATCAACTTTTATAAGACACGAACGAGCCCCGAACCGTTTATTAACAAACGTCTAATAAATGTTACACTTTAGGCCCCTACAGAATAATTGCAAACTTAACCCCTAACTATAAAAAATTTTGCAAATTTTTTTTTATAAATTTTTGAATGGTATATATAGGACCCTACATCTAAATGTGGCAGCCGCCACTTTTCCGGCGTCATTCTCTTGCCAATTTCCGGCCACCTTCACCATTTTAGAAAATCTTCCAAAGTGCTTAGATCCTCTAGATCTACTTAATCCATCATAAAAATCGACCCTCGCCACACTTGCTTGGTCGTTGCCACCATACAACCGCCAACAGCCACCTTTTCGTGGCTCCATCACCACCATTGTTATATTGGTGGTCTCAGCCACGAGCCACCCTAGATCCTCCACAGCCCCGTCACCATCTATACATCTAGCCACAATCTTCAGCCGCCACAACTTTGAGGGTGTTTGTTTCGGATTCATACTCCAGCCACCACCATTCTCGGCACCTAGCCACCAGCCGTGGCACCATATCCCCACCATCGTTGCCTTCACCACTCCACCCCAATGCCATCATGCCCAGCCACCATTTTCGTGGCCGATAACCACCAGGCCGCCAGCCGCCACTGCTGTGCACCACTTTCGTGGCATGCAGCCACCACAGATCCGCCATCGAGGTAGCACCAGATCCACCATCTCGTGACTATCCCCACTATTAGGTGTGTTTGTTTCCAGGTTTCCAAGCCCACTAGGGGCGTTTGGATCTGTAGTTAACAATAGCATAAGAGAGCGTTTGGTTTTGGGCAGAAAAGCAAATAAGGGTGCGTTGGATTAGCGTAGATCCACACGGATCTGTTGTCGGGAGCGACATGCAGGTTGTTTGGGTCTAAGATCTGCATCAAGTAGCTTCGGGAGTGTTTGGATCTGCTGATAAGGGGGCGTTTGGGACAGCATAAAGGTTGTACGGAGCGTTTGGGTTTGCTGATGACATGCATGCTGTTGTTAGAGGGCGTTTGGGATTGCTGATGTCGACTAATACATAATAGATTACGAGCTTGTAACGATAGGGGTATGCCTTGTTGTAATATAAACTTGCATGTAATATATTCCCATGGATAGTGTATTATTACCACCGTTAGGATATATTACCAACTGACTTACCACTGCTAGTTATTATATAAACAAAGTTTCCACTGGTAGCTTTAAAGTTACCACTGGTAGCCTAAACCTAGTCACTGTTTTCATGTTGCTCCCACTGTTTTTATAAGGTAACCACTGTTTTCAATAAAGTACCCACTGTTAGCTTTTATTAGCCACTGTTGGTACACAAAAACTATTTTAATAGTTTTAGAATAAAAATGCTATATTTTTATCAATGGGAGACATGTTTTAAATCAAGATTTAATTAATAATAATTTATTAATTATTTGTGAAACGCAATAAACTATTAAATAAATTTAATAATTTATTTATAAAGACTACAATGAAATACATGTTTTATAAACATCGGGGGGTACGTGGAAACAGTGAATGGACAACACGCACACTTAACCATCATCATAACAGTATATATATATATATATATATATATATATATATATATATATATATATATATATATATATATATATATATATATATATATATATATATATATATATATATATATATATATATATATATATATATATATATATATATATATATATATATATATATATATATATATATATATATATATATATATATATATATATATATATATATATATATATATATATATATATGTATGTATATATATATATATATATATATATATATATATATATATATATATTGTGATAACAAGAATAAACGTACAACCAATTAAACTGCATGCATTTATTATGTATGCATATACTGAGACCTACTCAATTACTTAGGTATTCAATGTACTGTGTGCTTTGTGATTTGTATACTTGATCATCCTCGAGCTGTATTATACAGGTGAGTTCATAGCCTCGTATTTTAAATCTTTTTATAATTTTACTAACCCCCGTGGGGGAGACATGCTATTAAATAACTGTAACTTGTTTGACAATATAACTATAATTTATTTTATAGAACGTAAACTGAATTGTAACCTGTTTTGATAATATGATTGATAATTCTTTTATAGAACGCAAATTGAACTGTTATCTTTAATTACATTTGCCTATTGTAGAAACTGTTAAATTATGGGAAATTGCCCGAATGTTATAAATTGATCTATTTGGGAGTAACCATCCCCATCTGGGTGAGTCATGCTCACTGTGCCTTGACCGGGACAACAGATGTATACCATGTTGGAACTGGGTTTGGGTGTCTTTTTATAGGAGACTACGTTCTCCTCTGTTGAGGACTATGGAAGGTTAAGCTTCAGTTTTGGAAATAGGAAGAAATGTAATTATTTTGTAGTATATAGCTTTGTGCAATGATACTATCTGTAAGGTTTGCATTCCTAAACTTAATTTTATATTGTTTAGCACGTTAATGAATGGAATAATTGGACACTTTGAACTTGAATTTATAATCAAATATTGAACAGCACTAGGTAGGACATTTAAAGTTCTAAACTATGATTTTACCCAAAACTCTATGAATTCACCAACTTTATGTTGACTGTTTTAAGCATGTTTTTCTCAGGTAATTAAACAAGATTAGAAAGATTATTTGAGCATGGATTGAGCATCATTTAGAAGCATAAACATGACGGGGGATTTATCTTTTACTGGGATATTTATAACAAATGATATTTAACGATTTGAACGATTATACCAAGATAATGTTTATATCAATTGTATTTCAAAAATCATATAATTATGATATGTGCTTTGTAAGCTATTTACTCATCGATCCACCTCTGTGATACCCGCTTTATGGGGGTGTTACAGAGAATGGTATCAGAGCTTTAGTTATAGCGAACCAGATAAATTTTCAAAGAAAATAAGAATAAAAATATTTTTCTTTTATTTAAAAGCTGGATTATAACTTTACAAAAATCTTTTTGGGGATGTTTTTGGGACATACTTAGAGAGCATATAGCATACAGAGCATGCATAACTATATGATTTAAGTGCGCATTCATTATTCTATGCATTCATAATTGTTGTTGGTATTAGATGATAACTCTGTACGTATTTACGTATTATGACTATTTAATATTTATTATAGAAATATTAAAATACTCAAGTTATTTAATGAAACAAATGAACATGCCATGTTAAGTAGGGAGCTTTATACTAAAGATGTTCCATCTCGATATTACGTTTTGACTGAGTGGTTGGGTTTACGATCTAAAGTGCCATCGCTCCTCAAACGTTTATAGAATGGCTTCTGAAGAATGATGGCATGAACAATGCATTGTAACCACGAACAATCTAATACATAACAAACCATTGGAAATATTTAAATGGAAATTTAAATAAAATCTTTGGAAACGTTTGGAAATCGAACAGAATCTCTAGAACTCGTTAGAAAATCTAAGATGATTTTTAAGTCTCTAAAAATCTAAATAGATCTATCTATTTTACTCAATCTTGGAAAATATAAATTGATTTTATAAAAATATAAGTGAATAATATACGTCTTGCAAAATCTTGGGGGAAATCTAAACTAGATTTATAAATCTTTGGCAAACCTAATTAGATTTTATAAATATTGAAAAATCTAATAAAATGTTGCGGAAATCTATGAATTCTTTGTAAAATCTTAATGTATCTTTAAAATCCTTACCATGCCTTTGGTAAACTTAACTAGATTTTTATAAATCTTGGAAAAATCTAAGATTAGATTTTTTAGGAGATCTTGATTAAATCCAATTGAACTTATAATAAACTTGTAAAAACCTAGATCTTATGTATAGATTTAAGCTTTACTTTTAACCAAGTAATGAACCTAGATTTCATAATGAAAACACATGGAAAAAAAATATAGCTTGGGCTATCTGATTCATTTTTGAACTTGTAATAAACTTGTGAACTTATAATAAACATAAATCTCAACTTTTCAGACCTTGTAAATTAAATATAAACATAAAATAAGATTGGAATTTATCTAGAAATATTATAAAAAAAATTAGCCGTGGGATATAAGCTCATCTTAAAGCTTATAACCAATATACAAACTTGTAACCAACTTGGATCTTATTTGAAACACACGGAAATAAAACATACCGTAGGGTTTTACTCTCTATTTAGAGATCTAGACTTAATATTAAGAACCAGTAATAAGCTTGTAAGGTTTCATAAACTTCACACCTAGATAAATGGTTAAGTATTATTAATGGACTAGTTAAGCCCATGCAACTATTGCCCAAAACTTGAATAAGCCCAATACAATATAGCTGTGTATATGCAAGAGCACATTAGGCCCATTTAATGCCTAGTAAACCCACTTAGCAAACCTTGAATTATTAATGGACTAAAATATGTTTAGGCCCATTAGGAAGCCCATTAGGCCCATTTATTGTCTTATGGACCTATGTAGTAAAACTTGTAATATTAATGGATCTAAAAATGTAATTAGGCCCATTAAGAAATCCTTAGCTCAAAAATTGTTAATGGATCTTGTAAGCTCAATAAGGGTTTGGGAAGCCCATTAGCTCTTTTGGTACACTTAATAAGCCCACTTAGTGATGTTATACTTGAATAAAGTTTTTATACCAGAAATAATTTATAAAAATTTTTAGACTAAAAATGTTAGTTTATAAGACTTATGGATTAAAACCATGACATTTGAAACTTGTCTTGATAAAACAGTAATTACAAGAACTAATATTGTAAATACTTGAAAGTGTAGGGATTATTAAGTGCCATTCGTGACTTATTATACCTTAAGGACCACTTTTGTAAATTCTTGGAAGTTAAATTGTCATTTTATGACTCTAAAGACTAATGGTGTAATCAGCCGAAACATTTAGGAGCCCTAGGGAATTATTCTCGCCATTAAATGAAAGTTATACAACCAAATTTTAACTAGAGGGACTATTTTCACCATCTCCCAAAAATACTAGAAACCCTAAGGACTAAAACTGTTAACAACCGGAAAGTGTACATTTGGTAAAATATAGAGGGACTTGTTTTGCCAATAACCGAAACTTAAGCAAACCCTAGAACCCTTATCTCCATTAAGGTATTAAAACTTGAATGAATCTTAAACCAAAAGGACTAGAACCATCATTTTCTCAAACTTGTAATCAAAGGGCTATTTATTAACTCGTGGAAACTTTAGGAACTTTAAATTAAAAATAATAAAGTATTATTATTTTTATAAAATGTTCATATAAATTGTATATGAAATTTAACGTATATAGATTATAAAAATAAAATACAACAATTGTAAGTAAAATACCTTTACTTAAACGATATTATTAATAACAAATTTAAATGGAAGTTATTAATACTTGTACAACGATGTATTTAACTAAAATACAGTAACGTAAGTGAACTGCATAAAAATGAGTGGATATCGTAATGAAATCCAAATAAATCCTAAAAATCTTATACTAAGATTTTAAAATCCTCCACGATTGATTATGTATCAGTTTAAGCTTATACGCTAATTAATTCATATAATTAATTGATAGCCATTATAATATATCTTTATATTATAAATCCCTGAATTTAGCATTTTTTTATAAACCATTGTATACAATGACTCTAGAACTTAATTATCACCACCTTCGTATAATTTCACGAAGTGTTATTTTCCTACATGAGCATACTATCTTTACATAGTTATTTGATGAATAGGAACCGGTTAGTCTATTTTGACTACTAGGATAACTGACGGGCCGCTTAATGAAAACGAATTACAACAACAGTACATGTTGGATCATTTAAAAATAGACTAGGGAGCATTATCTGGTGCACTACATTTTATTAAATGTTTGAACTTGTTGTTATGTGTATATATATATACCTTATTAGAAGGAAGTATATGATTCAATGCCTATGCTTATGATTGTAATATATCATTATATTATATTATATATGAACTCCTTGTTTGATGCGTACTCTTGCGCACGTTATCACGCGTCAACATTTATTTTCTCTCGCTTATGATTTTGTACGTATATCTACGGAACACGACTTATTAACGACTCATATACGTTTTCTTTTAATAATATCATGTGGTATTATTTGGATAAGTTTGCATCTTTAAATGATGCGGTGTAACCCAAAATCAAGGTACTTATGATCATATATTTTACATATGGGACCTGAGTCTCTTGATCCTAAATTAACTATGATTTCGTCTCAAGATGGTATGGGACGTCTAAAGGTGAAATCATAAGCCACCGGACCACAAGTTTATTATAATTTCAGACTTTATCGAAACTAGACTTAGTGTCATCTCTTGTACCGAAGCCCAGAAATACTTGGTAAGAGGATGCCCTATCTTCTTAACCCACATTTCTTAAAGTCGACGAGGAAGACAAACCCAAGCATAAAAGGCATGCCCAACTCTCAATGGGTGTATGTTGTAGGGTTATGTTTGTCATCTCCCAAAAAGCGACAATGGGTGTCCAATACTCTTTGAGCGACCTTCTTCCTCTTCGTATCCAATTAGTTCGACAATACCATTGTTTAACAAGCCTTGAAATGAATGACTTCCTCCTTTTAGAAGTCGAAATTTGTGCAAAATTTGGAACCACCAACAGTTGATGCATGACCCTTTTCAGCATCTCCCAGAGAAGCACACTTCTTTATTCTTGGTATCTTCTTTGATTTCCATCATTTGAAGTACTTCTTTTCTATGCAACTTATGCCCAAGCTCAGCCACAAATGAAGCAGATTCTTTACAACTTCCTACCCAAGCAACATCAACAATGATCTTAACCTTTTCGCTGAGTGAAGCCTTGGTGTTGGTGTCAAACTAATGTTTGAATTCCACAGGCTAGAAATATATCGGAAAGCCCATCACGTAAAATTGTGACGCAAGAGTGGTACCAGCCAGAACTATATTTCTAACTCAACATCGCATACTCTTGTTGAAGCTCAATAGACTTAAAAATCTCTTGTAGAAATATTAAAAACATTAATGAACCTTTATCTGCACACATCAAGACACATTGGGGCCCCGGAGGCACACCTAAGTAAAACCAAGACTTAAGACGAGTTTGTCCTAGTCAACCCGACCTTGTAAACTTAAAACTTGAGTTCACAAGATTACACGTTCAAGGAAAAGTGTCCTTACTTATTTCCTGAACAAGTAACTTCATCTATAGCTTCGAGAACGAAACTAAAATAACGGGTAGGTGGTGTAGAACCCCTAAAATTTGGGTTTTTACACATGTCACCGGTTTCATTATTATTATCATTCACCATACGATATTTTAACGGACCACAGTTACAATGTATCATCACAAGACTTATTGTGTCTTTGGCGAATGATTTTCTTAAACTCCAAATGACTCGTGAATTGGGCATGATAGCTGGAATACAACCCAGAAATCTTATCATGATGAACAAAAGATCTGGTACATCTACTCAAATATTGCCTAGCAGGTCTACTGGATGTGGCTAGTGCTGGTGGGGCTGGTAAGATTGCAGGTGCCGACAGGGTACTTTGCAATGCCTGTATAGGCCAATCAGGACTCCTAAGCAAACTGAGTATAATAAGTAACTGGGACCGCAGTCTGCCAACGACTCCTCGAAGGTAGGCGGTCTGTGCTGTTACTCCATCATGATAAACAACTACAAAAATCAAAGAAGGTGGACAAGGAGTGCCCTTGTGCAGTAATAGAAGTATGGGTCTTATGCTGAAGGCCCCCTCCAAGGTGTGAATATGCTGATGGAGGTAGTAGTTCTCCTCCAACAACCACTAAAAGACCTCGTCGGTCGTGCCCAAAAACCTCGTGCTATCTAGGCATCTGCCCATATGGTCCAAGAGAGAAAGTCTATGCGCTCATGCATGACAGTGTACCCCGCCTGGGCTGCTATTAACAGGCTGTGGACGTCCGTCATGTCCTGCTCCTGGCTCATGGCTAGAGCAACAATCTAAACTTGAACAGGATCAACACGTCCAGTTTCGGAACCCTCTTCGACCTCAAATCTTGACTTGTAGGTTTCCAGATGAACATCAATCGTCGTGAGCTTAACCAACTAAGTGTAGTTAACCCAGCATCGACTTTTCCTAGTTGACAACTTCCTAGATTGTCCTCCCTAAATTGTCATTAATTGTTCTGCGAACTTCTACCGCTTTGTCTGATTGACGGCCAAACCTTCGGATAATTCTGTCATTCCCTAATTGTAAAATCCATGATTTTACCATGATTTTATGTAATGAAGTTTCAGCCATTAATCCTAGAACACATACTCATATGTATATTCCTATAGGTTGAGTGTGAACTAGTTCATTTAGGTACTTATACCTTTACATTCATACTTGTTGTAAATAAGTTACATAACTCAAACCTTGTACTTAAGACTAGGAGAACAAATGATAAAAATGTATAATCAATACTTGGCTATACACAACACTAAATCAAAGTTGGAAAACATGCTACATAGTGTATGTAGCCGTGTATGTGTGCAAGTGTGTATACCACAAACATGTTTTAACTTCCTTGGACTAGCCCAAGACTATACTCCTTATGTACTAGCCCAACATGAGCCCAAGCCAAAGCCCATTACCCTCCTTTTTGGCTAGCTAGACACGGCACCCCATATGTGGAAGAAGAAGGGTTGTCTTGGTTTTGGAAAAGCCAACACATGGCACAATGGTTCTTACCAAGGAAATCATGCCTTTTGCCTTCACCCTTCTCTCTCCCCTTTAAGCCGAAACACACACATACATTCTCTCAACCTCTCATGCAACCAAATCTCATTCTCTCTTCATCTTTCTCTCTCAAATCATTCGGCATTAAGCCACAACAATCCAAAGTTGTTCATTAAATCTACTAAATCCTTGTCCTATATTTACTACTAATCATTTGGTGGCATCATCATCTTTGGAATCATTATAACAAGCCCTAGCCGAAACCTTAAAGGTCACGACTTGGTTATAGTTAGGGTTTCCATCATCCTCTTGATTAGATCTCTAATCTTCTTGTTCATCTAGATCTTCATTGGTAACTTTTAAGAAAGAAAGGTATACACTACTTGTCCTTCCATTTCTTCATGCATGCATCATCATACATCTATAAACACAAGTAAATAACATGTTAAAGATCAAAGTTTGATAAAGCTATGACCATTATAGGTCACGACATATTTATAAAAATCATATTCATGATTTAAAAATCTTTAGTAAGAAACATATGCTTTATATTTCATATTTTAAACTAGATTCAAAAACCATATGAGACGTTTTGTAAATCTAAAGGTTGCATGAGTTACAAATATTGTTTTACGGGACTATGGTTATACCAATAGTCATAGATCTCATAAAATGGATGTGTGTAACCTAAAAGTCTTGAAGACCATAACCTTAAAGGTCACGGCATATATGGTTAATGTATATGTGATTTATGTGTTAAGTTTAAATGATGGAATATGAAATGATACATGTTAAGATGACTATTAAAAAACACAAATACAACTTATGTGTATAAATGTAGCCGTGGGTTACATAGGATTTAAAATGGAATAAATGTACATGCATGTTATTATAAACCATAGATCTAATGACAAAGATTAACTTGAGTATGTTAAACATAAAACAAGATTATGGGAACCTTGGGAAGAGACAATATAGCCGTGAGCTATATGTAGTCTCCTTGGAAAAATAGTAACCTTGGAAACATGCATGTAAACAAGATAATCATGATTGTATTTTTAAATAATTACAAGATTTAGAAACTAGATATAGTGTTTATCTTGGAAGTACCAAGATCTAAAAATATATCCGTGAGCTATATAAGAATGTACATGGATTTATGTTTGATTTTTAGGTCTAGACATAGTTTAAATCTTATTTTGGACTTGTAACTTATTTTCTTGATATGTACATAGTTAGATCTATTGTTGTAACACTTATAAATGAACATGCAACCTAAAAAGGAGACTTGACTTATGATAATAAGCTATAACTACTTATAGCCGTAGGTTATAACCTCCTACTAGGGTTTATGACTTACTTGTAACCTTATGACACACCTAGATCTAACTTGGTATAACACATAAAATGAAATTTTAAGATTATTCATCTATTTAGATTGAAAACTAAATATTAATAAGCATAATAAGCTTATAATAATATCCTAAGTAAAAACTTATATAAAATGAAAAGTAGTGTTAATGGACTATTTAAGCCCATGAAAAGTTAACCTAAAACTTAAATGGACCCAATAAGCCCATTTTATAAATTATAGTAACTTAAAAGGACTTAAGATCACAATTAGGCCCATTTAACTAATTAAAGGACTTAAAATGTATTAAGCCCAATAGATGATTTAAAGGCCCATTTAAATAAATTAGTGGACTTGAAATATATATAAGCCCACTAAAATAGCCCATTAGATGTTTAGCCCATTTAATGAGCCCATATAAAGTTTAAATGTTAAAATGAAAGTTTTTATAATAAAATATAACTTATAAAAACTTTTTGGATGAAAATGACAATTTATAAAACTTAGGTACAAAAACCGTAACTTATGAACCTTGTTTCGATAAACTAGTAAACACAAGGACTGAAAATGTAAATATCCAAAAGTCTAGAATTTAAATAAAGACTATCCGTGGCAAATTAAACCCTAGGGACCATTTTGGGAAATTTCTAAAAGTTGTATTGCTATTTTAAAACCCTAAGGACTATTTTTGTCAATTATCGAAACCTAAAGAAGCCCTAGGGGCTGTTTTTGAAATTTTTATAAAATTACAAAAACCCAGATAATACTAGGGGGACCAAATCTGCCATAAGCCGAAACTTTAACAAGCCCTAGGTACTAAATATGTAAAATCCGAAAGTTTCACTCCTTTAAATATATATATATATATATATATATATATATATATATATATATATATATATATATATATATATATATATATATATATATATATATATATATATATATATATATATATATATATATATATATATATATATATATATATATATATATATATATATATATATATATATATATATATATATATATATATATATATATATATATATATATATATATATATATATATAGAAGATCTAGTTTTGCCATATCCCGAAACATTTCCATGTCCTAACCCTAAATCTATTTTAATTATAATAAAACATAATTAAAATACTTAGACCATAAGAATTAAGGTATAAATTCTTAAGTTTAAATTATTTTATAAATTTTAAAATAATTTTTGGAAACTTTAAAGTTAAAAAAAATATCATATTTATTTTTCAAAATAAAATATTATAGTTACTTTAGGAAATAATTGTATAAACAGTTATGAATATGTGTTGTTAATAGATTTACTCATATACTTTTAAGAAATAAAAATTATGTGAACGTTAATTAAATTAAATGTTATTACGTAAATATATTGTAGGTAAAACCCCTTATGTTTACTTAAATATAGTACGTGGTTATAAAATTTAACGGGATGTTATTAATACAAGTACTATTAACATAGATTAATATTTTAAGTGAAACATTTTCTTTTATGTTTACTTAAATGTAAAACTTAATTGTAAGATTGAATGATTACTATAAATACATGTATGCTAACTAATATTAATAGTTAAACATTTGATGTGAACTTAGAAATGAAACTTATATAAATAAGTTAAATGAATATTGATGCTACTTGAACTATGGTTATTTAGATAAATACCATAGTATGAATGAACTGAATAAAATCCGTATAAGCATACCTATATGTTCTTTGTACTATCTATTAAGACTGTACTATCTGATTAGGCATAATTTTGGTGTGAGCTTTAATTGGATACCCGTGTTAAACAAGCAATTGCCTACTCCCAAGTGAGTTTACAGCCCCCTATAAACTTTGATAAAACTTTCCCTTTTTGGGAAAGAAAATATGCAAACATATATTGGACATAACTGGATTGTATAAACTGGATTATGATTGCTTACTATTGAAACTGTTAAATTGTTGTAAATCGCCCAAATGTTATAAATAGATCTATTAGGGATTGACCATCCTCGTCTGGGTGAGTCATGCTCACTATGCCTTGGCCGGGACAACAGACGTATACCATGTTGGAACTGGAATGGGTGTCTTTTTGTAAGACACTACGTCCTCATCTGTTGAGGACTATGGGGTTAAGCTTCAGTTTCTAATAATAAACAAATGTTATTTACATTTTAGTAAGAATGCTTTGTGCATTATTACTTCTATGATTATTGTATGTCCAAACTAATTAATTGTTAAAATCTGTAAATTCACCAACTTTATGTTGACCCGTTAGTATGTTTTGCACTGGAATATGAAGTTAGTACGTGGTGTGTGCATGGTCTCCAGCATCTTAGAAATCTGCATCATAGGACTCGTCAGGGGTTCTATTTGGGAAACTCAAACAAACACTCTTCACTATGTTTAAGACAATTTTATTTATTTGTTTAAATAAATATGTAATATGTTTTGCCTAACTCTTTATCTTATACTCTATGGACTATATGCTATCGATCCACCCTTGTGACATCTCCGTGGATATATTCCACATATTTTGACCCTACCCGGGGTGTCACAAAGAATGGTATCAAAGCATTAGTTATAGAGAACCAGATAAATTTTTAAATAAAATAAAAATAAAATGATTTTTCTTTTATTTAAAACTGGACTATAACTTATAAAACACTTTTTAGGATTTTATTTTGGGACCGTCTTAGTTGAGCATATAGATCTTAGGGCATTTTATGCTATGTGAACTAATTGTATATATATATATATATATATGTTTACTACACTTGATTATTAATACTGTTTAGTAAGGTATTGTTATATGTTAGACGTGCTAAACTTGAAATTTTTACACTACATAGTAAAATAATGAAATGCGAATATGAGTAATAATAAACTAAACTTCACACTTACTAAATGATAAATGAACTACTTACATGATAGTACATATATATGTATAAGTATAACTAATTGTAACCTTAGAACATTCTAATAATTGTTTAATAGGGGATATATTTCATAAAGCATGTAATCTAAATAATATTGTTCTTTGTTTGTAAGCTTATACTCACTTCAAACTTAAAATAATACTATTTCAGAGCATCATGACTCTGCCTACTGCATCTACGACTCTTCTACCCAGAGTAGCTCCTACTCCAGTTGTTTGTTCATCCCCACGATCGACGCAGTGTGGATGGTTGTCAGCCTCAGATTCAGAGGATGACCCAGCCACCAAAGCTGTAATCCCAGAGGACCCATTTTCTATCTCAGCATCAGCCACACCAGCCCCAACCTCTATGGAGGAGGACCGGGTACCTTCTAGCATACCATCTTCCATGCCTCTGTACTTTTCATCAGGCTATTTCTCCGGACCCACGCCCGTCTCCGCTTATGAGGTCGGGGAAGGCTCCAGGGCAGGACGTGTCGATTACGTCCAGGCCCAGATCTCCGCATTGGCTGCATGCCATAAGCGAGAGATATCTGACCTCCGCAGCCAGTTGACAGTCAGTCAAAAGAGCCATGTCGTCATCTATGAGCGTATCGACACTCTCTTCCGCACTATAAGGAGAGAATCCCAGACTACAAAGGGCATCCAGGCTAGGACGGACGAGGCACTGAAGTGGTTATTGGCTGAGTACTACCGCCTCCACCAGCGCATTCAGGTCATGGAGGGTCTGCAGCATCAGGCCCATGATGCTCTAGCTGCTCAGGAGCAGTCATTGTCCATCTTCTTTGATCTCGCCACTGTCCGGCATGATGGGGTTACTAGGGAGATGGCTTATCTCTAAGGGTTCGTCGATAGGCTCCGGAACCAGCTACTGTCTGCACTCCGTACGCTCAAGGAGACCCGAACGACAGTTCGGACTTTGTGGAACACCAGGAGAAATTTTGCAGCCCTACCAGCTCGATCTGCACCGTCAGCCCCGACATCATCTAGTGGACCATCCAGGCAGGATTAGCATAGACGTACTAGACTTCTTGTACGTCATGATAAGCTCACGGGTTGCATCCCGGCTATCATGACATAGGGCCCTTGTACTTTTATCTCCTGTTCAGCTTTTCTGATGTAATCCCGTACTTTATCTTTTCTTTCTTTTGGGACATGTAAATTTGGGATATGGTGTTTTTAAAGACTGTGTGTATCATTACTTTGTATTAGGCTCGACCGGCCTATGACTTAGATTGTGTTATGCTAAGATGACTGTTAAATTTCTCATGGAAATAACATGTAATCACTCTCTTTATTATATCTGCTGTGCAATGTATTATATTATGAGATCTTAACAGGTTTTCAAAATTTGTTATGAAATCAGTGCATAAGTTTCTTTGTGAAAATAATATAAAAACTGTACTAATGCTTGAACTAATAATCTCATTTTGTATATGACTATAGACAAATGGTGATTACGAGGTCAAATCCCAATAGTTCAACCACTTCCAATGCCGACAATGCTGAATCCCCAAAAGTTACACGAAATGTCACTGCCGCACAACTGCGGGAAATGATAAGTGAAGGCATCACAGCAGCTATGGCAGCTAGAGGAGCTAACCCAAATACAAAAAATGATCCAAACTTCGACGCTCGCAGAAACAACACCAACAGGTTTTGCTCATACCCAGACTTCTTAAAATGTAAACCCTCATACTACCGAGGGAAAGAAGGAGTTGTTGAACTGATGCAGTGGTTCGAAAGGCTAGAGACTGTCTTCCGCATCAGCGTTTGTGCTGACGAGAACAGAGTTAAGTTTGCCACGTGCACCCTACTTGAGAGTGCCCTTACCTGGTGGAACTCTGTGGTCGCTATCCTTGGACATGACGCCGCTTATACTCTCACTTGGGACAACTTCAAGGAAAGAATGACTGAGAAGTATTGTCCCAGAGGAGAAATGAAGAATTTGGAAGTTGAGTTGTGGGTTCTCAAGTGTAAGAAAAATGATATCATTTGGTACAACCAAAGATTTCAAGAGTTAAGCTTGATGTGCACCAGAATGTTTCCTCTAAGGAGTGACAAGATTGAAAAGTATGTCAGCGGACTCCCTGACAACATTCATGACAGTGTGCTAGCTTCACGACCCACCACTGTTGAAGGTGCCATGGAATTTGCGACTGAGCTGATCAACAAACGAGCTCGCAATCTGTCCGAGAGGCCAACAGACAACAAGACGAAATTCGAAGAAAACTCTCGTAGCCAACACCAGCAGCCTTCCAAAAAGCAAAAAAATAGGTAAGCAAATGACACTACCCCCACAACCCGCACCAAGAACAACCCGGGGACAAAACCCAAGTGTCCGAAGTGCAACTACCATCATGTTGCTGGAGGACAATGTCAAGGATGCTACAAGTGCGGCCAACAAGGCCACTTTGCTCGTGAGTGTCCAACCAATGTTGCTACTCCCGGTCGACCCAACACCAATCCGGGAAACAACAACAAGGGCAAGTCCAACGCACGAGGGAGTGGAAGTGGTCAACCGGGAAACCGAAACCCCACTGGGGGAAGCGGTAGCGGGCCGAAGAAAGTTCTGGTATGTTACGAGTGTGGAACCCCTGGACACGTGAGACCTGATTGTCCCAAATGGGCCAACCAGAAGAAGGACAATAAAGGGACCCCTTTGCAAGTGTACATGGCTGGCAATGCCCCAACAAACCCAGGCTCCAGCACCGTACGTGGTACGTTCTTACTAAACAAGTGATATACATTTATCTTGTCTGATACATGTGTAGACCAAATTACTACAAATGCTAAATTTAGGAAGGTAATGGAATTCCCTCCGATAGTTCTAAACTTCTATTATACTATGGAATAGTCAAAGGAAAAGTTATGATAGTTAAACACCGTCATCCGAAGTTGTTCCTTAAGAACTTTCTGAAAAAACCATTTTACACCAATCCGATCCTAGAAAGCCTTGATAACTTCGACGTCGTTCTTAGCACAACTTGGCTAGCAAGTAACATGCAATTATTCCTTATAGCCAAAAATGGGTTTGGGTACCTTGGTGAGATGAAACCTTGATTATACTAGGGAGACATAACCCCGATATAGTTAGCACTAGATTTAGTGTCATCTCTAGCACCAACGGGCTAAAGAATATTTGGTCCGAGAGTGACCCGTTTCCCTAACCTGTTTCTTCCCTGCCTAACCCTGAAAGACGCACCCGACTCACAGTGGGTGTATTTTGTAGGGTTACTTCCGCCACCTAGACAACCCTAAACCTGAAAGGCACATCCAACTCACAATGGGTGTACTTTGTAGGGCTACGATCGGCATCCCCCGTAAGGAGATGTTGAATGTCCTATGTTGTTGGACATTCCTCTTTCCTCTTCGGGTCCAATTAGTTCGACAATACCATCACCCACTAGACGTTGGGAGATGAGAATTCCACTCTTTAGAAGTCATAATTTTGATAAATTTTTGAACCAGTAATAATGAATGCATGACCCTTGTTACGACACCCTACAAGGCGCACACTTCTTTATTCTTGGTATCTTCTTTTATTTCCACCATTTGAGGTACTTCTTTTCTGCGCCCCTCACTCAGCCTCACGGCAAAGGAAACAGATCCCTTGCAACTTCTTATGCAAACACCATCGACAACAATCTTAACCTCCTTGTTGGGTAGAAACTTTATTACCATTAACTAATGTTTGTACCCCGCTGCCTTGAGGTAAAGATCGTGAGTCTTTTCTTAAAGCTGCTAATATAGGAGGGGTTAAAGTTAAACATGTTTGTTTTACCTTTAACCCCCAATTTTTACACCGCGGGTATGGAGATATAACTTGTATCTCACCCATGAACAGGATGTAGAAATAGTGCGTCCCCGGATTCCCCAGCATATGAAACAAGCTGGCAAGTCCTCCTCATATCAGAAACCATTTGCAATGGATTTGCCCTCCTAACCAAATCCACAGCGCTAATGGTCCCCTCCCAGATCCGAGGAAAGTATGACTACAACGCTCATTGAGAAGCCCGCGCCTATCCATCCATAGCAGCAGTCTCCTTTACTTCTCAATCGGATGTATAGTGCGATCCAGATAAAGATCTCTTTGCATTCCTCGCCTATCCATCCACAACAGTAGTCTCCCTTACTGCTCAATCGGATGTATAGTGCGATCCAGATAAAGATCTCTTTGCATTCCTCGCCTACCCATCCACAGCAGCAGTCTCCTTTACTTCTCAATCGGATGTATGGTGCGATCCAGATAAAGATCTCTTTGCATTCCTCGCCTATCCATCCACAACAGCAATCTCCTTTACTGCTCAATCGGATGTATATTGCGATCCGGATAAAGATCTCTTTGCATTCCTCGCCTATCCATCCACAGCAGCATTCTCCTTTACTGCTCAATCGGATGTATAGTGCGATCCAGATAAAGATCTCTTTGCATTCCTCGCCTACCCATCCACATCAGAAGTCTCCTTTACTGCTCAATTGGATGTATAGTGCGATCCAGATAAAGATCTCATTGCATTCCTCGCCTACCCATCCACAGCAGCAGTCTCCTTTACTACTCAATCGGATGTATAATGCGATCCAGATAAAGATCTCTTTGCATTCCTCGCCTACCCATCCACAACAGCAGTCTCCTTTACTGCTCAATCAGATGTATAGTGCGATCCGGATAAAGATCTCTTTGCATTCTCTTCTGTTCACCTATAATGACGGAAGCTTCCATAAATGCCAGATTAGGCGTATAAGAATAACCTAGGTGTAGACCACTTCGCGTTCATGCCACCATCTGTACCGGAGAGAGAACCTGAAACAAATCATGTACTTAGAACATCTCTTACTTAAAAGATAACTACGTTTTTAGTAGCTTTGAGGACAAAGCTAAAATAACGGGGTGGTGCTGTAAAATCCATGATTTTACCATGATTTTATGTAATGAAGTTTCACCCATTAATCCTAGAACACATACTCATATGTATATTCCTATAGGTTCAGTGTGAACTTGTTCATTTAGGTACTTATACCTTTACATTCATACTTGTTGTAAATAAGTTACATAGCTCAAACTTTGTACTTAAGACTAGGAGAACAAATGATAAAAATTAATAATCAATACTTGGCTATACACAACACTAAATCAAAGTTGGAAAACATGCTACATAGTGTATGTAGCCGTGTATGTGTGCAAGTGTGTATACCAAAAACATGTTTTAACTTCCTTGGACTAGCCCAAGACTATACTCCTTATGTACTAGCCCAACATGAGCCCAAGCCAAAGCCCATTACCTCCTTTTTGGCTAGCTAGACATGGCACCCCATATGGGGAAGAAGAAGGGTTGTCTTGGTTTTGGAAAAGCCAACACATAGCACAATGGTTCTTACCAAGGCAATCATGCATTTTGCCTTCACCCTTCTCTCTCCCCTTTATGCCGAAACACACACATACATTCTCTCAACCTCTCATGCAACCAAATCTCATTCTCTCTTCATCTTTCTCTCTCAAATCATTCGGCATTAAGCCACAACAATCCAAAGTTGTTCATTAAATCTACTAAATCCTTGTCCCATATTTACTACTAATCATTTGGTGGCATCATCATCTTTGGAATCACTATAACAAGACCTAGCCGAAACCTTAAAGGTCACGACTTGGTTATAGTTAGGGTTTCCATCATCCTCTTGATTAGATCTCTAATCTTCTTGTTCATCTAGATCTTCATTGGTAACTTTTAAGAAAGAAAGGTATACACTACTTGTCCTTCCATTTCTTCATGCATGCATCATCATACATCTATAAACATAAGTAAATAACATGTTAAAGATCAAAGTTTGATAAAGCTATGACCATTATAGGTCACGTCGTATTTATAAAAATCATATTCATGATTTATAAATCTTTAGTAAGAAACATATGCTTTATATTCCATATTTTAAACTAGATTCAAAAACCATATGAGACGTTTTGTAAATCTAAAGGTTGCATGAGTTAGAAATCTTGTTTTATGGGACTATGGTAAAACCAATAGTCATAGATCTCATAAAATGGATGTGTGTAACCTAAAAGTCTTGAAGACCATGACCTTAAAGGTCACGGCATATATGGTTAATGTATATGTGATTTATGTGTTAAGTTTAAATGATGGAATATGAAATGATACATGTTAAGATGACTATTAAAAATCACAAATACAACTTATGTGTATAAATGTAGCCGTGGGTTACATAGGATTTAAAATGGATTAAATGTACATGCATGTTATAATAAACCATAGATCTAATGACAAAGATTAACTTGAGTATGTTAAACATAAAACAACATTATGGGAACCTTGGGAAGTGACAATATAGCCGTGAGCTATATGTAGTCTCCTTGGAAAAATAGTAACCTTGGAAACATGCATGTAAACTAGATAATCATGATTGTAATTTTAAATAATTACAAGATTTAGAAACTAGATATAGTGTTCATCTTGGAAGTACCAAGATCTAAAAATATAGCCGTGAGCTATATAAGAATGTACATGGATTTATGTTTGATTTTTAGGTCTAGACATAGTTTAGATCTTATTTTGGACTTGTAACTTATTTTCTTGATATGTACATAGTTAGATCTATTGTTGTAACACTTATAAATGAACATGCAACCTAAAAAGGATACTTGACTTATGATAATAAGCTATAACTACTTATAGTCGTAGGTTATAAGCTTCTACTAGGGCTTATGACTTACTTGTAACCTTATGACACACCTAGATCTAACTTGGTATAACACATATAATGATATTTTAAGATTATTCATCTATTTAGATTGAAAACTAAATATTAATAAGCATAATAAGCTTATAATAATATCCTAAGTAAAAACTTATATAAAATGAAAAGTAGTGTTACTGGACTATTTAAGCCCATGAAAAGTTAACCTAAAACTTAAATGGACCCAATAAGCCCATTTTATAAATTATAGTAACTTAAATGGACTTAAGATCACAATTAGGCCCATTTAACTAATTAAAGGACTTAAAAATGTATTAAGCCTAATAGATGATTTAAAGGCCCATTTAAATAAATTAGTGGACTTGAAATATATATAAGCCCACTAAAATAGCCCATTAGATGTTTAGCCCATTTAATGAGCCCATATAAAGTTTAAATGTTAAAATGAAAGTTTTTATAATAAAATATAACTTATAAAAACTTTTTGGATGAAAATGACAATTTATAAAACTTAGGGACAAAAACTGTAACTTATGAAACTTGTTTCGATAAACTAGTAAACACAAGGACTGAAAATGTAAATATCCAAAAGTCTAGGATATAAATAAAGACTATCCGTGGCAAATTAAAGCCTAGGGACCATTTTGGGAAATTTCTAAAAGTTGTGTTGCTATTTAAAACCCTAAGGACTATTTTTGTCAATTACCGAAACCTAAAGAAGCCCTAGGGGTTGTTTTTGAAATTTTTATAAAGTTACAAAAACCTAGATAATACTAGGGGGACCAAATCTGCCATAAGCCGAAACATTAACAAGCCCTAGGTACTAAATATGTAAAATCCGAAAGTTTCACTCCTTTAAATATATATATATATATATATATATATATATATATATATATATATATATATATATATATATATATATATATATATATATATATATATATATATATATATATATATATATATATATATATATATATATATATATATATATAGAAGGACTAGTTTTGCCATATCCGAAACATTTCCAAGTCCTAACCCTAAATCTATTTTAATTATAATAAAACATAATTAAAATAGTTAGACCATAAGAATTAAGGTATAAATTCTTAAGTTTAAATTATTTTATAAATTTTAAAATAATTTATGGAAACTTTAAAGTTAAATAAAATATTATATTTATTTTTCAAAATAAAATATTATATTTACTTTAGGAAAAATTATGAATATGTATTGTTAATACATTTACTCATATACTTTTAAGAAATAAAAATAATGTGAACGTTAATTAAATTAAATGTTATTACGTAAATATATTGTAGGTAAAACCCCTTATGTTTACTTAAATATAGTACGTGGTTATAAAATTTATCGGGATGTTATTAATACAAGTACTATAAACATAGATTAATATTTTAAGTGAAACATTTTCTTTTATGTTTACTTAAATGTAAAACTTAATTGTAAGATTGAATGATTACTATAAATACATGTATGCTAACTAATATTAATAGTTAAACATTTGATGTGAACTTAGAAATGAAACTTATATAAATAAGTTAAATGAATATTGATGCTACTTGAACTATGGTTATTTAGATAAATACCTTAGTATGAATGAACTGAATAAAATCCGTATAAGCATACCTATATGTTCTTTGTACTATCTATTAAGACTGTACTATCTGATTAGGCATAACTTTAGTGTGAGCTTTAATTGGATACCCATGTTAAACAAGCAATTGCCTACTCCCAGGTGAGTTTACAGCCCCCTATAAACTTTGATAAAACTTTCCCTTTTTGGGAAAGAAAATATGCAAACATATATTGGACATAACTGGATTGTATAAACTGGATTATGATTGCTTACTATTGAAACTGTTAAATTGTTGCAAATCGCCCAAATTTTATAAATAGATCTATTAGGGATTGACCATCCCCGTCTGGGTGAGTCATGCTCACTGTGCCTTGGCCGGGACAACAAACGTATACCATGTTAGAACTGGAATGGGTGTCTTTTTGTAAGACACTACGTCCTCATCTGTTGAGGACAATGGGGTTAAGCTTTAGTTTCTAATAATAAACAAATGTTATTTACATTTTAGTAAGAATGCTTTGTGCATTATTACTTCTATGATTATTGTATGTCCAAACTAATTAATTGTTAAAATCTATAAATTTACCAACTTTATGTTGACCCATTAGTATGTTTTGCATAGGAATATGAAGTTAGTACGTGGTGTGTGCATGGTCTCCAACATCTTAGAAATCTGCATCATAGGACTCGTCAGGGGTTCTATTTGGGAAACTCAAACAAACACTCTTCACTATGTTTAAGACAATTTTATTTATTTGTTTAAATAAATATGTAATATGTTTTGCCTAACTCTTTATCTTATGCTCTATGGACTATATGTTATCGATCCACCCTTGTGAAATCTCCGTGGATATATTCCACATATTTTGACCCTACCCAGGGTGTCACACTAATTGATAGCAACATCCAAATACTACTCAATCGGATGTATAGTGTGACCCGGATAAAGATCTCTTTGCATTACTTTCTATCCATCCATAGTAGTAGCAGCATTCAAATACTGCTCAATTGGATGTATAGTGCGACCCATATAAAGATCTATTTGCAATGCTTTCTATCCATCCATAGTAGTAGCAGCACCCAAATACTGCTCAATCGGATGTATAGAGCACAACACCCAAATACTGCTCAATTGGGCGTATAGAGCAATCCGGATAACTATCTCTTTACATTGTTGGCACCAATCGTTTCTGAGTTTTTCTAAAACGAACCTTTAAACCTATGACATCCATACCATAACAGATGACAAAGTTTTTAATAGCTTCGAGGACGAAGCTAAAATAACGGGGCGGTGCTGTAAAATCCATGATTTTACCATGATTACAGTGCAATAAAATTCTACCCAATGATACCAGAACATCTCTCAACCTAGTAATAATAATCGATTTTCGATGACGAAACTCAAGATGCCATGTGGATGGTGTAAAACCTGATATTTTTCGTTCATTAAATAATAATGAGGTATGTTTCAAAACTCATTTTGAACAATACAAAAGTTATTGGAATTGAAAACAAGACAAAAGTCGTACAATCCGCGTACCGAAAATTTAATAATTTAATTACATAAATTATTTTCGAGAGATACTTGATAAACGATTTGATTAAATTGTTTAATATTTCATTTATCTACGGAGAGGTTAAATGAGAAGTATCTGTATTAAAACGATACTTACGTTGTTAAAACGACAAATGATAAATTATCGTCATTTAAATGAACGGACACATTATTTATATTTAGAAGACATATAAATACTTCATTTTATTGGAGAAACCATTTTAAGATCAATGACGCGATTTTCGTAAGACCATTCTACTTTTATAAGACACGAACGAGCCCCGAATTGTTTATTAACAAACTTCTAATAAATGTTACACTTTAGGCCCCTACAGAATAATTGCAAACTTAACCCCTAACTATCATAAACTTTGCAATTTTTTTTATAAATTTTTTAATGGTATATATAGGTACATTAGGGTTTCTTATTCATTACAAACCCTAGCATCCACCAAAAACACACACACATCTAAATGTGGCAACCGCCACTTTTCCGGCGTCATTCTCCGGCCAATTTCCGGCCACCTTCACCATTTTAGAAAATCTTCCAAATTTCTTAGATCCTATAGATCTACTTAATCCATCATAAAAATCTACCCTCACCATACTTGCTTGGTCGTTGCCGCCATACAACCACCAACATCCACTTTTTCGTAGCTCCATCACCACCACCGTTATATTGGTGGTCTCAGCCACGAGCCACCCTAGATCCTCCACAACCCCGTCACCATCTATATATCTAGCCACCATCTTCAGCCGCCACAACTTTGAGGGTGTTTGTTTCGGATTCATGCTCCAGCCACCACCATTCGCGGCACCTAGCCACCAGCCGTGGCACCGTATCCCCACCACCGTCGCCTCCACCACTCCACACCACTGCCATCACGCCCAGCCACCATTTTCTTAGCCAGTAACTACCATGCCGCTAGCCGCCACTACTGTGCACCACTTTCGTGGCATGCAGCCACCACAGACCCGTCATCGGGGTACCACCAGATCCACCATCTCGTGACTATCCCCACTGTTGGGTGTGTTTGTTTCCGCGTTTACAAGCCCACCAGGGGTGTTTGGATATGCAGTTAACAATAGCATAAGAGGGCGTTTGGTTTTGGGCAGAAAAGAAAATAAGGGTGCGTTGGATTAGCGCAGATCCACATGGATCTGTTTGGATCTGTTGTCGGGAGCGACATGCAGGGTGTTTGGGTCTAAGATCTGCATCAAGTAGCTTCGGGAGTGTTTGGATCTGCTGATAAGGGGGCGTTTGGGACTACAGAAAGGTTGTACGGAGCATTTGGGTTTGCTGATGACATGCATGCTGCTGTTAGAGGGCGTTTGGGATTGCTGATGTCGACTAATACATAATAGATTACGAGCTTGTAACGATAGGGGTATGCCTTGTTGTAATATACACTTGCATGTAATATATTCCCACCGATAGTGTATTATTACCACCATTAGTATATATTACCAACTGACAACTTTATGTTTGCCACCGTTAATGTTATACAAACTAACTTACCACTGCTAGTTATTATATTAACAAAGTTGCCACTGGTAGCTTTAAAGTTACCACTGGTAGCCTAAACGTAGCCACTGTTTTCATGTTGTTCCCACTGTTTTTATAAGGTAGCCATTGTTTTCAATAAAGTACCCACTGTTAGCTTTTATTAGCCACTGTTGGTACACAAAAACTATTTTAATAGTTTTAGAATAAAAATTTGATATTTTTATCAACGGGAGACATGTTTTAAATCAAGATTTAATTAATAATAATTTATTAATTATTTTTGGAACGCTATAAACTATTAAATAAATTTATTTATTTATTTATAAAGACTACAATGAAATACATGTTTTATAAACATCGGGGGTACGTGGAAACAGTGAATGGACAACATGCACACTTAACCATCATCATAACAGTATATATATATATATATATATATATATATATATGTATATATATTAAATATACTGTGATAACAGCAATAAACGTACAAACAATTAAACTGCATGCATTTATTATTTATGAATATACTGAGACCTACTCAATTACTTAGGTATTCGATGTATTGTGTGCTTTGTGATTTGTATACTTGATCTGTAAAACCTGTAAATTCAGGTTTTGACTATGTCATCATTGTATAAGTCACCTTATGATATCTGAATATATATTACCACCTTTGCATGAAATCTTTTGAGCAATCATATGCATCATGCACAACATACATTATTTTAATCATCAAATCATGGGGACATTTAAATCTCATAGCATACATTGTGATTATCATCACTTAATCACAAGGACAGTCACATTTGGATGACTACATTTTATAAACATGCAGGACTATAACCAGTCACTCCTTTTTTTTGAACATTTTAGTCACTTGAACATACAATCATAAGCATTCATGACATTGGTTCATAAATCCAAACTCATGATCACAATTAATACATATTTACTTAAGTATAAATTCTTTAGCTTTAAATATATTGATGTATATATATTTTTCTTACACTACATTTGACCTTACGTTACGACACCAACTATTTTTGTATTCAAACATTACATTTAATCATTTTTTACCTTTTTAAACTAAGTTGTCATACTTTTAATATAGTAAATTAATTTCTCACTTAATCATGACTATACTTACACCAAGGATCCCAAACTTAACAAAAATTAACCTAGACTCAAACATACTCACACAATATTATACCTATACTCCTAGTGACTTTACCTAGACACAAAATTAAACATAAAAATACCCTAGACTAAATTATAGCCGAATATATACATACACATAACATTTAAATACCAAAAATCCTTACCATGTACACCCTTGAATCTTAAACTTGTACAACCTAGTTATTTAAGTTTTACACTATAGAAAACATTTCATTTCCCTTGACTAGCTATAATACCGCCGAACCATGAGACCTTGTACAAACTTGGCATTTAAAACATGTACTAAGTATTACTATGCTTCTACCACATGCCCAAGCCACCTAGCATCCCCTTGTATCCTTAGACGTGTAGTAACCAATATCCAGACACCAAAGTCTTGTGTACAACTTTCCCATTTATTGAAACACTATGCAAGCTATTCTTTGTTCCCTTGGAGACCTTACATGTGACGGCAAAAAGGGATGTCTATGACATTGTACATTTGCTTGTCATTAAGGCATGTACTCCTAAGGTACACATCCAATATCCTCTAAATCTACATACCTGTCTCTCTTGGCGTGTATGCAACCCAAACCACAACTCCCAATCTCACACTTGGGATATTTAGCATATACTTAAGCCTTACACTCACTTCTCTCTTACCACATTCGGCTATACACTTTACAAAACAGCTAGACATCTCTAAGCATTTACTTCAACTCATTCTTGGTCCTCTCCAAGCATTTAGTGCTTCTCATTCAAGATATTTAACATTTAAGGCGAATCCAAGACCATCCTAGTGGAACCCGACATCTAGAACCCTTAAGACATAGTCATCATCTTGTTTTCTTGAAAGCAAGTAAGTATAAACCTTCTCTAAAACTTTTCCTTACTCATTTCATGTTTCATGCATGTTCATGCTATAAAAATGGAGTTAGTGATGCATGCACACGTTGGAAACTTTTAAACAAACCCTAAACAACATATAAGCCCACAGCTTATATGATGTCTATGGGTGTTCTTGCCCTAAAAACCCTAAAACGTATATATTTAAGCTTATACAAACTTATTTAAGCCTTAGAGAAATCACTATGCCTTAAAATGTATTAGAAACTTAATATAAGCCGAAACAATTAAGCTAATATAAGCCCATGATTCATATAAGCCTAGTCATATCTAAGTTGGATACATAAGCTCATAAAACCTAATATAAACCAAGGACTAAAACTTATTTAAGCCACGTCATTTAAGCCTAAAAACATATATAAGCCAAAACATAAAACCCTATATAAGCTTAACATGTGAACCCTAAAAGTTATATAAGCCAAAGCTTAATATAGCTTATTTAAGCCCATTGAAATATAAGTCGTAGCCATATAAGCACATAAGTCATTAAGCCCTAAATCTAATATAAGCCCTTAGAATTATTAAGAATAAGCCGAAACATATAAGCTTAACATAAGCCTTAAATAAGCCCAATGAATATGAGCGCTAACTTATTTTAAGGAGTTAAGTTAAATTAGTATAAGCCCATTGGTTAAATAGTAAAAACATGACCCATTTAGTAAAACTAGAGTTTACTAGTTACCTAGTAAATTTACCAAGTAATTCGTAGTAGCCCATTAGGCCCATAAAAACCCAACCGTAGCCTTATTGGGCCAACCAAGCCCAACTATTAAACTTGGAGCCTTTTCAGGGCATTTTTGACAACTGGTGAAAGTATCGGTTGATTTGGTAAATTAATAAAACCTATGTAATTATGTTCGTGACTTTGTATAAGTACAAGGGCCAAACATGTCATTTTCCAAAGTATAGGGGGCGGTTAATTCAAACTGTGAGTTAAATGAAAACCACAAGGGCCATTCTTGCCAAAATTTAAACTAAAATTGAGCCCTAGTTGTCTTAATAAATAAACCGAGACCTCAAGCGGTCACTTTTGCCTTTTAGGTAAAGTTTTACAAGCCCTAGCCTTGTTTTATTAATATTCGAGACCTTAGGGGTCATTCTGCCATTTTTGAAACTTAACATAAACCCTAGAAACCTTATAAAACATTTCTGAGACTCGAGGGACTAAAAGTGTCATTTTGGAAACTTGAAACAAGCCCTAACTCTTTATATAATTAACTCAGAGACTTGGGGGGAGTTTTGTCATTTCCCCCAAAGTTTTACAAGCCCTAGGGGCGTTTTTATAAATAAACTAACTAACAAGGATTAACAGCGTAATAAACTTAATGAACGAAATCTTAAAGGTTATTTTTGTAATTTGTCATACTTACAAGGGTTTACTAGTAATTTTAATATAATTAAAAGTATTAATAAAATATTTTATTAAATTTAGTTATTTGGATAATTAAATAAATCACTAAGTTTATTTACGAGACTTTATAAACAGACGAATCCCGTTAATTATATTTTTGAGACTTAAGAAAATAATATAATATTACCTTATAGTTTATTTAATTAAAAACCCATTTATTTAATTTATTCCCGTTTACTAAGACAACTTACATATTTTTAGACACTAAAAATATACGTTTATCACAATCCTTTATAAGTATAAACATTTAGACAATCGTTATAACATATTAATTTGTGATCATACATTCTTTAAAAATCATACATCCATCATGCATTGATAATTATGCATTTACTAAGGCACTTAAAATTACTTAGGTAATTACTCCGGTTCGTGATCATATTGTGCCAGTTTGTTCAGTGACATCATCATCATCATCATCACATCATTACCACTAAAGTGAGTTCATGGCCCCATCTTTACTGTTTTATAACTGGGGGAGAAAACATACAAAAACTATATATATTTTAAATATGCAAAACATGCACTAGCAACAACAACAACAACTTATTGCCTATTGTTTGTCCCATACCCGTGGACTGTAATAGTTAATAGTGTAGCGTGAAATGTGTGAATAGATCTATTTGGGTATTGACAATACCCGGCCTGCGTGACTTGCTATCATGAAACGCTTAGGCCAAGCAACAGGTTTACATCGTTGTCGGACTGAGGGAACAAGATCGGGACAGATCCAAATGGGCGTACTGAACAACTTTTTGTCTAGCTTCTATTACAGGGAAATAGGAACTACTATAGTATGTAGCTTAGTGCTCTACTATCTTTGTGATGTTTTGGAATATTATTAACTTATTATTTAAACAAACCTGTGAATTCACCAACTTCGTGTTGACCCCCACATTTTACTCTATATATTTTCTCAGGAAAATAAAGCAGGTTCATGCATTGGATTCCAGCATTTTAGGAGCATCATGTCTACCATTGGGCTGGGATATTTACTTCAGTTTTATAATAAATGTAGTTTACAAAAAAGATACTAAGTGTGTACAATTGATTCATGTAATTTGTATTAAATGACTTTTATGATCATTGCTCTATATACTATGTGCTATCGATCCACCCAAGTAACACCCCAATTACTATTCCGCTGCATTTGACCAACTTGGCGGTGTTACAGAAATGGTATGAGAGCGCATAGTTATAGAGAACCAGATCGATAATAAAATTTTTAAATATAATAAAAATTTTAAAATGGACTATAACTGAACTTTTAAAAATCAATAAAATAAAAAGAAAGTTGATTTTTGGGGGACCCTTATAAGTTATGCATATAGTACATAGAGCATACACATTATGTGAACTAGTTTCACAAGGATTTATAACCTTTGAGTTAGTAAATCACCTAAGTATCTACCTATACTTTTAACAGTCATAGTTAAAAGACATAAACCACATCGCATATGCACTTTAAAAACTTTTTGAATTGTATAAGCTAAAAACTTACTCAACTTTAAAATGCTATTTTCAGATATCATGACGCCACCTACTATTGTGACTACCTTTGAGGAGCTCATGGCTCCTACCACCACTCCAGTATCACCGACGTTAGTATTTGCTGGACCCGCATCCGACACGGAGTCCAGAGATGACCAGCCAGACGGAGTCATCATACTTTCTAATTCACCTACTCTATCACCACCTATTGTATCCTTCACCATTGCTTGTAGTACCTGCATCTCCTCCTAGGTAGATGGACCAAGTTGTGCCTTCTTTACCACCATTGCCACCACCTTCTGCACATCACCCTTACCCCACCAGTACTCTGCCACCTCGCAAGAGGAGGCGTGATTTTGTTCCTGACTCGACCTTCGAGGTAGGAGAGGGATCAGGAGCTGGACAGCCCAGTCTTGGCACCCTGCAGGCACAGGTCGACGCACTTGTGGCCCGCCAGGCGCAGGACACCGCTCTCATTCATGCCCTATTGCAGGCGAACCAGCAGGGTCGCGCTTACTTCAGGAGAGGTATAGATCTCTCTACTGGGCTGTGGCTAGTGAGTCACACACCACGCAGAGTTCTCTGGGTATGACCCAAGGAACTATGCATTGGTTATTGGATGAGGTTCCTTACCTCCGCTACCGGTTAGCTGCACTAGAGGGTCACTCATACGAGACCCAGACTACTATCCTCACTCAGGAGGAGACTTTTCGGATGTTCGTAGACCTAGCAGACCTTCGCCATCAGGGACTCACTACTGAGACAGACCACCTACGGAGTGCCGATGCAGCGCGTCAGCACCAGTTGCTAGAGACCATGAGATTCTCCAGCGAGACTAGGAGGGCGATGATTCGTATGCAGGATGATCGTGCACCCACACCACCAACTGGACCACCTGCACCTGCAGACAACCATACTAGTGTAGGCTAGATTTCATTGTACATCATGACAAGCATTGACTTGCATCTCAGCTCGCATGATTTAGATCTTTTGTACTTGTATTTACATTCCAGTTGTATCTGTATCGTAGCACCTAACCTTAAAAGGTAGGTTATCTTTTGTAGTATTACAAACATTTGTACCACTATCTCAGACAGGATGGTTGTATCTCTGTCTTAGATCGGTTGTATTGTATTATATTGATGTTCACCAGTGCTGATATATCATCCTTTACTTGTTTGTTTGAATTTATATTATTATGAAATCTTGACAGGTTACCTAATTTGTTGTGAATTCTATGCATACCTATTTTTATGCAGCTTAATATAATAATCCTACTAAACAACTGATAAATCTCATCTTTGTGTATGATAGAACAATGGCACAAAGGGTCACTCGACAGAACACTAACCCTGCTCCTTCAGCGACTGTTTCATAAGCACAACTCAGAGTGCTTATCGGTCAAGGCATTGCTGATGCCCTAGCCGCCAGGGAAACCCACCCCAGCAGAAACCAGGGCGACAGTCAGAACTCGAATGCTAGAGATCGAATTGTCAAAGGATGTACCTATCCCGACTTCCTGAAATGCAAGCCCAGTTACTTCAAGGGCAAGGAAGGGGTAATAGGACTCATGCAATGGTTCGAAAGGACCGAGACAGTATTCCGCATTAGTGATTGAGCCAGGGAGAACAAGGTGAAATTTACCACCTGTACTCTTTTGGAACATGCTCTCACCTGGTGGAACTCCCTAGTTGCTACTCTTGGACATGATGAAGCCTATGGGATGACCTGGAATGCATTTAAGGAAAGACTTACCACGAAATACTGTCCTCGAGGCGAAATCAAGAAGCTAGAGATTGACTTGTGGAACCTCAAATGCTTGAATCATGACATCACGACTTACAACCAGAAATTTTAGGAGCTAACTTTGATGTGTACTCGGATGTTCCCTGACGTGAAGGACAAGATAGAAAAGTATGTCAGTGGACTTCCGAATTCTGTGCACGACAGTGTACTCGCATCCCGACCCACTACAGTCGAGGGTGCCATAGAATTACCAACAGAACTGATGAACAAACGGGGACGTGATCATGTGATTAGGCAGTCTGAGTACAAGAGAAAGGTTGAGGAGAACTACCGTGGTTACAATCAGGCCCAGCCACCAAAGAAACAAAACTTAGGCCAGATCTGTAGTGTTGTTTCCTCAGCACCACCACCATATGCAGGCAACAAGCCAAAGTGCACCAAGTGCAATTTCCATCATTTCTCTACTGTTGAATGCCGAAGACCCGGACACGGCAACACTTATGTTCCAGCCATCAGGAACAACTCCAGCACCAACTACAAGCCCCGCAATGGCAACAGTCAGAACTTTCGTGGAAATGGACAGCAGGGAAACTGATGTAGAGGTTTTGTACACCTTTAGGAAAAGGATGACAAAATAGTGGTAAGCGTTAAGTGTCGGTTTAGGAAAACCAAGCACTAATGACCAAGCAAGTTCGTTTCCCAAGGAGGCAAGTGCGTTGTGTTAAGAGTTGATTAATGTTTGTTTATGATTATGAACAAGAAGAAAAGAAATTAGAAAGGAAAGAAGAGACGGTTACGAGGACGGATTAAACTAAGTCTAAAAAGGCATACACGTAAAATCCTAAAAACCACCAAAATTAAAATTTTAACCTAAAAATTTCTAAAAATCACCAAAAATCCCTAATAATATTCTAAGAGTTTACAAAAAATCAAAACTTGCAAAAACCTTTTAATTAATTAGATAATGACTTTTTAATGCTAATTAAAGCCCTAAAAATCGAAATTAATTATTAAAAAGCCCTAAACAAGGTTTTCAAGTTTGTAAACCTCAAAAATATCCTAATTAAGCTAAAAACTATTTTTCAAAATTTTAAAACCAATTAAAACTATTTTTAAACAATTAAAAACTCCTAAAATCAATTAAATCTTAAATTAATTATAGAAAATAATTAAAAGACCTAAAAAAATATTTGGAAAGTTGCAAAAATCCTAATTAAGTATTTAGAACCTAGGAAAAATATAAAAACCTAGAAAATCAGAATTTTAATTTTTAATAATAAAATAATATTAAAATAATATTAAAATAATATTAAAAATCCAAAAATTCTAAAAAATTCTAAAAACTTGCAAACTAGCTTAATTTAACCTAAATAACTCAAAAATGAAAGTGAAATTACCTAAATACCCCTATTGGGCCTAGAAAATGGGCCAAACCCAAAACAGTCCCTTATTGGGCTAAATTAAGGCCCAATAAGAAAAAGTGCTCAAAATAAGCTCAAAAAGCACAGGTTGACTCAAAATTTGATTTTAAACAACTTTTTCCAAAGGCCCAAAAGCTGAAAATGTGAAATAAGCTAACTTATAATAAGCAGCTTATTCTTAATGGGCTTTTTGGCCCATTAAGCCATAAGCTGATGCCATAAGCTAAAATTTAACACACAACCTTCTTTTGACCTAACAAAGACTTTTGAAAAAAGAAATTTCTAATAAGACCACTAAATAAGCCAGAAACAAGTCAACAACTTATTCACAAAACCACAAAATAGTCGTATTTATGATCTAGACCACCTCAGAAGCTGATTCAAGTTGCAAAAGCTCACAAATAGCTTAACTAAGAATAATCAATCAAGAAAATCACAAAAAGCCAAGTAGAATAAGCTGTGAGAACAGATAAGCTGGCTGAAAAAGCCAAATAAGCTAATTTCCTAGCAAAAGCTTAACCAAAAGACTTGTAAACTTCAAGACTTGATATTAAGCTGAGAAAAATGAGTTCTATTACAAAAACTAAGTTGTTGCATGTACCAATAAGCAAAACAGATTTACTAAGCTTGAACCAAGTTTTACCAAAAGTCAAACGCTGATAACTTAAAATCAAACGCTGACAGGTTAAAATCAAACGCTGACAGGAGTAAAGTAGGCGCTGACAGACTTAATGAAGTGTAAGGACTTGTTTTTCACCCTGCTGATCAAGGTTTGAGTGCAAACCTTGTGAATCAAGGCTTACCAGTTGGGTAAACTTGATGTGTTTTGGGCACAAATAAGCCAATAAGCCAGTGGGCTTATAAGCTATGATCAAAGCAATCCAAATAGCAAAAACCAATCACAAGCAGCACATGAACAAGATCCAAGCAGCAATACAACAATCCTAATGCTAGAAATCACAATGCAACACCAAATGAGGTGGTCACTTTGCTGATGCAAACGACCACTTCAGCAGACTTTGATAAGCTATAAAAATCACAATCAGCCAGCCAAATTCAACCAAATGCACACACAAGCTATAATAAACTCCAATAAGCAAGTCTAAACAGGTTTCATGCACTGGTTCAAAGAATTAAGCAAGATTCAAGCAATGAAAGTTACTGATGAACACTACACATGCAGGTTTCTACTTTTGCTGATGTATTTGACACACAAGCCAATTTCAACACCTCAAATCTTTCAAACAGGTTATGTTAACTTTGTTTAAACCACTTTTATCCCTAAGCATGCATACACACTAAGTGTTCCCAAAATCCTAGGTCAAAACAGGCAGAAACAAGGTCTATATAGCAGATTGATCAATTCAAGTGTTCAAACCCAAAAACTTGCAGCAAAACACTCTCAAACAAAGGTATAGCAGATACAAAGCATAAACAACACTTTCCCTTAACACAAAATCAGATTACAAGCATTAACCAGTAGACCCAAACACCCCTTTAACTTTTTCAAATCAAAATTTTCAAAAGCAAAACAAGATTTCAGGCCAACCAAGCATCAATTAACACTAAAACAAGTCTAATAAACATATTCAAGCAAGAACAAGCCACAAAATTCACAAGAACAACAGTTTCATACAAATATCACCAAAAATCACAATTTATGCAGATTTGGAGATTAAGTAAGCAAACCTCATGGATATACATCCACACCCACGAATTTTGAGCTTATGTGCTAGCAAGAACAAGCACAAGCTTCCACAAAAGCCTGCTAAGATTCAACAAGGGTTAAGCACAATAACATGAAAAATCAGAAACTTGGAAAAATCTTGATTGATGCAAACTTGTTACCCCACACTTGATTATCCCCAAGTTATAAGCCTCACCACACCTTAACCAACTCAGTTAGGATGCTATGATCAGCCCTATAGCCCAAGAATTCCAAGATTGGAACAAGACTTAGCAAAATATCAAGAAAATGAGGAAAATATGCAAACTTGTGCACACTCCTCTTTTGAAAACAGGTTTTAAACTTCAAAAGCAGTAAACTAAGAACAATAATAAGCAGAATAAAGATGGCACTTGGTCTTTCTTCAAAGCACTTAACTCAAATTCATTAAACTGAAAAAGGATTTACAAGTGTTTGAACAAATGAAAAACCAAAAGCAACTGAAAAATGAAGGCCTAAGTGGCTTTATATAGCCTTACAATGAGCTAAGTTACAGCTAAAAACTATAAACCCTAATGGTTGAAGTTCCAAAATTGCCCCCTTGAATTTGAACTCATATGCTTCATGTGACATATTCTTGGACGTATGTGAAGAAGATAGCTGTTGAAATTTGATCCAAGGGCTCCAACAAAGCTTAAAAAGTAAGCTTGTATCTGGATGGTTGATTCTCTGGCAAGGTTTTGGCAGTTTCCCAAAAGTGTGTAGCAGGGCACCTTTCATGTGCACCCTTGGTTGATGAGGTGGCACATATTAAGGTTGGGATTAGTTAACAATATCCTTAATCATAATTCTGGAAACAATTAAGGCCTAATTTTGAGTAAATAACAAAAGCCCAAATTTTGTTAAGAACATGAAGAACAAGCCATTTGATCTGTTTAAGGATTTAAATAAGGTGTTACGCGCCATAATCTTTATTTAAATAAAGATTAGTTAAATCCGGTTGTGAGTGGGAAGTGACATGGCAAATTGGTGGAGTGTGATTGGTGGATAATGTGAGTGGGGCACGTGGCAGCTGGTGAGTGGTCTAGGTTAGAATCATGTCTGGCCAGCTTTGGTCCCTTGTTTTCCTTCTTCTTGTCTTTTCACTTTTAATTCCATCAGCGCCCATTTCCTTCTTTGTCAACTTTTGCATCTTTACATTTTTGGCCCAAAAACTTTTACAAAGTGAAATCAGGGGTATTTCTTGCCATAATTGAATTCTTCAAGGGCTGGTTTGGTATTTTCTTCAATGATAATGGTCTAGACTTGTATAATTGTCATTTTGGAGGACTGAATTTGCAAAGTCTTGATAAATGAGGGACCATTTTTGCCAAATGTTGAAAGTTGAGGGTCCTTTTTGTAATTTTGGATTTTTCAAAGGGCCAAACTTGTTATTTCTTGTACTTTGAAGGACTTCATGATGTATTTGACTTTGTGGATGATATTGGTTGACAATTTAACTTTGTTGAGGGGCTAAACTTGCCAATTCTTCAAAGTTAAGGGCCCTTTTTGTAATTTTGACAAACTTTAGGGACCAAACTTGTAATTATGAGGATACAAGGGTATAAAGTGTCAATTCTTCATAATTGGAGGACCCTTCTTCAAAATTCTTCAAATCTTAGGGTTGATCTTGGGAAAGTCTTCACTAGGGCTTGGTTCATTGTGCGGCTTCGTTTCCCATGTTCGTTTTTGCATGATTCTTGTGATCTTTTGTCATTATCTCAATATCCGTACTTAAAATACACAAGCAACAAACACAAGCATATATTTGGGTATTTTGATGATATTTAATGCATTTTAAGCCCTATTTGGAAGATGAGACTATGTATAAAAGCAGTCTCATCACTCCCTCATACTAAACCATTGCCGTGCCCTCACGCAATGCTAGAATAAAGTATCAAAGCATCTCCAAAATTCATTTTATTCACTTTATTGAACGATAAACTAGCTATACTACTACTATTACTACTACTTGTGTTATAGACATAATGTAAGATTTTCATCGCAAAATGGGACGTTTAGGTTCATAGAATAAGAACACGTGAATGCTTTGTTAGAAATAATTTCGTCATCCTCGATTTTCACTTCAATTCCATGCTAAGCGTGCAACGAGATCATTGTCATTATAAGTTAGTAATGCTAACACTACTCATATGCCCTAATCACGTACTTATCCTCCCATTATTCCTAAGTTGTATCTCTTATATTTTATGATGTCTTGAATGTTTCACGAGGATACATTGTTTGACTTATGCGATAATAGAGATTTAGGTCTAAAAATAGAGTCCTAACGGTGTAACTAAGACCATCAAATCAATAACCCCTCCTAATAGACGACGATGTTAAAAAATTAAGTTGACAAGAAGAATCGATAAACACGGTTTTATAACGGTTTTGAACATGAGACTTATTACCAAGACTTTTATACGCCCCCTAACGGAAGGGCCTTATTATCTTTGGTTTACCTCCATCTTTTATTAAACTTCGCCATGAAGCTTTTATTATGACTTCGGTCTTGCCTTGCCTTTTAGTATCCGCCTCATCGGTGGTTTTATTAGCCAAAGACGTATATCCTCACGCAAAGGCGAATTTTGGATCTTTAAAGCTTCGAAGATTAAGGCTTGATTCACTTTCAATTTTGCATAGATTTTAGGCCTTGTGGGGCTTCAAATTGTTTGCTTGATTTAGGTGAGCACTTGAAATCTTATTATTGAGTGAAGCTTTCGATTATTCGGGTTGCCAATACTTCAAAACCGTGACGCTGGCGATATCTTAATGTCTTCCTAATTTAATTACACGGAAGCTACTAGAAAAGACTAGAAACCCAACAATCCTAACTAAACCGCTAAGTCAATATTTATTAAGCAAAAAATATTTACATGCGAAGGGAGAATAAGCAAACAACGAGAACACATGAGTTTTTGAAAGAATAAGAGTACTCTACGTTTAACATAGTAACTTATAATTAACTCTATCATTTCTCGTCCTCATTTAAGAGACTTAGCCTAATGTGTAGTTAAGGAATCAAAGCTAAGTGCTCAACACGCACGGTCGAGTCAAAAATTACTCTTATTCTCGCCATCGGAAAATCTACATTCGTGTCTTCAAACACTTATAAAACAAGAGAAAAAATTTTAAAATTTGGCCATTTTTAGCCTTATTTTGCAACAAAATGATAAACAAAAAGATAAACTTTGGAAAGCGTGAAGGTTTGGCAAGGCAAGTATCTATTCACCCCCCCATACTAAAGTTAAACATTGTCCTCAATGTTTCGAGTCTAGGGGTGCAAACACCCCCATACTAGAGACGTAGTCGAATGCCTAATCTAGCATGGAAAGGGTGTAACCAATAAATTAATAGCCGTTTATGAAGTGTGCTAAAAACCTAAGGTTAGAACATCAAAGGATATATCATGGATATTGAGAAATGTCTTCCAAAGCAAATGATCGAGTGCTCCCATAAAACGAACACGAGAGGCTCCAATCGTGAAGATCATGATCTAAAAACCACATATCACAAACAACCACGGAACAAAGGTTGGAAGGGCACAAATCCCCACACGTAAGCTACATTAGACTAAGAAAGCGATAATATGTACATAGGATAAGCATGGGACTCCCCCACGAGGCTCCTCGTTTTTGATTACCGAGTCATGAGCTCGACTCGATCCCCTCAATACTAATTATCATTGGGGAAGGTGACTTGGTCGAGGTAGTTCAAGGATGGAACTTCCCCACCAAAGTAGTGCTTCAACCTATGTCCATTCACCTTGAAGTTAGGACCATCATCTTGAGCTAGCTCGATGGTCCCATAAGGAAACACTTGAGTCACGGTGAATGGACCGGACCAACGGGATTTCAATTTACCGGAAAATATTTTCAATCTTGAATTAAAAAGTAAAACTTGATCCCCAATGTTAAAAACCCGGTTTTTAATTTTTGAATCATGCAACTTTTTAGTCTTTTCTTTGTAAATCAATGAATTTTCATAAGCAATGTCTCTCAATTCAACCAATTCATTTAATTGCATTTTCCGGTGTTTTCCCGCGGTCTCCATGTCATCATTACAATGCTTTAGGGCCCAATAAGCCTTGTGTTCTAACTCGATAGGCAAATGACAATTCTTTCCATACACAAGCTTATAGGGAGTGCATCCAATGGGTGTCTTATGAGCGGTCCTAAAGGCCCATAAAGCATCGTCTAACTTATCCGACCAAGATTGTCGGTTTTCCCCCACGGATCTCTCCAAGATCCTCTTCAATGCTCGGTTTGAAACCTCGACTTGCCCACTCGTTTGTGGGTGATAAGCCGTAGAAAGACGATGTGTAACCCCATATTTCCTTAAGACTCTTTCGAATTGGTCATTACAAAAATGGGTTCCACGATCGCTTATGATCGCACGAGGGGTTCCAAACCTAGCAAACAAACTTTTCAAGAATTTAACTACCACACGAGCATCATTAGTGGGCAAGGCCTTCGCCTCCACCCACTTAGAAAGGTAGTCAACCGCAACAAGGATGTACTTATTACCACGAGATGATGGGAACGGCCCCATAAAGTCTATTCCCCAAACGTCAAAGATCTCACATACTTGAATAATATTTTGTGGCATTTCATCTTTTTATGAGGCTTTTCCTTGTCGTTGGCATGCATCACAAGACTTCACAAGAATTTGTGCATCTCGGTAAATAGTAGGCCAAAAGAAGCCGGCATCAAACACCTTCTTAGCCGTGAGATTAGCACCGTGGTGACCACCCATGGGTCCCTCATGGCAAGCTCTAAGGATGTTAGAAGCTTCGGTGCCAAATACACAACGTCGGATGATTTGATCCGCACACCTTCGAAACAAGTAAGGGTCGTTCCAAAAATAGAACTTGACATCACGAAAGAATTTTCGTTTTTCTTGAGTTGTCATACCCTTAACGATGAAGTTACCCGCATGGTAATTTGCAAAATCCGCAAACCATGGGGTAGAAGAATCAAGCTTAGAATTCACTACACCAAGTGTCTCGAGCGGAAATGTTTCGGTGATTTCCTTAGGCTCGTAAACACTTTGGTGAGGGTCTTCCAAACGAGAGAGGTGATCGGCCGCTAGATTCTCGGCTCCTTTTTTGTCAACAATGGTGTGATCAAATTCTTGAAGGAGGAGAATCCAACGAAGTAATCTCGGCTTTGCATCTTGTTTAGCCATGAGATACTTGATAGCCGAATGGTCCGTATACACTATGCATTTCGTCAAGACGAGATAAGGTCGGAATTTCTCAAATGCATACACCACGGCAAGGAACTCCTTTTCCGTTGTAGTGTATTTAAGTTGAGCCTCGGTCATCGTTTTGCTAGCATAGTGGATAGGCAAGAAGTGCTTTTCATGACGTTGCCCCAAAACGGCCCCAATAGCGTAATCACTAGCATCACACATTAGCTCAAAGGGAAGGTTCCAATTTGGAGAAACAAGAATGGGAGCTTCGGTTAGTTTCCTCTTAAGGATCTCAAAGGCTCGTACACAATCTTCGTCGAAGACAAAACGTGCCTCTTTTTCAAGAAGATGTGTAATGGGTCGAGAAATCTTCGAGAAATCCTTGATGAATCGCCGATAAAAGCCCGCGTGGCCTAGGAAACTCCTAACTCCCTTGACGGTTTTGGGATGAGGTAATTTGGCGATGACGTCTACCTTAGCTTGATCTACCTCAATCCCTGCTTTCGAGACCTTGTGCCCTAAGACGGTTCCACTTTTAACCATAAAATGACACTTTTCCCAATTGAGCACAAGGTTAGTTTCCTCACAACGTTTTAACATTCTCTCAAGGTTCGACAAACACGAAGTAAAGGAATCACCAAACACGGAAAAGTCATCCATGAAGACTTCCATCGTCTTCTCGATCATATCATGAAAAATAGCCATCATGCATCGTTGAAAAGTTCCCGGTGCATTGCAAAGTCCGAATGGCATTCTACGATAGGCAAACGTTCCATATGGACACGTAAACGTAGTTTTTTCTTGATCACGAGGATCGATGGGAATTTGGAAGTAACCGGAAAAACCATCTAAAAAGCAATAGAAATCGTTTCCCGCAAGACGCTCCAACATTTGGTCCATGAAGGGCAAGGGAAAATGGTCTTTTCGAGTGGCTTCATTCAACTTACGATAGTCAATGCACACTCTCCATCCGGTCACGAGTCTAGTGGGAATCAACTCGTTGGCATCGTTTGGCACAACGGTCATCCCTCCCTTTTTAGGGACACAATGGATAGGACTCACCCAAGGGCTATCGGAAATAGGGTAAATCATTCCCGCGTCAAGGAGTTTTAGGACCTCCTTTTTGATGACGTCGTGAATTTTGGGGTTCACCCTCCTTTGACTTTGGATTGTTGGCTTGAAATCGTCCTCCATTAATATTTTGTGTGTACAAAATTTGGGATCGATTCCCTTAATGTCGGATAACTTCCACGCAATCGCCCCTTTG
Source organism: Glebionis coronaria (assembly GCA_025667525.1). Lineage (NCBI taxonomy): Eukaryota > Viridiplantae > Streptophyta > Magnoliopsida > Asterales > Asteraceae > Glebionis > Glebionis coronaria. Next base: position 359,344,412 of record CM046877.1, read on the forward strand.
TGGTCCTTAAGAACATCGACAAGTGCGGTTTTTTCATCATCCGAAAGTTCCTTCGCAATAATAACCGGCAACTTGTCGTCCTCCTCCAAATAGACATATTCGAGGTGAAGAGGTAAATCTTTCAACTCGAGAATAGGTGGTTCCTCAAGTGAAGATTTAGGCTCGATACTCATAACCTCCTCGGGTGGAGGAAATGGGAAATCGTTAAGAAAATCCTTGATAATCGAGAAGTCCTCATCGTTGTCGAGGTCTTCGTCACAAGTACGTGGAACATTGCATTCTTCCAACGTAAAACCACCACCTTCAAATGGAGTGAAGGTTGGTGTCGAATTATCAAGAATTGGATCCAACATAGTGGGATTGCCACTAGTTTCTTCATCACCAAAACCTAGAACTTCTTGTGAAAATTCCTCGCAAACCACGTCAATCATATCAACGAGGTTTATGGTTGCAACGGAATAAACATGAGAAATTTGAGAGTTTTAAGTTGCGTTTATAACAAGTTCCTCGTCGTTGAAACGTAAGGTGATCTTTCTAGCATGCACATCGATCAAAGCCATAGACGTATCTAAAAACGAACGACCTAAAATGAGAGGAACTTGAGGATCCGTGGGGATATCAACAACAATGAAGTCTACGGGATAGTAGAACTTCCCCACTTTCACAAAAACGTCTTCCGCCAAACCACATGCGGGAATTGTGGAATGGTCGGCCAACTCGATAGACATTAGTGAAGGAGTAAGATTAGGAAGATTGAGCGACTTGAAGATTGCAAGTGGCATCAAGTTAATGCTAGCACCAAGATCGGCCAAGGCGAAGCATTCTTCCATGTCGTGGATTGCACAAGGGATCAAAAATTTACCGGGATCACCGACTTTTTGAGGTATGCGATTAAGATAAACCGACGAACAACTAGACAATTGGTGCAATTTCTCCTTGTTGTTCAACATACTCTTAAAGCTAGCGGCAAATCGAGGCATCATGACCAAGGCATCGGCGAAACTCACATTAAGGTGCAAATCACGAAACATTTTCATAAAAAGCTCAAATTGGTAATTGTCGCGCTCTTGACGTTTCTCCTTCCTAAGTCTCGATGGATAGGGCAAAGGTGGTGTGGGTTGAGGCATAGTAGGCATAGCCTTTGGAATCTCGGGTTCCAAAATGGGTGATGGGTCAACCGTAGGTGTGGTATGAGCGGTACTTCGTGGGATTGGGACATGCTCCTTTTGGACCACCACCTCGGGTTCTTCCTCAATTGCTTCCCCCGTAGGAGCAATTGGTTGAGGAATCGGCTCCTTAAGTGTCTTACCACTACGTGTGGTAATCACTTTCATCTCACCTTTAGGGTTGGATATGGTGTTACTAGGAAGACCACTTGACGACGGTTTACACATTATTGCCTCAAACATAGACGAGATTTTATCTTCAAAATTAGATTGCCTCAATACGGCTTCGGTTTGCCTTTTCTCGGCCTTAAGCATCTCTTGTTTAATCTCATGTTGCCCTTGTTCCATCTTTTGTTGGTTTTGTTGCAACCTAGTGACATTTCCTTCCATCTTGTTGGTGTGGATTTTAAGTTCATTAGCTAACTCATTTTTCAACTCTTTCTTCAAGTCGTTTTTGAACTCGGATCTTAGGCTAATTATTTCTCTTTGAATGTTGTCAAACCTAGCATCATTACCACTAGCATATTCAACAAACTCACTTGGAAGATCTTTCAATGTGTGCAAACTTTTGTTGTTATTTTGAAAATCATTTTTGTTTGAAACTTGATTATTAGCCCCTTGATTCCCATTGTTTCCCTTGTTGTAATTGTTCTTAAAACCAACTAGATTGTTGCGATAGTTGTTAGCATTTTGATTTGATCCAAAACCCGGTGGAGTCATTTGATTAGAGCGGGAAACTTGACCGTTTTGGTTGTAATTTCCCGTGGCCGCGAAGGCACTCGAAGTGTTACCACCGTTGGTAATGCACTCGGAGAAATCATGACCTCCACCACAATACATGCAAGAAACCTTAACCGCTTTAACCGTAGCGGGAGCACTTGTTTCACCAACTTTAAACTCAATCAAAAGTCCCTTCAACTTATCAAAGATCTTGTTTTCCAAATTCGCCTCAATTTGGCAAGCATCGATGGTATTAGACAAAGAAGGTGAAGCCGAAGACGAAGCCTTACGAACACTAGACGTGCTACGAGGACTATACACCTTAGATCTATTTTCGATTATCACCAAAGCTTCCTCAACCGTTTTACACAAAAAATTACCACCCGCGGCGGCATTCAAATAATCCCTTTCATGATCATTAAGTCCATTGTAAAACGTGTCAATTTGATGCAAATCGGAAAAACCGTGATGAGGACATTCATGTAACATTTCCTTAAACCTATTCCAAGCCGTTGAAAAACTTTCATTAAATTCTTGTGAGAACTTTGAAATCTCGTTTTTCAAGTGCGTAGTCTTAGAGGGCGGAAAAAATTGGTTCACAAACTTAGACACGAGATCCTTCCACGTCAATATAGAATTGGGTGGCTCTTTCTCTAACCAAATTTTTGCGGGACCCGCTAAGGAATACGGAAAAAGCATCATCTTAATCGAGTCGTTAGAGACATCCTTAAACTTGCAAGTAGCGGTAAGACGATTGAATTGGCGGATATGGTTGTGTGGATTGTCCTTCTCATCACCACGGAATTTGTTGTTTTGAATCATGGACAACAAACCCGTTTTCACCTCAAAATTCTCCGCAAGGATAGCGGGAATCACAATAGCCTCTCCATAACCCTCGGTGGGTGCTTGAAGTAACTCCATCATAGTTCGATTCGCCATGGTTGGTGCTTCTCTCACAATGGGTTCGTCAATAGGAGACTCCTCACTAGAATTGTTGGGAGTGGGAGTTTTGTTCTTTCGTTTACGAGCACGTCTTGCTTGATTTCGAGTTAGCATAAACGTCACGTACAACGAGGGGATGAGCAAAGAAGATTCTTTTTGGTGTTTTGTATTTTCTCAATTTTTTTGTGGTTTTTGATTGTATTAACCTTTTGGAACTTGGTGAAATGTATTAAGTAGACAAAAAGTCCACAAATCTCCTCACTAATCAAATCTCTTGATTAACGAAGCCTCAAGGAATGAAAACGAACACGTGGAGTGAACGCCTTCGATGACTTTAGAACGATGGTGGAACACCAAATCGTTCAAGAGGGTTTAATCAATAGAAACCAAGAAAATATATATGATACTTAGTAATACTTTGGGCGGCAAAACCCTCGATTCACGCTCACAATCAAATACTCACAAGCAAGCGGGGAAACGAGGCGGCGCGAAGCACTTAAGAGCCTTTTTCCTTAGGATATATTTTATAATATCCGCCTTATGCCCACCTTATAGTTTGTATTTTCAAGATTAAGCTTCACGAAAGTAATTATCTATTTTTGCCTTTTTCTTTGGTTTGAGATTCGAATACAATGATTGGGTAATGACCTCCCAAGTCAAGGTTGTGATTTCTCACGTATTTGGAGTACTTGTGTATTTATTGTTCTACGTATACAATATAGTAATAATATTCACACAAAAACCGAAAAACGATAATACGTATTAGTAGAGTGCTACTAATACAAATACTAATTATGGTTAGTATAAAAACAACAATGCCAAATCAAAACACAACACGCCTCCCCGGCAGCGGCGCCAAAATTGATGTAGAGGTTTTGTACACCTTTAGGAAAAGGATGACAAAATAGTGGTAAGCGTTAAGTGTCGGTTTAGGAAAACCAAGCACTAATGACCAAGCAAGTTCGTTTCCCAAAGAGGCAAGTGCGTTGTGTTAAGAGTTGATTAATGTTCGTTTATGATTATGAACAAGAAGAAAAGAAATTAGAAAGGAAAGAAGAGACGGTTACGAGGACGGATTAAACTAAGTCTAAAAAGGCGTACACGTAAAATCCTAAAAACCACCAAAATTAAAATTTTAACCTAAAAATTTCTAAAAATCACCAAAAATCCCTAATAATATTCTAAGAGTTCACAAAAAATCAAAACTTGCAAAAACCTTTTAATTAATTAGATAATGACTTTTTAATGCTAATTAAAGCCCTAAAAATCAAAATTAATTATTAAAAAGCCCTAAACAAGGTTTTCAAGTTTGTAAACCTCAAAAATATCCTAATTAAGCTAAAAACTATTTTTCAAAATTTTAAAACCAATTAAAACTATTTTTAAACAATTAAAAACTCCTAAAATCAATTAAATCTTAAATTAATTATAGAAAATAATTAAAAGACCTAAAAAAATATTTGGAAAGTTGCAAAAATCCTAATTAAGTATTTAGAACCTAGGAAAAATATAAAAACCTAGAAAATCAGACTTTTAATTTTTAATAATAAAATAATATTAAAATAATATTAAAAATCCAAAAATTATAAAAAATTCTAAAAACTTGCAAACTAGCTTAATTTAACCTAAATAACTCAGAAATGAAAGTGAAATTACCTAAATACCCCTATTGGGCCTAGAAAATGGGCCAAACCCAAAACAGTCCCTTATTGGGCTAAATTAAGGCCCAATAAGAAAAAGTGCTCAAAATAAGCTCAAAAAGCACAGGTTGACTCAAAATTTGATTTTAAACAACTTTTTCCAAAGGCCCAAAAGCTGAAAATGTGAAATAAGCTAACTTATAATAAGCAGCTTATTCTTAATGGGCTTTTTGGCCCATTAAGCCATAAGCTGATGCCATAAGCTAAAATTTAACACACAACCTTCTTTTCACCTAACAAAGACTTTTGCAAAAAGAAATTTCTAATAAGACCACTAAATAAGCCAGAAACAAGTCAACAACTTATTCACAAAACGACAAAATAGTCGTATTTATGATCTAGACCACCTCAGAAGCTGATTCAAGTTGCAAAAGCTCACAAATAGCTTAACTAAGAATAATCAATCAAGAAAACCACAAAAAGCCAAGTAGAATAAGCTGTGAGAACAGATAAGCTGGCTGAAAAAGCCAAATAAGCTAATTTCCTAGCAAAAGCTTAACCAAAAGACTTGTAAACTTCCAGACTTGATATTAAGCTGAGAAAAATGAGTTCTATTACAAAAACTAAGTTGTTGCACGTACCAATAAGCAAAACAGATTTACTAAGCTTGAACCAAGTTTGACCAAAAGTCAAACGCTGATAACTTAAAATCAAACGCTGACAGGTTAAAATCAAACGCTGACAGGAGTAAAGTAGGCGCTGACAGACTTAATGAAGTGTAAGGACATGTTTTTCACCCTGCTGATCAAGGTTTGAGTGCAAACCTTGTGAATCAAGGCTTACCAGTTGGGTAAACTTGATGTGTTTTGGGCACAAATAAGCCAATAAGCCAGTGGGCTTATAAGCTATGATCAAAGCAATCCAAATAGCAAAAACCAATCACAAGCAGCACATGAACAAGATCCAAGCAGCAATACAACAATCCTAATGCTAGAAATCACAATGCAACACCAAATGAGGTGGTCACTTTGCTGATGCAAATGACCACTTCAGCAGACTTTGATAAGCTATAAAAATCACAATCAGCCAGCCAAATTCAACCAAATGCACACACAAGCTATAATAAACTCCAATAAGCAAGTCTAAACAGGTTTCATGCACTGGTTCAAAGAATTAAGCAAGATTCAAGCAATGAAAGTTACTGATGAACACTACACATGCAGGTTTCTACTTTTGCTGATGTATTTGACACACAAGCCAATTTCAACACCTCAAATCTTTCAAACAGGTTATGTTAACTTTGTTTAAACCACTTTTATCCCTAAGCATGCATACACACTTAGTGTTCCCAAAATCCTAGGTCAAAACAGGCAGAAACAAGGTCTATATAGCAGATTGATCAATTCAAGTGTTCAAACCCAAAAACTTGCAGCAAAACACTCTCAAACAAAGGTATAGCAGATACAAAGCATAAACAACACTTTCCCTTAACACAAAATCAGATTACAAGCATTAACTAGTAGACCCAAACACCCCTTTAACTTTTTCAAATCAAAATTTTCAAAAGCAAAACAAGATTTCAGGCCAACCAAGCATCAATTAACACTAAAACAAGTCTAATAAACAGATTCAAGCAAGAACAAGCCACAAAATTCACAAGAACAACAGTTTCATACAAATATCACCAAAAATCACAATTTATGCAGATTTGGAGATTAAGTAAGCAAACCTCATGGATGTACATCCACACCCACGAATTTTGAGCTTATGTGCTAGCAAGAACAAGCACAAGCTTCCATAAAAGCCTGCTAAGATTCAACAAGGGTTAAGCACAATAACATGAAAAATCAGAAACTTGGAAAAATCTTGATTGATGCAAACTTGTTACCCCACACTTGATTATCCCCAAGTTATAAGCCTCACCATACCCTAACCAACTCAGTTAGGATGCTATGATCAGCCCTATAGCCCAAGAATTCCAAGATTGGAACAAGACTTAGCAAAATATCAAGAAAATGAGGAAAATATGCAAACTTGTGCACACTCCTCTTTTGAAAACAGGTTTTAAACTTCAAAAGTAGTAAACTAAGAACAATAATAAGCAGAATAAAGATGGCACTTGGTCTTTCTTCAAAGCACTTAACTCAAATTCATTAAACTGAAAAAGGATTTACAAGTGTTTGAACAAAGGAAAAACCAAAAGCAACTGAAAAATGAAGGCCTAAGTGGCTTTATATAGCCTTACAATGAGCTAAGTTACTGCTAAAAACTATAAAACCTAATGGTTGAAGTTCCAAAATTTCCCCCTTGAATTTGAACTCATATGCTTCATGTGACATATTCTTGGACGTATGTGAAGAAGATAGCTGTTGAAATTTGATCCAAGGGCTCCAACAAAGCTTAAAAAGTAAGCTTGTATCTGGATGGTTGATTCTCTGGCAAGGTTTTGGCAGTTTCCCAAAAGTGTGTAGCAGGGCACCTTTCATGTGCACCCTTGGTTGATGAGGTGGCACATATTAAGGTTGGGATTAGTTAACAATATCCTTAATCATAATTCTGGAAACAATTAAGGCCTAATTTTGAGTAAATAACAAAAGCCCAAATTTTGTTAAGAACATGAAGAACAAGCCATTTGATCTGTTTAAGGATTTAAATAAGGTGTTACGCGCCATAATCTTTATTTAAATAAAGATTAGTTAAATCCGGTTGTGAGTGGGAAGTGACATGGCAAATTGGTGGAGTGTGATTGGTGGATAATGTGAGTGGGGCACGTGGCAGCTGGTGAGTGGTCTAGGTTAGAATCATGTCTGGCCAGCTTTGGTCCCTTGTTTTCCTTCTTCTTGTCTTTTCACTTTTAATTCCATCAGCGCCCATTTCCTTCTTTGTCAACTTTTGCATCTTTACATTTTTGGCCCAAAAACTTTTACAAAGTGAAATCAGGGGTATTTCTTGCCATAATTGAATTCTTCAAGGACTGGTTTGGTATTTTCTTCAATGATAATGGTCTAGACTTGTATAATTGTCATTTTGGAGGACTGAATTTGCCAAGTCTTGATAAATGAGGGACCATTTTTGCCAAATGTTGAAAGTTGAGGGTCCTTTTTGTAATTTTGGATTTTTCAAAGGGCCAAACTTGTTATTTCTTGTACTTTGAAGGACTTCATGATGTATTTGACTTTGTGGATGATATTGGTTGACAATTTAACTTTGTTGAGGGGCTAAACTTGCCAATTCTTCAAAGTTAAGGGCCCTTTTTGTAATTTTGACAAACTTTAGGGACCAAACTTGTAATTATGAGGATACAAGGGTATAAAGTGTCAATTCTTCATAATTGGAGGACCCTTCTTCAAAATTCTTCAAATCTTAGGGTTGAACTTGGGAAAGTCTTCACTAGGGCTTGGTTCATTGTGCGGCTTCGTTTCCCGTGTTCGTTTTTGCATGATTCTTGTGATCTTTTGTCATTATCTCAATATCCGTACCTAAAATACACAAGCAACAAACACAAGCATATATTTGGGTATTTTGATGATATTTAACGCATTTTAAGCCCTATTTGGAAGATGAGACTATGTATAAAAGCAGTCTCATCAGAAACCGCAAGCACACTGGCAGCGGTAACACGACTCGTAAGGAAATTCATTGCTATGGTTGTGGAGAGATCGGACACATCAGCCCTGATTGCCTAAAGCGAGCAGTTAGGAACGAGAGCAGAGGAGGAGCACCATCTAGAGTCTATGTGATAGGGGACGCCAAGACCAACCCAGACTCCAATGTGGTTACCGGTACGTTCCTTCTAAACAATCGCTATGTAAATATATTGTTTGATACGGGAGTAGATAGGAGTTTTATATCCACATAATTTAGTAGCTTACTAGACATCACACCTACACCATTAGACGACTATTACAGGGTCGAATTAGCATACGGTAAGATCATTGAAACTAACACTATTTTAAGAGGCTGTACCTTAAACCTTCTAAATCATCTATTCGATATTCAGTTAGTACCTGTAATTTTGGGTAGTTTCGACGTCATCATTGGTATGGACTGGTTAGCTAAATATCACGCGACCATTGTGTGCGACCAAAAGCTAGTCCGTATACCATGGGGAAAATAAAATCTAATCGTTCGAGGAGAAGGAAACTCAGATAGAACTGACAACAGGATGAGTGTTATCTCATGCACTAAAGTCCAGAAGTACATACTAAAAGGATGCCCTATCTTTTTAGAACATATTTCAAAAACCGACAAAGAAGAGGAACCAGATAAGAAACAAATCAAGGACGTGCCAATTGTCCGTGATTATCCCGAAGTTTTCCCAGACGACTTACATGGTTTACCTCCGACTCGTCAAGTGGAATTCCAAATCGACTTGATACCAAGAGTTGCACCTATGGCTAAAGCACCATACCGATTAGCACCAATCGATATGAAAGAACTCGCAGAACAACTTCAAGAACTATCATACAAAGGTTTTATCAGACCCAGTTCCTCACCTTGGGGAGCTCCAGTACTTTTGTCAAAAATAAAGACGGATCTTTCCGAATGTGTATCGATTACAGAGAACTAAATAAGCTAACTGTGAAAAATCGTTACCCACTACCACGAATCGATGATTTATTTGATCAGATAAAAGGATCAAGTGTATACTCCAAGATCGACCTACGATCAGGATATCACCAGTTGAGGGTCAGAGAAGAAGACATACCGAAAACAGCTTTCAGAACTCGTTACGGTTATTATGAATTTCAAGTCATGCCATTTGGCCTGACCAACGCTCCAGCCATATTCATGGACATCATGAATCGAGTGTGCATACCCTATCTAGATAAGTTCGTGATTGTGTTTATCGACGACATACTCATCTATTCCAAGAATTAGCAAGAGCACGGAGAACATCTTGCTCAAGTGCTAAAATTACTTAAGGAAGAGAAGTTGTACGCAAAATTCTCGAAGTGCGACTTTTGGATTGCTGAAGTTCACTTCCTCGATCATGTGATCAATGACAAGGGAATTCAAGTAGATCCTACAAAATTCGAATCCGTGAAGGATTGGGCATCACCCACTTCACCAAAAGAGATTCGCCAATTTTTAGGCCTTGCCGGTTACTACCGGAGATTCATAGAGGGAATTTCTAAGATAGCTAAATCTATGACAAAGCTTACTTAGAAAGGCGTAAAATTCGATTGGGGAGAAAAAAAAGAGGCCGCATTCCAAACCATTAAGCATAAATTATGTAATACACCCATTTTAGCTTTACCATAAGGCAACGAAGACTTCGTTGTCTACTGTGACGCATCATACAAAGGCTTAGGAGTTGTCTTGATGCAGAGACAGAAAGTGAATGCCTATTGATGAGACTGCTTTTATACATAGTCTCATCGTCTAAAACGAGCTTTAAATGCATTAAATATCATGAAAATGGCCAAATATATGCTTGTTTTTGTTACTTGTGAATTTTAGGTATGGATATTGAGAAAATGACAAAAGATCACAAGAATCATACAAAAACGAACACGGGAAACGAAGCCGCACATTGAACCAAGCCCTAATGAAGATTTTCCAAGAAAAACCCTTGAAGATTTGAAGATTATGCAAGAAGGGTCCTCCAATATTGAATAATTGACACTTTAAACCCTTGTATCTTCATAATTACAAGATTGGTCCCTAGAGTTTTTCAAAATTACAAAAAGGGCCCTCCAATTTGACGAATTGGCAAATTTAGTCCCTCAACAAAACTAAATTGTCAATATTTGTCATCCTCAAAGTCAAACATAGCATGAAGGTCTTCAAGTTACAAGACATTACAAGTTTGGTCCTTTAAAAATGTAAAATTACCAAAAGGACCCTTGACTTTGAAGACTTGGCAAAAATGGTCCCTCAAAAATGAAGACTTGTCAAATTCAGTCCTCCAAAACATCAATCATACAATTACAGACCATTATCATTGAAGAAAATGCCAAAACAACCCTTCAAGTATTAACAAATGGCAAGAAATACCCTTGAAAATACTTTGAAAAATTATTTGTGGCCAAAGTGGGAAAAATGAAAGTTGGATTGCAAAGGAAATCAGGTTTTGGGGTATTAAGTTGCAAATGAAAGGAGTTATAAAGACAAGGGGTTTAATCTGGCCGACAATATAAATTACCTAGACCAACCAGCCCCCTCCACGTGTCCCACTCACCCCATCCCACCAATCACCACTCTCCACCCTGCCATGTCACACTCCACTTAAACACGTTTTAACAAACTTAATTTATTAAGTATAAAAAACGCGGTTAACATAATTTTAAACCCAAAACTATATTAAACCACCAACTATTCACTCAAGAACAAATTTGGGGATTTGTTAAGTACTTTGAATTAAGCCATAATCATCTCCAGTTTATTGATTAATGGTCTTCTAAACACAACCCAACCTTCAAACTGGCCACCTCACCACTCACATGTCCACATGGGACCTCCCCTACTACACCTTTGAACAAGAAGCCAAAACCTTGACAGTAATCCAACCATCCACATTCCAGCTTACGTTTTAAGCTTGTTATAAACCATTGGATGAAATTCCACCATGCCAGCAACAACAGAACGCCAAGATAAAGTCAGATGATTCCAAGATATTTAAAACCCTCAAGGGCATTTCAGGAACTTCATTAGCTAGGGTTTTACGTTTTTTATGCATTCACTAGTTCATTTGTAGCCTATATAAGGCATAGGATGTGCAACATTTGCACTTGCTCTTGAATTTTTCCTAGTTCATAATTCTGTAAATCTCATTTTCAAGTTAATGAAATGTGTTTGAAATTTGTGAAGAAAAGTCAAGTGTCATTCTTGTTATCTGTTTGTTAATGTTACATGTTTACTAAACCTGAACCTCAAAACGTTTTCATAGGCTTTGTGTAAGAAATTGTTCAAAGTCTTAAATCTTGATATTTTGCTATGTACACCTTGGAATTTTTGGGCTATAAGTTGATCATAGCACCCTGATATTGTGATATCAAGGTGTTGTGAGGCTTATAACTTGGGGATAATCAAGTGTGGGGTACAAGAGTTGCATTAATCAAGGATTTGTCACTTTACTGTTTTTATATTTTTGCTTCTAACTTTGTTGAATCTTAGCAGTATTGTTTGTGGAAGCTTGTGCTTGTTCTTTCTAGCACATAAGCTCAAAATTCGTGGGTGTGGATGTACATCCATGAGGTTTGAACCATTCTACCTTAAATCTACTTAAAATCTTGATTTTTGGTGATTTTGTGTGTTGCTTGTGTTCTTGCTGAATTTATGGTTTAATCTTGCTTAATACTGCATATGACATCTGTTTATGTGTTTGATTGGGCTTGGGTAGTCTTGGAATACAATTATACTTGTTTAAATTTGATTTGAAAAAGATAAGGGGTGTTTGGGATTATCTGTTTAAGATCATAGATTGGTATTGTGTTATTGGAAAGTGTTGTTTGTGCTTTGTATCTGTTATTGACTTGGTTGAGTGCTAAAACCTGCAAGTTTTTAGTCTTATAACCTTAAATCAATTATTGTGCTATATCTCATTTGTTTTGACTAATTTTGAACTAAAATTTTGGAAATACCTAGAATATATGCATGTTTAGGGTTAAAAAGTGTTAAATCATAGTTCATATAACCTGATAACAAGATTTGAGTGTTTGTTCTTGTTCATCAGTAACTATTTGGTGCTTGAATCTTGATCTAAACCTTGAACCAGTGCATGAAACTTGTTGATTTATGCTCATTTGAATTAAATATAGCTTGTGTATGCTTTTGGTGCAATTTGGTTGGCTGAATCTTGCTAAAATAGCTTATTGAACTCTTAACTGCCTATGTTCATGTCTGTGAGATGTCGGGTGATTGATTGAATTAACTGTGCTAATTGGCTGATTGTGATTGTGATTTGATGCGGTAAAATTAGTCGTTTTACTTATCTTTAGGAAAAAGCAAGCAAACGCTAAGTCGTGGTAAGTATTAATCGATACGATTTATGAAAAACGTAAAGACGAATAATCGAGTTCGTTCTCGAGGAGGTATGGTGTTTAGCCAAAAATTATAGACGTTATTTAATCGAGTGATTACGTTTTTAGAAAGAAAGAAAGAAAGAAAAGCGGAGACGAATTACGTTGAAAACGGTCGAAAATGCTCAGACGAACGAACGTAAAAACGCGACCCAACGAAAAATTTAACCTAAAAAATAATTAAAAATCACTAAAATATTCTAAAAATCATAACTAAGAAAAATAAGCAAACCAAAAAATTTGATAACTTTTAAATTATTTATTATTAATTTTTAAATTAAATAAAAAATCCTAAAAATAAAACTAGCTAAGAAAAAGACAAAATTAAAATTATTTGAAAACTTAAGTAAAAATAAACTTTATAAACTTAAAAAGAATAATAAAAATTATTTAGAAAAAAAACAAGTGGGCTAAAAAAACAAATTTACGAATTTGAATGAAAATAGTACGAAAACAAAAAAATAACGCGATATTAAAGCAAAATATCAAACTTTAAACTTTACGAAAACCAATTTATTTTTCCTACGTCCTATATGACAAAAGAAAATTTTGAAAAAACGAATTATATTTTTTTTTTACTTTTAAATATTTTTTATGAATTAAATAAAATTAAAAACTAATTAAATAATTAAAAATTGCAAACTATTTTTTTAAAAATACCAAAAAAATACAGAAAGTATAAAATACTAATCTACGTCTAAGAAAAATGATAAGCCGAAAAGAAAAGCCCAAATAAGCTCAAAACAAGCTTAAAGGGTTGATTGATTAAACTATACGAAAATAAAAAAGGTTTAAAGAAGAAATAAAAGAAATGCTTAACAAAAAGGAGTTATAGAACAGATGGTGCTTGGGAAGGTTGCTATGTCTGTATAGCTGCTGAGGTCAGGGGTTCAATCCCTGCTGTTGGTAGTTTTCTGTTTTTTTCTTTTATTATAATACACGAAATAGAACAAAGAATAAAAAGAAATTAAAAAGAAGTATAAACAAAAAGGAAGCAAGAGCAGTTGGTTGGAAGCCTGTTTGTTGCGTCTGTTGGTGTGTACAGGTCAAGGGTTCGAAACCCACTTGCTGCACATTTTTGGCAGTTTATTTCTTTTTTCAAAAGACTCCTTCAGCAGACTCTAACAAAGAAATTCAAGGACAAGAAATCACCCACTAACGAGCAACTTGTCACTAGCAGCAAACAATTATCTACCACAACAAACTCCTAAATGCTACAGTAACTTCTAAACGCAGAAGCAACCAATTATTTACCACAACAACAAAAACTTACGTATCATCAGTTCTAACTACAATCATACTTACTGAAAATCTAAACAATAAAACTCAAACAATAAAAAGAAACCTGGAATTCAGTAGCAACTAATGGTTAACACGCAGCAGCGAGTGAACTCAAGACACAGAACAAAAACGCAGCAAAAGCAACAGGTGAACGCATAAATGCACGAATAGCGGTAACAGCTAGCCAGACACTATAAATAATCCGCAGGCTGGCGTGACACGGCTACCCACGCGAACGTAAAGCATCAACAAACAAGATTCATCAAGAATAACTTTAAAATGTCACAATAATACTAAGATTATCAGCACCATATCAAACTAAGAACTTTGGCAGATAATTAAAAAAACGCAGATAATAAGAAAAACGCAGCAGCAGACTGATTTCTATATCATGAACAATCGATAATAACGACAACATCAAGAGACAAATTAACACAATACCACAATCATAGCACAAAACAAGCAGAAACAAAATTTCTACGAATTAAGAGCAATGAACAGACTATGGGGCTAAGACAAGGTAATATCAACCTAAATGTATTCTAACCTCGAACCAGATAATCAAAACACCAAGAAGATCTTCGTAAAGAAACAAGAAATAACTGGTTGTAAACAATAAAATCAACAAACAAAGACAGGAATATCAAAAGTAGAAAAGAACTAGTAAAAATACACAAAAAGCTCAAACAAATAAGCCAAGATAAGCAGTTCAATAAGCATAGGCAGATTTTAAGCTTCTCAATAGGAAAGAAACTTACAAGGGAGTCCAGAACTTGCACACTCCTATCACTCAACCTCACAGGCCCTCTCAACCTATTTCAAATCAAAACCACACCAATAAGCTTAATGAGCTTACTATCCCGCTTATCTCCCCTCCAAACCAAAAGAGCAATTCTGAAATATCTTCAAACTAAAAGAGATAACCAATGATCTTGATTCTAGGTCATGTTTTACACCTCGAACCACTAGCATCCACATAAGCTTCTTTCACAGCTTAAAACTTCCAAAACCAAATAAGAAAACCACCCTGATATAAACTTATCTGTCTGATAAGCTTAACAAGGCTGATGCTACAGCAACTGCTCAAACAAAAAGTGTGTTTGAGTGATAAACGAACTTTGGAAAATTGAATGTTGCAAGAAAATGTAAATTGGACAAAATATTTAAAGTGTGCAGGTATTTAAATTGCGAGAAAAAAAACTGGAACTCAATCTTCTATTAGAATTTGTATATTACAAAAATCGTAGAAAAATTGGAACAAGTTAAAATGTGAAATCCTAACGCCTTATATATTGGCTACAAGAGGCTTCTAGAATCAAAATATTGCTAAACCTAAACTGTTGTGATATTCCAATCATTCCCTTGGTCAAGATTCGATTTTGAAGTCAATTTGCTCACATGTGATTTCTGTGAAGATGCCAGCTTGTTGTTATTGATCTCAGCCGTTAGAGTACCCCTTTGGGGCACGAAATCGCCTTGGTTCATTGATATTCTGCCAGGGGTTTGGAGGTTTGCTATTATGCCATGTGAATGGGTCAGGAGATGTACGGGATGGTCATGTGGGTGACGTGGGGTGGGTTTTGTGAGCAGAAAAAGGTTGAGGGGATAGTAAATCATGGTTCTGGAGTTGTAATACAACTAATTCATACTAATTAGCAAATTAGGGTATTAGGTTTTATAGGGTAGATTTGGGGATTTTGATCTCATGGGTTTGGGGAAAACATGTTTACCGCCCATGTAATTTCTATTAAACTCGTTTTCTTTTTTTTTTTAATGTTTAACCAGGATTTGGGTTTGTTTTGAATGAGTTTGACCCCCAAAGATATCATATTCTAACATTCTATCCCCCTTGACCAATTTGACCAGTAGTATTAATAAAGGTTGTGAACATGGCAGTTTTGGCCCCTATTCTTACAATAGATGTGCATAATATGTTTGCCAGCTTGAATACTCTATTTTCCTTGTACATAACTTTGCACCTCTTGTCAATTTTGGCCCAAACAATTTGCAAACTTTGAAACAAGGACTATATATGCATAATTTGCATTCTTCAAGGACTTTTCTTGGAATCGCATGAAATAATCGGGACCCAAATGTAATATTTGATGTTTACAAGGGTATAATATGACAAGTCTTCAATTCTTGAGGGACCAGTCTTGTCAAATCTTCAAACTTCAAGGGTATTTTTGGAAATCCATACTCGGGTCCGGTTCATTGTGCGGCTTCTTTTCTCGTGTTCTTTTTTTATTAATTCTTGTGATATTTTGTCATTCTCTCGATATCCGTACCTAAAATACACATTGAACAAACACAAGCATATATATGGCACTTTTAATGATATTTTCATCGTTTTAAGCCTGTTTTGGACGATGAGACTATGTATAATCGCGGTCTCATCACTCCCCCATACTAAACCATTGTCGTGCCCTCACGCAATGCTAGAATAAAGTATCGTAGCACTTCCAAAATTCATTTTATGATGACATTTATTGAAGACATGCAATTAAATAAACTACTACACGTGTTTTAGACATAATGTATTGTTTTCATCACGATTAAGTGACGTTAGGGTCAAAGAATAAGAACACGTGAATGCCTCATAGAGATAAGTTCATCATCCTCGATTTTCACCCAATTCCATGCTAAGCGTGTAACGACATCATTGTTATTATAAGTTAGCAACACAATCATATCTCATGAGTGTTAATTACGAACCTAGACTCCCTTATTCCTAATTGGTATCTCTTATATTTTATTTTTGTCTTAATGATCACGAGGATATATCATTGACTTATGCGTGAATAGAGATTAAGTCTAAAAATAGAGTTTTAACGGTGTAACCAAAATCATTAAATTAATAATTCATCCTAATAGACAACGATGTCAAAAAATTAAGTCAACAAGAAGGATCGATAAACACGATTTTATAACGGTTTTGAACATGATACTTATTACCAAGACTTTTATACGCCCCCTAACGGAAGGGCCTTATTATCTTTGGTTTACCTCCATCTTTTATTCAACTTTGCCATGAAGCTTTTATTATGACTTCGGTCTTGCCTTGCCTTTTATTATCCGCCTCATCGGTGGTTTTATTAGCTAAAGACGTATAGCCTCACGCTAAAGCGAATTTTGGATCTTTAAAGCTTCGAAGATTAAGGCTTGATTCACTTTCAATTTTTGCATAGATTTTTCGGCCTTGTGGGGCTTCAAATTGTTTGCTAGATTTAGGTGAGCACTTGAAATCTTATTATTGGGTGAAGCTTTCGATTATTCGGGTTGCCAATACTTCAAAACCGTGAGGCTGGCGATACCTTAATGTCTTCCCAATTTAATTACACGGAAGCTACTAGAAAAGACTAGAAACCCAACAATCCTAACTAAACCGCTAAGTCAATATTTATTAAGCAAAAAATATTTACATGCGAAGGGAGAATAAGCAAACAACGAGAACACATGAGTTTTTGAAAGAATACGAGTACTCTATGTTTAGCATAGTAACTTATAATTAACCCTATCATTTCTCGTCCTCATTTAAGAGACTTAGCCTAATGTGTAGTTAAGGAATCAAAGCTAAGTGCTCAACACGCACGGTCGAGTCAAAAATTACTCTTATTCTCGCCATCGGAAAACCTACATTCGTGTCTTCAAACACTTATGAAACATGAGAAAATTTTAAAATTTGGCCATTTTTAGCCTTATTTTGCAACAAAACGATAACAAAAAGATAAACTTTGGAAAGCGTGAAGGTTTGGCAAGGCAAGTATCTATTCACCTCCCATACTAAAGTTAATCATTGTCCTCAATGTTTCGAGTCTAGGGGTGCAAACACCCCCATACTAGAGACGTAGTCGAATGCCTAATCTAGTATGGAAAGGGTGTAACCAATAAATTAATAGCCGTTTATGAAGTGTGCTAAAAACCTAAGGTTAGAACATCAAAGGATATATCATTTGGATATTGAGAAAGTCTTCAAAGCAAACGATCGAGTGCTCCCATAAACGAACACGAGAGGCTCCAATCGTGAAGATCGTGATCTAAAAACCACAATTCACAAACAACCATGGAACAAAGGTTGGAAGGGCACAATTCCCCTCACATTAAACTAATTAGAAAGCAATAATATGTACATGGATAAGCATGGGTCTCCCCCACGAGGCACCTTGTTTTTAATAACCGAGTCAAAAGCTCGACTCGAATCCCCATAAATGTGATCATTTATGGATAATCATGGTTCGGTCATTTTTGGTGGGACTTACATGTAATCAAGGCCCAAAAGCAACCGTAAATAAAGGCAAAGCCTTTATACCGGGATCAAAGATCGTATCCTCACATTTTGTTGAAAATAAAACACGCAAAGCCGGAGGATACCTCTTGTAAGGAAGAAAACTCCTTACGACGTAGGTAAACTCATCATATCCGAGGGGATGGGTAGGGATACTTTGAAACGAAGGTAAAACTGAAAGAGAATTGCTCAAAATAGGAGTTTCAAAATTTCCCCCCGGATCGAAGGCAAAAGCCTCATTAAAATCCTCACTCTCATCGAGAGGCGGTCCATCGGTGAACCCCTCGAGAATAGAAACGTCATGAGTAGAAAGAGTAGTCTCAATCGTATGAGACGTCGGGAGGATGACTAGCAAATCCGGATCATCGAGTTTAGAATCCTTAGAATCCCCACTCTCGATGTCCTCGAACGTCTCATCAAAGAGAGGATTTACGTCACCAAAAATGAACGCGTCATCAAATTTTGAATAAAGGGTTCGAAAAGATTTTAAAATCGGTATTTTGAACGTCCTCGTCGATTAGTGACTCGTCATCACTAGCGGAAAAATCATCGTCATTGAAAAGCGGGTTCGAAAAAGTCGTTGATTCTCTCCCCGAAGTGTCAATGGGAGAGACATCATCACAAGAAATCGATTCACACTCACTATCGTGATTTGCCTCGTTAGAATCTTCGTGGAAATATTTATCGAGAGCAAAATCACTTACCTCATCTTCGAAGAAAACCGTAGGATCACTTTGGATTGGAATAGGGATCTCGACACTAGGATTAGTGCTAAAATTCGTCTCCCCCATACTTAGAGAGGCATCGGTTTCCGAAGTGGGTATAGGAGTAGTTTTTCCATGATAAGGGTCGAGATTGAAAACATCGCTATCATCATCGTCGTATTGGTAATCATATGGAATCTCAAGAGACGTAGAGGCATAAGTATCAATATTTGACGCTTGCACTCGTTGCTTTTCCAATTCAATCTCTCCCCTTATACTTCTAAAAATGTCCATCACACCTTGCAAGAATTCTTCTTCATGGTCTTGTAAGAAAGCGCCAAAGGAATTTTGTCTCTCATTACTTGACTCATGAGAATTTTGGTGTTCGAGATCGTATGGTGGGGCCTCAAAATTATCAAAACCGGAATTATAGTATGAATTGGGTTCATTATAATGCATTGGTTGGCAAGAATAAGTATCGTGAGGCCCCCCACAATTGTCGCAACAAGAATTTTGAGAAAAATCTGGTTCATTGTGTGGATAAAAATTCCCATTGTTACAATTGTAATTCATATCTTGTGGAGGTGATTCGTCAAATCCGTTGAATTGGTTGTCGAAAGACGTATTTTGATTCATCGTTTGACAATCATATCCATAATGAGGTTCGTTTCCACTATTCTCACATGAATATGACGGTGTGTGTATTGCGAAGATTGGTCATAGAAATTAGGATTCGGTTTGTGGTCATTATAGTTATTCGTACAACTAAATATGAAATCGTGCTCCAAACCGCAAAAATCGCATGAATAAGACGAGTGCGGCTGTGGAGTATGGTCATATGATTGGAATTCGTAACCATAGGCGTTTTGATTCGTTTCATCGTCTTGATTATTATCACAATAATAAGACGAATCATTCGACGAATAAAACAAAGACGATTGGTGACCTTGGTCGTATGATTGAAATCCGTCACCATTGTTGTTTTGAGGAGAGTTGTAGATATAACCCTCCCTTCCTCCTAAGATCTCGCAATTATAACAATTCCCACCATCAGGCGGTCCTCCACAATATGGACACGAATAGTAACCATCATCATTCGACATGATGCAAAGAGAAAGACGATTCGAGAATTAAACGTTATAGAGGGTGAAAGAAGAGAATTACGAAAATAGAGGAAAAAATCCAAGAATCTTTTTGTGTTTTTGATTTTTTAATTTTTTTGGAATTTTGGTGTATTACGTAGAAATTAATCTACAAAAACTATCCACTAATCAAAGGTATCGATTAATGAATCCAAGAGGAGTGAAGGCAATTACGTGAAGTAAAAACCCTCGTCGACTTTGAAACGTTGGCGGAACGCCAAAACGTTTCGAGGTTCAATAATTAAAACTCACAAAAATAGATTAATAATACTTGATGTGGCAAACCCCTAATTAATCGTCACTTTCAAAATACGCACAAGAGAGCGGAGAAAACGAGGCGGCGCGAAGCACTTAAGAGCCTTTTTTCCTTAGGTCGTGAAATACAACCGCCTTATACCCACCTTATAGTTTGTATTTATCGAGATTAAATCAATTAAGAGTATTTATCTATTTTGCCTTTGATTTCGTTTGAATTCGATACAACAATAGTGACCGGAACGCTCAACTATTGAGGTGCGATTTCTCGCGTATTTGGACAACTATTGTGTGTTAACTCTTCTACGTAAATACAATATATTATGCACAATAAAAACGAGAAAACGATTTTGTGTTAATAGAGTTCTATTTAACACTATTTATTTTGTATGGCTAATAGTATAGAAAAATAAAAAGAAGTATTTACGATAAAACGTAAACACTCAAACAAACACGATAAATAAATATGGCTAAAAACACCTCCCCGGCAGCGGCGCCATTTTTGATGCGGTAAAATTAGTCGTTTTACTTACCTTTAGGAAAAAGCAAGCAAACGCTAAGTCGTGGCAAGTATTAATCGATACGATTTATGAAAAACGTAAAGACGAATAATCGAGTTCGTTCTCGAGGAGGTATGGTGTTTAGCCAAAAATTATAGACGTTATTTAATCGAGTGATTACGTTTTTGGAAAGAAAGAAAGAAAGAAAAGCGGAGACGAATTACGTTGAAAACGGTCGAAAATGCTCAGACGAACGAACGTAAAAACGCGACCCAACGAAAAATTTAACCTAAAAAATAATTAAAAATCACTAAAATATTCTAAAAATCCTAACTAAGAAAAATAAGCAAACCAAAAAATTTGATAACTTTTAAATTATTTATTATTAATTTTTAAATTAAATAAAAAATCCTAAAAATAAAACTAGCTAAGAAAAAGACAAAATTAAAATTATTTGAAAACTTAAGTAAAAATAAACTTTATAAACTTAAAAAGAATAATAAAAATTATTTAGAAAAAAAACAAGTGGGCTAAAAAACAAATTTACGAATTTGAACGAAAATAGTACGAAAACAAAAAAATAACGCGATATTAAAGCAAAATATCAAATTTTAAACTTTACGAAAACCAATTTATTTTTCCTACGTCCTATATGACAAAAGAAAATTTTGAAAAAACGAATTATATTTTTTTTACTTTTAAATATTTTTTATGAATTAAATAAAATTAAAAACTAATTAAATAATTAAAAATAGCAAACTGTTTTTTTAAAAATACCAAAAAATATACAGAAAGTATAAAATACTAATCTACGTCTAAGAAAAATGATAAGCCGAATAGAAAAGCCCAAATAAGCTCAAAACAAGCTTAAAGGGCTGATTGCTTAAACTATACGAAAATAAAAAAGGTTTAAAGAAGAAATAAAAGAAATGCTTAACAAAAAGGAGTTATAGAACAGATGGTGCTTGGGAAGGTTGCTATGTCTGTATAGCTGCTAAGGTCAGGGGTTCAATCCCTGCTGTTGGCAGTTTTCTATTTTTTTCTTTTATTATAATACACAAAATAGAACAAAGAATAAAAAGAAATTAAAAAGAAGTATAAACAAAAAGGAAGCAAGAGCAGTTGGTTGGAAGCCTGTTTGTTGCGTCTGTTGGTGTGTACAGGTCAAGGGTTCGAAACCCACTAGCTGCACATTTTTGGCAGTTTATTTCTTTTTTCAAAAGACTCCTTCAGCAGACTCTAACAAAGAAATTCAAGGACAAGAAATCACCCACTAACGAGCAACTTGTCACTAGCAGCAAACAATTATCTACCACAACAAACTCCTAAATACTACAGTAACTTCTAAACGCAGAAGCAACCAATTATTTACCACAACAACAAAAACTTACGTAGCATCAGTTCTAACTACAATCATACTTACTGAAAATCTAAACAATAAAACTCAAACAATAAAAAGAAACCTGGAATTCAGTAGCAACTAATGGTTAACACGCAGCAGCGAGTGAACTCAAGACACAGAACAAAAACGCAGCAAAAGCAACAGGTGAACGCATAAATGCACGAATAGCGGTAACAGCTAGCCAGACACTATAAATAATCCGCAGGCTGGCGTGACACGGCTACCCACGCGAACGTAAAGCATCAACAAACAAGATTCATCAAGAATTACTTTAAAACGTCACAATAATACTAAGATTATAAGCACCATATCAAACTAAGAACTTTGGCAGATAATTAAAAAAACGCAGATAATAAAAAAAACGCAGCAGCAGACTGATTTCTATATCATGAACATTCGATAATAACGACAACATCAAGAGACAAATTAACACAATACCACAATCATAGCACAAAACAAGCAGAAACAAAATTTCTACGAATTAAGATCAATGAACAGACTATGGGGCTAAGACAAGGTAATATCAACCTAAATGTATTCTAACCTCGAACCAGATAATCAAAACACCAAGAAGATCTTCATAAAGAAACAAGAAATAACTGGTTGTAAACAATAAAATCAACAAACAAAGACAGGAATATGAAAAGTAGCAAAGAACTAGTAAAAATACACAAAAAGCTCAAACAAATAAGCCAAGATAAGCAGTTCAATAAGCATAGGCAGATTTTAAGCTTCTCAATGGGAAAGAAACTTACAAGGGAGTCCAGATCTTGCACACTCCTATCACTCAACCTCACAGGCCCTCTCAACCTATTTCAAATCAAAACCACACCAATAAGTTTAATGAGCTTACTATCCCGCTTATCTCCCCTCCAAACCAAAAGAGCAATTCTGAAATATCTTCAAACTAAAAGAGATAACCAATGATCTTGATTCTAGGTCATGTTTTACACCTTGAACCACTAGCATCCTCATAAGCTTCTTTCACAGCGTAACGCTTCCAAAACCAAATAAGAAAACCACCCTGATATATAAACTTATCTGTCTGATAAGCTTAACAAGGCTGATGCTACAACAACTGCTCAAACAAAAAGTGTGTTTGAGTGATAAACGAACTTTGGAAAATTGAATGTTGCAAGAAAATGTAAATTGGACAAAATATTTAAAGTGTGCAGGTATTTAAATTGCGAGAAAAAAAACTGGAACTCAATCTTCTATTAGAATTTGTATATTACAAAAATCGTAGAAAATTGGAACAAGCTAAAATGTGAAATCCTAACGCCTTATATATTGGCTACAAGAGGCTTCTAGAATCAAAATAATGCTAAACCTAAACTGTTGTGATATTCCAATCATACCCTTGGTCAAGATTCGATTTTGAAGTCAATTTGCTCACATGTGATTTCTGTGAAGATGCCAACTTGTTGTTGTTGATCTCAACCGTTAGAGGACCCCTTTGGGGCACGAAATCACCTTGGTTCATTGATATTCTGCCAGGGGTTTGGAGTTTTGCTATTATGCCATGTGAGTGGGTCAGGAGATGTACGGGATGGTCATGTGGGTGACGTGGGGTGGGTTTTGTGAGCAGAGAAAGGTTGAGGGGATAGTAAATCATGGTTCTGGAGTTGTAATACAACTAATTCATACTAATTAGCAAATTAGGGTATTAGGGTTTATAGGGTAGATTTGGGGATTTTGATCTCATGGGTTTGGGGAAAACATGTTTACCGCCCATGTAATTTCTATTAAACTTGTTTTCTTTTTTTTAAAAGGTTTAACTAGGATTTGGGTTTGGTTTGAATGAGTTTGACCCCCAAAGATATCATATTCTAACATTCTATCCCCCTTGACCAATTTGACCAGTAGTATTAATAAAGGTTGTGAACATGGCAGTTTTGGCCCCTATTCTTACAATAGATGTGCATAATATGTTTGCCAGCTTGAATACTCTATTTTCCTTGTACATAACTTTGCACCTCTTGTCAATTTTGGCCCAAACAATTTGCAAACTTTGAAACAAGGACTATATATGCATAATTTGCATTCTTCAAGGACTTTTCTTGGAATTACATGAAATATTAGGGACCCAAATGTAATATTTGATGTTTACAAGGGTATAATATGACAAGTCTTCGATTCTTGAGGGACCAATCTTGACAAATCTTCAAACTTCAAGGGTATTTTTGGAAATCCATACTCGGGTCCGGTTCATTGTGCGGCTTCTTTTCTGGTGTTCGTTTTTTATTGATTCTTGTGATCTTTTGTTATTCTCTCGATATCCGTACCTAAAATACACATTGAACAAACACAAGCATATATATGGCACTTTTAATGATATTTTCATCGTTTTAAGCCCGTTTTGGACGATGAGACTATGTATAATCGCGGTCTCATCATGATTTCTTTGTTGTTTCTGACTCCTTGTGATTCATTGATCACAAGGGTGCCTTGTTTGTAACTTGATTCCAACAAAAAGTCACTAAAGACAAATAGTCAATTAAGTCAAGCAGTGGAAAGTTTTCCCACTGCTCAAACACCAAAACTAGCCCCTGCTAGTGTAATCTGTCATTCAGCTTATTAATAAGCCATATTGTCTTATCCAGACTTGCAACAACTTACTTTTTGTAATAGATCTTCATTATTTGACCCATTTATTTGATTTGGAGCTTATCAGACCTTGGCTTTGACTTTTTGCTAGAAAACTCATAAAGTTGACTTTTAATTAAGTGCTTATCTGCTTATTCCAGCTTATTGAGTATGCTTATTGAAAAACTTTTTGTTGATTAAGCTTAGTTAAGTCATTTAAAAGCTTTTGAAAGTTGAATCAGCTCTTGGGGTGGCCTAGAACTTGAAAACGACTATTTTGTCGTTTTGTGAAGATAGCTTTTAGCTTATTCAGGCTTATTCCTTGTGCTTATTTCGAATTTCTTTTTATAGATCTCTTAAGTAACTCAAAAGAAGCTTGTGTGTCTAATTTGACTTATGGCATCTGCTTATAGCTTAATGGGCCAAAAAGCCCATTAAGAATAAGTTGCTTTGAAATAAGCTAGCTTAAACACATTTTCAGCTTTTGGGCCTTCAGAGTTTCGTTCTTAAAATAAAATTTTGAGTCAGATAGGAGTTTTTGGGCTTAATTGGACAATATTTTGCTTATTGGGCCTATTTGAGCCCATTAAGGGGACTGTTTGGACTTTTGGCCCATTTCTAGGCCCATTAGGGGTATTTTTGAAATCTCAACTTCATTTCTGAGTTTATTAGGTTAAAATAAGCTGTTTACAACTTTTTAGAATTTTTTATAAATTTTGGATTTTTAATATTATTTTATTATTATTTTATTATTAAAATTTAAAATTTGGATTTTTCAAGTTTTTATATTTTTCTTAGGTTAAATACATTAAGTTAGGAATTTTACAATTTTTAGAATATTTTTATTGTCATTAGATTAATTTTTAGAATTATTTTAAGTTTTAATAGTTTTTAATTCTTTTTAAATAGTTTTAATTAATTTTAAAATTTTCAAAAATAATTTTAAATTTAGTTAAGTCATTTTAGAGGTTTACAATTGAAAAAATATCATCTTGGGCTTTTTGTTAATTAAATTGATTTTTTGGGCTTTAATTAGTATTAAAAAATTATTATTTAATTAAATAAAAGGTTTGAGTGATTTTTGATTTTTTATAAACTCTAATTACATTATTTAGGATTTATTGCAATTTTCTAGGAATTTTTAGGGTAAATTTTTAATTTTGTCACTTTTTACGGTTTTACGTGTACGACTTTTCGTCTTAGTGTAATTCCTAATCGTAATCGTCATTCTCTTCTAATCTCATTTCTTTTCTTTTCTTATCAATATAATCACAAAGATAATCATCTCTCTACACAACGCACTTGCCTCCTTGGGAAACGAACTTGAACCACATTGGTCTTTAGTGCTTGGTTTTCCTAAACCGACACTTAATACTTTCCCTATTTTGCTCTCTTTTCCTAAAGAGTGGTAAAACACTACATCAATTTTTGGCGCCGCCGCCGGGGAGGCGTGTTGTGTTTTGATTTGTCAATTGTTGTTTTTATATATAGCCATAATATCTATTTGTATTAGTAGCACTCTACTAATACGTATTATTGGTTTTTCGTTTTTTGTGTGAATATTATTACTATATTGTATACGTAGAACAATAAATTCACAAGTACTCCAAAAGTGTAAAAACATAACCTTCACTTGGGAGGTCATTACCCAATCATTGTATTCGAATCTCAAACAAGAAAGAAAAGGCAAAAATAGATAAATACTTTCGTGAAGCTCGATTTTGAAAAATACAAACTATAAGGTGGGTATAAGGCGGATATTATAAAATACACCCTAAGGAAAAAGGCTCTTAAGTGGTTCGCGCCGCCTCGTTTCCTCGCTTGCTTGTGAGTATTTTGAGATTGAAAGCTAATCGAGGGTTTTGCCGCCCAAAGTATTATTAAGTATCATATATACTTTCTTGGTTTCAATTGATTAAACCCTCTTGAACGTTTTGGTGTTCCACCAACGTTCTAAAGTCATCGAAGGCGTTCACTTCACTTGATCGTTTTCATTCCTTGAGGATTCTTTAATTAAGAGATTTGATTAAGGAGGAGATTAGTAGATTTTTTTCTACTTAATACAATCACAAAAATCCAAAAAAAAGTAAAAACAATCAAAAACCACAAAAAAATTGAAAATGCAAAACACCAAAAAGAATCTTCTTTGCTCATCCCCGCGTTGTACGTGACCTTTATGCAAACTCGCAACCAAGCAAGACGTGCACGTAAACGTAGAAACTGAAAGGAGTCAACACCTACTCCTAATCTTTCTAGTGAGGAATCTCCTATTGACGAACCTATCGGAAGAGAAGAACCAACCATGGCGAATCGAACTATGATGGAGTTACTTCAAGCACCCACTGAGGGTTATGGAGAGGCTATTGTGATTCCTGATATCCTTGCGGAGAAGTTTGAAATGAAAACGGGTTTGTTGTCGATGATCCAAAACAACAAATTCTGTGGTGATGAAAAGGACAACCCGCACAACCATATCCGCCAATTCAATCGTCTTACCGCCACTTGCAAATTTAAGGATGTTGTTAATGACTCGATTAAGATGATGCTTTTTCCGTATTCCTTAGCGGGGCCCGCAAAAATTTGGTTAGAGAAAGAGCCACCCAATTCTATATTGACGTGGAAGGATCTCGTTTCTAAGTTTGTGAACCAATTTTTTCCGCCCTCTAAGACTATGCATTTGAAAAACGAGATTTCAAAATTTTAACAAGAATTTAATGAGAGATTTTCAATGGCTTGGAATAGGTTTAAGGAAATGTTATATGAGTGTCCTCATCACGGTTTTCTGACTTGCATCAAATTGACACGTTTTACAATCTACTTAATGATCATGAAAGGGATTATCTAAATGCCGTCGCGGGTGGTAATTTTCTGTGTAAAACGGTTGAGGAAGCATTGTTGATAATTGAGAATAGATCTAAGGTGTATTGTCCTCGTAACACATCCAGTGTTCGTAAGGCTTCGTCTTCGGCTTCACCTTCTTTGTCTAATACCATCGATGCTTGCCAAATTGAGGCGAATTTGGAAAACAAAATCTTTGATAAGCTTAAAGGACTTTTAATTGAATTCAAAGTTGGAGAACAAAGTGCTCCCGCTACGGCTAAAGCGGTTGAGGTTTCATGCATGTATTGTGGTGGAGGTTGATAGGTGTGAAACCACCCATCCTTTTACCACTTATTTCTTACTAAAACAAGACCAAAACGCGTGTTTAATATCATTTGTTTGGAATTATGCGTGGTTTTTGTGTTTATTGTGTTTTCAGAGACAACCGGATGAATATTAAAGAAAACATGGGATTGCACGGGTTTTATCGAAGAAAAAGACTCAAGACGAAGTCTATTGTCTAAGAGATGCAAAAGATTGGAAGTCAATGGGCCCGTTTGAAGATTTATCGAAGAAAATGACCAAAGATGGAAGATTTACATATGTCGAAGAAACTCAAGTCTATTAAACGAAGAAATTAAAAGACGAGTTGAATTTAATCGTCGACAAATCCCGAATCAGAATCGAAAACGTCAACTTTTCTGAAAAGACGAGAAGACAAGAAGATAGGGAGAAAGCCCACTCACCAACCAAACGGATGACCTATATAAAGATTTCCCCTTCACACTTTTCATAGAGTTTTTAGTTTCCTTTTTTCTCTCCTTCCTGTTCGTAGGCATTACCAACACCATTAGGGTGTTTGGTGATTTTGATTCTAGTTTGGTTCACAAATCTTATAGTTGTAATCCTTTCTTCTGATTGTTTAAACCTTTATCATCAATATAATCTCTACATTCATCTTGTTCATCTTCATCTTTTTATTCAAAGTTTTAAAGTGCTTATTTGGTTGATTTGATCTTCTAAAAGTTGTTGATTTTGTGTTTTTATGATTGGGATTTGTTGTTTATGACTAGTAGATGATTTGTGATTAGTTTTGTTCAAGATTTGGTTAAAAACTTGGTCGATTTTTGGTTAAACCGTGTTCCCCTGTTCTTGCTGATTACTGTTCTTGGTACCCAGTGATTCCGCATTGAACTGCTTACTTTTTCCTCTATTCGGAATATTGGTGTATTCCGGATAGTCATCTTGCATTCTCCCTTATTCGGAATATTTATATATTCCGGATAGAGCTTAGATTCCGAATAGCATTTTTATTCAGCATGGTCTCTTTATTCCGAATGGTCAAATATTCCGCATAGCCCACTTATTCAGTATAGAGTAATTATTCCGCATAGCTCATTATTCCGAATAGCCCTTGTTATTCCGCATAGTAGAATTATTCCGAGTAACACAACTATTCCGCGTAACCCATTATTCCGAATGGTCATATATTCCGCATAACATCAATATTCCGAGTAGCATGTTTTATTCCGGATAGAACCCCTTATTCCGAGTAGCCAACATTCCGAATAGCAGCTTTTATTCCGTATGGTCCATTATTCCGAATAGGGCAAGTTTTCAGTAAGGATATCTTTCAGTTACTGTTTTATTTATATTTTAATTCAAGTTTTATTTATGTAATTGTTTTGGCTTAAATCTTTATTTACGTCACACATTTATCTTTTTAATAGAATAGAAAACCAAACCCCTATTTGTCACCAAGAACAATCATTCCACTTTGAGTTGTGATCAATTCGAGGAGATACCGAGAAACGAACTTTCAACTAGCAAAATCTCAAGTATCAGAGGTCATGATTTCTCCGAGTGCATTACCAACGGTGGTAACACTTCGAGTGCCTACGCGGCCATGGGAACTTACAACCAAAACGGTCAAGTTACCCGCTCTAATCAATTGACTCCACCGGGTTTTGCTCGAAATCAAAATGCTAACAACAACTATCGAAACAATGAAGTTGGTTTTAAAAATAACTACAAAGTAAACTATGGGAATCAAGGGGCTAATTATCAAGTTTCAAACAAAAATCAAAATAATGATTTTCAAAATAACAACAAGGGTTTGCAAACTTTGAAAGATCTTCCAAACGAATTTTCAACTAGCAAAATCTCAAGTATCAAATGGCGCCGCTGCCGGCTCTTCTCGTAAAGATTAACAGTTTTTTGTGAGAACTTGGATTTTGGGATCCGTTCACCGTGAACGTTACTTTTTCCATAAAAACTTTCAAAAATCCTAAAATATATAAATTTTCAAAAATACAAAAAAAAAAAAAAAATTTAAAAACCATAAAAACCAAAAATATTTCTTGCTTGCTTTGTTAGTTCTTTTGCAGGTGCATGCGTACACGATCAACGTCTTATCAAGAGCCCGAGCCTCTCGAAGACTTAGACATGGCCGGTGTACAAAACAACAACAATAACCCACCTCTCAACAACAATAATAACAACAACAATAACAATCCACCTCTCAACAATGAGCCTCTACCAGACAATCGCCCGATGATTGAACTTCTGCAAGCACATGTAGACGGCAACAATGATCCCATTCTCATACCCGCGATTGCAGCCAACAATTTTGAGCTCAAATCCGGTTTTATCCAGATGGTCTCTGCTCAACCATTCTTGGGACGTGCCATTGATGATCCACATGACCACATCAAGAGATTCCTACAACTCACGAATACGGTCAAATTCAATGGTGTTCCACAAGAGGTAATCCGTTTACAACTTTTTCCCTTTTCTTTAGAGGGAGAAGCCCGGCATTGGCTTGATAAGGAACCGCCACAAAGTAATCTTACGTGGACGGATTTGGAGACCAAGTTTATAAACTATTTTTTCCCACCCTCTTGTACTACCGCTTTGCGGAATGAAATTATCAATTTTGAACAAAAGTACGATGAATCTTTTAGTGAATCTTGGGACCGTTTCAAAGATCTTTTGAGAAAATGCCCACAACATGGTTTTACCAAAGTGCACCAAATCAACACTTTTTATAATGGTTTAAGCATGAATGACAAAGATTCACTAAACAGTGCCTCGGGGGGGGGGGGGGGGGGGGGGGGGTAATATTTTGGTTAAGACTTCCAATGCCGCTTGGGATATCATTGAGAATAAGTCTCGTGTGCAAACCAAGAGTGCTCGGACCAATGTCGCTAGTGCTGGTACTAGTGACAGCGACAAGCGACTTGACAAAATTACTACGCTTCTTGAATCGCTTGTTACCCACACCGCTAACAACACCAACAGTATCAACGCCAAAAACGCTCAAGTCAATGCTGTAAGCCAACCATGTGAAATATGCGGGGGTCCTCACTCTTACACCACTTGTACCGCCACCCAAGACTATCCTTCTGAGAATGTGAATGCAGCATACGGTACCTATCCTCCGACCGCTTATCAAGCTCGTCCTCAAGGTGACCGCAACTTGCTTAGCTACCGCTCTAACAACTATCTCTCACCACCCGGTTTTCCTCCTAATAACCCAAACCAACAACAAAACCTCAATCGCCCTACTCAACAACAACAACAACCTCGTACACCATACATACCACCTCACAAACAACCATATTCACCTCAACGAAACAACCAAGTTTACCAACAACCTGCTTATCAACCACCCTCATACAATGCTCCTCCCAACCAACCCACCGCATTACACCAAGACATTGGAACCTACATGAGGACTAATGATGTGATCATGGACAATCTCCAACGGGAAGTGCTCAACTTGAAAGCAGAACTGGTGAAACAAGGGAACGATCTGAGAGCTGATATGAGAAACACTTTGGATAGTCAAACGAATGACTTAAGGAACATGATGGCTAGTTTCTTCCAAGGTAATCAACCCTCTTCTTCGGGTACTCTTCCGAGTAACACCGTTGCGAATCCAAGAGCAGAGATGAAAGCAATCACCACTTTCAGTGGCAAAGGTACCAAGGAACCCGAGCTTCCTATACCTCCACCGGTGATTGTGACTAAGGAGAACGAGTCACCTGCTCCTATTCCTCATCCTTATCCTTCCCCAATTTCTCCACCTCTTACTTCTACCCCTCCTCCATCCAAGGATGTGAGTGATCCTATTCTCCCAAAGCCTTCCTCTTCTTCCGATATACCTTATCCATCAAGGTTGAGGAAAGAGAAGCTCAAAAGCAAGGATGATATTCAAGTTTCGAACTTTCTAAAAATGTTTAAACAATTGAATTTTAACATCTCCTTCGCTGAGGCTCTCGCTCACATGCCCAAGTATGCGAAAATTTTCAAAGATCTTCTTAGCGACAAGGAGAAGCTTCTTGATATTGCTAACACCCAACTTAATGAGAATTTCTTTGCAGTCCTCTTAAGGAAATTGCCAACTAAGCTTGGTGATCCGGGTCGTTTCTTAATCCCTTGTAACTTACCGGGAGTAGAGAATTGCATGGCCCTAGCCGATCTAGGTGCCAGTATTAATTTAATGCCTCTAAGCGTTTGGAAGCAATTATCTCTCCCTGAGCTAGTCTCCACCAAAAAATTATATTTTGGGCATTTTGTTAATTATATTTAATTTTAGGGCTTTAATTAGCATTAAAAATTGAATATTTAATTAATAAAAGGTTTTAAAATATATTTGTTGGATTTTTATTCTTATTTATATTATTTTGGACTTAGTTTAACCTTTTAATTAATTTTTAGGTTTTGTTTTTAATTTCGTCGCGTTTTACGTAATTACGTTCGCATTTTACGTCATTCGTCGTAGTGTAATCGTAGCGTAACTCGTCTTTACTTTTTCTCTTCTCAACCAAAAACGTCACTAATCCAAACTTGATTTCATATATATTGGCATATTAATCCACACACCTCCTTCGAGAACGAACCCGCACTTATTCGGTTTTACGTTTTTCCTAAAGCGTAAGACTTAATACTTGCCACTCATACGCGTTTTTCCTAAAACGTGTACGAAAAACACTACATCAATTTTTGGCGCCGCTGCTGGGGAGGTGTTTAGTGTGCCATTATTATTAGTATCGTGTTTGTGTGAGTAGTGCGTTTTAGCTTTTCATTTTTTTTGGAAAGCGTGAATATCGTACATACTCATTTTTGTTATTTTTACTTATTATATTATAATATCCAAATAAAACGTGTTTAATTTTCCTAAATTAAACACACAACAATCTCTTACTATATTGTAGATATATTGGTTTTCGTTTTTCTTGTGAATATATTATTACTATATTGTATTTACGTAAGAATAATAAATATACAAGTACTCCAAAAGCGTGAAAACGCAACCTTGATTCGGGATTTCATCACTCGATCATTGTATTCGAATCTAAAGCAAAAGTTAAAGGTAAAATAGATAAATACTTTCGTGAGTCTTAATTTCAATTAACACAAACTATAAGGTGGGTATAAGGCGGTTGTATTTCACGACCTAAGGGAAAAAGGCTCTTAAGTGCTTAGCGCCTCCTCGTTTCCCCCTCTTGCTTGTGCGTGTTTTGAGAAAGAGGGCCAATCGAGGGTTTACCGCCCAAGTATTATCTACGTATATTATATTTGCTTGTGTTTTCAAGATTAAACCCTCTTGAACGTTTTGGTGTTCCACCAACGTTCTAAAGTCATCGAGAACGTTCACTCCACGTGATCGTTTTCATTCTTTGAGGCTCCTTTGATCGAGAAAGTTGATTCGAGGAGAGATTTGTAGATTTGTGTCTACGTAATACATTCAAAAATCCAAAAAAAATTAAAAAACAATCAAAAACCAAAAAAATTGAAAAATCGAAAAAACCGCAAAAAGAATCTTCTTTGCTACCACCCATTCTACGCTTAGTGCATGCGCACTCGATCGAAGGATTATTCCAATTCTAGCGAAGCTTCGAATCGACGCAATCGTAATCGAAGGAATCGACGACGTAGACGAGAGTTAGAAACCGACGTTCCTAGTATCGTTGTTGAAGAAACCTTAGACGAGATGGCCGACAATCGTTCGATGATGGAATTGCTCCAAGCGCCCACCGAGGGTTATGGAGACGCGATCGTAATTCCCGCTATCGAGGCGGAGAATTTTGAGATAAAGAGCGGAATGCTTTCGTTGATCCAAGATACGAAGTTTTGAGGAAGTGAAGCCGATAATCCTCACGACCATATTCGGAATTTTGATCGTCTTTTAGCCACGAGCAAGTTTAAGAACGTCGACACCGATGTCGTCAAGCTTATGCTTTTTCCGTACTCGCTCGATGGTGCCGCCAAAGATTGGTACGAGAAAAAGCCACCTAATTCCATAACTACGTGGAAGGATCTCGTTTCCAAGTTCGTTAATTATTTTTTCCCACCGTCTAAGACAACGTTTTTCAAGAATGAAATTACGAAATTTGAGCAAAAACCGAATGAATCTTTTAGAGACGCGTGGGATCGTTTTAAGGAATTGCTTAGGCAATGTCCTCACCATGGTTTTTCCGAGTTGCACCAAATCGATACGTTTTACAACGGTCTTAATTTTCAAGAACAAGATTCGTTGAATTCCGCCGCCGGTGGCAACTTTTTGTGTAAGACTCCGAAAGATGCATTGATAATTATCGAAAACCGATCCAAGGTTTACCAACTCCGCAACGCACCGATTGTTGCCAATATCGCCAATGTTAGTAGTTCTAATCGCGACATTGAGAGAGTTGATGCGAAAGTCGACAAGTTGACGAATGTGTTTACGTCTTTTCTCGTTGAGATGCAAAAGAAAGACGCTCTCGCTACGTTGAAAGCGGTTGAGGTTTCGTGTACGTTTTGTGGTGGACCTCATAATTATTACGAGTGTGCGGCTACGGATGGCCAAACGTCGAATGTGAGCGCGTTAAATGGAAACAACAATTTTCAAAATCAAAATAACGCGGGTCCATCACAACAAGGCAATTATAACCAAGGCAACAATTTTAATCAAAACCGAAACAATTTTCAAGGAAATAATCAACAAGGAAATTTTTCGAATCAAAATCAAGGAGGTTATAATCAATGTCGTAATATAACTTGGCAAAATCGAGACAATAACCAAAACTCGAATTTTTCAAACAACAACAATCAAGGCAACAATTTTTCAAGTGGTAATCAAGGAAATTTTCAAAGAAGTAATCAAAACCAAGGGAACTTTAATTCAAGTCAAAATAGTTCGTCAAACAATTTTCAAAATTACATGAAAACGAATGAGGCTAATATGAGACGATTAGAGGGAGAAATTGGTACTTTGAAAAACGACTTTTCTAATACATTGAAATTGCAAAACACGAAGATTGAGCAAGGGCAAATTGACATAAAAAAGATGTTTTCGGCCATAATGAACAAGTCCTCGGGTGCGTCATCGAGTTCTTTACCTAGTGACACCGTTGCAAATCCGAAGGAACAATGTAAAGCCGCCTTGTCTCGTGAGAAAGGTCGTGTGATTACCCCTAACCTTGAAGGATTTCGAGTTGTTCCTTATACTCAACCCTCGACTTCTAAGACGTCTTCTTGTTCTAAAGTCGATGGGGTGAACGTGGCGACCAAGTAAAAGAGTGCACACCCTCGTGTACCTCAAATTCCATCCACGGTTCAAAAAGAGAGCTTTGTTGACCTTACCAAAGTAACCCTTGAAGAAACTTGTGCTTCAATCCTTCTAAAAAAACCCAAAAGGCGTATGCCGAGAAAGGAAAAGGATCCGGGCTAATTTCTATTACCTTGTGATTTTTCCGAGATTGAGGGATGTTTAGCCCTTGCTGATTTAGGTGCTAGCATCAATCTCATGCCTCATTCTCTTTGGAAATTGATGAGATTGCCTTCACTTACCCCCACGAACATGACAATCGAGCTTGCAAATTGTACACCATTAATACCAATTGGAATAGCCGAGGATGTCTATGTTAGGATTGGAAAGTTTGTTTTTCCCGCGGATTTCGTTATATCCGATTACGAGTGTGACCCTAAATGTCCCATTATTTTAGGCCGACCATTCTTATCGACGGCTCAAACCGTAATCGACGTTCACGAGGGGAGACTTACTATGAGATATGGGGATGATAAAATGGACTTTTTCGCTAGAAAATCCCAAGTTTTTAATGATCATGAAAAAACAGAGGTTTCAAAACCTAATGATTCAAATCCTAATGATTTCAAAATGTTCACTTTAGCGGAAAGAATGAGGCTTAATGCATTCTTTGAAAGAATTAAGAAAAACGGTTTTAAAGATGATGATTTTAATGATAAAGAGTACGTGTACCTAATTCAAAAGGGTATGAGTAAATTTATGGATCAAAACTCACTTTGGGATGTTTTTAGCGAAACAAGTGAAACACCAATTCCGAAGGGCGACGTTAGTGCCATCACGACAATGACCAAAATGGGCTCGTCTTCACCATCTTCGAAGGACCACGTCTTTGAGGCTTCAACTTCTAACTCCATCGAAGTGCCTCCTTTTCCTAGCCCAACACCCGTTGAGGCTAAAGGGTTTATCGACATCGATCCTCTCGTCTTAGAAAAGTCACCTAAGCATAGTCATTCTACTTGTAAGACGATGGTTGTGAGTACTCACATCGACTCTTTCTTTGACGATGACGATGGTGATTTTGCCGAGATTGATCACGTACTTCGAAATCCACATGCAATTTTTGATTCTCCTAAAAAGAAACATGTGAAGTACGATGATTATGAGTTTGATCCCGAGATTGAGGAAATCATTGAACGAGAGCTAGCTCTTATGCCTTCACTTCCACCTACGAGTGAGGTCGATCTTTTCAAAATCGAGGATGAACTTAATGAGTTGGAACGTCTTATTTTCGATGACGAACCAACTCATGTGACCACTAAAAATCCAATTCTCGAGGAGTTACCTAATCAACACTCCTCATTTGAGAATGACGTTTACCACATTCGTGAGGATCTAACTTATCAACGATCCCCATAAAAGAATGATGGTTTTGTGCTTGATCGCGATCTCTTCGAGAGAGTTTCTAAAATAATCAAAGAGGGGAATGACAAACCATGGTTTGACAAGCCTATCTATGACGAAGAAATCGATGAGATCGACATTCATGAAGATGACGAGTATGTAGACCCCAACGGGGCGGTGTTCTTTATTGATCGACGTTTTGAGAACTTATATAATCCACTACCCCTAACCGCGACTTAAATGTGAGGATTTTTAGCGCGACTAATTTTGAATTTGACACGCCAAATATTTTCGACATTATAAAATCGGGTTTTCATAAAGAGTTTAAAAACGATGAAAAAGGAAAGGATTTTAAAAATGTTTTAAAAGATTTTTCTACATGTTTAACTCCGTCATCACCGCGTTTTATGAGTACTACCACCTCGTCTACTCCTTTTGACGATGGTGTGTGTGGTCTTAGTATGGGGGAAGCCCCATATGTTCCTTCACATTTTACCACCGAGGACGAGATTTACGATCCCGGAATTGCTTGTAAAGGGAAATCTCGGTCTTCCACCGATGCAATAAATGGAAAATCTTTTCATTTTCTAGGTGTGAGTCTACCTCGAGTAGCTCATAATGTTGACTTACCCATTGCCCCACCTTTCTACTTCTTATCTATTTTCTTCTACCCCATTGGGGTTTGTGTTAAAGTAGCATTGTTTCGTCTTTCATCCGAAAACGAGGACGCTATCTTTGACCCCGGTATACGTATATCGGGTTTTTAAAGTACTCCATGTACTTTTGGGCATTGTTTATCATGTAAGCCCCACCAAAAATGACCATACCATGATTATCCGTAAATGATCACATTTATGGGGATCCGAGTCGAGCTTTTGACTCGGTTATAAAAAACAAGGTGCCTCGTGGGGGATTCTCATGCTTATCCTTGTAAATATTATTGCTTTCCTAGTTTAATGTAACGAGGGGACTTGTGCTCTTCCAACCTTTGTTCTGTGGTTGTTTGTGATTGTGATCATTAGGTTCATCGTCATCATTGAAGCCTCTCGTGTTCGTTTTACGGATCACTCGAGCTTCGATCGTTGCCTTTGGAGATTCCGATATCCGATGATATCCTTTTATGTTATAACATTTATCTTATTAGCATAATTCATAAACGACTTTTAGGTTATTCGTTTTACCCTTTCCATGCTCGAGATTAAACATTCGACTACGTCTCTAGTATGGGGGTGTTTTCACCCCTAGACTCGAAACATTGAGGACAATGTTTAGTTTTAGTATGGGGGGGGGTGAGTAGATACTTCACCTTGCTTACGTCAACACGCAATCCAAATTTCATCATTTTGTTATCGTTTTGTTGCAAATAAGGCTAAAAATGGCCAAATTTTAAAAATTTTTCGTATTTTGCATAAGTGTTTAAGACACGAATGTAGGTTTTCCGATGGTGAGAATAAGAGTAATTTTTTACTCGACCGTGCGTGTTGAGCACTTAGCTTCGATTCCTTAACTTCTTAGGCTAAGTCTCTTAAATGAGGACGAGAAATAATAGAGTTATTTATAAGTCTCGTAATCGTCACGATCTCATGTGTAGTAATTTTTAACTTATTCTCCCCACGCTTTTGAATAATAAATTGTTAATAAATATTGATTTGGCGGTTTAGTCACTATTGTTGGTTTCTAATTTGTTTTGGTAGCTTCCATGTAATTAAATTGGGAAAACATTATGGTATCGCCAGCGTCACGGTTTTGAAGTATTGGCACCCGAATAATCGAAAGCTTCACCTAATAATAAGATTTCAAGTGCTCACCTAAATTAAGCAAAAGTTTGAAGCTCACAAGGCCGAAAAATCTATGCCCAAATTGAAAGTGAATCAAGCCTTAATCTTCGAAGCTTTAAAGATCCAAAATTTGCTTTAGCGTGAGGATATACGTCTTTGGCTAATAAAACCACCGATGAGGCGGATAATAAAAGGCAAGGCAAGACCGAAGTCATAATAAAAGCTTCATGGCGAAGTTGAATAAAAGATGGAGGTAAACCAAAGATAATAAGGCCCTTCCGTTAGGGGGCATATAAAAGTCTTGGTAATAAGTCTCATGTTCAAAACCGTTATAAAACCGTGTTTATCGATCCTTCTTGTTGACTTAATTTTTTTACATCGTTGTCTATTAGGATGAATTATTAATTTAATGATTTTGGTTACACCGTTAAAACTCTATTTTTAGACTTAATCTCTATTCACGCATAAGTCAATGATGTATCCTCATGATCATTAAGACAAAATAAAATATAAGAGATACCAAGTAGGAATAAGGGAGTTTAGGTTCGTAATTAACACTCATGAGATATGATCGTGTTGCTAACTTATAATAACAATGATCTCGTTACACGCTTAGCATGGAATTGGGTGAAAATCTAGGACGACGAAATTATTTCTAATGAAGCATTCACGTGTTCTTGTTCTATGATCCCAAAAGTTACTTAATTGTGATGAAAACAATACATTGTGTCTAAAACGCGTGTAGTAGTTTATTTAAATTTATGTCTTCAATAAATGTCACCATAAAATGAATTTTGGAAAGTGCTATGATACTTAATTCTAGCATTGTGTGGGGATACGATAATGGTTTAGTATGGGGGAGTGATGAGACTGTAATTATACATAGTCTCATCGTCCAAATCGGGCTTAAAATGCTTAAAATATCATCAAAATACTCAAAAATATGCCTGTGTTTGTTCATTGTGTATTTCAGGTACGGATATCATGAATTCACCAAAAGATTACAAGAATGAAGCAAAAACGAACACGGGAAACGAAGCCGCACAAAGAAACGGGCCCAAATATGGAATTTGCAAAAATGCCCTTGAAGTTTTGATGATTGGCAAGAATGGTCCCTCAAGAATTGAAGACTTGTCACTTTTGGCCCTTGCAAATCTCTAATTTACAAGATTGGTCATTTAAGTTTCAAGATATATCATTTTCAGCCCTTGAAGATTGCTAAAGTTTCAAGATTGGTCCTTAATCTAGTTCTACAAAAGTGGAGGGACCAAAATATCTTTTGGCCAAACTTATTTAAAAAGGATTATGCCAAGAAGCTGTGTAAACATGTTGTGAAGATGTTTGTAAAGGTAAGGGGCTCGAACTGCCAAAACCTAAACCTTTTACCCATTAACCCAACCCATAACCCACCTTCTACCCAGTCCCAAACCATTTATTAAACACATTTTACTTTAAACTTTTTTTTATTAAACCAAAGAGGGAAACATATACTGCTCATCTTTAATCTATCCCAAATCATATAAACCCTAATCCAAGATTACTGTGCTAATCAAGGGGCTTTTGTGTGATACATTGCAGATGACTAATTCACCCAACACTTATCAATTGACCATTCCCAAAACTCACACCAGCTCACCTTGTGGACCCCCACGTGTTCCCCTGCCTCCCTGTTTATGGCATAAAGAGAATCTACACGGAGAAATCAACGGACCAACTTGTTTTCTTGATCACTAAGGCTTTTTGGACGTCTTGGATCTCTTCTACAATAGCTCATCATACAAACAACATCACATGGGTTCCTTACAAGATCACATGAAGGTTTGACCAAGATTCTGAATTTTGAACTCAAGGGCATAATTGGATATTCATAGCTTAGGGTTTCTGTAAACTTTTATGTTTCTAGAATAGTCTATCTTCTAGAATAAATACAAGGTGCCTGTACCTTGTATTGTTGTTCCAGCTTTGTAAAATTTTAAAATTCTATGAATATTTAAAGTGTAGTTTTTTATATATATATTGCAATTGTTGAGTTCCAAGTAGCTTTAATGTCGTGTTAAAATTCATTTTATGATTATGCAAGTAGTCTAATTTATCAATTGGTATTCATTTTTTTGTCCAAAGAATTTTTGAGCAAAAATTTTATACTCTTTTTGAGACCCAAAGGTTTGAGTTCATGGATGCATTCGATCTGACACATCAGTGTTGTTCATAGGACTGAAATCTTTGTTACTTTTGTGTTTGGACACCAAGATTTGTTTCAAGGTTTTGAGAAGTAAGAGTTTCAGGAATCATTTGTTTTTCTTCTTTATTTACTGTCACTGTAGCTTAAGCTACCACAAGCTTGGCTGGCAATCAAGCTTGTGGTCAGTTTCTACTACCTTGGTTATTTGTTCACTTGTGCAGGGGATATAAGATATTTTTCAGCTACATTTATTGAAGATATAAGCTTGGTGGGACTGCTGTAGTCCCCAAGCATTTCTCTCTACATCAAAACAGCTTAATCCTTCTTTCCATAAGCTCATAAATCAATGAAGAAATGGCTGGTGGCATCACCTAGCCACTTGACCTGAAATGGTCAAGTCTGGTTAGTGTTTGAAGTCCCCTCTTTGATATTGAAATTTTATAGCTGTATGTGATTGAATGTATGAATGCTTGTTTTTGATTAATTTAGTGTTAAGTAACTTAGTTGTGTTTGATTTTTATGATCTTGATTTAGTTTGCATGATTTTAGTGTGTATAATTTCATTTCCAGCTTTGTAAAGGGGTGTTTGGTTTAACTCGTTTAGGTCTAGGGTGACACTTGAACCTACTCCAATATGCCTGCACATGCTCATTAAGTTAGTATAAATTGGTTACGAATAGCTGTTAGAGTAATTCATAGTTTTAAGTAAATCCGTGTTACAAAAGTTTACATAACTGCCTTAAACATTCAGGAGTTTTTCACAGTTTTGATTATGATTCTCTTGATCTGAAATTTGTTAAGTTGTTAGATTCTATGCTAATCTAGGATATAGCAGTTGTTAAGTTGTGATTTGGGAGTGTCTTGACCAAGTTTTGGGTAGTCATAACTCACCCTAGTGCAAAAAAGTTCAGCAAGGTCTCATCAGACCAAGATATCATTACAGTAATTTGAATTGCATGATTTGGTGTGATTTTCGTGTTTGAGCTTGTTTTTTTTTATTATTCTTGACTCCCCACAAGTCAATGCTTGTGGGGGTGCCGTTTGTACCCAAAAACGCCAACAAATAAGCATAAAACAAGCCAAATCCGAGAAAAAATAACCCCCTGTATCACAGAGAGTGAAATCAGCTTTCGCGACACTTTTTGACACAAAAAAGTGTCGCTTATACTTTGGGAGGGAGGAGGACTCATTTTTGCAACAGTTTTGTGACACAAAAAAGTGTCACCTAAGCTTTGGGAAGGAGGAGAATTAGTAAAAAAAAAAGTTTTTGATTTTTATTAATTTAATGATTTTGGTTACACCGTTAAAACTCTATTTTTAGACTTAATCTCTATTCACGCATAAGTCAATGATGTATCCTCGTGATCATTAAGACAAAATAAAATATAAGAGATACCAAGTAGGAATAAGGGAGTTTAGGTTCGTAATTAACACTCATGAGATATGATCGTGTTGCTAACTTATATTAACAATGATCTCGTTACACGCTTAGCATGGAATTGGGTGAAAATCTAGGACGACGAAATTATTTCTAATGAAGCATTCACGTGTTCTTGTTCTATGATCCCAAAAGTCACTTAATTGTGATGAAAACAATACATTGTGTCTAAAACGCGTGTAGTAGTTTATTTAAATTTATGTCTTCAATAAATGTCACCATAAAATGAATTTTGGAAAGTGCTATGATACTTAATTCTAGCATTGTGTGGGGACACAGCAATGGTTTATTATGGGGGAGTGATGAGACTGTAATTATACATAGTCTAATCGTCCAAATCGGGCTTAAAATGCTTAAAATATCATCAAAATACTCAAAAATATGCTTGTGTTTGTTCATTGTGTATTTCAGGTACGGATATCATGAATTCACCAAAAGATTACAAGAATGAAGCAAAAACGAACACGGGAAACGAAGCCGCACAAAGAACCGGGCCCAAATATGGAATTTGCAAAAATGCCCTTGAAGTTTTGATGATTGGCAAGAATGGTCCCTCAAGAATTGAAGAATTGTCACTTTTGGCCCTTGCAAATCTCTAATTTACAAGATTGGTCCTTTAAGTTTCAAGATATATCATTTTCAGCCCTTGAAGATTGCTAAAGTTTCAAGATTGGTCCTTAATCTAGTTCTACAAAAGTGGAGGGACCAAAATATCTTTTGGCCAAACTTATTTAAAAAGGATTATGCCAAGAAGCTGTGTAAACATGTTGTGAAGATGTTTGTAAAGGTGAGGGGCTCGAACTGCCAAAACCTAAACCTTTTACCCATTAACCGAACCCATAGCCCACCTTCTACCCAGTCCCAAACCATTTATTAAACACATTTTACTTTAAACTTTTTTTTATTAAACCAAAGAGGGAAACATATACTGCTCATCTTTAATCTATCCCAAATCATATAAACCCTAATCCAAGATTACTGTGCTAATCAAGGGGCTTTTGTGTGATACATTGCAGATGACTAATTCACCCAACACTTATCAATTGACCATTCCCAAAACTCACACCAGCTCACCTTGTGGACCCCCACGTGTTCCCCTGCCTCCCTGTTTATGGCATAAAGAGAATCTACACGGAGAAATCAACGGACCAACTTGTTTTCTTGATCACTAAGGCTTTTTGGACGTCTTGGATCTCTTCTACAATAGCTCATCATACAAACAACATCACATGGGTTCCTTACAAGATCACATGAAGGTTTGACCAAGATTCTGAATTTTGAACTCAAGGGCATAATTGGATATTCATAGCTTAGGGTTTCTGTAAACTTTTATGTTTCTAGAATAGTCTATCTTCTAGAATAAATACAAGGTGCCTGTAGCTTGTATTGTTGTTCCAGCTTTGTAAAATTTTAAAATTCTATGAATATTTAAAGTGTAGTTTTTTATATATATATTGCAATTGTTGAGTTCCAAGTAGCTTTAATGTCGTGTTAAAATTCATTTTATGATTATGCAAGTAGTCTAATTTATCAATTGGTATTCATTTTTTTGTCCAAAGAATTTTTGAGCAAAAATTTTATACTCTTTTTGAGACCCAAAGGTTTGAGTTCATGGATGCATTCGATCTGACACATCAGTGTTGTTCATAGGACTGAAATCTTTGTTACTTTTGTGTTTGGACACCAAGATTTGTTTCAAGGTTTTGAGAAGTAAGAGTTTCAGGAATCATTTGTTTTTCTTCTTTATTTACTGTCATTGTAGCTTAAGCTACCACAAGCTTGGCTGGCAATCAAGCTTGTGGTCAGTTTCTACTACCTTGGTTATTTGTTCACTTGTGCAGGGGATATAAGAAGATATTTTTCAGCTACATTTATTGAAGATATAAGCTTGGTGGGACTGCTGTAGTCCCCAAGCATTTCTCTCTACATCAAAACAGCTTAATCCTTCTTTCCATAAGCTCATAAATCAATGAAGAAATGGCTGGTGGCATCACCTAGCCACTTGACCTGAAATGGTCAAGTCTGGTTAGTGTTTGCAGTCCCCTCTTTGATATTGAAATTTTATAGCTGTATGTGATTGAATGTATGAATGCTTGTTTTTGATTAATTTAGTGTTAAGTAACTTAGTTGTGTTTGATTTTTATGATCTTGATTTAGTTTGCATGATTTTAGTGTGTATAATTTCATTTCCAGCTTTGTAAAGGGGTGTTTGGTTTAACTCGTTTAGGTCTAGGGTGACACTTGAACCTACTCCAATATGCCTGCACATGCTCATTAAGTTAGTATAAATTGGTTACGAATAGCTGTTAGAGTAATTCATAGTTTTAAGTAAATCCGTGTTACAAAAGTTTACATAACTGCCTTAAACATTCAGGAGTTTTTCACAGTTTTGATTATGATTCTCTTGATCTGAAATTTGTTAAGTTGTTAGATTCTATGCTAATCTAGGATATAGCAGTTGTTAAGTTGTGATTTGGGAGTGTCTTGACCAAGTTTTGGGTAGTCATAACTCACCCTAGTGCAAAAAAGTTCAGCAAGGTCTCATCAGACCAAGATATCATTACAGTAATTT
This sequence comes from Glebionis coronaria, assembly GCA_025667525.1. Taxonomy (NCBI): domain Eukaryota; kingdom Viridiplantae; phylum Streptophyta; class Magnoliopsida; order Asterales; family Asteraceae; genus Glebionis; species Glebionis coronaria. Next base: position 359,388,784 of record CM046877.1, read on the forward strand.
GAATTGCATGATTTGGTGTGATTTTCGTGTTTGAGCTTGTTTTTTTTATTATTCTTGACTCCCCACAAGTCAATGCTTGTGGGGGTGCCGTTTGTACCCAAAAACGCCAACAAATAAGCATAAAACAAGCCAAATCCGAGAAAAAATAACCCCCTGTATCACAGAGAGTGAAATCAGCTTTCGCGACACTTTTTGACACAAAAAAGTGTCGCTTATACTTTGGGAGGGAGGAGGACTCATTTTTGCAACAGTTTTGTGACACAAAAAAGTGTCACCTAAGCTTTGGGAAGGAGGAGAATTAGTAAAAAAAAAAAGTTTTTGATTTTTATTTTTTTTTATTTAATACTTTTAAAAAAATTCATTTAATTAGTTTAAATTGTTTTTAATTCATAAAAAATTGTTAAAAAGTAGAAAAAAATTGATTCTTTTTTTTTAATTTTCTTTTATCATTTCGGACTTAGGAATATATATTTTTATTTTTAGATTTTAACTTTATAGTTTTTAGAATTAGTTGCAAATTTAATTAGTTTTTATTAAATTATTTTTTGTCTTTTAGTGCAAAAATTTATTATTTTTTAGTTTTAAAAATTTCTTAGTTTAAGAAAAAGATTTTAAGAGTTTTAGTTTAAAAATATTTTACTGTTCACTTTTTAATTAATTTTTTGATTTAATTTAATTTTAAATAGGTTTAATTAAAAGTGTTTTGTCTTTTAGTGTAAAAAATTATTGTTTTCAACTTTCTAAATTTTTCTACTATTTAGTAATATAAAATAGGATTTTTCAAAAAGTCAAATTAATTTTAGCATTATTTTATTATTTTTAATCATTATTTTAGTTTAAAAATTGTTTTTAGCCTTTAAAAAATATAAAAATAGTTTTAAAAATTTTGAAAAAATACTTTTTTTCTTTAAATAATATAAGTAACTTATTAGTTCAATAAAATTATATTTTGGGCATTTTGTTAATTATATTTAATTTTAGGGCTTTAATTAGCATTAAAAATTGAATATTTAATTAATAAAAGGTTTTAAAATATATTTGTTGGATTTTTATTCTTATTTATATTATTTTGGACTTAGTTTAAACTTTTAATTAATTTTTAGGTTTTGTTTTTAATTTCGTCGCGTTTTACGTAATTACGTTCGCGTTTTACGTCATTCGTCGTAGTGTAATCGTAGCGTAACTCGTCTTTACTTTTTCTCTTCTCAACCAAAAACGTCACTAATCCAAACTTGATTTCATATATATTGGCATATTAATCCACACACCTCCTTCGAGAACGAACCCGCACTTATTCGGTTTTATGTTTTTCCTAAAGCGTAAGACTTAATACTTGCCACTCATACGCGTTGTTCCTAAAACGTGTACGAAAAACACTACATCAATCCTCCTCATCTCGAATATGTATTTTTGGAGGAGGGCGACAAGTTGCCGGTTATTATTGAGAAAGAACTTTCGGATGATGAAAAAACCGCACTTGTCGATGTTCTAAAGGATCACAAAGGGGTAATTGCGTGGAAGTTATCCGACATTAAAGGGATCGATCCCAAATTTTGTACCCACAAAATCTTAATGGAGGAGGATTACAAACCCACAATCCAATGTCAAAGAAGGGTGAACCCCAAAATTCTTGACGTCATCAAAAAGGAGGTCCTAAAACTCCTTGACGCGGGAATGATTTACCCTATTTCCAATAACCCTTGGGTGAGTCCTATTCATTGTGTCCCTAAGAAGGGAGGAATGATCGTTGTGCCAAACGATGACAACGAGTTAATTCCCACTAGACTCGTGACCGGATGGAGAGTGTGCATTGACTATCGTAAGTTGAATGACGCCACTCGAAAAGACCATTTTCCCTTGCCCTTCATGGACCAAATGTTGGAGCGTCTTGCGGGAAACGATTTCTATTGCTTTTTAGATGGGTTTTCCGGTTACTTCCAAATCCCCATCGATCCTCGTGATCAAGAAAAAACTACGTTTACGTGTCCATATGGAACGTTTACCTATCGTAGAATGCCATTCGGACTTTGCAATACACCGGGAACCTTTCAAAGGTGCATGATGGCTATTTTTCATCACATGATCGAGAAGACGATGGAAGTCTTCATGGATGACTTTTCCGTGTTTGGTAGTTCGTTCACTTCGTGTTTGTCGAATCTTGAGAGAATGTTGAAGCGTTTTGAGGAAACCAACCTTGTGCTTAATTGGGAAAAATGTCATTTTATGGTTAAAAATGGAATCGTCTTAGGGCACAAGGTTTCGAAAGCGGGGATTGAGGTAGATCAAGCTAAGGTAGACGTCATCGCCAAATTACCTCATCCCAAAACCGTTAAGGGAGTTAGGAGTTTCCTAGGCCACGCGGGATTTTATCTCGATTCATCAAGGATTTTTCAAAGATCTGTCGACCTATTACACATCTCCTTGAAAAAGATGCACGTTTTGTTTTTGACGAAGATTGTGTACGAGCCTTGGAAATCCTCAAGAGGAAACTTACCGAAGCTCCCATTCTTGTTTCTCCCAATTGGAACCTCCCCTTTGAGCTCATGTGTGATGCTAGTGACTATGCTATTGGGGCCGTATTGGGGCAACGTCATGAAAAACACTTCTTGCCTATCCACTATGCTAGCAAGACGATGACCGAGGCTCAACTAAAATACACTACAACGGAGAAGGAGTTCCTTGACGTGGTGTATGCATTTGAGAAATTCCGACCTTATCTCGTCTTGACTAAATGCATAGTGTATATGGATCATTCGGCTATCAAGTATCTTATGGCTAAACAAGATGCTAAGCCGAGATTACTTCGTTGGATTCTCCTCCTTCAAGAATTTGATCACAAAATCGTTGACAAAAAAGGAGCCGAGAATCTAGCGGCCGGTCATCTTTCTCGTTTGGAAGATCCTCACCAAAGTGTTTACGAGCCCAAGGAAATCACCGAAACATTTCCGCTCGAGACACTTGGTGTAGTGAATTCTAAACTTGATTCATCTACCCCATGGTTTGCGGACATCGCAAATTACCATGCGGGCAACTTCATCATCAAGGGTATGACGACTCAAGAAAAACAAAAATTCTTTCGTGACGTCAAGTTCTATTTTTGGAACGACCCTTACTTGTTTCGAACTTGTGCGGATCAAATTATTTGACGTTGTGTCTTTGGTACCGAAGCTTCTAACATCCTTAGAGCTTGTCACGAGGGAACCACGGGTGGTCACCATGGTGCTAATCTCACGGCTAAGAAGCTCTATGATGCCGATTTCTTTTGGCCTACTATTTACCGAGATGCACATGAGCTTGTGAAGTCATGTGACTCATGCCAACGACAAGGAAAATCCTCACAAAAAGATGAGATGCCACAAAATATCATCCAAGTGTGTGAGATCTTTGACGTTTGGGGCATTGAATTTATGGGGCCGTTCCCATCATCTCGTGGTAATAAGTACATCCTTGTCGTTGTTGACTACCTATCTAAGTGGGTGGAAGCTAAGGCTTTGCCCACCAATGATGCTCGTGTGGTAGTCAAGTTTTTGAAAAGCTTGTTCTCTCGGTTTGGAACCCCTCGTGCGATCATAAGCGATCGTGGAACCCATTTTTGTAACGACCAATTCGAAAGGGTCCTAAGGAAATATGGGGTTACACATCATCTTTCCACGGCTTATCACCCACAAACGAGTGGGAAAGTCAAGGTTTCAAACCGAGCTTTGAAGAGGATCTTGGAGAGATCTATTGGGGAAAACCGACAAACTTGGTCGGATAATTTGGACGATGCTTTATGGGCCTTTAGGACCGCTCATAAAACGCCCATCGGGTGCACTCCTTATAAGCTTGTGTATGGGAAGAATTGTCACTTGCCAATTGAACTTGAACACAAAGCTTATTGGGCCCTTAAGCATTGTAATGATGATATAGAGACCGCGGCAAAACAACAGAAAATGCAACTTAATGAATTGGATGAAATAAGGGATATTGCTTATGAAAATTCATTAATTTATAAAGAAAATACTAAAAAGTTTCATGATTCAAAAATTAAAAACCGGGTTTTTAACATTGGGGATCAAGTTTTGCTTTTTAACTCTCGTTTGAAAATCTTTTCCGGTAAGTTGAAATCTCGTTGGTCCGGTCCATTCACCGTGACTAAAGTTTTTCCATATGGGACCATCGAGCTAGCTCAAAATGATGGCCCCAATTTCAAGGTGAATGGACATAGGTTGAAGCACTACTTTGGCGGGGAAGTTCCATCCTTGAACTACCTCGACTAAATCACCTTCCCCAATGATAATTAGTATTGAGGGGATCGAGTCGAGCTCATGACTCGGTAATCAAAACGAGTTGCCTCGTGGGGGAGTCCCATGCTTATCCTATGTACATATTATCGCTTTCTAATGTAGTAACGTGTGGGGATTTGTGCCCTTCCAACCTTTTTTTCCGTGGTTGTTTATGAATTGTGGATTTTAGATGATCATTATCTTCACGATTGGAGCCTCTTGTGTTCGTTTTATGGGAGCACTCAATCGTTTGCTTTGATGACTTTCTCAATATCCATGATATATCCTTTTATGTACTAACCTTAGGTTTATAGCACACTTCATAAAAGGCTTTAAATTTAATGGTTACATCATTTCCATGCAAGATTAAGCATTCGACTACGTCTCTAGTATGGGGGTTTTCCAACCCTTAGACTCGAAACATTGAGGACAATGTTTAACTTTAGTATGGGGGGTGAATAGATACTTTCCTTGCCAAACCTTCACGCTTTCCAAAGTTTATCTTTTTGTTTATCGTTTTGTTGCAAAATAAGGCTAAAATGGCCAAATTTTAAAAATTTTCTCATGTTTTATAAGTGTTTGAAGACATGAATGTAGGTTTTCCGATGGCGAGAATAAGAGTAATTTTTGACTCGACCGTGCGTGTTGAGCACTTAGCTTCGATTCCTTAACTTTACATTAGGCTAAGTATCTTAAATGAGGACGAGAAATGATAGAGTTAATTATAAGTTACTATGCTAAACGTAGAGTACTCGTATTCTTTCAAAAACTCATGTGTTCTCGTTGTTTGCTTATTCTCCCTTCGCTTGTAAATATTTTTTGCTTAATAAGTATTGACTTAGCGGTTTAGTCTTGATTGTTGGTTTCTAGTCTTTTCTAGTAGCTTCCATGTAATTAAATTGGGAAGACATTAAGGTATCGCCAGCGTCACGGTTTTGAAGTATTGGCAACCCGAATAATCGAAAGCTTCACCCAATAATAAGATTTCAAGTGCTCACCTAAATCAAGCAAACAATTTGAAGCTCAAAAGGCCGAAAAATCTATGCAAAATTGAAAGTGAATCAAGCCTTAATCTTTGAAGCTTTAAAGATCCAAAATTCGCCTTAGCGTGAGGGTATACGTCTTTGGCCATAATAAAACCATTGATGAGGAGGATAATAAAAGGAAAGGCAAGACCGAAGTCATAAATGGCGAAGTTGAATAAAAGATGGAGGTAAACCTATGATAATAAGGCCCTTCCGTTAGGGGGCGTATAAAAGTCTTGGTAATAAGTCTCATGTTCAAAACCGTTATAAAATCGTGTTTATCGATCCTTCTTGTTGACTTATTTTTTTAACATCGTTGTCTATTAGGAGGGGTTATTAATTCGATGGTCTTGGTTACACCGTTAGGACTCTATTTTTAGACCTAAATCTCTATTATCGCATAAGTCAAACAATGTATCCTCGTGAAACATTCAAGACAAAATAAAATATAAGAGATACAACTTAGGAAAATAGGAGGATAAGTACGTGATTAGGGCATATGAGTAGTGTTAGCATTACTAACTTATAATGACAATGATCTCGTTGCACGCTTGGCATGGAATTGGGGTGAAAATCGAGATGAAATTATTTCTAACGAAGCATTCACGTGTTCTTATTCTATGAACCTAAACGCCCCATTTTGCGATGAAAATCATACATAATGTCTAAAACGCAAGTAGTAGTAATAGTAGTAGTGTAGCTAGTTTATCATTCAATAAATGTGAATAAAAATGGATTTTGGAGGTGCTACGATACTTTATTCTAGCATTGCGTGAGGGCACGACAATGGTTTAGTATGGGGGAGTGATGAGACTGCTTTTATACATAGTCTCATCATCTAAAACGGGATTTAAATGCATTTAATATCATGAAAATGGCCAAATATATGCTTGTGTTTGTTACTTGTGAATTTTAGGTACGGATATTGTGAAAATGACAAAAGATCACAAGAATCATACAAAAACGAACACGAGAAACGAAGCCGCACATTGAACCAAGCCCTAATGAAGATTTTCCAAGGAAAACCCTTGAAGATTTGAAGATTATGCAAGAAGGGTCCTCCAATATTGAAGAATTGACACTTTAAACCCTTGTATCTTCATAATTACAAGATTGGTCCCTAGAGTTTGTCAAAATTACAAAAAGGGCCTCCACTTTGAAGAATTGGCAAATTTAGTCCCTCAACAAAACTAAATTGTCAATATTAGTCATCCTCAAAGTCAAGCATACCATGAAGGCCTTCAAGTTACAAGACATTACAAGTTTGGTCCTTTAAAAATTTAAAATTACCAAAAGGACCCTTGACTTTGAAGACTTGGCAAGAATGGTCTCTCAAAAATGAAGACTTTTCAATTTTAGTCCTCCAAAACATCAATCATACAAGTCAAGACCATTATCATTGAAGAAAATGCCAAAACAACACTTCAAGTATCAACAAATGGCAAGAAATACCCCTGAAAATACTTTGAAAAAGTATTTGTGGCCAAAGTGGGAAAAATGAAACTTGGATTGCAAAGGAAATCAGGTTTTGGGGTATTAAGCTGCAAATGAAAGGATTTATAAAGACAAGGGGTTTAATCTGGCCGACAATATAACTTACCTAGACCAACCAGCCCCCTCCACGTGTCCCACTCACCCCATCCCACCAATCACCACTCTCCACCCTGCCATGTCACACTCCACATAAACCCGTTTTAACAAACTTAATTTATTAAGTTTAAAAAACGCGGTTAACATAATATTAAACCCAAAACCAGATTAAACCACCAACTATTCACTCAAGAACAAATTTGGGGATTTGTTAAATACTTTGAATTAAGCCATAATCATCTCCAGTTTATTGATTAATGGTCTTCTAAACACAACCCAACCTTAAAACTGGCCACCTCACCACTCACATGTCCACATGGGACCTCCCCTGCTACACCTTTGAACAAGACGCCAAAACCATGACAGCAATCCAACCATCCACATTCCAGCTTACATTTTAAGCTTGTTATAAACCATTGGATGAAATTCCACCATGCCAGCAACAACAAAACGCCAAGATAAAGTCACATGATTCCAAGATATTCAAAACCCTCAAGGGCATTTCAGGAACTTCATTAGCTAGGGTTTTACGTTTCTTATGCATTCACTAGTTCATTTGTAGCCTATATAAGGCATAGGATGTGCAACATTTGCACTTGCTCTTGAATTTTTCCTAGTTCACAATTCTGTAAATCTCATTTTCAAGTTAATGAAATGTGTTTAAAATTTGTGAAGAAAAATCAAGTGTCATTCTTGTTATCTGTTTGTTAATGTTACATGTTTACTAAACCTGAATCTCAAAACGTTTTCATAGGCTTTGTGCAAGAAATTGTTCAAAGTCTTAAATCTTGATATTTTGCTATGATCTTGGTACACCTTGGAATTTTTGGGCTATAAGTTGATCATATCACCCTGATATTGTGATATCAAGGTGTTGTGAGGCTTATAACTTGGGGATAATCAAGTGTGGGGTACAAGAGTTGCATTAATTAAGGATTTGTCACTTTACTGTTTTTATATTTTTGCTTCTAACTTTGTTGAATTTTAGCAGGATTGTTTGTGGAAGCTTGTGCTTGTTCTTGCTAGCACATAAGCTCAAAGTTTGTGGGTGTGGATGTACATCCATGAGCTTTGAACCATTCTACCTTAAATCTGCTTAAAATCTTGATTTTTGGTGATTTTGTGTGTTGCTTGTGTTCTTGCTGAATTTATGGTTTAATCTTGCTTAATACTGCATATTACATCTGTTTATGTGTTTGATTGGGCTTGGGTAGTCTTGGAATACACTTATACTTGTTTAAATTTGATTTGAAAAAGATAAGGGGTGTTTGGGATTATCTATTTAAGATCATAGATTGGTATTGTGTTATTGGAAAGTGTCGTTTGTGCTTTGTATCTGTTATTGACTTGGTTGAGTGCTAAAACCTGTAAGTTTTCAGTCTTATAACCTCAAATCAAAGATTGTGCTATATCTCATTTGTTTTGACTGATTTTGACCTAAAATTTTGGAAATACCTAGAGTATATGCATGTTTAGGGTTAAAAGGTGTTAAATCATAGTTAATATAACCTGATAACAAGATTTGAGTGTTTGAAAGTGGCTTGTTGGTCAAGTATATCAGCAAAGTGAAAAATCTGTTTGTTCTTGTTCATCAGTAACTATTTGGTGCTTGAATCTTGATCTAAACCTTGAACCAGTGCATGAAACTTGTTGATTTATGCTCATTTGAATTAAATATAGCTTGTGTATGCTTTTGGTGCAATTTGGTTGGCTAAATCTTGCTAAAATAGCTTATTGAACTCTTAAATGCTTATGTTCATGTCTGTAAGATGTCTGGTGATTGATTGAGTTAACTATGCTACTTGGCTGTTTGTGATTGTGATTTCTTTGTTGTTTCTGACTCTTTGTGATTCACTGATCACAAGGGTGCCTTGTTTGTAACTTGATTCCAACAAAAAGTCACTAAAGACAAATAGTCAATTAAGTCAAGCAGTGGAAACTTTTCCCACTGCTCAGACACCAAAACTAGCCCCTGCTAGTGTAATTTGTCATTCAACTTATTAATAAGCCATATTGGCTTATCCAGACTTGCAATAACTTACTTTTTGTAATAGATCTTCATTATTTGACCCATTTATTTGATCTGGAGCTTATCAGACCTTGGCTTTGACTTTTTGCTAGAAAACTCATAAAGTTGACTTTTAATTAAGTGCTTATCTGCTTATTCCAGCTTATTGAAAAACTTTTTGTTGATTAAGCTTAGTTAATTCATTTAAAAGCTTTTGAAAGTTGAATCAGCTCTTGGGGTGGCCTAGAACTCGAAAACGACTATTTTGTCGTTTTGTGAAGATAGCTTTTAGCTTATTCAGGCTTATTCCTTGTGCTTATTTCAAATTTCTTTTTACAGATCTCTTAAGTAACTCAAAAGAAGCTTGTGTGTCTAATTTGAGCTTATGGCATCAGCTTATAGCTTAATGGGCCAAAAAGCCCATTAAGAATAAGTTGCTTTGAAATAAGATAGCTTAAACACATTTTCAGCTTTTGGGCCTTCAGAGTTTTGTTCTTAAAATCAAATTTTGGGTCAGATAGGAGTTTTGGGGCTTAATTGGACAACATTTTGCTTATTGGGCCTATTTGAGCCCATTAAGGGGACTGTTTGGACTTTTGGCCCATTTCTAGGCCCATTAGGGGTATTTTGTAATTTCAACTTCATTTCTGAGTTTATTAGGTTAAAATAAGCTAGTTTACAAATTTTTAGAATTTTTTATAAATTTTGGATTTTTAATATTATTTTATTATTATTTTATTATTAAAAATTAAAATTCTGATTTTTCAAGTTTTTATATTTTTCTTAGGTTAAATACATTAAGTTAAGAATTACCAATTTTTAGAATATTTTTATTGTCATTAGATTAATTTTTAGAATTATTTTAAGTTTTAATAGTTTTTAATTGTTTTTAAATAGTTTTCATTAATTTTTAAATTTTCAAAAATAGTTTTAAATTTAGTTAAGTCATTTTAGAGGTTTACAATTGAAAAAATCTCATTTTGGGCTTTCTGTTAATTAAATTGATTTTTTGGGCTTTAATTAGCATTAAAAAATTATTATTTAATTAAATAAAAGGTTGAGTGATTTTTGATTTTTTGTATACTCTAATTACATTATTTAGGATTTATTGCAATTTTCTAGGAATTTTTCGGGTAAATTTTTAATTTTGTCACTTTTTACGGTTTTACGTGTACGACTTTTCGTCTTAGTATAATTCCTAATCGTAACCGTCTTTCTCTTCTAATCTCATTTCTTTTCTTTTCTTATCAATATAATCACAAAGTTAATCATCTCTCTACATAACGCACTTGCCTTCATGGGAAATGAACTTGAACCACATTGGTCTTTAGTGCTTAGTTTTCCTAAACCGACACTTAATACTTTCCCTATTTTGCTCTCTTTTCCTAAAGAGTGGTAAAAACACTACATCACCTATGCTTCAAGGCAATTGAAGAAACACGAGCAAATTTACTCTACCCATGATCTAGAGCTTGGATCTGTAGTTTTTGCTTTGAAAATTTGGAGACACTACCTGTATGGAACAAAGTGCACAGAGCATACTGATCACAAGAGTTTGCAACATATCCTAGACCAAAAGGAGCTAAACATGAGGCAACATCGTTGGATATAATTGCTTAGTGACTACGACTGCGACATCAAATACCACCCAATTAAAGCCAACGTAGTTGCGGATGCACTAAGTCGAAAGGGAACTGATCCTCCCATGAGAGTTCGAGCCCTAGTCATGACCATTAGCTTGGACCTACCCAAGCAAATACTAGAGGCTCAACTCCAAGCACAAAAACCTGAAAACATCGGAAGAGAAGACATAGGAGGAATGCTTAGGACTGACCTAAGCAATGAGAAGTTGGAAGCTAGAGCAGACGGAACGTTATGTTTACACGGAAGAAGTTGGTTACCATGCTACGGAGACTTGAGAAACGTGATCATGCACGAATCTCATAAGTCCAAGTACTCTATACATCCCAGATCTGAAAAGATGTATCAGGACGTGAAGAAACTATATTGGTGGCCAAACATGAAAGAAGACATTGCCACATACATGAAGAAGTGTCTGACTTGTGCCAGAGTAAAGACAGAACATCAGAGGCCATCTGGTTTGTTAGTCCAACCTGAAATACCAAAATGGAAATGGGACAACATCACCATGGACTTCATTACCAAACTCCCTACTTCATCTCACGGTTACGATACAATTTGGGTAATCGTCGACCGACTCACAAAATCCGCTCACTTCCTGTCCATCATAGACAATGACTCTCTGAACAAGTTAGCTAAGTTGTACCTAAAGGAAATAGTGACTAGACATGGCATACCAGTCTCAATCATTTGTGATCGAGATGGTAGATTCACGTCAAACTTTTGGAGAGCCTTCCAACGAAGTTTAGGAACAAACTTGGACATGAGCACCGCATACCACCCGCAGACTGACGGCAAGAGTGAACGAACAATCCATACCCTAGAGACATGCTGAGAGCATGTGTGATTGACTTTGGAAAAGGATGGGTCGAACATATACCATTAGTTGAATTCTCCTACAACAACAGCTACCATGCCAGTATTAAAGCATCACCTTTTGAGGCCCTTTATGGCCGCAAGTGTAGATCACCCGTATGATGGGCAGAGGTGGGGGAGTTTCAACTGACTGGACGCGAACTAATCCAAGAGACGACAGAGAAGATCACACTCACCAGGCAGCGAATTCAGGCTGCCCAGGATAGAAAGAAGAGCTATGCAGACAGGAAACGGAAGCCTATGGAGTTTGAAGTAGGTGACCGTGTTATGCTGAAGGTATCACCTTAGAAGGGCGTCGTCCGATTTGGGAAACGTGGGAAACTAAATCCACGTTATGTTGGACCCTTCAAAGTGATTGCCAGAATAGGTTAAGTCGCCTATCGTCTAGAGTTGCCCCAGCAGTTGAGCCGGGTACACTCTACTTTCCATGTCTCAAAACTTGAAGAAGTGCTACGCGGATGAGCCGCTAGCCATGCCATTGGAGGGAGTCCACTTCGATGACAAACTCCAATTCATAGAAGAACCGGTGGAAGTCATGGAGAGAGTAGTCAAGAAGCTAAAGCGAAGCCAATTCCCGTTAGTTAAGATACGATGGAACTCTAGGAAAGGTCCTGAGTTCACATGGGAACGTGAAGACTCATTTAGAGCTAAGTACCCACACCTGTTCACCTGAGCAGTGACGTCATCTTAAGCTTTGAGGACAAAGCTAAAATAACGGGTTAATGCTGTAAAACATGTAAATTCAGGTTTTGACTATGTCATCATTGTATACGTCACCTTATGATATCTGAATATATATTACCACCTTTGCATGAAATCCTTTGAGCAACCATATGCATCATGCACAACATACATTATTTTAATCATCAAATCATGGGGACATTTAAATCTCATAGCATACATTGTGATATCATCACTTAATCACAAGGACAGTCACATTTGGATGACTACATTTTATAAACATACAGGACTATAACCAGTCACTCCTTTTTTTGAACATTTTAGTCACTTGAACATACAATCATAAGCATTCATCACATTGGTTCATAAATCCAAACTCATGATCACAATTAATACATATTTACTTAAGTATATATTCTTAAGCTTTAAATATATTGATGTATATATAATTTCCTTATACTACATTTGACTTTACGTTACGACACCAACTATTTTTCTATTCAAACATTGCATTTAATCATTTTTTACCTTTTTAAACTAAGTTGTCATACTTTTAATATAGTAAATTAATTTCCCACTTAATCATGACCATACTTTCACCAAGGATCCCAAACTTAACCAAAATTAACCTAGACTCAAACATACTCACACAATATTATACCCATACTCCTAGTGACTTTACCTAGACAGAAAATTAAACATAATAATACCCTAGACTAAATTATAGCCGAATATATACATACACCTAACATTTAAATACCAAAAACCCTTACCATGTACACCCTTGACTTTTTAACATGTACAACCTAGTTATTTAAGTTTTACACTATAGAAAACATTTCCTTTCCCATGACATAATACCGCAAGTTTTAGCATGAAACCATGAGACCATGTACAAACTTGGCATTTAAAACATGTACTAAGTATTACTATGCTTCTACCACATGACCAAGCCACCTAGCATCCCCTTTTATCCTTAGATGTGTAGTAACCAACATCCACACACCAAAGTCTTGTGTACAACTTTCCCATTTATTGAAACACTATGCAAGCTATTCTTTGTTCCCTTGGAGACCTTACATGCGACGGCAAAAAGGGATGTCTATGACATTGTACATTTGCTTGTCATTAAGGCATGTACTCCTAAGGTACACATCCAATATCCTCAAAATCCACATACCTCTCTCTCTTGGCGTGTATGCAACCGAACCACAACTCCCAATCTCACACTTGGGATATTTAGCATATACTTAAGCCTTACACTCACTTCTCTCTTACCACATTCGGCTATACACTTTACAAAACACCTAGACATCTCTAAGCATTTACTTCAACTCATTCTTGGTCCTCTCCAAGCATTTAGTGCTTCTCATTCAAGATATTTAACATTTAAGGCGAATCCAAGACCATCCTAGTGGAACCCGACGTCTAGAACCCTTAAGCCAGTAAGTATAAACCTTCTCTAAAACTTTTCTTTGCTCATTTCATGTTTCATGCATGTTCATGCTATAAAAATGGAGTTAGTGATGCATGCAAATGTTGGAAACTTTTAAACAAACCCTAAACAACATATAAGCCCACGGCTTATATGATGTCTATGGGTGTTCTTGCCTTAAAAACCCTAAAACGTATATATTTAAGCTTATACAAACTTATTTAAGCCTTAGAGAAATCACTATGCCTTTAAATGTATTAGAAACTTAATATAAGCCGAAACAATTAAGCTAATATAAGCCCATGATTCATATAAGCCTAGTCATATCTAAGTTGGATATATAAGCTCATAAAACCTAATATAGACCAAGGATAACTAACGACATTTCACGTGCACCAATTAAAACAAGTCAAAAACCACGAGACTCAAAAGAAAACTCAAACCCAGAACATGTATCAATTCAAAATGACCCATGACAACGAAAAATAATCCAAGAAATACCCAATGGCAACCAAAACATATTACGCCCCGCGACATATTATTTAAACCGTGCAAAAGACCGACCTTTCCAAAAGAATATACTTTTATTTATTATTTTTTTTACCTCCCCACATCTATGTGAATCAAACAATCTACAAACAACCCTCTTGACGAACTCAAAACTGAACTCAAAGACTAGGTATCCCGTGCATCCCAAATCATAAAAATAAACTACTATTCAAAGCTCAACCTTTAACCCAACACTTGTACAATAATTCCGGCCAGGATACTGACCTCCCATGACTATACATTCTGAATATTTGAAAAGTACGTTCCGAGTAAATAATTTTTGGCTTTTGAATCACTCAAAAAGCTCTAAAAACGAACAAGTTATGACCAAAACAGTTTTATATTAATGAAAGATAAAGTTGTACATGAAATTTTCATAAACTCAATTTAACCTTGTTTTAATAATTATAAGTGACGTGAATCGGTTAACCCAATTATATAAACTATGTAAGTAGGAAGAAATTTTACTTCGCTTTATTTTAAAGAAAGTCTTTTGAAGGTCTACTATTTCTTAAGATTGTGCAAAATATAGATTGGATCTATTGATAAGATGGTGATGGGGAAGGAGGAAGAAGATGGTGGTGTAGAGAGAGAAAGGAGAGAAGGGGGAAGTAGAGAGAGAAAGACAAAATGTATTAAATGAAAAGATGTATGAATGAAAGAACCACCCCTCCTAACATGCTAGGAGGGGTATATATAGTCCACCCTACATGTGGGCTATATGGGCTATACTTGGATCACGAGCTTAATACATTAATATATCGTTAGAGCGACCGATCCTTCATAAATACGTAAAAACGTATTTCCAACAATCTCCCCCTAAGGGAGGTCGCTCCAAGTTACAAAGTTCTAAATATTCTATAGCTCGTGATCTATGCTAATAATGATGTGACCGATACTTTCTTTGGGAAAACATATTTCCAACAATCTCCCCCTAAGGGAGGTCACACCATTTTACAAAATCTTAAACCTAGCAGCTATTCTTGAGTCTTCGATCTTGTTCTTGTGAATATGCTTGATGTGATCTTTGACTTTAGTCTTGAGCATGTTTCCTTGCCTTGACCTTGTGCATTCATCACTTGTGAAATTTGCCTCTTCGTGACTTCATGTTCCACATACTTATACCTTTAAATTCTTGAAAGCTTCAGAGTTTGATACAACGGAAGACTTGACCTTCAGACTTTCTTGAATTTGTTGAAGAACTAAGTGTATGTAGTATAAGCATGTGGTGACGACTTCTTCTGGATTATACACCGCAATGCCACCTTCTTGTTACGCTGCATAAGCCAGTAAGCAACAAACCATATACACGGATGAAATGGCCTTGAACATTTCATTCTAATTCGGTAGCATTTTACCTCCGGTCGGTGAAGACCGTTGGACGATATTAAATATCGTACTTGTGACAGGTAGTTTCAATAAAGAACCTCCTTGACAAGATTTCGCGGGTAAACCCGTTCTCTTTACTCGACCGTCCAAAGCTGACTGCGAACGTAAAGAGTGAATCAGTTGGATAATATTATCCGCATGATTTGAAGCCATCAATTCATGTTCCTGGAACAAGTGAGGTTCAATTAAGAACCGCACCATCGTTGCTTTCCAGTTGTCACGAGCTTGATTCGTATAGAATCTTGCAAGTTACCTACCAAGTGCTGTTTGATGTTAACACTAGAAGTATTTCCATTCGTCACTGTAAATACTTAATCGTATTACTCTGAATATTCTAGCAAGATCACTAAGATATTGCGTAGAGGCCTGGAACGTGTTTAAATTCATTTAAGAGTTTAAACCACTGTTGCTTTCCAGTTATCACAAGTTTGATTCATAAAGAATCGCACAAGCACCTACCATGAGCTTTTTGACGTTCGCTCAAGAAGGATTTCCATCTTCATTGTAAATACTTTCGTATTACTCGGATGTTCAGGCAAGATCATGAAGATTTTGCGTAGGACTCTTAAGAACTTTCTTACTTTTCACAGTGTGTGAAGAAGCAAGTAAATAGTGTGTCCTAATGAGATATTTGATGATCTCAAATGGCTCTAGACTCGATCGTGCATTTTGGATTTTAGTGATCGGAGGCTGGAGAGGAGTGCCACCTTTTCAATACCAATTTATTCGGAGTGAATAAATCAATAGATAATGTGTTGTCTCCGTGTGATTAAAACAAATATCTTTTGAGAGATATCTGAGTTAGCTGGGATGGGTTGTGCCTTGCATCACTGGGTCCATGATGTCTATCTTCAATATCGAGAATCATAAATGATCTCAATAGCATATGAATTGACCCGGTTTCTGCCTAAGGTTGTAAGGAGGGTTTCTTTCTTTACACCCTTTATCTTTACAATTCTTTTTCATTCTTCAACCCCTTCAATGCTTACCAATACGTCATAACTAGCACCTTGTTGTGATTGTTCCAGTGCTAACTTAAGTACTTGGTCGGCATTCAGCTACGTTCACAATCTTTCTCCATCTCTCCTAAGGACTACTATTTCTAGCTATGGAATGTCCTTGGGAAGATTCCTCCGGTTCTAGAGAAATCATTGGACTTTAACCTATCCTACCATCCTTATGTCACCACAATCTTCATCGTCGTGAAATAAATGGGTTGCGGGTAAGTATAAATCACCATGAAATCCATTTTTATATCCAAATCCATTTTGCTCCCCCTTAACATATGCCACGATATTCGAAAACATTTCGCACATGTCGGGATGAGCCAGCACATTAAGTCAAACCATTATTGATCTCAATATTAAATCATATTTTCTCCCCATATTAAAAATATTAACCCAATCGATGTTTTTAATATCAATTAATTTAATAGCATTTTAAGAAAATTTGGGAAGAAAGATGCAAATCTAGTTATCTTCATGATTTTAACAAGCTCCCCCTCAAATTAATGAGGGTGTACTTGAAACGTAAATTAAATACCTTTTAAACACAAGTGTAAGGTATTTATCACGTGCAAAGATCATATATGATAATGTATTCACAAGATTAGCAATTTACGAGGTTGGACCTGAATGATGGAGAACATCATATGAAAGATTCACATGGTTCTTGTTCACGAATGTTGGTCACCTCGTCACGGTTGAAGTTATCTCTTGACTCCATGTGTATGATTGATATCGTTGTCTTGACACCAATATGTGAACTTGGCACTCTCGGCATCAAGGATTCTGAATGCTGGACAATTGCTCCCCCTCAATTGTTGACCCGTGTTCTATTGAAAGAGCTGTAGTCACTGTTTGAGTAGTCGCATCGTCGAGTATGTAGATATCAATTGCAACGAACTTTGGATTGTGGAGTTGATAACTTCGGATTTTGAAGACAAAGCTTTCCGGTGAAATGCTTGACTTCAAAGTGAAAAGCGGGTTACTATCGGAAATAATAGCAAACCATATGGAGCATGTTTTAAATCTTTTAAACTTTTGCTCGAACTTTATTTACAACCCCGTGTCATTATTGAATGACATTTCTAGGTTCGTAAATATTATCGATTCCAGAAGACATGCTCGTTTTATCAAAACGTTTTTGAACACACAATTTTGAAAGATTTAGAAAAACCTTTTGAAAAATTCTTGAAAAATTGTGTTCAAAGTTTTGAAAACCAATTACTTGAGCTTAAGATGTTGAATATCTTAAAGGCGAGCTCAAGTCCGAGAAGTTGTAAACTTCCCGTTGTTAAGGATAAGTTACTATCGGCGATAAACTTTCCTTTTATCTGAAGAACGAGTCCTAAGCTGACATTTACTTAGAAGTCGTTTTCATGAGCTTGAAAACTTTGACTGTTTTAACGGAAAGCTCATGACCGAGAAAGGTTAATTTCTCGTTATGAGGAAAAGTTATCTTATTTAAAAGATACACTTTCCTTTCTGAGCTTAAAACTTCGAATGTTTTAATACAAGCTCATGACCGAGAAAGGTGAATTTCTCGTTAAGAGGATAAGTTATCATAAAAGATAATCTTTCCTTTATTTTAAGTTCGAGTTACAGTCTGACATTTAACTGTAAGTCATTGTGCATGAGCTTAAAAACTTTGAATGTTTTCGATATAAGCTCATGCCCGAGAAAACTTAATTTCTCGTTGTTAGGATAAGTTTATCATCGGCGATAAACTTTACTGCCTTTGAAGAACGGGGCATAAACTGTAATGTGATTATACGCCATTGTGCATGAGCTTAAAAACTTGGAATGTTTTTTATATAAGCTCATGCCCGAGAAAAATGAAATTCTCGTTGTTAGGATAAGTTTATCATCGGCGATAAACTTTCCTTTCTTTGAAGATCGAGTTATAGTCTGTGATGTGACTATAAGTCCTTGTTTGCAGCTTAACCATGAATCCCCTGAGACATTTGTTTCTCTGATATCTGCTTCTTCAGCAACCAAACTCTAAGAGTGTCCTTAGTTGAACGGTATACAACGATTGGACCGCTTCGTTGTTTTGGAACATCAACTTTGGTACCTGCATTCTCATTAAGAGTTTGTATACTTTTGCATGGGTTAGAGATATCTATTTTTGAAGCACGTGGGGGTTCACAGTTGGCTTTACTTGTGTCAGAGGCGACCTGAGTAGATGATTCACTTATCTTAGCTGGCAAACGTTTCCTTTTATAGAAAATCCTAAGTTTAGGCTTAAGTGAAGTATCATCTTTATCAATTTCCTCCCTAGTAGTCTTAGAAGAAACGGAGACTATCCTAGTTAAAGGGCACTCGTTTCCTACAAGAGTGAAAGTTCTACCAGTGGGGCGCCAATCTTTACCAACGGGTTTGATTTTAGCTATCCACTGGGACTTAATTCTAGCACGGGAGTTCACCTCATTAAGCAATTTCTTGATACAGGAATCATGATTTGCCGTAAAGACACATTTTCTACATGTTTTACACGTAGCATATTTAATGTCCGAGTAAGATCGAGAATTCCTAGATGATTGATTGATGCTCCTACGATGTGACATGCTACGGTTAGCAGTGTTGGGTAAACTAGAAGGCATCTGACTAGGTTTGAAATTCCTATCTCTTACTTGTGTCTTTTGCTTAGCTTCCCTTAGACCAAATGTATGGCGAACGTCATTTGAACTAGTTCGAGACGTATTCTTTGGACTATGTCTAGGGAAATTAGAGGCAATCATGTGATTAGGTCTTGCAAAAGCTGTTTTAGTCACATTGGGCCTAGATGGTAGAGTGACTGGTCTAGGAAAGTGAACCAAATCAACTTGGGAGGCAAACCGCGGTCTCAAGGATTGTGGTCGCTCGGATCTAAATGTAGTAGGTTGTCTGACAGTCGGTTGTCTGACGAACTGATTTGTAGGCGGTTTCCCCAAGATTGATGGTTTTTCAAGCTTAGTGTCCACACTAGGTCCTCTAGTTTTCCTTAACTCGTTTTTCAACGCAGCTATAGCAAAAACCGTTTCCTGTACTTGGGCCTTTAAAGTCTCATTTTCTTTGAGCAATTCATCTTGAGATGCCAATTTAGACTCTAGTAACTGAATTTGTTTCAAAAGATTATCCTTTTCGGCTTTAGAATCTAAAACTTTTGATCCAATTTTCTTTCAAGAACAACGTTAGACTTTTCAAGTTTTTCAAAGTATTCTTCAAATTTGTCCTTTTTCTTAGAAAATTCAAGTTTGGCATCCTCGAGATCTTTTGATTGCTGAGCTATGATCATTTCGAGCTCTTTAATCTTGGAATCAGAATCAGTTAACGAATCAGTTATAAAGCATTTATCATGATGTCCTATAGCATTCTGAACAATCTCTCCCCCATTATCACTTACATCGGATGAATCAGAAGAGGTATTGCTATCACTCTTTTCCATCCCATGTTTGTCATAATTAGGTTCAGAATGCTCAATATGCGGCATGTCCTCAGCAGATACATCATAAACAACATTACATTGTACCATGTTTGCAGGCTCTTCGTCATAAATGGGTAAGGTGTCATCAAAAGAAATCTTGTGAACATTCCTTGACGTGCCACTGGTATCATGTTGTCCTCCTGATTCCGTGCTCTTGCCATCGTTAGGCTCCAAGTTGTCAATCGTATGACCAGTTTCCTCTTGCATCGAAGAGTCTTGCACTCCATTATCATACCCTTGCTGAAGTCGAGATCTTTCATAAATCGAAGACGAGACCGATGTCATGAGTTTCAAAATTGTATCACGGAAAACTCGAAGCTCGGTATGTGTATCTCGAAGAATTGATTGGCAAATCACTGAACTTTCAGGCTTGATGATATTGAATTGGAGGAAAGGCATGAGTTGTGTCACAAGAGCCTTATATGCAAGTGCCGATGCCGAGTGATTAAAGTTTTCATTGTTGAGTTGCTCGGCGAGTTGGGTCAAAGTGGTGAATATTGAGTCGATGAATATATGACGATCTTGTCCAAAGATGGTCACAAATTCGCTCCCTCCTTGAATCCCCGAAAGAGTGACAAGATGAGACTGAAGCATTTGAAATGAAGTGATGCCACTTTTCCTAACTTTGTTTTGCATTAAATGCGATTCTCCCTTTTGACATGTCGAATCGAACGAATCCATTAAATATCGATTAAAAATGACGTGGATGTTGTTGTTTTCGGGATTTTAGAATTCGTGAAAAGACGAAAGACCCGTAAATAACACTTAAAATTCGTCGATTGATGATATAAATGAAGCCC
Organism: Glebionis coronaria; assembly: GCA_025667525.1. Classification (NCBI taxonomy): domain Eukaryota; kingdom Viridiplantae; phylum Streptophyta; class Magnoliopsida; order Asterales; family Asteraceae; genus Glebionis; species Glebionis coronaria. Next base: position 359,409,510 of record CM046877.1, read on the forward strand.
GTTACTTTGACTCGTCACGTTTGTATTTAAATCCGGCCACTATAACGTTTAACTCGACAAATATTTTTCCACGTTAACTTTTAAAATACCCGCCTCAACACGATTTGCCAAAAATTCATAAACAAAATATACTAAACTAGAAATATAAAAATGACAAAATACAAAAATAAATTTAACTAAAAATAACTTCAAACTATATAAAAACAAAATTTTAAAAAATAACTTAACTAAAAATAAAAATAGAAAAATTTGATATTTAAAAAAAATCTGATATTTTAAAAAATATCTATATGAAAAATGAAAAATCTAATAGTTTTTTTTTTTTTTTTTTTTTTTTTTTTAAATAAAAAATCCCAAGATTAAAAATAACAAAACATCAAATGTTACGTGGCTTAAGCAACACTACACAAACCCTCAAATGGTAGTCACCACACACGTGGCCTGAGAATGTGTCTTGTTTCCTCCGCCCCTAAGATAAAATACTCCACTAACCCAATAAAAATCTATCACCAAACTGTTCTCTCTCTCTCTCCTCAACCTAGAAACCTCGTCTTCTTACCTTCACTATCTTCTCAAATACACAATCTCACATGCGACCTAATCTCTTCTCTCTCAAATCTCACAACAAATCTCTTATAAAAAAAACGCAGTCTATCTCTCTCTCAGATCTCACAGTCTTTCTAAAAGAGAAATCAACACCGGTTGCGATGATTTTGGCTATATACTCACAAAGTTACATGCACGAATGAATTGAGATTCATCTTCAAGGCCTTCGAAAACAAAGAAGGTCTCGGGTAGGTATTTTTGTAACTTGTTTTTTGTTTTCGTGGGTGGTGGTCTGTCGAGTGGTTCAAGTGTTGGGTCGAGTCTAGAGAGAGGAGTCAAGTCGAGTCAAGGGTCGAGTTCAAGAAATGGCTATGCGGAATAAATTTCTATACGGAATGAAGTTCCTATACGGAATGAAGTTCCTATACGGAATAAAACCTTACTCGTAATAAAGTCTATTCGGAATGATCCGTGTCTATACGGAATAATCCGTTATACGGAATAATTGGTTATACGGAATAACAAGAAAAGGAAACAGAAAGTGGAGATTGATGGATCAAAGTGATGAAACTTTTGACAGATTTGGACAAATTGGTTGAACAAAAAAGGACAAAATAAAAGATGACAAAAAAAACTGATAAAAAACTGATTAATTTAAAATTAATAAAAATCTGATAAAACTGAAACTGCTTATCCAGGCATCAATTTGATAAAAAATGATTATAAAAAGATGAGAAAAAGATTATAGAAAAAAGAGATTTTGAAATTTAAAATTTAAAAAAAAAATGATAAAAACTGATTGGACAAGTTAAATCATAAAAAATTGATTGGACAGATTTTTAGAAAAAAAAGACGAAAACATTTTCTAAAAAAAAAATTATAACAAGAAAATCAATAGATAAAAAAAACGTAAATCGGGCATGTCTTTTAGTACGGTAATATTTACGGCCTTAGAAATATCGATCAATATTGACACGGTGCCATAAATAGAGTCCGTATAAAAGTTGTACATTTTTAAAACATGCCCATTATGGCTTGTAGTTATTTCTGACTGCAACCCGGTTTTCATATTAAAGTCACGTATTTCCTTGGAAAACGTTGGCTCACAACGGGAATTAATTTTCTCGGGCATGATTTACAAGCCAAATCATGCAAAGGGATCAAGTTTACTTTACAACTTGATCTAACACAAATTAGTGTACGTCTCAGTGCATTATTTTGTCTAGATAAGAGAAATCTTGTCGACACCAGCGAATCGATCTTTTCAAAACATCAAATTGGAAAATGTTTTTCATCATCATGTGCCTCGTTAAACAATGACTACAGCTCTTTAAATAGAAAACGGGTCATCGTTTAAGGGGGAGAAAATGTTACATCATCTTTCACATCAAAAAGATCTTCAAAAGTTTTCGAGGAAACTCAAGTAGCTCAATGGTTAAATGGTTGGATAGTTTTGGCACTTGTCTTGTTGTTGCTCATAAGTTTGTCGTGAATAGATTGGTGCGTGTGTTAAGATAGGTTAATCACTAAGGCTCGGGAATTTAACATAAGATAGGGTCAAAATTGACAAGAATTAAAACTTGGAAAACAAAAGAATTTTAATTGAACAAAGAAGAAAAGTTGAGGGGTTAAATCTGACAATATGTCAAACATGTGAAAGTTTGACCTTGTCAAAACTCACCCACCCCCCGTCTCTTCTTTTCTTTCCCCTTTCTGCTTGTTTTTTCCTTTGCCCGCCATTAACAAACACACGAACACACAAACGAAACATTCATCTTCTAGCTCAAGATCTTCAAAAGGTATCAAATCGGTTTAAACATTCATGCAATTCAATTTAATTAACTCCTTTTAATTGAAATCAATCGAATTAAGTTACTGCTTAAATTAGGGTTTAATTAATTGGGGGTTTTGCCTGGGATTGATTTGGAATAGCACAAATTGAATTGATATGGCCTTTAGAACAATTGAATCAAACGAATTAGTACCTAATTAGAAAAATCATAACTGTTTAAACTTTCCGAATAGGATGATCTTTCCGAATAAGGCATTTTTTCCGCATAGAATGAACTTTCCGAATAGAAGTTTTTCCGTATAGGAGGATTATTCCGAATAGAATGAACATTCCGCATAGGAACATTATTCCGAATAGGATGATCTTTCCGAATATAACTTTTATTCCGCATAGGCCTAACTTTCCGAATAAGAATTTTATTCCGCATAGAGAAATCTTTCCGAATAGAACGTTTATTCCGCATAGGCCTAAACTTTTCGAATAAGAATTCTATTCCGCATAGAGAAATCTTTCCGAATAGGAATTTTATTCCGCATAGGCTTAACTTTCCGAATAGACCTTTTATTCCGCATAGGATGTTTATTCCGCATAGACCAATTATTCCGAATTGAATGTTTTTTTTCCGAATAGAAGATGTTTTACAAGCTTAAGGGATTAGGTCATATGTTCTATGCTTAGGTTTAAAATCATAATGATATTCATATTTGTATGTTTCAACCTTTGTGTTTTATCTTAAGCAGAGACGATGACTAACCCTACAGTACAACAAATACAAGACGCCAGAGCCACCGCCATTGCCGAAGCCAAGACTCTAAAGTTTCTTCCAAACAACTTCCATCTGAAGGAGGTATCTCATTCTACCCATAATGGATTTAAGGTAGGTTCAGCCATACTTGATAACTCTCATCTCAAGCATGCGCTAAGAAGAAGTGCTTCAGTGCCCTATGACTACCTTTACGAGTTTTGGGCTACCAAGGAGAGGACGTCGAACAAAATCACATTTTCCTTGGACAACAAGCAGCAGACGCTTAATGTGTCAGACTTCAGGAAGATCTTTGGATTTCGGCCGTCACTCAAAGGCTTATCATTCTCAGCCAACCCGACTAAGGACCAGATCATGGACATGTTCACTGCCATTGGATGTCTTGACATACGAACCGTGTCTGAGTTTACTACTACCAAAGTTGGTCAACCATGGAAAGCTATTTTTGGGATTCTAAGCCGATGTCTCACACCCAAAACAACTGGATTTGATGTTGTTCGTCCACCAATCGTCAAGCTGTTTTATGGGTATACAAAGGTATGGGTATTGACTATGCATCATTGCTGTGGAAGAGTTTACTTTTCAACTCTTCACAAACACGAAGGGTAAGGTTAAAAGTTATCAGTACCCTAGGTTTATAAAACTAATCATCCATTATTTTATGGAGAACGATGCTTCCATTGACAAGCGTACAGGTAGTCGTCACCAGACGATGGATGATGATGATTTGGTAGACTTAAGGCAGGAGACTCACTCGAATATGGTTATTCCTGGTCCCATTCCCAGTCATCTCCTGACCGATGAGATTATCGCTTCTACTGCCTACAAGAACTTGCTACAAGAAATTGAGAATCAACGAGCAAGCATTCAAGCAGGTGAAGACTCATCTACCACGGTTAAGAGCAAAGGTAAACGTAAGCAAACAGCTTTACCTGAACCTAAAGCCAAAAAGAAGAAGACTGAAGTTAAGAAGGGAAAGGGTACGGCTGATGAGTTAGTTCTCCACGATGAAGAAGATGTTGATGATCCTACTGTTAACAAGGCTGAGAGAAAAGCAATGAAGATAGCTATTGAAAGGAGTAGGAGAGATACGGGTGGTAGTGGTTCGGGTGCTCAGATGAATATTGAAGAAGAGTACGTGGAGCCAGAGGATGTTTATGAGTTTGGATCACCTGAACGGTATTCTACTTCGAAGGAGATATCCATCCCCGTTTCAGCAAGTGTTGAAAAGGAGTCCGGTGCTCCTACAATCATGGTACCTACTCAACCTTTAACACAACCTCCACCAATACAACCCTTACCAACCAGACCGGTTTCAACGCCATTTCTTCCACCACCGATAACTCCCATCCTTAGTACCGTAGTAACAACCGAGCCTCTTCAACCTTCCCAGAGTAGCTCTGGAACATCTTCAATGGCTGCATTCGTCATGGCAGAAATGTTGGATAAACACACGGATAATCAAAAAAGAGAGATGGATAATCTTCGCCAAGAGCTACTTCGAAGAGTGCAAAGTGAAGAGGCATCCAAGAAAGCCCAAGAAGAGATGCTAGCCAAGTTCGCTGCAGAGATGGAGTTGACACGTAAAGCTCATGCAGAAGAACTAGCTCAGGTTAAGAAGGATGAAGTTGATAGGTATGAAGCACGACTTACGAGACTTCGAGCTATTAAGGATAACTACAAGGAGCAGAAAGAAACTCTTGAAGCTTCTATTGAGGAGAGAGTAAAAGAATCCGTTGAATCTATTATGCCTAAACTGCGTGATGAGTTGAAGACACTCGCTGCTGATAACTTGATGATCAAGTCATCCAATCCTTCTGAATCCGCCTACAAAATTGCCTATGACTTGACGGATTTTGAGCTAAAGAAGATCCTCAAAGCTCGTATGAGGGAACTTGGATCGTTTGATAAATCTAAGATTCAACGGACACTCTATAAATCCCTGAATGACGCTATCATGGAGGATGATCGGTTGTTCAAGATGTTTGGAAGTGTGGTACCCTACCACATTCTGCCTGAGGAAGAAAGGGAAGAAAGTGAAGAAGAAGAGGGTACTGGTGAAGAAGAAGAAGGAGAAGAAGAAGAAGGAGAAGATGATGATGGTGGTGATAATGACGATGATGGTGATGATGACGAGGATGATGATGATGATGATGGCGATGATGGTGGTGATGGTAATGAGGAGAGTGCTAGGGGGAGCAACGAGGATAGCAATGGGGATGATGATGGGGGTAAACAGCCTGAAAAGGGGGATAAGGTTGCCAGCTCAAAGAAACCTGCTAAGTCTGGAACCAAGTCCAAGAAAGATGCAGCGCAGAAGGAAAAATCAACATCAACGGAATCAAGACGATCTAAGTGGCGCCACGATGTGAATGCTACAACAGCGTCATCGATTCCCGGTACTTCTCTTGCTGTATCTATACCTGTTACCACTAACCCTGTTAGTTCTGTTGTTGTTGCTCCTGTGATTGCAGAATCGGTAACTGAACATGAAGCTGCACAACACTCACCCGTTCATGACACCGCCGAGATGCCTGAATCAGATCCAGCAGATGTTCACGTTTCCACTCCTCTACAACAAGAACCACAATCTACTGTTCCTGAATCAAGCACACGGGACTGGGCAGACACGTTGGAGATTGACGAGACTGCACCACCACAGGCTTGGATCATGGCAGCGGCGCAATATGATCCGATCACAGACGCTGACAGAGATGTTTTATATCTCCGTATCCACAGTCCGATTGACTTATGTGCATTTCTGGCTCATGAGTATAAGACTTCGGTTACTCCGTCTTGGGTGAAGAGAGCGCTGAAGGATAAGAGAATTGCGCCAAAACCAGGTTAACCCAAATGGAGTTCGAGTATTATGCTGATGAGATCCTGAAAGCTCTGATACCAATTGAAGGTCTACTATTTCTTAAGATTGTGCAAAATATGGATTGGATCTATTGATAAGATGGTGATGGGGAAGGAGGAAGAAGATGGTGGTGTAGAGAGAGAAAGGAGAGAAGGGGGAAGTAGAGAGAGAAAGACAAAATGTAAATGAAAAGATGTATGAATGAAAGAACCACCCCTTCTAACATGCTAGGAGGGGTATATATAGCCCACCCTACATGTGGGCTATATGGGCTATACTTGGATCACGAGCTTAATACATTAATATATCGTTGGAGCGACCGATCCTTTATAAATACGTAAAAACGTATTTCCAACATCTTTTAGAATTTTAAATAAATAAGTGTTGATTAAAAGAAATCTTATGTTACATCTTGTTTCAAACACGACTCCAACACCTTACTCTTATTTTACCGAATACAACCAACTATCTAACCCTATAATAGATTTCCAAGTCCCCCTTTTTCTCAACATATACCGACCAAAAGAAATGTAAGACCCAACACAAAAGATTTCATTATCTCAAAAGAAATCCCAAGTTATTTCAATAGACTTAAAACCAAGAACACCATTTTAAAACGTACACGTGAAATACGAAACTCAAAGAATACGCTACCAGACACACTTCAAAAGATTCAAAACGTCGTTGAAACTCCACCAAACTCGAGCACTAATAAAATGTTTAAACACAAGAGAGCACTAGGTACGTTCAAGTTATAATAACTACTGAACGACCGTAAATCATAACATAACATCTACTAGTATATATACATCCGCATATGTATACCTATTGAATCTCCCGAACATACTCGTTATCATACATGTTAAGTCAATCAATCGCTTTATACGCTCGTTTTTCTATACGAGTAATCACCATCTCACCGTGCCACAACAAGGCATAAAGCCCACCTCCAAAACCAAACCATATCGTGTGACCCCATAATCACACAACACAACTATAACCCAAAACATATAACACAAAAAGAACAATAGCCATCTCATAGGCAGCCATTACATAAACCCATATATTATACGTATACCCAAATTCAACATCTCATCATATACAAGCATGTACTAACCCTCTTTCATGCAATCATACTTGAGAACCCATTGAAGTTGTGGTACTTGTCTAACTATGTTGGCCATCATACTTATACAATTACCCTTTCCCCAATGCACTCCCTCCTATGATGACACTTATAAGAATCAATACAACATATAACACAAAAATCCATCTACTCACATAAGCTCATAACCATATAACCAAAAAGGTCCAAAACCCCATCTATTAAAATAACATAATAAATCTCTTGGAATACCGAAATCCATAGTCTAGCTAAAACAACATAGACTAAATCCAAAACGAAAACATAATCAGTTATAAGTCATGTCGCCCATAAGAGTGGAAACAACATAAAATCCTTCATACCCACCTACTCCTAATAACTCGAGCCACCACATGATTCTTAGGGAACATGACTTAAACATCAAAAGAAAATAATATCTCTCGGGTACATAAAATAACCCAACAAAAGATAGAAACTACCATGTACCAAATTATGTACTATAATGTACAATTTAAGCAAAATACGACAATGACTAGCGTGGATGATTATGGTTCAACCCGCACTAGTCACAACCCGAAAAGAAAATAGCATGTGGCTAAGTATGAACTTACTATGGTTCAATTCATACTAGTCAAAATAGCGCAATAAATAACATCCAAACACATCAATTTATGTAAAATGCACACATACTCTTATGACGCCTATATGTAGGGACCCTTAAGCTATAGACTAGGCTACGCGACTAGGCAACCTAATTCTCTATAACCATTGTCTCTGATACCATTCTGTCACACCCCACCATGGCGGAATATGGGGCGCGACGTATGGATATCATCACAACATGGCATCTCTATAGAGATAACTATATGAAATAAGAAATGTCATAAAATGGTGACATAAAAGTCATGACAATATCTCAACAAATGCAGGAGTCTAGGTAAGTAGGTAACAGTCCTACCACTTACCCAAGATAAACAATTAACATAATCAAAACAACATATAGGTGCCAACAGTAACACTTATTCAAAACACATAAAAATAAACTAAGAAGGAACGGGGATCTCCTTCTATATGCAATCCTAATGCATCCAAATCTAGCCACTCCTATCCTCAAGCTTAACCACATTCTCACCTGAAAGAGACACTAAAACACGTCAACATAAAGTTGGTGAGAGTCATAGGTTTAGACTCAAACGCCAAAATCATACCAAAAGCTGTGAGTAAGAACCAAAAGTTAACAAAAACATATGGACAATGTGATACTAATATGCATTAACAAACTAATATTCAAGATTTAACCAATCAAACCATAAATCCAAGGCTCCCAGCCATACTAAACACCATACTCCCATAGGTACTCAAACACCTATGAACCAATCCTAAGGGCCCGCCTTGTCAACACCCCATTGGTACCAAGTCAAAACATAAACAATCAAGAATCAACTAGCAGTTAATCATATAAGTATGCACACATAAGTCCATTACCAACGCCAAACCATTCACAGCATAATTTATAAATAACATAACAGTGTCTCTTCCATCCCATCTGGAAGTAATAAACATTAGTAAACATGGGACTATGAAACTCACCTGATTGGCTTCCCCAAACATCCACGCACTAGCAAAAAGCTAACAAACCAAAAACACATAATCAAAACATGAACCAAACCCTAAAATGGCTCATCAACCTATGATGGACATCTACCTTCTCCCATATATATACCTCATATATATGCTCTAAGCATCTCATTACACCCCTCTATAAAGCCCTTAACACGTTTTACTTCATAACACATCCCATTAACATTTTATCAAAAAACAGTCACAGTTTTAGGTCTCCAAACTATAAGCCAAACGCCCACCTAAACACACCCATGACCTCTGTAAAGGGAATATTTATGCCCTTATATATGTTAGCTAACACCTCCCACTTTCCCCAACCTTAAAGCTACTGTTAAGACCCTGATATATATATATATACGTTTGTAATTTTAGATTTACTAATTTTAAACATAAAAAACGTTTGTTATGATTAGGGGCTCTTAACCTAAACCACAACCTTATCCCCAATGCAGATACTTACTAAAATATATAAAACATCTCTCATGTTCGTTAGAAGATCCCAATGCAACCCTAAGTACCCCAAACAACCCAAAACTTAAAAAGAAAACAGGCTGACTTCAAAACTATTTTGCCATCCGACTGTTGTAACCTGTTTTTGACCCACTTCTCGACCTACAATTTAGTTCTAGTTTCTTGAATTGGAAAGCTACTTCAATTACTTTTTCAGGGATATTTGGATCGTAAAATAAGAGTTTATAGAACTCCCAATATGATCAAAACAATTGACTCAAAAATCTGCCTAGTTTTTAAAAACGGGTTTAATCAAATTAACCTAATTAATTATCCATAACCCCATTAAATACAAGCCCTAGTTTATTTAATCATCATGATATCATTAATATAACATTAATTTACTGTTTTTAAATTAAACCCTAACCTAATTCCATCATAAGATGATTAAAGAAAATATTAAAACAACTTAATTGAAAAGGGTTAAGAAGGTTTTACCTTTAATTTAATGGAAGATAAAAAAACTATGAAAACCATAAAAACACTCCTTCTGCCGTCGAATTCAACTCCAGGAGAAAAATAATATGGCTTTTGTTTTTAGTTAAGTCATTATATAGGGTATGGGTGAACCCAAGTCCAACCCATAGCCCATTTACCTTTTTCTTTCCTTTTTTTCTTTCTTTTGGCGGCCAAACCGACCCTATGTATATATATTTTTTATCTTTTTTTCTTTTTATTGCTTAATAATACATTACTAGTATTACCTTAATTTTTCCATAATTTATTTAAGCTCCTAAAGCTTCCAAAACCTCAAAACCGTAAAACTAGTCAAATTTACGCGTTTTACCGTAAAAGACGTAAAATATACACTTTTAAAAAAAATCTCAAAATTTGAAATAAACTTTATAACTAAGTCCTAAATGACTTAAAACCATCCCAAAAAATATTCATATGCCTAATTACCTCATCCGAGACCTCTAAATGCTAAACCGTAAATCGTAAAAATAGATTTTCTATAATACATATAGGTATACGTAAAACTACTAAATAACAACATCTCATTTCATAGTCACTACCATGTGAGCTCATGAACATGAAATAATCTCACATCGTCTCACTCACAAGGTATCCCGTACCGGAAACGATATCCAAACCACAATCTATACACACCAATTAGCACATAAACACGTAAAGACACGTAACTAGCACAAGATAGAACTAAGTGACGAACCTCAAAACCAGGGTTGTCACATAGTGCGACCCGGATAAAGATATCTTTGCAATTCTTTCTATCCATCCATAGTAGTAGCAACACCCAAATACTACTCAATCGGATGTATAGAGCACAACACCCAAATATTGTTCAATTGGACGTACAGACCAATCCGGATAACTATCTCTTTACATTGTTGGCACCATTCGTTTCCATGTTTTTCTAAAACGAACCTTTAAACCTATGACATCCATACCCTAACAGATGACAAAGTTGTTAATAGCTTTGAGGACGAAGCTAAAATAAAGGGGCGGTGTTGTAAAATCCATGATTTTACCATGATTACAGTGCAATAAAAGTCTACCCAATGATACCAGAACATCTCTCAACCTAGTTATAATAATCGAGTTTCGAGGACGAAACTCAAGATGGCATGTGGATGGTGTAAAACCCGAGATTTTTCGTTCATTAAATAATAATGAAGTATGTTTCAAAACCCATTTTGAACAATACAAAAGTTATTGGAATTGAAAACAAGACAAAAGTCGTACAATCCGTGTACCGACAATTTAATAATTTAATTACATAAATTATTGTCGAGAGATACTTGATAAACGATTTGATTAAATTGTTTAATATTTCATTTATCGACGGAGAGGTTAAATGAGAAGTATCTGTATTAAAATGATAGTTACGTTGTTAAAACGACAAATGATAATATATCGTCATTTAAATGAACGCACACATTATTTATATTTATAAGACATATAAATACTTCATTTTATTGGAGAAACCATTTTATGATCAATGACGTGATTTTCGTAAGACGAATCTTCTTTTATAAGACATGAACGAGCCCAGAACCGTTTATTAACAAACGTCTAATAAATGTTACACTTTAGGCCCCTACAGAATAATTGCAAACTTAACCCCTAACTATCATAAACGTTGCGAAATTTTTTTATAAATTTTTTAATGGTATATATAGGTACATTAGGGTTTCTTATTCATTACAAACACTAGCCTCCACCAAAAACACACACACACATCTAAATGTGGCACCCGCCACTTCTCCGGCGTCATTCCCCGGCCAATTTCCAGCCACCTTCACCATTTTAGAAAATCTTCCAAATTGCTTAGATCCTATAGATCTACTTAATCCATCATAAAAATCGACCCTTATCATCCTTGCTTGGTCGGTTGCCGCCATACAACCATAAACAGCCACCTTTTCGTGGCTCCATCACCACCATCGTTATGTTGGTGGTCTCAGCTACGAGCCACCCTAGATCCTCCACAGCCCCGTCACCAACTATACATCTAGCCACCATCTTCAGCCGCCACAACTTTGAGAGTGTTTGTTTCGGATTCATGCTCCATCCACCACCATTCGCGGTACCTAGCCACCAGCCGTGGCGCCATATCCCCACCACCGTTGCCTCCACCACTCCACCCCACTGCCATCACGCCCAGCCACCATTTTCGTGGCCAATAACCACCAGGCCGCTAGCCGCCACTGCTGTGCACCACTTTCGTGGCATGCAGCCACCACAGACCCACCACCGGGGTACCACCAGATCCACCATCTCGTGACTATCCCCACTGTATGGTGTGTTTGTTTCCGTGTTTACAAGCCCACCAGGGGTGTTTGGATATGCAGTTAACAATAGCATAAGAGGACGTTTGGTTTTGGGTAGAAAAGCAAATTAGGGTGCGTTAGATTAGCGTAGATCCACACGGATCTGTTTGGATCTGCTGTCAGGAGCGACATGCAGGGTGTTTGGGTCTAAGATCTACATCAAGTAGCTTTGGGAGTGTTTGGATTTGCTGATAAGGGGGCGTTTGGGACTATAGAAAGGTTGTACGGAGCGTTTGGGTTTGCTGATGACATGCATGCTGCTGTTGGAGGGCGTTTGGGATTGCTGATGTCGACTAATACATAACAGATTACGAGCTTGTAACGATAGGGGTATGCCTTGTTGTAATATACACTTGCATGTAATATATTCCCACCGGTAGTGTATTATTACCACCGTTAGTATATATTACCAACTGGCCACTTTATGTTTGCCGCCGTTAATGTTATACAAACTAACTTACCACTGCTAGTTATTATATTAACAAAGTTGCCACTGGTAGCTTTAAAGTTACCACTGGTAGCCTAAACCTAGTCACTGTTTCATGTTGTTCCCACTGTTTTTATAAGGTAGCCATTGTTTTCAATAAAGTACCCACTGTTAGCTTTTATTAGCCACTGTTGGTACACAAAAAACTATTTTAATAGTTTTAGAATAAAAATATTAAATTTTTATCAACGGGAGACATGTTTTAAATCAACATTTAATTAATAATAGTTTATTAATTATTTTTGGAACGCTATAAACTATTAAATAAATTTAATAATTTATTTATAAAGACTACAATGAAATACATGTTTTATAAACATCGGGGGGTACGTGGAAACAGTGAATGGACAACATGCACACTTAACCATCATCATAACAGTATATATATATATATATATATATATATATATATATATATATATATATATATATATATATATATATATATATATATATATATATATATATATATATATATATATATATATATATATATATATATATATATATATATATATATATATATATATATATATATATATATATATATTAATTAATTAAATATATTGTGATAACAAGAATAAACGTACAACCAATTAAACTACATGCATTTATTATTTATGCATATACTGAGACCTACTCAATTACTTAGGTATTCGATGTACTGTGTGCTTTGTGATTTTTGATGTTGGAGTAAAACTAGATACTTACTTTAGGAAAAACAAGCAACTAAAATAGGGCAAGTGAGCACGACGATTTAGGAAAACCGTGTGTGAATGACCCAATTAAGTTCGTTCTCAAGGAGGCTAGTGTGTTATGTGTGTAATGATTTGGATTAATTTGTGATTATATTTGAGAAAAGAAAAATAAAAAAGGGATTAGAAGAGAATGACGGTTATAGAAGACGGATTAAACTAAGTCTAAAAAGCGTACACGTAAAGTCGTAAAAACCACCAAAATTAAAATCTTAACCTAAAAATTTCTAAAAATTACCAAAAATCCCTAATAATATAATAAGAGTTTGCAAAAAATCAAAACTTGCAAAAACCTTTTAATTAATTAGATAATGACTTTTTAATGCTAATTAAAGCCCTAAAAATCAAAATTAATTATTAAAAAGCCCTAAACAAGATTTTCAAGTTTGTAAACCTCAAAAATACTCTAATTAAGCTAAAAACTATTTTTCAAAATTTTAAAACCAATTAAAACTATTTTTAAACAATTAAAAACTCCTAAAATCAATTAAATCTTAAATTAATTATAACAAATAATTAAAAGACCTAGAAAATAATTGGAAAGTTGCAAAAATCCTAATCAAGTATTTAAAACCTAGGAAAAAAATAAAAAACTAGAAAATCAGACTTTTAATTTTTAATAATAAAATAATATTAAAATAATATTAAAAATTCAAAAATTATAAAAAATTCTAAAAACTTGCAAACTAGCTTAATTTAACCTAAACAACTCAGAAATGAAAGTGAAATTACCTAAATACCCCTATTGGGCCTAGAAAAAGGGCCAAACCCAAAACAGTCCCTTATTGGGCTCAATTAAGGCCCAATAAGAAAAAGTGTTCAGAATAAGCTCAAAAAGCACAGGTTGACTCAAAATTTGATTTTAAACAACTTTTTCCAAAGGCCCAAAAGCTGAAAATGTGAAATAAGCTAACTTATAATAAGCAGCTTATTCTTAATGGGCTTTTTGGCCCATTAAGCCATAAGCTTTTGCCATAAGCTAAAATTTAACACACAACCTTCTTTTGACCTAACAAAGACTTCTGCAAAAAGAATTTTCAAATAAGACCACTAAATAAGCCAGAAACAAGTCAACAACTTATTCACAAAACGACAAAATAGTCGTATTTATGATCTAGACCACCTCAGAAGCTGATTCAAGTTGCAAAAGCTCACAAATAGCTTAACTAAGAATAATCAATCAAGAAAATCACAAACAGCCAAGTAGAATAAGCTGTGAGAACAGATAAGCTGGCTGAAAAAGCCAAATAAGCTAATTTCCTAGCAAAAGCTTAACCAAAAGACTTGTAAACTTCCAGACTTGATATTAAGCTGAGAAAAATGAGTTCTATTACAAAAACTAAGTTGTTGCATGTACCAATAAGCAAAACAGATTTAATAAGCTTGAACCAAGTTTGACCAAAAGTCAAACGCTGATAACTTAAAATCAAACGCTGACAAGTTGAAATCAAACGCTGACAGGAATAAAGTAGGCGCTGACAGACTTAATGAAGTGTAAGGACTTGTTTTTCACCCTGCTGATCAAGGTTTGAGTGCAAACCTTGTGAATCAAGGCTTACCAGTTGGGTAAACTTGATGTGTTTTGGCACAAATAAGCCAATAAGCCAGTGGGCTTATAAGCTATGATCAAAGCAATCCAAATAGCAAAAACCAGTCACAAGCAGCACATGAACAAGATCCAAGCAACAATACAACAATCCTAATGCTATAAATCACAATGCAACACCAAATGAGGTGGTCACTTTGCTGATGCAAATGACCACTTCAGCAGACTTTGATAAGCTATAAAAATCACAATCAGCCAGCCAAATTCAACCAAATGCACACACAAGCTATAATAAACTCCAATAAGCAAGTCTAAACGAGTTTCATGCACTGGTTCAAAGAATTAAGCAAGATTCAAGCAATGAAAGTTACTGATGAACACTACACATGCAGTTTTCTAGTTTTGCTGATGTATTTGACACACAAGCCAATTTCAACACCTCAAATCTTTCAAACAGGTTATGTTAACTTTGTTTAAACCACTTTTATCCCTAGGCATGCATACAAACTAAGTGTTCCCAAAATCCTAGGTCAAAAAAAGCAGAAACAAGGTCTATATAGCAGATTGATCAATTCAAGTGTTCAAACCCAAAAACTTGCAGCAAAACACTCTCAAACAAAGGTATAGCAGATACAAAGCATAAACAACACTTTCCCTTAACACAAAAACAGATTACAAGCATAAACCAGTAGACCCAAACACCCCTTTAACTTTTTCAAATCAAAATTTTCAAAAGCAAAACAAGATTTCAGGCCAACCAAGCATCAATTAACACTAAAACAAGTATAATAAACAGATTCAAGCAAGAACTAGCCACAAAATTCACAAGAACAACAGTTTCATACAAATATCACCAAAAATCACAATTTAAGCAGATTTGGAGATTAAGTAAGCAAACCTCATGGATGTACATCCACACCCACGAATTTTGAGCTTATGTGCTAGCAAGAACAAGCACAAGCTTCCATAAAAGCCTGCTAAGATTCAACAAGGGTTAAGCACAATAACATGAAAAATCAGAAACTTGGAAAAATCTTGATTGATGCAAACTTGTTACCCCACACTTGATTATCCCCAAGTTATAAGCCTCGCCACACCTTAACCAACTCAGTTAGGATGCTATGATCAGCCCTATAGCCCAAGAATTCCAAGATTGGAACAAGACTTAGCAAAATATCAAGAAAATGAGGAAAATATGCAAACTTGTGCACACTCCTCTTTTGAAAACAGGTTTTAAACTTCAAAAGCAGTAAACTAAGAACAATAATAAGCAGAATAAAGATGGCACTTGGTCTTTCTTCAAAGCACTTAACTCAAATTCATTAAACTGAAAAAGGATTTACAAGTGTTTGAACAAAGGAAAAACCAAAAGCAGCTGAAAAATGAAAGCCTAAGTGGCTTTATATAGCCTTACAATGAGCTAAGTTACAGCTAAAAACTATAAACCCTAATGGTTGAAGTCCCCAATATGCCCTTGTAGCTTCTTGAAAATCTTGGACTCATGTGAAGTTTTCTTGGACGTTTGCATGAGTTGGCAGGGTTGGAATTTGATCAATGGCCCATAATAAGCTTAAGTTTGAAGCAAGGATGTGGGGCGTTGGATTTGCTTTACTATTTTGTCATCTTCTCCAAGGGGTAGAAAGCAGGGTAAAACATGTGACAAAGGAATGATGTGGCAAGCTGTTTGTGAGTTTGGTTGTGATTAGGGAGACCCTAATTATAATTCTGGAGGTTACTGGTGCTGATTTCAAACAGATTAAGAAAACCCAAATTTGTTCTTATGATGGATAGTGCATGTTTTGATCCAGATTAATGTTTGAATGTGGTGTTTAGCGCGTTAATTAAACTTAATAAATTAAGTTTGTTAAGTCTGGTGTGAGTAGATGGTGAGGTGGAAGCAGGGAGCCATGTGATTGGTTGATTCAAGTGAGTGGGGCACGTGGCAGCTGGTGAGTGGTCTAGGTTAGAATCATGTCTGGCCAGCTTTGGTCCCTTGTTTTCCTTCTTCTTGTCTTTTCACTTTTAATTCCATCAGCGCCCATTTCCTTCTTTGTCAACTTTTGCATCTTTACATTTTTGGCCCAAAAACTTTTACAAAGTGAAATCAGGGGTATTTCTTGCCATAATTGAATTCTTCAAGGGCTGGTTTGGTATTTTCTTCAATGATAATGGTCTAGACTTGTATAATTGTCATCTTGGAGGACTGAAATTGCCAAGTCTTGATGATTGAGGGACCATTTTTGCCAATTGTTGAAAGTTGAGGGTCCTTTGTGTAATTTTGAGATTTTCAAAGGACCAAACTTGTCATTTCTTGTACTTTGAAGAACTTCATGATATATTTGACTTCGTGGATGATATTGGTTGACAATTTAGCTTTGTTGAGGGGCTAAACTTGCCAATTCTTCAAAGTTAAGGGCCCTTTTTGTAATTTTGACAAACTTTAGGGACCAAACTTGTAATTATGAGGATACAAGGGTATAAAGTGTCAATTCTTCATAATTGGAGGACCCTTCTTCATAATTCTTCAAATCTTCAAGGGTTGATCTTGGGAAAGTCTTCACTAGGGCTTGGTTCGTTGTGCGGCTTCGTTTCCCGTGTTCGTTTTTTTATGATTCTTGTGATCTTTTGTCATTATCTCAATATCCGTACCTAAAATACACAAGCAACAAACACAAGCATATATTTGGGTATTTTGATGATATTTAATGCATTTTAAGCCCTATTTGGAAGATGAGACTATGTATAAAAGCAGTCTCATCATTCCCCCATACTAAACCATTGCCATGCCCTCACGCAATGCTAGAATAAAGTATCAAAGCATCTCCAAAATTCATTTTATTCACTTTATTAGAATGATAGACTAGCTACACTACTACTATTACTACTATTTGTGTTTTAGACATGATGTATGATTCTCATCGCAAAATGGGACGTTTAGGTTCATAGAATAAGAACACGTGAATGCTTCGTTAGAAATAATTTCGTCGTCCTCGATTTTCACTCCAATTCCATGCTAAGCGTGCAACGAGATCATTTTCATTATAAGTTAGTAATGCTAACACTACTCATATGCCCTAATCACGTACTTATCCTCCCATTATTCCTAAGTTGTATCTCTTATATTTTATGATGTCTTGAATGTTTCACGAGGATACATTGTTTGACTTATGCGATAATAGAGATTTAGGTCTAAAAATAGAGTCCTAACGGTGTAACTAAGACCATCAAATCAATAACCCCTCCTAATAGACGACGATGTTAAAAAATTTAAGTTGACAAGAAGAATCGATAAACACGGTTTTATAACGGTTTTGAACATGAGACTTATTACCAAGACTTTTATACGCCCCCTAACGGAAGGGCCTTATTATCTTTGGTTTACCTCCATCTTTTATTCAACTTCGCCATGAAGCTTTTATTATGACTTCGGTCTTACCTTGCCTTTTATTATCCGCCTCATCGGTGGTTTTATTAGCCAAAGACGTATATCCTCACGCTAAGGCGAATTTTGGATCTTTAAAGCTTCGAAGATTAAGGCTTGATTCACTTTCAATTTTGCATAGATTTTAGGCCTTGTGGCGCTTCAAATTGTTTGCTAGATTTTGGTGAGCACTTGAAATCTTATTATTGGGTGAAGCTTTCGATTATTCGGGTGCCAATACTTCAAAACCGTGACGCTGGCGATACCTTGATGTCTTCCCAATTTAATTACACGGAAGCTACTAGAAAAGACTAGAAACCCAACAATCCAAACTAAACCGCTAAGTCAATATTTATTAAGCAAAAAATATTTACATGCGAAGGGAGAATAAGCAAACAACGAGAACACATGAGTTTTTGAAAGAATACGAATACTCTACGTTTAGCATAGTAACTTATAATTAACTCTATCATTTCTCGTCCTCATTTAAGAGACTTAGCCTAATGTGTAGTTAAGGAATCAAAGCTAAGTGCTCAACACGCACGGTCGAGTCAAAAATTACTCTTATTCTCGCCATCGGAAAATCTACATTCGTGTCTTCAAACACTTATAAAACATGAGAAAATTTTTTAACATTTGGCCATTTTTAGCCTTATTTTGCAACAAAAATGATAAACAAAACGATAAACTTTGGAAAGCGTGAAGGTTTGGCAAGGCAAGTATCTATTCACCCCCCCATACTAAAGTTAAACATTGTCCTCAATGTTTCGAGTCTAGGGGTGCAAACACCCCCATACTAGAGACGTAGTCGAATGCCTAATCTAGCATGGAAAGGGTGTAACCAATAAGTAATAGCCGTTTATGAAGTGTGCTAAAAACCTAAGGTTAGAACATCAAAGGATATATCATGGATATTGAGAAATGTCTACAAAAGCAAACGATCGAGTGCTCCCATAAAACGAACACGAGAGGCTCCAATCGTGAAGATCATGATCTAAAAAACCACATATCACAAACAACCACGGAACAAAGGTTGGAAGGGCACAAATCCCCACACGTAAGCTACATTAGACTAAGAAAGCGATAATATGTACATAGGATAAGCATAGGACTCCCCCACGAGGCTCCTCGTTTTTGATTACCAAGTCATGAGCTCGACTCGATCCCCTCAATACTAATTATCATTGGGGAAGGTGACTTGGTCGAGGTAGTTCAAGGATGGAACTTCCCCGCCAAAGTAGTGCTTCAACCTATGTCCATTCACCTTGAAGTTAGGACCATCATCTTGAGCTAGCTCGATGGTCCCATACGGAAATACTTGAGTCACGGTGAATGGACCGGACCAACGGGATTTCAATTTACCGGAAAAGATTTTCAATCTTGAATTAAAAAGTAAAACTTGATCCCCAATGTTAAAAACCCGGTTTTTAATTTTTGAATCATGCAACTTTTTAGTTTTCTCTTTATAAATCAATGAATTTTCATAAGCAATGTCCCTCAATTCATCCAATTCATTTAATTTCATTTTCCGGTGTTTTCCCGCGGTCTCCATATCATCATTACATTGCTTTAGGGCCCAATAAGCCTTGTGTTCTAACTCGATAGGCAAATGACAATTCTTTCCATACACAAGCTTATAGGGAGTGCACCCAATGGGCGTCTTATGAGCGGTCCTAAAGGCCCATAAAGCATCGTCCAACTTATCCGACCAAGATTGTCGGTTTTCTCCAACGGATCTCTCCAAGATCCTCTTCAAAGCTCGGTTTGAAACCTCGGCTTGCCCACTCTTTTGTGGGTGATAAGCCGTAGAAAGACGATGTGTAACCCCATATTTCCTTAGAACCCTTTCGAATTGGTCATTACAAAAATGGGTTCCATGATCGCTTATGATCGCACGAGGGGTTCCAAACCTAGCAAACAAACTTTTCAAGAACTTAACTACCACACGAGCATCATTGGTGGGCAAGGCCTTCGCCTCCACCCACTTAGATAGGTAGTCAACCGCAACAAGGATGTACTTATTACCACGAGATGATGGGAACGGCCCCATAAAGTCTATACCCCAAACGTCAAAGATCTCACATACTTGAATGATATTTTGTGGCATTTCATCTTTTTGTGAGGCTTTTCCTTGTCGTTGGCATGAATCACAAGACTTCACAAGATTTTGTGCATCTCGGTAAATAGTAGGCCAAAAGAAGCCGGCATCAAACACCTTTTTAGCCGTGAGATTAGCACCGTGGTGACCACCCGTGGGTCCCTCATGGCAAGCTCTAAGGATGTTAGAAGCTTCGGTTCCAAACACACAACGTCGGATGATTTGATCCGCACAAGTTCGAAACAAGTAAGGGTCGTTCCAAAAGTAGAACTTGACGTCACGAAAGAATTTTAGTTTTTCTTGAGTCGTCATACCCTTAACAATAAAGTTACCCGCATGGTAATTTGCAAAATCCGCAAACCATGGGGTAGAAGAATCAAGCTTAGAATTCACTACACCAAGTGTCTCGAGCGGAAATGTTTCGGTGATTTCCTTAGGCTCGTAAACACTTTGGTGCGGATCTTCCAAACGAGAGAGATGATCGGACGCTAGATTCTCGGCTCCTTTTTTGTCAACAATGGTGTGATCAAATTCTTGAAGGAGGAGAATCCAACGAAGTAATCTCGGCTTAGCATCTTGCTTTGCCATGAGATACTTGATAGCCGAATGGTCCGTATACACTATGCATTTCGTCAAGACGAGATAAGGTCGGAATTTCTCAAATGCATACACCACGGCAAGGAACTCCTTTTCCGTTGTAGTGTATTTAAGTTGAGCCTCGGTCATCGTCTTGCTAGCATAGTGAATAGGCAAGAAGTGTTTATCATGACGTTGCCCCAAAACGGCCCCTATAGCGTAATCACTTGCATCACACATAAGCTCAAAGGGGAGGTTCCAATTTGGAGCAACAAGAATGGGAGCTTCGGTAAGTTTCCTCTTAAGGATCTCAAAGGCTCGTACACAATCTTCGTCAAAGACGAAACGTGCCTCTTTTTCAAGAAGATGTGTAATGGGTCGAGAAATCTTCGAGAAATCCTTGATGAATCGTCGATAAAAGCCCGCGTGGCCTAGGAAACTCCTAACTCCCTTGACGGTTTTGGGATGAGGTAATTTGGCGATGACGTCTACCTTAGCTTGATATAACTCAATCCACGCTTTCGAGACCTTGTGCCCCAAGACGATTCCACTCTTAACCATAAAATGACATTTTTCCCAATTGAGCACAAGGTTGGTTTCCTCACAACGTTTTAACATTCTCTCAAGGTTCGACAAACACGAAGTAAAGGAATCACCAAACACGGAAAAATCATCCATGAAGACTTCCATCGTCTTCTCGATCATATCATGAAAAATAGCCATAATGCATCGTTGAAAAGTTCCCGGTGCATTGCAAAGTCCGAATGGCATTCTACGATAGGCAAACGTTCCATATGGACACGTAAACGTAGTTTTTTCTTGATCACGAGGATCGATGGGAATCTGGAACTAACCGGAAAAACCATCTAAAAAGCAATAGAAATCGTTTCCCGCAAGACGCTCCAACATTTGGTCCATGAAGGGCAAGGGAAAATGGTCTTTTCGAGTGGCTTCATTCAACTTTCGATAGTCAATGCACACTCTCCATCCGGTCATGAGTCTAGTGGGAATCAACTCGTTGGCATCGTTTGGCACAACGGTCATCCCTCCCTTTTTAGGGACACAATGGATAGGACTCACCCAAGGGCTATCGGAAATAGGGTAAATCATTCCCGCGTCAAGGAGTTTAAGGACCTCCTTTTTGATGACGTCGTGAATTTTGGGGTTCACCCTCCTTTGACTTTGGATTGTTGGCTTGAAATCTTCCTCCATTAAGATTTTGTGGGTACAAAATTTGGGATCGATCCCCTTAATGTCGGATAACTTCCACGCAATCGCCCCTTTGTGAGCCTTTAGAACATCGACAAGTGCGGTTTTTTCATCATTCGAAAGTTCCTTCGCAATAATAACCGGCAACTTGTCGTCCTCCTCCAAATAGACATATTCGAGGTGAGGAGGTATATCTTTCAACTCGAGAATAGGTGGTTCCTCAAGTGAAGATTTGGGCTCGATACTCATAACCTCCTCGGGTGGAGGAAATGGGAAATCGTTAAGAAAATCCTTGATAATCGAGAAGTCCTCATCGTTGTCGAGGTCTTCGTCACAAGTACGTGGAACATTGCATTCTTCCAACATAAAACCACCACCTTCAAAAGGAGTGAAGGTTGGTGTCGAGTTATCAAGAATTGGATCCAACATAGTGGGATTGCCACTAGTTTCTTCATCACCAAAACCTAGAACTTCTTGTGAAAATTCCTCGCAAACCACGTCAATCATATCAACGAGGTTTATGGTTGCAACGGAATAAACATGAGAAATTTGAGAGTTTTGAGTTGCGTTTATAACAAGTTCCTCGTCGTTGAAACGTAAGGTGATCTTTCTAGCATGCACATCAATTAAAGCCATAGACGTATCTAAAAACGAACGACCCAAAATAAGAGGAACTTGAGGATCCGTGGGGATGTCAACAACAATAAAGTCTACGGGATAGTAGAACTTCCCCACTTTCACAAAAACGTCTTCCGCCAAACCACATGCGGGAATTATGGAATGGTCGGCCAACTCGATAGACATTAGTGAAGGAGTAAGATTAGGAAGATTGAGCGAATTGAAGATTGCAAGTGGCATCAAGTTAATGCTAGCACCAAGATCGGCCAAGGCATAGCATTCCTCAATATCTTGAATTGCACAAGGGATCAAAAATTTACCGGGATCACCGACTTTTTGAGGTATGCGATTAAGATAAACCGACGAACAACTAGACATTTGGTGTAATTTTTCCTTGTTGTTCAACATACTCTTAAAGTTAGCGGCAAATCGAGGCATCATGACCAAGGCATCGGCAAAACTCACATTAAAATGCAAATCACGAAACATTTTCATAAAAAGCTCAAATTGGTAATTGTCGCGCTCTTGACGTTTCTCCTTCCTAAATCTCGATGGATAGGGCAAAGGTGGTGTGGGTTGAGGCATAGTAGGCATAGCCTTTGGAATCTCGGGTTCCAATGATGGTAATGGGTCAACCGTAGGTGTGGTATGAGCGGTACTTCGTGGGATTGGAACATGCTCCTTTTGGACCACCACCTCGGGTTCTTCCTCAATTGCTTCCTCCGTAGGAGCAATTGGTTGAGGAATCGGCTCCTTAAGTGTCTTACCACTACGTGTGGTAACCACTTTCATCTCACCCTTAGGGTTGGATATGGTGTTACTAGGAAGACCACTTGACGACGGTTTACACATTATTGCCTCAAACATAGACGAGATTTTATCCTCGAAATTAGATTGCCTCAATACGGCTTCGGTTTGCCTTTTCTCGGCCTTAAGCATCTCTTGTTTAATCTCATGTTGCCCTTGTTCCATTTTTTGTTGGTTTTGTTGCAACCTAGTGACATTTCCTTCCATCTTGTTGGTGTGGATTTTAAGTTCATTGGCTAACTCATTTTTCAACTCTTTCTTCAAGTCGTTTTTGAACTCGGATCTTAGGCTAATGATTTCTCTTTGTATGTTGTCAAACCTAGCATCATTACCACTAGCATATTCAACAAACTCACTTGGAAGATCTTTCAATGTTTGCAAACTTTTGTTGTTATTTTGAAAATCATTTTTGTTTGAAACTTGATTATTAGCCCCTTGATTCCCATAGTTTCCCTTGTTGTAATTGTTCTTAAAACCGACTTGATTGTTGCGATAGTTGTTAGCATTTTGATTTGTTCCAAAACCCGGTGGAGTCATTTGATTAGAGCGGGAAACTTGACCGTTTTGGTTATAATTTCCCGTGGCCGCGAAGGCACTCGAAGTGTTACCACCGTTGGTAATGCACTCGGAGAAATCATGACCTCCACCACAATACATGCAAGAAACCTCAACCGCTTTAGCCGTAGCGGGAGCACTTGGTTCACCAACTTTAAACTCAATCAAAAGTCCTTTCAACTTATCAAAAATTTTGTTCTCCAAATTCGCCTCTATTTGGCAAGCATCGATGGTATTAGACAAAGAAGGTGAAGCCGAAGACGAAGCCTTACGAACACTAGACGTGCTACGAGGACTATACACCTTAGATCTATTTTCAATTATCACCAAAGCTTCCTCAACCGTTTTACACAAAAAATTACCACCCGCGGCGGCATTCAAATAATCCCTTTCATGATCATTAAGTCCATTGTAAAACGTGTCAATTTGATGCAAATCGGAAAAACCGTGATGAGGACATTCATGTAACTCCTTAAACCTATTCCAAGCCGTTGAAAAACTTTCATTAAATTCTTGTGAAAACTTTGAAATCTCGTTTTTCAAGTGCGTAATCTTAGAGGGCGGAAAAAATTGGTTCACAATCTTAGACACGAGATCCTTCCACGTCAATATAGAATTGGGTGGCTCTTTCTCTAACCAGATTTTTGAGGGCCCCGCTAAGGAATACGGAAAAAGCATCATCTTAATCGAGTCGTTAGAGACATCCTTAAACTTGCAAGTAGCGGTAAGACGATTGAATTGGCGGATATGGTTGTGAGGATTGTCCTTCTCATCACCACGGAATTTGTTGTTTTGAATCATGGACAACAAACCCGTTTTCACCTCAAAATTCTCCGCAAGGATAGCGGGAATCACAATAGCCTCTCCATAACCCTCGGTGGGTGCTTGAAGTAACTCCATCATAGTTCGATTCGCCATGGTTGGTGCTTCTCTTACAATGGGTTCGTCAATAGGAGACTCCTCACTAGAATTGTTTGGAGTGATGGATTTGTTGTTTCGTTTACGTGCACGTCTTGCTTGATTTCGAGTTAGCATAAACGTCACGTACAACGAGGGGACGAGCAAAGAAGATTCTTTTTGGTGTTTTGTATTTTTTCAATTTTTTTTGTGGTTTTTGATTGTATTAACCTTTTGGAACTTAGTGAAATGTATTAAGTAGACAAAAAGTCCACAAATCTCCTCACTAATCAAATCTCTTGATTAACGAAGCCTCAAGGAATGAAAACGATCACGTGGAGTGAACGCCTTCGATGACTTTAGAACGATGGTGGAACACCAAATCGTTCAAGAGGGTTTAATCAATAGAAACCAAGAAAATATATATGATACTTAGTAATACTTTGGGCGGCAAAACCCTCGATTCACTCTCACAATCAAATACTCACAAGCAAGCGGGGAAACGAGGCGGCGCGAAGCACTTAAGAGCCTTTTTCCTTAGGATATATTTTATAATATCCGCCTTATACCCACCTTATAGTTTGTATTTTCAAGATTAAGCTTCACGAAAGTATTTATCTATTTTTGCCTTTTTCTTTGGTTTGAGATTCGAATACAATGATTGGGTAATGACCTCCCAAGTCAAGGTTGTGATTTCTCACGTATTTGGAGTACTTGTGAATTTATTGTTCTACGTATACAATATAGTAATAATATTCACACAAAAACCGAAAAACGATAATACGTATTAGTAGAGTGCTACTAATACAAATACTAATTATGGTTAGTATAAAAACAACAATGCCAAATCAAAACACAACACGCCTCCCCGGCAGCGGCGCCAAAATGATGTTGGAGTAAAACTAGATACTTGCTTTAGGAAAAACAAGCAACTAAAATAGGGCAAGTGAGCACGACGATTTAGGAAAACCGTGTGTGCATGACCCAATTAAGTTCGTTCTCAAGGAGGCTAGTGTGTTATGTGTGTAATGATTTGGATTAATTTGTGATTATATTTGAGAAAAGAAAAATAGAAAAGGGATTAGAAGAGAATGACGGTTATAGAAGACGGATTAAACTAAGTCTAAAAAGAGTACACGTAAAGTCGTAAAAACCACCAAAATTAAAATCTTAACCTAAAAATTTCTAAAAATTACCAAAAATCCCTAATAATATAATAAGAGTTTGCAAAAAATCAAAACTAGCAAAAACCTTTTAATTAATTAGATAATGACTTTTTAATGCTAATTAAAGCCCTAAAAATCAAAATTAATTATTAAAAAGCCCTAAACAAGATTTTCAAGTTTGTAAACCTCAAAAGTACTCTAATTAAGCTAAAAACTATTTTTCAAAATTTTAAAACCAATTAAAACTATTTTTAAACAATTAAAAACTCCTAAAATCAATTAAATCTTAAATTAATTATAACAAATAATTAAAAGACCTAGAAAATAATTGGAAAGTTGCAAAAATCCTAATCAAGTATTTAGAACCTAGGAAAAATATAAAAAACTAGAAAATCAGACTTTTAATTTTTAATATTAAAATAATATTAAAATAATATTAAAAATTCAAAAATTATAAAAAATTCTAAAAACTTGCAAACTAGCTTAATTTAACCTAAACAACTCAGAAATGAAAGTAAAATTACCTAAATACCCCTATTGGGCCTAGAAAAAGGGCCAAACCCAAAACAGTCCCTTATTGGGCTCAATTAAGGCCCAATAAGAAAAAGTGTTCAGAATAAGCTCAAAAAGCACAGGTTGACTCAAAATTTGATTTTAAACAACTTTTTCCAAAGGCCCAAAAGCTGAAAATGTGAAATAAGCTAACTTATAATAAGCAGCTTATTCTTAATGGGCTTTTTGGCCCATTAAGCCATAAGCTGTTGCTATAAGCTAAAATTTAACACACAACCTTCTTTTGACTTAACAAAGACTTCTGCAAAAAGAATTTTCAAATAAGACCACTAAATAAGCCAGAAACAAGTCAACAACTTATTCACAAAACGACAAAATTGTCGTATTTATGATCTAGACCACCTCAGAAGCTGATTCAAGTTGCAAAAGCTCACAAATAGCTTAACTAAGAATAATCAATCAAGAAAATCACAAACAGCCAAGTAGAATAAGCTGTGAGAACAGATAAGCTGGCTGAAAAAGCCAAATAAGCTAATTTCCTAGCAAAAGTTTAACCAAAAGACTTGTAAACTTCCAGACTTGATATTAAGCTGAGAAAAATGAGTTCTATTACAAAAACTAAGTTGTTGCATGTACCAATAAGCAAAACAGATTTAATAAGCTTGAACCAAGTTTGACCAAAAGTCAAACGCTGATAACTTAAAATCAAACGCTGACAAGTTGAAATCAAACGCTGACAGGAATAAAGTAGGCGCTGACAGACTTAATGAAGTGTAAGGACTTGTTTTTCACCCTGCTGATCAAGGTTTGAGTGTAAACCTTGTGAATCAAGGCTTACCAGTTGGGTAAACTTGATGTGTTTTGGCACAAATAAGCCAATAAGCCAGTGGGCTTATAAGCTATGATCAAAGCAATCCAAATAGCAAAAACCAGTCACAAGCAGCACATGAACAAGATCCAAGCAACAATACAACAATCCTAATGCTAGAAATCACAATGCAACACCAAATGAGGTGGTCACTTTGCTGATGCAAATGACCACTTCAGCAGACTTTGATAAGCTATAAAAATCACAATCAGCCAGCCAAATTCAACCAAATGCACACACAAGCTATAATAAACTCCAATAAGCAAGTCTAAACGAGTTTCATGCGCTGGTTCAAAGAATTAAGCAAGATTCAAGCAATGAAAGTTACTGATGAACACTACACATGTAGTTTTCTACTTTTGCTGATGTATTTGACACACAAGCCAATTTCAACACCTCAAATCTTTCAAACAGGTTATGTTAACTTTGTTTAAACCACTTTTATCCCTAGGCATGCATACAAACTAAGTGTTCCCAAAATCCTAGGTCAAAACAAGCAGAAACAAGGTCTATATAGCAGATTGATCAATTCAAGTGTTCAAACCCAAAAACTTGCAGCAAAACACTCTCAAACAAAGGTATAGCAGATACAAAGCATAAACAACACTTTCCCTTAACACAAAAACAGATTACAAGCATAAACCAGTAGACCCAAACAACCCTTTAACTTTTTCAAATCAAAATTTTTAAAAGCAAAACAAGATTTCAGGCCAACCAAGCATCAATTAACACTAAAACAAGTATAATAAACAGATTCAAGCAAGAACTAGCCACAAAATTCACAAGAACAACAGTTTCATACAAATATCACCAAAAATCACAATTTAAGCAGATTTGGAGATTAAGTAAGCAAACCTCATGGATGTACATCCACACCCACGAATTTTGAGCTTATGTGCTAGCAAGAACAAGCACAAGCTTCCACAAAAGCCTGCTAAGATTCAACAAGGGTTAAGCACAATAACATGAAAAATCAGAAACTTGGAAAAATCTTGATTGATGCAAACTTGTTACCCCACACTTGATTATCCCCAAGTTATAAGCCTCACCACACCTTAACCAACTCAGTTAGGATGCTATGATCAGCCCTATAGCCCAAGAATTCCAAGATTGGAACAAGACTTAGCAAAATATCAAGAAAATGAGGAAAATATGCAAACTTGTGCACACTCCTCTTTTGAAAACAGGTTTTAAACTTCAAAAGCAGTAAACTAAGAACAATAATAAGCAGAATAAAGATGGCACTTGGTCTTTCTTCAAAGCACTTAACTCAAATTCATTAATCTGAAAAAGGATTTACAAGTGTTTGAACAAAGGAAAAACCAAAAGCAGCTGAAAAATAAAAGCCTAAGTGGCTTTATATAGCCTTACAATGAGCTAAGTTACAGCTAAAAACTATAAACCCTAATGGTTGAAGTCCCCAATATGCCCTTGTAGCTTCTTGAAAATCTTGGACTCATGTGAAGTTTTCTTGGACGTTTGCATGAGTTGGCAGGGTTGGAATTTGATCAATGGCCCATAATAAGCTTAAGTTTGAAGCAAGGATGTGGGGCGTTGGATTTGCTTTACTATTTTGTCATCTTCTCCAAGGGGTAGAAAGCAGGGTAAAAAATGTGACAAAGGAATGATGTGGCAAGCTGTTTGTGAGTTTGGTTGTGATTAGGGAGACCCTAATTATAATTCTGGAGGTTACTGGGTGCTAATTTCAAACGGATTAAGAAAACCCAAATTTGTTCTTATGATGGATAGTGCATGTTTTGATCCAGATTAATGTTTGAATGTGGTGTTTAGCGCGTTAATTAAAATTAATAAATTAAGTTTGTTAAGTCTGGTGTGAGTGGATGGTGAGGTGGAAGCAGGGAGCCATGTGATTGGTTGATTCAAGTGAGTGGGGCACGTGGCAGCTGGTGAGTGGTCTAGGTTAGAATCATGTCTGGCCAGCTTTGGTCCCTTGTTTTCCTTCTTCTTGTCTTTTCACTTTTAATTCCATCAGCGCCCATTTCCTTCTTTGTCAACTTTTGCATCTTTACATTTTTGGCCCAAAAACTTTTACAAAGTGAAATCAGGGGTATTTCTTGCCATAATTGAATTCTTCAAGGGCTGGTTTGGTATTTTCTTCAATGATAATGGTCTAGACTTGTATAATTGTCATCTTGGAGGACTGAAATTGCCAAGTCTTGATGATTGAGGGACCATTTTTGCCAATTGTTGAAAGTTGAGGGTCCTTTGTGTAATTTTGAGATTTTCAAAGGACCAAACTTGTCATTTCTTGTACTTTGAAGAACTTCATGATATATTTGACTTCGTGGATGATATTGGTTGACAATTTAGCTTTGTTGAGGGGCTAAACTTGCCAATTCTTCAAAGTTAAGGGCCCTTTTTGTAATTTTGACAAACTTTAGGGACCAAACTTGTAATTATGAGGATACAAGGGTATAAAGTGTCAATTCTTCATAATTGGAGGACCCTTCTTCATAATTCTTCAAATCTTCAAGGGTTGATCTTGGGAAAGTCTTCACTAGGGCTTGGTTCGT
The DNA here is from genome assembly GCA_025667525.1 of Glebionis coronaria. Lineage (NCBI taxonomy): Eukaryota > Viridiplantae > Streptophyta > Magnoliopsida > Asterales > Asteraceae > Glebionis > Glebionis coronaria. Next base: position 359,439,551 of record CM046877.1, read on the forward strand.
AGTACGGCTTCGTTTCCCGTGTTCGTTTTTGTATGATTCTTGTGATCTTTTGTCATTATCTCAATATCCGTACCTAAAATACACCAGCAAAAAACACAAGCATATATTTGGGTATTTTGATGATATTTAATGCATTTTAAGCCCTATTTGGAAGATGAGACTATGTATAAAAGCAGTCTCATCAATTTTTATACTTGATCATCCTCGAGCTGTATTATACAGGTGAGTTCATAGTCTCGCATTTTAAATCTTTTTATGATTTTACTAACCCGCGAGGGGGAGACATGCTATTAAATAAATGTAACTTGTTTGACAATATAACTATAATTTATTTTATAGAATGTAAACTGAACTGTAACCTGTTTTGATAATATGATTGATAATTCTTTTATAGAACGCAAATTGAACTGTTATCTTTAATTCGTTTTGCCTATTGTAGAAACTGTTAAATTATAGGAAATTGCCCGAATGTTATAAATAGATCTATTTGGGATTGACCATCCCATCTGGGTGAGTCATGCTCACTGTGCCTTGGCCGGGACAACAGATGTATACCATGTTGGAACTGGGTTTGGGTGTATTTTTGTAGGACACTACGTTCTCATCTGTTGAGGACTATGGAAGGTTAAGCTTCAGTTTTGGAAATAGGAAGAAATGTGATTATTTTGTAGTATATAGCTTTGTGCAATGATACTATCTGTAAGGTTTGCATTCCTAAACTTAATTTTATATTTTTTAGCACGTTAATGAATGGAATAATTGGACACTTTGAACTTAAATTTATAATCAAATATTGAACAACACTAGGTAGGACATTTAAAGTTCTAAACTATGATTTTACCCAATACTCTATGAATTTACCAACTTTCTGTTGACTGTTTTAAGCATGTTTTTCTCAAGTAATTAAGCAAGATTAGCAAGATTATTTGAGCATGGACTGAGCATCATTTAGAAGCATAAAAATGACGGGGGATTTATCTTTTAATGTGATATTTATAACAAATGATATTTTACGATTTGAGCGATTGTACAAAGATAATGTTTATATCAATTGTATTTCAAAAATCATATAATTATGATTTGTGCTTTGTAAGCTATTTAATCATCGATTCACCATTGTGATACCCGCTTTGGGGTGTTACATGCAACATGAGAGAAAGAATCTCCATAACTAAAGTGAAAAGATACAGATACAACGGATCACCTTGTCGAAGACCTCTTTTTTCTTGAACCAGCCATATAGATTACCACTAATGCAAATAGAATACGAATTAGTAGAAACACACGTCATAATCCAATCAACCATTAAACGGTGGAATCCAAAACCAATCAGACTATTACGAAGAAACTGCCAGTCCACTGTATCATAAGCTTTCTAGATATCCACCTTAAAAGCACATCTTGGAGGACCAAAATTTTGATGGTAATTTCTCATCAACTCTTGCGTCAATAAGATATTATCCAAGATCCTACGACCCTGAACAAAAGCAGATTGATTAATATTAGCCAAATCAACCAAATCCCCTTTAATACGGTTATCTTGCTAATGCATTTGAAAATAACGTTACAACAAGAGATGGGGCGATAATCAGTAATCTTATTTGGGACAGAAACCTTAGGGATAAGAGCAATGATAGTATGATTAACCTCTTTAAGAATTTTTCCATTAGAGAAAAACTCACGAATAGCACATGTAAAATCAGCACCCACAATATCCCAAGACTTCTTAAAAAAAGCAGTAGTAAAACCATCCGGACCAGACGCTTTATCATCACTCATGGAAAATAACGCGCTTTTAATTTCAGAATCAGAGATGACTCTAACCATATGGGAAGCTTTTGGAGCACTACGCTTTCGAACAAATAAATTAGAAGTATTAAAAGCACCTGAATCACTTGCCTGACCAAGAAACTTCTCATAATGAGCAACAAAAGCTCCAGGCACAACATCACCATCATGAAACACATTATGAGAGTCACGAACCAATTCAATACGATTACGAGCAGCCCTACTCTTAACCGAATTATGAAAATAATCCGTATTTGAATCTCTTGCATCAAGCCATTCAATTTTAGATTTCTGACGAAGGAAGCGTGCCTCATCAAGAGAAGCTTCTTTAAAAGGAACTAGATAATGAGCATTCTCTTCTTTCAGCAACACAGTAGATGGATCTCTGTCAATAGCTTGCTGAACAGCATCTAATTCCACACGTAGTCTGTTAACACGATCATGAAGGTTACCCTGTTCAAAAATCAATTTACGCAATGGGGCCTTTAAGCCTTTTAAACGTATAACAAACTTAAACATAGCACATCCATGAACATTGGCCAACCATCCATTAGCTACCACTTCATGAAAACCCTCCTTATGCACAAGAAAATTACTGAATTTAAACGGTTTAGGCTTAGGTTTTCTAACTGTAGGAATACGTAAAACACAGGTTGAAAAATAGCAAAAAACCTGGAAACTCATCAAGAAACTTTATGTTAGACATAATCCGATCAATCTTTTTTAGAATACCATCATCACCCTGTGGTTTCTCATTCCAATTAAAGTGTACACCTGTAGCATTAACATCCATAACTTCCATAAGATTTACACATTCCTTGAAATCCCGCATGGAAATATTAGGAGTGTAGCCGCCACATGAGTGATCTTCAATATTTAGTGCAGCATTAAAATCACCCAAAACAGCCCATGGTTTATCACGCATGAAAGTAGCATGGACAACAAGATTATTCCAAAGAACACGCTGATCCATATAGTGGTTATCAGCATAAACGAAAGAGCAAAACAAAGTACGGTTATCAATACGCGTATTAATTTGACAATGCATAACTTGACTTGTTTGAGACAACACCATTACATCCACATTATCATCATTCCAGCCAAGTAAATGCGTGTCCCTTTTGGACACAAACCACCATTAGACGACCACTTCCATTTGCTAAAAATCTTACGACACATATCATAAACAACTGAAGCATCAACATGGGATTCCAAGATAGCACACACACTCAGATTATTATCATTGATAACTTGACGAACCTCTTTTCTTTTATGGGATTGGTTCAAACCCCTTATATTCCAAGAGGCTATACTAAACATTTAAGACATTCGTGACAGGAGTGCTTGCCCCTGATTGAGAGTTAAGAAGATTAGCAGATTCATCATAAACGTTTTCAACCTCCTCATTATCATCATCATCACCACTTTGGTCACCTGTTTCCACTGAAAGAGACCCAAATGAATTCGAAGTAGAAACACCACTCACAACAGATTTACCTTTATTGGAACTATTAGTATGCAAACCAGGTTTGGTACCACTATCCACTTTGTTAAAATCACGTTTAGATGCATTTGAAGTCGTACCAGGGTTAGATGAGTTATCTTGTATATGAACACCAGAAGTAGACGACTTCGGACTAAAAGTAAAAGGAGTACCAACCTGGAATCCTTTGCTTAAAGGGACACCTCTCGGAATCTGACTTCCTTGCTTACCTTTATTGTTATGCTTTCTACTACGAACTTGTTGAAATCCATCATCTTGTTCATGTACAACTGTATGAGCCACTTTAGGGATAACACGTTTAGGACAGTTTTCAGCCGTATGACCAAAAATATTACATGTAGGGCATCTAGGTGGCTTCCACTCGTATTCAACTTTAATAGTTTCCTTAGTAAACCCTTCACCCTCCAAATCAGGAACACCAATAGTAATTGGCTAATGTAAATCACAATCAGATTTAATTTCAATTAAACAACGAGCAAAACTACTACGACCCAAGATTCTTTACACATAGTGCTAGTAAAAGAATCAAGCATAATAGGCTTACCCAAATATGTAGCAATCAAACTAATACCCTCTTCCTCAAACACGTGAATAGGCACATCATGAAGTTAACCCACACAGGAATACAAGTAAACTCTTCTTTTCGAAGACTAGTCTTCATAGTATACCTTTTAAGAATAATGGGAGAATTTTGCATCATACATCGGCATTATTCTTAAAAGGTATACTATGAAGACTAGTGTTAATAGGCACATCATGAAGTTAACCCACACAGGAATACAAGTAAACTCTTCTTTTCGAAGACTAGTCTTCATAGTATACCTTTTAAGAATAATGGGAGAATTTCGCATCATACATCGGCATAATAGGCTTACCCAAATATGTAGCAATCATTACCTATAGGCTTGGAAGACCACGCAGTTTCCTTGACATCTATCACAGGATCAATTGGATTAGAAAACGTGAAATAATCCATATTTGAGTCAAATACATCACTCCTCTTAGGCTCAGTGACACATTCATTAGGGTTTGTATCAATTTTTCAAACGATAGCTCATCATTAACCAATTTACTAAACATAGGAGATGAGACACTCACCTCTTTATGCTGATCTAAGGACATACGCATTGTGATATTAGATAAATCTGGTGTAACCCTAGCTCTTGGGGTGGCCTAGAACTCGAAAATGACTATTTTTTCGTTTTGTGAAGATAGCTTTTAGCTTATTCAGGCTTATTCCTTGTGCTTATTTCCAATTTCTTTTTACAGATCTCTTAAGTAACTCAAAAGAAGCTTGTGTGTCTAATTTGAGCTTATGGCATCAGCTTATAGCTTAATGGGCCAAAAAGCCCATTAAGAATAAGCTGCTTTGAAATAAGATAGCTTAAACACATTTTCAGCTTTTGGGACTTCAGAGTTTTGTTCTTAAAATCAAATTTTGGGTCAGATAGGAGTTTTGGGGCTTAATTGGACAACATTTTGCTTATTGGGCCTATTTGAGCCCATTAAGGGGACTGTTTGGACTTTTTGCCCATTTCTAGGCCCATTAGGGGTATTTTGTAATTTCAACTTCATTTCTGAGTTTATTAGGTTAAAATAAGCTAGTTTACAAATTTTTAGAATTTTTTATAAATTTTGGATTTTTAATATTATTTTATTATTATTTTATTATTAAAAATTAAAATTCTGATTTTTCAAGTTTTTATATTTTTCTTAGTATAAATACATTAAGTTAGGAATTTACAATTTTTAGAATATTTTTATTGTCATTAGATTAATTTTTAGAATTATTTTAAGTTTTAATAGTTTTTAATTGTTTTTAAATAGTTTTCATTAATTTTAAAATTTTCAAAAATAGTTTTAAATTTAGTTAAGTCATTTTAGAGGTTTACAATTGAAAAAATCTCATTTTGGGCTTTCTGTTAATTAAATTGATTTTTTGGGCTTTAATTAGCATTAAAAAATTATTATTTAATTAAATAAAAGGTTTGAGTGATTTTTGATTTTTTGTATACTCTAATTACATTATTTAGGATTTATTGCAATTTTCTAGGAATTTTCGGGTAAATTTTTAATTTTGTCACTTTTTACGGTTTTACGTGTACGACTTTTCGTCTTAGTATAATTCCTAATCGTAACCGTCTTTCTCTTCTAATCTCATTTCTTTTCTTTTCTTATCAATATAATCACAAAGTTAATCATCTCTCTACATAACGCGCTTGCCTTCTTGGGAAACGAACTTGAACCACATTGGTCTTTAGTGCTTAGTTTTCCTAAACCAACACTTAATACTTTCCCTATTTTGCTCTCTTTTCCTAAAGAGTCGTAAAAACACTACATCACCTATGCTTCAAGGCAATTGAAGAAACACGAGCAAATTTACTCTACCCATGATCTAGAGCTTGGATCTGTAGTTTTTGCTTTGAAAATTTGGAGACACTAACTGTATGGAACAAAGTGCACAGTGCATACTGATCACAAGAGTTTGCAACATATCCTAGACCAAAAGGAGCTAAACATGAGGCAACATCGTTGGATATAATTGCTTAGTGACTACGACTGCGACATCAAATACCACCCAATTAAAGCCAACGTAGTTGCGGATGCACTAAGTCGAAAGGGAACTGATCCTCCCATGAGAGTTCGAGCCCTAGTCATGACCATTAGCTTGGACCTACCCAAGAAAATACTAGAGGCTCAACTCCAAGCACAAAAACCTGAAAACATCGAAAGAGAAGACATAGGAGGAATGCTTAGGACTGACCTAAGCAATGAGAAGTTGGAAGCTAGAGCAGACGGAACGTTATGTTTACACGGAAGAAGTTGGTTACCATGCTACGGAGACTTGAGAAACGTGATCATGCACGAATCTTATAAGTCCAAGTACTCTATACATCCCGGATCTGAAAAGATGTATCAGGACGTGAAGAAACTATATTGGTGGCCAAACATGAAAGAAGACATTGCCACATACGTGAAGAAGTGTCTGACTTGTGCCAGAGTAAAGACAGAACATCAGAGGCCATCCGGTTTGTTAGTTCAACCTGAAATACCAAAATGGAAATGGGACAACATCACCATGGACTTCATTACCAAACTCCCTACTTCATCTTACGGTTACGATACAATTTGGGTAATCGTCGATCGACTCACAAAATCCGCTCACTTCCTGTCCATCATAGACAATGACTCTCTGAACAAGTTAGCTAAGTTGTACCTAAAGAAAATAGTGACTAGACACGGCATACCAGTCTCAATCATTTGTGATCGAGATGGTAGATTCACGTCAAACTTTTGGAGAGCCTTCCAACGAAGTTTAGGAACAAACTTGGACATGAGCACCGCATACCACCCGCAGACTGACGGCCAGAGTGAACGAACAATCCAAACCCTAGAGACATGCTGAGAGCATGTGTGATTGACTTTGGAAAAGGATGGGTCGAACATATACCATTAGTTGAATTCTCCTACAACAACAGCTACCATGCCAGTGTTAAAGCATCACCATTTGAGGCCCTTTATGGCCGCAAGTGTAGATCACCCGTATGATGGGCAGAGGTGGGGGAGTTTCAACTGACTGGACGCGAACTAATCCAAGAGACGATAGAGAAGATCACTCTCACCAGGCAGCGAATTCAGGCTGCCCAGGATAGACAGAAGAGCTATGCAGACAGGAAACGGAAGACTATGGAGTTTGAAGTAGGTGACCGTGTTATGCTGAAGGTATCACCTTGAAAGGGCGTCCTCTGATTTGGGAAACGTGGGAAACTAAATCCACGTTATGTGGGACCCTTCAAAGTGATTGCCAGAATAGGTGAAGTCGCCTATCGTCTAGAGTTGCCCCAGCAGTTGAGCCGGGTACACTCTACTTTCCATGTCTCAAAACTTGAAGAAGTGCTACGCGGATGAGCCGCTAGCCATGCCATTGGAGGGAGTCCACTTCGATGACAAACTCCAATTCATAGAAGAACCGGTGGAAGTCATGGAGAGAGTAGTCAAGAAGCTAAAGCGAAGCCAATTCCCGTTAGTTAAGATACGATGGAACTCTAGGAAAGGTCCTGAGTTCACATGGGAACGTGAAGACTCATTTAGAGCTAAGTACCCACACCTGTTCACCTGAGCAGTGACGTCATCTTAAGCTTTGAGGACAAAGCTAAAATAACGGGTTAATGCTGTAAAACATGTAAATTCAGGTTTTGACTATGTCATCATTGTATACGTCACCTTATGATATCTGAATATATATTACCACCTTTGCATGAAATCCTTTGAGCAACCATATGCATCATGCACAGCATACATTATTTTAATCATCAAATCATGGGGACATTTAAATCTCATAGCATACATTGTGATTATCATCACTTAATCACAAGGACAGTCACATTTGGATGACTACATTTTATAAACATACAAGACTATAACCAGTCACTCCTTTTTTGAACATTTTAGTCACTTGAACATACAATCATAAGCATTCATCACATTGGTTCATAAATCCAAACTCATGATCACAATTAATACATATTTACTTAAGTACATATTCTTAAGCTTTAAATATATTGATGTATATATAATTTCCTTATACTACATTTGACTTTACGTTACGACACCAACTATTTTTCTATTCAAACATTGCATTTAATCATTTTTTACCTTTTTAAACTAAGTTGTCATACTTTTAATATATTAAATCAATTTCCCACTTAATCATGACCATACTTTCACCAAGGATCCCAAACTTAACCAAAATTAACCTAGACTCAAACATACTCACACAATATTATACCCATACTCCTAGCGACTTTACCTAGACACAAAATTAAACATAATAATACCCTTGACTAAATTATAGCCGAATATATACATACACCTAACATTTAAATACCAAAAACCCTTACCATGTACACCCTTGACTTTTTAACATGTACAACCTAGTTATTTAAGTTTTACACTATAGAAAACATTTCCTTTCCCATGACATAATACCGCCAGTTTTAGCATGAAACCATGAGACCATGTACAAACTTGGCATTTAAAACATGTACTAAGTATTACTATGCTTCTACCACATGACCAAGCCACCTAGCATCCCCTTGTATCCTTAGACGTGTAGTAACCAACATCCACACACCAAAGTCTTGTGTACAACTTTCCCATTTATTGAAACACTATGCAAGCTATTCTTTGTTCCCTTGGAGACCTTACATGCGACGACAAAAAGGGATGTCTATGACATTGTACATTTTCTTGTCATTAAGGCATGTACTCCTAAGGTACACATCCAATATCCTCTAAATCCACATACCTCTCTCTCTTGGCGTGTATGCAACCCGAACCGCAACTCCCAATCTCACACTTGGGATATTTAGCATATACTTAAGCCTTACACTCACTTCTCTCTTACCACATTCGGCTATACACTTTACAAAACACCTAGACATCTCTAAGCATTTACTTCAACTCATTCTTGGTCCTCTCCAAGCATTTAGTGCTTCTCATTCAAGATATTTAACATTTAAGGCGAATCCAAGACCATCCTAGTGGAACCCGACGTCTAGAACCCTTAAGCTAGTAAGTATAAACCTTCTCTAAAACTTTTCCTTGCTCATTTCATGTTTCATGCATGTTCATGCTATAAAAATGGAGTTAGTGATGCATGTACACGTTGGAAACTTTTAAACAAACCCTAAACAACATATAAGCCCACGGCTTATATGATGTCTATGGGTGTTCTTGCCTTAAAAACCCTAAAACGTATATATTTAAGTTTATACAAACTTATTTAAGCCTTAGAGAAATCACTATGCCTTTAAATGTATTAGAAACTTAATATAAGCCGAAACAATTAAGCTAATATAAGCCCATGATTCATATAAGCCTAGTCATATCTAAGTTGGATATATAAGCTCATAAAACCTAATATAGACCAAGGATAACTAACGACATTTCACGTGCACCAATTAAAACAAGTCAAAAACCACGAGACTCAACAGAAAACTCAAACCCAGAACATGTATCAATTCAAAATGACCCATGACAACGAAAAATAATCCAAGAAATACCCAATGGCAACCAAAACATATTACGCCCCGCGACATATTATTTAAACCGTGCAAAAGACCGACCTTTCCAAAAGAATATACTTTTATTTATTATTTTTTTTACCTCCCCACATCTATGTGACTCAAACAATCTACAAACAACCCTCTTGACGAACTCAAAACTCAACTCAAAGACTAGGTATCCCGTGCATCCCAAATCATAAAAATAAACTACTATTCAAAGCTCAACCTTTAACCCGACACTTGTACAATAATTCCGGCCAGGATACTGACCTCCCATGACTATACATTCTGAATATTTGAAAAGTACGTTCCGAGTAAATAATTTTTGGCTTTTGAATCACTCAAAAAGCTCTAAAAACGAACAAGTTATGACAAAAACAGTTTTATATTAATGAAAGATAAAGTTGTACATGAAATTTTCATAAACTCAATTTAACCTTGTTTTATTAATTATAAGTGACGTGAATCGGTTAACCCAATTATATAAACTATGTAAGTAGGAAGAAATTTTACTTCGCTTTATTTTAAAGAAAGTCTTTTAGAATTTTAAATAAATAAGTGTTGATTAAAAGAAATCTTATGTTACATCTTGTTTCAAACACGACTCCAACACCTTACCCTTATTTTACCGAATACAACCAACTATCTAACCCTATAATAGATTTCCAAGTCCCCCTTTTTCTCAATATATACCGACCAAAAGAAATGTAAGACCCAACACAAAAGATTTCATTATCTCAAAAGAAATCCCAAGTTATTTCAATAGACTTAAAACCAAGAACACCATTTTAAAACGTACACGTGAAATACGAAACTCAAAGAATACGCTACCAGGAACACTTCAAAAGATTTAAAACGTCGTTGAAACTCCACCAAACTCGAGCACTAATAAATTGTTTAAACACAAGAGAGCACTAGGTACGTTCAAGTTATAATAACTACTGAACGACCGTAAATCATAACATAACATCTACTAGTATATATACATCCGCATATGTATACCTATTGAATCTCCCGAACATACTCGTTATCATACATGTCAAGTCAATCAATCGCTTTATACGCTCGTTTTTCCATAAGAGTAATCACCATCTCACCATGCCACAACAAGGCATAAAGCCCACCTCCAAAACCAAACCATATCGTGTGACCCTATAATCACACAACACAACTATAACCCAAAACATATAACACAAAAAAAACAATAGCCATCTCATAGGCAGCCATTACATAAACCCATATACTATACGTATACCCAAATTCAACAACTCATCATATACAAGCATGTACTAACCCTCTTTCATGCAATCATACTTGAGAACCCATTGAAGTTGTGGTACTTGTCTAACTATGTTGGCCACCATACATATACAATTACCCTTTCCCCAATGCACTCCCTCCTATGATGACACTTATAAGAATCAATACAACATATAACACAAAAATCCATCTACTCACATAAGCTCATAACCATATAACCAAAAAGGTCCAAAACCCCATCTATTAAAATAACATAGTAAAACTCTTGGAATACCGAAATCCATAGTCTAGCTAAAACAACATAGACTAAATCCAAAATGAAAACATAATCAGTTATAAGTCATGTCGCCCATAAGAGTGGAAACAACATAAAATCCTTCATACCCACCTACTCCTAATAACTCGAGCCACCACATGATTTTTAGGGAACATGACTTAAACATCAAAAGAAAAGAATATCTCTCGGGTACATAAAATAACCCAACAAAAGATAGAAACTACCATGTACCAAATTATGTACTATAATGTACAATTTAAGCAAAATACGACAATGACTAGCGTGGATGATTATGGTTCAACCCGCACTAGTCACAACCCGAAAAGAAAATAGCATGTGGCTAAGTATGAACTTACTATGGTTCAATTCATACTAGTCAAAACATCGCAATAAATAACATCCAAACACATCAATTTATGTAAAATGCACACATACTCCTATGACGCCTATATGCAGGGACCCTTAAGCTATAGACTAGGCTACGCGACTAGGCAACCTAATTCTCTATAACCATTGTCTCTGATACCATTCTGTCACACCCCACCATGGCGGAATATGGGGCGCGACGTATGGATATCATCACAACATGGCGTCTCTATAGAGATAACAATATGAAATAAGAAATGTCATAAAATGGTGACACAAAAGTCATGACAATATCTCAACAAATGCAGGAGTCTAGGTAAGTAGGTAACAGTCCTACCACCTACCCAAGATAAACAATTAACATAATCAAAACAACATATAGGTGCCAACAGTAACACTTATTTAAAACACATAAAAATAAACTAAGAAGGAACGGGGATCTCCTTCTATAGGTTTAGACTCAAACGCCAAAATCATACCAAAAGCTGTGAGTAAGAACCAAAAGTTAACAAAAACATATGGACAATGTGATACTAATATGCATTAACAAACTAATATTCAAGATTTAACCAATCAAACCATAAATCCAAGGCTCCCATCCATACTAAACACCATACTCCCATAGGTACTCAAACACCTATGAACCAATCCTAAGGGCCCGCCTTGTCAACACCCCCTTGGTACCAAGTCAAAACATAAACAATCAAGAATCAACTAGCAGTTAATCATATAAGTATGCACACATAAGTCCATTACCAACGCCAAACCATTCAAAGCATAATTTATAAATAACATAACAGTGTCTCTTCCATCCCATCTGGAAGTAATAAACATTAGTAAACATGTGACTATGAAACTCACCTGATTGAGCTTCCCCAAACATCCACGCACTAGCAAAAAGCTAACAAACCAAAAACACATAATCAAAACATGAACCAAACCCTAAAATGGCTCATCAACCTATGATGGACATATACCTTCTCCCATATATATACCTCATATATATGCTCTAAGCATCTCATTACACCCCTCTATAAAGCCCTTAACACATTTTACTTCATAACACATCCCATTAACATTTTATCAAAAACAGTCCCAGTTTTAGGTCTATAAACTATAAGCCAAACGCCCACCTAAACACACCCATGATCTCTGTAAAGGGAATATTTATGCCCTTATATATGTTAGCTAACACCTCCCACTTTCCCCAACCTTAAAGCTACTGTTAAGACCCCGATATATATATATACTTTTGTAATTCCAGATTTACTGATTTTAAACATAAAAACGTTTGTTATGATTAGGGGCTCTTACCCTAAACCACAACCTTATCCCCAATGCAGATACTTACTAAAATATATAAAAAATCTCTCATGTTCGTTAGAAGATCTCAATGCAACCCTAAGTACCCCAAACAACCTAAAACTTAAAAAGAAAACAGGCTGACTTCAAAACTGTTTTGCCATCCGACTGTTGTAACCTGTTTTTGACCCACTTCTCGACCTCCAATTTAGTTCTCGTTTCTTGAATTGGAAACCTACTTCAATTACCTTTTCAGGGATACTTGGATCGTAAAATAAGAGTTTGTAGAACTCCCAATATGATCAAAACAATTGACTCAAAAATCTGCCTAGTTTTTAAAAACGGGTTTAATCAAATTAACCTAATTAATTATCCATAACCCCATTAAATACAAGCCCTAGTTTATTTAATCATCATGATATCATTAATATAACATTAATTTACTGTTTTTAAATTAAACTCTAACCTAATTCCATCATAAGATGATTAAAGAAAATATTAAAACAACTTAATTGAAAAGGGTTAAGAAGGTTTTACCTTTAATTTAATGGAAGATAAAAAAAACTATGAAAACCATAAAAACACTCCTTCTGCCATCGAATTCAACTCCAGGAGAAAAATAATATGGCTTTTGTTTTTAGTTAAGTCATTATATAGGGTATGGGTGAACCCAAGTCCAACCCATAGCCCATTTACCTTTTTCTTTCCTTTTTTTCTTTCTTTTGGCGGCCAAACCGACCCTATGTATATATATTTTTTATCTTTTTATTCTTTTTATTGCTTAATAATACATTACTAGTATTACCTTAATTTTTCCATAATTTATTTCAGCTCCTAAATCTTCCAAAACCTCAAAACAGTAAAACTAGTCAAATTTACGCGTTTTACCGTAAAAGACGTAAAATATACACTTTTAAAAAAAATCTCAAAATTTGAAATAAACTTTATAACTAAGTCCTAAATGACTTAAAACCATCCCAAAAAATATTCATATGCCTAATTACCTCATTCGAGACCAACCGTAAATCGTAAAAATACGATTTTCTATAATACATATACGTATACGTAAAACCACTAAATAACACCATCTCATTTCATAGTCACTACCATGTGAGCTCATGAACATGAAATAATCTCACATCTTCTCACTCACAAGGTATCCGTACCGGAAACGATATCCAAACAACGATCTATACACACCAATTAGCACATAAACACGTAAAGACACGTAACTAGCACAAGATAAAACTAAGTGACGAACCTCAAAACCAGGGTTGTCACATAGTGCGACCCGGATAAAGATCTCTTTGCAATTCTTTCTATCCATCCATAGTAGTAGCAGCACCCAAATACTACTCAATCGGATGTATAGAGCACAACACCCAAATACTGTTCAATTGGACGTACAGACCAATCCGGATAACTATCTCTTTACATTGTTGGCACCATTCGTTTCCGAGTTTTTCTAAAACGAACCTTTAAACCTATGACATCCATACCCTAACAGATGACAAAGTTGTTAATAGCTTTGAGGACGAAGCTAAAATAAAGGGGCGGTGCTGTAAAATCCATGATTTTACCATGATTACAGTGCAATAGAAGTCTACCCAATGATACCAGAACATCTCTCAACCTAGTAATAATAATCGAGTTTCGAGGACGAAACTCAAGATGGCATGTGGATGGTGTAAAACCCGAGATTTTTCGTTCATTAAATAATAATGAAGTATGTTTCAAAACCCATTTTGAACAATACAAAAGTTATTGGAATTGAAAAAAGACAAAAGTCGTACAATCCGTGTACCGACAATTTAATAATTTAATTACATAAATTATTGTCGAGAGATACTTGATAAACGATTTGATTAAATTGTTTAATATTTCATTTATCGACGGAGAGGTTAAATGAGAAGTATCTGTATTAAAATGATAGTTACGTTGTTAAAACGACAAATGATAATATATCGTCATTTAAATGAACGCACACATTATTTATATTTATAAGACATATAAATACTTCATTTTATTGGAGAAACCATTTTATGATCAATGACGTGATTTTCGTAAGACGAATCTTCTTTTATAAGACATGAACGAGCCCAGAACCGTTTATTAACAAACGTCTAATAAATGTTACACTTTAGGCCCCTACAGAATAATTGCAAACTTAACCCCTAACTATCATAAACGTTGCGAAATTTTTTTATAATTTTTTTATTGGTATATATAGGTACATTAGGGTTTCTTATTCATTACAAACACTAGCCTCCACCAAAAACACACACACACATCTAAATGTGGCACCCGCCACTTCTTCGGCGTCATTCTCCGGCCAATTTCCAGCCACCTTCACCATTTTAGAAAATCTTCCAAATTGCTTAGATCCTATAGATCTACTTAATCCATCATAAAAATCGACCCTCACCATCCTTGCTTGGCCGGTTGCCACCATACAACCATAAACAGCCACCTTTTCGTGGCTCCATCACCACCATCGTTATGTTGGTGGTCTCAGCTACGAGCCACCCTAGATCCTCCACAGCCCCGTCACCAACTATACATCTAGCCACCATCTTCAGCCGCCACAACTTTGAGAGTGTTTGTTTCGGATTCATGCTCCATCCACCACCATTCGCGGTACCTAGCCACCAGCCGTGGCGCCATATCCCCACCACCGTTGCCTCCACCACTCCACCCCACTGCCATCACGCCCAGCCACCATTTTCGTGGCCAATAACCACCAGGCCGCTAGCCGCCACTGCTGTGCACCACTTTCGTGGCATGCAGCCACCACAGACCCACCACCGGGGTACCACCAGATCCACCATCTCGTGACTATCCCCACTGTATGGTGTGTTTGTTTCCGTGTTTACAAGCCCACCAGGGGCGTTTGGATCTGCAGTTAACAATAGCATAAGAGGACGTTTGGTTTTGGGTAGAAAAGCAAATTAGGGTGCGTTGGATTAGCGTAGATCCACACAAATCTATTTGGATCTGCTGTCGGGAGCGACATGCAGGGTGTTTGGGTCTAAGATCTACATCAAGTAGCTTTGGGAGTGTTTGGATCTGCTGATAAGGGGGCGTTTGGGACTACAGAAAGGTTGTACGGAGCGTTTGGGTTTGCTGATGACATGCATGCTGCTGTTGGAGGGCGTTTGGGATTGCTGATGTCGACTAATACATAACAGATTACGAGCTTGTAACGCTAGGGGTATGCCTTGTTGTAATATACACTTGCATGTAATATATTCCCACCGATAGTGTATTATTACCACCGTTAATATATATTACCAACTGGCCACTTTATGTTTGCCACCGTTAATGTTATACAAACTAACTTACCACTGCTAGTTATTATATTAACAAAGTTGCCACTGGCAGCTTTAAAGTTAGCACTGGTAGCCTAAACCTAGTCACTGTTTCATGTTGTTCCCACTATTTTTATAAGGTAGCCATTGTTTTCAATAATGTGCCCACTGTTAGCTTTTATTAGCCACTGTTGGTACACAAAAACTATTTTAATAGTTTTAGAATAAAAATATTAAATTTTTATCAACGGGAGACATGTTTTAAATCAACATTTAATTAATAACAGTTTATTAATTATTTTTGGAACGCTATAAACTATTAAATAAATTTAATAATTTATTTATAAAGACTACAATGAAATACATGTTTTATAAACATCGGGGGGTACGTGGAAACAATGAATGGACAACATGCACACTTAACCACCATCATAACAGTATATATATATATATATATATATATATATATATATATATATATATATATATATATATATATATATATATATATATATATATATATATATATATATATATATATATATATATATATATATATATATATATTAATTAATTAAATATATTGTGATAACAAGAATAAACGTACAACCAATTAAACTACATGCATTTATTATTTATGCATATACTGAGACCTACTCAATTACTTAGGTATTCGATGTACTGTGTGCTTTGAGATTTTTATACTTGATCATACTAGAGCTGTATTATACAGGTGAGTTCATAGTCTCGCATTTTAAATCTTTTTATGATTTTACTAACCCGCGAGGGGGAGACATGCTATTAAATAAATGTAACTTGTTTGACAATATAACTATAATTTATTTTATAGAACGTAAACTGAACTGTAACTTTTTTTGATAATATGATTGATAATTCTTTTATAGAACGCAAACTGAACTGTTATCTTTAATTCGTTTTGCCTATTGTAGAAACTGTTAAATTATGGGAAATTGCCCGAATGTTATAAATAGATCTATTTGGGATTGACCATCCCATCTGGGTGAGTCATGCTCACTGTGCCTTGGCCGGGACAACAGATGTATACCATGTTGGAACTGGGTTTGGGTGTATTTTTGTAGGACACTACGTTCTCATCTGTTGAGGACTATGGAAGGTTAAGCTTCAGTTTTGGAAATAGGAAGAAATGTGATTATTTTGTAGTATATAGCTTTGTGCAATGATACTATCTGTAAGGTTTACATTCCTAAACTTAATTTTATATTTTTAGCACGTTAATGAATGGAATAATTGGACACTTTGAACTTAAATTTATAATCAAATATTGAACAACACTAGGTAGGACATTTAAAGTTCTAAACTATGATTTTACCCAATAATCTATGAATTTACCAACTTTATGTTGACTGTTTTAAGCATGTTTTTCTCAAGTAATTAAGCAAGATTAGCAAGATTATTTGAGCATGGACTGAGCATCATTTAGAAGCATAAAAATGACGGGGGATTTATCTTTTAATGTGATATTTATAACAAATGATATTTTACAATTTGAACGATTGTACAAAGATAATGTTTATATCAATTGTATTTCAAAAATCATATAATTATGATTTGTGCTTTGTAAGCTATTCAATCATCGATCCACCATTGTGATACCCGCTTTGGGGTGTTACATGCAACATGAGAGAAAGAATCTCCATAACTAAAGTGAAAAGATACAGATACAACGGATCACCTTGTTGAAGACCTCTTTTTTCTTGAACCAGCCATATAGATTACCACTAATGCAAATAGAATACGAATTAGTAGAAACACACGTCATAATCCAATCAACCATTAAACGGTGGAATCAAAAACCAATCAGACTATTACGAAGAAACTACCAGTCCACTGTATCATAAGCTTTCTAGATATCCACCTTAAAAGCACATCTTGGAGGACCAAAATTTTGATGGTAATTTCTCATCAACTCTTGCGTCAATAAGATATTATCCAAGATCCTACGACCCGGAACAAAAGCAGATTGATTAATATTATCCAAATCAACCAAATCCCCTTTAATACGGTTATCTTGCTAATGCATTTGAAAATAACGTTACAACAAGAGATGGGGCGATAATCAGTAATCTTATTTGGGATAGAAACCTTAGGGATAAGAGCAATGATAGTATGATTAACCTCTTTAAGAAGTTTTCCATTAGAGAAAAACTCACGAATAGCACATGTAAAATCAGCACCCACAATATCCCAAGACTTCTTAAAAAAAGCAGTAGTAAAACAATCCGGACCAGACACTTTATCATCACTCATGGAAAATAACGCGCTTTTAATTTCAGAATCAGAGATGACTCTAACCATATGGGCAGCTTTTGGAGCACTACGCTTTCGAACAAATAAATTAGAAGTATTAAAAGCACCTGAATCACTTGCCTGACCAAGAAACTGCTCATAATGAGCAACAAAAGCCCCAGGCACAACACCACCATCATGAAGCACATTATGAGAGTCACGAACCAT
The DNA here is from genome assembly GCA_025667525.1 of Glebionis coronaria. NCBI lineage: Eukaryota > Viridiplantae > Streptophyta > Magnoliopsida > Asterales > Asteraceae > Glebionis > Glebionis coronaria. Next base: position 359,457,920 of record CM046877.1, read on the forward strand.
TTCAATACGATTACGAGCAGCCCTACTCTTAACCGAATTATGAAAATAATCCGTATTTGAATCTCTTGCATCAAGCCATTCAATTTTAGATTTCTGACGAAGGAAGCGTGCCTCATCAAGAGAAGCTTCTTTAAAAGGAACTAGATAATGAGCATTCTCTTCTTTCAGCAACACAGTAGATGGATCTCTGTCAATAGCTTGCTGAACAGCATCTAATTCCACACGTAGTCTGTTAACACGATCATGAAGGTTACCCTGTTCAAAAATCAATTTACGCAATGGGGCCTTTAAGCCTTTTAAACGTTTAACAAAACTTAAACATAGCACATCCATGAACATTGGCCAACCATCCATTAGCTACCACTTCATGAAAACCCTCCTTATGCACAAGAAAATTACTGAATTTAAACGGTTTAGGCTTAGGTTTTCTAACTGTAGGAATACGTAAAACACAGGTTGAAAAATAGCAAAAAACCTGGAAACTCATCAAGAAACTTTATGTTAGACATAATCCGATCAATCTTTTTTAGAATACCATCATCACCCTGTGGTTTCTCATTCCAATTAAAGTGTAAACCTGTAGCATTAACATCCATAACTTCCATAATATTTACACATTCCTTGAAATCCCGCATGGAAATATTAGGAGTATAGCCACCACATGAGTGATCTTCAATATTTAGTGCAGCATTAAAATCACCCAAAACAGCCCATGGTTTATCACGCATGAAAGTAGCATGGAAAACAAGATTATTCCAAAGAACACGCTGATCCATATAGTGGTTATCAGCATAAACGAAAGAGCAAAACAAAGTACGGTTATCAATACGCGTATTAATTTGACAATGCATAACTTGACTTGTTTGAGACAACACCATAACATCCACATTATCATCATTCCAGCCAAGAAAAATGCGTGTCCCTTTTGGACACAAACCACCATTAGACGACCACTTCCATTTGCTAAAAATCTTACGACACATATCATAAACAACTGAAGCATCAACATGGGATTCCAAGATAGCACACACACTCAAATTATTATCATTGATAACCTGACGAACCTCTTTTCTTTTATGGGATTGGTTCAAACCCCTTATATTCCAAGAGGCTATACTAAACATTTAAGACATTCGTGACAGGAGTGCTTGCCCCTGATTGAGAGTTAAGAAGATTAGCAGATTCATCATAAACGTTTTCAACCTCCTCATCATCATCATCACCACTTTGGTCACCTGTTTCCACTGAAAGAGACCCAAATGAATTCGAAGTAGAAACGCCCCTCACAACAGATTTACCTTTATTGGAACTATTAGTATGCAAACCAGGTTTGGTACCAGTATCCACTTTGTTAAAATCACGTTTAAATGCATTTGAAGTCGTACCAGGGTTAGATGAGTTATCTTGTATATGAACACCAAACGTAGACGACTTTGGACTAAAAGTAAAAGGAGTACCAACCTGGAATCCTTTGCTTAAATGGACACCTCTCGGAATCTGACTTCCTTGCTTACCTTTATTGTTATGCTTTCTACTACGAACTTGTTGAAATCCATCATCTTGTTCATGTACAACTGTATGAGCCACTTTAGGGATAACAAGTTTAGGACAGTTTTCAGCCGTATGACCAAAAATATTACATGTAGGGCATCTAGGTGGCTTCCACTCGTATTCAACTTTAATAGTTTCCTTAGTAAACCCTTCACCCTCCAAATCAGGAACACCAATAGTAACTGGCTAATGTAAATCACAATCAGATTTAATTTCAATTAAACAACGAGCAAAACTACTACGACCCAAGATTCTTTACACATAGTGCTAGTAAAAGAATCAAGCATAATAGGCTTACCCAAATATGTAGCAATCAAACTAATACCCTCTTCCTCAAACACTTGAATAGGCACATCATGAAGTTAACCTACACAGGAATACAAGTAAACTCTTCTTTTCGAAGACTAGTCTTCATAGTATACCTTTTAAGAATAATGGGAGAATTTTGCATCATACATCGGCATTATTCTTAAAAGGTATACTATGAAGACTAGTCTGAATAGGCACATCATGAAGTTAACCCACACAAGAATACAAGTAAACTCTTCTTTTCGAAGACTAGTCTTCATAGTATACCTTTTAAGAATAATGGGAGAATTTCGCATCATACATCGGCATAATAGGCTTACCCAAATATGTAGCAATCATTACCTATAGGCTTAGAAGACCACGCAGTTTCCTCGACATCTATCACAGGATCAATTGGATTAGAAAACGTGAAATCATCCATATTTGAGTCAAATACATCACTCCTCTTAGGCTCAGTGACACATTCATTAGGGTTTATATCCATTTTTCAAACGATAGCTCATCATTAACCAATTTACTAAACATAGGAGATGAGACACTCACCTCTTTATGCTGATCTAAGGACATACGCATTGTGATATTAGATAAATCTGGTGTAACCCTTGCATCATGTCCAAAAGTAGTGCTCATAGATGGATCCCTAGCATTACTATAATCACGCACACCTGCTTTAGTAGCATAAACATGTTGACGTTTAAGTGTTCTAACACTGCTCTCTAACTCTACTTGGTGTGCACATACGATATCAAGAGTTTGTCCATTGCTCAGTAGTCATTCGCTTCCAGAATTAATATTTGTTATTTTGGACATCATTCATAAACCTACTAATCACTTCCACCATATTGAGGGAGATCGAGAACAGTTTTTCAACATTCTCTAATGACCCTACATTCAAATTTATTTGTTCACTATTTGTTGTATCAACAACCGTATTAGGATTTGAACCAGCATTAGTCGAATTGGAACCCACCATATTAAATTAAAAAATCCGACAAAAACCAAACCCTAACAATGATCTAAATAAACCAAACAAAACCCTAAAAAACAATAAATGCTAAACTCAGAAAAAACAAAACGAAACAATTGTCACCAAGGACCACATGATACCACACTTTATAATTCAATGTCTAAACCGACCAAAGATGTGACAAAAAGCAACCGACGAAGACCAATTAAATTACGGAAGAAAAGTTAAATTAAACATGAACACACAAATCAATGACGGCAAAAAAAATAAATAAAAACCAATTTAATTAACCCTAAAACCAATCAACCAAACAAGGACTTTGTTAATTCAAGAATAATTAGTGATTAATCGAGAAAATAGCATCATTATAAGGTATTCGGATTAAAGGAAAAAGAAAATCGGGTTATGAGAAGAAGGGATTTTTTCGGCAGCCATTGATGTTTTTAGGGTTTTAACTTAAGCTTGTCAAACCTAGATCCCCTACGTTCTTGAAATAATGGTCTTCTCTTCATATGTGGATTTTCTTCACTTGATGTTTTTGAGAGATTCTTCAAACTTGGACCACGAGTTCTTCATTTTTCTTCAATCTTTATTTGGAATTTTGATATACAACAATCCGCCTCCTTTTTGGACTTGAATCTATTAATCCTCATATCTTGTTAGGGTCTTTTTGGTTAGACTTCTCCATGATCTTTATAGGATTAATTGCTTCTCGTCGTGTGTCTCGACCCTTCATATTGATTTTGGAATAATGATTCTTCACATCATCTTGGATCTTTAGCAACAAAATGGAACCCTCATGCCTTGTTAGGGCCTTTTTGGACTCGCCAATCTTCGCATCCCGCTTCAGAAAGTTATGCCTTGGCTATGAACTCTAATTAATCCCGAGCAACTTTTAAACGATCTTGGGCTAGAAGCTAAGTAACTTTTCAAATCGTACGACCTTATTTATTGCATTTATTTATTTAAAAGCGATGGGAGAAAAAGCTTATAATTAACTCACATAAGTTCATGAAAGATTACAAAACTTATAATTGACTCTATCATTTCTCGTTCTCCATAATTTAAAATCTCAAGGAATGAGACTCGTGGATGCTTTGCTTACTAAACCAATTAAGGTCCATATGGATAAGGATACTAGCTAGAGTAAACTCAAATAAGTAAACTCGGGTTGAGTCAAAATATTCACGACGGGCCTAATATATCAAAGACATCTAAACTTGTTAAAACCATTTTATTTAATAATTTATTTTGACTTTATTCTAGAAATGGAATATATACACACGATGAAAGAAAATAACGATAAGAAAGGAAAATACTACTAGGCCAAAATACATCAAAATTTTGAAAAATACTAAAAAAATCAATTTTCCGGTTAAAATGAGGACATATTAATGGAAAAACCCACTTAACTTCGATAGAAGTCTCCCCTACACTTAATATAAACATTGTCCTTAATGTTTATGCATATGGAAGTAAACTCCCCTACACTTAGGACATTGTGCACGTTGTTTAAATCTTTCTAAGGAAGAGACAACTAAAGTGATTCCTATTTCTACATTTATGGATATAAAATATTGAATCAAAAAAGTTCATGATAGAACCGGTAAGACGGGTACACGGGATCACGGATGGTCAAAAGTCACCAAAAGTGGATATTTGAAAGCTCCAATCCCTGCACATCATAAGAAACAAAACAACAAACACCTACTTGGCTCCCCCTACACTTATTATGGAAAACGGGTAAAGAAGGATAGATCCTCGGGTTGCCTCCCGAGAAGCTCTTGTTTTTGTTAACCGAGTCACGAGCCTGACACGACCCTGAATACTGTCACACCCCCAAATTGGTCAAATGTAGTGGAAAGTAATATTTGGGTGTCACGTAGGTGGATCAATAGAAGATAGTACATAGAGCATCAGATAAAATATTATCAAACAATTATTACATGAACAGTAGTGCGAATTGTTATTTAAAATGGTTTCAACATAAATTAAAAGATTGTTTATGAATCCCCAGTTATAAAATCCCCGGATGAGTGCTAGAATGCTGCCTATCCTGATGCGGGTGTCCATGCAAATAATAAATACCTGCTTCAATTACCTGAGAAAAACATGCTTTGAGAGTCAACATAAAGTTGGTGAATTCACAGGTTTAATAAATAAGTTTGGATAGTAAAACATTTACTGAAGTAGTGATGCACATAGCATCAATACTTAAAGGTAACTACATTTCCTATTGCCCGAAACTGACACTTGACAAGTTAAGCCCTCAACAAATGAGGACCCTTCGTACTAATAATAATGCACCCATTATTTCGTTCTGACATGATAAACACCTGTTTTCCCGGCCAAGGCACAGTGAGCATGACTCACCCAGATGGGGATGGTCAATCCCAAATAGATCTATTTATAACATTCAGGTAATTCAACAATTTTAACAGTTTCAGTTCACGGGTCATGAGTAATTCTACAATAGGCAAATGTAATCAAGGTTTGATACAGTTCAGTTTACATCCATAAAATAAGTTACATGATTTCTTCCCCATAAACGATTTAAAAGTTTGTCAATATAAAATGTGGGGCCATGAACTCAACTCAATAATACAGTAATAAGTCACAAGAAATCCAATGTGGTACTCACGACACAGTCAACAACCTAAATAAGTATATGGTCTCAGTAAATGCATAAAAGTCTCTGAACAAATTTGTGCATGCTTATACTGGTTTAAGCATTTTATTACAATTCCTGCAATTTAATTTATCGTTGTACAAGTAATAGAGTATTTATTTTTAAGTGCGTAATAATTAATATCGTTAAAGTAATTAATTCGTTTAATTAATATTCTCGTACTTGTACCGTTATAAAGTGGTTTAAATATTTATATAAAGAAAGTTTTATATATATATAAAATGTAAAAGGATAATAATGCATATAATTAACATATTTACCTTATAAATTAATCGTATTCAATTTGTATACAACTTATATAAATAATGTTTATAAAATGTATTATATTTTATTTTATTTAATTTAAAGTCCCCAAAGTTTATATAATTTGTTAATTTATATGTTTGGGAAAAATAACTATTTCTATACTTAAAGGTTTATTTAAGTTACACTTTTTAATATTAGGAATGTACATATATAATTAGGGTTTAGTTTAGGTTTAGGAAAATTACAATTTGGTCCCTCAAATATATATACTACCCGCGGCAATTTATATAAACACCCTAGGGCTCATATTAGTTTCAACAATTCGCAAAACAAGTCCCTCACGTTACACGTGTAACTAGGGGTTGTATATGTTTCGTTAAATGCCACATTTAGTCCTTGTAGTTTTGGTTTAGGGTTTAGGTATACCCGAATTAGAAAACAACCCCCTAGGGCTTAGAAAACTTTCGGCTTATGACCATTTTAGTCCCTAGGGTTAAGATTAGGGTTTATAACGTTACCTAGGTGGCGAAAATGGTCCCTATGTTTTTGTTAAGTCACAAATAGGGTGTTTTCAACCCCTACTCTTTAGGTTAATTACACAAACGACCCTTATGGTTTGTTAAGTCACGAACAAGGCCAAAATTAGTCCCTATAGTCTCGAAAAGTTACCCCTTGATCCTTATAGTTTTATATTTTCGAGAGTTTAAGGTTTCAATAATTACGGTTTTAGTCCTCAATTTTATAATTGATCACTTTTGGTCTGAAACATTTATATAATATTTTTAAGGTTCTAAAAGATCTTATAAGTTTAACAACATCACACTAGCTTATTAGATAAGCTAAAAAGTGCTTATGGATTGGTTTGAGCTTATTGGGCCTTACACGGCCCAAACCGTTTCACTTGTTCAAAAATGGGCTGTGGGTACCCTAATGGGCCTACGGTTGTATTTTGGGTCAAAGGAGCTTGGGCTTCAAATTTTAGGGCCTATTATACACATATAGGCCTAATGGGCTTATGTGGTTCTCGACATAAGTTTATTGGGCTAGGGTTAGGCCTGTTAAGTTCAAGTGAACTAGTAAAAATGTTTAGACACTCATTAAAGGAAGTTCAAGTGAACTAGTAAAAATTTTAGGGCCTATTATACTCATTATATCAATGTTTACACACTCATTAAAGGAAGTTATAAACTAGTAAATATTGTTAAGGTTTCTTAGGGTAGTACATGACTTAGAAAGATTTACGTAATACCCTACAAGCTTTAATGGGTCTCGGCTAGTGATACATTATTGGCTTTCCTTGTTTTAAATCTATGCTAAACGCTAAACCTATGCACCATGATAATATTAAGCCAAAAATATAGGAGTTTGTGTGCTAGAAAAATGCATGTCGAGGCATACGGCTAGGCTTTCAAGTGTTTCATAGATTTATTCAAGCTTCATTAGTCATGGTACTAAAATTCAAATGTTTATCTTGACCTAAGTGTATGCTTAAGGTAGATAGTGAAAAGGAGCCATAATACTTACTTGCTTAGTATAGGAAGATGATGATGATGATGGAAGTGCTAGTGCTTTGAATCTACTAAGGAAAATGATATGGAAAACCCTATACTTTATATAAGCCGCGACCCTCTCTTCTCCTTTATTGTTATCTTGACTAAATTTAATGATATAAGAGATGAAGGTGTAAGTGTTTGATGATGATTGAGAAGTAAATGAACTGTTAGTTCAAAGGCTTAGTCAAGTTTGACCATATACAGAAGTATGCCGAGAGTTTTAGTAGACAAGGTGGTGGTTTTTGGTTTTGCAAATGGTATGTGAACATACTTGTATAGGAGTGGAGTACATGCATATTAATGCAAGGTTTTACACTTGCCTCTTGGAACTCATGTTAGTCGGCTACAAAGGGTAAGTAGGGGAAACTTGGTACAAAGCTTTAATTGCAAAATCCTAGTACTAGATTTAGTGATGTAATGTATGTGTTTTGGTTTGTTGGGGTGTTTCCTAGCCGTAGGTTTCATAAGGCATGTGGGGAAAATGAGTCTTCAAAAATATCTAGAAGTGATGAAGAGTATATATGTTGTATGGTTTTAAGTTAAAGTAACTTAAGGTAGCATGTATTCTTGTGTACACATGATTCGTGTGACTACAAGGTTTCAAGAGGGAAATGTGACCTTTTTAGTGTTTCTAGTATATGTACATGATAAATGTAATTTATTTAGTTAGGACTAGTTATAATATAGAAGGTTTACATCTTCATTGGTGTGGTTTGTACATATTTAACGGGTATAGTGTGGCTAGGTGAAAGTTGAAGTAGTTAAAGGTGACTAAAAGTCCACACATATATCTATAAACATGAATTGACAGTGTAATTAAATGAAAGACTGAAGTTTCATAAAATCAAGTAAAGTGGAATTACATAGATTTCATGAATGATAAGTACATAAGGTGACAAGGTCAAAGAGGTAAAATTAGAGGTTTTACAACATATTTCCGTTATTTTAGCTTTGTCCTCAAAGCTTAGATTGACGTCACTGGTCAGGTGAACAATTGTGGGTACATGGTCTTGAACGAGTCTTCTCGTTCCCAAGTGAACTCAGGACCTCTCCTCGAGTTCCATCGTACTTTGACTAACGGGATACGGCTGCGTTTCAATTTCTTAACCGTCCTCTCCATGATTTCTACTGGTTCTTCTGTGAACTGGAGTTTTTCATCGAAGTGAACTCCTTCTAATGGCATAGCTAGGGGTTCTTCAGCATAACACTTCTTCAGGTTAGACACGTGAAAGGTTGAGTGTACTCGGCTTAATTGTTGCGGTAATTCCAAACGATAGGCTACCTCCCCGATTTTGGATATCACTTTGAACGGGCCTACATAACGTGGGTTAAGTTTTCCACGTTTACCAAAACGTACAACTCCCTTCCAAGGTGATACCTTGAGCATGACACGATCACCTACTTCAAACTGCATAGGTTTACGTTTCTGGTTCGCATAGCTCTTATGTCGGTCGCAAGCAGCTTGGATCCTTTGCTTTATGAGGACGATCTTACCGGTGGTCTCCTTGATTAGTTCTGGTCCGGTGAGTTGAAATTCGCCTACTTCTGCCCAACACATAGGTGAACGACATTTTCTACCATATAGTGCTTCGAAGGGGGCATCCTTGATACTAGCATGATAGATGTTGTTGTAGGAGAATTCGACCAAAGGGATGTGATCCACCCATCCATTCCCAAAGTCAATCACACATGCTCGCAACATGTCTTCAAGGGTGAGCGGTACACTAAACACCAACCCAATCAAGACGAAAAAAGAAAGAATAGAAACTACATCAACAACCTTGATTCCTGACGTGAACGGTCGCTTTCTTGGAACTAATTCATAGGCGCTTAAAATTCGTTATAGAACTAACAGTTTGCGGATGGTAAGCAGTGCTCATGTCCAAGTTTGTCCCTAAAGCTCGTTGGAAAGCCTTCTAGAAGTTTGATGTAAATCTACCGTCAGGGGTCACAGATTATTTAGACTGGTATTCCATGCTTGGTCACTATCTCTTTAAGATATGTCCTTGCTAGTTTTGTCAGGGTATAAGTTTCCCTGATTGATAGAAAGTGCGCGGATTTAGGGAGTCGGTCGACAATTACCCAAATGGTATTGTAACCGTGAGACGATTTTGGGAGTTTGGTGATAAAGTCCCTAGTGATGTTTTCTCATTTCCACTTTGGTATCTCGGGCTGTACTAGCAAACCAGATGGTCTTTGGTGTTCGGTTTTGACACGCGAGCATGTCAAACACTTCTGAACGTAGGTGGCAATGTTTGCTTTAATGCTCGGACACCAGTATAACTTCTTCTTATCCTGATACATCTTTTAAGATCCGGGACGTATGGAATATTTGGATTTATGAGACTCGTGCATGATTACGTTCCTCAAGTCCCCATAACAAGGTAACCAACTCCTTCTGTGTAGGAACAGGGTTCCATCCGCTCTCGGCTCTAATTTCTCTTTGGTGAGGTCGGTTCTAAGCATTCCTCCAATATCTTCCTTCACGAGGTTTTTAGGTTTCTGAGCTTGAGTCTGAGCTTCTAAAATTTGCTTAGGTAGGTCCAGGCTAATTGTCATGGCTAGTGCTCGGACTCTCATAGGAGGGTCTGTTTCCTTACGACTTAAAGCATCAGCGACCACATTTGCTTTACCGGGGTGGTATTTGATCTCGCAGTCGTAGTCACTTATCAATTCAATCCAACGACATTGTCTCATGTTCATCTCCTTCTGCTCCAGTATGTGTTGCAAACTCTTATGGTCAGTATGCACGGTGCACTTGGTTCCGTAAAGATAATTTTTCTAGATTTTTAAAGCAAAAACCATGGATCCAAGTTCTAAATCATGTATGGTGTAGTTCTTCTCGTGTTTCTTGAGTTTCCTGGAGGCATAAGCGATCACCTTTGTTCTTTGCATCAACACTGCACCCAAGCCTTTGTGTGACGCGTCACAATACACAACGAAATCATTGTTGCCCTCGGGTAAGGCTAAAATGGGTGCACTACACAGCTTCTGCTTGATCAGCTGGAAAGCTGATTCCTCTTTGTCTCCCCAATCAAACTTTATTCCTTTCTGAGTGAGTTTGGTCATCGGTTTGGCTATCTTGGAGAAATATTCAATATATCTACGGTAGTACCTGGAAAGGCCTAGAAATTGGCGGAACACTGTCGGCGACTTAGGAGATGCCCAATCATCGATGGATTCAACCTTTGCTAGATTCAACCTTTGTTGGGTCTACGTGAATACCGTCACTGTCAATAACGTGGCCGAGGAACTGCACTCTGGGAATCCAGAATTCACATTTGGAGAACTTGGCGTAAAGTTGTTCCTCCTTAAGCACCTTCAATACTTGTGCAAGGTGTTCTCCGTGTTCCTGTTCGTTTTTGGAATAAATGAGTATATCGTCTATGAAGACTATCATGAACTTATCCAGGTAGGGCCTGCACACACGATTCATTAGATCCATGAAGATGGTTGGTGCGTTGGTCAACCCAAATGGCATAACCTGGAATTCGTAATGGCCGTAATGGGTTCTGAAAGATGTTTTTGAAATACCCTCCTCCCGGACCCTCAACTGGTGTTATCCAGATCTCAGATCAATCTTGGAATACACACTTGACCCTTGCAGTTGGTCAAATAGGTCGTCAATGCGGGGAAGTGGATAACGATTCTTCACAATTAACTTATTCAGTTCTCTGCAATCAATGCACATTCGGAAAGAACCATCTTTCTTTTTGACAAATAAGACCGGAGCTCCCCACGGTGAGGAACTCGGCCGAATGAATCCTTTGTCAGACAATTCCTAAAGTTGTTCAGCTAGCTCTTTCATTTCAAATGGTGCCAATCGGTAGGGATCTTTAGCCACTGGTGCAGCTCCTAGGATCAAGTCGATCTGGAATTCCACCTGTCGGGTTGGTGGTAAGCCTGGCAACTTCTCAGGGAAGACATCGAGAAAATCTCGGACGATATGTACGTCCTTGATTTGTTTCTTCTCAGGTTTGTCTTCTTCATATGTTTGCGAAATATGAGCCATAAAGATAGGCCATCCTCTCAACAAATATTTCTGGCCTTTAGTACAAGAGATAACACTGAGTCTAGTGTCTGTAAGGTCAGTGTTACCGTCTCCTCGAATGATTAAGGTCTCGTTTCCCCATGGTAGACGGACTAATTTCTAGTCACAGACAATGACTGCGTGATACTTTGGTAACTAGTCCATACCGATAATAATGTCGAAACTACCAAGGTTTACCGGAATTAGGTCAATGTTGAATGGATGTTTGGAAAGGTTCAGAGTACAACCTCTAATGATGGCATCGGCCTCTATGATCTTACTGCCAGCTAATTCTACGGAGTAATGGTGGTCTAAAATTAATGGGGTAACTTCTAGTATGTTACTAAATTCAGTAGATATAAAGCTTCTATCCGCTCCGGTGTCGAATAAAACGGATGCATAACGATTGTTTAGTATAAACATACCGGTAACAATGTTGGAGTCTGGATTGGCCTTTGCATTGCCTACCACGTACACCCTTGATGACGCTCCTCCATTGTTCTTGTTCTGACTGGCCAACTTGGGGCAACCTGGTCTCACATGTCCGGGTGTTCCACACTCATAGCACACAAATCCTTTCTTTGGACCATTGTTATTTCCTACAGTATTGTTTCGGTTTCCCTGCTGTCCATTCCTGCTCCCACAGGCATTATGTCCGCCCCGGTTGTTGTTTCCAGCATTAGTGTTGGGTCGGACCTGGGTAATAGCATTTACTTGGCATGTACGAGCAAAATGGCCAATCTGTCCACATTTGTAGCAGGGTTTGCATGGACTACCAACAATGTGATGGTAGTGGCACCTCTGACACATAGGTTTGATACCTACGTAAGTCTTTGCCTCTTTGGTGGAGATAGCACTGTAAACCTGTCCGGCATTTTGCCTTTTAGGAGGCGGTCGGTAATGGCTGCGGACATTTTCATCTACCCTTCTTTTGTTTTCAGTCAGCCTCTCAGATATGGTACGGACTCTTTTGTTGATCAGCTCTGTAGCGAACTCCATGGAACTCTCGACAGTAGTGGGTCGAGATGCGAGAATGCTATCATGGATGGCGCCGGGAAGTCTTCCAACATACTTCTCAATGAGGGTCAACTCTTGGAATCTCTGGTTGAATAACATGATGTCATTGTTCTTACACCTAAGATCCCAAAGTTCGACTTCTAGTTTCTTCATTTTGCCCCTTGGGCAGTATTTTTCTGTCATTCTCTCTTTCAAGTTGGTCCATTTGAGAGTGTAAGCAGCGTCGTGTCCTAGGGTAGCAACCACAGAGTTCCACCATGTGATAGCACTTTCGAGTAATGTGCAGGTGGCGAATTTGACCTTGTTCTCGTCAGCGCAGTCTCTGATGCGGAACATAGTCTCTAGTCTTTCAAACCATTGCATCAGCTCCACAACGCCTTCGCTGCCCCGGTAGTAGGATGGCTTGCATTTGATGAAATCAGGATAAGAGCAGCCTTTAGTGGTATTGTTGTTCCTGCGCGCATTGGAGTTTTGGCTATCATCCATATTTTTGCTAGCGGCCATAGCAGTGGCGATACCCTGGTCTATCATTTCCCTAAGTTGGGAAGTAGTCCGTTATGTAGCATCGGCATCGGCATTGTTGGGATTATTTCTAGTGATTTCCATTTGTCTGTGGTCATACACAAAATGAGATCATTAGCTTTAGTGTTAGTACAGTTCATATATTATTTGCACAAGGATATTAATGCACAAAATTTATAACAAATCGGATAACCTGTCAAGATTTTAATAATATAGCACAACACATGATATATAACAAAAGAAAGTGAGTACATGTCATTTCTTGTAGAAAGTAAACATATCATCAGGCACAACCAATCCAAGACAGAAGTACAACACGCCTGTCTGGGATGGTGGTACACATAGTCTAAAATGCAATATATACAGACACCTATCTAAAGGGGTACAGTACAAGATAGGATACAAAAGATGCATGAAAATGAAAGTACATGGGGTCCTATATCATGATAGCTGGGATGCAACCCAAAAGCTTATCATGATGTACACAAACTATAGTACATCGTATCTATGCATGTCTAACAGTTCCGCTGGAAGTGGAAGGTGCAAGGGGTGCTGGTGGGGCTACTAGTGCTGGCATGGCATCCTACAAGGCAATCATAGCAACTCGGGTCCTCTTGACATGTCGAAGCGTCTGTACTAGCTGAGCTCGAAGGGTGTCCAGAGCTCCTCAAAGATGAGCTGTCTCTGCCGTCACTCCATCATGGCGAACAGTCGCTAGGTCAAAGAACATAGATAGTGTATGCTCCTGAGCTGAGAAGGAAGCATGGGTCTGACACTGTAGGCTCTCCAAAATGTAGATGCGATGACGGATGAAATCATACTCCTCCATAAGCGACTGTAGAGCATCATGGAATGTGGCCCATGTCCCTCGGGCGACTTGGGCTTCTGCCCAGGTAGTCCAAGTAAGGGAATCTATACACTCCTGCAAGATGGAGCGCTCAGCCTGGCCAGCTACCAGCAAGTTGTGGACATCTGCCATGTCATGGGCATGTCGAGCGGCCAATGCAGCAATCTGGGCCTGGACAGGATCAACCCGCCCAGTCCCGGAACCCTCTCCGACCTCAAATGTAGAGGCAGGGGCAGTCTCGTACCTCCTCTTACGAGGTGGCAGAGATCCGGGAGCGTAGCCCTGAAGAGACGATGAGGGTGGTAGAGGTGGTAAAGCATAAGTCATCTGGCCCTCCTCTTCAGTAGGGGGAACCAAAGCAGCAGGTGGAGTAGCAATAGTCGGGACTACTCCGTCAGTCTGACTGTCCTCTGACTCAGAAGCGGACAACCATCATGGAAGCACTGATGTCAGTGACGGTGGTACAACTGGAGTGGGGTGTACCTCTTGTACAGCAGTCGGCGATGTCACTGGTGGTTTCATAGTAAATCTGGTAATAACATCATTTTTAATTGACGTAAGTATAAGCTTACTTAAGTTAAAAAAAAGTTTCAAAAAGATTTTTTTAAGTTATAAGAGTTTTAGTGAGTGTCCTTTTAAGAGTTATAAAAGAAGTGACGAAGAGTATATATGTTGTAAGGTTTTAAGTTAAATTAACTTAAGGTTGCATGTATACTTGTGTACACATGATTCGTGTGACTACAAAGTTTCAAAAGGGAAATGTGACCTTTTTAGTGTTTCTAGTATATGTACATGATAAATGTAATTTATTTAGTTAGAACTAGTTATAATATAGAAGGTTTACATCTTCATTGGTGTGGTTTGTACATATTTAACGGGTATAGTGTGGCTAGGTGAAAGTTGAAGTAGTCAAAGGTGACTAAAAGTCCACACATATATCTATAAACATGAATTGACAGTGTAATTAAATGAAAGACTGAAGTTTCATAAAATCAAGTGAAGTGGAATTTCATAGATTTCATGAATGATGAGTACATAAGGTGACAAGGTCAAAGAGGTAAAATCAGAGGTTTTACAACACATTTCTGTTATTTTAGCTTTGTCCTCAAAGCTTAGATTAACGTCACTGGTCAGGTGAACAATTGTGGGTACTTGGTCTTGAACGAGTCTTCTCGTTCCCAGGTGAACTCAGGACCTCTCCTCGAGTTCCATCGTACTTTGACTAACGGGATACGACTGCGTTTCAATTTCTTAACCGTCCTCTCCATGATTTCTACTGGTTCTTATGTGAACTGGAGTTTGTCATCGAAGTGAAATCCTTATAATGGCATAGCTAGGGGTTCTTCAGCATAACACTTCTTCAGGTTAGACACGTGAAAGGTGGAGTGTACTCGGCTCAATTGTTGCGGTAATTCCAAACGATAGGCTACCTCCCTTATTCTGGATATCACTTTGAAAGGTCCTACATAACGTGGGTTAAGTTTTCCATGTTTACCAAAACGTACAACTCCCTTCCAAGGTGATACCTTGAGCATGACACGATCACCTACTTCAAACTGCAAAGGTTTACGTTTCTGGTCCGCATAGCTCTTCTGTCGGTCGCGAGCAGCTTGGATCCTTTTCTTTATGAGGACGATCTTATCGGTGGTCTCCTGTATTAGTTCTGGTCCGGTGAGTTGAAATTCGCCTACTTCTGCCCAACACACAGGTGAACGACATTTTCTACCATATAGTGCTTCGAAGGGGGCAGCCTTGATACTAGCATGATAGCTGTTTTTGTAGGAGAATTCGACCAAAGGGATGTGATCCAACCATCCATTCCCAAAGTCAATCAAACATGCTCGCAACATGTCTTCAAGGGTGAGCGGTACACTGAACACCAACCCAATCAAGACGAAAAAAAGGAAGAATAGCAACTACATCAACAACCTTGATTCCTGACGTGAACGACCGCTTTCTTGGACCTAACTCATAGGCGCTTGAAATTCGTTATAGAACTAACAGTTTGCGGATGGTAAACAGTGCTCATGTCCAAGTTTATCCCTAAAGCTCGTTGGAAAGCCTTCTAGAAGTTTGATGTAAATCTACCGTCTCGGGTCATAGATTATTAAGACTGTTATTCCATGCTTGGGCACTATCTCCTTAAGATATGTCCTTGCTAGTTTTGACAGGGAATACGTTTCCCTGATTGGTAGAAAGTGCGCGGATTTGGTGAGTCGACTGACAATTACCCAGATGGTAACGTAACCATGAGACGATTTTGGGAGTTTGGTGATAAAGTCCATAGTGATGTTTTCACATTTACACTTTGGTATCTCGGGCTGTACTAGCAAACCGGATGGTCTTTGGTGTTCGGTTTTGAAACGCGAGCATGTCAAACACTTCTGAACGTAGGTGGCAATGTTTGCTTTCATGCTCGGCCACCAGTATAACTACTTCATATCCTGATACATCTTTTTAGATCCGGGATGTATGGAATATTTGGATTTATGAGACTCGTGCATGATTACGTTCCTCAAGTCCCCATAACAAGGTAACCAACTCCTTCCGTGTAGGCGCAGGGTTCCATCCGCTCTCGGCTCTAATTTCTCTTTGGTCAGGTTGGTTCTACGCATTCCTCCAATACTTCCTTCATGAGGTTTTCAGGTTTCTGAGCTTGAGTCTGAGCTTCTAAAAATTGCTTGGGTAGGTCCAGGCTAATTGTCATGACTAGTGCTCGGACTCTTGATACTTTCATTTTGCTTGGTTTTGTTATGGGTTCAGATTAAGTCTCGGTATCTTCTCTAATTGATCACGGCTCAAAGTGGAATAGTTGTTCTTGGTTACTAAAGGGGGATTGGTTTTCTAATCTACTAAAAGGATTAAATGCGTACAGTGATAAAAACTTAAACCCAAACAGTAAATAAAATAAAGCTTGAATTAAAATTAAACAATAAAACAGTAAACAATAAAATACCACTTAACAATGATTCGGAATGCTCAAAAGAAAACTGATCCGGAATATTTATGACAAGAACTGCTCATTTGGAAGAATTAATTGATTCAGAATATAACTGATTTGGAACAAATAAAACATCTGGTTCGGAACTTTGAACACAAGGCTGACTCGGAACTTTTGGCAAAAATCTGGTTCGGAACTTTCTCAAAACTCTGGTTCGGAACTTTTAAAACAAACCTGGTTCGGAACTTTTAGTAATAAACTGACTCGGAACATTCTCAAAAATCTGGTTCGGAACTTTTAAAACATCTGGTTCGGAACTTTGAACACAAAGCTGGTTTGGAACTTTTGAAATCTTTGATTCGGAACTAATAATAAAAAGTTGATTCGGAACTTAAACAAATAACTGGTTCGGATCTTCAAAAAGAAAAGCACTCATTCGGGACTTTTAAAATACACACTCATTCGGAACCTGGTAAAATGATGCAGACGAAGAACAGTAAGCAGACAACAAACAGGGTAATACGATTTTAAGCCAAAATCAACCAAATATTTTAACCAAAACTTAAACAAAACTAACCACCAATCATCTACTAACCATTAACATCAAATCCCAACAATAAAAACACAAAACCCAATAACTTTAGAAGATCAAATCAACCAAATAAGAACTTTAAACTTTTAAATCAAAAAGATGAAGATGAACGAGATTAATGGAAGGATTATTTTGATGGATTAATGTAGAGTAAACAAAAGGAAAGATTAAACACTTACAAAATCAAAGATTCAAACAAGAATGAAAAAAAATCACTAACACCTTAATGGTGTTGGATTCCTACGAAAGAAAAGAAAATGACTGGGAAATGAAAACTAGCTCCAAATGTGTGAGGGGTTTGTCCTTATATAGTCCTTGTCTTTGGCTGGTGAGTGGGATTTCTTTCTCTCTTCTTGTCTTCTCGTCTTTTCAGAAAAGTTGACGTTTTCGATTCTGATTCGGGATTTGTCGACGATTAAATTCAACTCGTCTTTTAATTTCTTCGTTTAATAGACTTGAGTTCCTTCGACATATGTAAATCTTCCATCTTTGGCCCTTTTCTTCGATAAATCTTCAAATAGGTCCATTGACTTCAATATTTTGCATCTATTGGACAATAGACTCCGTCTTGAGTCTTTTTCTTCGATAAAACCCGTGCAATCCCATGTTTTCTTCAATATTCATCCGGTTGACTCTAAAAACGCAATAAACATAAAAACCACGCATAATTCCAAACAAATGATATTAAATACGTGTTTTGGTCTCGTTTTAGCAAGAAATAAGTGGTAAAAGGATGGGTGTTTTCACACCTATCAAATCCCCTACACTTAACCATTGCCATGCCCTCATGCAATGCTTAGTGATAAAGCAAGTTTACACTTTTCTCATAATCAATCAGCCTTGGCCTTATTAAAATACTACTAAGCAAAAATTAAAGTACTAAGAGAAATTAAAACTCTAAAGTAAACAAAAGGATAGAAAACCATTTTCACTTGAAAATAGCTGTATGGAAATAACTTGCAAAGAGATCAATGACTTACATTAGGGCTTTGGTGCTGCGAAGATTTATCACCCTCAAGTTTCACGTTCCCCAAACTAAGCTTAAATATGAGATCATTGTTATTATAAGTTAGCAAATCAAACACTTACACACATGGCTTAATTATATGCTTAAACTCCCTTATTCCTAGGTGTATCTCTTATATTTTATTTTTGTCTTAGGATGATCGTGAAGATGCATTTTTGGACTTATTTTGATAGTTTATTTAGGCTGAAAGCAAAGTAGGACGATTTGATCAATAGTTAGCTAAAGGACAAAATCTCTTAAAACTGCTTCTCGGGATATCAAAAAGTTCATATCTTGGCATAACTCGCTTCACGATTTGAGACCTTTCTCGGGCCGATATTTGGCATGTACTTCATACTTCATATCTTCGAGAGACGTTCTTGAGATAATGGTCTTCTCTTCATTAATAGAGTTTCTTCACTTGGAGACTTTTGAGGGGTACTCCAACTTTGTTGACCACGACTTCATGATTATTTCTTCAATCGCTAATTGGGATTTTGAGATACAACGATCCGCCTCCTTTTCGGACTTAGATCTATTTATCCTCATACCTTGTTAGGGTCTTTTCGGATAGACTTCTCCATGATCTTTATGAGAGTTGATTGCTTTTCGTCGTGAGTCTTGATCCTTCATATTGATTTTGGGAATAATGATTTTCACATCACCTTGGATCTTTAGCAATAAGATTGAATCCTCATGCCTTGTTAGGGCCTTTTCGGACTCACCAATCTTCGCGCCCCGCTTCATAAGTTATGCCTTGGCTATGAACTCTTATCATTACCGAGCAACTTTTAAACGATCTTGGGCTAGAAGCTAAGTAACTTTTCAAATCGTACGACCTTAATTATTGCAGATAAATTATTAGCAAGTGATGGGAGAATAGGCAAATAATTACACCAAGTGAGCTTGTGCAAGAATACCGACTTATAATTGACTCTATCATTTCTCGTCCTCCACAATTTAAAATCTCAAGTAATGAGACTCGTGGATACTTAGCCTAATAAACCAATTAAGGTCTACATGGTTAAGGATACTAGCTAGAATAAACTTGGATAAGTCTATTCGGGTTGAGTCAAAATAATCGCAACGGGCCTAATATGTCAAAGACTTCTAAACTAGCTACACCACTTTATTAATATTTTTGACTTTATTGCGGTATATACATATGAAAGCAACGATAAAAATTTAAAAATTACGACTAAATTGCCAAAGTTAATTAAAAATTTAAAAAATGTTGAAAAAGATGATTTTCCGGTTAAATGAAGGCATTTTAATGGAAAAGTCCACTTAAAACTTCGATAGAAGTCCCCCCACACTTAAGATAAACATTTTCCTCAATGTTTAAGCATGTGGAAAAAGTCTCCCCTACACTTACGACATTGTGCACGTTGGTTAAATCAAGCTAAGGAAGAGACGACTAAAGTGATCAATTTCAAATGTGAGTATGAAGAAAATTGAATCACGATAGTTGAGAGATGGAACCGGATTGCGGATAACACGGGAGCACGGTTCTTCAAAGGTTCCAAAAGTGCACTTATCCCTGTAATCACATCACCACACAAACACAAACAACCTATAGAGGTCCCCCTACACTTAGGAGGTTAAAATGGAAAAGGATAGATACTCGGGTTGCCTCCCGAGGAGCGCTTGTTTTTGATAACCGAGTCACGAGCCTGACTCGACCCAAAATTAGTTCATGGGAAACATGGTGAGGGACGGAATCATCTCATGAGAGATGTCCTCACCAAAGTACAACTTCACTCGTTGGTCATTCACCTTAAAATTAGGTCCATTAGGTTGAGCGAGCTCGAGAGTACCATATGGAAAAATTTGGGCAATGGTGAATGGACCGGACTAACGAGATTTGAGCTTGCCCGAAAAGATTTTCAACCGAGAGTTAAAGAGCAAAACTTTGTCTCCAACTTGGAACTCTCGGTTTTTAGTCTTAGAGTCGTTAATGAGCTTAGTCTTTTCCTTATAGATCAAAGAATTTTCATAAGCCTCATTCCGGAGTTCATTCAGCTCATTGAGTTGGATCTTACGTAGGTCACCGACTTTGTTGATATCGAAATTAGCCCACTTCAAGGACCAGTAAGCCTTGTGCTCCAACTCAATGGGGAGGTGGCATGCTTTCCCGTACACGAGACGATATGGTGTACAACCAATCGGAGTCTTGTATGCGGTACGAAAAGCCCACAGAGCATCATCAAGTTTATCGGCCCATGAGGCACGATGCTCTCCCACGGTTCGTTCAATAATTCGCTTTAACCCTCGGTTAGATATTTCAGCCTTGCCATTAGTTTGTGGGTGGTACGCGGTGGAAAGACAATGATTTACACCATACTTAGCCATGACTCTTACGAATTGGTCATTGCAAAAATGAGTCCCGCGATCACTAATAATGGCACGAGGCACACTGAATCTAGCGAACAACGATTTCAAAAAGTTACAAACCACCCTTACGTCATTAGTAGGTAAAGCTTTGGCTTCAACCCATTTTGAAACGTAGTCAACGGCTACAATGATGTATTTGTTTCCTTTAGAGGAAGGGAATGGCCCTATAAAGTCGATACCCCAAACATCAAAGATTTCACATTCTTGTATGAAATTTTGAGGCATCTCATCTTTATGTGTGATCTTGCCTTGTTTTTGGCAAGCATCACAATGTTTAACCATCTCGTGAGCATCACGATAAATGGTGGGCCAATAAAATCCCGAGTCAAACACTTTTTTGGCGGTGTTGTTGGGACCAAAGTGACCACCGGTGTGTCCTTTGTGGCAAGCTTCGAGAATGTCTAAAGCTGCCGGTCCATCAACAAATCGGCGAATAATCAAATTAGCGCATTGTTTGAATAGATACGGGTCATCCCAAAAGTAAGTCTTAATGTCTTTGATGAACTTTTTCTTTTGTTGGGATGTTAACCCGTCGATGAGAATTCCACCCGCCAAGTAGTTTGCAATGTCTGCAAACCACGGGGCTTCATCATTACTCAAGTTGATAGACATTAAGATCTCCATGGGGGAAAGAGTCATTGATCTCTTTGTTCAGATGATCCCCTTGATAAGGATCCTCAAGTCTGCTGAGATGATCCGCGGCTAGGTTTTCAGCTCCCTTCTTATCACGAATTTCGATTTTAAATTCTTGAAGTAGTAAAACCCAGCGAAGAAGTCTTGGTTTGGAATCTTGTTTAGTTAACAAGTACTTCAACGCGGAATGATCGGTATACACGATGGTGGTAGAAAGGACAAGATAGGGGCGAAACTTTTCAAAAGCATAGACAACAGCTAAAAGCTCTTTTTCGGTTGTCGTGTAATGCAATTGAGCCCCCGTCATTGTCTTGCTAGCATAGTGGATCGGTTGGAAGTGTTTGTTCACTCTTTGGACCAAGACCGCTCCAATAGCAAAGTCGCTAGCATCGCACATAAACTCAAAAGGCAACTCCCAATTAGGGGTAACCAGGACCGGTGCCTTAGTTAGCTTATCCTTAAGCAAGTTGAAGGCTTCAATACACTCATTGGAAAAGATAAAAGGAGTATCTTTTTCCAAGAGGTGGGTCGTCGGGCGAGCGATTTTAGAAAAATTTTGATAAAGCGACGGTAAAAGCCCGCATGACCCAGGAAACTTCTCACACCCTTCACGGTTGAAGGTGGAGGCAACTTAGAAATAACATCGACTTTAGCACGGTCCACTTCAAGACCAGCTTTGGAGATTTTGTGTCCTAGCACGATGCCCTCTTTTACCATAAAATGGCATTTTTCCCAATTAAGAACAAGGCGAGTGTCTTCACACCGCTTAAGCATACGTTCTAAATTGTCAAGGCAAGCAGAGAAAGAATCACCATAAACCGAAAAATCATCCATGAAGACTTCCATAGTTTCTTCAACCATGTCATGGAAGATAGCCATCATACACCTTTGGAACGTCCCAGGAGCATTGCATAACCCAAAAGGCATACGTTTGTAAGAAAATGTTCAGTAGGGACAAGTGAATGTGGTCTTTTCTTGGTCTTTGGGATCGATGGGAATTTGAAAATACCCGGAGAAACCGTCTAAAAAGCAGTAATAGTCATTACTCGCTAGACGCTCGAGCATTTGATCCATGAAAGGAAGAGGAAAGTGATCTTTTCTCGTGGCATCATTGAGTTTGCGATAGTCGATACAAACTCACCACCCAGTAACGAGACGAGTGGGAATCAACTCGTTGTGTTCATTGGGAACAACGATTATTCCGCCCTTCTTGGGCACACAATGGACGGGACTTACCCACGGTGAATCTGAAATAGGGTAAATCAAGCCGACATCAAGAAGTTTGATAACCTCTTGTTTGATGACGTCATGAATGCGAGGATTAACCCTTCTTTGACTCTGGATTGCGGGTTTAAAGTCATCTTCCATGAGAATCTTGTGAGTACAAAAGTTTGGATCAATTCCGCGGATATCAAAATTTTTCCAAGCAATGGCCTTCTTATGATCTTTAAGCACGGCGATGAGGCAAGATTTCTCTTCTTCTTTCAAGTCCTTCTCAATGATGACGGGCGACTTCTTCTTGTCTTCAAGGATCACGTACTCGAGATGGGACGGCAACTCCTTAAGCTCAAAATCCTGAGGATTTTTGATGGTAGGCGTAGTCGAATTCGGTTTATCGATAGCAATAGCCTTGGGAGATGGTGGAGAAATATGGTCCTCTTTGAAAAGTTTCTCAATGAGACGAATGTATTCATCCCAATCTGTGGGAGAATCGTCATTTTCTAAGTTCACATCTCCCATGGTGGCTTCAAAATCTTTCCAAAGGAAATCACTTTCTCCAAATAGAGATAGTGATGAATCAATAGAGGAAACGGTCTCAACATTGGGAGGAGAGGTAGGAATACTTTTACAAGCATCTTTGAAATGTTCTTCACAAGCCTCATCAAAAACGTCGATACAATTAATACTCTCGTATGAATAAGGCTGTTTAGAAAGCTTTCCCATGTTGAAGACGATTTTATCGTCACCCACTCTCATGATAAGCTCACCCGCTTCAACATCGATGAGAGTGCGACCGGTCCTCAAGAATGGACGACCAAAGATCAATGGCACACGAGGGTCCATGTCGTAGTAAACGACAACGAAATCGGCAGGAAAAGTGAATTTGTCGACTCCTACAAAAACGTCTTCGGCTATCCTCACTGGATAAGCAACCGTACGTTTAGCTAATTCCAAAGTAATTTTGGTGGGGACTAGCTCAGGGAAAGATAATTGCTTCCAAACGCTTAAGGGCATTAAGTTAATACTGGCACCTAGATCGGCTAGGGCCATGCAATTCTCTACTCCCGGGAAATTGCAAGGGATTAAGAAACGACCCGGATCACCAAGCTTGGTTGGCAATTTCCTTAAGAGCACTGCAGGGCAATTCTCATTAAGTTGGGTGTTAGCGATATCAAGAAGCTTCTCCTTGTCACTAAGAAGATCTTTAAACATTTTCGCATATTTGGGCTTGTGAGCGAGAGCCTCAGCGAAGGAGATGTTGAAATTCAATTGCTTAAACATTTTGAGAAAGTTCGAAACTTGAATATCATCCTTGCTTTTGAGCTTCTCTTTCCTCAACCTTGAGGGATAAGGTATATCGGAAGAAGAGGAAGGCTTTGGAATCGAAGGATCACTCACATCCTTGGGTGGAGGAGGGGTAGAAGTAAGAGGTGGAGGAATTGGGGAAGTAGAAGGTTGAGGAATAGGAGCAGGTGACTCATTTTCCTTAGTCACAATCACCGGTGGAGGTATAGGAAGCTCGGGTTCCTTGGTACCTTTGCCACTGCAAGTGGTGATTGCTTTCATCACCCCTCTTGGATTCGCAACGGTGTTACTCGGGAAAGTACCCGAAGAAGAGGTTTGATTACCTTGGAAGAAACCAGCCTTCATGTTCCTTAAGTCATTCGTTTGACTACTCAAAGAATTTCGCATATCGTTTCTAAGATGGTTCCCTTGTTTCACCATGTCTGCTTTCAAGTTGAGCACTTCCTGCTGGAGATTTTCCACGATCACATCATTAGTCCTCATGTAGGTTTCAACATCTTGGTTTAATGCGGTGGGTTGGTTGGGAGGAGGAACATGATAGGCGGGTGTTTGATAAGCAGGTTGTTGGTAAACTTGGTTGTTTCTTTGAGGTGGATATGGTTGTCTTTGAGGTGGTTGGTATGGTGCACGAGGTTGTTGTTAAGGAGGGCGATTGAGGTTTTGTTGTTGGTTTGGATTGTTTGGAGGAAAACCGGGCGGGGAAAGAAAGTTGTTAGAGCGGTAGCTAAGCAAGTTGCGGTCTCCTTGAGGACGAGCTTGATAAGCGGCCGGAGGATAGGTATCGTATGCTGCATTAACATTCTCAGAAGGATAGTCTTGGGTGGTGGTACAAGTGGTGTAAGAGTGAGGACCCCCGCATATTTCACATGGTTGGCTGACAGCATTGACTTGAGCGTTTTTAGCGTTGATGTTGTTGGTGTTGCTAGCAGTTTGGGTAGCAAGCGATTCAAGAAGCGACGTAATTTTGTCAAGCCTCTTGTCGTCGTCACTAGTACTAGCACTAGCGGCATTGGTCCAAACACTCTTGGTTTGCACACGAGACTTATTCTCAATAATATCCCAAGCGGCATTAGAAGTCTTAACAAAAATATTACCCCCCGAGGTACTATTTAGTGAATCTTGGTCATTCATGGTTAAACCATTATAAAAAGTATTAATTTGGTGCACTTTGGTAAAACCATGTTGTGGGCACTTTCTTAAAAGATCTTTAAAACGGTCCCAAGATTCACTAAAAGACTCATCGTACTTTTGTTCAAATTTAATGATTTCATTCTGCAAAGCGGTAGTACGAGAGGGTGGGAAAAAGCAGTTGATAAATTTGTTCTCCAAATCCGTCCACGTCAGAATACTATGTGGCGGTTCCTTTTCAAGCCAATGCTGGGCTTGTCCCTCTAAAGAAAAGGGAAAAAGTTGTAAACGGATTACCTCTTGTGGAACACCATTGAATTTGACCGTATTCGTGAGTTGCAGGAACCTTTTGATGCGGTCATGAGGATCATCAATGGTACGCCCCAAGAATGGTTGAGCAGAGACCATCTGAATAAAGCCAGATTTGAGCTCAAAGTTGTTGGCTGCAATCGCGGGTATGACAATTGGATCATTGTTGCCCTCCACATGTGCTTGCAAAAGTTCAATCATAGGGCGATTGTCCGATAGAGGTTCATTGTTGTTGTTATTATTGTTGTTTTGAGGTGGATTGTTATTGTTGTTGTGTACACCGGCCATGTCTAAGTTATCGAGAGTCTCGGGCTCCTGATAAGACGTTGATCGTGTACGCATGCACCTGCAAAAGAACTAACAAAGCAAAAACAAAGCAGAAATATTTTTGGTTTTTATGTTTTTTAATTTTTTTGTATTTTTGAAAATTTTATATTTTTTAGGGTTTTTGAATTTTTTATGAAAAAGTAACGTTCACGGCGAACGGATCCCAAAATCCAAGTTCTCACAAAAAACTGTTAATCTTTACGAGAAGAGCCGGCAGCGGCGCCATTTGATACTATGATTTTGCTTGGTTTTGTTATGGGTTCAGATTAAGTCTCGGTATCTTCTCGAAATGATCACGGCTCAAAGTGGAATAGTTGTTTCCTGGTTACTAAAGGGGGATTGGTTTTCTAATCTACTAAAAGGATTAAATGCGTACAGTGATAAAAACTTAAACCCAAACAGTTAATAAAATAAAGCTTGAATTAAAATTAAACAATAAAACAGTAAATAGTAAAATACCACTTAACACTGATTCGGAATGCTCAAAAGAAAACTGATCCGGAATATTTATGACAAAAACTGCTCATTTGGAAGAATTAATTGATTCGGAATATAACTGATTTGGAACAAATAAAACATCTGGTTCGGAACGTTGAACACAAGACTGACTCGGAACTTTTGGCAAAAATCTGGTTCGGAACTTCCTCAAAACTCTGGTTCGGAACTTTTAAAACAAACCTGGTTCGGAACTTTTAGTAATAAACTGACTCGGAACTTTCTCAAAAATCTGGTTCGGAACTTTTAAAACATCTGGTTCGGAACTTTGAACACAAAGCTGGTTCGGAACTTTTGAAATCTTTGATTCGGAACTAATAATAAAATGTTGATTCGGAACTTAAACAAATAACTGGTTCGGATCTTCAAAAAGAAAAGCACTCATTCGGGACTTTTAAAATACACACTCATTCGGAACCTGGTAAAATGATGCAGACGAAGAACAGTAAGCAGACAACAAACAGGGTAATACGATTTTAAGCCAAAATCAACCAAATATTTTAACCAAAACTTAAACAAAACTAACCACCAATCATCTACTAACCATAAACATCAAATCCCAACAATAAAAACACAAAACCCAATAACTTTAGAAGATCAAATCAACCAAATAAGAGTTTTAAACTTTTAAATCAGAAAGATGAAGATGAACGAGATTAATGGAAGGATTATATTGATGGATTAATGTAGAGTAAACAAAAGGAAAGATTAAACACTTACAAAATCAAAGATTCAAACAAGAATGAAAAAAAAAATCACCAACACCTTAATGGTGTTGGCTTCCTACGAAAGAAAAGAAAATGACTGGGAAATGAAAACTTGCTCCAAATGTGTGAGGGATTTGTCCTTATATAGTCCTTGTCTTTGGCTGGTGAGTGGGCTTTCTTCCTCTCTTCTTGTCTTCTCGTCTTTTCAGAAAAGTTGACGTTTTCGATTCTGATTCGGGATTTGTCGACGATTAAATTCAACTCGTCTTTTAATTTCTTCGTTTAATAGACTTGAGTTCCTTCGACATATGTAAATCTTCCATCTTTGGCCCTTTTATTCGATAAATCTTCAAATATGTCCATTGACTTCAAATCTTTTGCATCTCTTGGACACTAGACTCCGTCTTGAGTCTTTTTCTTCGATAAAACCCGTGCAATCCCATGTTTTCTTCAATATTCATCCGGTTGACTCTGAAAACGCAATAAACACAAAAACCACGCATAATTCTAAACAAATGATATTAAATACGTGTTTTGATCTCGTTTTAGCAAGAAATAAGTGGTAAAAGGATGGGTGTTTTCACACCTATCAACTCTCATAGGAGGGTATGTTTCCTTACGACTTAAAGGATCAGCAACCACGTTTGCTTTACTGGGGTGGTATTTGATCTCGCAGTCGTAGTCACTTAGAAATTCAATCCAATGACATTGTCTCATGTTCAGCTCCTTCTGATCCAGTATGTGTTGAAAACTCTTATGGTCAGTATACACGGTGCACTTGGTTCCGTAAAGATAATGTCTCCAGATTTTTAAAGCAAAAACCACGAATCCAAGTTCTAAATCATGTATGGTGTAGTTCTTCTCGTGTTTCTTGAGTTTCCCGGAGGCATAATCAATCACCTTTGTTCTTTGCATAAACACTGCACCCAAGCCTTTGTGTGACGCGTCACAATACACAACGAAGTCATCGTTGCCCTCGGGTAAGGCTAAAATGGGTGCACTACACAGCTTCTGCTTGATCAGCTGGAAAGCTGATTACTCTTTCTCTCCCCAATCAAACTTTATTCCTTTCTGAGTGAGTTTGTTCATCGGTTTGGCTATCTTGGAGAAATATTCAATAAATCTACGGTAGTACCCGGCAAGGCCTAGAAATTGGCAGAACACTGTCGGCGACTTAGGAGATGCCCAATCTTTGATGGATTCAACCTTTGCTGGGTCTACGTGAATACCGTCACTATCAATAAGGTAACCGAGGAATTTCACTCTGGGAATCCAGAATTCACATTTGGAAAACTTGGCGTAAAGCTGTTCCTCCTTAAGCACCTTCAATACTTGTGCAAGGTGTTCTCCGTGTTCCTGTTCGTTTTTGGAATAAATGAGTATATCGTCTATGAAGACTATCACGAACTTATCCAGGTAGGGCCTGCACACACGATTCATTAGATCCATGAAGATGGTTGGTGCGTTGGTCAACCCAAATGGCATGACCTGGAATTCGTAATGGCCGTAACGGGTTCTGAAAGATGTTTTTGAAATACCCTCCTCCCGGACCCTCAATTAGTGGTATCCAGATCTTAGATCAATCTTGGAATACACACTTGACCCTTGCAGTTGGTTAAATAGGTCGTCAATGCGGGGAAGTGGATAACGATTCTTCACAGTTAACTTATTCAGTTCTTTGTAATCAATGCACATTCGGAAAGAACCATCTTTCTTTTTGACAAATAAGACCGGAGCTCCCCACGGTGAGGAACTGGGCCGAATGAATCCTTTGTCAGACAATTCCTAAAGTTGTTCAGCTAGCTCTTTCATTTCAGATGGTGCCAATCGGTAGGGAGCTTTAGCCACTAGTGCAGCTCCTAGGATCAAGTCGATCTGGAATTCCACATGTCGGGTTAGTGGTAAGCCTGACAACTTCTCAAGGAAGACCTCTGGAAAATCTCGGACGATAGGTACGTCCTTGATTTGTTTCTTCTCGGGTTTGTCTTCTTCATCTGTTTCAGAAATATGAGCCATAAAGATAGGACATCCTCTCAACAAATATTTCTGGCCTTTAGTACAAGAGATAACACTGATTCTAGTGTCAGTAAGGTCAGTGTTACCGTCTCCTTGAATGATTAAGTGTTGATCCCAAACTTAGATCGATTTAGCTTTGTGTTATCGAGATTAGATCAAGTATAACACGTAGAGAAACTTTGTGTATTCAACAATCTAAGTATTATGCGGAAACTAATACTCAGAACGAAGAACAAACAGAATATATGAATACCAAACTTTCACTTTGATTAATAATAACAATGAAAGATTACAATGAAAGTGTTATGAGATATGTGGAAAAGGTGTATGTGAGATGTGTGTTATGTCTAACCCTAAGGCCTCCTTATATAGGTTTAAGGAGCCTTGTACAAAAAGCTAAGATCAACTATTTTAGGAAGAGACACAAGATAAACATACTCAAATAACATATTGACTAAATCTTTTTAAACATTAAGAATATATTCTGAATTCTTATCTTCATATTTTGTCCACCAGCTTGAAGAATTCATCATTGGCAGATTTATTCCTTGTCTTTGTGTTAAGATTCTTCTTGTCAGCGCTTTGATAATTCTTATCAGCGTCTCATTTGTCAGCGCCTCGTTTACTCTTGTCAGCGTCCAATTTCCTCTTGTCAGCGTTCCAATGACTTAGCTAATTTTATTCCCAATAATCCTCCCCTAAACTTGATATCTACTCTATTAATCAAGTTTCTGAATAAAATAAAACATACAGAGAGGATTCTTATAAACATGCTCTATCCTTGAATTTGAGTATGAATAAACCTCAAAAAGTCAATCACTCAAATCACTTGTATAGTCACCCTTCACTTGGTCTTAATCATGTTCAGCACCTGTAGATTCTTTGGAGCTTTCTTTATTACTTTTGTCACTCAAATTCGATTGCTCCTCCCCTTTTTGAGACTCCTCTCCAAGATCAAAATACAAGGACGGATCCTTGACAATTTGTACCATTTATGTATTATGCTTTTACAAGCTAATACAGATTTTCGTCAATTCCATTAAAGTCAAAGGTTTCATACTGTCCTCATCCACATTCGGGAAATGAATCCTCAATGTTGATTCATAGGACATGGGGATGGACTTACTGATGATAAGACTGACTTGACCTGCATTAAAGCTAGTGCCAATAGTCTTAGCCATCTCCATAACACTATACACCCTTGTGAAAGTGATCTCTGCTGCTACTAGATGTCAACCACTAGGAAAAACATCTCAATGATCATTAGGCTGCCAGATATCCAAAAATTTGAAAAATAAAAGGGTGATGAAACATTTTTGGACTATAAAGAAGTTTATAAATCACAACAGCTAAGATGTCATAGCATAAAATGTACTTGAGAATGCATAAAACCTTAGTTTAAACACAAACAAAGGTAGTAATCCTAAGGAAATTAACTAGTCTCTAATAAGCAAGAGTGACAAACACTGTTCATGCATACACTCATGCAAAAGTATGATAGACACACATGAACTCTAGAGTCCTTTGTTCACAAATGCTCCAAAGAGAAAGTTAACTCATATAAAACCTTTGCAACTCCCCAAGTGATCCCAAAAATATATCTACCCTAAGTCACCCATACGACCACACCCAATTCTAGGTCAAAAGTCTTGGCAGCATGCACAGTATATCAACTTTGCATGCTACTGTGCCTCATGAATTAGAAAACTAAATCGTACTCACTAGTGGATACAATCTAGAATTGTGCAAGAGTGCTCTAAGAGTACCCAAAAACCTAAAGGTTTACCTCCCCTTAACAGAAGCATACAAATCATTATATGTGAAGAAGCAAAATTTTATTTCAAGACTGAAATGTAAACATTCACACCATCATAAATAAATTTTGCAACTTTGTATCCATCCAAATGTAGCTCCATTTTCTGCATAGTTAGACAAAAACCACAAAAACACACCAACAGAGGCTACCCTATTCCATGATAATGGGTAGAGATAACATGTCAATGGATAAAAATAATATCAATGGAAAGACCAAAAATGCATGTTCCTTGAGCATCCACTATCCCAATATCCTTGATCATTAACCTTCTTTTGGATAGGCTGCTCAAAAAGAAAACAAATTAGTTTTCTTTGGAGATCCAAGCCTTATCAGACTTGGATCTATCTAGTTGTTCAACTAGAGTGGTCTTATTCTTTACCATAAATCCCTGTTCATCCCTGAGTACCCAATTTGTTCCAATGAGTCTAGTAATGACCTTCTCAAGATATTTAAATCTCTTGCAAGTCATTGAAATAGCATTAAAATTGGAGTTTTGCTCTTGTTTAGGTTTCCAAGTTAAGTGGGATGATGCTTCAGACCCTTGACCCTTATTAACCAAGTATCTTTGTTTATATGGTCTAAAATAAGGTCTCATACCAAACTTGGAGCTGTCAGCGCTGCATTTGTTCCTGTCAGCGTTGAACTTGTTCCTGTCAGCGCTGAATTTTTTCTTGTCAGCGCTGAATTTGTTCTTGTCAGCGCCCAAATTAGGGTTTGCTACAGGAACGTATTGTCTGTTTGACCAAGTGTTGGTCTTTTGAAAGGGCCTTTGTCCATGGGTATTAGTTGCCTTAGAGAAGAAAGGAGCTAGTCTAGTAGCCTGTGGTCTAGTGTGGACAAAAGGTCTATGGTTGACATTGGATGACCTATTATCAGCGAATGAATTGTATCCACTCACACAATTATAGGCCAAATGTGAGAAGCTCCCACATGAGTAACAAGCCTTTTTGGACACAAACATAGGCTTAGACTGATAAAACCCTGTCCCATTAATACTTGCTTGGCTTTTGAACGACCTAGGTTTCCTATACATTTTGGCGTATTTAACACTAGGTTGTTTCTTAATTGGGGAGCCAAGATTAACAGCTTTTCCAGTGATAGGATTTGTCACAGTTATAGGTGTAGATACAACTGGACTCTCAATGGGTGTAGGCACAAATGGACTCTCACTAAGTATCCCACCTTTAACAAATAAAGTGGGGTTGGCCTTTTTCCACTCTTCTAGGTCAATAACCTTTTGTTGATATTCCTCAACTGGGGAAAGAACTCTAGGTGGAGGAATAAATTCCTCTTCCTGGAGTTCTGGAATACCAGTCCAAGATAAGTCCTTTCTTTGGACACCATAGAAATCCCCAGCAGGTGGTGGAACGGAAACATATTCTTTCAACCCAATCCCAGTCATATCCCTAGAATCCCTTTGTTCACTAACACATTTTTCTAGGGTTTGTGAGGCCTTATCAAATCTTTGAATTTTAAGGTCTACATTATCCTTATTCTTGATAGCCTCATCTAACTTAGTCTGTAATTCAGCATTGACTCTGTTCATGATGTTTCTAATATCCATACTAGAGTTTAAATCATGTTTTAAAATATTGATTTGATCTTTTAGGTCAAACTCCATTTTGTTATACTCAGCTACAGTCTTTTCAGTTTGAGTAAGAGCAAGTTGATAGTTAGACAACTTGCATCTCTTAGTACTCACATCTGATAACAGTCTTAAAACCTCTTTATTAAGTCTTTCAGTATTTAACCTACAAGAAGAGTCATCACATACCTCATTATCAGATGACGAAGATGAGTTGGAACTTGAAGTAGATTTGGCCTTGACTGAAAACATCCTCAGATTCTTCTTCACCTTCTTCCTTAGCCTGGTTCACCTCACGGTATTGGATCTCGTTCTTCAAATCAAAGTTTCTCAACAAGCTCTGATACCACTTGTTGATCCCAAACTTAGATCGATTTAGCTTTGTGTTATCGAGATTAGATCGAGTATAACACGTAGAGAAACTTTGTGTATTCAACAATCTAAGTATTATGCGGAAACTAATACTCAGAACGAAGAACAAACAGAATATATGAATACCAAACTTTCACTTTGATTAATAATAACAATGAAAGATTACAATGAAAGTGTTATGAGATATGTGGAAGAGGTGTATGTGAGATGTGTGTTATGTCTAACCCTAAGGCCTCCTTTTATAGGTTTAAGGAACCTTGTACAAAAATCTAAGATCAACTATTTTAGGAAGAGACACAAGATAAACATACTCAAATAACATATTGACTAAATCTTTTTAAACATTAAGAATATATTCTGAATTCTTATCTTCATATTTTGTCCACCAGCTTGAAGAATTCATCATTGGCAGATTTAGTCCTTGTCTTTGTGTTAAGATTCTTCTTGTCAGCGCTTTGATAATTCTTATCAGCGTCTCATCTGTCAGCGCCTCATTTACTCTTGTCAGCGTCCAATTTCCTCTTGTCAGCGTTCCAGTGACTTAGCTAATTTTATTCCCAACATTAAGGTCTCGTTTCCCCATGGTAGACGAACTAATTTCTCGTCACAGACAATGACTGCGTGATACTTTGCTAACCAGTTCATACCGATAATAACGTCGAAACTACCAAGGTTTACCGGAATTAGGTCAATGTTGAATGGATGTTTTAAAAGGTTTAGAGTACAACCTCTAATGATGGCATCGGCCTCTATGATCTTAGCGCCAGCTAATTCTACGGAGTAATGGTGGTCTAAAATTGATGGGGTAGCTTCTAGTATGTTACTAAATTCAGTAGATATAAAGCTTCTATCTGCTCTGGTGTCAAATAGAATGGATGCATAACGATTGTTTAGTATAAACATACCGGTAACAATGTTGGAGTCTGGATTGGCCTTTGCATTGCCTAGCATGTACACCCTTGATGACGCTCCTCCATTGTTCTTGTTCTGACTGACCAACTTAGGGCAACCTGGTCTCACATGTCCGGGTGCTCCACACTCGTAGCACACAACTCCTTTCTTTGGACCATTGTTATTTCCTCCAGTAGTGTTTCGGTTTCCCTGCTGTCCATTCCCGCTCCCACTGGCAATATGTCCGCCCTGGTTGTTGTTTCCAGCATTAGTGTTGGGTCGGACCTGGGTAACAACATTTACTTGGCATGTACGAGCAAAATTGCCAATATGTCCACATTTGTAGCAGGATTTGCATGGACTACCAACAATGTGATGGTAGTAGCACCTAGGACACATAGGTTTGATACCTACGTAAGTCTTTGCCTCTGTGGTGGAGATAGCACTGTAAACCTGTCCGGCATTTTGCCTTTTAGGAGGCGACTGGTAATGGCTACGAACATTTTCATCTACCCTTCTTTTGTTTTCAGTCAGCCTCTCATATATGGTACGGACTCTTTTGTTGATCAGCTCTGTAGCGAACTCCATGGCACTCTCGACAGTAGTGGGTCGAGATACGAGCATGCTATCATAGATAGCGTCGGGAAGTCCTCCAACATACTTCTCAATCTTTTCCTCTCTCTCGGGAAACATCCATGTACACATGAGGTTCAACTCTTGGAATCTCTGGTTGTATAACATGATGTCATTGTTCTTACACCTAAGATCCCAAAGTTCGACTTCTAGTTTCTTCATTTCGCCCCTTAGGCAGTATTTTTCTGTCATTCTCTCTTTTAAGTTGGTCCAGTTGAGAGTGTAAGCAGCGTCGTGTCCTAGGGTAGAAACCACAGAGTTCCACCATGTGAGAGCACTTTCGATTAATGTGCAGGTGGGGAATTTGACCTTTTTCTCGTCAGCGCAGTCGCTGATGCGGAACATAGTCTCTAGTCTTTCAAACCATTGCATCAGCTCCACAACGCCTTCGCTGCCTCGGTAGTAGGACGGCTTGCATTTGAGGAAATCAGGATAAGAGCAGCCTCTAGTGGTATTGTTGTTCCTGCGCGCATTGGAGTTTTGGCTATCGTCCATATTTCTGCTAGCGGCCATAGTAGTGGCGATATCCTGGTCTATCATTTCCCTAAGTTGGGAAGTAGTGACGTTATGGGTAGCATCGGCATCTGCATTGTTGGGATTATTTCTAGTGATTGCCATTTTTCTGTGGTCATACACAAAATGAGATCATTAGCTTTAGTGTTAGTACAATTCATATATTATTTGCACGAGGATATTTATGCACAAAATTTATAACAAATCGGTTAACCTGTCAAGATTTTAATAATATATCACATCACATGATATATAACAAAAGAAAGTGAGTACATGTCACTTCTTGTAGAAAGTAAAGATATCATCAGGCACAACCAATCTAAGACAGAAGTACAGCACGCCTGTCTGTGATGGTGGTACGCATAGTCTAAAATGCAATATATACAGAAGCCTATCTAAGGGGGTACAGTACAAGATAGGATACAAAAGATGCATGAAAATGAAAGTACATGGGGTCCTATATCATGATAGTTGAGATGCAACCCAAAAGCTTATCATGATGTACACAAACTCTAGTGCATCGGATTTATGCATGTCTAACAGATCCGCTGGAAGTGGCTGGTGCAAGGGGTGCTGGTGGGTCAACTGGTGCTGGCATGGCATCCTGCAAGGCAATCATAGCAACTCGGGTCCTCTTGACGTGTCAAAGCGTCTGTACTAGCTGATCTCGAAGGGTGTCCAGAGCTCCTCTAAGATGAGCTGTCTCTGCCGTCACTCCATCATGGCGAACAGTCGCTAGGTCAAAGAACATAGATAGTGTCTGCTCTTGAGCTGAGAGGGAAGCATGGGTCTGACACTGTAGGCTCTCCAAAATGTAGATGTGATGACGGATGAAATCATACTCCTCCATAAGCCACTGTAGAGAATCATGGACTGTGGCCCATGTCCCTCGGGCGACTTGGGCTTTTGCCCAGGTAGTCCAAGTAAGAGAATCTATACGATCCTACAAGATGGAGCGCTCAGCCTGGTCGGCTACCAGCAAGTTGTGGACATCTGCCATGTCCTGGGCATGTCGAGCGGCCAATGCAGCAATCTGTGCCTGGACAGGATCAACCCGCCCAGTCCCGGAAACCTCTCTGACCTTAAATGTAGAGGTAGGGGCAGTCTCGTACCTCCTCTTACGAGGTGGCAGAGATCCGGGAGCGTAGCCCTGAAGAGATGATGAGGGTGGTAGAGGTGGTAAAGCATAAGTCATCTGGCCCTCCTCTTCAGTAGGGGGAACCAAAGCAGCAGGTGGAGTAGCAATAGTCGGGACTACTCCGTCAGTCTGACTGTCCTCTGACTCAGAAGCGGACAACCATCATGGAAGCACTGATGTCGGTGACGGTGGTACAACTGGAGTGGGGTGTACCTCTGGTACAGCAGTCGGCGATGTCACTAGTGAATTCATAGTAAATCTGGGAATAACATCATTTTTAATTGACGTAAGTATAAGCTTACTTAAGTTAAAAAAAGTTTCAAAAAGATTTTTTTAAGTTATAAGAGTTGTAGTGAGTGTCCTTTTAACATCGCAAGTTAAAGGATTAGTTAATACTTATAAGATCATTTAACCAAAAGTAAATAATCAACGCTAACAAAGATCACATAATAAATGCATGCTTTACGTTCTATATGCTTAACTATTCTAGTCCCCAAAATCCCAAATGATTTTTAAGCAGTTATAGTCCAGTTTATATAAAAATTTTATTTTTATATTTATTAATTTTTGTTCTGGTTCTCTATCACTATCGCTCTGATACCATTCTGTGACACCCCCAAATTGGTCAAATGCAGCGGAAAATAATATTTGGGTGTCACGTAGGTGGATCAATAGCATATAGTACATAGAGCATCAGATAAAAGATTATCAATCATTTATTACATGAACAGTAGTACGAATTGTTATTTAAAATGGTTTCAACATAAATTAAAAGATTGTTTATGAATCCCCAGTTATAAAATCCTCAAATGAGTGCTAGAATGCTGCCTATCCTCATGCGGGTGTCCATGCATATAATAAATACCTGCTTCAATTACCTGAGATAAACATGCTTTTAGAGTCAACATAAAGTTGGTGAATTCACAGGTTTAATAAATAAGTTTGGATAATAAAACATTCACTGAAGTAGTGAGGCACATAACATCAATACTTAAAGGTAACTACATTTCCTATTGCCTGAAACTGACACTTGACAAGTTAAGCCCTCAACAAATGAGGACCCTTTGCATTAATAATAATGCACCCATTATTCCGTTCGGACATGATAAACACTTGTTGTCCCGGCCAAGGCACAGTGAGCATGACTCACTCAGATGAGGATGGTCAATCCCAAACAGATCTATTTATAACATTCAGGTAATTCAACAATTTTAACAGTTTCAGTTCACGGGTCATGAGAAATTCTACAATAGGCAAATGTAATCAAGGTTTGATATAGTTCAGTTTACATCCATAAAATAAGTTGCATGATTTCTTTCCCATAAAGGATTTAAAAGTTTGTCAATATAAAATGTGGGGCCATGAACTCACCTCAGTAATACAGTAATAAGTAAGAAGAAATCCAATGTGGTGCTCACGACACAGTCAACAACCTAAATAAGTATATGGTCTCAGTAAATGCATAAAAGTCTCTGAACAAATTTGTGCATGCTTATACTGCTTTTAAGCATTTTATTACAATTCCTGCAATTTAATTTATCGTTGTACAAGTAATAGAGTATTTATTTTTAAGTGCGTAATAATTAATATCGTTCAAGTAATTAATTCGTTTAATTAATATTCTCGTACTTGTACCGTTATAAAGTGGTTTAAATATTTATATAAAGAAAGTTTTATATATATTTAAAATGTAGAAGGATAATAATACATATAATTAATATATTTACCTTTTTAAATTAATTGTATTCAATTTGTATATGTTTATAAAATGTATTACATTTTATTTAATTTAATTTAAAGTCCCCGAAGTTTGTATAATTTGTTAATTTATATGTTTGGGAAAAATAACGATTTCTATACTTAAAGATTTACTTAAGTTACACTTTTTAATATTAGGAATGTGTATATATAATTAGGGTTTAGTTTAGGTTTAGAAAAATTACAATTTGGTCCCTCAAATATATATACTACCCGCGGCAATTTATATAAACACCCTAGGGCTCATATTAGTTTCAACAATTAGCAAAACAAGTCCCTCAAGTTACACGTGTAACTAGGGTTTGTATATGTTTCGTTAAATGCCACATTTAGTCCTTGTAGTTTCGGTTTAGGGTTTAGGTATACCCGAATTACAAAACAGCCCTCTAGGGCTTAGAACACTTTCGGCTTATGACCATTTTAGTCCCTAGGGTTAAGATTAGGGTTTATAACTTTACCTAGTTGGCGAAAATGGTCCCTATGTTTTTGTTAAGTCACGAATAGGGTGTTTTCAACCGCTACTCTTTCGGTTAATTACACGAATAACCCTTATCGTTTGTTAAGTCACGAATAAGGCCAAAATTAGTCCCTATAGTCTCTAAAAGTTACCCTTTGATCCTTATAGTTTTATATTTTCGAGAGTTTAAGGTTTCAATAGTTACGATTTTAGTCCTCAACTTTATAATTGTTCACTTTTGGACCAGAACATTTATATAATATTTTTAAGGTTCTAAAAGATCTTATAAGTTTAAAAACATCACACTAACTTATTAGATAAGCTAGAAAGTGCTTATGGCTTGGTTTGAGCTTATTGGGCCTTACACGGCCGAAAACCATTTCACTTGTTCAAAAATGGGCCGTGGGTACCCTAATGGGCCTATGGTTGTATTTTGGGTCTAAAGAGCATGGGCTTCAAATTTTAGGGCCTATTATATGCATATTGGCCTAATGGGCTTATGTGGTTCTCGGCATAAGTTTATTAGGCTAGGGTTAGGCCTGTTAAGTTCAAGTGAACCTTAAGGCTCATTATATCAATGTTTACACACTCATTAAAGGAAGTTATAAGCTAGTAAAAATTGTTAGGGTTTCTTAGGGTAGTACATGACTTAGAAAGATTTACTTAATACCCTACAAGCTTTAATGGGTCTCGGCTAGTGATACATTATTGGCTTTCCGTGTTTTAAATCTATGCTACATGCTAAACCTATGCACCATGATAATATTCAGCCGAAAATATAGGAGTTTGTGTGATAGAAAAATCCATGCCGAGGCATACGGCTAGGATTTCAAGTGTTTCATAGATTTATTCAAGCTACATTAGTCATGGTACTAAAATGCAAGTGTTTATCTTGACCTAAGTGTATGCTTAAGGTAGATAGTGAAAAGGAGCCATAATACTTACTTGTTTAGTATAGGAAGATGATGATGATGGAAGTTCTAGTGCCTTGAATCTACTAAGGAAAATGATATGGAAAACCCTATACTTTATATAAGCCGCGACCCTCTCTTCTCCTTTATTGATATCTTGACCAAATTTTATGATATGAGAGATGAAGGTGTAAGTGTTTGATAATGATTGAGAAGTAAATGAAGTGTTAATTCAAAGGCTTAGTCAAGTTTGACCATATACACAAGTATGCCGAGAGTTTTAGTAGACTAGGTGGTGGTTTTTGGTTTTGCAAATGGTATGTGAACATACTTGTATAGGAGTGGAGTGCATGCATATTAATGCAAGGTTGTACACTTACCTCTTGGAACTCATGTTAGTCGGCTACAAAGGGTAAGTAGGAGACAACTTGGTACAAATCTTTAATTGCAAAATCCTAGTACTAGATTTAGTGATGGAATGTTTGTGTTTTGGTTTGTTGGGGTGTTTCCTAGCCGTGGGTTTCATATGGCATGTGGGGAAAATGAGTCTTCAAAAATATCTAGAAGTGATGAAGAGTATATATGTTGTAAGGTTTTAAGTTAAAGTAAATTAAGGTAGCATATATACTTGTGTACACATGATTCGTGTGACTACAAGGTTTCAAGAGGGAAATGTGACCTTTTTAGTATTTCTAGTATATGTACATGATAAATGTAATTTATTTAGTTAGGACGAGTTATAATATAGAAGGTTTACATCTTCATTGGTGTAGTTTATACATATTTAACGGGTATAGTTTGGCTAGGTGAAAGTTGAAGTATTTAAAGGTGACTAAAAGTCCACACATATATCTATAAACATGAATTGACAGTGTAATTAAATGAAAGACTAAAGTTTCATAAAATCAAGTGAAGTGAAATTACATAGATTTCATGAATGATGAGTACATAAGGTGACAAGGTCAAAGAGGTAAAATCATAGGTTTTACAAATACTATGGTTGAAAGTTCATAGAAAACCTTGAAAAAAATCCGTCGGGGTCAAAGACATGGTTCTCATCCAAAAAGTAGCATAACCCTACGGTGAAAAGCACAAGCTAGAGTAGAGTAGGAGAGGTTCCCTTAGGAAAATGGTGAGCACGGTGGTAGTAGAAGGTGTGGTAAGGTGAAAGCGTAACTCTAAATATTCCAAAAATGTTTCCTTTTATTTCATCAAATGGATATTGAGATAGCTCAAAAACTTTAATACCAGGATCGAACACCTTTTCCTTTAGGGGAAAATAGGAAAGACACTCAGTGTACCTTGAAGAAGATTCGCCCATATACCTCACAATCTCATCCGAAGAAGGTGGAAAGAGAGGTGTCAAAACATAAGTACTCTGAATGTTGGTGTCGTTCGATTTCTTTTCCTTTGAAACGGGTTTCTTAGATTTTGAAGGAGGATAAAGGCCATAATCGAAATCCAAAGTAGGAGAATGATGCTCATTAGAAAAGTAAGAATTGAGAAAGGTGGCGAAATCTTCCTCAAAAGAGAAATCCTCTAAAGTAGTATCAAACGTTGGTGGTGGAGGATCCTCATCAAAGATAGGAGCAAAAACATCATCAGAAGACAAAATAGTTGAAGAATCACTCGAAAGACACTACTACAAAAAATGCCATAGTGACTGGTCAAAATAGCTTATGAAAAGTGGTTTTGAAACCGCTCTCCAAAGGGGGGTATCTCTATAATCGAGACATATGAACACCGGTTTTGTAACCAGTCTTTATTATAAAAATCGACACCGGTTCTCTCTTTAAGAACATGTCTCCATAATAAAATAAAGTCACATTTTTTATTTAAAGTAGACACCGGTTCTCCCGTAACATATCGTTTTAGAAGTAGTAAAAAGATAGGTTTTTATCTCAATAACCTGTCTTTTTTCTTTACATTTTTTTAAAAAATAAATTTGGAATTCTTTTACAAATTCCAAAATTTACAAATTCAACCCACCAAAATAAAAAAAATATTAATACAGCAGATATATATAATAAGATCTTCATGGACCAGAATTGTCACAACCATCAAAATAAAGCAGATTATGTTAATATTTCAATTTAACTTAACATAAATCACATAAAAATTCAAATAAAATAAAGGCACTAGAATTCAACAAATAACTGTAAAAAAGAACCACAAGAATTCATAATTTGAAGTAATTATCTAGGTTCAATCTCGCCACAAGGTAAACCATGCGCCAATGATCGCATTCAACTCTCTATTGTCCAACGAGCGCTCGTTACTCCAAGGTACCTGTAAGTAATATTATGAAATGAAAATGTCAGCAACCTAAAAAAACAGGAACTCGAACGGACAGCAAGGTATTGGACTAAACCATTCTGAATATTTTGTCAACATAAAATTTGTAGACTTACGCATAAACACTCAAATCTGATTATCGGCCACTTCAAATCACAAAAGCATATGCATTAATATACTTGAAAGGTTAAATGGGGGACTAGGAAATATGGAGAGGCGTGCAAAATTGATTGACTAATAATAAGCATACAAGTAAAGCTGGTCACTGTATTACATTCACTCGATATAACCAGCAACCTTTTGTAAAAATAACTACGTTCAGTACATACATGATGGATATAAATACATAAGCTAGGGCCTATTTGCAAACTAAAACTATCTACCAAGATTGCCAGCATATACAACTACTTATCTAGCAAGTTGTAATATATAACACATATACAGGCTAATAGATAACACATATAAAGGGCATCAACCATAAGGTGATCGATAAGGAAATATAACCAACTAACGGTACAGAAAACTTATATCCATGATTCAACCTTTATATCTATCTAAACAATCACAGACTGTCACTTCATCTTACCCCTAAAGCAGTTTATATCCAAAGTTTAACCAATCGACATTTTTTGTAAGTGTGATACGAATCAAACAGTTAAAAATAGATTTAAGACAAACTGCGAGCTATTTAACAAAGGACTTACTATGTTTGGGAAGTTCTCGTTTTGATATTTAAGCACGAAATCATGCATAAATTCCATAACGTAGTATCCACACTCCCAATCATTCGGTTGACGATTTACAACAGGGAACTCCCACCTCAGACTACCAACGACCCTTGAAAGAAAATAAGAGTGTGCAAGTTAAAATTTGTAAAAAAAATGTCAATGCTAAAAAAATTAAGATAATACTTACGACTCCACAAGTCCAGTCAGCCTATAACTTCCCTCTTTCTTGCTTGAAAGCCTAGAAGAATTCAAAATGAATCCCAATCCATGTTTGGGGCATATTATATAGAGTATCCAATGTTTGCTGCATTTTTGTACACGTTTTAGTAAAAAGAAAAAAACAGTAAATACATGGACAATATCAAAATTATAATTAAGATGTAAGATATGGTACCCTTGTAAATAAGGTGCAAGATAGAACTCATAACCCGCCAACGCTCGACTCAAGTAATCTATGGTAGCCCTCTTTTCATATAAGCATGTATCAGAAGTAATCATTCCGGGGTGCAAGAATCCAACCTTGTTCATGGAGGACTGTGACTTAAGATGATGTAGTGACCTAATTTGAACATACAAGATATACCAACATAAATTTATGCAAAAAAGTACAATGCATTTACGTACAAATCCAAAACATATATTTACTTACATCTCAAACAAGGTCAGGATGCCACACTCGAGTTCTTCATTCGTCAACAGTTCAATAATGTCGGATGCATTAATTGAAAAGTAGGACTCCTCAGCTTGGTGAAAGACCTCCTTTTCAACGCGAATATTATATGGGAGAGCACAATCTAAACGATTCATCCATTTGTTATAGCCGTCTAACACACACTCGGATCTATTCGTACGCATATCATGCTCTAAGTCTCTCAGTTTCTTTCTATTGATATCTCTCTCTTTTTCAGCTTGCAATCATATTAAAAAGACAATAAACTTCTGTAACGGGACAGTTTCTAGTATGAATTACAAACATGGACAATTTCTAGTTTAAACTTTAGAACTTAACATTCATCAAATATTATCTATATTCGAAGTCTATGCAGTTTTTCCACACAGAACAGATATCTATGTTCAAAAGCAATATTT
Organism: Glebionis coronaria; assembly: GCA_025667525.1. NCBI lineage: Eukaryota > Viridiplantae > Streptophyta > Magnoliopsida > Asterales > Asteraceae > Glebionis > Glebionis coronaria. The sequence continues at coordinate 359,500,911 of CM046877.1, forward strand.
CCACATTTGCAAAAACAAATGTTTATGTTCAAAAGCAGTGGTTAATATGTAACAGATTCCAAACATTACGATAGTGTGTATATTAATTTCTTTAATAGAATACATTACAAGGTAGAAAAGTTATAGGCTTACCCGCTCCTTAGATGCAGCTACATCAGCAATCTTTTGTAGTGTTTTTTGGTGCTCGGTGGTTTCTTTCGGTGCTTTGTCATGCTTGATGGGTTCTTTTGGGTGCTCGTTTTCTTTTCCCTTCTTTAGGGAAGGTGCGTTCTGATGCTGAGAGATCAGACGCTTAGTTGGAACTCCTGATTCAGGGGTTTTAGACAGTCCCTACAAATACCAATTGATTTACATTAGCAAATATTAAGAAACTAAATAGGAGATACAACAAATAAATTACCGTAAAACTAGCAATGGCACCAATTGGCCACTGAATAAATCCTTTCACTGCTGACTGTAAGTTAGGGATTTCATCGTCCGGCATTGGGAGCTCCATACTTCTATGAATTTGGACAGCTTTGACAACAGAAACCTTCATGTGTCCCTTTAGTAATTGCTTCCCATGTATAGTACCATTTGCAATCAGATATACTGTCGCAGTAGCACATATGACCTTATCCCCAGTTAAAACTAAACTAGGCACGTACAAACAGCAGTAGGTTTCCTCCTACAAAAACATAGGAAGTAGTGAAAAAAATAATAAAAATACAAAGTAAAACATACCCAACATGGATTACATACATAGCTCAATTGGTTTTATAATGAAAGAAAAAGTTAAATGTGTTTCAAAAAAATGAGTTTACCTTTATGCAATCTAGCTTTAGGATGCTTGTGGTCGAGATAAGATTAGACCTTCTCTGGACCAAGCTTGGGGTGTCATGTTGCCTTGGTGAAAACAACGCATCCTGTTCATCTAGTTTTTCCTTTGTTCTAATGCTTTTGGTAGAGCTAAGATTAGACCTCATCTTGACCGAGGTCGATACGTCAATTTGTCTTGGTGAACAGGACTTATTATTTTCAGCTTGCTTTTCATTCCTTACAATGCTTGTGATCGAGATAACACTGTTCCCATTGCACAAGCTCGGGTTGTCATCTATGGTTGGTGAAACTGCCTCGTTATGTTCGGCTTGCTTTTCGCTCCTTAATTATGCCTTCAGTTCCGCCCTCATTTCATCCCAAAACTCACTTGACTTGAGTTCTTCCTTCATTTGTTGCCTCACTTCATTTCGTATCTCCTGAACATCTTGTTGTTTTTTATATGTCCTTTGTTTTCTAACATATCCTTCAATACCTTTTTTGTACCCAATATCAGACCCGACTCCTCTGGTGCGTCCCCCATGCTCCGGTCCGAACACCATTATTAGGGAATCTACTCCGGCTCTAGATTCATTAGAACCTTGTGCCAACTCTCTACTTGCTTGTATCTATTCAATTAGGCATTACATCAATTTAAAAGACATCTACAAAAAAAACAATAATATGAAAAAATGAAATGATTAGAGTACCAAGTTATTCGAAACATCAATTAACTCAGTAGGCAATGTCTTGATACCGTCCTTGTCGCGGGGAGCCCGGTCCAAACAGTAATTGCTCCCACGAATGTCTGGTATTAAGTGGAGTTCCGTGGCCTTTTCAGGGTCATTTCTCTCCTCTTGCCACTGCTCTTCGAAACCATGATAGCCTTTCAGTCATAGCCGAGGCCGACTTATAAGTTTTTTTCCTTGTTCACTTGCTTGCGCACGCAATTTCTGCAGGTATGAGTGTCAAATGGATTATAAACATTTCAAAATTAAAATTATAACAAAGTAATACAAAATAAAGTGAGACACACATTTTTTCAGGTGTGTTTTCTTTGTGACAGAATTCTTCCCACACATGAGGTTCTATGAATGTCCATTTCTGTAATGGAGATATATCCCTTAGCATGAATTTAACCCGGAGTTTGGTCTTGAATGCCTTCCATTTAGTACCACATGATACAAGTGTACGTTTCTTCACGTCGTTATTTTCAAGCCTAAAATGTGCCTGCTTGATGTAGAGATAAATCTTATTATATGCTAATACATTTATTCAATTAGAAGAAAATCTACTACCTATATAATTAAAGCTTTTGAAAATCACCCATCTTAACTCAAAATAACCAAAAAAACGCCACCTGTATATTCAATTTAAATCAACGGTCTAGATCTTACAAACAAAAAACTGTTCATCAGTTAATGCTAAAATGCTATATTTGAGCAAAAGCCTAAAAATTAGTACTAAAAAGGATTAAATATGCATCCCATCACTTTATATTCTGATAACCACACCAAAAATCAAGAAATCGTATCCATGTTTAATCTTCAAAAACGAAATGAATTGATCCAATAATCAATAGCAAGAAGATGTTCTTAAACTAGTAAAAAATATTTTTCTTTATATAAATTTGCAAATGTAGTTGTTTTCTGTCCAAAATGTGATGTTGGTCAGTTTTTTTATGTGTTTCATTTAATGTTTCCTTTGGGGTGATATTGGTGTTTGTCTTGGGTTAATGGTGGTTCCTAGGAATATCCAGATAGACCAAAGATGCAAGTGATAAGGTTTTGTATGAAAATGGGGAAGGTTTTTGATGTCATAACGTCGTTTCTCTTTATTTCTCCCTTCGTCATTTAAATCTATCTAGCAATGTTAGTTGGCATACTAAATGCTACTGTATGATACTAGTTTTAAAGCTAACTCGTATGAGAACAAAGCTATCATAGAAATTAACAAAAGCTGTTTAATTGATGAATGATTCATATTGAAAAATAAGATCTTCTAATGTAAGTTCCTGTATATCAAATTTAGTGACATAATTTATCTTATCAAGTCATCGAATTTGGTCTAATGTTTGTGTGACATGATTGTCATGAATTAATGTATTTTACATCAAATAGGATGTAATGCTATATCTTTGCACCACAAATAGAAGAAAAACACCTTATCTGCAGTTAAACTAATCTAAAAATAATATGTCTATAAATGGTTTCTCATTTGATATGTGCCATTGAGTATCCTAGCTAATTGCCAGAAGAAGAATATACTTTTCAGAAAGGTTCGTTGGTAATTTTTCGTGGTCACACCGTTTATATTTTTCTCTAAGCATATACGTATAGCAGCTAGTTTAAGCTTCTTTTTATTTTAGGACTTTCAAGAAACATGTTCAGGACTGTTATCCAAAACTTATTTGAAATCAGGTATAGTTGTTTGATGTAGATACATTTCAACTATTTTTGTTGTAGTGCATTATGTGACGCCACTAAATTTTATGCGGACATAACTATCTCGAAATCATACACCTGTTTTGTTTGCCCTGTTCTAATTCATAATTCAAGCCTTCATAATATATTATCATCTCTCATTGTTATATCAACTCATACTCTCTCTGTATCTTAAAATAGATGTTGTATTGCTCTTTTATGTTGTCTTGAAATAGGCGTCCTACTCTTGCTACATCGTGTACAATTAGGAAGTGAATTCTTAACTTGGAGGGAATGAGTACTAATTAACGGGAAAATGATACTCAAAAACTAAGATCAAACAAGGAAAATAGAAACGCGTTCAAATAATAGTACATCCTAAGTTTGACCTGTTTCTAAACTATCTGTAAAAACAGCCCTTTAAATATATGTCCAAACAGCCCTTTAAATAGCACTGTATTAGATTTCTAGCAGCCCCTAAAGGTGTTTTCTACACTTAACCATTTATGTTTTAAATGACCAGATGCTTCATTCAAAACACTTTCTTACTGTTACATATCTTTATAATGCAACATAATCAAGATCCACTTGAAATGCAGCAAACACATTGATGGGTTTTCACAAAATGCAGCAAACATATTCAAGGTCCTGTTGGAATGCAGCAAACACATTGATGGTTTTTAGTTACATGTTTTTAGCAGGCGTATTGAAGGTCCACTTGACTGAAGGTTTACTATTACATGTTTTTTAGCAGGCATATTGGTTTATTTTTCATACAAGAATGTATGCAGGCAATGAGGATTAAGATATTTACCCAACATTTTAGCGAATCTGATATTTTCCCCATAATATTACACATTTTTTTCTTTAATGAAATATTCAAGAAGGCTTTTGTTTTTTCTTCATATGCATTTGTTTTGTTTCCTACGTTATTGTATTCTTAGCATTATTTTCATACGATTGCAATTCTTGGAACTATACCTTTACCAATAATACCAACAATAATTTTGGTTGCATTAGATATATATACACGGTATTTTTATTTCAGGATTATCTTAAAGCATTCCGCCCAACGGTCGGGCCTTAAAGCTAGTACAATAAATGATGACAGATACCATACCTTGATATCCGACTATAGAAAGTCTTTTTCTTCCTTCGTTACATGCCTCCAACTATTTTTCAGAATAGAAATTAGCCTCCTGCTACGAGTTCCTAAATATTTTCCATACAAATATTGCCACTTGCCTACAGCTTGTCCAAATTGATTAAATTCAACTGATTCACCTTCTGGAAGATCTTGAATTCTATTGATTCCTCTTCTACTTCTTGGTGCGGGAGGGTCCTAAAGTGGAAGTATAGAATTAAGCATTACAGATGTAAAAAGAAAAAGCTAGTAATGAAGTTTTTAATTAATGGAAATACAGTTGGTATCAATAAATGACAAGGGAGAAGCCTCTGAAAGGATAAGCATTGCAGCCTGTTTGAATCTAGATCGTGGATTTGTTATTCACGACACAAAATGGGTCTCACTACCATAACTCAAGGTGATTTATATTATTCTCAAGAACCAATCCACGCTAAGAGCACTATGAGTGGTTGACACTACTTTCTAAGAAACATGACCTAAAAAAATCAGGAAATTTTTTTCGCCAAAAGTTTATCATTGTGCCCGTCTACTTAAAAATTTGAATTTTTTGTCACTTGACGGTTTACCGTTATAAATATGTTTTGTGGTTTTCAGCCTAATAAAAATTCATAAATATCATTCTATGCCTCTTTTTCATGCAGATTCTACTCGTATTATACAACAAATAAAGAAGGATTTAAAGTACATATCCATCAATCAGATACATAGTGAACCTTGTCTTACGCAATTACTATTCAGCAAAAGAGAAAAGTTTATGGTCGCATAAGATGAACGAATACTACTCGGACTGATACTAGAAGAAGTAATTATAGCGGCCTAGGACTATTGGAATAACAGTTTTAACATACTAAGTATAATGATGTAAACATGAAATCTTTTGTTAGCTTTTTGGAGCGAATTCTACAATTAGCTTATAAACCGATTTCGTTTCTTGATATCAAACTGCTTTCGTGAATTGCTCTTCCTCCTATCTTAATTGGCTTAACAGTTTGGTTAACCATATTTCGTTTCTTAAATAATTTATGCAGTCGAGAGTCTACATCAAAATGACCCATGGTTTATTTCCTGCAATTTTCTAATATTGAACCAATATTTTTCTGTAACATGGTAGATTATTAAACAATAATACATAAACAAAACATTAATAACAATTGAAAAAAATAAAATATATTAAGATAGTAAAAATACCATTTTTTGCCCAACTGATACTAGAAGAAATGGGTTTTTTATTCATTCAGGCAAAATAACAAACACTTAAAAGGCAAAACCTTAACATTAATACATAGACACAGAATTGGGGGTTTCCGTAGACATACTAATTAACAAATAAACACATAATTGAAATAGTATATACACTAATTAACACAAATAATCAAAACATTAATAACAACTGAAAAAAACTATAGATTAAGATAGTAAAAATACCATTTTTTGCCCAACTGATACTAGAAGAAATGGGGCTTTTGTATGTGAAATAGGTTATTAGTGGTTTAGGTTTAGGGTTCTTGATGATACTGACGAGATGTTTGCCCCTTTTATACATAATTATTGGGCGGGATTTGATATACAACGCGGGAGATGGATGAAAAAGTGAAGGGAACATTTGGGCATTGAGCATTCGGTCTTTTAGGGATTGTGTGATTAATATTCAGGATTGATTTCAATCATTCATAGATGGTAAGTATTGATGACTGAGTCCTCACAGGGGAAGAAGAAGAAGATACGGAGTAAGTGAGAATTTTATGTGTTGACATTTTTTTATTTATTCCACAATACTTAATTTATAATTTCTCTTTTTTATCATCATAGTATTGTTTTTTATGTTTGTATTGTCATTGTAACATTACTAATTAAGTAAAAGTAATTTTTGTAATTTATTAAACACAAATATCAATTTATATTAAGATGCATTTTGTATTTTATTAAAAAATTAAATTTTATTGTAAAATAATGTTCACCTGGTATAAACTCGTCTATAGATCACCGGAAATAAAAAAACTGATGTGGCTAAAAAGTGATGGTCGCTCGGCTTCCTTAAAGTGGGTAGCATTAAACCGGACCCTTTGTTTATTTATTTCTAACTTTAAATGAAAGACATTAAAATTAAAACAAAATCTATGTATATACAACTTAAACAAAGCTTCAAATGTCTTCATTTTTATTTAACTTTACATATTATTCCTGAAATATACAAAGCGAAAATAAGATAGTTAGTTGTCTTTTATAATAAAATATTATTATTAACTATATACTTATATGCGTTTTATTACCTGTACAACGAACACGATTTTTTCAATCCTCGTGTCCTTCTTGGTGGTCGGATCTCAAGTAAATTGTATCATCAAGAACATCATCCGTAGATTGAACGCCGATAGAAAAAGGAGGTAGCTCGTCAAACTTATTAAATTCGTCTTCGTCAATAACATCATCGACGCTAACTATACTCCGTTTACTCTGTAGGACAATGTGCCATCTCTTGTCTTTTGGGTCGTCTACAAAGAATACTTGGGTGGCTTGTTTAGCTAGAATGAATGGATCACATTGATAGCTATTTGTGGAAAGATTGACACATGTGAAACCGTCACTATCAACTTTAACACCTCTGACGTTATTGACCCATTTACATTTGAATAGAGGTATAACGACCGTAGTGTAATCCGATTCCCAAATTTCTTCAACGACACCATAATACGAATCTTTTGCAATCGTCATCCTCGATGAATCTGTCGTTGTTGCTATCAGTGTCACTCCACTATTTTGCACAGTACTCTTTTCATCTTGTTCCTTTGTATAAAACGTATATCCGTTAATATCGTAGCCTTGATACTGAAGTATACGACGTGGACGGTACCCTAGATGTATCACGTCTACGTCAACATCTGTTTGAGACATACCAATGACTTTGTCAGCCAACCATTGTGAAAATGTTCTTTTATGCTCGGCTTCTAACCAACGTTGGTCTCGACAACGGTTATTTTGTGTTAAGTATGACATGTGCTCATGTATGTATGGTTCAATACATGTCATGTTCTACAATACTGTAAAATGTGCTTGTTCCAAGTTGTGGTTGTCCGGAGTAATCTCTTTTCGCCCAATTGTTCCCACCCCATCAAGTCTACCCTGATGTCGAGGTTGCGGAAGTCCAATATCCGTGACATCATCCATATAGTTTGTACAAAATTGAACCACTTCTTCGGAAGCATATCCTTGAATAATACTACCCTCTGGCCGATATCGGTTCCGTACATATCCTTTTAAGAAACCCATATACCTCTCGAATGGATACATATATCGCAGGAATACAAGACCATCAAACTTTATTTCTTCAACAATGTGAGATACGAGGTGAACCATGACATCAAAAAAAGAAGGTGGAAAGTACATCTCGAGTTGGCATAGCGTAATAATGATATCACTTTGCCATTCATCTAGTTTTTCAGGATCAATGACTTTTGAATGAATCAAGTTAAAAAATAGACAAAGCTTTGTGATTGTATGTCGAACTCGAGGTGGCAACACTCCGCGAATAGCGATTGGAATCATTTGTGTAATTAATACATGACAATCATGGGATTTCATACCAAGCAACTTCAAATCTTTCATCGAAACCAACTTCTTAATGTTTGCAGAATAGCCAGATGGAACCTTAACACCAAATAAGCATTCACAAAACATAGTTTTCTCCGCCTTTGACAAGGTGTAACAAGCTGCCGGCAAATACATTTTTGTTCCATTCGTCTCTTGTGGTGCAAGCTCATTTCTAGTTCCCATTTGGACCATGTCTTTTCGAGCATTAACCCCATCTTTTGTTTTTCCAGGAATGTTCAATAAAAACCCCAACAAGCTTTCACAAACATTTTTCTCGATATGCATAACATCAAGGCAATGTCGGACACGCAAATGTGTCCAATATTCTAATTCCTAAAATATAGACCTTTTTTTCCAAATACATTTTGGAGGAGCTTTAACTTTTTTCCCAAAAATAATGTTTAAATTCGCCACTCGGGAAAATGCATCATGTCCGTCTAAAGGTTCGGCCATTGTTCTATTCTCTATTGTACCATCAAATAATTTCTTCTGTTTACGGTACGGATGATATCTCTCAAGCGACCTCCGATGACCCATATATATTGTTTTCCTACAATTAGTCAACCATTGAGATTGGGTGTCCTTTTCACAAACAGGACATGCCTTCTCCCCTTTCGTACCATACCCCGATAAGTTACCGTACGCTGGAAAATCATTTATGGTACAATAAATCATGGCAAATAACTGGAACTTCTCTTTTTTGTACGCATCATAGATCTCAACGCCTGTTTCCCACAAATCTTTCATGTCATCAATTAGCGGGCGCAAGTACACATCAATGTCGTTCCCAGGTTGTTTCGGACCTTGAATTAATAATGACATCATAATGTATTTCCTTTTCATGCATAACCAAGGTGGAAGATTGTATATGCATAGAAGAACAGGCCAAGTGCTATGACGACTACTCAAACTTTTGAAAGGATTAATTCCATCTGAACAAAGTCCAAATCGTATGTTTCTGATATCAGATCCGAATTTTTCAAAATAACAATCGATGTTTTTCCATTGAGGAGAGTCAGCAACATGTCTCATTTTCCCATCCTTTGTACGCTCTTCTGCATGCCAACGCAACAATTTGGCATCCTTTGGGTTTGCGTATAACTTTTTCAATCTAGGTATGATGGGAAGATACCACAACAATTTAACAGGAGGACCATTCTTCGTCACATCACTATCAAGTTCTGTAACATTCTTATGCTTATACCTCGATTCCATACATACAGGACATTCATGGAGGTCTTTATACTCTTTTCTGTACAATATACAATCGTTTGGACATGCATGTATTCTTTGTATCTCCAATCCCATTGGACATGTTAGTTTTTTCGCTTGATATGTCGAAACGGGAAACTCATTGTCTTCGGGGAACGCTTCATGCAACAATTCTAATAGGTTAGTGAAGCTTTTATCACTCCAATTACTTTTTACTTTTAGGTCCAACAACTTCAAGACTAAAGAAAGTTTGGTAAACTTCTTACATCCATTATATAATGGTTTTTCTGCATCGATAAAGAATTGATGTAATTTTTTAACATTCTCTTCAACAACATTACTTTCCACGTCGAGTAGCATCTCATCTAGATTATCACAATGATTATCGTCATTACTAGCATTCACATCCTCATTATTGTCTGAAACAAATCTGTGATTATCAACTTGTGACTCACCATGAAAATTCCAACAAGTATAGTCTTTTTCAAAGCCGTGTTGTATGAGATGGCCTCTAATCACATTAGAATCAGGAATGGAGACATTATTTCTACACTCATTACAAGGACATGAAATTTTGGTTTCACCTGTTTTTCGTCGATGATCCTCAGCGCTATTCATAAATTCAGACAACCCTTTTATGTATTCTGATGAAAAACGTTCTATCTTGTACATCCATGTATTACGATCCATCTGAAAAAAAATGTTTAATATAATGCAAATGCTTGATATACTCAGTATTTTCATATGTATATTGTTACAAATTATAACATCCCAACTAGGGGTGTCGAAAACATATTCGGGTCAATTGGGGTTGACTCGAATTGACCCGAGTTCTAATTAGGCTCGGATTCGGATTTATATTTTTTAGCCTTGACCCGACCCGAGTTGACCCGAACCCGACTTAACCCGAGTTTTTAACACATTTTACCTTGTAATATACTTAAATAAGCCAATTTTTAATTTTTTTACTTATACTCGGGTTAACCCGAACCCGAATTGGCCCGACCCGAATTAACCCGAACCCGACTGACCCGAGTTCTAATTAAGCTCGAGTTCGGGTATGATTTTTTTAGTTTTGACCCGACTTGACCCGAACCGACCCGATTCCCGCCCCTAATCCCAACATTAAATTACATAAAATTATTTTTATCTTTTTTATAAATTATGTACTAACTTAATAAACAAAATAGAAAAAAACAATACATTCTAAAAATACATTGTATTTCCCGCTGAGTAACTCATTTTTTTCCTCATTTCGTTCCCTCTAAAACAAAAACACAGACCAATCTCATCACAATATCATACCAATAGTCGTCGAACAAATCTTCCATCAAGGTATGATTATTGTATCATCCCAATTTACTATTGTTTTAATTCCGTTTGTATTATTTACAATTCAACAAAACCTTAATTAAGATCGAGTTACATCATGAATTAAAAATGGTTAATTTTGCAGACCTAATTGATATGAATATATTTGTTTATGAAAAGTATGAAATTGAAAACTGATACTTGTAGGTTGATTATCCGGGTAAAAATAGGGGGTTTGGTTAGTTTAAGAGCATTGATTTGTTTAATAATTGTTTATACATGAGTGTGCCTAATGTGATAGGGAAACTTAAAGGGTTAGAAGTTGTTAGGCTTGGTGAGAATAAAGATTTGTTTGGTAGGATTCCAGTTAGCTTAGATAAGTGCCAGAATTTGATGGTTTTAGGACTAGCGGTTACTAAGATATCCGGTGAGTGGCCGAAAGAAATAGGTAGCTTAAGTAGTATGTAGCTTTATCTTAAAACCTCTTTTTAAGTCCCTGTTATCGTAAGAAATTAATGCATTAGGCCTACGATTAAATACAGTACAACTTTATTATAAAGGCATGATATGCACTTTATGCATATTCCTTTACACGTGCTAGTGTTTTAAAAGTTATAGGAGCTACATCAGCTGATGGCCGATGGACTGATGTTTCAGGCCGGGATGTTTCTGTATCTTTGGATCTTGACAAGAAAGTAGAAAATGAGTTACGGGGAAAGGTCTATTAGAGGGCGTTGGTCATTTGTTGATAGTTTTTTTTTTGTTTACTGATGGTTGTGATTTTGAGTGCATTATGCTGCCTGCTAAATTTTCTAGTTTCAAATATCTTTCTGCTGAAAATGTATGTCATCTCACTAGCAATAAGTATTAGAGTGGTATATATATTTTGGAGTGTTTAAATGAGCCTGAAGGTCTGTGTGACAGTGACTACAAGCTGAAAGCATGATACGAAATGTATTCAAATCAGATTTGACTTTGGTCTTATCATTTGTTTAAACGCCTCAACAATTTCTTTACCATATACGTGTTGAGCATATCCCGATAAAAGTGAGTTCCAAGATATTGTATTCTGTTCTACCATTGATGAGAACATCCATTTTATGTATTCTTGAGTACATGGAAATAAGTCCGTTTAACTATTACGTGTTTATGTTTCGTTCATATTGTTGATATTTATAAGTTAGCTGAAAATTGGGAAATTGAGGAGCAGATTCTTATTATAGTAGTTTTGATACTGATCATGGTAATCCGATTGAATGATTTGCACTTGTTATGACTTGACTAAGATTTTACTTACAGTCAAGATTTGCTTGTACTGATATGTTGCTGCATAAATGAGTTTGGTACATTTTGCGATTTATGTGATTGAACTCTGTTTACAATTTACATAAAGTCTAGAACTAGTTGATTCCTCGATTCACTGTGAACGTATTTGCTAGTTTGTTAAACTGATTGCTGTAAACACAGATATTGAGTGTAGATACGTAAACGGGGATATTCAAGCTGATTAGATTAGATTAGGAAGTATGGATAGGAGTGTGACTACTTCAGATTGGAGCTCTTTTCATTTGGTTGGGGGTCAACTGATCAAGATTTACAATGACATAAATCGAAGTGTTCGGCTAGGGGAGAGAACGAGAGTGTGAAATTTGAGAATTCTGGTAGATGTCACTGCAACAAGAGGTCAACATCCTCATTCTGTTGTTCTATAATGTTACTTTTTCCTATAAACGTTGCTAGTATATGGTTGTGCATGTTGAAAATGATCAAATAACTATAACCTAATCACATAGAGGTGTTTTGTAAAATTGTGTTTAGAAGCTAGTTGCAACTAAGCTGATTCACATAGGGAAAATTAGAATTACTATCTCATACCACACAATTTAAGTATATTTCGAGTAATATTATGCTAGGAAGCACGGGAACTCCGCCGGGATGTCGTATGACGTATCGGAATCGCGGGGAAACGGGGAAACGTGGGGACACGCAGGGAAACGTCTTTGAGATAAGTGTAAACGTTTCTAAAATTGTGGTACGCGTAACAGTATGTGGGAAACGTCTTGGCAAACGTTTCCGGCCCAAAAATGACGTTTCCTTGGCCCATTAACTAAAAACCCTTTTATTTTTAATTAACTTGTAAAATTAGTAGATACTAATTGTTTCATAACTGATGGATCATCTTTCGAGACCCTCCAGAACTGAGAAACAGATTCATTTTGATTTTTTTTGGTATCTCAGGTTACTAAACATCTATATTTGATTGATTTTATATCAATCAATAAGATACAATAACTCACGATTGTATGATGTTTTTAGGGTATCTTATTAGATACATCAGTAGGTTATGTTAGATAAATCAGTAGGCTATGTTAGATATCGTCATATCAGTATATCAGTAAGTTATGTTAGTTACTTATTAGATACTTAGATTGTTAGCATAAATTACGTGCATGCATGCCCTTAAAAATACTTATGTACATCAGTAAGTTATGTTAGTATTAGACTTAGTAATGCTTATGTATTTTAGGTTTCTTGTTTGCAGAAGCATGACTTTATACTAAAATATTATAAGACAAATAGACGTTTCCCCGCCGTACCCGTATCTTGAATTTAGGATGTTGTCGTTTCCCGGTACCTGTACCCGTCTCTGTCTCCGTTCCCGTTTCCGTACCCATGCAACTTAGATATTATGTTGTTAGAAATTAGAATACTCACTATTAATTTATCTCCGTTGTTTAATTCATAAATCCTGAAACATCCGTTCAGCTAATATTTATTTGAAGTAATGTGTGCTTTCATTTACCAACTATAACAGCTTTTATTCGAAAATGAATGTGGCAGTGCTTGGCAAAAGGGGTGACTAACAAGATCAATATGGGAGCCTTGAAGAAAACTGACGTTTGAAATAAGAAAAGAGCAAGTTCAACTGTTCAAGGTATGTATTAGTCCAACCATTTGTTCAGTTCTCAAATTAGTAGGAATATGGCCATGTTTTTCAGAATTTTCACAACGACCACAAACCAAAAATTATAGGACGGGTCAGACGGGTGCAGTTTGACCAGGATACACATTATAGTCGTGGTTACTTAAATTTCATAAGCTTAGACAAACACCCATTTATCTCAAGTTGGGCTTACAGGCATATCAGTTTGAGTTGTGTCCTTAAAATAGCTTATAAGACGGGTCAAACATGTTCAGTTGTTCTACCAGGATATACTTTTATATTAACGGACTCTTAAGTATCATAATTTTGGACAAACACCCATTTTAGCTTATTAAAGGATTATCAAATAAGCTTAGACAAACACCCATCTAGCTCAAGTTTGGCTTATGGGCTTATCAAACCTAGGCACTGATAATAAAAGTTCTTAAAGAGTCTGAAGCATTGGCTATCAAAGTCCTTTATTACTATGTTCGAGTAATGCGTTTTCTATCAAAGTCCCTCATAAAGAGACTGAAGCATGGGTTATCAAAGTCCCTTATAACTATATTCTATATACTTTTAAGGTTTTTGATGGGACTCAATATAATGCAGGTACAAATTCCAGAAGAGACGATAAGAAAACTGCAATACGGCAACCCATTTAGAGATGCAATTGCAGTTAGGAGACAAGTATTTGTGAAAAACACATGCACAACAGGGAGGAGGCTGTGCAGATTTAATGTCACGTACAAACACATAAAAAGTTAAATTCTTTGTAAAAACTAAGCAAGTGCTTACCATGAACAATGAGCAACAAACTCTCCTTATGCTTTATTCGATGTTAGGTTTTTCTGTGCACGAGTTTTTCTTCAATTTGTTTTTGATTTTATTAATAAATAACTATTTTTACCGTCATATTGCGATATATAACAACCAAAAATCTCTTGCCATATTTTTTTTATTTAATTGTTCAATTATAGTCCTTGTACTTCTAATCGAATATAAAGTACAATAACTTAGCAAGTTAGCATGTTATAAATAAAGTAAAAAAATATACGAAACATCAAAACAACGGGGTCTTATACAAAATATGTTACTTATAACATGTTATAGTAAAAAGATACGAAAATCAAAACAACAGGGACTTATACTAAATATGTTATCTCTAGCTTCTTTGAAATGGTTTGTAGTTATTTTTACTTTTTAGTTTTTAAATGTTAAATGAAATAAAAAGGTAGTATTCTAAAAAAACAGTGTCTTTAACATAAATACATAGAGACATGTTGTTACCTACATATAAGTGTCTTTAATTATGTAAAAAGACCAATTTTAATCCACAAGACCAGTTTTTTTGTGTTTAATATTATGAACACTTGTTTTTTCAAGAAAACCAGTCTCATTTTGTCCAAAGGAATAGGTTTTTATAAAACCAGTTTCTATTAGGGGGTTTTCATAGCCTTTTTTGTAGTAGTGAGAGTGTCATCATCATCAAAGTCATCATAAATTGGCATGTCTACATAATCTGAATTATAATCATCATAAATTCATCATAAATTGGTGGAGCATCCAAATCGGAAAGAGAATCATCAAAATCGTCCAGATGTTCTTGAAAAAGTGGATTATCATAGAAAGGCTCGAAAAGAGGATTGTTGTGTAGTACAAAATCATTGCCGTCAAGCTTTGTGGTTTCCAAAGGAGTTGTAACAAGCTCGTCTTAAAGCACATCAATCATTTTCACCGATTCTTTTCCATTTGATTTGCTTGTAATCTTCCCCATTTTAAAAACTTGTTGATCATTCCCGACCCTAAGAATTAGCTCACCTTCGGCAACATCGACAAAAGCTTTTTCGGTTCACAAGAATGGGCGTCCAAGTATTAACGGAATACGATGATCCATCTCATAATCAACAACAACAAAATAAACCGGAAAAGTGAAAGTACCAACTTTAACAAAAACATCTTCAGCAATACCAACGGGGTAAGCGAGAGTTGGATTGGCTAGCTCAAGAGTCATATGGGTTGGTATAATATTGGGTAATGATAACTTTTTCCAGACACTTAATGTCATTAAATTGATACTAGCCCCGATATCGGCTAAGGCTATACAATCTTCGATTTGGGAAAATGAACAAGGTAACACAAAATGACCGGGATCTCTAAGTTTCTCTGGAAGTTCTTTGAGAAGGACTACAGAACAATTTTCATTTAATCGAGTATTAACAAGCTCAACAATCTTCTCCTTCTTACTAAGCAACTCCTTGAACATTTTTACAAATTTCGGCATTTGGACTAGAGCTTCAAGAAGGATAATATTAAAGTTCAGTTGGGAGATCATCTTCAAAAAGGAAGAAACTTGAGTATCCTCCTTAGTGAGCACTTTGCACTAATCTAACCGAGAAGGATAAGGAATATTGGGCTTAGGAGGTGTAGGTGGAGAAGGTGAAGGTTGAGAAGGTGAAGGTGGCGAAGGTAAAGGTTGAGAGGGTAAAGGGTTTTTCTTGTGTACATATTTAGGAAGAGGTGGAGATGGTAATAGAGAACGAGTACTAGAAGTGGTAGGAGGAGGGATAAATGGGGGTGGAGGAGGTGTAACTGGTGTAACTGAGAAAGGGATAGAAAGTCCTACTAAAGTTGCTCCACTGCGTGTAGTAACAGCACTCAAATTAGCTCTAGGATTGGGTTCGGTTGTTGAAGGAATATCACCTTGGGGACGAAGGGATTGAAGCATTTGAACGAATTTCCTATCCGTGGACTCTTGCATTTCCTTTAATTTCTTATCTTGTTCCGAAATCTTTAGAAGAACTATGTCCATGTGCAGATTGGGTAAATTGAACCCTTGTTGTGGAAAACCTTAGTTTGAGTATTGGTTGTATGGTTGAAAACCTTGAGGATCAAAACCTTGGTCTGGATAGCCTTGATTTTGCACTTGATAAGTTCTTTGATTGGCATTATAAACCCGCACATTTGGATTTGGTTGAAAATTAGTTCTTGGTGGTTTTGGGTGGGTGGGGGTGGTCTTTGTTGAAAACCGAGTGGATCCAAATAGTTAGTCGAATTATAGGACAAATGATTAGCATCGACATTCGGAACCCTTTCAGTGTTGTTATAAGCATACACTTCCCCTTGAGATTGGTCATAAGCCTTATCACAGTTAACGTACGAGTGTGGCCCACCACATGTTTCACAAGTCGCATTAAGGGCATTCACATGTTGAATAGGAGTGTTTTGAACATGTAAGGCAAGTTTTGTCACAATTGATGTAAGTGCTTTAATTTGATTGGTAGTCTCACTATCACTAGTACTAGCCATAGTAGCCCTTACACTTTTAGTTTGAACTTTGCCTTGTTTTCAATTATATCCCAAGAGACTTGTGTTGTTTTAACTGGAATGTTACCCCCCCCCCCAAAGCACTATTTAGTGAATCTTGGTCATTCAATCTTAATCCATTGTAAAAGGTATTATTTTATTTTTGGCAAAGGGTTACCCCAGTAAATATGTTAACCAAAAAAAACGTTGAAGTGCAAAGGAATGTGGATGAAGTACCACATTAACCGCAAGCTACATGCAGCTTGTTAAACAATGCCTATTAAAAGCCAAACAACCAATCTAGCCTACAACATTAATAAACTAGACAAAAACCAAGATGAAAACATGAATATATGAAGACATCCAACATCTACGTAACACCATGATGGGAGCAAGAGGAAACCAAATGAGTCTGCCTCCTTAAAAAACCTTGCCAAGAAAACCCGGTGGGAAAAACCTTAGACAAGGAAAAAAGAGTACAACCCTCACCCGGCACTCCCATCATAACCAAAACATGTCGATGGCAACTTCCACTGATCCAGGATACTTCGGGACGCAGCAGTAATATTCTTTAACCGTAAGGTAGTTAACTTCAGCCTAACTGTTTTAATAATAACATCAACCAGCTGATCCACCCTCATAAACGACTTCGTGAACAGCCTAGCATTCCTTTCCCGCCACACGAAATAAGAAGTGACAGCCACCACCGGACAAGAAAATATAGCAACAACCGAGCTTCCTTTCGAAAGGGGAATGATAAAATTCATAATATCATCAATCCTAGCTGGAACACCCTCTATCTTGCAAAAACCACGAATATTAGACCAAAATTGAGAAGAAAAGACACACTCGAAGATGACGTGTTCGTGTGAATCTTGAGTGACACGACAAAATGGGCATCTAAGGAGATTAATATCAACATTTGGACCCACATCCCATGTTTTAATACGATCTTGTGTCTTCAGCTTCCGCCAAATAACAAGCCATAGATGGATAGAGTGACGCGGAATACATTGACAGAACCAAACGGCATGAACCCAATCCACAATCAATTCACGAGTACGTATGGTATCCCAAACAAGAGCAACAGAAAACGGTTTAAGATGACCATTATTATCACGCCACACAAACACATCCTCCCTAGACTCATCAATAGCCAGAACAGGCATAGAGTAGATATCAGCAAATCTAGAACTCCAATCATCTGGCCAACGCCATGTTCCATTAGAAATACCATCATATACCGAATCCGAAATATTAAAGCCTGAACGATTAATAATTCGGGTCGAAATACTGTCCCTCAAAGGGAAAATATCAGCCCACCTATCAAACCAAAGCGAATTAGTTTTACCGTTATATAGCTTATGCCATATAAATTGACGAATATGAGTTCGAATGTATAATAGTTTCCGCCATCCCCAACTCACATCACCAAGACATGGAACGTCCCAAAAGCTTCTATCGTTTAGTTATATGAGTAAATCCACTGCACCCACAAAGAATTCTTACGAGTTAAAATACACCAAACATGCGAAACCATAAGCGCAATATTAAACTCCTCAATCTTGTGAATGCCCAACCCTCCTTCATTAAGCGGCAAACACACCAAATCCCATGCAACTTTAGCCCTACCCTTCTTCATTACACCTTGACACCAAAGAAAACCTCTCATGAGCCGTTCTAGGTCAAGGATAATACTGACCGGGAGAAAGAAAAACGAAGCCCAATATATATGCATATACGATAAGACAGATCGAATCAGTTGAAGCCTCCCTGCAAAAGAAACCGTCTTGTTTTTCCAATTATTAATTCGACCTTCTAATATTTTCACAAGAACATGACAATTACGAGTCAACAATCTCGAAGAAATAAGAGGGATACCCAAATATCAAACTGGAAGAGTACCTTCATTAAAAGGCAGCATATCCAAGATACTCGCCTTTAAAGCTATCGGAACATTGCACAAAAAAACAGTACTCTTAGGAATACTTGGAACAAGACTCGAGACATTCTTAAATTCTTTAAGGGCATTGATAGGTGTGTAAACACCCATCCTTTTACCACTTAATTCTGGCTAAAACGAGACCAAAACGCGTATTTAATATCATTTGTTTGGAATTATGCGTGGTTTTTGTGTTCATTGTGTTTTCAGAGCCAACCGGATGAATATTGAAGAAAACATGGGATTACACGGGTTTTACCGAAGAAAAGGACTCAAGATGAAGTCTATTGTCCAAGAGATGCAAAAGATTTGAAGTCACTGGGCCTATTTGAAGATTTATCGAAGAAAAGGACCAAAGATGGAAGATTTATATAAGTCGAAGAAACTCAAGTCTATTAAACGAAGAAATTAAAAGACGAGTTGAATTTAATCGGCGACAAATCCCGAATCAGAATCGAAAACGTCAACTTTTCTGAAAAGACGAGAAGACAAGAAGAACGGGAGAAAGCCCACTCACCAACCAAAAGGAAGACCTATATAAAGCCCACCCCTCACACAATAGTGCCAGTTTTAGTTTTTTTTTAGTTTTTTTTTCATCTCCTTCTTTTTCTCTCTTCTTGTTCGTAGGTATCACCAACACCACTAGGGTGTTTGGTGATTTTGATCTTTGTTTTTCAAATCTTGTAATTTTAATCTTTGTTTTGTGATTGTTAAAACATTAATCATCAATACAAGTTCTTGTTTAATCTTTCCATTTCATCTTGTTCATCATCATCTTTCATTTCAAGTTCTTAAGTCCTTTTTTGGTTGAGTTTTGATTTTAAAAAGTTGTTGAATTTCGTTTTTATTGTTGGGATTTGTAGTTTATGGTTAGTAGATGCTTAGTGATTAGTTTATTTTAGTTTTTGGTAAAAAACTTGGTGATTTTTTGATCGAATTCGAGTTCCCCTGTTTTTTCGGTTAAGTTACAGTTCTTGAGTTTCCCAGACTTCCGGATGAACCAAAAGTTCCGGATGAACTAAAACTTCCGAATGAACTAAGACTTCCGGATGAACACAATCTTCCGAATGAACATAAAAAGTTCCGGATGAATAGTTTTTCAAAAAGTTCCGAATGAGTAAGAAGTTCCGAATGAATGTGTCTTTGAAAAGTTCCGAATAAATTTCCTTTAAAATCTTCCGAATGAGTTTTCTTTTTAAAAGTTCCGAATCAGTCAATACTTCCGAATAAACTTCCGACTCAAAGTTCCGGATCAATCTTCCGAGTGAAAGTTCCGAACAAAGTTCCGGATGAGCAAAACTTCCGAATGAACAACAAGTTCCGGATGAGCAAAAGTTCCGATGAACAACAAGTTCTGGATGAGCAAAAGTTCCGAATCAATCTTTATTTCCAGAAGTTCCGAACCAACTTCCGAATCAACTTCCGAAGAAAGTTTCGGATAAACTTCCGGGTGAAAAAATTCCGGATCAATAGTTCCGAATCAAGGTTACTTCCGAATCAATTTTCTTTGAGTATTTTTAAGGGTTACTTTCTGTTTCTTCATTTCATATTTATATTTTAATTGTAATTTTAATTTTAATTTTAATTTTAATTTTAATTTTAATTTTAATTCAAGTTTTATTAATTGTTATTAATTTAATTGCTTTTAAATTTAAGTTTACATTTTAGAGCATTTAACATTTAGTAGATTAGAAAACCAATCCCTTTTTAGTAACCAAGAACAATCATTCCACTTGGAACCAAGATCAATTCGAGAGGATATCGAGAGAATAATTGAACCTAGTGTAAAATCAAAGTATCAAATGGCGCCGCTGCCGGCTCTTCTCGTTAAGATCAAAAGTTTTTTGTGAGAACTTGGATTTTGGGATCCGTTCCTCGTGAACGTTACTTTTTTCATAAAAAATTTCAAAAACACAAAAAAAATATAAAATTTTCAAAAATCCTAAAAATTAAAAAACATAAAAAACCAAAAATATTTTTGCTTTGTTTTTCTCTTGTTAGTTCTTTTGCAGGTGTATGCGCACTCGATCCACGTCTTATCAAGAGCCCGAGCCTCTCGATCACTTAGACATGGCCGGTGTACAAAACAACAACAACCCGCCTTTCAACAACATGAATAATAACAACAACAATGAGCCTCTACCGGATAATCGCCCGATGATTGAACTGCTGCAAGCTCATGTAGATGGCAACACTGATCCAATTGTTATACCAACGATTGCAGCCAACAACTTTGAGCTGAAATCAGGCTTTATCCAGATGGTCTCTGCTCAACCATTCTTGGGGCGTACCATTGATGACCCACATGACCATATCAATAGATTCTTGCAACTCACCAACACGGTCAAATTCAATGGTGTTCCACAAGAAGTAATCAGGTTACAACTTTTTCCCTTTTCTTTAGAGGGACAAGCCCGGCATTGGCTTGCTAAGGAACCGCCACAGAGTATTCTCTCGTGGACGGATTTGGAAACCAAGTTTATCAATTACTTTTTCCCACCATCTCGTACTACCGCTTTGCGGAATGAAATCATAAATTTTGAACAAAAGTACGATGAGTCGTTCAGTGAATATTGGGATCGTTTCAAAGACCTTTTGAGAAAATGCCCACAACATGGTTTTACCAAAGTGCATCAAATTAACACTTTTTATAATGGTTTAAGCATGAGTGACCAAGATTCACTACACAGTGCCTCGGGGGGTAATCTTTTGGCTAAGACTTCCAATGCTGCTTGGGATATCATTGAGAATAAATCTCGTGTGCAAACCAAGAGTGTTCGGACCAATGTCGCTAGTGCTAGCACTAGTGACAGCGACAAGCGACTGGAAAAAATCACTACGCTTCTTGAATCGCTTGTTACCCACACCGTTAACAACACCAACAGCAACAACGCTAAAAACGCTCAAGTTAGTGCTGTTAACCAACCATGTGAAATATGCGGGGGTCCTCACTCTTACACCACTTGTACCGCCACCCAAGACTACCCTTCTGAAAATGTGAATGCAGCTTATGGCACCTATCCTCAACCTGCTTATCAAGCTAGACCTCAAGGTGACCGTAATTTGCTTAGCTACCGCTCCAACAACTACCTCTCACCACCCGGTTTTCCTCCAAACAACCCAAACCAACAACAAAACCTCAATCGCCCTCCTCAACAACAACAACCACCTTAACGAAACAACCAAGTATACCAGCAACCTGCTTATCAACCACCCGCATACAATGCTCCTCCCAACCAACCCACCGCTCTTCACCAAGAAGTGGAAACTTATATGAGGACTAACAATGTGATAGTGGGAAATCTTCAGAGAGAAGTGCTCAACCTGAAAGCAGACCTGGTCAAACAAGGGAACGATCTGAGAGCCGACATGAGAAATACGTTGGATAGCCAAACAAATGACTTGAAGAACATGATGGCTAGTTTCTTCCAATGTAATCAACCCTCTTCTTCGGGTACTCTTCCGAGTAACACCGTTGCGAATACAAGAGGGAAGATGAAAGCAATCACCACTCGCAGTGGCAAAGGTACCAAGGAACCCGAGCTTCCTATACCTCCACCGGTGATTGTGACTAAGGAGAACAAGTCACCTGCTCCTATTCCTCATCCTTCTCCTTCCCCAATTTCTCCACCTCTTCCTTCTACCCCTCCTCCACCCAAGGATGTGAGTGATCCTATTCTCCCAAAGCCTTCCTCTTCTTCCAATATACCTTATCCATCTAGGTTGAGGAAAGAGAAGCTCAAAAGCAAGGACGATATTCAGGTTTCAAACTTTCTTAAAATGTTTAAACAACTGAATTTCAATATCTCCTTCGCTGAGGCTCTCGCTCACATGCCTAAGTACGCGAAAATGTTTAAAGATCTTCTGAGCGACAAGGAAAAGCTTCTTGATATTGCCAACACCCAACTTAATGAGAATTGCTCTACAGTGCTCTTAAGGAAATTACCAACCAAGCTTGGTGATCCGGGTCGTTTCTTAATCCCTTACAATTTCCCGGGAGTAAAGAATTGCATGGCCCTAGCCGATCTAGGTGCCAGTATTAATTTAATGCCTCTAAGCGTTTGGAAGCAATTATCTCTCCCTGAGCTAGTCCCCACCAAAATGACTTTGGAATTAGCTAACCATACGGTTGCTTATCCAGTGGGGATAGCCGAAGACGTCTTTGTAGGAGTCGACAAATTCACTTTTCCTGCCGATTTCGTCGTCGTCGACTACGAGATGGACCCTCGTGTTTCCTTGATCGTGGGTCGTCCATTCCTGAGGACCGATCGCACTCTCATCGATGTTGAAGCCGGTGAGCTTATCATGAGAGTGGGTGACGATAAAATCTTCTTCAACATGGGAAAGTTGTCTAAACAACCTTATTCATACGAGAGTGTTAATTATATTGACGTTCTGGATGAGGCTTGTGAAGAACACTTCAAAGATGCTTGTAAAAGTATTCCTACCTCTCTTCCCAATGTTCAAACCGTTTCCTCTATTGACTCATCACTGTCTCTATTTGGAGAAAGTGATTTGTTTTGGAACAATCTTGAAGACACCATGGGAGATGTGAATTTAGCTACTAATGATTCTCCCACCGATGGGGATGAAGACATGCATTTCTTTGACAACCTTCTCAACGAAGACAATCCTTCTCCTCCATCTCCCACGGTTATTGCTATCGATAATCCGACTTTGAAAACGCCTCTCGTCGAAAATCCTCCGGATTTAGAACTTAAGGAGTTGCCGCCTCATCTCGAGTACGTGTTCCTTGAAGAAGAGAAGAAGTCGCCTGTCGTTATCGCTAAGGACTTGAAGGAAGAAGAAAAATCTCGCCTCATCGCCGTGCTTAAAGATCACAAAAAGGTGATTGCTTGGAAAATTTCTGATATTCGCAGAATTGATCCTCACTTCTGCACACAAAAAATTCTCATGGAGGACGACTTTAAGCCCACAATTCAAAGCCAACGAAGGGTGAATCCAAAAATCCATGAAGTCATCAAAACAGAAGTTATCAAACTTCTTGATGCAGGTATGATTTACCCTATTTCGGATTCACCATGGGTTAGTCCACTCCATTGTGTGCCCAAGAAGGGCGGAATAACCGTTGTTTCCAATGAACACAACGAGTTGATTTCCACTCGTCTCGTTACTGGGTGGAGATTTTGTATAGACTACCGCAAACTCAATGATGCCACGAGAAAGGATCATTTCCCTCTATCTTTTATGGACCAAATGCTTGAACGTTTAGCGGGTAATGAACATTAATGCTTTCTTGATGGTTTCTCGGGTTATTTCCAAATACCCATCGATCCTCAAGATCAAGAGAAGACAACATTCACTTGTCCCTATGGCACATTCGCTTACAAAAGAATGCCTTTTGGCTTATGCAATGCCCCCGGGACTTTCCAAAGGTGTATGTTAGCTATCTTCCATGACATGGTTGAACAAACCATGGAAGTCTTCATGGATGATTTCTCGGTCTTCGGGGATTCCTTATCTTCTTGCCTTGCCAATTTGGAACGTATGCTTAAGCGGTGCGAAGACACTCGCCTTGTTCTGAATTGGGAAAAATGCCATTTTATGGTCAAAGAAGGCATCGTGCTAGGACACAAAATTTCCAAGGCCGGTCTAGAAGTAGACCGTGCTAAAGTCGATGTTATCGCTAAGTTGCCTCCACCTTCAACCGTGAAGGGTGTGAGAAGTTTTCTGGGTCATGCGGGCTTCTACCGTCGATTCATCAAAGATTTTTCTCAAATCGCTCGCCCGATGACCCACCTCTTGGAAAAAGATACTCCTTTTATCTTTTCCAAAGAGTGTCTTGAAGCCTTCAACTCGCTTAAGGATAAGCTAACTAAGACACCCGTCTTGGTTACCCCTAATTGGGAGCTTCCCTTTGAGTTGATGTGCGATGCTAGTGATTTTGCTATTGGAGCGGTTTTGGGACAAAGAGTGAACAAACACTTCCAACCGATCCATTACGCTAGCAAGACAATGACGGGGGCTCAATTGCATTACACGACAACTGAAAAAGAGCTTTTAGCTGTTGTCTATGCCTTTGAAAAAGTTCGCCCCTATCTTGTCCTTTCCACCAAAATCGTTTACACCGATCATTCCGCCTTGAAGTACTTGTTGATAAAGCAAGATTCCAAACCAAGACTTCTTCGCTGGGTTTTGCTTCTCCAAGAATTTAAAATCGAAATTCGCGATAAAAAAGGAGCTGAAAACCTGGTCGCGGATCATCTCAACAGACTTGAGGATCCTTACCAAGGGGATCATCCGAACAAAGAAATCAATGATTCTTTTCCCTTGGAGACCTTAATGTCTATAAATTCGAATTCTGATGAAACCCCGTGGTTTGCGGACTTTGCAAACTACTTGGCGGGTGGAATTCTCAAGGATGGGTTGACGTCCCAACAAAAGAAAAAGTTCTTCACCGACATTAAGACTTACTTTTGGGACGACCCTTACCTATTCAAACAATGTGCTGACTTGATTATTCACCGATGTGTTGATGGACCGGCAGCTTTAGAAATCCTTGATGCTTGCCACAAAGGACCCACCGGTGGTCACTTTGGTCCCAACTACACCGCCAAAAAAGTGTTTGACTCGGGATTTTATTGGCCCTCCATATATCGTGACGCTCACAATATGGTTAAACGTTGTGATGTTTGCCAAAAACAAGGCACGAGCACATCTAAAGACGAGATGCCTCAGAATTTCATACAAGAATGTGAAATCTTTGATGTTTGGGGTATCGACTTTATGGGGACATTCCCTTCTTCTAAAGGAAACAAATACATCCTTGTAGCCGTTGACTACGTTTCAGAGTGGGTGAAACCAAATCTTTACCAACTAATGACGCAAGGGTGGTTTGTAACTTTTTGAAATCTCTATTCGCTAGATTCGGTGTGCCTCATGCCATTATTAGTGATCGTGGGACTCATTTTTGCAATGACCAATTTGCTAGAGTCATGGCTAAGTACGGTGTAAATCATCGTCTTTCCACAGCCTACCACCCACAAACTAATGGCCAGGCTGAAATATCCAACCAAGGATTAAAGTGAATTTTAGAAAGAACCGTGGGAGAGCATCGTGCCTCATGGGCTGATAAACTTGATGATGCTTTGTGGGCTTTTCGTACTGCATACAAGACTCCGATTGGTTGTACACCATATCGTCTCATGTATGGGAAAGCATGCCACCTCCCCATTGAGTTGGAGCACAAGGCTTACTGGGCCTTGAAGTGGGCTAATTTTGATATCAACAAAGCCGGTGACCTACGCAAGATCCAACTCAATGAGCTGAACGAACTCCGGAATGAGGCTTATGAAAATTCTTTGATCTATAAGGAAAGGACTAAGCTCATTCACGACTCTAAGATTAAGAACCGAGAGTTCCATGCTGGAGACAAAGTCTTTCTTTTTAACTCTCGGTTGAAAATCTTTTCGGGCAAGCTCAAATCTCGTTGGTCCGGCCCATTCACCATTGCCCAAATTTTTCCATATGGTACTCTCGAGCTCGCTCAACCTAATGGACCTAATTTTAAGGTGAATGGCCAACAAGTGAAGTTGTACTTTGGTGAGGACACCTCTCAGGAGGTGATTCCATCCCTTACCACGTTCCCCATGAACTAATTTTGGGTCGAGTCACGCTCGTGACTCGGTTATCAAAAACAAGCGCTCCTCGGGAGGCAGCCCGAGTATCTATCCTTTTATGTTTTAACCTCCTAAGTGTAGGGGGACCTCTATAGGTGTTTGTATTTGTGTGGTGATGTGATTACAGGGATAAGTGCACTCTTGGAATCTTTGACGAACCGTGCTCCCGTGGTATCCGAAATCCGGTTCTATCTCTCAACTATCGTGATTCAATTTTCTTCATACTCACATTTGAAATTGATCACTTTAGTCGTCTCTTCCTTAACTCGAGTTAACCAACGTGCACAATGTCGTAAGTGTAGGGGAAACTTTTCCCACATGCTTAAACATTGAGGACAATGTTTATCTTAAGTGTAGGGGGGACTTCTATCGAAGTTTTAAGTGGACTTTTCCATGAAAATGCCTTCATTTAACCGAAAAATCTTATTTTTCAACATTTTTCAAATTTTTTATTTACTTTGGCCATTTAGTCGTAATTTTTAAATTTTTATCGTTGGTTTCATATGTATATATCCCGTAATAAAGTCAAAAATATTAATAAAGTGGTGTAGCTAGTTTAGAAATCTTTGACATATTAGGCCCGTTGCGTTTATTTTGGCTCAACCCGAATAGACTTATCCAAGTTTATTCTAGATAGTATCCTTAACTATGTAGACCTTAATTGGTTTATTAGGCTAAGTATCCACGAGTCTCATTACTTGAGATTTTAAATTGTGGAGGACGAGAAATGATAGAGTCAATTATAAGTCGGTATTCTTGCACAAGCTCACTTGGTGTAATTATTTGCCTATTCTCCCATCACTTGCTAATAATTTATCTGCAATAAGTAAGGTCGTACGATTTGAAAAGTTACTTAGCTTCTAGCCCAAGATCGTTTAAAAGTTGCTCGGTAATGATAAGAGTTCATATCCAAGGCATAACTTATGAAGCGGGGCGCGAATATTGGCGAGTCCGAAAAGGCCCTAACAAGGCATGAGGATTCCATTTTATTGCTAAAGATCCAAGGTGATGTGAAAAGCATTATTCCCAAAGTCAATATGAAGGATCAAGACTCACGAAAAAAAGCAATCAACTCCCATAAAGATGATGGAGAAGTCTATCCGAAAAGACCCTAACAAGGTATGAAGATAAATAGATCTAAGTCCGAAAAGGAGGCGGATCGTTGTATCTCAAAATCCCAATTAGAGATTGAAGAATAATCATGAAGTCGTGGTCAACAAAGTTGGAGAACCCCTCAAAAGTCTCCAAGTGAAGAAACTCTATTAACGATGAGAAGACCATTATCTCAAACACGTCTCTCAAGATATGAAGTATGAAGTACATGCCAAATATCGGCCCGAGAAAGGTCTCAAATCGTGAACCGAGTTATGCCAAGATATGAACTTTTTGATATCCCGAGAAGCAGTTTTAAGAGATTTTGTCCTTTAGCTAACTATTGATCAAATCGTCCTACTTTGCTTTCAGCCTAAATAAACTATCGAAATAAGTCCAAAAATGCATCTTCATGATCATTCTAAGACAAAAATAAAATATAAGAGATACACCTAGGAATAAGGGAGTTTAAGCATTTAATTAAGCCATGTGTGTAAGTGTTTGATTTACTAACTTATAATAACAATGATCTCGTTTTTAAGCTTAGTTTGGGGAACGTGAAACTTGAGGGTGATAAATCTTCGCAGCACCAAAGCCCTAATGTAAGTCCTTGATCTCTTTGCAAGTTATTTCCATGTAGCTATTTTCAAGTGAAAATGGTTTTCTATGCTTTGTTTCCTTTTAAGTTTTAATTTCTTTGAGTACCTTAATTTTTGTTTAGTAGTATTTGAATAAGGCCAAGGTTGATTAATTATGAGAAAAGTGTAAAATTGCTTTATCACTAAGCATTGCATGAGGGCATGGCAATGGTTAAGTGTAGGGGATTTGATAGGTGTGTAAACACCCATCCTTTTACCACTTAATTCTGGCTAAAACGAGACCAAAACGCGTATTTAATATCATTTGTTTGGAATTATGCGTGGTTTTTGTGTTCATTGTGTTTTCAGAGCCAACCGGATGAATATTGAAGAAAACATGGGATTGAACGGGTTTTACCGAAGAAAAGGACTCAAGATGAAGTCTATTGTCCAAGAGATGCAAAAGATTTGAAGTCACTGGGCCTATTTGAAGATTTATCGAAGAAAAGGACCAAAGATGGTAGATTTATATAAGTCGAAGAAACTCAAGTCTATTAAACGAAGAAATTAAAAGACGAGTTGAATTTAATCGGCGACAAATCCCAAATCAGAATCGAAAACGTCAACTTTTCTGAAAAGACGAGAAGACAAGAAGAACGGGAGAAAGCTCACTCACCAACCAAAAGGAAGACCTATATAAAGCCCACCCCTCACACAATAGTGCCAATTTTAGTTTTTTTTTAGTTTTTTTTTTCATCTCCTTCTTTTTCTCTCTTCTTGTTCGTAGGTATCACCAACACCACTAGGGTATTTGGTGCTTTTGATCCTTTTTTTTCAAATCTTGTAATTTTAATCTTTGTTTTGTGATTGTTAAAACATTAATCATCAATACAAGTTCTTGTTTAATGTATCCATTTCATCTTGTTCATCATCATCTTTCATTTCAAGTTCTTAAGTTCTTTTTTGGTTGAGTTTTGATTTTAAAAAGTTGTTGAATTTGCGTTTTTATTGTTGGGATTTGTAGTTTATGGTTAGTAGATGCTTAGTGATTAGTTTATTTAAGTTTTTGGTGAAAAACTTGGTGATTTTTGGATCGAATTCGAGTTCCCCTGTTTTTTCGGTTAAGTTACTGTTCTTGAGTTTCCCAGACTTCCGGATGAACCAAAAGTTCCGGATGAACTAAAACTTCCGAATGAACTAAGACTTCCGGATGAACACAATCTTCCGAATGAAAATAAAAACTTCCGGATGAATAGTTTTTCAAAAAGTTCCGAATGAGTAAGAAGTTCCGAATGAATGTGTCTTTGAAAAGTTCCGAATAAATTTCCTTTAAAATCTTCCGAATGAGTTTTCTTTTTAAAAGTTCCGAATCAGTCAATTCTTCCGAATAAACTTCCGACTCAAAGTTCCGGATCAATCTTCCGAGTGAAAGTTACGAACAAAGTTCCGGATGAGCAAAACTTCCGAATGAACAACAAGTTCCAGATGAGCAAACGTTCCGAATGAACAACAAGTTCCGGATGAGCAAAAGTTCCGAATCAATCTTTATTTCCAGAAGTTCCGAACCAACTTCCGAATCAACTTCCGAAGAAAGTTCCGGATAAACTTCCGGGTGAAAAATTCCGGATCAATAGTTCCGAATCAAGGTTACTTCCGAATCAATTTTATTTGAGTATTTTTAAGGGTTACTTTCTGTTTCTTCATTTCATATTTATATTTTAATTGTAATTTTAATTTTAATTTTAATTTTAATTTTAATTTTAATTTTAATTCAAGTTTTATTAATTGTTATTAATTTAATTGCTTTTAAATTTAAGTTTACATTTTAGAGCATTTAACATTTAGTAGATTAGAAAACCAATCCCTTTTTAGTAACCAAGAACAATCATTCCACTTGGAACCAAGATCAATTCGAGAGGATATCGAGAGAATAATTGAACCTAGTGTAAAATCAAAGTATCAGGCATCCACAATAACCTGAATCGACGGCAAGTGCCCTTTAGAAAAAAGTAATAAATCATCAGCAAAGCACATGTTAACAATTCGTTGATGCTCACCGTTAGCCATATATTTTATATAGTCGAACAAGAATGTAATAGGTCATCTTAGTCATTATTGGTCTTGTATTGTAATAGGTTAGTCGGGTTAACCGGGCTTGGACTTTAAGCTAATATTGTCTAAGTTAGGGGCGTAAGCCCAAACAAAGCCAAGCCCGGCCCATGAACAAGCCCACTAAGGCCTTAAGGCCATGGCATATATATACCCTCTTCCATGTGTGGAAGAGGGTGTTGGTTACATTCACTTTCTCTATCTATTTTATGTTTAACCTTCCATAATCTCTCTAGTTTCTCTCTCTACCTTCATCTATTTCTCTCTCTAAAATATCATCTTATATTGTGTTATGGATTGAAGTGGGATTAACATTTGGTATCAAGAGCCTATAGTGGATAGGTGATCGAAGATTTATGGTTGTGTTCTTATTGATTTTGTGAGGTATTTGATCAATAATCTTTAATCCAAAATTTTTTTGTGTTTTTTATGGTTTATTTTTTATACAAATCATCTACATAGTTGTGGTAGAGATTTGGTATTGTTATTTTGGCTAAAAACACAAATTTTTTGGTATTTGGATCATTATTTGGCTTAAAATAACGAATTGGTGTGTTAGATCCGAGATAATAGCATAAGTTGGACAACAATGAACTTTTTCGGAAAAGGGTTTATTATTCCGAAAAAGTCCCTTTTTCTGAAAATTCACAGTTTATCCGAAAAAGGTCCTTTTATCCGAAAAGTTCTTTATCCGAAAAAAGTATTTATTCGAAAAATTGGTGTTTATCCGAAGATATATTCCGAAAAAGTGTCTTTTTCCGAAGATTTTATCCGAAAAACTCAAGTATTCCGAAAACCCTCATTTATCCGAAAAACATACATTATTCCAAAGATTGTCATATATTCCTAAGATTGTCACTTATTCCGAAAACCATCCATTATTCCAAAGATTGTCATATATTCCGAAGATTGTCACACATTCCGAAGAAGCGCAATTTTCCCGAAAAACCTCATTTCTCCGAAAACATTACATTTATCCGAAGATCTCAATTATTCCGAAGAAGTTCAAATTTTCCGAAAATACTCAATGATCCGAAAATAGCAATTTTTTCCGAAAAAGTGAAATTTTGGCCTTGGAATTTTTTGTTTTTGGAGAGACAATTCTTAGGGGATTTTAACATCTCTTCTCGACAACATCAACCACACCTCATCACAGCACATCCACTAAGATCCTAATCCATTCACAATCATTGACAATGTCTAATAACAATATCAGCAATGCGACTGCAAATCAAATTCGTTTGGAACAAGGTGGTAATGGTAATCCACCTGTGCTGACTTTCGGTTGCTATGTTCAATGGAGATCTCGTTTTCTCAGATTTCTCGACGGAAAAGAGAACCGAACAGCTCTTCGTCACTGCCTTGAGAATCCACCTCCAGTTTTTGAATTCAGACCCATTACCACACAAGCACAGGATGGTACTTCATCAACTACACGAGCCATGGAGAATTACGATACTTGTCATGCTGAGAAAAAAGAAACTCCTCCAAGCTGAAGCTGATGTTGTGAACTACATACTCACTGGGATTGATAACGATATCTATTACATGGTTGATGCATGTCCTAATGCTATGGAAATGTGGAATGCAATTCATCGATTGAAGCAAGGTGAGTCAATCAACGTTCAAGATCTCGAGACTAATTTACTTTGGGAGTTTGGAAAATTCACATCCGAAGACGGTGAATCCATTGACTCATATTACTCGAGATTCTACAATATAATGAATGAGCTTGTTAGAAATCAGTGCACCATCTCCAATCATCATGCCAATGTTTAGTTTCTACTTCAACTCAAACCGGAATGGCAAAGGTTTGTGACTTTGGTTAAACAAAGGGAAGATATCAAGACCATCTCCTATCACAAACTTTATGATATCCTGAAACAACATAAGAATGAAGTGAATGAACTAAGGGCTGAAAAGGCAGAACGGTCTGCTAACTCTATTGCTTTTGTGGCTGCTACTTCAACAAAACCCGTTCCCCGTCAACAACCACCTCCTCATTCCTCAAAGTCATCAAGCTCATCCTTCAAACCTCTAGTTGCTAAAAAGGCAAAAGCAATTGTCCCCACTCCACCTCCAAAGTATGACACCGAGTCAGATGGAGACAATGATGATGAACAAACTTCAAGGGACAAGAAGATTGAAGAACTCATGTCTTTACTCACCATAAGTTATAAGAAGATCAACAAACCTACCAACAAAAACCTCAGATCATCATCTAATGCTCGATATAAGGAAGTTGATCATGCACCTAGGTATGATCATGAGGCTAGATATGATAATCAGAGGATGCCGAATCAAGTTGGGGTTAGAGATATTGTAGGCACTCCGGTTGTGCAGAAGACTGGGATTCAATGCTTCAATTGCAAGGGATTTGGGCACATGGCTAGGGAATGCAAGAAGCCAAAATGGGTTAAGGATTCAGGATATCACAAGGAAAAGATGTTTCTGTGTAAGAAAGAAGAAGCAGGAATTCCACTCATAGCAGATGAAGTTGACTGGCGTGATGACGCTGATGATGAAGCCGGTGATCAAGAGTTGGATGCACATTATGTGTACATGGCAAAGATTCAAGAAGTGATTCCAGACACTTCTGATACTTCTGGAGCTATCTTTATTACTGAGCCAATTGAAAAGGTACCAACATATGATAACTATAATGTGTTTGCTAATGAACGACGGCATCCTGAGCAACCCGAAAGTATCAATGACACATATGTAATGGACACGGAGGATAGCAATATCTCTACGGATTCACAGCATATGCGTAATGATGACGGTAATGCTGCTCAAGATACTGACTCGGATGAGGACTGTGATTTGCTTGCGTCTATAATTGATTCTTTAAAACATGAAATTGAGGAAAACAAAGAGGCTAATAAACGTTTGAAGCAAGCAAATACATCCTTAACCGAGGAGATAGACAGGCTTAAAGAGTGTGATTATGTAAAAGAAGCTGATCGACGAGTTGAAATAGCTAATGATTTGGTATATGAACGTAAGGTGCTCAACGAACAATATTGTTTTGAAGTAACATACGAAATTCATATGTCAAAACAAAAGATATCGGAACTTGAAGAACAACTGCTACTACATAAACTCCATATTACTGAATTAGAGTCGGTTAACAAAGAACAAACTGAGCTTTATAAAACTCGTGAAGAAAAGGATATTGAAAAAAATCTTTCTTTGGAAAAGAGAGTCGACATGTTAAACAACATTGTTTACAAAACGGGTCAGTCTATTCAAACTATGAATATGCTCAATAGAAACATGAAAACTAGTTTTGTTAAGCCTGAATATCTCAAGAACATTCAAACAATCAAGCCTGGTCTTTATGATATCGGTTGCTATAATGATAATCTTGCCCTTATGCTTTCCCCTGACTCCGAAGAAATCCTTCGCCGTGACGCTGAACGTCAATCCAACCTACATGATTTTATCACACCCTATGATTATACCGCATGGAATGAGAAACATGTCCTTAACTTTGTCCCTCAAAGAGAGATTTTAATTGAATAAGAGTATTTTCCAAATATTCCACCAACGTATAATCACACGGAAACGAAAAGTTCTTCAAAAAGGGGTCTTAAAAAGCAGTCAATTTTGTTAGAAAAGCAAATTTTGGATGAAAAACGTATATGGGATAAAAATGTAAAAGTGTTCAGTAATTTGAGTTTATAAAACAAGGGGTTCTAAATTTATACAAAGGTATTGTCGAATATGAAAAAGTTTCTAGAGATACTGTTGGAATATTAAAGCTCACCCACCAGTAGAAGTCGTCAATGAACAATGTATTATCCCAACCATCGATGATCTTTCAAACATTATGGAAATGTTTTATAATGCTCTCACTAAGGAAATGACAACTGATTTAAGATATGTCAAATCTCTTGAAGATGAAGTTGATTTTCTTCAAACTAAATTAAAGACACAAGAAACCCATCTTTCTAACGAAATTGATCGACTTTCGCGAGAATATTATCGTATAGACCATCTGAACGTTATAGTTGTTGATAAATGTCAAAATCTTGAGGTTGAGCTTTCAAAAAAGGTTGAGTCATACAAAGAACTTGAGAAAAGATTTTTTAATCTTGAGAAAAGTTTTCACACCCTTGAACCTGCTTCACAAAGTGATGATCAATCTCATAATCATAAAAAATGTCACGAAATGGCATCATCTTCGTTTCGTACTTTAAATGAAAAAGATTTTACAATAAATGATTTGAAAGCTCAACTACAAGAAAGAGATATAGAAATCAGTGAGTTACAAAGCTCATTGTGAAACTGAAAGGAAAGTCTGATTTGGGTAAACCATCCGCTGTTCGTCAAGCGAATGCGGTTAAATGCCCAAAATCATCTATTTTGGGCAAACCCCCACAGACTTTGCCTAAGTTAGGAACTGATAAGAGCACAAATGTGATAACACATGGAATGTATAAGATGAACACTAGGTCCACTTAAACTAGAACATCGCGGTTACCTCAAAATACTAGGAAAACTAATCAACGTGTGTCTTCTTATACAGGAGTAACTCCCACTACTAGCGTTAGCGAACCACAACTTAAGATCACTATAATTAAAGATAGAGTCATTCCTAACAATAGTCAAAGGAAGAAGAAGGAAGTAGAATATCACCGTAGGAATTTTAAGTTTTCTATGAATAAAATGTCTGTAACTGCATGTAATGACAGTTTGAATGTTAAGACTTCGAATGTTAAATTTGTTTGTGTTAAATGTGGAAAATGTGTTCGTACTTTCAATCATGATGCTTGTGCTTTTAATCATAATGGCGTTAATGCTAGAACTAGGAAGCCTATTCTTGTGCCCACTAGTACTAGAAGACCCACAAGAACTTTGAACCAATCCACTGCTCAACCACTTAAGAAACTAAGTGCGTTAGAATCCACTACTCTGTGTAAACAAAACATGTTAAAGAAGCTTTATGAGAACACGAGTAGGACATGTAAACAGGGGTACTCAAGATTTACACCACCTGGATACAAATGGGTACCTAAGACAACCACTATTCTAA
Source organism: Glebionis coronaria (assembly GCA_025667525.1). Taxonomy (NCBI): domain Eukaryota; kingdom Viridiplantae; phylum Streptophyta; class Magnoliopsida; order Asterales; family Asteraceae; genus Glebionis; species Glebionis coronaria. Next base: position 359,536,015 of record CM046877.1, read on the forward strand.
TTGGGTCTATGAATGTTAGTTTGCCTTTAGAATCTATGCCTACTAATATTTTGGAACCCACTTCTATCAAGGGCTCCCATTTGTCAAACTCTACATTGTCTTCTAATGCTTATGCAACTCGTCGAGATCATTCTCTTCATAATGGACTCTGGGTGCACAAAGCACATAACGGGCAATCTCAAGCTTCTAATTAACTTCGTGGAGAAGTTTCTGGGTACGGTACGGTTTGGAAATGATCAGTTTGCACCGATACTCGGATATGGAGACTTGGTTCAAGGGAATATGACTATAAAACGGGTTTATTACGTCGAGGGACTGAATCATAATTTATTCTCGGTTGGTCAATTTTGTGATGCGGATTTGGAAGTGGATTTTCGAAAAACTACTTGCTATGTTAGAGACTACGATGGGAATGACCTTCTTACAGGTTCTCGTGGTTATGATCTCTACACGGTAACTCTTCAAGATACATCTTCATCAAATCCAATTTGCTTAATCGCGAAAGCTACATCCTCTCAAGCATGGTTATGGCATCAACGATTGTCACATCTCAACTTTGACACCATCAACTTGCTTTCGAAGAATGATATTGTGACCGTTCTTCCTAAGTTAAAATTCGTCAAAGACCATCTTTGTTCTTCTTATGAGTTGGTGAAAGCAAAACGAAAGTCTTTCAAAACAAAGACTACCCCTAGCTCAAAAGGACGATTGGAACTTCTACACATGGATTTATGTGGTCCTATGCGTGTAGAGAGTATTAAAGGGAAAAAGTATATTCTCATGATTGTTGATGATTACTCTAGATACACATGGACTTTCTTCTTAAGGTCCAAAGATGAAACACCAGAGGTTCTCAAAAACTTTCTCAAGATGATACAACGCAATCTTCAAGCTCAAGTCTTAACCGTAAGAACGGATAGGGGTACATAATTTTTGAACAAGAATTTGCAATCTTACTTTCAAGAAGAAGGCATCGAACATCAAACGTCTATTGCTCGAACTCCTGAACAAAACGGCGTTGTCAAAAGACTGAACCGTACTTTGGTTGAGGCAGCTAGAACAATGCTTTATGCTTCAAAATTACCACTATTTTTCTGGGTTGAAGCAATTGTAACTGCCTGTTATACTCAGAATCGTTCTCTCGTCATCCCTAGACATGAAAAGACACCTTACCACATCATCAATGGCAGGAAACCTACTGTTAAATTCTTTCACGTATTTGGATCTTTATGCTACATTCTTAAAGACGGTGAGAATCTCGACAAGATGAAAGAAAAAGGTGATGCATGTATCTTTGTGGGGTATGCTACATTGTCGAAAGGATATCGAGTTTACAACAAGAGAACAAAGATTATTGTAGAAACAATTCATGTGAACTTTGACGAATTGCCACAAATGGTACTTGAACACAGCAGCTCAAGTCTCGCACCTCATTGTCCAGCAATGGCACCTACACAAAATAGTGTATGTCCCGTGCAAGAATGTCAACAAAGTACTCCTACAGCAGACTCGACGGATACGACACAAATGAATGAGTTGATTGATTTATATGATCCAATGTTTGATGAATATTACTATGGAAAGAATCAAGTTGTGTCAAAGCCTTCCGCTGTCAATACTACTGATGCACTCGAACCAAGTCAACAAGACACAACTGCATCTACTTCAGCAACCGTTGCTCAAGAGACAATTCCAGTGGATACTAAAAAAACTCAAGAAACTGTCATACAACCAACATCACCAACCGTCAATGCTGAAGGAGGAAACAACAATCAAGCAGTCGATGCACAACTTGACGAAGAAGAATTTATCAATCCATTCGGTACACCGGTACACAAAGTCGGAGAGTCTTCTACTCAACATATTGATCCGTCCAATATGCATACATTCTACCAAAGATATCCATCCACTCACCATTGGACTCGTGATCATCCATTGGGGCAAGTAATTGGAAATCCTTCACAACCGGTTCGAACACGCAAACAACTCAACACCGATGGTGATGTGTGTATGTATGCACTCACCGTGAGTTCAACTGTACCTACAAACATCAAGCAAGCCATGACTGATCATGCGTGGATTGAATCAATGCAAGACGAAATTCATCAGTTTGAACGCCTAAATGTTTGGAAACTTGTTGACAGACCCTATGGAATTTCACTTTAAGACTTCAAATGGATCTGGAAAAACAAACTGGATGAAGAACAAACCATCATCAAAACAAATCTCGTCTTGTGGTTAAGGGATATCGTCAACAAGAAGGGATAGATTTCGATGAATCATTCGCTCCAGTCGCTCGTATGGAAGCAGTCAGGATATTCCTTGCTTTTGCTGCACATAAGGGCTTCACGGTTTTTCAGATGGACGTTACAACTGCTTTTCTCAATGGTCATTTGAAGGAAGAAGTGTATGTGAATCAGCCGGAAGGATTCATCGATCCTCATCATCCTGACAAAGTCTATCGTCTCAAGAAGGCTTTATATGGACTTAAACAAGCTCCAAGGCATGGTACGAAGAACTATCCGACTTCTTGGTTTCCAAAGGATTCTCCAAAGGTTCTATTGATCCTACTCTCTTTATTAATAAATATGGGGATGACATACTGCTGGTGCAAGTTTATGTTGATGACATTATTTTTGGTTCTACGAACCCAAAACTTTCAAAACGTTTTGAAAAATTAATGCACAGCAGATTTGAAATGTCAATGATAGGGGAGCTAAAATTCTTTTTAGGCCTCCAAATCCATCAATCCCCACGTGGTATCTTCATAAACCAAGCTAAGTATGCTCAAGAGATACTTAAAAAGCATGGTATGACCTCATGAGCTCGCGTTGGTACACCATTGTCGACCAAATCCCTAGACGCTGACTTGTACTCATATCTCGTAGATCAAACGCGATATCGCAGTATGATCGGGTTACTTATGTACCTCACAGCCAGCATGCCTGATATTCATCATGCCACATGCTATTGTGCACGATATCAAGCAAGACCTACTCAAAAGCACCTCAAAGAGGTTAAAAGGATCTTTCGGTACCTTAAGAATACCATTCACATGGGACTTTGGTATCCGAAGGGAACCGGTTTCCATCTAACAGCTTTTTCAGATTCTGATCACGCAGTTTGCCTTGATAGTCGAAAAATCACTTCTGGTAGCATACAATTTCTAGGGGAAGACAAGCTTGTGAGCTGGTCGTTAAAGAAGCAGGATTACACTTCGCTTTCATCCGCTGAATCAGAATATGTGGCTCTATCCGCGTGTTGTGCTCAAGTCCTCTGGATGAGAACTTAACTCATGGATTATGGCTTCCACTTTGATAAAATACCTATGTATTGTGACTCAAAGTCGGCCATAGCCATCTCTTGCAATCCGGTTCAACGCTCCCGTACCAAGTACATCGCGGTCAGATATCACTTCATCAAGGAACAAGTGGAACGTGGTATCGTGGAATTATACTTTGTCAGAACTGAGTACCAGATAGCAGACTTGTTTACTAAAGCCCTATCCCAAAATAGGTTTTAGTATCTTGTTGGCCGTCTTGGTATGAAGTATATGACTCCAGAAGACTTGGAGGTTTTGGAAAATGAAGCTGCTTGATACTTTCCCATAATGACTTCTAAGCGCATCACAGCTTAGGACTCGGACCTCAAATAATGAAAGTTTATCACGGACGATAACTTATCCTTCTCAACGAGAAATTCATACTTCTCGGTCATGAGCTTCTCATAAAAACGTTCAAAGTTTTTAAGCTCATGAAAAACGACTTCTAAGTAAATGTCAGCTTAGAACTCGAACTTCAACCTAAGGAAAGTTTATCACAGATGATAACTTATCCTTCACAACTGGAAATTTATTCTTCTCGGTCATGAGCTAGTCACAAAACAATCAACGTTTTGAGCTCATGAAAATCGGACCCGAAAGGGAAGTGTACGTTTCAGTGCGCTTCCCCTAAGCATTAGAAGAGAAGTCTTCAATCATGTTTATTTTAAAACCGTTGAACACAATTTTTCAAGAATTTCTCAAAAGGTTTTTCTAAATCTTTCAAAATTGTGTGTTCAACACTCCCTTCCTCATAATATAGTTTTTATACCTCAAAATTGTCATATGTTATTTTGATCAATTTTTGAGGGGGGGCGTTTTAAAATCAAGCCTTTAATGATGTTGGATACATCTAAGAAATTGTCATATTTTATGTATCCAACACATTCTGGAAATGGTTTAAAACTGACATAAGTAATAAATTATATCGGACAAGGCATTTCAACTCCGTACCTCAACATATTATGTGGTGTCATTTTTCCAAAATATTGTCAAATTTTTGTTTTAAGACACACATATATTGTGACAATCCGTCAATTTACGATTGATATTTTATTCTCAAATATTATTTGAAAATATTATTTTAATGTTACAATATGAACTCACTTATTTTTGGGAAGAAATTTGGATTTACGTCTTGAAGTAGCATCGACTACGTTTAAACCGGAGGATTCTACGTTACGTGCTTACGTTTACATACACCGTCTTTGGTGACAGTCCGACATTTCAGAAAATAAATTTATCCGTAAATATTATTTTGGAGTTTTAATTTTGTGTTGGTTCATAAACTCACAAATTTACGAGAAGAGATTAGGACTTACGATTTTATTTTAACGTCCTTTACGACTAAACCGGAAACCTTAGGATTACGTATTTACGTTTTCGAACCCCGTTTTTGATGAGACAATTTTTATTGGATTCGCTTTGTGACGTTTATTCATAATTTATAAAAACGTTTTTTGTAAAACGACCCGAGGGCACGCAAATCGAGGAAACTAAAATCGAGGAAACTAAAATCGAGGAGTACCCGTAAATAAATGGGATGAGACAAGTGGGACACTTGTCCCACCCCACTCCAAAACCGGCCTTAAGTAGCTAGTAACACCTTTAGGTGTCAAAGATTTTAAACAAGTTATACACTTGTCATGTAAGGCTTAGCTTGTAAGCTAACCTTACACAAAACCATCAAACCACTTTCTACAAACCATTCTCTCCATTTTCACATGCAATACCACACACACAACTCTCTCCTCCCCTCCTTCTTGCCGTCCATACTCCCCACAAACCACCATCACTTGATCAAAATTAACCATGAAATCTCTTGTTATTTACATACATATTGAAGCCCTTTTGAAGCTCTCTTGAATGGTGGTGATTATAACATCCATGGAGGAGTTTCCTTGATGTCTTGAGGCTGATTTTCCACAAGGTGTTTATGAAGAATGGTGGTCATGAATATTGTCTTGGTGCATCACAAGTTTCTCCATCAAAAATCCATGTTTTGATCAACCTACATCATCATGGTGGTATAAAGATTGTCCTCCTTAACTTCTTGTTATTTTGATTATGTAAACATGTATTTTATTTCCTATTGTATATGTTTATGATGATTATATGATGATAAAAATGTTATGTGGGGATTTGGTGTTGATAAACATGATAAAAAAGGTGAAAAACTATAAGAAACAAGGTTAAAATCTTGATTAATTTACATGGCTGTATAAAACAGTAAAGAACCATATGGTAAACTAATAAAATAATGAAGTAGAATCCATTTACAGTAAGCTATGGGTCTTGTACACATGTGAGAGTTGGCCATGCAATGGAATCATTGTAATGAGTGAGATATGATCAAAACAAGTTTAGGGTATAAATCTGAGGTTACTGTTTTGGACGATTTTTAGAAAATATTTAGAAGATGATTCAACAGTAGCTATAGAATAGTTAAATATAGCACATATCATGTAGTTTATGTGATAAATATTTGAGCTTCTATCTCCATATAGAACTCAAGATATGGCAGTTTTGGTGAAGATGAAAATAAAAAGCAGATTTTTGGAAAACAAAGTATAATACTATTATATAAGCACTCAAAATTATATTGTATAAAATGTAAAGTTAAAACCCACTAACTCTTGGATTTTATTTATATAAATATGTACAATGATAAATAATTGGACATTTTATAAAAATGGTAACTTGTTATGTTTTATAAGTTATAAAAACTATAAACTTGATTTTTACAACTTTTTCGGCTATCGCCGTAAAATTAACGTTTTTCGCCAAATAAAACTTAGACGACCAAACCCGTCTAATGTAAAGTTTATAAAAGTCATATACTGATGTATAAGTAACTAATACAAGTAAAAACCGATAAAACCCGAACTATAAGAAATTCGGACGTTAACGGACTAAATTAACGTTATTGGACTAATAATACAACAAAAATGGACTAAAATACTTATAAACTTATTATTGGACTTCATTTAGGCTCAACTTGTAAAGTGTAGATACTGATAATGTAAGTATAACAAGGATTAATACAAGTTAAGAACTTATAATAGGCTTATTGGACCTAAAACACGTAAATAGGTAAAACGAGAAAACTAGTATAAAAGTTATCGACACATTACACAAAAATGAGTAAACGAGAATATGTAAACCCACTTGATCATCATATATATATAATCTTCATATGTATACATAATTGATATTTTCATAAAGTCATTGGACAAACGTCTAAGACCGATTATTATTTATATAGGTTTCCGTGATTGAAGCACGTACCGTACGTCCGAATTGCCGATAACCCGTCTTCCCACATCAACGTGAGTTCATAGCCTCGCACTCTTTTAAATGTTTTTATAAATGTTTTATAAACCCGCGAGGGAGATAACATGTTAGTTTTTATAAAATTAGGACACCATTTGTCCCGATTGTTTGTTTATTGATTTTGGACCCGAATGATTAATGACCCGATTGTATGACCCGATAAATGATTAAAGGACCCGAGAGATGAAATTAAATGGATTATTAAAGTTAGGTTATGTCACTAAAAGTCCCATTAGCATGAATTGTGAACTACCGGGATTTGGTAGACGCTTATGCATTTAATAGTACTATTTGGGGACGATCACCCCAGTTCGCGCCTTGACGGTTGATCCCCGTCGTGCCACATTGATTGGTAAGCGAATTTATGTATGAGAAGATTTCCATAGCGTGACCTTTGTGACGACACGCTACTTTAGATGGGCAAAATTTGGTATCGGGTTAGCTACCCGTTTTGGTTTAGTAAGGTAACAATGTCATGCGGCTTGTAATAATCCAAAATTAACGAAATACTAATAGACGCACCGAATTACGATGTATTGCCTGACTAGCAATACAGGGTCATACTATTGATATTATGTTTGTATTTTGGTTTTCATAACCATATTCATATAACGGTTTTTATTTTCATACAACGTTATAAGACGTATTGTATGACGTTTTTGCGACATTGGCTCGTATAATGATTTTTAAGGCAAATGCCTATGCTATGATTTTGATAAAGATTTGTATAAAATGATTTTGGCTATTTTATGGCCTATTACAATGATTTGTACAAAAATGATTTTCGGTAAAAACTTTATACCAATATTATATTGATGGTTTATCAAACTCTTTGTACGAAATGATTTTGGTAATAATTTTATACCAAAGTTATATTGATGTAATTTATTAAACTCTATGAATTCACTCGGCGTTATCACTGACCTTTTCTTTTAACATGTTTTATCTCAGGTACTTGAAGGTAATTCTCGGGAAGACAACAAGAATTCATGGCCCGCACTTAAAACAATATTTTCCATTCAAATACTTTGTAAAACTTTGTATGAAATGTAATGACTTGGGACCTATGTAAGTTTGATATTTATGAATGAAAATGCTTTTATTAATAAACGACGCGATTTTTAAGCGTTGTCTATGATGTGAGTAATGTGATATCCCGTAACACCAACTAGTCTTCCGTTGTATTGAGTTGTAAAAATTTGGGGGTGTTACAGTTTGGTACCAGAGCTCTCGTTATAGAGAACGAAAGATTTTTAAAACCAAGGTTTTGAATAAAACATTTCAAAATCTTTTAACTATAAACATTTTCTAAAAATGTCTAAAAATCTTTTGACTATAACGGTGCCGAAGAATTCCCGAGTTACCGACAAGGCCAGACTGAGAAGTGTTATTTTAATATATATATATAACTTGGATTATATATATATGATGTAATTTTATTACATGATTGTTTGATGATTATTTTGATTTTTATACGAGATATTTATACGACGTAGATTGTCACAAGTAACCCTAAATCCCTAGTAAATTAATCGAAGCTATTCTCGTAGGAATTCTAGCTATCCTAGATCTAAACCAAGTTGTGGACATTTATGATCCCAATAAATGGTTGATATTCGTAGAAATGTAGATATTAGTTGATTGTGATATTGAAAAAGAATTTGCGAGATTAAAACTGATATCGATGTCATGACGATCTTTCCTTATAGAGTGGAGTTTGACAAAACACTACCACCTAGAAAGATGTCATCTGATTCGTTGTCATCCAATTCTTAAATTGAAATCGAAAGGGTGAATGTTGCACTTGAGGCTGTTATTGGAACCATTACCCAAAAGCCTCATGCAACTAATACCTTTCCGAGAAGTCTAGTTGAATGATCAAGTCATTTCATATTAATGACTCATTTGATAATTGTTGTTATAAGAGTTATAGGATTGGAAATTAAGTGTTGATCATATTGAGCTTTCATTGCCTTTACAAGGCCGAAGAATAAGGTTGTAAGTATTGGAATATGAGGTTGGATATTGCATTGAGTATAAGTTGATTGAAAACTTGAATAAAGTAAAATTTAACTTGTATGGAATAATAAATGGTTAAGAGGAAATCGTTAAGTTTTGTGATTGAATTATAAGGTTTTAAATGATTGTTGATTCGTGTTAAGGGTTGTTCCTTTGCCATTGTCCACTAACGAGGATGCCCAGTGTCCAAGAAATAAATTGAAGAAATCTTCTTCTGAATTGAGACCGATGGACCTTCTGGGACATGTGGAACACCTAATGACTCTTGTAGATTAGTATTCATTGTGGTATCTTTTAAAAATAATCCCTAACTTAACTGTGACATCAGTTGGTAGGATGAGTTCTGAGAATTGTATGACATAGTGACACGTAATGTGTTACGGTACAATTTTGACTTGTTTGTGATTAATGAAAAGATTACCTTTGATTGCTAAATTCTACATGTATCGATGTTATCTATCTCTTATTGCTTCATCCTAGTGTTCGCATTAGTGATGCAACCATTGAACAAGTACTCATCTTGAATTGAGTTACGTTGTGAATTATTCTTTTTGAGTGCCATCATGGTCATGAACCTCATGATTATTTGGCTAAAGCTCATTTCCTATCATATTGTAGCTAGTTTTTGGTGAACAACTCTTCATCACTCTTTTGCAGATCACACATTATTTTCATAAAGTTAAAACGGTATCCTTTGAGAAAATTTAATTTTCATCACAATAAGGATTATTCAAAGTAAGATTTATAAGTGATTGTTATTAAAATGAGGTTGTTTATAAAACACTTTGGAAAACTTAATTGTTTTCATAACAAGGAAAATCTTTGTAAACTTATTTTGATTCTTATTTAAGAATTAAGCATGTAAATGTTTTTATTATAAACATGATGATAAAATTTTGACGAACTGAGTATTGCATCGTTAATCTTGAAATTGTATATAGTTGTGCGCCTACATACAATTTGGAATGGACCATGCAAGGCTGATTAGTAGTCACCATAAACCTAATTAATAAACACTAAATTTTCTTTGAAGATTGTGAAAGATTAAATTTTATGAGATCTGCAAGAAGTGAAAAATAGGGACATAATGTTAGGGACACCTACATATGTGCCCGTACCATTTATTCATCTGAGTCGAATTCACTCATCTGTGGAATTTGTCTTATTTGACAATTCGTTCTTGTCCAATTCTCCCGTAGTGAGATTCTTAGGAAAAGTATTTGATTACCGAGTGTTGATACCCGAATGGATGTATCGACGTTCCTATCATTTCTTTTGATTTGATTTCATTTGAATGACCTGGGTAACGATCCGAGGAGCTTTCGAATGCGTACTCAAATTATGAAAACATGGGATATATTCATATTCGTTAAATGTTTTCGTCTGTACCTGATTTGAAATTCTCTCCCGTAGATTATGCGTTGACCTTACTCTTTTAAGGTTAGTTACGTCTCCAGATATCCTTGGATTTGTGAAGGATTATGAGTTATTATTAGACTTTTGAGAAGTTCACATCTTATCGACGGCAATAAAACCGAAAGATTGATAAGTGCCAGTAGAATGGATTGATTGATTATGACATGACGACATTGTCTTAATTGATGGGGACTCGAGTAGAATGCCCCTAAATGATAAGATGTTGATTATCAAAAGTGATCTAAATAATTCTTGATGGATGACCATATCCTACTTTTAGACTTGAAATTATACCGTGAACGGTTGTAGTCATAGATATTATAATCTAGAAAGAACCTAATATGAAATTATTAAAAGATGTTTTCGTTATCTGAAACTTTAGGAAGTATTTGTTGATGAATTACCTAGACTTTCGCCATTAAGGCAAGTTGAAATTGGTATTGATTATATTCTCGGTGCTGCACCTGTGGCTTGTGCACTGTACGTCAGCACCATCTAAAATAAAGGAATTACCGTACGACTGAGAGAGTTGTCGGAGAAAGATTTTATTATACCAAGCCTGTCATCATGAAGAGCTATGGTGTTATCATTCCTTATATTTATAAATTATTGTGAACTGAGTAAATTGACAATCGAAAACGATATCCATAACTCGAAATGGAGGATTTGTTCGATCATTTACAAGGTTCTAGCGTATGTTTTAAAGATTTGATTCACGGCATGGTTATCATCAATTTCGCGTCCGCGAAGAAGATTATGTATTCCAATCACTACATCCGGTACTTGTAATGAACATTATGAGTTTCACGTGGTGACGTTTGGATTTACTAATACACATGTAGCATTCATAAATTTGGTGAATCACATGTGTAGGCAGTAACTTGATAAATTCATGCTCGTGATCATTAAGGACCATTTATTTGTTTATAAGAATAAGAACGAGTTAATAATTAATTATAGATTGCCCTGAATTGGCCGGACAGTGAAAACCTGAACCTTGAATAATTAACACGTGATTAAAGACTTGAATCTTTACATGATTTAACCATGTGATTAATAGATAATGGAAGCTATATTGACTTTTCAAAGATTAGAACCATTAACGCTTAGGGGTTAAAAACTTAATCCTTTACATAAAATGACCGTTGGTTTAATAATGGTAAGATGTATGCATATAGACTCTTCAAAAATTGAGAGCCCTTTTAAGACTTTGGATTTTACCAAAAAGAAACGGAAATATGCTTTGACAAATGTTTTAACAAAGGATTTTAAAGGGATTATTCCCTTATACACAAACCATTTAACTAAACTTCTGTTTAGGGGTAAATGTTTGTGTATAACTCAAGATAACTTAAGAAGGATTGAGTAAAACCATTTATACCATAACCTGAAAACTTAAAACGACAATTTTTGCTTTTCAACTAAGAAAACTTTGACCAAGGTATAAACAAAGGTTTTTCGAACATTTACGAATCTTGTTAAACATTTTCGACAAATCAACAAAAATCTTGTTAATTAAATCCAAATTTATTTTGAACATTTTATATAATTGGTCGAACTAAGAAATTTAAACTTTTAACGTTTACGTTTCATAAAAATTAAATAATTATTGTTAATTTACATATTATAATTATCGACGCTTTAGACGCCGGATTGAGGAAAAACTGATAAAAATGGTAGTTGAGACGAAACTGAAACATGAAAGATATGAAGAAAGAATTTTGAATAAATACAGTTATGGTATTTATTTCATCAGGAGAAGGTGAACGTAATTACTGACGCATAATATAGAAAGAATATCTGAGTGAATTGTGGACATGATAATTATAACATCATGAGAGGTGAATATAGATACCGACGCATTATGTAGAAAAGATAAAGAACCAGTTAGGACATGTTCCTTAATAATGAAGATGCAAAATAAATTGCCGAACGATATAAAAATAAACAATGTTTGTAACAAGGATAATATAAATAGTGAAAGGTTTCACGGCTAATGTGAACCATTAAAAATAGAGAAACCAATAGCGTTAAATGTTTAAAGGCCACTTATGGTTGCCTAAATACGGAGATTGTAAGATATAGTTATGTTGGAATTTGTAAGTATAAGTATTCTATTTATGTCATTTATGACTAAAAGTATCTTTGTCTGAAGAAGCTGTACTAATGGCAATTATGAAGGCAGACACCGCCTCATACATTAGTAAACGTTTAGCTATTGCAAAGGTCATCATCTGAATTTGATTCGATTTGGGTCATCGTCGACAGACTGGCCAAATCTGCTAATATCATTTCCGTTAATGATAAATGCAAAAGAGTTATGTAAACATAGTGTGCCTGTATCGATCATCTATATATCAAGATCCTCGCTTCGCAACGAATTTCTAGAGATTTGCTCAGAAGTCATTGAGAACGAACCTTGATGAGAGTACTATGTACCACCCCAATCGAAGGGGCGAGGTAAAGTAACGATACAAAGTAATATAAGTGCTATTTTATGTTTGAATGAATGACCTTTGGTAATAGACCGTATAATCGTTTCCCTTTGTAGAGATTATCCTTGATAACTATCGTATTAGGATCGAGATCTAATCTTGTTAGGATCTAAATCTTAGAGCATCTGTAAGCAAGAGTTGAGATAAAGACATCCGACATACACCCATTGTGAGTTGGACATGTCTTTTAGGTTTAAGGTTTCCTATGATGGCGAACCTATCCTTGCAAAATACCCGACCCGCGAGATCTGAAATGATTGTTGAAATTAGGATCTGATTATTGACAGCCGGTAGTGGGCAAGAGGTTATGTTAATGTGAAATGTAGATCTTGAAGTGCCAAATGGGTAGCGAAGTTATGCCAAAAATTTTAACCTTGGAAAAATGAATTCATGATCTGACAAATCATGGGATATAAGTCCCCGTTGTATGGGACCATTGAAATGATGTAAAAGTTGGGATTGAAAGGCATATAAGCTGGATCTACCCTAGGACTTCAAGGACTGCGTAAATTATGTTTCGTAAATCGAACTTGATGGAATATCTATCAAGTTAAAATCTGAATTCTTCTTAGTAATGTTTAGATCGGCGAAAAGTTGCATTCATCAAAAACCCGTGAACATCATGGATAGAGAAAGTAAGTCAACATTAAGCCTGATCTTATTCCCGTAGTTATGTTTGATGAAACTCGCGTATTGTAATGAATTACACTTGTGAGAAAAGACCGGATGTGGAGGAAATACCCACATGTCTTTAACTCTATAAGAAGCGAGTAGTAAGGTAAGATGATCTTTGAGGACAAAGATCCTGTTTAGGGGTAAATGCTGTGACAATCCGTCAATTTACGATTGATATTTTATTCTCAAATATTATTTGAAAATATTATTTTAATGTTACAATATGAACTCACTTATTTTTGGGAAGAAATTTGGATTTATGTCTTGAAGTAGCATCGACTACGTTTAAACCGGAGGATTCTACGTTTCGTGCTTACGTTTACATACACCGTCTTTGGTGACAGTCCGACATTTCAGAAAATAAATTTATCCGCAAATATTATTTTGGAGTTTTAAATTTGTGTTGGTTTATAAACTCACAAATTTACGAGAAGAGATTAGGACTTACGATTTTATTTTAACGTCCTTTACGACTAAACCGGAAACCTTAGGATTACGTATTTACGTTTTCGAACTCCGTTTTTGATGAGACAATTTTTATTGGATTCGTTTTGTGACGTTGATTCATAATTTATAAAAACGTTTTTCGTAAAACGACCCGAGGGCACGCAAATCGAGGAAACTAGAATCGAGGAGTACCCGTAAATAAATGGGATGAGACAAGTGGGACACTTGTCCCACCCCACTCCAAAACCGGCCTTAAGTAGCTAGTAACACCTTTAGGTGTCAAAGATTTTAAACAAGTTATACACTTGTCATGTAAGGCTTAGCTTGTAAGCTAACCTTACACAAAACCATCAAACCACTTTCTCCAAACCATTCTCTCCATTTTCACATGCAATACCACACACACAACTCTCTCCTCCCCTCCTTCTTGCCGTCCATACTCCCCACAAACCACCATCACTTGATCAAAATTAACCATGAAATCTCTTGTTATTTACATACATATTGAAGCCCTTTTGAAGCTATCTTGAATGGTGGTGATTATAACATCCATGGAGGAGTTTCCTTGGTGTCTTGAGGCTGATTTTCCACAAGGTGTTTATGAAGAATGGTGGTCATGAAGATGGTCTTGGTGCATCACAAGTTTCTCCATCAAAAATCCATGTTTTGATCAACCTACATCATCATGGTGGTATAAAGATTGTCCTCCTCAACTTCTTGTTATTTTGTTTATGTAAACATGTATTTTATTTCCTATTGTATATGTTTATGATGATTATATGATGATAAAAATGTTATGTGGGGATTTGGTGTTGATAAACATGATCAAAAAGGTGAAAAACTATAAGAAACAAGGTTAAAATCTTGATTAATTTACATGGCTGTATAAAACAGTAAAGAACCATATGGTAAACTGATAAAATGATGAAGTAGAATCCATTTACAGTAAGCTATGGGTCTTGTACACATGTGAGAGTTGGCCATGCAATGGAATCATTGTAATGAGTGAGATATGATCAAAACCAGTTTAGGGTATAAATCTGAGGTTACTGTTTTGGACGATTTTTAGAAAATATTTAGAAGATGATTCAACAGTAGCTATAGAAGAGTTAAATGTAGCACATATCATTTAGTTTATGTGATAAAAATTTGAGCTTCTATCTCCATATAGAACTCAAGATATGGCAGTTTTGGTGAAGATGAAAATAAAAAGCAGATTTTTGGAAAATAAAGTATAATACTATTATATAAGCACTCAAAATTATATTGTATAAAATGTAAAGTTAAAACCCACTAACTCTTGGATTTTATTTATATATATATGTACAATGATAAATAATTGGACATTTTATAAAAATGGTAACTTGTTATGTTTTATAAGTTATAAAAACTATAAACTTGATTTTTACGACTTTTTCGGCTATCGTCGTAAAATTAACGTTTTTCGCCAAATAAAACTTAGACGACCAAACCCGTCTAATGTAAAGTTTATAAAAGTCATATACTGATGTATAAGTAACTAATACAAGTAAAAACCGATAAAACCCGAACTATAAGAAATACGGACGTTAACGGACTAAATTAACGTTATTGGACTAATAATACAACAAAAATGGACTAAAACACTTATAAATTTATTATTGGACTTAACCCATTTAGGCCCAACTTGTAAAGTGTAGATACTGATAATGTAAGTATAAAAAGGATTAATACAAGTTAAGAACTTATAATAGGCTTATTGGACCTAAAACACGTAAATAGGTAAAACGAGAAAACTAGTATAAAAGTTATCGACACATTACACAAAAATGAGTAAACGAGAATATGTAAACCCACTTGATCATCATATATATATAATCATCATATGTATACATAATTGATATTTTTATAAAGTCATTGGACAAACGTCTAAGACCGATTATTATTTATATAGGTTTCCGTGATTGAAGCACGTACCGTACGTCCGAATTGCCGATAACCCGTCTTCCCACATCAACGTGAGTTCATAGCCTCGCACTCTTTTAAATGTTTTTATAAATGTTTTATAAACCCGCGAGGGAGATAACATGTTAGTTTTTATAAAATTAGGACACCATTTGTCCCGATTGTTTGTTTATTGATTTTGGACCCGAATGATTGAATGACCCGATTGTATGACCTGATAAATGATTAAAGGACCCGAGAGATGAAATTAAATGGATTATTAAAGTTAGGTTATGTCACTAAAAGTCCCATTAGCATGAATTGTGAACTACCGGGATTTGGTAGACGCTTATGCATTTAATAGTACTATTTGGGGACGATCACCCCAGTTCGCGCCTTGACGGTTGATCCCCGTCGTGCCACATTGATTGGTAAGCGAATTTATGTATGAGAAGATTTCCATAGCGTGACCTTTGTGACGACACGCTACTTTAGATGGGCAAAATTTGTTATCGGGTTAGCTACCCGTTTTGGTTTAGTAAGGTAACAATGTCATGCGGCTTGTAATAATCCAAAATTAACGAAATACTAATAGACGCACCGAATTACGATGTATTGCCTGACTAGCAATACAGGGTCATACTATTGATATTATGTTTGTATTTTGGTTTTCATAACCATATTCATATAACGGTTTTTATTTTCATACAACGTTATAAGACGTATTGTATGACGTTTTTGCGACATTGGCTCGTATAATGATTTTTAAGGCAAATGCCTATGCTATGATTTTGATAAAGATTTGTATAAAATGATTTTGGCTATTTTATGGCCTATTACAATGATTTGTACAAAAATGATTTTCGGTAAAAACTTTATACAAATATTATATTGATGGTTTATCAAACTCTTTGTACGAAATGATTTTGGTAATAATTTTATACCAAAGTTATATTGATGTAATTTATTAAACTCTATGAATTCACTCGGCGTTATCGCTGACCTTTTCTTTTAACATGTTTTATCTCAGGTACTTGAAGGTAATTCTCGGGAAGACAACAAGAATTCATGGCCCGCACTTAAAACAATATTTTCCATTCAAATACTTTGTAAAACTTTGTATGAAATGTAATGACTTGGGACCTATGTAATTTTGATATTTATGAATGGAAATGCTTTTATTAATAAACGACGCGATTTTTAAGCGTTGTCTATGATGTGAGTAATGTGTTATCCCGTAACACCAACTAGTCTTCCGCTGTATTGAGTTGTAAAAATTTGGGGGTGTTACATATATTGTTGAGGGGGAGCATCCCGACTGAAAAAGTTCCATGATTCATGCGTGCACACATGTTTCTCTCCCGTCGATTTTTAGAAAATTGTCATATTTTAATCAATTGGTATCTCTAATATTATCTTTTTATATTAGAGATAGGGGAGAAAATGTGATTAAAATGTAATATATCACAACATGTGATCTTAAAGACTCAAGTGCAACTCTTTCCTTCACATGCTAAACTATTTCGTATATCGATGCATGTGTCTAGGGGGAGCTTTTCAGAAATGTAAAACTTTCAAGTGTTAAAAGTTTTTATTTTTATCAAGCACTTTGAATGGTTTTCAATGGTTTATGGTTACGATCTATACCCAAAACAACCTACTATCCACGACGGAACGTTGGAGTCAAAAGGTGGTTTAGGATAGGAAACAACGTCCTATGATCCAACCAGAACCGGAGGGATCTACCCAAGGACATTCCATACCTAGAAATAGTTGTCCTTAGGAAAGATGGATTTGAAGGAAGCTGAATGCGGACCAATTACTTAAGTTAGCACTAGAACAATCACAACAAGGTTCTAGTTATGAAGTATTGGTAAGCATTAAAGGAGTTGAATATTCTATATAATTTATGCAGAAACCAGGTCAATACATCTATTGAAGACAAGTCATCATGGACCCAGTGATGCAATGCACAACCCTTCCCAGCCATTCGAGTTTCTCTCAAAAGAATCTTGTCCCATTTTCACGGAGATCAACATGTATCTATTGACTTTCTCACTCCGAGTCAATTAATATTGAAAAGGTGGCAGTCTGCTCCAGCCTCCGATTACCAAAATGCACTTATTAAGTCTAGAGCCAAAAGTGATCTCATTAGGACACAATCGAGTCCTACGCATTATCCTTGTGATATTGCCAGAACATTTGAGTGATACGATTCACAATGAAGATGGAAATCCTGCTTGAGCCAGCATCAAACAAGCTCATGGTAGGTAACTTGTGCGATTCTACACGAATCAAACTTGTGAGAACTGGAAAGCAACTAAGTTTCGATTCTTAATTGATTCAAACTTGATTCCAGGTTTCTTCGCAAAATCCGTGTGATCTTGCCAGAACATTCAGAGTGACACTCATTAGTGTTCACAGTGACGAATGGAAATCCTTCCAGTGTCAACATCAAACAGCACTACGGTAGGTAACTCACAAGATTCTCTATGAATCAAGCTTGTGACAAACTGGAAAGAAACAATGGTGCGATTCTTATAGAATCAAACTTGTTCCAGGAACTCTGAATTGACGACTTTAATCAGACGGATAATTTATCCTTATGATTCACTCTTTACGTTCGCAGTCTGCTTTGAGACGGTCGAGTAAAGAGAACTGGCTACTACCGCCAGGAAACCCTGTCAAGGAGATTCTTAATCGAATCTACCCGATCATAGGTGCGGTATTTGATACCGTCTAACGGTCTTCACCGAACGGAGGTAAAACGCTATCGAGTTAGGATGAAATGTTCAAAGCCATTTTATTCGTGTCTATATATGTTGCTGCATATCAAGAAGGTGGTGTAGCTGTGTACTAACCGATGTCGATTCAGAAGTCACAAGAGCACAAGATGGCGATAATCAATATATCTAAGGATGTAAGAATTTAATAGGTCATCTTAGTCACAAGGAGCACAAGATGAAGATCTCAAGCACTCAAAGTCAAATGAACAAAGGCTCAAGATAAAGATCACAAAATCATGAATGAACAAAGCCATTGCAAACAAGATCAAGACCAAAGAATGAAGATCACCTCCACAAAGATGTATTCACTCAATCATCTTATGCATTTAAAGATGACCGATACATTGGAGGAGATTGTTAGCCCTATATTTTATATAGTCGAACAAGAATGTAATAGGTCATCTTAGTCGTTATTGGTCTTGTATTGTAATAGGTTAGTCGAGTTAACCAGGCTTGGACTTTAAGCTAACATTGTCTAAGTTAGGGGCGTAAGCCCAAACAAAGCCAAGCCCGGCCCATGAACAAGCCCACTAAGGCCTTAAGGCCGTGGCATATATATACCCTCTTCCATGTGTAGAAAAGGGTGTTGGTTACATTCACTTTCTCTCTCTGGTTTATGTTTAACCTTCCATAATCTCTCTAGTTTCTCTCTACCTTCATCTATTTCTCTCTCTAAAATATCATCTTATATTGTGTTATGGATTGAAGTGGGATTAACACTCACAATGTTGATGGAACTGAAAATACTCCGCATTACGAACATTACGATTCACAATCAATGATACAACTTCCATAACTAAAGTAAATAAATAGGGAGATAACGGATCTCCTTGTCGTAAGCCCCTCCCACCTCGAAACCAGCCACATAGATTACCATTAACACTCACCGAATATGAAGTAGTAGACCTACACACCGTGATCCAATTAACCATAGTAGTATGAAACAAAAAAGCAATCAGAATATTACGAAGAAAATTCCAATCAACGGTATCATATGCTTTTTGAATATCAACCTTAAAAGCACATCTAGGAGGGCCCCGTTTCCGGTGGTAATTACACATTAGTTCTTGAGTAAGTAAATATTATCATAAATCCTCTGACCCGGAACAAACGTAGATTGATTAATACTCACCAAAAAATCAAGATCTCCTTTAATACGATTAGCAATAATCTTGCTAATACACTTAAAGATAACATTGCAACAAGAAATAGGATGATAATCATTAATTTTGTTGGGAACGGTTACCTTTGGTATAAGAGAAATAATAGTATGATTGATCTCCTTTAGAAGCTTACCATTTCTGAAGAAGTCACGAATAGCATTCACAAAATCAACCTTAACAATATCCCAAGACTTCTTAAAAGATGCTGTAGAGAAACCATCAGGTCCAGGAGCTTTGTCATCACCCATAGAAAAAAGAGCCAGTTTAATCTCTTCTTCAGAAACCTCCCGAATCATAAAATTTTCTTTTTCACTACTTAATACATGATTAAATAAATGTTGTGTATTAAGCGGGAAAGTAGAACCTTCACATCCCAAAAAATTCTCATAATGAGACACAAAAGCCATTTCCACATCATGATTTTCAAACAAAACATCATTAGCATCACGAACCATTTCTATTCGGTTTCTAGCATTTCTACTTTTAACCGAATTATTAAAGTATGAAGTATTTGAGTCACCTGCAGCTAGCCACTCAATTTTTTATTTTTGTCATAAAAATCTCTCTTCATCCAACGAAGCTTCTTTGAAAGCTAAAAAATAGTGAGCATGCTCCTCTCTAATAATGACGGATGAAGGGTCCACATCAAGGGCTCGTTGAGAAGCATCCAGCTCAATTCGTAATCGTTTAACACGATCATGAAGATTACCATACGAATGTAACAGCTTACTAAAAGGAGGCTTTAAGCCTTTGAGCCGTTTAACCAGTTTATACATCGAACACCCATTAACATTCAGGTTCCATCCCTCCTTAACAATATCACGAAACCCATCCTTATGAACAAGGAAGTTAGAAAACTTAAATGGCTTCGGTTTGGATTTACTAACCACTGGAATACGCAAAACACAAGGAGAGTGATCCGATATTTGATATGGTTGGAATATAGCAAAGGAACCAGGAAAGCAATCTAAAAATTTGAGATTAGACATAACACGATCAACTTTTTAGAATACCATCCTCACCTTGTGGTTTTTCATTCCACGTAAAATGAAACCCGTAGCATTAACATCCAACACCTCCATTTCATTAATATAGTCTTGAAATTCCATCATGGCAATAAAAGGAGTATAGCTGCCACACGAATGGTCTTCAAGATTTATGGCTGCATTAAAATCGCCAAGTAGGACCCAAGGTTGATTACGCATAAAGGAAGAATGAGCAATCAGATTCGTCCAAAGAGCCTCGCGGTCTCCATAGTAATTATTAGCATAAACAAATGAACAAAAAATGTTACGATTATCCATACGGGTTTTGATTTGAAAATGAATAACTTGATTAGTTTGAGAAAGAACCATAAGATCCACGGTATCATCATTCCATCCTAAAATAATACGAGTGCCCTTAGAACAAATAGAACCATTAGAAGTCCATTTTCATCCACGAAAAATTTTCTGACAAACATCATAAACACCTTAAGCATCCACATGCGATTCGAGAATCGCACATATAGTTAAATTATTTTCTCGAATAACATGACGAACCTCCTTTTGTTTAGGGGATTGGTTCGAGCCCCTTATATTTCAAGATGCTATACTAAACATTGAGCACCATATCAATAGGAGTGCTTGCCCCTTTAGAGTTATTAAACACATTAACCGATTCATCATATATATTTTCCACCACCTCGTCCTCTTCATCACTATCCATACCCTCCATATCGTTAGCATCATGTCCAAGTGCACCAAATGCATTAGACGTGGAAATTTGGATGGGAGATGTAGACTTTTTCTTCTTATCAACTTCATTAGTATTCAATTTCTGATTACCTGGATTCACCTTAGCACCAGCAGGTCCCGACGTCGAAGCTCTAGGCTTGTATTTAAAATCAGTCCCCATTTGAAACCCATTCCCTAAAGGCACGCCCTTCGGAATCGGGTTCACATTTTTGTTATTACGTTTCCTACTACGCACTTCTTGAAATCCATCCTCCTGAGTAGATTTAGTAGACACCGAATTAGGCTTCTTCATAGAAACAGTAAGAGGGCACGACTCAAGTGTATGGCCAAACAAGTTACATTTCGTACACCTAGGTGGTCTCCATTCGTATTCCACACGTATTGTTGCCTTAGAGAAATTAGCATCGTCAAGTTGAGGGATAGCAAGAGTAATTTCCTCCTTTAAAGGCTCTTCAGCACTTACCTCAATAAGGCACCTAGCAAAACTACATCGACCCCATGACTCTTTGCAAATCGTAGAGGTATATGAATCCATCATGATAGGCATACCGACATAAGAACCAATAATGCTTATACCTTCCTCATCAAATACTTCCAGCGGAACATCATGGAATTTAATCCAAACGGGAACTCGTTTCATGTCCTCCTTAAGCAAACTAGTATTCAGTGTCCATTCTTTAAGAACAATTGGCGTATTTCGAATCATCCAAGGTCCATCTACTAAAACCTCTTCAAGACCAGATCTTGAATCGAATTTGAAGAAGAAAAAACCTTTTTCATTCATCATGATACGTTTCAATCCATGCGTTGCACAATTATTCTTCACAAAGTATTCCACCACCGAAAAGGCCAACCTTTTACCAATAAAATATCCATAGAGGGTGTGTTCAAATCTAGCACTCACAGTTTTAACAACTCTTAGAGGCATAGTAATATTAACCCCCTCATAAGACTTGTCAACCTTCACAAAATTAAAATTCGAAGACTTACTTGTGTTGATACTATTAGAGCTTCCACTAGTAGCATTCGCATATGTAGTTGTTTGGTGAACATCTACTGATTGAACAATTGAATTAGGATCAAGCGAACCACTAGGAGGTATAGATGTGTTAGGAGACATATGGACAAAGTATGAATAGTTCAAATTAGGGCTTGTAGTTTGCGAAATGCTACTAACAGTTCCAAAGTTTAAAGTATCCATACTGCTCACCTTCTCATTATGCGTCCAAACATCTTTTGCATTAGCAGCAGGGATCTTGGTAGGAGGACTGATATTACCATATGTATTAGATGATTTAGTACTACCCGTCATTGTAGAAACCTTCATATTGTCCCCGTTAGGTAGACTATCAAAACCTTGTGTTGTAGACGTAATCAAATCAGCTTCAAACTTACAAAGCAAGTCCAGAATTTCTTTAGCACGCTCTTGTGAAATCAATAACCACAATCGATGTTTTTTCATTTTAAGTTCATGCATGAATTCACCCGCGTCACCAACCGTATGTAGTGTAACTCCAAATAATTTCACAATCTCATGTAGGTTATACGGTTGCATCCCATTAATGATCGCAGCCTTTTCTGCCAAATTTAAGAAAATATCATCACTACCTTCCATGATTAAGAAACCAAGAACCAATGATAAAGAAACAAGCCCTAAAAACAAACCGTAATAAACAAACCCTAATAAATCGAAAGCCTAAAATCGCAAAAACCAAACTATAACAAACAAGCGTGCATGTAACACGTGGAACACACAGCGAATATATAAGATCATGAGCAGAGCACATGACACCGACCTAAATAAGACCTAATCACCGACACACACAATCGCACACAGGAAAAAGAAAAAAACATCGATTATCTAAACCCTAAAAACTTGCAACCAAAAATGGACTTTGTTAACTCAAGATTAATCAATGATTAAATGAGAAACCAACATCGTTTTAAGGTATTCAGATTATAGGAAAAGAGAAAATCGGATCAAAGAGAAAAAGTTTTTTCCTGCCGCCAATGATGAGAATTAGGGTTTTTATTAAAAGGTATAAATTTGATGCACTTTAGTAAAACCGTGTTGCGGACACTTTCTCGAAAGATCCTTAAAACGATCCCAAGATTCACTAAACGTCTCACCGTACTTTTGTTCAAAGTTAATGATATCATTCCGCAAAGCGGTAGTACGTGAGGGTGGAAAGAAGTAATTTATGAATTTAGTCTCTAAGTCCGCCCATGTGGCAATACTTTGGGGTGGTTCTTTATCAAGCCAAATCCGGGTTTGTCCCTCGAGAGAGAAAGGAAAGAGGAGCAAACGAATTTCCTCTTGTGAGACCCCATTGTATTTCACAGTATTAGTTAAATGTAAAAAAACTCTTGATGTGATCGTGAGGATCATCATGAGTGTGGACCAAGAAAGGTGTAGGAGAAACCATCTGAATAAAACCAGTTTTGAGCTCAAAGTTGTTAGCTCCAATCTTTGGCACCACAATAGCATCGTCATTGCCTTCAACGTGTGATTGAAAGAGCTTCATTATTGGTCGGTTATCCATGGTGTCAATAGCACGAGTCTCGATATTTGTCACACCCCACCATGGCGGAATATGGGGCGCGACATATGGATATCATCACAACATGGCGTGTCTATAGAGATAACTATATGAAATAAGAAATGTCATAAAATGGTGACACAAAAGTCATGACAATATCTCAACAAATGCAGGAGTCTAGGTAAGTAGGTAACAGTCCTACCTCTTACCCAAGAGAAACAAATAACATAACCAAAACAAACATATGTGTGCCAACAGTATCACTTATTAAATGAACAAATAAAATAACTAAGAAGGAACGGGGATCTCCTTCTAAATGCAATCCTAATGCACCAAAATCTAGCCACTTCTATCCTCAAGCTTAACCACATTCTCACCTGAAAGAGACACTAAAACACGTCAACATAAAGTTGGTGAGAGTCATAGGTTTAGACTCAAACGCCAAAATCATACCATAAGCTGTGAGTAACAACCAAAAGTTAAAAACATATGGACAATGTGATACTAACATGTATTAACAACTAACATTCAAGATTCAGCTAATCAAACCAAAACCAAGGCTCCCAGCCATACCAAACACCATACTCCCATAGGCATCCAAACACCTATGAACCAAATCCAAGGCCCCGCCTTGTCAACATCCCCTTGGTACTAAGCCAAAACATAAACAATCAAGAATCAACTAGCAGTTAATCACATAAGTATGCACACACAAGTCCATTACCAACGCAAAACATTCACAGCATAATTTATAAATAACAAAACAGTGTCTCTTCCATCCCATCTGGAAGTCATAAACATTAGTAAACATGGGACTATGAAACTCACCTGATTGAGCTTCTCCAAAAGTCCGCGCACTAGCAAAAAGCTAACAAACCAAAAACACATAATCAAAACATGAACCAATCACTAAGATGGCTCATCAACCTATGATGGACATCTAACCTCCTCCTATATAGATAACTCATTTATATTCTCTAAGCATCTCATTACACCCCTCTATAAATCCCTTAACTCATTATACTTCATAACCCGTCCCGTTAACATTTTACCCAAAACAGTCCCGGTTTTAGGTCTCCAAACTATAAGCCAAACGCTTACTTAAACATACCCATGATCTCTGTAAAGGGAATATTTGTTCCCTTACATATTTTAACTAACACCTCCCATTTGCCCCAATCTTAAAGCTACTGTTAAGGCCCCGATATATATATATATATATATATATATACTTTTGTCATTCCAGATTTACTGATTTTAAACATACAAAAAGTTTGTTATGATTAGGGGGTCTTCCACTAACCCAATTGATTAGCCCTCCTCCATATATCTTATATAACATATAAACTTATTCTCATGTTCGTTTCAAGGTCCAAGTGTACTCCTAAGTACCCTAACCATCTTAAAACATAAAAAGAAATCAGGCTGATTTCAAAACTGTTTTGACCTCCGACTGTTGTAACCTGTTTTTGACCTACTTCCCGACCTCCAATTTAGTTATAGTTTCTTGCATTGGAAATTCACTTCAATTACCTTTTCAGGGATACTTGGATCGCAAACTAAGAGTTTGTAGAACTCCCGATATGATCAAAACAATTGACCCTAAATTCTGCCCGGTTTTTTAAAACGTGTTTAACTAAGTTAACCTCATTAATTAACCCTAACCCCACTAATTACAGGCCCTAATTTATGTAATCATTATAACATCATTATTATAACATTAATATACTGTTTTTAAGTTAAACCCTAACCTAAATCCATCATAAGATGATTAAGAAATCATTAAAACAATTAAATTGAAAAGGGTTATGAAGGTTTTACCTTTAAATTAATAGAAGATGAAAAAAAAACCCAATTTTATGAAGAACCCTAATTCTTCTCTACAAACCGTCGACCCTTTTTTTTCCAAGGATTTATGATTTTTGGTAGTGAATAATATAATATATAGGATGTGGGTGAATCCTAGTCCAACCCAAACCCAACCTTCCTTTTTTTATTTTTTCCTTTTTTTCTCCTCCTTTTCTTGCGTCCAAAACCGACCTACCCTCCCCTAATTTCGTTTTTTCTTCTTTTTATTATTAATATATGTATTAATAATATTACCTTAATTTACCTTAATTTATTACAACTCCTAAAACCTCCAAAACCTCAAAACCGTAAAACTAGTCAAATTTACGCGTTTACCGTAAAAACGTAAAATATACACTTTTATAAAAAATCTCAAATTTTGAAATAAACTTTATAACTAAGTCCTAAATGACTTAAAACCATCCCGAAAAATATTCATATGACTAATTACCTCATCCGAGACCTCTAAATGCTAAACCGTAAATCGTAAAAATACAATTTTCTATAATACATATGCGTATACGTAAAACCACTAAATAACACTATTTCACTTCATAGTCACTACCATGTGAGCTCATGAACATGAAATCATCACACATCGTTTCACTCACAAGGTACCCCGTACCGGAAACGATATCCAAACCACAATCTATACACACCAATTAGCACATAAACACGTAAAGACACGTAACTAGCACAAAATAAAACTAAGTGACGAACCTCAAAACCAAGTTTGTCACATCACTCCCTCCTAATAGAAATCTCGTCCCGAGATTTACTCCTTAGGATCAAAACATACCATTAGCAAACAACTGAGGATACTTGTTCTAAATGAACTCCTCTCATTTCCACGTAAACTTTAGTTCAAGTTTCAAAATACCACATATACAAACCAAAAATAATTAAACTCATTGCCAAACTCTTGACCTCACAGTCAATAAATCTCACAAATGACTCTTTGATAAAACAAAGACTATTATTAACACAAGTACCGAATAACCGTACATGCAAAATGCATTCTCAAACAACATTTACCAATCTCAATACATGAAATGTATCATGTATACAACTCATTTTCCCCAGGTAATTCTATACTCATAAGCTACTGGTCCGATCTTTCAAAAGATCATAAATGGACCTACAAAACTCTACATCAACTCTTCCATTTTACCAAAACATACCACCCGTTACTATGGGTGAAACTTCCTACATAACTTTGTCACTAAACACTAGTGGTTTCCTCCTTTTCAACATAGCATCCCTTGTTGCTCTCATTCTTTCCACAAACACCATTACCACATTAGTAACCTCTTTTACCAATTCTAGTCCACAATGGGGACAAGTCACCCTATCCTTTCATATAGTGGCTCAAATGGCATTTATCGACTTCTAGTATGATAACTATCATTATATGAAAACTCAGCCATCGCTAGAGAGTTTCCTAACTCCCTCTAAATCAATCACCCATGCCCTCAGTGTAACTTCTAAGGTTGCATAAATATCTCACTTTTCGTCATGATGATTTTTTTTATACCCAACACTTCCTTTATACCTACACAATGTCCTACCTTCAAGGTCATATTGCTCCTCATCTTGTCTCAGTTAGACCAAGCCCTTCGTCCCTATGGCACATCACACCTATAACTCCTCATCCATTCGATTATCGATACTAAGCCTCCCAAACAATCAGTATAGGTCAGTGCCATTTCATTTTCCACACTATGACAGTATTAGCCTGCGTTGTGCTTTATTCTACTCATTAAGCTCTACCAAAGTTTACCTTCGGTTCCTATCTCGACCTATTTCATTCATGTTTCGCTTCTATACACACTTTCTTCTTCTTCCTCAACTCCTACCATACATCATGACGTGAAGCTCCCATCGTTTCTTCCTTTGCCATAATCCTTCATAAGGCATTCCATACATATTAGGCTAACTTTTACGCAAAACCCTCTATTCCATCACATCCGTACGCACTCCTTCCAACTTCTCAACTACGTGACTACTCATTCCTCTTGAAATATCAGATGAATTAGTCAATCTATCGACTATCACCTAACTCTCGTCACTTTCACCAATTTCGTCCTTACATTGCCCTTTCTAAGCTACTTCTATCTATGTAGGAAGTATAATCTACGTCCCTTTTCTCCATATGATTGTCCAAGCCACGCAACATACATGTTGACGCGTTCTCTGCTTTAGACAACTCACCTCGTGCAACCTACATCCTTCATCCAAACCACCCTAATACGTCATCCATATAGATTAAGTTCGTCTCAGCTTCACTTCATTCTTCTTATTCCATGTCTCATCAACTATGCTTGCCTTTCCCAGATGGTACTTGACCTTGCAATTTTCTTTCATCACTTAACTCCACCCATCACCTTTTCCAAATGTTCAATCAAGATGATTAAATATGTGTTGGAGACGTTCATGATCTGTATAGATCATTCTCTACGTCTCGTACCCCAAATGCCTCTAGCATTCTAGACATATATAATAATCCAGCTCCACTAACTAAGTCTATCTAGTCATCTATACGCCAAAATTTTCCAAGTAGCTTCACTTGTTTTTCTCACAATCAGTTCTCGTACTCCCTCCTAATAGGGACAGACTTGAGTTTTATGTGATTCCATGCAGATCACACTCTCATCTTATACCCACATTAGTTTCCATTTGTCTACCAAGTCATATTTTGAATTCTTATTCAAATCTCATACTTCTACTTTGATCTTGCACCTATCATGAGGTACTTTCATTCATCATCTTCTAGGAATACTTGGTTCTCTTCTTCCATGGTTCTCCCTATTCCTACACTATCCCGTCCAACAGAAATTTCATACTTCATTCCTCAAATCTATGAAAATCACTAGTACATTGGATAATGCATAGCTGTCTCTTCCAAAGATCTTTCATAACACCTTCACAAAACCGACTCTCTAATCACTTCTCCATGAAACTTATTCAGCTCAACTTCACTTCTCATCCCTCGATCCCCTTGTTACTTCCACGAGTTCTTAATCTCCCATGTCATGTATTCATTTCATCATGATCCACCGGTTCAGATCTTTGTAGCTTCACTCCAATACTCGATCTGCCCTTCTTCGTCACGAACCATACGTAAATTTCCCATCATAGTGCTTGTCACCTTTCCAGTCCTCGCAACTTTTGTGACTCCTTCAAAATCTCTTGCATCCTTCTTGCAGCCGACATGTAGTCCTTTCAGCTCCTTGCTTCGCGATGTAGCTCTTTACGCACTCCTTCTCGTCTCCATGATGTTACCTAGGAACTTCACACTACCAGTAGCTTCTAACTTCAACTCATCTACCACAATATTTCTAAAAGTACTTCAACCCCTCAATGGCTCACTCTTCCTTACTTGTTGTACTTTACCGTTAATTAGCCTCCTACCAATCATTATTTTATATTCATGTTTTCCCTTCACGTGTCTACTACTACCTTGCCTCCATAACTATACCAATCCCTTGCGTGTTATTTGCACAATCTTTAGTAGAAAATTACTCTACCCTCACATCCGCTGGTACTTTCATCAATCTCCTAATGGTACTTCAACCAACTTCTCATAGCATGACGTCTCGTTCTCACGACCAGTCAACTAACTTTACTTACTCCCTTATTCTCGTAACCAATCTAGGTTCTAAGACTCCACAAATCTTAATCACTCCTTCAACACAACCTTTAAACCAAAACACATCTCTCCATTACAGTATCTAACCATAAGTAATACTACCCAACTCTATCCTCTCATCCTAATGTTCCCACAACCATATAATAAAATCAACCATGACGTGTAACCAACGAATTCCAAACAATCGTATCCCAAAATAAAATATAGGGTAAAACGAACCCTAGCCAAAACAACTGAAAACAAAACAATGTAATCCGAACGATCAATGGAGTGTGCCAACAACGAAAAATTAGACTCGTCGCGATTAGTATTATAGAATTTCGATACATTAGAAAATTTAAAACTTCCATCCCAATTAGTTACTTCTCATAAGAACCAAACTCCAACACTACGAAAATCAATCATCCTCATTTTTAACCAATAACTCATCCTTTATTCTCATCATTTTATTCAGATATCATCTAGTTAATATATACAATCTTATTCTAACCATTATCTTGTTTACCCATATTAAACTTATTTCACTTGTTATTATGAAACCAATACATGTTTATAAAATACAGTGTTTTATTTTCATTTTATTATATATTATTATTATTTTATAAAATCCATTTAGGCTGGTTATAACTAAACTACTACACGTTTAAAAGGTGTGGTGTTATTATTATCATTAATATAATAAAATCTCCCTTTTACTCTTGCCGTCTAGTTAATTTATTCTAAAATTTTAACTCCACTTTAGAAAATTATTGTAAAATTTCTTTACCCCTTTAAAATATATTATCACATGTTACACAGAAGACTAATCCAATTATTTTCAAGACAACCTTTTTATGACTTACTACTACAACTAAAAAAATGTATGTTACGATATCATACCATACACCTACAAATTATTTTCAAAACCATTTTCCTATTATCAGCCACACTTATTTGTAAGAAAACTTAGTGGTTCTCAATAATAAGAATACATACCCGAATGTAGACACACATCCAAAAGACTCAAAATGTCGTTGGAACTCCATCAAACTCCAGCACCATAAAACACGAACAAACACAAGGTACGTTCAAGTTATAATAACTAGTGAACGACCATATACCATAACTTAACACATAGTAGTATATATACATCCGCATATATATACCTATTAAATCACCCAAAACATACTCGTTACCATACATATCAAGTCAATCGATCGCGTCATACACTCATTTTTCCATACGAGTAATCACCTTCTCACCATCTCACCATGCCACAACAAGGCACAAAACCCATTACCAAAACCAACCCATATCGTGTGATCTCATAATCACACGACACGACTATAACTCAAAACATATAACACACTTAAAAAATAGCCATATCGTAGGCAGCCGTTACGTAAACCCATATATTATAAATATACTCAAAATCATAGAGGTGGCAAAACGGGCGGGCGGGCGGGCACGGGCACGGGCCAAACGGGTGCGGGCTCAAACAGGCGCAGGCTCAAACAGGCGCGGGCCAAACGGGCGCGGGCTCAAACGGGCGTGGGCCAAACGGGCGCGGGCTAAACGGGCGCGAACTTAAACGGACACAAGTAAACTATCTTTAAAAAACTAAATTGGAAAAGAAAAAAAATAGTTCGGACATCACAAAGATGTATTTCGCGTGTGTTTTTTTAACATGTATTTTGCACGTTTAATCTTAAAATTTGAAGGTCAATTCAACTGGTTAAATAAATAAACAAATCCATACACTTGGTAAAATAAAAGTACAAGCACGATCAACACTGTTTGATGGCAGTTCTTCGACAACCACATTGTAAAACTTCTGGATGTCTGCAACCATCCTTTCATCATCCAAACTCCAAAGTCGCAAAGTTAATAGCAACACCATTTCTTCAAACCTTCTTCCACTTCGTACACCCTGCAACAAGAAAAAAATAGTTTAACTTATAGTACATTATTAACTGGATTTGTATTATTTCTGGTCATGTATTATTTCTGGTCATGTATTATTTCTAACTTAGGCATGCAGTTTCGTAGAGGACTCAACTACAGCTATCTATATACTATTTATCCGTGAGAGATTGTATTCTAGTTATACATAACAAAGGCTGTAACTAAAACATTTTCAAGCATAAAAATAAGCGGCAAATGTTTAAGGAACTGATTTAATTGATGGAGCATTGCAGGCTAAACTTAATTGAGTGAAACCGGTACTGAACTAAATAGTTCATGTTTATTTTGCCTTGTTTTGACCTGAACTGAACTGGCCTGATAAAAGTCAGAAACCCGAAACCCAAAACTATAATTATATAAAACTGAAAACCGAACCTAATTAGATTGGTTTGGCTTGGTTTCTCGGTTTGCTTTGGTTTTTAGTTGCTTAACTACTTCTTAGATTAGTGCAGCTTGAGTTGAGAGGGGTGCCTAGAGAGGCCAAGCATTAAATGTCAATAAGCTAAATAATTTTATCACAGTTTTTGATTTGATAGAGCTACCTTTTGTTTACCATATTTGCTCTTGACGTAGTACTTTAGCTCTTTACTACTACAGTAATATATTGTGCTTCGATCCTTCAAAGTTGAAACTGCTCCTACTTAACAAACTTATTTACAAAGCTAATGCATTCCAAAACAAGTCGGTAACCAACACAGTTGGATCAATTATCTTACCTGCTATGCATCAAGAAGCTTTAATTTAGACAAATATGGGTACTTGCACATCTCTAGTCGACAGTAAATCAATGTAACTTACAAGCTAAACTTACAGGCTAAACTTTTTAACTAGTCGACAGTAAATCGTACTCCCATGGAACAAATATGCCTTTAACTAGTCGACATTAAATCAATGTAACTTACAGGCTAAACTTTTTAATTGATGGAGCATTGCAGGCAAAACTTTTTAATTGATGGAGCATTGCAGGCTAAACTTTTTCCTAATTGAATAGAAAATATAGGAAGAAGTTACTTACTAGATAGAAATATTAACGTTTAATATAAGCTTCGATATCTTCTGATAGTTCTTCTTCCATTTCCTCCGTCTCATCTGAACATGTTAAAAGAATTTAACACTAACTAAAAGTACAAAGTAACTAAAAGTAAAAAGTAACTAAAAGTACAAGAAAAAGAATGAAACAACACACCTTCTAAATCTAACCAATCCCGAGTGCATAACAACACCTCAGCACTTGATGGTGACAATGAGCTTCGATATTTACTCAATATTCGGCCCCCAATACTAAATGACGATTCTGAAGCTACTGTTGCGATCTGAACACTTAGCAAGTCTCGAGCCATAAGAGCTAATCGTGAGTACCTTGCCTGATTTTCCTTCCAATATTGTAAAACATTAAGGTTTGTTTTTCTAGGAAGTTCGGGCTCCTCTAGATACAATTTTAATTCGGATGTGCCACTTGCTACATGTCTTCGAAAACGACTAGGAAAAGAGTCAAAATCAGCCAACTCATCTGACTCGTCATTTGTTTCACTCTGATTAGCATTTTCACTCCCACCTCCAAAAGAATCTTGCCTAGTCTCATAATTAAACTCGTAATCCTCATATAACTCACCCAAAGCATCAACTATAACACCCACTTTATCTAGACGTACTTCAAGTTCCATTCCAAGTTTGTCAAAACAGTAATGAATGAGTTTATCCTTAAACTGAGGATCCATAATAACCGTAAAACACAAAACTTGGCAATATTTATTCCAATACTTGTCGAACTTCTCTTTCATATCTTTTCCCATATCCCTTATAACGGAATCAAAATTGAGAATTGCTTCTTCGATATTAAACTGAATTTGGTAAACTTTGTAAAAGTATAGGTTTGAATTAGGATAAGAGCTTCCTGAAAATAAGGTTGTGATCTCATAAAAAGGTTTAAGAAACTTGGTAATTTCCCTAATCCTTGTCCATTCTTCTAGTTTTGGACAACAAGTATAATTATCATCAACTAGATCCAAACGAGCATATGCATTTTGATAAGCTAATGCACAATCAAGCATCAAATACGTTGAATTCCACCTTGTTAAAACGTCTTGGCATACAAGCCTCCCACATTGCAATTGTAGATGTGCAATACATTCTGTAAAACTAGCTTTTCGTAGACTACCTCCTCTTACGTACTTTACCGACTCTCGAACCTTCCTAATCGATCCTTCAATCGCCTTCAACCCCGCTTGTACAATAAGATTCAGTATGTGCGCTCCACAACACACGTGTATGAATTTACCATCACAAACTAACACGTTATGCAAACGTAGATGGCTTTTTAAAGCATCTACTAAGTTATCATTATATTTAGCATTATCTAATGTGATGGTAAAAACTTTGTTTGCAATCCCCCAACCTGATAAAAAGTTTGTCAAAACAGATGCTAAAATCTTACCTGAATGAGGAGGCGGTACAACATGAAAATTTAACACTTTCTTCCTTAATATCCAACTTTCATCCACGTAATGAGCCGTTAAAGACATGTACCCATCATTTTCTATCGAAGTCCACAAATCAGCCGTGAAAGAGATCTTGCTACTTACCTTCTCTAGCTCCATCTTAAGTTTTGACTTTTCCCTCTCGTATATAGCTATCACGTCTTTCTTTGCTGTATTTCTACATATGGGACCCGCGTCTCGGTGCAAAAACATATGCAATTGTCTTGTTGCCTTATGTTCAACATAAGTAAAGGGGTAATTATGTTTTATAATAGTAATGGCTAATTTCTCCCGATACATATCTTGGTCTAAAGGGACGCGTTTCCGTGGTTGCCCGCCTTCTTCTACATCAAAACATTTAAGCATGTGTCGCTTCAAACTTCTAGTTCCAGAACTCCGTTTGGCAGAAAAAAACTTCCCACAATTATTACAAGTTGTCATTCTATCGGTTGGTCCTTCAACCATTTCAAAACAACGCCACACTAAAGAACGACCTTTCGTTGAAGTAGCCGAAGAAGCGTCATCTTCGTTATCCCCTTCCATACTCATACCTTGCCTCGACATATTCGACATTTTTCTGAATCATAAAACATAAATGTGCAAGTTAGTTATGCATTTTGAAAGAGGCAGCTACTCAGCTGTTTACGTATGCATACATATACAACAACCTTTATTTATCAGCATGCATTACCTCATTCATTCATTCAGTGTCGTAAATTAAACCAAATCGCATGTTTGTGTATGGCCAAAAGTTTCAGTCGATAGGACTAGGTCCATTTGCAAGTTAGTTCTACCTATCTAAAGAAGCAACTACGGACAATAGAGTACTAGTCTTCGTTTCATATGTATCTAACAATCATATGGTTACTAAAAACTAGCTTATTTACTGTATATGGTAAATTATACGAGTCTGAAAACAGAAGCAGCGTTTACTGTGGATGAAGCTGTCTCTCCCCAAAATGTGTCTCAAGCATGAGAATTGTATTCACTATAAGGTGAACTGACCCATTATGATGTACTTATGTAACCTCAGTAAGTAGGGATTCTGTTCGAATGTTCATGAAGACAATAGGGACGCCGGAGAGGCGGTATGCCAAGCATTTGCTCTTGAAAGAGTGTCCTCCAAATCATCATGATTCTTGGGATTTCACACCCATAATCCTTATATCTGCATCTGCTTCAAGTGATATTTATCGACAAAAGATGAGCTCTGAGTTTAGTTGGAATTACATAGCAGGAGCCGAGGACGATGAAGAGAGTTGGGCTAGAGGTTTAACACCTACCTTAGTTTGGAATAATGTATATGATTTAATCAATTCAGGACCTGATGTCTGTGTCCAGAAGGTAGCTGCTATTGTCGAAAAAGATAGGGTGTATCGTGCTCAGCGAGGACATAATGTGCCTCAGTTATCCGTTAAACCTACCAAGTTACGGAGCACTTGTTCAACTCGTATCCAAGACCAACCTCTAGACACTAGTATGGAGAATGGAGCTAGTGAAGAGTTGTTAGATAACGAGAATGGAATTTACTGATGAGCAGATGAATGATTTAGATGTAAATGAGTTGAGTTCAGATGACGAGGAAATAAGAATGACTCAAAATGAGACTTTTTATATGCCCACCAGTCCTTACCAGATGCTAACAATGAATTACGGATCCCAGCTGTAAAAAAATATGCATATGAATGATTCTAATGTTAATGGTTTGAGTCCATATTATGAGGAATCAAGGCATAGTCCACACGGTGGATTTTATACGCCGGTACGACGTGCTTATGAAGTAACAAACCGACGGTATATACCAGATCTTGAAAGTGAACGGATGGATGATTCAGATGCAGATGATTGGCATTCTGATGTTCTCGAGACAAGTCCAAAGGAAGAACTACATACACCACACCAACCTCCTTCTGAAGTAGCAAGCCAACAATCATTTGATGCTTCTGTTACAAGTCCAAAGGAGGAACTGCATACACCACACCAACCTTCTTTAGAAGAATCAAGCCAACGGTCATCGTATACTAATGATAAAGACGAGCAAATGAATGATTCAGATGCAGATGATTGGCATTCAGACATTGATGAAACAAGGCAGGGTCAAATTGGGATACAACAACAGCCATTTTCACCTGCTTCTGATGCAACAAGTCTACAGTCTTTAGAGGATGCTCAAGATGAACTATCGCCCCAAAGCCATTGACGATTAGGAAACAGGTTATTCGAGCTTAGATCATGTAGAGAGCATGTCTTAAATAGCATACGTTTTTTATCAATGTACTATAAAGGTTGATTATTCGATTATTACACCTCTATTGATTCTTTAATGTCATTTGTTAGAGATGAAAACTTCATGTAATTAGTTTATTTAAGCGTCACTATTTAGCTATGTACTGCTTCAATGTACTCGAAGTAAATATCCCGCTCCAGTTGAACAAAGTAATGGCTTCATATATGCCAAAATTTTAGGTGAATTTGAGAAGATCAGATCTTCGGCTTCTCAATGCTACTCTGGTCATTCTAGAGATTCAAGACAGTAAGGTGGTTAAGATAAGTCGCACAGTTAATCTGATTGAGTTTTGAAGTTACCAAAGTACTTTCTTAAACAATAAATAGTCTCCCCCTAATCATGTATGTATGTGCTAACGCACCTATGTTTGTGAACCAAAACACATAAAGGATTATATCTACCTAGCTTGAATCAGACTGCAAAGAATAATATATATTTGCCACGCTCTCTATAAATGTAACCTAGGTATTAGGTATTAGGGAAAACGTTGGCGTTTGGGATACCTGCAATGAATCATATATTGAACAAGCGGAAGAGTATGACGAGTAAGAAAGTGACTCCACTTTGTCTTGCACTTGCCCCGACTAGGGAACTTGCTCCACAGGTTTATGTTTCGTTTTAATTTATTGAATTCTTACTTAAGGGGGGTGTTTAGTTAGGCTTATACATGTTATATTAGGTTCTATTGTCTTATCAAAACTTAATAAGCTGAAAGTACGTGTGTAAGGCTTATGGTAAGGGACGATTAACTTGTTATGAGGAAAAATGTGAAGTAAACTAAAACATCTTATTAAGACTTATATTTAAGACTTATATGTGTGCTGCTTTTATTAAATTTTATACAGATTCTTATACAGATTTTTCATTGTAGAAAGTCAGAACTATTACTACTACTAACGACTCCAATAACAAAACCTATTCGATGCCTTTTGTTTTTACTTGATTCCAAAATTTGATGTATGAAATTATGACACAATTTTGACAACAGGGAGAGTCAGATTAAGTTGTAGTAAAGTCATCTTACCTTGCTGAACTGCTACGAATAATCCTTAAGCAGAAGCCAGATTAAGAGAAAAGGAAGAAGAAAACGATATTCTGTAGTCTGCACCAACGTCTCCAACAATACGAAAATCGTTGGTCAGAATACGAGCTTAAAATGAAGTTAATGGAAGAAGTATGGCAGATTCAAATGCGTTCACTACAATGAAGTCTTTCAATAGCTAAAAAGAGCTTATCACTTGATGATTCTGAACGAAATTTAGATGCTTCAATCAATATGTCGAATGATGATAGAAATGGTCATTAAAGTAATGGTGTTGGTGGCGTGAGACCAATGAGCGTCAAGGTTAAGTGTCATAAGCCGACTGGCCGAAGAGTTTGATCAAATGAGTCAAGTGTTTGGCGACGGTGCAAAGTTTTTGGTTGAGGTTAAGACGGTCAAGCCGAGGCTAACTTGAACCCAAACCATGAACTCAGAAGGCTAAAGCAAATGTTTGAAAGGTGAAAGAAAGATCATACCGCGAGGTTAAGGGAGACAAAGGTAATTTCGAATGAGCTTGGAAACAAGTCCAAAGAAGTGTACTAACGAGAGTCTCCTTGATTTTCTTCTAATCAGTAATCAAGAATCAGTACAAAGTGGACCTAATCAGTAATCAAGAATCTTTACACTACATAACCAAAGTGGACCTAGGATCAAACCTTCACAAAAAATAACCAAATCGGCACCTAAAAAACCATAAATTTGACAACTTTATAATCAAGACACCTAAAGATCGAATCTTTACACTACATAACCAAAAGGGAACCTAAAAAACCTAAAATTTAACAAGTTAAACTAACAAATCAACTTCAAGATCAAATCTGTACACTAAATTACCAAAAGGGTATCCAGAAAACCATAAATGTAACAGATTATCAACTAAAAGATCAAATGGGTACATTAAAAAACATTCAATCTTATATAAAAACAACCCAATAGACCAAATACCAATATTAATTATGAATTAAAATTTAAAAAATAGCATAATACCTGTTTGAACGAAGAAAAATGAATCAATAGTAGAAGAACGCCCAAATCCGCCCACAGTGTTTAGTGTTTTCAGTTTTGGAAAGTGATATGAGCTTAAACTCATATCCTTTTATCAACAAATAACCCTAAAACATGAAGCAAAAATACCAATTTATCTTGCAAAAACAGTGTTATGTGGTATGTTTGTGTTTGTGTACACTTGTGTAGGTAAAAGGATACATTTTCAAGCAAACAAAGAAAAATCAAGCTCAAATGGATGAAAAAGACAAAGAAGGATCAAAAGTATCAAGATTTTGAAGTACAAGGACCTATCTTGACAAATTGCCAAAGTTGAGGGACTAAAGTGCAAATATTGTGAAAAGTCAAGATCAAAGTCAAAATTGGTCAACTATCAAGTCAACAAAGTCAAAGGGTAATTTCTGCTCAAAGATGAAGTTTGGAGGACTTAAAATGCCAAAGGAATGAAGCTGCTAGCTCAAAATGTAATCTGTCAAAGTATAGGGACTAATTCTGCCAAGTTTGGAAGATTTTTACTAGATCAATCCATGTGACAAAGAATTGGCCAATGAGAAGAGAGCAAATTAAGCACACGGATCACCAGCTCATGCATTTATTACCCACTCACAGCCGCCACTCATTTAATAACGAATCATAACAGTGTGATCCGTGTGATCATTTTTCAGCCATTCACATGTTGACACGTGGCAGCTTCAAGAAGGCAAAAATTTCCCAGGATCGTTTTTGAGCTAGAGACGATTTCATGGAAAAGTATAAACATCAAAGTTGCTCAATTTTGAGAGACGAATTCAATGGCTATCATCAATTAACATGTCATCCACTCAATCAAGAAACCCCAAATTATTGTTCATACCTGGAAATCACTTAAACAGAATTAGTCCACGTGGAGAGCTGGGATTGGTCCCAACACGTCACCAACCCCAACAATCATCTTCCTCAAGTCTATAAATAGATTGATAGGACCTCATTTGTAGCAGTTAGCTTAATTTTGTAAAAACACACACTTCTCAATTTCCTTTCATTTTTCCTTCCTCTTTACCCTAACTACTCAAGAGTCTGACAAACTCTTGAGTTAGTTAGTTAGTTAGTAGCTTTCTAACAGCTTTGTAACAACTTTCATGGAATAAAATTCAAATTCTCATTTCCTGCCAATTATGTTCTTCATTATACTGTTCATTTCCTGCTGCTATTGGATACTTGTGTTGCTGCATTGTGTTTGTTATGATCATTGAATGATCATAACTGACCTTGAAGAAGTTTGGAAGCTTTTGTTGAGATTCCAGTTCAAAAACTAGTTCTATTGAAGTTTTCAAGTCATTTTGATGAATTCTGTTGATTAGAAGCTGATTGTGATGATTGATTAGATGAATTAGTGATAAGGTGGTGGTTATCACTAGGGTAAGAGAGTTCAGCACTCCTCTTCTTCCCAATGGTTTACTACAAAAGGTTTCAAAATTCTGATTTTTGGTTCCACTGAAATTGTCAAATGCATGCTACTTTTCATAGTGTAATCTTGATGTTTGCCTGATAAAAGTTGTTTAGATTTGCTCATTGTTTGATCTTGATTACTTGTAGCAGGTTTTTGTTTACTTGTTCATAGTCTTGGATTAAGCTTAGTAATAGCTTTTTTTCAGTAGAATTTAGTACTTGTATCTTGAATGGTTCATTGTTGTTTTTAGTGCTTACTTGTAGTCTTTAATCACATCATTTTGAGTCTCAAATTTGGTAGTCAAAAGCTTTACATTCAGTTTAAATCAGTACTTGAAAAGAATTTGAAATTTTCTCAAATAACTGATAAGGAGTGTTTGGCAATAGTTAATCTTTGGTTTTCAAGAATTGAGTCTTGGCATTTAAGAGTTCATTTACAGTCAATAGGTTGTTATATAGTGTTTCAAGTCATTTACAAGTCAAATTGAGAGTCAAACAGGCAAATGGCAATAAAAAGGTTTGGGTCATTTTTATGCAGTTTTGCTCATTAGAAGTTATCATTTTCATTTGGCTAGCATTGGATCATTACTTGATGAAATTGCACCAAACTTGTTCTCAATTGTAGTTAACATCATTAAGTTTCAGATTCTAATAGCTTTTTACACAGTTTTCAATAAGCAAAGAGATATAAGCAAAATTCAGAAAAGCTGAGTTGAGGCAAGTTTCTGTAAACTAAAACTGAAATTTTGTAGCTCTTGATCCTTTTCATATACCTGGCCATTTTTCTTCACAAATCACCTTAGAATATGATGTTACTTGATTTTTGAGAGTTTCAACTTTTTGACAAAAAAGTTGGTCAACGCTTGGTCAACGATAAGCTCTTTTCAGCTTATTTCATTTTCATAGCTTATTACTTGATGAAAATTGTTCTAGTTTGATTTCCCGTTCATCATTTGAATAGCTTTATCAGTTTCAACAAGAAAATCAAGTTGTGATTGTCTAGATTTTGCTGTAGCTTATTTTGGGCTTATTGATAAGTTCTCATTTGCTTATTTTACGACTTTAGCCAAAATCCTTGTTCACACGTAGCTTAATTTGGATTTAAAGTGTTTTGCAACTTGTTTCATTGAATTTGGAACAGTAATAAGCTCAACGAGCTTATTTGTTTTCTAAACCCGTTTTGGCTTAATAAGTTCTTGAAATTGCAAGTTGGTCCTTAATGTTCTTATCAGTTTCTGAATTTGGCTAAACTTCATTGTTTTTAGGGTTTGCAACATTTTAGTCCTTGTACTTTTGAGTTTGTTTAAATTCAGTTTACAAGTTTGTTAAGTTGTTGCATTTTGGTTAGTTTGTTACAAGTTTCACAAATTTGATCCTTTTAGTTAACTGATTTACACTTTTAGTCCCTAGACTTGTTAGAGTTTACATTTCAAGCATTTATCTTTTCTAGAATTTACATTTTCAGTCCTTTAAGTTTCATATTTTACATTTTGAATATTACTTGAATAAAAACTTGGTATTTGCAAGATGTTTTACATAAAAGTAGGTAATATTTTTACGTTTTGCAAGGCTTTGTTGAATTAGCAAATAGAATATCCAAACAAGATTAACAACCAAAAACAGTTAAAAATACGATATTGGTTGGACTTTCCATTAGCAAGAACTGAGAAAAAACGAACTGCATTATACTCAATTTCAAATGGCGCCGCTGCCGGTTCTTTGACTACACGAGAGACTATCGATTGACGGTTTTTATTGGCTTTTGGGATCCGTTTACTTTGTGAACGTTATTTTTACGTATCATAAATCAAAAACAAATAAAAATCAAAAATATAAAAATATATAAAAACTAAAAAATTAACAAAACAATTCTTTTCCTAAAGAATTGACCAAAAAAAATTAAAAAATCCAAAAAGCAATCTTTTTCCTAAGAGATTGCAACCAAAAATATATATTATTGGATTCTCTCGGTTTTTATGTACATATAGTATTTTCTCTTAAAAAACTCATAAATACAAAAATATTTTCCATATATTATTATAAGTAAATACGTATACGTATAAGAACAACCAATCTACATATTCTCCATAAGTATTGCCGAGGCAATACACCGTGTTGAGGGGCGTTCCGGTCCTTGACACGTGTATCGATCAAACAAAATAAAGCAAGAATAGATAAATACTCTCAATAAGCAACAATTCGAAGAATACGAACATTTAAGTGAATAGAAAGGCGATGTGCTATAAAATGCCATCTAAGGGTCAATAGGTACTTAAGTGCTTCGCGCCACCTAACCCCCCGTTCACTTGTAAGTATTCTAAGAAGGAAGGCTTCATTGAGGGTCTTGCACCCAAGTAGTACATACGTATATTGTTATTTTCTTGTGGATAATTAATATTCAAACTCTAAGAGGATAATCCATTTCTCTTCAAAGTCACACGAGAGCTTCTCTCTCATTCCTCGTATTGAGTTGCATGCTCACTCGCGGGCGTGCACAAATACCGATTGGTGTACAACCTCTTCCTCCGAAAAGGAAGAAAAAGAGAAAGAGTAAGACCACCACCGTCCACCAAGCCGATCACGAGAATCGTGCTTTGACTCCACCACAAGAAGCCATGGCTATTTATAATTGCTCTTTGTATGAACGTATGCAAACCAACATTCATGGATATGCTAGTGCTATTAAGATTCCTGACTTTCCCGCAAACACATTTGAGCTACATACAT
Organism: Glebionis coronaria; assembly: GCA_025667525.1. NCBI lineage: Eukaryota > Viridiplantae > Streptophyta > Magnoliopsida > Asterales > Asteraceae > Glebionis > Glebionis coronaria. Next base: position 359,578,274 of record CM046877.1, read on the forward strand.
CTATGATCAATATGGTTTCACAATCACCTTTCTTTGGTAACAAGAATGAGGATCCTCATGCTCACCTTAAGAGATTCCTTTCTCTTTGCAATACCATTAAGCATAATGGAGTTCCACATGAGGTGATTAGGTTGATGTTAGTGTCATTTTCTTTAGAGGGAATCGCTAAGCATTGGTTAGACACCCAACCACCCGATAGTATCACCACATGGGATGGTTTCACCACTAAGTTTTTGAACAAGTTCTTTCCTCCACATAAGACTATGGCTTTGAGGACTTTAATTATGGGCTTTCAACAAAAACCTAGTCAATCCTTTAGTGATGCTTGGGAAGAGTATAGTGAGCTATTGAGGCGATGCCCTAATCATGGATTGGATCAAGTTCACCAAATCAATCTCTTCTATAATGGCCTTAAATCTCACCACCAAGATTCACTCAATGCTTCCGCGGGAGGGAATATTCTTCTTAAAACCTACCAAGAGGTTTTGGACATCATTGAGACTAAAGCAATGGTTCAAACAAACAATCCATTTGAAGAAAAGGTTCATGTTATCCAAAACAATTCTCAAACTCCTTGTGACAACCAACTTCTTAAATTTCAACAAGAGATCCTTCAACAAGTCAAACAAGGACAACAAGAAATGACTCAAGAGATAGTTCAAGCCTTTAAGACCGTTTCATTGAACAATTCTTCAAATAATGTGAATGCCATTGCCATTTCTTGTGTTACTTGTGGAGGTCCCCATTCTTATGAACAATGTGATTAGGTGCAAGTGTATCAAGGGGAATGCTATGCTTACCAAGAGGAACATCGTGAACACTTCAAACCTAATATCAATCCAAATAACCTTTCTTACAAGTCCCAAAACTACCTTACTCCACCCGGATTTCCACCCCAACCACCCACCCAAATTCAACAAAATCCACCTCAAATTTTATCAAGGAATCAAGGGCAAAGACCACCTTACCAAGGAAATAACTACAAGGCACCCAATCAATTTCAACCTCAAGCAAATACCTTTTATCCACCAAATCAGGGATTTAATTCCCAACCTTTACCTTTCCAACCTCAAGGTTTTCAAGGTCATGTGCCACAAGAGTATAACACAATGGATCTCTTGCAAAAAATGAATCAAGAGAATGAAAGGAAGTTCCAAGCTATGGAGAAGAAAATGAATGACCAAATCAATAGGGTTTTGGCGGCATTAAATCAAAGACCACAAGGGGCTTTACCTTCCAACACACAAACAAACCCTAGGGCCAATGTCAATGCTATTACAACAAGGAGTAGAACAACAACAAAGGATCCTTCACCTCCTAAACCTACTATTGTTCAACTCACTTGTGCTACTACTTGTGACAAGCCTTCTACTTCTCTTTCACCTCCTCAAAATGTTCCTATTCACTCAAACACACCTTCTCAACCACCTCATACTTCTCCTTTACCTTCCACACTTCCCAATGAAGAAGCTAACAAAGACAAATCTTCCACAACAACACCTATTCCACCTACACCAAAACCTACTCTTCCATATCCTTCAAGGTTGAAAAAGGACAAGTTAAAGAACAAGGATGCCATCCAAGTCTCCAATTTCTTAAGGATGTTCAAGCAACTCAACATCAATATATCCTTTGCGGAAGCTCTTGCTTATATGCCAAAGTTTGCTAAGATGTTCAAGGATTTGCTCTCAAACAAAGATAAATTGGTTGATTTGCCCAACACATCCCTTAATGAAAATTGTTCCGCGGTGTTACTTAAAACCCTACCAACAAAACTTGGAGATCTGGGGCGCTTCTTGATACCATGTAATTTTCCCAGTGTTGAAAATTGCATGGCTTTGGCGGATCTAGGGGCGAGCATAAACCTCATGCCTTTATCGGTTTGGAAACAACTATCTCTTCCCGAGCTCACTCCCACTAGGATGACTCTTGAATTAGCCAACCGAACCATAGCTCACCCCGTAGGTATAGCGGAAGATGTGTTTGTAGGTGTGGATAAGTTTACCTTTCCGGCCGACTTTGTAGTGGTTGATTATGACATGGATCCTAGAGTGCCTTTGATTGTTGGTAGACCGTTTTTGAGAACGGGTCGTACCTTGATAGATGTGGCGGAAGGAGAATTAATTATGAGAGTAGAAGATGAGAGAGTGGTGTTTAAGTTAGGGAAAGTTTGTGATAGGAAAGAGGTTAAGGAGTCTACACCTTGTGAGACTATTAACATTGTGGATGTGCTAGATGAAGTGTGTAATGAACACTTTCATGATGCTTGTAAGAGTGCTAGTGATGAGATACCCCATGTTGAAACCGTGGACTCAATTGCTCTCTCTTTAACACCTTTTGGAGAGAGTGATTTCCTCTTGGAGGAATTTGAGTCCAACTTTCTTGGTGATGATGATTCTCCCATCAATTGGGAAGAAGATATTCTTACAATCCAAAAGTTGCTCAATGAGGACCCTATTCCTTCTCCTATTCCACAAGAGATTACCATTGAGGAACCTTCTATAGTTAAACCTTCCATAGAGAGTCCACCTCCCATTGAGCTTAAGGACCTTCCATCCTATTTAGAATATGCTTTCTTAGAGGGCAAAGACCAATTACCGGTGATCATTGCTAAAGAGTTGAAAGAGGATGAGAAAGAGCAACTTATTGAAGTTCTTAAGAAACATAAGAAAGCTTTAGCATGGAAAATATCCGACATAAGGGGAATTGATCCACAGTTTTGTACACACAAAATCCTTATGGAGGATGACTATAAACCCGCCATTCAAAACCAAAGGAGAGTTAACCCAAAAATCCATGAGGTTATTAAGAAGGAAGTGATTAAACTCTTAGATGCGGGTATGATTTATCCCATTTCCGACTCTCCATGGGTTAGCCCGGTTCATTGTGTTCCAAAGAAGGGTGGAATCACCGTGGTGCCTAATGAGAACAATGAGCTTATTCCCACGAGACTTGTGACCGATTGGAGAGTTTGCATTGATTATAGAAAACTCAATGAGGCAACTAGGAAAGACCATTTCCCGCTTCCCTTTATGGATCAAATGCTTGAACGCTTAGCGGGAAATGAGTACTATTGTTTTCTTGATGGCTTTTCGGGTTATTTCCAAATACCCATTGATCCTAAGGATCAAGAAAAGACCACATTCACTTGTCCCTACGGTACATTTGCTTACAAGAGGATGCCTTTTGGCTTATGTAATGCACCGGGGATGTTTCAAAGGTGCATGATGGCGATTTTTCATGATATGATAGAGCAAACCATGGAGGTTTTTATGGATGACTTTTCCGTTTTTGGAAATTCATTTAGCTCATGTCTCACCAATCTTGGAAGGATGCTTAAGCGTTGTGAGGAAACACGTTTGGTGCTTAATTGGGAGAAATGTCACTTTATGGTGAAAGAGGGGATTGTTTTAGGACACAAGATATCCAATAAGGGATTAGAAGTTGATCGAGCTAAAATTGATGTGATTGCTAAGCTTCCCCCACCCACCTCGGTTAAAGGTGTGAGGAGTTTCTTAGGTCATGCGGGATTTTATAGGCGCTTTATACAAGATTTTTCTAAGATAGCTAGACCAATGACTCACCTCTTGGAGAAAGAGGCTCCTTTCATTTTTAACCAAGATTGTTTAGACTCTTTTGAGACTCTTAAGGAAAAATTGACTAAGGCTCCCGTTTTGGTTTCTCCAAATTGGGAATTACCTTTTGAGCTTATGTGTGACGCTAGTGATTATGCGGTGGGGGCCTTCTTAGGACAAAGAGTTAATAAGCATTTTCAACCTATACACTATGCGAGTAAAACCATGACCGGTGCACAACTTCATTACACTACCACGGAAAAAGAGTTGCTTGCTATAGTATATGCTTTTGAGAAGTTTAGACCATATCTTGTGCTTTCGAAAACCATAGTGTATACGGATCATTCCGCTCTCAAGTATCTTATGACAAAACAAGATGCTAAGCCTAGGCTTTTGAGATGGGTTTTGTTGCTTCAAGAGTTTAAGATAGAGATTCGTGATAAGAAAGGGGCCGAGAATTTAGCGGCGGATCATTTGAGTAGACTTGAGCATCCTTTTCAAGGAGATTTCCCACACCAAGAAATCAATGAATCCTTTCCATTAGAGGAGCTCATGTCTATCTCTTCCCAAGAGGATGCCACACCTTGGTTTGCGGATATCGCAAACTATCTTGTGGGCAATGTGCTTATTGAGGGTCTTACTTATCAACAAAAGAAAAAGTTTCTTAAGGAAGTTAAGGATTACTTTTGGGATGATCCATATCTTTTTAGGCAATGTGCGGACCAAATCATTAGACGGTGTGTAGATGGGCCCGAAGCATTTAAGATCTTAGAGGCGTGTCATAAAGGACCTACGGGTAGACATTTTGGGCCTAACTACACCGCCAAGAAAGTCTTTGATTCGGGTTACTATTGGCCTTCCATTTACAAAGATGCCCATGAAATGGTGAAATTTTGTGATGTTTGTAAAAGACAAGGAAAAATTACACAACGTGATGAGATGCCACAAAATTTTATCCAAGAGTGTGAGATATTTGATGTATGGGGCATCGATTTCATGGGACCTTTTCCATCCTCTAAGGTAAACAAGTATATACTTGTGGCGGTGGATTATGTGTCCAAATGGGTGGAGGCTAAAGCCTTACCTACCAATGATGCTAGAGTGGTTGTGAAGTTTTTGAAACAATTGTTTGCTAGATTTGGTGTACCTCGGGCCATCATAAGTGATCGTGGTACGCACTTTTGTAATGATCAAATCACGAGAGTTACGAAGAAATATGGAGTGAATCATAGACTTTCTACCGCGTATCACCCTCAAACAAATGGTCAAACCGAGGTCACAAATCGTGGTTTAAAGAGAATTTTAGAGAGAACGGTGGGAGAGCATCGAGCTTCTTGGTTGGATAAGCTTGATGATGCTTTGTGGGCGTTTAGGACAGCTTTTAAAACACCAATTGGTTGTACGCCTTATAGGCTTGTCTATGGAAAAGCGTGCCACCTCCCATTTGAGTTAGAACATAAGGAATCTTGGGCTCTCAAGTGGGCTAACTTTGATTTAAACCAAGCCGGTTCACATAGGAAAGATCAACTCAATGAGATGGATGAGTTGAGAGCCAATGCCTATGAGAATTCTTTGCTTTACAAGGAAAAGACTAAGAAATTCCATGATGCTAAGATCAAGAATCGTGAGTTCAAAGTTGGAGAGCCGGTTCTCCTCTTTAACTCAAGATTGAAGCTTTTTGCGGGCAAGCTTAAGTCGAGATGGTCCGGTCCATTCACTATTGCTCAAGTGTTTCCATATGGAACTCTTGAGTTGTCACAACCCGATGGTCCAAATTTTAAAGTGAATGGACACCGTGTTAAACATTACTTTGGGGAGGACATTTCCGTTGAAATGATCCAAGAGGTCCCCATTTTCCCCATGAATTAATTCATTGAGGGACGAGTCGAGCTAGAGACTCATTAACTCAAGCATCGTATAACTAGGTTTAGAGTGTTGTAGGTTAGAAATAAAGGTATAGACTTGGAGATAAGTGTAGGGGAGACCTTCTTTTGTCTTCATGATTGTTTGTAGGGTTGCTCACTCATCTCATGCTTTGGAGTTTATGGAGGAGGCCCTTGTATCCGGTTCACTTTGTTACTATAGTGATTTTTCATTGACACCTTGTGCTTGAACATGATTTCACTAATAGTTGTCCTTTCCTTAACTTGGGTTAAGCAAAGTCTATTCATTGTCATAAGTGTAGGGGAAGTTTTTATACTTCCATGCTCTTAAACATTGAGGACAATGTTTAGCTTAAGTGTAGGGGGGTCTTCTATCGAAGTGACCTTACCTAGAACTTGTCATTGTCTTGCATGATAACATGGAAAATTGATTTTTCGACATTTTTCAAATTTTTGATCTACTTTGGCCAACAAAAATATGCATTCATAATTTTTGCATCAATCATTTTTGCATAACACATTTGCATTGTATATATTTCTTCTTTATGTTTCATCAAAAATATATAAAAAGAAAAAAAAATATAATAAAACATGGTTTTAACAAGTTTAGATTTCTTTGACATATTAGGCCCGCCATGGATATTTTGACTCAACCCGAGTTTGCTTATCTTAGCATTCTCTAGCTAGTATCCTTAACCATGTAGTCCTTCATTGGTCTATTAGGCTAAGCATCCACCAATTTCATTATTTGAAATTTTAAATTTGTGGAGAATGGGAAATGATAGAGTTGAAGCAAGTGTAAAAGGGCTAGATAGACTTCATGGCAATTACTTGTGGCTAAAACCTTCTCTTCTTTACCTCTATTTTCTTCGCATGTATATAATTGTTAATAAATAATCAAGTACGGTTTTAATTGGTTTGTAATCTCTTATGCATTTTTGGCTAATCATTTATGGTTTATATGAGTACGTCTTAAGATTCTAAGTTAGCACGTTTTATGTGTACTAGACTTATGTCATGCTCCATACTTAGCGGGTGTTTTTCCTTTTCTTCTTTTCAAATTTCTTTGTGAGGAATAAAGAAAAATAAGAGCGGCTTACAAAAAAAAATGAGTGGCTAGAAAAAAAAAAGAAAAAAAAAGAAAAAAAAAATAATACAAGACTCCCAAGAGGGGCAGTGTGGTGTTAATTATAGTGACTATTGAGTTCCAATATTACCTTGACGGGTTGCGGGGATTCAATAGATTGCTCCAATCCAATATTACCTTGACGGGTTGCGGGGTTGAAGATCCAAAGTCTCAAAAAGATGGCGGATGTAAATTATTGCGTGAGTTTTATTTTCCTTTCCTTAGCGAGTGTGTAGTTACTTATGAAAGCATGACATGAGGATTTTACACATAAGGCGAATGACTTATTACTCTTAAAATGGACTTATATTAATTGTGAGCGGTTTTTCAAGTAATGGATGAGAGGATTACTTAGGATTAAAATCGTGCTTCCTTATTTTTGGATTTTACACTTCCTATACTTCCCACTTGAATAATGACAAATTTGCCCACAAGCAATTTGCTCAAATAATAACCGGTTCCATATTTAATTGTCATGAATAAGTTGATGCACTTTTTACTTGTGAATGCAATGATCCCATTTTTAAGCTTGGTATGGGGAAAGTGAAACTTGAGGGTGATAAATGTCCATGGTACCCAAGCCCTAATCTAAGCCATAGAATTCTTTATGAGTTATTTCCATCAAAACCATTTCAAGAAAAATCAAAAAGATATAGATAGAATTGTATTTTGTTAATTGCATTATTAAAAATCAAAATCATGCATCATTTAGTTTAGAGTAGTGTAGATGCATCTCATATGGCCAAGGTGGATTAATTATGAGGGAAATGTAAATTTGAGCTTTAATATATAATATTGCATGAGGACATGACAATGTTCAAGTGTAGGGGATTTGATATGAGCTTAAACTCATATCCTTTTATCAACAAATAACCCTAAAACATGAAGCAAAATACCAATTTATCTTGCAAAAACAGTGTTATGTGGTATGTTTGTGTTTGTGTACACTTGTGTAGGTAAAAGGATACATTTTCAAGCAAACAAAGAAAAATCAAGCTCAAATGGATGAAAAAGACAAAGAAGGATCAAAAGTATCAAGATTTTGAAGTACAAGGACCTATCTTGACAAATTGCCAAAGTTGAGGGACTAAAGTGCAAATATTGTGAAAAGTCATGATCAAAGTCAAAATTGGTCAACTATCAAGTCAACAAAGTCAAAGGGTAATTTCTGCTCAAAGATGAAGTTTGGAGGACTTAAAATGCCAAAGGAATGAAGCTGCTAGCTCAAAATGTAATCTGTCAAAGTATAGGGACTAATTCTGCCAAGTTTGGAAGATTTTTACTAGATCAATCCATGTGACAAAGAATTGGCCAATGAGAAGAGAGCAAATTAAGCACACGGATCACCAGCTCATGCATTTATTACCCACTCACAGCCGCCACTCATTTAATAACGAATCATAACAGTGTGATCCGTGTGATCATTTTTCAGCCATTCACATGTTGACACGTGGCATCTTCAAGAAGGCAAAAATTTCCTAGGATCGTTTTTGAGCTAGAGATGATTTCATGGAAAAGTATAAACATCAAAGTTGCTCAATTTTGAGAGACGAATTCAATGGCTATCATCAATTAACATGTCATCCACTCAATCAAGAAACCCCAAATTATTGTTCATACCTGGAAATCACTTAAACAGAATTAGTCCACGTGGAGAGCTGGGATTGGTCCCAACACGTCACCAACCCCAACAATCATCTTCCTCAAGTCTATAAATAGATTGATAGGACCTCATTTGTAGCAGTTAGCTTAATTTTGTAAAAACACACACTTCTCAATTTTCTTTCATTTTTCCTTCCTCTTTACCCTAACTACTCAAGAGTCTGACAAACTCTTGAGTTAGTTAGTTAGTTAGTAGCTTTCTAACAGCTTTGTAACAACTTTCATGGAATAAAATTCAAATTCTCATTTCCCGCCAATTCTGTCTTCATTATACTGTTCATTTCCTGCTGCTATTGGATACTTGTGTTGCTGCATTGTGTTTGTTATGATCATTGAATGATCATAACTGACCTTGAAGAAGTTTGGAAGCTTTTGTTGAGATTCCAGTTCAGAAACTAGTTCTATTGAAGTTTTCAAGTCATTTTGATGAATTCTGTTGATTAGAAGCTGATTGTGATGATTGATTAGATGAACTAGTGATAAGGTGGTGGTTATCACTAGGGTAAGAGAGTTCAGCACTCCTCTTCTTCCCAATGGTTTACTACAAAAGGTTTCAAAATTCTGATTTTTGGTTCCACTGAAATTGTCAAATGCATGCTACTTTTCATAGTGTAATCTTGATGTTTGCCTGATAAAAGTTGTTTAGATTTGCTCATTGTTTGATCTTGATTACTTGTAGCTTGTTTTTGTTTACTTGTTCATAGTCTTGGATTAAGCTTAGTAATAGCTTATTTTCAGTAGAATTTAGTACTTGTATCTTGAATGGTTCATTGTTGTTTTTAGTGCTTACTTGTAGTCTTTAATCACATCATTTTGAGTCTCAAATTTGGTAGTCAAAAGCTTTACATTCAGTTTAAATCAGTACTTGAAAAGAATTTGAAATTTTCTCAAATAACTGATAAGGAGTGTTTGGCAATAGTTAATCTTTGGTTTTCAAGAATTGAGTCTTGGCATTTAAGAGTTCATTTACAGTCAATAGGTGGTTATATAGTGTTTCAAGTCATTTACAAGTCAAATTGAGAGTCAAACAGGCAAATGGCAATAAAAAGGTTTGGGTCATTTTTATGCAGTTTTGCTCATTAGAAGTTATCATTTTCATTTGGCTAGCATTGGATCATTACTTGATGAAATTGCACCAAACTTGTTCTCAATTGTAGTTAACATCATTAAGTTTCAGATTCTAAGAGCTTTTTACACAGTTTTCAATAAGCAAAGAGATATAAGCAAAATTCAGAAAAGCTGAGTTGAGGCAAGTTTCTGTAAACTGAAACTGAAATTTTGTAGCTCTTGATCCTTTTCATAAACCTGGCCATTTTTCTTCACAAATCACCTTAGAATATGATGTTACTTGATTTTTGAGAGTTTCAACTTTTTGACAAAAAAGTTGGTCAACGCTTGGTCAACGATAAGCTCTTTTCAGCTTATTTCATTTTCATAGCTTATTACTTGATGAAAATTGTTCTAGTTTGATTTCCCGTTCATCATTTGAATAGCTTTATCAGTTTCAACAAGAAAATCAAGTTGTGATTGTCTAGATTTTGCTGTAGCTTATTTTGGGCTTATTGATAAGTTCTCATTTGCTTATTTTACGAATTTAGCCAAAATCCTTGTTCACACGTAGCTTAATTTGGATTTAAAGTGTTTTGCAACTTGTTTCATTGAATTTGGAACAGTAATAAGCTCAAACGAGCTTATTTGTTTTCTAAACCCGTTTTGGCTTAATAAGTTCTTGAAATTGCAAGTTGGTCCTTAATGTTCTTATCAGTTTCTGAATTTGGCTAAACTTCATTGTTTTTAGGGTTTGCAACATTTTAGTCCTTGTACTTTTGAGTTTGTTTAAATTCAGTTTACAAGTTTGTTAAGTTGTTGTATTTTGGTTAGTTTGTTACAAGTTTCACAAATTTGATCCTTTTAGTTAACTGATTTACACTTTTAGTCCCTAGACTTGTTAGAGTTTACATTTCAAGCATTTATCTTTTCTAGAATTTACATTTTCAGTCCTTTAAGTTTCATATTTTACATTTTGAATATTACTTGAATAAAAACTTGGTATTTGCAAGATGTTTTACATATAAGTAGGTAATATTTTTCTGTTTTGCAAGGCTTTGTTGAGTTAGCAAATAGAATATCCAAACAAGATTAACAACCAAAAACAGTTAAAAACCCGATATTGGTTGGACTTTCCATTAGCAAGAACTGAGAAAAAACGAACTGCATTATACTCAATTTCAGAAAGAAAGAAAAAAAAGAAGGGGATAAAAGAGGTTTGGGCAAAATTTGCCCATTATTTACACGGTGCGCCCAAATCCGCCCATTAACTTTTCTCTCCCCGCCCAAATCCGCCCATAATGAAAAAGGTTGGGGCAAAATGCGCCCATCACTTTTAAAAAACTATCAAAAAATGCCCAAAGTTTGGTAAATGGGCTCATTTTGCCACCTCTAGAAAATCCACATCTCATCATATACAAGCATGTACTAACCCACTTTCATGCAATCATACTTAAGAACCTATTGAAGTTGTGGTACTTGTATAACTATGTTGGCCACCATACTTATACAATTACCCTTTCCCCAATACACTCCCTCCTATGATGACACTTATAAGAATTAATACAACATATAACACATAAATCCATCAACTCACCTAAGCACATAACCACATAAACAATAAGGTCTAAAACTCCAACTATTTAAATAACATAGTCAAACCCTTGAAATACATAAATCCATAGTCTAGCAAAAACAGCATAGACTAAATCCAAAACGAAAACATAATCAGTTATAAGTCATATCGCCCATAAGAGTGGAAACAACTTAAAATCCTTCATGTCCACCTACTCCTAGTAACTCTAATTACCACATAATTCTTAGGGAACATGACTTAAACATCAAAAGAATAAAAAAATACCATACCCCAGGTACATAAAGTAACCCAACAAAAGATAGAAACTACCATGTACCAAATTATGTACTATAACGTACAATTTAAGCAAAATACGACAATGAATAGCGTGGACGATTATGGTTCAACCCGCCTAGTCATAACCCGAAAAGAAAATAACATGTGGCTAAGTATGAACTTACTATGGTTCAATTCATACTAGTCAAACATCACAATAAATAACATCTAAACACATCAATTATAATATAATGCACACATACTCCTATGACGCCTATATGCAAGGACCCTTAAGCTATAGACTAGGTTACGCGACTAGGCAACCTAATTCTTTTTAACCATTGTCTCTGATACCATTCTATCACACCCCACCATGGCGGAATATGGGGCGCGATGTATGGATATCATCACAACATGGCGTGTCTATAGAGATAACTATATAAAATAAGAAATGTCATAAAATGGTGACACAAAAGTCATGACAATATCTCAACAAATGCAGGAGTCTAGGTAAGTAGGTAACAATCCTACCTCTTACCCAAGACAAACAAATAACATAACCAAAACAAACATATGTGTGCCAACAGTATCACTTATTAAATGAACAAATAAAATAACTAAGAAGGAACGGGGATCTCCTTCTAAATGCAATCCTAATGCACCCAAATCTAGCCACTTCTATCCTCAAGCTTAACCACATTCTCACATGAAAGAGACACTAAAACACGTCAACATAAAGTTGGTGAGAGACATAGGTTTAGACTCAAACGCCAAAATCATACCATAAGCTGTGAGTAACAACCAAAAGTTAAAAACATATTGACAATGTGATACTAACATGTATTAACAACTAACATTCAAGATTCAGCTAATCAAACCAAAACCAAGGCTCCCAGCCATACTAAACACCATACTCCCATAGGCACCCAAACACCTATAAACCAAATCCAAGGCCCCGCCTTGTCAACATCCCCTTAGTACCAAGCCAAAACATAAACAATCAAGAATCAACTAGCAGTTAATCACATAAGTATGCACACACAAGTCCATTACCAACGCAAAACATTCACAGCATAATTTATTAATAACAAAAGAGTGTCTCTTCCATCCCATCTGGAAGTCATAAACATTAGTAAACATGGGACTATGAAACTCACCTGATTGAGCTTCTCCAAAAGTCCGCGCACTAGCAAAAAGCTAACAAACCAAAAACACATAATCAAAACATGAACCAATCACTAAGATGGCTCATCAACCTATGATGGACATCTAACCTCCTCCTATATAAATAACTCATTTATATGCTCTAAGCATCTCATTACACCCCTCTATAAATCCCTTAACTTCATTATACTTCATAACCCGTCCCGTTAACATTTTACCCAAAACAGTCCCGGTTTTAGGTTTCCAAACTATAAGCCAAACGCCCACTTAAACATACCCATGATCTCTGTAAAGGGAATATTTATTCCTTTACATATGTTAACTAACACCTCCCATTTGCCCCAATCATAAAGCTACTGCTAAGGCCCCGATATATATATATATATATATATATATATATATATATATATATATATATATATATATATATATATATATATATATATATATATATATATATATATATATATATATATATATATATATATATATATATATATATATATATATATATATATATATATGCTTTTGTCATTCCAGATTTACTGATTTTAAACATACAAAAAGTTTGTTATGATTAGGGGGTCTTCCACTATCCCAATTGATTATCCCTCCTCCATATATCTTATATAACATATAAACTAACTCTCATGTTCGTTTCAAGGTCCAAGTGTACTCCTAAGTACCCTAACCATCTTAAAACATAAAAAGAAAACAGGCTGATTTCAAAACTGTTTTGACCTCCGACTGTTGTAACCTGTTTTTGACCCACTTCCCGACCTCCAATTTAGTTCTCGTTTCTTGAGTTGGAAATCCACTTCAATTACCTTTTCAGGGATACTTGGATCGCAAAATAAGAGTTTGTAGAACTCCCGATATGATCAAAACAATTGACCCTAAATTCTGCCCAGTTTTTAAAAACGGGTTTAACTAAATTAACCTCATTAATTAACCCTAACCCCACTAATTATAAGCCCTAATTTATGTAATCATTATAACATCATTATTATAACATTAATATACTGTTTTTAAATTAAACCCTAACCTAAATCCATCATAAGATGATTAAGAAATCATTAAAACAATTAAATTGAAAAGGGTTATGAAGGTTTTACCTTTAAATTAATGGAAGATGAAAAAAAACCCAATTTTATGAAGAACCCTAATTCTTCTCTACAAACCGTCGACCCTTTTTCTCAGGGATTTATGATTTTTGGTAGTGAGTAATATAATATATAGGGTGTGGGTGAATCCTAGTCCAACCCAAACCCAACCTTCTTTTTTTTATTTTTTCCTTTTTTTTTCTCCTCCTTTTCTTGCGTCCAAAACCGACCTACCCTCCCCTAATTTCGGTTTTTTTCTTTTTATTATTAATATATGTATTAATAATATTACCTTAATTTACCTTAATTTATTACAACTCCTAAAACCTCCAAAACCTCAAAACCGTAAAACTAGTCAAATTTACGCGTTTACCGTAAGAAAACGTAAAAATATACACTTTTATAAAAAATCTCAAATTTTGAAATAAACTTTATAACTAAGTCCTAAATGACTTAAAACCATCCCGAAAAATATTCATATAACTAATTACCTCATCCGAGACCTCTAAATGCTAAACCGTAAATCGTAAAAATACGATTTTCTATAATACATATGCGTATACGTAAAACCACTAAATAACACTATTTCACTTCATAGTCACTACCATGTGTGCTCATCAACATGAAATCATCACACATCGTTTCACTCACAAGGTACCCCGTACCGGAAACGATATCCAAACCACAATCTATACACACCAATTAGTACATAAACACGTAAAGACACGTAACTAGCACAAAATAAAACTAAGTGACGAGTACGCATACACCTACAAAAGAAAAAAAAGTGGACAAGAAATAGAAAAAGAAACAAAGACACAAGGTTAATGTTAAAAAAATATTTTTGGTGCAAAACTTTAGAAAATAAATGCTTTTTATGATTTTTTAAATGTTTTTGGATTTTTGAAATTTTTGATTTTTTTGGATGTTTTGAAATTTTGAAATGTGCAAGAAAAATAACGTTCACAAAGGAACGGATCCCAAAATCCAACGCGTCTCACAAAAACCGTTAATCTTTACGAAAAGAGCCGGCAGCGGCTCTATTTTAATAACTGAATTTTAATATATAAAAAGTTGTTCTTGTTTGGTGTCTTATGGAATTGATCTCCGGTTAAAGTGGACTTAGTCGTTTTTGGTGAATAAAAGAAAGATTGGTTATCTATTTTTACTAATAAAGAAAAAATAAACTAAAGACAAATGACAATTAATAAAGGAATGGACAAACTAAAATTTAACAAAAAGTAAAAAAAAATAGTGACAATAAAACAAAGTAAACAAATGACGGAATAAAATAAAATAATAAAATAAAGTTTGAAATAAAATAAAAGTAAAAATAAAATAAAGTAAGTAAATGAGGGACAAAAAAAAATGAATGTCGAAATAAAATTAAAATAAAAAGTTTAAAAGTCGGAATAACTAAAAATGAAACTAAGGTCGGAATAAGTAAAAAGTTTTAAAAGACGTAATCTAAAATTGACACTAAAGTCGGAATACAAAAAATATATATCCCCGGCAGCGGCACCATTTTAATAACTGATTTTTAATAAGAAACATAATTCTCGTTTCAATTCGAATTGATTTTCAGTTTAAAGTGGATTTAGTCGTTTTTGGTGGATAAAAGAAATTTTGGTTATCTATAGCTATTTATAAAGAAAATAAACGTAAAAAGAAATAGTAAAAATAAAACAAAGTAAACAATTGTTGGAATAAAAAGAAATAGAATAAAGAAAAATAAATAAACTAAAACTAAAAACTTATTAAAAAGAAATAAAGAAAAATGCTAGAAAAGAATTTGGGATATAAAAATAAACAAAGTAAATAAATATGAGAATAAAAAAATGAATGTCGAAATAAAATAAAATAAAATTTGGAATTAATAAATGACGGAATAAAATAAAATAAAGATGTAAAAGTCGGAATAAATTTAAAAAGTAAATGTCGGAATCAAAAATAAAAGTAAAAGTCGGAATTTAAACACAAGTTTAAAAGTCGGATTAAACAAATAAATAACAAAAGTCGGAGTAACTAAAAAGTTTAAAAGTCGAAATAAAATAAAAAAGTCGGGATAAATAAAAATGACAAAATTCGGAATAACGTAAAAATCAAAAGTCGGAATTTGAGAAAAAGTTCAAATTCGGAAAACAACAAAAAGGCTTAAAGTCGGAAAACAAAAACAATAAAAATAGTAAATGACAGAAAGTAACACAAACATAAATGTCTGAATTTGTAATAGATGCAAAATATTGGAAAATGGGAACAAGAAAAAAGCGGGAAAAAAAGGATGAAAGTTGGATTTTACTATTAAGAGATAGTGTCGGAATCCATTTTCCAACAAAGTAGGAATACTAGCAACTTTGCAAATGTAGGAATGTATATTCAGGAATAAATGTCAGAATTTAATATAAGAGAACCTTTTTTACATATAAAATGTCGGAAAATACATGCAAAAATTCGGATTATGCAAATTTACTAAAAAATTCGGAGTTCTAGATATGAGTATACAAAAGTCGGATTGCAAGCTTAAAATGGCGGGAAAACTATATAACTAAATTCGGAATCTGTTATTTTTAATAAAGTCGGAATAAAAAAATTAAATGTTAGATTAAAAAGTAAAACTAAAGTCGGAATGAGGGTTTTAAATTTAAATGTCGGAATAAAGAAAATTAAAAGTCGGAATAAAAGGGTTTTGAAATAATATGGAAAAATAAGCTAAAATTATAAAAGCAAATAAGCCAAGAATTAAGCTAAACTAATTTCTAAAATAAGCCAAACAAAACAAGAATAAAAATTCTAATAAGCACCAAATAAGCAAAATAAATAAATCTATTTTAAAAAACATTAAGCTAACAAATCCATTCAAATAAAAATAAGCCAAACATTAAAAATAAGCAATAAGCACAATAAGCTATAAAAATCAACTACATAAAAAGTAATAAAAGCAAGAAATAAGCAAAACAATCAAATAAGCAATAAGCACAAATAAGCTAACAAGATTAATCAACTCAAACATAGATTTAAACAAGAAAGGAAGAATGAGATTAATAAAAAGCTTAATGAAAAGATTTAGATTCAACAATGGAAGATTAAAGAAAAGTTTAAGACATGAAAGATGAACAACTTAAAGAAAATAGAGAGCAAAAATTAAGATTATCTACTCCTTATTAAAAACTAATAACTACCAATGAAAACTCATTCATACAAATGAAAGAAAATAGTATTTATATAGTGGAGGAGTGGTTGGTGATTGTGCTTGTTTCTTTCTTTTGTCTTCTCGTCATTTAAATAAATTCGTCATTCTCGAATTTGTCTTGGGATTCGTCGATAAATAAAACTAAACCCGTCTTCTAATTTCTTATTTTATTAGATTTGGTTCTTCGACTTGTTAATCTTCCGTCTTTGGTCTTTTCTTCAATAAATCTTCAGAATAGGCCTTTGACTTCTGTTCTTTTGCACTTTTGATCTTTTGACTTGTCTTTCGTCTTTATCTTCGATAAAAGCCTGTGAAATCCTTTGTTTTCTTCCTTTTTCATCTTTTGGTCCAAAAACACAACAAAAACACAAACCACGCGTAATTCCGACTTTTACGACATTAAACACACGTTTTGTTCTCGTTTTTATTTGTTTTAAGTGGTAAAAGGATAAGTGTGTTCACACTTATTAGTCTCAAATCTATTTTTCCAATAAATAAAACTATCAGTTTTAAAAAGAGGTGGTCTTTGCATAGATTGCCCTTCTAGATACTTGTTGGAATCCATAGATCGATTCAAGTTTTAAAATACAATATATTTTAAAAAGGCTTAAGCAACCACGCTCTGATACCAATTGTAGAAACTAGAAGGGGGGGGTTGAATAGTTTCTTAAAATTTACTTGTTAAAAGATGGTTTTTTAAAATCCTTTTCAAAAACTTAGGATTGAGTATTTATGTGAAACCTTCTTATACACAATATGAACACCATATAGTGCAACTAAAATAATAATCAAAAGTATAAAAGAATAATGAATGTAAAGAGATAAGGGAAGGAATGATCAAACCAAACACCAAGGATTTATAGTGGTTCGGCAACGAAGCTCACTCCTCGTTCCTACTCCACTCCTCGAGTACTCCTTTCTCGAGAGTTCACTAATCAACAAGCTCCTTAAGGTGGAGAAACCGTACACAACGTCGCTTATCCAATTTCCGACTCTAAGCTAAAAGTCAAGCCCTAATCTTAGCTAGGACAAATCTAGACCAATATACTTTAAGGACCAAGTATTAACCTTAATACATACACAACTTCCAATTAGACACAACTACTTAGATCTTCACAACAATGACACAACAATGACACGACAATGAATAAATAAGTTTGGATCTTCAATGGATCTTTGAGGTAGACACAACACTTCAAGGATGAAAGTGTTCTTCTCTTTGCACTTTGAGAGGAAGAGATGGGAGGAGAAAGATTCACTTCTAAACAAGTAGTAATCAACCAAATGACCAAGGATTTAAGTGATTTAAGAAGTATGAAAGAATCTAGAAATGTATGTGCAAAGGAGGTGAAGAGAAAATCTGAGAATGATCCACTATTTATAAGACAAACTTCCAACGGCTATATCTGCCCGTGATTCCTTATCGATAAGGAACCGCCATAACAACTAACGAACCGCCGGAGTAGACTCCGCTCCTTTTTATATTTTAGTGGTATGGTTCGAATCTGGAGATTAAAATATCCTGAAGTATATTCCAAACCTAGATAGAATATGCCATTTTCAAATTGTCAAATTTTCAAATAATTAATTTAATAAAACATTTTCTTAAAAAGAAAGTTTAATAAAAACTTGTCACACTTAATAAAAAGTGAGTTTTAAGAAAAGATTAAATCCTTGATCACTTAATTAGGATGAGTACTTGTTTGTACATACCTTAAGTGATAATGGTTGAAATAAAAAATACTTGAACTCAAGAATTCGTTTTTTGTTGTTTTCGTAAATGCATGTTTTTACATATTGTCGTAATCAAAACAAAGCGAGACCGAAAAATGCAAGTAACGTTTTTAGGCATCATTTTATTAACAGTTTTGGTTTTAATTTTAAATTCAGTAGACTCTTTTTGTTTTTTGTATCTTTTGATTATGAATAAGTGTTTTAATCATGATTCGTTACATTCTATTTGAACAAGCGTTTAATCATCAATTCTATGCTCTTAAAAAGCACTCCTTTTTATATCTAAATAAATGTTTGATCATTGATTCAACAGGCTCTTTGTTTTAATCATGAAGTCAGCAAACATTTTGTTGAATCTGTCAAACTTTTTATTTGAGTATTAAATATGATAATGCATTATCAAACTCCCAAAAAAGTACTCTTTTTATTTTTGAAGAGGGGGACTCCAACTCTGCTTATTTTGATAAAGTAGTTAAATCCCGTGTTAGTAGGAGCAGAATTAATGGTGTTATGAGTGTTGAAGAGGTTATGTTTAAAAATAAAATGGTACTTGGTTCTTTTGTCTCTCATTATGAGACTCTTAAGTCTGCCTGGTGAGACAGGGGAGTTCATTGATGCCAACTTATTCCATAATCGTCTATCTGATCAGGTTTCTACGTCTATGATAATTGACGTGTAAGCAGAAGAGGTGAAGGAGGCTATGTTTTCTATAGGTGATGATAAGTCTCTGGGCCCGGATGGTTATACAGCCGCGTTTTTTAAAAGAACATCGGTTGTGGTAGGAGGTGATATTACTAATACTATATGTGAATTTTTTAGGAATGGAAAATTACTTAAGGAACTTAATCGTACCATTATAGCCCTTATTCCTAAGATTAAGTCTCCTATGCGTATTACTGGTTATCGCCCTATTTCATGTTGCAATGTGTTGTTTAAGTGTATTAGTAAAATTATTGCTAATCGCATTAAACCTAGCTTGAAGGATCTTGTGTAACACCCCCAAATTTATACAACTCAATACAGCGGAAGACTCGTTGGTGTTACGGGATAGCACATTATTCACATCATAGACAACGCTTAAAAATCGCGTCGTTTAATAATAAAGCATTTCCATTCATAAATATAAAATTTACATAGGTCCAAGTCATTATATTTCATACAGGTTTTACAAAGCATTTGAATGGAAATTATTGTTTAAGTTCGGGCCATGAATTCTTGTTGTCTTCCCGAGAATTACCTTCAAGTACCTGAGATAAAACATGTTAAAAGAAAAGGTCAGCGATAACGCCGAGTGAATTCATAGAGTTTAATAAAACCATTAATATATCATCGGTATATAATTAGTACCGAAAATCATTTTTGTACAAATCCATGTAGTAGGCCATAAAATAGCCAAAATCATATTATACAAATCCTTATCAAAATCATAATGTAGGCTTTCGCCTTCAAAATCATTATACGAGCCAATGTCGTAAAAACATCATACAATACGTTTTATAACGTTGTATAGATTAAATAAAAATCGTTATATGAATATGGTTATATAAAACCAAAACACGAACATAATATCAATAGTATGACCCCGTATTGCTAGTCAGGCAATACATCGTAATTCGGTGCGTATAGCAGTATTTCGTTAATTGGATTATTATAAGCCGCATCACATTGTTACCTTACTAAACCAAACAACGGGTAGCTAGCCTGAAACTCAATTTGCCCATCTAAATTAGCGTGTCGTCACAATAATCACGCTTGTGTAAATCTTCTCATACATAAATCCTCTTACCAATCAGTGTGGCACGACGGGGATCAACCGTCAAGGCGCGAACTGGAGTGATCGTCCCCAAATAGTACTATTATATGCATAAGCGTCTACCAAATCTCGGTAGTTCACAATTCATGCTAATGGGACTTTTAGTGACATAACCTAACTTTAATAATCCATTTAATTTCATCTATCGGGTCATATAATCATTCATCGGGTCATACAATCATTCGGGTCCAAATCAATAAACAAACAATAGGGACAAATGGTGTCCTATTTTAGTAAAACTAACATGTTATCTCCCTCGCTGGTTTATAAAATATTTCATAAAAACATTTAAAAGAGTGCGAGGCTATGAACTCACGTTGATGTAGGAAGGCGATTATCGGCGATTCGGACGTACGGTACGTGCTTCAATCACGGAAACCTAGACAAATAATACTCGTCTTAGACTCATGTCCAATGACTTTATAAAAATAACAATTATGTATACATATGATGATTATATATATGATGATCAAGTGGGTTTACATATTCTCGTTTTCTCATTTTAGTGTTATGTGTCGATAACTTTTATACTAGTTTACTAGTTTTACCTATTTACATATTTTAAGTCTAATAAACTTATTATAAGTTCTTTAACTTGTATTAATCCATTTCATACTTGTATTATCAGTATTTACACTTTACATGTTGGGCCCAAATGGGTTAAGCCCAATAAATAAGTTTATAAGTGTTTTAGCCCATTTTGTTGTATTATTTGTCTAATAACGTTAACTTAGTCCGTTAATGTCCGTATATTATATAGTTCGGGTTTTATCGGTTTTTACTTGTTATATATGCTTATATATCAGTATATGAGTTTATAAAGTTTACATTAGACGGGTCCAACCGTCTAAGTTTTATTTAACAAAAACGTAAATTTTACGGTAATAGCCGAAAAGTCGTAAAAATCATGTTTATAGTTTTATAACTTATAAAACTTATCAAACTACCATTTTTATAAAATGTACATTTATTTATCCTTATACATATTTATATAAATGTATTATATAAGTTAGTGGGTTTTAATTCACATTTTATACTATTTTTATTTGAGTGCTTATATAATACTATTATAATTTAATTTCCCAAAATCTGATTTTTACTTTCATTTTCACCATTTTTACCATATCTTGAGTTCTACAAGGAGATAGAAGCTCATTTTTGGACACCATAAATTACAAGATATGTGCTACAATTAACTTAGTTTTAGCTACTGCTCAATCCAGCTCTAAATATCCCTAACAGTCCGTCCAAAACTGACTATTCAGATTGGTACTCTAAACTTGTTTTAGTCATATCTCACTCACTATAATGATTCCATTGCATGGCCAACTCTCACATGTGTACAAGACATATTACTTACTGTATATCCATTAATCTATGCCATTGTATCAGTTCATCACATGGTTCTTTACTGTTTTATACAGCCATCATTTTAAGCATGATTTTAACCTCTTTACATATAGTTTTTTATCTTTTTATCCATGATTATCAACACCAAATTCCCACACAATATTTTTATCATCATATATTCATCATATACATATACAATAGGAAATAAAATACATGATTACATAATCAAAATAAAAAGAGGATGGGAAGAACAATCTTTATACCACCATGATGATGTAGGTTGTGATCAAGACATGGATTTTGATGGAGAAACTTGTGATAAACCAAGACCATCTTCAAGACCACCTATCTTCATGAACCTCTTGTGGAAAATCAGCCCCAAGACTCCATAGTAGCTCCTCCTTGGATGTTATAATCACCACCAATCAATAGGGCTTCAAAAGGGCATCATCATATATGTAAATAACATAGGATTTGTGGTTGAATCAAGATCAAGTGAGGGTGTTTTTGGTGAGGATGGGACGGCAATGGTGAGTGGGTTGAGAGAGTTTTGAGTTGTTTGCATGAGTTGCAAATGAAAAGTGGTTTAGGATAGATGGTTTTGTGTGTTGGTGGCTTACATTGTAAGCTAATGGACAAGTGTAAGTAAACTTAGCTTACACTTGACACTAAGGTTGGTGTGGTGTAGCAAGTTGGCCGTCCCATGTGTGGGGTGGGGCAAGATTTATCTTGTCTCATCCCACTAATTTACGGGTACTCCTCGATTCTAGTTTCCTCGATTTGCGTGCCCTCGGGTTGTTTTACGAAAAACGTTTTTATAAACTATGATCAACCGCACAAAATGAATCTAATAAAAATTGTCTCATCAAAAACGGAGTTCGAAAACGTAAATACGTAATCCTAATGTTTTCGGTTTAGTCGTAAGGACGTTAAATTATAATCGTAAGTCGTAATCTCTTCTCGTAAATTTGTGAGTTTATGAACCAACACAAATTTAAAATTCCAAAATAATATTCTCGGATAAATTTATTTTCTGAAATGTCGGACTGTCACCAAAACGGTGTATGTAAACGTAAGCACGTAACGTTGAATCCTCCGGTTTAGACGTAGTCGATGCTACTTCAAGACGTAATTCCAAGTTTCTTCCCAAAAATATGTGAGTTCATAATATAACATTAAAATAATGTTTTTAAATAACACTTGAGAATAAAATATCAATCATAAATTGACGGATTGTTACAGCATTTACCCCTAAATAGGATCTTTGTCCTCAAAGATCATCTTACTACTCGCTTCTTATAGAGTTAAAGCCATGTGGCTATTTCCTCCACATTCGGTCTTTTCTCACAAGTGTAATTCATTACAATACGCGAGTTTCATCAAACATAACTACGGGAATAAGATCAGGCTTGATGTTGACTTACTTTCTCTATCCATGATGTTCACGGGTTTTTGATGAATGCAACTTTTCGCCGATCTAAACTTTACTAAGAAACAATCAGATTCTCACTTGATAGACATTTCATCAAGTTAGATATACGAATCATAATTTACGCAGCCCTTGAAGTCCTAGGGTAGATCCAGCTTATATGCCTTTCAAACCAATCTTTTTATATCATCTCAATAGTCCCATACAACGGGGACTTTATCCTACGATCTTCCAGATCATCAATTCATTTTTCCATGGTTAAAATTTTTGGCATAACTTCGCTACCCATCTGGCACTTCAAGATCTACATTTCATATTCACATAACCTCCTGCCCACTACCGGCAGTCAATAATCAGATCCTAATTTCAACAATCATTTCAGGTCTCGCGGGTTGGGTATTTTTGTAAGGTTAGGTTCGCCATCATAGGAAACCTTAAACCTAAAAGACATGTCCAACTCACGATGGGTGTATGTCGGATGTCTTCATCTCAACTCCTGCTTACAGATGCTCTAATTTTTAAATCTTAACAAGATTCGATCTCGATCCTAATACGATAGTTATCAATGATAATCTCTCCAAAGGAAAACGATTTTATAGTTTATTACCAAAGGTCAATCATTCAAAACATAAAACAAGACTTCTAGTGTTATGTATTGTTACTTTACCTCATCCCTTCGATTTGGGGTGGTAAACATTACTCTCATCAAGGTTTGTTCCCAATGACTTTTGAGCAAATCTCTAGAAATTCAGTGCAAAGCGAAGATCTTGATAGAGATGATCGATACAGGCACACCATATTTACACAACTTCTTTAAATACAAAAGAGTTAGTTTCTTCATCAAGAATCTATCATTAACAGGAATGATATTAGCAGATTTGGTCAGTCTGTCGACGATGACCCAAATCGAATCAAATTCCGATGATGACCTTTGTAATAATTAGACGTTTACTAATGTATGAGGCGATGTCTGCCTTCATAATTTGCCATCAGTACAACTTCTTCTGATAATGATACATTAAATCAGAAACGACAGGAATAGAATACTTATACTTACAAGATTCCAACATAACTAAATCTCTAAATCTCCATATCTAGGCAACCACAAGTGGCCTTTTATACATGTACCGCCATCGGCTTCTTAATTCTAATGGTTCACATAAGCCGTGAACCCCTTTTTATTATCTATATTATCCTTTTTACAAGCATTGTTTATTTTTATATTGTTCGGCAATTTATTTTGCACCTTCATTATTAAGGAACATGTCATAATTGGTTCTTTATCCTTTCTATATTATGTGTCGATATCTACATTCATCTTTCCTGATGAAATAATTATCATGTCTACAATTTACTCAGAAATTCTTTCTTCACATTTTCTAAGTTCTAGTCTCGTCTCAACTATTATTTTTATCAGTTTTGCTCAATCCGACGTTTTAAAGCATCGATAATTATTACAAGTAAATTAATAATAAATATTAAGTTTTTATGAAACGTAAACGTTAAAAGTTTAAATTTCTTAGTTCGACCAATTATAATAAAATGTTCAAAACAATTTTGAATTTAATTAACACGATTTTTGTTGATTTGTCGAAAGTAATTATTAAGATTCGTAAATGTTTGAAAAATCTTAGGTTATACTTTGGTCAAAATTTTCTTAGTTGAAAAGCAAAAATTATCGTTTCAAATTTTAAGTCATGGTTTAAATGGTTTCCTCAATCATTCTTAGGTTGTCTTGAGGTATACACAAACATTTACCCCTAAACAGGAGTTTAGTTAAATGATTTGTGTATAAGGGAATAATCCCTTAAAAATCATTTGTTAAACATTTGTCAAAACATATTTGCACTTTTCTTTTTGGTAAAACCCAAAGTCTTAAAAGGGTTCTAAATTTTTGAAGAATCAATATAGATTCCATTATCTTATTAATCACACGGTCAAAGAATGTAAAGGATTAAGTCTTTAATCGTATGTTAAATATTTAAGGTACGGGTTTTCATTGTTCGGTCAATTCAGGGAAATCTATAAATAATTATTAACTCATTCTTATTCTTATAAACAAACAAATGGTCCTTAATGATCACGAGCATGAATTTATCAAATTACAGCCTATACACGTGATTCACCCAAATTATGAATGCTACAGGTGTATTAGTCAATCCAAACGACATCACGTGAAACTCATAATGTTCATTACAAGTACCGGATGTAGTGATTGGAATACATAATCTTTTTCGCAGATGCGAAGTTGATGATAACCATACCATGGATCAAATCTTTAAAACATACGCTAGAACCTTGTAAATGATCGAACAAATCTTCCATTTCGAGTTATGGATATCGTTTTCGATTGTGAATTTACTCAGTTCATAGTAATCTATAAATATAAGGAATGATAACACCATAGCTCTTCATGATGACGGGCTCGGGTAGAATAAATTCTTTCTCCGACAACTCTCTCAGTTGTACGGTAATTCCTTTAATTCAGATGGTGCTGACGTACAGTGCACAAGCCACAGGTGCAGCACCGGAAATATAATCAATACTAATTTCAACTTGCTTTAATGGCGAAAGTCTAGGTAATTCACCAGCAAATACTTCCTAAAATTTCAGATAACAGAAACATCTTTTTAATAAATTCATATTAGGTTCTTTCTAGTTATAATATCTATGACTAATTCCCAACCACTCACCGTAAAATTTCAAGTCTAAATACAGGATATGGTCGTCCATCAAGAATTATTTAGATCACTTTTGATAATCAACATCTTATCATTTAGGGGAATTCTACTCGAGTTCCCATCAATTAAGACAATGTCGTCATGTCATAATCAGTCAATCTATTCTACTGGCACTATCAACTTTCCAGTTTTATTGCTGTCGATAAGATGTGAACTTCTCAAAAGACTAATAATAACTCATAATCCTTCACAAATTCAAGGATATCTGGAGACATAACTAACTTTAAAAGAGTAAGGTCAACGCATAATCTACGCGAGAGAATTTCAAATCAGATACAGACGAAAACATTTAATGAGTACGAATATATCCCATGTTTTCATAATTCGAGTACGCATTCAAAAGCTCCTCGGATCGTTACACAGGTCATTCAAATGAAATCAAATCAAAAGAAATGATAGGAACGTCAATACATCCAGTCGGGTATCAACACTCGGTAATCAGATACTTTTCCTAAGAATCTCACCACATGAGAATTGGACAAGAAAGAATTGTCAATTGTCAAATAAGACAATTTCGACAGATGAGTAAATTCGACTCAGAAGAATAGATGGTACGGGCACATACGTAGGTGTCCCTAACACTATGTCCCTATTTTTCACTTCTTGCAGATCTCATAAAATTTAATCTTTCACATTCTTTAAAGAAAATGTAGTGTTTATTTATTAGTTTTATGGTGACTACTAATCAGCCTTGCATGGTCCATTCCAAATTGTATGTAGGGGCGCAACTATATACAATTTCAAGATCAACGATGCAATACTCAGTTCGTCAAAATTTTATCATTATGTTTATAATAAAAACATTTTCATGCTTAATTCTTAAATAAGAATCAAGAATAAATTTACAAAGATTTTCTTTGTTATGAAAACAGTTAAGTTTTTCCAAGGTGTTTTATAAACAGCCTCATTTCGTTAACAATCACTTATAAATCTTACTTTAATTAATCCTTATGGTGATGAAAATTCAATTTTTCTCAAGGGATACTGTTTTATCTTATAAAAACAATGAGTGATCTACAGAAGAGTGATGAAAGCTTGTTCACCAAGAATTAACTACAATATGATAGGAAATGAGCTTAGCCAATTAATCATGAGGTTCATGATCTCGATGGCACTCAAAAGAATAATCCACAACGTAACTCAATTCAAGATGAGTACTTGTTCAATGGTTGCATCACTAATGCGAACATTAGGATGAAGCAATAAAAGATAGATAACATCAATACATGTAGAATTTAGCAATCAAAGGCAGTCTTTTCGTTAATCACAAACAAGTCAAAATTGTACCGTAACACATTATGTGTCACTATGTCATACAATTCCAAGAACTCATTCTACCAACTGATGTCTCAGTTAAGTTAGGGATTTTTAAAAGATACCACAATGAATACTAATCTACAAGAGTCATTAGGTGTTCCACATGTCCTGGAAGATCCATCGGTTCCAATTCAGAAGAAGATTTCTTCAATTTATTTCTTGGACACTAGGCATCCTCGTCAGTGGACAATGGCCTAGGAACAACACTTAACAGGAATCAACAATCAATTAAAACCTTATAATTCAATCACAGAACTTAACGACTTCCTCTTATCAATCTCATATTCCATATGGGTTTAATTTTACTTTATTCGAGTTTCAACAAACTTATACTCAATTCGATATCCTACTTCATTCGCCAATACTTTCAATCCTTATTCTTAGACCTTAATAGGGCAATAAAAGCTCGATATGAACAACACTTAATTTCCAATCCTATAACTCCTTTATCAATAATTATCAAATAAGTCACTAGTATGAGATGACTCATACATTCAATTAGACTTCTCGGAAATGTATTAGTGGCATGAGGCTTTTGGGTAATGGTTCCAATGACAGCCTCAAGTGCAACATTCACCCTTTCGATTTCAAGTTTAAGAATTGGGTGACAACGAATCAGATGACATCTTTCTAGGTGGTAACGTTTTGTCAAACTCCACTCTATAAGGAAAGGTCGTCATAACATATCAGATTTAATCTCGCCAATTCTTCTTCAATTTCACAATCAACTAATATCTACATTTCTACGAATATCAACCATTTGTTGGGATCATAAATATCCACAACTTGGTTTAGATCTAAGATAGCTAGAATTCCTACGAGAATAGCTTCGATTAATTTACTAGGGGATTTAGGGTTCCTTGTGACAATCTACGTCGTAGAAATACCTCGTATAAATATAAAAATAATCATCAAACAATCATGTAATAAAATTACATCATATATATAATCCAAGTTATATATATATATATTAAAATAACACTTCTCAGCCTGGCCTTGTCGGTAACTCGGGAATTCTTCAGCACCGTTATAGTCAAAAGATTTTTAGACATTTTGTGAAAAATGTTTATAGTTAAAAGATTTTGAAATGTTTTATTCAAAACCTTGGTTTTAAAAATCTTTCGTTCTCTATAACGAGAGCTCTGGTACCAAACTGTAACACCCCCAAATTTATACAACTCAATACAGCGGAAGACTCGTTGGTGTTACGGGATAGCACATTACTCACATCATAGACAACGCTTAAAAATCGCGTCGTTTAATAATAAAGCATTTCCATTCATAAATATAAAAATTACATAGGTACCAAGTCATTATATTTCATACAGGTTTTACAAAGCATTTGAATGGAAATTATTGTTTAATTGCGGGCCATGAATTCTTGTTGTCTTCCCGAGAATTACCTTCAAGTACCTGAGATACATGTTAAAAGAAAAGGTCAGCGCTAACGCCGAGTGAATTCATAGAGTTTAATAAAACCATTAATATATCATCGGTATATAATTATTACCGAAAATCATTTTTGTACAAATCCATGTAGTAGGCCATAAAATAGCCAAAATCATTTTATACAAATCCTTGTCAAAATCATAATGTAGGCTTTCGCCTTCAAAATCATTATACGAGCCAATGTCGTAAAAAATCATACAATACGTTTTATAACGTTGTATAGATTAAATAAAAACCGTTATATGAATATGGTTATATAAAACCAAAACACGAACATAATATCAATAGTATGACCCCGTATTGCTAGTCAGGCAATACATCGTAATTCGGTGCGTATAGCAGTATTTCGTTAATTGGATTATTATAAGGCGCATGACATTGTTACCTTATTAAACCAAACAACGGGTAGCTAGCCCGAAACTCAATTTGCCTATCTAAATTAGCGTGTCGTCACAATAATCACGCTTGTGTAAATCTTCTCATACATAAATTCGCTTACCAATCAGTGTGGCACGACGGGGATCAACCGTCAAGGCGCGAACTGGGGTGATCGTCCTCAAATAGTACTATTATATGCATAAGCGTCTACCAAATCCCGGTAGTTCACAATTCATGCTAATGGGACTTTTAGTGACATAACCTAACTTTAATAATCCATTTAATGTGGGAAGGCGATTATCGGCGATTCGGACGTACGGTACGTGCTTCAATCACGGAAACCTAGACAAATAATACTCGTCTTAGACTCATGTCCAATGACTTTATAAAAATAACAATTATGTATACATATGATGATTATATATATATATATATGATGATCAAGTGGGTTTACATATTCTCGTTTACTCATTTTAGTGTTATGTGTCGATAACTTTTATACTAGTTTACTAGTTTTACCTATTTACATATTTTAAGTCCAATAAACTTATTATAAGTTCTTTAACTTGTATTAATCCATTTCATACTTGTATTATCAGTATTTACACTTTACATGTTGGGCCCAAATGGGTTAAGCCCAATAAATAAGTTTATAAGTGTTTTAGCCCATTTTGTTGTATTATTAGTCCAATAACGTTAACTTAGCCCGTTAATGTCCGTATATTATATAGTTCGGGTTTTATCGGTTTTTACTTGTTATATATGCTTATATATCAGTATATGAGTTTATAAAAGTTTACATTAGACGGGTCCAACCGTCTAAGTTTTATTTAACAAAAACGTAAATTTTACGGTAATAGCCGAAAAGTCGTAAAAATCATGTTTATAGTTTTATAACTTATAAAACTTATCAAACTACCATTTTCATAAAATGTCCATTTATTTATCCTTATACATATTTATATAAATGTATTATATAAGTTAGTGGGTTTTAATTCACATTTTATACTATTTTTATTTGAGTGCTTATATAATACTATTATACTTTAATTTCCCAAAATCTGATTTTTACTTTCACTTTCACCATTTTTACCATATCTTGAGTTCTACAAGGAGATAGAAGCTCATTTTTGGACACCATAAACTACATGATATGTGCTACAATTAACTTAGTTTTAGCTACTGCTCAATCCAACTTTAAATATCCCTAACAGTCCGTCCAAAACTGACTATCCAGATTGGTACTCTAAACTTGTTTTAGTCATATCTCACTCATTATAATGATTCCATTACATGGCCAACTCTCACATGTGTACAAGACATATTACTTACTGTATATCCATTAATCTATGCCATTTTATCAGTTCATCACATGGTTCTTTACTGTTTTATACAGCCATAATTTTAAGCATGATTTTAACCTCTTTACATATAGTTTTTCATCTTTTTATCCATGATTATCAACACCAAATCCCCACACAATATTTTTATCATCATATATTCATCATATACATATACAATAGGAAATAAAATACATGATTACATAATCAAAATAAAAAGAGG
Source organism: Glebionis coronaria (assembly GCA_025667525.1). Classification (NCBI taxonomy): domain Eukaryota; kingdom Viridiplantae; phylum Streptophyta; class Magnoliopsida; order Asterales; family Asteraceae; genus Glebionis; species Glebionis coronaria. The sequence continues at coordinate 359,608,650 of CM046877.1, forward strand.
ATGGGAAGAACAATCTTTATACCACCATGATGATGTAGGTTGTGATCAAGACATGGATTTTGATGGAGAAACTTGTGATAAACCAAGACCATATTCAAGACCACCTATCTTCATGAACCTCTTGTGGAAAATCAGCCCCAAGACTCCATAGTAACTCCTCCTTGGATGTTATAATCACCACCAATCAATAGGGCTTCAAAAGGGCATCATCATATATGTAAATAACATAGGATATGTGGTTGAATCAAGATCAAGTGAGGGTGTTTTTGGTGAGGATGGGACGGCAATGGTGAGTGGGTTGAGAGCGTTTTGAGTTGTTTGCATGAGTTGCAAATGAAAAGTGGTTTAGGATAGATGGTTTTGTGTGTTGGTGGCTTACATTGTAAGCTAATGGACAAGTGTAAGTAAACTTAGCTTACACTTGACACCAAGGTTGGTGTGGTGTAGCAAGTTGGCCGTCCCATGTGTGGGGTGGTGCAAGATTTATCTTGTCTCATCCCACTAATTTACGGGTACTCCTCGATTCTAGTTTCCTTGATTTGCGTGCCCTCGGGTCGTTTTACGAAAAACGTTTTTATAAATTATGAATCAACGGCACAAAACGAATCTAATAAAATTTGTCTCATCAAAAACGGAGTTCGAAAACGTAAATACGTAATCCTAAGGTTTCCGGTTTAGTCGTAAAGGATGTTAAATTATAATCGTAAGTCCTAATCTCTTCTCCTAAATTTGTGAGTTTATGAACCAACACAAATTTAAAATTCCAAAATAATATTCACGGATAAATTTATTTTCTGAAATGTCGGACTGTCACCAAAACGGTGTATGTAAACGTAAGCACGTAACGTTGAATCCTCCGGTTTAGACGTAGTCGATGCTACTTCAAGACTTAATTCCAAGTTTCTTCCCAAAAATAAGTGAGTTCATAATATAACATTAAAATAATGTTTTTAAATAACACTTGAGAATAAAATATCAACCATAAATTGACGGATTGTCACGTCTTGTAAGTCCAAATCAGTCGGCGTTTATTCCAGGAAGAAGCATTTCAGATAATATTTTGTTAACGCAAGAGTTAATGCATAACTATCATTTGGATAGGGGTACTCCTGGATGTGCTTTCATGGTGGACATTAAGAAAGCATTTGATGATGTTGATTGGATTTTTCTGGAGCAGATTTTGAAGGGGTTCGGTTTTCATCCTAGGATGGTTACTTGGATTCTTGAATGTGTGAAAAATACTTCTTATTGGATATGCATAAATGGGTCGTTACATGGTTATTTTCAGGGTCTTAGAGGTCTTCGTCAAGGGGACCCGTTATGCCCTTATTTCTTCACTCTTGTGATTGAATTCTTACGCTCATGCTTCAACGAAGGGTTCAGGAATCGGGTTTTTTACATATCATAGGTACTGCTCCAATTTGGAGCTTATTAACCTATGTTTTGTAGACGATCTATTTTTTTTTGGTAAAGGGTTTTACCCCAGTAAATATATTAACCAAAAAAGAAGTTAAGTACAAATGGAATGTGGCTGAAGTGCCACATTAACCTCAAGCCAACAAGCTTGATAAACTAGTGCTTATGACATGCCATAAACACTCAACACCTAAAAATTAAACCAACTCAAAACTACTCATTACTTGAACCACCATATAGATATAATCATGATCAGCCGTAAAAAATCTTGAAATAGAGCAAAAACCCCACCACTCCAGCAACAACACAAAGGCAACAAAGAATCCAAATGAGGTCACCTCCTTAAAAAACCTTTTCGAGAAAAACCCTGTGGGAAAAACCTCAAAAAGGAAAAAAGAGTACGACCCTCACGTGGCATTACCATGATGATTAAAGCACACTCTAGGCAGCTTCCACCGATCCAAAAGAGAAGACGATCGGTTCGACATCTTCTTAAACTTGAACGTCACAAGCTTCAATCGAATAGTATCACAAATGATTTGAACAAGTTGGTCAACCCTCAAAGAAGTCTTCTTAAATAATCTAGCATTTCGTTCCATCCAAACGTAGTAGGAACAAGCAGCCACCATAATTCGGGCAATAATAAGTGTGAAAACACTTATCCTTTTACCACTTATTTCCAATAATAACAAGACCAAAATGTGTATTTTATGTCGTAAAATTCGGAATTATGCGTGGTTTGTGTTTTTATTGTGTTTTAGGACCAAAAGATGATAAAGGAAGAAAACACGGGCTTTTACAGGCTTTTATTGAAAAAAACGAGAAAAGACGAAGTCAAAAGATCAAGAGTGCAAAAAGAACGGAAGTCCAAGGCCTATTCTGAAGATTTATCGAAGAAAAAGTCTAAAGACGGAAGTTTATGTAGTCGAAGAACTCAAGTCTAATAGAAGAAGAAAATTACTAGACAAGTTCAAATTACATCGACAAATCCCGAGACGACGTCGAGAAAGACAAAGAATTTAGATCGAGTCGAGAAGAAAAGAAAGAAAGAAGGAAGCACACATGCATTCCCCACTCCCTATATATACCATCCTAATGACACATTAGGAGGGTGTTAGTCATTAGCTAGTTTTCATTTTTCATTTTTCTTTCTAGTTTTTAGAGAGAGAAAGTTTTAAGCTTTCTCTCACTAAGTTTTAATCTTGTCTTTCAAGTTAAGTTATTTTTAATCTTTGTATTTGAATTTCATTAATCAAAAAAAAGTTCAAGTTAAGTCTTTAATCTTTAATCTCTTTCAACCTTTCTTGATTTACTTTAATTTTTGATCCGAAAACTACATTTCATACGGTTAGATTTTGATTGATGATTTCGTGATTAAAAGGTTCATCTTTTTATACTTTTCTAAGTCTTACACGGATTAAGCTTTAAGCTATTCATGCTTATTGGCTTATTAGTGTTTAGCTTATTGTTTTTAGTTTTCTCAAAAAGTTTAATCCTTTTAAAAGTTCCTTTTATAAAGTTTATGATTTTCATGTTTCAAAAGCTGTCAAATTTATGTTTATTGAATTGTTTAAGATTTGGTTAAGTGAGCTTATTGGAACTGCTTATTGAAACTTTGGCTTATTTTTCATTTTCGAATTGTTTGGGTTCCATCGCAATATTGAGGGTTACACATTCCGACGGCAGCATTGGTTGTATCGCAATAACCCTTGTGGTTCTACTTTGCGATCTAGAGTAACATCCCCCTTATTCCGATCTGAGATTGCGATCGCTCATTGCGATTGCATATTCCGATGGGTCTTAAGGTCATTTTAAGTCGAAACTCTGCCAAAATTTTGTTAACTACATTCCGATAGAAAATTTGTATTCCGATCTGGACATTCGACAGAAGTGTTTCTATTATTCCGATTAGGACATTCCGATAGAACAACATTGCAACAGCACTGCATTCCAACAGCTTTAACTTTGATATTCCGATGGTTATTTAGATGGATATTCCGATGACTTGTTTTATATTTATTCCGATGGTTTTGAGTTTAGTACATTCTGATAGATTGGTTTATTTGCATTCCGATAGTTTAAGCTTTTAAGTTTTAAAGTTTTATATAGTTTTAAGTTTTAAATTCACTTGTTAAGTTTTAAATCATTTACATTTTACTCAACGACATTTAATTGCATTTAGATTAAAAATAGATAATCACCCAACCAAAATTATTTTCCACCAAGAACAATTGAGTCGCACTTTCTACCAATAATCAATTCGAAAAGATCGGAACAACGAAATTATTTTATAATTGGTTAAAAATAAGTTATTAAATGGCGCCGCTGCCGGCTCTTTTCGTTAAGATTAACGGTTTTAAGTGAGAGATGCGTTGGATTTTGGGATCCATTCATCTTTGAACGTTATTTTCTTGCTTCCATTTTCAAAAATCCTAAAAAAATATAAAATTTCAAAAATACAAAAAAATAGAAAAACTTAAAAAACCAAAAATATTTCTTGTCTATTTTTATTTTCCTTTTGTAGGTGTGTATGCGTACTCGTGCTCGTAAGAAGAAAGTAGCTCAAGCCGAAGTCATTACTCCACCTATTGTCACTATGGACAATCAACCAATGCTCGAGCTTTTGCAATCGCACGTAGACGGCAACACTGATGCAATTTTCATACCCGAGATTGGAGCCAACAACTTTGAGCTCAAATGAGGCTTTATTCAAATGGTCTCTGCTCAACCTTTCTTCGGGCGTTCGCTTGATGATCCTCATGACCATATTAAAAGGTTTCTTCAACTTACTAATACGGTTAAGTATAATAGGGTTTCACAAGAAGTGATTCGCTTGCAACTTTTTCCTTTCTCCTTAGAGGGACAAGCCCGAAATTGGCTTGATAAGGAACCGCCACAAAGTATTCTTACGTGGATGGATTTAGAGACTAAATTCATCAACTACTTTTTCCCACCCTCACGTACTACCGCTTTGCGGAATGAAATCATTACATTTGAACAAAAATACGGTGAGACATTTAGTGAATCTTGGGACCGTTTTAAGGAACTTTTAAGAAAGTGTCCACAACATGGTTTCACAAAAGTACATCAAATTAATACTTTTTACAATGGTTTAAGCATGAATGACCAAGATTCACTGAATAGTGCCTCGGGGGGAAACATTTTGGTTAAGTCTTCTAATGCCGCTTGGGACATTATTGAGAACAAGTCTAGAGTGCAAACCAAGAGTGTTCGGACTAATGTGGCTAGTGCTAGCACTAATGAGAGCGACAAGAGAATTGATAAGCTTACTTCGCTTGTTGAATCACTTGCTCTCCAAACCGCCAACAACACCAAAGCTATCAATGCCCAAGTTAATGTTTTGAGTCAATCATGTGAAATATGCGGGGGATCTCACTCATACACCGATTGTCCTTCGACGCATGACAATCCAGAAAATGTGTATGCCACCAACGATAACTATTCCACAGGAGGCTATCAAGCACGTCCACAAGGTGACCGCAATTTGCTCAGCTATCGCTCAAACAACTTTATTTCACCACCCGTTTTTCCCCCACAAAACCCAAACAACCTTAATCGCAACAATCAAAACCAACCTCGTGCTCCAAATCAATATCAAACCCAAAGAAACCCATATCTACCTCAAAGATACAACCAAGTTTACCAACAACCCGCTTAGCAAACACCGGCCTACCATGCTCCTCCTCCCAACAAACCCACCGCATTACACCAAGACGTTGAAACTTACATGAGGACTAATGATGTGATAGTGCAAAATCTTCATCGGGAAATGGCCAACATGAAAGCAGATATGGTAAAACAAGGGAATGATCTTCGAGCCGATATGCGCAACACTTTGGCAAGGCAAACGAATGACTTAAGGAACATGATGGCTAGTTTCTTCCCAAGTAATCAAGCCTCTGGTTCGGGTTCTCTTCCGAGTAACACCGTAGCTAATCCAAGAGGGGAGATGAAAGCAATCACCACTCGCAGTGGAAAAGGTTTAGAAGAACCCGAGCTTCCTACACCTACACCGGTGATTGTGACAAAGGAAAACGAGTCTCCTTCTCCAATTCCTCCACCTTCTATTTCTCCAACACCTCCAACTTCTACTTCTCAAATTCCACCACCTTCTACTTCCACCACTCCACCACCCAAGGACGTGAGTGAGAATTCCATTCCAAAGCCTTCATCTCAACCCAATATACCTTATCCCTCAAGGTTGAGGAAAGAGAAGTTGAAGAACAAGGATGATATTCAGGTTTCTAACTTTCTTAAAATGTTTAAAGAACTGAATTTCAATATCTCCTTTGCTGAGGCTCTCGCTCACATGCCAAAGTATGCCAAAATGTTTAAAGATCTTCTTAGTGATAAGGAGAAACTACTCGATATCGCTCAGACCCAACTTAATGAGAATTGCTCCGCAGTCCTCTTAAGGAAATTACCAACAAAACTTGGTGATCCGGGTCGTTTCTTGATTCCTTGTAACTTCCCCGGGGTAGAGAATTGCATGGCCCTAGCCGATCTAGGTGCTAGTATTAACTTAATGCCATTAAGTGTTTGGAAACAATTATCTCTACCCGAGCTAGTCCCCACACGAATGACTTTGGAATTAGCCAACCGTACGGTTGCTTATCCGGTGGGGATAGCTGAAGACGTCTTCGTCGGTGTCGACAAATTCACCTTTCCGGCGGATTTTGTTGCCGTTGACTACGAGATGGACCCCCGTGTTCCATTAATCGTTGGACGTCCATTCTTGAGGACCGGTCGCACTCTCATTGATGTAGCTGCGGGTGAATTAATCATGAGAGTTGGTTACGATAAAATCGTCTTCAACATGGGTAAACTTTCTAAACAGCCTGCTGAAACCGAGAGCGTTAATTTCATTGACGTTCGTGATGAGGCTTGTGAAGAACATTTCAAAGACGCTTGTAAAAGTGGTTCTTCTTCTCTACCCATTGTTGAGACCGTTGCCTCTCTTGCTCCTCACTAACTCCATTTGGAGAAAGTGATTTCATTTTGAAAGAATTTGAAGCAACTTTGGGAGATGTGGATTTGCAATATGACGATTCTCCCTCCAATTGGGATGAAGACATTCGTACCATTGAGAAACTTCTCAATGAGGACCATATTTCTCCATCATTTCCTAAGGATATCTCTATCGATGATCCGAATTTGAAAACGTCTTCCATAGAAAATCCTCCGGATTTAGAACTTAAGGATCTGCCGCCTCATCTTGAATATGTGTTCCTTGACGACAACAAGAAATCACCCGTCATCATCGCAAAGGACTTGAAAGAGGAAGAAAAATCTCGACTTATCGCCGTGCTGAAAAATCACAAGAAAGCGATTGCTTGGAAAATCTCCGATATTCGTAGAATTGATCCTCACTTTTGCACACATAAAATTCTCATGGAGGACGACTTTCAACCCACTATTCAAAGCCAAAGAAGGGTGAATCCCAAGATCCATGACATTATCAAAAAAGAGGTTATCAAACTTCTTGATGCGGGAATGATCTACCCTATCTCAGATTCACCATGGGTTAGTCGGTCCATTGTGTGCCTAAGAAAGGCGGAATCACCGTTGTGCCCAATGAAAACAACGAGTTGATTCCTACTCGTCTCGTTACAGGGTGGACAGTTTGTATAGACTATCGCAAACTCAATGATGCTACAAGAAAGGATCATTTTCCCCTTTCGTTTATGGACCAAGTGCTTGAACGTCTAGCGGGTAATGACTATTACTGCTTTTTAGACGGTTTCTCTGGTTATTTTCAAATACCCATCGATCCCCAAGACCAAGAGAAAACCACATTCACTTGTCCGTATGGAACATTTGCTTACAAAAGAATGCCTTTCGGCTTATGCAATGCTCCTGGGACTTTCCAAAGGTGTATGATGGCTATCTTCCATGACATGGTTGAAGAAACTATGGAAGTCTTCATGGATGATTTCTCGGTCAATGGTGATTCCTTCTCTACTTGCCTTGCCAATTTGGAGCGCATGCTTAAGCAGTGTGAAGACACTCGCCTTGTTCTAAATTGGGAAAAATGCCATTTTATGGTAAAAGAAGGCATTGTGCTTGGACATAAAATCTCAAAAGCCGGTATTTAAGTGGACCGTGCTAAAGTGGATGTCATAACCAAATTACCTCCACCTTCAACCGTAAAGGGTGTGAGAAGTTTCCTTGGTCATGCGGGCTTCTATCGTCGATTCATTCAAGATTTTTCTAAAATCGCTCGCCCGATGACCCACCTCTTAGAAAAAGATACTCCTTTTATCTTTTCTAAAGAGTGTCTTGAATCCTTCAATATTCTTAAGGACAAGCTTACTAAGGCACCGGTCTTGGTTACCCCTAATTGGGAGCTACCTTTTAAATTGATGTGTGATGCTAGCGACTTTGCTATTGGAGCGGTTTTGGGCCAAAGAGTGAACAAACACTTCCAACCAATCCATTACGCTAGCAAGACAATGACGGGGGCTCAATTGCATTATACCACTACCAAAAAAGAGCTTTTAGCTGTAGTGTATGCTTTTGAGAAGTTCCGCCCCTATCTTGTCCTTTCTACCACCATCGTGTATACCAATCATTCCGCGGTGAAGTACTTGTTGACTAAACAAGATTCTAAGCCAAGACTTCTTTGTTGGTTTTTGCTCCTTCAAGAATTCAACATTGTAATTCATGACAAGAAGGGAGCCAAAAACCTAGCTGCGGATCATCTAAGTAGACTTGAGGATCCGTATCAAGGGGATCATCCGAATCAAGAGATCAATGACTCTTTCCCCTTGAGACCTTAATGTCTATCAATCCCAATCTTGATGACACCCCGTGGTTTGCGGACATTGCAAACTACTTAGCGGGTGGAATTCTCGAGGAAGGGTTAACGTCCCAACAAAAGAAAAAGTTCTTTAATGACATTGAACACTATTTTTGGGACGACCCTTACCTTTTCAAACAATGTGCGGATCTTGTCATTCGTCGATGTGTTGATGGGCTGGCAGCTTTACAAATCCTTGATGCTTGCCATAAAGGACCCACCGGTGGTCACTTTGGTCCCAATTACACCGCGAAGAAAGTTTCGACTCTGGATTTTATTGGCCCACCATTTATCATGACGCTCATGAAATGGTTAAACGTTGTGATGCTTGCCAAAGACAAGGCAAGATCACACATAAACATGAGATGCCTCAAAATTTCATACAAGAATGTGAAATCTTTGATGTATGGGGCATCGACTTTATGGGGCCGTTTCCATCATCTAAAGGGAACAAGTACATCCTCGTAGCCGTTGACTACGTTTCTAAATGGGTTGAAGCTAAGGCTCTCCCTACGAATGATGCGAGGGTGGTTGTGAACTTTTTGAAGGAACTTTTTGCTCGATTCGGTGTTCCTCGTGCTATCAATAGTGACCGCGGGACTCATTTTTGCAATGATCAATTTGCTCGAGTCATGGCTAAGTACGGTTTCAATCACCCTCTTTCCACCGCTTATCATCCTCAAACAAATGGTAAGGCCAAGATTTCTAACCGTGGACTGAAGAGAATTCTTGAGCGTACTGTGGGAGAGCATCGTGCCTCGTGGGCCGATAAGTTAGATGATGCTTTGTGGGCTTTCCGTACCGCTTATAAGACCCCGATTGGTTGTACACCTTATCGTCTTGTGTATGGGAAAGCATGCCACCTCCCTATTAAGCTGGAACATAAGGCGTACTGGGCCTTGAAGTGGGCTAACTTCGACATCAACAAAGTCGGTGATCTTCGGAAGATTCAACTCAACGAGCTAAATGAATTGAGGAATGAAGCTTATGAGAACTCGTTGATCTACAAGGAGAAGACCAAAATCATCCATGATGCTACTCTCGGTTGAAGATCTTCTCGGGCAAGTTGAAGAGCCGCTGGTCTGGTCCATTTACCGTCGCCAAAGTCTTCCCCTATGGCACCATTGAGCTTTCTCAGCCAAATGGGCCTAACTTTAAGGTGAATGGCCAGCGCGTGAAGTTGTACTTTGGTGAGGACATCTCTCATGAGATGATACCCCCCTCACCACGTTTTCCTTGAACTAGTTCTGGGTCGAGTCAGGCTCGTGACTCGGTTAACAAAAATAAGCGCTTCTCGGGAGGCAACCCGTTGATCTATCCTTTACTGTTTTCATCATAAGTGTAGGGGGAGCCCCGTATGTGTTTGTTGTCTTGTTTCTTGTTCTGTGCAGGGATTCAAGCTTCAAAGAGTACTTTTGATGACTTTTGACGAACCGTGATCCCGTGTTCCCGTCTTCCTGGTTCTATCCTAAACTGTCGTGATTCAATATTTCATATCTTATATGTTTACATTGAAATCACTATAGTTGTCCTTTCCTTAGCAAGATTTAAACAAAGTGCACAATGTCATAAGTGTAGGGGAGTTTACTCCCACATGCTTAAACATTGAGGACAATGTTTATATCAAGTGTAGGGGGGACTTCTATCGAAGTAAGTGGTCTTTTCCATGAATTTGCCCTCATTTTAACCGGAAAATCTAATTTTTCGACATTTTTCAAAAAAATTTATTCTATTTTGGCCTTGTAATTTTCCTTTGCTATCGTTATTTACTTTCTTTGCTAGAATAAATTTTTAATAAAGTGGTTTTAAATTTTTCAAAGTCGTGAATATTTAGACTCAACCCGAGTTTACTTATCTAAGTTTACTCTAGCTAGTATCCTTAACGTGTTTAAGTCAAGTTTTGCTAGGCCTTTATATAGGGAGCTTTAAAACGCGAAAGTCTTAACTCTCACGGGTTAAGAACAAGAACTTTTCGCAAGTTCCTATAATTGATCCTAGAGAGTCGTTTATCAAGGGAACTTTAAAATGCGAATTCTAAACTTGAAAAAGTCTAAGAATTTGCAAGATCCTATAGATGACTCGAAAACCCAAAACTTTGATTTAATTGGCTAAGCATCCACGAGTCTCATTCCTTGAGATTTTAAACTGTGGAGAACGAGAGATGATAGAGTCAATTATAAGTTTGGTATTCTTTTGTGAATTTATGTGAGTTGATAATAAGCTTTTTCTCCCATCGCTTGCTGACAAATTTATCTGCAATAAGTAAGGTTGTACGATTTGAAAAGTTACTTAGCTTCTAGCACAAGATCGTTTAAAAGTTGCTCGATATTAATTAGAGTTCATAGCCAAGGCATAACTTATTGAAGCGGGATGCGAAGATTGGCGAGTCCGAAAAGGCCCTAACAAGGCATGAGGGCTACATTTTGTTGCTAAAGATCCAAAAGTGATGTGAAGAATCATTTATCAAAAATCAATATGAAGGATCGAGACACACGACGAAAAGCAAATACTCCCCTAAAGATCATGGAGAAGTCTATCCAAAAAGGCCCTAACAAGGTATGAGGATAAATAGATCCAAGTCCTAAAAGGAGGCGGATCGTTGTATATCAAAGTCCAAAATAAAGATTGGAGAAAAATGAAGATGTCGTGGTCCAAAAATGAAGAATCTCTCAAAACTTCAAGTGAAGAAATTCCTATTATGAAGAGAAGACCATAATTTCAAGAACGTCTCTCAAAGATTCGAAGTATGAAGTCGGTGCCAAACATCGGTCCGAGAAAGGTCTCAAATCGTGAAGCGAGTTATGCGAAGATATGAACTTTAAGAGGTCCCGAGAAGCAGTTTTAAAAGATTTTGTCCTTTAGCTAACTATTGATTAAATCGTCCCACTTTATTTTCAGCCTAAATAACTATCAAAATAAGTCAAACAATGCATCCTCGTGATCATTCAAGACAAAATTAAAATTTAAGAGATACACCTAGGAATACGGGAGTCTAAGTAAATAATTGGCCCACGTGAATTCGTGTTAGTTTGCTAACTTATAATAACAATGATCTCGTTTTTAAGCTTGGTATAGGGAACGTGAAACTTGAGAATGATAAACGTTCATGGCAGCCAAAACCCCAATGTAAGTCTTTGATTTCTTTACTTGTTTCGTATATATTTCTATCTTCTTAATAAAGGCCAAGGTGGGTTATTTATGATGGAAAATGTAAACCGTGCTTTAACATTAATAAGTGTGAAAACACTTATCCTTTTACCACTTATTTCCAATAATAACAAGACCAAAACGTGTATTTTATGTCGTAAAAGTCGGAATTATGCGTGGTTTGTGTTTTTATTGTGTTTTAGGACCAAAAGATGAAAAAAGAAGAAAACACGGGCTTTCACAGGATTTTATTGAAAAAAATGAGAAAAGACGAAGTCAAAAGATCAAGAGTGCAAAAAGAACGGAAGTACAATGCCTATTTTTAAGATTTATCGAAGAAAAAGTCTAAAGACGGAAGTTTAATGTAGTCGAAGAACTCAAGTCTAATAGAAGAAGAAAATTACTAGACAAGTTCAATTTACATCGACAAATCCCGAGACGACGTCGAGAAAGACAAAGAATTTAGATCGAGTCGAGAAGAAAAGAAAGAAAGAAGGAAGCACACATGCATTCCCCACTCCCTTTATATACCCTCCTAATGACACATTAGGAGGGTGTTAGTCATTACCTAGTTTTCATTTTTCATTTTTCTTTCTAGTTTTTAGAGAGAGAAAGTTTTAAGCTTTCTCTCACTAAGTTTTAATCTTGTCTTTCAAGTTAAGTTCTTTTTAATCTTTGTATTTGAATTTCATTAATCAAAAAAAAAGTTCAAGTTAAGTCTTAAATCATTTATCTCTTTCAACCTTTCTTGATTTACTTTAATTTTTGATCTGAAAACTACATTTCATACGGTTTGATTTTGATTGATGATTTCGTGATTAAAAGGTTCATCTTTTTATGCTTTTCTAAGTCTTACACGGATTAATCTTTAAGCTATTCATGCTTATTGGCTTATTAGTGTTTAGCTTATTGTTTTTAGTTTTCTCAAAAAGTTTAATCCTTTTAAAAGTTCCTTTTATAAAGTTTATGATTTTCATGTTTCAAAAGTTGTCAAATTTATGCTTATTGAATTGTTTAAGATTTGGTTAAGTGAGCTTATTAGAACTACTTATTGAAACTTTGGCTTATTTTTAATTTTCGGATTGTTTTGGTTCCATCGCAATATTGAGGGTTACACATTCCGACGGCAACATTGGTTGTATCGCAATAACCCTTGTGGTTCTACTTTGCGATCTAGAGTAACATCCCCCTTATTCCGATCTGGGATTGCGATCGCTCATTGCGATCGCATATTCCGATGGGTCTTAAGGTCATTTTAAGTCGAAACTCTGCCAAAATTTTGTTACCTACATTCCGATAGAAAACTTGTATTCCGATCTGTACATTCGACAGAATTGTTTCTATTATTCCGATTTGGACATTCCGATAGAACAACATTGCGACAGCACTGCATTCCGACAGCTTTAACTTTGATATTCCGATGGTTATTTAGATGGATATTCCGATGACTTGTTTTATATTTATTCCGATGGTTTTGAGTTTAGTACATTACGATAGATTGGTTTATTTGCATTCCGATAGTTTAAGCTTTTAAGTTTTAAAGTTTTATAAAGTTTTAAGTTTTAAATTCACTTGTTAAGTTTTAAATCATTTACATTTTACTCGACGACATTTAATTGCTTTTTGTTTAAAAATAGATAATCACCCAACCAAAATTATTTTCCACCAAGAACAATTGAGTCGCACTTTCTACCAATAATCAATTCGAAAAGATCGGAACAACGAAACTATTTTATAATTGGTTAAAAATCAGTTATTAGGCAATAATGATATGTACACTTCGACCCTTGGAAATAGGAATTAAGAACGATATAATATCATCAAGCGCAGTCGGAAGATCCTCCATTCCAGCCATAGAACGAACTTTACACCAAACCTGCATAGAAAACTGACATTCAAAGAACAAGTGCGAATGACAATCTCGAACCGTATTACACAAGGGGAATATTAGTATCTAAGGCTGCGTTAATTAATTCTATGAAGCCATGTACACTGGAGGAGGTAACTAAACTATTTGGTGTAACATTATTGACGGCTGGAGATGCTGGTGAATTTATGCATGATCTTAAGATGCAGAAGCATAAAATTTGGTCGTTTGTCTCTAAAGAACGTTCTAAGGAAATCATTGATCTGTTATGTAAGTTCGAAGCTGATTTAGTCATTGGTGGCACGAAGAATACAGCTAATCTCTTGTCTGGAAAAGGGGTTGTTTAGTTATCGAGTGGTTCTAGGATGGCAGGCAACATGATATCATCAGGTCCATTTAATGTTACTAACCCTAATGATGATTTATTTTCGTGTGGATGACTTGAGCTCGAGGTTTAGTGGTGTTTCGTCTGTTACTACTACGTGCCCTAGTCAATCTTATTCATACTTCAGCCATGGCCTTCCTAACAGTTCTACTAATTCGACTGGCTTGATTGATTCAAGTGATATGGTTCACTCAGTTGAGGTTAGTCAGAAGTCTACATATGCTGCAGCTATGGGTGGGAGCAATAATTATCTTAACAAAAGTAAGAGTTCTTCATTTAAGTTTGTTCAGGTTGATAAGTCCAAGTATGGTGTGAATATTACTATGCCACGTAGAGTAGTTCAAAATGTGAGTTCCAGTTTTGAAAACACCCTATATGGTAATTTTATTGGTAAACGCTTGGCGTTTCTGGTGGTTGAATATTATGTTATGACTAATTGGGAAAAGTTCGGTTTGAAACGTGTTATGATGAACGATAAAGGGTTTTTCTTTTTGAAATTTGAATCTAGAAATGGGATTGAGAATGTGCTTGAAGAAGGTCCATGGATGATTCGGAATACGCCCATTGTACTTAAAGAATGGAATTTGAATACTAGTCTTCTTAAGGAGGATTTACACCGAGTTACAGTTTGGATTAAATTCCATGACGTCCCATTGGAAGTTTTTGATGATGAAGGTATTAGCATTCTTGGGTCTTATATTGGAATGCCCATCATGATGGACTCTTTCACGACCAGGATGTGTAAAGAATCTTGGGGACGATGTAGTTTTGTGAGATGCCTTATTGAGGTTCGTGCAGATGAGCCTTTGAAAGATGAAATCACTATTGTTGTTCCTCAACTTGAAGGTGACGGTTATTCTAATGCTGATATTAGAGCTGAGTATGAATGGAGACCTCCACGATGCACTAAATGTAATGTCTTTGGACATGATATTGATTTGTGTCCGTTGAATGCTGTTGATAAGTCGTCACCCAATAATGATTCACAGGAAGATGGTTTTAAGCAAGTAAAAAGCAAGAAACTTACCAACAAGAATACAAACCAAATTCCTAAAGGGGTTTCTTTAGGGAAAGGGTTTCAAATGGGAGTGATTTCCAGTTTAAACCTAAAGCATCACATTCGGGTCCTACTACTGCTAAGGAGAATCCAGGAAAACAAAGGTAGACTACTACTGTTATTGCTGACAAACAGAAATCTACTTCTTCTGTCACGGTATCCACGTCTAATACTTTTGGTGTGTTAAATGATGATATGGTACAGGAAGCTGGTGGTGGTGAGGACGAGGAGGAGGATGTAGAAAATGTTTATGATGAATCAGCAAATGTGTTTAATAGTCAAAAAGGGGCAAGCACTCCTTCTATCACAGTTTCCAATGTTTAGTATAGCTTCATGGAATATAAGGGGATTGTGCCATTCCCCTAAGAAAAAAAAGGTACGTCAGGTTGTTCGTGAGAACAATTTAAGTGTTTGTGCGATATTAGAATCTCATGTGGATGCTTCAGGTGTCTATGATATTTTTCATAAAAATTTTAGAAGTTGGAAATGGACGTCTAATGGTAGTATCTGTTCCAAGGGTACGCGGCTTATTTTGGGATGGAATGATGATATTGTTGATCTCATGATACTCTCTCAGACTAATCAAGTTATGCACTGTCAACTTAAAACCCGGCAGGACAATCGTAATATGTTTTGTTCTTTTATCTACGCTGATAATTATTATGTTGATCGTAGGGCCCTTTGGACTAATCTGGTTATGCATTCATCTTTTATGCGTGATCAACCTTGGGTCTTGCTAGGGGATTTCGATGCAGCTCTTAATTTGGAAGACCATTTTTGTGGAGGGTATTCTCTAAATATTGCAATGCGGGAATTTAAAGCTTGTGTTAATGATATGGAGGTTGATGATGTTAATGCTACAGGCCTTCATTTTACTTGGACTGAAAAACCTCATGGAGAGGATGGTATTCTCAAGAAGATTGATCGGATTATGTCTAACCTTAAATTCTTAGATTGTTTTCCATGTTCTTTTGCTATCTTCCAACCATACAGAATCTCATATCACTCTCCATGCTTTTTACGGATCCCGGTGGTTAGTAAGGCTAAGCCTAAACCGTTCAAGTTATCAAATTTTCTTGTTCACAAGGAAGGGTTTCGTGATGTTGTTGCTACAGGATGGAGTCTCAATGTTCAAGGGTGTTCGATGTATAAGTTGTTCAAACGTCTAAAAGGGTTGAAGTCTCCATTTCGTAAGCTTTTATATTCTTTTGGTAATCTTCATGATCGTGTTCAACGTTTGAGAGTTGAGCTTGATGATGTTCAACAAGCCCTTGATTTAGATCCTTCTTCCATCCCTTTACGTGATGAGCATGCTCATTATTTATTAGCTTTTAAAGAAGCTTCTTTAGATGAAGAGCGGTTTGCACATCAGAAATCTAAGATTGAGTGGCTTGCAGCGGGTGATACTAACACTAAATACTTTCACAACTCGGTCAAAAGTATAAATGCTAGAAACTAAATTGAGATGGTTCGTGATGCCAATGATGTGCTATTTGAGACTAAGGAGGTTGAAATGGCCTTTGTGTCGCATTATGAGAATTTTTTGGGGTGTGAAGGTACTACTACTCCCCTTGACACTCATCAATTATTTGATCGAGTGTTAAGTAGTGATAGAGTTGTCCATATGATTTGTGAGGTTTCTAAGGAAGAAATAAAGCAGGAAATTTTTTCCATGGGTGATGATAAAGCTCCTGGTCCTTATGGTGTTTCTGTTGCATTTTTTAAGAAGGCATGGGATATTATTAAGGCTGATTTTGTGAATGCAATTCATGATTTCTTCCGGAATGGTAAGCTTTTAAAGGAGGTTAATCATACAATTATTGCCCTTATTCCGAAGGTTACTGTCCCTAACAAGATTAATGATTATCGTCCTATTTCTTGCTGTAATGTTATCTTTAAATGTATTAGCAAGATTATTGCTAATCGTATTAAAGGTGATCTTGATTTTTTGGTGAGTATTAACCAATCTGCTTTTGTGCTGGGTCGGAGAATCTCTGATAATATTATTCTTACTCAAGAATTAATGAGGAATTACCACGGGAATCGAGGGCCTCCTAGGTGTGCTTTTAAAGTTGATATCCAGAAAGCATATGATACCGTTGATTGGAATTTTCTCCATACTATATGACTGTTTTTGGTTTTCACACTACTATGGTAGATTGGATCATGGTATGTGTATCTACTACTTCTTATTCGGTGAGTATTAAGGGTAGTTTATGTGGCTGGTTTTGTGGTAAAAGGGGTTTAAGACAAAGAGACCCATTATCTCCTTATCTTTTTACTTTGGTTATGGATGTCCTTTCGTTGATTGTTAACCGTTCAGTTCGAAATGCGGAAGATTTTCAGTTTCATCTTCACTGTGAGCAACAACGTATTGTTAATCTGTGTTTTGTTGATGATTTATTCTTATTCTCTAAAGGGGACATAGCTTCTATTCGTGTTATTATGGATGCCTTAGAAGAATTTAAGAATGTCTCGGGTCTTGTCCCTAGCATTCCTAAGAGTACGTTTTTTTATGTAATTTCCCAGGGGCATTGAAGGCGAGTATATTAGACATGCTACCCTTTAAGGAAGGTACTCTTCTTGTTTGTTATTTGGGGGTTCCTCTTATTTCATCGAGACTTTTAACTAGAGATTGTCGTGTGCTTGTGGAGAACTTGGAAGGTCGTATTAATACTTGGAAGAACAAGACACTGTCGTTTGTAGGAAGGCTTCAGCTAATCAGATCAGTCCGTTCGTCCATGCATATTTATTGGGCTTCTGTTTTTTTCCTTCCGGTTAGTATTATTCTTGATTTAGAGCAACTTATGAGAGGATTTATTTGGTTTCAATGAGCTTTAAAGAAGGGGAAGTCCAAGGTTGCTTGGAAGGCGATTTGCTTGCCTCTTAATGAGGGGGGGTCTTGGTATTCGTAAGATTGCTAAATTTAGTATTGCTCTTATGGTATCTCATATTTGGTGTATTTTAACCCGTAAGAACTTATTATGGGTAAAGTGGATCTATTCGCATAAACATAAAGATAGAAGCTTTTGGGATGTTCCATGCTGTAGTGATGCAAGTTGGGGGTGGAGAAAACTTCTTAACATTCGTCCTTATATTCGTCAATTCATATGATATAAGATCAATAACGGTAAAATTGCATCCTTATGGTTTGATAGGTGGGCTGAATTATGTCCTCTAAGAGACATCTTATCAGCTCGAATTATATCTCGGTCTGGTTTTCATGTCACAGATACGGTGTATGATGGTATTATTGTTGGAAGGTGGCGTTGGCCTGATGATTTGAGTACTCGGTTTCCGGATATCTATGTTATTCCAGTTCCTGTTATTGATGTATCTCAGGAGGATGAAGTCTTGTGGCGCGGTAATAATGATATTCTCAATCATTTTTCGGTTTCTCTTGTTTGGGATACTATTAGGTCTCGTGGTTTGGAAGTGGATTGGGCTCCTCCTGTCTAGTTTCCCATTGTGTTCCTCCGCATGCTATTCACCTATGGCTTGTTATTCGTCGAAAGTTAAAGACTCAAGATAGAATTCAAACATGGGATGTTGTCCGACGGTTGATATCAATCTGCTTAGATGCCCTTTTTGTCGTATGACTCAAGACTCGCACACACATATTTTCTTTGAGTGTCCGTTTTCTTCCTGGGTATGGATCAGTATGCGTGGTTTGTGCAAAATTGAGAATGTTCCTCCTCGGATTGATGATATTATGATGTTTCTTATCCCGTTGGCTAGAGGTACGTCGGTAGTTAGTATCCTTGCACGTCTTGTGGTGGCAGCAACGTCTTATTTTTGTGTCTTGAACGCAATGCTCGTTTGTTCAAGGGATCGTCTATGAATGTGGATCAGCTTGTTGGCGTTATTTGTAAAACTATTAGGCTGAAAGTGACTACCCTACGGTTTAGGAAGATTACTGTTGCGTCTCGGACTCTTTTGGATCAGTGGAGGATGCCTGACTCGTGTTTTGGTTATGATGGAAGTGCCGCGTGAGGGTTGTACTCTTTTTTCCTTGTTCAAGGTTTTTCCCACTGGGTTTTCTTTGACAAGGTTTTTTAAGGAGGCAGACTCACTTGGAATCCTTTTGCTTCTATCTTGGTGCTTCTTGGTGTTTGGATGTTCGCATGGCTTCATGTTCTCATCTTGGTTTATGTCTAGTTTATTCATTTGATGGGCTAGGTTGTATTTTGGCATGTATTCTACCTTGTTTAAAAGCGTTTGCTTGAGGTGAATGTGGTACTCAGCCATATTCCTTGTTCTGTAGACTGGTTTTTTTTTTGTTAATATATTTATCGGGGTAACCCTTTACCAAAAAAAGAGGCATATTAGCAGGTTTAAGTCAACATTAGGGCGGACATCCCATTGCCTCAGCCTATCTTGCGTCTTCAACTTGTGATTAATTACAAGCCAAAATTGGACAGCATGCCGTGGAATACAATGCGCAAACCAAACAACATTGTACCAAACACCTCGTCAGCATTAGCACGAATAGTATTCCAAACACCAGCCACCGAGAATCGTTGTAACACTCCTTGTCTATCACGCCACATCATAACATCCTCATGACCAGCATAAAACTCCGGAACAGGAATAGAAACTACTTGTGGAAACCGATCAGCCCAATCAGCCGGCCGTTTCCAAGCATCATCCGAAATAAGGTCACTAACAGAATCAGTAAGAGAAAATCCCGAGCGGACAATATTGCGAACAGTAAGTACATCACGAAGAGGACATACATTTTACCACCTATCAAACCAAATAGAAGTAGACTTACCATTAACGATCTTGTACTAGACAAATGACCTCACACAAGTACGAATTTGAAGCAGTTTTCTCCATCCCCCAACTCATATCACCAAGACATGGAATATCCCATAAACTTCGACCATTAATCTTATACGCATGAATCCACTTCACCCATAACGGTTCCTTATGAGTCAATAGACTCCAAATATGTGTCACCATAAGGGCAGTATTAAAATCATCAAGTCTACGAATACCCAGACCCCCTTCACGCTGAGGCAGACACACATCAACCCAAGCAACTCTAGCCTTTCCCTTTTTCATCTCACCTTGGCACCAAAGAAATCCACGAAGGAGCTGCTCCAAATCAAGAATAACCTGGGCGGGCAAAATAAAAACAGAAGCCCAATAGATATGCATGGAAGATAACACATATCTAATAAGTTGGATTCTTCCAGCCAACGAAAGATATTTATTACGCCAGTCATTAACACGTCCTTCGAGCTTCTCCAAAAGCACCTTACAGTCCCGATAAAGCAATCTAGAAGAAATGAGCGGGACTCCAAGATAACGAACAGGTAACATACCTTCAGCAAAAGGCAGCATATTAAGCATGTTAGTCTTCACTTGAACCGGGACATTGTAGAAAAAAACAGTGCTCTTCGGAATACTAGGCACAAGACCCGAAGCATTCTTGAACTCGTCCAACGAATCCATAATAAGATGAACAGACTCAATGTGACCACGAGCAAATAAGAAAAGGTCATCTGCAAAACAAAGATTAACAGTACGATTCTTCTCACAAAGATGATGGTACTGAAAGCCATGCATATGCCGCACTCGTTTATGCAAAATAAGCGTTAAAACTTCCATCAATATAGTAACAAATAAGAAGATAACGGATCCCCTTGCCTCAACCCTCTCTTTCCCATAAACCATCCATACAACTCCCCATTAATACAGATAGAATACGAAGTGGTGGTAACAAACGTCATGATCCACTCAACCATAGTGTGATGAAACCCAAAACCAATAAGGATGGACCTAACAAAACCCCAATCCACCGTGTCATACGCTTTCTGAATATCCACCTTAAAGGATACCCTAGGGGGACCAGATGACCTGTGATACCCACGCATAAGCTCCTGAGTGACCAGAATGTTATCCGAAATCCTCCGGCCCAGAACAAACGCAAATTGGTTAATACTCACCAAATCCCCTAAATCTTCCTTAATACGATTAGCAATGATCTTACTAATGCATTTAAATAAAACATTACAACATGAAATGGGGCGGTAATCAGTGATTTTCGCTAGAGTAGATACCTTAGGAATAAGGGCAATGATAGTATGATTGATTTCTCGAAGAAGCTTACCATTAGAGAAAAACTCCCGAATCGCACAAGTAACCTCACTTACAACAATGTCCCACGATTTTTGAAGAAAGTGGACGTAAAGCCATCAGGCCCAGGGGCCTTATCATCCGCCATCGAAAATAGAGCACCTTTAATTTCATCATCAGACACCTCTCGAACCATAAACAAAGCTTTCTGCTCATCCAGAACCCTAGTGAAAAGATCATGACCATCAAGCGGATTGGTCACACCTTCAACACCTAAGAACTACTCCTAGGGAGAAACAAAAGCGCCTGCAACATGACTCCCCTCATGACAAACATCCATATGATCTCTAACCATATCAATCCGATTACGCGAACACTTACTCTTTATAATGCGATGAAAGTACGCCGTATTAGAATCACCCGCATCAATCCATTCCACTTTAGATTTCTGCCTTAAAAATCTCTCTTCATCAAGAGAAGCTTCCTTAAACGCAAGTAAGTAATGCGCATGCTCTTCCCTCAGCTCCACATTAAACGGGCTTCGATCAACAGCCTTTTGAGCCTCATCCAGTTCAATACGCAACCTATCCACTCTCGCATGCAGATTACCATGCTCATAAAGAAGTTTACGCAAAGGGGACTTCAACCCCTTAAGGTGTTTCACAACTCTAAACATAGCACACCCTTCAACATTAACCATCCACCCATTAGAAACAATCGTTTGAAAACCCTCTTTGTAGACCAGAAAATTCGAGAATTTAAACGGCTTAGGCCTCTGTCTACTAACTTTAGGAATACGCAAGACACGAGGAGCATGATCAGAAATCCTGTACGGTTGAAATATAGCAAACGCCCTGGGAATGCATCTAGAAATGGGATATTACTCATAATCCTATAAATCTTCTTCAATATACCATCACTACCCTTCGGTTTTTAGTTCCAAGTGAAGTGCAGACCAGTAGCATTAACATCCGACACCTCCATATTTTGAACACATTCCTTGAACTCTAGTATGGCAATTGTACGCTCATATCCCCCACACGAATAATCTTCCAAATTCAGAGCCACATTGAAATCCCCAAGCAGAATCTACGTTTATCACGCATAAGATACGCATGCGCAACCAAGTTATCCCAAAGACAACGCCGATCAACATAGTAATTATCAGCATATATAAAAGAGCAGAATATAGTCTTAGCATCAGCACGAATATTTATCTGACAATGCATAACTTGGGATGTTTGCGCCATAACCATAATGTCAACAACATCATCATTCTAACCAAGAATAATCCTAGATCCTCTGGGACACAAACCTCCATTAGAAGTCCATTTCCATCTACGACAAATTTTCCGACACTTATCATACACAATAGTAGCATCCTCAAGAGACTCTAAAATAGCACACACATTTAAATTATTTTCATTCACAACCTGCTTAACCTCATTTTGTTTAGGGGATCGGTTTAAGCCCCTAATATTCCAAGAAGTGATGCTAAACATTGGGACCATTATCAGCAGGAGTGCTTGCCCCTGGAATAGAACTTGAAACAAGGTTCACATATTCATAATAAATATTATCAACCTCATCCTCATCATCCAAATTGCCATCACCATCATCCCCGGTATGAGTAGATAATAGATTATAAGAATTTGAGACAGAAATATTAGGAACACTAGAAGAACCCTTACCCCCACGTGAAACATGAAGACTATCATCTACCGACGTCGACACTGCCTTCCCATTAGCCCTAACCGAAGGCTGACTAGAACCATTACCCGCTGTCCCATCATTAGGAACCTTGCTTGTAGACGGTCCATTAGTGCGACCAGAACTAATTCCTACCTCATTACGACTAATTGAGCTCTTAGGCACATATTGAATGTTCTTTGGTATCGAGACACCCATATTCGCAGTCCCCTTATTAGATCGATTATTATTACGTCTACGCTTAGTAACTTGTTGGAAACCGTCATTAAGGTTCGCACTCTGAGATATTTCAGTAACTATTTTTTTAGGGCACTCCACACTAGTATGTCCAAAGATCTTGCAAACATCACTGCTTCTACCCCACGAATCCGCACACATAGCACTCGTGAAAGAATCAAGCATAATACGAGTACCAATCTGTGTAGCAAGGATTCTAATCCCATCTTCCGACAATACCTGCAGCGGAACATCATGAAGCTTAACCCATATAGGAACACGGGTTAGATCCTCTTTAGATAAGCTTGAATTAACAGTCCATTTCTTCAAAATGGTTGGGCTATTTTTAATCATCCAAGGACCCCCTTCCAGAACAGCCGAAAGACCCTCATTATAGTCAAATTTGAAGAAAAAGAAACCCTTAGAATTCAACATAACCCGTTTGAGACCATGCTTCGCCCAATTATTACGCACAAAATTTTCAACCACCGGAAACGCAATGCATTTTCCAATAAATTAGCCACACAACGTGTTTTCAAATCGAGCACTAACATTCTCAAAAATAGAAAAGGGCATCGAAACATCCACTCCTTCATAGACATTATCCACCCTTAGTACCCGAAACTTGGACGCCCACGAATGACTACCTTGTTCTTTGCTACCAACAGCTCCAACATAAGTACTAGTTATAGCAGCTAATTGAAAAATTGTAGCTTCTTGAGTAGCAACAGCAGCTAAATATATCTCATTCACCCCACCAGTAGTGTGCTTAAACTTATCACCAGTACCCGTAGCATCAAGTAACCCCATAGGCAACCAAGATGCAGCCCTATCATCTGCCATCCCGGCAGTAGCAATTACCTCGCTAGCAGCCCCATTAACGAGACTAGGGAATAGATCCCTAGCTAGACTCGTAGCCCCACCAGTGTTATTAGCATCATATGGGTAAGAGACACTAACTCCCTCACCTCCCCAAACACCCTGATCCATATGCATCCCACTCAGGTTAAGGTTAGGTCAAACCCTAGATGGGAGCGACGTTTGGACTCCAGCCTCCCCAACGCTAGCATTCGATGCACTTAAATAACTCCCTCTTACAGGCTTGCGTTCCCCCAGTCCACTCTGATTCATCAATGAATACTTTCTCTTCTTAAATGCGTCCAAATCAATTCCCCGATCAGAAATACAATAATAACGAAACCCTAATAACAAGAAAAAATGAAACCCTAAACACCACACACAACAATTGCACCAGCAAAGAAATCAACAAACTCCACGTCAAGCTTGATCACAGGCCTCTCAAAAGAGGGAATTAACACACATAAAGGAACCCTAATCGACTATCATGAGATCGATTAAGGAATAAAAAGAAAAAACAGCGACAAGAAACCCTAAAAAAGAGTTAAAAACAATTGAATTAACCAATCAACCGAATAAAGAACATGTTAAATCGAAATAATCAGATGATTATACAATAGAACATGAACGTTATAAGATATCAAGATCAACCAAGACTGAATTAAAACCGATCAGAATGGAGAATAGGAGAATCTATTTTTATTTGCTTATGGTGATATTCAGTCTGCTAGCATCATCAAGGAGGCTTTGGATGAATTCAATAATGCTTCAGGGCCGACTCCTAGTTTGTCCAAAAGTATGGCATATCTTGTAATGTTTTAAACCATACTAAACTTGCTATCCTTCATGTTCTCCCTTTTGAGGAAGGCAGATTGTTGGTGAAGTATCTTGGTGTGATGTTAGTGCGTCGAGGTTGATCATTAGGGACTGTAATGAGCTTATTGAGAGAGTTAATATCAGAATTTTTGACTGGAAGAATAAATCCCTTTCCATTGTTGGGAGGTTGCAGTTGATTAAGTCGGTTCTTGGGTTGATGCACATATATTGGGCCTCGGTTTTTATCATTCCTAATAGAGTTCTTCTAAACCTTGAGCATCTCATGAGATCTTTCCTTTGGTCTCATGGGAGTTCGAAGAAAGGTAAAGCTAAGGTTGCTTGGGAGGTGGTATGTCTTCCTAAATATGAAGGGGGTCTTGGTATTCAAAGACTAGGTACTTTTAACTCTACGTTGATAGTGTCTCATGTGTGGAAACTGCTTAACCTGGAGGAATCTATTTGGGTGAAATAGATACATGCTTACAAGTTGAAAGGTCGGAGTTTTTGGGATATACCATCGAGGGGAAACATGTCATGGGGCTGGAGGAAGGTGTTGCAGCTTAGTACCACCATTCGACCATTTATTTGGTCTAAGATTGGTGATGGTAGGGATACGTCTATATGGTTTGACAAGTGGTGCTCTGATGGTCCGCTGGCTTCACGGATTACGCCTAGAGATATTGCTAGGGCTGGTTTGACCATGTAATCTAAAGTCAGTTATTTATGTGTAAATGGTAGTTTGGAGTGGCCGGTTGGTCTTCTTTCCAAATACTCTTTCCTTGATTCTTGTAGTACACAGATTTTGCATGAGTCTCGGGATGGTTTGGAATGGCATGATAGGTGGGGTGACAAAACCCATCTTAGTCAGACAGGTATGAGCTGACATTCATTTTATGGATGCCAAGGTTACTTGGTTTAATATGGTTTGGTTTCCAGCGTGTATTCCTCAGCATTCTCTTAACATATGACTGATTGTTAGGAGAAACTTAAAGACACATGATTTAATATCTGCTTGGAATCATTCAGCGCTGTTAGGAACTATGTGTTCATTATGTGATTCTCAATCGGATAGCCATGACCACCTATTTTTTGATTGCACATATTCGGCTACTGTTTGGAACCGCATGAGATGTTTGGATGGGTTGGAAAATGTTCCCCCATTATTGGCTCAGATTATATTACGTGTTTTGCCTACATCGGGTAGACGTTCTTCGTCTAGTGTTATAGCAAAACTTGTTGTAGCTGCTTCAGCGTATTTCATATGGCAAGAGCAAAACTTGAGGCTGTTCAGAGGGTCCAAACATTCTACACAACAACTTTGTGAGTGTATATCGTCTATGGTTCGCCTCAAGATAATTTCTAGTAGCTTGAATAAATCTAAAGCAGGGCTTCATATAGACAATTTGTGGGATCTCCCAGAGACTTTATTCGTCCAATGAGTGGTGGTATAGCTAGTTTTTTATGCACCATTAGGTGGTTTTTTCCTATTGGTGTTCTTGGTTATGTAATAGCTAGTTAGATATCAAATGGCTTGTCATTTGATCTATTTTGGTGGTTCAAGTGATGCTTGAGGTTAATGTGACAATTCAGACATTCTAGTTATACTTAAATGTTATTTGGTGTATTATATTTTACCGGGGATTATTGTCCCTTTACCAAAATAAATCATGAATCCAGCAGACTTTCTATTTTAATCATGAATTCAGTAGGCCTTTTGTTTAATCTGTCAAACTTTTATTTTATTATCATATATCATATATGTTACAATTAAAGAATTACACGTATTATCATATATGATACTCAAAAAAGGTAAAAACTATGCTTCAGAAATATGATAAAAACTTCAACAAAATAATCATATTATCCAAAAATTACATCTATAGATGTTTCGCCATTTTCATATTCAACAAAAATAATAATTATTGAGTAGCATTACACAGTTAAACCAATACATCAGCATACACAAATTACAAAGAGAACTATTCAGTTGTTTAAAAAATGGATGTTGATCTCAGTCGTCAACATTTTGTTACAAACTTGATGCTCGTCTTTGTCATTTTTATGCACATGATCTTGTTTTTACAATCGGGAATCATATGTTCCAAAATAAGTGTAAAAACACTTATCCTTTTACAACTTAAAACAAATAAAAATGAAACCAGAACGTGTGTTTAATGTCGCAAAAGTCGGAATTACGCGTGGTTTGGGTTTTTGTTGTGTTTTAGGATCAAAAGATGAAAAAGGAAGAAAACAAGGGCTTTCACGGGCTTTTATCGAAGAAAAAGACAAAAGACAAGTCAAAAGATTAAAAGTGAAAAAAGAACGGAAGTCAACGGCATGTGCCGAAGATTTATTGAAGAAAAAGACCAAAGACGGAAGTTTAACAAGTCCAAGAACCAAATCTAATAAAAGAAATTAGAAGACGAGTTCATTTTATCTATCGAAAAATCCCGAGACAAAGTCGAGAATGACGAGTTTATTGTCAAGGCGAGAAGACAAAAGAAAAGAAGGAAGCAACAACACCAACATACTCCTCCACCTATAAATAGACTAAAAGTCTTTCATTTATATTCATTAGAAGTAGTTATTAGGTAATTAGGATTAGGAGTAGGAGTAGGTGTAGCATTTAATCTTCCATGTCTTAATTTTTTCTTTAATCTATTTTTGTTGAATCTTTAATCTTCATCTTTTATTTCAAGCTTTTTAATTAATATCATTCTTCCTTTCTTGTTTTAATTGTGTTGATTTGGTTAATCATCATGTTAGCTTATTTGATCTTATTGCTTATTTGATTGAGTTGCTTATATCTTGTTTTTATTATTTTTATGTGGTTGATCTTTATAGCTTATTGTGCTTATTGCTTATTTCATATTTGGCTTATTTTTCATTTGAGTGGATTTGGTAGTTTAATGTTTTTAAAATAGATTTTATTTATTTTGCTTATTTGGTGCTTTTAGAGTTTTAGTTCGTGTTTTGTTTGGCTTATTTTAAAAATTAGTTTAGCTTAATTTTTGCTTATTTGCTTAATTAGTTTTAGCATAAATTTTCCTATTTCCCGAATTATTCAAAACCTCTTTTTCCGAATTATTTTCTTTTCTATATTCCGAATAGTATCTTAAACCCTAATACCGAATTACATTAAGTCCCATTATTCCGAATTAACTTTCAAACCTTCACATTCCGAATTAAGTTTTATAATGGATTACGAATTACTTTCATAATTTCTAATTCCAAATTGCAATACAGTTCTTTATTCCGAATTACAATACATTTACTTTCAATATTCCGAATTGTTTTACACTTATTATTCCGAATTATTTCTCTTTTCAATATTCCGAATTATTTCGTTGAGCACATTCCGAATTGTAATCAATTTTAACATTCCGAATTAGAAATATTTTCCATTTCCCGAATTGTCTTAAAGTTCCCTTATTCTGAATTGTAATTAGTTTTTTTATTCTGAATTATATTACTAACATGGATTCCGAATTGTTTTAAAGTTCCATTTTCCGAATTGTTTTAAGAACTCGCATTCTGAATTATATCATCAGTTTATTCTGAATTGTTTTATGTTTTATGTATTCCGAATTGTTTTAAGGAGTTTATCCCGAACTGTTTTGTTTAGTTTTAAAATTCTGAATTGTTTTAAGATTTTTATTTTCCCTCCATTTTTGTTAATGTAGAAACTAGAATGGGGGGGTTGAATAGTTTCTCTTCTATTAGTCACCTAATTAAAATTACTTTCAATTAGGTTTGTATCAAAACTATCTTTTACTTGAAGCTAAGTTGCATAATGATTAGATTCAATTCAAATGCATTAGCAATGGTAATAGGTAAGTATAATGATAATGAAGTAAGTAAAGAGTAAGGAAAGAGACAACCTAATGACAAGACACCAAGATTTATAGTGGTTCGACAACGAGGCTCTATCCTCGTTTCTACTCCACTCCTCGAGTACACCTACTCGAGATTTCCACTATATCCACAAGCTCCCTTCTTGGCGGAGAAAGCCTTATATCGTTGCTTACATTATTTTCCGACACTAAGCTAAATGTCGAGACCTAATCTTTTGCTAGGACCAATCTACACAACGTTGCCTACTTCACAATTTAACGACACAAGGCTAGATGTCGAGTTCTAATCTCAAGGTAGAACCAATCTTCACGACGTTGCCTACTTCACCATTTTACGACACAATGCTAGATGTCGAGTTCTAATCCAAAGCTAGAACCAATCTTCACGAATCTTCACTTTGAAGCTAAGTGAGAACTTCACACAACACAACTACTAATCACTTTCAAGTTTAGTGAGAACTCACAAGACACAACCACATCACTTTATAGTTTAGTGAGAACTACTACACAATCTATTACAACTCAGCTAGACAAATCCAAGTACACACATGTAGCTTGGATCTACACAACACAAATCCAAGCAAACACATATGCAATGGATGTACACAACAAATCCAAGTATTCACAAATAGCTTGGATGAACACAACTAGTCTAAGTATTCATAAATACAAATGGATCAATAAAAACAAATAGGCTAACATGATGAACATGACTAATTCATGGATTCATCTTTATCACAACACTAGTGAGTGAGTGATCTTCTCATTGGACAAGGTAAAGGAGGGGATCAAGAGGATAATCATATGTAAACATACTTAACACATTAAGTGATCATTTACTAATGATTATGCTATAGAAAAGAGAAAGGGGGATGAGAAAAACGTCCAAGAGGGTTATTGGAAAATGAGATTTGATCCACTATTTATAGAAGACAAAGTGTAACGGCTAGCTGGGCGCGGTTCCTTAACTATCCCGGTGGTTCCATATCGCTAAAGAACCGCCTAGCTATTTAAGGTACCGCCCAGTAGAGTCCGCTCCTTTTTTTGTCTTTTAGTGGGGTAGGTGTTGATCCCAAACTTAGATCGATTTAGCTTTATGTATAAGAGATTAGATCAAGTAATACACTTAGAGAAACCTTTGTATATGTATATGACAATCTAAGTGTTATGCGGAATTAACACTTAAACAAGAACACACAATATGTAAACAAACATTCACTTTGATTAATGATATCAAACTTGCTTACAATGAAAGTAGTTTACGTATGAAAACTTATCTTGAACATTAACCTAAAGGTCTTCTTTTATAGACATAAGAAGCCTTGTACAATAATCTACGTATCAACTATTCTAGGTAAAGATAAATATAGAAAATACATTGTTGTTCCTGTCTTTACTAGAAGTAATCTAGAATACAATAAACGCGTAGAGTATATCCTTCCATCAGTGCTTGTCTTCAATGCATCAACGCTTGACTTTTTCTTGTCAACGCTTGATCTGTCAGCATTTGTTTTACTCCTGTCAACGCTTGTTTAACTCTTGTCAGCGCTCAAGTAGACTGGCTATAATTTATTCCCAACAATCCTCCCCTAAACTTGATATCTACTCTAGTGATCAAGTTTCTGAATAAACATTAAGAACTGGGAGGAATCTTACAAACCTTCTCATATTGGTAAAAAATAAATCTGATCAAGTCTTTGGCCACGTCACTTGAATAATCAATTTCCAGCTGTGTATTCTTCATCTTCTCCAAGACTTCCTTGGACATGAAATACTGACCATCCA
The DNA here is from genome assembly GCA_025667525.1 of Glebionis coronaria. Taxonomy (NCBI): domain Eukaryota; kingdom Viridiplantae; phylum Streptophyta; class Magnoliopsida; order Asterales; family Asteraceae; genus Glebionis; species Glebionis coronaria. Next base: position 359,638,665 of record CM046877.1, read on the forward strand.
CAAGTAGATACTTAGCAAACTTTGTAGAACTCAAATAATAAACACCAGCAGATGAATACAATCTCCATTGAAGACCACTGAGTTCATCTTCAAGATCCTTCCAAACAGCAGGATCTTCATTAATTGGTCCACACATTCTCTTGAATGTTGACCACAGTTTTATTCCATTGTCTGAAGTTGGTGCTTCAGTCACATACTTGGCCTCTAATAACCTCCATAGGTCTACCAAGTCTTCTCTGTCAAAACTTGCAAAGAAAGATATAAGGGTGGTAATAGTGTGAACCTCTTTTCCATACCTGCCAATCTTCCAAAACCCACATTCATCTTCTTAATAGCTTATAATAGGGTTTCTGGAATCAAGTGGTAACACTTGTACCATATCTGAAGCTTCTAATGGTGAGAGCTTGAGGATCTTTCTTATAACAGCTTCACTTGGATGTAATGGATCCATATCTTTGGGAAACTCAAGAGGAACTCCCTTTTTCACTGGTCTGGGAACAAACATTGCCTTCTTAAGCTCCATTTCCTCTGCAAGTTCTTCTTTTCTTTCATCAGAAATAAGTCTTAGAGTGTTTTCTTCCTGCACTCTAACCCAAATGGGATAAGCTCTACATTCCAACTCTTCAAATGTCAACCCAGTCAATTTCTTATAAGTCCACCCTGTTCCATGACATCTGAGCAGCATGAAGTACAACTCCTTTCTATCCCTTTTCAAATTTAAGAGAACATTGCTTGCTTTGTGTTTCAGAATGACCTTGCAATCCTTTTGTACTCTGAGAAGAATCTCCAAACCCCATATCTGATCTGAAATGGTCAATTGTGGATTCTCCATACACCTATCTTCCCAAGCATGGTACATCTGAACCACCTCTGGCATATCAAAATAAACCTGCAATTTCAGCTCATTCAATTTCTCCTTGGCCAGCTCATCACCATACTCAAGTCTTTCTGGTTGTTCTATGATCATAACACTTGAGTCTGAACTGGCTTCATCACTTCCTTCTTGCTCTTCTAAAGTGACAACAAAAGGTGATTCACCCACCTTTTTCTTTTCTTGTTCCACAATTTGTGCAACCAACTTTCTATCAAACTCAATTTGTGTTGCATCCTTTGGAACAACCTCCTCTACCATAATACCCTTACCCTTATCTAATGGATCAACTGTTGGTAAGGTAGATGGTAATACCTGTGAAGAAACCTCTTTGATGATGGATGATGACTGGAATACATCAACCTCATTTGCAGGTCTGTCAACGCCCAATTTTGCTTTGTCAGCGCCCAAGATACTCATGCCAGCGTTCAAATTCTGCTTGTCAACGCTCAAATTTCCTGCCTCATCGCCTTTTGCAATTTCCTCCAACATGGCTGTAAATGACAAATTTAAGTTTGTAGGAGAGACTAGTGACGTATCAAAACCTGTCTGTTTCTTCAAACTTGTTAGGGCCTCAGCAACATCCAAAGATTGACCATCATGAGAGCCCTTATCACTCACACTTATTTGTTCATCCTCTCCTTTGGAAGATTCCTCCATCCCTCTCCTTGTACTAGCAGTCTCCAAGATAACAATCCTCTCCCTCAATTGCTTGAGTTCAAGGCCTTGTGTGCTGACAACTTGTACCAAGTCTGCATTTTGCTTTTGCAAGCTCATGCAGACAACCATCAATTCCATTAGGGTCATTGGTTCCAATCTGCCCTCTTCTAAAATGGGTATTTGACCTCCCAAGTTAGATTCATTGGGTTTGGATGAGGTCTTAATTATGGTAGGACTGTCTTGGCCAGCTTCTAAGCCAGAACCAATAGTCCCAGCCTCATCCATAACACCAACCACACTTGTGGTGGTGGTTCTCTCTGCTACATGGCTAGGACCACTAGAGGAGAACACTCCAGTATTCCTTTGGCGTTTTTGTAACCTATATTGTGTTGGGGGAGAAGAAGATGTGGATTGGGTAGATGTGGGTTGGTTAAGGGGTGTTTGGGTCTGTGAAGGATTTGTGTCAACGTTTGAAATAGGCACATCAACGCTAACATTTAATGTGTCAGCGTCGAAGGGTTCTTGGTCAATTTGCATATGTTGTGGTGAAGGTAAAGGTTCAGGTATTGTGTGACAATCCGTCAATTTATGGTTGATATTTTATTCTCAAGTATTATTTAAAAACATTATTTTAATGTTATATTATGAACTTACTTATTTTGGGAAGAAATTTGGATTTACGTCTTAAAGTAGCATCGACTACGTCTAAACCGGAGGATTCAACGTTACGTGCTTACGTTTACATACACCGTTTTGGTGACAGTCCGACATTTCAGAAAATAAATTTATCCGTGAATATTATTTTGGAATTTTAAATTTGTGTTGGTTCATAAACTCACAAATTTACGAGAAGAGATTAGGACTTACGATTATAATTTAACGTCCTTTACGACTAAACCGGAAACCTTAGGATTACGTATTTACGTTTTCGAACTCCGTTTTTGATGAGACAGTTTTTATTAGATTCGTTTTGTGCCGTTGATTCATAATTTATAAAAACGTTTTTCATAAAACGACCCGAGGGCACACAAATCGAGAAAACTAGAATCGAGGAGTACCCGTAAATAAATGGGGATGAGACAAGATAACACTTGTCCCACCCCCACTCATAACCGGCCAAAGCTTAAGCTACACACCTTTGAGGTGTCAACTTAACATTACAAGTTGAGACACTTGTCTCAACTTTCTCTCAAACTAGCTACTACTCAAAAACCACTCACACCAAACTAACCACTTCATTTTCACTCATGCAAACCACCATTTTTCTCCCTCTCCTCTCCTTGTCCGTCCATAACCATCACCAAATCACCATATTCATCAAACTTTAACCACAAACATAAGATATAATCAACATGTGATGATGTCCTTTTGAAGACTTGTTGATTGGAGGTGATTTTAACAACTAGCAAGGAGTATCTATGGAGATCAATGGCTGATTTTTGGAGAAGTATACAACTATTTGGTGATCCTAAAAGTGGTGTTGATATCTCATAAGATTGGTTACCCAAAACCAAGTCTTGTTCATCATCAATCCCATCTTTTCATCACTTTGGTGGTATAGAGATTGTTCTTCCTATCCTTTTGTTATTTTGAATATGTAATCATGTATTTTCTTTCTTATTGTATATGTATATGATGAGTATATGATGATAAAAATATTATGTGGGTATTTGGTGTTGATAGATTTGATAAACATGGGTAAAAAGATGGAAAAACCACATGTAAAAATGGTTAAATCTTGCTTAATAAGATGGCTGTATAAAAACAGTAAGTAACCAAATGATAAACTGATAAAATGGTAAAGTGGAATCAATATACAGTAATTATTAGGTGTTATACACATGTGAGAGTTGGACATACAATGTAATCATTATAATGAGTGAGATATGATCAAAACAAGTTTAGAGTGCAAATCTGACTATACTGTTTTGGACGAATTTTATAAAATACTTAGAGGTTGATTCATCAGTAGCTGGAAAGGAATAAAATGAAGCACATATCATGTAGTTTCTGTGATAAAAATTTGGGGTTCTATCTCCATGTAGAACTCTAGATATGATCATTTTAGTAAACTACATTTTTAGGACTGATTTTGTGAAATTAAAGTTTAATATTATTATATAAGCACTCAAATAAATATAGTATAAAATGTGAATTAAAACCCACTAACTTATATATTTCATTTATATAAAAATGCATACGGATAAATAAATGGACATTATATAAAAATGGTAGTTTGGTAAGTTTTATAAGTTATAAAAACTATATACTAAGTTTTACGTCTTTTCGGCTAAAACCGAAAGATTAACGTTTTTGTTAAATAAAACTTAGACGGTTGGACCCGTCTAATGTAAACTTTTATAAACTCACATACTGATATATAAACATATATAACAAGTAAAAACTGATAAAACCCGAGCTTTACAACATATAGACATTAACGGGCCAAAGTAGCCTTAATGGACAATAAACCCGACTAATCTGGTAAAACACTTATAAACTTATTTATTGGACTTAACCCATTTGGGCCCAACACATAAAGTATAATACTGATAATAAAAGTATAATTGGGCTAATGAATAGTATTGGGCTTGTAATAGGCCCATTGGGCTTCAAAATGTAAACAAGTTGAACTAGTGTAACTAGTCTTGAAAATTACTAATGTATAAGATTTTGTATGTAAGAAAGTTAAGTTCTCGGTATCTTAACGAATTGATTTCCGACTAAGTTCTCGGTATCTTAACGAATTGATTTCCGGCTTAAAGTATGACTCTATTGTTTTTGGTGAAACAAATATTTTTGGTTGTTTTTTTTAAAATAATAGTGCAAAACTTAAAAGTAAATGGGCACTTAAAATAAATCTTATTCTAACGTAAAGTAAAAGCGCAAGTATTTAAAAGCGTGACGAGAATTAAAAGGCACTAAAGTAAATAACGCAAACTTAAAACTATCTAAGGCAAACTTAAAACGAAACTAAAACTTAAACTAAGGTAAGACTAAAATAAATCTAAGGCAAGTAATCTTAAAGTAAAACTAAGGAAAGAGGCGGGAAAAATAAAGCTTAAAATTAAAAATCAAGACAAAGACTAAAAAGAACCTGAAAACAGCTCATTCGGAACAATCCTTCGTCCAGAAAAATCACTCATCCAGAATGTCACCTTCGTTCGGAATGATTCTTCTTCGCTTGGAATATTACCAAAATCCTTGATCCGGAACAAATTCTTTATTCTGAATATGTCACTTATCCAGAATAAATCTTTCGTTCGGAACTTTTGCTGATTCAAATCCCTTGGTTCGGATCTTCCTAAACAAAGCCTTGGTTCGGAACTTCCCTGGTTCGGAAGTTCTTGATTCGGAACTTTTGAATGTTCCGGATGAAGCACTTAGCCTTGCTGGTTCGGAACTCCTTGATCCGGAAGTTTTCTGAATCGGAACTCCTTGATCCGGAAGTTTTCTGGTTCGGAACTTCTAGCCTTGGTTCGGAACTTTTTGGTTCGGAAGTTTGCTTGTTCGGAACTTTCCTGGTTTGGAAGTTCTTGGTTCGGAACTTTTGAATGTTCCGGATGAAGCACTTACTCTCTGGATCGGAACTCTTCCGAATGAACAAGACGTTGATCCGGAACTTCTTTGGTTCGGAAGTTTTTGGTTCGGAACTTCTTGGTTCGGAAGAAATTCTGAGTGAACAAGTAGTTGGTTCGGAACACTTGGTGTTGATCCGGAACTCACCTGGGAAAAGATCAGTAACAGAAACAAACACCCCGAAGAACAAGGAACACAATATACACGAATCTAATCCAAACTTAAGCTAAATCAAACACAAGATTAAACCAAACTAATAACAAAACATCCAATAATCATAAACAAACTATCCAAATCAATAAAACTAACAAAACTAACCACAATAATCAAAACCCACTTTGATCAAAATAAGAGCATGAACATAAACAATAACATAAACATAAAAATCAAAGATTAAGAAAGGTGGATAGGAGATTAACAAGATAAAGTAAAGATTCACAAGATTTAAATGGAAACTTACTTGAAATTAAAGGAATTTAAGGTGCAAGACAAGGTAATTAAATTTGACAAGTAATTAAATGACAAGGTAATTAAAAGTGGAAGAACTAATTGTCACTATTAGCCAACAAAAAATGAAGAGATTAATTTCCTAATCTATTTATAGGGGAGGATTAAGGGGTGCTTAGGAAGCTTCCTCCCCTCTTTCCTTTCTCCTTAATTGCATGCTTAGTCCTTTCTTCTTAATCTCTTTGTTAATTGCACCATTAGTCCTTAAGCCTTTAAATCTTCTTTAATCTTGGACTTATATGACTTTTGGCTCGGGATTTCTTTGAACTCCTCTTTTAATTCTTCAATAAAATAGACTTGAGTTCTTCGGCTTTAAGTAAACTTCCGTCTTTTGACTTTTTCTTCGATAAATCTTCAGAATTGGTCTTCGACTTCCGTTCTCTTTGCACTCTTGACTTCTTGACTTCGTCTTTCATCTTTTTCTTCAATAAAAGCCCGTAAATGCCTGTGTTTTCTCCACTTTCACCTTTTCGTCCTAAATCACAACAAAAACACAAACCACGCCTAATTCCGACATAAATGACATAAAATACACGTTCTGGCTCGGTTATTATTGTAATTAACTGGTAAAAAGGATGGGTGTTTACACACCTATCAAATCCCCTACACTTAACCATTGCAATGTCCTCATGCAATGCATTAGTTACAAAGCACGTTTACATTTTTCATCATAATCAATCCACATTGGCCTTTATTAAAGAGATAGAAAACTATAAACATTCAAAGTAAAGAAATCAAAAACATACCTTGGGTTTTGAAAATGTCATGAATAGTCATCATCCTCAAGTTTTTACTTTCTCCAAACCAAGCTTAAAAACGAGATCATTGTTATTATAAGTTAGCAAACTAACACGAACTCATGTGGGCCAATTACTCAGTTAGACTCCCTTATTCCTAGGTGTATCTCTTATATTTTATTGTTGTCTTGAATGATCACGAGGATGCATTCTTTGACTTATTTCGATAGTTATTTAGGCCGAAAATAAAGTGAACGATTTAATCAATATTTAGCTAAAGGACAAAATCTTTTAAAACTGCTTCTCGGGACCTCATAAAGTTCATATCTTGGCATAACTCGCTTCGCGATTTGAGACCTTTCTCGGACCGATATTTGGCAGCGACTTCATACTTCAAACCTTGAGAGACGTTCATGAAATAATGGTCTTCTCTTCATAATAGGAATTTCTTCACTTGAAGTTTTGAGAGATTCATACTTGGACCACGACTTCTTCATTTTTCTCCAATCTTTACTTTGGACTTTGATATACAACGATCCGCCTCTTTTTATGACATGGATCTATTTATCCTCATACCTTGCTAGGGTCTTTTCGGATACACTTCTCCATGACTTTTGGGGAGTTTTTGCTTTTCGTCGTGTGTCTCGATCCTTCATATTGATTTTTGATAAATGATTCTTCACATCACTTAGGATCTTTAGCAACAAAATATAGCCCTCGTGCCTTGTTAGGACCTTTTTGGACTCGCCAATCTTCGCATCCCGCTTCAATAAGTTATGCCTTGGCTATGAACTCTAATCCATACCGAGCAACTTTTAAACGATCTTGGGCTAGAAGCTAAGTAACTTTTCAAATCGTACAACCTTATTTATTGCAGATTAATTTATTAGCAAGCGATGGAAGAATAGGCTCATAATTAACTCACATAAATTCACGAAAGAATACCGAACTTATAATTGGCTCTATCATCTCTCGTTCTCCACAGTTTAAAATCTCAAGGAATGAGACTCGTGGATGCTTAGCCTATTAAATCAAAGTTTTGGGTTTTTGAGTCGCCTATAGGATCTTGCAAACTCTTAGACTTTTTCAAGTTTAGAAATCGCGTTTTAAAGTTCCCTTGATAAACGACTCTCTAGGATCAATTATAGGAACTTGCGAAAAGTTCTTGTTCTTAACCCGTGAGAGTTAAGACTTTCGCGTTTTATAGCTCCCTATATAAAAGCCTAGCAAAACTTGATTTAAACACGTTAAGGATACTAGCTAGAGTAACTTAGATAAGTAAACTCGGGTTGAGTCAAAAGATTCACAACGTTTGAAAATTAAAACCACTTTATTAAAGTTAATTCTAATAAGGAAAGGAAATAACTATACAAAAGTAAAAACTAATAGGCCAAAATAGATCAAAAATTTTGAAAAATGTCGAAAAATTGATTTTCCGGTTAAAATGAGGACAGATAGAAGGAAAAGGCCACTTAACTTCGATAGAAGTCCCCCCTACACTTAACATAAACATTGTCCTCAATTTTTAAGCATGTGGGAGTAAAATCCCCTACACTTAGGACATTGTGCACTTTGTTTAAGTCTCGCTAAGGAAAAGACAACTAAAGAGATTCCTATTTTAATATTGAGAAAATATAAAATATTGAATCGAAAAGAGTTTAGGATAGAACCGGGAAGAAGGGAACACGGATTCACGGTCGTCAAGAATCATCAAGAGTGGATCATTGAGGCTCGAATCCCTGATTAAGAGAGGAGAGGAAATAGCAAACCAACGGGTCTCCCCTACACTTAGGATAAAGAAAGCTAAAAGATAGATGCATGGGTTGCCTCCCAAGAAGCGCTTGATTTTTTATTACCGAGTCGTGAGCCTGACTCGACCTTGATCATCATAGGAAGAAGCATGAAACGTATCCACCAGGATCAAAGACATAGTTTTCGTCCATCAAATAGCAGAGACTTAAGGCGAACAAGTCAAGCCAAAGAAGAATAGGCAAGGTTCCCTTAAGCAGCGATGGAGCGCGGCGGAAGCAAGTATGGTGAGGTGCAAGCATGTCTTCAATGATTCCAAAGATTTTTCCTTTTATTTCATCAGGTGGATACTGAGATGGCTGTAGAATATCGATACCGGGGTCGAACACCTTTTCCTTTAGGGGAAAATAGCACTCAGGCTTAGCAGAGTGTGAAGAAGATCCGCGAAGAAGCACAACCTCGTCCTCAGAAGGGGGACAAAGAGGTGTTAAATCATATGTGTTGCGGATATTGGGGTCGACCGGTTTCTTGTCCTTTGAAAGAATGTTCTTCAAATCCAAAGTAGGATCAAGACGATAATCTTCAAAGTCCAAAGGAGGAGCATCACTCTCATGAGGGAAGTAAGTATTAAGAAAAGCAGAGAAATCTTCCTCAAATGAGTAATCGTCCAAAGTACGATTGAGTGATGGAGGAGGATCTTCATCATGTGAAGAATCGCTCGAAACAGTATCGGCCTCATCAAAATCATCGTAAGTAGGCAGATCGGGATACTCAGAAGTAAGATCATCAAAATCATCCGTATCTGAGCTAGACTCATCATCATCATAAGCATCAAAGATCGGTGGAGAATGATAAATGGGAGAAGGTTCCAAATTAGAGCGAGAATCATCCACATCATCATGAAAAAGTGGATTATCGATGCAACAATCGAATAGAGGATTGTTGTAGACGACAAAATCATCAAGCACATTAATCATATTCACTGATTCTCGGCCTCCAAAGGATTTACTTGTATGCTTTCCCATTTTAAAAACTTGTGCATCATCCCCGGCTCTTAAGATTAACTCACCTTCGGCCACATCAACTAAAGCTCGTCCGTTTCTCAAGAATGGCCGACCAAGTATTAAAGGGATACGAGGGTCCATTCTATAATCAACAACGACAAAGTCGACCGGGAAAGTAAATGTGCCAACTTTAATGAACACGTCTTCGGCAATACCAACGGGGTAAGCGAGAGTGCGATTAGCAAGTTCAAGAGTCATCTTTGTTGGAGTGAGGTCGGGCAATGATAGTGTTTTCCAAACACTCAAAGGCATAAGATTTATACTTGCCCCGAGATCAGCAAGGGCAGTAAATTCTTCAGTTTTGTTGAAAACGCAAGGCAACACAAAACGACCGGGATCTCCAAGCTTTTCCGAAAGTTCTTTAAGAATAACTGCAGAGCAGTTTTCATTTAAGCGCGTGTTGGCGAGCTCAATCAGCTTCTCCTTCTTGTTAAGCAATTCCTTAAATGCTTTATAAAATTTGGGCATGTGGACAAGTGCTTCAAGAAAGCTAATGTTGAAGTTCATTTGAGAGATCATCTTCACATAGCGTGACACTTCAGAGTTATCCTTGGTTAGCATTTTGGTCTTGCCTAAACGAGAGGGATAAGGGATATTGGGTTTGGGTGGTGAAGGTGCAGGTGTAGCAGGTAAAGGTTGAGATGTTGAAGGGTCCTTCCTAAGTACATCTTCATGACGAGGCGGAGACGGTAATGGTGCACTAATACTAGGTGTAGGAGGAGTAGGGATAAATGGTGGTGGAGGAGGTGTAGATGATGGGGGTGGGATAGGTGGATCGACAATAGTAATTCCACTACGGGTAGTAATAGCACTCACATTTGCTCGCGGATTGGTGACGGTGTTTGAAGGTAGAGAACTCGAAGAAGAAGGTTGAGCGGCGGGCAAGAAACTAGCAAGCATATTCTTCAAATCATTGGTTTGATTGTTGAAGGAGGATTGAATATTATCTCGAAGCTCGGATCTAATCTCATTTCCTTGCTTTGTGATATCTCCTTTAAGATTGATAATTTTGCTTTGCAGATTCTTGATTTGCTCACCTTGGGTTCTCATGATGGCTTCAACATCCGGGTTAATGGGTGGGGCTTGTTGAGCGGGTGGGTGATAAGGATTAGAAGCTCTAGGTGGGATTTGGTTGCTTCTATTGTAGTTTTTGGCGGGGTTTTGGTTTTGAGGAGAAAAACCGGGTGAAAGGTAGTTGTTTGATCGGTAACTCAGCAGATTTCTATCCCCTTGAGGTCGAGCTTGGTAATTTTCTGGTGAATAATTACCATAAGCTGCATATACATTTTCCGGATTTCCTTGAGTAGAAGGACAATCGGTGTATGGGTGAGGACCGCCGCATGTTTTACAAGGATTAGCAACCGCTTTAACTTGTTGTTGTTGTTGGTTTGAAGCGAGAAGCGTGATACTTTTGCTCATTTCAGTCATCATGCAAGTGAGTTCGGTCATATCAGGGTTTGCTGAGGTAGAAGAAACATTGACTCTCGGGTTGTTCCTTGAAGAAGCGGAGGAATCCCAGTTTTTGTGGTGAGTAGTCATGTTCTCAATTAGCTCTCTACACTCCTCGGGTCTCCTTTTCATGAATGTGCCACCGGCGGCTGCATTAATCGTATCACGATCACGAAAAGTCAATCCGTTGTAGAAAGTATCTATTAGGGTCACAGGGAGCATGTTGTGGTTTGGACAACGATAAATAAAGACATTATATCTTTCCCAAGCATCAAAAAGAGATTCATCAGGTTCTTGCATGAAACCGCTGATTTGATTGCGAAGGCTCGTGACCATGGATGAAAGTAGCGCGACAAAAAGCGTTGAGTCATGTCATCCCAAGTATGAATAGAATTCTTTGGAAGACAATCAAACCATTTCTCGGCGTGATGTGATAAAGTATGTGGGAAGAGTTGTAGGCGAAGAACATCCATTGTGGCACCAGGCAACTTCATGCTTTGGGTGATTGTAATGAACTTGTCGAGGTGTTTGTTGGCATCATCATCAGGCAATCCACGGAATGGGTTAGTTTGCACTTGCTGAATCATGTGGTGCTTCAACGAAAACTCCGGAGCCGTGATTTGCATCGGCGCAATCGGTCCTCCTCGTCCAAACATGGTAGGTTGACAAAGCTCCTCCATTGTCCGAAGATCGGGATGTGGAAGAACATTGTTGTTATGATTGAGGTGCGGTGGATTATTGTTGTTGTTAACACCTGACATACTTAAATCTTCTCGAGTCTCGGGCTCTTGATAATTAGAAGATCTAGTACGCATACACCTACAAAGACAAAAGAAAATAATACCAAACAAAAAGACAATATATATATACAATAAAGATAAAATCTTTTTGGATTTTTGAAATTTTTAATTTTTATGGATTTTTATCAATTTTTAATTTTTATGGTTTTTTGAATTTTTTTAAGCAAGAAAATAACGCTCACAAGTGAACGGATCCCAAAAAGCAACGCGTCTCTCACATAAAACCGTTAATCTTTACGAAAAGAGCCGGCAGTGGCGCCATTTTAATGTATAAGATTTTGTATGTAAGAAAGTTAAGTTCTCGGTATCTTAACGAATTGATTTCCGGCTTAAAGTATGACTCTATTGTTTTTGGTGAAACAAATATTTTTGGTTGTTTTTTTTAAATAAAAGTGCAAAACTTAAAAGTAAATGGGCACTTAAAAGAAATCTAATTCTAACTTAAAGTAAAAGCGCAAGTATTTAAAAGCGTGACGAGAATTAAAAGGCACTAAAGTAAATAACGCAAACTTAAAACTATCTAAGGCAAACTTAAAACGAAACTAAAACATAAACTAAGGAAAGACTAAAATAAATCTAAGGCAAGTAATCTTAAAGTGCAACTAAGGAAAGAAGCAGGAAAAATAAAGCTTAAAATTAAAAATCAAGACAAAGACTAAAAAGAACCTGAAAACAGCTCGTTCGGAACAATCCTTCGTCCGGAAAAATCACTCATCCAGAATTTCACCTTCGTTCGGAATGATTCTTCTTCGCTCAGAATATTACCAAAATTCTTGATCCGGAACAAATTCTCTATTCTGAATATGTCACTTATCCAGAATAAATCTTTCGTTCGGAACTTTTGCTGATTCAAATCCCTTGGTTCGGATCTTCCTAAACTAAGCCTTGGTTCGGAACTTCCCTGGTTCGGAAGTTCTTGATTCGGAACTTTTAAATGTTCCGGATGAAGCACTTAGCCTTGCTGGTTCGGAACTCCTTGATCCGGAAGTTTTCTGAATCGGAACTCCTTGATCCGGAATTTTTCTGGTTCGGAACTTCTAGCCTTGGTTCGGAACTTTCTGGTTCGGAAGTTTGCTTGTTCGGAACTTTCCTGGTTCGGAAGTTCTTGGTTCGGAACTTTTGAATGTTCCGGATGAAGCACTTACTCTCTGGATCGGAACTCTTCCGAATGAACAAAACGTTGATCCGGAACTTCTTTGGTTCAGAAGTTTTTGGTTTGGAACAATTTGGTTCGGAAGAAATTCTGACTGAACAAGTAGTTGGTTCGGAACACTTGGTGTTGATCCGGAACTCACCTGGGAAAAGATCAGTAACAGAAACAAACACCCCGAAGAACAGGGAACACAATATACACGAATCTAATTCAAACTTAAGCTAAATCAAACACAAGATTAAACCAAACTAATAACAAAATATCCAATAATCATAAACAAACTATCCAAATCAATAAAACTAACAAAACTAAGCACAATAATCAAAACCCACTTTGATCAAAATAAGAGCATGAACATAAACAATAACATAAACATAAAAATCAAAGATTAAGAAAGGTAGATAGGAGATTAACAAGATAAAGTAAAGATTGACAAGATTTAAATGGAAACTTACTTGAAATTAAAGGAATTTAAGGTGCAAGACAAGGTAATTAAATTTGACAAGTAATTAAATGACAAGGTAATTAAAAGTGGAAGAACTAATTGTCACTATTAGCCAACAAAAAATGAAAAGATTAATTTCCTAATCTATTTATAGGGGAGGATTAAGGGGTGCTTAGGAAGCTTCCTCCCCTCTTTCCTTTCTCCTTAATTGCATGCTTAGTCCTTTCTTCTTAATCTCTTTGTTAATTGCACCATTAGTCCTTAAGCCTTTAAATCTTCTTTAATCTTGGACTTATATGACTTTTGGCTCGGGATTTCTTTGAACTCGTCTTTTAATTCTTCAATAAAATAGACTTGAGTTCTTCGGCTTTAAGTAAACTTCCGTCTTTTGACTTTTTCTTCGATAAATCCTCAGAATTAGTCTTGGACTTCCGTTCTTTTTTCACTCTTGACTTCTTGACTTCGTCTTTCATCTTTTTCTTCAATAAAAGCCCGTAAATGCCCGTGTTTTCTCCACTTTTCACCTTTTCGTCCTAAATCACAACAAAAACACAAACCACGCATAATTCCGACATAAATGACATAAAATACACGTTCTGGCTTGGTTATTATTGTAATTAAGTGGTAAAAAGGATGGGTGTTTACACACCTATCAATTACCAACACATAAACACTATAATGAATGAGTAAAGATGTATAAACCCACTTGATCATCATCATATATATAAAATCATCATACGTATACATAATTGTTATTTTTATAAAGTCATTGGACAAGAGTCTAAGACGAGTATTATTTGTCTAGGTTTCCGTGATTGAAGCACGTACCGTACATCCGAATTGCAGATAACCCGCTTTCCCACATAAATGTGAGTTCATAGCCTCGCACTCTTTTAAATGTTTTTATGAAATATTTTATAAACCCGCGAGGGAGATAACATGTTAGTTTTTATGAAATAGGACACTAGTTGTCCCGATTGTCTGTTTATTGATTTGGACCCGAATGATTGTATGACCCGATGAATGATTAAATGACCCGATAGATGAAATGAAATGGATTATTAAAGTTAGGTTATGTCACTAAAAGTCCCATTAGCATGAATTGTGAACTATCGGGATTTGGTAGACGCTTATGCATATAATAGTACTATTTGGGGACGATCACCCTAGTTCGCCCCTTGATGGTTGATCCCGGTCGTGCCACATTGATTGGTAAGCGAATTTATGTATGAGAAGATTTACACAAGCGTGATTATTGTGAGGACACGCTAATTTAGATGGGAAAATGAGTTTTGGGTTAGCTACCCGTTGTTTGGTATAGTAAGGTAACAATGTCATGCGGCTTGTAATAATCCAAAATAACGAAAACACTGCTTTATGCATTGAATTACGATACATTTCCTGACTAGCAATACAGGGTCTTATCATTGATATTATGTTCGTGTTTTGGTTTTATATAACCATATTCATATAACGGTTTTTATTTAATCTATACAACGTTATAAAACGTATTGTATGATGTTTTTAACGACAATGGTTTGTATAATGATTTTTAAGGCGAAAGCCTATATTATGATTTTGATAAGGATTTGTATAAAATGACTTTGGCTATTTTATGGCCTATTACAAAGATTTGTACAAAACGATTTTCGGTAATAGTTTTATACCGATGTTATATTGATGGATTTTATTAAACTCTATGAATTCACTCGGCGTTATCGCTGACCTTTTCTTTTAACATGTTTTATCTCAGGTACTTGAAGGTAATTCTCGGGAAGACAACAAGAATTCATGCCCCGCACTTAAATAATAATTTCCATTCAAATGCTTTGTAAAACTTGTATGAAATACAATGACTTGGGACCTATGTAAATTTGATATTCATGAATGGAAATACTTTATTATTAAACGACGTGATTTTTAAGCGTTGTCTATGATGTGAGTAATATGCTATCCCGTAACACCAACGAGTCTTCCGCTGTATTGAATTGTATAAAATTTGGGGGTGTTACAGTTTGGTACCAGAGCTCTCGTTATAGAGAACGAAAGATTTTTAAAACTAAGGTTTTGAATAAAATATTTCAAAATCTTTTAACTATAAACATTTTTCTATAAATGTCTAAAAATCTTTTGACTATAACGGTGCCGAAGAATTCCCGAGTTACCAACAAGGCCAGACTGAGAAGTGTTATTTTAATATATATATAACTTGGATTATATATATACATATGATGTAATTTTATTACATGATCGTTTGATGATTATTTTGATATTTTACGAGGTATTTATACGACGTAGATTGTCACAAGGAACCCTAAATCCCCTAGTAAATTAATCGAAGCTATTCTCGTAGGAATTCTAGCTATCCTAGATCTAAACCAAGTTGTGGATATTTATGATCCCAACAAATGGTTGATATTCGTAGAAATGTTGATATTAGTTGATTGTGATATTGAAGAAGAATTGGCGAGGTTAAATCTGATATTGATGTCATGACGATCTTTACTTATAGAGTGGAGTTGGACAAAACCATTACCACCTAGAAAGATGTAATCTGATTCGTTGTCACCCAATTCTTAAATTGAAATCGAAAGGGTGAATGTTGCACTTGAGGCTGTCATTGGAACCATTCCCCAAAAGCCCCATGCCACAAGTACCTTTCCGAGAAGTCTAATTGAATGTATGAGTCATTTTATACTAGTGACTTATTTGATAACTATTGTTGTAAGATCTATAAGATTGGAAATTAAGTGTTGATCATATCGAGCTTTTATTGCCCTTTTAAGGTTTATGAATAAGGTTGAAAGTATTGGAGAATGAATTAGGATACCGAATTAAGTATAAGTTGGCTGAAACTTGAATAAAAGTAAAATTTAACTCGTATGGAATATGAGATTGTTAAGAGGAAGTCGTTAAGTTTTGTGATTGAATTATAAGGTTTTAATTGATTGTTGATTCGTGTTAAGGGTTGTTCCTAGGCCATTGTCTACTAACGAGGATGCCCAGTGTTCAAGAAATAAATTGAAGAAATCTTTTTCTGAATTGAGACCGATGGATCTTCTGGGACATGTGGAACATTTAATGACTCTTGTAGATTAGTATTCATTGTGGTATCTTTTAAAAATAATCCCTAACTTAACTGAGACATCAGTTGGTAGGATGAGTTCTTAGAATTAAATGACATAGTGACACATAATATGTTACGGTACAATTTTGACTTGTTTGTGATTAATGAAAAGACTACCATTGATTGCTAAATCCTACATGTATCGATGTTATCTATCTTTTATTACTTCTTTCTAATGATCGCATTAGAGATGCAACCATTGAACAAGTACTCATCTCGATTTGAGTTACGTTGTGGATTATTCTTTTTGAGTGCCATCGAGATCATGAACCTCATGATTAATTGGCTAAGCTCATTTCCTGATATATTGAAGTCAGTTCTTGGTGAACAACTTTTCATCACTCTTTTGTAGATCACTCATTGTTTTTATAAGATAAAAAGGTATTCCTTGAGAAAAATTGAATTTTCATCACCGTAAGGATTATTCAAAGTGAGATTTATAAGTGATCGTTATCGAAATGAAGTTGTTTATAAAACACCTTGGAAAACTTAATTGTTTTCATAACAAAGAAAATATTTGTAAATTTATTCTTGATTCTTATTTAAGAATTAAGCATGAATATGTTTCTATTATAAACATGATGATAAAATTTTGACGAACTGAGTATTGCATCGTTAATCTTGAAATTGTATATAGTTGCGCGCCTACATACAATTTGGAAGGGACCATGCAAGGCTTATTAGTAGTCACCATAAAATTTATTAATAAACACTAGATTTTCTTTGAAGTCATGAAAGATTAAAAATTTATGAGATCTGCAAGAAGTGCAAATTAGGGACATAGTGTTAGGGACACCTACAGATGTGCCCGTACTATTTATTCTTCTGAGTCGAATTTACTCATCTGTGGAAATTGTCTTATTTGACAATTGACAATTCTTTCTTGTCCAATTCTCCCGTAGTGAGATTCTTAGGAAAAGTATCTGATTACCGAGTGTTGATACCCGACTGGATGTATCGACGTTCCTATCATTTCTTTTGATTTGATTTCATTTGAATGACCTGGGTAACGATCCGACGAGCTTTCGAATGCGTACTCAATTCATGAAAACATGGGATATATTCATATTCGTAAATGTTTTCGTCTGTATTTGATCTGAAATTCTCTCGCGTAGATTTTGCGTTGACCTTACTCTTTTAAGGTTAGTTATGTCTCCATATATCCTTGAATTGTGAAGGATTATGAGTTATTATTAGTCTTTTGAGAAGTTCACATCTTATCGACGGCAATAAAACTAAAAAGTTGATAGTGCCAGTAGAATGGATTGATCGATTATGACATGACGATATTGTCTTAATTAATGGGAACCCGAATAGAATTCCCCTAAATGATAAGATGTTGATTATCAAAAGTGATCTAAATAATTCCCGATGGGTGACCATATCCTGCATTTAGACTTGAAATTATACCGTGAATGGTTGTGAATTAGTCATAGATATTATAATCTAGAAAGAACCTAATATGAATTTATTAAATGATGTTTCTGTTATCTGAAACTTTAGGAGGTATTTATTGATGAATTACCTAGACTTTCCCCATTAAGGCAAGTTGAAATTGGTATTGATTATATTCTCAGTGCTGCACCTGTGACATGTGCACTATACATCAGCACCATCTGAATTAAAAGAATTACCATACAACTGAGAGAGTTGCCGGAGTAAGATTTTATTCTACCAAGCTCGTCATCATGAAGAGCTATGGTGTTATCATTTCTTATGTTTGTTGATTACCGTGAACTAAGTAAATTGACGATTAAAAATCTATATCCACTACCCAAGATGATAGATTGTTCGATCATTTACAAGTTTCTAGCGTATGTTCTAAAGATTTAATCCACGTCATGGTTATCATCAACTTCGCGTCCGCGAAAAAGATTATCTATTCCAATCACTACATCTAGAACTTGTAATGAACATT
This sequence comes from Glebionis coronaria, assembly GCA_025667525.1. Classification (NCBI taxonomy): domain Eukaryota; kingdom Viridiplantae; phylum Streptophyta; class Magnoliopsida; order Asterales; family Asteraceae; genus Glebionis; species Glebionis coronaria. Next base: position 359,656,724 of record CM046877.1, read on the forward strand.
ATGAGTTTCATGTTATATCGTTTGGATTGACTAATACACATGTAGCATTCATAAATATGGTGAATCACGTGTGTAGGCTGTAATTTGATAAATTCATGCTCGTGATCATTAAGGACCATTTGTTTATTTATAAGAATAGAAAGGAGTTAATAATCATTTATAGATTGCCCTTAGATGGCTGAGAAATGAAAGCATGTACCTTGAATATTTAACATGTGATTTAAGGCTTAATCCTTTACATTATTTGACCGTGTGATTAATAGATAATGGAATATATTGACTCTTCAAAATTAGAGCCATTTAAGACTTTGAGTTTTACCAAAAAGAAAGTGCAAATATGTTTTGACAAATGTCTTATCAAAAGGATTTTTAAGGAGTCATTCCCTTATAACCAAAACATTTAACTAAACTCCTGTTTAGGGGTAAATGTTTTTGCATACCTTAAGATAACTTAAGAAGGATTGAGGAAAACCATTTAAACCATGACTTGGAATTTGAAACGACGATTTTTTTCTTTTCAACTAAGAAAATTTTGACCAAAGTATAAACAAAGATTTTTGAACAGTTACGGATCTTATTAATTATTTTCGATAAATCAACAAAAATCGTGTTAATTAAATTCAAATTCATTTTGAACATTTTTATATAATTGGTCGAACTAAGAAATTTAAAATTTTTACGGTTACGTTTCATAAAATTAAATATTTATTATTTAATTACTTGTAGTAAGTATTGACGCTTTAAACGTCGGATTGAAAAAAACTGATAAAAATAATAGTTGAGACGAAATTAAAACTTAGAAAATGTGAAGAAATAAATTTTGAATAAATACGGTCATGATATTTATTTCATCGAGGAAGGTGAATATAATTACTGACACATTATGTAGAAAAGATAAAGAACCAATTAGGACATGTTCCTTAATAATGAAGGTGCAAAATAAATTGCCGAATAATATAAAAATAAACAATGCTTGTAAGAAGGATAATATAGATAATAAAAGGGGTTCGCTGCTAATGTAAACCATTAAGAATTGAGAAGCCGATGGAGCTAAATGTATAAAAGGCCGTTTGTGGTTGCCTAAATATAGAGATTTAGAGATTTAGTCATGTTGAAATCTCATAAGATTAAGTATTCTATTCATGCCATTTCTGATTTAATGTATCTTTATCTGAAAAAGTTGTACTGATGGCAAATTATGAAGGCAGACCTTGCCTTATACATTAGTAAACGTCTAGCTATTGCAAAGGTCATCATCTGAATTTGATTCGATTTAGGTAATCGTCGACAGACTGACCAAATCTACTAATATCATTCCTGTTAATGATAGATTCTCGATGAAGAAATTAACTCTTTTGTATTTAAAGGAGTTGTGTAAACATGGTGTGCCTGTATCGATGAAATTGGGATTTTGCTAGGTAAAAAAAAGTTCGTTTTCTCGGTGTCTAATCGAATTGATTAACAGTTTAAAGTGTGACTCAGTCGTTTTTGGTTAACAAAAAGAAATTTGATTATCTATAACTAATTAAAAAGTAAATGCGGAAAGTATTTAAAAGAAAATTAAAGACATGTACAAATAATAAAAGTAAAACAAGGTGAAAAATTAAGCTAGAAAATTACTAGAAAAACAATTAAATAAAATGCAATCTTAAAATAAAACTAAAATAAAAACAATTTAAAATAAAGTTTAAGAAAATGGTGGGAAATATAAAATTTTGTCCCAGATCCGAATCCCAGATCCGATTCCCAGATCCGAACCCCAGATCCGAATCCCAGATCCGAATCCCAGATCAGAATCCCAGATCTGAATAAGGGGGAGTATCACAATACCGATCGCAATGTAGAAACCCTTGTGGTTTTTGCGATCGTAACAAGCTGTCGGAATCCAAATCCCATTCCGATGGAATGTAATACAAATAAGCAAAACCAATAAGCTAATACTAATAAGCAATAATCGAAACTTGATTAAAAAGATAATGAGACGAGACAAAAAGTAACAAATTTAAAGACTTTATCAAAACACAAAATAAGCAAACAAAATAAGCAAACTTTAAAAAGATAAAACTTTTTAGAAAACTTTAAAATCAAATAAGCTAAATACAAAATAAGCCAATAAGATTGTCAAACTTATAGCTTAATTCGTATACAAGCCTAGATGAAAATAAAAAGATGAACTTTTTAATCAAATAAACAATAAGATTAAGCAAAATCAATGCTTAATCCGAACCACAATCAAATCAAAGACAAGAAAAGTAGGATGAGAATGATAAAGAAAATCTTGATTAAAGGAAAATAAAGATTAAACAACAAAATTAAAAACACTTACTTGAATTAAAGGAATTAAAGTGCAAGACAATTAATTAAAATGACATGAAAAATAAAGTTGCAAGAAAATGAAAATGGTGGAAGAGCTAATTTGTCAAGTTAGCCAACCATCTCAAAATTACACAAATGATCTAAATATATAGGGGAGGAGGAGGATTAGTGGAAGGAAGCTTCCTCCCCTCTTTCTTCTTTCCTTAATTGCACACTTAAGTCCTTGTCTTCTTAATCTTTTGTTAATCTTGGACTTAAATGACTTTGTCTCGGGATTTCTTTGAACTCGTTTTGTAATCTTCAATAAATTAGACTTGAGTCTTCGGCTTTTTAGTAAACTTTCGTCTTTTGACTTTTTCTTCGATAAATCTTCAGAATTGGTCTTGGACTTCCGTTCTTTTTCCACTCTTGATTTCTTGACTTCGTCTTTCGTCTTTTTCTTCGATAAAAGCCCGTGAAATCCCGTGTTTTCTCCACTTTTCACCTTTTCGTCCTAACTCACAACAAAAACACAAACCACGCATAATTCCGACATAAATGACATAAAATACACGTTTTGGCTTGGTTATTATTGTAATTAAGTGGTAAAAAGGATGGGTGTTTTCACACCTATCAAATCCCCTACACTTGATCATTGCAATGTCCTCATGCAATGCATAGTGATAAAGCAATTTTACACTTTTCTCATAATCAATCAACCCTGGCCTTATTAACATACTACTAAAACAAAAATTAGAGTACTAAGAGAAATTAAAACTTTAAAGTAAACAAAAGGATAGAAACCCATTTTCACTAGAAAATAGCTATATGGAAATAACTCGCAAAGAGATCTAAGACTTACATTGGGGCTTCGGTGCTGCGAAGATTTATCAGCCTCAAGTTTCACGTTCCCCAAACTGAGCTTAAAAACGAGATCATTGTTATTATAAGTTAGCAAAACAAACACTTACACACATGGCTTAATTATTTGCTTAAACTCCCTTATTCCTAGGTGTATCTCTTATATTTTATTTTTGTCTTAGAATGATCATGAAGATGCATTTTTGGACTTATTGCGATAGTTTATTTAGGCTGAAAGCAAAGTAGGACGATTTGATTAATAGTTAGCTAAAGGACAAAATCTCTTAAAACTGCTTCTCGGGATATCAAAAAGTTCATATCTTGGCATAACTCGCTTCACGATTTGAGACCTTTCTCAGGCCGATATTTGGCATGTACTTCATACTTCATATCTTGAGAGACGTTCTTGAGATAATGGTCTTCTCTTCGTTAATATAGTTTCTTCACTTGGAGACTTTTGAGGGGTACTCCAACTTTGTTGACCACGACTTCATGATTATTTCTTCAATCGCTAATTGGGATTTTGAGATACAACGATTCGCCTCCTTTTCGGACTTGGATCTATTTATCCTCATACCTTGTTAGGGTCTTTTCGGATAGACTTCTCCATGATCTTTATGGGAGTTGATTGCTTTTCGTCGTGAGTCTTGATCCTTCATATTGATTTTGGGAATAATGCTTTTCACATCACCTTGGATCTTTAGCAATAAAATGGAATCCTCATGCCTTGTTAGGGCCTTTTTGGACTCGCCAATCTTCGCGTCCCCCTTCATAAGTTATGCCTTGGCTATGAACTCTTATCATTACCGAGCAACTTTTAAACGATCTTGGGCTAGAAGCTAAGTAACCTTTCAAATCGTACAACCTTACTTATTGCAGATAAATTATTAGCAAGTGATGGGAGAATAGGCAGATAATCACACCAAGTGTGCTTGTGCAAGAATACCGACTTATAATTGACTATATCATTTCCCGTTCTCCACAATTTAAAATCTCAAGTAATGAGACTCGTGGATGCTTAGCCTAATAAACCAACTAAGGTCTACATGGTTAAGGATACTAGCTAGAATAAACTTGGACAAGTCTATTCGGGTTGAGTCAAAATAATCGCAACGGGCCTAATATGTCAAAGACTTCTAAACTAGCTACACCACTTTATTAATATTTTTGACTTTATTGCGGGATATATACATATGAAAGCAATGATAAAAATTTAAAAATTACGGCTAAATGGCCAAAGTTAATAAAAAATTGAAAAATGTTGTAAAAGATGATTTTCTGGTTAAATGAAGGCATTTTAATGGAAAAGTCCACTTAAAACATCGATAGAAGTCCCCCCTACACTTAATATAAACATTGTCCTCAATGTTTAAGCATGTGGGAGTTAACTCCCCTACACTTAGGACATTGTGCAGGTTGTTTAAATCTTGCTAAGGAAGAGACAACTAACGAGATTCCTATTTTAATATTGAGAAATATAAAATAGTGAATCGAAAAGTTAGGATAGAACCTGGAAGAAGGGAACACGGAATCACGGTTCGTCAAAAGTCATCAAGAGTGTGTCTTTGAAGCTTGAATCCCTGCATATGATAAGAAAGAGAACAAGGAACACCACGGGGCTCCCCCCTACACTTATGGTGAAAACAGATAAAGATAGATAATCGGGTTGCCTTCCGAAGAGCGCTTGTTTTTGTTAACCGAGTCACGAGCCTGACTCGTCCCCGAATTAAATGGTCCATGGGGAAGCCTCGAATGTAATACCGGGATCAAAGACCTTTTCCTCGTTCCAAGAGGACATCAACAAAGGAGAGGCGGGAGGATAAGTCTTGAATGGTAGGAAAGTCTGCTCAATATAAGAAAAGCAAGTGAAATCCAGATTGACGGGAGGTGGGGTGGGTAAGGGAATCACATTGTCATCCTCCAAAGACAATGGATGCAGACCAATTGGCAAAGCCGTAAAATTATCAATCATAGAATGGTCCATGTCACCTCCCGGGTCAAAGCATTTATCCTCATGAAAGTAGATCTTATCGATATTATCGTAGATAAAGAGTGTAGAAACTCGTTTGAAAAGATCACGATCAAGTACGAAACCATCATTCATTTGTGGGGATTATTGATAAGGTAAATCCTCACGAATGTGGTAAACGTAATTCTCATAAGAGGAGTGTTGATTAGGTAACTCCTCGAGAATAGGATGATTGGTCAAGTGAGTTGGTTCGTCATTATTATGAAAAATAAGACGTTCCAACTCATCAAGTTCGGCATCGATGTTGGAAAAATCGACCTCGCTTGTAGGAGGAAGCGGAGGTAAAAGAGCTAGCTCTCGGTCGATAATTTCCTCAATCTCGGGCTCAAAGACGAAATGATCATACTCACCACATGTTGAACTCTTGTTGGGAGGATCAAATATCGCATGTGGAGTTGTGAGTATGTGATCATTGACTAGCGAAGAAAACTTGTCCGTAAGCTCCGCAAAAGTCGGCACATCACACAGATTTTCCGGAATACCCGCGGGCTCACTTGGGATGACGACAAGTTCCTCGACACTAGACTTTAGGAATTTGTCCGATTCAGTTGCTGAGATAACGTCAAGATGCTCATCCTCCATGATGAGAGAGCCAACGGGCTCCTCGGGTGTGATAGCAATAGACGAAGGAGGAAGGGGAGAAGTCTTACGTTGCTTTAGAAATTCCTCCTCGTCGAAAATAACCTCAATATCGTCACGCTCTCCTCAATACCTAAATGGCTAATAATAAGCTCAGGGATATGAGTATTCGTCTGATCTTGCTGCTGTAAAAATGACTCCATACAAGTTTGCAGCGTGTGTAAAAGCTCTTTCGTTTGTTCTTGAAAAGCTGTAGCAAGATCGTTTCTTTGTTCTTGAAAGGCTGTAGCAAGATCGTCAATTGGTTCTTGGTAACTCATCCGTGACGAGGCTGATGATCAATTGGGTATTGCAGGGGTTGGTCAAAACTGGAAGGGGTATAATTATAGTAATTTTGATCCCCTGTAGGACAGTGAAAACGTCCGTGAGGACCCCAACACTTATAGCACCACGGGGATGGAGAAAAATCTGGTGCATTTTGAGGATAAGGATCGTCATAGACGGGAGAGGGTGAGAAAGTATTGTAAGAGGAGAAGTACGAATTTGTTGAATTGCAAAATGGACAAAATCCAAATTGTGTATCGTCGATATCAGAACCACACCGCTCACAAGTACACCATTGACATGTTTGAAAACCATGCCATGGTCTCCCACACCGTACACAAGACGAATCCATGAAGAAAAATAGACAAGCAAGAAGAATATTTTTGGTGCAAAACTTTGAAAAAGAAATGCTTTTTATGATTTTTCAAATGTTTTTTTTGGGACTTTTGAAAATTTTTGGACACAAAAAATAACGTTCACGAGTGAACGGATCCCAAAAGCCAACGCGTCTCTCACAAAAAACTGTTAATCTTCACGAAAAGAGCCGGCAGCGGCGCCATTTGAAATTGGGATTTTGCTAGGTAAAAAAAAGTTTGTTTTCTCGGTGTCTAATCGAATTGATTACCAGTTTAAAGTGTGACTCAGTCGTTTTTGGTTAACAAAAAGAAATTTTATTATCTATAACTAACTAAAAAGTAAATGCGGAAAGTATTTAAAAGAAAATTAAAGACAGGTACAAATAATAAAAGTAAAACAAGGTGAAAAATTAAGCTAGAAAATTACTAGAAAAACACTTAAATAAAAAGTAATCTTAAAATAAAACTAAAATAAAAACAATTTAAAATAAAGTTTAAGAAAATGGCGGGAAATATAAAATTTTGTCCCAGATCCGAATCCCAGATCCGAATCCCAGATCGGAATCCCAGATCCGAATCCCAGATCCGAATCCCAGATCCGAATCCCAGATCCGAATCCCAGATCGGAATCCCAGATCCGAATAAGGGGGAGTATCACAATACCGATCGCAATGTAGAAACCCTTGTGGTTTTTGCGATCGTAACAAGCTGCCGGAATCTAAATCCCATTCTGATGGAATGTAATACAAATAAGCAAAACCAATAAGCTAATACTAATAAGCAATAACCGAAACTTGATTAAAAAGATAATGAGACGAGACAAAAAGCAACAAATTTAAAGACTTTATCAAAACACAAAATAAGCAAACAAAATAAGCAAACTTTAAAAAGATAAAACTTTTTAGAAAACTTTAAAATCAAATAAGCTAAATACAAAATAAGCCAATAAGATTGTCAAACTTATAGCTTAATTCGTATACAAGCCTAGATGAAAATAAAAAGATGAACTTTTTAATCAAATAAACAATAAGATTAAGCAAAATCAATGCTTAATCCGAACCACAATCAAATCAAAGACAAGAAAAGTAGGATGAGAATGATAAAGAAAATCTTGATTAAAGGAAAATAAAGATTAAACAACAAAATTAAAAACACTTACTTGAATTAAAGGAATTAAAGTGCAAGACAATTAATTAAAATGACATGAAAAATAAAGTTGCAAGAAAATGAAAATGGTGGAAGAGCTAATTTGTCAAGTTAGCCAACCATCTCAAAATTACACAAATGATCTAAATATATAGGGGAGGAGGAGGATTAGTGGAAGGAAGCTTCCTCCCCTCTTTCTTCTTTCCTTAATTGCACACTTAAGTCCTTGTCTTCTTAATCTTTTGTTAATCTTGGACTTAAATGACTTTGTCTCGGGATTTCTTTGAACTCATTTTGTAATCTTCAATAAATTAGACTTGAGTTCTTCGGCTTTTTAGTAAACTTCCGTCTTCTGACTTTTGCTTCGATAAATCTTCAGAATTGGTCTTGGACTTCTGTTCTTTTTTCACTCTTGATTTCTTGACTTCGTCTTTCGTCTTTTTCTTCGATAAAAGCCCGTGAAATCCCGTGTTTTCTCCACTTTTCACCTTTTCGTCCTAACTCACAACGAAAACACAAACCACGCATAATTCCGACATAAATGACATAAAATACACGTTTTGGCTTGGTTATTATTGTAATTAAGTGGTAAAAAGGATGGGTGTTTTCACACCTATCCATCGATCATCTCTATCAAGATCCTCGCTTCGCATCAAATTTCTAGAGATTTGCTCAGAAGACATTGAGAACGAATCTTGATGAGAGTATTGTGTACCACCCCAATCGAAGGGACGAGGTAAAGTAACGATACAAAATACTATAAGTGTTGTTTTATGTTTGAATGATTGACCTTTGGTAATAAACTATAAAATCGTTTTCCTTTGGAGAGATTATCATTGATAATTATCGTATTAGGATCAAGATCGAATCTTGTGAGGATATATATTAAAGCATTTGTAAGAAGGAGTTGGGATGAAGACACCCGACATACTCCCATTGTGAGTTGGACATGTCTTTTAGGTTTAAGGTTTCCTATGATGGCGAACCTAACCTTACAAACTACTCGACCCACGAGACCAGAAATGATTGTTGAAATTAGTATCTGATTATTGACTGCCGGTAGTGGGCAGGAGGATATGTGAATATGAAATGTAGATCTTGAAGTGCCAGATGGGTTGCGAAGTTATGCCAAAAATTTTAACCATAGAAAAATGAATTGATGATCTGAAAGATCATGGGATATAAGTCCCCGTTGCATGGGACCATTTAGATGATGTAAAAGATTGGTTTGAAAGGCATATAAGCTGGATCTACCCTAGGATTTCAAGAGCTGCGTGAATTATGTTTCGTATATCGAACTTAATAAAATGTCTATCAAGTGCGAATCTGATCACTTCTTGATGAAGTTTAGATCAGCGAAAAGTTGCATTCATCAAAAACCTGTGAACATCATGGATAAAGAAAGTAAGTCAACATTAAGCCTGATCTTATTCCCGTAGTTATGTTTGATGAAACTCGCGTATTGTAATGAATTACACTTGTGAGAAAAGACCGAATGTGGAGGAAATACCCACATGGCTTTAACTCTATAAGAAGCGAGTAGTAATATAAGATGATCTTTGAGGACAAAGATCCAGTTTAGGGGTAAATACTGTGACAATCCGTCAAATTATGGTTGATATTTTATTCTCAAGTATTATTTAAAAACATTATTTTAATGTTATATTATGAACTCACTTATTTTTGGGAAGAAATTTGGATTTACGTCTTGAAGTAGCATCGACTACGTCTAAACCGGAGGAGTCAACGTTACGTGCTTACGTTTACATACACCGTTTTGGTGACAGTCCGACATTTCAGAAAATAAATTTATCCGTGAATATTATTTTGGAATTGTAAATTTGTGTTGGTTCATAAACTCACAAATTTACGAGAAGAGATTAGGACTTACGATTATAATTTAACGTCCTTTACGACTAAACCGGAAACCTTAGGATTACATATTTACGTTTTCGAACTCCATTTTTGATGAGAAAATTTTTATTAGATTCGTTTTGTGCCGTTGATTCATAATTTATAAAAACGTTTTTCGTAAAACGACCCGAGGGCACACAAATCGAGGAAACTAGAATCGAGGAGTACCCGTAAATAAATGGGGATGAGACAAGATAACACTTGTCCCACCCCCACTCATAACCGGCCAAAGCTTAAGCTACACGCCTTTGAGGTGTCAACTTAACATTACAAGTTGAGACACTTGTCTCAACTTTCTCTCAAACTAGCTACAACTCAAAAACCACTCACACCAAACTAACCACTTCATTTTCACTCATGCAAACCACCATTTTTTTCCCTCTCCTCTCCTTTTCCGTCCATAACCATCACCAAATCACCATATTCATCAAATTTTAACCTCAAACATAAGATATAATCAACATGTGATGATGTCCTTTTGAAGACTTGTTGATTGGAGGTGATTTTAACAACTTGCAAGGAGTTTTCATGGAGAGCAATGGCTGATTTTTGGAGAAGTATACAACTATATGGTGATCCTAGAAGTGGTGTTGATATCTCATAAGATTAGTTACCCAAAACCAAGTCTTGTTCATCATCAATCCCATCTTTTCATCACTTTGGTGGTATAGAGATTGTTCTTCCTATCCTTTTATTATTTTGAATATGTAATCATGTATTTTCTTTCTTATTGTATATGTATATGATGAATATATGATGATAAAAATATTATGTGGGGATTTGGTGTTGATAGATTTGATAAACATGGGTAAAAAGATGGAAAAATCACATGTAAAAATGGTTAAATCTTGCTTAATAAGATGGCTGTATAAAAACAGTAAGTAACCAAATGATAAACTGATAAAATGGTAAAGTGGAATCAATATTCAGTAAGTATTAGGTGTTATACACATGTGAGAGTTGGACATACAATGGAATCATTATAATGTGTGAGATATGATCAAAACAAGTTTAGAATGCAAATCTGACTATACTGTTTTGGACGAATTTTATAAAATACTTAGAGGTTGATTCATCAGTATCTGGAAAGGAATAAAATGAAGCAAATATCATGTAGTTTCTGTGATAAAGATTTGGGGTTCTATCTCCATGTAGAACTCTAGATATGATCATTTTAGTAAACTAGATTTTTAGGACTGATTTTGTGAAATTAAAGTTTAATATTATTATATAAGCACTCAAATAAATATAGTATAAAATGTGAATTAAAACCCACTAACTTATATATTTCATTTATATAAAAATGCATACGGATAAATAAATAGACATTATATAAAAATGATAGTTTGGTAAGTTTTATAAGTTATAAAAATTATATACTAAGTTTTACGTCTTTTCGGCTAAAACCGAAAAATTAACGTTTTTGTTAAATAAAACTTAGACGGTTGGACCCGTCTAATATAAACTTTTATAAACTCACATACTGATATATAAACATATATAACAAGTAGAAACTGATAAAACCCGAGCTTTACAACATATAGACATTAACGGGCCAAAGTAGCCTTAATGGACAATAAACCCGACTAATCTGGTAAAACACTTATAAACTTATTTATTGGGCTTAACCCATTTGGGCCCAACACATAAAGTATAATACTGATAATAAAAGTATAATTGGGCTAATGAATAGTATTGGGCTTGTAATAGGCCCATTGGGCTTCAAAATGTAAACAAGTTGAACTAGTGTAACTAGTCTTGAAAATTACCAACACATAAACACTATAATGAATGAGTAAAGATGTATAAACCCACTTGATCATCATCATATATATAAAATCATCATATGTATACATAATTGTTATTTTTATAAAGTCATTGGACAAGAGTCTAAGACGAGTATTATTTGTCTAGGTTTCCGTGATTGAAGCACGTACCGTACATCCGAATTGCAGATAACCCGCTTTCCCACATAAATGTGAGTTCATAGCCTCTCACTCTTTTAAATGTTTTTATGAAATATTTTATAAACCCGCGAGGGAGATAACATGTTAGTTTTTATGAAATAGGACACTAGTTGTCCCGATTGTCTGTTTATTGATTTGGACCCGAATGATTGTATGACCCGATGAATGATTAAATGACCCGATAGATGAAATGAAATGGATTATTAAAGTTAGGTTATGTCACTAAAAGTCCCATTAGCATGAATTGTGAACTACCGGGATTTGGTAGACGCTTATGCATATAATAGTACTATTTGGGGACGATCACCCCAGTTCGCGCCTTGATGGTTGATCCCCGTCGTGCCACATTGATTGGTAAGCGAATTTATGTATGAGAAGATTTACACAAGCGTGATTATTGTGACGACACGCTAATTTAGATGGGCAAATGAGTTTCGGGTTAGCTACCCATTGTTTGGTATAGTAAGGTAACAATGTCATGCGGCTTGTAATAATCCAAAATAACGAAAACACTGCTTTATGCATTGAATTACGATACATTGCCTGACTAGCAATACAGGGTCTTATCATTGATATTATGTTCGTGTTTTGGTTTTATATAACCATATTCATATAACGGTTTTTATTTAATCTATAAAACGTATTGTATGATGTTTTTAACGACAATGGTTTGTATAATGATTTTGAAGGCGAAAGCCTATATTATGATTTTGATAAGGATTTGTATAAAATAACTTTGGCTATTTTATGGCCTATTACAAAGATTTGTACAAAACAATTTTCGGTAATAGTTTTATACCGATGTTATATTGATGGATTTTATTAAACTCTATGAATTCACTCGGCGTTATCGCTGACCTTTTCTTTTAACATGTTTTATCTCAGGTACTTGAAGGTAATTCTCGGGAAGACAACAAGAATTCATGCCCTGCACTTAAATAATAATTTCCATTCAAATGCTTTGTAAAACTTGTATAAAATACAATGACTTGGGACCTATGTAAATTTGATATTCATGATTGGAAATACTTTATTATTAAACGACGTGATTTTTAAACGTTGTCTATGATGTGAGTAATATTCTATCCCGTAACACCAACGAGTCTTCCGCTGTATTGAATTGTATAAAATTTGGGGGTGTTACATATTGGGTCAATTTGGGGTTGGGGGTCTGGTTGGGGTTGTGCTGCTTCAATGACAGCAATCATAGCTGGGGTTAGGGGTAGGTCACGATGTGGGAGTGAGTTCATCTTCATAAAAATTGCTTTCTTTTGCACAGGGATCTCATAAAAATCATCATGATCCCTTGTGCAGTAACCTTGGACATCAAAAACCATTTGTAAAAATCTGGGATAAGCTAAAGTCATTTTGTTCCCTTTATTTTTACACATGCCCTCAAATATCATTTTGGAATAATTAAACTTTTGCCCAGTAGCAATGCACACAATAGCACTTGCAATAGATCTATTGATCTCATTGTGTGCAGTAACTTGGGACTCAAACATTGTAAGAGGACATGTATTAGGTACTTCCAAGCTGGGGGAAATTCCTGTTTATGATATTTATTTAAAGTTCCTTCAGCAGGAAAAGGATAACCCAAAGCCCTTAGTCCTTATTCTATTTCACTAATGGGGAGGGTGGTTATACCATCAGCATCATCAAGATGCAAAGCTTGGCGTACCAAAGCTTCAGTAACCACCCATGTGCGCCCATGAACAATAGAAGATAATGTGGTCACTCTATTAACTGTTGAGGAACTTACATTGTTCCAAAACTGTTTAATATGTGTGACATGAATGAGTGGTGCATGAGAAAGAGCATACCTAAAAGGAGATGCGTTCAAATACGCCACCATTTGTGTGTATTGGGGAAACAGAGTATCATCAGCTTCAAGATACGCGATCATGTTGTGTTGACTTCTGAATCCTAATTCCAAATCACTTGGTTTGAATTTTGGTGCCATTGTTGAAAGCTGTTTGAATGATTGATAAAGATGAAGTTGATAAGAGAAAATTGTGTTAGACAAGAATAATAGGTACCCTGTTTAAAAATAGGAGCCAAATATATAGGAGAAGAAAATGCATGCGATTGACCCAAAACTAGGCAAGTATTTTCAAAATGCAATCATGAAAATATTGAAAAAGAATAATTTTATCTCATGCATTAAATGAGGGTTATCTGCTCCCAAAATTACGGCCTAAAAATATGTCAAAAAGTAACAACTGGGTAGGTCCCATTGAGTGTCAACGGTCAAAAATAACCCATCAACGCCCAACGGCTATATTGTTGTCAACGTTTGCCAAAGCCATGTCAGCGTCTAAATTGGTCACAACAACGCTTGGAAAAATACTTGTCAGCGTCCAAAAATAAAAATTTATAAAAATGAAAAATGACCTTAACAAAGTAATTTATCCTAGAGAAGATAACCAAAAAGTTGATAATTATTATAGGGCGGCAAGCACTGTCCAGTTATGCACACTTGCTTATGCAAGATAGACATAATAGTCCTCTAGTGTCCCTTGCTAACCAAAACTCTTAACAACTAAGTTACCTTATAAAATCCCTTGTTACTCCCAGGTAAAACCCATGACAAAATCATTCCCAAGTCTCCCAATAGACCACAACCAATTCTAGGCCAAAAATGTCTTGGCAGCATGCATAGTATATCAACTTTGCATGCTACAGTGCCTCATGTTTTAGTAAAACTAACTCATACTCACCTGTGGACACAATCTAGAATTGTGATAAGCGTATCATATGGATACCCAAACATCCTAAAGGTTCCTAAAACCTCCCCTTAAACTATGATACATATGTTGCTAAAAATATGCATGAATATAAAAAAATTATGTCAAGACAGGAATTAAAAATTCCAACCATCATCCATAAATAAAAACATGTCCAAATGCTTCTCCAATGATCCATAAGCAACTCTATATCTAATGGTATACTGCTAACACCACCTGCACATTTAGATTGAAAACCACAAAACTAACATTGTTGCTGACAACGCCCCGATAACACTTGACAGCGTTGAGGGAAGCTTTGTCAGCGTTAGACAAATATATTGCTGACAACGTCACAAAAACACTTATTAGCGTTCAAGCAACCTTTGTCAGTGTTAGAAAAATATAGTGGAAAATCTAAATCCTCAAAAAGACCAATAACAATGTATTATCCTGTACATACTTTTACAAAAAGACTCCAAAACACATATTATGTGAGATTGATCATCCCAATGCTTGTTACCAAGTATTGAAACTTCCCAGCATCAAAAGGTTTAGTTAGTAAATCTGACACATTCTCTTCTGTGTCAACCCTATCTGGTTGTATTAAACCCTTTTGAAAACAATCTCTTATAAAATGGTGTCTAATTTCTATGTGTTTAGTTTTAGAATGATGTACATGATTCTTAATAATGCATAAGGTGTTGTTATTGTCAACAAATATCGTGGTATGTATGAAATTATACCCATAGTCCAACAGCTGGTTCTGAATCCACAAAACTTGTCCACAACAAGCAGCTGCAGCCACATACTCTGCTTCAGTTGTAGAATTAGCCACCACTATTTGTTTCGTGCATTGCCAAGATATTAACCTGCTCACAAGAAACTGACATCCACCAGTTGTGGATTTTCTATCAAACTTATCACCTCCATAGTCACTGTCTGAATATGCAATCAGCTTCAATGGTGAATCCTTTGGGTACCACAAGCCAAGACTAGGATAGCATCTTAGGTACCTAAAGATCCTCTTGACAGCATAAAGGTGACATTCTTTAGGAGTCACTTGATGGCGTGCCAAGCACACACAGCAAACATGATTTCAGGTCTAGAGGCTGTGAGATACATCAATGAACCAATCATTGATCTATAGTGCCTGACATCAACATCCTTTCCATCTCCAATCTTTCCCCAAGGGTGTTCTCTATCCATAGGAGTAGTAGCCCTCTTTTCATGTGGAGAAAATCCAAACTTCTTCAAGATCTCTGCCACATATTTATCCTGGGAGATGAAGATACCATCTTCTTTCTGCTGAACTTGTAAACCAAGAAAGAAGTTCATCTTCCCCATAGCACTCATCTTGAATTTGTCTGTCATAAGCTTGGAGAAATCCTCACTCATCTTTGGATCAGTAGACCCAAAAATGATGTCATCAACATACACCTGAACAAGCAACACATCCTTAACTTTCTTCTTTGTAAATAGTGTCTGATCTATGGTGCCCCTCTTGAATCCATTGTCCACTAAATAAGTAGACAAAGTACCATACCATGCTCTTGGGGCTTGATGAAGTCCATACATAGCCTTCTTGACTCTATACAACTTGTCTGGATTCTCTAGATCCTCAAAACCAGGATGTTGCATCACATATACCTCCTCAACAATTGTTCCATAGAGGAAGGCACTCTTGACATCCATTTGATAGACAATGAAGCCCATGCAGGACGCATAGGCTAGAAAGATCCTGATAGCTTCAATCCTTGCAACTGGTGCAACGACCTCCTCATAGTCTATCCCCTCCTCTTGTGTATATCCCTGAGCCACTAATCTTGCCTTGTTTCTGACCACAATGCCTCTTTCATCTCTCTTGTTTCTTAGAACCCATCTTGTCCCAATAGGTCTGACATATCTGGGACAATCAACCAGCTCCCAAACATCCTGAATTGTAAATTGGTGAAGCTCATCCTGCATTGCTTCCACCCAACTTGGTTCTTTGAGAGCATCAAATATCTTCTTGGGTTCCTGTTGTGACAGAAAATAGGCAAACAAACATACTTGCACAAGAGGGGTATCAACCTTCTTGTGTATATTGGCAATAAATCCACCAAGACCTTGATGAGATCTTCTAGTATGAACAGGAGTCATAATATCACCAATGATCTGAGAAGTAGGGTGATTCTTCATAGTGGAAGTGAGAACTCCTCCTTCAAAAAGTCTGGTGTCTTCAATCTCATTATCCATGTTGCCAATATCTTCTTCTTCAGACTCTCTTTCATCAATATGAGGATGAACCTCTTCATATAAATTAGAAGGTTCACCTTGTTCAAAAGTAGAAGAGAAAAGATGTGCAAAAGTGTTGTCAACGCCTGAACCTTGGTTGTCAGCGTGTGGGCTAACAACGCTTGAACTGTTGTTGTCAACGTCTGAGCCATCAACGTCTGAATTGGTCTTGTCAGCGCTAGATTTGCCTTTGTCAGCGCCTGAAGGACCATGCATGTGTGTATCTGGTGATACTTGGGAACCACCATTATCTTTTCCAGCAGTAGCAGCAAAAGCATCTGTCCATATGGGAATTGTGACATACTCTTGTATAGGAGATGACTTTTTTGCTTGTGATCCAACCTTTTCATGAACCTGTGTACCTGAAACATCAACAACTTGTTCTTCCACAACATTTGAAGTTACCTTCACAATGTCTGGATTAGTGACAGGCATATAATTTAAAGTCCTAGATAAAGGTTCTAAATCAAACAACCAATTTGGACCACTTTTAGGATCACTAGGTTTACTCTCTAAAAACCTAACATGTACTCTTTCAAGTATACGTTTTTCCTTTTTAAGATAAACCGTATATCCCTTGCTCTGCACTGAATACCCCATGAAATAGCCTTCATCACCTTTTGCACTAAATTTACCTAAGGCATCACTAGTATCTAAAACAACTACATGACAACCAAAAGGTCTAAGAAAACCAATATTAGGTTTTCTTCCCCAAAGTAACTCATAAGGTGTTTTGTTCTGTATTTTGTTGACCAATGCTCTATTTTGAACATAGCAAGCTGTATTAACAGCCTCAGCCCAGAAAGCTATAGGGAAATGAGCATCAGCCAACATGGTTCTGGCTGCTTCAATTAGGGTTCTATTCTTTCTTTCTGCAATTCCATTTTGCTGAGGGGTTCTGGCAACACTAAATTGCCTAGTAATTCCTTTCCTGGCACAAAAACCATCTAACACTTTATTCCTGAATTCACCACCATTATCACTCCTAAGCATTTTAACTTCATTACCAGTTTTCTTCTCAATCTGAGATCAATTAAAGTGTCAGCTGTATCACTCTTCATAGCTAAAAAGAAAGTCCAAGTAAACCTAGAAAAGTCATCTGTGATGACAAAGCAGTATGATTTACCATTCAAACTCTCTATATTGGTTGGACCAAATAGGTCCATATGAAGCAAGTGAAGAGGTCTAGTACTAGAGTGCACCTGTTTGGACTTGAATGAGACCTTGTGCTGCTTGCGTTTAAGACATGCAACACAAGAGTAGTCATTGTGGAAAGCCTTTTCAGGCAAGCCATCAACCAAGCCAAGTCTCACAAGCCTGTTTATATTCTTAAAATTTATGTGCCCTAGTCTCCTGTGCCATAAATTACTCTCATCTACTGAAGCTTTAGCATAAAAACATGACATATTGCTATTCATTCTAATCCCATTCAGATTCACATTATATATGTCTTTATGTCTAGGTGTTCTATAGTCAATATATTTCTCATTAGGGATCTTATAATCCTTGCTTAACACCAAACATTCAGTATCAGTAAATAGAACTTTATTTTTGTTATTACAAACTTGTGATACACTAAAAAGATTGTAATCAAGTTCCTTTACCAAAAATACGTTTTCAAAACGCAAGTTCTTGGTGAGAAGTGTTCCTTTGCCTGTGATAGTACCATATCCGCCTCCAAAGTAAACTTTATCACCATCCTTAATGGGAGTGAAGTTAGTAAGATAATCTTCCTTCCCTGTCATGTGCCTTGAGCATCCACTGTCCCAATATCCATAATCATTGACCTGTTTTTGAATGCCCTGCACATAAAGAAAACAAGTTAGTTTTCTTTGGGAACCCCAGCCTTAGCAGACTTGGATTCATCTGGTTGTTCAACAAGAACAGACTTGGTTCTCATAACAACCCCTTGATCATCCTTCTTTGGATGAAATACCCAGTTAACCTCAATAGGTTTTGTAATGACCTTTGAAATGTAATTAAATCTGTTGCAGGTCATTGAAATCCCATTATCATTAGGGTTTTGATCTTTCTTTGGTCTCCATGTCAAGCTTGAAGAAGCTTTAGACCCCTTACCCTGTGGTTGCAAATATTTAGGTCTGGTCACATTTCTGTCAGCGTTGGATTTGGTCTTGTCAATGCTGAAATTACCCTTGTCAGCGTTGAACCTAGGGTTTGCTACAGAAACCCATTTCCTATTAGACCAAGTATTTGTCTTTTGAAATGGTCTTTGTCCATGAGTGTTAGACCCTCTAGTGAAGAATGGGGCAGGTCTAACAACTTATGGACTTTGCTGCACACAAGGTTTGGGTCTGACAACGTTTGACTTTCTAACAACGTTGACTTTAGAAGCGTTGACACACTTATATGCTAAATGTGAAAAGCTACCACAAGTGTAACAGGCTTTTCTAGACACAACCCTAGGTCTAGAAGAGAAGAAGCCTGTTCCATCATTGCTAACTTGGCTCTTAGGTGACCTAGTATTCCTATACATCTCTGCATACTTAATGCTAGGTTTTCTAACAGTGTTTGAGCCAAGGTCAACATCCTTACCAGTGATTGGGTTTGTAATTTTAATGGGGGTTGACTCATTAGGACTTTCACATAACAAGCCACCCTTAACAAACTAGACGAGTACCCGCGCATAGCGGCGGAATTTGGTTAGTGGCAAATAATTTACAGTATGCCATATTATGGTAAGTGTTTCGAGTACGTTCAAAATAAAGCATGAAAGGATCAAATTGAAATTATAGAATGTTTTAACATATGACAATTTAATGCTAGATAAAATATTAAATAAACGTGTATCAAAAAGCATATAAAAACTTTTAGTAAAGCTGAAAGTAAAACATTACATCAGAGTTTATGAGCTAACTAATAATACACGTTACTCGTTACGTAAACCCTACATATTATAATAGTTGGTAAACAATTAAGAAAACCGGGTTAATCCAAGTTTACCCGATGACTCGACCAGGTCGATTTAAAAACCGGGTTTCAAAACATTGAAAAATGGCATCGTTCATAACTTCATATGTTTATTTATTTTCGTTGCACGTCAATAATTCATCTCCAAATGAATTTAGCGTGTTCACATAATATAGTTTATATATGCATTAAGATGTTTGAATTATAAATGTAGTATAGATTAGTGAGACCCACATTTTTCAACCATTCAACATTTTCAACATTCAACCAAAGGGATACACCCTTTATAATGTAGTATAGATAAGGTAGGGTTGGCTTTCTTCCATTCATTTAAGTCAGTCAACTTCTGTTGATACTCTTCAACTGGGGTAATGACTCTTGGTGGAGGAATGAATTCCTCCTCTTGGAGTTCTGGTAAACCAGTCCAAGATAGGTCCTTTTGTTGGACACCATAGAAGTCACCAGTTGGTGGTGGAACCACAGAGTAGTCTTTCATCCCAATCCCAGTCATATCCTTAGGATCCCTTTGTTTACTCACACATTCTCCTAGGGTTTGTGTGGCCTTATCAAATCTCTGAATTTTAAGGCCAATATTATCTTTGTTTTTATTGGCTTCATCTAACTTAGCCTGTAACTCACCATTAACCCTTTCCATGATACTCCTAATATCATTACTAGCATTTAACTCATGTTTTAAGATATTTATTTTATCTTTTAAATCAAATTCCATTTTCTTGTATTCAGAAACTGTTTTCTCAGTTTGAGTGAGAGCTAGTTGATAGTTAGATAGTTTTCATCTCTCAGTACTCATATCATCTAATGATCTTAACACCTCTTTGTTAAGTCTCTCAGTATTTAACCTACAACCTTTACTACAAAAAGCATCATCGTATACCTCATTATCAGATGAAGAGGAGGAGTGTGCCATGAGAGCATATTGAACATGCTCTTCTTCTTCTATCTCAGCAACCAAAGCTTTATCCTCTTCCCCATTCTTAGCCAAATAGCTCCAGTCCCATCCAATACCATCAATGTCTTGTACTGCAACCATGGCCATAGAATCTTGAGCTTTAACAATTTGACTTGAGGGTTTGCCAGCATCAGATCTTCTTGGAGATCTGCATTCCCTCATGAAGTGCCCCATACGATGACAGTTGTAGCACTCAACTTTGGATTTATCAAATCCAGCAGTTTCCTTTGCATTGAAGGTCATCTTCTTCTTAAACCTTCTATTCCACCTGTTTGCTCTGATACTAGCAAGAGCCATGTTCCACTTAATATCCATCTCTTCCAAGTGCTCATCACTTATCTGCTCAAGGTCCTCATATGTAATCACTGAACCATTGGGCAAAGAAGCAATATAAGCACATACAGTATCCAAATCCAAACCAGCAGGTTTAACTCTTGGTGAGTCACTTTTGTATGTGTCAGCGTCTGAAAAGGAGGCGTTGACAGGACATGTTCCAGCGTTGACACATGATGATCCAGTAACTGGATGCATTTAAGAGTCCTTCTGATTGAATTGACCTTCACTATGAGAAAAGAAGGCCATGTTACTATTGGTGGACTTGCTTCCATGCTCCAAAAGAGTTTCATCTTCCAACAGCCTCAGTTTGTTGTAGATATCATCAAAAGTAGAACTTTTGTGAGTGTTGTTGGCAAGTATAGATCTTGCCTCAATCTTCCACGCCTCACCAAGACTTTTAAGAAAAGTGGCATTAATGTCAACATCACCAAGTTGTGTCCCCATGAAGGACAATTTGCTTGTAATATCAAGCAATCTGCTTCTCACACTGCTAAGCTTCTCATTAGGTTAAGCCTTGAAGACAGCATAATCATGCATGAGTTGCTTCTTCTTCTCTTCCTTAGTATCTTCATTACCACCATATGCAACTTCAAGGGCTGCCCAAATGTGACAACCCTGGTTTTGAGGTTCGTCACTTAGTTTTATTTTGTGCTAGTTGCGTGTCTTTACGTGTTTATGTGCTTATTGGTGTGTATAGATTGTGGTTTGGATATCGTTTCCGGTACGGTGTACCTTGTGAATGAAACGATGTGTGATGATTTCATGTTCATGAGTTCACATGGTAGTGACTATGAAGTGAGATGGTGTTATTTGGTGGTTCTAAGTATACGTATATGTATTATAGAAACTTGTATTTTTACGATTTACGGTTTAGCATTTAGAGGTCGCGGATGAGGTAATTAGTCATATGAATATTTTTCGGGATGTTTTTAAGTCATTTAGGACTTAGTTATAAAGTTTATTGCAAAATTTGAGATTTTTTTTTAAAAGTGTATATTTTACGTCTTTTACGGTAAATCGCGTAAATTTGACTAGTTTTACGGTTTTGTGGTTTTGGAAGCTTTAGGAGCTGAAATAAATTAAGTAAAATTAAATTAATATTAATAACATAATATTAAATAATAAGAATAAAAAAACGAATTTAGGGGTGTTTGGGTCAGTTTAGACGAACCAAATAAGAAAGAAAGAAGGGAAAAGCCCAAAACAGGCCCAATGGACTTGTAATGGGATTAGGGGGCCTTTAGGACTTAACTAAACCCAACTCATAACCATAATAATCAGGTTTTTAACCTCCATAACATCTCCTAGCCGAAATTCATCAATGGTGGCCAATTAGGGTTCTTCAAAAATTAGGTTTTCTTCATCTTCTATTAATTCAAAGGTAAAACCTTCTTAACCATTTTCATATTAAATGTTTTTAATGTTTCTATGATCATATGATGGATTAGATTAGGGTTTAATTAAAAACATTATATTAATCATATTTTAATGATTAAATAAATTAGGGCTTGTAATTAGAGGGATTAGGGTTAATTAATGAGGTTGATTTTGTTAAACCCGTTTTTAAAAACTGGGCAGAATTTTGAGTCAATTGTTTTGATCATATCTAGAGTTCTAGGAACATTCAAGATGCGATCCAAGTATCCCTGAAAAGGTAATTGAAATGGCTTTCCAATGCAATAAACGAGAACTAAAATGGAGGTCGTGAAGTGGGTCAAAAACAGGTTACAACAGTCGAAGGTCAAAACAGTTTTGTAATCAGCCTGTTTTCTTTTTAAGTTTTGGGTTGTTTGGGGTACTTAGGGTTGCATTGGGATCTTCTCACGAACATGAGAGATGGTTTATATATTTTAGTGAGTATCTGCACTTGGGCTAAGATTCTGGTTTAGGGTAAGACCCTCTAATGGTAATGAACTTTCCATACGTTTAAAATCAGTGAATTCTGGATAGGTAGCAATATATACACATATATCGGGGCCTTAACAGTAGCTTTAAGGTTAGGGCAAGTGGGAGGTTTTAACTAACATGTATAAAAGTGTGAATATTTCTTTTACAAAAACCATGGGTATATTTAAGTGGACATTTGACTTAAAGTTTTGAGACCTAAAACTGGGACTGTTTTGTGTAAGATTATGAACGGGATAGCTATTAAACTTAACCAAGTTAGGGACTTGTTAAGGAAGGGTAATGGGGTGATTAGAACTTAACAATGAGGTAATTATATGGGAATAGGCTAGATGTCCATCATAGGTTGATGAGCCATCTTGGTGGTTGGTTCGGGTATTGATTGTGTATTTCTGGTTTGTTAGCTCGTTGCTAAGTGCGAGGACTTATGAAGAAGCAATCAGGTGAGTTTCATAGTCCCATGTTTACTATTGATTTTGACTTCCGGATGGGATGGAAGAGACACTGTGTTGAGTTATTTATAAATTGTTGCTGTGAATGTTTTTGTGGTTGTGATGAACTTGTGTGTACATTATGTGATTAACTGCTATGTGATTCTTGATTGTGTATGATTTGGATCGGGGGACACGTGTCGTCTCAGTTCTTGTGGTTTGACAAGGTAGTGGCCTTGTGGTTTGACAAGGTAGTGGCCTTGTGGTTTGACAAGGTAGTGGCCTTGGGATAGGTACATAGTGTGATCATCTATGGTACCATGTTGTTTGGCAAGGTAGGAGCCTTGGATTTTGGTTTGGTATGATTAATCTTGAATGTTAGTTGTTAATGCATATTTGTAACACATTGTCCATATGTTCTTTTGTTGATGGTGGTTATTCACAGCTTATAACTGTTTTGGCGTTGGAGACTAAACCTATGACTCTCACCAACATTATGTTGACGTGTTTTAGTGTCTCTTTCAGGTGTGAATGTGGTTAAGCGTGAGGATAGAAGTGGCTAGACTTGGATGCCTTAGGATTGCATATAGAAGGAGATCCCCGTTCCTTCTTAGTTTACCTTTATGTTTTTTTGAATTAGTGATACTGTTGGCACCTATATGTTTGTTTTATTTGTGTTACTTGTTTGTCTTGGGTAAGAGGTAGGACTGTTACCTACTTACCTAGACTCCTGCATTGTTGAGATATTGTCATGACATTTGTGTCACCATTTTATGACATTTCTTATATCATTTAGTTATCTCTATAGACACGCTATTGTTGTGATGATATCCATACGTCGCGCCCCATATTCCGCCATGGTGGGGTGTGACAGTATGGTATCAGAGACAGGTTATAGAGAATTAGGTTGCCTAGTCGCGTAGCCTAGTCTATAGCTTAAGGGTCCCTGCATATAGGCGTCATAGGAGTATGTGTGCATTTTATAATAATTGATGTGTTTGGATGTTATTTATTGCGATGTTTTGACTAGTATGAATTGAACCGTAGTATGTTCATACTTAGTCACATGTTATTTTCTTTTCGGGTTTGTGACTGGTGCGGGTTGAACCATAATCGTCCAAGCTAGTCACTGTTGTATTTTGCTTAAATTGTACGTTATAGTACATAATTTAGTACAAGGTAGTTTCTATCTTATATCGAGTTATCTTACATACCTGAGGTATGTTATTTTTCTTTTGATGTTTAAGTCATGTTCCCTAAGAATCGTGTGGTGGTTCGAGTTACTAGGAGTAGGTGGATAGGAAGGGTTTTAAGCTGTTTCCACTCTTACGGGCAACATAACTTATAACTGATTATGTTTTCGTTTTGGATTTAGTCTAGGCTGTTTTAGCTAGACTATGGATTTCTGTATTCCAAGAGTTTATTATGTTATTTTTATAGATGGAGTTTTGGACCTTATTGGTTATGTGGTTATGAGCTTATGTGAGTAGATAGATTTATGTGTTATATGTTGTATTGAGTCTTATAAGTGTCATCATAGGAGGGAGTGCATTGGGGAAAGGGTAATTGTATAAGTATGGTGGCCAACATAGTTATACAAGTACCACAACTTCAATGGGTTCTCAAGTATGATTGCATCAAAGAGGGTTAATACATGCTTGTATATGATGAGATGTAGAATTTGGGTATACGTATTATATATGGGTTTATGTAATGGCTACCTACGATATGGCTATTGTTCTTTTTGTGTTATATGTTTTGGGTTATAGTTGTGTTGTGTGATTTTGGGGTCACACGATATGGTTTGGTTTTGGAGGTGGGCTTTATGCCTTGTTGTGGCACGGTGAGATGGTGATTACTCATATGGAAAAACGAGCGTTGATGAGACTGCTTTTATACATAGTCTCATCGTCCAAAATGGGCTTAAAATACATTAAATATCATTAAAACTACCAAATATATGCTCGTGTTTGTTGCTTGTGTATTTTAGGTACGGATATTGAGGAAAAGACAAAAAGATCACAAGAATCAATCAAAAACGAACACGGGAAACGAAGCCGCACAATGAACCGGGCCCGAGAATGGAATTTCCAAAAATGACCTTGAAGAATTGAAGAATGTCAAGTTTGGTCCCTCATCTTTGAAGACTTGTCACAAATGACCCTCCAATAGTCATTTGTACAAGAAAAATCCTTAAAGTTTGAAGAAATGTCAAGAATAGCCCTTGGAATTGGATAAAATTGCATTTGTAGTCCTTGCCTAAAGTTTAATTAAACCAAGGGACTAAAATTGACAAGCTGCCAAAGTTGTTTATAAAGGAAAATAGGGTTTTTGCTATTTACTACAAAGTGAAAGATGGAAGAGAATAGGGGGACTACAATTGTCAAACATACAAACTCCTCCCCACCAATCAACCTGCCACATCACCCCCACTCCACCACTCCCATCACACCACCTCATCACTACCATCCACGTCTGATTCCCACCCAACTTAAATAATCAGTTAATCTGATTATTTAATTTTTCCCTCTAAACACCATATTTAAAAACCCATTTACCCCAAACAGATTAAACCACCCTTAAACACCCCATACACCCTAAAATTCCCAGGAACAATTAACTCCTAATCAAGGGGGTTTTTGTTTAGCTTCTCCAGATCTTTGATTAACCTCACCCACTACCCATCCCACACCTAAAACATGACTCAGACACACCCATGTGTCTTGTGGGACCTCCCCTGCCCCGTCTCTTTCACACAAAACCCCAAAGGAGACAGCATCAACGTCCTATATCCATTTCTTGGTCCCAAAGGACTGATAAACGGCTAAGATCACAACAATCCAACTGGCAACATCACATGGTTCCATTTGACCAAGATTTGAAGATTCGTCCAAGGGCTTTTAAAGAATTTCCAGGATTAGGGTTTAGGACTTGTATTATTTTATTCATTGTTCTAGAATAGTCTCCTGAGTAGTATAAAATGAGATGCATGTATCTCATTTAGCTTGTTCCAGTTTTTCTTGGTCAACCATTGTAATTCCTTTTTATAATATAAAAGTTGGTATTGTGTTGGCAAGAGTTCTGAGTTCCATAGTTTAACATTAGTTCAAGGATTTTCAAAAATCATTCTTATTTTCAAGTTTCTAAAAAAGTGATTTTTTTGGTAAAAATCTTGTTCCAGATTTTCCAAGTTATTGTAATCCCTTTTAAATAAATAGAAGTTGGTGTTTTTCATTGAAATCGTAATTCCTTTTTACTTTTTTAAAGTTGGTGTTAGCTTGAGAGAATCTGAGTTCCAAATTTGGTTTTTAAGTACAAAAATTTTCAAAGTTAATTCGTTTTTCAAAGTTTTTGAAAAATAGGGTATTTTGATATATCTTGTTCCAAAATTGGTTTTCCAGGTTTGTAAGTGTGTTTTGTTTAAGTGTTTTGAAAGGAAAAGATTTGAGAGAAGTTTGTAAAAAAAGAAAGGTTTAGAAAGTTTTAAAATCAGAAACTTTGGTTATTGTGTTCTACTGATCTTAGCAGGAAACCCTTTGAGTTCTTGACTGTTCTTCCAAGAGATTCAGCACAAGCCCGTGCTTGTTGGAGATGGCTATGCAGCCATTGTGGGACCTGGATGTGGGTCCCACAAGGTAAATCCCTTATACCTTGTTTTCATTTTTTAATTTGTGAAATTTGGCATGAAATTTGTGGAATCTGTTTAAATGATTGTTTGATTGTTTGATTATGCTCACTAGTGTTTGTATGCATGCTTAGGATAAGTGAAATCAGTGTTGTTAAGATTTAAATAGATTTGGTGTGTTAAAAATTGATTTTCAGTGTTTAAAGGGTGTTTGGATTAGGGTTTAAGTTGGAGTAATTGACATAAACCTTGTTTGAAAGTCTGTTTAACACACTCAATAGGTTGTTGTTAGGTGATTTTAGTATTTGGGTTTCTATTTGGTGAAGTTTAAAGCAATTTGCATGTTAAAATTTTGGAAAAATAGCATAAAATCAGAAAGTCCCTTTTAGGACTGTTTTTGTTGAAATTTGTTCACCAAGTTTTTAAGATTGTTAGATATTAGGTCCTAGTAGGGTTTGTAATTGGTTTTATGTGAATTGGTCAGCTTGTATGCAAGTTCTTGGGCTTTGAAATTCACTTTTGTGCAATTAAACAAGTCAACTGTTCACTAGACCTGTGCAAGTAAAATCAGTAACTTCTTGTGCTATTTGTGTGTGATTTCTGTGAAAGACTTGTGTTTTTTCTTGTTTGATTGACTTCCCACAACCCAACTGGTTGTAGGAGTGCCCCATTGTCCAAAGAAAACCAATCCAACAAGCTTTCCTAAGCTCTAAATCCACCAGACCATAATTTTGCACTAGCAGTGGGAACAAAGTTACCCCTGCTAGTGTATTGATTAGTACTGCTACACTACTGGACAAATCACAAGCAAGTGTCACTATCTGATTTTTGATTTTTTGTCTCTAGTGGGTCAATTTTAGAGTTAGGACTTGAAACCAGTTTCTATATTTTTCTTATTTTATTTTTGATTTTTCTGTTTAATTAGAATTTTTATTACTGTTCATTTGCTATTTTTTAGGTTTAATTGCATTTTTAAATTATTTTTATTATTCTGTTTTTGGCATTTAGTGTAAAAAATAAGTATTTTTCAGTTTTAAGATTTTTCTTGGATTTAGAAAAACATTTTAAGATTTTTGGTTCAAAAAGTTTTTACTGTTCACTTTTTATTTATTTTTTAGCATTAATTTAGTTTAATTAGGGTTTAAATTCAAACTATTTTTGTCCTTTAGTGAAAAATTTTATATTTTTCAAACTTTTTCATTTTTCTACTGTTCTTTAGAGTAAATTAGGATTTTTAAAATTGTCCAATTATTTTTAGCATTATTTTATTATTTTTTATGATTATTTTAGTTTAAAATTAGTTTTTAGTGATTTAAAAATAGAAAAATAGTTTTTAAAATTTAGGAAAAATACCTTTTAGTCTTTAGATAATATAAGTAAGTTATTTTTTCAATAAAATAATATTTTGGACATTTTGATTAATTATATTTAATTTTAGGGCTTTAATTAGCATTTAAAATTGAATATTTAATTAATAAAAGGTTTTAAAATATTTTTATTGGATTTTTATTCTTATTTATATTATTTTAGACTTACTTTTAGCTTTTAATTAATTTTAGGTTCAAATTTTTAATTTGTAGCTTTTTACGGTTTTACGTGAACGACCTTTTCGTCTTACCTCGATCCATCTTCGTAACCGTCAATCTCTTCTAATCTCATTTCTTCTTTTCTTTTTCTCAATATAATCACAAATCAAAATCAAATCATTACACAACGCACTATCCTCCTCGAGAACGAACTCACTTCATTTTTGGGTCATTTACACACGGTTTTCCTAAATCGTCGTGCTTACTTCCCTTTTTTGTTGCTCTTTTCCTAAAGGGTAGCAAAAACACTACATCACTTTTGGCGCCGCTGCCGGGGAGGCGTGTTGTGTTTTGATTGCAATTGTTGTTTTTATATACTAACCATAATTAGTATTTGTATTAGTAGCACTCTACTAATACGTATTATCGGTTTTCGGTTTTTGTGTGAATACTATTACTATAGTGTATACGTAGAACAATAAATTCACAAGTAATCCAAATACGTGAGAAATCACAACCTTGACTTGGGAGGTCATTACCCAAGCATTGTATTCGAATCTCAAACCAAAGAAAAAGGCAAAAATAGATAAATACTTTCGTGAAGCTCGATTTTGAAAAATACAAACTATAAGGTGGGTATAAGGCGGTTGTATTTCACGACCTAAAGGAAAAAGGCTCTTAAGTGCTTCGCGCCGCCTCGTTTCCTCCGCTTGCTTGTGCGTATTTTGAGATTGAAAGCTAATCGAGGGTTTTGCCGCCCAAAGTATTATTAAGTATCATATATATTTTCTTGGTTTTCATTGATTAAACCCTCTTGAACATTTTGGTGTTCCACCAACGTTCTAATGTCATCGAAGGCGTTCACTTCACGTGATCGTTTTCATTCCTTGAGGCATCTTTAATCAAGAGATTTGATTAAGGAGGAGATTTGTAGATTTGTGTCTACTTAATACATTCACCAAATTCCAAAAAGGTTAATACAACCAAAAACCACAAAAAAAATTGTAAACAAAACACCAAAAAGAATCTTCTTTGATCGTCCCCTTGTTGTACGTGACGTTTATGCTAACTCGTAATCAAGCAAGACGTGCACGTAAACGAAAGAACAAAACTCCCACTCCAAATCATTCTAGTGAGGAGTCTCCTATTGACGAACCCATTGTAAGAGAAGCACCAACCATGGCGAATCGAACTATGATGGAGTTACTTCAAGCACCCACCGAGGGTTATGGAGAAGCTATTGTGATTCCCGCTATCCTTGCGGAGAATTTTGAGGTGAAAACGGGTTTGTTGTCGATGATTCAAAACAAAAAATTCCGTGGTGATGAGAAGGACAATCCACACAACCATATCCGCCAATTCAATCGTCTTACCGCCACTTGCAAATTTAAGGATGTCTCGAATGACTCGATTAAGATGATGCTTTTTCCGTATTCCTTAGCGGGGCCCGCTAAAATTTGGTTAGAGAAAGAGCCACCCAATTCTATATTGACGTGGAAGGATCTCGTTTCAAAATTCGTGAACCAATTTTTTCCGCCCTCTAAGACTACGCACTTGAAAAACGAGATTTCAAAGTTTTCACAAGAATGTAATGAAAGTTTTTCAACGGCTTGGAATAGGTTTAAGGAAATGTTACATGAATGTCCTCATCACGGTTTTTTCGACTTGCATCAAATTGACACGTTTTACAATGGACTTAATGATCATGAAAGAGATTATTTAAATGCCGTCGCGGGTGGTAATTTTTTGTGTAAAACGGTTGAGGAAGCTTTGGTGATAATTGAAAATATGTCTAAGGTCTATAGCCCTCGTAACTCACCGAGTGTTGCCAAATTGGGTTCATCATCGTCACCATCGTCTCGTAGCATTAATGCCTTGCAAGATGAAGCTAATGAGGAAAATCGGTTTTTTGATAGATTTGCTAATCTTATGACTCATTGGAAAAATCAAGAAGCTTCAAATTCCGCTTCGGTTAAAGCGGTTTCTAAGAGTTGTTTGTCTTGTGGTGGAGCTCATGATCTTTCCGAGTGCATTACCGCGGATGGTAACACTTCGAGTGCTTATGTAGCCACAGGAACTTATAACCAAAACGGTCAAGGTTCCCGCCAAAATCAAGCTCCACCAAATCAAAATGCTAATAACTATCGAAACAACAACCAAGGTGGTAATTATCAAGGCAACCAACGTAATTACAACAAGGGTAATTATCAAAGTGGAAATGGGCAAAATTTCAAACCAAAACCAAAACCGTGATTTTCAAACTAACACACAAGGTTTTCAAAATGATCACACCAAAAATCTTCAAGGAGAATTTTTGAATTATGCTAAAGCAAACGATGCTAAGTTTGATAATATGCAACGTGAAATGGTTAGCTTAAGATCCGAGTTGAAAAACGAGCTTAAAAACGAACTTGCTAATGAACTTAAGACTCATGCTAATAAAATGGAAGGAAATGTTCAACAACTCCAACAAAATCAACAAAAAATGGAGCAAGGTCAACATGAGATTAAGCAAGAATTGTTAAAAGCGGATGCTAGGCAATCTAAGTTTGAAGACCGAATGGGAAAAATGTTTGAAGCTATCATGTGTAAACCTTCTTCTTCGAGTAGTGTTCCTAGTGATACCATCGTGAACCCGAAAGGAGAATTGAAGGTTATTACTACTCGTAGTGGTAAAACTTTCAAAGAACCCACTTCTCGTCCAAGTACTTCTACAGAGAAGGAAAAAGAGAAAGAACCCGAGGTGGTGGTAGAAAAGGAGCAAATTCCAAGCCCACGAAGTACCGCTCAAACCACACCTACGGTTGAACCAATACCAATAGTGGAACCCGAGATTCCAAGGCCGTTGCCTATGCCCCAACCCACACCACCCTTACCTTACCCTTCAAGACGAGACAAGGAAAAGGCACAAGAACGAAATAACTATCAATTTGAACTTTTTATGAAAATGTTTCGTGACTTGTATTTTAATATAAGTTTTGCTGACGCCTTGGTCATGATGCCTCGATTTGCCGCGAACTTCAAAAGTATGTTGAATAACAAAGAGAAATTGCAAAAATCGTCTAGTTGTTCTTCGGTTATTCATAGCCGCATACCTCAAAAAGTCGGTGATCCCGGCAAGTTTTTAATCCCATGTGCTATACAAGACATGGAAGAATTCTACGCCTTGGCCGATCTTGGTGCTAGTATTAATTTGATGCCTCTTGAGATTTTTAAGTCGCTCAATCTTCCCAATCTCACTCCTTCAAGAATGTCAATCGAGATGGCCGATCATTCTACGATTCTAGCTTGTGGAGTAGCCGAGGACGTCTTTGTGAAAGTTGGAAAGTTCTACTATCCCGTGGACTTTATTGTTGTTGACATCCCCATCGATCCTAAAGTTCCTCTAATTTTAGGTCGATCATTTTTGGTTACCTCGAGAGCACTTATCGATGTGCATGCAAGAAAAATCACTCTTCGTTTCAATGAGGAAGAACTCTTCATTAATGCAACTCAAAACTCCACACTTTCTCATGTGTATTCTATCACGTCTTTGAACAATGTTAGTCCCATCAAAAACATTTGTAAAAGGATTTCAAAAAGAGTTTTAGAAGTTGATGATAAAAATGAAGTTCCGTCCCCTCCGCCGGTGGAGGTTAAGAGTGTTAAGCCTACGATTCCAATCACGAATGATTCTTCGGATGATGAATGTGTTGATCCCGATGGGGGAGTTTTCTTTGTTGACAAACGTTTTGAGAACTTACCACCACCTTTACCAAAACGGTTTTCAAATGTGAGAATTTTTAGTGTGACTAACATTGCTTTAGAAACACCAAATATTTTTGACATAATTAAGTCGGGTTTTCATAAGGAGAGTTTAAAAGATGAAAAGGGGAAAGATTTTGAATTGAATTTAAAAGATTTTTCTACAACTCTAACTCCGTCATCACCACGTGTATTGAGTACTACAAGCTCGTCTTCTCCTTTTGACGATGCTTTGTGTGGACCTAGTGCGGGGGAAGCCCCTTATGTTCCCTCCCCTTTCTCCACCGAGGACGAGATATTTGATCCCGGAATTGCTTATAAAGGGAAATCTCGGTCTTCCACCGATGCAATAAATGGAAATTCTTTCTATTTGATTGGTGCGAGTCTACCTCGAGTAGCTCAATGTTTTCATGACTTACCCATTGTCCCACCCTTCTATTTCTTCTCATCTATTTTCTTGAAACCCTTTGGGTTTTTGTTGGCACATCATGAAGTGACGTTGATTTGTTTTTCCAAAGAAAACGAGAACGCTATCTTCGATCCCGGTATTTTGCACCATCAAAGGACTTAGTCCTTAATACCGGTTGCTTTTTGGGCCTTGTTTATCATGTAAGCCCCACTAAAAATTGACCATACCATGATTATCCCTAAATGATCACATTTATGGGGATTCGAGTCGAGCTTTTGACTCGGTTATCAAAAACGAGGAGCCTCGTGGGGGAGACCCATGCTTATCCATGTACATATTATTGCTTTCTAATTAGTTTAATGTGAGTGGATTTGTGCCCTTCCAACCTTTGTTCTGTGGTTGTTTGTGAATTGTGGTTTTTAGATCATGATCTTCACGATTGGAGCCTCTCGTGTTAGTTTTATGGGAGCACTCGATCGTTTGCTTTGAAGACTTTCTCAATATCCAAATGATATATCCTTTGATGTTCTAACCTTAGGTTATTAGCACACTTCATAAACGGCTATTAATTTATTGGTTACTCCCTTTCCATACTAGATTAGGCATTCGAGTTCGTCTCTAGTATGGGGGTGTTTGCACCCCTAGACTCGAAACATTGAGGACAATGTTTAACTTTAGTATGGGGGGTGAATAGATACTTGCCTTGCCAAACTTTCACGCTTTCCAAAGTTTATCTTTTTGTTTATCGTTTTGTTGCAAAATAAGGCTAAAAATGGCCAAATTTTAAAAATTTTCTCATGTTTTATAAGTGTTTGAAGACACGAATGTAGGTTTTCCGATGGCGAGAATAAGAGTAGTTTTTGACTCGACCGTGTGTGTTGAGCACTTAGCTTTGGTTCCTTAACTACACATTAGGCTAAGTCTCTTAAATGAGGACGAGAAATGATAGAGTTAATTATAAGTTACTATGCTAAACGTAGAGTACTCGTATTCTTTCAAAAACTCATGTGTTCTCATTGTTTGCTTATTCTCCCTTCGCATGTAAATATTTTTTGCTTAATATATATTGACTTAGCGGTTTGGTTAGGATTGTTGGGTTTCTAGTCTTTTCTAGTAGCTTCCGTGTAATTAAATTGGGAAGACATTAAGGTATCGCCAGCGTCACGGTTTTGAAGTATTGGCACCCGAATAATCAAAAGCTTCACCCAATAATAAGATTTCAAGTGCTCACCTAAATCTAGCAAACAATTTGAAGCCCCACAAGGCCGAAAAATCTATGCAAAATTGAAAGTGAATCAAGCCTTAATCTTCGAAGCTTTAAAGATCCAAAATTCGTCTTAGCGTGAGGATATACGTCTTTGGCTAATAAAACCACCGATGAGGCGGATAATAAAAGGCAAGACAAGATCGAAGTCATAATAAAAGCTTCATGGCGAAGTTGAATAAAAGATGGAGGTAAACCAAATATAATAAGGCCCTTCCGTTAGGGGGCGTATAAAAGTCTTGGTAATAAGTCTCATGTTCAAAACCGTTATAAAACCGTGTTTATCGATTCTTCTTGTCAACTTAATTTTTTGACATCGTTGTCTATTAGGAGGGGTTATTGATTTGATGGTCTTAGTCACTACGTTAGGACTCTATTTTTAGACCTAAATCTCTATTATCGCATAAGTCAAACAATGTATCCTCGTGAAACATTCAAGACATAATAAAATATAAGATATACAACTTAGGAATAATGGGAGGATAAGTACGTGATTAGGGAATATGAGTAGTGTTAGCATTACTAACTTATAATGACAATGATCTCGTTGCACGCTTGGCATGGAATTAGGGTGAAAATCGAGGACGATGAAATTATTTCTAACGAAGCATTCACGTGTTCTTATTCTATGAACCTAAACGTCCCATTTTGCGATGAAAATCATACATTATGTCTATAACACAAGTAGTAGTAAAAGTAGTAGTGTAGCTAGTTTATCATTCAATAAAGTGAATAAAAATGAATTTTGGAGTG
The DNA here is from genome assembly GCA_025667525.1 of Glebionis coronaria. NCBI lineage: Eukaryota > Viridiplantae > Streptophyta > Magnoliopsida > Asterales > Asteraceae > Glebionis > Glebionis coronaria. The sequence goes on from CM046877.1 coordinate 359,691,089, forward strand.
CTTTGATACTTTATTCTAGCATTGCGTGAGGGCACGGCAATGGTTTAGTATGGGGGCGTGATGAGACTGCTTTTATACATAGTCTCATCGTCCAAAATGGGCTTAAAATGCATTAAATATCATTAAAACTGCCAAATATATGCCCGTGTTTGTTGCTTGTGTATTTTAGGTACGGATATTGAGGAAAAGAAAAAAAGATCACAAGAATCAATCAAAAACGAACACGGGAAACGAAGCCGCACAATGAACCGGGCCCAAGAATGGAATTTCCAAAAATGACCTTGAAGAATTGAAGAATGTCAAGTTTGGTCCCTCATCTTTGAAGACTTGTCACAAATGACCCTCCAATAGTCATTTGTACAAGAAAAATCATTAAAGTTTGAAGAAATGTCAATAATAGCCCTTAGAATTTGATAAAATTGCATTTGTAGTCCTTGCCTAAAGTTTAATTAAACCAAGGGACTGAAATTGACAAGCTACCAAAGTTGTTTATAAAGGAAAATAGGGTTTTTGCTATTTACTACAAAGTGAAAGAAGGAAGAGAATAGGGGGACTACTATTGTCAAACACACAAACTCCTCCCCACCAATCAACCTGCCACATCACCCCCACTCCACCACTCCCATCACACCACCTCATCACTACCATCCACGTATGATTCCCACCCAACTTAAATAATCAGTTAATCTGATTATTTAATTTTTCCCTCTAAACACCTTATTTAAAAACCCATTTACCCCAAACAGATTAAACCACCCTTAAACACCCCATAAACCCTAAAATTCCCAGGAACAATTAACTCCTAATCAAGGGGGTTTTTGTTTAGCTTCTCCAGATCTTTGATGAACCTCACCCACTACCCATCCCACACCCAAAACGTGACCCAGACACACCCATGTGTCTTGTGGGACCTCCCTTGCCCCGTCTCTTTCACACAAAACCCCAAAGGAGACAGCATCAACGTCCTATATCCATTTCTTGGTCCCCTAAGGACTGATAAACGGCTAAGATCACAACAATCCAACTGGCAACATCACATGGTTCTATTTGACCAAGATTTGAAGATTCGTCCAAGGGCTTTTAAGGAATTTCTAGGATTAGGGTTTAGGACTTGTATTATTTTATTCATTGTTCTAGAATAGTCTCCTGAGTAGTATAAAATGAGATGCATGTATCTCATTTAGCTTGTTCCAGTTTTTCTTGCTCAACCATTGTAATTCCTTTTTATAATATAAAAGTTGGTATTTTGTGTTAAAAGTAATTCCTTTTTATTTTTTAAAAGTTGGTATTGTGTTGGCAAGAGTTCTGAGTTCCATAGTTTAACATTAGTTCAAGGATTTTCAAAAATCATTCTTATTTTCAAGTTTCTGAAAAAGTGATTTTTTTGGTAAAAATCTTGTTCCAGATTTTCCAAGTTATTGTAATCCCTTTTAAATAAATAGAAGTTGGTGTTTTTCATTGAAATCGTAATTCCATTTTACTTTTTTAAAGTTGGTGTTAGCTTGAGAGAATCTGAGTTCCAAATTTGGTTTTTAAGTACAAAAATTTTCAAAGTTAATTCCTTTTTCAAAGTTTCTGAAAAAGAGGGTATTTTGATATATCTTGTTCCAAAATTAGTTTTCCAGGTTTGTAAGTGTGTTTTGTTTAAGTGTTTTGAAAGGAAAAGATTTGAGAGAAGTTTGTAAAAAAAGAAAGGTTTAGAAACTTTTAAAATCAGAAACTTTGGTTATTGTGTTCTATTGATCTTAGCAGGAAACCCTTTGAGTTCTTGACTGTTCTTCCAAGAGATTCAGCACAAGCCCGGGCTTGTTGGAGATGGCTATGCAGCCATTGTGGGACCTGGATGTGGGTCCCACAAGGTGAATCCCTTATACCTTGTTTTCATTTTTTAATTTGTGAAATTTGGCATGAAATTTGTGGAATCTGTTTAAATGATTGTTTGATTGTTTGATTATGCTCACTAGTGTTTGTATGCATGATTAGGATAAGTGAAATCAGTTTTGTTAAGATTTAAATAGATTTCGTGTGTTAAAAATTGATTTTCAGTGTTTAAAGGGTGTTTGGATTAGGGTTTAAGTCGGAGTAATTGACATAAACCTTGTTTGAAAGTCTGTTTAACACACTCGATAGGTTGTTGTTAGGTGATTTTAGTATTTGGGTTTCTGTTTTGTGAAGTTTAAAGCAATTTGCATGTTAAAATTTTGGAAAAATAGCATAAAATCAGAAAGTCCCTTTTAGGACTGTTTTTGTTGAAATTTGTTCACCAAGTTTTTAAGATTGTTACATATTAGGTCCTAGTAGGGTTTGTAATTGGTTTTATGTGAATTGGTCAGCTTGTATGCAAGTTCTTGGGCTTTTAAATTCATTTTTGTACAATTAAATAAGTCAACTGTTCACCAGACCTGTGCAAGTAAAATCAGTAACTTCTTGTGCTATTTGTGTGTGATTTCTGTGAAAGACTTGTGTTTTTTCTTGTTTGATTGACTTCCCACAACCCAACTGGTTGTGGGAGTGCCCTATTGTCCAAAGAAAACCAATCCAACAAGCTTTCCTAAGCTCTAAATCCACCAGACCATAATTTTGCACTAGCAGTGGGAACAAAGTTACCCCTGCTAGTGTATTGATTAGTACTGCTACACTACTGGACAAATCACAAGCAAGTGTCACTATTTGATTTTTGATGTTTTGTCTCTAGTGGGTCAATTTTAGAGTTAGGACTTGAAACCAGTTTCTATATTTTTCTTATTTTATTTTTGATTTTTCTGTTTAATTAGAATTTTTATTACTGTTCATTTGCTATTTTTTAGGTTTAATTGCATTTTTAAATTCTTTTTATTATTCTGTTTTTGGCATTTAGTGTAAAAAATCAGTATTTTTCAGTTTTAAGATTTTTCTTGGATTTAGAAAAACATTTTAAGATTTTTGGTTTAAAAATTTTTTACTGTTCACTTTTTATTTATTTTTTAGAATTAATTTAGTTTAATTAGAGTTTAAATTCAAACTGTTTTTGTCCTTTAGTGAAAAATTTTATATTTTTCAAACTTTTTCATTTTTCTACTGTTCTTTAGAGTAAATTAGGATTTTTAAAATTGTCCAATTATTTTTAGCATTATTTTATTATTTTTTATGATTATTTTATTTTAAAAATAGTTTTTAGTGATTTAAAAATAGAAAAATAGTTTTTAAAATTTAGGAAAAATACTTTTTAGTCTTTAGATAATATAAGTAAGTTATTTGTTCAATAAAATAATATTTTGGACATTTTTATTAATTATATGTAATTTTAGGGCTTTAATTAGCATTTAAAATTGAATATTTAATTAATCAAAGGTTTTAAAATATTTTTATTGGATTTTTATTCTTATTTATATTATTTTAGACTTACTTTTAGCTTTTAATTAATTTTAGGTTCAAATTTTTAATTTGTAGCTTTTTACGGTTTTACGTGAACGACCTTTTCGTCTTAGCTCGATCCGTCTTCGTAACCGTCAATCTCTTCTAATCTCATTTCTTCTTTTCTTTTTCTCAATATAATCACAAATCAAAATCAATTCATTACACAACGCACTAGCCTCCTCGAGAACGAACTCACTTCATTTTTGGGTCATTTACACACGGTTTTCCTAAATCGTCGTGCTTACTTCCCTTTTTTGTTGCTCTTTTCCTAAAGGGTAGCAAAAACACTACATCAAGCGTATAAAGCGATTGATTGACTTACGTGTATGATAACGAGTATGTTTGGGGGATTCAATAGGTATACATATGCGGATGTATATATACTACTATGTGTTAAGTTATGGTATATGGTCGTTCACTAGTTATTATAACTTGAACGTACCTTGTGTTTGTTCGTGTTTTATGGTGTTGGAGTTTGGTGGAGTTTCGACGACGTTTTGAATCTTTTGAACTGTGTCTTGTAGCGTATTCTTTGAGTTTCGTATTTCACGTGTACGTTTTAAAACGGTATTCTTGGTTTTAAGTCTATTGAAATAACCTGGTATTTCTTTTTGAGATAATGAAATCTTTTGTGTTGAGTCTTAGATTTCTTTTGGTCGGTATATATTGAGAAAAAGGGGGACTTGGAAATCTATTATAGGGTTAGATAGTTGGTTGTATTCGGTAAAATAAGGGTAAGGTGTTGGAGTCGTGTTTGAAACAAGATGTAACGTAAGATTTCTTTTAATCAACACTTATTTATTTCAAATTTTAAAAGACTTTCTTTGAAATAAAGCAAAGTAAAAATTTCTTTCTACCTACATAGTTTATATAATCGAGTTTGACCGATTTATGTCATTTTTAATTATTTATACAAGGTTAAATTGAGTTTATGAAGATTTCGCATACAATCATATCTGTCATTTAAAAGGATTGCATTAATCACTAAGTTTATTCTTTAGTTTTTAAAACAACTAGTATAAAAATGTTTTGGTCATAACTTGTTCGTTTTTAGAGCTTTTTGAGTGATTCAAAAGCCAAAATTTATGTACTCGGAACGTACTTTTCAAATATTCAGAATGTATAGCCATGGGAGGTCAGTGGACTGGTCGGAATTGTTGTACAAGTGTCGGGTTCAAGGTTGAGTTTTGAATAGTAGTTTTATTTTTATGATTTGGGATGCACGGAATACCTAATATTTGATTTGAGTTTTGAGATCGTCTAGAAGGTTGTTTGTAGATGCTTTGAGTAACATAGATGTGGGGAGGTAAAAAAAATATATATATATATTCTTTTGGAAAAGTCGATCTTTTGCACGGTTTAAATAATATGTCGCGGGGCGTAATATGTTTTGGTTGCCATTGGATGTTCCTTGGATTATTTTTCGTTGTCATGGATCATTTTGAATTGATACACGTTTTGGGTTTGAGTTTTCTTTTGAGTCTCGTGGTTTTTGACTTGTTTTAACTGGTGCACGTGAAATGTCGTTAGTTATCCGTGGGTTGATTCGTTGATTGTATCTGATGGATTCAGGATGTAGTTTTGGTTTTGTATTGTTCGGGAGCGTTGAGGTAGCCATATGAAAGACTTGGTCGCGCCTACACGCTTAAATAGGTGACCATGAGAGAACGGTCAGAATACCCTTAGTGGGGAGGAAAGAGGTTCGTAGACGCACTAATGTGGTCATGAGGTCTAATAGGAGTGCCAAGGGAGATGAATAGAGATTTGTGAAATGTATAGATATTAGCACAAGTAACGCGCCATAGAGAGTGTTGGAAGAGGATATTGTTCGTAAGGCATGTATGTTCTATAAAAAAACTTCCTGAAAGTTAGTAGGTTTGCCTATTATTTTGAGGTAGAACCATAAATAGAGCAAGTAGGAGAAGTGAGAGGAGTTGTAGTTAGTGCCTTTCCAAGGCAAATTGTTGATGGAATGATTTAAAAACAAGAGTTGTTAGAAAATGCAACGGATGCAAGGTAAAAGTTGAGTTGCTTAGTAGTAGATTGGATGTGGAAAGCGGTTGAGTGGTCTGATGAGAGGAAGCATTGGTCTTTTAAAATGCGTACAGAATTTTGCAAGTAGAACGAGGTAAGAATTTATTCGTATTACCGCTAAGAGAGGGTGCAAGGAGGACATAGTTGAAATTGCTAAGGATGTTGTATGAATGCTTTGGGTTTACGGTTATGCATTTGGCTTCACCAAAGCACTAGCGGATTACATGGAGTCAATGAAGCGAGTGTGCCTGAACGTATATAAATGAGTGGTCATCGGGAGTTTCAACGACATCTTGATCTACTCAAAGTCTAAGAAGGAGAATGAGGCGAAGTATGTGTTGGTTTTGAAGTGGAATTATACGGGAGATTTTCAAGTGTGAGTTTTAGTATTAAGTCTACCATGATGAGTAGTTAGAGATGATGGCATATCATGGAACCAGCAAGGGGCGAAGTGAAGAAGGATGAGGAAGCATTTTGGAGGCTGAAGAGGTGGATTGGATAATGAGCCGATCTTGGCATTATCAGAAGGACTGGATGAATTCGCGAAGCATGACGATACGTGGAGCAAGGATTTGGACGCTTACGAGGACGACAAAGAAAGGCGATCGCTTATACATTGCAGGAACTGAAGATTTGGAAGAACTGGATAGACTTAGTTAGTGGAGTTGAGCTGTTATATCTGCCTAGAATGCTAGAGGCATTTGGGTGTACGAGACGTGGAGAATGATCTATACGGATCATGAACGTCTCCAACACATATTCAATCATCTTGATTGAACATTTTTCAAAAGTGATGGGTGGAGTTAATTGACGAAAGAAAAATTGCAAGGCCAAGTACCATCTGGGAAAGGCAAGCATGATTGATAAGACATGGAATAAGAAAAATGAAGTGAAGCTGAGACGAACTTGAACTATAGGGATGACGTATTAGGGTGGTTTGGATGAAGGATGTAGGTTACGCAAGTTGAGTTGTCTAAAGCAGTGAACGCGTCAACATGTATGTTGCGTGGCTTGGACAATCATGTGGAGAAAAGGGATGTAGACTATACTTCCTACATAGATAGGAGTAGCTTAGAATGGGGGGTGTAAGGACGAAATTGGGGAAGGTGACGAGAGTTGGGTGATAGTCGATAGACTGACTAATTCATCTCATATTTCAAGAGGAATGAGAAGTCACGTAGTTGAGAAGTTGGAAGGATTGCATACGAATGTAATGGAATAGAGGGTGCTGCGTAAAAGTTAGCCTAATATGTATGGAATGCCTTATAAGGGTTATGGCAAGGGAAGAAACGATGGGAAGCATCACATCCTGATGTTTGGTATGAGTTGAGGAAAAGAAGGAAGTGTGTATAGGAGCGAAGCAAGAATAAAATAGGCCGAGATTAGAAAAGGAAATGGTACTGATCTATACTGATTGTTTGGGAGGATTAGTATCGATAATCGAATGGATGAGGAGTTATAGGTGTGATATGCCATAGGGACGAAGGGATTGGTCTAACTGAGATAACCACCCTTTTGAGGATGTGTATAGATCGTAGGTTGATTTGGACTGGAAGAACTAATGGGTATGTGAAAGACCGTCATAGGTCCCTTTGCAAGGAAATTGGAAATTTTAAGTAGTTTGGGGTACGGACTAAAGGGAGTTTCACCCATAGTAACGGGTGGTATGTTTTGGTAAAAGGGAAGAGCTGATGTAGAGTTTTGTAGGTCCATTTATGATCTTTGGAAAGATCGGACCAGTAGCTTATGAGCGTAGAATTACCTGGGGGAAACGAGTGGTATACATGTTATATTTCGTGTATTAAGATTGGTAAAGGTTGTTTGAGAATGCATTTTGCATGTACGGTTATTCGTGACTTGTGTTAATAAGAGTCTTTGTTTTATCAAAGATCATTTGTGAGATTTATTGACTATGAGGTCAAGAGTTTGGAAATGAGTTTATTATTTTTGGTTTGTATATGTGGTATTTTGAAACTTGAACTAAAGTTCATGTGGAAATGAGGGGAGTTCGTTTAGAACAAGTATCCTCATGTGATTTGTTGTTTGTGTGTTTGATCCTAAGGAGTAAATCTCGGGACGAGATTTCTATTAGGAGGGAGTGATGTGACAACCCTGGTTTTGAGGTTCGTCACTTAGTTTTATTTTGTGCTAGTTGCGTGTCTTTACGTGTTTATGTGCTTATTGGTGTGTATAGATTGTGGTTTGGATATCGTTTCCGGTACGGGGTACCTTGTTAATGAAACGATGTGTGATGATTTCATGTTCATGAGTTCACATGGTAGTGACTATGAAGTGAGATGGTGTTATTTGGTGGTTCTAAGTATACGTATATGTATTATAGAAAATCATATTTTTACGATTTACGGTTTAGTATTTAGAGGTCGCGGATGAGGTAATTAGTCATATGAATATTTTTCGGGATGGTTTTAAGTCATTTAGGACTTAGTTATAAAGTTTTTTGCAAAATTTGAGATTTTTTTAAAAAGTGTATATTTTACGTCTTTACGGTAAAAAGCGTAAATTTGACTAGTTTTACGGTTTTGTGGTTTTGGAAGCTTTAGGAGCTGAAATAAATTAAGGAAAATTAAAGTAATATTAATAACATAATATTAAATAATAAAAATAATAAAACGAATTTAGGGGTGTTTGGGTCGGTTTAGACGCACCAAAGAAGAAAGAAAGAAGGGAAAAGCCCAAAACAGGCCCAATGGACTTGTAATGGGATTAGGGGGCCTTTAGGACTTAACGAAACCCAACTCATAACCATAATAATCAGGCTTTTAACCTCCATAACATCACCTAGATGAAATTCATCAATGGTGGCCAATTAGGGTTCTTCAAAAATTAGGTTTTCTTCATCTTCTATTAATTCAAAGGTAAAACCTTCTTAACCCTTTTCATATTAAATGTTTTTAATGTTTCTATGATCATATGATGGATTAGATTAGGGTTTAATTAAAAACAGTATATTAATCATATTTTAATGATTAAATAAATTAGGGCTTGTAATTAGAGGGATTAGGGTTAATTAGTGAGGTTGATTTTGTTAAACCCGTTTTTAAAAACTGGGCAGAATTTTGAGTCAGTTGTTTTGATCATATATAGAGTTCTAAGAACATTCAAGATGTGATCTAAGTATCTCTGAAAAGGTAATTGAAGTGGCTTTCCAATGCAAGAAACGAGAACTAAAATGGAGGTCGGGAAGTGGGTCAAAAACAGGTTACAACTGTCGGAGGTCAAAACAGTTTTGTAATCAGCCTGTTTTCTTTTTAAGTTTTTGGTTGTTTGGGGTACTTAGGGTTGCATTGGGATCTTCTCACGAACATGAGAGATGGTTTATATATTTTAGTGAGTATCTGCACTTGGGCTAAGATTGTGGTTTAGGGTAAGACCCTCTAATGGTAATGAACTTTTCATACGTTTAAAATCAGTGAATTCTGGATAGGTAGCAATATATACACATATATCGGGGCCTTAACAGTAGCTTTAAGGTTAGGGAAAGTGGGAGGTTTTAACTAACATGTACAAACGTGTGAATATTCCTTTTATAGAAACCATGGGTATATTTAAGTGGACGTTTGACTTAAAGTTTTGAGACCTAAAACTGGGACTGTTTTGTGTAAAATTATGAACGGGATATCTATTAAACTTAACCAAGTTAGAGACTTGTTAAGGAAGGGTAATGGGGTGATTAGAACTTAAAAATGAGGTAATTATATGGGAATAGGCTAGATGTCCATCATAGGTTGATGAGCCATCTTGGTGGTTGGTTCGGGTATTGATTGTGTGTTTCTGGTTTGTTAGCTCATTGCTAAGTGCGAGGACTTGTGAAGAAGCAATCAGGTGAGTTTCATAGTCCCATGTTTACTATTGATTTTGACTTCCAGATGGGATGAAAGAGACACTGTGTTGAGTTATTTATAAATTGTTGCTGTGAATGTTTTTATGGTTGTGATGGACTTGTGTGTACATTATGTGATTAACTGCTATGTGATTCTTGATTGTGTATGATTTGGATCGGGGGACACGTGCCGTCTCAGTTCTTGTGGTTTGACAAGGTAGTGGCCTTGTGGTTTGACAAGGTAGTGGCCTTGGAATAGGTACATAGTGTAATCATCTATGGTACCATGTTGTTTGGCAAGGTAGGAGCCTTGGATTTTGGTTTGGTATGATTAATCTTGAATGTTAGTTGTTAATGCATATTTGTAACACATTGTCCATATGTTCTTTTGTTGATGGTGGTTATTCACAGCTTATAACTGTTTTGGCGTTGGATTCTAAACCTATGACTCTCACCAACATTATGTTGACGTGTTTTAGTGTCTCTTTCAGGTGTGAATGTGGTTAAGCGTGAGGATAGAAGTGGCTAGACTTGGATGCCTTAGGATTGCATATAGAAGGAGATCCCCGTTCCTTCTTAGTTTACCTTTATGTTTTTTTGAATTAGTGATACTGTTGGCACCTATATGTTTGTTTTGTTTGTGTTACTTGTTTGTCTTGGGTAAGAGGTAGGACTGTTACCTACTTACCTAGACTCCTGCATTGTTGAGATATTGTCATGACATTTGTGTCACCATTTTATGACATTTCTTATATCATTTAGTTATCTCTATAGACACGCTATTGTTGTGATGATATCTATACGCCGCGCCCCATATTCCGCAATGGTGGGGTGTGACACCAATGGTCCTTAGCAGATTCATAACCTCTGTATTTATGCTGGTTCTCTTGTCCCAAAGAGACTTTCAGAATGTTTAGGGTTTTCATGTCAACCCTTTTCTTTGCTATGTCTTTAGTAGACACAGCTCTACCGTCATTAGGATTTTCTTTCTTATCTGCTTCTGAACATCCAGCAACAGCTGTTCTTGCAGCAATGGCATTAGCAATCTTTTGAGCTTTATTGAATGTGTTTCCATATTCAATAATCTCCCAGAATGTGTAGTCATAGATCCCTAGATATTGCTCAAAGTTGAATTTCCACAATTCAAAGTTGGTTGCATCAAGCATGGGAATCTTGATGTTTGGCAAAGGTGAGGAGGAGGAGGTTATTTCTGGATTTGACATGATGTTGTTAGGGTTTTGAGAAAATTAGGGTTTTGGTGATTTTAGGGTTCTTGTGTTCTTGAAGATCAAAAGTTCCTCAACAAGCTCTGATACCACTTGTTGATCCCAAACTTAGATCGATTTAGCTTTATGTATACGAGATTAGATCAAGTAATACACTTAGAGAAACCTTTGTATATGTATATGACAATCTAAGTGTTATGCGGAATTAACACTTAAATAAGAACACACAATATGTAAACAAACTTTCACTTTGATTAATGATATCAAACTTGCTTACAATGAAAGTAGTTTACGTATGAAAACTTATCTTGAACATTAAGCTAAAGGTATTCTTTTATAGACATAAGAAGCCTTGTACAATAATCTACGTATCAACTATTCTAGGTAAAGATAAATATAGAAAATACATTGTTGTTCCTATCTTTACTAGAAGTAATCTAGAATACAATAAACGCGTAGAGTATATCCTTTCATCAGTGGTTGTCTTCAATGCATCAACGCTTGACTTTTTCTTGTCAACGCTTGATCTGTCAGCGTTTGTTTTACTCCTGTCAACGCTTGTTTTACTCTTGTCAGCGCTCAAGTAGACTGGCTATAATTTATTCCCAACAGTAGGAATATCTGAGGTTTTTTAAACCTTCAAAGGATATTCTTATGGCATATGGAATATGCCATTTTCAAATTTACATTTTCCATTTTAATAAAACATTTTCTTAAAAAGAAAGTTTATTAAAAAATCTTTTGTCATACTAACAAAAGTGAGTTTTAAGGATAATCACTTTGATGATCACTAAGTATGATTAAGAAAAGTTAGTGATATGATTATTACCTTGATGATAGTGTTAGTTAAATAATTTATTTTGTGTTTTACACTAAATGTGTTGTATAGTTTGTTTTGATCAAAACTAAGAAAGATTAGTTAACACTAATAATGTTTTTAGGCGTTACTTGCATTAACAATCTCCCCCTTTTTAATTACGACAAACTATAAACTCATTTACGTAGAAACACAAAATATCAAATTATTAACGAGTTTATCACTATCATTTCTCCCCCTTTGTCGTAGCAAAAAGGTAAGCACAAGTCTTTGAAGAGAATCGGACTTTGCTAGTAGCTCCCGCTTGGTGGTTGCTCCCCTTGCTTGGGGCACCAAGTGTATGAGCCATGGTGACATGCTACACAAAGGTTAGTAGAAAGAAAAGAGACACCAATGTATATATGATCACTACCTATTAAGTAACTTGAGAGGGTGAAGGAGAAGAAATCTCAAATTAGAAGCAAGTATTTGCTAAGTATGTCCAAAGAGGTAAATGAAAAAATCAAAGTTCATTCAATGAAGATGATAAACTTGTCAAGGGGTTAAAATTTATAATTGATGGAATCACCCATAATCAATTGTAAAGATTAACCACAATCAACTCAAAAGGAAGAGATAATGATCAAATAAAGAAAACAAGCACAACACAAAGGTTTCATATTACATAAATATGAAAGAGACAAACAAGGTAGATAGTCATACACACAATATGAGTATCTAAAGCAAAAGATATGGAAAATAAACCACAAAGCATAAGCTACTCTAATAGTGATAATTTTCCAAGATTGCTTAAAACGGTATTGACTCTAAAACAACTAAAGTTTTATTGACTCCAAGAGTGCATAGCCCTTTAGTTGGAAAAATAAGACGACGAGGCATCATTCGAAGTTTTGTCCACGGGAACGAAAACTTTGAGAGGAGGTCGAGTGAGGAGGAATTCAAGAAAATTTAACTTCTCATACACATGACCAAGTTCAATTTGTTGAAATTGACAACAAGCACACGAGGATCCATGATGCAACACAAATTCGGTTGATGGGGGAAGGCTATCACACCTAGGGTTTGGTGGTGGTGAGGAGAGTGGGTAGGAAATGTTTTCACAATGCCTTGTGATGTTTGGGAAGGTTGAAAGGTCATTGAGTTGAGGGGTGTCAAAAGGTTTTGGTGGTGGGGGAAGATTTTCCTTTTCTCCGGTGATGGGGTTAATGGAATAGGTCTCATTCCAATACTTGATTGGAGAGAAGGTGGGGTTCTTGGGTGGTTTGGATGAAGAGGGTTCATTTTTCTTGATCCAAATAGGTCGAACCGAGATCTTTGGTTTCTTGGAAAGCTTGGATGAGGAAGCTTTGGGTGAGGAGGTTTGTGACAATGAAATGTCAAGGTTATGAAAGGAGGAGTTAGGCATTGTTGAGGTGTGAGAATGAAATCTCAAGGTGGGGGTATAAGAAGAAAGTAGACAAGGCAAAGGTTTAAAAATCAAATGTAAAGTGTCAAGGAATGTTTAGCCAAATTGAGTAAACATGGAATCTTGATAGGGGATAGGGTGATGAAGAAAGACCAAAAACGAGCCAAAAATTGGCTTTCTGTCCGCGGTTCCTTATCACTTAAGGAACCACGCGACTTTAATGAGCCGCATGCAGTGGACTTGAAACCATGATTTTCTAGGATTTTGAGAAAAACTAAGACTTTTTCAAAAAAATGTAAATCTTGGAATTTTACCTCTATTAGCACTAAATTATGCTAGGGTTGCATAAAAGCAACACATTCACCAAGAATGTCTTGACAAAGGGTGACAAAATATTTAGATATCATTTTGAACCAATTTTAGTCAAGTTTTAGAGGTTGTGATAGATTTAGGTTCAAGTTTAATTTAGAATTAAAGTTGATTAATGTGCACATAAAGATAGAAACACATAAAGCTAAATCCATAATTCATCCTCATGAAAAGCTCATGGAGGGAAAGAGATACATTAAGGAAATAAAGAAAAACAATTAACTAAAACAAAGGTAAATTAAAACTAGGTCTTGATGAGTAGTCTTCCTTGGCTTGGTTTTTCTTGAAAAAATATTTTTTAAAGAAAATCACCATTCATCTCCTAGGAGGAGGCATGTTAAACAATGTGAGCAAGAAATCTTACAACCTCCTATGAAGTCCAAACATCTCCATCCTAAGGTTTTGAATGATGTAGTTATTGTAGAGGCAACATGGACAATGAGAACCATGAGCTTCTAGGAACCCAAGGAAGTAAGGATCACCCATAAAGAAGGGAAGTGGAACACCCAAAAAGGGAGTGTTTAAGGGAGGTGGAGGAGGTATATTCTCCAAGGGTGATGTGGGTGAGTGTGGAGGTATGCTCTCCAAGGGTGAAATAGGTGAGTTTGGAGGGGTAAATGGTGAAGTCACCAAGGTATCAACAAAGTCATTCACAATGGGAATGCTTTGGATGGGTTGAGGTTGGGTAGTCACATCCAAGAGAGTACTTGGAGTGAAGGGTGAGGATAGCTCATTCATTCTAGATTGGAATGAAGAGGAGGTAGGAGCATGAGAATGGTTGGTACCATGGGTTGAGTTAGTCTTGCATGGAGCAAGAGGTGGTGAGGTTGATGAAGACATGAGAATTGGGACAATCTCATTCTTGGGTCTGTGAAAGGGTGAAGAATTAGGTTTGGGCAACTTAATCTTAATCTTAAGATTTTTCCTTGAAGTGGAGGTTTTGGATGAGTTTGAGGTTCTTGTAGAAACCATGGTTGTAATGAGAGGTTTAAGGGTTAAGGATGAATGGTTTGATGTGTGAAGAACATGGTTAACAAGGTGGGTTTAAAAGGGTGAGGGGATGATCCAAACTAGTAATGGGTTAAAAACATTTTATGTGAACAATGAATTTAGGTAACCTAGTTTAGGAAATGTGCGGGTTTTTGCAAAGAATCAAGCAAGGTTTACACAGATTAAGGAAAATAGTGTAAAGCAAAGATTCTGTCGAACACAGTAGCCGGCTGTTCCTTATCTAGGTTGGGCGGTTCCTTATCAATAAGGTACAGCGGGTCGATATGGAACCGCGACCAGAGGTGTTCAAAAATGGTACTTTCTTAAACTTTGGTTAGCCCATATTTTTACCAAAGGATTATCAAGCCAAAGTCAACTACTGACCAAAATCTAGGAAACTAACTAACACATAGGATGCATAAAGCTATGCAAATCGTAAACATGATGGCATAGACAATTATTAGGATAAAAAATAACAAGTAATTCAAACAAGTAGTATTAGTTAATACACAACCAAAAGAAGCAAATGTTCAACATCACGTTACACGTTTACCAACATGTATACTTTGAAACAATTCAAAGTCTTCATCTTCTTTTCTTGCCCAATCCCTTGATCATGTTTCCCAAGTACCTGAATCCCTTCCTTGACTCAACCCGATGTTCATGTAAATCACCTTGGGTTCGAAGACTTTGACGGTAAAGTTACTCCATATTGAGATTATAGGAACTTCACTAGAGAAATGATGAGGAGGGGAAACAATGTCATCTAAACCATCCACGAATGAATTTGTGGAGTGGTGAGAAGTACTCGAAGAGCCAATGGGAGCACCAATGCCGATGCCATCACCATCACTTGTTGGCATGTCCATGTCCTCATCATTGGACTCTTGTTGGTCGGATTTATGATCACGTCTTGTCTTTCTCTTATATACCTCTTGAATAGGTAGCATAACCCGTTTGACCGGTTGAAAATGAGAAAGATCAAGATTTGGAGAATCACGGCCAACCCTTTTAAAAAGGCGAGTGAGAAGCATTGCATAAGGGAGGTTTATTTTAGGCTTGTGAATAGCATAATTGATCCGTTGAGCGATAAAATATGCCAAATGTAGAATCTTGATAAACTATGAATCTATGAAGGGGGTTGATGATTTCTAGAGAGAGAAAGTGAGAGAAAACTATGTGTTATTTCATTAAGTGGAAATGAGAAATATTCAACAACCAACCCCTTTCCAAGGAGGAAAGGGGTATTTATACTTCCCAGCTACATTGGGCTTGGGCCGGTCCATGACAAGCCCATGGACCGGTTCTTACTTAACTTAATAAGCAACTATTACCTACGAGCTATTACAATCATTAATAATATTGTGGAGTGACCGATACTTCTAATATACGTAAAAACGTATTTCTAACAATCTCCCCCTAAGGGAGGTCACTCCACGTTACAAAGTTCTAAACCTAGCATACTATACTAAGTCTTCGTTCTCTAGCTCGTAGTCTTTTCTTCTTTTCTTTCTTTTGTTGTGAATATGTTGGTTTGATCTTTTAGGCTTTGGCTTGAGAGCATTGTTCTTTTGGCCTTTCACGTGCGATCTTTGCCTTCTTGTGAAACTTGCCTCCTCGTGACTCCATGTTCCACACACTTATGTCTTTTTGTTGAATTCTCGAAAGTTTCAGAGTTTGGTACAGCGGAAGACTTTATCTTGTACTTTCTTGAATTTTTGCTAAACTTTGATGCAGAAAAACATAAGCATGTGGGAACGACTTCTACAGGTACACCGCAACACCACCGTCTTCACTGGTACACAGCAACGCCACCGTCTTCAACAGGTACACAGCAACGCCACCGTCTTTAACAGGTACACAGCAACGACACGAATAAAATGGCTTTGAACATTTTATTCTAATTCGGTAGCATTTTACCTCCGATCGGTGAAGACCGTTGGACGATATTAGATATCGTACCCGTGACGGATAGTTTCAGTTAAGTAACTTCCTGACAGGATTTCGCGGGTAAACCCGTTCTCTTTATTCGACCGTCCAAAGCTGACTGCGAACATAAAGAGTGAATCACTTGGATAAATTATCCTTGTGATTTGAAGCCGTCAATTCATGAAACCTGGAACAAGTGAATTTCAGTTAAGATTTTCACCATCGTTGCTTTCCAGTTGTCACGAGCTCAATTCATAAAGAATCTTGCACGTCACCTACCAAGTGTTGTTTGATGTTAACACTAGAAGGATTTCCACTCGTCACTGTGATCAATAAAGAGTCACTCTGAGTGTTCTGGCAAGATCATATGATAATGCGTAGAGGCCTGGAACGAGTTTAAGTTCAATTAAGAATTAAACCACTGTTTCTTTCCAGTTTTTCACAAGATTGGTTCTAAAAGAACCGCACGTGTAACCTACCATGAGCTTGTTTGATGTTGGCTCAAGCAGGATTTCCATCTTCATTGTAATACTTGCGTATTACTCGGATGTTCTGGCAATATTACAGGAATACTGTGTAGGACTCATGAAAATCTCTTACTTTTCACAGTGTGTGAGAAAGCAAGGAATAAATGGAAAGTGTCCTAATGAGACTTTTGATGATCTCTTGGCTCTAGACTCGATTGTGCGTTTTGATTTAGTGAGTGATGGCTGGAGAGGAGTGCCACCTTTTCAATACCAGTCTATTCGGAGTGAATAAACCAATAGATAACGTGTTGATCTCCGTGTGATTAAAACAAATACCTTTTGAGAGATATTTGAGTTAGCTGGGAAGGGTTGTGCATTGCATCACTGGGTCCATGATGTCTTTCTTCAATACCGAGAATCATTAGCAAAAATGACCTCAATAGCATATGTATTGACCCGGTTTCTACCTAAAGTTGTAAGGAGGGCTTCTTTCTTTACACCCTTTATCTTTACAATTCTTTTTCATTCTTCAACCCCTTCAATGCTTACCAATACGTCATCACTAGCACCTTGTTGTGATTGTTCCAGTGCTAGCTTAAGTACTTGGTCGGCATTCAGCTACGTTCACATTCTTTCTCCATCTTTCCTAGGACTTCTAATTCTATCTAGGGAATTGTCCTTGGGAAGATTCCATCGGCTCTGATGAATCATTGGACTAAACCTATTCCTACCACCCTTTTGTCACCACATTCGTCGTGAATTAAGCGTGTTTTGGGAAGGAATTGTCACCATGAAAAATCATTGAAAATCACCTAAAGTACTTGTGATATTGAAATCAAAAGTTTCGTACCTTAGGTGTTTTTGATCATCAAAAACGCTCCCCCTTAACACGTGCTTTACACATATTAAGTTGGATTATCGTTAAGTCTTTTTCATCTTTTAGCCAAGTATCACTTAAGTCTCCTTAATCCCATTTTCTCCCCTTATCCAAAATGTTAACCATTAATATTTGGGATATTGAATGGATTAACCGGTCTTTGGGTAAAAATGAAATCGATGTTTGGCCATAGAACATGTGAATGCTCCCCCTTAAGTTAATAAGGGATAGTTGTAGTGCGTTAGTATGATATATTTTGAAAGATTTAGAATCTCGTGAGAAATTCTTGAAAAATTATCATACCTTAACACTACATCAAGCCATTAAATCACAATATTCACAAATATACATATTCACAATTGAAAACCAATATAAAGTGGACCTGAAATGTACGACCCATTAGATGGATCGTTGCAGTAGCTTGTGGTGTACTCCATATGGTCTTCCACCAACGAATCTTTCCAAGCTCCTCATCAATCTACGTTCACGGAGCTTTTGATCAATCTTCTTGATCACGTACTTCGCCATTTGCCGATAACCCGGATGCCAATCCTCCGTCATCTCTTGCAAAGTCCCACCCGAGTTAAGATGCTCCAACTTTCCTCTGACTTGTAGAAGAGTCCCATCACTGTACTTATATAGCTCACCCACCCTCATAAACTTCATTAAACCTCGACTGTTCAAGTAGAAAATGCCGCAATTCGGGACAGAAATGCCGGTATAAGGACATCTATCTACATGTTGAGGTAGAACTTGATTAACTGGACGGGTTAAGTTGAGCTTCCTTTGGTAGCTTTCGACTCCCAACTGAAGATCTTCAACTCGTTTCTTGATAACAACGCTGCGTGTGAACATACGAAGTGCTGTATTCAAGGCAATGAGGTCTTCACGAGGAATATGTGTGAGTTGATCTCGGGTCATCAGAAGCAGCATATCTTCGATATCCTCAAGGCGAATGATAGAAAAATCTCCCTGCTGGATTTTGTATTCTCTGTCATCCTCCCTTTTCAAGCGAATCTCCGTCACATGATAATAGCCATTCTTGGCTTCAGTTTTCAGCCCTAAAATACTGGAGATGCGGATATCGGATCTTACGTTGCTTCCAGAATTGACTAGACAGCAACCCCTGTACGCCCTTCGGACTCGTTCGTCCCAATGAGATGCACCTATAACAGCATACATATCATAATTACGAGTTACCCTTGGGACCCAGAGTCGATTTACCTTTTCCTCGATCCAGGGTATTGTCCCCCAGTTGGCAGCTTTCAGCAAGGTCAAGGATGTTGCGTACTTTGATGAACCCTTCAGAAGATACTCAAGATCATAGGTGACGAAGAAGTCGAGAGCTATCTGATTATCTTGAGTAGGATCAAGTGGAGGTGGAGCTCTTTCTGATTCATGAAGACCTGGCCGTTGAACAATATTTAGAGCCTTCAGGATCTCATCGGCATAATACTCGAACTCCATTCGGGTTAACCGGGTTTTGGCGCGAAGTCTCTTATCCTTCAGCGCTTTCTTCACCAAAGATGGAGTAACCGAAGTCTTATACTCATGAGCAAGAAATGCACATAAGTCAATCGGACTGCGGATACGGAGATACAAAACATCTTTATCAGCGTCTGTGATCGGATCATATTGCGCTGCTGCCGTGATCCAAGCCTGTGGCGGTGCAGTCTCGTCTATCTCCAACGTGTCTGCCCAGTCTCGTGTGCTTGGTTCAGGAACCGTAGATTGTTGTGCTTGTTGTAGAGGAGTAGAAACGCGAACATCTGCTGGTTCTGATTCAGGCATCTCGGCGGTGTCCTGAACGGGTGAGTGTTGTGCAGCTTCGGGTTCCGTTACTGATTCTGCAATCACAGGAGCAACAACAACAGGACTAATAGGGTTAGTGGTAACAGGTATAGATACAGCAATAGAAGTACCGGGAATCGATGACGCTGTAGTAGCATTCACATCGTGGCGCCACTTAGATCATCTTGATTCCGATGATTTTGATTTGTCCTTCTGTGCTGCATCTTTCTTGGACTTGGTTCCAGACTTAGCAGGTTTCTTGGAGCTGGTAACCTTATCTCCCTCTTTAGGCTGTTCACCCCCATCATCATCCTCATTGTTATCCCCGTTGCTCCCCCTAGCACTCTCCTCATTACCATCACCACCATCATCGCCATCATCATCATCATCATCATCATCCTCATCCTCATCATCATCATCATCACCATCATCGTCATCCTTTTCCTCTTCTTCTCCTTCTTCTTCCTCTTCTTCTTCACCCGTACCCTCTTCCTGTTCACTTTCTTCCCTTTCTTCCTCAGGTAGAATGTGGTATGGTACCACACTTCCAAACGTTTTGAATAACCTATCATCCTCCATGATAGCGTCATTCAGGGATTTGTAAAGAGGCCGTTGAATCCTAGACTTATCAAACGATCCAAGTTCCACCATACGAGCTTTGAGGATCTTCTTTAATTCAAAATCCGTTAACTCATAAGCAATTTTATAGGCGGATTCTGAAGGATTGGATGACTTGATCATCAAATTATTAGTTGCGAGTGTCTTCAAATCATCACGCAGTTTTGGCATAATGGACTCAACAGATTCTTTCACTCTTTCTTCAACAGAAGCTTCAAGTGCTTCTTTCTGCTCCTTGTATTTATCCCTCATTGCTTGAAGTCTGGTGATACGTGCAGCATGCTTATCCGCCTCAGCCTGTAATACTTGAAATTTTACCCCCAAAGTATCAAAGTTCAAGTTCGTTATAGTTCCGAATCTTTTCGAATTGAAAACCGGTCTTAAGTGCGACTCAATTGTCTTTTGGTGAATCAAGAGAATGGTTTGGTTTGTTTATCTAATTTTAAACTATTAGCAAGTAATTAAAGTGTCGTTGAGTAAATTAAAGCTTTAACAAAATTAAACTTAAAATTAATTTATGAAAATTCTTAAAAATTAAAGCTTTGAAAAACCTAAAAACTTAAAAACTTAATCAATTGCAAGTAAACAATTCATGTTCATCGGAATACACCAAACAGCAACCATCGGAATATAGCTAACATTAACCATCGGAATAGTCAAGATCAGTACTATCGCAATGACCATCTATCGGAAAGCCACTATCGCAATGATCCAGATCGGAATGATGTAAAGTGCTACTGTCGCAATGTCTATCTATCGGAATGATGCTATCGAAAAATGGGCAACACTACGTCTTGACCAAGGCCTTAAGACCCGTCGGAGTATGCGATCGCAATAAGCGATCGCAACCCAGATCGGAATAAGGGGAAAATCAAACCGATCGCAAAGTAAAACCCTAATGGGTTATTGCGATCAAAAACAAAAGGCTATCGGAATGTGAATGAAACCCGTCGGAAAGAGCACAAAACCCTAGTTTTGCGATGGAAGGCAACAGTTCCGAAATTGGTGGAAGAGTGAATCTCAATAAGCAAATGCAATAAGCTAGTCTCACCGGATCTTAATCACAAAAGAAGAACTTAAATTTGAAAACTATTCAAGGTATGAAATCAAAAACTTTATAAAGGATACTTTTAAAATGACTAACACCTTTATAAAATCCGAAAATAAATAAGCTAAAACTCGAATAAGCCAATAAGCATTACAAGCTTATGTCCTAAACGCGAAAGAACTTATGTGTAAACAAAGAAGATCAATCCTTCAACCACGAAATCATAAAATCATACGAATGAAATATGATATTCGGATCAAAAGTAAAATAAATCAAGAAGTGAAGAATGAGAATAAGAATCAAAAGCTTAAAATAGAACTTTGATTAATGAAATAAGCAATACAAAAAGTATTTAATCTTGAAAGATTAAAAGAAAAAGATGAACTAGTGAGAGAAAGTTTAAGACTTTCTCTCTCTAAAAACTAGAAAGAAACTAAAGAAAAATAAAAACTAGCTAACTCCCTCCTAATGTGATTAGGAGGGTATTTATAGGGGAGTGGGAGGCATGTGTGGTGCTTTCTTCTTTCTTTTTCTTCTCGACTCGATTTTAATTCTTCGTCTTTGTAGTCTCGGGATTTGAACTTGTCTTTTAATTTTCTTCTTCTTAAGTTCTTCGACTTCATTAAACTTCCGTCTTTAGACTTGTTCTTCGATAAATCTCCAGAATAGGTCTTGGACATCCGTTCTTTAAGCACTCTTGATCTTTTGACTTCGTCTTTTCCCGTTTTCTTCGATAAAAGCCCGTGAAAGCCCGTGTTTTCTTCCTTTTTCATCTTTTGGTCCTAAAACACAATAAAAACACAAACCACGCATAATTCCGACTTTTACGACATAAATCACACGTTTTGGTCTTGTTATTATTGGAAATAAGTGGTAAAAGGATAAGTGTTTTCACACTTATTAAATCCCCTACACTTGACCATTGCAATGCCCTCATGCAATGCATTAATTTTAAGCACGTTTTACATTCTCCATCATAAATAACCCACCTTGGCCTTTATTAAAGTCTAAACATAAAAGATAGAAATAAGTAAAGAAATTAAAAACTTACATTAGGTTTTGGCGGCCATGAACGTTTATCATCCTCAAGTTTCACGTTCCCCATACCAAGCTTAGAAACGAGATCATTGTTATTATAAGTTAGCAAACTATCACGAACTCATGTGGGCCAATTATTCACTTAGACTCCCTTATTCCTAGGTGTATCTCTTATATTTTATTTTTGTCTTGAATGATCACGAGGATGCATTGTTTGACTTATTTCGATAGTTATTTAGTCCGAAAATAAGGTGAACGATTTAATCAATAGTTAGCTAAAGGACCAAATCTTTTAAAACTGCTTCTCGGGATATCAGAAAGTTCATATCTTGGCATAACTTGGTTCGCGATTTGAGACCTTTCTCGGGCCGATATTTGGCAGCGACTTCATACTTCGAATCTTTGAGAGACGTTCTTGAAATTATGGTCTTCTCTTCATAATAGGAATTTCTTCACTTGAAGTTTTTGAGAGATTCTTCATCTTTGGACCACGACTTCTTCATTTTTCTCCAATCTTTATTTTGGACTTTGATATACAACGATCCGCCTCCTTTTAGGACTTGGATCTATTTATCCTCATACCTTGTTAGGGTCTTTTTGGATAGACTTCTCCATGACTTTTGGGGAGTTCTTGCTTTTCGTCGTGTGTCTCGATCCTTCATATTGATTTTCGATAAATGATTCTTCACATCACTTTTGGATCTTTTAGCAACAAAATGTAGCCCTCATGCCTTGTTAGGGCCTTTTCGGACTCGCCAATCTTCGCGCCCCGCTTCATAAGTTATGCCTTGGCTATGAACTCTCGTCATTACCGAGCAACTTTTAAACGATCTGGGGCTAGAAGCTAAGTAACTTTTCAAATCGTACAACCTTACTTATTAGCAGATTAATTTATTAACAAGCGGAGGGAGAATAGGCTCATAATTAACTCACATAAATTCACGAAAGAATACAGAACTTATAATTGACTCTATCATCTCTCGTTCTCCACAGTTTAAAATCTCAAGTAATGAGACTCGTGGATGCTTAGCCTATTAAATCAAAGTTTTGGGTTTTCGAGTCGCCTATAGGATCTTGCAAATTCTTAGACTTTTTCAAGTTTAGAAATCGCATTTTAAAGTTCCCTTGATAAACGACTCTCTAGGATCAATTATAGGAACTTGCGAAAAGTTCTTGTTCTTAACCCGTGAGAGTTTAAGACTTTCGCGTTCTATAGCTCCCTATATAAAAGCCTAGCAAAACTTGACTTAAACATGTTAAGGATACTAGCTAGAGTAAACTTAGGCAAGTAAACTCGGGTTGAGTCAAAATGTTCACGACTAAGAAAAATCTAAAACCACTTTATTGAAAATTTATTCTAGCAAAGGAAACATAACAAGGGCAAATACAACTATACAACTAGGCCAAAATAGATTAAAAATTTTGAAAAATGTCGAAAAATCAAATTTTCCGGTTAAAATGAGGGCAAATTCATGGAAAAGACCACTTACTTCGATAGAAGTCCCCCCTACACTTGAGATAAACATTGTCCTCAATGTTTAAGCATGTGGGAGTAAACTCCCCTACACTTAGGACATTGTGCACTTTGTTTAAATCTGGCTAGGGAAAGGACAACTAAAGTGAATTCAATGTGAACATATAGAATATGAAATATTGAATCACAAGAGTTTAGGATAGAACCGGGAAGATGGGAAACACGGTATCACGGTTCGTCAAAAGTCATGAAGATGCTCTCTGAAGCTTTAATCCCTGCACAGCACAAGAAACAAGACAACAAACATATGCGGGGCTCCCCCTCCACTTATTAGGAAAGCAGTAAAGGGTAGAACACGGGTTGCCTCCCGAGAAGCGCTTGTTTTTGTTCACCGAGTCATGAGCCTGACTCGACCCAATTTTAGTTCATGGGGAACGTGGTGAGGGATGGAATCATCTCCTGAGAAATGTCCTCACCAAAGTACAGCTTTAGACGCTGGCCATTCACCTTGAAATTGGGTCCATTCGGCTGAGAAAGCTCAATGGTCCCATATGGAAAGACTTTGGCGACGGTGAATGGACCAGTCCAGCGGCTCTTCAACTTTCCAGAGAAGATCTTCAACCGAGAGTTAAAGAGTAGAACGTGATCTCCAACGTGGAACTCTCGGTTCTTGATTTTAGCATCGTGGATCATCTTCGTCTTCTCCTTGTAGATCAGCGAGTTCTCATAAGCTGCATTCCTTAGTTCATTTAGCTCGTTGAGTTGAACCTTGCGATGATCACCGGCTTTGATTATGTCGAAGTTAGCCCACTTCAAGGCCCAGTGCGCCTTATGTTCCAGCTCGATGGGTAGGTGGCAGGCTTTCCCGTACACAAGACGATAAGGTGTACAACCGATCGGGGTCTTGTAGGCAGTACGGAAAGCCCACAGAGCATCATCTAACTTATCGGCCCACGCGGCACGATGCTCTCCCACAGTTCGCTCCAAAATTCTCTTCAAGCCACGGTTGGAAATCTCGGCTTGACCATTGGTTTGGGGATGATAGGCGGTGGAAAGACGGTGATTGACACCATATTTTGCCATGACTCTTGCAAATTGATCATTGCAAAAATGAGTCCCGCGGTCACTGATGATAGCACGAGGAACGCCAAATCGAGCGAAAAGCTGCTTCAAAAAGTTCACAACCACCCTCGCATCATTCGTAGGAAGAGCCTTAGCTTCAACCCATTTAGAGACGTAGTCGACGGCGACGAGGATGTACTTGTTCCCTTTGGAGGATGGAAATGGCCCCATAAAGTCGATGCCCCATACATCAAAGATTTCACATTCCTGTATGAAATTTTGAGGCATCTCATCCTTATGTGTGATCTTGCCTTGAAATTGGCAAGCATCACAGTGCTTAACCATTTCGTGAGCGTCACGATAAATGGTGGGCCAGTAAAATCCAGAATCAAACACTTTCTTAGCAGTGTAGTTGGGACCAAAGTGACCACCGGTGGGTCCTTTGTGGCAAGCTTGGAGGATGTCAAAAGCTGCCGGTCCGTCAACACATCGACGAATAATCAGATCAGCACACTGTTTGAATAGATAAGGGTCATCCCAAAAGTAAGTCTGAACATCGTTCAAGAACTTCTTTTTTTGTTGGGATGTTAACCCTTGGATGAGAATACCACCCGCTAAGTAGTTTGCAATGTCTGCAAACCACGGGGTGCCATCGAGATTGAGATTTAAAGACATTAGAGTCTCCAGGGGGAAAGAGTCATTGATCTCTTTGTTCGGATGATCCCCCTGATATGGATCCTCAAGTCGACTCAGATGATCCGCGGCCAGGTTTTCGGCTCCCTTCTTGTCACGAATTTCAATGTTGAATTCTTGAAGGAGCAAAACCCAGCGAAGAAGTCTTGGCTTAGAATCGTTCTTAGTCATCAAGTACTTCAAGGCGGAATGGTCCGTGTATACGATGGTGGTGGATAAAACAAGATAGGGGCGAAATTTCTCAAAAGCATAGACAACAGCTAAAAGCTCTTTTTCGGTTGTCGTATAATGCAATTGAGCCCCCGTCATTGTTTTGCTAGCATAGTGGATTGGTTGGAAGTGTTTATTCACTCTTTGGCCCAAAACCGCACCGATAGCAAAGTCGCTAGCATCGCACATCAATTCAAAGGGCAGCTCCCAATTAGGGGTAACCAAGACCGGTGTCTTAGTGAGCTTATCCTTGAGAAGATTGAAGGCTTCGAGACACTCTTTAGAAAAGATAAAAGGAGTATCTTTTTCTAAGAGGTGGGTCATCGGGCGAGCGATTTTAGAGAAATCCTGAATGAATCTACGATAGAAGCCCGCATGACCCAGAAAGCTTCTCACACCCTTCACGGTTGAAGGTGGAGGTAATTTGGCTATGACATCTACTTTAGCACGGTCAACTTCAAGACCGGCTTTAGAGATTTTGTGTCCTAGCACAATGCCTTCTTTTACCATAAAATGGCATTTTTCCCAATTCAGAACAAGGCGAGTGTCTTCGCACCGCTTAAGCATACGTTCCAAGTTGGCAAGGCAAGTAGAGAAGGAATCCCCGAAGACCGAGAAATCATCCATGAAGACTTCCATGGTTTGCTCAACCATGTCATGGAAGATAGCCAACATGCACCTTTGGAAAGTCCCGGGGGCATTGCATAAGCCAAAAGGCATTCGTTTATAAGCAAATGTGCCATAGGGACAAGTGAATGTTGTCTTCTCTTGATCTTGGGGATCGATGGGTATTTGAAAATAACCCGAGAAACCATCCAAAAAGCAGTAATATTCATTACCAGCTAAGCGTTCAAGCATTTGGTCCATAAAAGGTAGAGGGAAATGATCCTTTCTCATGGCATCATTGAGTTTGCGGTAGTCTATACAAACTCTCCACCCAGTAACGAGACGGGTAGGAATTAACTCGTTGTTTGCATTGGGCACAACGGTGATTCCGCCTTTCTTAGGCACACAATGGACTGGACTAACCCACGGTGAATCCGAAATAGGGTAAATCATACCCGCATCAAGAAGTTTGATAACTTCTTTTTTAATGACTTCATGGATTTTAGGATTCACCCTTCGTTGACTTTGAATAGTGGGCTTAAAATCGTCCTCCATGAGAATTTTATGTGTGCAGAAATGAGGATCAATTCCACGGATGTCCGAGATTTTCCAAGCGATAGCTCTTTTATGCTTCTTCAATACATCGACAAGTCGTTCTTTTTCGTCTTCGTTCAGGTCCTTTGCGATGATGACCGGTATCTTCTTGTCGTCTTCCAGGAAAACGTACTCGAGATGAGGAGGTAAGTCCTTAAGCTCAAGAGTAGGAGGATCCTCAGTAGATGGTGAAACTAACGATGAATCATCATTAGTCACCTCTTTAGGAGCAGGAGGAGAGAATGGGTCCTCATTGAGAAGTCTCTCAATAGTACTAATGTCTTCATCCCAATTTGTGGACAAATTATCATACTGAATATCGAGAGGACCCAAGCTAGCTTCGAAGTCATCCAAATCACTTTCTCCAAAAGGAGTCAATGCTGGGGCAATTGAGGCAACGGTCTCAACATTGGGTAGAGAAGAAAGAGTACTTTTGCAAGCATCATGAAAATGTTCTTCACAAGCCTCATCGAGAACGTCAATAGCATTAACATTCTCATACGAATAAGGTTGCTTAGAAATCTTACCCATGTTGAAGACAATTTGATCGTCACCAACTCTCATGATTATTTCGCCTGCGGCTACATCAATAAGAGTGCGACCGGTCCTCAGAAATGGACGTCCAACGATTAATGGAACACGGGGATCCATCTCGTAATCAACGACGACAAAATCCGCCGGGAAGGTGAATTCATCGACGCCAACAAAGACATCTTCGGCTATCCCCACTGGATAAGCAACCGTACGGTTGGCTAATTCCAAAGTCATTTTGGTGGGGACTAGCTCGGGGAGAGATAATTGCTTCCAAACACTTAAAGGCATTAAGTTTATACTGGCACCTAGATCGGCTAGGGCCATGCAATTCTCTACTCCCGGGAAGTTGCAAGGAATCAAGAAGCGACCCGGATCACCAAGTTTGGTGGGCAATTGCCTTAAAAGCACTGCGGAGCAGTTCTCATTAAGGTGGGTCTGAGCAATGTCAAGAAGCTTTTCTTTATCACTTAAAAGATCTTTAAACATCTTAGCGTATTTGGGCATGTGAGCGAGAGCCTCGGCAAAGGAGATGTTAAAATTCAGTTGTTTAAACATTTTAAGAAAGTTTGAAACTTGAATATCATCCTTGCTCTTTTGCTTCTCTTTCCTCAACCTTGAAGGATAAGGTATATTGGATGAAGAAGAAGGCTTTAGGGGAATAGGATCACTCACAACCACGGGTGGTGGGGAAATGGGGATAGAAGGTGAAGGAGGTGGGGAAATTTGCTCTTTTTCCTTGTTCACAATCACGGGTGGAGGTGTAGGAAGCTCGGGTTCCATATAACCTTTTCCACTACGAGTGGTGATTGCTTTCATCTCCCCTCTCGGATTTGCAACGGTATTACTCGGAAGAGTACCCGAAGCAGAGGGTTGATTACTTTGGATGAGCGAACCAATCATATCACGAAGATGAAGAGCTTGATTGTTAAAAGAGTTTTGCATGTTTACATTCATTGTATCATTGTGTTTGGCCATATCATTCCTTAGCTCGGCTCGAATATCGTTCCCTTGCTTTGCCATTTCTCCCTTCAAGTTGCGGACTTGACTCTGAAGATTCATCACCAACTCCCGATTAGTCTTCATGAATGTCTCGACTTCTGGATTCACTGCCATCGGTTGATTGATAGGTGGAGCCTGGTAAGCTTGAGAATTTCCTTGAGTTGGGTATGGGTTTCTTTGGGATTGATACTGATTGTTTGCACGAGGTTGGGATTGATTGTAGCTTTGTTGTTGGTTTTGGTTTGCAGGAGGGAAACCGGGAGGAGCAAGATAATTGTTGGAACGATAACTTAGCAAGCCACGGTCTCCTTGCGGGCGAGCTTGATAGCCTCCCGTGGGATAAGTGCCGTAAGCTGCGTTAACGTCTTCAGAATAATTGTCGTGAGTAGAAGGACATTCATTATAAGAGTGAGGGCCACCACATGTGTCACAAGAAATAGTAACAGCTTTAGCTTGTTGAAAGTGGTTTGTGGCCATGGCCATGAAATTCTTGTTCATTTCAGCGAGTTGGCGAGAAATTTCAGACATTTCAGGATTGGAGGAAGAAGAAGAAACATTGACTCTCGAGTTAGATCTTGAGGATGCGGATGAATCCCAATTCTTGTGGTGAGTAGTCATGTTTTCGATCAACTCTCGACACTCCTCCGGTCTCCTTTTCATAAAAGTACCACCGGCGGCGGCATTGATCGTGTCACGATCACGAAAAGTGAGACCATTGTAGAAGGTGTCAATGAGAGTGACAGGAAGCATATTGTGATTAGGACAGCGGTCGATCAAATCATTGTAACGTTCCCAAGCATCGAAAAGCGATTCATCATTATCTTGCATAAATCCACTGATTTGGTTACGAAGGCTAGTGACCATGGATGGGGGAAAGTAGCGCGATAAAAAGCGTTGAGTCATGTCGTTCCACGTATGAATAGAATTCTTAGGAAGACGGTCAAACCATTTTTCGGCATGGTGAGAAAGTGAGTGTGGAAAAAGTTGAAGTCGAAGGTCATCCATAGAAACACCGGGGCACTTCATGCTTTGGGTAATGGTAATGAATTTGTCGAGGTGTTTGTTGGCATCATCATCCGGAATTCCACGAAACGGGTTCGTTTGCACTTGTTGTATCATATGATGCTTCAACGAAAACTCCTGAGCCGTGACGTGCATTGGCGCAATCGGGCCTCCACGTCCATTCATGGTGGGTTGGCACAATTCCTCCATGGTTCGTAAATCAGGTAGAAGGACATTGTTGTTGTTGTTGTTGTTGTTGTTATTCAAATTATTTTGAGGTGGGTGATTATTGTTGTTGTTAACACCAGCCATATCTAAATCTTCACGATTCTCGGGCTCAGAATAGTTTGTAGATCTAGTACGCATACACCTGCAGAGGAAAAATATACACAAGGAATATCTATATAATATTTTTGGTTTTTATAGGTTTTTTTAATGTTTTTGTATTTTTGAAAAGTTTTATAATTTTTATGGATTTTTGAAATTGTTTGAAGCGAGGAAAATAACGTTCAAAGAACGGATCCCAAAATTCAATGCGTCTCTCACTAGAAACCGTTTATCTTAACGAAAAGAGCCGGCAGCGGCGCCATTTAATACTTGAAATTTTACCCCCAAAGTATCAAAGTTCAAGTTCGTTATAGTTCCGAATCTTTTCGAATTGAAAACCGGTCTTAAGTGCGACTCAATTGTCTTTTGGTGAATCAAGAGAATGGTTTGGTTTGTTTATCTAATTTTAAACTATTAGCAAGTAATTAAAGTGTCGTTGAGTAAATTAAAGCTTTAACAAAATTAAACTTAAAATTAATTTATGAAAATTCTTAAAAATTAAAGCTTTGAAAAACCTAAAAACTTAAAAACTTAATCAATTGCAAGTAAACAATTCATGTTCATCGGAATACACCAAACAGCAACCATCGGAATATAGCTAACATTAACCATCGGAATAGTCAAGATCAGTACTATCGCAATGACCATCTATCGGAAAGCCACTATCGCAATGATCCAGATCGGAATGATGTAAAGTGCTACTGTCGCAATGTCTATCTATCGGAATGATGCTATCGAAAAATGGGCAGCACTACGTCTTGACCAAGGCCTTAAGACCCGTCGGAGTATGCGATCGCAATAAGCGATCGCAACCCAGATCGGAATAAGGGGAAAATCAAACCGATCGCAAAGTAAAACCCTAATGGGTTATTGCGATCAAAAACAAAAGGCTATCGGAATGTGAATGAAACCCGTCGGAAAGAGCACAAAACCCTAGTTTTGCGATGGAAGGCAACAGTTCCAAAATTGGTGGAAGAGTGAATCTCAATAAGCAAATGCAATAAGCTAGTCTCACCGGATCTTAATCACAAAAGAAGAACTTAAATTTGAAAACTATTCAAGGTATGAAATCAAAAACTTTATAAAGGATACTTTTAAAATGACTAACACCTTTATAAAATCCGAAAATAAATAAGCTAAAACTCGAATAAGCCAATAAGCATTACAAGCTTATGTCCTAAACGCGAAAGAACTTATGTGTAAACAAAGAAGATCAATCCTTCAACCACGAAATCATAAAATCATACGAATGAAATATGATATTCGGATCAAAAGTAAAATAAATCAAGAAGTGAAGAATGAGAATAAGAATCAAAAGCTTAAAATAGAACTTTGATTAATGAAATAAGCAATACAAAAAGTATTTAATCTTGAAAGATTAAAAGAAAAAGATGAACTAGTGAGAGAAAGTTTAAGACTTTCTCTCTCTAAAAACTAGAAAGAAACTAAAGAAAAATAAAAACTAGCTAACTCCCTCCTAATGTGATTAGGAGGGTATTTATAGGGGAGTGGGAGGCATGTGTGGTGCTTTCTTCTTTCTTTTTCTTCTCGACTCGATTTTAATTCTTCGTCTTTGTAGTCTCGGGATTTGAACTTGTCTTTTAATTTTCTTCTTCTTAAGTTCTTCGACTTCATTAAACTTCCGTCTTTAGACTTGTTCTTCGATAAATCTCCAGAATAGGTCTTGGACATCCGTTCTTTAAGCACTCTTGATCTTTGACTTCGTCTTTTCCCGTTTTCTTCGATAAAAGCCCGTGAAAGCCCGTGTTTTCTTCCTTTTTCATCTTTTGGTCCTAAAACACAATAAAAACACAAACCACGCATAATTCCGACTTTTACGACATAAATCACACATTTTGGTCTTGTTATTATTGGAAATAAGTGGTAAAAGGATAAGTGTTTTCACACTTATTAGCCTGCTTAACTCGAGCTAGTTCTTCTGCATGAGCTTTTCGCGTCAATTCCATATCTACAGCGAACTTAGCAAGCATCTCCTCTTGGGCTTTTCTAGATGCTTCTTCACTTTGAGCTCGTCTATGTAGCTCTTGACGAAGTTCATCCATTTCTCTTTTGTGATTGTCCGTATGTTTATCCAACATTTCGGCCATCACCAATGCAACCATTGTAGATGTTGCAGAGCTGCTCTGGGTTGAGTGAAGTGGCTCGGTTGTTACTACGGTACTAAGGATGGGAGTTATTGGTGGTGGAAGGAATGGTGTTGAAGCCGGTCTGGTTGGTAAGGGTTGTATTGTTGGAGGTTGAGTTGCTATAGGTTGAGTTACTAACGGTTGAGTAGACACCATGATAGTAGGAGCACCGGACTCCTTTTCAACACTTGCTGAAACAGGGATTGATGGCTCCTTCGAAGTCGAATACCGTTCAGGTGACCCAAACTCATCAATATCATCTGGTTCCTCGTACTCTTCTTCAACATTTACCCTTACACCTGAACCACTACCGCCAGTATCTTTCCTACTCCTTTGAATTGCTATCTTCATCATTTTTCTCTCTGTCTTGTCAAGAGTAGGATCAACAACATCTTCTTCGTCACGTAGAACCATCTCATCAGCCTTACCCTTTCCCTTCTTAACCTCAGTCTTCTTCTTCTTGGTTTCGGGTTCAGGTAACGCAGCTGGTTGCTTGCGTTTACCTTTACTCTTGACCGTAGTAGACGAGTCTTCTCCAGTCTGAAGGTTTGCTTTCAGCTTTTGATTTCTAGCTGCAGTAGCTTGTAATCAGCGGAACCTTTGATTTTATCCGTCAGAAGATAATCAGGAATAGGACCAGGAATCACACCACCAGAAGGTCCTTCATGCCTTAGATCCACAGTATCATCAGCTTCTTCAGTGTGATAACGACTTGCTGCACGCCTATCAATATTAGCATCATTTTTCATAAAATAATTAATGATAAGCTTGATGAACCGAGGATAAGGAAAGAAATTAGTCTTCAGCTTCTTGTTATGGAAGAGTTGAAAGGTGAATTCTTCCCATATCAATAATGCATAATCTGCATTTGCAGCTTTGTACATGCCATAGAAGAGGTTTATAATAGGACTGCGCAAAGCATCATGCCCACTTGTTTTTGGTGTAAGACATCTACTGAGAATACCCAACAATGCTCTCCAAGGTTGTCCTACTTTAGCAGTAGTAAACTCAGACGCAACTCGTATGTCAGGACATCCAAGAGCCTCGAACATCTCTATTAGTTCATCTTTAGTAGGATCCCTCGAAAATGACATGCCTTTGGGTGTATCCCGTATACCAAAAATCTTACGGAAGTCTGAAACTGTGAGCGTCTGCTGCTTGTTGTCGATGGTGAAGATGATCTTGTTTGAAGTGATTTCCTTGGTAGCCCAGAACTCATACATATAATCATAAGGCACCGAGGCACTAATTCTTAAAGCATTCTTAAAATGGGATTGATCAAGGATTGCTATGGCGACTTTAAAACCATGGTGAGTGGATTTTGAGACTTGCTTCAGCCGGTAATTGTTTGGTATGAACTTGAGGGTTCGTGCTTTAGCAATAGCGACTTCTCTAGAGTCTTGGATTGCTTGTACTGTTGGATTAGTCATTGTATCTGCTTAAGATAAGACATGAAAGGTTGATGCACACAAACATATATATATATATATCATTCTTACTTCTAAGCAAAACACATTTCATAACATAATACAACAAGTACATATAATAGGCAAACAATATTAATCAAACAACTCTTCATCCGGAACTTTCCTTCATTTGGAACTTCTTCATTCGTAACATTCCTTCATTCGGAACTTCCTTCATTTGGAAGTTCTTCATTCGGAACTTCCTTCATTCGGAAGTTCTTCATTCGGAACTTCCTTCATTCGGAAGTTCTTCATTCGGAACTTCCTTCATTCGGAAGTTCTTCATTCGGAACTTCTTCATTCGGAAGTCCTTCATTCGGAACTTCTTCATTCGGAAGTTCTTCATTCGGAACTTCTTCATTTGGAAGTCCTTCGTTCGGAACTTCTTCATTCGGAAGTTCTTCATTCGGAACTTCTTCATTCGGAAGTCCTTCATTCGGAACTTCTTTCATTCGAAAGTTCTTCATTCGGAACTTCTTCATTCGGAAGTTCTTCATTCGGAACTTCTTCATTCGGAAGTCCTTCATTCGGAACTTCTTCATTCGGAAGTTCTTCATTCAGAACTTCCTTCATTCGGAAGTTCTTCATTCGGAACTTCCTTCATTCGGAAGTTCTTCATTCGGAACTTCCTTCATTCGGAAGTCCTTCATTCGGAACATCCTCATTCGGAAGTTTTTCAGAAAAATCCTTCATTCGGAAGTTTATATCCATGTTCATCCGGAACTTTTCAAACGTAGCTATGATGATTAATCTATGCGCGTTTGTGAGTTCTAAGGCAAACTAAGGCAATTAAACATCATCTAAAGCTATTCCGAGCAAAACCCACCACAAATCCTAATCAATTACTGCTTAATTTAGACACAAACCCTAATTTGGATTTAATCTAATTAAACGAATCATTTAACCTGATTCAACTGATGAAATAGGCGAATTATAAGTTAAATATAGATGATAATTACCTTTTAAATTGAATAAATCGGATTGGATGAATAAACGAGAGGTTTTTTAGAGCTTGTGTGTGTGTTTCAACAATGGCGGCAAAGAGATAATGATACAGTGAAAAGAAAGAGAGGGACGGGGGGTTTTGTTTGACTTAGGTCAAGTTTTTTACAACTTTCACACATTGTCACTTTATACCCTACACTCCTTATTCTTTTCCTTTTTGTTTATAACTTATCTATTCGATTTTTCTTAAGCATATTTAAATTTCGCCAACACAACTTAAGCATCTCAACCTATTAGCATTTCTCCAAGATCTAAAAACAATGCCTATCACATAGAACGAACACAAGTCGTATTCTAAAGCAAAACCACTCAACTATCATTTAGCCATTAATTTTCCACAATCACTTTTGAAAAATCAATTTAATGACGAAGATGATTTTAATATTTTCTCCCCCTTAAACGATGACCCGTTTTCTATTTAAAGAGCTGTAGTCATTGTTTAAAGAGTCAAATATTGATGAAAACATTTCCAATTTGTATCTTGAAAAAAATTTGATTCGTGGTGTCAATAAGATTTCTCTTATTTTAACAAATTAATGCACTGAGACGTACACAAATTTGTGTTAGACCAAGTTGTAAAGTAAACTTGATCCCTTTGCATGATTTGGCTTGTAAATCACGCCCGAGAAAATTAATTCCCGTTGTGAGCCAACGTTTTCCAAGGAAATACGTGACTTTAATATGAAAACCGGGTTGCAGTCTGAAATAACTACAAGCCATAATGGGCATGTTTTAAAAATGTACAACTTTTATACGGACTCTATTTATGGCACCGTGTCAATATTGATCGACATTTCTAAGGCCGTAAATATTACCGTACTAAAAGACATGCCCGATTTAAAAACGAAAAATATTTTTGGTTTTTCTGGATTTTATAATTTTTATGGTTTTTCTAGGTTTTATATTTTTTATGGTTTTTGTTGGTTTTATATTTTTGTATTTTTCTTTTGTGGTTTATATATATACTATAATATACATGATCACGAGCAAAGGATACTCTGAATAGTTTACCACCACTATTCAGCTGATTCTTCTGCCAACACTTTGAGAGTCGCTGGAGTGAAAGATTTCATGCCAAGCTTGTCGATCAAAAACTCGATTCGTCCTCGATCTAAGGCTTTGGTGAACATATCCGCCAGCTGATACTCAGTAGTGACAAAATACAGCTCGATCACTCCGTTCTCCACCTGCTCCTTAATGAAATGGTAGCGAATGTCTATGTGCTTGGCCCGGGAGTGTTGAACATAGTTGCAGCAAAGGGCAATGGCGCTCTTGTTGTCACAATACATCGGGATTTTGTTGAATCCTAAACCGTAGTCAGTTAATTGTGATCTCATCCAAAGGACTTGAGCACAACAACCGGACATGGCGATGTATTCAGCCTCCGTGCTAGAAATTGCAGCGCTTTTCTGCCTTTTTGAAGACCAACTGATCAATCTATCTCCAAGGAGTTGCACAGATCCAGAAGTGCTACGCCTCGTGTCTTGACATCCAGCATGATCGGCATCTGCGTATGATATTAAAGCAATAGAGGAATCTTTCGGATACCATAGACCACGATGAAGTGTTCCTTTTAGATACCGAAAGATCCTTTTCACAACATGTAGGTGCTTTTTGGTAGGCCGAGCCTGATACCGGGCACACATGCATACAGCAAATTGCAAATCAGGCCTGCTAGCAGTCAGATATAGAAGGGTGCCGATCATCCCACGGTAAAGTTTTGGATCGACAATAGTCCCATTCCTATCTTCATCTAACTTGGATTTCTCCACCATGGGAGTGTCCACGGGGTCACAATTTTCAAAGTTATATTTCTTAAGAGATTCTAGAGCATATTTGGATTGATTAATAAAGATGCCTCTGGGATTCTGAGAAATCTGTAATCCTAAGAAAAATGAAATTTTTCCCATCATCGACATCTGAAAGCGTGTGGACATTATCTTCTCAAAGCGATTTGACAATTCTATGTTAGTGGCAGCAAATATTATATCATCAACATAAATTTGTACTAGAATCATGTCGTTGCCTTCCTTGAGAGTGAATAGAGTGGGGTCCACCTTGCCTTTGGAGAAGCCTTCCGAAATGAGATATGTTGAGAGGATATCGTACCACGCGCGTGGAGCTTGTTCCAACCCATAGAGAGCCTTCTTAAGCTTGTACACATGATTAGGAAACTCCGTGCTAACGAACCCATCCGGCTGACTAACATAGACTTCTTCCCTTAGTTCACCGTTCAGAAATGCCGTCTTCACATCCATTTGATAGACGATCATATTCATATGAGCAGCATACGCAAGGAATAGTCTAATCGCCTCCAATCTTGCCACAGGAGCAAAAGATTCTTCAAAGTCTATACCCAAGGCTTGTTTATATCCTCTAGCAACCAATCTAGCCTTATTCTTCAATACCGCACCCATCTCATCAAGTTTAACCTTATAAACCCATAACAAGGTAAGGATGTTGACCTTGTCAGGGAGAGGAACCAATTCCCATACTTCAAGTCGTTGGAATTCATTTAGTTCCTCCTGCATGGCTTCAATCCAAGATGATTGAGTCATAGCCTGCTGCCAATTTTTAGGTTCAACTTCAGAGAGAAATGCATCAAAGTAGCAATAGAGTGCACTCTCTTGTAATTGATGGCGTGTAGAGACTGGTCGATCTAGATCTCCAATGATATTCCTTATTAGGTGATCTTTTGTCCATTTAGTGCTATGGTTTTCAATCCTAGGTGGTCTGGAGTGAACAATAGAAGGAGCTTCTTCTGAGGTAGACGCGGCTGAAGGGTTTTCAGGTATCGCTACACCAAAGAAAGGAAGCTCTTGCAGGTGAGCATATTCCAAGTCGTGATCAATAGAATCCTCTTCCACATCATTAGGCACAAGTAGGGGTGACGATTCAGGTGTAGTTTGAGAATCACTTGGTGAAGGTGCATCCGGTTCAATGTGAATTGAAGATGCATTAGATAAAGGTTCATTAGCTTGAGCAACCACTTCAGGGATTGGAGCAATTACTACAGGTGCTGGAACTTCATCAGTAGGGGGATCGAAGAATTCATCAAACAACGGTTGAAACAGTTTATCCCACTCAGGCCTTGTTGGTGGTAAAAATGATGTAGAAGTAGGATTATTGGGAACTAATCCGGAACTAATAGCACCGGTTCCCATCTCATGAAGCGCGGGTTCAGAGCTGTGTTACTCAGAAGCCATCGCTGTCAGCTCATCGAAATCTGCGTCCATAGTTTCTACAATCTTGCCAAGACGACGGTTGTAAATTCGGTATGCTTTCTTGGACGGTGAGTAACCAATGAAAATACCTATATCGGCTTTCGGTTGAAGCTTACCCAAGTTCTCACTATTAATGTTTGGATAACAAAGAGCACCAAACACATGAAAAAATGAAACATCGGGTTTACGGTCATGTAGAAGCTCGTAAGGTGTTTTTCCATGGCGTTTTCGAATGATAGAGCGGTTTTGGGTGAAACATGTAGTAGATATAGCCTCTGCCCACAAGAACAATGGAGCGTTCGCATAAATTAGCATAGTCCTAGCAGCTTCCATAAGCGTACGATTCCGTCTTTCAACGACACCGTTTTGTTGTGGAGTGCGTGCAGCGGATGTTTCATGTGAGATACCAACTCCCTCATAGTAATCACGAAGAGTCTGGTTGACGAACTCTGTTCCATTGTCTGTACGAATACGGCGGACAGTAGTATTCAAACGTACCTGAATGAATTTCAGAAAAGTGATGATAGCCTTCGGTGCTTCATCCTTTGTACGTAGAAATCTAATCCATGTAAACCTGGAGAAATCATCCACAATAACCAGAATGAATTTCTTACCGCTCACACTTTCAGTTCTCATTGGCCCACAAAGATCCATATGCAAAAGATGAAGTTTTTCTTGATTGGTGTCTTCAGCTTTGGGCATGTATGATTTCTTGGTACTTTTCCCTCTTGAACACGCGGAACATAAATGGTCCTTGTGAAATTTAAGCTTTGGAAGACCACGAACTAATTCGTTTTTAGCCAGATGATTAATAGCATCAAAGTTAAGATGAGATAATCTGCGATGCCATAACCATGACTTGGTCTTAGATGCTTTAGAGAGAAGACATACTGGAGAGGCGGCCATCATGTCTTGTAGAGACAACGTATAAAGATTTGCACCACAAGATCCCTTCAACAAATCTTTTCCTTCCAAGTTGCGGATGAAACAAGTGTGTTGTCGAAAAGCAACCTCTAGGTTGGAATCACAAAACTGTCCTACTGAGAATAAGTTATGACCAAGACCTTCTACATAGTATACCCTTGAAATCGTCACGTTTCCAATCTGATATTCACCATACCCCATTATCTTTGCTATATGATCATTCCCGAATTTAACCGTACCAAGAAACTTGCTGACGAAATTTCGGAGCATCGAGCGATCTCCGGTCATATGTTTTGAACAACCGGAGTCCAAATACCACAGGATGATTTGGACCACCTGAAAATATCACCACACGAAGACAATGTAGAGGTATCGGAATCTGAGTGTTCCTTGTTATTAGCAGGTACAGATTTAATAATCTTAGATTTGCTAACTCTAGGTTTCTTAGATTTCCTAGCCTTTTTCTTCCTAGTTGGTGGTGTAGATTCTAGTTGGCTTAAATCCTGAGGTATTTCTTCACTGATAGGCACTATAGTGGGGGCTGACCTAATTAAAGGGCGCTGTTTCCATACTTGAGTGCGAGTGTTCCTAACTAAAGGACGCTCAGACCTAACCTCAATGGATGCATTCCTAGTTAAAGGGCACATTGTTCCATCTAATGTAAAGGTCCTACCAGTGGGACGCCATTGCCAGCCAACCTGGGCACGAGTTCTACCCGTTGGCTTCCATTCAAGACCATTCTTAATGGCATTCATTTCATTCACATGATCAATCAGACACAAA
This sequence comes from Glebionis coronaria, assembly GCA_025667525.1. Taxonomy (NCBI): domain Eukaryota; kingdom Viridiplantae; phylum Streptophyta; class Magnoliopsida; order Asterales; family Asteraceae; genus Glebionis; species Glebionis coronaria. The sequence continues at coordinate 359,729,985 of CM046877.1, forward strand.
TCATGATGTTGGGAAAACATACATTCATTACAATTCCAACAATTCAAATTAGAATTCACGAATGGTTTTGGCTTCTGCACAGGCGCAGAGCTTTTAGTCTTAACATGATTCTTTTTATTTAAAACTGAACTAACATTCCTATGGTGAGCTTCTACTTCCTTCTTTTTGGCACTACTAGTGGAGGGCTTGATCTTATCTTTCTTGAGTGGCGATCCTTTAGCCTTAGTAGTCTCTTTTAATCCTATAGAAGGCAAAGTGGGAACATTAGCAACAGATTTTAAAGGTGCCTTACTTGATTGTGCCAATGACGGTTTTGCTCCTGGAGTCTTATTAAATGGAGTTACAGCAATGGGCCTATTAGTAAGTAGTGTAGGGCCTGGTGTACCTATGTATTACAAATATGCTAAGCAATATTGAACTCGCTTAATATATTCATGAGCCGAATAATAGTAGCTACTTGAGGGATCTAAGGCATAAAGATCGTCTAAGATATCCCTAACAAGATCTACATGCTTAATGGCATTCCTCATATAATCATCGTAGGTAACCGGGTTTCTCTTATGAAGCGGATTCTTATAAAGCACTACTGACTTGGTTGTTGGAGCACTAGTGGACGGTGCAGAGTCGGTAGCTAAGTTATCAACAACTTCTTGTCGGGTGAGAAGAAGTGTCTCCTTTAACTCGGCCAAAACCATGTTTTTGTCAATGAGCAGGATGTTTAAGTCAGAGATTTCCTCACATTTTTGGTTCAATTGTTCAACATAAAATTGTTGCTGTGCCGCATTAAAAGCGAAGCGTTCTTCTAGTGAACCATAAAGTTTGGACATTCCCTGTCTTGCACGATCCATCTGTTGATCCCAAACTTAGATCGATTAAGCTTTGTGTATACGAGATTAGATCAAGTACTACACGTAGAGAAACCTTTGCTTATGAATAAAGTAACAGAGTGTTATGCGGAATTAACACTTGATCTAAAACACAAAGATGTTAAACAAACTTTCACTTGTATTAGAATGATTCTTGTTGATTACAATGAAAGGGTTTAACAATCGAAAACTTATGAAAACTGATATATGACTTTAACCTAAAGACCTTCTTTTATAGAACAAGAAGTCTTGTACAATAAGCTACGAATCAACTATCCTAGGTAAAGATAATAATAGAAAATACAATGTTGTGCTTATCTTTACCATACATAAATAAAGAAACAAATAAACAAAAGATACGTATGAAGATATTCCATCAGTGTCAATCTTCAAGGCTGTCAGCGTTGACTTCTTCAATGTCAACGCTTGGCTGTCAGCGTCCAATGTCATCCTATCAGCGTTGACATTCTTCTTATCAGCGTCTAGTGAACTGACCCATATTTTATTCCCAACAATCCTCCCCTAAACTTGATATCCATTCCAATGATCAAGTTTCTGAATAAAAACTTAAGACTTAGGAGGAATCTTGCAAAAACTTCTTATGTTGGTGATAAACATATCTGATCAAGTCCTTGGCCACGTCACTAGTATAATCAATCTCCAAGGGTGTCTCTAGCATCTTCTCCAACACTTCTTTGGACAAGAAATAGTCAGCATCCACAAGTAAATACTCTGAAAACTTTGTAGAGCTCATATGAAATACACCACAAGTAGAATAAAGCCTCCAATGAAGATTACTGAGATCATCTTCAAGATCCTTCCATATGGCAGGATCTGCTTCTTTTGGACCACACAAAGTCATAAATGTGTTCCAAAGTCTTATTCCATTTGCTGAAGTAGGTGCTTCAGCTGTATACTTGGCCTCTATTAATCTCCATAGATGCACCAAGTCTTCTCTGTCTATGCTTGCAAATATAGAAATAACTGAAGTGAAAGTATGTACCTCCTTTCCAAATCTGCCAATCTTCCAAAATCCACACTCATCTTCATCAAAACTGATGATTGGATTTCTGTCATCTAGAGGTACTACATTTACCAAATCTGAAGCTTCCAATGGAGAAAGCTTGAGATGCTTCCTTATAACACCTTCAGTTGGAAAATACACATCCATGTATTTAGGAAATTGGAAAGGATCTCCTTTCTTCACTGGTCTTTGAGCAATCCTCATTTCCTTTTGAATCTGCATTTCCTCAGCAAGCTCTTGTTTCCTTTCTTCTGAAAGAAACTTGTAGACATTCTGTTCTTGCACCTTCCTCCAAATAGGATGTGCCCTATACTCTAGCTCCTCAAAAGATAAGGCCAGCAACTTCTTTGATGTCCAATTAGGCTGATGACATCTAAGCAACTTATAGTACAACTGCCTTCTATCTCTTTTGAGCCAGGTCTTGACCTCTTGTGCATTAAACCTCATAATCACCTTTATGTCATCTTGTACCCTGAGAAGTACTTCCAACCCCCAAATTTGATCTGATAAACTCATACCTGGGTTGTCCATAACCTTGTCTTCCCAAGCATGGTACATTCTGGTGATTTCTGGTAGGTCCCAATCAATCTGATTCTTCAACTCACTCAACCTTTCCTTTGCAAGCTCATCCCCATATTCAAGCCTTTCTGGATCTTCAATAATTTGAATACTTGAATCTGAGCTATCACCTTCTTTATCATCACCACTTTCTTCCTCACTCTCAGAAACAACAAATGGTGATCTTCTACTCCTCTTCAAATCTCTTTCCACAAGTTGTGCAGCCAACTGTTCATCAAATGCTATTTGTGCTGCATCTTTCTTTGGAACATCTTCTTCAACCAATTTGCCTTTACCTTTGTCTTTTGGATCAATAATAGGTAAAGTAGAAGAAGAAACCTGTGTGGACACATCTTTGATGATTGTTGATGGCTGGAATACATCAACACCACCTGCAACTTTATCAGCGTTCAAGTTACTCCTATCAGCGCCACGATTACCTTTGTCAGCGCTGGATGTGTCAGCGTTCAAACCTGTATCAGCGCCCAATGTTTCTTTGAAAGTTCCTTCCAAGTTTAATGGTGTCACCTTGGATGTATCAATAACTGGGTGCTTCTTCAAGTTGGTGAGAGCTTCAGCAACATGTCCAAATAGTTCTTCAAAGATCCATAAGCAACTCTGTATCCAATGGCATAAAGCTACCACCTACCTACACATTTAGATGAAAACCACAAAACTAACATTTGTTGCTGACAGCGTCCCGACAACACTTATCAGCGTTGAAGGAACTCTTGTCAGCGTTAGACAACAATATCTCTAACAACGGCAAAATAACACTTATCAGCGTTACATTTACCTTTGTCAGTGTTAGAAAAGTAAAGTGGAAAAATCTAAATCATCACAAAGACCAATAACAATGCATTATCCTGTACATACTTTTACAAAAAGGTTCCAAAACACATATTAAGTGAGATTAACCATTCCAATATTTGTTACCAAATATTGAAATCTTCCAGCATCAAAAGGTTTAGTTAATAAATCAGCCACATTATCTTCTGTATCTACCCGATCTGGTTGTATTAAACCTTTCTCAAAGCAATCTCTTATAAAATGATGTCTAATTTCTATGTGTTTGGTTTTAGAATGATGTACAGGATTTTTAATAATGCATAAAGTACTGTTATTGTCTACAAAAATCTTGGTATGCATAAAATTATACCCATAATCCAACAGCTGGTTCTGAATCCATAAGACTTGTCCACAACAAGCAGCTGCTGCAACATATTCTGCTTCAGTTGTAGAGTTTGCCACCACTGTTTGTTTCTTGCATTGCCAAGATATCAATCTACTCCCAAGAAATTGGCATCCACCAGTTGTGGATTTCCTATCAAACTTGTCACCACCATAGTCATTGTCTGAATATGCAATAAGGTCCAATGGAGAATCTTTTGGGTACCACAAGCCAAGATCTGGATAACATCTTAGGTACCTAAAAATTCTCTTCACAGCAAAAAGGTGACATTCTTTGGGAGTCACTTGATGGCGTGCACATGCACACACAGCAAACATGATGTCAGGTCTTGAGGCTGTAAGATACATCAATGATCCAATCATTGATCTATAGTGCCTAACATCCACATCCTTTCCAGCTCCAATTTTTCCCCAAGGGTTTTGCCTATCCATAGGAGTGGAAGCCTCCTTCTCATGTGGAGAAAAACCATATTTCTTCAAGATTTCAGCTACATACTTGTCTTGGGAGATGAAGATACCATCTTCTTTCTGCTGAACTTGTAAACCTAGAAAGAAGTTCATCTCACCCATTGCACTCATCTTGAATTTATCTGTCATGAGCTTGGAAAAGTCCTCACTCATTTTTGGATCAGTAGACCCAAAAATGATGTCATCAACATAGACCTGCACAAGCAACACATGTTTTCCTTTCTTCTTTGTAAATAGTGTCTGATCTATGGTGCCCCTTTTGAAACCATTTTCCACCAAGTAGGTGGACAATGTACCATACCATGCTCTTGGGGCTTGATGAAGTCCATACATTGCTTTCTTCACTCTATAAACCTTGTCTGGATTTTCAGGATCTTCAAAACCAGGAGGTTGCATGACATATACTTCCTCAACAATTGTTCCATAGAGGAAAGCACTCTTCACATCCATTTGGTAAACAGTAAAATTCATACAAGAGGCATAAGCTAGAAAAATTCTTATAGCTTCAATTCTTGCAACTGGTGCAAAAACTTCTTCATAATCAATTCCTTCCTCTTGTGTATATCCCTGAGCTACCAAACGTGCCTTGTTTCTGACCACAATACCTCTTTCATCTTTCTTGTTCCTTAGAACCCATCTTGTCCCAATTGGTCTCACATATCTAGGACAATCAACCAGCTCCCAAACATCCTGTATAGCAAATTGGTGAAGCTCATCCTGCATTGCTTCCACCCAACTTGGTTCTTTGAGAGCATCAAAAATCTTCTTGGGTTCTTCCTGTGACAGAAAACAGGCAAACAAACATGCTTGTACAAGAGGGGTATCAACCTTCTTGTGTATATTGGCAATAAATCCACCAAGACCTTGATGGGATCTTCTTGTCTGAACTGGAGCCATAACATCACCAATGATTTGAGATGTGGGGTGATCCTTAGCTGTGGAAGTGAGAACTCCTCCTTCAAAAAGTCTGGTGTCCTCAACTTCACGCTCCATGTTGCCAATATCTTCTTCCTCAGATTCTTCTTGATCAACAGAAATCCCTTCATGGACATTGGAAGGTCCACCTTGTTCAAAATGGGAAGAGAAAAGCTGTGTAAAGGTGTCTCCAAAGTCTGATCCTTGTTTGTCAGCGTTTGGGCTAACAACGCTTGAACTGTTGTTGTCAGCGTTGGAGCCATCAGCGTCTGAATTGGTCGTGTCAGCGCTTGATTTCCCTTTGTCAGCGCCTGAAGAATCATGCATGTTTGTATTTGGTGGTATTTGAACACCACCATTATCTTTCCTAGCAGCAGTAGCAGCAGCATAATACTCATCTGTCCATATAGGAAGTGTAACAAATTCTTGTGTGGGAGATGATTTAACTGCTGGTGGTCCATCCTCCTTAGCAACCTGTATACCTGAAACATTACCAATTCTCTTTTCCAAAACACTTGAAGTTACCTTCACAATGTCTGGATCAGTAACAGGCATATAATTTAAAGCTCTAGATAAAGGTTCTAAGTCAAACAACCAATTTGGACCACTTTCAGGATCACTATGTTTACTTTCTAAAAACCTAACATGTACTTTTTCAAGTATACGTTTTTCCTTTTTAATGTAAAACCTATATCCTTTACTCTGCACTGAATAACCCATGAAGTAGCCTTCATCACCTTTAGAATCAAATTTACCTAGGGCCTCACTAGTTTCTAAAACAACTACATGACAACCAAATGGCTTGAGAAAGCCAATATTGGGCTTCCTTCCCCAAAGTAATTCATAAGGTGTCTTATTATGTATCTTGTTGACCAATGCCCTATTTTGAACATAACAAGCTGTGTTAACAGCTTCAGCCCAAAAGGCTATAGGAAAGTGGGCATCAGCCAACATGGTTCTGGCTGCTTCAATAAGGGTCCTATTCTTCCTTTCAGCAACCCCATTTTGCTGTGGGGTTCTAGCTATGCTAAACTGCCTGGTAATCCCTTTCTTGGCACAAAAATCATCTAGCAACTGATTTCGAAACTCACCCCCATTGTCACTTCTAATAATTTTGACCTCATTACCATTCTTCTTCTCTATCTGGGTAATGAAATTAATCAGACTTTGGGCAGTTTCACTTTTCTTAGCTAAAAAGAAAGTCCATGTAAACCTGGAATAATCATCAGTGATAACAAAACAATATGATTTACCCTTCAAACTTTCTATATTAGTTGGACCAAAGAGGTCCATATGCAATAAGTGAAGTGGTTTAGAACTAGAGTGCACCTGTTTAGACCTGAATGAGACCTTGTGCTGCTTGCCCTTAAGACATGCAACACAAGAGTGGTCATTGTGGAAAGCCTTTTCAGGCAAACCATCAACTAAACCAAGCCTCACAAGTCTATTGATATTCTTAAAGTTTATGTGCCCTAATCTCCTGTGCCAAAGATTACTTTCATCTACTGAGGCTTTAGCATACAGACATGACATTTTATTATTTATCTTAATTCCATTAAGATTCACATTATATATGTCTTTATGCCTTGGTGTTCTAAAATCTATGTATTTTTCCTCAGGGAGCTTATAATCTTTGCTTAACACCAAGCACTCAGTATCTGTGAAAAGAACCTTATTTTTGTTATCACACACTTGTGATACACTAAACAAATTATAATCCAGTTCTTTTACCAGGAAGACATTCTCAAATCTTAGATTGTTGGTGACAAGGGTTCCTTTTCCTGTGATGGTGCCATAGCCCCCTCCAAAGTATACCTTATCACCATCTTGAATAGGAGAGAAATTGGTCAGATAGTCTTCCTTTCCTGTCATGTGCCTTGAGCATCCACTATCCCAGTATCCATAATCATTGATCTTCTTCTGAATGCCCTGCACATAAAGAAAACACATTAGTTTTCTTTGGGAACCCAAGCCTTGGAAGACTTGGATTCATTTGGTTGTTCAACAAGAACAGACTTGGTTCTCATAACAACCCCATTTTCATCCCTGTTTGAATGAAATTCCCAGTTAACCCCAATTGGTGTTGACAATGCCTTTGAAATATAATGAAACCTGTTGCATGTCATAGAAATACCAGTAGAATTAGGGTTTTGGTCTTGTTTTGGTCTCCATGTTAAGCTAGTAGAAGCTTTAGACCTATTTCCCTGTGGTTGCAAATACCTAGGTTTAGCAGTGTGTCTGTCAGCGCTGAAATTTCTCTTGTCAGCGCCCCGATTGCTCTTATCAGCATTGAACCTAGGGTTTGCTACAGGAACCCATTGCCTATTTGACCAAGTGTTTGACTTTTGAAAAGGTCTTAGGCTTTGTGTGTTAGACCCTCTAGAAAAGAATGGGGCTGGTCTAACAACTTGTGAACTTTTGTTCACAAAAGTATTGGGTCTGACAGTATTTGACCTATGTTGACTTTTGTCAGCGCTGAAATGGTTCCTATCAGCGTTGACATTGGAAGCGTTGACACATTTGTATGCCAAATGTGAGAAGCTACCACATGTGTAACAAGCTTTTCTAGACATAGTCTTAGGTCTAGAAGCAAAGAAGCCTGTTCCATGATTACTAACTTGGCTTTTTGGTGACCTAGTATTTCTATACATCTCAGCATACTTAACACTAGGTTTTCTAACAGTTTGTGGGCCAAGGTCAACAGCTTTGCCAGTGGTAGGGTGTGTGATCTTAATAGGTTTAGGATCAAGGCTCTTGATTGGTGTGGGCTCATTTGGACTTTCACACAACAACCCTCCCTTAACAAACAAGGTGTGGTTAGCTTTCTTCCACTCATCTAGGTCAGTCAGCTTTTGCTTGTATTCCTCAACTGGGGAAGTCACTCTAGGTGGAGGAATGAATTCCTCCTCTTGGCATTCTGGCAAGCCAGTCCAAGATAAGTCCTTTGATTGGACACCATAGAAATCCCCAGCTGGTGGTGGAACACCAGTATAATTATTCATCCCAATCCCACTCATATCCTTAGAGTCTCTTTGTTTACTAACACACTCTCCTAGGGATTGTGTGGCCTTATCAAATCTCTGGATTTTAAGACTCACATTATCCTTATTTTTGTTAGCCTCCTCTAACTGAGCTATCAAATCAAGATTAACCCTATTTACTATATCTTGAACATCTTTACTCTGATGTAACTCATGTTTTAAGATATTTATTTGATCCTTTAAATCAAACTCCATTTTCTTATACTCAGCTACTGTCTTTTCTGTTTGGGTAAGAGCAATTTGATAATTAGATACTTTGCATCTTTCAGTACTTGCCTCATCTAATAATTTAACTATCTCTTGTTTTAATTTTTCAGTATTTAAACGACAACCCTTAGAACAGAAAGCATCATCATATACCTCATTATCTGATGAAGAGGAGGAGTGTGCCATGAGAGCATATTCAGCATGCTCTTCTTTAACCTCAGCAACCAAAGCTCTGTCCTCTTCCTCATTCTTAGCCATCCAGCTCCAGTCCCATTCTCCAACTCCATCAATTTGTTGAACAGCAACCATGGCCTTGGGATCTGGGCTCTTAATCATTTGGCTTGAAGGCTTCCCAGCATCAGATCTTCTTGGAGATCTACATTCCCTCATAAAGTGCCCCATCCTATGACAGTTGTAGCACTCAACCTTGGACTTGTCAAATCCAGCAACATCCTTAGCATTAAAGGTCATCTTCTTCTTGAATCTTTTATTGAACCTGTTTGCTTTTAAACTTACAAGAGCCATAGTCCACTTGATGTCCATTTCTTCCAATTGTTCATCACTTATCTGCTCAAGATCTTCATATGTAATTCTTGAATCACTGGGCAAAGAAGCAATGAATGCACACACAGTATCTAGATCAAAACCAGCAGGTTTAATTCTATCAGCGCCATGATTGTGTGTGTCAGCGCTTGAGTATAAAGCGTTGACAGGATATGATCCAGCGCTGACAGGCTGAGATCCAGCGCTGACACAATGAGATCCAGTGGCTGGATGTCCATAGAAGTTCATGGAATCAAATTGACCTTCACTTTGTGAGAAGAAGGCCATGTTGCTACTAGAAGATTTATTATCACTATCCAATTGCCATTCATTCTCCAACAGTCTTAGTTTGTTGAAGATGTCATCAAACCTGGAAGTCTTGTGGGTATTATTGACAAGAATGGATCTTGTCTCAATCTTCCATACATCACCAAGGCTTTTGAGAAAAGTAGCATTCAATTCAGGATCATCAATCTGTGTTCCCATGAAGGAAAGTTGACTTGTGATGTCAAGAAGTCTACTTCTCACACTGCTGAGATTTTCATTGGGTTGAGCTTTAAAGACAGCATACTCATGCAAGAGTTGCTTCTTCTTTTCTTCTTTTGTGTCAGCATTGCCACCATATGCTACTTCAAGAGCTTCCCAAAGCTCTTTTGCAGACTCAAAGCGTTTGTACTTGTGCTGATTCTCATGACCTAGGGCATGTTTCAAGATGTTCAAGATTTTCATGTCCACCCTCTTCTTGGCTATATCTTCAACAGCTACAGCTCTCCCATCTCCAGGCTTTTCCACCTTATCAGCTTCAAGACAATCAGGAACAGCTGTCCTTGTGGCAATCGCAGCAGTAATCTTTGCTGCTTTATCGAATGTGTTCCCATATTCGATAATCTCCCAAAGAGTGTAGTCATGAATAGCTATGTATTGCTCAAAATTGGACTTCCAAAGCTCAAAGTTCCTGGCATCAAACATGGGAATTTTGATACTAGGGTTTGAGGAGTTGTTTTGTAGCAAAGAAGCAGGTTGATCTGTGCCAGACATGGTGTTTTTAGAGTTTTTTTTTAGGGTTTTTGGTGTTTTAGGGTTCTTGCGTTACTTAAAGATCAAAAGTTTCTCAACAAGCTCTGATACCACTTGTTGATCCCAAACTTAGATCGATTAAGCTTTGTGTATACGAGATTAGATCAAGTACTACACGTAGAGAAACCTTTGCTTATGAATAAAGTAACAAAGTGTTATGCGGAATTAACACTTGATCTAAAACACAAAGATGTTAAACAAACTTTCACTTGTATTAGAATGATTCTTGTTGATTACAATGAAAGGGTTTAACAATCGAAAACTTATGAAAACTGATATATGACTTTAACCTAAAGACCTTCTTTTATAGAACAAGAAGTCTTGTACAATAAGCTACGAATCAACTATCCTAGGTAAAGATAATAATAGAAAATACAATGTTGTGCTTATCTTTACCATACATAAATAAAGAAACAAATAAACAAAAGATACGTATGAAGATATTCCATCAGTGTCAATCTTCAAGGCTGTCAGCGTTGACTTCTTCAATGTCAACGCTTGGCTGTCAGCGTCCAATGTCATCCTATCAGCGTTGACATTCTTCTTGTGGATCCCTATGATCGTTGGGCTCAATGGTTATAAACCATTATATCTAGGTTGATCATCATTCATATGATAACATAGCGGAAAAGAACAATGATCATGACAAGGTGTTTAGGCACAAAAGAACACGAATTAAAACAAATGGGGATGTTCATTATATTAATAACAAACATCCACTAGACGTGTATACATTGAATCCCACGTCTAGTGCGACACACACTTTAGGTTTACATTGTGAATGAATATTATGATATATAAACCTACGTCTATGTTTTCTTTATATACTAGAAAACATAGCTTACAAAGAAAGCTAAAGTAATAAAAAGACTCCAACGGCTTGTTCTTTTGCAACTTGTACTTTTTAGCCCTTGTCTTCTTATTTTGTTGTGTTTTGACTTATCAACTCAATAATTCGACCCAACAATCTTCCCCTAGTTGATGATGTCAAAACACTCCTCTTAAGCATGAATCCTTTGTATGTAGTACATGATCTCCAAGAAGCTTCCCCTTAAGTATAGCACATATTCTTCCCCTTTTTGACACATCAATAGGGAATATGTGAAAGTATGCAATCTTGTAGATTCTCCAAAAGTAGCTCTATGTAATGATCCTGAAGAAAAATAAATAAAGTAGTCTTGATGCAGAAGTAGAATACCACAAACCTATGTTCCATGTCTTGTTTATCCATGTGATGAAGAACTTATACCATGAGAAAATATAAGTAGACCTCGATCCCTTGTCAATATTCTCATCCTATGTGAGACACTGAGCACGATAATGTAACTCCTTCAAGTGTTATGACAAGTCTTCATCACTATCCATGTAAGCACGAACAAGTTACCTTTAAAGTCAGTGAATGGTACGCCACGACTTTAAGATATGATAGAACACAAACTCGCGCAAATCTTCTTCAATCATCAATCTTACCATAAGAATTCTTCCCCTTAAGTCAACACCTCTTCATGACAAATTTAATGGAATAACATCTTCATACCATATGTAAAAGTATCCTGATGGATAACTCTTTTGCAAGGCTATCCCGATTACATAGTTTAAATATCCATCAAATTTCCACGAATAATTGCTAACTCGCTTTAAAATCATTAATCCCTTTCAATATATCCGAGCCATAAATATCATCATGATATTCTGAATTAAACGGAGATTCCATGTACCTTTGTGTGTATTATCCTCCTTTTTGTGTGCTTAAAACGTACCAGTTTTCTCAAACAGCAGCAAACAGTGTGTTGTCCAATATCTCTTCTGTCCAATATCTTGGTCAGATGTATTGTCCGATATCTGACAATACGTATCAGCGTTGAAACACATATCTCGGACAACACTGTCAACCTGTCAGTGTTGACTTATTCTGTCAGCGTCGAAACCCTTCCTGTCAGCGCTTGAATTACACACGTCAGCGCCAACCATAACTCTTGTCAGCGTCAATAATATACGCTGTCAGCGTCGAACTTACTTTCTGTCAGCGTCTTCTTTTGAGCAGCAATCTATCACGTTAACACTTTTCTTTAAATCAATCGTATGAACATATGATTGTCTACCAATAAGAATTCTTCATTCGTGTGAACACCAATTTTAACAACCAATAAGAATTGAGTGGTCGTGTGAATGCAAAACTTCTATACCAGTGTACAAACCTTGTGAACGCATAGTTTTTCCACCAATAAGAAAACCTTGTTTGAACCGTGTATATGCAAACTTAAATAGCCAATTAAAAAGCTCAAACCGTGTGAACACATGAGATATTCACCAATCAGGAAGCTCAAACCGTGAGGACTTACGGTAATACCATGAACAAGCATGTAGACGATACTTGGATAACAAATATTAGGGTATAACCGTGTGAATGCAATCGTTTCCTCCGATCAAAATCGAGCAACCCGTGTGAACACTCCAAACTTCAACCAATAGAAACAAGAGGCTTACGGTAATACAGTGCACTAGCACTCATGGGATCACAAACTGTGTAAACACACATGGTCTTGACCAATCACGTCTGAGGATCCGTGTGAATGCAAAGCTCCTTCATTGTTTCTTGCTTTGAATATCACCACGTTACTGTATTAAACTAGCATAAAGCAAATCATGCTTTTCTTTGGAGTCGCATGTATTCGTTTCTTCCAATCACACAGTGATGATTATTCTAGGGTTTATATAAAATCCTAAAATCGAATCGTAGATCTAGGGTTTTGGATGAAACCCTAAAACTTTATCACCTCCAATTCGTCATAAAACATCAGATCTTCCATTATATGCAATGATCTAGGGTTTTCAGAAACCCTAAATCATGATTTCATGTGAATATAAAAATCTGAAAATCACCTCTGCTGCCAACTTCGACGCTTAATAACTTTTGCCTGGGGATAAAACTCGACAATCCCTCCGGTGGATGTTTAGATCTATGTATGTAGAACACACATCTAAAATTTCGTGACGATCCAACGGTTCAATCAAAAGTTATGACCTTCTGAATACTGCTGCGCACACAAAAACGTCCAGAAAAATTCAATACGAATTTTTCTTCTTCACCATACACGAACACCTCGTCGGACCTAGATATCAAGAGCCTTAGGCTCTGATACCAAATGATGATCCCATTAATCGTTCGACTCAATGGTTATAAACCATTATATCTAGGTTGATCATCATTCATATGATAACATAGCGGAAAAGAACAATGATCATGACAAGGTGTTTAGGCACAAAAGAACACGAATTAAAACAAATGGGGATGTTCATTATATTAATAACAAACATCCACTAGACGTGTATACATTGAATCCCACGTCTAGTGCGACACACACTTTAGGTTTACATTGTGAATGAATATTATGATATATAAACCTACGTCTATGTTTTCTTTATATACTAGAAAACATAGCTTACAAAGAAAGCTAAAGTAATAAAAAGACTCCAACGGCTTGTTCTTTTGCAACTTGTACTTTTTAGCCCTTGTCTTCTTATTTTGTTGTGTTTTGACTTATCAACTCAATAATTCGACCCAACACTTCTTATCAGCGTCTAGTGAACTGACCCATATTTTATTCCCAACACCATCTCCCCTAGAATAGACGAAAGTCTAATTTCTAAGGCCTGGTTTTTAGACTCTGCAGCCTCTAGTTCCAATTTTAATGTTTCATTTGATGACACATCTCTCTTCAATCTCATAATCTCTTCCTCTAATGCCTTAACAATTGCAATCATCTTGTCACTCGTCTCAACACCGTTTTCACAACCATTTGATATCAAAAGATCCTCATTTTGAGTTTGTTGTTTTAATTCTAAAGATATACAATGTTGTTCTAGTTGATTAAAGCGTTTTGAAAGTAAATTGTAAGAATCTTGTAGCTTTAAAAACTTAGCGTTAGATTCGTGACAAGAATGATTATCTACCTCATTTACAATATCAGCAACATTTACAGAGAGATCACAAACATCATCACATATATGCACAGCATCACAATTAATCATAGCGGATGTAAGCTCATTCGAATAATTAACATTTACAGTAGTAAGCACATCACACGAGATTACTGCAGACAAGAATCGGTCATATTCGGTTAAAATCTTTTCTTTTTCAATTAGTTGTAGTTCGTAAGCGGTGTCCATTTCATAAAACACTTTTTGAACTTCACCAATTTCAAACACAAGATTTTCCTTAAGAGATGCAAAAGTTCCTTTTAGACTTTCGACAAACGGATTGATCTCATTTTTAAACACCTCGTTCATATGTTCGAAAGCCCATTCTCCGGCGTTTAAGCCATTTGAAGTCGTACATTCCAAAATGACCTTGTCAAAATTAGTAAAGTATTGATTAATCTCTTGCAAGTTTAACGATACAGTGCTAACAGGTGGAAGATCCTTTGGAATTTCCTTAGGACCTTCCATATTGACAGGTGTAGGAAATGTAATAGGGTTTTCTTCATCTAATATGTAGGTTGGTGCTGTGATGAGATCTTTGTCCATATGGAAGCGAATTCTAAAATCCGTTTTTGCAAGCTCCTTATTCATTTTAAAATAATCACACTCGGGATATTTTGCAGAATTGTATGACCGATCCTCATCAACTAGATCCTTACTTGTTCGATCATCGGGAAAAACAATCGGGTCTAAGGCCAATCCCAATTGAGTTGCATTATAAAGTCTAGGACTATGTCTTAAAGCTTGTTTTGCATACCGTGGATTAGGTGGAAGGCCTTTTTGACGTGATAAGTTAAATTCTCTAAACGAAGCATCAAATAAGTGTACTAGTTGAGAAGCAGCGTATTGTCTTAAAAGCAAATAATCTAGACTTCTAATCTTATTAGCAGCATTAATCTCCATTTCATTCTTCTTAGACTCGAGTGATTCAAAATCCGTTTGAAGTTTTTGAAAATTAGTGACCACTAACTCCTTTTCTTTAAGTTCATTAGAAAGATTTGCTCTTAAGTTTTCAATTTCTTGCAAGTGACCCATTTGTTTGTTTCGAAAGTGATCATATTCGGGATTAGTTAGAACACTAGACGAAGGCACTAATTCCAAAGTTTGAACTTTCTCATTGCTTAAGGCAAGCTCATCAGACAAATTCTTATTCTTAGCTAGGGTTTCTAAGAGTGCAGCATTCATTTGGCTAAGTAATGTAGCAGGAACCATGACCAAATCTTGTTGAGCAGGAGTAGGCGTATGCGAAATGGCTCCCGGTTGTGATTCACTCAAAGTCTGGGGACTCACATTGATATTGCTATCATTGATTGTCTCCTCATTTGAAAGACTCACCACCGAAGAATCATTCGAATCAGCACTCTCTTGCACAACTTGATGTGGTTGAATACTAGCATCAGTGGTATTATCAGTGGTATTAATAAGTACCTCAGATCTCTTTTCTGGCCCTAAGATGGAGATAGTTTCCATGAGAGCAGCCTTTGCAGATTGAAAGTCATCACAGTCTGAGTCATACGCGTCGAGATCATCTGCTTGGTATGCTGCATTCTGTGTGGTGACAGTGTCTTGTTCAGCAATCCCTGGATCAGCAAGAAATGCAAGCTCCTCTTCATCAAGTTCCCTTCCTTGTGCCTGAGCATTCACCAGATAGATCTTCTCTACAAACCATTGTCCATCCCTTCTCCTCATGGGTTTCTTACAATCCCTGGACATGTGACCCTCTTCCTTGCAGTTGTAGCATGTAATCATTCTCAACTTGCCTGTGGAATTAACCCGTGGAGCAGGATTGACCATTGGAGCCTGATTGACCGTGCGAGCATTGGTAGTTGATGTGGTAGGTCTCCCCTGATATGGTTGAATAGGCTGAACCATTACCCTGCCATTCTTAATAGTAGCTTGTTGGCGATAATTGGATGAGTTCCTCAACTGATTGTTGGTAGGAGCTGATCCCCTAAACCCTCGTTTGCTTAAAGTCCTTGTGAGATAAGCAGACATAGTGGTTAACACTTCAACTGGGTCAGCACCTTGTTTGAATACAGGAACGGGGACTTCCTCATCATCACAGTACATTGCTTGGTCTTGATGAGCTGCATAATCACTAGAAGGAATACTCATTTGATCAGGGTAGCTTGTTGGATATGCTGCATTCTCTTGATAAGAAGAATATGATGATTGAGCATAAGGTGCGATACTTGCTGGGTGAGGTTGTGTAGCATATTGTGATGAAGGTGCACTAAACCGATATTGTTGCTGATGTGAGGTGGGTGGTTGCGGTAGAATCGAGTATTGGGGAAAGGTTGGTGTCATGTAAGGTGATGGATGATAGGCTTGATGTCCCAAAATATAAGGAGTGTTGTTGTGAGACAAGCTTGGTTGATTCGCCATCAAAGCTAATGAATCAGAGTACATACCTCGTGGAGAACGGTGCATGATCACATGTTTCTCATGCTGCTGAATAAAAGCATATAGTTGATCCAAATTGCACTTATGCAAATCCCTGGTTAACTTAACATCGGTAATATACTCACCCCATTCAGCTTGAGGTAAAGTATTCAAGAATTTGGTGTTAACCTGGAATGGGGCAATCACAAGATTGTATACATTCAGATCATTCATGAGTGTGGTGAATCTGAAGTAATAATCGTGAAGCGTTTCCCCTGGGTTGTACGTGAATCTATCAAACAGATCATACAACTGACATTCCCTTTCCTGTTTGGTGAGAGACGTACCTTGTAGCAACACCTTAAGACGTTCCCATAAATCCTTTGCCACCGTATACTGACTTACCATCCGATAGATGTCATGGGGAAGAGCTTGGAGAATGGTTTGAAGAGCTTTTTCGTCTGCATCTGCAACAAGTTGTTGAGCTGGAGTGAGTTCTTCAAATTCTCGTGGTCGAGTCACGTTGTTAGCCACGATGGTACCATAGTCAAGTGGACCATTTAAAATTGACTTAACCATCAGCCTCCCATATACCGGTTTTCCCTTAAGGTAAGACATCATCCGGCCTTGCCATGCTTCAAACACTTCTTTGATGAGCATTGGCGGGCGATTATCCGTTCCCGTAATGACGGAAATATCCGTAAGTGATGTCATCTGAGGCATTACTGAATTCGGATTCATTTTGTTCACTTCAAAGAGACAAAGATTATCGGTTGATCGAGCAGTGAAGTAAAGCTTGTGAATTGTGTTGAGTTTTTGTTGTAAGAAACCAAGATTAAATCCTCTAAAAAATCGTCGAAAAAACAAGCAAAATAACCCTTGATTCGGAACTTTTTGTTGATTCGGAAGTTTGATTCGGAAGAAATTACCTTGATTCGGAACTTTTGGCTTGATCCGGAACTTTCCCCTGATTCGGAACTTTCCTTGATCCGGAACTTTCTCCTTGATCCGGAACTTTCCTTGATCCGGAACTTTTCCCTTGATCCGGAACTTTCCTTGATCCGGAACTTTTGGTTCGGAACTTTCCTTGGTTCGGAACTTTCCTTGGTTCGGAACTTTCCTTGGTTCGGAACTTTCCTTGGTTCGGAACTTTCCTTGGTTCGGAACTTTCCTTGGTTCGGAACTTTCCTTGGTTCGGAACTTTCCTTGTTCGGAACTTTCCTTGGTTCGGAACTTTCCTTGGTTCGGAACTTTCCTTGGTTCGGAACTTTTTTGGTGATCCGGAACTTTTTCTTCTTGGTTCGGAACTTTGCTGGGTAATCAGAAACTATGTTCGAGTATGAACAGTCGATCAAAAAGAAGATTTAAACCCAGATTTTTACCAAATAACCCAAAAAGTTTTGTGATTTCTACAATAATAAGTAAAAACTAATACTTATCCACTAATCCTAATCACAAAAACACCAAAAACACCAAGAATCAAGATGGATCTTCTTAAAGAACACTAATACAATCAAAAACTAAAAAAACCACACAAATCACTACCTTAAATCACCCCATAGCTCTGATACCAAATGTAGAATCTTGATAACCTATGAATCTATGAAGGGGGTTGATGATTTCTAGAGAGAGAAACAAGAGAGAGAAAGTGAGAGAAAACTATGTGTTATTTCATTAAGTGGAAATGAGAAACATTCAACAACCAACCCCTTTCCAAGGAGGAAAGGGGTATTTATACTTCCAAGCTACATTGGGCTTGGGCCGGTCCATGACAAGCCCATGGACCGGTTCTTACTTAACTTAATAAGCAACTATTACCTACGAGCTATTACAATCATTAATAATATTGTGGAGTGACCGATACTTCTAATATACGTAAAAACGTATTTCTAACGCCAAATTGTAATTGGTGTTGGTAAAGATGCAAAATAACAAATGCACTAAACACGCCGGAACATGATCCCGGTTTCCACCAAGACAAAACACATTTTCCCTAAGGATATTGGTCCATTGGACCATATTATCATTAAGGTCGCTTAAGAGAACCTCATGACGTTTCACCGAACGTATCTTAGTATGAAGGCTTCTTTTAACGGGTCGATTACGCTTTTTGGAGACAATGTCAACAATGTAGTCAATTTCCGCATGATCATTTAGAGGACAATTGTTGGATTCAAGGAGAGCACTAAGCTTCCATTTATCCGTGAAACGACAAGTGCCTACAAAAGGGACATCAAGAATTTGACCGAAGACTTCGAGAGAGTATTGTATGAGTTGAACGTTCAAGATGAACCTAACAAATATTCCATCATTGTTTTCAATGACGGAGTATGTGCTAAAGAACTCCAATAGGAATCGAGGATAGATGTCTTCCTTAATGTGCAACAAACAAATGTTTTCAAACATGGTTTTGATGTAGACATAATCCTTAATATCCTTTTGGACAACTCTACCCTCATGAAAACAACAGGATTGAAGGGAGGAATAAGTATGGGCGAGATGACTTGAGTGACAAAAGTCGGAAAGGTTAGGCATATACTGTTTAGTGAGTTGATGATCCTTTTGGTATTGTGAAGGCATGATTAGTACCTAAATAAACACAAGAAAATATTTTTCCAATCACTCATATGAAAAATAAAATCAAAAGTCAAAATATGAGAATTTGTTATATCAATTTCTTGCAAACAAAGGATTGAATCCATATCATTCTCATGTTCACAATGTATCTATTCCATTATTAACCAAGAACATATGAACTATGTTGGATCAACAATGGACTAGAACATTGGTTTTTCAAAACAAGGTTTTTAGGTAAGCATTAACAATGCAATTACCTATTTGTTCATGGGTTCATCTCAATTCCATCTATTAATCAAAATCATTTAGCCAAAATTCGGATTTGTTCTACAAGTGGGTTTTAGTGAAATCTTAATGAATATGAACCTAAGGAATCATAGTAAAATAACCATGTCAACCCATATTCCTATTAAGGTTCTAATTTAATTTTAATTTTAAAAAACCCCAATTATGAAAGGATGAACCCTAGAACAAAATAGATGAAATTGAAAGAAAATACTTACAATTAATTGATGTTTGATGAAGGATGAGTAAAACCCACAAATTGGAATCAATTAATTTGAGTGATTGAAGGTTTTTGAAGCTTCAACAATGGTGGAAAAGGTGAAACCCGTCGGCTGTGTGTTTTTGGGAGAGAGAGGGTTTAGTTTGAAAAAGATTAATTTAATAAAACTGGCGCTCTGACAAGTTTTACTGCCCCCGGTTCCATATCGATAGAGAACCGCGGGTTTGAACCGCCAGAGATAAAGAACCGCCTATAGAGGGTGGTTTTTATCATTGAAATACGCCAAATTTTTCGAAAACCAAGTTTTCTAAAATACTTAAAAGTATATCTTAAACCTTTTAGAATATCATTGGATCATCATAACACTAAGCAATATGCCTTAATGAAGGATTACGAGTTGAATCGAGATCGAAAAGAACCGAAACGGACAAACGACTACTCGTAGCAAAAAAGCAAAGTGGAGAGAATTCAAGGGAAGTGAATCAAGACTAAGACCAATGCTCAAGGGATTAATGACAATCTTCAAAACGAGGAGACGAAGAGATTGTGTCATATATAGTGGTTTAAGACGTGCCTTTCCAGCGAAGTGTTAAACGGCTTTGGTAATGAATAAATGCAAAGAAAATATTGATGCATAGACTGAGATCACTTCAATGATAGTCTTAGTCTAAACCAAAATATGAGCAAGGTATTAATTCACTTTCTCTCCCACAAAGGGCCTACTAATCGTATGGGTGCAAACCATGGATATCATGCTTGATACTTTAAGCTACTACTAACTCACTCTACATCACCATAGTGAGTCAAGTATCCAAGCAATGAAGGTTTGAGAGGATAAAAGAAAAGAATCACAAACCACAAACAAATGTCAAGGCAAGGATGCCAAGAGCAAGCACATAGTCAAGTAATGATCAAAAGAATGATCAAAGAGCGTGTGGAAGAACGAAAGCGTACCTTGGCCACAAAGAGCATTCCAATTCATCAAGGAATCAATGCAATGCCCAACAATGACTATGATGAGTACTAAGTCTTCAAGGACTAGTATCATTCCCAATCATCTTGATATCATCATTCAAAGATGTTGAAGATCAATGAAGATGAGTCTTCTACAAGTGCAAGTAACTCAATCCACAACCAATTAAATGATTGATCTTCATGAGTACCTACACAAAGCAAGATGCAAACTAGTAGATACATTTCAAGAGTAGATCTAAAATGCATAAAAGCTACTAATCTAAGAGGGATGTAATATTAACAATTAAAAGACCTATTTTCCAAGAAAAAATAGTTTTGACCAAAAAGAAACTTTAGTACAACTTGACCTTCTAATTTGAGGAGACAATGGATCGATCCAAGTTTTAAAGTACAATATACTTCAAAGATCTTGAGTGACCATCGCTCTGATACCAATTGTAGAAACTAGAAGGGGGGGTTGATTAGTTTCTCTTCTATTAGTCGCCTAATTAAAATTACTTTCAATTAGGTTTGTATCAAAACTATCTTTTACTTGAAGCTAAGTTGCATAATGATTAGATTCAGTTCAAATGCATTAGCAATGGTAATAGGTAAGTATAATGATAATGAAGTAAGTAAAGAGTAAGGAAAGAGACAACCTAATGACAAGACACCAAGATTTATAGTGGTTCGACAATGAGGCTCTATCCTCGTTTCTTACTCCACTCCTCGAGTACACCTACTCGAGATTTCCACTATATCCACAAGCTCCCTTCTTGGCGGAGAAAGCCTTACATCGTCGCTTACATTATTTTCTGACACTAAGCTAAATGTCGAGACCTAATCTTTAGCTAGGACCAATCTACACAACATTGCGTACTTTACAATTTAACGACGCAAGGCTAGATGTCGAGTTCTAATCTCAAGGTAGAACCAATCTTCACGACGTTGCCTACTTCACCATTTTATGACACAAGGCTAGATGTCGAGTTCTAATCCAAAGCTAGAACCAATCTTCACGACTCTTCACTTTGAAGCTAAGTGAGAACTTCACACAACACAACTACTAATCACTTTCAAGTTTAGTGAGAACTCACAAGACACAACCACATCACTTTATAGTTTAGTGAGAACTACTACACAATCTATTACAACTCAACTAGACAAATCCAAGTACACACATGTAGCTTGGATCTACACAACACAAATCCAAGCAAACACATATGCAATGGATGTACACAACAAATCCAAGTATTCACAAATAGCTTGGATGAACACAACTAGTCCAAGTATTCATAAATACAAATGGATCAACAAAAACAAAAAGGCTAACATGATGAACATGACTAATTCATGGATTCATCTTTATCACAACACTAGTGAGTGAGTGATCTTCTCATTGGACAAGGTAAAGGAGGGGATCAAGAGGATAATCATATGTAAACATACTTAACACATTAAGTGATCATTTACTAATGATTATGCTATAGAAAAGAGAAAGGGGGCTGAGAAAACGTCCAAGAGGGTTATTGGAAAATGAGATTTGATCCACTATTTATAGAAGACAAAGTGTAACGGCTAGCTGGGCGCGGTTCCTTAACTAGCCCGGCGGTTCCATATCGCTAAAGAACCACCTAGCTATTTAAGGTACCGCCCAGTAGAGTCCGCTCCTTTTTTGTCTTTTAGTGGGGTAGCAATATCTGAGGTTTTTTAAACCTTCAAAGGATATTCTTATGGCATATGGAATATTCCATTTTCAAATTTACATTTTCCATTTTAATAAAACATTTTCTTAAAAAGAAAGTTTATTAAAAAAATCTTTTGTCATATTAACAAAAGTTAGTTTTAAGGATAATCACTTTGATGATCACTAAGTATGATAAAGAAAATTTAGTGATATGATTATTACCTTGATGATAGTGTTAGTTAAATAATTCGTTTTGTGTTTTACACTAAATGTGTTGTATAGTTTGTTGTGATCAAAACTAAGAAAGATTAGTTAACACTAATAATGTTTTTAAGCATTACTTGCATTAAAAGTTAAGTTTTATTCCGAATTGTTTTGTTTAGTTTTTATTTTTAATTTTACTTTTCATTAAGTTTTAATTTGTTTAATTTCTTAATTATTTGTCATTTGCTTTTAGTTTATTTTTAATATTTTTCCCATTTACCTTTTAAGTAGAAATAGATAACCATTTTCTTTTTACTCACCAAGAACGACTGAGTCACATTTTAAACTGGGATCAATTCGATTAGACACCGAGAACATATTTCACATCAAAAATCAGTTATTAAAATGGCGCCGTTGCCGGCTCTTTTCGTAAAGATTAACGGTTTTTTGTGAGACGAGTTGGATTTTGGGATCCATTCACTTGTGAACGTTATTTTTCTTGCAAATTTTAAAATTTCAAAAAAATCCAAAAACATTTAAAAAATCATAAAAATCAATTCTTTCCTAAGTTTTGCAACCAAAAAATAAAAATAAAATATTTAAAAAATCACAAAAGTGACGCTTTCCTAAGTGTTACACCAAAAAAATATTCCTCTTTATCCTCTATTGTGTTTAATTCTTTTTCTCAACCCCTCTTATTTTTAATTCTTCATGGATTCGTATTGTGTAGGATGTGGGAGACCATTGTCTGGTAGTCAATCATGTCAATAGTGTTCATGCGAGCGGTGCGGAAGTGATCTCCCCAATTCACAATTTGGACATTGTCTATCTTGAAATTCGATCAATTCGTACATCGCCTCTAATGACACTATCTCACCCTCTTACATTTATGAGGATCCTTATCCACAAAATGCACCAGGTTTTTCTCAATACCCGTGTTGCAACAATTGTGGGGGCCCTCACGATACTTTTTCTTGTCAACCGATGAATTATTATGAGCCCAATTCGTGCTATAATTCCGGTTTTCATTATTTTGAGCCCCCACATTACAGCCTCGATCATCAACCTTCTTTCAGCCTGGATGCTGAAGCACGAGCCCTTCTTTTTGAACTTCATGACGGTTTAATTCTACTAAGCGAAACATTGGACGAGCAACAACGACCATAGCAAGTATCTAGTCTTAGTGCTTATACCTCTACGCCTCTTGTGAGACCATATTGTTATGATGATGACGAGGATGATATTTTTGATCTCAACCCATCTTCTAAGATTACTACTCCTACTCTTGATATCCTAAAGGATACTGATATATCGAGCGACATTAGTGATTTTGGTCTTGATAAATTTTTTGATGAGGTTTGTGATGTGCCGACTTGTGAGGAGATTACGGAAGAGATCGCTCTTAATGATGACATTTCTCCATGCTATGAGAATTTCATGTTTGCAATTTCTCCGGGAGATGAATGCGATGTCGATTTATTTTCTCCGGCTTACGAGAATTTCACCGATGAACTTGCTCTTTTAGATTAGGTGGAAGACGTTATTCTTCGCGACAAATTATTGAAAGTTCATCTTCTTATTGCTGAAATTGAAGCGTTGAATTCTACTCCTATTACCGAGTCTTTACCCCCGTCTCTTACTCTCGTTGAGAATAATGACACATTTATGGAGGAAATAGACATTCTCTTAATACATCCGGGTATTGATGATGATGACACGGAGGGTGGCATTCTTTTTGATAATTTGATGCATGAAGATATTGTCCCAAGTCCCCCTCCCGAGCACCGTTCATCCCATACTTTAGAGACCATTACTGAGGATGAGTGCTTTGACCTAGGAGGTGACATTGATTATTCTATTATTGATACCTTTACGGCTTTGCCGCTTAGTGACCATCATATGTCTTTTGGGGATGACATATTGATTCCTTTACCCACCCCACCTCCCGTGGATGATCACTTCACATACTTCTCGTATGTTGAGAGGAAATTTTTACCTTTTATGACTTATCCCTCGGCCTCTCATTTATTATATTCCTCCAGGAACGAGGACAAGATTTTTGATCCCGGTATCGATATTAGAGGCTTCCCTTTGAATGCTTCATTTGGGGTCGAGTCAGGTTCGTGACTCGGTTAACAAAAACAAGCGCTTCTCGGGAGGCAACCTGAGGATCTATCCTTCTTTATCCGTTTTCCATAATAAGTGTAGGGGGAGCCAAGTACGTGTTTGTTGTTTTGTATCTTATGATGTGCAGGGATTGGAGCTTTCAAAGATCCACTTTTGCTGATATTTGACGACCCGTGATCCCGTGTACCCATCTTACCGGTTCTATCCTAAACTCTTGTGATTCAATATTATATTCATAAATGTTGCAATAGGAATCACTTTATTTGTCTCTCCCTTACCTCGATTTAAACAACGTGCACAATGCCCTAAGTGTAGGGGAGTTTACTCCCACATGCTTAAACATTGAGGACAATGTTTATATTAAGTGTAGGGCGACTTCTATCGAAGTTTAGTAGGCTTTTCAATGAATATGTCCTCATTTTAACCAGAAAATTTGATTTTTTCGACATTTTTCGAATTTTTGATCTATTTTGGCCTAGTAGTATTTTTCTTTATTATCGTTATTTTCTTTCATCGTATGTATATATTCCATTTCTAGAATAAAGTAAAAAAAAATAAATAAATAAAGTGGTTTTAACAAGTTTAGATGTCTTTGATATATTAGGCTTGTCGTGAATATTTTGACTCAACCCGAGTTTACTTATTTAAGTTTACTCTAGCTAGTATCCTTAACCATATGGACCTTAATTGGTTTATTAGGCTAAGCACCCACGAGTCTCATTCCTTGAGATTTTAAATTGTGGAGAACGAGAAATGATAGAGTCAATTATAAGTTTTGTATTCTTTCATGAATTTATGTGAGTTAATTATAAGCTTTTTCTCCCATCACTTTTAAATAAATAAATGCAATAAGTAAGGTCGTACGATTTAAAAAGTTACTTAGCTTCTAGCCCAAGATCGTTTAAAAGTTGCTCGGGATTAATTAGAGTTCATATCCAAGTCATAACTTATTGAAACGTAACGCGAAGATTGGCGAGTCCAAAAAGGCCCTAACAAGGCATGAGGGCTATATTTTGTTGCTAAAGATCCAAGATGATGTGAAGAATCATTATTCAAAAATCAATATTGTTAGTGCAAACATTACGATGTTTAATCAAGATGATCCCTTCATGTTTTGGTGATGACAAACGTATAACTCGCAATACATAATGTAAAATGTGTAAGGTACTCGTAATCACTCAAGCATACTTATGTATACTTCTCTTGACACCTTGAAGATTACATTCGTCATGCAAGACAAGAAGGACGCGCGGTTCTCTTATAGAACACGCGGTTCCTTAGTGATATCGAACAGCGGGAAGATATGGAACCGCGGGCAGTCAAGCCGGTTTAGGCTTACTCAAGATTTCTGGAAGCTTCTAGAAGATGGAGGGAAACTAATAAATTCAAAATTCAAATTTTGAATTTGGGCTCCAAGAATAAAAGGTGCATCCTTTTATCCAATTGGTAGTCCATTCTTTTATCCAATGGATAGTCCACTCTTTTATCCATTGGGTAAAAAGGTGCTCTCTAAGGCAAGGTTTAACTATAAATAGAAGACTCCTCTCTTCCATTTTACTTGCACAAAAAACACACAAAAACCTTCCAATATCCCATTCCTCATTTGCCTCATCAAGAGCAATGAGAAGAACACTTTCACCCTTGTGAAGTGTTAGTGTCTAGAGTCATAACATGATGAAGATCTCTCTAGATCAAGTCATGATTATTGTCTTCCTACTATGTATATGTAGAAGATCCAAGTTGTGGGTACACTTGGAGGTGTTTGTAAGGGTAGAATATCCAAGTGATGGGTATCCTTGGATTAGGTGGTAGTTGTGTAGATCCAATTCTTGTTAGTACTTGGATATAGTGTTAGAGTTATAGATCTAAGTGTTGTGTGCTTAGATCTATATGGTTTATGTGTTTAGGCCATAAAACACAAGGTTTGTTATGTTGGGCCATAAAACATAACTAGTGGGTAGATTAGGTTGTGTCTTGGTAGTTCTCACTAAACTCTAAAGTGATGTGGTTGTGTCTAGGTAGTTCTCACTAAACTATAAAGTGATGTGGTTGTGTCTTGTGAGTTCTCACTAAACTTGAAAGTGATTAGTAGTTGTGTTGTGTGAAGTTCTCACTTAGCTTCAAAGTGAAGAGTCGTGAAGATTGGTTCTAGCTTTCGATTAGAACTCGACATCTAGCCTTGTGTCGTTAAATGGTGAAGTGGGCGACGTTGTGTAGATTGGTCCTACCTAAGATTAGGACTCGACTTTTAGCTTAGAGTCGGAAATTGGATAAGCGACGTTGTGTATGGTTTCTCCACCTTAAGGAGTTTGTTGACTAGTTAAGTAACTCTCGAGTAAGGTGTACTCGAGGAGTGGAGTAGGGCGAAGAGGAGCTTCGTGACCGAACCACTATAAATCATCGTGTCGGTACTTTCCTTTACATTTATGTCTTTACCTTTGTAGATGCATCTATAGTTGCATACTTGTGTTGTGTGTTGTGTGCATCTCATAATCTAAACATCTAAGTTGCGGAAAAGCTATGGCTTAGTACGTGTGTGCTTCGTGTTTAGATTATGGTCAAGTGTACATCACTTAGTCTACACATCCTAGTTACGGAAAAGCTTATGCTTAGTACGTGTGTGCTTAGTGTTTAGACTATTGCTTGATGTACTCTTGATTTGATGTGTTTGTGTGTTTACTTACTTGTAGTATTTATCTTTCAATCAAACACATCTCATATCTAGTCAAGCTTGATCGAGAAATTGATACAAAGGATTGTCAAAGTTTAAACATGAAATAAACAGTTTCGTCCACTGTCGGCGGTTCCATAAATGGACCGGCGGTTCCTTATTGATAAGGAACCGCGGGTACACATAAGGAACCGCGCACAGTGGATTAAGCCGAAATGTTTTGAAACACTAAATTTTGAAATCGAGTTAGAAATAGCCAATAACTAGTAGGGAAAAAACTTGAAAAAATAAAATTTTAATGAAAAATAAAACCTAAAAATTTGAAATTTGGCCTAAAAATTTGAATTTTGGTCCGAAAATTTGAATTTTTTGTCGAAAATTTTTTCGCATTGCCAAAATTTGAAATTGAAGCTTAAATGGCCTAAAAATGGTCTAGGAAAAATTAAATTTTACTATGATTTTCCCGCCAAAAAACTCTTTTTTTTTTTTTTTTTTTTTTTTTTTTTTTTTTTTTTTTAATCTTCGTGTAAACTATGTTCCGAGACTAGTCTAGATAGTGGCTAAGACTAAAAATTACTCAAACAAAATTTCCATCGGAATGCCCATCGGAATATTCTATCGGAATGTGCTTCTATCGGAATGTCCTTCTATCGGAATCCTAGATCGCAATGATGACCTGTCGGAATGATTTCAGATCGGAATATGTTCAGATCGGAATAACTTCAGATCGGAATATGTTCAGATCGGAATGTGGCTAAAATCAATTTGGCAGAGTAACGTCTCAAAGTTCCTTAAAAACCGTCGGAATCCCAGATCGCAAAGAACGATCGGAATGTCCAGATCGGAATAAGGTATCGAAATCTTTAGATCGCAAAGTAGAACCTAGAGGTTATTGCGATCTGGCCACACTCCCTTTGTACTTTCCGATGGTGAAACTTGCAAGAATTTCGGAAAGATGAAAAAACAAGAAATTTCTCAACTTTTGATCCAAAAGACTTGTTTTTAAGCCAAAACCAAGATGCCCAAATCACTACTACACGATTAAGGAAGGTATACGACTTGAAGAACACCAACGAGCTATCCACGAATCCCTTGGCGAATGATACCACTTGTTGGATTGATTCACACGACTTATAGAATAAGAAATATAGATGAATAAGATCAAGATTAAAACTAAGAATGGAATATTAGATTAGATGAAGAAGAACTAGAAAGATACAAGGTAGATGATTCTAGTGAGAGAAACTAAGGAGAGTTTCTCTCTCTAAAACAAGAAGAAGAGAAGAGATACAATGAGAGACACACACACAAATGAGGATGGTTATGCCTTTTATACTAAGGCTTACATGAATAGGAGGCCTTCCTCATTTGTGTGTTCGGGACTAATTCCCGTTTCATGCATAATAATGACATAGAACTTTCGACACTGTTGAATAGCATTTTCCACGAGCTTCGCAACGGTATATTATATGACCATCACTTTAAATACTTCTAACAAAACTATTCAACCCCCCCTTCTAGTTTCTACAATTGGTATCAGAGCGAGGTTACTCAAGATCTTTGAAGTATATTGTACTTTAAAGCTTGGATCGATCTTTGCTCTCTTTTTCAAAACAAACGGTTTTTAAAAATAGAAACGATCTTTGTATCAAATTGTTCATGAAGAGTGATTACTTATGAAAAGCGTTTTGTTGTTTCATTCGTACAAGTTTTGGTGTTAAATAAACTTTGTTTAATAGCTTGAATTAAATCTTTTCATGTTTGGAAGTATAAAAATCTTTTGTGTCATAATTAACTCTAAAATTCGAGTTCTATGTGTCTAAAATGATTTTTTAGAGTCCTAAGTCCTTCCAAAAAGTTACCAAATGATTTTGGCCAAAAACCCCATTTTTGTCCTCTGGACGCGGTTCTTTATCTATTCCCCGCAGTTCCTTATCAATAAGGAACCGCGGTCAGTCCGACACTGATTTTTGAAAACTTTGAAAAATCATATAAAATCAACCGTAAGTCTGTAGAAGTCGTGCCACCCGTCATTTCGAACGTAATTGAATTTTCTTTCAATTAGAAATGCTTCCAAACCTTTATTCAAACTTTAAAATTTGGATGGTTTCTAAGTTCCATACTTTGTCCAAAGTATTGAGCGTCGGTTTGTCGTAAAACTTGTGTTTTACTCTTTCCTATTAAGTTGGACATCTCTTGGTGATATATCTTTGAAAATTGATATATTTACAAAGTGTTAAACTTAATTAAATTTTAAATGGGTCAAAGACTATTTTCAAATAAAATCAAGCTATGAATACTTTGTTGTATCTAACACTCAAAACATGGGCGAATGCGTTTATGTGTTAAGCTAATTGTTTGTGTGTGTTTCCTTGTGTGTTATTATTATTTGTAGACATTATTAAGTGTTCCTTGCTATTTGTAGTAGTATTGCTTATATGTCTCGTCTCTTGTGCCTTGCTTGGTATTTGTTAGTATCTAGTTTTTCCTAATTAGGATGTATGCTAGATTTCTTGCATTTTAGTTGCAACATTATGTGTGCATTGCATATAGGATTAACATCTCTTAGTTTACAAATGTTACATAAACATCTCGTACACCTTGGGATGTTCTTTAACACTTTTAGGTTTGAAAGCTTTGGGAGCTTGTCAAATCTATTGATTTAGGTCGTCTTACTCGATCATTGTGTTATTAGTTCAAGTAGATAAATGTCTCACTATAAAACATGAAACACCCTTTGAAAATCTTAGCTATTTTCTCTTAAAAGAGTGTTTGTGGGAATCAAGAAAGATTTCGATTAAACATCAATGCATTATTCAAACTATGATTGGTCTCATTATCGAATCTAATTGACATGTTTTTTAGTGTTGACATGAATGTGGTTTATTAATAATATACATCGAATCATAACTCACACTTGTGTTGATGGTGTTATATTGAATCTACTTGTTCAAATTGTTAGACATATTTTGTTTAATAATTACTTAAAATGCACAATAGAGTCGGTTTGATAACTTGGATGTTTCATCCAAAATACTCAAGTAATTTACATTGCTATGCAATTTATAAATGTGTCATTTCCGAAAGACCAATCAAGAGTGTTCCTTTGGTTTGTGTAAACTTTGTTTATACACTTCAAAGTTATTGGCCTCAAGTTCTATTAAGGTAAATAACCTTAACTAGACTTGTTTGACAGAAATGCAATGGTGCATTCTTAACCCTCATTAGGTTATGCATTGTGTCACCATGCAAGTTTCATCCTTGTAAAACTTTATTAGGCAAATGTTGGAATTACATTTTGTCTAACTTGAGAATGACTACTAGAGAATTTATGCACTAGGATTTTAATTTGACCTCACGGTTGAATTACTTCCATGTGGGAAGTTAAGTTGGTGTATAACTCGTAAAAATGGTCGTGTTTAGCCTTAATTGAGCACCTCTAGTGATAGTCTCATACTCATTCTCTAAATTGGCTAAATGGCTCTTCCTATATATGACTAATGATAGTTTACTTTGATGAACTTTGTATGTCATTAGGAATTTTTTTCTTTTGTAGCCATTAGGTTTTTCTTAACCTTCTTCCTACGTGCTAATTGAACCTATATGTTTTTCCTTTGTGTGTGTTCTAGTTTTTATTGCTCTTAAGCATGAATTTATGATAAGTTAGACTAGAACATTAGGATTTGCTGAATTGGAAAATCCCCCATTCACCACCTAAACCAAGCCTCTGTAGGCGGTTCTTTAACTAGACCGCGGCTCCATATCTATATGGAACCGCCGGTGGAGATAAAGAACCGCGGGCAGAAGCTCACAAATTCAGGTTTTCTGAAACTTTCCAATTGTTCCAACACCCTTTGGAATCTTTGTTTCAAACCTTTGATCACTCCCAAAATATCTTGGGCTTTCCCTTTTTAAACCCACCTTGTTAGCCATGTTCTTCACACCTCAAACCATGCATCCTTACCCCTTAAACCACCCATTACTACCATGTTCTACAAGAACCTCCAATTCATCCAAAACCTCCTCTTCAAAGAGGCACCTCAAAATTAAGATTAAGTTACCCAAACTTAACTCTTCACCCTTTCACACACCCAAGAATGAGATTGTTCCAATTCTCATCTCTTCATCACCCTCACCACCTCTTGCTCCATGCAAGACTACCTCAACCCATGGTACCAACCATTCACATGGTTCTACCTCCTCTTCATTCCAATCTAGAATGAATGAGCTAACCTCACCCTTCACTCCAAGTACTCTCTTGGATGTGACTACCCAACCTCAACCCATCCAAAGCATTCCCATTGTGAATGACTTTGTTGATACCTTGGTGACTTCACCTTTTACCCCTTCAAACTCACCCACACCACCCATCCAAAGCATTCCCATTGTGAATGACTTTGTTGAACCCTTGGTGACTTCACCTTTCACCCCACCAAATTCCGCCACCACCCTTGTCTTTCATTTAAGCATGTGGATTGCTTATTGCTAAGACATCTAATTTAAGCAAATCTTAAGATTCTAGTGTAACTAAGATTAAAATTATGCTTAAGTTTTAGGCTTGTTTTTTTTATATACATCTTTGTATGATCTTTGTTCTCTTGTATTTCCTTTCATGTGTTTCAACATGTTTTTTCTTTGAGTCTTGGATCTTGTTGTTTTTATGTTTCTTTCTTTTCTCTTATTTTGAGTCCTTTTCTTAAACTAATAAGAATTAGGAATCTTCTTGGAGATTTACATTACATGTAGCTTGATTTGTGATATCTAGATAGATGACTTGCTTGTATGCTACTTGCTTATATATCTTCTTGCTTATCCGTATGCTATATGCTTAATTGATTAGTTAATGAATGCATGCTTATTATAAAGGTTTTGTCTTTGTCAAGCAATTCCGATATAATATCTCTTAGATGTGTCTAACTCATGCATGTTCTTAAATGCTACGTGCTAACATGTTTTACTTAGTCTTCTCTTTTTAAGTAATCATGGTTCTTGCATGCCATATGTGTTAATTGCGCACCTTCTCTACATTGGTTTATTGTAGACTTCATTAAGCATTGCATGAATTATCCTATGTGCTTACTTGATTATGTGTTAGATTTTGTACTAACTCTTTCATGTCTTCTTGAGCTTATTTTGAGTTTCTTCTCTCATTTCTATCGAGATTTCACTATCATCTTCTAAGGTATAGTATTCATGAATCAATTTGTGAAGTTATCCTTAACTTCTTTGATTGAGTTTCTCTTGGTTTATTTTAATCATGCTCTTCTAAGTCGAATCTTTTTTTCTAGTCTTTCTAAACTAAGTTGAGTCGAGCCTTACCCTTTCCTCATCATGTAATTGTTCTTTGAACATCCTTAATGATTGAGAAGAGCTACGAAACTTTGAGCATGTAGTTTATCGTATGCTAAACACCATTTGGTGTCGACATTCATACGCATTGTTGCCTATAATGTCCTATATCCCGTGTATTTCTTAAAGCGTCGATTTATCCGCTTTTGGTTTTCCTTTATTTGTTTTTGGTCAAAAATGTCTCTAGGTTGAGATATTTTTGTTCCTCTTTTTGAGAGTTGATTGCGGTTAAAATTTACAATTGGTATAGGTGATTCCATCAATTCTAAGTTTTTAAAACCTTGAGATGATATCTTCAAATTCTTGGATGTTTTCTACCTCTACTCCAACAATTTTGAATTGATTTCCTCAAAATCCTCTCCTTGTTTTTTGAGAGTTGAGGGTTAAATCTTGAATTTTCTTGGGTGATTCCAAAAATTCTAAGCTTTTTACCCTTTGACATATTATCATTACAATTGGGTGATTCCAACAATTGTTAATTGATCTTGTCAAGATCCTCTCCTTTGATTTGTTTTTGGATTGATAGCATCGCATGCACACTTCTTTGCTTGTCATTGTTTGTGCAAACGACTTGTTTATCATCCCCGTTTAGGTGACATCTCTTTTTATATATGCTCTTGTCTACTAACCTTGTTTTGTAGGACACTTCCAACCCATTTTTGTAGCTCGTCACTATTCTTGCTTTGTTGGTGCCTCAAGCAAGGTGGAGCTCATATCAAGGGGGAGCATTTTCAAGAGTTCAACTCATTACATTTGCGATCGTTCACTCACTTAAATTGCATTCATTGAACATATTGCAAGTAATGAATTATGGAATCTCGAAGACATGGAGGTGGTTAACCTATGGTGATTGAAGACTTCACTAGGATGACGCAAGCTCAATATCTTTGGATGATAGGATTACGGTTCGGATTCTCGCCTCTCAACCGAATATCTTTTGGATGCAAGCTATCTTAAAGTTGATTCTTCTCTTCTACAAACGACGACTACCTTTGGATGCGTGATCTTCCTCAAATGATATGGATTCTACTCTCCTCAAATGACGACTACCTTTTTGATTCGATAAAAGGGGGAGAAGGAAGTGTAAACGAGTACGTTTCACATTTTACTATGTGTTACGGTTTACTTGTTTGTCATCATCAAAAAGGGGGAGATTGTTAGTGCAAACATTACGATGTTTAATCAAGATGATCCCTTCATGTTTTGGTGATGACAAACGTATAACTCGCAATACATAATGTAAAATGTGTAAGGTACTCTTAATCACTCAAGCATACTTATGTATACTTCTCTTGACACCTTGAAGATTACATTCGTCATGAAAGACAAGAAGGACGCGCGGTTCTCTTATAGAACACGCGGTTCCTTAGTGATATCGAACCGCGGGAAGATATGGAACCACGGGCAGTCAAGCCGGTTTAGGCTTACTCAAGATTTCTGGAAGCTTCTAGAAGATGGAGGGAAACTAATAAATTCAAAATTTAAATTTTGAATTTGGGCTCTAAGAATAAAAGGTGCATCCTTTTATCCAATGGGTAGTCCACTCTTTTATCCAATGGGTAGTCCACTCTTTTATCCATTGGGTAAAAAGGTGCTCTCCAAGGCAAGGTTTAACTATAAATAGAAGACTCCTCTCTTCCATTTTACTAGCACAAAAAACACACAAAAACCTTCCAATATCCCATTCCTCATTTGCCTCATCAAGAGCAATGAGAAGAACACTTTCACCCTTGTGAAGTGTTAGTGTCTAGAGTCATAACATGATGAAGATCTCTCTAGATCAAGTCATGATTATTGTCTTCCTACTATGTATATGTAGAAGATCCAAGTTGTGGGTACACTTGGAGGTGTTTGTAAGGGTAGAATATCCAAGTGATGGGTATCCTTGGATTAGGTGTTAGTTGTGTAGATCCAATTCTTGTTAGTACTTGGATATAGTGTTAGAGTTATAGATCTAAGTGTTGTGTGCTTAGATCTATATGGTTTATGTGTTTAGGCCATAAAACACAAGGTTTGTTATGTTGGGCCATAAAACATAACTAGTGGGTAGATTAGGTTGTGTCTTGGTAGTTCTCACTAAACTCTAAAGTGATGTGGTTGTGTCTAGGTAGTTCTCACTAAACTATAAAGTGATGTGGTTGTGTCTTGTGAGTTCTCACTAAACTTGAAAGTGATTAGTAGTCGTGTTGTGTGAAGTTCTCACTTAGCTTCAAAGTGAAGAGTCGTGAAGATTGGTTCTAGCTTTCGATTAGAACTCGACATCTAGCCTTGTGTCGTTAAATGGTGAAGTGGGCGACGTTGTGTAGATTGGTCCTACCTAAGATTAGGACTCGACTTTTAGCTTAGAGTCGGAAATTGGATAAGCGACGTTGTGTATGGTTTCTCCACCTTAAGGAGTTTGTTGACTAGTGAAGTAACTCTCGAGTAAGGTGTACTCGAGGAGTGGAGTAGGGCGAAGAGGAGCTTCGTGACCGAACCACTATAAATCATCGTGTCGGTACTTTCCTTTACATTTATGTCTTTACCTTTGTAGATGCATCTATAGTTGCATACTTGTGTTGTGTGTTGTGTGCATCTCATAATCTAAACATCTAAGTTGCGAAAAAGCTATGGCTTAGTACGTGTGTGCTTCGTGTTTAGATTATGGTCAAGTGTACATCACTTAGTCTAAACATCCTAGTTGCGGAAAAGCTTATGCTTAGTACGTGTGTGCTTAGTGTTTAGACTATTGCTTGATGTACTCTTGATTTGATGTGTTTGTGTGTTTACTTACTTGTAGTATTTATCTTTCAATCAAACACATCTCATATCTAGTCAAGCTTGATCGAGAATTTGATACAAAGGATTGTCAAAGTTTAAACATGAAATAAACAGTTTCGTCCACTGTCGGTGGTTCCATAAATGGACCGGCGGTTCCTTATTGATAAGGAACCGCGGGTACACATAAGGAACCGCGCACAGTGGATTAAGCCGAAATGTTTTGAAAACTAACTAGAAACTATTCAACCCCCCCTTCTAGTTTCTACAAATATGAAGGATCGAGACACACGACGAGAAGCAATTACCCACATAAAGATCATGTAGAAGTCTATCCAAAAAGACCCTAACAAGGTATGCGGATAAATAGATCCAAGTCCGAAAAGGAGGCGGATCGTTGTATATCAAAATCCCAAATAAAGATCGAAGAAAAATGAAGAAGCCGTGGTCCAAGTTTGAAGAATCTCTCAAAAACTTCAAGTGAAGAAATTCCACATATGAAGAGAAGACCATTATTTCAATAATGTCTCTCAAGATTCGAAGTTTGAAGTAAATGAAAATATCGGTCCGAGAAAGGTCTCAAATCGTGAAACGAGTTATGCCAAGATATGAACTTTATGAGATTTCGAGAAGCCGTTTTAAAAGATTTTGTCCTTTGACTAACTATGGATTAAATCGTCCTACTTTATTTTCGGCCTTAATAAATTATCAAAATAAGTAAAAAATGCATCCTCGTGATCATTCAAGACAAAAATAAAATATAAGAGATACACCATAGGAATAAGGGGGTTTAAGTGGATAATTGAACCACATGAGTAAGTGTTAGCTTTACTAACTTATAATAACAATGATCTCGTTTTTAACCTTGGTGTGGAGAACGTGAAACTTGAGGGTGATAAATATTCATGACACCAAAAGCCCTAATTTAAGTCTTTGATTTCTTTACAAGTTTCTTCCATCAAACAATTTCGAAATTTTCTACCTTTTTAGTTTCCATAGTGTCGTGGTACGTAATAAGGGCCAATGTGGGTTAATTATTAGGAAAATGTAAATCTTGCTTTGAAATTAATGCATTGCATGGGGACATTGCAATGGTCAAGTGTAGGGGATTTAATAAGTATGAAAACACTTATCCTTTTACCACTTAAAACAAATAAAAACGAAACCAAAACGTGTGTTTAATGTCGTAAAAGTCGGAATTACGCGTGGTTTGTATGTTTGTTGTGTTTTAGGACCAAAAGATGAAAAAGGAAGAAAACACGGGCTTTCACGGGCTTTTATCGAAGAAAAAGACAAAAGACAATTCAAAAGATTAGAAGTGAAAAAAGAACGGAAGTCAACGGCCTATTCTGAAGATTTATTAAAGAAAAAGACCAAAGACGGAATTTAACAAGTCGAAGAACCAAATCTAATAAAAGAAGAAATTAGAAGACAAGTTCATTTTATCTATCGACAAATCCCGAGACAAAGTCGAGAATGACGAGTTTATTGTCAAGACGAGAAGACAAAAGAAAAGAAGGAAACAACAACACCAACATACTCCTCCACCTATGAATAGACTAAAAGTCTTTCATTTGTATTCATTAGAATAGTTATTAAGTAATTAGGAGTAGGAGTAGGTGTAGCCTTTAATCTTCCATGTCTTAATTTTTTCTTTAATCTGCTTTTGTTGAATCTTTAATCTTCATCTTTAATTTCAAGCTTTTTTAATTAATCTCATTCTTCCTTTCTTGTTTTAATTGTGTTGATTTGGTTACTCATCATGTTAGCTTATTTGATCTTATTGCTTATTCGATTGAGTTCTTATTTCTTGTTTTTATTATTTTTATGTGGTTAATTTTTATAGCTTATTGTGCTTATGCTTATTTTATGTTTGGCTTATTTTTCATTTGAGTGGATTTGGTAGTTTAATGTTTTTAAAATAGATTTTATATTTTGCTTATGTGGTGCTTTTTAGAGTTTTAATTCGTGTCTTGTTTGGCTTATTTTAAAAACTAGTTTAGCTTAATTTTTGCTTAGTTTCTTAATTAGTTTTAACTTAATTTTTCCTATTTCCCAAATTACTCAAAACCCTCTTTTTCCGAATTATTTTCTTTTATATATTCCGAATAGTATCTTAAACCCTAATCCGAATTACATTAAGTCACATTATTCCGAATTAACTTTCAAACCACCACATTCCGAATTAATTTTTATAATGGATTCCGAATTACTTTCATAATTTCTAATTCCAAATTGCAATACAGTTCTTTATTCCGAATTACAATACATTTACTTTCAATATTCCGAATTGTTTTACACTTATTATTCTGAATTATTTCTCTTATCAATATTCCGAATTATTTCTTTGATATATTCCGAATAGTATCTTAAACCCTAATCCGAATTACATTAAGTCACATTATTCCGAATTAACTTTCAAACCACCACATTCCGAATTAATTTTTATAATGGATTCCGAATTACTTTCATAATTTCTAATTCCAAATTGCAATACAGTTCTTTATTCCGAATTACAATACATTTACTTTCAATATTCCGAATTGTTTTACACTTATTATTCTGAATTATTTCTCTTATCAATATTCCGAATTATTTCTTTGAGTTCACATTCCGAATTGTAATCAATTTTAACATTCTGAATTAGAAATATTTTCCATTTCCCTAATTGTCTTAAAGTTACCTTATTCCGAATTGTATTTAGTTTTTTTATTCCGAATTATATTACTAACATGGATTCCGAATTGTTTCAAAGTTTAATTTTCCGAATTGTTTTAAGAATTCGCATTCCGAATTATATCATCAGTTATTCCGAACTGTTTTATGTTTTATGTATTCCGAATTGTTTTAAGGAGTTTATCCCGAACTGTTTTGTTTAGTTTGAAAATTCCGAATTGTTTTAAGATTTTTATTTTCCCTCCATTTTTGTTAAGTTTTATTCCGAATTGTTTTGTTTAGTTTTTATTTTTAATTTTACTTTTTATTAAGTTTTAATTTGTTTAATTTCTTAATTATTTGTCATTTGTTTTAGTTTATTTTTAATATTTTTCGCATTTACCTTTTAAGTAGAAATAGATAACCATTTTCTTTTTACTCACCAAGAACGACTGAGTCACATTTTAAATCGAGATCAATTCGATTAGACACCGAGAACATATTTCACATCAAAAATCAGTTATTATTCCACTTCTTGGGCTTGAGATGATTGAGTTCTTCAAAGTGCATTGAAAACAACTTTCACTACACAAATAAAAAGATTTGATTTTAGTTTCAACTAGATTATCAAATATGATATATTACAAAAGCTAAATTTCAACTAGATTATTAAATACGATATATTACAGAAGTTGAATTTGAACCATATTATCAAATATGATAATATACACACAACTAACTTTTAATTACTAACCAGGAGATCACAGACTTGCTTGTATTTGTTTTCAAGCACATTATTATATTATCATATATGATACCTCCATTTATCATATATGATATATTTATCATATACTAGTATGATGTATGGAGGTATCATATTTGATACATCTGTTCAGTGTAGCCTACAGTTTCAACACAACTCTCCTAATAAGCTTATTCACATACCTCACCTTATACTTATCCTACAGCTTCAACAAACTCTATTTATAAGCTTTTCACATAACTATATTCTAATTCATATGCATATTCATATAACTCTCATAATACGCTTATTTACAATGGTTGGATATGAATGGCAACCTCCTAGGTGTAGCACCTGTAAAATCTTTGATCACTGGGATTCGGAATGCCCAAGGAAGCTGAAAGATGTTAAGTCAGCTTGGAAGCGTGAGGGTGACTTTCGGAGTGTTAATGGGAAGGAAAAACAGCAACATACATTGCTTAAGTCACGACAGATTGGAGGTTTGAGGTTCTCTAAGCCTAAGACATATTGGGTCATGAAACCATCCAAAGCGTCATCGTCAAATACAAAGTTCTAACTCTACTCAAAAACAGGTAGTGATAATATTAATCTGTTGGAACTTAAAAACTCATTTGACAAATTAAGGGACGAAGTGCGATTCTAGACGTGGTTGAACAGGCTGCTTCGGAATATACTAATCAGGAAGATTCGACGAGTGTAAGTACTAATATTCCTACTAAACATACAAAGGCAGATGGTAAAAAGGTGATGCTAGAGGAGGGTTCTTCTAGTAAACCAAATTTATCATTCGGTTACAATGACTTGGCTGATATTAGTGATTCTGATGAGGAGGAAGTATTTGCTTCCAATGAAGATTATCAAGCCTACATGTCGTCAATTGCAGGAGGTCACCCACTTGAAAAGGACTTTGATGTGTATGATGATGATTATATGGACCAGATTCGCAATCTACCGGGACAAATTAAAGAGTTCCATGATTTTGACTCCATCATAGTGGTAGGAAGTAGTATAGCTTTAGTCGTCATAAGAGGGTATGTCTTCTTATGTTGGGGTTTGGGTTTTAGCATTTGATGTGCTAGGTTGTTGCCTATGTAATGGGCTTGATATAGGATTTCACCGTACTTCAATGTTTTTTTGGCTAATATATTTTACCGGAGATAGTCCCCTTTACCCCCCCCCCCCCCCCCCCCCCCCCCTCCCTCCCCCAAAAAAAAAAACTTATTTACAATAAGCTTAATTATAACACATCAAATAAGCTAACACATCCATAATCACATCGAAATAAGTTGAAAAATAATAAAGTAATAAGCTAAAAAAAGCTATCATCTAATTCATATCAAATCTAAACTCGTATATACATTCACGTCAAATAAGCTTAAAAAAGGATATAAATCATGATGATATTACCTGATGTTAATCACTTGTAGAGGGAGATGATTCAATACGATGAGATGATGATATAATAGATCGAGGATAGATCGAAATTGATCGGTGATGGATTGATGATGATATACGAATTGTGTGTTTTTTGTGTGTGTGTTTTTTTGTTACGATGTGAGAAGAGAGAAGGTGGGGTTGGGTGTATTTGGGGAGGTAGGGTGGGTGGGAAGTTAAATGACCAAAATGCTCTTTCATTTTTTTAATTAATAGAAGTGAGGATTAATCTCAGCCCTTTATCTTTGGTAGATGGAAGGTGAGGATTAATCTCAGCCCTTTATCTTTGGTAGATGGAAGGTGAGGATTAGTCCTCTTGTATCCAAGGATACAAAATATCCAAAATAAACTTTCTCAAATATTAAAAATGTAAGAAAAAAATTGAAACAATTCTTAATGAACTTGCAATATCAAGGAAATGGTACAAAAATGTTAGTACATTCGATCAACACATTCTTTAGCAGCAAAATAAGTAGTCTGACAATAGAGTTGTGAAACAAGAAAAGAGAAAGCTGCATGCATGCTTTTATTAGTGACTTAATTTGTGCATTTATGGTAGCTTTGCACGATCAATTTCAA
Organism: Glebionis coronaria; assembly: GCA_025667525.1. Taxonomy (NCBI): domain Eukaryota; kingdom Viridiplantae; phylum Streptophyta; class Magnoliopsida; order Asterales; family Asteraceae; genus Glebionis; species Glebionis coronaria. The sequence goes on from CM046877.1 coordinate 359,770,500, forward strand.
GCATAATAGTTACATCCATCATACAGTGTAATGTGGGTTGACATCGATATCCAATCCTTTCAGCTTTGCGAAAGATTCTACCTTGCCCTTTAGAGTATGAAGTTCCCTTAATCTGTAGGGCCAAATATGAAGGAAGATTAAGTATGTTTTATATATGAACAATGTGAATGAAAATTAAAATACGGACCTTGCAATCTCTGCACGGCGTTTTGCTTCTTCTGCCATCATGTTTATATCTCTAAATGTGTAGTTTTCAGCAAAAATCTTAGGTTCAGATGTGTTGAGACCATGAAGTGTTCGCTGTTCAGTTGCCCATGCAGCCTCACGGGCTTCCCTACCAAAGTCCTTTTGGGTGGTGAAGGCCGTCTGGCAATGCCAAAGGAGATGAGTACATTACACAACATATATGAATTTACAACAGAAATTTCGGGTTAGCCCTGTTATTTGTTCATTATCTGGACACAATTAACTTGTAAGATCAAAAAAGTGTAAAAGCATGACTAGTTTGCTCACCTTACGGTTGATAACATGCCCCCATGCTCTTCCACTAAGAGCGTATCTCACTGCAAATTTAATAGGGTCAAGCAACAAGTAGCATAAGATGTTATACAACCATATGACACCGGTCCAACCCCAACCAATTGCACCAATCTTAGCAAAGTTCCATGTCAAATATGCGGACATCACGGTGGCAAACTGAAATAATATTGCGTAACCTTAAGTTAAACGAAAGGAACCAATATAATCATATATAGAAAAACTAGACTACTTACCAATTGAGCTAGTATGAATGCAGCAACCAATAGAAGACCTGGTCTTTCCATAAAAGACCAACCCCTTGAGCGCGTGACAAATATCAAAGCCTGACTGATTGTGCTAACTTGAAGGTATATGGCTGACGCTAGCTTTGCATTCAATTGGTGTTCTGATAAATCGGTATTATACTTATTTAATTCACTAACTCCAAAATTACTCTGTGAAATAAAGTAAAAGAAATTTATATATAGAGCTCAACTGAATATTAATGCTGAAACATGGATAAGACAGTTTTGTACCGAAAAAAAGCTGGTTCGGCTAGCCAAATGGAAGAATACAACAGTCATTATAGCGAGGTAAGTGCCTATCACGACACCAGTTGCGAAAATTTCACTGAGCTTCCAACTGTCTGGGCTTGGAGAAGGCTTAACTCTATCTTTGGAAATCGTCATGATAGTACCTAGACACAACTTGGTTTAAGATCAAATCTGAATTATGAAAAATATAATGCTGAATATTGTTGTATTGAACCAATTATACCATCATTCAGAATAGCTATGACAAGAATAAGAATAGGAGGGAAATTAAATTCGTAAAAGGCCGTCAGCAACACAAATCCCAGCTGCAAGAAGACAAGATTCCAAATTATAATTGATGCGTGAACAATCATTCAAATCAAAACTACCGACCAAAACTTACCACAATACGTATGGTGATTGAAACAGCATATATCTGAGGAAAGAAAGAAAGGAAATTTGTTATTTGGAACCAAGAAAGTGACAATGTGACAGTGAACAATAAGAAGGCTAGTAAAGGAAGAATTATATACAGTGTAGTTTTTCATTCTCTGGAAAATAGCGCGGCTTGTTAACACGGCACTAATAATGACACTGAGACCAGGCTCTGTCAAAACTATGTCAGACGCACTTCGAGCTGCGTCTGTAGCATCATCTACAGCAATTCCAATATCTGCTATCTTCAATGCAGGTGCATCGTTTACACCATCACCAGTCATTCCACAAATGTGTTTTTTACTTTGAAGAATCTTCACAATCTCATACTTGTGCTCTGTAATGGAATAAAACATCTTACAATCGAATTTTGTATATTCCATACTCTAGGGTGATAATTTTTACCCGTTTAACCCGTACGAACCCACCCATTTTCCCACCACTTTCTTACTGCCGACAACATTATAGCAAAATAAAGTTACCTGGAAAAACACCAGCAAAACCATCAGCTTTCTCGATGAGTTCATCAACTGGTAGAGCTACAACAGACTGATCCTTATGATCGCCAAGCAAGGATGACGATGGATACATATTAACACCCATTCCTAAGCGTCTCCCAGTCTCCTTAGCAATAGCCAATTGGTCACCTGAATATTTTGCATGATACAGTTTTGTACAGGATTGCATGAAAAATAAATAAGATGCACTTATAGAATTGGAATATACCTGTGATCATCTTAACACTCACTCCAAGGTCTAAAGCTCTTCTAATAGTCTCTGCACTGTCATGCCGAGGTGGGTCGAAAAGAGGAAGAAGGCCTACAAATTCCCAGGGGCCACCAGGACTATCTTTACTATTAGCAGGTACTTCCTGTGTGTAAGAAAAAACCATACATCAAATATAGAGAATCTAATACTCAAAGTATCGAGATCTTGTGTATTTAGATGGCTTTATTTCGTACCTGGCGAGCTACTCCAAGAGATCGAAGCCCACGTTCAGCAAATTTGTCAATAATGGAGTGTACCCTATTTTCAATCTCTGACTTGTTCTTTGCCAGATTTAAAATCTAAAAGTTCATAAAAATGTTCAAAGAGATAGCATCAACTCATGGTTTTTCGGCATTTAAAAGAGCTTGGGATTCAGGAAGCGCTTAGTTACCTGCTCTGGTGCACCTTTGCTCACTCTATGCATCTTTCCTGCACCGTCAATATATGTAAGAGCGGTTCTCTTATCAGTTGGATTAAATGGAAGAAAGTGCACTTCTGTAATTCCATATCGCGCCTTGGAAAACAAATATAAGAAATTTGTCAAGCTTCAATATTAAATGAACTACCCCTATATAATTATATATAAGTATTTAATTACATAGATGTAGAAGGCAAGCGAGCAACAAGCTGCGCCGCAAGCCCTTTTTGAATTGCAAAGCTAATTCTATTGAAAACCATATCTGTGGATTTAGGTGTCATAACGTTGCTATTCATAACGCGCTGAATTCTCTTCAGAAGCTCCACCGCTTCAGGTGCAAGGAAACGGCAGGTATCAAATGCAAAAGGAATAAACATGTGCTGATTTTCAAAGTACCTCCTTCGGATCAGCCAGCATTGAAACTATAGTAAATTCTAGTTGAACAAAAGAAAAAGTACCTCCTTCGGATCAGCCAGCATTGAAACTATAGCAGTATCAATGGCATCTTGGTTTTCTAATCGTGATGCTCGTGCAGCCATTAACACAACTGTGTCTTTGTCAACACCACTGGCGAAGACCTGCATGGATGTATCTTGATCATAAACGTATAGAACATGGTACTTACATTTTCTACACTATCAAGGATTCGACATTTTCTTTAGGGTATGCATACTACTCCTACAACCAATGTACGGTTCTCCATATATTGTATTTCTTGTATTTTTGGTTACCTCAATCAAATTTTTGTCCACTGAAAGTTTGTTTAGAGTTAAGGTCCCGGTTTTATCACTGCACAACACATCCATTCCGGCCATTTCTTCAATAGCTGTCATTCTTTTTGTTATGGCACCCTGAATCAGATAAAGTGATGCTTTACTACAACAGAAAATGTACATCATAATAATAGTATCCACAGACTGATCACAAACCTGTTGGGACAACCGATGGGAACCAATGGCCATTGTAACAGATAAAACAGTAGGCATTGCAATCGGAATACCCCCAATGAGTATGACTAGAAGGTTATCAATACCCACACGATATTCTCTCTTTTGATGACCAAATATTACAATCAATTCAACAACAATGCCTATGGCGATTGAGCATATGCAGAAGTTCCCAATTGAAGTCAAAACCTGTGTCCGTCGCAAATATTAAATCCAACTCTTTGCACAAAATATAGGCAATGAATTAGGTAGATGCATTATTATAATAAGTATAAGTTGTATAACTAACCAAAATGTTATTAATTTTAACTATTTCTTTTTGTAAACAAACTAGCATGAAATATGGGGGATTACAAACAAACCTGCTGAAAGTGGCCAACATGTGTAGTGTTGTCCACAAGATGAGCAGCCTTCCCAAAAAACGTATGAACTCCTGTAGCAATGACAACGGCCTCAATTTCACCCTGTTTACATGTTGATCCTGAGTATACCCCATCACCTGGATTCTTGGATACTGGGAGAGATTCACCTGTAAGAGCCGACTGCAAAAATAGACCAATGATTACGCTCCCAAGATTTCTATTTTAGAGGTTTTAACTCAACTATATAGTTCGTGTTCATATAATAGTTGACTTAAAGTAATTACTTGATCGATCTTTAAAGGATCTCCTTGAAGCAGACGTGCATCGGCTGGTATAATGTCTCCTAGCTTAATACTGATTATATCTCCAGGTACAAGTACAGACGCATCCTCTTCATTCCATTTCCCATTTCGTAAAACCTAGTGAGGCCAGATATATTTCATCAAACTTGCATATCTTCACTGGCATAGAACTTCAAAGAAGTAATACTATATTGGACATGCAAATTTTGAACCATTTAGTTATGATATATATGGTTGATTAGGCTGTGATTTCAAATGGGCAATGGATTTAATGGGTCCAATACGTCACACTGGTAACCGGTTAAAAGTCGCCTAATGGCAATATTTGATGCCTACAAAATCTTGAATAATCTATTTCAAATAACTAGATTAGTATAGCACCAACTCTTTTTAATAATCAGAATTAACATCTACATTAGTCTATACTAATATTCATATTAAAGGACAGAATTATTCGCAGACCAACCAAACCCCATCTTCGCCCATTCCGACCTTCTATAGGACAATAACCAATTTAAAGACCTAAACCGAATGCGACTTATTAGATAATCTGCCCCTTTTTCCATCTCATTATATGGTGTACCTTAGCCTTTGGAGCCAAGCGAGCCATGAGGGCCGCAGCTGCATTTCCAGCGTTATTCTCTTCTACAAAACTTATGGTTGAATTTATAAGCAGAAGTATCAGTATTCCACCAAAATCATGATAGTCAGCAGGCTGCTTCTCTTTCTGGAAGCAATCATCGGAAACAATTAGTTTTGCATACAATCATATAACATATACAGTATATGCTAATATATGAAGATACACCAAATGGACTAACCCCTCCTCGTGCCATAGCGATAGCCATGATAGCTGCTGCTTCCATAACCCAAGATAGAGGGTTCCACATAAAGCCCAAAAATTTGAGTATTTTATTTTCCTATGAATTGAATGAGTCAAATTATTAAAAAAACAGAAGATAAAAAGAAAGTAACACATAACTGAACAAAGCTACAACCAACCTTTTTCTCTTCTAACTTATTGTAGCCAAACATATTCAAACGCTTTTCAACCTCATCAGAGTTGAGTCCTTCTTTCGTACATTTTAACTTTTCGAAAACTTCTTCAACTGGTATATTTTCCTGCAAATTAGCGATAGCCATGGTAATACCATAATGTGATTTACCATCAATAGAAATAAGTTCAATAATAGTTAGTTTTCGTTACGTAATTTAGAAGGCCATTTTTATGGAAGCAATTTTAAGAAGGGGGGGGTGGGGGGGGGGGGGGGGGGGGGGGAGGTTTACCAAATCTACAGCTTCCTTGTTGATTGCCTGAAGAGCAACTGCCTTGTCCTCATCCATGGATACCACCATACTCCGCTTCGGTCACGATTCTTAGTTGTTCAACAAGTATGCCTACAAAAAGTATGAAAATCAATTTAATTTGCCTAACAAGTCGAATAGAAGTCGTTGTATCTTATAAACACATATATAGCAACACTTGTTCTCAAAACAATCTCAGATGAGTAAATTATAGTTTTTCTATGACACAAATTCAGCACCTTTTTAATCGCGTAAAAGCAAGCTACAACAACATTAAACACGAAACTCTCGACTATCCTTCTTCAAAGAATTCTGTATGAATCCTATTGGATATAAACAAGGAAGTGAGTGGATGGTAACAATCTGAGAAACTTAAGATAATATATAGCCATCCACCATGTGAAGACAGATAAAGACATTGCATAGGTCACAACAATTGGAGAACACAATGACACAGGATCTTTCTAAAAGTCTATGGTTTTTGGGAAGATGATAAAAACAAAGCTTGAAGACTCCGTCGACAGCTACAACTAAATAACACACATCGATCTGTTTATTTGTTGTCTAACTGAAATGTGCATATCTGTTCCCAATTAAAAAAATTAACACTAAATTTGGAAATCATTTTTGGCGCCAGGTTTTTAACACTACAAGAAAATTAAACCACCATTTACCATCATTATTAGTGATACAAGACATTACAAAATGTGATTGTGTTTTACTGCTATCAGGTTTAAACAAACTCAACAAGATGCTACCCTAAATTACAGAGTATCTTTCGTGATGGCAGTAAACATAATTAAGTTTTGTCTAGTGATAAGCCATGCTGATGTGCAAAGTAAATGGACTCACATTAGTGACATGTATTCATCACCATTAACACATCAGTCACCAGATTAAATGGTTAAGTTATCACTAGAAGTACATATATCGTCTTAAAGTTTAATTAAGATATGAAACAACCCCAATTGAAAGTTAAATACAAAGGTGTCAAATTCAAAATGCCATATTTATCAACATGAAACAGACAACATTAAGGCATCATAAAAAAAACAACTATTTGCCGAGATTTTGTTTATACTGCAGCCAAGCCAGCCGACCCGCATCATCCGGCAAACTCAAGAACAATTCTCTTTTCACAGCATCTTCAAACAGACTGATGGCAAAGCACCACAACTCACTGCATGCTGTCATTAATCCATCATCTACCATCCGGTTAACCACACTTATAGCACCACTGATACTATAATTACCTGCATGATTGACTGTAGAAGAGTCCGATTCCATTCTTTTCAATACACGTTGCTGGGTAGCATCTTGTTGAGTACTCATTTTTGCTGTCTTTTGAGATTGTTTAGATCCCTCACTTTGGTTTGGCGATGATATAGCGTCATTTCTCGCCTCCTTTATAGAAGCTGGAAAGAAAGTGTCCTTTTGAGTTTCCATATCTTCAGAAGGAGAAAAACCATCTACACTATCATCATGCTCTACATCTTCAACCTCAAGATTCAAATAATGCACCTCATTCAAAGTGTTTGGGTATATAGAATGTGTCACACAATCTACCTCATTGACAACATCATCCTCAAATAATCGATACCATGCCTCTTGCAGTTGTATAGAAGGTTGACTTTTCCTAATTCTCTTTACACTAGGATTTTCCTACACAATATAAAAGAGAAACATTACATTAAAATGCCTCATAAGCAAGGTTGTAATTAGCGTGAAGCGTAGCGTAGCGGTATTGCCAAGCTTCAAGCTACAGAAGCTATAGCGAAGCTACGGCTTTTTCTGAGGCGTGATATATAGCGGCACAAAATATTATAAATTAATATTTATATAGCGAGTTTCCAAAATAGAGCAATATTTTAATTCAAATTTAAAACAAAATCGGCTAGTAGTTGAGGATTTATCTCCATAGTAAAATTACTAAGCCCAAGTCTACTAAATAGCTCAAAACTAGTAAACAAGCCCAATTCCTATAAATCTGCAAAAAAAATTCAAAAAGAAGCGCCACGCTACGCGCTCTAGCGCGCTATATCACGCTTTATGCCGCTTTTTAGCACGCTACACCTAGAGACGACGCCTTAGTCTGTTTCGTAACGTGGAGGCCACGTTTCACGCTATAGCCCGCTATAAGGCGCGCTATAGCCCGCTATAAGGCGCGCTATAGCGCGCTATTTAGAACCATGCTCATAAGAAATAAAAATCGAGTAAAATACACCGTTTGTCCCTAAGGTTGCACACCTTTTTCAAAATAAATAGGCATATCATCGCAACTTTTCTCATTGTGTCTTTTATTTTCTTCTTTTAAATCAAATAAACTAATAATTTACCTTCTCCCCCACCAAACACCCCCTCATCTTCATTCTCCTTAAATCTTCAACAGTTTTCCTTTCTCCTCCTAACTCCAAATAATTCCCAGCCACCATTGTAATAATATACTTTACCCAATAATTCGGCCACACTTTAGTAATATTCTTTCATCTTTTCATCCTTATCTCACACAACTGACTACCCCTTTAAGATAAAGCTAACTACCTAACCAAAACGTTCTTATATCATTACACTCAAATTATTAGCTTTAATATCACACAGAGAATATAAGGTAACCAAAATACTATGACAAAATACGAAAAGTTGGGATGACACCCGTATTTATTTTGAAAAAGAGAATAAACTAGTATTTTGGGTACAACCTTACAGACAAACGGTGTATTTTACTCTTAAAAATTTAGGCGAGATAAAATTCATTACCTTAATTTTTTTTCTCCACCAATCATCCGAACAATCCAGTTTTCCTGTACTTACATTCAAACTTATACCACATTCACCATTCTTCAACGACTTCCAAAGATTGTAGTCATTTCTCATTGAGTCAAACTTCTTCCTTAAAACCTTTTCACTTTTCAATTCGTGGTGAACAACTTTCTGAAACTCTAGTTGAAGCGAAGTCCACTTAAATGGGGAATCTCGATCATTCCTCATATGGTATTGGTTTATGATATCACAAAAAGCCAATACATATTGATCCGTCCACTTAAAAGGCTCTGTCTTCCCATCAGCATAAGTTAAGCCCATCTAGCAAGGTGATATATATAAACAACCATCTAATCATCATCATCATCATAAGGTACGCAGTTGGCTACAACAACTAGTTATAAAAACCAGATTTTAAATAGGTAGCAGTGGCGGCTAATCATGTCATCCTAAATCAGTCAATTTTATGAAAATAAAAATAGAAAAGGAAACAGAGAAAACATGTTAAACTGATACGCAGAAAGATTGGAGAGAGTATGTTCGACAAAATGTATCATCAACAGTTAAACATTACTCTTGACTTGGCTTAAACTAAAAACTTTCCCCGTCAAAATTCCATCAGACCATTATACGTATGCAATATATATATAAAACATCGACACAGCACCCGGGAAAAAACGTGATTGTATTCACTTAATAACAGAAATTTTTGATTTAAGAAATCACGTGTGAGAAATGGAAATAGAGGACAGAAAAGTGGGTTCCTGTTTTTTTCCAATCCGGTTATTGATTAGTTATAATTTTCTGTTCCTATATGAAAGTGTTGGATTCTATCGGCAAGGTAAATTCTAATGCATACCTGCTATAGAGTTTTAAAGAGTTTTAATGCTACTGCTTGCAACATATATATCTATACTAAAACATGATAGACCTGAGCCTTAGTGTCACATGTTGTTTGTCATCTATAATTGCTAGTAAAACTTAAAATTTGTTTATTCAAACACTTGGAATCCAAACACCATAGCATAGTCTAGAACAACTACGCTATAACGAATTAGACAAGGTAATTCAAAACACATAAATCCTTCAAGACAATAGTGTTTCACTTACCTGAGGTGTTATACCAAGAGGAGATGGCGACTGCTGTGAGATGGAAGTACCGGGACCGTGTGCCACAATAGGTAATCGCCTAAAACTGAAACCAACCGTAGAAGAGAAAAAGAACTTTTTGTTATGGTTAGGATAAAGTTAGGCAGTAAAATCTGATTTATTAAAGAAACCTGCTTTCCAGGAAAAGGGGGCTTTCATAAAATTAGTAGGAAATCAAATTAAAATAGAAAGAATAAGAAGGTATAAACAATACCCCAAGGTTATTAACACTCGTTAGTTTCACAAAATCACTACTACAAGTTACTTAAGCTGAAGTTGGTTTATATAAAAAAAATAGGATGTAAATATAGAAATTTTATCATATTTTGTGGCGCCTTGAGAAGAAGACAAGATTTGAGGCTATGTATAAGTTGATACAGTTATTGTTGGCGTACCTAAGAGAGTGGTCTTGTCCTCCTCCTCCGTTAAGGGGGGCGTTAAGGGGTTGAGGTGGTTGTTGATTGAAAAGCAAGCCAATCTCCAAAGGGAAATTCAAAATGGCTTTGCTTTGACGCATTTGAAAAGCAGCTTTGTCATAAGCCTTAGCAGCTTGGATAGCAGTATCAAAAGTACCTAACCAAACTCTTGCACCTACCTTTGGATCTCTTATCTCTGCTGCGTATTTCCCCCATGGTCTTTTTCTTACTCCTCTGTATCGTATCATCTTTGTTTCTTCATTCATGTCTTTTTCTCCACTTGCTGCTGCTGCTATTTTCATTGATTGTCAAATCAACAAACAGATTGTGTTTCTCAAGTCAACAAGAGGGGGTGTCAGCTCAAAAATCAGGTTTTCTTTTTAGCTACGGTCAAACAAAGGGTGTAGTAATATATTTAGCGATGCCCAGAAGCTTTAGCGGTGAAACCAAAATTTATGTGTTTATATATATACTATGGTCTCTGCTCGCGCTTCGCCGCAGGAGAGACCGTTGTTGGAAAGGTTTTGTTTTATTGTGCTTTAGGACTTTGTCTGTCGGTTGTGGCGTAGAGAAGTCCGCGGACAATAAGATTTTTACATAAACTAATTTAGCTATTATATCAAACATAAAAAGGCGTTTTAATTGTTTGTTACGGGCGCGTACTAAGTCAAGCAGTTAGCCATACAATAGATACATTACAAAAGACTGTATAATTAGTTTTTTTTCGCAAAAGAGAATCGAGCTGTCGTTGTTGATGGTCTACGGTTTTTTTTTCTTTCTTTGATGCCTGCCCTAAGTCTGTGAACAGGGCTCTTTTGGAGGAGGTTGTTTTCGCTGAATGGTCGGCAGTCTTGAAGGCCTCGATAATTGTTTCCGCGACTTGGCAAACAACAACGGTTGTTGGGGTACCTGCTTTGGTAAACATAACAATTAGTTAGGTCCAAGTATTGAGTCTTAATGCATTAACTGTTTTTAAAATAAATGGCATGTGTATATGGATTGTATTGTCATGTACAGGAAGGTTTACTGAACACACATTACACCTGTGGCTGACAGAGTTGGTTTGTGGTTAAAATCCAGTCAAACATCTATCAACTCTTCTTAGTGTGGATGCACATGGAGGATGGGTGGTTTGGAGTGTGTGTTGTGTGTGACATAACACTTAAGGTTGTTGTTAGGAAAGGTGTGGCAGTTTTGGTTGGAAATGTATATTAAAAAATTGCATGGCATCTAATGTTCTATGCTAACAGTTGGTTTGCTGCCTCTATATAAGTTTTATAGCTAAGGTGCTGGTAACACAACTTACAAAATATAGTAACTAATAAACTGTAACTAAAATGGCATGGAGACAAATTTTAGATTATTTGCGACAGGAATGTGGTTCGGATGAGTTTCGAAGTTGTTTCTTTCACTATCTGCGTGAGCGTGTGCAAGATGAGGGTGTTTGGAGGAGAAACCTTGGGTCTTTGTATGGGCGGAAAAGGGGAGCAATTGCAGCAAGGGATGGATTTATAAGTGAGCTATCCAGCACTTCCCTAAACGGCCTTGTGAGTCGAATGGTGTGCCTGTTGTTGGACTTGCAAGAACGTGATGAGGTAGAGCTCTTGCATTTGCAGGCATTGATGGACGCGTCGGATGCGCGTGTGCAAGAGTTGGAGTTCTTCATACACAGCCTGTGATCGGTGGGTGGTGTTGTTGTGGATGGTTAGTGAAGTGTCATGTGTTTTGTAAATTTGAATAAAATGGTAGCTGTGATTTGTGTGTTGGGTGGGCGGTTCATGGTTTTGCTGCTTGTTGAGAATGCTACCGGTTGTTTCTGCTTTGTGTGTTTTGTTTGTTGTTGTGTGTATTTGTGGTATCTTAGGACGTGTCATCCAACTTGTCTTTGTAATGTTAAGTGTTTTAAGTTCCAGTTGGACGTATTGTAATCGAATTAATGTTTTCAGTTTAATGTGTGATGTGTTTGTGCATATATGTTGTCAAACAAACAAAATTTAGCCAATATCAAACAAACGTAATGGGTGAAAAGACAAAAGGATGTGGGAACAGTAACGAATTATTAATACTTGTTCAGGCATGTGTCTTTGGCTATATAAGGAAACATTTTTTTTTGCACCAAATGCGGATACGGGTGTTTGCAGGCTTTAGCTTTTTATCCTACTTTTGGAAAGACCATGAGATGGCTATGTAAATGGTGAGTGGTGTTACTGTGTATTGCTGTTTGTTTGCTTGGGCATATAAAGCAAATTTCTCCCCCCCCCCCCCCCAAATGCGGATATGGTGGTTTACAGGCTTTATTTTTTTATGTTCTCTTTTGGAAAGGGTAGCAGAGCACCAACTAAACGCTGAGTGGTGATATTGTGGGTTGTTGGTGGAAACTGGTTAAGTGGATGTTTATGTATTTAAGGGGGTGAAACCTGTTTGTTTTTTCACAATTGTAGTAGTTCTAGTATTAGGACATAAAGAAGTAAGAAAAAAACATGTCTTATCTCCGTAGGTGTGCGGCGCTACAGGCCGACTGGACTGATATGTTTGTGTGCTATGTTTCTAAGGACATTGAAGAGGAGACAGCTTGGAAGGCGAAGGTTGAAAGTATGTATCAGGATGTGAACATGGGGGTTGTGGCTCGCGAGCATTTACGCCAGGAGCTTAGGACAGTGAAAGGTGACCGGGTCGTTGACCGGATGGTCGCGTATTTGATCAAAACTATGGACACTGAGTGTCGTTTCCGTGATAAACTGCAGGCAGAGGTTGAGGCGTCCGCAAAGCGCCTACGCGAAAAAGAAGCATACATGGCAAAGTTGACCGGTAATGGGTCTGGCTGAGGCCCCTAATTGGAAGTGTGTGAAAGTCTCGGTGTGTGCAAGTGTAATGAAGTGGGAAGCTGGCGCCGGTGTTCTACTTGTGTTGAAGTTTGGTGTCTTTTTTTTGTTGGTGTTTTTTTTTCTTATCCTGTGGTATGAAGGGTCGTTGTGACCGTGTTTTTACAATAATCAAGGGTAGTGTGTTTACCCTTTTTCTTGTTTCTGTAGCATGCCACCCGCTATTTCGCGATTGAACGGGCAATGCATTCTTATCTGTAATGTGTGTCTTTAAAAAGCCTGTTGTAATGAAAGACTGACCACGGATGTGTGTTTGTTTATTGGCATCATGTTTATTTAAATACATATGGCGTATAATGTTTTCATAATGTGCACGTTATTCTAGTAAGGAAACTTAAACTAAAGCACACGATAGAGGTTAGCAGGCAATTTTAAAGGGAAACAATTGGAATAGACATACCTGTTTCTGTTTTCTTGATGGATTGTGCAGGGGTACGTGGTGGGTCACGTGGTTCGGTACTCGTGCTTGTCAAAGCTTTCTTTTCTTCGGATATGTCTTTGCTTCCTGTCATGTTATGAGAAGTTAGGAAGATGAAAGTTAAGGGTGTATGAAGGAACTTAATGTTAAAAAAGTATACCAGATGAGATGGGATCAGGGTGTTCCACTTTTGTTTCTATGTTAGTTTCCGGGCCAGTTAAGCATTGTTGTTCAGGTGACAGAGATAAGGTTGCAGATGTGGTTCCAACAGCGGTTGGTCGGCAGCTTCAAGGACGGGTACTTTGGTAGAAACATTGTCAACGGTAAACTCGCCTGAACCTGTCTTTGTTCCGTGAGCAAACCGTATCACGAATTTCTTTTTTCTCCCAACAATGGCACTTATCTCGGGTGGAATGGTGGTGGGATCTACGTTTCTGTATTTGGCGACCAAGTCGGAGCATTCGTGTCGTGTTACCTGAAGTCCAGATTGGGAAAAGAATGTGAAGTTTGCTTTTGCGGTTCCATCATGGACTCCTGCTCTGAAACTGTACCTGTGAGGGTGTTTTTCCGGGTTTTCCCATGTTAGTTAAAGTTAAGTGATGGCAGTCTCACGGATACTGTGACTTAGTGTTTTTTATACCTGAAATCAGGGCTGTCCAGTTCCCATCGTCTTCACACACGTACGTGTCACCAAAATCCATTGGCCGTTTTCCGCATATGTTGCAAACCACATAATACCAGTTTCTGTTTTGTACAATCGCGGTGATAGTTGCATCGATGGTGAATTGAGTTCCCTAAAAGGCAAGGGGTTAGGATAGGTTTGCAAGGTCGTTGCATTATATGAACCATGTATTAGTACGCACATATACCTTGTAGCCAGAGGGGTTTTGGAGCAGCAAAGAAGACAATGGGTGGAGGTTTGCCTTTCTGTTGTTCTTAGATCCTTTGAAGTGGTATTTGGCAACCTGAAACATGGGGGCTGTTTTGAAACGTTCCATAAACCTGTTGTTGTAATAATTTTTATATCTGTTATTTTAAGAAAGGAACAGCGTGCGATAGCAGTGTTATGGGGAAACGTTTTTAGATGCTTACTTGGCACGGGCCTCATCAACCTCGGGTGTTCTAGGATTAATTGTCACATCCCACCATGGCGGAATATGGGGTGCGACGTATGGATATCATCACAACAACAGCGTGTCTACAGAGAGAACTATATGAATTAAAAATGTCATAAAACGTGACACAAATGTCATGACAATATCTCATTAATGCAGGAGTCTAGGTAAGTAGGTAACAGTCCTACCTCTTACCCAAGACAAACAAATAACACAAACAAATCAACATATAGGTTCATAGTATCACTTAATGAAACAAACAGAAAAATAAACTAAGAAGGAACGAGGATCTCCTTCTAAATGCATTCCTACGCGACTCCAATCCTAGCCACATATGTTCTCACGCTTAACCACTTTATCACCTGAAAGAGACACTAAAACACGTCAACATAATGTTGGTGAGAGTCATAGGCTTAGACTCCAACCGAAAATAGATTAAAATAAGCTGTGAACCACCATAAACCACTAAACATATGGACAATGTGCTACAAGTATGCATTAACAACTAACATTTAAGATCAATCATTCCAAACCAAATCCAAGGCTCCCAGCCTTACCAAACACCATGGTACCATAGGCGCCCATACACCTATGTACCAATCCCAAGGCCCCGCCTTGTCATTATCTATTGGTCCCATAGATGCTCACACATCTATGTACCTCCCCAAGGCCCCGCCTTGTCAACATCCCCTTGGTACCAAGTCAAACCACAATAACAATCAAGAATCACATAGCAGTTAATCACATAAGTGTACACACAAGTCCATCACAAACCATAAAAACATTCACAGCATTAGTTACAAAAACCAAACAGTGTCTCTTCCATCCTATCTGGAAGTGAAAATCATTAAAAGATATGGGACTATGAAACTCACCTGATTGAGCTTCTCCAAAAGTCCGCGCACTAGAAAAAAACAAACAAACAAAAGCACACAATCAAAACATGAACCAAACACTAACATGGCTCATCAACCTATGATGGACATCCAACCTTCTCCCATATATATACCTCATTTATATGCTCTAAGCATCTCATGACACCCCTCTATAAAGCCCTTAACTCAGTTTACTTCATAACCCGTCCCGTTAACATTTTACCCAAAACAGTCCCGGTTTTAGGTCTCCAAACTATAAGTCAAACGCCCACCTAAACATACCCATGATCTCTGTAAAGAAAACCCTATGCCCTTACATATGTTAGCTAACTCCTCCTATTTGCCCCAACCTTAAAGCTACTGTTAAGGCCCCGATATATATATATATATATATATATATATATATATATATATATATATATATATATATATATATATATATATATATATATATATATATATATATATATATATATATATATATATATATATATATATATATATATATATATATATATATATATATATATATATATATATATATATATATATATATATATATATATATATATATATATATATATATATATATATATATATATATATATATATATATATATATATATATATATATATATATATATATATATATATATACCTCTGCCTATCCGCATATTACCGATTTTGAACATACAAAAAGTTTGTTATGATTAGGGGGTCTTACCCTAACCCATTTGCTTAGCCACCCTTCAGGTATCTTATTTAATATATAAACCAACATCCATGCTCATTAGAGGGCTCAAGTGTACTCCTAAGTACCCCAATCACCTTAAAACGTTAAATTAAACCCGACTGATTTCAAAACTGTTTTGACCTCCGACTATTGTAACCTGTTTTTGACCCACCTCCCAACCTCCAATTTAGTTCTCGTTTGTTTCATTTGAAAGCCACTTCAATTAACTATTCAGGGATGCTTGGATCGTAAAATAAGAGTTTGTAGAACTCTAGATATGATCAAAACAAGTGACTCAAAAATCTGCCCAGTTTTTAAAAACGAATTTAAACATGATTAAACCCTAATTAACATCACTAATAATCACCAATCATTATCCTAATCATGTTAATTGTTATAAAACCCCTAATTACAGATCTATTAATAACTATAATCCATCATATAAATTGATTATATAAAACTTGAAGCCTTAATGCTATAAAACAAGAAAACTATAAGAATTAAATCAAGATTTTTACCTCAAATCTTCAAGAAAATTATTTTTGATGAATTCTTAAATTAGGGCTTGTAAAAATTCGGCCAAAAGGGGAGAAAATTAATGAAAAACTGATTTTTGTGATATAAACATGGTATTTATATGTTTTATTAAAAAGGCTTTTCCAAATTGGGCTCAAGTTGGGTCTTTTGGCCCATTATCCTTTCTTTTTCTTTTCTAGTCGGTTTAAAACCCGATTCATATATATATATATATATATATATATATATATATATATATATATATATATATATATATATATATATATATATATATATATATATATATATATATATATATATATATATATATATATATATATATATATATATATATATATATATATATATATATATATATATATATATATATATATATATATATATATATATATATATATATATATATATAAATATATATATTTTTCTTTTTAAGACTTATTAATATATTATTAATAATACCTTAAGTTACCTTAATTTATTTCAGCTCCTAAAACCTCAAAACCGTAAAACTAGTCAATTTACGCGTATACCGTAAAAAAAAACGTAAAATATACAGTTTTAAAAAAACTCTTGAATTTTGAAATAAACTTTTAAACTAAGTCCTAAATGACTTAAAACCATCCCGAAAAATAATACCATGACTAAACACCTTACCCGAGACCTCTAAATGCTAAACCCCAAATCGTAAAAAAAAACGATTTACTATAATACTTATACGTATACGTAAACACCAAAATAACACCATTTCATTTCATAGTCACCAATTTGTGACCTCATGAACATGAAATAACTGTTCCTCGATTTACTTATGAGTACCATATACCCATAAACGATGTCCACACCAACTTCGTTCACGCAAAATGAACATGTAAACATACAAAACACATAGTCACACATAAAATAACCTAAAAAATAAGACCGAGTGACGAACCTCAAAACCACGGTTGTCACATCACTCCCTCCTAATAGAAATCTCGTCCCGAGATTTACTCCTTAGGATCGTCATTATCAAATAGTTGAGGATACTTGCTCCTCATAAATCCTTCCCGTTCCTACGTGAACTCTAGTCCACGTTCCAAATTCCATGTTACCATAACTACGGTATATTACCCTTTTTTCCAACGTCTTAGCTTCACGACCCAAAATCTCTACCGGCTCTTCGATGAAATGAAGACTCGTATCGATACTAATATCATCTAACGGTACTTGCAAGTCGGTTCTTGCTAAGCATTTCCTCAAATTTGATACATGAAATACATCATGCACACTACTCAATTCCTCCGGTAATCTCAACCTATACGCTACTAGCCCAATCCTTTCAAGGATTTTAAATGGACCCACAAATCTAGGTGCTAACGTCCCTTTCTTTCCAAACCACATCACTCCTTTCTATGGTGAAACCTCTAGCATAACCTTACCTCCAATCTTAAATCCCAACGGCTTATGCCTCTCGTCCGCACAGCTCTCTTGTCGGTTCTTTGCCATTTTCAACCTCTACTTAAGCACTGCCACCACCTCCATAGTTTTCCGATCCACCTCCGGTCCAATACGTTGGCCGTTTCTAACTTCATCCCACTATAACGGTGATCCACCTCATCTCCTATGAATTAACTCCAACAGTTTTTACTACAATTCCTATCACCAGATCTAACGGCTTCTATCCTCTACGGATTTTCCATCATTCAGAAGTTCTCCCAACCTTTATCACATCCAATGGTATATGCAGGATTGCATAACCAAAAGCTTCCCATAACATTCACATGAAACATGTCATAACCACCACCTCATCCTTGCTTTCCCATGCTCGGAACCAAGTAACTAACAATCCTTCATACTAACAGGTGCTACACCTTTTCTCTAGGTGAACGTTCCGTTGTTCGTGACTACTAACCTCTTGCTATAACGGTTTCCCCTTCAATATCACCCCACCATCTTGACAACCTCTTGCTCCCTCTAATCATTCTTCCTCCATATTACTTTTCGCTTGTATTTCCACAATCTTAATTTCCATACCATCTTATATCCCGTCTTAAGCCTATAATTTAGGCGTTTCCTCCTTTATTCCCTACATCCTCATCAATGGGGAACATGCCCCTATCACCGGTGACTCTCTCTTTGTAGGAGAATTCTTCCTAATATAATGCGTTCTCCAACTATATCCAAATCTCACGCCAATGCTCTAGGCGTCTTTCTCAATTACCCTTATAGTATGCTCATACCAAACATTAGTCTATCAACGGTATACTACGCTTGCTTCCCATCGTTTCTTCCCTTGCCATAATCCTTCATAAGGCATTCCATACATATTAGGCTAACTTTTACGCAAAACCCTCTATTCCATCACATCCGTACGCAATCCTTCCAACTTCTCAACTACGTGACTTCTCATTCCTCTTGAAATATGAGATGAATTAGTCAGTCTATCGACTATCACCCAACTCTCGTCGTACTTATTCCTCCACCCCATTATGTATCCCTCTCACCAACTTCGTCCTTACATCGCCCTTTCTAAGCTACTCCTATCTATGTAGGAAGTATAGTCTACGTCCCTTTTCTTCATATGATTGTCCAAGCCACGCAACATACATGTTGACGTGTTCTCTGCTTTAGACAACTCAACTCGTGCAACCTACATCCTTCATCCAAACCACCCTAATACGTCATCTATATAGTTCAAGTTCGTCTCAACTTCACTTCATTCTTCTTATTCCATATCTCATCAACCATGCTTGCCTTTCCCAGATGGTACTTGGCCTTGCAATTTTCTTTCATCACTTAACTCCACCCATCACCTTTTCCAAATGTTCAATCAAGATGATTAAATATGTGTTGGAGACGTTCATGATCTGTATAGATCATTCTCTACGTCTCGTACCCCAAATGCCTCTAGCATTCTAGGTAGATATAACAATCCAGCTCCACTAACTAAGTCTATCTAGTTCTTCCAAATCTTTAGTTCCCACAAGGTATAAACAACCGCCTTTCTTTGTCGTTCTCGTATACATCTAAATCCTTGCTCCACGTATCGTCATGCTTCGCGAATTCATCCAGTCCTTCCGATAATTCCAAGATCTGCTCATTATCCAATCCACCTCTTCAGCCTCCAAAACGCTTCCTCACCCTTCTTTACTTTTCCCCTTGCTGGTTCCACGATATGCCATCATCTCTGACTACTCGTCCTGGCCAACTTAATCCTAAAACTCACACTTGAAAATCTCACGTATAATTCCCTTTCCTAACAACTCCAAAACCAACTCATAATTCGCCTCACTCTCCTTCTTAGATTTGAGTAGATCAAGATGTCGTCGATGCTCCCGATGACAACTCGTCTATATATTGTCATGCACCCCCGGTTCATTGACTCCATGAAAACTGCTAGCGCCTCGGCGAAGCCAAAATCATAACCGTAAACCCAAAGCATTCATACAACATCCTTAGCAGTTTCAACTACGTCCTCCTTGCACCCTCTCTTAGAAGCAATACGAATAAATTTCTACCTCGTTCTACTCGCGAAAATCTACACGTATTCTAAAGACCAATACTTCCTCTTATCAGACCACTCAACCGCTTTTCACAGCCAATCAACTACTAAGCAACTCAAATTTTACCTTGCATCTGTTGCAATTTCTAACAACTCTTGCTCTTAAAATCATTCCATCAACAATTTCCTTGGAAAGGCACTAACTACAACTCCTCTCACTTCTCCTACTTGCTCTATTTATGGTTCTACCTCACAGTAATAGGCAAACCTACTAAATCTCAGGAAATTTTCGGAAAATTTACATGCCTTACGAACAATCATAAATACCTTTAAGGTATTATATCCCCTTCCAACACTCTCTATGGCGCGTTACTTGTGCCAATATCCATACATTATACAAATCTCTATTCATCTCCCTTGGCACTCCTAAGAGACCTCATGACCACATTAGTTCGTCTACGAACTTTTAACTCTTTCATCCTCACTAAGGGCATTCCGACAATTCTCTCACGGCCACCTACTTAATCATGTAAGCGCGAACAAGTCTTTCATATGTCTACCTCAACGCTCCCAATCAATACGAACCCAAAACTACATCCTGAATCCACTAGATACGATCAACGAATCAAACCCACGGATAACTAACGACATTTCACGTGCACGAGTTAAAACAGACCAAAACCACGAAAACTCAAAAGGAAAACTCA
The DNA here is from genome assembly GCA_025667525.1 of Glebionis coronaria. Taxonomy (NCBI): domain Eukaryota; kingdom Viridiplantae; phylum Streptophyta; class Magnoliopsida; order Asterales; family Asteraceae; genus Glebionis; species Glebionis coronaria. Next base: position 359,791,162 of record CM046877.1, read on the forward strand.
AACATGTACCAATTCAAATGACTCATGACAACGAAAAATGATCCAAGAAACACTTAATAGCAACCAAAACATCTTATGCCCCGCGACATATTATTTAAACCGTGCACAAGATCGACTTTCCCAAAAGAATATATTTTTTTCTTTACCTCCCCACATCTATGTGACTCAAACAATCTACAAACAACCCTCTTGACGAACTCAAAACTCAACTCAAAGACTAGGTATCCCGTGCATCCCAAATCATAAAAATAAACTACTATTCAAAACTCAACCTTTAACCCGACACTTGTACAATAATTTCGACCAGGATACTGACCTCCCATGACTATAAATTCTGAGTATTTAAAAATTACGTTCCAAGTACATAATTTTAGGCTTTTGAATCACCCAAAAAGCTTTAAAAACGAACAAGTTACGACCAAAACAATTTTATACTAGTTGTTTTAAAAACTAAAGAATAAACTTAGTGATTAATGCAATCCTTTTAAATGAAAGAAATAATTGTATGTGAAATTTTCATGAACTCAATTTAACCTTGTATAAATAATTATAAATGATGTAAATCGGTTAAACTCAATTATATAAACTATGTAAGTAGAAAGAAATTTTATTTCGCTTTATTTAAAAAAAAAGGTCTTTTAGAATTTTGAAATAAATAATTGTTGATTAAGAATTCTTATGTTACATCTTGTTTCAAACACGATTCCAACACCTTACCCTTATGTTACCGTATACAACCAACTATCCAACCCTATAGTAGATTTCCAAGTCTATTCAATATATACCGACAAAAAGGAATGTAAGACTCAACACAAAAGATTTCATTATCCCAAAAGAAATCTCAATTTATTTCAATATACTTAACACCAAGGACACCATTTTAAAACGGACACGTGAAATAGAAAACTCGAAGAATACGCCACAACGGAGGTTGAATATCTAAAAAGAAGCGAGCTAGCCACCCTCCTAAGGATACAATCGATAATTATAGGGGATCATACATATATAGGCATATCGGGATACATATACTTAAATCCGACTAACATCTACTATACAAGCATGTATTAACCCTCTTTCATGCAATCATACTTAGGAATCCATTTGAGTTATGGTACTTGTATAACTATGTTGGCCACCATACTTATACAATTACCCTTTCCCCAATGCACTCCCTCCTATGATGACACTTATAAGAATTAATACAACACATATATCCATCTACTTACATAAGCTCATAACCACATAAACAAAAAAAGTCGAAAACTCCATCCATTAAAATAACATAGTCAAACTCTTGAAATACATAAATCCATAGTCTAGCTAAAACATCATAGACTAAATCCAAAACAAAAACATAATCAGTTATAAGCCATGTCGCCCAGAAGAGTGGAAATAGCTTAAAATCCTTCATATCCACCTACTCCTAATAACTCGAACCACCACATTAGGGAACATGACTGAAAAATCAAAAGAAAAATACTATACCTTATGTACATAAAATAACCCAACAAAAGATAGAAACTACCATGTACCAAATTATGTACTATAATGTACAATTTAAGCAAAATACGACAATCACTAGCGTGGATGATTATGGTTCAACCAGCACTAGTCACACCCCGAAAAGAAAATAACATGTGGCTAAGTATGAACTACTATGGTTCAACCCATACTAGTCAAAACTTAACAAACATCGCAAGTAAAAACCAATAACATCCAGAAAACTTTAATTAATATAAAATGCACACATACTCCTATGACGCCTATATGTAGGGACCCTTAAGCTATAGACTAGGTTACTAGACTAGGCAACCTAATTCTCTATAACCATTGGCTCTGATACCATTCTGTCACACCCCACCATGGCGGAATATGGGGCGCGACGTATGGATATCATCACAACAACAACGTGTCTATAGAGAGAACTATATGAATTAAAAATGTCATAAAAGGTGACACAAATGTCATGACTATATCTCATCAATGTAGGAGTCTAGGTAAGTAGGTAACAGTCCTACCTCTTACCCAAGACAAACAAATAACACAAACAAATCAACATATAGGTTCATAGTATCACTTATTGAAACAAACAGAAAAATAAACTAAGAAGGAACGGGGATCTCCTTCTAAATGCATTCCTACGCGACTCCAATCCTAGCCACATATGTTCTCACGCTTAACCACTTTATCACCTGAAAGAGACACTAAAACACGTCAACATAATGTTGGTGAGAGTCATAGGTTTAGACTCCAACCAAAAACAGATTAAAATAAGCTGTGAACCAACATAAACCACTAAACATATGGACAATGTGCTACAAGTATGCATTAACAACTAACATTCAAGATCAATCATTCCAAACCAAATCCAAGGCTCCCAGCCTTACCAAACACTATGGTACCATAGGCGCCCATACACCTATGTACCAATCCCAAGGCCCCTCCTTGTCATTATCCATTGGTCACATAGATGCTCACACATCTATGTACCTCCCCAAGGCCCCGCCTTGTCAACATCCCCTTGGTATCAAGTCAAACCACAATAACAATCAAGAATCACATAGCAGTTAATCACATAAGTGTACACAAAAGTCCATCACAAACCATAAAAACATTCACAGCATTAGTTACAAAAACCAAACAGTGTCTCTTCCATCCCATTTGGAAGTGAAAATCATTAAAAGATATGGGACTATGAAACTCACCTGATTGAGCTTCTCCAAAAGTCCTCGCACTAGCAAAAAGCTAACAAACAAAAGCACACAATCAAAACATGATCCAAACACTAAGATGGCTCATCAACCTATGATGGACATCTAACCTTCTCCCATATATATACCTCATTTATATGCTCTAATCATATCATTACACCCCTCTATAAAGCCCTTAACTCAGTTTACTTTATAACCCGTCCCGTTAACATTTTACCCAAAACAGTCCTGATTTTTAGGTCTCCAAACTATAAGCCAAACAGCCACCAAAACACACACATGATCTCTGTAAAGGAAACCCTATGCCCTTACATATGTTAGCTAACTCCTCCCTTTTGCCCCAACCTTAGAGCTACTGTTAAGGCCCCGATATATATATATATATATATATATATATATATATATATATATATATATATATATATATATATATATATATATATATATATATATATATATATATATATATATATATATATATATATATATATATATATATATATATATATATATATATATATATATATATATATATATATATATATATATATATATATATATATATATATATATATATATATATATATATATATATATATATATATATATATATATATATATATATATATATATACATATATATATATATATATATATATATATATATATATATATATATATATATATATACTTCTGCCTATCCGCATATTACCGATTTTGAACATATAAAAAGTTTGTTATGATTAGGGGGTCTTACCCTAACCCATTTTCTTAGCCACCCTTCAGGTCTCTTATTTAATATATAAACCAACACCCATGCTCATTAGAGGGCTCAAGTATACTCCTAAGTACCCCAATCACCTTAAAACGTTAAATTAAACCCCGACTGATTTCAAAACTGTTTTGACCTCCGACTGTTGTAACATGTTTTTGACCCACCTCCCTGCCTCCAATTTAGTTCTTGTTTCTTGCATTTGAAAGCCACTTAAATTACCTTTTCAGGGATGCTTGGATCGCAAAATAAGAGTATGTAGAACTCTAGATATGATCAAAACAAGTGACTCAAAAATCTGCCCTATTTTTAAAAACGAATTAAAACATGATTAAACCCTAATTAACATCACTATTAATCACCAATCATTATCCTAATCATGTTAATTGTTATAAAACCCCTAATTACAAAACTATTAAGAACTCTAATCCATCATATAAATTGATTACATAAAACTTGAAGCCTTAATGCTATAAAACAAGAAAACTATAAGAATTAAATCAAGATTTTTACCTCAAATCTTCAAGAAAATTTATTTTAATGAATCCCTAAATTAGGCTTGTAAAAATTCGGCCAAAAGGGAAGAAAATTAATGAAAAACTGATTTTTGTGATATAAACATGGTATTTATATGTTTTATTAAAAAGGTTTTTCCAAATTGCGCTCAAGTTGGGTCTTTTGGCCCATTATCCTTTCTTTTTCTTTTCTAGTCGGTTTAAAACCCGATTCATATATATATATATATATATATATATATATATATATATATATATATATATATATATATATATATATATATATATATATATATATATATATATATATATATATATATATATATATATATATATATATATATATATATATATATATATATATATATATATATATATATATATATATATATATATATATATATATATATATATATATATATATATATATATATATATATATATTATTTTTAAGACCTATTAATATATTATTAATAATACCTTAAGTTACCTTAATTTATTTCAGCTCCTAAAACCTCAAAACCGTAAAACTAGTCAATTTACGCGTATACTGTAAAAAAAACGTAAAATATACAGTTTTAAAAAAACTCTTGAATTTTGAAATAAACTTTTAAACTAAGTCCTAAATGACTTAAAACCATCCCGAAAAATACTCCCATGACTAAACACCTTACTCGAGACCTCTAAATACTAAACCCCAAATCGTAAAAAAAATACGATTTACTATAATACTTATACGTATACGTAAACACCAAAATAACACCATTTCATTTCATAGTCACCAATTTGTGACCTCATGAACATGAAATAATTGTTCCTCGATTTACTTATGAGTACCATATACCCATAAACGATGTCCACACCAACTTCGTTCACGCAAAATAAACATGTAAACACACAAAACACATAGTCACACATAAAATAACCTAAAAATAAGACCGAGTGACGAACCTCTAAACCACGATTGTCACATTAATGTAATAGAATGTAGCAGGGGACGATGATAGTTCAAGTGAACCTGCATGAGGCAAATATTTGTTAATGGAAATGTTATTAATATCATTCCAATAATGATGTACGGTATAGCGAACCTTTGTATTCTCCCACTCGGCATGATGTTATTGCAAGCATAACAGGGGGCTCGAGTGTCTCGTATGTGTCTTTGTCAAACCGCAACGCAAGTGTGTCCCACAGAGTCAATTCATTAACTACCCCACTGCGTGTTTTTTCAAGTGTTATAACCAATAATTAATGCAACGCAAACATAAAAAATAATATTATGGTAAACATGAATGGTTAGGTGTTGCTTACTCGGTGTTCTCTACGTCAATCTTACGTCGTATGGTCCCCTGAGTAGGCAAATCTTCGATCGAACGGATGCAACCAAATTAATCTTAGAAAAGACAACGAAAGCCTGTTAGAGACTGCGTAAAGAAAGTAAGAAAAGCGAGATGGTATTAGTACCTGTAAAAGGCGGGTAAACCATTTTGTTCCGTTCATTTTTTCTCGGCAACCTTGTGTTGAGTTGTTTGTACGGAACAAATTTAAAATGATGGGTTGGGTAAACTTGTTCTTCACCTTGGAGATGTTCAAACTTTGTGATCTTTCCAAAGCGTAGAGTGGTTTCTCGTGTAAGGGTTTGCTGGTATAGGTTTGTTCTTTCGCTAAAAAACCGGTTATTCGGTACACTTTCTCGTATGTGAGCAAGGAATCCAAGTATGTAGCATTATCCATAATCGCATTTATCGCATCACCCTGCAAAAAAGTTACCAGAATGTCATGGGGTTAACTTTGTAATAGTCCATCTATTAGAAACAAGGAAAGAAAAAGCAGTAACCTGTTTGTCAATCAGCATACAACAGAAATTAAGATCCTTTGCAATTGGGTCGATTTTGGTTGGGAGGCTCTTGTGCATCCATTTTCGGTATATTTTGGCTTCCAAAACACATCCTCTTTTTCCAACAGCGAGTTCTGAAATAGTTGTTGGGGCGACAACTAACGCAGTGCTGCTTGTAGTGGCCATAAAGAATATTTAGCTGCATGCAAAGAAGAACACACGTTAGATAGTATCAACGAAAATTCAATAGGTGGCATTTATGTGTAAAATCATAGGCGGAAAGTTTTTATATAAAAAGAAGGACCTGAGAGCAGCATTTAATAAAGAAACATGAAACGATAGTATGTTGATTGCTATAAGGTTAATTTCGTATATATGTGCATCTATTGTTAAAGCATAATAATGTAACAGAGTATAGGATGTCGTATAACAATCGAAAAAAAAATATGGCAGTAAACAGCATGTCAGCAAGTATAAAGACGCATTGGTGGACCGCATGTTTATATTCGTTCGAGAAAATCTTTGTAGACAATATTTTTGGTGCAGTTGTTAGGTTTGGTGCCAGTATTCTGAATAAGTATTTTTAACCCGTTTGGTGAAGTGGCTCTTGAGAGAGCAACATATAGCTGACCATGGCTAAATACGGGCTCGGGCAAGTATACTCCTATTTTAGATAGGGACTGACCTTGGCTTTTGTTGATAGTCATAGCGTAACATAACTTAACTGGGAACTGTCTGCGTTTAAATGTGAAAGAGAAGTTTGGATCCTGGTGGTTCAATAGAATTCGATGGATATAAACATTTTCCCCGACCTGTGTCCCGGTTATGATTTGAGCCTGTATTAACGTGGGACCCAGGGATCTCACAATCATCCGTGTGCTGTTGCACAGGCCGCCTGCCAAGTTTGTGTTCCTAAGCAACATGATAGGACAACCCACCTTTAACTGTAACTCATAAGGTGGAAAGCCCAGGAATTGTAACGTATTTAAGAACTCCGGTGGGTATAACATGTCTGTTGCAAATGTGTCACCCCCAGTTGGGTGCGCTTGGTCCACGCTTAGGCATGTGACCACTTCTCAAGGGATCTGCGATAGGATTCTTTCGTTGATAATATCAGCTATTTCATTTTTGGGACAAACAATCGCCTTTTCTTGGAAACTAGTGGTCGTTGGTTTTTTAGGCTTTCGTCATCATAGATAAATTTGATTAGGTTTTCAACACCCATCCTAGTATCATCAGACACGCAATACTGAGGTGGGATAGTTATCCAGCTTGCGTTTTCTGGTTCCTCATCATCTGGTTCTCCAACTTTACCATTTCCAACTGCGAGCAGCCACATAGCAAACTCTGTTGCTTTTTCCCTTTCAAGCAGACTTATATCTCCTCGCATAAGGCGCATATTGACTGTGAGTGTGTGAACTTTGAAGTGGCACCAAAGGTCTGACTGGGCAATAGATAAGGTTATGAGCTCCATCCTTGAGGCACATGATGTGATCGTGATAGTATAGTGATAATTTGAGATACGTTATAGGGTAAATTAGAAAATTACCTTTAGGAAAAAGTAATAGACTAATATTACCAATGACGAATTCAATTAAACACGTGATGAACCAAGTCCGTTGTACACGAAGATCTTATGAATTTGAGACGTTTTAGCTTTGATTTGGATAATTGATTTGAATTGGTTTTCGGTTTTTAAACTAAAAATTAAATTTACCAATTTAAAATCTAAGTGCATAAATCGTTTCTAGTTAATTTCTAAAAGACAATCTTATGAAAACTATTTAAAATTTAAACTATTTAAAAATTCAATTTAAAATAAACTATTTAATTAAAATATTTTTTTTAAAATCTACTAAAAACTATTTTTCTTCTACAAATTAATTAAATCTAATTTACTTGAAAACTAACTATATAAAAATCTATTTATTGAAAAAGAACTAATTAAATTTCTAAAGTTAATAAAACATTTTTTATTATTTTTATTTTTTTGTTTTTGCTTTGAACCTTTTTGAAAGTAATTTTAAATAAATATAAAATTGAAAATTATATTTTTTAAAACTATTTAAAACCTGATAGACGAAATTGATTAGACTATATTAGTTAATAAAGCTACTATAAAACCTAAACAACAGATAGATCACTTGGTTAAGTCGTTTGGCCCATGACCAGGAGGTCATGGGTTCGAGTCCTGTAAGGGACATTTTTGGATGATTTTTATTTTTTAATTTTAGAATTGATAAATATGCAGTTCAGGTAAAAAAATCAATATTACAGCTAAACACACGTGACAGATTAAGATAGCAACTTAAAATAAAACGCAGACTAAAGGAAAGAAAAACATAACAGTTGAAATTAGGAACTAAAAAAAATCAGTAAATAAAACAGATAGTTACCAAACAGTCAAAATTAAACTAGAAGCAAATAAATCAGTAAGACAACAGATAGCACTATAGCATATCAAAAGACATATTTCTAAATGCAGACCTATCAACTAGCATTTTCAGCAACTTATCACACATCAACTCACAACCTTCATTCAACAGTTAACTCAGATAACAAAAAGAAACATAAATTACGTGATACATTTTACATTACGTTTTAAACACAGCAACAAGTTAACACATAAACAACTTTCAACAACATTCATCCTCAATCAAGCAGATAAAATAAACAAGTATTCTAATGAAATTAAACAGTTATAAATCAAAAGAATTATGTAGTGAGTGCCAACTTCAACTCGATGCAGTCTAATAACGAACCAGATATCAGCAAACGAAAGTTAAACCACTCAGTACTACCAACATCTTCAGCTACAAACATTATGCAACTCACAACTATCAATCTAGTATTATGCAGATTCAACAAAATCCAAACGAAAAATCAGATTTAAAAGAAAATGCATCATAACTTAATCAGAATCAGATAAGTCGTTCATACTACATATTCATGCTACTCAGCAACAACAAATTCAGAAAAAGCAGTTTCAAGTGAATGCATATTAGCATCAATCTCGCAGCAAAATCAGTAAGGTACATAATCGCAACATAAATCAGTACAAAATAACCCAAAATAGCAGATTACAGAAATTATAAACTAAATCCAAACAGATTCCTCAGATCTAGAAACTAGCAGCCAAAATCAAAACTCAATCAAATGCTAGTAATATTTCAGAAAAATAAAAAGCGCTTAACCATTATTTGAAGTAAACCGTTGAGACGAAGTCGCGCGCTGAGCGGACTTTTAAACCGAGTCTACACCGTTCACCACCACCATTATCGAATCACCAAACGTCATTAAACACCATGAATCAAACAGATAATCGATCCAACAATTATATTAAGTTTAACAGTTGGTCAAACTTTTCCCCAAATCAATCTTAAATTTATTCACGTAAACTATAACAAGAGTTTATATGAATAAATGGCATTCATAACATCAATTTAAAACTTGGATAAATTTTCAACAGAAATAATAAACACCAGTTATAGAATGAGACAGAAAAATTAATTTTATTAATTCGAGTAAATCATTACAATACCAGTAAAAAGAAATTACATTAATCTACTCCTAAATTAACATTATGAAATTAAAAGAAATAAAAAGGGATCATTATTACTGATTTTGGAATGGGGTTTTATAGCTAAAACGAGGTGTGGGTTGTTGGTGATGCGTTGATCTTGACCCTTAGATCATCTCTATCTTATTCTCTCTCTTGGTTGTTTCGATCCAACGGTTGAGATACACCCTTGTGCACACGGATTGCCACCGTTGCACAAGGTGTGTTAGTTTCTTGCTGAGGTGGAGGGATTTCATTGGTTCTCTGATTGATTGACAAGTAATTGACCAATAGGGAGATAGCAGTGACATGCTTTGATGCCACGTGGGAGCCCTGTTCTTGGAATCCAAGTGTAGACCACGCATCATATTTCCCTTAATTATCTGAAAAGCCAGCGCGTGACATCAATCGACGATTTAATTAAAAGCCCTAAAAATTAGGGTTCATAGCTGCGTATATATTCTTCCCCAATTTCTTCTTTTCGTCTCTCGTTCTTTTCTTTCTTTGTTTTGACTTCTTGACCAAATAAACGTATTAAACCTTTTCATCCGTTTATATTTCCTGTGCTCATGGGCTTTTAAATGGACCTTCCCATGTCACTTGAAATTTGACTTCCACTTGAATTGACGAATTAAACAATCATCTGCCCATACTTTCCTTTATTTTGGGCTTAAATTGGGCTTTGAACCAATCTTTCAAATCATGGGCTTTACTTGGGCTGTTTTAAATCCAAAAGATATAAAATGCTTTAATAATGGGCTTTAAAATCCCATTAAGCATATGTGGGACCCACAAAGCCTAATAAACCTTAAAAACTCGTATCCCCTCTTAAATCGACTTGTTTTTGGCTTCTCGATCTTTTCTTTAAACTCGTGCTGGTTTTTTTGCCGGTTTTCACGAACTTTGGTACCTACACACATCAAAACAACAAAACAACATATCCAAGACATTTTCATACATTTATTGCATTAAAATGTTGTTTTTAAGCTACAATTGATATGAGTAAAATAGCTCATATCAAACTCTCCCTTGCTAAACAATTGCCGTGTCCTCACGCAATGATAGAATTAAACACTAATACACCTTTATTTGATTTTTTGACAACTTATTTTGCAAAGACATAATGTATTGCTTTCATTATTAAAAAATGACTTTAAGGATCATAAAACTCAAATAGATTCATCGTCCCCAACTTTTCACTTTTCCATGCCAAGTGCAAAAACAAGATCATTGTCAATCATAAGCCCCAAAATTAAACCAACTCATACAAGTAATTTGTGTTAAACTCAATCTCCTATTATTCCTAGTTGTATCTCTAGATTTTATTTGTCATTCATCCAAAGGCTCATTTGACTTTATTTGATAATTATTAGTCCAAAAATGAAGGCAAGAACGGTGTAAACTCAACACTCAAAACCTAACCTCGACTTCAAAAACCGTTGTCACTAAAGAAAGCCCATATCAAGGATAAATTAACACGATTTAGGGATAAATCCCGGACCCGAAATTTGGCTAATATGGCTACTTAAAAGCAAAAAATAAAACCTCCAAAGTCAATTATGACCTTATTAATGGAGTTAGCAACAATCACATCAGAACACCTTGTGGCTCTTTAAGATGCAATTGTGCTCCTTATTTAAAATCCACACCCTAAGGCTCCTTGGACAAAAATAAGGGAATTGACTTCACCATCCTACCTTATGGATCATAATGATGAAGCAATTTTTATTCAACACGCCCCTTGACATACACCCTAAGGCTCTAATGACAAGGTTAGTGCTACATGACTCCCACCCGAAGGATCATAGAGAACATGTTTTTATTTATTCTTCTTTATTAATATGATATTTATAGTAAGCCAAATTTCCGCAATCCCATGATCAAAAGTCCATGACGCTGACACCCTTAATGTGTTCTCACTTTAATTACAAGGGAAGAAAAAGAAGGAGTTACGAGTTAAGATATCAAGCCTAAACCGCTAAAAACTTCATTTATTAAGCAATTATTATTCAAGCGTGGAAAGTAAATATGAGGAGATTAAATCAAACACAAAAATACTTGCACAAAGAAAAATTTAACCTTAGAAACTTATGATTGAACTCTATCATCTCTTGTTCTCCATATTGTAAAATTCCAAAAATGTGAAATAAATGGATACTTAGCCTATTAAATCAAAGTTTTGGGTTTTCAAGTAATCTATAGGATCTTGCATCTTCTTATACTTTTTCAAGTTTTAGAATTTGTGTTTTAAAGTTCCCTTGATAAACAACTTTCTAGGATCAATTATAGGAGCTTGCGAAAAGTTCTTGTTCTTAACTCGTATGAATTAAGACTTGCGCATTTTAAAGCTCCCTATATAAAAGCTTAGAAAAACTTAATTCAAACACGTTAAGGAAAAGCTAAGGTTAAAAACCGAGTCGAGTCAAAAAATATTCTTATTTTCACCAACGGAAAGCCTACATTCGTGTCAAAAGCACTTATTTTATTTATTAAAACTTAAAAATAACACAATTTTTTTTTAATTTTATTGAAAAACAAGAAAAACAATACGTTTGGACACGACAAAAGCAAAAGCAAGCGATTATATCGATTGACTCCCCCATGCTAAAACCAAACATTGTCCTCAATGTTTCTTAGCTCAAGAGTAACACCCCCTTGCTAAAACACGAAGAGTCTAATGCAAAATCCTAGGACCGATATTGTGAAGAGCGCCACAACCTTTTGAATGATATAGTGAAACACAGATACTATCCTGACCCGTTTATGTGGCGCATGATATACAAACTAACTCAAAGTAGAGCTAAAAGAGTGTCAATATCTCACTTGTAAATTGCGTACACGACAACCTTTTTTTCCTGAAATATTTAAACCAATATAAGAGTCAAGAGAAAATCAACATTTTAATTACGATTCAGATTCAAGATAAAGAAAGTTCATTTGAAGTTTAAGGTACGTACCCCTGGCATGCTCTTTATTAAAGCCAGGGACCCGATGCCACAAACATCATAAATTGTTCGTTTGTTATGCATATCATATGAATCTGCACTGATGATTGCTAATATTATCTTCGATAACTAATGAAATATAACTGAGATTAACAGATATATCTATTTATTATGATTCTTGGTTATACTAAATGACTAATGTGGCTTTTTATCAGTCTCTCAAAAAGCCTATTTATACCCATATCATCACATTACAGCCACATCCAAATCCAACATGTTTGTGTTCTGGCAGGTGGATTTGGTCTTTTGCGTGTACTCGTGAGACTATATGACACAACAACGTGCTGTAAACCCTCTTAAATTTTAGCCATAAAGAACCCACTTCTAACATTATGGGAACTCGAGATTTGAGATCTTGCATTCAATGATTTCTACTATGAATTATAGAAATAATTTTGCCTATAAACCAAATCTATCGAGTTCTAACCATTTTCGCAGCACTTCACAAGAAGCTTCAAGCTCATCAACTTTCATTATTTTATCCGGTCTCGTGATTCATTATGAAACATGAAAGGTGCTGGATTAAGATCTTGTAACAGTATACCATTATTACCACTCATGAGGCTGCGCATTTAGGACAATCCTTATTCATGGATGGTTATTCTGTCTAGAGGAAAATTAGTGACATTTTACGTTCTTTTAGTGCAGAGCAGGATTAAAGAAAAAGAGATAGAAGTATAGCACACGCAAATTCACAAACATAAGGTATCACGTTTTCTCAATACAGGTTGGTTTCTTATTTAATAAACTTAGGTTCAGTAAAACTTCTCTTAGGAAGTAAATGGAACAGTCATTAAAAAAATCAAAACAATAAGTCTAATAGCCTATACAGTATAAATCTAAGTTGACCAGGACAGCCGTAACAGTATACTGGATAAGACATTTTAGTACATAACACAAGCCAAACACAGCTCGTTTGGACTAAAAGTGCAGGTCAACCCAAGCCAACACAGCCCGTTTTAACCATTACCAAAACTTGTTTTTACCCGTTACACAGCCCCACAATTTCAAAACCTTACGTATAAATATAGTTTTCTTCATTTTTACTTAGCCAATATCTTTTCTATCTCTTGTAGTAATAGTTTTCGCTAATATACAAAAAGGGAAAGTAAACACCTTCAATATGCCATGGAACTCTGCAGCGTGCACAGTGCACAATATCAAAAACCCTGGCAGGATAAGGAAGCCTTTGTGTGCCCATGACAACAGATATGGTAGGTATTCCCCTCTCTAGTGCAAATTGAACTTGAGCTTCATGTTCATCTTTTGGAGCGAAAGACATAGCGAGAACATCTCTGTCAAACAGATATCCTCCAAAACTAGCAACCCCACATCCAACATCTAATACTACACGTGACCGTTTTCCCGAAGCAATATCAGGCACATTCTGTATTAACAATATATAATAATCTTAGTACACTGAAACAAGTTCAAGAGAAACAACATGATTTATCTCTTAGAAAAGTTGAAATTATATTCCATTCGTAGAACATTACAACTCTCACCATGTATTTAAGTAATGTTCGTAAATGCACGATATCCAGTTAATGCCTATCGGTTTTATACCCCTTGATCACAATGACACCCATTTATAATTTTAAATATTTATAAGAGGTGCTAGGAAATTAAAAATTGATAAGATACATCTGTGATGTCAAGACAAAGAGAAACTGATAAGCAAGAGACGCAATATAACGTTATGAAGATGGTAGGAGTAATACTTCTTGTATGAAATAAATATAATGGAGTGCACTGTGCACCGTGCTTAAACTAAGTTCCACCGCCAAGGAATGTAAGGTATTCACCACTAACTTTAACCCAGTTTTGGTGACCCTCAAGTTCTGCCAAGTTAGTGTGAGGAACATTATGGTACAAAATTTGCAACAACAAAAAAACGTAAGTATTTCAAACAGTGTAGACTTATTAGACTTATCCCAAAATTCCAATACCTTTTCCCTGCTTGTAGGCCACTCTATCGGACGTTTATATCCTTCGGGCAAAGGAACAAGGCAAGTAGGAGGGTCCTCTGAACAGTGTCTTTCCCTGTGCTTGTAACGTTTTTAGTGGTTCGAAGGCTCCTAATTGCTTGAATGTTATCAAGGCATGGAATGTAATCTGGACCAGCGGTGACTTTGCAAAGTTTCCAATGATAGTTATAAATATCCTCAGGTTCCAGTGACTTATGCCCTTCCTTTTCATTCTGTGACTCTGTAGCCCGAGTAAAAAACGACCCATTTTGAGCAGCTGTTTCACTTAAAAGCTCTGACTGGGCCCCAGAAGGTAGTATGTTCTCTTTACTCACCATCTCTGGCTTTTTCGGCGATGAGTTATCTCCTTATTTTGGTTCCTTACCCTCTTCAATATTTTCCTGTTAGTCTTTTTTCTCATTTTCATCAGTGGTTTTAGTTAAGGATGAGTCATCAGTGTTAAGCTTCTCATCTTGGGTTATTTGCACTACTATCTCCTTTTGTTGCATCATCCGCTAAATCCCCATGATTATCCTCAACTGTTTTGAGTTGTTATCAGGGTTGGAGGAAGCAGTTCAAGTCTATGTTTCTGAGCTAGAAAGATTCCTAACATTCATAGGCTAACGTTCCTTCTTATATTTCGTACAAAATCACGATTTAATAGTAGATAATGAAAACACCTAATTTAACAATCATATAACCAAATCATAACTAATTCATATCCATAACTGCAATAACAAAAGCCCTAAAATCAATCTCAAATCATCACGTTTAATAACAATTTTAATTCAAACCCTAATTATCCTCATCTTGATGAGGTGTTTAATCAGAAGTCTTCATCACGAAATTGAATAAGAAAACCATGAATAATCACACACTTACCATTTAATCACCGCAATCTGGTTTTGCTAGTATTGATGGTGTTAACATTCTTGTAGAAGCAAAGGTGATCCTTTCTCAAAGATCTAATAAGATTAATAGACCAGTAAACAATAAACACAATATATACTCCTTCCAAATGGGTCGGGTGAGTTTATGAGTTGTAGGAAGATTTCAAGCCGTTGGGATAAGAATAATGTTGTTACGTGATTGAGAGGCCATTACAGTACCCACGTATTTGTTAAGTTACAACTGAATCTGAATCAAACAAATCAATTGATTTTTTTTAAGTTTTTTGGATTAGGGTTTATATCCCATTATTTTAGGAAAAATCGATTAGGGTTTACAAGTAATAGATTGAAAGTAGATCAAATAACAAAGATAAAAGATCAATTACTTTTATTCTGGTTTTTTTATTAAGGTTTAAATCCCGTTGATAAGGGAATAATGGATGGTGCGTGTGTGTGTTTGGTGTGTGTGTTTTCACTCCGTAGCTGTGAGGAAAAAATGAAGAAAAAAAAGGTGTATACCATTATTTATACCCGCGGCTTCAAAACGCGATTTTATAAAAACGGCATTTTAAAAAAACGTGCTCTGCCCTAAAATGACGTAAATTAGGCAACAAATGAGATTTTTTAGGCAAACCTTAAATCTTATTGGTTAAAAGATGTGACTGGGATATGACTGGATTAAAAACTGTGGTTTCAAGTCATAATTATACCTATATATAATATATATCTATATATATATATATATATATATATATATATATATATATATATATATATATATATATATATATATATATATATATATATATATATATATATATATATATATATATATATATATATATATATATATATATATATATATATATATATATATATATATATATATATATATATATATATATATATATATATATATATATGTATATATACATATATATATATATATATACATATATATATATATACACATATATATATATACATATATCAAATCAAATCAAATCAAATCAAAAACCCTTATATCGGAAGGATGGTGAAACAATTCCTTAAATACAAAATTCTAAAAAAATGACACATGTAATTCATTAAAGGGTTTCCATAAAATGCTTCAAAAAGAAAATAGGAATTCCAAATGATGCCTTAAATACAAAATTCAATAAAAATATATATAGGAATTACAAATGATGCCTTAAATACAATATTATATTAAAATATATAAGGAAGGATGGTGAAACAATACCTTAA
Organism: Glebionis coronaria; assembly: GCA_025667525.1. Taxonomy (NCBI): domain Eukaryota; kingdom Viridiplantae; phylum Streptophyta; class Magnoliopsida; order Asterales; family Asteraceae; genus Glebionis; species Glebionis coronaria. The sequence continues at coordinate 359,807,666 of CM046877.1, forward strand.
ATACAAAATTCTATAAAAATAATTTCATAAAATGCTTCAAAAATAAAATAGGAATTACAAATGATGCCTTAAATACAAAATTCTATAAAAAAATATATATTGGAATTACAAATAATACCTTAAATACAAAATTCTATAAAAATGATTCCATAAAATGCTTCAAAATTAAAATAGGAATTACAAATGATGCATTAAATATAAGATTATATAAAAATATATATATATGAATTACAAATGATGCCCTAATACAAAATTCTTTAAAATATATATGGAATGATGGTGAAACAATGCCTTAAATACAAAATTCTATAAAAATGATTCCATAAAATGCTTCAAGAATAAAATAGGAATTACAAATAATGCCTTAAATACAAAATTCTATTAAAATATATATACGAATTAAAAATGATGCCTTAAGTACAAAATTTTATAAAAATATATAAGGAAGGATGGTGAAACAATGCCTTAAATACAAAATTCTATAAAAATGATTCCATAAAATACTTCAAAAATAAAATAGGAATTACAAATGATGCCTTAAATTCAAAATTCTATAAAAATATATATAGGAATTAAAAATGATGCTTTAAATATAAAAATCTATAAAAATATATAAGGAAGGATGGTGAAATAATGCCTAAATAAAAATTTTTATAAAAATAATTCCATAAAATGCTTCAAAAATAAAATAGGAATTACAAATGATGACTTAAATACAAAATTCTATAAAAATACATATAGGAATTATAAATGATGCGTTAAATACAAAATTCTATAAAAATATATATGGAAGGATGGTGAAACAATGCCTAAAATACAAAATTCTATAATAATGATTCCATAAAATGCTTCAAAAAAAAATAGGAATTACAAATGATGCCTTAAATACACAATTCTAAAAATATATATATATAGGAATTACAAATGATGCCTTAAATACAAAATTCTATAAAAATATATATGGAAGGATGGTGAAACAATACCTTAAATAAAAAATTCTATAAAAATGATCCAATAAAATGCTTCAAAAATAAAATAGGAATTATAAATGATGCCTTAAATACAAAATTCTATAAAAGTTTATATGAGAATTACAAATGATGTCTTAAATACAAATTTCTATAAAAATAAATAAGGAAGGATGGTGAAACAATGCCTTAAATACAAAATTATATTAAAATGATTCCATAAAATGATTCAAAAATGAAATAGGTATTACAAATGATGCCTTAACTACAAAATTTTATGAAAATATATATAGGAATTACAAATGATGCCATAAATACAAAATTCTATAAAAATATATAAGGAAGGATGGTGAAAAATGCCTTAAATACAAAATTCTATAAAAATGCACAACAATAATATTAATTTCAAAAAAATTAATGTAAAAACGTTATTCATAACATTTACATATACAAAATTTATTACCTCACAACATTAAAAAATACATAAAATATTTTTATAATATTATAAAAATTCTAAAAAAAATTTAATATAACAAACTTATTCATACCGTTAACGTATGCAAATTCAATAAACTCATAATATTCTAAAATAAATTAAATATCCTAAACTACGTTATTTTTGTCTATTCTATGATACATTATTAAAATATCAATGCCTTAAATAACACTACATATACTAAACTTCTAATACAAACACACATAAATTAAATTTTCATTAAAAATATATATAATTAAAGCTAGCCCGTCCACCAGACTGGTCTAATGGCTAGTATATATATATATATATATATATATATATATATATATATATATATATATATATATATATATATATATATATATATATATATATATATATATATATATATATATATATATATATATATATATATATATATATATATATATATATATATATATATATATATATATATATATATATATATATATATATATATATATATATATATATATATATATATATATATGTATATATATATGTATATATATATGTATATATATATGTAAATATATATGTATATATATATATATGTATATATATATGTAAATATATATATATATATATGTATATATATATATGTATAAATATATATATATATATATATATATATATATATATATATATATATATATATATATATATATATATATATATATATATATATATATATCTATATATATCTATATATATCTATATATATATATATATATATATATATATATATATATATATATATATATATATATATATATATATATATATATATATATATATATATATATATATATATATATATATATATATATATATATATATATATATATATATATATATATATATATATATATATATATATATATATATATATATATATATATATATATATATATATATATATATATATATATATATATATATATATATATATATATATATATATATATATATACAGGTATAATTATGATTTGAAACCACACTTTTTAATCCAATAATATCCCAGTCACATCTTTAAACCAATAGTATTTAAGAAATAACTAGAAAATCTCCATTTTCCACGTTTCTTGTGATTTGAAATCGTAATTTACTGAAACTGTGTTTTGGAAACGCTATTTTGTAACTTTTCTAAAACTGCGTTTTGGAAATGCTGTTTTGGAAATTGCGTTTTCGAAACAACGCAGTTTTGAAACCTGCGTTTTCGAAACGCAGTTTCGATTGGAAACGCTGTTTTGAAAATAACGTTTTTGAAATGCAGTTTTTGATTATTTCCGTTTTTATTAAAAAATGTCATTTGCAAGAGTTGAACATGTGACACTTTCGTTTAGGGGTAATCAAACTTACCAACTTTCTATGGTATGGTTTTTGTTTTATTGTTACTAACACATATACTTAAACTTACTATAACTGAATAATTTTATATTTTGTTTTTAATTTTCGAAATTTTTTATTACTTTTCTGATTGACTTTCAATTATTTTTATTTTGTAAATTTCAGATTAAAAACATGTTTATTTCAAAATTTTTACAATATTTTCCAAAGATCAAGAAATTTTTATTTTATAATTTTATATAGAAACTAGAAAGCCCCATATTACCCTTTTCTATTTCTTTTCCAAAAAAAATAAAGCATGTGCACATATCTATTTCTAACCATGTTTTACGTTTTCGTCACTTTTTTAGTGGTTATTTTTCAAATTTTTTACATTTCTACAGTTTCTCACGATTTTGTCAATTTTCTTAACGTTTCTTCATTTTTCACGTTCTCGCCATTTTTTTACGTTTTTATCAGTTTTTTTATGTCTTCGTCGATTATTTTTACGTTTTTGTTAGTTTTTAACGTTATTGTCAGTTCTTTACGTTTTTGTCAATAATGTTACTTTTTCATCAGTATATTTACGTTTCCATAAGTATTTTTAAGTTTTTTTCCTTCGGTTTAGTCCGTTTTCGTCCTAACTTTTACGTTTTCTTCAATATTCTTACGTTTTCGTCATATTTTTTTCGCTTTCGTCGTAATATATACGTTTTCGTTCGAATATTTTCGTTTCGGTCTAATTTTTTGTTTGTCTTCAGGTTTTTTACGTCCGAATTTGTATCTTTTCGTCTGATTATTTACGTTTTAGTCTTATTTTTTTATGTTTTCATCAACGTTTTATACGCTTTCATCCGATTTTTTTACGTTTAAGTTAGGTTTTTTACCTTTTCGTCTAATTTTAAATGTTTTCGTCCGATTTTTTTACGTTTTAGTCTTATTTTTTACGTTTTCATCAGCGTTTTTTACGTTTTTCATCAATACTTTTTTTCGTTTTCGTCAGTAATTTTTAATTTTCATCTGTATTTTTAAGTTTTTGTCTGTATTTTTACGTTTTTTTTCAAATGTGCAAAATATTCTAAGCAAAACGTAAAAAAACGCTGATGAAAACGTAAAACAATGGACGAAAACGTAAAAATACAGACAAAAATGTAAAAATACTAACGAAAACGTATAAATACCGAGGAAACGTAAAAATACTAACGAAAACGTAAAATTAGTGCCGAAAACGTAAAATTACTGATTAAAATAAATAAATGCTGACGAAAGCGTCAAAACGCTGATGACACCCTAAAAATCGTACGTAAACGTAAAAAAATGGCGAAAACGTAAAAAAACATGATAATACCCTAAAAATCGGACGAAAACGTAATAATACTAATAAAACATAAAAAGCTGATGGAAATATAAAAAAAGCTGATGAAAACGTGAAAAAGATGACGGGAAAAAACAGATGAAAATGTAAAAAAAACTAGCAAAAACGTGAAAAAATGTTTATCATGAAAAAAATGATAGAAAATAGTTTCGTCTAAACATTGTTCATTTTTTTAGGAAATGAAAAATACCATCTAAATAGGTGTTCAAAATTTTCAACTCTATTCTAGAAAAGAAAACTCTTTCCTTCTCTAGAAATTTAGAAGCAAAAAATTATGAAAAGTTTTCCACAACTAAACAGCCTTTTATTTGTTGTTTTTAATTTTTGAAATATATTTATTAGTTTTCTTTTTTAGTTCCAAATTTTTTTATTTCTAAATTCCGGATTAATTTTCGCAACTCAATAATTATCCGAGTCTAAAAGTTTAGACATGTAAAAATTTCCATGGAATTATAAAAACTAAACACAAAAACTTGGGTCGGATAAAAATATATTTAAAGACCCAAAATAAAAATTTCTACTATTAAATTTGCCTCATTCCGGCATATGAAAATGACATAACGCTGTTTTTGTGAAATTTGGTATTCTTTTTAAGGTCAATACGAGTGTAAAGGTTTTTGTTTTCATTAGTGTGTGTTTATGAGGTCTAGACATGGAATTTTTTTTATTAATTTTTGAACATATTTTTTTTAATTCGGATTGAATTTTAAATCTTCTAAAAATATATATTTTTAATATAAATTTAAGAATCATATTATAGCAATATATCAGGTTACAGTTTCACCACCGGGTCAACTCGGTCAAGTCACCACGTAACAAGATCGATCATTGGGTCAACCTGATCGAGTCACCCGGTCTGGGGATCATCGTCAATGGTTCATTCATATTAAGAAAAAACAATCCCGCCCGTTGAACACAAATAAACGTTGCTTAAACGTAAACTATAACTAAAATATACTAAAGGTTAAATTATAAATTCAAGAAACAAAAATCGAACAACAATAAACCCTCTGGAACAAGAAAAAAAGCGACCACCGGTTGGGCGCGCCACGACGCTAGTGTATATATATATATATATATATATATATATATATATATATATATATATATATATATATATATATATATATATATATATATATATATATATATATATATATATATATATATATATATATATATATATATATATATATATATATATATATATATATATATATATATATATATATACATATATATAGGGATAGGATCATTAGAAAACATTACTTTGGTAGAAAACCTAGAAAACAATACAAACCCTCCTTATTTTTTCCACACTAAAACTACATGGGGTCGAAATGTAATTTACGAAATCTTATGGGTAAATATGACACTTTTCAAACTTTCATACCATTTTTACCACTTTTTATTTATCTGATATTAACGTGTTTATTTCCTCAACCATCATATCCATCATTTCCACCACAAGCTCCATACCGTTCACCATCACGACCCATCGTTTTCTACGCATCCAACGGCAGCGATGGAGATCATCTCCGGTGACAGAACAACAATGGATATCATATCCGCCGTCATAGACGGAGATCATCTTAGGCACATTAACGCTGGTCATATACCATCGATTTGGTCATTCACTATCATTACTCACGGTTAATCATTCTGCACAACCATTCTCCACCGTTCACCATTGTTCCCCACTATTCCGGTCATAGGATGTAATCAGACATTTGATTTTGAAGGTTATTTGTTTTTTTATATAATTTATACTATTATCGTTATATAAATTTTCGAATGCATTATATGAGGTTTATTGATTATATTTTGAAAAATTTGTTTTGTAAAAGTTAGAAAAAATTTTAGATATAACTCGTTTCTAAGCAGCAGTACACAAGGTGTTTGATAAATTGTGTCAACTGGATTTATGACGATTTAAGTGAATTCTAAGTTAATTGTGTGTTACAGGATACAAATGTTGGTTTTGTAGCTCCAAAACTGATGCTACTACAAACAGTTAGTCCACTACCCGCTAGCTCGCCAACCATTGTCCTAGGAACACCATTTTGTCTGCCACTCCGGTCCCTACAACCATAGTATGCTCTTGTCGTCCATATTCATGTATATACTCGAGCACCTCGCCAGATTATGCCAAACTACACTTCTTAATATGTTCTCACTGACCGATGACATGAAGTCATTTTGAATATAAGGCTTGTTCCCTCCTTGTACAAATGCGACAAGATTTAAAGAAAAGAAAAATAATATATACTATCTGCATTTATGTTTCAAAGTTGACGCATTACCCTCCATGTACATTGGATTGATATGTATATCATGAGTAGGTCGATGAGATTCTAAATCTTATATACCATAAGATGGATAAATTGATGTAGGGGAAACTATAATTGAAGGACATATGATAGGAATAAAGTTGATCTTGTACCAAAAAGATTGCGCACAAAAGAAGGCATCTTACATTTAGAAGTATAAGAAAGACAAATTATTTGTGTTAAGTGTTCAAGCCACATTTCAACGTACAATTATAAATAAGGTATTCAACTTTTTTAAGTTGTTGTTGCAGCAATTCATAGAAATTGTTCAAAGTTTGTAACAGCAACGACCAAGATAAATGGGTCATCACATTTTCTTGTAATAAAATGAAGACTATAAACCAGTGTTTTCAGACCCGGGTCAACCGGTAGACCCGGGTCAACCGGTAGACCCGGGTTAACCGGTGGACCCGGTTCTGACCGAAAACCATATGAACTGGGTTTCACATTTCTGAAACCCGGTTAGACCCGCCGGGTTTGGTGTGACCTGGGTCAACCCGGTTCTCGAGACCCGATTGGGTTTCGATTTTTAAAAATAATATTTAATTTTTACGTATTTGCGATGAAATTTTGTTTTTACATATTATATTAGTTGTTAAACAATTTATATTTTTAATATACGAAAATTTTTATGGTTTATAAATATAGTTTTGTTAATTATTAAGAATATTAACAAAAATTATTAAAAAAACGGGTCAACCCGGGTTGATCCGGACCCGATGATTCGACCGGGTCGTTTTAAAAACAGAGTCAAACATAAAACAACATCTACTATTGTACGAATGTCCTTAAAGTCCATTTTGGATAAGATACAAAACATGTTTAGATTGACTTGTATAATTCTAATTGCAATGCTCAAAAGAATGATAATAAATTCGTCTGTGTTTTTTGTGTGCAAAATTACTGATTTATGTGTTCTTTTAGCAATTTCAAGTGATACAAGCATATTATCTTATGCTCATTGGTATAGTATTAATACTACGTAGTATATTAGACATCTAATAACAAAGAATAACAAGCACCGAGAGTAGTTGGAAATATTGAACTTAGATGCACCAAGTAACTAAACTTTATAAAACAGATGTAATATACTATTTTAGGGATGAGCACGGTATCGGTAGCGTACGGATTCCGTACAGAATTAGTGGTACCGAACTTTTCCCGAGCATAAATTAATGGTACCGGTACCGTACCGAACGGGATTCGGATATCGCTACCGGTACCGGGTAATCGGGATTTTCCCTTTTTTCGGGAATTTCCCGATTTGGTACCGGTCGTACCGAATGAGTGGTACCGAATTTTTTTCCACCATATTTCCTAGTATCGGTACCGTACCGAACGGGATTCGGGTACCGAAAATCGGTACGGTCCCGGCTCCGGTTCGAATTTGGGACAAAATGCTCATCCCTATACTATCTCAAACAGATTCACTCGGATTCTAGTTTAGAATTAACATAGCCATTAATGAAAAGGATAAACAAATGCAGTTGCTGAATGTATTTGGTATGATGTGATAATCCGTCAATTTATGGTCAATATTTTATTCTCAATATTTATTTGAAAATATTATTTTATGAACTCACTTATTTTTGGGAAGAAATTTGGATTTACGTCTTGGAGTAGCATCGACTACGTCTAAACCGGAGGATTCAACGTTACGTGCTTACGTTTACATACACCGTCTTTGGTGGCAGTCCGACATTTCAGAAAATAAATTTGTCCATGAATATTATTTTGGAGTTTTAAATTTGAGTTGGTTCATAAACTCACAAATTTACGAGAAGAGATTAGGACTTACGATTTTAATTTAACGTCCTTTACGACTAAACCGGAAACCCTAGGATTACGTATTTACGTTTTTGAACTCCGTTTTTGATGAGACAATTTTAATTGGATTCGTTTTGTGACGTTGATTCATACTTTATAAAAACGTTTTTCTAAAACGGCCTGAGGGCACGCAAATCGAGGAAACTAGAATCGAGGAGTACCCGTAAATAAATGGGGATGAGACAAGTGGGAAACTTGTCCCACCCCCACTCAAACCGGCCTAACTAGCCACTACACCACTTGATGTGGTAAGTATAAGCTATGTTGCTTACACATGGCTTAAGTCTTACAACTTAAGCTACCATTCAAACACAAAACCATGTCTACTATAACACTTCCTCATTTCAACATGCAAAACCACCCAATTTCCTCTCTACTCTCTCATCTATGCCGTCCCATATCTCAACCAAAACACCCCATTCATACAATTTTTAACCACAAACATATGTTATAATTAACATATGTTAATCTCCATTAAAAAAGATGCAGATTGGTGCAAGTAATATCATCCAAGGAGGAATTTTCATGGTGTCTTGGGGCTGATTTTCTACAAGGAGTTCATGAAGCATGGTGGTCTTGAAGATGGTCTTGGTGATTCAAAGTTTCTCCATCAAAATCCATGTTTTAATCACAACCTACATCATCATGGTGGTATAAAGATTGTCCTCCTCATCCTCTTGTTATTTTTGGTTATGTAATCATGTATTTTATTTCCTATTGTATATGTTTATGATGATTATATGATGATAAAAATATTGTGTGGGGATTTGGTGTTGATAAATGCTTAAAAAGATGAAAAACTATAAGAAACAAGGCTAAAATCTTGTCTAAATTTGTTGGCTGTATAAAACAGTAAAGAAACATGTCATGAACTGATAAAATGATGAACTAGAATTGATATACAGTAAGCTCTGAGTCTTGTACACATGTGAGAGTTGGCCATGCAATGGAGTCATTGTAATGAGTGAGATATGATCAAAACAACTTTAAGGTACAAATCTGAGTTCACTGTTTTGGACGATTTTTAGAAAATACTTAGAAGATGACTCAACAGTAGCTATATGAGAGTTAAATGGAGAATATATCATGTAGTTTATGTGATAAAAATTTGAGCTTCTATCTCCATATAGAACTCTAGATATGGCAGTTTTGGTGAAAGTGAAGATAAAAATCAGATTTTGGAAATTAAAGTATAATACTATTATATAAGCACTCAAAATTTAATAGTATAAAATATAAATTAAAACCCACTAACTTATATAATACATTTATATAAATATGTACAATGATAAATAAGTGGACATTTTATAAAAATGGTAACTTGTTAAGTTTTATAAGTTATAAAACTATAAACATGATTTTTACGACTTTTTCGGCTAATACCGTAAAATTAATGTTTTTGTTAAATAAAACTTAGATGGTTGGACCCGTCTAATGTAAACTTTATAAAACTTATATACTGATATATAAACACGTATAACAAGTAAAAACCGATAAGACCCAACTATAGGACATACAGACGTTAACGGACTAAATTAACGTTATTGGACTAATAATACAACAAAAATGGACTAAAACACTTATAAACTTATTATTGGGCTTAACCCATTTAGGCCCAACTTGTAAAGTGTAGATACTGATAATATAAGTATAACATGGATTGATACAAGTTAAAGAACTTATAATAAGTTTATTGGACTTAAAACGCGTAAATAGGTAAAATCAGTAAACTAGTAAAAAGATACCAATACGTAAACACTAAAACGAGTTAATGAGAATATGTAAACCCACTTGATCATCATATATAAATAATCATCATATGTATACATAATTGTTATTTTTATAAAGTCATTGGACAAGAGTCTAAGACGAGTATTATTTGTCTAGGTTTCCGTGATTGAAGCACGTAACGTACGTCCGAGTTGCCGATAACCTGCTTTCCCACATCAACGTGAGTTCATAGCCTCGCACTCTTTTAAATGTTTTTATGAAATGTTTTATAAACCCGCGAGGGAGATAACATGTTAGTTTTTATAAAATAGGACACCATTTGTCCCGATTGTTTGTTTACTGATTTGGACCCGAATGATTGTATGACCCGATTGTATGACCCGATAAATGATTAAAGGACCCGATAGATGAAATCAAATGGATTATTAAAGTTAGGTTATGTCACTAAAAGTCCCATTAGCATGAAATGTGAACTACCGGGAGTTGGTAGACGCTTGTGCATATAATAGTACTATTTGGGGACGATCACCCCAGTTCGCGCCTTGACGGTTGATCCCCGTCGTGCCACATTGATTGGTAAGCGAATTTATGTATGAGAATATTTCCATAGCGTGACCTTTGTGACGACACGCTACTTTAGATGGGCAAATTGAGTATCGGGTTAGCTACCCGTTGTTGGTTTAGTAAGGTAACAATGTCATGCGGCTTATAATAATCCGATTAACGAAATACTACTAGACGCTCCGAATTACGATGTATTGCCTGACTAGCAATACAGGGTCATACTATTGATATTATGCTCGTGTTTTGGTTTTCATAACCATATTCATATAACGGTTTTTATTTTCATACAACGTTATAAGACGTATTGTATGATGTTTTTACGACATTGGTTCGTATAATGATTTTTAAGGCAAATGCCTATCTTATGATTTGGATAAAGATTTGTATAAAATGATTTTGGCTATTTTATGGCCTATTACAATGGTTTGTACGAAATGATTTTTGGTAATAATTTTTATACCAAAGTTATATTGATGGAATTTATTAAACTCTATGAATTCACTCGGCGTTATCGCTGACCTTTTCTTTTAACATGTTTTATCTCAGGTACTTGAAGGTAATTCTCGGGAAGACGACAAGAATTCATGGCCCGCACTTAAACAATATTTTCCATTCAAATACTTTGTAAAACTTTGTATGAAATATAATGAATTGGGACCGATGTAACTTTGATATTTATGAATGGAAATGATTTATTATCAAACGACGCGATTTTTATGCGTTGTCTATGATGTGAGTAATGTGCTATCCCGTAACACCAACGAGTCTTCCGCTGTATTGAGTTGTATAAATTTGGGGGTGTTACAGTTTGGTATCAGAGCTCTCGTTATAGAGAACGAAAGATTTTTAAAACCAAGGTTTTGAATAAAACATTTAAAAATCTTTTAACTATAAACATTTTTCCCAAAATGTCTAAAAATCTTTTGACTATAAAGGTGCCGAAGAATTCCCGAGTTACCGACAAGGCCAGACTGAGAAGTGTTATTTTAATATATATATATAACTTGGATTATATATATGATGTAATTTGATTACATGATTGTTTGATGATTATTTTGATATTTATACGAGTTATTTATACGACGTAGATTGTCACAAGAAACCCTAAATCCCCTAGTAAATTATTCGAAGCTATTCTCGTAGGAATTCTAGCTATCCTAGATCTAAACCAAGTTGTGGATATTTATGATCCCAACAAAATGGTTGATATTCATAGGAATGTTGTTATTAGTTGATTGTGATATTGAAAAAAAATTGGCGAGATTAAATCTGATATCGATGTCATGACGATCTTTTCTTATAGAGTGGAGTTTGACAAAACATTACCACCTAGAAAGATGTCATCTGATTCGTTGTCATCCAATTCTTAAAATTTAAATCGAAAGGGTGAATGTTGCACTTGAGGCTGTCATTGGAACCATTACCCAAAAGCCTCATGCCACTAGTACCTTTCCGAGAAGTCTAGTTGAATGATCAAGTCATTTCATACTAGTGACTCATCTGATAATTGTTGTTGTAAGAGATATAGGATGGGAAATTAAGTGTTGATCATATTGAGCTTTTATTGCCTTTACAAGGCCGAAGAATAAGGCTGAAAGTATTGGAATATGAGATAGGATATTGCATTGAGTATAAAAGTGGTTGAAACTTGAATAAATAAAAGTTTAACACGTATGGAATATGAGATTAAGAGGAAGTCGTTAAATTCTGTGATTGAATTTTAAGGTTTTAAATGATTGTTGATTCGTGATTAAGGGTTGTTCCTAGGCCATTGTCCACAAACGAGGATGCCCAGTGTCCAAGAAATAAATTGAAGAAATCTTCTTCTGAATTGAGACCAATGGATCTTCCGGGACACGTGGAACACCTAATAACTCTTGTAGGTTAGTATTCATTGTGATATCTTTTAAAAATCCCTAACTTAACTGAGATATCAGTTGGTAGGATGAGTTCTGAGAATTGTATGACATAGTGACACGTAATGTGTTAGGGTACGATTTTGACTTGTTTGTGATTAATGAAAAAGACTACCTTTGATTGCTAAATCCTACATGTATCGATGTTATCTATCTTTTCTTGCTTCATCCTAATGTTCGAATTAGTGATGCAACCATTGAACAAGTACTCATCTTGATTTGAGTTACATTGTGAATCATTCTTCGTGAGTGCCATCGAGGTCATGAACCTCATGATTAATTGGCTAAGCTCATTTCCTATCATATCGTAGTTAATTCTTGGTGAACAAGCTTTCATCACCTTTCTGCAGATCACTCATTGTTTTTATAAAGTTAAAACGGTATCCTTTGAGAAAATTTAATTTTCATCACTATAAGGATTATTCAAAGTGAAATTTGTAAGTGATCGTTATCGAAATGAAGTTATTTATAAAACACCTTGGAAAACATAATTGTTTTCATAACAAAGAAAATCTTTGTAAATTTATTTTTGATTCTTATTTAAGAATCAAGCATGAAAATGTTTTTATTATAAACAGGATGATAAAATTTTGACGAACTGAGTATTGCATTGTTAATCTTGAAATTGTATATAGTTGCGCGCCTACATACATTTTGGAATAGACCATGCAAGGTTGATTAGTAGTCACCATAAAACTAATGAATAAACACTACCTTTTCTTTGAAGATTGTGAAAGATTAAATTTTATGAGATCTGCAAGAAGTGAAAGACAGGGACATATTGATAGGGACACCTACATATGTGCCCGTACTATTTATTCTTTTGAGTTGAATTTACTCATCTGTGGAAATTGTCTTATTTTGACAATTGACAATTCTTTCTTGTCCAATTCTCCCGTAGTGAGATTCTTAGGAAAAGTATCTGATTGCCGAGTGTTGATACCCGACTGGATGTATCGACGTTCCTAATTTCTTATGATTTGATTTCATTTGAATGACCTGGGTAACGATCCGAGGAGCTTTTGAATGCGTACTCAATTCATGAAAACATGGGATATATTCATATTCGTTAATATTTTCGTCTGTATCTGATTTGAAATTCTCCCGCGTAGATTATGCGTTGACCTTACTCTTTTAAGGCTAGTTATGTCTCCTGATATCCTTGAATTTGTGAAGGATTATGAGTTATTATTAGACTTTTGAGAAGTTCACATCTTACCGACGACAATAAAACTGGAAATTTGATAGTGCCAGTGGAATGGATTGATTGATTATGACATGACGACATTGTCTTAATTGATGGGAACTCGAGTAGAATTCCCTTAAATGATAAGATGTTGATTATCAAAAGTGATCTAAATAATTCTTGATGGATGTCCATATCCTGTATTTAGACTTTAAATGATACCACGAATGGTTATGAACTAATCATAAGATATTATAATCTAGAAAAAAAAAATAAAAATAAAAAAAAACCCTAATATGAATTTATTAAAAGATGTTTTCGTTATCTGAAACTTTAGTAACTATTTGTTAATGAATTACCTAGACTTTTGCCATTAAGGCAAGTTGAAATTGGTATTGATTATATTTCCGGTGCTGCACCTGTGGCTTGTGCACTGTACGTCAGCACCATCTAAATTAAAATAATTACCGTACAACTGAGAGAGTTGTCGGAGAAAGATTTTATTCTACCGAGCTCGTCATCATGAAGAGCTATGGTGTTATCATTCCTTATATTTATTGATTACTGTGAACTGAGTAAATTGACAATCAAAAACGATATCCATTACTCGAAATGGAAGATTTGTTTGATCATTTACATGGTTTTTGATCCTCAGCATGGTTATCATCAACTTCGCGTCCGCGAAAAAGATTATCTATTCCAATCATTACATCCAGAACTTGTAATGAACATTATGAGTTTCACGTGATGTCGTCTGGATTGACTAATACACATGTAACATTCATAAATTTGGTGGATCACGTGTGTAGGCTGTAATTTGATAAATTCATGCTTGTGATCGTTAAGGACCATTTATTTGTTTATAAGAATAAGAAGGAGTTAATAATTATTTATAGACTGCCCTAAATTGACCAAACAATGAAAACCTGAACCTTGAATAATTAACATGTGATTTAAGACTTAATTCTTTACTTGATTTACCCATGTGATTAATAGATAATGGAATATAAATTGACTCTTCAAAATTTAGAAGTCATTTAAGACTTTGAGTTATACTAAAAAGAAAGTACATATATAATTTGACAAATGTTTTAACAAAGGATTTGAAGGGATTATTCCCTTATACACAAACTATTTAACTAAACTTCTGTTTAGGGGTAAATGTTTGTGTATACTTCTAGACAACCTAAGAAGAATTGAGAAAACTATATAACTTATTACTTGAAACGATAATTTACGCTTTTCAACTAAGAAAACTTGGACCAAAATATAAACAAAGATTTTTCAAATATTTACGAATCTTATTAATATTTTCGATAAATCAACAAAAATCATGTTAATTAAATTCAAATTTATTTTTGAACATTTTATATAATTGGTCGAACTAATAAATTTACAACTTTTACGCTTCATAAAAATTAACTGATTATTATTTAATTAATTGTAATAATTATCGACGCTTTAAACGCTGAATTGAGAAAATCTGATAAAAATGATAGATGAGACGAAACTGAAACATAGAAGATATGAAGAAAGGTGAACGTAATTACCGACACATTATGTAGAAAATATAAAGAATCAATTAGGATGTGTTCCTTAGTAACGAAGGTGCAAAATAAATTGCCGAACAATTTAAAATATAGCTGATGCTTATAAAAAGGATAATATAGATAATAAAAGGGATTCGTGGCTAATGTGAACCATTAAAATTGAGAAGCCGATAGCGTTAAATGTTTTAAAGGCCACTTGTGGTTGCCTAAATATGGAGATTGTGGGATATAGTTATGTTGGAATTTGTAAGTATAAGTATTCTATATATGTCATTTTTGACTAAAAGTATCTTTGTCTGAAGAAGTTGTACTAATGACAAATTATGAAGGCAGACATCGCCTCATACATTAGTAAACGTCTAGCTATTGCAAAGGTCATCATCTGAATTTGATTCGATTTGGGTCATCATCGACAGACTGACCAAATCTGCTAATATCATTCCCGTTAATGATAAATGCAAAAGAGTTATGTAAACATAGCGTGCCTGTATCAAACATCTTTATCAAGATCCTCGCTTCGCATCGAATTTCTAGAGATTTGCTCAGAAATCATTGAGAACGAACCTTGATGAGAGTACTATGTACCACCCCAAATCGAAGGGACGAGGTAAAGTAACGATACAAAGTAATATAAGTGTTGTTTTATGTTTGAATGAATGACCTTTGGTAATAAACCGTATAATCATTTTCCTTTAGAAGGATTACCATTGATAATCATCGTATTAGGATTAAGATCGAATCTTGTTAGGATCTATATTAGAGCATCTGTAAGCAGGAGTTGAGACGGAGACATCCGACATACACCCATAGTGAGTTGGACATGTCTTTTAGGTTTAAGGTTTCCTATGATGGCGAACCTAACCTTACAAAATACCCGACCTGCGAGACCTGAAATGATTGTTGAAATTAGGATCTGATTATTGACTACCGGTAGCGGGCAAGAGGTTATGTGAATATGAAATGTAGATCTTGAAGTGCCAAATGGGTAGCAAAGTTATGCCACAATTTTTAACCTTGGAAAAAAAAGAAGAATTCATGATCTGCCAAATCATGGGATATAAGTCCCCGTTGTATGGGACCATTGAGATAATGTAAAAGATTGGTTTGAAAGACATATAAGCTGGATCTACCCTAGGACTTCAAGAGCTGCGTGAATTATGTTTCGTATATCGAACTTGATAAAATGTCTATCAAGTGAGAATCTGATTGTTTCTTAGTAAAGTTTAGATCGGCGAAAAGTTGCATTCATCAGAAACCCGTGAACATCATGGATAGAGAAAGTAAGTCAACATTAAGCCTGATCTTATTCCCGTAGTTATGTTTGATGAAACTCGCGTATTGTAATGAATTGCAGTTGTGAGAAAGGACCGAATGTGGAGGAAATACCCACATGGCTTTAACTCTATAAGAAGCGAGTAGTAAGGTAAGATGATCTTTGAGGACAAAGATCCTGTTTAGGGGTAAATGCTGTGACAATCCGTCAATTTATGGTCAATATTTTATTCTCAATATTTATTTGAAAATTTTATTTTATGAACTCACTTATTTTTGGGAAGAAATTTGGATTTACGTCTTGGAGTAGCATCGACTACGTCTAAACCGGAGGATTCAACGTTACGTGCTTACGTTTACATACACCGTCTTTGGTTGCAGTCCGACATTTCAGAAAATAAATTTGTCCATAAATATTATTTTGGAGTTTTAAGTTTGAGTTGGTTCATAAACTCACAAATTTACGAGAAGAGATTAGGACTTACGATTTTAATTTAACGTCCTTTACGACTAAACCGGAAACCCTAGGATTACGTATTTACGTTTTTGAACTCCGTTTTTGATGAGACAATTTTTATTGGATTCGTTTTGTGACGTTGATTCATAATTTATAAAAACGTTTTTCGTAAGACGACCCGAGGGCACGCAAATCGAGGAAACTAGAATCGAGGAGTACCCGTAAATAAATGGGGATGAGACAAGTGGAACACTTGTCCCACCCCCACTCAAACCGGCCTAACTAGCCACTACACCACTTGATGTGGCAAGTATAAGCTATGTTTCTTACACATGGCTTAAGTCTTACAACTTAAGCTACCATTCCAACACAAAACCATGTCTACTATACCACTTCCTCATTTCAACATGCAAAACCACCCAATTTCCTCTCTACTCTCTCATCTATGCCGTCCCATATCTCAACCAAAACACCCCATTCATACAATTTTTAACCACAAACATATGTTATAATTAACATATGTTAATCTCTATTCAAAAAGATGAAGATTGGTGCAAGTAATAACATCCAAGGAGGAGTTTTCATGGTGTCTTGGGGCTGATTTTCTACAAGGAGTTCATGAATCATGGAGGTCTTGAAGATGGTCTTGGTGATTCACAAGTTTCTCCATCAAAATCCATGTTTTGATCACAACCTACATCATCATGGTGGTATAAAGATTGTCCTCCTCATCCTCTTGTTATTTTTGGTTATGTAATCATGTATTTTATTTCCTATTGTATATGTTTATGATGATTATATGATGATAAAAATATTGTGTGGGGATTTGGTGTTGATAAACATGCTTAAAAAGATGAAAAACTATAAGAAACAAGGCTAAAATCTTGTCTAAATTTGTTAGCTGTATAAAACAGTAAAGAAACATGTCATGAACTGATAAAATGATAAAGTAGAATTGATATAAAGTAATCTATGAGTCTTGTACACATGTGAGAGTTGGCCATGCAATGGAATCATTGTAATGAGTGAGATATGATCAAAACAAGTTTAAGGTACAAATCTGAGTTCACTGTTTTGGACGATTTTTAGAAAATTCTTAGAAGATGATTCAACAGTAGCTATAGAAGAGTTAAATGGAGCACATATCATATAGTTTATGTGATAAAAATTTGAGCTTCTATCACCATATAGAACTCTAGATATGGCAGTTTTGGTGAAAGTGAAGATAAAAATCAGATTTTGGAAATTAAAGTATAATACTATTATATAAGCACTCAAAATTTAATAGTATAAAATATAAATTAAAACCCACTAACTTATATAATACATTTATATAAATATGTAAAATGTTAAATAAGTGGACATTTTATAAAAATGGTAACTTGTTAAGTTTTATAAGTTATAAAACTATAAACATGATTTTTACGACTTTTTCTGCTAATACCGTAAAATTAACGTTTTTGTTAAATAAAACTTAGATGGTTGGACCCGTCTAATGTAAACTTTATAAAACTTATATACTGATATATAAACATGTATAACAAGTAAAAACCGATAAGACCCGAACTATAGGACATACAGACGTTAACGGACTAAATTAACGTTATTGGACTAATAATACAACAAAAATGGACTAAAACACTTATAAACTTATTATTGGGCTTAAACCATTTAGGCCCAACTTGTAAAGTGTAGATACTGATAATATAAGTATAACATGGATTGATACAAGTTAAAGAACTTATAATAAGTTTATTGGACTTAAAACGCGTAAATAGGTAAAACTAGTAAACTAGTAAAAAGATACCAATACGTAAACACTAAAACGAGTTAATGAGAATATGTAAACCCACTTGATCATTATATATAAATAATCATCATATGTATACATAATTGTTATTTTTATAAAGTCATTGGACAAGAGTCTAAGACGAGTATTATTTGTCTAGGTTTCCGTGATTGAAGCACGCACCGTACATCCGAGTTGCCGATAACCCGCTTTCCCACATCAACGTGAGTTCATAGCCTCGCACTCTTTTAAATGTTTTTATGAAATGTTTTATAAACCCGCGAGGGAGATAACATGTTAGTTTTTATAAAATAGGACACCATTTGTCCCGATTGTTTGTTTACTGATTTGGACCCGAATGATTGTATGACCCGATTGTATGACCCGATAAATGATTAAAGGACCCGACAGATGAAATCAAATGGATTATTAAAGTTATGTTATGTCACTGAAAGTCCCATTAGCATGAATTGTGAACTACCGGGAGTTGGTAGACGCTTGTGCATATAGTAGTACTATTTGGGGACGATCACCCCAGTTCGCGCCTTGACGGTTGATCCCCGTCGTGCCACATTGATTGGTAAACGAATTTATGTATGAGAAGATTTCCATAGTGTGACCTTTGTGACGACACGCTACTTTAGATGGGCAAATTGAGTATCGGGTTAGCTACCCGTTGTTGGTTTAGTAAGGTAACAATGTCATGCGGCTTATAATAATCCGATTAATGAAATACTACTAGACGCTCCGAATTACGATGTATTGCCTGACTAGCAATACAGGGTCATACTATTGATATTATGCTCGTGTTTTGGTTTTCATAACCATATTCATATAACGGTTTTTATTTTCATACAACGTTATAAGGCGTATTGTATGATATTTTTACGATATTGGTTCGTGTTTTTAAGGCAAATGCCTATATTATGATTTGGATAAAGATTTGTATAAAATGATTTTGGCTATTTTATTGCCTATTACAATGGTTTGTATGAAATGGTTTTTGGTAATAATTTTTATACCAAAGTTATATTGATGGAATTTATTAAACTCTATGAATTCACTCGGCGTTATCGCTGACCTTTTCTTTTAACATGTTTTATCTCAGGTACTTGAAGGTAATTCTCGGGAAGACGACAAGAATTCATGGCCCGCACTTAAACAATATTTTCCATTCAAATACTTTGTAAAACTTTGTATGAAATATAATGACTTGGGACCGATGTAACTTTGATATTTATGAATGGAAATGATTTATTATTAAACGACACGATTTTTATGCGTTGTCTATGATGTGAGTAATGTGCTATCCCGTAACACCAACGGGTCTTCCGCTGTATTGAGTTGTATAAATTTGGGGGTGTTACATATGAAGTGCTAAATTGTAGATTTTCTTAAAAAAATTATAAATGCAATCGAGAGTACAAAAAGGGACATGAATACATCTTTGAAATTTATTACAGTGTACACAATCAAAAAGAAGACCGTCCATTTCGACCTGGTTTTCTGCCATCAAAGTTGCGATTACAACCATATGCAACCTTTTGGAGTATTCTTCATATGTTCCAAAACCTTCATCTATTGTCATCATATCTCTCCTCTTGTGCCTTTTGAATATAGATGAGATATAGTAGATATCATGCATTTAGATTCTATTGCTCTTGATGATACCACCTGTAAACACATGCATCAAAAGGGTAATAGTTAACAACAAAGATATAATAAACTATAATAGAGGAGAGTGATGTTCACCACTACTCTCACGTTCCAAAAAGGAAAAGGTCATTCATACACATTCAAGTTCTTACTGTATAGGCCCAGCTGCGCCAGTTGGATCAACTCACATTGTGTTCCTTAGACTTCACTGCAAGCAGAAACTTTATGCTTGCTGTTTATTACAATGATTTTGCACTGTTGTGAAACTGTCGGTGACAACGAAGTTGATTGTACTAGTAACATCACCATCAGAAGCATGCAGTTTTGCTAATCAGCTTAATGGGATCATTTATTTTAAATCAACTTGAAACAACCTAATGAATACTTCTACATGTTGGCCACCCCTCGGTTGATGGTTTCCGTTAATCTGCAACAAAACCCAATTGAGTAAAATAGTTTGATCATATCTAACAAGTTTTCATATGTAAAATAGTTGCTAGCAATGATTGGATAACATTTTGATCATACCCCATCTAATATTAGGAATTTCTATGTCTTTGGCATCTCTCTTCTACCAAAAAGACGCATAATTAAATATTTAATATTACAGTCGAGAACTGGGAAGATAGAAAAAAGCACAGGCCAGTTACCTTGTACCCGCCATCAAACATCACCCGAAAGGCATCAGAAGAAGCGTGTAGACATATTCTACGATCATAAAAGCGTTTTCCTAATACCACATACAACATATGTAAGAAACAAAACAACCTTCTGATAGGTGTGTAAACACCCATCCTTTTTACCACTTAATTACAATAATAACCGAGCCAAAACGTATATTTTATGTCATAAATGTCGGAATTATGCGTAGTTTGTGTTTTTGTTGTGATTTAGGACGAAAATGTGAAAAAGGGAGAAAGCACGGGCATTCACGGGCTTTTATCGAAGAAAAAGACGAAAGACGAAGTCAAGAAATCAAGAGTGCAAAAATAACGGAAGTCCAAGACCAATTCTGAAGATTTATCGAAGAAAGTCAAAAGACGGAAGTTTACTTAAAGCCGAAGAACTCAAGTCTAATTTATTGAAGAATTACAAGACGAGTTTAAAGAAATCCCGAGACAAAGTCATTAAAGTCGAAGCACTAAGCAGATTAAGGACTTAATGATGCAATTAAAGAAAGAAGAAAGAGGGGAGGAAGCTTCCTAAGCACCTCCCTAATCTCCTATAAATAACACCTATTTTCATTTCATTAGTTTTTGTTGGCTAGAGTGACACTAGTTCTTCCATTTTCATTTCCTTGCACATTTAAATACATGTCATTTACTTAATTGTCAAATTTAAATACTTGTCTTGCACCTTAAATTCCTTTAATTTCAAGTAAGTTTCCTTTTAATTCTTGTCAATCTTTACTTTTATTGTCAATCTCCTATCTACCTTTCTTTATTTGATCTTAATCTTTATGCTTTATTGTTTATGTTTATGTTCTTGATTTTTATTGATTTGATTAAAGTGGGTTTTGATTATTTTGATTAGTATTGTTAGTTTGATTGTTTTGGATTGTTTGTTTATGATTAGTAGATGTTTATTGATTAGTTTGATTTAATCTTTTGGTTGATTTGATTAAGTTTAGATTAGATTCGTATATATTTGCTTTTTCCTTGTTCTTCGCTGTTACTGTTATCTCCAGGTCATTCCGAACCAAACGCCAAACATTCCGAATGAAGGGATTATTCTAGTTTATTCCGGATTAGTGCAACATTCCGAACCAAGGTCATATTCCGGATCAAATTAATTATTCCGGATCAACAGCTTCATTCCGAATCAAGGAATTCTTCCAATTATTCCGGATAAGTGACATATTTCGAATAAGTGATTTATTCCGAGTGAAGGAATTGTTCCGAATAAAGGTGATATTCCGGATGAAGGCTAAGTTTTGATTATTCCGCATGAAAGAATTGTTCTAGTTATTCCGAATCAGGTATATTCCGAACCAAGGTTGTGGGTGTTCATTCTCAACATTCCGAATCAAGGGTTTCATTCGGAACATTCCGAACGAAGGTTTTGAGGAATTTATTCCGAATAAGCTGAATATTCCGAGTCAAGGAAAATATTCCGGATGAAGGGATATTCCGGATGAGCTTATTATTCCGAATGAAGCATTATTCCGAGTGAGCATTTTATTCCGGATCGAGGGTTTTGGAAAATATTCCGAGTGAAGAAGAAATTATTCCTAACCAAGGTGACATTCCGGACGAGTGATTTATCCCGAACGAAGGATTATTTTGAATGAGCTGTTTTGAGGTTATTTTAAGTTTCTGTTTTTAATTTTTAATTTTCAAGCTTTACTTTTTCGGCCTTTTTCCTTAGTCGCACTTTAAGTTTATTTTCCTTAGATTTATTTTAGCCTTGCCTTAGTTTAAGTTTTAGTTGCGTTTTAAGTTTGCCTTATATAGATTTAAGTTTGCGTTATTTACTTTTAGTGCTATTTACTTTTCGTCACGCTTTTAATTTCTCGCCATTTATTTTAAATTAGTTTGCGTTAGATCTATACGCCATTTGTTTTAGTTGGGATTTGATAGGTGTGTAAACACCGATCGTTTTTACCACTTAATTACAATAATAACCGAGCCAAAACGTATATTTTATGTCGTAAATGTCGGAATTATGCGTGGTTTGTGTTTTTGTTGTGATTTAGGACGAAAATATGAAAAAGGGAGAAAACACGGGCATTCACGGGCTTTTATCAAAGAAAAAGACGAAAGACGAAGTCAAGAAATCAAGAGTGCAAAAAGAACGGAAGTCCAAGACTAATTCTGAAGATTTATCGAAGAAAAAGTCAAAAGACGGAAGTTTACTTAAAGCCGAAGAACTCAAGTCTAATTTATTGAAGAATTACAAGACGAGTTTAAAGAAATCCCGAGACAAAGTCATTAAAGTCGAAGCACTAAGAAGATTAAGGACTTAATGATGCAATTAAAGAAAGAAGAAAGAGGGGAGGAAACTTCCTAAGCACCTCCCTAATCTCCTATAAATAACACCCATTTTCATTTCATTAGTTTTTGTTGGCTAGAGTGACACTAGTTCTTCCATTTTCATTTCCTTGCACATTTAAATACATGTCATTTACTTAATTGTCAAATTTAAATACTTGTCTTGCACCTTAAATTCCTTTAATTTCAAGTAAGTTTCCTTTTAATTCTTGTCAATCTTTACTTTTATTGTCAATATCCTATCTAACTTTCTTTATTTGATCTTAATCTTTATGCTTTATTGTTTATGTTTATGTTCTTGATTTTTATTGATTTGATTAAAGTGGGTTTTGATTATTTTGATTAGTATTGTTAGTTTGATTGTTTTGGATTGTTAGTTTATGATTAGTAGATGTTTATTGATTAGTTTGATTTAATCTTGTGGTTGATTTTGATTAGTTTTTATCTAGATCTGTAGCTTTTTCCTTTCTCCTTGTTCTTCGCGATTACTGTTTCCCAGGTATATTCCGGATCAAGGCCCAGGTTATTCCGAGTGAAGGAATTATGTTGTGGATATTCCGAACCAAAGTCGTTCATTCGGAATATTAAATATTCCGGATCAAGGCTTTGTGAAGAGGACATTCCGAATCAGAGGATATTCCGGATCAGTGAGTTCATTCGGAACATTCCGAGTGAAGGAGTTCATTCGGAACATTCCGAATCAAGACATTGTTCTGGATCAGCAAAACATTCCAAACCAAGATAATATTCCGGATCAAAGGAGTTCCGAATCAAGGGGTATTCATTCGGAATATATTCTGAACGAAGGATTTGGGGATTGTTCATTCGGAACATTTAGTATTCCGGATCAAGAGAGTTCCGAATCAAAGGAGTTGATTCGGAATAATCCGAATCAAGCTTTTATCTCATTTATTCCGGATCAACAATTGTTCCGAACCAAGGTGTTCATTCGGAATAGTGAATATTCTGGATAAGTGACATATTCCGGATGAACCATTATTCCGAGTGAGCATTTTATTCCGGATCAAAGGTTTTTGGTAATTATTCTGAGTGAAGAAGAAATTATTCCGGACGAAGGTGACATTCCGTACGAGTGATTTATTTCGAACGAAGGATTATTCCGAATGAGCTGTTTTCAGGTTCTTTTAAGTTTCTGTTTTTAATTTTTAATTTTCAAGCTTTACTTTTCCCGCCTTTTTCCTTAGTCGCACTTTAAGTTTATTTGCCTTAGATTTATTTTAACCTTGCCTTAGTTTAAGTTTTAGTTGCGTTTTAAGTTTGCCTTAGATAGATTTAAGTTTGCGTTATTTACTTTTAGTGCTATTTACTTTTCGTCACGCTTTTAATTTCCCGCCATTTATTTTAAACTAGATTTAGATTTAAATTAACGTCATTTACTTTTAAAGTCTCGCACATTTTAATTACTACAACGACACAACTATTTGTTTTCACCAAAGAACGACTGAGTCGCATAGTTAACCAGGATCAGTTCGATTAGACCATAACAACGAACTTTAATTTTCATACATACAAAATCTCTTGTATCACCTTCAAATAACAAAAGGCGTACTTTCGAGAAAAAAAAACTTTCACCTCCAATCACGAAATTTATGTTGGATAGTGTAGGGTTAAGTGATGTTGACTTTACACTCACAATAATTGCAACCTAAACACTAGTTTAAAGTTACATGTCCTGTCTATATCAGATTTGCAATAACCAAACTTCGTTTTAATAAATTTTAGTTTCTTCTTATAACAGTTTCGTCCTATAACTATAAAAAATCTATACTACTGTCATATAATTATAGAAAAAATCATTAAAATGATCATGTGAGCGACATCAATGGGGGTTCGCTGACCTTGGGATTTAGGCAAGCAACCGGTTCACGTTCAGGAGGTGTTCACTGCCTTGGTGAGTTCACCCAGTGATAAGCGCTTACGATGATCAGCAATCAGCTACTTGGGTTCAGGGATTGTTTGACAAGGGGATGTGTTGACTTAGGTTTCGGATCAGCAGGTAGACTAGTTCAATGACTGAAAGTGCGTTAGCGGCCTTTTCATCATCAGTGAAACCAATTAACAACTAAACACGCCTGACAAACTTTCAATGGTCAGATGTCGTTCAGATTCAGTGGTTAGCTGATGTAGTTTTATTAGTAGCTCTTATGCAGCTTATCAAACAACCTATTCAGCTAAAACATCAGTCAATATCTTTGTTTTGACAGAACCTCTGGACAACCTACAATTTTGGCATATAATTATACAAAAAAACATTAAAAATATAATGAATCAGCAGTTAATGCAAAGTCTATATCACATGATAATAACCAGAAATCGTTCAATTTTTCCCTTCAGTGCGGCGACCATCAGGTGTACCTTAATCCATGTGAGCCATGAGAATGATGCACTAAATATATACAAACAGATTCCCTAATATGTTTATTGATGCATTAAGTATATAAAAACAGATTCCCTAATATGTTCATTGATGCACTAAATATATACAAACATATACCCTAATATGTTCGACTAGCTCTACCACTTGTTCGATAAAAGTTTAAAATCCGTTCAATATTATTACTTATCATTCATAATCCTTGTCAAATGGTATATTTGGTAAAGTAAAATAACAAATTTTGTAAGTCTAGAAAAAGCTGAAAACTAAACTGACTCGTATAACCAGATGCAATGTTTATTCACTATCCACAAGAAAATGCAAAATTAAGAGGCATTATAATGGTAAATACGAATAAAGATGCTTTATTATGATTCACATTGATGCGTTATTATTATACTCATCGATGCCCTATTATATAATACACGCACATGCCTTATTATGATACTCATTGATGACCTGTTAATATACACACAAGAGCCCTGTTATAATACACGCACATGCCCTATTATGGTACTCATTGATGACCTGTTAATATACACACAAGTGCCCTATTATGAGATAATTGTTGATGTCCTATTATTATGCATACATATGCCCTATTAGATACTCATAATACATAGTATCTGGATCTGCTACAACTCTCTGTACTAGGGAGGTCGTAATTAATCACCAAAGAAACCTAAAATATAGTAGAAAAAGCAAATGAGATATATTCTTAAATAGATCCCCAATAAGACTTGATTAATCATTTTAGACTTTCCAAGAGCTTGGACACAAATTCTATTCTCATATCAGCTAAGAATATAATCTTTCTTAAATAAAATAGATGTGCTTAATCAAACATATACCCTTAAATCATACAAACCGATGCCCTTACATCATACAAACAATCAGATGATATTTCATTAAGCAAGCAGATTCCTTAAAATAAAGTATCGATGCTTTAATCTCACTAAGTAAAGACTTATGCTATTAGCATACTAAGTGGTATCCTAACAGACACACTAATTACCAAAAAACATCTAAGACGTCACAGAATTCAATAATAATCATATATGCTCCACATTAATGAATCACAGTTATAAAATCTCCTTCGGACATTTCATCGAACACCTGATGTCCAACTTTAATAAACACTTTTTCTTGCATTTTTTAATGAATTTGTCCAATATCTTGTAGAAATGATGATGATATGATTATATACTTTCAACAATACTTCAAAAATCATTTAAATCTTCGATTTAAATAAATAAATAAATTTTATAAGAAGATTACCAATACTTGATGAAGCATGTAACGAGTGATTCAGAGATGAAGGTGTACTCTGTGTAACCGTGATGTTTGGCTTTTCGATGGTGGTGGTTTTTGCGGTGGTTGTAACGATGGTGTGACATGAGCGATTGGAGATTTGGGGATGACGCGGTAATTAAGTGGTGGCCGGCCTTTCGATAGTGGTGGTGCCCATGGCGTGGTGGTGGTCGGGGGTGCACCAGAGAAAAAGTGGTTACCGGAGAAAAATGCATTGGTCGGGTGTACGTGTCTGTGGTGTGTGATATCAGTGATAATGAAGTGTATATTAGTTCCCCCCTCTTGTTTTCGTAAGTTTCATTTTATACCCCTGAGGTTTGAATGTTTTTAAAATCTTCCTTTTAATTTGTTTTCTAAGTTTTCTATGGATGTGAGGTTTTGTCTAGTACCCATCCCTATATATATATATATATATATAAGAGGAGGGATATGCCATATAAGCATGTTTTTAATCCACGTGATAGTTTTAGGCCCATCACTTTTCAGGCCCGTATACGTCGATCACATATCAGGCCCATATCACATTAGTGTTCTACAATGCCATTCAATCTCACAAATCTCCTAAATCCTAAAAGGAGAAAAAACAAACCATAATATGACTCATATAAGAACCCTAATCTGGCACGCAATCCTCATAGAAGAACCCTAATTCTTTGTATTATTATTTGTTTATTATTTATGATATTTGATAATTTTTGAGATAAAAGGTTTTCGATGAGGGTTTATGATAACGGGGATTCTGATGCAAAACAATTAGCAGGATTGAATCAAATTTGCAGCGACTTAGGATCCTTAAAAGATTGGTATGTCAAACAACTTGCTAATTTGTTCTTCTTATGTAGATTATGAGACAAAAATTGTAGGAGAAGGTGTACAAGTAAATCAAACTGCATCTTTTATGTTGTTTAACAATTCATATTTGTGTTCATTATCTAAATGTTCTAAATATAGTTATAATTCAGACCACTCGTGCTCCAGTTGCAGCAATTAATTTTCTGTTTTTACGTTAGGTCGTTTAATCATGAATCCCACATGTCTCACCTTTTGCACAATCGATCTTCGAGGTTTGTTTGTAAATTTTATAGCTTTTTTGTTTGAATGTTCCATTTTAGAAATATGTAATGAGCATAAAATCTCCTAGAGCCTTCATTCACTAATCTCCAAGTGAGAATAATTTAGTAATGCTTTAAGGTTAATTTTCCTTTCCCATCGTTTTTTTTACGTCAGAATTATGATATATGTTTACATTTATAGATCAAACAAGGCCTAAAGGAAAGAGTGTACCTTGAATCTTACGGATTATAATGTTAATACTATCGACGAAGTCCTCAAGCTTCTGTTGCAGATGTGTCATATAATGAAACTTTACACTTTCCTGTACTTTTGTTTATATATCAAATGTTGTAGGTCTATAGGTTTTAAGTATTAAATCTGTTTTAAACAGTTTCTAGAATATATATGAGTAGTGAGAGCAGCCGATCACACAGTCCTGGGGTTAAAAACATATGTTTTTTCATGGACACATACAAACTGGCATTAATTTTATTTTTCATTCATCGAGTACCCTATAGATGTTTATGAAATCAAACAATTACAAGTTACTATAAAATATTTGAATCTTCTTTCATGTTTTTTACTTTCCAATATTGCTATCATTTAGGCAGAGAAGTTTAGCAGCAGGAGAACGTGTGAAGGAGGCATCCTATATAGACAAATCGTTATCAACTCTTGGGTAGATGCCTCGGGTTCTTCTTCAGTTAACAATCCACTTTTACTCCTTTTGGTAGGAACTTGCATAATTTAATATCCTTTTTAGAAACTGGTGTTTTTACATTCGACACATTGCAAATCTTGCAGGCAACAAGCTTGATATTGAAGAGTGGAATATTCATTGTTCATAACGAGTGTGGCAGTGGGTGAAAATTGGGTTCAAAGTAATAGAAAAAACTTGAGGTGTAATCTCATAAGTCAAGAATGGAAGGTCAGAAATATGTGAGTGTCCGAGCTTATGGTTTTGCTGATTTAAGCTTTGGCGTATGGCTTTGATTTCGATAGACTAACCAAATCATTAAACTAAGAGATGGAGCATATGGTTAATGGTACATATTTTTTAATTATATGTTTACATAAGCTAATAAGCTAATGGTTGGCTAGGGCGTGTTTCTTTTTTTCAATAATATTAATGAAGTTTTGCCAATTCTCATACATATTTGAAATGTATTTTCTCTCTGCAAAGGTATTACGAAATACTTACACCGACGACAAGATGCCATAATGTTATTCTACCAAGTGCAGGGTAGAGAACCTAGAACCAAATTTCTCTCTAAGGAATGCGTTTGAGCGTTCTTCCTGATTCTTAGATTCTTGCCAGTGCTTACAAAAGATCTGCAGCGATGCCTTCTAGGTAAGACCTCCTTCTGATAAACTGGTTTCTTAGCGTTTTGGGTTTGTTTAGATTACTTTCACTAGAAAAGCTAATAACATTATATAAACCATATAATTCTAATAAACAAGCCGATCCTAATAATTATAATACAGTATGGCCTAATACCGAGCGAGCTTTGGACTGGGGTCCAAGTGGTGGACCTGATTTGATCGTTGATGATGGAGATGATGTTACTTTGGTGATCCATGAAGGTGTGAAAGTTAAGGAAGAGCTTTCAAAGACAGGAAAGGTGCCAGACCCAAGATCAACTGATAACGCTGAGTTTCAGATTGTTTTAAGCATTATCAAGGAAGGTTTGTCTGTCGACCCTCTGAAGTACCACAAGATAAAGAAGAGATTGAGCATTGTGAGTGAGGAGACTACTACTGGAATTAAGAGGTTGTACTAGATGCAAGCTAATGGTACTTTGTTGTTCACCTCTTTCTAACAACTTGAATATGTATACCTATTTTTCTTCATGATTCGCTCCCGCAAAAGTTTTTTTCTCAAAATTCAAGTTTGTTGCACACTTTCCTAATAGTGAAATTTTGATATGCTTTAATTTGACATTTACCACCTGGTTATAAAAAAGTCACTTTCTTTGTGCTATATGAACAGCGCGCTGATGCTCAAAAAATGTAATGACGATAGCATTTGGTAAGGAACCTTTTGGTAATAGATAACATTATAACACTTAACAATAGAAGCTACGGGTTGGACGCAGTCCATGTTACTGCTCCCATTTTGTCATGTACACCTCTGCTAATCCTTTTTTCACCATTCTAAATTTTAATATTTTATAGGTATATCATGCTTTTGGTTCCCCAGTAATACGAAGGATGCTTGATACTTTTGTTCCAGATGAGTTTTGTTCAGATTGCATTCCTAAGGCTAAGTTTATAGCCCAGGATTCAAAGGTTAGTTCATATACGCAATGTACTTGCACTCTGTCTTTCACTGGGTTCTCTATTAAATGTGAATGATGTTTAAAGTATCAGAAAAAATCGGAATAAAAAAGATGTTATCCATGTGAGTAACATGCTTTGATTAATAGGTAGATAGCATCATACTTCGTCCCAAAAGTTGTGATATAAATTATTAAATTGCTTACAACCACTCAGTTTAACTTAAAAGTGGATAAAATTTGCCTAAATCTTTTGATATCTTTACAATGACAATCAGACTTTATCTCAGACTCATGTAGTATAAGAAGAAAACCCTTCTCACAGATTAGATGAATCGATATGTTCTAGCGAAGATAAATAAAACTAAGTCACTGAGAGAAGCCAAAAAATATAAACATTGTGCCAATAATTTTATACAACTTATAGAAGAACTAATTTTGTTGCTTTTACTAGGATTCATACGAGGGGGAACATTGTGTCACCAGTCTCTGATGTGCAACAACTTCTATTGTATATCACCCACCTTCTGCATCATCAATAAGATTCATATTTGGTGATGGTTCAAGCCAAACTGAGTTGACATGCAATGGAAAAATCCTGAAAAAAATCAAACACGAGTGATGATGAACTTGATGAATTGAGTTCACCCTTTAACTTCTATCATCTACACTTCTTATGGATCACCTGACCAAGTATACAAATAATAAATTCTTAGGTTGATTAGTGCTACAAATGAATCCTCCATGTTTGGAACTTCATCAATATCATCCTGTAATTTAAGAAATCTGATCTTAAATATTCCATATTGTATACAATCTAGGAGACTCGGATACATCTGTCAAGAAAAAGGAAAATTATAGTGAGAAAGAAAAGGCTAACGGAGCGCAATACCTCAAAGTGGGACCCATCATCTGATTTACTAGATGTTGAGCTCTTTTCTGGTGATCCAACAACATTGAGCCCATTTAGCTGCATGATACTGACATTCGTATCTTCGGCATTCAAACTTTCATCATAGTCCTGGATCTGCACTCAAGTAAGCAGAATTAAAGGTAAAGTAACAACTATCTTATGATAACGATAAAACATTATTCAAGAATGCATACAAGAGCGACCTAATTATTCAAATCCTCTAGACTAAAATTCGAACATTTTCTGCTGGTTTGGCCCGATATGCCATCATTTGCGAAGAAAATAGATTGGTGCCAATTGTTGAGCACGAGATCCTTATCGATTGACCTCGTGACATCAATAAGTGTGCTGATGTGATTGGACGTGTCTTGGCTGCATGCTATAAGGCTCTTAGCGATCACCAGAGTCATCTTTAGGGTACCCATTTGAATCCCAACATGGTGACACCTGGATCTAATGCCAAAAAGGTTACTGGATCTCACTGAATGTTTCTCACGCCTTTTATGGTATGATAATTATGTATTTTTCCATCCTCTGAATAAGGTACTTACTGATCTTAATACACAGTTCTCATGATATATATCTCGATACAGAAATAGGTAGGTCAGTTCTCATGATTTACTATTGAGGGAACAAGTTTTGCAATTGTTGGGGCCAATTCCAAAACATATGACGCTTTGCGGATCTCTATTCTGGTGAGTCACTCATTTAGTGATTTGTTATTTAAAACATTTATTAATAAATACGCGAGTAGATGCCCTTGATTACTTATGTAGCTAACTTGATAACGTTCATAATTATATGAAGGGTAAAAGTTATAAAATACCATCTTACTTATTAATTTGTGCCGACTTTAAACATTTACTATTTAATCTCGTGACTTTACCAACGTACTTGTTTGTTTTGTAATAATGTTACCAATATGACCGGATACATTTCCATGTCATTATTTTTATTTTTTATTAATTTAAATAATGACACATGTCTAATTAATTTAAAGGTAAAAGCTATACAATACCAACGTATTTATTCAAATGTATTGATTTAAACACTTACAATTTAATCGTTAGGCTTTACCAATGAACTTTCAAATTTGTTCCATTTTTACCAATATAACTGTAAAATAACTGTATTACCCTCATCTTCTTTAACATAATTACATATATTGCCATTGTTAGCCCTATATTTCATATAGTAGAACAAAAATGTAATAGGTCATCTTAGTCGTTAAAAGGTCTTGTATTGTAATAGGATAGTCGGGAAAACCGGGCTTGGACTTTAAGCTAATATTGTATAAGTTAGGGGCGTAAGCCCAAAACAAAGCCAATCCCGGCCCAAGATGAAGCCCACAAAGGCCTTAGGCCGTGGCATATATAACCCTCTTCCACATGTGGAAGAGGGTGTTGGTTCATTTTACTTTCTCTCTCTAGTAAACATAAACCTTCCAAATTCTCTCTTGTATCTCTCTCTACTTTTCTTCTCTTTCTCTCTCTAAATATCTCTTCTAAATCTTGTGTTATGGATTGAATGGGAATAACATTTGGTATCAAGAGCCTATAGTGGATAGGTGATTGAAGATTAGTGTGGTGTGTTCTTGATTTTTCGTGGTCATTTTGATCTTTATATCACGTCCAAAAATTTTTCTTGTGTTTTTTATGGTTTTTTCTTGATACAAATCTTCTACATAGTTCTAGTAGTGATTTGGTATATTTACTTTGGCTAAAAACACAAAATTTTTGGGTGTTTTGATCATTTTTTGGCTTAAAATCACGTATTGGTTGAGTTTTGTCCGAGAAAAGTGGGATATATTCCGATTGGTGTAATCGGAAAAGGGATTATATATTCCGATTGGTGTAATCGGAAAAGGGATTTGATATTCCGATTGGCATTCCGATCAGTGGCATTCCGATCAGTGGCATTCCGATCAGTAGCATCATTCCGATTGGACAACAACATTCCGATTGGCATTCCGATTTGCATTCCGATCAGTGGCATTCCGATCAGTAGCATCATTCCGATTGGACAACAACATTCCGATTGGCATTCCGATTTGCATTCCGACAAGGTTATTCCGATTGGCATTCCGATTGGGGTATTCCGATTAGGTCATTCCGATTAGAGCTTTTTCCGATGACATGTTTAGCTAAATTTTGTTTGAGTAATTTTTAGACTTAGCCACCATCTAGACTAGTTTCGGAATATCGTTTACACGAAGATCAAAAAAAAAAAAAAAAAAAAAAAAGAGTTAAAATTTTTCCGTCAAGTAAAATCAAATTTTTTCCATACTAGTTTTAGGACATTTCTAGCTCATTTTCAAAATTTGGTGGTTACAAATTTGTTAGGTCTACCGTTTTGTCGGACTGAGGAATTTATTGTCGGACTGAGAAAAATTTTTTTTGGAAATTTCGGAATTTCAATTTTAACCACACATCATCACAACAAATCCACTAAGATCTGCAATTCATTCACAAGTATTCACCATGTCTAACAACAACATCAACATTGCAACTGCTAATCAAATTCGTTTGGAACAAGGTGGAAACGGTAATCCACCTGTGCTCACTGCCGGTTGCTACGTTCAATGGAGATCTCATTTTCTCAGATTTCTCGACGGAAAAGAAAACCGAACTGCTCTTCGTCACTGCCTTGAGAATCCACCTCCAGTTTTTGAATTCAGACCAATTACCACACAGGCAGAGGATGGTACTTCATCAACTATACGAGCTATGGAGGATTTTGACACTTGTTCTGCTGAGAAAAAGAAACTCCTCCAAGCTGAAGCTGATGCTGTAAACTTCATACTCACTGGAATTGATAACGATATCTATTCCACAGTTGATGCATGTCCTAATGCTATGGAAATGTGGAATGCAATTCATCGATTGAAGCAAGGTGAGTCAATCAATGTTCAAGATCTCGAGACTAATCTACTTTGGGAGTTTGGAAAATTCACATCTGAAGATGGTGAATCCATTGACTCATATTACTCGAGATTCTACAAAATGATGAATGATCTTGTCAGAAATCAGTGCACCATCTCCAATCATCATGCCAATGTTCAGTTCTTACTTCAACTCAAACCGGAATGGCAAAGGTTTGTGACTTTGGTCAAACAAAGGGAGGATATCAAGACTATATCTTACCACAAACTTTATGATATCTTGAAACAACATCAGAATGAAGTGAATGAACTAAGGGCTGAAAAGGCAGAACGGTCTGCTACTTCTATTGCTTTTGTGGCTGCTACTTCAGCAAAACCCGTTCCCCGTCAACAACCACCTACTCATTCCTCAAAGTCATCAAGCTCATCCACCAAACCTCTAGTTGCTGCTAAACACAAAGCAAAAGCAATTGTCCCCACTCCACCTCCAAAGTATGACACCGAGTCAGATGGAGACAGTGATGATGAACAAACTTCAAGGGACAAGAAGATTGAAGAACTCATGTCTTTACTCACCACAACTTATAAGAAGATCTACAAACCTACCAACAACAACCTCAGATCATCATCCAATGCTAGATATAAGGAAGTTGATCATGCACCTAGGTATGATCGTGATGCTAGGTATGATAATCAGAGGATGCTGAATCAAGTTGGGGCTAGAGATACTGTAGGCACTCCGGTTGTGCAGAAGACTGGGATTCAATGCTTCAACTGTAAGGGATTTGGGCACATGGCTAGGGAATGCAAGAAGCCAAAACGGGTTAAGGACTCAGGGTATCACAAGGAAAAGATGCTGCTGTGTAAGAAAGAAGAAGCAGGAATTCCACTCACAGCAGATGAAGTTGACTGGCGTGATGACACTGATGATGAAGCCGATGATCAAGAGCTAGAGGCACATTATGTCTACATGGCAAAGATTCAAGAAGTGCTTCCAGAGACTACTGACACTTCTGGACCTATCTTTGATACTGAGCCAATTGAAAAGGTACCAACAAATGATAACTATAATGTGTTTGCTAATGAACGACGGCATCCTGAGCAACCCGAAAGCATCAATGACACATATGTAATGGACACGGAGGATAGCAATATCTCTACGGATTCACAGCATATGTGTAATGATGACGGTAATGCTGCTCAGGATACTGACTCGGATGAGGACCGTGATTTGCTTGCGTCTATAATTGATTCTTTAAAACATGAAATTGAGGAAAACAAAGATGCTAATAAACGTTTGAAGCAAGCAAACACATCCTTAGCCGAGGAGATAGACAGGCTTAAAGAGTGTGATTATGTAAAAGAAGCTGATCGACGAGTTGCAATAGCTAATGGTTTGGTATATGAACGTAAGGTGCTCAACGAACAATATTGTTCTGAAGTAACACACAAAATTCATATGTCAAAACAAAAGATATCAGAACTTGAAGAACAACTACTGCTACATAAACTCCAAATTACTGAATTAGAGTCGGTTAACAAAGAACAAACTGAGCTTTATAAAACTCGTGAAGAAAAGGATATTGAAAAAATTCTTGCTTTGGAAAAGAGAGTCGACACGTTAAACAACATTGTTTACAAAACGGGTCAGTCTATTCAAACTATGAATATGCTCAATAGAAATATGAAAACGAGTTTTGTCAAGCCTGAATATCTCAAGAAAGCTCAAAGTACCAAGCCTGCTCTTTATGATATCGGTTGTTATGTTGATAATCTTGCTCTTATGCTTTCCCCTGACTGCGACGAAATCATTCGTCAACAAGAAGAAAGTCGATCAAACTTAAGTGATTTAATAAACCTTTCTGATTCTAACAATCATATTAAGTTTGTCCCTCAAAAAGAACTTTCAAAAGAACAAAAGATGTATAATAGTGTTCCACCACCAAGTGATGAACCACAAAAGAAAGTTTCTTTAAAAAGGAGTTTCAAAAAGCAATCAATTTTGTTAGAAAAGCGAATTTTGGATGACAAACATAAATGGAATGAAAAAAAGCAAAAGTGTTCAGCAATTTGAGTTCATAAAACAAGGGGTTTTAAATTTGTACAAAGGTGTCGTCGACTATGAAAAAGTTTCTAGGGATACCATTTGGAATATTAAACCTAACCCACAAGTAGAAGTCGTCATTCAACAATGTATTGTTCCAACCATTGATGATCTTTCAAAAAATGTGGAAATGTTAACTGATTTAAGTTATGTTAAATCTCTTGAAGATGAAGTTGATTTTCTTCAAACTAAATTAAAGACACAAGAACACCAACTTTCTAACGAAATTGATCGACTTTCTAAGGAATATTTTTATGCTGACCATATGAATGCTATACTTGGTGTGTATACCGATCTTGATCAATATTGTCATGTAGCATGTCTAGTGTCAGAATCGGACGCGAAATGTCACAATCTTGAAGTAGAGCTTTCAAAAAAAATTCAGTCATATAACAAACTTTCGAAAAGCTTTTCTCAACTTGAGAAACACTCCATTTCTCTTGAACTTGCTTTACAAAAAGGTGAAAAATCTCATAATCATAAAAAGTGTAAAGAAATGTCAGCTTCTTCGTTTCGTCTACTGAATGAAAAAGATTTCGAAATAAATGATTTGAAAGCTCAGCTAAAAGAAAGGGACATAGCCATAAGTGAGTTACAGAAACTCATTGAGAAAATCAAAGGAAAGTCTGTTTTCGGTAAACCATCCGCCGTTCGTCAACCGAATGCGGTTAAATGCCCTAAATCATCTATTTTGGGACAATCCCCATAGACTTTGCCTAAGATAGGAAATGATAAGAGTACCAATGTGATAGCACCTGGAATGTATAAGATGAACACTAAGCCCACTCAAACTGGAACATCGCGGTTACCTCAGAATATTAAGAAAACTAATCAACGTGTGTCTTCTTCTACAGGAGTAATCCCCACTACTAGCTTAGCGGACCACAGCTTAAGAGCAATAGAATGCAAGATAAGGTCATGCCTAACAATAGTCAAGGAAAGAAGTTGGAAGTAGAAGACCACCGTAGGAATTTTAAGTTTTCTAAGAATAAAACGTCTGTAACTGCATGTAATGACAGTTTAAATGCTAAGACCTCGAATGTTGAATCTGTTTGTGTTGAATGTGGAAAATGTGTTCGTACTTTCAATCATGATGCTTGTGCTCTTAATCATAATGGCGTGAATACTAGAACTAGGAAGCCTATTCCTGTGCCCACTAGTACTAGAGAACCCACAAGAACTTTGAACCAATCCACTGATCAACCACTTAAGAAACTAAGTGCGTTAGACTCCACTACTCTGAGTAAACAAAACAGATTAAAGAAGCTATATGAGAACATGATTAGGACATGTACACGGGGGTATTCGAGATTTACACCACCCGGATACAAATGGGTACCTAAGTTAACCACTTTAGTGATTGGGTCTAGGAATATCAGCTTGCCTGTAGACTTTGCATCTAGGCCCACTACTATTTTGGAACCCGTTTCTATCAAGGGCTCCCATTTGTCAAAAGCTACATTGTCTTCTAATTCTTCTGCAACTCGTCGAACTCATCCTATTCATAATGGATTCCGGGTGCACAAAGCACATGACGGGCAATCTCAAGCTTCTCATTAACTTCGTGGAGAAGTTTCTGGGTACGGTACGATTTGGAAATGATCAATTTGCACCGATACTTGGATATGGAGACTTGGTTCAAGGGAATATCACTATAAAACGGGTTTATTACGTCGAGGGACTGAATCACAATTTATTCTCGGTTGGTCAATTTTGTGATGCGGATTTGGAAGTGGCTTTTAGGAAATCTACTTGCTATGTTAGAGACTACGATGGGAATGACCTTCTTACAGGTTCTCGTGGTTCTGATCTCTACACAGTAACTCTTCAAGACACATCTTTAACAAATCCAATTTGCTTAATGGCTAAAGCTTCATCATCTCAAGCATGGTTATGGCATCAACGATTGTCACATCTCAACTTTGACACCATCAACTTGCTATCGAAGAATGATATTGTGACCGGTCTTCCTAAGTTGAAATTCGTCAAAGACCATCTTTGTTCTTCTTGTGAGTTGGGGAAAGCAAAACAGAAGTCTTTCAAAACAAAGACTACCCCTAGCTCAAAAGGACGATTGGAACTTCTACACATGGATTTATGTGGTCCCATGCGTGTAGAGAGTATTAACGGGAAAAAGTATATTCTAGTGATTGTTGATGATTACTCTAGATACACATGGACTTTCTTCCTAAGGTCCAAAGATGAAACACCAGAGGTTCTCAAAAACTTTCTCAAGATGATACAACGCAATCTTTAAGCTCAAGTCTTAACCGTAAGAACGGATAGGGGTACTGAATTTTTGAACAAGAACTTGCAATCTTACTTTCAAGAAGAAGGCATCGAACATCAAACGTCTATTGCTCGAACTCCTGAACAAAACGGCGTTGTCGAAAGGCGGAACCGTACTTTGGTTGAGGCTGCTCGAACAATGCTCTCTGCTTCAAAATTACCGCTATTCTTCTGGGCTGAAGCAATTGCAACTGCCTGTTATACTCAGAATCGTTCTCTCGTCATCCCTAGACATGAAAAGACACCTTACCACATCATCAATGGCAGGAAACCTACTGTCAAATTCTTTCACGTATTTGGATCTTTATGCTACATCCTTAAAGACGGTGAGAATCTCGACAAGATGAAAGAAAAAGGTGATGCATGTATTTTTGTGGGGTATGCGACATTGTCGAAAGGATATCGGGTCTATAACAAGAGAACAAAGATTATTGTCGAAACAATTCATGTGAACTTTGACGAATTGCCACAAATGGTACTTGATCACAACAGCTCAAGTCCCGCACCTCAATGTCCAGCAATGGCACCTACATACAACAGTGTACGTCCCGTGCAAGAATGTCAACAAAGTAATCCTACAGCACACTCGACGGATACGTCACAAATGAATGAGTTGGTTGATTTATATGATCCAATGTTTGATGAATACTACTATGGAAACAATCAAGTTGTGTCAAAGCCTTCTACTGTCAATACTGCTGATGCACCCGAACAAAATCAACAAGACACAACTGCCTCTACTTCAGCAACCGTTGCTCAAGAGACAATTCCAGTGGATACTCAACAAACTCCAGAAACAATCATACAACCAACATCACCAACTGTCAATGCTGAAGGAGGTAACAACAATCAAGCAGTCGATGCACAACCTGACGATGAAGAATTTATCAATCCGTTCGGTACACCGGTACACGAAGTCGGAGAGTCTTCTACTCAACATGTTGATCCGTCCAACATGCATACATTCTACCAACCATATCCATCCACTCACCATTGGACACGTGATCATCCATTGGAGCAAGTCATTGGAAATCCTTCACAACCGGTTCGAAAACGCAGACAACTCGAAACCGATGGCGATGTGTGTATGTATGCACTCACCGTGAGTTCAATTGTACCTACAAACATCAAACAAGCCATGACTGATCATGCGTGGATTGAATCAATGCAAGACGAAATTCATCAGTTTGAACGCCTAAATGTTTGGGAACTTGTTGACCGGCCCTATGGAATGTCAATTTTAGATTTCAAATGGATCTGGAAAAACAAACTGGATGAAGAACAAACCATCATCAAAAACAAATCTCGTCTTGTGGTTAAGGGATACCGTCAACAAGAAGGCATAGACTACGATGAATCATTCGCTCCAGTCGCTCGTTTGGAAGCAGTCAGGATATTCCTTGCTTATGCTGCACATAAGGGCTTCACGGTTTTTCAGATGGACGTTAAAACAGCTTTTCTCAACGGTCATTTGAAGGAAGAAGTGTATGTGAATCAACCGGAAGGATTCATCGATCCTCATCATCCTGACAAAGTCTATCGTCTTAAGAAGGCTGTATATGGACTTAAACAAGCTCCAAGGGCATGGTACGAAGAACTTTCAAACTTCTTGGTGTCTAAAGGATTCTCCAAAGGTTCTATTGATCCTACTCTCTTTACTAATAAATATGGGGATGACATAATGCTGGTGCAAGTTTATGTTGATGACATTATTTTTGGTTCTACGAACCCAAAACTTTCAAAACGTTTTGAAAAATTAATGCACAGCAGATTTGAAATGTCAATGATGGGGGAGCTAAAATTCTTTTTAGGCCTCCAGATTCATCAATCCCCACGTGGTATCTTCATTAACCAAGCTAAGTATGCTCAAGAGATACTTAAAAAGCATGGTATGACCTCATGTGCTCGCGTTGGTACACCATTGTCGACCACATCCCTAGACGCTGACTTGTACTCATATCCCGTAGATCAAACGCGATATCGCAGTATGATCGGGTCACTTATGTACCTTACAGCCAGCAGGCCTGATATTCATCATGCCACATGCTATTGTGCACGATATCAAGCCAGACCTACTCAAAAGCACCTCAAAGAGGTTAAACGGATCTTTCGGTACCTTAAGAATACCATTCACATGGGACTCTGGTATCCGAGGGAAACCGGTTTTCATCTAACGGCTTTTTCAGATTCTGATCACGCAGGTTGTCTTGATAGTCGTAAAAGCACTTCTGGTAGCATACAATTTCTAGGGGAAGACAAGCTTGTCAGTTGGTCGTCAAAGAAGCAGGATTGCACTTCGCTCTCATCAGCTGAAGTAGAATATGTGGCTCTATCCGCGTGTTGTGCTCAAGTCCTCTGGATGAGAACTCAACTCACAGATTATGGCTTCCACTTTGATAAAATACCTATGTATTGTGACTCAAAGTCGGCCATAGCCATATCTTGCAATCCGGTTCAGCACTCCCGCACCAAGCACATCGATGTCAGATATCACTTCATCAAGGAACAAGTGGAACGCGGTATCGTGGAATTATACTTTGTCAAAACTGAGTACCAGCTGGCAGACTTGTTTACAAAAGCTCTATCGAAAGATAGGTTTGCGTATCTCGTTGGCCGTCTTTGTATGAAGTATATGACTCCAGAAGACTTGGAGGTTTTGGCAAATGAAGCTGCTTGATATTCTCTCACGATGACTTCTAAGCACATCACAGCTTAGGACTCGGACCTCAACTAAGGAAAGTTTATCTCGGACGATAACTTATCCTTCTCAACGAGAAATTCGTATTTCTCGGTCATGAGCTTCTCATAAAAACATTCGAAGTTTTTAAGTTCATGAAAAACGATTTCTAAGTAAATGTCATCTTAGAACTCGAACTTCAACTTAAGGAAAGTTTATCACGGATGATAACTTATCCTTCACAACGGGAAATTTATTTTTCTCGGTCATAAGCTAGTCACAAAACAATCAAAGTTTTGAGCTCATGAAAAACGGACCCGAAAGGGAAGTGTACGTTTCAGTGCGCTTTCCCTAATCAATAGAAGAGAAGTCTTCTATCCTGATTATTTTAAAACCGTTGAACACAATTTTTCAAGAATTTCTCAAAATGTTTTTCTAAATCTTTCAAAATTGTGTGTTCAACACTCCTTTCCTCATAAGTGGTTTTTATATCTCAAAATTGTCATATGTTATTTTGATCAATTTTTGAGGGGGAGCGTTTTAAAATCAAGCCTTTTAATGTTGTTGGGTACATCTCTAAAATGTCATATTTTATGTATCCAACACATTCCGAAAATGATATGAAATTGTCAAATGTAATATATTATATCGGAAAAGGCATCTCAACTCCGTACCTCAACATATTTTGTGGTGTCGTTTTTCTAATATTTTGTCAAATTTTGTCTCAAGACACACATATATTGTTGAGGGGGAGCGACCCGACTGAAAATGTTCCATGCTTCATTCGTGCACACATGTTTCTCTCCTAAACGGTTTTCAGAAATTGTCATATTTTAATCAATTAGTATCTCTAATATGATGTTTTTATATTAGAGATAGGGGGAGAAAATATGATTAAAATGTAATACATCGCAAACATGTGATCTTAAAGACTCAAGTGCAACTCTTTCCTTCACATGCCAAACTATTTCGTATATCGATGCATGTGTGTAGGGGGAGCTTTTCGAAAAGATAAAACTTTCAAAGTGTTAAAAGTTTTGATTTTTATCAAGCACTTTGAATGGTTTTCAATGGTTTATGGTTACGATCTATACCCAAAACAACCTACTATCCACGACGGAACGATGGAGTCAAAAGGTGGTTTAGGATAGGAAACTAAGTCCTATGATCCAACCAGAACCGGAGGGATCTACCCAAGGACATTCCATAGCTAGAAATAGTTGTCCTTAGGAAAGATGGAGTGGAATGAAGCTGAATGCGGACCAAGTACTTAAGTTAGCACTGGAACAATCACAACAAGGTGCTAATGATGACGTATTGGTAAGCATTGAAGGAGTTGAATATTCTATGCAATTTAGGTAGAAACCGGGTTAACACATCTTTTGAAGACAAGTGTCATGGACCCAGTGATACGATGCACAACCCTTCCCCAGCCATTCGAGTTTCTCTTAAAAGAAACTTGTCTGATTGTCACGGAGATCAACACGTATCTATTGACTTTCTCACTCCGAGTCAGTTAATATTGAAAAGGTGGCAGTCTGCTCCAGCCTCCGATTACCAAAATGCACTTATTGAGTCTAGAGCCAATCGAGATCTATCTATCATCTCATTAGGACACAATCGAGTCCTACGCATTATCCTTGTGATATTGCCAGAACATCTGAGTGATACGATTCACAATGAAGATGGAAATCCTGCTTGAGCCAGCATCAAACAAGCTCATAGTAGGTAACTTGTGCGATTTTACACGAATCAAACTTGTGAGAACTGGAAAGCAACTAAGTTTGGATTCTTAATTGATTCAAACTTGATTCCAGGTATCTTCGCAAAATCCATGTGATCTTGCCAGAACATTCAGAGTGACACTCATTAGTGTTCACAGTGACGAATGGAAATCCTTCCAATGTCAACATCAAACAGCACTGCGGTAGGTAACTCGCAAGATTCTCTATGAATCAAGCTTGTGACAAACTGGAAAGCAACAATGGTGCGATTCTTTTAGAATCAAACTTGTTCCAGGAAATCTGAATTGACGACTCTAATCAGACGGATAATTTATCTTTATGATTCACTCTTTACGTTCGCAGTCTGCTTTGAGACGGTCGAGTAAAGAGAACTGGCTACTACCGCCGGGAAACCCTGTCAAGGAGGTTCTTAATCGAATCTACCTGATCACAGGTACGGTATTTAATACCGTTTAACGGTCTTCACCGACCGGAGGTAAAACGCTACCGAGTTAGGGTGAAATGTTCAAAGCCATTTCATCCGTGTCTATATATGTTGCTGCATATCAAGAAGGTGGCGTAGCTGTGCAACCGATGTCGATTCAGAAGTCACAAGAGCACAAGATGGCGATAATCAAGATACCTAAGAATGTAAGAATGTAGTAGGTCATCTTTGTCACAAGGAGCAAAGATGAAGATCTCAAGCACTCTAAGTCAAATGACAAAGGCTCAAGATAAAGATCACGAAAGCATGAAGGAACAAAGCTGTTACAAACAAGATACAAGACCAAAGCAGGAAGATCTCCTCTACAAGAATGTATTCACTCAATCATCTTATGCCTTTTAAGCTTTTTAAGATGACCGATACATTGGGGGAGATTGTTAGCCCTATATTTCAGATAGTAGAACAAGAATGTAATAGGTCATCTTAGTCGTTAAAAGGTCTTGTATTGTAATAGGATAGTCGGGAAAACCGGGCTTGGAC
The DNA here is from genome assembly GCA_025667525.1 of Glebionis coronaria. NCBI lineage: Eukaryota > Viridiplantae > Streptophyta > Magnoliopsida > Asterales > Asteraceae > Glebionis > Glebionis coronaria. The sequence continues at coordinate 359,851,713 of CM046877.1, forward strand.
TTTAAGCTAATATTGTATAAGTTAGGGGCGTAAGCCCAAAACAAAGCCAAGCCCGGCCCAAGATGAAGCCCACAAAGGCCTTAGGCCGTGGCATATATAACCCTCTTCCACATGTGGAAGAGGGTGTTGGTTCATTTTACTTTCTCTCTCTAGTAAACATAAACCTTCCAAATTCTCTCTTGTATCTCTCTCTACTTTTCTTCTCTTTCTCTCTCTAAATATCTCTTCTAAATCTTGTGTTATGGATTGAATGGGAATAACAGCCATATTCATCATATATCAGATATTAAAAACACCATAATGCTAAATAAATTAAACTAAACCAAAAAACCACCTAGAGATTTCCGACTTATCCATTTGTTTTAAGTTTGAGCATTAACTTTCAAGTTTGAGCGCTGACTTTCCAATATTTACTCTCTGTCTTCACATTCGAATATTAACAAGGGTTAATCCTATATAGATCGATGATGATCTCTATAAGATCTGAAATCTAGGTTGAATCTATTCTGAGATCATTTGATTTTATCATAACTGTTTTGAATCAAGGTGGGAAAGGGTATGAGGGATTTGATTGATGCATCTCTGTTGATAGTTGATAGTTGATTTAATTGATGATGATGATGGTAGTTATTTAAAAGGGTATATTAGTTATTTAAAAGGGTAATATAGTCATTTCAGGCTTATGTTGGTGTAGTCGGAACAAATTTAAGAGTAAAATGGTAAAGTCACGAGATTAATTAGTAAGTGTTTAAAGTCGGCACATTTTAATAAGTACGATGGTATTGTATAGCTTTTACCAAAAAAGGAAAATCAGACGTGGCCATATTAAACGTAATAAAATAATGACGTGGAAATTACCGTGCGACGCTGTCGGTAACAAGTTACCAAATTGGTAACTTTAAAACGATTTTGAAAGTAGAATAGTAAAGTCACGAGATTAAATAGTAAGTGTTTAAAGTCGGCACAAATCAATAAGTAAGATGGTATTTTATAGCTTTTACCCTTATATGAATATGGACTCAAACTTTGTTAAACATAGCAAACGTATTGAATCTTGGGTTTTTTTCATGGAGTGGTATGTGTGATTGATATGAGCAAAAACTCATATCAATTAATCAACAAATCACCCTAAAACACAAGGAAAATACCTAACTTTTGTGCTATAAAGCGGAATTATGTGGTATGTTTTGTGTTTGTGTATAAATAGGTAAGAAGGATACATTTTCAAGCAAACAAGAAGAAAATCAAGCTTAGTTGGATGAAAAAGACAAAGAAGGATCAAAGATGACAAGACTTTGAAGATAAGGGACCTATCTTGACAACACTCCAAAGTTGAAGGACTCAAAGTGTAAATTTTCCAAAGTCAAGATAAAAGTCAAACATGGTCAACGCTTCAGTCAACCAAGTCAAAGGGTCAAACTTATCAAGAATACAAGTGGAAGGACCAAAAATGCCATTAAAATGAAGTCCCTATCTCATTTGGAAAATCTGCCAAAGTATAAGGGCTGAAGTTGCCATTTTTCATAGTAAAACAAGGACTTAATCCATGTGACACGGTTTCAACCAATAGAATTGCAAGGATTGTGGCACATGGATTGCCAAGTAATGGGACACCTCACCACTTCATTAACTACGCCGCAAAGCAATAGTATTATCCACTATCTCAACTTTCAACCAATCACAGCAAGCCATGTAATAACCATTTTATCCAAACACGGATAACAATCCGTGTGACCATTTTTCATCCAATTAAAACCTGCCACGTTGCATCTTCTTCCTCAACAAGCCGAGGAACGATTTTAAGCTACACTTAATTTCAGAAGACGATTTCTACATGAAACATGATCGTTTTCAAGAGAGGAACACATTGGTAACAACTAATCAAGCTCAAACTCAAGGGATTAAAAATCCCCAATTCATGAAGAACACAAGGATGAGCAATTAGACGTTTGAAGACACGTGGCAGCAATTAAGTGGTTGGAACACGTCATCAACCCCAAAACACACTCAATGTTTGTCTATAAATAGAGATAGGACTCTTCATTTGTCATTGTAGCTTAAGTGTGAAATTTTCACACACATCTCATTTTTCTCTCCTTCAATCATAGTTTTTAGCAGTTAGCTTAACAAACTCAAGAGTCTGACAAGCTCTTGAGTTAGTTATTTTAGTTGTAACTACTTACCAGCTTTTGTAACCAACTTTTCTCACTCAATCAATAAAATTTCCTTCTTCTGCCTTAAATCTCCTTTTCATTCACTGCAATCCTATTATCCTTGTGCTGTTATGAGCTATTTGTGATCACCAATGATCATGATTAGCTATTGTTGAAGAGTGTAGCTGTTTTCACTTGTCCTGTTCAATCCAGTAGCAGTTCTAGTTGATGTTGAAGTTAAATTGTTCAACAATGGTGATGATGATGATGGTAGCAGATTGATTAAGTAGTTGATAGTGTTAAGGTGGTGGTTAACACTATCTAGGAGTCTCAGCGCCTACCTACTCCTTCAGTGGAGGCCTTTGCTAAAAGGTTTTCATGTTTCTGATTTTGGTTCCTTAAAACAAGCAAATGCATGCTGAATTCTTAGCTTAATCTTCTTTGCTGACATGATCAAGTGTGTTTAGGTTGTTATTGAACTGATTTTGATGTTTGGATAGCTTATAGTTTACTTGTTACTAGTTTACTTGCTTAATACTTGTTCCTGATTTCACTTTATCAGTCATATTAGTTTGCTTATGCATTTTGAGTAGTTGATAGTTTTACTGCATAAACTTAGCTCAATTGTACTCCATTTTAGTTAACAAGTTTGGTTAGATATCACTTTTAAATCAGTATAGCCAATTGCTCAGATTTCCTTCACAAAAGTTGTTAAAGTTCAGTTAACTAGTGTTTGGTATTAGTAATCATTGTAGTGTAAAGTTTTGGTAATTGGTTAGTTTTTGTGCATTTACTCTCATTCAGTCATAGTAAACAAAGTTTAAGAGTTTTCAAGTCAAGTAACTAGTCAAAAAGGCAATTGGCTTAAAAAAGGTATGGGTCAGTTTTTAGCATAAAAAGTTCTTTAAAAGTGTCTGATTTCAATTACTTGCCATTTACTCACTTCTTGATGAAATTGTTTCAATCCAACTTAAACTTGTCCATTATCATCTGAACTTTAAGCTCTCATAAGGAAATTGCACAGTTCTAAGATTCTAGTGAGAAATAAGCAATTTTATAAGCTATTAAGCAGAAGCAAGTTTTTGTGATAAAAGTCCTAACTGATTTCTCATTCCAACGTTTCCACTTCATAAATCTCCTAATTTTCTTTCATAATCATGTTTAGAATGTGTTCTTGTGTAGATCTGGAAGTTTTCAAGTTTTTCCAAAATTTGGTCAACGTTGGTCAAATAAGCTAGTTTTAGCTTATTCACATTTTCCAACTTCATTACTTGATCATTTTCAATTTCAAAAGACTTTCCAGACTCCGTATGGATTGATTAACAAGATTTAACAAAAAAATCAGTTTGTGCAAGCCTAGATTATTAGAAAGCTTATTTGTGGCTTATTAAGTTTGGCTTATTTGAGTTTTACTTAATTTCAAGCTTAATCCTTTTACAAGCTTAGGTAAAATTTAATTTTAAGCTCTTTGAAATTGGTTTGAGCTTATTTGGTCTAGTGTAGTGCTTAAACAAGCTTATTTGTCTTCATAGCCCCTTTTTAATAAAAATTTTCCTTTAATTGCATTTTGATCCTCTAAGTTTGTTACTGTTTGCATTTTTTGCTAATTTTCCAAGAATTTAGGGTTTGCTAAGTAATCAGTCCTTACATTTTCATAACTTGACATTTTCAGTTAATTATTTTTTAAAGTTTGTTAAAATTAGTTAGTAGTTTGGTAAATTTGCATAGTTAGTCCTTGTAGTTTTCTGATTTTTCATTTCAAGCACCTTAGTTTCAAGAATTTACATTTTTAGCACTTTAATTCCATAGTTTTACATTTTTGTCCTTATTTGAATAAAAGATTTGGTAAATGCTAATTGTTTTACGGATACGTAGTTAATATTTTGCACATTTTTACTTGATTGTTCAAATAAACATAGAAAATCCAAATAACCCTACCAACCAAAAACGATCATAAACCCGATTTTGTTAGGACTTTCAATTGGTTAAGAATCGAGAAAACGAACTTGAATTATACACAATTTCAAATGATCCGCTGCCGGTTCTTTGACTTTACGAGATACTATCGATTGACGGTTTTCATTGGCTTTTGGGATCCGTTCACCTAGTGAACGTTATTTTTACGTATCATAAATCAAAAACAATAAAAAAATCAAAAATATAAAAATATAAAAACTTAAAAACTAACAAAAACAATTCTTTTCCTAAAGAATTGACCAAACAAATAAAAAAATCCAAAAAGCAATCTTTTTCCTAAGAGATTGCACCCAAAAATATATATTATTGGATTCCCTCGGTTTTTATATACATATAGTATTTTCTCTAAAAACCCATAAATACAAAAATATTTTCCATATATTATTATAAGTAAATACGTATACGTATAAGAACAACCAATATACATATTCCCCATAAGTATTGCCAAGGCAATACACCGTGTTGAGGGGCGTTCCGGTCCTTGACACGCGTATCGATCAAACTCATTAAAGCAAGAATAGATAAATACTTCCAATAAGCAATAATTCGAAGAATACAAACAATAAAGTGAATAGAAAGGTGATGTGCTATAAAATGCCATCTAAGGGTCAATAGGTACATAAGTGCTTCGCGCCACCTAACCCCCCGTTCACTAGTGTGTATTCTAAGAAGAAAGGCTTCATTGGGGGTCTTGCACCCAAGTAGTACATACGTATATTATTATTTTGTTGTGGATATTTCATATTGAAACTCGAAGAGGATAATCCTTTTCTCTTCAAAGTCACACGAGAGCTTCTCTCTCTCATTCCTCGTATTGAGTTGCATGCTCACTCGCGGGCCTGCACAAATACCGATTCGTGTACAATCCCTTCCTCGAATAAGGAAGAAAAAGAGAAAGAGTAGGAACACCACCGTCCATCAAGCCGATCCCGAGAATCGTGCTTTGATCCATCCACAACAAGAAGCCATGGCCGGAGTTGATACTCGACCTTTGATGGAGCACTTGCAATCTAATGTGCAAGGATATGTCGATGCTATCAACATACCCGATATTCCCGCAAACACATTTGAGCTAAAAACATCCATGAAACACCATTAAGTACAATGGAGTTCCCCATGATGCCATTAAGTTGATATTGGTGCAATTTTCACTAGAGGGTCCGGCTAAGCATTGGTTAGATACAAAACCACCCGAGAGCATTACAACATGGGATGGTTTCACTAAGAAGTTTTTGAACAAGTTCTTTCCCCCATCTAAGACCACGGCTTTGAGGAACTTAATTATAGGCTTTCAACAAAAACCTAGTCAAACATTTAGTGATGCTTGGGAGGAGTATAGAGAGTTATTGAGGAGATGCCCTAACCATGGATTGGATGAAGTTCACCAAATCAATACTTTCTACAATGGCCTTAAACCTCATCACCAAGACTCACTCAATGCTTCCGTGAGAGGAAATATTATTCTTAAATCCATCCAAGAGGCTTGTGATATTATTGAGACCAAAGCAATGGTGCAAACTAACACACAATTTGATGAAAGAGTACATGTCATTCAAGAAGGAGGTTCTAAATCATTGGAGATTCAACTCATTTCATGCATTCAAGCATTGACTCAAGGTCAAAAGGAAAGTCAAACAATCATGCAAAACACTCAAAAGATGCAAGAAACAATGATGAATGACTTTATGAAACTTTCTATGGGAAATCATTCCACAAATGATGTGCATGCTATTACTCTTTCATGTGAGACTTGTGGAGGTCCTCATTCCTATCAACAATGTGATAAGGTACAAGGATATCAATGGGAATGTTATGCATACCAAGAGGAACATAGAGAACATTTCAAGCCCAACATCAATCAAAATAACCTTTCTTACAAATCTCAAAACTATCTTGCACCACCGGGATTCCCACCCCAACCACCCACCCAACCTCAACCAAATCCCCCTCAATTGTTACGAAGGAATCAAGGTCCAAGACCACAATACCAAGGGAACAATTATAAAGCACCCAACACCTTTCACAATCAAGGAAATAACTTTTATCCACCAAATCAAGGATTTAATGCACCACCACTACCTTATCCAAACCAAGGTTTTTATCAACGGAATGTGCAACCTAACCCCATGGATTTGATTCTTCAAAAGCTTACTTCCTATGAGAGACAAATGAAAGAGGCTCAAGAGGAAAATAACAAGAAATTTGATCTTCTTCACAACCAAATTATGTATAATCAAAGACCACAAGGAGCTTTACCATCTAACACACAAGCAAACCCAAGGGTAAATGTCAATGCTATTACAACAAGAAGTGGAAAATCAACAAAGGATCCTTCACCTCCTACACCTCCAATTGTTAAACCTACGTTTGTTCCTACATGTGACAAGCCTTCTACATCTACTTCACCACCTCCAAATGCTCCTACTCAATCAACCACACCTTCTTAACCTATTCCCACTTCTCCTTTACCTTCCACAACTCCCAATGAAGAAGCTAACAAAGACAAATCTTCCACCACAACACCTACACCTAAACCAAATCTTCCTTACCCTTCAAGATTGAAAAAGGACAAGTTAAAGAACAAGGATGATATACAAGTCTCAAACTTCTTAAGGATGTTCAAGCAACTCAACATAAACATCTCCTTTGTGGAAGCTCTTGCTTACATGCCAAAATTTGCTAAGATGTTCAAGGATTTACTCTCCAACAAGGAAAAATTGGTTGATTTGCCCAACACATCCCTTAATGAAAATTGTTCCACCGTGATACTTAAAACCTTGCCAACAAAACTTGGAGATCCGGGGAGTTTCTTGATACCTTGTAATTTTCCCGGGGTGGAAAACTGCATGGCTTTGGCGGATCTGGGGGCAAGCATAAACCTCATGCCTTTATCGGTTTGGAAAAAACTCTCTCTTCCCGAGCTCACTCCCACTAGGATGACCCTTGAGTTAGCCGACCGTACCATAGCTTACCCCATAGGTATCGCGAAGGACGTGTTTGTAGGTGTGGATAAGTTTACCTTTCCGGCCGACTTTGTAGTGGTTGATTATGACATGGACCCTAGAGTTCCTTTGGTTGTTGGTAGACCGTTTTTGAGAACGGGTCGTACTTTGATAGCTGTGGCCGAGGGAGAACTAATTATGAGAGTTGAGGATGAGAAAGTGGTGTTTAAGCTAGGGAAAGTTTGTGATAGGAAAGAGATTAAGGAGTCTAAACCTTGTGAGACTATTAACATAGTTGATGTGCTAGATGAGGTGTGTGATGAGCATTTTCATGACGCTTGTAAGAGTAATAGTGAGGATATGCCCCATGTTGAAACCTTGGCCTCAATTGCTCTCTCTTTAACACCTTTTGGAGAGAGTGATTTCCTCTTGGAGGAATTTGAGTCCAACTTTCTTGGTAATGATGATTCTCTTATCAATTGGGAAGAAGATATTCTCACCATCCAAAAGTTGCTCAATTAGGACCCCATTCCTTCACCCATTCCATAAGAAGTAACCAATGATAATCCATCCATAGTTAAACCTTCCATAGAGAGTCCACCACCACTTGAACTTAAGGACCTTCCATCCCACCTAGAGTATGCTTTCTTAGAGCGAAAAGACCAATTACCAGTGATCATTGCTAAAGAGTTGAAAGAGGATGAGAAAGAGAAACTCATAGAAGTCCTTAAGAAACATAAGAAAGCCTTAGCATGGAAAATATCCGACATAAGGGGAATTGATCCACATTTTCGTACACACAAAATCCTTATGGAGGATGATTACAAACACGCCATTCAAAGCCAACGAAGGGTTAACCCAAAAATCCATAAGGTCATTAAAAAGGAAGTTATCAAACTCCTTGATGCGGGCATGATTTACCCTATTTCCGACTCTCCATGGGTTAGCCTGGTACATTGTGTTCCAAAAAAGGGTAGAATCACCGTAGTACCCAATGAGAACAATGAGCTTATTTCTATGAGACTTGTTACCTGTTGGAGAGTTTGTATTGATTATAGGAAACTCAATGAGGCGACTAGGAAAGATCACTTCCCATTACCTTTTATGGACCAAATGCTTGAACGCTTAGCGGGAAATGAGTACTATTTCTTTCTTGATGGCTTTTCGGGTTATTTTCAAATACCCATTGACCCTAAGGATCAAGAATAAACCACATTCACTTGTCCCTACGGTACATTTGCTTACAAGAGGATGCCTTTTGGCTTGTGTAATGCATCGGGGACATTTCAAAGGTGTATGATGGCAATTTTCCATGATATTATAGAGCAAACTATGGAGGTTTTCATGGATGACTTATCCGTCTTTGGAGATTCATTTACCTCTTGTCTCACCAATTTAGAACGAATGCTTAAGCGGTGTGAGGAAACCCGTTTAGTTCTTAATTGGGAGAAATGTCATTTTATGGTGAAAGAGGGAATTGTTTTGGGACACAAGATATCCAATAAGGGATTAGAAGTGGATTGAGCAAAAAATGATGTGATTGCTAAGCTTCCCCCACCCACAACGGTTAAAGGTGTAAGGAGTTTCTTAGGTCATGTGGGATTTTATAGACGCTTCATACAAGATTTTTCTAAGATAGCAAGACCGATGACTTACCTCTTGGAAAAAGAGGCTCCTTTCATTTTCAACCAAGAGTGTTCGGATTCGTTTGAGACTCTTAAGGAGATATTGACTAAGGCTCCCGTTTTGGTTTCTCTAAATTGGGAATTACCTTTTGAGCTTATGTGTGACGCTAGTGATTATGCGGTGGGGGTCGTCTTAGGAAAAAGAGTGAATAAGCATTTTCAACCTATACACTATGCTAGTAAAACCATGACCGGTGCACAACTTCATTATACTACCATGGAAAAAGAGTTGCTTGCTATAGTTTATGCCTTTGATAAATTTAGACCATACCTTGTGCTATCCAAAACCATAGTGTATACGGATCATTCCGCTCTCAAGTATCTCATGACAAAGCAAGATGCTAAGCCTAGGCTTTTGAGATGGGTTTTATTGCTTAAAGAGTTTAAGATAGTGATTCGAGATAAGAAAGGAGCCGAGAATTTAGCGGCGGATCACTTGAGTAGAGTTGAGCATCCTTTTCAAGGAGATTTTCCTAATAAAGAAATCAATGAATCCTTTCCATTAGAGGAGCTCATGTCTATCTCTTCTCAAGAGGATGCCACCCCTTGGTTTGCGGATATTGCAAACTATCTTGTGGGGAATGTGCTTATAGAGGGTCTTACTTCCCAACAAAAGAAGAAATTTCTCAAGGAAGTAAAGTACTACTTTTGGGATGATCCTTACCTTTTTAGGCAATGTGCGGACCAAATCACTAGACGGTGTGTAGATGGCCCCGAGGAATTTAAGATTTTAGAAGCTTGTCATAAAGGACCTACGGGTGGACATTTTGGGCCCAACTATACCGCCAAGAAAGTCTTTGATTCGGGTTACTATTGGCCTTCCATTTACAAAGATGCCCAAGAGATGGTGAAATTTTGTGATGTATGTCAAAGACAAGGAAAAATTACACAACGTGATGAGATGCCACAAAACTTCATTCAAGAGTTAGATTTTTGATGTGTGGGGCATAGATTTTATGGGACCTTTTCAATCTTCCAAGGGAAAGAAGTATATACTAGTAGCGGTAGATTATGTGTCAAAATGGGTTGAGGCCAAAGCCTTACCTACTAATGATGCTAGAGTTGTTGTGAAGTTTTTGAATCAATTGTTTGCTAGATTTGGTGTACCTCGGGCCATTATAAGTGATCGTGGTACGCACTTTTGTAATGATCAATTCACGAGAGTTATGAAGAAATATGGAGTTAATCATAGACTTTCTACCGCGTATCACCCTCAAACCAATGGTCAAACCGAGGTCACAAATCGTGGTTTAAAGAGAATTTTGGAGAGAACGGTGGGAGAGCATCGAGCTTCTTGGTCGGATAAGCCTGATGATGCTTTGTGGGCTTTTAGGACGGCTTTTAAGACACAAATTGGTTGTACTCCTTATAGGCTTGTCTATGGAAAAGCATGCCACCTCCCATTCGAGTTAGAACACAAGGCTTCTTGGGCTCTTAAATGGGCTAACTTTGATTTAAACCAAGTCGGTTCACATAGAAATGATCAACTTAATGAAATGGATGAATTGAGAGCCAATGCCTACGAGAACTCTTTGCTTTATAAGGAGAAAACTAAGAAATTGCATGATGCCAAGATCAAGAACCGTGAGTTTAAAGTTGGAGAGCCGGTTCTCCTCTTTAACTCAAGGTTAAAACTTTTTGCGGGCAATCTTATGTCGAGATGGTCCGGTCCATTCACTATTGCTCACGTATTTCCATATGGAACTATTGAGTTGTCACAACCCGATGGTCCCAATTTTAAAGTGAATGGTCACCGTGTGAAGCACTTTTTTGGGGAGGACATTTCCGTTGAAATGTTCCAAGAGATCCCCATTTTCCCCATGAATTAATTCATTATGGGATGAGTCGAGCTAGAGACTCCTTAAATCAAGCTTGAATAACTAGGTTTAGAAGTTGTTAGATCTAGAGTATTGTAGGTTAGAAATAAGGATAGCAAATTGATGAGAAGTGTTGGGGAGACCTTCTTTTGTCTTCATGATGTTTGTAGGGTTGCTCACTCATCACGTGCTTTGGAGCTTATGGAGGAGGCCCTTGTATCCGGTTCACTTCGTTACTATTGTGATCTTTCATAGACACCTTGTGCTTTAAAAATGAATTCACTATAGTTGATATTTCCTTAACTTGGGTTAAGCAAAGTCTATTCATTGTCATAAGTGTAGGGGAAGTTTTATACTTCCACGCTCTTAAACATTGAGGACAATGTTTAGCTTAAGTGTAGGAGGGGTCTTCTATCGAAGTGACCTTACCTAGAACTTGTCATTGACTTTCATGATAAATTGGAAAATTAAATTTTCAAACATTTTTCAAATTTTTGATCTACTTTGGCCACCAAAAATATGCATTCATAATTTTTGCATCAATCATTTTTTCATTTACATAACACATTTGCATTGTATATATTTCATCTTTTATTTTTCATCAAAAATATATAAAAAAAGAAAAAAAATATAATAAGGACATGGTTTAACAAATTTAGACTTCTTTGACATATTAGGCCCGCCATGGATACTTTGACTCAACCCGAGTTTGCTTATCTAAGCATTCTCTAGCTAGTATCCTTAACCATGTAGTCCATCATTGGTCTATTAGGCTAAGCATCCACCAATCTCATTATTTGAGATGTTAAATTTGTGGAGAATGGGAAATGATAGAGTTGAAGCAAGTATAAAAGGGCTAGATAAAATTCATGATAATTACTTGTGTCTAAACCCTTCTCTTCTTTACCTCTATTTTATTCGCATGTATATATGTTAATAAATAATCAAGAACGGTTTTAATTGGTTTGTAGTCTCTTATGCATTTTTGTCTAATCATTCATGGTTGATATAAGTATGTCTTAAGATTCTAAGTTAGAACGTTTTATGTGTACTAGACTTATGTCATGCTTAATACTTAGCGGGTGTTTTTCCTTTTATTCTTTTCAAAATTTTTTTTGTGAGGAATAAAGAAAAATAACAGCGGCTTACAAAAAAAATGAGTGGCTAGAAAAAAAAAGAGAAAAAGAAAAAAAAATTATACAAGACTCCCAAGAGGGGCAGTGAAGTGTTAATTATAACAACTATTAGATTCCAATATTACCTTGACGGGTTGCGGGGATTTAATAGTTTCTTCAATCCAATATTACCTTGACGGGTTGCGGGATTGAAGATCCAAAGTCTTAAAAAGATGGAGGATGTAAATTATTGCGTGAGTTTTATTTTTCTTTCCTTAGCGAGTGTGTAGCTACTTATTAATGCATGACATGAGGATTTTACACATAAGGCGAATGACTTATTACTCTTGAAACGAAATTATATTAATTGTGAGCGGTTTTTCAAGTAATGGATGAGAGGATTACTTAGGATTAAAACCGTGCTTCCTTATTTTTGGATTTTGCATTTCTTATACTTCACGCTTTAAATGATGACAAATTTGCTCAAAAGCAATTTGCTCAAATAATAACCGGTTCCACATTTAATTGTCATGAATAAGTTGATGCACCTTTTTACTTGTGAATGCAATGATCCCATTTTTAAGCTTGGTATGGGGAAAGTGAAACTTGAGGATGATAAGTGTCCATGGTACCAAAGTCCTAATCTAAGTCATTGATTTCTTTATGAGTTTTACCATCAAATCTATTTCTAGAAAAATCCAAAAAGATATAAATAGAATTGTTTCTTTTGCATTGCATTGTTCAAAATCAAAATCATGCATCATGTAGAGTAGCATAGTGTAATAGCATTCCATATTGGCCAAGGTGGGTTAATTATAAGAAGAATGTAAATTTGTGCTTTAAAATATAGCATTGTGATGAGACTGCTTTTATACATAGTCTCATCGTCCAAATCGGGCTTAAAACGCTTAAAATATCATCAAAATACCCCTATATATGCTTGTATTTGTGTCTTGTGTATTTTAGGTACTGATATTGTGAAATCAACAAATGATCACAAGAATGAAGCAAAAACGAACACGGGAAACGAAGCCGCACAAAGAACCGGACCCGATTCATGATTTTTCATTGAAGCCCTTGAAGTTTAAAGGAATTGCAAGATTGGTCCTTGTTGAAAGTTTCATACTCATTGTTCCATATTTGACAAACTTGTCAAACTAATATCAAAGGGAAATGGTACAAATTCTGTTTAGACTTGATGTGAAGACCTTTTAAAAGTCAAGGGGCCATAGCTGCCCAACAATGAAACTAGACCACCCAATCATACCCATCCACGTCACCCCCACCCCACTGATACTTAACCCCGGTTTAATGACTAGTTAAATGGTCAAAATATTTTATTAGAGGGAAACATATCACTGTTACGATTAAAACACCTCTAAACCTTGTTCATCACATCACTAAACCCAGAATTAAAATCCCGTAAATCAAACGGTTTTCTACAATCAAGTGCCCAGGATTATAATTAAGCCTATTACTAACCAAACACATGTGAAACATTCATCCAAGTCAGCACAAGAAGCCAAGAAATTCCAGCTATCATTCACATGGAAGACTGATTAGTGGTTGAGATCATATTCCTTGGTCCCCAATCTTCATCAAACGGCCAAAAAAGATAGTGTCGACATATCACATCTCACTTCAGCAAAAAGTTAAATTTATGAAGATTCGAGAATGAAAACTGAAGGGCATTTGTGGAATTTGTAAAGAAAGGATGTTGTCATCTGAGTTTCTAAGGTTTCTTCATGAATTTGTATAAATAGACTAGCCTAGTTATTGTTTAGGTTGTTCCAATTTTCATTCCTAAATTTGTACTGAAAATACGATTTTTGGTAATCGAATTGAGTTCTACCTTTATTTCAGTCACAAATTTACTCTTCATGCACCTTTAAAATTTCCAGTCTTTTAAATATTGTCATTCATTTTCCTTGCATAATTTTCATTCCAAGTTCTACTTATTCCAACCCCACATTTTTGGTGTGGAGAAGTTACTGTAGCAGCATCTGGTTGAATAGCTTATCGTTCAAATAAGCTAGCTAACCGGGTTCTTAGTTGGCTCATATCATCTGGTTTTAAGGTTTGCAAGAAAAGGAGTTGCTTTCTTTTCTTCAAAGTGTTCAAGAAAAGGAGTCGGTTTTGTGTTGGTTTAGTTTCCGAGGTAGACGAATTTTTGTGGTTAAGCTGGTCAATAAGCTAGATAAGGGCTTATAGGTTTGGTTTTGGTTGAAAGATGGTAGAGAGGATCTTGTGAGGATGTAGGTAGAGCTACACGGCTTGGACCCCTTTGTAAGTACAATTTCCCATTTTGAGCTTAAAACCTCTCTAGTGCTTATATGCTTAATGGTTGTGTTGTTTGCTTAATATGTCTAATTTCATGCTTATTTAATATGTTCATGTTTTATTTTCACCTCATTTTGCTTTAAATCCAAACTGTATGTGTTAAAATTTGAATTTCTAGACTTTTATAGTTGTGTTTGGGACGGCAGGGTTTAGAGGTAGTGGTCACCACTAAGACCAAGCTTAGCTCTGCATAACTTTTATATTGCTTAGGATAGTTGATTTTTGTTATAAGATTTGATGTTTGCTTTTGGAGATTTCATCTTGCTTGTGTAGGTGATAATCTGCCAATTTTATTAAGTGCGGTAGTGGATTGAGAGTTTTCTGTTTTAAAATGTTATAAGCCAGGCTTGTTTGAAGTGTGGATTGATCTGAAGTGTTCTCAAGACACACAATTGGTGAACGAATTATGTGGCAGTTGAACACCAAGTAGCCATAAGCCTTAGGTCAAAAATATCAGCAAATAGAAGTTATTATAAGTTTGGAAGTCTTGTGAGAAGCATAAGTATTAGGTTAGTGTAGGTCTAGGTACGTTTTAGTTTAAAATTCCTTTTTATTGCTTATTGCCTAAGTGGAATCTCACCAAATCTCACCAAAAAGTCAATGTCTGTATGCCACTGTTTGATTATAAGTTTGAGCGAATTTGTTGATTGTGCAATGGTTTGGTGTATTTGGGCGTGTCTAGTGTCTCGGTTTAGTGTTTGAAATTCTATGCAAACATAGCGCAAACAAAGAAAAACCAAAAAGAAAAAAAAAATAACAAAAAGAGCCATATATACTCACTGTTGAAACTAAGCTATAAAGGAGGGTTGTGTGTTCTGTGTTTAGTGTACACACACAAGCTCAGGTTTTGGCGTGTTTTGACTGTGATTGTGTCTGTGTGTGCCCAAACTCCACAAGAGGAGGTGCAGGCTTGCTTTTCTTTGCCCACTGCGCAGACCTCATCTCCGTTTCACTATGTTTTTTTTGTGTGCATAAAATTGTGTATAATGCAGTTCGTTTTTTCTCAGTTCTTGCTAATGGAAAGTCCAACCAATATCGGGTTTTTAACTGTTTTTGGTTGTTAAACTTGCTTGGATATTCTATTTGCTAATTCAACAAAACCTTGTAAAACGGAAAAATATTACCTACTTATATGTAAAACAATTTGCAAATACCACGTTTTTATTCAAGTAAAATTCAAATTCTAAAATATGAAACTTAAAGGACTGAAATTGTAAATTCTAGGAAAGATAAATGCTTGAAATGTAAATTCTAACAATTCTAGGGACTAAAAGTGTAAAACAATAAACTACAAGGATCAAATATGCAAAATTTAATAACAAACTAACCAAAAATGTAACAAACTAACAACTATCTAACTGAAAATAACAACTTCCAAAACTATAAGGACTTACAAATTGCAAACTCTAAAAACATGGAAATTTAGCCAAGTATACACACTGTTTAAAACTATAGGGACCAAAAAGCAATTTCAAGAACTATTTAAGCCAAAAACGGGTTTAGACTAAAAATAAGCTCGTTTGAGCTTATTACTCAACCAAATTCAATGAGACAAGTTGCAAAATGATTTAAATCCAAAATAAGCTATGTGTGTAAAAGGAAATTGGCTAATATTGTGAAATAAGCAAATGAGCACTTATCAATAAGCCCAAAATAAGCTACAGCTAAAACTAGACAATCACAACTTGATTTTCTGATTGAAACTGATTAAGCAACTCAATTAATGAAGGGAAATCAAACTAGAACATTTTTCATCAAGAAATAAGCTGAGAATCTGAATTAAGCTGAAATGGGCTTATCGTTGACCAGCGTTGACCAGCTTATTTTTCAAAAAAGTTGAAACTTCCAAAAATCAAGTAACTCAATGTTTTAAGAGGATTCGTGAAGAAAAATGGCCATGTTAATGAAGAGAATAAGGAGATACAAATTTCCAGCTTTCAATTTACAGAAACTTGACTTAAGTTTGCTTAACTGATTTTTGCTTATTCCTAACTGATTATTGTAAACTGTAGAAAATGCTTTTGGAATCTGATTCTCTATGATATAAGCTACAAATGAGAGCAAATTTGGTGCAATTTCATCTAGTATTGGATGAGAACTGATCAAATGAAAATGACAACTTCTAAATGGCAAATCTGACTAAGAATGACCCAAACATTTTTGATGCCATTTGCCTGTTTGACCTTCTTTTTGACTTGTAAATGGCTTGAAACACTTTATTATCACCTTTTAACTGCAAATGAACCTTAAAACACAAGGACTCAATTATTGAAAACTTTTTATAAGCTAATCCCAAACACTCCTTAATCTGATATTTCAAACTTTTACAAAGGCTTTTTAAGAACTAGTTTAAGCTTAATCAAATGCTTTTGACTACCAAATTTTAGACTCCTAATGAGATGGTTTTAAGACTGAAAGTGAGCATTAAGAACAGCTATGACCATACAAGATGCAAGTACCAAATTCCACTGAAAATAAGCTAAGACTAAACCTAAACCAGAACTAAGAACAAGTAAACAGATTAAGCTACAAGTAATCAAGATCCAACAAAGAGCAAATCTAAACAACTTTTATCATGCAGCCATCAAAATTACACTATGAAAAGAAAGCATGCATTTGAAAAATTCAGTGGAACAAAAATAAGAGCTTTAAAACCAATTTTAGTAAACCACTGAGAAGAAGAGGAGCGCTGAGCTCTCTTAGCCTAGTGATAACCACCACCTTATCACTAGGACAACAATCAATCAACAAGAACAGCTACAAATCAACAGAAACTATCAACATGCTTGAAATCTTCAAAAATCAATGGAATGAACTGAATTCTTCTCAAACAGCTACAAACTCCTTCAATGTCAGTTATGATCAATCTATGATCATAACAAACACAAAACAGCAACACAAGCATCCAATAGCAGCAAGAAATGAGCAGGAATGTGAAGAACAGTTTTGGCGGGAAATGGGAAATTTGAATTTTATTCAATGAAAACGGTTACAAAGTTGTTGGAAAGTAAGTAACTAACTAACTAACTCAAGAGTTTGTCAAACTCTTGAGTAGCTAGGGTAAAAATGGAGGAAAGGGAAAGGAATTAAGAAACTATGTGTTTCTACAAAATTAAGCTACACATTACAAATGAAGTCCTATCCATCTATTTATAGGCATGAAGGAGGAGTTTGTTGGGGTTGGTGACGTGTCAAGACCAATCCCAGCTTTCCACGTGGACAATTCTGCATAATTGCATTTGTAGGTATGAACAAGGATTTGGGTTTTTCTTTATTATTGATCTTCATGTTAATGGATTTGCACCATTGTGTTCGTCTCTTCAAAATGATCAATTTTGGTGTTGAAATCTTTTCATGAAATGGCTTGTAGCTCAAACGCGATCCTGGCAAATTTTTTTGATGAAGAAGATGCCACGTGTCAACATGTGATTGGCTAAAAATGAATCACACGGATCATACTGTTGTGATTGGGTATTTATTGAGTGGCGGCTGTGAGTGGGTAATAAATGCATGGCTTGGTGATCCGTGTGATTTATTTACTCTCCTCTCATTGGCCCATTCATTGTCACATGGATTAAACCTTGAATAACTTTCAAATGTTGGCAGAATTAGTCCTCATACTTGGCAGATTATTGTTTTGAGCTAGGAGCTTCATTCTTTTGACATATTTAGTCCTTCAATTTTCATTCTTGAACAAAATAGTCCTTTGACTGAGTTGACTTGAGAGTTGACCAAGTTTGACTTGAATCTTGACTTTCACAATATTTGCACTTTAGTCCTTCAACTTTGACAATTTGTCAAGATAGGTCCTTATACTTCAAAGTCTTGTCACTTTTGATCCTTCTTTGTCTTTTTCATCCATTTGAGCTTGAATTTTCTTTGTTTGCTTGAAAATGTATCCTTTTACCTACACAAGTGTACACAAACACAAACATACCACATAACACTGTTTTTGCAAGATAAATTGGTATTTTGCTTCATGTTTTAGGGTTATTTGTTGATAAAAGGATATGAGTTTAAGCTCATATCAAATTCCCCTACACTTGAACATTGTCATGTCCTCATGCAATATTATATATTAAAGCTCAAATTTACATTTCCCTCATAATTAATCCACCTTGGCCATATGAGATGCATCTACACTACTCTAAACTAAATGATGCATGATTTTGACTTTTAATGATGCAACTAACAAAATACAATTCTATCTATATCTTTTTGATTTTTCTTGAAATGGTTTTGATGGAAATAACTCATAAAGAATTCAATGGCTTAGATTAGGGCTTGGGTACCATGGACATTTATCACCCTCAAGTTTCACTTTCCCCATACCAAGCTTAAAAATGGGATCATTGCATTCACAAGTAAAAAGTGCATCAACTTATTCATGACAATTAAATGTGGAACCGGTTATTATTTGAGCAAATTGCTTGTGGGCAAATTTGTCATTATTCAAGTGAGAAGTATAAGAAATGTAAAATCCAAAAATAAGGAAGCACGGTTTTAATCCTAAGTAATCCTCTCATCCATTACTTGAAAAACCGCTCACAATTAATATAAGTCCGTTTTAAGAGTAATAAGTCATTCGCCTTATGTATAAAATCCTCATGTCATGCTTTCATAAGTAGCTACACACTCGCTAAGGAAAGGAAAATAAAACTCACGCAATAATTTACATCCGCCATCTTTTTGAGACTTTGGATCTTCAACCCCGCAACCCGTCAAGGTAATATTGGATTGGAGCAATCTATTGAATCCCCGCAACCCGTCAAGGTAATATTGGAACTCAATAGTCACTATAATTAACACCACACTGCCCCTCTTGGGAGTCTTGCATTATTTTTTTATTTTTTTTCTTTTTTTTTTCTTTTTTTTTCTAGCCACTCATTTTTTCATAAGTCGCTCTTATTTTTCTTTATTCCTCACAAAGAAATTTGAAAAGAAGAAAAGGAAAAACACCCGCTAAATATGGAGCATGACATAAGTCTAGTACACATAAAACGTGCTAACTTAGAATCTTAAAACGTACTCATATCAACCATAAATGATTAGCCAAAAATGCATAAGAGATTACAAACCAATTAAAACCGTACTTGATTATTTATTAACAATTATATACATGCGAAGAAATTAGAGGCAAAGAAGAGAAGGGTTTAGCCACAAGTAATTACCATGAAGTCTATCTAGCCCTTTTATACTTGCTTCAACTCTATCATTTCCCATTCTCCACAAATTTAAAATCTCAAATAATGAAATTGGTGGATGCTTAGCCTAATAGACCAATGAAGGACTACATGGTTAAGGATACTAGCTAGAGAGTGCTTAGATAAGCAAACTCGGGTTGAGTCAAAATATCCATGGCGGGCCTAATATGTCAAAGAAATCTAAATTTGTTAAAACCATGTTTTATTATATTTTTTCTTTTTTATATATTTTTGATGAAAAATAAGAAAAGAAATATATACAATGCAAACGTGATATGCAAAAATTATTGATGCAAAAATTATGAATGCATATTTTTGGTGGCCAAAGTAGATCAAAAATTTGAAAAATGTTGAAAATTCAATTTTCCATGTTATCATGCAAGACAATGACAAGTTCTAGGTAAGGTCACTTCGATAGAAGACCCCCCTACACTTAAGCTAAACATTGTCCTCAATGTTTAAGAGCATGGAAGTATAAAAACTTCCCCTACACTTATGACAATGAATAGACTTTGCTTAACCCAAGTGAAGGAAAGGACAACTATTAGTGAAATCATGTTTAAGCACAAGGTGTGAATGAAAAATCACTAAAGTAACGAAGTGAGCCGGATACAAGGGCCTCCTCCATAAGCTCCAAAGCATGAGATGAGTGAGCAACCCTACAAACAATCATGAAGACAAAAGAAGGTCTCCCCTACACTTATCTCCAAGTCTATACCTTTATTTCTAACCTACAACACTGTAAACCTAGTTGTACGATGCTTGAGTTAATGAGTCTCTAGCTCGACTCGTCCCTCAATGAATTAATTCATGGGGAAAATGGGGACCTCTTGGACCATTTCAACGGAAATGTCCTCCCCAAAGTAATGTTTAACACGGTGACCATTCACTTTAAAATTTGGACCATCGGGTTGGGACAACTCAATAGTTCCATATGGAAACACTTGAGCAATAGTGAATGGACCGGACCATCTCGACTTAAGCTTGCCCGCAAAAAGCTTCAATCTTGAGTTAAAGAGGAGAACCGGCTCTCCAACTTTGAACTCACGATTCTTGATCTTAGCATCATGCAATTTCTTAGTCTTTTCCTTGTAAAGCAAAGAATTCTCATAGGCATTGGCTCTCAACTCATCCATCTCATTGAGTTGATCTTTCCTATGTGAACCGGCTTGGTTTAAATCAAAGTTAGCCCACTTGAGAGCCCAAGATGCCTTATGTTCTAACTCAAATGGGAGGTGGCACGCTTTTCCATAGACAAGCCTATAAGGAGTGCAACCAATTGGTGTTTTAAAAGCCGTCCTAAACGCCCACAAAGCATCGTCAAGCTTATCCGACCAAGAAGCTCGATGCTCTCCCACCGTTCTCTCTAAAATTCTCTTTAAACCACGATTTGTGACCTCGGTTTGACCATTTGTTTGAGGGTGATACGCGGTAGAAAGTCTATGATTCACTCCATATTTCTTCATAACTCTCGTGAATTGATCATTACAAAAGTGCGTACCACGATCACTTATGATGGCCCGAGGTACACCAAATCTAGTAAACAATTGTTTCAAAAACTTTACAACCACTCTAGCATCATTGGTAGGTAAGGCTATAGCCTCCATCCATTTGGACACATAATCCACCGCCACAAGTATATACTTGTTTCCCTTAGAGGATGGAAAAGGTCCCATGAAATCAATGCCCCATACATCAAATATCTCACACTCTTGGATAAAATTTTGTGGCATCTCATCACGTTGTGTAATTTTTCTTGTCTTTGACAAACATCAAAAAATTTCACCATTTCTTGGGCATCTTTGTAAATGGAAGGCCAATAGTAACCCGAATCAAAGACTTTCTTGGTGGTGTAGTTAGGCCCAAAATGTCCACCCGTAGGTCCTTTATGACACGCCTCTAAGATCTTAAATGCCTCGGGCCCATCTACACACCGTCTAATGATTTGGTCCGCACATTGCCTAAAAAGATATGGATCATCCCAAAAGTAATACTTAACTTCCTTAAGAAACTTTTTCTTTTGTTGATAAGTAAGACCCTCAATAAGCACATTGCCCACAAGATAGTTTGCGATATCCGCAAACCAAGGTGTGGCATCCTCTTGGGAAGAGATAGACATGAGCTCCTCTAATGGAAAGGATTCATTAATTTCTTGGTGTGGGAAATCTCCTTGAAAAGGATGCTCAAGTCTACTCAAATGATCCGCCGCTAAATTCTCGGCCCCTTTCTTATCACGAATCTCTATCTTAAACTCTTGAAGCAACAAAACCCATCTCAAAAGCCTAGGCTTAGCATCTTGTTTGGTCATAAGATACTTGAGAGCGGAATGATCCGTATACACTATGGTTTTGGAAAGCACAAGATATGGTCTAAACTTCTCAAAAGCATATACTATAGCAAGCAACTCTTTTTCCGTGGTGGTGTAATGAAGTTGTGCACCGGTCATGGTTTTACTCGCATAGTGTATAGGTTGAAAATGCTTATTAACTCTTTGTCCTAAGACGGCCCCCACCGCATAATCACTAGCGTCACACATAAGCTCAAAAGGTAATTCCCAATTTGGAGAAACCAAAACGGGAGCCTTAGTCAATTTTTCCTTAAGAGTCTCAAAAGAGTCTAAACAATCTTGGTTAAAAATGAAAGGAGCCTCTTTCTCCAAGAGGTGAGTCATCGGTCTAGCTATCTTAGAAAAATCTTGTATAAAGCGCCTATAAAATCCCGCATGACCTAAGAAACTCCTCACACCTTTAACCGAGGTGGGTGGGGGAAGCTTAGCAATCACATCAATTTTAGCTCGATCAACTTCTAATCCCTTATTTGATATCTTGTGTCCTAAAACAATCCCCTCTTTCACCATAAAGTGACATTTCTCCCAATTAAGCACCAAACGTGTTTCCTCACAACGCTTAAGCATTCTCTCAAGATTGGTGAGACATGAGCTAAATGAGTTTCCAAATACGGAAAAGTCATCCATAAAAACCTCCATGGTTTGCTCTATCATGTCATGGAAAATCGCCATCATGCACCTTTGAAACGTCCCCGGTGCATTACATAAGCCAAAAGGCATCCTCTTGTAAGCAAATGTACCGTAGGGACAAGTGAATGTGGTCTTTTCTTGATCCTTAGGGTCAATGGGTATTTGGAAATAACCCGAAAAACCATCAAGAAAACAATAGTACTCATTTCCCGCTAAGCGTTCAAGCATTTGATCCATAAAGGGAAACGGGAAATGGTCTTTCCTAGTCGCCTCATTGAGTTTTCTATAATCAATGCAAACTCTCCAACCGGTCACAAGTCTCGTGGGAATAAGCTCATTGTTCTCATTAGGCACCACGGTGATTCCACCCTTCTTTGGAACACAATGAACCGGGCTAACCCATGGAGAGTCGGAAATGGGATAAATCATACCCGCATCTAAGAGTTTAATCACTTCCTTCTTAATAACCTCATGGATTTTTGGGTTAACTCTCCTTTGGTTTTGAATGGCGGGTTTATAGTCATCCTCCATAAGGATTTTATGTGTACAAAAATGTGGATCAATTCCCCTTATGTCGGATATTTTCCATGCTAAAGCTTTCTTATGTTTCTTAAGAACTTCAATAAGTTGCTCTTTCTCATCCTCTTTCAACTCTTTAGCAATAATCACCGGTAATTGGTCTTTTCCTTCTAAGAAAGCATATTCTAAGTGGGATGGAAGGTCCTTAAGTTCAATGGGAGGTGGACTCTGTATGGAAGGTTGTACTATGGAAGGTTGTACTATGGAAGGTTCCTCAATGGTAATCTCTTGTGGAATAGGAGAAGGAATAGGGTCCTCATTGAGCAACTTTTGGATTGTAAGAATATCTTCTTCCCAATTAATGGGAGAATCATCATCACCAAGAAAGTTGGACTCAAATTCCTCCAAGAGGAAATCACTCTCTCCAAAAGGTGTTAAAGAGGGAGCAATTGAGGCCACGGTTTCAACATAGGGTATCTCATCACTAGCATTTTTACAAGCATCATGAAAGTGTTCATTACACACTTCATCTAGCACATCCACAATGTTAATAGTCTCACAAGGTCTAGACTCCTTAACCTCTTTCCTATCACAAATTTTCCCTAGCTTAAACACCACTCTCTCATCTTCTACTCTCATAATTAATTCTCCTTCCGCCACATCTATCAAGGTACGACCCGTTCTCAAAAACGGTCTACCAACAATCAAAGGCACTATAGGATCCATGTCATAATCAACCACTACAAAGTCGGCCGGAAAGGTAAACTTATCCACACCTACAAACACATCTTCCGCTATACCTACGGGGTGAGCTATGGTTCGGTTGGCTAGTTCAAGAGTCATCCTAGTGGGAGTGAGCTCGGGAAGAGATAGTTGTTTCCAAACCGATAAAGGCATGAGGTTTATGCTCGCCCCTAGATCCGCCAAAGCCATGCAATTTTCAACACCGGGAAAATTACAAGGTATCAAAAAGCGCCCCGGATCTCCAAGTTTTGTTGGTAAGGTTTTAAGTAACACCGCGGAACAATTTTCATTAAGGGATGTGTTGGGCAAATCAACCAATTTTTCTTTGTTTGAGAGCAAATCCTTGAACATCTTAGCAAACTTTGGCATATAAGCAAGAGCTTCCGCAAAGGATTTATTGATGTTGAGTTGCTTGAACATCCTTAAGAAATTGGAGACTTGGATGTCATCTTGTTCTTTAACTTGTCCTTTTTCAACCTTGAAGGATATGGAAGAGTAGGCTTTGGTGTAGGTGGAATAGGTGTTGTAGTGGAAGATTTGTCTTTGTTAGCTTCTTCATTGGGAAGTGTGGAAGGTAAAGGAGAAGTATGAGGTGGTTGAGAAGGTGTATTTGAGTGAATAGGAGCATTTTGAGGAGGTGGAGTAGAAGTAGAAGGCTTGTCACAAGTAGGAGCACAAGTGGGTTGAACAATAGTAGGTTTAGGAGGTGAAGGATCCTTTGTTGTTGTTCCACTCCTTGTTGTAATAGCATTGACATTGGCCCTAGGGTTTGTTTGTGTGTTGGAAGGTAAAGCCCCGTGTGGTCTTTGATTTACGGCCACTAAAACCCTATTGATTTGATCATTCATTCTCTTCTCCATTTCACGCATTTTATTGTCAACATACTCTTGAGTCTCTTGCATCCCATATCCTTGATTATGAACTTGAGGGTAAGCTTGATTTGGTATAGGAGCATATGCTTGATTGGGGATAAATGGAAGTGGTTGAGTAAATCCTTGTTGTGGTGGATAAAAGGTATTTCCTTGATGTTGAACATTGTTGGGTGCCTTGTAGTTATTTCCTTGATAAGGTGGTCTTTGCCCTTGATTCCTTGGTAAAATTTGAGGAGTATTTTGTGGAATTTGGGTGGGTGGTTGGGGTGGGAAGCCGGGTGGAGTAAGGTAATTTTGGGATTTGTAAGAAAGGTTATTTGGATTGATATTAGGCTTGAAGTGTTCACGATGTTCCTCTTGATAAGCATAGCATTCCCCTTGATACCCTTGCACCTTATCACATTGTTCATAAGAATGGGGACCTCCACAAGTAACACAAGAAATGGTGATGGCATTCACATTATTTGAGGAATTGTTCAATGACATGTTCTTAAAAGTTTGAAGCATTTCTAGTTGTACTTGCAAAGCCTTCTCACTATTTCTATCCATCCTTTGAAAAATCTCTTCTTGAAACTTGAGGAGTTGGTTGTCACAAGGAGTTTGAGAATTGTTTTGGATAACATGAACCTTTTCTTCAAATGGATTGTTTGTTTGAACCATTGCCTTAGTCTCAATGATGTCCAAAGCCTCTTGGTAGGTCTTAAGAAGAATATTCCCTCCCGCGGAAGCATTGAGTGAATCTTGGTGGTGAGATTTAAGGCCATCATAAAAGAGGTTGATTTGGTTAACTTGATCCAATCCATGATTAGGGCATCGCCTCAACAACTCACTATACTCTTCCCAAGCATCACTAAAGGATTGACTAGGTTTTTGTTGAAAGCCCATAATTAAAGTCCTCAAAGCCATAGTCTTATGTGGAGGAAAGAACTTGTTCAAAAACTTAGTGGTGAAACCATCCCATGTGATGATACTATCGGGTGGTTGGGTGTCTAACTAATGCTTAGCAATTCCCTCTAAGGAAAATGACACTAACATCAACCTAATCACCTCATGTGGAACCCCATTATGCTTAATGGTATTGCAAAGAGAAAGGAATCTCTTAAGGTGAGCATGAGGATCCTCATTCTTGGTACCAAAGAAAGGTGATTGTGAAACCATATTGATCATAGATGTATGTAGCTCAAATGTGTTAGCGGGAAAGTCGGGAATCTTAATGGCACTAGAATATCCATGAATGTTGGATTACATACGTTCATACAAAGTGCGATTATCAATAGCCATGGCTTCTTGTGGTGGAGTTAAAGCACGATTCTCGTGATCGGCTTGGTGGACGATGGTGGTCTTACTCTTTCTCTTTTTCTTCCTTTTCGGAGGAAGAGGTTGTACACCAATCGGTATTTGTGCACGCCCGCGAGTGAGCATGCAACTCAATACGAGGAATGAGAGAGAAGCTCTCGCGTGACTTTGAAGAGAAATGGATTATCCTCTTCGAGTTTCAATATTAAATATCCACAAGAAAATAACAATATACTTATGTACTACTTGGGTGCAAGACCCCCAATGAAGCCTTCCTTCTTAGAATACTTACAAGTGAACGGGGGGTTAGGTGGCGCGAAGCACTTAAGTACCTATTGACCCTTAGATGGCATTTTATAGCACATCGCCTTTCTATTCACTTAAATGTTCGTATTCTTCGAATTGTTGCTTATTGAGAGTATTTATCTATTCTTGCTTTATTTTGTTTGATCGATACACGTGTCAAGGACCGGAACGCCCCTCAACACGGTGTATTGCCTCGGCAATACTTATGGAGAATATGTAGATTGATTGTTCTTATACGTATACGTATTTACTTATAATAATATATGGAAAATATTTTTGTATTTATGAGTTTTTAAGGGAAAATACTATATGTACATAAAAATCGAGAGAATCCAATAATATATATTTTTGGGTGCAATCTCTTAGGAAAAAGATTGTTTTTTGGATTTTTTTATTTTTTTGGTCAATTCTTTAGGAAAAGAATTGTTTTGTTAATTTTTTAGTTTTTATATATTTTTATATTTTTGATTTTTTATTTGTTTTTGATTTATGATACGTAAAAATAACGTTCACAAAGTGAAAGGATCCCAAAAGCCAATGAAAACCGTCAATCGATAGTCTCTCGTGTAGTCAAAGAACCGGCAGCGGCGCCATTTAAAATTGTGTATAATGCAGTTCGTTTTTTCTCAGTTCTTGCTAATGGAAAGTCCAACCAATATCGGGTTTTTAACTGTTTTTGGTTGTTAAACTTGCTTGGATATTCTATTTGCTAATTCAACAAAACCTTGTAAAACGGAAAAATATTACCTACTTATATGTAAAACAATTTTCAAATACCACGTTTTTATTCAAGTAAAATTCAAATTCTAAAATATGAAACTTAAAGGACTGAAATTGTAAATTCTAGGAAAGATAAATGCTTGAAATGTAAATCCTAACAATTCTAGGGACTAAAAGTGTAAAACAGTAAACTACAAGGATCAAATATGCAAAATTTAATAACAAACTAACCAAAAATGTAACAAACTAACAACTATCTAACTGAAAATAACAACTTCCAAAACTATAAGGACTTACAAATTGCAAACCCTAAAAACATGGAAATTTAGCCAAGTATACACACTGTTTAAAACTATAGGGACCAAAAAGCAATTTCAAGAACTATTTAAGCCAAAAACGGGTTTAGACTAAAAATAAGCTCGTTTGAGCTTATTACTCAACCAAATTCAATGAGACAAGTTGCAAAATGAATTAAATCCAAAATAAGCTATGTGTGTAAAAGGAAATTGGCTAAAATTGTGAAATAAGCAAATGAGCACTTATCAATAAGCCCAAAATAAGCTACAGCTAAAACTAGACAATCACAACTTGATTTTCTGATTGAAACTGATTAAGCAACTCAATTAATGAACGGGAAATCAAACTAGAACATTTTTCATCAAGAAATAAGCTGAGAATCTGAATTAAGCTGAAATGGGCTTATCGTTGACCAGCGTTGACCAGCTTATTTTTCAAAAAAGTTGAAACTTCCAAAAATCAAGTAACTCAATGTTTTAAGAGGATTCGTGAAGAAAAATGGCCATGTTAATGAAGAGAATAAGGAGATACAAATTTCCAGCTTTCAATTTACAGAAACTTGACTTAAGTTTGCTTAACTGATTTTTGCTTATTCCTAACTGATTATTGTAAACTGTAGAAAATGCTTTTGGAATCTGATTCTCTATGATATAAGCTACAAACGAGAGCAAATTTGGTGCAATTTCATCTAGTATTGGATGAGAACTGATCAAATGAAAATGACAACTTCTAAATGGCAAATCTGACTAAGAATGACCCAAACATTTTTGATGCCATTTGCCTGTTTGACCTTCTTTTTGACTCTTAAATGGCTTGAAACACTTTATTATCACCTTTTAACTGCAAATGAACCTTAAAACACCAGGACTCAATTATTGAAAACTTTTTATAAGCTAATCCCAAACACTCCTTAATCTGATATTTCAAACTTTTACAAAGGCTTTTTAAGAACTAGTTTAAGCTGAATCAAATGCTTTTGACTACCAAATTTTAGACTCCTAATGAGATGATTTTTAAGACTAAAAATGAGCATTAAGAACAGCTATGACCATACAAGATGCAAGTACCAAATTCCACTGAAAATAAGCTAAGACTAAACTTAAACCAGAACTAAGAACAAGTAAACAGATTAAGCTACAAGTAATCAAGATCCAACAAAGAGCAAATCTAAACAACTTTTATCATGCAGCCATCAAAATTACACTATGAAAAGAAAGCATGCATTTGACAAATTCAGTGTAACAAAAATAAGAGCTTTAAAACCAATTGTAGTAAACTACTGAGAAGAAGAGGAGCGCTGAGCTCTCTTAGCCTAGTGATAACCACCACCTTATCACTAGGACAGCAATCAATCAACAAGAACAGCTACAAATCAACAGAAACTATCAACATGCTTGAAATCTTCAAAAATCAATGGAATGAACTGAATTCTTCTCAAACAGCTACAAACTCCTTCAATGTCAGTTATGATCAATCTATGATCATAACAAACACAAAACAGCAACACAAGCATCCAATAGCAGCAAGAAATGAGCAGGAATGTGAAGAACAGTTTTGGCGGGAAATGGGAAATTTGAATTTTATTCAATGAAAACGGTTACAAAGTTGTTGGAAAGTAAGTAACTAACTAACTAACTCAAGAGTTTGTCAGACTCTTGAGTAGCTAGGGTAAAAATGGAGGAAAGGGAAAGGAATTAAGAAACTATGTGTTTTTACAAAATTAAGCTACACATTACAAATGAAGTCCTATCCATCTATTTATAGGCATGAAGGAGGAGTTTGTTGGGGTTGGTGACGTGTCAAGACCAATCCCAGCTTTCCACGTGGACAATTCTGCATAATTGCATTTGAAGGTATGAACAACGATTTGGGTTTTTCTTTATTATTGATCTTCATGTTAATTGATTTGAACCATTGTGTTCGTCTCTTCAAAATGATCAATTTTGGTGTTGAAATCTTTTCATGAAATGGCTTGTAGCTCAAACGCGATCCTGGCAAATTTTTTTGATGAAGAAGATGCCACGTGTCAACATGTGATTGGCTAAAAATGAATCACACGGATCATACTGTTGTGATTGGGTATTTATTGAGTGGCGGCTGTGAGTGGGTAATAAATGCATGGATTGGTGATCCGTGTGATTTATTTACTCTCCTCTCATTTGCCCATTCATTGTCACATGGATAAAACCTTGAATAACTTTCAAATGTTGGCAGAATTAGTCCTCATACTTGGCAGATTGTTGTTTTGAGCTAGGAGCTTCATTCTTTTGACATATTTAGTCCTTCAACTTTCATTCTTGAACAAAATGGTCCTTTGACTGAGTTGACTTGAGAGTTGACCAAGTTTGACTTGAATCTTGACTTTCACAATATTTGCACTTTAGTCCTTCAACTTTGACAATTTGTCAAGATAGGTCCTTATACTTCAAAGTCTTGTCACTTTTGATCCTTCTTTGTCCTTTTCATCCATTTGAGCTTGAATTTTCTTTGTTTGCTTGAAAATGTATCCTTTTACCTACACAAGTGTACACAAACACAAACATACCACATAACACTGTTTTTGCAAGATAAATTGGTATTTTGCTTCATGTTTTAGGGTTATTTGTTGATAAAACTATATGAGTTTAAGCTCATATCAGTGCCTGCGATTCCCACAACGAACAAACAAACTACTAGACCTTAAGCAAAAGACCACCAAGCAGATAAAGTAGTAGGGGTGTTTGTGGTCTGTGCATACAGTAAGTAACCAAGGTGGAAAGCGAACCAAAAACAAAAGGCGACCTGCTGTTTTTTGTTGTTTAAACACTAAAGTGAATTGTGTTGTGTTAGTATTTTGGTGGATTAATAAGGTACACTAGGCTCACAGCTTCGAACTCGCAGCCCCATAGCTTTCACTTTGCCTACAGTTTGTTATATGCTCTTTTTGTGTGTTCGGCTGTTTTGAATGAGTACTCTTTGTGTGTTTGACTCCTCACAAGTCCACTGACTTGTGAGGGTGCCATTGTGCCCAGCAACATTCAACAACGATCCTATACCGGGCTTTCAATACCCCCCAAAATAGTTGAACAAGAAAGAAAAAAGAAAAAAAAGGGTATCTAGTCTGTGAGCAAAAATTTTGATTCGAATTGTGGGTTTACTGAGTTTAAAGTGGAGTTATATTTATGTTTTGGTGAAGTATTGTTACTGTGCATCAAGTGGTTAAAAAGAAAATAAAAAAAAAATAAAAAAAAATATATAAATTGTAAAAACCTGTCATAGCTAGGACTCGAACACCCTACCTGTCGTGCAGGACTTAAGTGTTCTACCATTGATCTATGAACGGTTTTCTGTTAGCCTTCCAACTCAAAACTCATTTAACCCATTTTTCAATTCCTTCTTTTTTAATTAAGTCGTAGCTTATAAGCCCCAATTCCAGCTTATTGGCTATCTTTTTTTCGTTTTTTTATTTTTTTGTGAACTTTATAGTTCTTAGGACTTTTCAAAAAAAGAAATTAGATTTTTCCGTTTGTATATTATTTTTAATCATTATTTTCTTTTTAAATCGTTTTGAGCCAATTAAAAATAGAAAAATTAAGTTTAAAATTTTTTAAAAATATGCTTTAGTTTCTATTTAATATATTTTAGGTTTACAAATAAAAAATTTGGGTTTTGTCTTTTTCTTGGTTAGTTTTATTTTTTTAGATTCTTATTTAACTTTAAAAATTAATTTAAATTAATTAAAAAGTTTTCAAAATTTTTGGTTTTCGTATTTTTCTTAGTTAGACTTTTTAGGTAATTTTAGTATTTTTTAATAATTTTTTAGGTGAAATTTTTCGTTAGGTCGCGTTTTTACGTTCGTTCGTTCGCGTGTTTCCGTCCGTTTTGAGCGTAATTCGTCTCCTTTTTCTTTTCTTTTCGTCTTTCTAAAAACGTAATAACTCGATTAAATAACGTATACTTAATTCTTGGCTAAACACCTTACCTCCTCGAGAATGAACTCGATTGTCGTCTTTACGTTTTTCCTAAAACGTATTGATTAATACTTACCGCGACTTTAGTGTTTGCTTGCTTTTTCCTAAAGGTAAGTAAAACGACTAATTTTACAACACCAAAAATGGCGCCGTTGCGGGGGAGGTGTTTTTAGTGTGCCATTATTAGTATCGTGTTTGTGTGAGTAGTGCGTTTTTGCTTTTCAATTTTTGGGAAGCGTACATATCGCACATCCTTATTTTTGTTATTTTTCTCTATTATATTATAGTATCCAAATAAATCGTGTTTAATTTTCCAAAATTAAACACACAACATCATTTTACTATATTGTAGATATATTGGTTTTCGTTTTTATTGTGAATATTATTAATATATTGTATTTACGTAGAACAATAAAAATACAAGTACTCCAAATACGTGAGAAATCACAACCTTGATTCGGGATTTCATCACTCGATCATTGTATTCGAATCCAAAGCAAAAGTAAAAGGCAAAATAGATAAATACTTTGGTGAGGCTTAATTTCAATTAACACAAACTCTAAGGTGGGTATAAGGCGGTTGTATTTAACGACCTAAGGGAAAAAGGCTCTTAAGTGCTTAGCGCCGCCTCGTTTCCCCCGCTTTCTTGTGCGTGTTTTGAGAAAAGGGCTAATCGAGGGTTTGCCAACCAAAGTATTATCTACGTATATATATTTGCTTGTTTTCAAGATTAAACCCTCTTGAACGTTTTGGTGTTCCACCAACGTTCTAAAGTCATCGAAGGCGTTCACTCCACGTGATCGTTTTCATTCCTTGAGGCTCTTTTAATCGAGAAAATCGATTCGAGGAGAGATTTGTAGATTTTTGTCTACGTAATACATTCAAAATACCAAAAAAATTAAAAAAACAATCAAAAGCACAAAAATAGTCTTCTACATTCCCTCTAATTTCATAATTCTCTTCTTTCACCCTCTATAACGTTTAGTTCTCGTAACACCGTTCTTGTTGCATCATGTCGAATGATAGTGGATATTATTCGTTTCCATATTGTGGAGGCCCGCCCGATGGTGCCAATTGTTTTAATTGTAAGGTTATTGGAGGTCTAGAGGGTTATATCTATAACTCCGCTCCACGTGGTCTTGGTGACAATTTTCAATCTTACGACCAAGATCACCCATCGTCTTCGTTCTACTCGTCACATGATTCGTCTTTTAATAGTGATCAAAATCACAATGATGAAATGAATCAGAACGCCTTTTATGACTATGTGAGACGTAATAATGCAAACTTAACGATGATTCAAGAACAAGTTGCGAATCTTAAGGAACATCACGAAAAACAATTGGAAACTCAAAAGGAATTTTACTTAAAGGAAATGGCCTCCATGAGAACCGAGTTGGAAAACGAATATGATGCCGCTTCTAAAGAACAAGAACGTTTATTTGACCTACTTGACGAGAGATGGGATAAAATTGTTGATAAAGTTGTGGAGGCTTACACTAATAAACAAAATGAACTTCTTTCAACGATTGAGACCTTAGAGAAAAAAGTAGCTTCTTACGAGTCGAGTTCTTCATCGAACGTCACCAATCCTAATCTCGAGGGAGAGGTTCAAGTTCTTTCAACTCCTAAGACTCGTACGTCTCGTATTGATCCCAATCTCTCGAATTTTAGAGTCGTGCAACCTTCGTCATCTTGCAAAAACGTAGAGGAAACAAAAACGTCATCCAACGAAGTTTTGAAAAATGTTTTTGAAAATAAACCAAAGGAAAAGCTCGTAGGATACTTGGGATTATTAAATCTTGTACCTTCTAAACCTAATTTTTCTAATGAGGATAAAATTATTGAGGATTTTCTAAATCAATATACACTTAATTTTGACAAAGAAATTCCATTAAGTGATTTTAAAGAAGAAAAATATGAAAGGGTTTTTAAGGAAAGCATTAAACCCTCGTTTTTACAAGATGAACGAAAATTAATTCCGAAGGGACGTGTTAGTAGTTTTGCTAAAATGTTAGAAAACCCACGTTCGATCCCTTCGAAGGACAAAGTTGAAACCGTCAAGGCAAAATCGTCACGAGACGAGCCTTTTACTCCTAATCCCACACCGAGTGAGATTTTGGATTTATCATGTGAGAATTCCGCCGATGGCCTTGCTCACATCGATACGTTTTTCGATATCGAGGTCGAAACGACAAAGGCAAAATCTTCAATCGAAGAGCCTTCTATTCCTAGTTTCACGACGGTTGAAGCTAGCGACTCGATTATCGACGACTTTATTGCTCGACCTCTTCCACGAGGAAGGGAAGACATTTTTTATCCCGACGGTGATTTTTCCGAGATCAAACGTATACTTGATGATCCGCCTTCAATTTTTGAGTTTGATGAGGACCGTTGCGTTAGCCCGGAGGGGGATGTTTTATTAATCGGTTCAAGTTTTAAAAATTCAAATCCTCCTCCCGCCTTCAAGATAAATGTGGAAATTTTAAGTGTGCCTAGAATTATTTTAGAAACACCAAATATTTTCAATTTAATCAACTTGGGTTTTCGTAACAAAGAGTTAAAAATGAAAAAGGGAATGATTTTAAAATTGATTTTAAAGATTTTCCAAATATAGCTCCGTCATCACCTCGTTTAATTGAACTTGCTACAAACGCGTCTACTTCTTTTGACGACGTTTTGTGTGGATCTAGTATGGGGGAAGCCCCATTTGGTCCCTCACACTTCTCCACCGAGGACGAGATTTTTGACCCCGGTATCACTTTTAAGATAAAATCTCGGTCTTTTACCGAAGTAGTCACTAGAAATCCTTTCTACACTTACGGTGAGAGTTTACCTCGAGTAACTCGATTTTTATGCCCAACCAATGTCCCACCCTTATCTTCTTATGCTATTTTCTTGTGTCCCTTCGGGACGTTGTTACTTGAAGTCGTGTTGTTTCGTTTATCATCCGAAAACGAAGACACGATCTTTGATCCCGGTATAGAGGTTTTGCCTTTATACACGGTTGCTTTTGGGCCTTGATTACATGTAAGTCCCACCAAAAATGACCGAACCATGATTATCCCTAAATGATCACATTTATGGGGATTCGAGTCGAGCTTTTGACTCGGTTATCAAAAACAAGGTGCCTCGTGGGGGAAACCCATGCTTATCCATGTACATATTATTACTTTCTAATTAGTTAATGTGAGGGGATTTGTGCCCTTCCAACCTTTAATCCGTGGTTGTTCGTGATTGTGATTCATTAGGTACATCATCATCATTGAAGCCTATCGTGTTCGTTTTACGTAGCACTCGAGCTTCGATCGTTGCCTTTGGAGATTCCGATATCCGATGATATCCTTTTATGTTCTAACGTTTATCTTATTAGCATAATTCATAAACGGCTTATAGGCTATTCATTTTACCCTTTCCATGCTCGAGATTAAGCATTCGACTTCATCTCTAGTATGGGGGGTTTTACACCCCTAGACTCGAAACATTAAGGACAATGTTTAATTTTAGTATGGGGGGGGGGGGGGTGAGTAGATACTTCACCTTGCTTACGTCAACACGCAATCCAATATTCATCTTTTTGTTATCGTTTTATGCAAAATAAGGCTAAAAATGGCCAAATTTTAAAATTTTTCTAGTTTTTCATAAGTGTTTAAGACACGAATGTAGGTTTTCCGATGGTGAGAATAAGAGTAATTTTTGACTCGACCGTGCGTGTTGAGCACTTAGCTTCGATTCCTTAACTTTTTAGGCTAAGTCTCTTAAATGAGGATGAGAAATGATAGAGTTATTTATAAGTCTCGTAATATTCACGATCTTATGTGTAGTAATTATTAGCTTATTCTCCCAACACTTTTGATAATAAATTGTTAATAAATATTGATTTAGCGGTTTAGTCACTATTGTTGGTTTCTAATTTGTTTTAGTAGCTTCCATGTAACTAAATTGGGAAAACATTAAGGTATCGCCAGCGTCACGGTTTTGAAGTATTGGCACCCGAATAATCGAAAGCTTCACCTAATAATAAGATTTCAAGTGCTCACCTAAATTAAGCAAAAATTTGAAGCTCACAAGGCCAAAAAATCTATGCCCAAATTGAAAGTGAATCCAGCCTTAATCTTCGAAGCTTTAAAGATCCAAAATTCGCTTTAGCATGAGGATATACGTCTTTGGCTAATAAAACCACCGATGAGGCGGATAATAAAAGGCAAGGCAAGACCGAAGTCATAATAAAAGCTCCATGGCGGAGTTGAATAAAAGATGGAGGTAAACCGAAGATAATAAGGCCCTTCCGTTAGGGGGCGTATAAAAGTCTTGATAATAAGTCTCATGTTCAAAACCGTTATAAAACCGTGTTTATCGATCCTTCTTGTTGACTTAATTTTTTGACATCGTTGTCTATTGGGGTGAATTATTAATTTAATGATTTTGGTTACACCGTTAAAACTCTATTTTTAGACTTAATCTCTATTCACGCATAAGTCAATGATGTATCCTCGTGATCATTAAGACAAAAATAAAATATAAGAGATACCAAGTAGGAATAAGGGAGTTTAGGTTCGTAATTAACAATCATGAGATGTGATCGTGTTGCTAACTTATAATAACAATGATCTCGTTACACGCTTAGCATGGAATTGGGTGAAAATCGAGGACGACGAAATTATTTCTAACGAAGCATTCACATGTTCTTGTTCTATGATCCTAAGAGTCACTTTATCGTGATGAATATTATACATTATGTCTAAAACGCGTGTAGTAGTTTATTTAAATTTATGTCTTCAATAAATGTCATCATTAAATGAATTTTGGAAGTGCTATGATTCTTAATTCTAGCATTGCGTGAGGGCACGGCAATGGTTTAGTATGGGGGAGTGATGAGACTGCTTTTATACATAGTCTCATCGTCCAAA
The DNA here is from genome assembly GCA_025667525.1 of Glebionis coronaria. Classification (NCBI taxonomy): domain Eukaryota; kingdom Viridiplantae; phylum Streptophyta; class Magnoliopsida; order Asterales; family Asteraceae; genus Glebionis; species Glebionis coronaria. Next base: position 359,887,537 of record CM046877.1, read on the forward strand.
TCGGGCTTAAAACGCTTAAAATATCATCAAAATACCCCTATATATGCTTGTATTTGTGTCTTGTGTATTTTAGGTACTGATATCGTGAAATCAACAAATGATCACAAGAATGAAGCAAAAACGAACACGAGAAACGAAGCCGCACAAAGAACCGGACCCGATTCATGATTTTTCATTGAAGCCCTTGAAGTTTAAAGGAATTGCAAGATTGGTCCTTGTTGAAAGTTTCATACTCATTGTTCCATAATTGACAAACTTGTCAAACTAATATCAAAGGGAAATGGTACAAATTCTGTTTAGACTTGATGTGAAGACCTTTTAAAAGTCAAGGGGCCATAGCTGCCCAACAATGAAACTAGACCATCCAATCATACCCAGCCACGTCACCCCCACCCCACTGATACTTAACCTCGGTTTAATGACTAGTCAAATGGTCAAAAAAATTTATAAGAGGGAAACATATCACTGTTACGATTAAAACACCTCTAAACCTTGTTCATCACATCACTAAACCCAGAATTAAAATCCCGTAAATCAAAGGGTTTTCTACAATCAAGTGCCTAGGATTATAATTAAGCCTATTACTAACCAAACACATGTGAAACATTCGTCCAAGTCAGCACAAGAAGCCAAGAAATTCCAGCTATCATTCACATGGAAGACTGATTAGTGGTTGAGATCATATTCCTTGGTCCCCAATCTTCATCAAACGGCCAAAAAAGATAGTGTCGACATATCACATCTCACTTCAGCAAAAAGATAAATTTATGAAGATTCGAGAATGAAAACTGAAGGGCATTTGTGGAATTTGTAAAGAAAGGATGTTGTCATCTGAGTTTCTAAGGTTTCTTCATGAATTTGTATAAATAGACTAGCCTAGTTATTGTTTAGGTTGTTCCAATTTTCATTCCTAAATTTGTACTGAAAATACGATTTTTGGTAATAGAATTGAGTTCCACCTTTATTTCAGTCACAAATTTACTCTTCATGCACCTTTAAAATTTCCAGTCTTTTAAATATTGTCATTCATTTTCCTTGCATAATTTTCATTCCAAGTTCTACTTATTCCAACCCCACATTTTTGGTGTGGAAAAGTTACTGTAGCAGCATCTGGTTGGATAGCTTACCGTTCAAATAAGCTAGGTAACCGGGTTCTTAGTTGGCTCATATCATCTGGTTTTAAGGTTAGCAAGAAAAGGAGTTGCTTTCTTTTCTTCAAAGTGTTCAAGAAAAGGAGTCGGTTTTGTGTTGGTTTAGTTTCCGAGGTAGACGAATTTTTGTGGTTAAGCTGGTCAATAAGCTAGATAAGGGCTTATAGGTTTGGTTTTGGTTGAAATATGGTAGAGAGGATCTTGTGAGGATGTAGGTAGAGCTACACGGCTTGGACCCCTTTGTAAGTACGATTTCCCATTTTGAGCTTAAAACCTCTCTAGTGCTTATATGCTTAATGGTTGTGTTGTTTGTTAATATGTCTAATTTCATGCTTATTTAATATGTTCATGTTTTATTTTCACCTCATTTTGCTTTAAATCCCAACTATATGTGTTAAAATTTGAATTTCTAGACTTTTATAGTTGTGTTTGGGACGGCAGGGTTTAGAGGTAGTGGTCACCACTAAGACCAGGCTTAGCTCTGCATAACTTTTATATTGCTTAGGATAGTTGATTTTTGTTATAAGATTTGATGTTTGATTTTGGAGATTTCATCTTGCTTGTGTAGGTGATAATCTGCCAATTTTATTAAGTGTGGTAGTGGATTGAGAGTTTTCTGTTTTAAAATGTTATAAGCCAGGCTTGTTTGAAGTGTGGACTGATCTGAAGTGTTCTCAAGACACACAATTGGTGAACGAATTATGTGGCAGTTGAACACCAAGTAGCCAGAAGCCTTGGGTCAAAAATATCAGCAAATAGAAGTTATTATAAGTTTGGAAGTCTTGTGAGAAGCATAAGTATTAGGTTAGTGTAGGTCTAGGTACGTTTTAGTTTAAAATTCCTTTTTATTGCTTATTGCCTAAGTGGAATCTCACCAAATCTCACCAAAAAGTCAATGTCTGTATGCCACTGTTTGATTATAAGTTTGAGCGAATTTGTTGATTGTGCAATGGTTTGGTGTATTTGGGCGTGTCTAGTGTCTCGGTTTAGTGTTTGAAATCTTATGCAAACATAGCGCAAACAAAGAAAAACCAAAAAGAAAAAAAATAACAAAAAGAGCCATATATACTCACTGTTGAAACTAAGCTATAAAGGAGGGCTGTGTGTTTGTGTTTAGTGTACGCACACAAGCTCAGGTTTTGGCGTGTTTTGACTGTGATTGTGTCTGTGTGTGCCCAAACTCCACAAGAGGAGGTGCAGGCTTGCTTTTCTTTGCCCACTGCGCAGACCTCATCTCCGTTTCACTAAGTTTTTTTTTGTGTGCCTGCGATTCCCACAGCGAACAAACACACTACTAGACCTTAAGCAAAAGATCACCAAGCAGATAAAGTAGTAGGGGTGTTTGTGGTCTGTGCATACAGTAAGTAACCAAGGTGGAAAGCGAACCAAAAACAAAAGGCGACCTGCTGTTTGTTGTTGTTTAAACACTAAAGTGAATTGTGTTGTGTTAGTATTTTGGTGGATTAATAAGGTACACTAGGCTCACAGCTTCGAACTCGCAGCCCCATAGCTTTCACTTTGCCTACAGTTTGCTATATGCTCTTTTTGTGTGTTCGGCTGTTTTGAATGAGTACTCTTTGTGTGTTTGACTCCTCACAAGTCTACTGACTTGTGAGGGTGCCATTGTGCCCAACAACATTCAACAACGATCCTATACCGGGCTTTCAATACCCCCCAAAATAGTTGAACAAGAAAGAAAAAAGAAAAAAAAAAGGTATCTAGTCTGTGAGCAAAAATTTTGATTCGAATTGTGGGTTTATTGAGTTTAAAGTGGAGTTATAATTATGTTTTGGTGAAGTATTGTTACTGTGCATCAAGTGGTTAAAAAGAAAAAAAAAAAAAAAAAAAAGAATATATAAATTGTAAAAACCTGTCATAGCTAGGACTCAAACACCCTACCTGTCGTGCAGGACTTAAGTGTTCTACCATTGATCTATGAAGGCTTTTCTGTTAGCCTTCCAACTCAAAACTCATTTAACCCATTTTTCAATTCCTTCTTTTTTAATTAAGCCGTAGCTTATAAGCCCCAATTCTAGCTTATTGGCTATCTTTTTTTCGTTTTTTTATTTTTCAGTGAACTTTATAGTTCTTAGGACTTTTCAAAAAAAGAAATTAGATTTTTCCGTTTGTATATTATTTTTAATCGTTATTTTCTTTTTAAATCGTTTTGAGCCAATTAAAAATAGAAAAATTAAGTTTAAAATTTTAAAAAAATATGTTTTAGTTTCTATTTAATATATTTTAGGTTTACAAATAAAAAATTTGGGTTTTGTCTTTTTTTTGGTTAGTTTTATTTTTTTTAGATTCTTATTTAACTTTAAAAATTAATTTAAATTAATTAAAAAGTTTTCAAAATCTTTGGTTTTCGTATTTTTCTTAGTTAGGCTTTTTAGGTAATTTTAGTAATTTTTAATAATTTTTTAGGTGAAATTTTTCGTTAGGTCGCGTTTTTACGTTCGTTCGTTCGCGTGTTTCCGTCCGTTTTGAGCGTAATTCGTCTCCTTTTTCTTTTCTTTTCGTCTTTCTAAAAACGTAATAACTCGATTAAATAACGTATACTTAATTCTTGGCTAAACACCTTACCTCCTCGAGAACGAACTCGATTGTCGTCTTTACGTTTTTCCTAAAACGTATTGATTAATACTTACCGCGACTTTAGTGTTTGCTTGCTTTTTCCTAAAGGTAAGTAAAACGACTAATTTTACAACACCACATTGCATGAGGTCATGGCAATGTTCAAGTGTAGGGGATTTGATATGAGCAAAAACTCATATTAATTAATCAACAAATCACCCTAAAACACAAGGAAAATACCTAACTTTTGTGCTATAAAGCGGAATTATGTGGTATGTTTTGTGTTTGTGTATAAATAGGTAAAAAGGATACATTTTCAAGCAAACAAGAAGAAAATCAAGCTTATTTGGATGAAAAAGACAAAGAAGGATCAAAGATAACAAGACTTTGAAGATAAGGGACCTATCTTGACAACACTCCAAAGTTGAAGGACTCAAAGTGTAAATTTGCCAAAGTCAGGATAAAAGTCAAACATGGTCAACTCTTCAGTCAACCAAGTCAAAAGGTCAAACTTATCAAGAATGCAAGTGGAAGGACCAAAAATGCCATTAAAATGAAGTCCTTAGCTCATTTGGAAAATCTGCCGAAGTATAAGGGCTGAAGTTGCCACTTTTCAAAGTAAAACAAGGACATAATCCATGTGACACGGTTTCAACCAATAGAATTGCAAGGATTGTGGCACACGGATTGCCAAGTAATGGGACACCTCACCACTTCATTAACTGCGCCGCAAAGCAACAGTAATATCCACTATCTCAACTTTCAACCAATCACAGCAAGCCATGCAATAACCATTTTATCCAAACACGGATAACAATCCGTGTGACCATTTTTCATCCAATCAAAACCTGCCACGTTGCATCTTCTTCCTCAACAAGCCTAGGGACGATTTTAAGCTACACTTAATTTTAGAAGATGATTTCTACATGAAACCTGATCGTTTCCAAGAGAGGAACACAGTGGTAACAACTAATCAAGCTCAAACTCAAGGGATTAAAACCCCCAATTCATGAAGAACAGAAGGATGAGCAATTAGCAGTTTGAAGACACGTGGCAGCAATTAAGTGGTTGGAACACGTCATCAACCCCAAAACACATTCAATGTTTGTCTATAAATAGAGATAGGACTCTTCATTTGTCATTGTAGCTTAAGTGTGAAATTTTCACACACATCTCATTTTTCTCTCCTTCAATCATAGTTTTTAGCAGTTAGCTTAACAAACTCAAGAGTCTGACAATCTCTTGAGTTAGTTATTTTAGTTGTAACGACTTACCAGATTTTGTAACCAACTTTTCTCACTCAATCCATAAAATTTCCTTCTTCTGCCTTAAATCTCCTTTTCATTCACTACAATCCTGTTATCCTTGTGCTGTTATGAGCTATTTGTGATCACCAATGATCATGATTAGCTATTGTTGAAGAGTGTAGCTGTTTTCACTTGTCCTGTTCAATCCAGTAGCAGTTCTAGTTGATTTTGAAGCTGAATTGTTCAACAATGGTGATGATGATGATGGTAGCAGATTGATTAAGTAGTTGGCAGTGTTAAGGTGGTGGTTAACACTATCTAGGAGGCTCATCGCCTACCTACTCCTTCAGTGGACGCCTTTGCTAAAAGGTTTTCATGTTTCTGATTTTGGTTCCTCTAAACAAGCAAATGCATGCTCAATTCTTAACTTAATCTTCTTTGCTAACATGATCAAGTGTGTTTAGGTTGTTATATAACTGATTTTGATGTTTGGATAGCTTATAGTTTACTTGTTACTAGTTTACTTGCTTAATACTTGTTCCTGATTTCAGTTTGTCAGTCATATTAGTTTGCTTATGCATATTGAGTAGTTGATAGTTTTACTGCATAAACTTAGCTCAATTGTACTTCATTTTAGTTAAAAAGTTTGGTTAGATATCACTTTTAAATCAGTATAGCCAATTGCTCAGATTTCCTTCACAAAAGTTGTTAAAGTTCAGTTAACTAGTGTTTGGTATTAGTAATCATTGTAGTGTAAAGTTTTGGTAATTGGTTAGTTTTTGTGCATTTACTCTCATTCAGTCACAGTAAACAAAGTTTAAGAGTTTTCAAGTCAAGTAACTAGTCAAAAAGGCAATTGGCTTAAAAAAGGTATGGGTTAGTTTTTAGCCTAAAAAGTTCTCTAAAAGTGTCTGATTTCAATTACTTGTGATTTACTCATTTCTTGATGAAATTGTTTCAATCCAACTCAAACTTGTCCATGAACATCTGAACTTTAAGCTCTCATAAGGAAATTGCACAGTTCTAAGATTCTAGTGAGCAATAAGCAATTTTATAAGCTGTTAAGCAGAAGCAAGTTTCTGTGATAAAAGTCCTAACTGATTTCTCATTCCAACATTTCCACTTAATAAATCTCCTAATTTTCTTTCATAATCATGTTTAGAATGTGTTCTTGAGTAGATTTGGAAGTTTTCAACTTTTTCCAAAATTTTGTCAACGTTGGTCAAATAAGCTAGTTTTAGCTTATTCTCATTTTCCAACTTCATTACTTGATCATTTCAATTTCAAAAGACATTCCAGACTCCTTATGGATTGATTAACAAGATTTAACAAAAAAATCAGTTTGTGCAAGTCTTGATTATTAGAAAGCTTATTTGTGGCTTATTAAGTTTGGCTTATTTGAGTTTTACTTAGTTTCAAGCTTAATCCTTTTACAAGCTTAGGTAAATTTGAATTTTAAGCTTTTTGAAATTGGTTTGAGCTTATTTGGTCCAGTGTAGTGCTTAAACGAGCTTATTTGTCTTCATAGCCCGTTTTTGATAAAAATTTCCGTTTAATTGCATTTTGATCCTCCAAGTTTGTTACTGTTTGCATTGTTTGCTAATTTTCCAAGAATTTAGGGTTTGCTAAGTAATCAGTCCTTACATTTTCATAACTTGACATTTTTAGTTAATTAGTTTTAAAGTTTGTTAAAATTAGTTAGTAGTTTGGTAATTTTACATAGTTAGTCTTTGTAGTTTTCTGATTTTTCATTTCAAGCACCTTAGTTTCAAGAATTTACATTTTTAGCACTTTAATCCCATAGTTTTACATTTTTGTCCTTATTCGAATAAAAAATTTGGTAAATGCTAATTGTTTTACGGATACGTAGTTATTATTTTGCACATTTTTACTTGATTGTTCAAATAGGCATAGAAAATCCAAATAACCCTACCAACCAAAAACGATCATAAACCCGATTTTGTTAGGACTTTCAATTGGTTAAGAATCGAGAAAACGAACTTCAACTATACACAATTTCAGTGATTTTTCTCAATTGCCAGTTTATACATTTCGTTCGGTGTTTGGGTTTTTGTTTTGGTACTGTTACCGTTATATTGAATTATCAGAACAAGTTTGTGTTTTGGTACTGTTACCGTTATAGTGAATTATCAGAACAACATAATCATCTAGGATTACGTTGTTTAGGAGATACGATTAGAATGTGGTTTGCCAGCTACTCAGGCTTCTCTCAAAAGAAGTTTGTTTTATTGTCACGGAGATCAACATGACTTCTATTGACTTTCTCACTCCGAGATAGTTGATATTGAATAGGTGGCATCTGCTCCAGTCTCCGAACACTAAAAGTGCACAAATCGAGTCTATAGCCAAGAGATCAATCAAATCTCGTTAGGACACACGGATGAAGATCAAGAGAGTCCTACGCTATATCCTTGTGATATTGCTAGAACACTCAGAGTGATACTACTTAGTATTCACAATGATGAGTGGAAATCCTTCCAGTGTTAACATCAAACAGCACTGCGGTAGGTCATATGCAAGATTCTTTATGAATTGAACATATTTAAAACTGAAAAGCAATAGTGGTTTGATTCTGAATTGATTCAAACTCGTTTCAGGTTTCTACGCAACATATTTTTGGTCTTGCCAGAACATTCAGAGTGATATTCATTAATATTCACAGTGACGAATGGAAATCTTTCTAGCGTCAACATCAAATAGCGCTACGGTAGGTGACTTGTGAGATTCCTATGAATCAAACTTATGTCAACTGGAAAGCAACAATGGTAAGATTCTTAATGAATCAAACTTGTTCCAGGAATTCTGAATTGACGGCTTTAATCAAGCGGATATTTATCCAATTGATTCACTCTTTATGTTCGCAGTCTTGCTTTGAGATGGTCGAGTAAAGAGAACGGCTAGTACAGCCGCGAAACCCTGTCAAGGAGATTCTTAATTGAATCTACCTAATCACAGGTACGGTATTTAATATCGTATAACGGTCTTCACCGACCGGAGGTAAAACGCTACCGATTTAGGACGAATGTCAAAGCCATTCAGTCCGTGTCTATGTTTTGTCTCGAGAAGGTGGCGTCATGGTGTACTCAGCAAAGTCAAAGATTCAAAAACCACATATTCATGCCCAAAGACTTATTCAACAATTAATAGTGTGAGCATGTGGATGAAGACACAAGATCACGAAATGGCAAAGACAAGTCAAGAATGATTTAAAGATCTCAAGATAAAAGACTAAGTCGAAAGACAATGACAAAGGCTCAAAGATCACATCATGAAGGAAGAAAACTACTGTTACACGTTCAAGAATCATTTATGACAAGATTCGTAATCTACATTGATCTCTAAATATCAAAAGGGTATGACCTCACATTGGGGGAGATTGTTAGCCTCAAAATATTGAGTCAAACAAGATAGCTCGGTCATAGGTTATTATTGTAACATTAGTTAGAACGTTGTAATAGTTAGTTAAATAGTCGTGGTTCACGGGCTCGGATTTAAACTAATTAAAGTCCAAAAGACAAGCACGACCCAATATATAGCCCATTAAAGAGTTGGAAATGTTATATGGACCAATGTATGATGAATATTTCACGGGGGAGAAACAAGTTGTATCGAAGTCTTCCGCTGTCACTCATGATAAGATTGATGATATCGATCATCGTCAACAACCGGATACAACTTCATCTACTTCAACACGGGTTGCTGCAGATTTACCTCCTCAGAATATCACTTCAACAATCGATGCTACAACATCCACAACTACTGTCATTGCTCCAGAGAACACAAATCAAGCAGACGATGCATTATCTGATGAAGACGAATTTATCAACCCATTCGATACACCGGTACACGAAACTGGAGAGTCTTCTACTCGCCATGTTGATCCGTCAAATATGAATACGTTCTAACAACGACATTCTTTAACACATCATTGGACCCGAGATCATCCTTTGGTTCATGTAATTGGAAACCCTTCACAGCCCGTTCGTACAAGACGACAGCTTCACACTGATGGCGATGTCTGTATGTTCGCACTCGCCGTGAGTTTAGCTGAACCGAAAAACATCATAGAAGCCATGGATGATCATGCTTGGATTAAATCGATGACGGATGAACTTCAACAATTTGAAAGACTTAAAGTCTGGGAACTTGTTGACAGACCATACGATGTAATTCCATTAAATCTTCGATGGATCTGGAAAAAAAAGATGGATGAAGAGAACACGATTATCAAGAATAAATCTAGTCTAGTGGCTAAAGGGTATGGACAGAAAGAGGGTATTGATTTTGAAGAATCATTTGCACCAGTAGCTCGAATGGAAGCGGTCAGGATTTTTCTTGCTTATGCTGTACATAAGGGATTCATTGTCTACCAAATGGACGTAAAGACGGCGTTTCTTAACGGTCCTTTGAAGGAAGAAGTCTATGTCGCGCAGCCCGAAGGATTCATCAATCCTCATTATCCTCACAAGGTGTATTGTCTCCACAAAGCACTATATGGACTCAAGCAAGCTCCAAGGGCGTGGTACGACGAGCTCTCGAAATTTATGGACTCCAAAGGTTTCTCAAAAGGTTCCATTGATTTAACTTTGTTCACTTATAAATATGGAGATGACATTTTGCTTGTGCAGATTTATGTTGATGACATTATTTTCGGGTCTACAAACCCAAAACTTTCAAAATTGTTTGAGAGAGTAATGCACAACAGATTTGAAATGTCTTTGATGGGCGAACTAAAATTCTTTCTAGGAATTCAAGTTCACCAATCCCCAAGTGGTATCTTCATTAACCAAGCTAAGTATTGTCAAGAGATAATCACAAAGCATGGTATGACATCATGTGACCCCGTTGGGACACCATTATCAACCACATCCCTAGATGCTGATTTGGAGGGATTACCCATAGATCAAACGAGATATCGTTCCATGATCGGGTCCCTCATGTACTTGACAGCAAGCAGACCTAATATTCATCATGCTACATGCTATTGTGCACGATATCAAGCACGACCCACTGAAAAGCACCTCAAGGAGGTTAAACGGATCTTTCGGTACCTTAAGAATACCATTCACATGGGACTCTAATATCTGAGGGAAACCGGTTTCTTTCTAACGGCCTATTCAGATTCTGATCATGCAGGGTGTCTTGATACACGTAAAAGTACTTCTAGTGGTGCACAATTTCTAGGTCAAGATAAGCTTGTGGGATGGTCTTCCAAGAAGCAGGATTGCACATCATTGTCATCAGCCGAAGTGGAGTATGTGTCTTTATCTGCGTGTTGTGCTCAAGTTCTTTGGATGAGAACACAACTCACGGATTATGGCTTCTACTTTGATAAAGTACCTATGTATTGTGACTCAAAGTCTGCCATTGTCATCTCCTGCAATCCGGTACAGCATTCCCGCACGAAGCACATTGATGTCAGATATCACTTCATTAAGGAACAAGTTGAAAAGGGTATTGTTGAATTATACTTTGTTGGAACTGATTACCAATTAGCTGACTTGTTTACAAAAGCTCTTTCGAAAGAGAGGTTTGCGTATCTAGTTAGGCAAATTGGTATGAGATGTTTGACTCCAGCAGAACTGGTGGTTCTGGCAAAGAAGCCTGCTTGATTCATCTATCAAACATCTACTTGTAAATATTAATGAAAAAGCAAAATACAAAATTAAAAAAATCTTTGATAATCCAAAAATATTCTTCTCGACATGTCTTTCAATATGGATAATATGGACGTACCTAGAAATGTCGCTCAATAAGGACACGGGTGTGTACATAAAGCTCGAATGAAAGTTGTAAATATTTTTCAAAACATGTCATTCATTTTTTTAATAAAGGAAATTGTCTATTTTGGACAATATTTCCAAACAACGGGTAGAGCAATCTATCACGGGTTGAGCTACTCACAAAACATTCTACGTTTTGAGCTCAACACAATGGCTTGTAATCACTTTCAGGTTGCAACCCGGAACTATATTCACGGGGGAGTGTACGATTTTGTGCCCTAACCCTTAGAAAAAGAAGTTAAATCTTCTTACACTTGAAAGGATTCGTCAAGACATTCAAAGTCTATGAACTCAAGTTTATGCTTTAGAAAAACCTCTTCGCCAAAAATAAATAGGATTTTTCAAAAAGCGTTGAACATAATTTTTTCAAGAATTTTTCAATGATTATTAAAAATCTTTCAAAAATTGTTTGTTCAACAACTCCTATCCTTAAAAGTTTAATGTGGATCAAATACTCGTAATGACAATTCCATTGGATCAACTTTTTAGGGGGAGCATTTTAACTTCATGCAAAAGATTAACACATCTTTCTCCCGGAGATTTTCAAGACTATTTTTCAAAATATATTTTAATCAAATTTGGTATCTCTAATATCAAAAGATTTTATATATTAAAGATAGGGGAGAAAATGTGATTAAAATGTAATCTAAAGACTCAGGCACTCATGGTTACGATCAAATACCCACAACATCTTTAATTCACAACGTTATTGGTGTCAAAAGGGTGGTTAGGTTTAAGTCCTATGATCCAACCAGAACCAGAGGGATCTTCCCAGGGACAATCCAATAGATTATTAGAAGTCCTTAGGAAAGATGGAGTAGAATGTGAACGTAGTTGAATGCCGACTAAGTACTGATGCTAGCACCGGAACAATCACAAGAAGGTGTTAGTAATGATGTCTTGGTAAGCATTGAAGGGGTTGAAGAATGAAAAAGAAATGTAAGGATAAAGGGTCTAAAGAAAGAAGCCCTCCATACAACTTAGGCAGAAACCGGGTCAATTCATCATGAAGACAAACTCATCATGGACCCAGTGATGTGAAGCACAACCCTTTCCTAGCTACTCAGGCTTCTCTCAAAAGAAGTTTGTTTTATTGACACGGAGATCAACACGACTTCTATTGACTTTCTCACTCCGAGATAGTTGATATTGAATAGGTGGCATCTGCTCCAGCCTCCGACCACTAAAAGTGTACAAATCGAGTCTAGAGCCAAGAGATTAGTCAAATCTCGTTAGGACACACGGATGAAGATCAAGAGAGTCCTACGCTATATCCTTGCGATATTGCTAGAACACTCAGAGTGATACTACTTAGTATTCAAAATGATGAGTGGAAATCCTTTCAGTGTTAACATCAAACAACACTACGGTAGGTCATATGCAAGATTCTTTATGAATTGAACATGTGTAAAACTAAAAAGCAACAGTGCTTTGATTCTGAATTGATTAAAACTCGTTTCAGGTTTCTACGCAATATCTTTATGGTCTTCCTAGAACATTCAGAGTGATATTCATTAATATTCATAGTGACGAATGGAAATCCATCTAACGTCAACATAAAACAGCGCCACAGGAGGTGACTTGTGAGATTCTTATGAATCAAACTTGTGTCAACTGGAAAGCAACAAGGGTAAGATTCTTAATGAATCATACTTGTTCCAGGAATTTGAATTGACGACTTTAATCAAGCGGATATTTATCCAATTGATTCACTCTTTATGTTCGCAGTCTTGCTTTGAGACGGTCGAGTAAAGAGAACTGCTAGTACAGCCGCGAAACCCTATCAAAGATATTCTTAATTTAATCTACCTAATCACAGGTACGATATTTAATATCGTATAAAGGTCTTCACCAACCGGAGGTAAAACGCTACCGATTTAGGACGAATGTTAAAGCCATTCAGTCCGTGTCTATGTTTTGTCTCGAGAAGGTGGCGTCACGGTGTACTCAGCAAAGTCAAAGATTCAAAACCACATACCCATGCCTCAAGAAATATTCAACAATTAATAGTGTGAGCATGTGGATAAAGACACAAGATCGGAAGATGGCAAAGACAAGTCAAGAATAATTTGAAGATCTCAAGATAAAAGACTAAGTCGAAAGATAATGACAAAGGCTCAAAGATCACAGCATGAAGGAACAAAACTACTGTTACACATTCAAGACTCATTTTTGATGAAAATCATAAATCTCCATTGGAATCCAAAATATCGAAGAGGAATGACCTCACATTGGGGGAGATTGTTAGTCTCAAAATATTGAGTCATACAAGAATGTTCGGTCAAAGGTTTCTATTGTAATATTTATTAGAACGTTGTAATAGATAGTTAAATAGTCGTGGTTCACGGGCTTGGATTTAAGCTAATTAAAGCCCAAAAGACAAGCCCGGTCCAAACAATATAGCCCATTATGGTTACATGTAAGCCCGGCTATATAAGGTCCTTCCTAGCATATTAGGAAGGGTGGATGGTCATTAGTACTCTCATTATTCTAATATAATATTCACCAAGTTAATCATCTCTCTCTAATTTCTCTCTCTACTTTCTCTCTCTAGAGTTCATCTTCTTCATCTATTTTCTTTCTTAAATTCGTGTTATATCATCTAAATATATGGGACAACAACATGAAACATTGCGGTACAAAATAAAATGAGAAGAATGACATTAATATCACTAAGCAATGATACTGAAGATATATTGGAAACGTAGTACGTGAACAATTGTGAACGTGATACGTGAGCAATTGTTAACGTGATTCGCGGACATATGGGGAATGCGGTGCACGGAATATATCGCGAACGAGATACGTGAGACATACCGTGGACGTGATACGTGGACATATCATGAACGTATTATGACTGAGAAGGTGAAGTGACGTGAAACGTCTGCCTGGTATGGAAAGGATGTTTTAAACTTGAGTCTGGTGATGAGATGACATTTATACATGATCTCATCGTTCTTTTCGGGCTTTAAATGCATAAAATGTCATCAAAATACCATATATATGCTTGCGTTTGTTTACTTGTGTATTTTAGGTATGGATATCGTGAAAAAGACAAAAGATCACAAGAAACAAGGAAAAACTAACACGAGAAACAAAGCCGCACAATGAACCGGGCCCTAGTTTGTGATTTATCAAAGAAAAACCCTTGAAGACTTGAAGATGTACAAGATTGATCCCTCATTTATGAAGAATTGACTCTTTACCCTTGTATATTCGTAGTTAAAAGTTTGGTCCCTTAAGTTTGTCAAAATGAAAAAAAGGTCCTCCATCTTTGAAGAATTGGCAAGTTTAGTCCCTCAACAAAACTAAATTGTCAATAATGGTCCCTCATGAATTCAAAAATCCATTGAAGATCCTTAAAGTTCAATAATATTACATTTCTAGTCCTTTAAAAATGGATTAAAACACAAAAGGACTGAAATTATAATTAGACTAAAGTTATAAAAGCCCTAATTTCCCTTTTGAAAAGTATTTGTGGCCAAAACATAGATTCAGAAACTTCAAGTACAAAGGGAAATGAGTTTGCAAGCTAAATAAACTTTGTATACAACATTTGCCAAAGGCTGAGGACCAAAGGTGTACAAACCAAACATTTAAACCAAAAATGCGCCAAACACATTTACCTTCCACTGATTTCGGATGAAACAAGTTACTGTTTACCCTAACGAACCCAAAGTTACCTTCCACTTAAACAAAGGGTAAATGGAAATTACCTCATCCCACACTTGATTCACCTCAAACCAAACTCATCCCACATAAAAATTCCCAAATCCCACTACCCATGTGACCCCACACTCAACCCTATTAACCAATAGAAACCCAACTTCCTCTCCAAGAAATCTGATGTGCCAAGAACAACTCTTTATGGTTACTACTTGGTCCCAAGCATAAAATGAACATCCAAGATCAAATTTGACAGCTCGTCAACAACAAACGAGTCTAGAAGGCCAAGGGCATTTTTGAGACTTCATAGCTAGGGTTTCTCATGTATTTTGATTCTAGAATCGTTCTAAGTAGTCTATAAAAGAAGACCTCAACATGTGAGAGTCCCTTTGTTCCAGATTTTAGCTAAATCCTTGTAATTCATTTTAATGAAATAAAAGTTTGGTTTTCTGAAAATTGTGATTTCCCTTTATGTTTTTGTAAAAGTTTGGTGTTTGATTAACTAAAGTCTGAGTTCCATAATCTGTTTATTGGTTTTTGAGGAAAGGTTTTAAGGATTAAAACTCTTGTTTTCAAAAATAAGATTTCATTGTTTTTGGTTCACTTTTGTGTTTGTTGAATCTTAGCAGGTACAAGGAAGTTGGTGCTTGTTTAGCTAGCACCTAAGCTCACACATCCCAAAGCATGGATGTATGTTTTGGAGGTGCTCATTTCTAAACCCTTTTTCATTTTCTGAATTTTTTATGCTATATTGTTGAATCTGAGATTTGATCTGTGAATCTATGTTATTGTGGTTGGATCTTGTGTTTTGAGGTTTGTTGGTTGTTACTAGGTTGATTTGAGTTTGATTTGTGGGTTAACTTTGAATAATCCTTTGAAAATTTGTCTAATCAGTTTATTAAGGGGTGTTTGGGGTAACTGCATGAGTATGTTTTGAGTTGATTTAATTAGGAGTATTTAGGTATTTTGTGTTTGTTATTGTTTCATAAGTGTTTTTAGACTTTTATCTGCAAGTTTTGTTGTTTGAATAACCTAAATCCAACAAAAGGCTATAAAATCTGTTTTACTTGGTGATTTTGACTAAAATTTTGGGGACACCTAGATCTAAGGGTAGACTAGGGTTAACAAGTGCTAAATATTAGTTAATACAACCAGGGAAGGAGATTTAGGGTGTTGAAAATGGATTTGTGGTCATTTAGATCAGCAAAAAGGCTTTTGGATATCCATTTGTTCATCAGTAACTGTTTTAGCTTTGATCTTGTTCTAATCTTTGAATCATTGTTTGAAACAAGTTTACTTGTGCTTATTGGACTTTATTATAGCTTGTGTATGCATATGGTTTATTTTGGTTGGCTTATTCATGCCTAAACTGCTTATTTCTTCATAATCTGCTTATTTGCAAGTCTATATCATATCTGGTGACTGTTTTGCTTTATCTGTGCTTATTGGCTTGGTGATTTTGTGATTTCTTACTTGATATTGACTCCTTACAACTCACTAGTTGTAAGGGTGCCTTTGTTTTTATTTGAATCCAAGTAGAACTCTCACAAATCAACAATCAAATAGTCAAAGCAGTGGGAACTCCTTTCCCCTACTGCTAGCCACTACTAGTGTTATTTTTGGGATAGCTTATCAATAAGCTGTTCTAGTTTATTTTAACCTGTAACAACTTGGATTTTGTAATCAATCTTGGGCATTTGACCCATTGAACTAATCTGGAGCTTTTTAGCTTTTGACTTTAAGCTTTGACTAGAAAACCAACTCCTTTGACTTTTACATAAGTGCTTATCAGCTTATTTGGTTTTGATAATTGAACTTTTCTTGATTGATTTTGCTTATTTAAGTCATTTAGAGTGTTTTGCAAGTTGAATCAAGGTCTGAGGTGGTCTAGAACTCCAAGTCGACTATTTTGTCTTTTAGTAAAAAATTTCTTTGCTTATTTCTGGCTTATTGGTTTAGCTTTTTGAAAATTTCTTTTCACAGATCTCTTAGGCATCTCAAAAGAAGGTTGTGTGTCAAATTAGAGATTATGGCATTGGCTTATAGCTTAATGGGCCAAAAAAGCCCATTAAGAATAAGTTATTGTACCATTAAGCTGTGATAAGCTCACATTCAGCTTTTGGGCCTTCAGAATTTTGAGTTAAGAATTGGATTTTAAGCTAGACTAGTGATTTTCAGATTATTTTATTATGTTTCATCTTATTGGGCCAAAAAGCCCATTTCATTACATTGTTTTTTATTTTAGCCCATTTGGGGGCCCAATAGGGGTAATTTGGTAATTTCACTTTCATTTTCTGTTTATTTAGGTTAAAATAAACTAGTTTACAAGTTTTTAGAAATTTTTATAATTTTTGGATTTGTAATATTATTTTATTATTAAATTCCATTTTTAATATTTTTGCAACTTTTATATTTTTCTTTGGTCAAATACATTAAGTTAGGATTTTTAAAACTCTTAGATTAAATTTCTAATCATTTTATTAATTTTTAGAATTACTTTAATATTTTAATAGATTTTAATCATTTAAAAATAGTTTTCCTTAGTTTAAAATTTCATAAAAATAATTTTTACTCTTATTAAGTCATTTTAGAGTTTTACAAAGTGAAAAATCTTTATTTGGGCTTTTTATTAATTTTTTGGATTTTTATGGCTTTAATTATCATTTAAAAATTAATATTTAGTTAATTAAAAGTATGAAAAAGTTTTGATCATTTGTAAACTCTTAGTTTATTTTCATTGATTTTTGGTAAAATTTGAATTAACTTTTATTTTATCACTTTTTACGGTTTTTTCGTTTTGTCGTCGTAGTATAAATTTTACGTATCCGTCATTCTCTTTTCTCATCCCTTCTTTCTCATATTAATCCAAAATCATTACGAGTTATTCACACACATAAACCTCCTTGGGAAACGAACTTTGAACTTTCATTTGGGTCATTAGTGCTTGATTTACTTAAATCATCACTTAATACTTACCGCTCATATACGCTCTTTTTCCTAAAAGACGTATTTTACCACAACCATCTAGTCTCCCGAGTTTTCTGCAACCCTTTCTAGGACAAGACATGAAACGTGTATTGTGAGGTGGATGTGAACTGAAATCGTGAGATGGAACAAAATATGAACGAAACAAAAATCATAACTGTGGATGTGAGACGTAAACGTGAAAGTAAACGTAAACATGAATATGAAGATAAACGTGACGTGAACATGAACGTAAATGTGATCGTGAGCATGAATTTCTATTTGATACATTTGTTGATGGGATACCGTGAAACCATACAACCTCTCGCTGATTTTTTTTTGTAGATCTGCTAACTACGTAATCCTTTTGGATGAAAGAAAACGTGTAGGTTGGGTTAAATGGTAGACAACGACTTAGATAGTATCATGCTTCTTTTGATTCTGTGGTAAACTGACAACAAACTCCATGGGAATCTTGTCTCATTTTTGTTTAGGAATTCCTTATGGTTGTAATGACTCACTAGCATGTTGGCGTTCTATCTTAACCCGTTGGCATGTCAGGCATAAAGATATGAACATACCTGCATCTTTGTTTCATACTGCACAACTACTATGTGGTTTACAATCATAGTATATTGCAGAACCTGGATACATGAAAATTGGAAGAAAATATGAGTCTCGATAAAATACATCTCTCTTAGTGTAGGATCTTCTGTAACACATAATTTAGTGTGGGTTCTATCTTTTATGCGTAAGCTTAGTCACGTTAAAGCTAATCGTGAGAATTTTCAACAATTTATGCGGTAGTAACCAACTGAATTCTAGAAAACTTCGTACTTCAATCACAGACGTCGGTCTTCGCCATCTGGTGATGACCTTCACCTTCGCAGGATTCATGAAATTTCTCTCTGTTGAAATAATGTAGCCCATAAATGTCACTTGTTCAATTGGAACTCACATGCGTAACTTGTATATGAAAATGGTTATGTCGGAATTAGCGTATCTATCATAAGATTCAAGACATGCGTAATAGGTAAAACATCAATGCTAAGTTTATACTTTATTAGTGATAATAAGCCATTATTTTTTTGAAAACAAATACACTAATATTTACAAAGAAAACCATATTACAACAGATTCGAAAACTATGCATCAAAATTCCATTTCTTTCTCACGTAATTTATCCATAAGTTAACATCATGTATTACTAGGAAACTTGTACTTAGGTGACTTAAAAACTATTTTATGTAATTTCAAGGTTCTTATAGCTTTACAATGATATGATATCATACACATTCAAATACTAGATGTGAGACTCGGGAAAAACATTTGATGATTTCCGATTATGATTTCTTAATATCATGTATCAGTTAATGATGCTTATGTATAGTCCATCTTTAAGTATTAACTAATGGTCAATAAATTACCTCAATGATCTAAAACACGTACTATCCAAAAGGAAGCCAAACTCGAAATCAAACACAAACACGAGTATGAACACCAAACCAAATACAAGCATAACAGTTTCACGATGTATTATCGAGAGCCAAATCCGTGTGTACACCAACAACTAAAGAGTTGATGACGAACCAAGCCGAATTCCGTGAACGAACAGAAAATGTGTCCAAATAAACTATAGCTTGAATGACTTCGGTAAACCAAACTATAGCTTTGACTCTCGATTAAATCTATCAGGATGATTACTCATGCATTACTTTTGGATTTTGGTTTTATAACGGAGGCTTGTTATGCCATATCATTTCTTTAGGGTTTTGTATATGTTGTCTTGTTAGTATCCTTCTTAATGGACCAGGCCTTGGGCCATAATTATACTTATAAGACATATGTCTAACATGAAGCTCGTTTATTATTTATTTTGTGTCTTAACTTGTATTCTCGTTTATTCGTAATTTCATGATTTTTTTTTTCGTGTTATGTCTTGTCGTGTCGTATTTAATATACGTTAATACTTGTCGTAAAATAATTAAATAATAAAAGTTTTAATTTAATGGTATTTTTAAGTGGGTTTTACAACTCTTCCCCTCTAAAAAGAATAATTCGTCCTCGAATTAGAAACATGATATGGCTGAAAGAACATGGACGTGACGTGGGTGATGAAAACATGGAAAGTGACGTGGCTGAAAAGATCATGCTCGGGTCTTGAAAGAAAATGAGGATAAGAAGTCCGGATGGACTCTTCGATTTCCCAAGTGGGTTCCCGCTCGGGATGGTTCCTCCAAAAAGGATATTGTCGAAAGAATATTCTAATTCCTCATGACTTTCTCTTGACGATTTAGAATATTTCTTGTTCCTCAACGTAGGATAGATCCTCACGAATCTGACTGAATGGACGAAGTATACTTACAAAAGTACATGAAACGTTGCGGTACAAAATAAAATGAGAAGAATGACTTTAATATCTCTGAGCAATGATACTGAAGATATATTGGAAACGTAGTACGTGAACAATTATGAACGTGATACGTGAGCAATTGTTAACGTGATTCGCGAACATATGGTGAATGCGGTAAACGGAATATATCATGAACGAGATACGTGAGACATACCGTGGATGTGATACGTAGACATATCGTGAACGTATTATGACTGAGAAGGTGAAACGTGACGTGAATCGTCTGCCTGGTATGGAAAGGTTGTGTTAAACTTGAGTCTGGTGATGAGATGGCATTTATACATGATCTCATCGTTCTTTTTGGGCTTTAAATCCATAAAATGTCATCAAAATACCATATACATGCTTGCGTTTGTTTACTTGTGTATTTTAGGTATGGATATCGTGTAAAAGACAAAAGATCACAAGAAACAAGGAAAAATGAACACGAGAAACGAAGCCGCACAATGAACCGGGCCCTAGTTTATGATTTATCAAAGGAAAACCCTTGAAGACTTGAAGATGTACCAGATTGATCCCTCATTTATGAAGAATTGACACTTAATACCCTTGTATATTCATAATTACAAGTTTTGTCCCTTAAGTTTGTCAAAATGACAAAAAGGTCCTCCATCTTTGAAGAATTGGCAAGTTTAGTCCCTCAACAAAACTAAATTATCAATAATGGTCCCACATGAATTCAAAAATACAATGAAGATCCTTAAAGTTCAAGAATATTACATTTCTAGTCCTTTAAAAATGGATTAAAACACAAAAGGACTGAAATTATAATTAGACCAAAGTTATAAAAGCCCTAATTTCCCTTTTGAAAAGTATTTGTGGCCAAAATATAAATTCAGAAACATCAAATACAAAGGGAAACGAGTTTGCAAGCTAAATAAACTTTGTATACAACATTTGTCAAAGGCTGAGGACCAAAGGTGTACAAACCAAACATTTAAACCAAAAATGCGCCAAACAAATTTACCTTCCACTGATTTCGGATCAAATAAGTTACTATTTACCCTAATGAACCCAGAGTTACCTTCCACTTAAACAAAGGGTAAACGGAAATTACCTAGTCCCACGCTTGATTCACCTCAAACCAAACTCATCCCACACCAAAATTCCCAAATCCCACTACCCATGTGACTCCACACTCAACCCCGTTAACCAATAGAAACCCAACTTCCTCTCCAAGAAATCTGATGTGGCAAGATCAACGCTTTATGGTTACTACTTGGTCCCCAAGAATAAAATGAACAACCAAGATCAAATTTGACAGCTCATCAACAAAAAACGAGTCTAGAAGGACAAGGGCATTTTTGAGACTTCATAGCTAGGGTTTCTCATGTATGTTGATTCTAGAATCGTCCTAAGTAGTCTATAAAAGGAGACCTCAACATGTGAGAGTCCCTTTGTTCCAGATTTTAGCTAAATCCTTGTAATTCATTTTTATGAAATAAAAGTTTGGTTTTCTGAAAATTCTAATTTCCCTTTATGTTTTTGTAAAACTTTGGTGTTTGATTAGCTAAAGTATGAGTTCCATAATCTGTTTGTTGGTTTTTGAGGAAAGGTTTTAAAGATTAAAACTCTTGTTTTCAAAAATAAGATTTCATTGTTTTTGGGTCACTTTTGTGCTTGTTGAATCTTAGCAGGTACAAGGAAGCTGGTTCTTGTTTAGCTAGCACCTAAGCTCACACATCCCAAAGCATGGATGTATGTTTTGGAGGTGCTCATTTCTAAACCATTTTTAATTTCTTGAATTTTTTATGCTATATTGTTGAATCTGAGATTTGATATGTGAATCTGTGTTATTGTGGTTGGATCTTGTGTTTTGAGGTTTGTTGGTTGTTACTAGGTTGATTTGAGTTTGATTTATGGGTTAAATCTGAATAATCCTTTGAAAAATTGTCTAATCAATTTATTAAGGGGTGTTTGGGGTAACTACATGAGTAGGTTTTGAGGTGATTTGATTAGGAGTATTTAGGTGCTTTGTGTTTGTTATTGTTTCATAAGTGTTTTAAGACTTTTATCTGCAAGTTTTGTGGTTTGAATAACCTAAATCCAACAAAAGGCTATAAAATCTGTTTTACTTGGTGATTTTGACTAAAATTTTGGGGACACCTAGATCTAAGGGTAGACTAGGGTTAACAAGTGCTAAATATTAGTTAATACAACCAGGGAAGGGGATTTAGGGTGTTGAAACTGGATTTGTGGTCATTTAGATCATCAAAAAGGTTTTTGGATATCCATTTGTTCATTAGCTTTTATCTTGTTCTAATCTTTGAATCATTGTTTGAAACAAGTTTACTTGTGCTTATTGGACTTTATTATCGCTTGTGTATTCATATGGTTCATTTTAGTTGGATTATTCATGCTTAAACTGCTTATTTCTTCATAATCTGCTTATTTGCAAGTCTATATCATATCTGGTGACTGTTTTGCTTTATCTGTGCTTACTGGCTTGGTGATTTTGTGATTTCTTGCTTGATATTGACTCCTTACAACTCACTGGTTGTAAGGGTGCCTTTGTTTTCATTTGAATCCAAGTAGAACTCTCACAAATCAACAATCAAATAGTCAATGCAGTAGGAACTCCTTTCCCCTACTGCTAGCCACTACTAGTGTTATTTTTGGGATAGCTTATCAATTAGCTGTTCTAACTTATTTTAACCTGAAACAACTTGGATTTTGTAATCAATCTTGGGCATTTGACCCATTGAACTAATCTGGAGCTTTTTAGCTTTTGAGTTTATGCTTTGACTAGAAAACCAACTCCTTTGACTTTTACATAAGTGCTTATCAGCTTATTCTACTTATTTGGTTTTGCTAATTGAACTTTTCTTGATTGATTTGGCTTATTTAAGTCATTTAGAGTCTTTTGCAAGTTGAATCAAGGTCTGAGGTGGTCTAGAACTCCAAGTCGACTATTTTGTCTTTTAGTAAAATTTTACTTTGCTTATTTCTGGCTTATTGGTTTAGCTTTTTGAAAATTTCTTTTCACAGATCTCTTAGGAATCTCAAAATAAGGTTGTGTGACAAATTAGAGCTTATGGCATTGGCTTATACCTTAATGGACCAAAAAAGCCCATTAAGAATAAGTTGTTGTAGCAATAAGCTGTGATAAGCTCACATTCAGCTTTTGGGCCTTCAGACTTTTGAGTTTAGAATTAGATTTTAAGCTAGACTAGTGATTTTCAGCTTATTTGATTAAGTTTCATCTTATTGGGCCAAAAAGCCCATTTCATTACATTGTTTTTCATTTTAGCCCATTTGGGGGCCCAATAGGGGTAATTTGATAATTTCACTTTCATTTTCTGTTTATTTAGGTTAAAATAAACTAGTTTACAAGTTTTTATAAATTTTTATAATTTTTGGATTTTTAATATTATTTTAATATTATTTTATTATTAAATTTCATTTTTAATATTTTTGCAACTTTTATATTTTTTTTAGGTCAAATACATTAAGTTAGGACGGTCATTTTCATGACCATGATTCATGTAACTATTCTTCTGGGTAGCTGGCTGGGTACCGGTTCCCACTCTTCTAACTGAATGAACAGCTGAGTGACGTGTGACATCTAACTGAGGAGGTAAAGGCATGGAATGGGATGGTAGCATCTTATGGTTGAATTTTATTCTTGTCTGGAATTTCCAATCTATAGTCTTCGTCTTTTCTCTATAGAATCTTCATATTATAAACAATATCTACAACTTGTGGAATCTCCAAAGTATAAGCAGCATCAGCATATTGTAATGTCTCCGAATTATGAGCGGCATCAGTATCTTGTAACACCTCCGGATCATGTGTAGCATCAATATCTTGTAAAATATCCAAATTATGATCAACATCATCGAGTACGGTAGATGGGATGCACTAGGAATAGGGTACATGGAGTACACATGGAATATGATACAAGGAATGCACATGGAATACACATGGAATACACATGGAATACTGTACGTGGGTACACATGGAATATACATGAGATGATCGATACTAGTGTCAACTATCTGTCATGATTAAATGAGGCAAAAGTTTAGTCGGTTCATAGACCAACTAAAGAAGACAACATGGTAGCCTGGTTATATCCAACACAGATAGAATTCCATTTGTATAAGGAAGCACAAAGACATGATTCAACGAATTTTCATCAATGATTTACATGAAACAAGATTGCTGAAATCCCACAATGACTGTCATGACAGCATGATTAAAGAAGTCCATTACTGAATGATGTGAAAGCATGCTCAACATGGAATAGCATGAAACGATTTAACATGATGAAACATGAAAACATAATCAACATGAGGGAGCATGAATATATAACCAGCATGAAAACAAAATTAATTCGTGAAAAGCATGAAACATAATCGACATGAAGAAACATGAAATAAGCATATGAGATACATGGAATGATCATGAAGACATAGTCGACGCAATCTGACATGAGCAAGGGTGAACGCCTATGGGTCGGTTCACAAAACAAAATTCGAATGAGCAGCACATGCGACTAAGTATGGCCAGTCCTGTACCAACCCTTTACTTAGTCAAAAACTGAAAGAAATACTAATACATGAAATAAATGAGTAAAAAAAATCAACTGCCTGTTTAGAAAATTCTGGTGACTATCCACTAGTCACAAGTCAGTTTTAGAGCCTACAGATCTAAACCTTGGTCTCTGATACCATAATTGTAACACCCCACTTTGATAAGTAGACAATTACATGATAATTATAGCGTGTCATCAAAGCATGCAAGGTAATATGTATTTAAAAACATACATGACCATAAAGGAAAAACCGGAATCAAACATCGGCTTCCAACATAAACCCAAAAATTTGCATAAAGTAAATGAAATGCGAAAGGAATAGAAGTATAGGATAGCTCAAGTCCGTCCTTGGTTACCTACCGTATGAGTCATGGAAAGAAAATACGGCTGAGCAATATGCTCAGTGAACGGATACAATGACATGATAAGAATATCTGGAATATAATGTGTAGAAACTAGAAGGGGGGGGGGGGGGGGGGGTTGAATAGTTTCTCTTTGATTGGCAACCAAATTAAAATTACTTTCTATTTGGTTTGTATCAAAATTATCTTTTGCTTGAAGCTAACTTGCATAATGATTAGGTTCAATTCAAATGCACTAGTAAAGATAATAGGTAAGTGTAATGATAATGAAATAAGTAAAGAGTAAGGATGGAGACAACCTAGTGGGAAGACACCAAGATTTATAGTGGTTCGACAACGAGGCTCTATCCTCGTTTCTACTCCACTCCTCGAGTACACCTACTAGAGATTTCCACTATATCTACAAGCTCCCTTCTTGGCGGAGAAAACCTTACATCGTCGCTTACATTATTTTCCGACACTAAGCTAAATGTCGAGACCTAATCTTTAGCTAGGACCAATCTATACAACATTGCCTACTTCACAATTTAACGACACAAGGCTAGATGTCGAGTTCTAATCATAAGGTAGAACCAATCTTCACGACGTTGCCTACTTCACCATTTTACGACACAAGGCTAGATGTCGAGTTCTAATCCAAAGCTAGAACCAATCTTCACGACTCTTCACTTTGAAGCTAAGTGAGAACTTCACACAACACAACTTCTAATCACTTTCAAGTTCAGTGAGAACTCACAAGACACAACCACATCACTTTATAGTTTAGTGAGAACTACTAATCAAATCTATTACAACTCAACTAGACATATCCAAGTACACACATGTAGCTTGGATCTACACAACACAAATCCAAGCAAACACATATGCAATGGATGTACACAACAAATCCAAGTATTCACAAATAACTTGGATGAACACAACTAGTCCGATATTCATAAATACAATGGATTGACATAAAACAAAAAGGGTATCATGATGAATATGACTAGCTCATAGATTCATCTTTATCACAACACTAGTGAGTGAGTGATCTTCTTATTGGACAAGGTAAAGGAGGGGATCAAGAGGATAATCATATGTAAACATCCTTAATACTTTAAGTGATCATTTACTAATGATTATGCTATAGAAAAAAGAAAGGGGGCTGAGAAAAACGCCCAAGAGGTTTGTTGGAAAATGAGATTTGACCCACTATTTAAAGGAGATAAAGTATAACGGATATATAACGGCTATCTGGGCGCGGTACCTGATCTAGCCCGGCGGTTCCTTATCGCTAGGGAACCACCTAGCTACTTAAGGTTCCGCCCCTATAGTACGCTCCGTTTTTTGTCTTTTAGTGGGGTAGGAATATCTGAGGTATTTGAAGCCTTCAAAGGATATTCTAATAGCATATGGAATATGCTATTTTCAAATTTTCATTTTCCATTTTAATAAAACATTTTCTAAAAAAGAAAGTTTATTAAAAAGTCTTTTGTCATATTAACAAAAGTGAGTTTTAAGGATAATCATTTTGATGATCACTAATTATGATTAAGAAATGTTAGTGATATGATTATTACCTTGATGATAGTGGTAGTTAAATATTTCGTTTTGTTTTACACTAAATGTGTTGTATAGTTTGTTGTGATCAAAACTAAGAAAGATTAGTTAACACTAATAATGTTTTTAGGCATAACTTGCATTAACAATATCCCCCTTTTTGATTACGAAAAACGATAAACTCATTTACGTAGAAACACAAAATATCGAATTATTAACGAGTTTATCACTATCATTTCTCCCCCCTTTGTCGTAGCAAAAAGGTTAGCACAAGTCTTTTGAAGAAAATCGGACTTTGCTAGTAGCTCCCCCTTGGTGGTTGCTCCCCCTTGCTTGGGGCACCAAGTATGTGAGCTAAGGTGACATGCTACACAAAGGTTAGTAGAAAGAAAAGAAACACTAATGTATATATGATCACTACCTACTAAGTAACTTGAGAGAGAGAGAGAGAAGAAATCTCAAATTAGAAGCAAGTATTTTGCTAAGTATGTCCAAAAGGTAATTGACAAAATCAAGCTTCAATCCAATGAAGATGATAGACTTGTCAATGGGTTAATGTTTAGAATTGATGGAATCACCCATAAGCAATTGTAAAAATTAACCATGATCAACTCAAAGGAAATAACACACAAACAACACAAAGGTTACATAAAAGAAAAGACATAACAAGGTAGATAGTCATATACACAATATGAGTATCTATAGCAAAAAATATGGAAAATAACCCACTAAGCATAAGCAATTCTAATAGTGATAATCTTCCAAGATTGCTTAAAAAATAAAAGAAAAGACTCTAAAACAACTAAAGTAATAAAGACTCTAAGAGTAGTTAGTCCTTTAGTTGGAAAAATAAGACGACGATGCATCATTCGAAGTTTTGTCCACCGGAACGAAAACTTGGATAGGAGGTCGAGTGAGGAGGAATTCAAGGAAATTTAACTTCTCATATACATGAGCAAGTTCAATTTGTTGAAATCGACTACAAGCACACGAGGATCCATGATGCAAAACAAAATCGTTTGATGGGGGGAGGGCATCAAACCTTGGGTTTGGTGGTGGTGGGGTAATAGGGTAGGAAATGTTTTCACAATTCCTTTTGAGGTTTGGGAAGGTTGAAAGGTCATTGAGTTGAGGGGTGTTGAAGGATTGAGGTGGTGGGGGGACATTTTCTTTTGCTCTGGTGATGGGGTTAATGGTATAAGTATCATTCCAATACTTGATTGGAGAGAAGGTAGGGTTTTTGGGTGGTTTGAAAGAACATGGTTCATTCTTCTTAACCTAAATAGGTCGAACCGAGATTTTCGGTTTCTTTGAAAGCTTGGATGAGGAAGCTTTGGGTGAGTGGGGTTGTGACAAAGAAATGTCAAGGTTAGGAATGGAGGAGTTAGGCATTGTGAAGGTGTGAGAATGAAATCTCAAGTTTGGGAAGGTGTGAGAATGAAATCTCAAGGTTGTGTGAGAATGAATTCTTAATAAGTGTGAAAACACTTATCCTTTTACCACTTATTTCCAATAATAACAAGACCAATACGTGTGATTTATGTCGTAAAAGTCGGAATTATGCGTGGTTTGTGTTTTTATTGTGTTTTAGGACCAAAAGATGAAAAAGGAAGAAAACACGGGCTTTTACGGGCTTTTATCGAGGAAAACGGGAAAAGACGAAGTCAAAAGATCAAGAGTGCTTAAAAAACGGATGTCCAAGACCTATTCTGGAGATTTATCGAAGAGCAAGTCTAAAGACGGAAGTTTAATGAAGTCGAAGAACTTAAGTCTAATAGAAGAAGAAAATTAAAAGACAAGTTCAAATCCCGAGACTACAAAGACGAAGAATTAAAATCGAGTCGAGAAGAAAAAGAAAGAAGAAAGCACCACACATGCCTCCCACTTCCCTATAAATACCCTCCTAATCACATTAGGAGGGGGTTAGCTAGTTTTTATTTCTTAAGTTTCTTTCTAGTTTTTAGAGAGAGAAAGTCTTAAACTTTCTCTCACTAGTTCATCTTTTTCTTTTAATCTTTCAAGATTAAACACTTTTTGTATTGCTTATTTCATTAATCAAAGTTCTAGTTCAAGCTTTAGATCCTTATTCTCATTCATCATTTCTTGATTTATTTTACTTTTGATCCGAATATCATACTTCATTCGTATGATTTTATGATTTCGTGGTTAAAGGTTTGATCTTTTGGTTTACACACAAGCTTTTACGCGTTTAAGTCATAAGCTCATAATGCTTATTGGCTTATTCGAATCTTAGCTTATTGATTCTCGGATTTTGCAAAAGGATTTAATAAGTTTAAAGTTCATTTCATAAAGTTCTTAATTTTATGTTTTAGAAGTGTTAAATTTAAGATTTTTGAATTGCTTAAGATCCGTTTGGATCTGCTTATTGCGTTTGCTTATTGAGATTCACTCTTTCCACAAATTTCGGAATCAGTTACATCCCATCGCAATCCTAGGGTTTTGTACTCATTCCGACGGTTACTCCACATTCCGATAGCCTTGGTTTTTGATCGCAATAACCCATTAGGGTTTTACTTTGCGATCGGTTGGTTAACCCCCTTATTCCGATCTGGGTTGCGATCGCACATTGCGATCGCGTATTCCGACGGGTCTTAAGGTCTTGGTTAAGACGAAGTGCTGCCCATTTTTCGACAGAGTCATTGCGATAACAGCATTCCGATAGATACATATTGCGACAGAAGTGTTTTTTTAATTATTCCGATCTGAACTTAATTATTCCGATGGTTAATGTTAGTGATTATTCCGATGGTTGCTATTTTGGTATATTCCGATCGACATGAATTGTTTTATTCCGATTGATTAAGTTTTCAATTTTGTCCAAATTCAAATTTACTCAACGACACTTTAATTACTTGCTAATAATTTAAATTAAAACAAACAAACCAAACCATTCTCTTGATTCACCAAAAGACAATTGAGTCGCACTTAAGACCGGTTTTCAATTCGAAAAGATTCGGAACTATAACGAACTTTGAACTTTCATATAGGGTGTCAAAATCCTTGTATTAAATGGCGCCGCTGCCGGCTCTTTTCGTTAAGATAAACGGTTTCTAGTGAGAGACGCATTGAATTTTGGGATCCGTTCTTTGAACGTTATTTTCATTGCTATAAAAATTTTCAAAAATCCATAAAAAATATAAAAATTCTTCAAAAATACAAAAACATTAAAAAACCTATAAAAAACCAAAAAGATTATATCGATATTCCTTGTGTATATTTTTCTTCTGTAGGTGCATGCGTACTAGATCTACAAACTATTCTGAGCCCGAGAATCTTGAAGATTTAGATATGGCTGGTGTTAATAACAACAATAATCACCCACCTCAAAATAATGTGAATAACAACAACAACAATGTCCTTCTACCTGATTTACGAACCATGGAGGAATTGTGCCAACCCACTATGAACGGACGCGGAGGCCCGATTGCGCCAATGCACGTCACGGCTCAGGAGTTTTCGTTGAAGCATCACATGATACAACAAGTGCAAACGAATCCGTTTCGTGGAATTCCGGATGATGATGCCAACAAACACCTCGACAAATTCATTACCATTACCCAAAGCATGAAGTGCCCCGGTGTTTCTATGGATGACCTTCGACTTCAACTTTTTCCACACTCACTTTCTCACCATGCCGAAAAATGGTTTGACCGTCTTCCCAAGAATTCTATTCACACGTGGAACGACATGACTCAACGCTTTTTATCGCGCTACTTTCCCCCATCCATGGTCACTAGCCTTCGTAACCAAATCAGTGGATTTATGCAAGAGAATGATGAATCGCTTTTCGATGCTTGGGAACGTTACAATGATTTGATCGACCGCTGTCCTAATCACAATATGCTCCCCGTCACTCTCATAGACACCTTCTACAATGGTCTCACCTTTCGTGATCGTGACACGATCAATGCCGCCGCCGGTGGTACTTTTATGAAAAGGAGACCGGAGGAGTGTCGAGAGTTGATCGAAAACATGACTACTCACCACAAGAATTGGGATTCATCCGCATCCTCAAGATCTAACTCGAGAGTAAATGTTTCTTCTACTACCTCCAATCCTGAAATGTCTGAAATTTCTCGACAACTCGCTGAAATGAACAAGAATTTCATGGCCATGGCCACAAACCACTTTCAACAAGCTAAAGCTGTTGCTATTTCTTGTGACACATGTGGTGGCCCTCACTCTTATAATGATTGTCCTTCTACCCAAGGCAATTATTCTGAAAACGTTAACGCAGCTTACGGCACTTATTCCACGGGAGGCTATCAAGCTCGACCTCAAGGAGACCGTGGCTTGCTAAGTTATCGATCCAACAATTATCTTGCTCCTCCCGGTTTTCCTCCTGCAAACCAAAACCAACAACAAAGCTACAACCGCAACAACCAATCCCAACCTCGTGCTCCAAATCAGTATCAATCCCAAAGAAACCCATACCCAACTCAAGGAAATTCTCAAGCTTACCAAGCTCCACCTCTCAATCAACCGATGGCAGTAAGTCCAGACGTCGAGACATTCATGAAGACCAATCGTGAGTTGGTAACAAATCTTCAGAGTCAATTTGTCACCTTGAAGAATGACATGGTGAAACAAGGGAGCGATATACGAGCCGAGCTAAGGAATGACATGACCAAACACAGCAATGATATTAATGCCAACATGCAAAACTCTTTTAACAATCAAGCTCTTCACCTTCGTGATATGATTGGTTCGCTCATCCAAAGTAATCAACCCTCTTCTTCGGGTACTCTTCCGAGTAATACCGTTGCGAATCCAAGAGGGGAGATGAAAGCAATTACCACTCGCAGTGGAAAAGGTTATATGGAACCCGAGCTTCCTACACCTCCACCCGTGATTGTGAACAAGGAACACGAGCAACTTTCTTCACCTCCTTCACCTTCTATCCCCATTTCCCCACCACCCGTGGTTGTGAGTGATCCTATTCCCTTAAAGCCTTCTTCTTCATCCAATATACCTTATCCTTCAAGGTTGAGGAACGAGAAGCAAAAGAGCAAGGATGATATTCAGGTTTCGAACTTCCTTAAAATGTTCAAACAATTGAATTTTAACATCTCCTTTGCCGAGGCTCTCGCTCACATGCCCAAATACGCTAAAATGTTTAAGGACCTTCTGAGCGACAAGGAAAAGCTCCTCGACATTGCCAACACCCAACTTAATGAGAACTGCTCTGCAGTGCTCTTAAGGAAATTGCCAATCAAGCTTGGTGATCCGGGTCGTTTTCTTATCCCTTGCAATTTCCCGGGAGTAGAGAATTGCATGGCCCTAGCCGATCTAGGTGCCAGTATTAATCTCATGCCTCTAAGTGTTTGGAAGCAATTATCTCTCCCAGAGCTAGCCCCCACTAAGATGACTTTGGAATTGGCCAACCGTACGGTTGCTTATCCAGTGGGGATAGCCGAAGACGTTATTGTAGGAGTCGACAAATTCACCTTCCCTGCTGATTTTGTTGTCGTCGACTACGAGATGGACCCCCGTGTGCCACTTATTGTTGGTCGTCCATTCCTTAGGACCGGTCGCACTCTTATTGATGTTGAAGCCGGAGAGCTTATCATGAGAGTGGGTGACGACAAAGTAGTCTTCAACATGGGAAAGTTGTCTAAACAGCCTTATTCATATGAGAGCGTTAATTGTATTGACGTTCTTGATGAGGCTTGTGAAGAACACTTTAATGATGCTTGCAAAAGTATTCCTACCTCTCTTCCCACTGTTGAGACCGTGTCCTCCATTGATTCATCGTTGTCTCTATTTGGAGATAGTGATTTATTCTGGAACAATCTTGAAGATACCATGGGAGATGTGAATTTAGCTACTAATGATTCTCCCACCGAGGGGGATGAAGATATGAGTTTCTTTGACAATCTTCTCACCGAAGCCAATACTTCGCCTCCATCTCCCATGGTCATTGCTATCGATACTCCGACTTTGAAAACGCCTCCCGTCGAAAATCCTCCGGATTTGGAACTTAAGGAGTTGCCGCCACATCTCGAGTACGTGTTCCTTGACGACAACAAGAAGTCGCCGGTCATCATCGCAAAGGATCTAAAAGAAGACGAAAAAGCCCGACTTGTCGCTGTGTTGAAGAAGCATAAACGCGCTATCGCTTGGAAAATCTCGGACATCTGTGGAATTGATCCTCATTTCTGCACACATAAAATTCTCATGGAGGACGACTTTAAGCCCACAATTCAAAGCCAAAGAAGGGTGAATCCTAAAATCCATGAAGTCATCAAAAAAGAGGTTATCAAACTTCTTGATGCGGGTATGATTTACCCTATTTCAGATTCACCATGGGTTAGTCCAGTCCATTGTGTGCCTAAGAAAGGTGGTATAACCGTTGTGCCCAATGCAAACAACGAGTTAATTCCTACCCGTCTCGTTACTGGGTGGAGAGTTTGTATAGACTACCGCAAACTCAATGATGCCACGAGAAAGGATCATTTCCCTCTACCTTTCATGGACCAAATGCTTGAACGTCTAGCTGGTAATGAATATTACTGCTTTCTGGATGGTTTCTCGGGTTATTTTCAAATACCCATCGATCCCCAAGATCAAGAAAAAACAACATTCACTTGTCCCTACGGCACATTTGCTTATAAACGAATGCCTTTTGGCTTATGCAATGCCCCCGGGACCTTCCAAAGGTGCATGTTGGCTATCTTCCATGACATGGTTGAGCACACGATGGAAGTCTTCATGGATGATTTCTCGGTCTTCGGGGATTCCTTCTCTGCTTGCCTTGCCAATTTGGAACGTATGCTTAGGCGGTGCGAAGACACTCGCCTTGTTCTGAATTGGGAAAAATGCCATTTTATGGTAAAAGAAGGCATTGTGCTAGGACACAAAATCTCTAAAGCCGGTCTTGAAGTTGACCGTGCTAAAGTTGATGTCATAGCCAAATTACCTCCACCTTCAACCGTGAAGGGTGTGAGAAGTTTTTTGGGTCATGCGGGCTTCTATCGTAGATTCATTCAAGATTTCTCTAAAATCGCTCGCCCGATGACCCACCTCTTGGAAAAAGATACTCCTTTTATCTTTTCTAAAGAGTGTCTCCAAGCCTTCAATCTTCTTAAGGACAAGCTAACTAAGGCACCGGTCTTGGTTATCCCTAATTGGGAGCTGCCTTTTGAATTGATGTGCGATGCTAGCGACTTTGCTATTGGTGCGGTTTTGGGCCAAAGAGTGAATAAACACTTCCAACCAATCCACTACGCTAGCAAAACAATGACAGGGGCTCAATTGCATTATACGACAACCGAAAAAGAGCTTTTAGCTGTTGTCTATGCTTTTGAGAAATTTCGCCCCTATCTTGTTTTATCCACCACCATCGTATACACGGACCATTCCGCGTTGAAGTACTTGATGACTAAGAACGATTCTAAGCCAAGACTTCTTCGCTGGGTTTTGCTCCTTCAAGAATTCAACATTGAAATTCGTGACAAGAAGGGAGCCGAAAACCTGGCCGCGGATCATTTGAGTCGACTTGAGGATCCATATCAGGGGGATCATCCGAACAAAGAGATCAACGACTCTTTCCCCCTGGAGACTCTAATGTCTATAAATCTCAATCTTGATGGCACCCCGTGGTTTGCAGACATTGCAAACTACTTAGCGGGTGGTATTCTCATCCAAGGGTTAACATCCCAACAAAAGAAGAAGTTCTTGAACGATGTTAAGACTTACTTTTGGGATGACCCTTATCTATTCAAACAGTGTGCTGATCTGATTATTCGTCGATGTGTTGACGGACCGGCAGCTTTTGACATCCTCCAAGCTTGCCACAAAGGACCCACCGGTGGTCACTTTGGTCCCAACTACACCGCTAAGAAAGTGTTTGATTCTGGATTCTACTGGCCCACCATTTATCGTGACGCTCACGAAATGGTTAAGCATTGTGATGCTTGCCAACGTCAAGGCACGATCACACATAAGGATGAGATGCCTCAAAATTTCATACAGGAATGTGAAATCTTTGATGTATGGGGCATCGACTTTATGGGGCCATTTCCATCATCCAAAGGGAACAAGTACATCCTCGTCGCCGTCGACTACGTCTCTAAATGGGTTGAAGCTAAGGCTCTTCCTACGAATGATGCGAGGGTGGTTGTGAACTTTTTGAAGCAGCTTTTCGCTCGATTTGGCGTTCCTCGTGCTATCATCAGTGACCGCGGGACTCATTTTTGCAACGATCAATTTGCACGAGTCATGGCAAAGTATGGTGTCAATCACCGTCTTTCCACCGCCTATCATCCCCAAACCAATGGGCAAGCCGAAATTTCCAATCGTGGCTTGAAGAGAATATTGGAGCGTACTGTGGGAGAGCATCGTGCCGCGTGGGCCGATAAGTTAGATGATGCTCTGTGGGCTTTCCGTACTGCTTACAAGACCCCGATCGGTTGTACACCCTATCGTCTTGTGTACGGGAAAGCCTGCCACCTACCCATCGAGCTGGAACATAAGGCGCACTGGGCCTTGAAGTGGGCGAACTTCGACATCATTAAAGCCGGTGATCATCGCAAGGTTCAACTCAACAAGCTACAAGAACTGAGGAATGAAGCTTATGAGAACTCGCTGATCTACAAGGAGAAGACGAAGATGATCCACGATGCTAAAATCAAGAACCGAGAGTTCCACGTTGGAGATAACGTTCTACTCTTTAACTCTCGGTTGAAGATCTTCTCTGGCAAGTTGAAGAGCCGCTGGTCTGGTCCATTCACCGTCGCCAAAGTCTTTCCGTATGGGACCATTGAGCTTTCTCAGCCAAATGGGCCCAATTTCAAGGTGAATGGCCAGCGTTTGAAGCTGTACTTTGGTGAGGACATCTCACAGGAGATGGTTCCATCCCTCACCACGTTCCCTATGAACTAAAATTAGGTCGAGTCAGGCTCATGACTCGGTGAACAAAAATAAGCGCTTCTCGGGAGGCAACCCGTGTTCTATCCTTTACTGCTTTCACAATAAGTGTAGGGGGAGCCCCGCATATGTCTGTTGTCTTGTTTCTTGTGCTGTGCAGGGATTAAAGCTTCAGAAAGCATCTTGATGACTTTTGACGAACCGTGATACCGTGTTTCCCATCTTCCCGGTTCTATCCTAAACTCTTGTGATTCAATATTTCATATTCTATATGTTCACATTGAATTCACTTTAGTTGTCCTTTCCTTAGCAAGATTTAAACAACGTGCACAATGTCCTAAGTATCGGGGAGTTTACTCCCAAATGCTTAAACATTGAGGACAATGTTTATCTTAAGTGTAGGGGGAACTTCTATCGAAGTAAGTGGTCTTTTTCATGAATTTGCCCTCATTTTAACCGGAAAATTTGATTTTTCGACATTTTTCAAAATTTTTAATCTATTTTGGCCTAGTCGTATAGTTGTATTTGCCTTTGTTATGTTTCCTTTGCTAGAATAAATTTTTAATAAAGTGGTTTTAGACTTTTCTTAGTCGTGAACCTTTTGACTCAACCCGAGTTTACTTGCCTAAGTTTACTCTAGCTAGTATCCTTAACATGTTTAAGTCAAGTTTTGCTAGGCTTTTATATAGGGAGCTATAAAACGCGAAAGTCTTAACTCTCACGGGTTAAGAACAAGAACTTTTCGCAAGTTCCTATAATTGATCCTAGAGAGTCGTCTATCAAGGGAACTTTAAAATGCGATTTCTAAACTTGAAAAAGTCTAAGAATTTGCAAGATCCTATAGGCGACTCGAAAACCCAAAACTTTGATTTAATAGGCTAAGCATCCACGAGTCTCATTACTTGAGATTTTAAACTGTGGAGAACGAGAGATGATAGAGTCAATTATAAGTTCGGTACTCTTTCGTGAATTTATGTGAGTTAATTATGAGCCTATTCTCCCTCCGCTTGTTAATTAATTTATCTGCTAATAAATAAGGTTGTACGATTTGAAAATTTACTTAGCTTCTAGCCCCAGATCGTTTAAAAGTTGCTCGGTAATGACGAGAGTTCATAGCCAAGGCATAACTTATGAGGCGGGGCGCGAAGATTGGCAAGTCCGAAAAGGCCCTAACAAGGCATGAGGGCTACATTTTGTTGCTAAAGATCCAAAAGTGATGTGAAGAATCATTTATCAAAAATCAATATGAAGGATCGAGACACACGACGAAAAGCAAAAACTCCCCAAAAGTCATGGAGAAGTCTATCCGAAAAGACCCTAACAAGGTATGAGGATAAATAGATCCAAGTCCTAAAAGGAGGCGGATCGTTGTATATCAAAGTCCAAAATAAAGATTGGAGAAAAATGAAGAAGTCGTGGTCCAAAGATGAAGAATCTCTCAAAAACTTCAAGTGAAGAAATTCCTATTATGAAGAGAAGACCATAATTTCAAGAACGTCTCTCGAAGATTCGAAGTATGAAGTCGCTGCCAAATATCGGCCCGAGAAAGGTCTCAAATCGCGAACCAAGTTATGCCAAGATATGAACTTTCTGATATCCCGAGAAGCAGTTTTAAAAGATTTGGTCCTTTAGCTAACTGTTGATTAAATCGTTCACCTTATTTTCGG
This sequence comes from Glebionis coronaria, assembly GCA_025667525.1. NCBI lineage: Eukaryota > Viridiplantae > Streptophyta > Magnoliopsida > Asterales > Asteraceae > Glebionis > Glebionis coronaria. The sequence continues at coordinate 359,924,350 of CM046877.1, forward strand.
ACTAAATAACTATCAAAATAAGTCAAACAATGCATCCTTGTGATCATTCAAGACAAAAATAAAATATAAGAGATACACCTAGGAATAAGGGAGTCTAAGTGAATAATTGGCCCACATGAGTTCGTGATAGTTTGCCAACTTATAATAACAATGATCTCGTTTTTAAGCTTGGTATGGGGAACGTGAAACTTGAGGATGAAAAATGTTCATGGCCGCCAAAGCCCAATGTAAGTTTTTAATTTCGTTACTTATTTCTATCTTTTATGTTTAGACTTTAATAAAGGCCAAGATGGGTTATTTATGATGGGAAATGTAAACCGTGCTTAAAATTAATGCATTGCATGAGGGCATTGCAATGGTCAAGTGTAGGGGGTTTAATAAGTGTGAAAACACTTATCCTTTTACCACTTATTTCCAATAATAACAAGACCAATACGTGTGATTTATGTCGTAAAAGTCAGAATTATGCGTGGTTTGTGTTTTTATTGTGTTTTAGGACCAAAAGATGAAAAAGGAAGAAAACACGGGCTTTTACGGGCTTTTATCGAGGAAAACGGGAAAAGACGAAGTCAAAAGATCAAGAGTGCTTAAAAAACGGATGTCCAAGACCTATTCTGGAGATTTATCGAAGAGCAAGTCTAAAGACGGAAGTTTAATGAAGTCGAAGAACTTAAGTCTAATAGAAGAAGAAAATTAAAAGACAAGTTCAAATCCCGAGACTACAAAGACGAAGAATTAAAATCGAGTCGAGAAGAAAAAGAAAGAAGAAAGCACCACACATGCCTCCCACTTCCCTATAAATACCCTCCTAATCACATTAGGAGGGGGTTAGCTAGTTTTTATTTCTTAAGTTTCTTTCTAGTTTTTAGAGAGAGAAAGTCTTAAACTTTCTCTCACTAGTTCATCTTTTTCTTTTAATCTTTCAAGATTAAACACTTTTTGTATTGCTTATTTCATTAATCAAAGTTCTAGTTCAAGCTTTAGATCCTTATTCTCATTCATCATTTCTTGATTTATTTTACTTTTGATCCGAATATCATACTTCATTCGTATGATTTTATGATTTCGTGGTTAAAGGTTTGATCTTTTGGTTTACACACAAGCTTTTACGCGTTTAAGTCATAAGCTCATAATGCTTATTGGCTTATTCGAATCTTAGCTTATTGATTCTCGGATTTTGCAAAAGGATTTAATAAGTTTAAAGTTCATTTCATAAAGTTCTTAATTTTATGTTTTAGAAGTGTTAAATTTAAGATTTTTGAATTGCTTAAGATCCGTTTGGATCTGCTTATTGCGTTTGCTTATTGAGATTCACTCTTTCCACAAATTTCGGAATCAGTTACATCCCATCGCAATCCTAGGGTTTTGTACTCATTCCGACGGTTACTCCACATTCCGATAGCCTTGGTTTTTGATCGCAATAACCCATTAGGGTTTTACTTTGCGATCGGTTGGTTAACCCCCTTATTCCGATCTGGGTTGCGATCGCACATTGCGATCGCGTATTCCGACGGGTCTTAAGGTCTTGGTTAAGACGAAGTGCTGCCCATTTTTCGACAGAGTCATTGCGATAACAGCATTCCGATAGATACATATTGCGACAGAAGTGTTTTTTTAATTATTCCGATCTGAACTTAATTATTCCGATGGTTAATGTTAGTGATTATTCCGATGGTTGCTATTTTGGTATATTCCGATCGACATGAATTGTTTTATTCCGATTGATTAAGTTTTCAATTTTGTCCAAATTCAAATTTACTCAACGACACTTTAATTACTTGCTAATAATTTAAATTAAAACAAACAAACCAAACCATTCTCTTGATTCACCAAAAGACAATTGAGTCGCACTTAAGACCGGTTTTCAATTCGAAAAGATTCGGAACTATAACGAACTTTGAACTTTCATATAGGGTGTCAAAATCCTTGTATTAATTCTCAAGGTTGGGAAGGTGTGAGAATGAAATCGCAAGGTTGGGGTATTAATAAAATGTAATCAAGGTAAGAGTTTGAATACAAAATATGAAGTGTCAAGGAATGTTTAGCCAAATTGAGCAAACAAGGAATCTTGACAGGGTATAGGGTTTAAAGAATTTTGACCAAAAACGTGTCAAAAGTCAGTTTCTGTCCGCGGTACCTTATAGGGACCGGCGGTTCCTTATCACTTAAGGAACCGCGGGACTTTAAGGATCCGCGTGCAGTGGACTTGAAACCAAGTTTTTTCAGGGTTTTGAGAAAAAACTAAGACTTTTTCAAAAAATTGCAAATCTTGGAATTTTACCTCTAATGGCATTAAATTATGCTAGGGTTGCATAAAAGCAACACATTTACAAAGAATGTCTTGACAAAGGGTGACAAAATATTTAGATATCATTTTGAACAAATTTTAGTCAAGTTTTTAGAGGTTGTGATAGATTTAGGTTGAATTTTAATTTCAAATTAAAGTTGATTAATGTGCACATAATAATAGAAACACATAAAGCTAAATCCATAGAACAACTTCATGAAACACTCATGAAGGAAGAAAATACAATGACAAATGAAAAAACTAACAAATACAAAGCTAGCTTAACATTAAATCTAGATGAGTAGTCTTCTTTGGCTTGGTTTTGTTGAAAACCATTTATTTAGAAAACTCATCATTCATCTCCTAGGAGGAGGGATGGAGAACAAGGTAAGCAAGAACTCTTGCAACCTCCTATGTAGTCCAAACATCTCCATCCTAAGGTTATGGATGATGTAGTGGTTGTATAGACAACATGGAAAATTAGGACCGTGAGTCTCTTGAAACCCATAGTAAGGATTACCCAAGAGGAGGGAAAGTGGGACACCCAAAATTGGAGTGTTTGAGTGTGGTGGAGGTGGAGGAGGCATGTTCTCCAAGGGTGATGTGGGTGAGAGTGGAGGCATGTTCCCCATAGGAGAAATGGGTGAGTGTGGAGGTATGTTCTCCAAGGTTGGTGAAATGGGTGAGTTAGGAGGGGTAAATGGTAAAGTCACCAAGGTGTCATCAAAGTCATTCACAAAAGGTTGGATTGGTTGGGGTTGTGTGGTCACATCCAAGGGTGCACTTGGAGTGAAGGGTGAAGAGAGCTCATTAATTCTTGAGTTGAATGAAGAGGATGTAGAACCAATGGAGTGGTTAGTACCATGGGTGGATGTTGTCTTGCATGGTGCAAGGGGTGGTGAAGGTGATGAGGAAATGAGGATTGGAACAATCTCATTTTTGGGTGTGTGAAAGGAAGAGGAGTTAGGCTTGGGTACCTTAATCCTAATCTTAAGTGTCTTCCTTGAGGTGTTTGAGGTTTTTGTAGAAACCATGGTTGACAAGGGTGGTTTAAGGGTTAGGGAAGGATGTTTTGATGTGTGAAGAACATGACTAACAAGGTGGGTTTAAATGGGTGAGGGGATGATCCAAACTAGTAATGGGTTAAAATCATTTTAGGTGAATAATGAATTTAGGTAACCTAGTTTAGGAAATATGCAGGTTTTTGCAAAGAATCATGCAAAGTTTACACAGATTGAAGAAAATAGTGTAAAGCAAAAGATTCTGTCGGACACAGTGGCGGCGGTTCCTTATCTAGGACCGGCGGTTCCTTATCGATAAGGAGCCGGGGTTTGATATGGAACCGTGACCAGAGGTCTTTCAAACATTTCACATCCCAAATTTTGGTTTACCCAGATTTTTACCAAAGGATTCACAAGCCAAAGTTAACTACTGACCAAAATCTAAGAAGCTAACTATCATAAGGCATGCACAAAGCTATGTAAATCACAAACATGATGGCATAAGCAACATTTAGGATTAAAATAAATAACAATCCAAACATGTAGCATAAGTTAATACACATCCAAGATAATAAAAAAAATTGTTCAACAAACAATCAAATCCAATGTTTTCAAACATGGACTTGATGTAGACATAATCCTTGATATCCTTTTGGACAACTCTACCCTCATGAAAGCAACGAGATTGAAGGGAGGAAAAAGTATGGGCAAGGTGAGTTGAGTGACAAAAGTCGGATAGGTTTGGCATATACTGTTTGGTGAGTTGATGATCCTTTTGGTATTGTGAAGGCATGATTAGTACCTAAATAAACACAAGAAAATATTATTCCAATCACTCATATGAAAAGTAAAATAAAAAATAAAAAATATGAGTATGTGTTATATCAATTTCTTGACAAACAAAGGATTGAATCTATATCATTCTCATGTTCACAATGTAGCTATTCCATTATTTACCAAGAACATATGAACTATGTTGGATCAAAAATGGACTTAGAACATTTGTTTTTCAAAACAAGGTTTTTAGGTAAGCATTAACAATGTCAGTACCTATTTGTTCATGGGTTCATCTGAAATCCATCTTTTAACCAAAATCATTTAGCCAAAATTCAGATTTGTTATACAAGTGGGTTTTAGTGAAATCTTAATGAATATGAACCTAAGGAATCATAGTGAAATAACCATGTCAACCCACATTCCTATTAAGGTTTTAATTCAATTTCAATTTTAAAAATCCCCAATTATGAAAGGATGAACCCTAGAGAAAAATAGATGAAATTGAAAGAAAATACTTACAATTAATTGATGTTAGATGAAGGATGAGTGAAACCCACAACTTAATTAATTTGAGTGATTGAAGGTTTTGGAAGCTTCAACAATGGTGGAAAAGGGGTAAACCGTCGGCTGTGTTTTTTTGGGAGAGAGAGGGTTTGGTTTGAAAAATATTATTTTATTAAAACTGGCGCTCTGACAATCTTTACTGCCCGCGGTACCTTATCGATAAGGAACCGCGGGTTTGAGCCGCCAAGATAAAGAACCGCCTACAGAGGCAGGTTTTTATCAATGAAAAACGCCAAATTTTAAAAACCAAGTTTTTCTAAGATACTTAAAAATATATCATGAACCTTTTAGAATAACAATGGATCATCAAAACACTAGGCAATATGTTTTAATGAAGGATTACGAGTTGAATCAAGATCGAAAAGAACCGAAACGGACAAACGACTACTCGTAGCAAAACAACAAAGTGGAGAGAAGTCAAGGGAAGTGAATCAAGACTAGGACCAATGCTCAAGGGATTAATGACAATCTTCAAGTAGTGGTAACGAAGAGCTTGTGTCATATATGGTGGTTTAAGACGTGCCTTTCTAGCGAAACGTTAAACGGCTTTGGTAATGAATAAACACAAAGCAATTATTCATGTATAGACTAAGATCACTTTCAATAATAGTCTTAGTCTAAACCAAAATATGAGAAAGGTATTAATTCACTTTCTCTCCCACAAGGGGCCTACTAACCGTATGGGTGCAAACCATGGAAATCATGCTTGATACTTTAAGCTACTACTAAGTCACTCTACATCACCATAGTGAGTCAAGTATCCAAGCAATGAAGGTTTGAGAGGATAAAAGAAAAGAATCACAAACCACAAACAAATGTCAAGGAAAGGATGCCAAGAACAAACACATAGTCGAGTAATGATCAAAAGAATGATCAAAGGGCGTGTGGAAGAACGAAAGCGTACCTTGGCCACAAAGAGCAATCCTAAAGGAATCAATGCTATGCCTAACAATGACTCTGATGAGTACTAAGTCTTCAAGGACTAGTATCATTCCCAATCGTATTGGTATCATCATTCAAAGATGTTAAAGATCAATGAAGATGAGTCTTCTACAAGTGCAAGTAACTCAATCCACAACTAATTAAGTGATTGATCTTCATGAGTACCTACACAAAGCAAGATGCAAACTAGTAGATACATTTCAAGAGTAGATCTAAAATGCATAAAGACTACTAATCTTAAGTGGGATGCAATATTATCAATTAAAAGACCTATTTTTCAAAAACAAAATAGTTTTGACCAAAGAGAAACTTTAGTACAACTTGACCTTCTAGTTTGAGGAGACAATAGATTGATCCAAGTTTCAAAGTACAATATACGTCAAAGATCTTGAGTGACCATCGCTCTGATACCAATTGTAGAAACTAGAAGGGGGGGGGGGTTAAATAGTTTCTCTTCGATTGGTAACCAAATTAAAATTACATTCAATTTGGTTTGTATCAAAACTATCTTTTGCTTGAAGCTAAGTTGCATAATGATTAGGTTCAATTCAAATGCACTAGTAAAGATAATAGGTAAGTGTAATGATAATGAAATAAGTAAAGAGTAAGGAAGGAGACAACCTAGTGGGAAGACACCAAAATTTATAGTGGTTCGACAACGAGGCTCTATCCTCGTTTCTACACCACTCCTCGAGTACACCTACTAGAGATTTCCACTATATCCACAAGATCCCTTCTTGGCGGAGAAAACCTTACATCGTCGCTTACATTATTTTCCGACACTAAGCTAAATGTCGAGACCTAATCTTTAGCTAGGACCAATCTACACAATGTTGCCTACTTCACAATTTAACGACACAAGGCTAGATGTCGAGTTCTAATCTTAAGGTAGAACCAATCTTCACGACGTTGCCTACTTCACCATTTTACGACACAAGGCTAGATGTCGAGTTCTAATCCAAAGCTAGAACCAATCTTCACGACTCTTCACTTTGAAGCTAAGTGAGAACTTCACACAACACAACTACTAATCACTTTCAAGTTTAGTGAGAACTCACAAGACACAACCACATCACTTTATAGTTTAGTGAGAACTACTAATCAAATCTATTACAACTCAACTAGAAATATCCAAGTACACACATGTAGCTTGGATCTACACAACACAAATCCAAGCAAACATGTAACATCCCCAAATTTATACAACTTAATACAGCGGAAGACTCGTTGGTGTTACGGGATAGCACATTACTCACATCATAGACAACGCTTAAGAATCACGTCGTTTATTAATAAAGCATTTCCATTCATAAAAATCAAAGTTACATAGGTCCCAAGTCATTGTATTTAATACAGGTTTTACAAACATTTGAATGGAAATTATAATTTAAGTGCGGGCCATGAATTCTTGTCGTCTTCCCGAGAATTACCTTCAAGTACCTGAGATAAAACATCTTAAAAGAATAGGTCAGCGATAACGCCAAGTGAATTCATAGAGTTTAATAAAATCCATCAATATAATATCAGTATAAAATTATTACTGAAAATCATTTTTTTTCAAATCATTTTAATAGGCCATAAAATAGCCAAAGTCATTTTATACAAATCTTTATCGAAAATCATAATATAGGCATTTGCCTTAAAAATCATTATACGAGCCAATGTCGTAAAAACATCATACAATACGTCTTACGACGTTGTATAAAGTTAAATAAAAACCGTTATATGAATGTGGTTATGAAAACCAAAACACAAACATAATATCAGTAGTATGACCCTGTATTGCTAGTCAGGCAATACATCATAATTCAGAGCGTTTAGTAGTATTTCGTTAGTTTGGATTATTATAAGCCGCATGACATTGTTACCTTACTAAACCAATAACGGGTAGCTAACCCGATACTTAATTTGCCCATCTAAAGTAGCGTGTCGTCACAAAGGTCACGCTATGGAAATCTTCTCATACATAAATTCTCTTACCAATCAATGTGGCATGACGGGGATCAACCGTCAAGGCGCGAACTGGGGTGATCGTCCTCAAATAGTACTATTAAATGCATAAGCGTCTACCAAATCCTGGTAGTTCACAATTCATGCTAATGGGACTTTTAGTGACATAACCTAACTTTAATAATCCATTTAATTTCATCTATCGGGTCCTTTAATCATTTATCGAGTCATACAATCGGGTCATACAATCATTCGGGTCCAAATCAATAAACAAACATTCAGGACAAATGGTGTCCTATTTTATAAAAACTAACATGTTATCTCCCTCGCGGGTTTATAAAACATTTATAAAAACATCTAAAAGAGTGTGAGGCTATGAACTCATGTTGATGTGGGAAGGCGGGTTATCGGCAATTCGGACGTACGGTACGTGCTTCAATCACGGAAACCTAGACAAATAATACCCGTATTAGACTCATGTCCAATGAATTTTTAAAAATAACAATTACGTATACATATGATGATTATATATATATGATGATCAAGTGGGTTTACTTGTTCTCGTTTACTCATTTTAATGTTATGTATCGATAACTTTTATACTAGTTTACTAGTTTTACTTATTTACGTGTCTTAGGTCCAATAAACTTATTATAAGTTCTTTAACTTGTTTTAATCCATTTTATACTTATATTATCAGTATTTACACTTTATATGTTGGGCCTAAATGGGTTAAGCCCAATAAGTTCTTTTTATAAGAGTTTAACTTATTTAGTCCAATTATTAGTCCAATATGTTTACTTAGCTCGTCATTGTCCGTATGTCCTATAGTTCTGGTTTTATCGGATTTTTACTTGATATATATGTTTATATATCAGTATATGAGTTTTATAAAGTTCATATTAGACGGGTCCAACCGTCTAAGTTTTATTTAGCAAAAACGTTAGTTTTACGGTAATAGCCGAAAAAGTCGTAAAAATCAAGTTTATAGTTTTTATAACTTACAAATATTATTCCACTACCATTTTTATAATTTATCCATTTATTTAACCTTTAACATATTTATATAAATAAAATTCATGAGTTAGTGGGTTTTAATTTTACATTTTATACAATATAATTTTGAGTGCTTATATAATAGTATTATACTTTAATTTCCAAAATCTGATTTTTATTTTCATCTTCACCAAAACTGCCATATCTAGAGTTCTATATGGAGATAGAAGCTCAAATTTTTATGACATAAACTACATGATATTTTATCCATTTAACGCTTCTATAGCTACTGTTGAATCATCCTCCAAGTATTTTCTAAAAATCGTCCAAAATAGTGAACTCAGATTTGTACCTTAAACTTGTTTTGATCATATCTCACTCATTACAATGATTCCATTGCATGGCCAACTCTCACATGTGTAAAAGACCCATAGCTTACTGTATATCAATCTATTCAAGTCATTTTATCAGTTTACCATATGATTCTTTACTGTTTTATACAGCCATCTAAATTAAGCAAGATTTTAACCTTGTTTCTTATAGTTTTCCATCTTTTTAAGCATGTTTATCAACACCAAATCCCCACACAATATTTTTAATCATCATTCATCATCCTATACATATACATAAGTAAAAGAAATACAAGATTACATAATCAAAAATAACAAGAGGATGAGGAGGACAATCTTTATACCACCAAGTTGATGTAGGTTGTGATTTGGACATGGATTTTGATGGAGAAACTTGTAAATAACCAAGACCATCTTCAAGACCACCATTCTTCATGATCACCTTGTGTAAAATCAGCCTCAAGACTCCATGGAAACTTCTCCTTGGATGTTATAATCACCACCAATCAATAGGGTTTCAAAAGGGCTTCAACATGTGTATGCACAACATGGGATTTCATGGTTAAATCAAGATCAAGATGGGTGTTTTTGGGGTAATATGGGACGGCACATTAGAGAGAGAGTGAGGGAGAATGAGTTGTTTGCATGGGTTGCAAAATGAGAAGTGGTTTTGGTTTGTGGTTTTGTGTTGTAGTAGCTTAATGTGTAAGCTTAAGTGACAAGTGTTACTTAGCTTACAACTTGACACAAAATGTGGTGTTGTGTGGCTAGTTAGGGCCGGTTTTGAGTGGGGGTGGGACAAGTGTACCACGTGTATCATCCCCATTTATTTACGGGTACTCCTCGATTCTAGTTTCCTCGATTTGCGTGCCCTCGGGTCGTTTTACGAAAAACGTTTTTATAAATTATGAATCAACGGCACAAAACGAATCTAACAAAAATTGTCACATAAAAAACGGAGTTCGAAAACGTAAATACGTAATCCTAAGGTTTCCGGTTTAGTCGTAAAGGACGATAAAATAAAATTGTAAGTCCTAATCTCTTCTCGTAAGTTTGTGAGTTTATGAACCAACACAAATTTAAAACTCCAAAATAATATTCACGGATAAATTTAGCTTCTGAAATGTCGTACTGTCACCAAAGACGGTGTATGTAAACGTAAGTACGTAACGTATAATCCTCCGGTTTAGGCGTAGTCGACGCTACTTCAAGACGTAAATCCAAATTTCTTCCCAAAAACAAGTGAGTTCATAATATAACATTAAAATAATATTTTTAAATAATATCTGAGAATAAAATATCAATCATAAATTGACGGATTGTCACAGCATTTACCCCTAAACAGGATCTTTGTCCTCAAAGATCATCTTACTACTCGCTTCTTATAGAGTTAAAGCCATGTGGGTATTTCCTCCACATTCGGTCTTTTCTCACAAGTGTAATTCATTACAATACGCGAGTTTCATCAAAAATAACTACGGGAATAAGATCAAGCTAAATGTTGACTTACTTTCTCTATCCATGATGTTCACGGGTTTTTGATGAATGCAACTTTTCGCCGATCTAAACTTTACTAAGAAGTATTCAGATTTTCACTTGATAGGTATTTTATCAAGTTCGATATTCGAAACATAATTCACGCATCTCTTGAAGTCCTAGGGTAGATCCAGCTTATATGCCTTTCAAACCAATCTTTTACATCATCTCAATGGTCCCATACAAAGGGGACTTATATTCCATGATTTGTCAGATCATTAATTCATTTTTCCAAGGTTAAAAATTTTGGCATAATTTCGCTACCCATCTGGCACTTCAAGATCTACATTTCATATTCACATAACCTCTTGCCCACTACCGGCAGTCAATAATCAGATCCTAATTTCAACAATCATTTCAGATCTCACGGGTCGGGTATTTTGTAAGGTTAGGTTCGCCATCATAGGAAACCTTAAACCTAAAAGACATGTCCAACTCACAATGGGTGTATGTCGGGTGTCTTCATTTCAACTCTTGCTTACTGATGCTCTAATATAGATCCTAACTAGATTAGATCTCGATCCTAATACGATAATTATCAATGATAATATCTCCAAAGGAAAACGATTATACGGTCTATTACCAAAGGTCAATCATTCAAACATAAAACAACACTTATATTACTTTGTATCGTTACTTTACCTCATCCCTTCGATTTGGGGTGGTATATAGTACTCTCATGAAGGTTCGTTCTCAATGATTTCTGAGCAAATCTCTAGAAATTCGATGCGAAGCGAGGATCTTAATAAAGATGTTCGATACAGGCACACTATGTTTACATAACTCTTTTGCATTTATCATTAACGGGAATTATATTAGCACATTTTGTCAGTCGGTCGACGATGACCCAAATCGAATAAAATTCAGATGATGACCTTTGCAATAGCTAGACGTTTACTAATGTATGAGGCGATGTCTGCCTTCATAATTGCCATCAGTACAACTTCTTCAGACAAAGATATTTTTAGTCATCAATGACATAAATAGAATACTTATACTTACAAATTCCAACATAACTATATCTCACAATCTCCATATTTAGGCAACCACAAGTGGCCTTTAAAACATTTAACGCTATCGACTTCTCAACTCTAATGGTTCACATTTGCCGCAAACCACTTTTATTATCTATATTATCCTTTTCACAAACATCGTCTATTTTACATTGTTCAACAATTTATTTTGCACCTTCATTATTAAGGAACATGTCCAAATTGGTTCTTTATCTTTTATACATAACGTGTCAGTAATTACGTTCACTTTCCTGATGAACTAGTTATCATGTCCGTATTTATTCAAAAATTATTTCTTCACATTTTCTCTGTTTTAGTTTCGTCTCATCTATCATTTTTATCAGTTTTTCTCAATCCGACGTTTTAAGCGTCGATAAGTATTACTAGTAATTAAAGGTTAGATATTTAAATTTTTATGAAACGTAAACGTAAAATTTTAAGTTTCCTAGTTTGACCAATTATATAAAATGTTCAAAATAAATTTGAATTTAATTAACAAGATTTTTGTTGATTTATCGAAAATATTTAATAAGATTCGTAAATCTTGAAAAATCTTTGGTTATACTTTGGTCCAAATTTTCTTAGTTGAAAAGCAAAAATTTTCGTTTCAAATTTCAAGTTATGGTTTAAATGTTTTCCTCAATTCTGCTTAGGTTGTCTTGAGGTATACACAAACATTTACCCCTAAACAGGAGTTTAGTTAAATGATTTGTGTATAAAGGAATAATCCCTTAAAAATCCTTTGTTAAAACATTTGTCAAAACATATTTCCACTTTCTTTTTGGTAAAACCCAAAATCTTAAAAGGGCTCTTAATTTTTAAAGAGTCAATATATTTCATTATCTATTATTCACACGGTCAATTAATATAAAGGATTTAGTTTTTAATCACATGTTAAATATTTAAGATACATGTTTTCATTGTTCGGCCATATTCAGGGCAATCTATAATTAATTATTAACTTCATTCTTATTCTTATAAATAAAAAAATAGTCCTTAATGATCAAGAGCATGAATTTATCAAATTACAGTCTACACATGTGATTCACCAAATTTATGAATGCTACATGTGCATCGGTCAATCCAAACGACATCACGTGAAACTCATAATGTTCATTACAAGTTCTGGATGTAATGATTGGAATAGATAATCTCCTTCGCGGACGCGAAGTTGAAAATAACCATGTCGTGGATCAAATCTTTAAAACATACGCTAGAACCATGTAAATGATCGAACAAATCTTCCATTTCGAGTTATGGATATCGTTTTTGATTGTCAATTTACTCAGTTCACAGTAATCTATAAATATAAGGAATGATAACAACATAGCTCTTCATGATGACGAGCTCGGTAGAATAAAATCTTTCTCCGACAAATCTCTCAGTTGTACGGTAATTCCTTTAATTCAGATGGTGCTGACGTACAGTGCACAAGCCACAGGTGCAGCACCGGAAATATAATCAATACCAATTTCAACTTGCCTTAATGGCAAAAGTCTAGGTAATTTACCAACAAATACTTCCTAAAGTTCAGATAACATAAACATGTTTTAATAAATTCATATTAGGTTCTTTCTAGATTATAATATCTACGACTAATTCACAACCATTCATGGTATAATTTCAAGTCTAAATGCAGGATACGGTCATCCATCAAGAATTATTTAGATCACTTTTGATAATCAACATCTTATCATTTAGGGGAATTCTATTCGAGTTCCCATCAATTACGACAATGTCGTCATGTCATAATCAATCAATCCATTCTACTGGCACTATCAACTTTCCAGTTTTATTGCCGTCGATAAGATGTGAACTTCTCAAAAGTCTAATAATAACTCATAATCCTTCAAAATTCAAGGATATCTGGAGACATAACTGTCATTAAAAAAGTAAGGTCAACGCATAATCTACGCGAGAGAATTTCAAATCAGATACAGACGAAAACATTTAATGAATATGAATATATCCCATGTTTTCATAATTTGAGTACGCATTCGAAAGTTCCTCGGATCGTTACCAGGTCATTCAAATGAAATCAAATCATAAGAAATGATAAGAACGTCGATACATCCAGTCGGGTATCAACACTCGGTAATCAGATATTTTTCCTAAGAATCTCACTACGGGAGAATTGTACAAGAAAGAATTGTCGATTGTCAAATAAGATAATTTCCACAGATGAGTAAATGTGACTCAGAAGAATAGATGCTACAGGCACATATGTAGGTGTCCCTAACACTATGTCCTTGTTTTTCACTTATTGCAGATCTCATAAAATTTAATCTTTCACAATCTTCAAAGAAAATGTAGTGTTTATTCATTAGTTTTATGGTGACTACTAATCAGTCTTGCATGGTCCATTCCAAATTGTATGTAGGCGCGCAACTATATACAATTTCAAGATCAACGATGCAATACTCAGTTCGTCAAAATTTTATCATCATGTTTATAATAAAAACATTTTCATGCTTAATTCTTAAATAAGAATCAAAAATAAATTTACAAAGGTTTTCTTTGTTATGAAAACAATTAGGTTTTCCAAGATGTTTTATAAACAACTTCATTTCGATAACAATCACTTATAAATCTTACTATGAGTAATCCTTTTAGTGATGAAAATTAATACACTGGGTTTTTAGTTGAAAAAGTTCGTTTTCTCGGTGTCTAATCGAATTGATTTCCGGTTAAAAGTGTGACTCAGTTGTTCTTGGTGGCAAATAAAATGGTTTGGTTATCTATTCTACTTAAAGGTAAATGCACAAAATAAAAACAATAAACTAAAAGCGATTAATTAATAAAAACAAAACAATATGAATAATCAAATGTAAATTTAAAGCGAAACAATTAATAAAAATAACAACTAAAAAACGAAATTAACTATCGACTCAAAAATAAAGTTTACTTAATGAAAAAGGAGAAAATAAAACTAAGATGATACTTTAAAGCTATACGAGGCAAATCCTAAAGCGGGTACTTAATAAAAGATAAAACTTGAACTTTACGAAAAAATATTAATTTTAAAATTAGACGAAAAATTCAACTAAAAATACGTAACTTTCAAAATTAAAATCGGAACAACTTTCAGATTAAACTAAACAATTACGGAAAAATAATAATAAATAAATAAGCTAGCAGGCAGCTAGCTCAAGCTAGCAACCTGCTAGCTCAATGTGGCGGGAAAAGAATGAAGGCATGCATGCATGCATGTTAAATCATATAACTATCTAACTATCGTAATGTTAACCAAAAAATCTATCGGAATGTAGAGAAACTTTCTCTCGGAATGTTAAAGTTGTACTATCGGAATGTGTTTTAGTGATTCTATCATAATGTGTTTTTTCTTTTCTTTTTTAATTAAAAACTGTCGCAACATATTATATTAACAAAACTGTCGGAATGAAACTAAAAGAATAGTATCGGAATATAGTAAAGATTGAAACCATCGGAATGTGGCTATTGAAAATTGGGCAGCACTTCCTCGCAATATACCTTAAACTCCGTCGGAATATGCGATCGCAATGAGCGATCGCAATCCCGATCGGAATAAGGGGGATGATACAAGTGATCGCAAAGTAGAACCACACTTGGTTATTGCGATACAAATAAGCAATCCATCGGAATGTGTATTACCCTCAATATTGTGATGAGCACCAACAAATCCGAAAATGGAGATAAGCAAAAATCTTAATAAGCACTTTCAATAAGCAAACGAATAAGAACTTATCCAAAACTTAATCAAACGAAATCAAGCATAAATTTGAAAACTTCTAAATATTAAAATTGAAAACTTTATAAAAGAAACTTTAAAAAGGCAAAACTTTTTAAGAAAACTAAAAACAATAAGCTAAACACTAAATAAGCCAATAAGCATAAATAGCTCAAAGCTTAATCCGTGTAAGACTTATAAAATCATAAAAAGATGAAGTTTTTAATCAAATAAACAATAAGATTAAGCAAAATCAATGCTTAATCCGAACCACAATCAAATCAAAGACAAGAAAAGTAGGATGAGAATGATAAAGAAAATATTGATTAAAGGAAAATAAAGATTAAACAACAAAATTAAAAACACTTAGTTGAATTAAAGGAATTAAAGTGCAAGACAATTAATTAAAATGACATGAAAAATAAAGTTGCAAGAAAATGAAAATGGTGGAAGAGCTAATTTGTCAAGTTAGCCAACAACCTTAAAATTACACAAATGATCTAAATATATAGGGGAGGAGGAGGATTAGTGGAAGGAAGCTTCCTCCCCTCTTTCTTCTTTCTTTAATTATCATTAAGTCCTTAATCTTCCAATTCTTCGACTTTTGTCTCGGGATTAATAACTCGTCTTGTAATTTCTTCAATAAATTAGACTTGAGTTCTTCTACTTTTAGTAAACTTCCGTCTTTTGACTTTTTCTTCGATAAATCTTCAGAATTGGTCTTGGACTTTCGTTCTTTTTGCACTTTTGATCTTTCGACTTCGTCTTTTGTCTTTTTTCTTCGATAAAAGCCAGTGAAAGCCGTGTTTTATCCACTTTTCACCTTTTCGTCCTAAATCACAACAAAAACACAAACCACGCATAATTCCGACATAAATGACATAAAATACACGTTTTGGCTCGGTTATTATTGTAATTAAGTGGTAAAAAGGATGGTTGTTTACACACCTATCAAATCCCCTAACACTTAACCATTGCCATGCCCTCATGCAATGCTTAGTGATAAAGCAATTTTACACTTTTCTCATAATCAATCAACCCTGGCCTTATTAACATACTACTAAAACAAAAATTAGAGTACTAAGAGAAATTAAAACTTTAAAGTAAACAAAATGATAGAAACCCATTTTCACTAGAAACTAGCTATATGGAAATAACTCGCAAAGAGATCTAAGACTTACATTAGGGCTTCGGTGCTGCGAAGATTTATCACCCTCAAGTTTCACGTTCCCCAAACTAAGCTTAAAAACGAGATCATTGTTATTATAAGTTAGCAAAACAAACACTTACACACATGGCTTAATTATATGCTTAAACTCCCTTATTCCTAGGTGTATCTCTTATATTTTATTTTTGTCTTAGAATGATCATTAAGATGCATTTTTGGACTTATTGCGATAGTTTATTTAGGCAGAAAGCAAAGTAGGACGATTTGATCAATAGTTAGCTAAAGGACAAAATCTCTTAAAACTGCTTCTCGGGATATCAAAAAGTTCATATCTTTGCATAACTCGCTTCACGATTTGAGACCTTTCTCGGGCCGATATTTGGCATGTACTTCATACTTCGTATCTTGAGAGACGTGCTTGAGATAATGGTATTCTCTTCGTTAATAGAGTTCTTCACTTGGAGTATTTTTTAGGGATACTTCACTTTGTTGACCACGACTTCATCATTATTTGTTCAATCGCTAATTGGGATTTTGAGATACAACGATCCGCCTCCTTTTCGGACTTGGATCTATTTATCCTCATACCTTGTTAGGGTCTTTTTGTGACAATCCGTCAATTTATGGTTGATATTTTATTCTCAGTTATTATTTGAAAATATTATTTTAATGTTATATTATGAACTCACTTATTTTTGGGAAGTAATTTGGATTTACGTCTCGAAGTAGCATCGACTACGTCTAAACCGGAGGATTCTACGTTACGTGCTTACGTTTACATACACCGTCTTTGGTGACAGTACGACATTTCAGAAAATAAATTTATCCGTGAATATTATTTTGGAGTTTTAATTTGTGTTGGTTCATAAACTCACAAATTTACGAGAAGAGACTAGGACTTACGATTTTATTTTAACGTCCTTTACGACTAAACCGGAAACCTTAGGATTACGTATTTACGTTTTCGAACTCCGTTTTTTATGAGACAATTTTTATTAGATTCGTTTTGTGCCGTTGATTCATAATTTATAAAAATGTTTTTCGTAAAACGACCCGAGGGCACGCAAATCGAGGAAACTAGAATCGAGGAGTACCCGTAAATTATTGGGGATGAGACAAGTTTACACTTGCCCACCCCCAATACATGTGGCATCCAAGCTTAGCCAACACACTTTGATGTGTCCATTTATTAACAAAACTAAGGACACTTGTCCTTAGTTTTCATTCAAAACCACCAAACCACAAAAACAAGATACTCATACCATTCACACTCATTTCTTACATGCAAAACCACCAAAGCCCTCTCTCTCTAGCTTTGAGTCCGTCCCATATCACCAAAAAAACACC
Source organism: Glebionis coronaria (assembly GCA_025667525.1). Lineage (NCBI taxonomy): Eukaryota > Viridiplantae > Streptophyta > Magnoliopsida > Asterales > Asteraceae > Glebionis > Glebionis coronaria. The sequence goes on from CM046877.1 coordinate 359,941,990, forward strand.
CATTTGATCAAAAGTTTTAACCATGAATCTTATGTATAAGTTACATAAAATGAAAACCCATTGAAGACTTGTTGATTTGAGGTGATTCTAACACCTAAAAAGAGGTTTTCTATGGAGTTAGGGGCTGATTTTCAAGAAAGTATTCATCCATTTGAAGGACCCAAGAAGTTTATTTGCCAAGTTGAAGGTTTGGTAACAAGGAACAAAGCCTTGTTCATAAAAATCCCATCTTTTCATCACTATTGGTGGTATAGAGATTGTTTCTTCCTATCCTCTTGTTATTTTGATTATGTAATCTTGTATTTTATTTATTTATGTATATGTATATGATGATGAATGATGATTAAAAATATTATGTGTGGATTTGGTGTTGATAGATTTGATAAACATGGGTAAAAAGATGGAAAAACCACATGTAAAAATGGTTAAATCTTGCTTAATAAGATGGCTGTATAAAAACAGGAAGTAACCAAATGATAAACTGATAAAATGGTATATATTAATTTATATACAGTAAGCTATGAGTCTTATACACATGTGAGAGTTGGTCATACAATGGAATCATTATAATGAGTGAGATATGATCAAAACAAGTTTAGAGTGCAAATCTGCCTACACTGTTTTGGACGAATTTATTAAAATATTTAGAGGTTGATTCATCAGTAGCTATAATGGAATAAAATGAAGCACATATCATGTAGTTTCTGTGATAAAAATTTGAGGTCCTATATCCATATAGAACTCTAGATATGGACATTTTAGTGGATTGAAAATTTAGGACTGATTTTGTGAAATTAAAGTATAATAGTATTATATAAGCACTCAAATAAAAATAGTATAAAATATGAATTAAAACCCACTAACTTATATAATACATTCATATAAACATGTATAAGGATAAATAAATGGACATTTTATAAAAATGGTAGTTTGATAAGTTTTATAAGTTATAAAACTATAAACATGATTTTTACGACTTTTTCGGCTATTACCGTAAAATTAACGTTTTTGTTAAATAAAACTTAGACGGTTGGACCCGTCTAATGTAAAATTTTATAAACTCATATACTGATATATATAAACATATATAAAAAAGTAAAAACCGATAAAACCCGAACTATATAACATACGGACATTAACGGGTTAAGTTAACGTTATTGGACTAATAATACAACAAAATGGGCTAAAACACTAATAAACTTATTTATTGGGCTTAAACCATTTGGGCCCAACATGTAAAGTGTAAATACTGATAATACAAGTATAAAGTGGAATAATACAAGTTAAAGAACTTATAATAAGTTTATTGGACTTAAAATATGTAAATAGATAAAACTAGTAAACTAGTATAAAAGTTATCGACACATAACACTAAAATGAGTAAATGAGAATATGTAAACCCACTTGATCATCATATATATATAATCATCATATGTATACATAATTGTTAGTTTTATAAAGTCATTGGACAAGAGTCTAAGACGAATATTATTTGTCTAGGTTTCCGTGATTGAAGCACGTACCGTACATCCAAATCGTCGATAATCACCTTCCCACATCAACGTGAGTTCATAGCCTCGCACTCTTTTAAATGTTTTTATGAAATGTTTTATAAACCCGCGAGGGAGATAACATGTTAGTTTTGATAAAATAGGACAACATTTTTCCCGATTGTTTGTTTATTGATTTGGACCCGGATGATTGTATGACCCTATGAATGATTAAATGACCCGATAGATAAAATAAAATGGATTATTAAAGTTAGGTTATGTCACTAAAAGTCCCATTAGCATGAATTGTGAACTACCGGGATTTAGTAGACGCTTATGCATATAATAGTACTATTTGGGGACGATCACCCCAATTCGCGCCTTGACGGTTGATCCCCGTCGTGCCACATTGATTGGTAAGCGAATTTATGTATGAGAAGATTTCCATAGTGTGACCTTTGTGACGACACGCTAATTTAGATGGGCAAATTGTGTTCGGGCTAGCTACCCGTTGTTTGGTTTAGTAAGGTAACAATGTCATGCGACTTATAATAATCCAATTAACGAAATACTGCTATACGCACCGAATTACGATGTATTGCCTGACTAGCAATACAAGGTCATACTATTGATATTATGTTCGTGTTTTGGTTTTATATAACCATATTCATATAACGGTTTTTATTTAATCTACACGACGTTATAAAACGTATTGTATGATGTTTTTACGACATTGGCTCGTATAATGATTTTAAGCCAAATGCCTACATTATGATTTTCGATAAGGATTTGTATAAAAATGACTTTGGCTATTTTATGGCCTATTACAATGATTTGTACGAAATGATTTTTGGTAATAATTTTATACCAAAGTTATATTGATGGAATTTATTAAACTCTATGAATTCACTCGGCGTTATCGCTGACCTTTTCTTTTAACATGTTTTATCTCAGGTACTTGAAGGTAATTCTCGAGAAGACAACAAGAATTCATGGCCCGCATTTAAATATTAATTTCCATTCAAATGCTTTGTAAAACTTGTATAAAATACAATGACTTGGGACCTATGTAAATTTGGTATTTATGAATGGAAATGCTTTATTATTAAACGACGCGATTTTTATGCGTTGTCTATGATGTGAGTAATGTGTTATCCCGTAACACCAACGAGTCTTCCGCTGTATTGAATTGCATAAATTTGGGGGTGTTACAGTTTGGTACCAGAGCTCTCGTTATAGAGAACGAAAGATTTTTAAAACCAAGGTTTTGAATAAAACATTTCAAAATCTTTTAACTATAAACATTTTTCTAAAAATGTTTTAAAATCTTTTGACTATAACGGTGTCGAAGAATTCCCGAGTTACCGACAAGGCCAGACTAAGAAGTGTTATTTTAATATATATATATATAACTTGGATTATATATATATATATATATATATATATATATATATATATATATATATATATATATATATATATATATATATATATATATATATATATATATATATATATTTATGATGTAATTTGATTACATGATTGTTTGATAATTATTTAATACTTATACGAGGTATTTATACGACGTAGATTGTCACAAGAAACCCTAACTCCCCTAGCAAATAAATCGAAGCTATTCCCGTAGGAGTTCTATCTATTCCAGATCTAAACCAAGTTGTGGATATTTATGATCCCAACAAAATGGTTGATATTCGTAGAAATGTAGGTATTAGTTGATGGTGATATTAAAGAAGAATTGGCGAGATAAAATTTGATATCGATGTCATGACGATCTTTCCTTATAGAGTGGAGTTTGACAAAACGTTACCACCTGGAAAGGTGTCATCTGATTCGTTGTCACCCAATTCTTAAATTGAAATCGAAAGGGTGAATGTTGCACTTGAGGCTGTCATTGGAACCATTACCCAAAAGCCTCATGCCACTAATACCTTTCCGAGAAGTCTAATTGAATGATCGAGTCATTTCATACTAGTGACTCATTTGATAACTATTGTTGAAAGAGCTATAGGATTGGAAATTAAGTGTTGATCATATCGAGCTTTTATTGCCCTTTTAAGGTCTAAGAATAAGGTTGTAAGTATTGGAGAATGAGGTAGAATATCACATTGAGTATAATTTGGTCGAAACTTGAATAAAGTAAAATTTAACCCAAACGGAATATGAGATTATTAAGAGGAAGTTGTTATGTCCTGTGATTGAATTATAAGGTTTTAAATGATTGTTAGTTTGTGATAAGTGTTGTTCCTAGGCCATTGTCCACTAACGAGGATGGCCAGAGTCAAAGAAATAAATTGAAGAAATCCTCTTCTGAATTGGGACCGATGGATCTTCCGGGACATGTGGAACACCTAATGACTCTTGTAGATTAGTATTCATTGTGGTATCTTTTAAAAATCCCTAACTTAACTGAGACATCAGTTGGTAGGATGAGTTCTGAGAATTGTATGACATAGTGACACGTAATGTGTTACGGTACAATTTTGACTTGTTTGTGATTAATGAAAAAGACTACCTTTGATTGCTACATTCTATATGTATCGATGTTATCTATCTTTTCTTGTTTGTTCCTAATGTTCGCATTAGTGATGCAACCATTGAACAAGTACTCATCTCGATTTGAGTTACGTTGTGGATTATTCTCTTTGTATTCCTGAGTGCCATCAAGGTCATGAACCTCATGATTATTTGGCTAAAGCTCATTTCTTATTATAATGTAGTTAGTTCTTGGTGAACAACTTTTCATCACTCCTTTGCAGATCACTAATTGTTTCTATAAGATAAAACAATATACCTTGAGAAAAATTGAATTTTCATCACTATAAGGATTATTCAAAGTGAGATTTATAAGTGATTGTTATCAGAATGAAGTTGTTTATAAAACACCTTGGAAAACTTAATTTTTTTCATAACAAAGAAAATATTTGTAAATTTATATTTGATTCTTATTTAAGAATTAAGCATGAAAATGTTTTTATTATAAACATGATGATAAAATTTTGACGAACTGAGTATTGCATCGTTAATCTTGAAATTGTATATAGTTGCGCGCCTACATACAATTTGGAATGGACCATGCAACGCTGATTAGTAGTCACCATAAAACTGATTAATAAACACTACATTTTCTTTAAAGATTGTGAAAGATTAAAATTTTATGAGATCTGCAAGAAGTGAAAAATAGGGACATAGTGTTAGGGACACCTATATATGTGCCTGTAACATCTATTCTTCTGAGTTGAATTTACTCATCTGTGGAATTTGTCTTATTTGACAATTGATATTCCCTTCTTGTCCAATTCTCTCGTGGTGAGATTCTTAGGAAAAGTATCTGATTACCGAGTGTTGATACCCGACTGGATGTATCGACGTTCCTATCATTTATTTTGATTTGATTTCATTTGAATGACCTGGGTAACGATCCGAGGAGCTTTCGAATGCGTACTCAAATTATGAAAACATGGGATATATTCATATTCGTTAAATGTTTCCGTCTGTATCTGATTTGAAATTCTCTCGCATAGATTATGCGTTAACCATACTCTTTTAAGGTTAGTTATGTCTCCAGATATCCTTGAACTTGTGAAGGATTATGAGTTATTATTAGTCTTTTGAGAAGTTCACATCTTATCGACGGCAATAAAACTGGAAAGTTGATAGTGCCAATAGAATGGATTGATTGATTATGACATGACGACACTGTCTTAGTTGATGGGAACTCGAATAGAGTTCCCCTAAATGATAAGATGTTGATTATCAAAAGTGATCAAAATAATTCTTGATGTATGACTTGAAATTATACCATGAATGGTTGTGAATTAGACATAGATATTATAATCTAGAAAGAACCTAATATGAATTTATTAAAAGATGTTTCTGTTATCTGAAATTTTAGAAGGTATTTGTTGGTAAATTACCTGGACTTTTGCCATTAAGGCAAGTTGAAATTGGTATTGATTATATTCCCGGTGCTGCACCTGTGGCGTGTGCATTGTACGTCAGCACCATCTGAATTAAAGGAATTACCGTACAACTGAAAGAGTTGTCGGAGAAAGATTTTATTCTACCAAGCTCGTCATCATGAAGAGCTATGATATTATCATTCCTTATATTTATAGATTACTGTGAACTGAGTAAAATGACAATCGAAAACGATCGAAATGGAAGATTTGTTCGATCATTTACAAGGTTCTAGCGTATGTTTTAAAGATTTGATTCACGACATGGTTATCATCAACTTCACGTCCGCGAAAAAGATTATCTATTCCAATCATTACATCCAAAACTTGTAATGAACATTATGAGTTTCACGTGATGTCGTTTGGATTGATCAATGCACATGTAGCATTCATAAATTTGGTGAGTCACGTGTGTAGGCTGTAATTTGATAAATTGTGATCATTAAGGACCATTTGTTTGTTTATAAGAATAAGAATGAGTTAATAATTATTTATAGATTGCCCTGAATTGGCCGAATAATAAAAACATGTACCTTGAATAATTAACATGAGATTAAAGACTTAATCCTTTACATTATTTGATCGTGTGATTAAAAGATAATGGAATCTATATTGACTCTTCAAAAATTAAGATCCCTTTTAAGATTTTGGGTTTTTCCAAAAAGAAAGTGCAAATGTGTTTTGACAAATGTTTTAACAAAGGATTTTTAAGGGATTATTCCCTTATGCACAAATCATTTAACTAAACTCCTGTTTAGGGATAAATGTTCGTGTATACCTCAAGACAACCTAAGAGGGATTAAAGAAACCATTTAAACCATGACTTGAAATTTGAAACGACACTTATTGCTTTTCAACTAAGAAAATTTTGACCAAAGATAACCAAAGATTTTTCAAACATTTACGAATCTTATTAATTATTTTAAAAAATCAGCAAAAATCGTGTTAACTAAATTTCAAATTTATTTTGAATATCTTTATATAATTGGTCGAGCTAAGAAATATAAAACTTTTAACGTTTACGTTTCATAAAAACTTAATATTTATTGTTAATTTACGTGTAATAATTATCGACGCTTTAAAACGTCAGATTGAGCAAAATTGATAAAAATGATAGTTGAGACGAAATTAAAACTTAGAAAATATGAAGAAAGAAATTTTGAATGAATTCAGTCATGATAATTATTTCATCAGGAAAGGTGAAAATAGATACTGACACATTATGTAGAAAAGATAAAGAACCAATTAGGACATGTTCCTCAATAATGAAGGTGCAAAATAAATTGCCGAACAATTTAAAATAAACGATGTTTGTAAAAAGGATAATATAGATAATGAAAAAGGGGTTCGCGGCTAATGTGAACCATTAGAATTGAGAAGCCGATGGCGTTAAATGATTGAAAGGCCACTTGTGATTGTCTAAATATGGAGGATTGTGAGATATAGTTATGTTGGAATCTTGTAAGTATAAGTATTCTATTCCTATCATTTATAATTTAATGTATCTTTAGCTGAAGAAGTTGTACTGATGGCAAATTATGAAGGCAGACATCGCCTCATGCATTAGTAAACGTCTAGCTATTGCAAAGGTCATCATCTGAATTTGATTCGATTTGGGTCATCGTCGACAGACTGACCAAACCTGCTAATATCATTCTCGTTAATGATAGATTCTTGATGAAGAAATTGACTCTTTTGTATTTAAAGGAGTTATGTAAACATAGTGTGCCTGTATCGAACATCTTTATCAAGATCCTCGCTTCGCATCGAATTTCTAGAGACTTGCTCAGAAGTCATTGGGAACGAACCTTGATGAGAGTACTGTTTACCACCCCAAATGGTAGGGACGAGGTAAAGTAACAATACAAAACACTAGAAGTCTTGTTTTATGTTTGAATGATTGACCTTTGGTAATGAACCGTATAATCGTTTTCCTTTGGAAAGATTATCATTGATAATTATCGTGTTAGGATCGAGATCGAATCTTGTTAAGATTTATATATTAGAGCATCTGTAAGCAGGAGTTGAGATGAAGACACCCGACATACACCCATTGTGAGTTGGACATGTCTTTTAGGTTTAAGGTTTCCTATGATGGCAAACCTAACCTTACAAAATACCCGACCCGCGAGACATGAAATGATTGTTGAAATTAGGATCTGATTATTGACAGCCGATAGTAGGCAGGAGGTTATATAAATATGAAATGTAGATCTTGAAGTGCCAGGTGGGTAACGAAGTTATGCCAAAAATTTTAACTATGGAAAAATGAATTGATGATCTAAAAGATCATGGGAAATAAGTCCCCGTAGTATGGGACCATAGGGATGATGTAAAAGATTGGTTTGAAAGGCATATAAGCTGGATTTACCCTAGGACTTCAAGAGCTGCGTGAATTATGTTTCGTATATCGAACTTGAAAAAATGTCTATCAAGTGAAAATCTGATTGTTTCTTAGTAAAGTTTAGATCGGCGAAAAGTTGCATTCATCACAAACCCGTGAACATCATGGATAGAGAAAGTAAGTCAACATTAAGCCTGATCTTATTCCCGTAGTTATGTTTAATGAAACTCGCGTATTGTAATGAATTACACTTGTGAGAAAAGACCGAATGTGGAGGAAATACCCACATGGCTTTAACTCTATAAGAAGCGAGTAGTAAGATGATCTTTGAGGACAAAGATCCTATTTAGGGGTAAATGTTGTGACAATCCGTCAATTTATGGTTGATATTTTATTCTCAGTTATTATTTGAAAATATTATTTTAATGTTATATTATGAACTCACTTATTTTTGGGAAGTAATTTGGATTTACGTCTCGAAGTAGCATCGACTACGTCTAAACCGGAGGATTCTACGTTACGTGCTTACGTTTACATACACCGTCTTTGGTGACAGTACGACATTTCAGAAAATAAATTTATCCGTGAATATTATTTTGGAGTTTTAAATTTGTGTTGGTTCATAAACTCACAAATTTACGAGAAGAGACTAGGACTTACGATTTTATTTTAACGTCCTTTACGACTAAACCGGAAACCTTAGGATTACGTATTTACGTTTTCGAACTCCGTTTTTTATGAGACAATTTTTATTAGATTCGTTTTGTGCCGTTGATTCATAATTTATAAAAATGTTTTTCGTAAAACGACCCGAGGGCACGCAAATCGAGGAAACTAGAATCGAGGAGTACCCGTAAATTATTGGGGATGAGACAAGTTTACACTTGCCCACCCCCAATACATGTGGCATCCAAGCTTAGCCAACACACTTTGATGTGTCCATTTATTAAAAAAACTAAGGACACTTGTCCTTAGTTTTCATTCAAAACCACCAAACCACAAAAACAAGATACTCATACCATTCACACTCATTTCTTACATGTAAAACCACCAAATCTCTCTCTCTCTAGCTTTGAGTCCGTCCCATATCACCAAAAAAACACCCATTTGATCAAAAGTTTTAACCATGAATCTTATGTATAAGTTACATAAGATGAAAACCCATTGAAGACTTGTTGATTTGAGGTGATTCTAACACCTAAAAAGAGGTTTTCTATGGAGTTTAGGGGCTGATTTTCAAGAAAGTATTCATCCATTTGAAGGACCCAAGAAGTTTATTTGCCAAGTTGAAGGTTTGGTAACAAGGAACAAAGCCTTGTTCATCAAAATCCCATCTTTTCATCACTATTGGTGGTATAGAAATTGTTTCTTCCTATCCTCTTGTTATTTTGATTATGTAATCTTGTATTTTCTTTATTTATGTATATGTATATGATGATGAATGATGGTTAAAAATATTATGTGGGGATTTGGTGTTGATAGATTTGATAAACATGGGTAAAAAGATGGAAAAACCACATGTAAAAATGGTTAAATCTTGCTTAATAAGATGGCTGTATAAAAACAGGAAGTAACCAAATGATAAACTGATAAAATGGTATAGATTAATTGATATACAGTAAGCTATGAGTCTTGTACACATGTGAGAGTTGGTCATACAATGGAATCATTATAATGAGTGAGATATGATCAAAACAAGTTTAGAGTGCAAATCTGCCTACACTGTTTTGGACGAATTTATTAAACTATTTAGAGGTTGATTCATCAGTAGCTATAAAGGAATAAAATGAAGCACATATCATGTAGTCTCTGTGATAAAAATTTGAGGTCCTGTATCCATATAGAACTCTAGATATGGACATTTTAGTGGATTGAAAATTTAGGACTGATTTTGTGAAATTAAAGTATAATAGTATTATATAAGCACTCAAATAAAAATAGTATAAAATGTGAATTAAAACCCACTAACTTATATAATACATTCATATAAACTATAAACATGATTTTTACGACTTTTTCGGCTATTACCGTAAAATTAACGTTTTTGTTAAATAAAACATAGACGGTTGGACACGTCTAATGTAAAATTTTATAAACTCATATACTGATATATATAAACATATATAACAAAGTAAAAACCGATAAAACCCGAACTATATAACATACGGACATTAACGGGTTAAGTTAACGTTATTGGACTAATAATACAACAAAATGGGCTAAAACACTTATAAACTTATTTATTGGGCTTAATGATGAGACTGCTTTTATACATGGTCTCATCGTCCAAATCGAGCTTAAAATTAATTAAATATCATCAAATATGCCAAATATATGCTCGTGTTTGTTACTTGTGTATTTTTAGGTACGGATATTGAGGAAATGGCAAAAGATCACAAGAATCAATCAAAAACGAACACGGGAAATGAAGCCGCACAATGAACCGGGCCCAAGTTTGGATTTTGCAAAAATACCCTTGAAGAATTGAAGAATGTCAAGAATGGTCCCTCAACTATTGAAGACTTGCCACTTTAGGCTCTTGTAAATCTCAAATATTACAAGTAGGTCCTTAAAGTTTCAAGATATTGCTTATTCAGCCCTTGAAGAATGCCATAATTACAAAAGAGATCCTTGGTGAAAGTTTACAAACTTAACTTGCCAAAATTGACAAGTTATGGAAAGTTGTTTATAAAGGAAAACCAAATTATTTGCTGTTTATCAAAAGATGAAGAAGTAAAGAAACTTGAGGACCCTTTCTGCCAGTTAACCAAACTTTCCCACCCACTCAGGCTTTGCCACGTCACCACAACCCACCCATTAACCCAAGTACCCAGACCTACACCCGACCCTACCCAGTCCAATATCCATTACCCAACCTGGTTTAATATATTAAGCAGGTCAAATCTTTGGTCAAACCATTTTTCCCACTAAACATTACTTTTAAAAACTAATCACCCCAATTTGGATTAAAACCCTTGTTCTTCACACTTAAACCCTAATCCCCTCCCAGATTAATTGAACCCTAAAACAAGGGGTTATCCCCTAATTGGCTCCAGATCATCAATTGACCCTCATCTCACTTTTTCCCACCCAACAAAACAGCATCACATGGCCTGAGGGACCCACCCCGTACCTCCCCTGCTCAAGTCATTTTCCCCCAATTCCCAAAACCGACCAGTTGAACGTGGGAGATGACTCTACTTGGTCCCCAAGTTTAATCCAACGTCCAAGATCAAGATGTACAAGCTGGCATATCACATGGACGATTTGACCCAATTCAAAAATCAAGACTTCAAGGGCATTTCAGGGATTCAAGCAACTAGGGTTTAGCATTAGTTTTATATTCTAGATAGTTCTGATAGGTAGTATAAATATGGGTGGCATGTCACTCATATTCTTGTTCCAGTTTTTAGCAAAAACACTTGTAATTCCTTTTTTCTAATTTAAAAGTTGGTGTTTGTTTATGAAGCAAGTGTAATTCCTTTTTAGTTTTATTAAAAGTTGGTCTGTGTTTATGCTAAACTGAGTTCCAAATTTAATTGGTGAAGTAAATTTTGGTTTCTCAAAATTTATTTCAAGTTTTTCTGAAATTAAGATTTTTGGTGAAAAATCTATTTCAAAGGTTTTGAGTTTAAGGATTTTAAGTTATTTGGTGTTAAGGTTTGAAAGAAAACGTTTTGAGAAGGTTTCAAGAATTTAAAAAGATTTTAAGAAAGTAAGAAGAAAACAGAAAAGATATAGTATATGTGCTTGTGTTTTCTATTTTCTTAGCAGGGGTGTTTTTAGCTTGGATTGATCAAGGTGTTCTGCATATACCCGAGTATATGGGAGGTGGTTTATCAACCACAAGGAACTTGGATGTAAGTCCCTGAGGTAAAAAGTTTTAACCTTTTTCATTTTTCTGCTTATTTGGTAATTTGAGTGATCTTGCATAAATCTGCTAAGTTGTTTGATTTAACTGTTTGGTTGGAGTTATTTTAGTATTATATGCATGCTAGCTCAGGTTTGAGTGTATTTGGATAGGATTTGAGGTCATTTGGTTTGAAAAAAGTTGAAACCAGATTTTATAGGGGTGTTTGGATACGAGTTTTAGTTGCAAATTAATGACAAGATTTTGAACAAAAACGTGTTAGACACTTCCCTTAGGGTTGAGATAGGTTGTGCTAAGTTTGTTTCTAGTTTGGTTAAGTATTGAAGCAGTTTGTGAGATAAAATTGGAAAAAGTTAGCTTAAACTTGCTTAGTCTCTATTTCTGCCTGTTTTTTTGTGAATTTGGCCCATTAGATCTTGAAATCTGTTAAGATTAAGTTTAAGTCAATAGTGTGAATCATTTGTATGCATATTGGTGAGATTATTTTTAAGATTTGAGAGCTGGAAATTGAGTTTGGTGCAAGCTGTTAAGCAAAAACACCACCAGACCTTAAAAAAAGACATCAGCAACATTGAAATGACTGTATGTGCTTTGATTGTGTGATTTTGTGCTAAGTTGATGAGATGGCATTTATACATGATCTCATCGTTCTTTTTGGGCTTTAAATGCATAAAAATGTCATAAAATACCATATATATGCTTGTGTTTGTTTACTTGTGTATTTTAGGTATGGATATCGTGAAAAAGACAAAAGATCACAAGTTACAAGGAAAAACGGACACGAGAAACGAAGCCGTGCAATGAACCGGGCCCTAATCATGGAATTTTCAACAAATACCCTTGAAGACTTGAAGACAAACAAGATTGATCCTCCATTAATGAAGAAATGACACTTAAAACCCTTGTATATTGATAATTACAAGTTTGGTCCCTTAAGTTTGTCAAAATTGCAAAAAGGTCCTTCAACTTTAAAGAAATGACAAGATTGGTCCCTCAACAAAATCAATTTGTCAGTTATGGTCCCTCATGAAGTCAAAGATACAAAGAAGACCTTTGAAGATCAAGATTGTCCAAGATCAGCCCTTGAATTATTCAAAAATGCCAAAAACAACCCTTGATAACCTTTGTGTGAAGTTTGGTGCCAAAAGTGACAAAAGGGGAAAGTTATTAACAAAGCAAAAACGGTTTCTAGGGCTGAAAGACTTTATTTGCCAAAACTTCCAAAAGATAAGGACCAAAGGTGCACAAGTTGAAACATTCAAACAAAAACTGGCGCCTAACACACCTTTTCCCCCAATTTCGGATCAAAGGGACTTACTATTCACCTTTCACCCTCCCAGAAATTACCTCAACTTAAAGTTGGGTAAAAATCAATTCATCTTGCACACACTTGATTCACACCCACTAAAACCCATCCCAGCCCAAAAATCCCCAATCCCACGCTTGTGGACCCTACCCCCAAATTCCCATTCCACCAATAAGAACACGCCTTGGTCCCCAAGTCTAATGACGTGTCCAATATCAACAGTGGAGATGCATTGCTTCATCACAACGCAAAAACAAACGGATGAGATCAAGTTTGGACAGCTCACCACTCAAAATCGTCAAGGGCAAAGTTGGGATTTTTCCATTTAGGGTTTTAGTATTTTATGATTCTAGATCATTCTTAGAGTAGTATATAAGGGATGTGAGCCTGTTCACTCTCTTTTGTTCCAGTTTTCAAGCTTTGCACTTGTAATTCCTTTTTTATTAAATAAAAGTTTGGTGTTTGAGAAAATCAAGTGTAATTCCTTTTTATTCTTTTAAAAAGTTGTGTGTTGTGTAAAAGCTTGATTCTGAGTTCCAATTCTAAATTTGGTTAAGTAACTTTGAGGTTCAAAGTTATTTAAAAGTTTCTGAAATTGAGATTATTTGGTATAATCTGTTTCAGGTTTTGGTGGTAAGAAGTTTTAGTAATTGGTGATTAAGGTGTTTTGAAAACGTGTTAAGAAGTTTTTAAAAGTTTTTGGAAAGTTTTTTTAGAAGGAAGAGAAAGAAATCAGAAAGATTATATTGGATTTTATACTTGTGTTTTGTTTGATTTCTCTTAGCAGGTGGTGAGATCCTGTTGATTATTGATCTGCACAGGCCTCCAGCCTTGTGGGAGGTGGATTTACATCCACTAGGGCCCTGGATGTAGGGTCCTGAGGTAAAAACACTTGTTTCCTTTTTGATATTTCAGAAATATTGAGTTTATGTGATTTTCATGATTATTTGATGATTGTTGTTAATAGCTGTTTGATTTATGTTCTTTTGTGTTTGTTTGCATGCTAGATGCTATTAAAGTCAGTTTGAATGCTTTTAAGAGTGATTTGATTTGAAAATTTTAGTTTCAAAGTTTTTAAAGGGTGTTTGGATATAAGTTTTAGCAGGGTAAAATTCTTGATTTGTGATTTTCAAAGATGTTAGATAGGTGTTATAGGTGTGAGTTAGGTTGCTTGTAGGTATTAGATTGGATTGGGTCAAGTTTTGAAGCATATGGTGTGTTAAAAAAGGAAAAAGTGAGCTTGAAAATCTTCTTAGGCCTTTCTGCTTGATTTTCCTTGTTTTGGTGCATGATTTTGTGAAATCTGTTAAGTTCTAGGCTATTTCAGGGTTTGATTTGTTTTGTATGTCAGTTTGAGACTTTGTGTGCTTAATTTGGTCATTTGAATCTTACCAGGGTGCTAGAAATAAGCTCATAAGTCCACAGACCTGCTCAATTTGTCTCAGAAACTATAAAGCGTTTTTGTGTGCATTTGTTTGTGAATTTGGTGTGCTAGTTGCTTAATTTCCTGCTTGTTTTGACTCCTTGTGCTTCAGTAAGCACAAGGGTGCCCCCATTGTCCAATATCATCCACCAAATAAGACAAGCCAAGCCCCTCTTGGCTAAATCCTCAAGCAAAGACACAAAGCTTAAACTACTAAGTGTTCAAGTAAGAACTGGCTACATATTGGACTTAAATTGTGCTTAAATCTAGTTAAAAAGGGAATTGGTATTGTTTACTAGTCATACTAATGTGTCAGTTTGGATTGGAAAGTAAAAAAATAAAAAAGAAATTTTTAGCAAAAAGGCATACCCGTAACAGGACTCGAACCCCAGACCTCTCGTTGGAGGAGTAGGAGTTCTACCGTTAATCTAGATAGCCTTTTTACGTTTAAGTTTCATTTCAATACCCTTTTAACCCCATTTTCATTTCTAGCTTATATTAAAAGCCGTAGCTTATTTCGTGGATTTTGAGCTTATTTGTTAAGCAATCTTGCTTCTTTTGATTTTTCCTAGAATCTTATTAGGTTTTGTGACTTTTCTAGCCTGTTTTCATAATTTTCCTTTTATTTATTTATTTTCTAGCATTTATTTATTACCCGTATTTAATTAAATCATTAAAAAATAGAAAAAAGAGTTTTTATTTTTAGGAAAAATAATTTTTAGCTTTTAAAATAATATTTTGAGGTTTACAGCTTATTAGGTTTTTAATTTGGCTTATTTTTAATTTTATAAGATTTTAGGATTTTTAAGCAACTTTAAAAATTAATATAAAATTAATTAAGAGGTTTTAGAAACTTTAATTTACATTTTCTTCTTAGTTAGAATATTTAGGATTTTTGAGAATTTTTTAGAATTTATTTGAGAACTTTTTATTTTTAGGAATATTTTAATATTATTTTATTCATTAAATTTCAAAGTTTTATTTTTATTTCTTTTCCATTTTTCCTAGGTTCTTTATCATTAATTAGGACTTTTCCCATTTTTAGAATAATTTTATAGCTTTTAGATTAATTTTTATAATTATTTTAAGTTTAATTAGTTTTTAATCATTTTAAATCATTTTTAGAGTTTTAAAAATAGTTTTATTAGCTTTTAATTTTTAGAAAATTACTTTTTAGTCTTTTAATAATATAAGTTGAGTAATAATTCAATAAAATCATATTTTGGACTTTTGTATTAGTTATATTTAATTTTAGGGCTTTAATTAGCATTTAAAATTAACTATTTAATTAATAAAAGGTTTTAAAATATCTTTGTTGGATTTTTATCTTTATTTATATTATTTTAGACTTCTTTTTAGTCTTTTTAATTCTTGATTTTGTTTTTGGTCTTAATATATTTTTTAATTTGGGTAGTTTTTCACGTTTACGTCTTTTACGTCGTAGTGTAATTTTAACGTAACCGTCTTTTCATCCTTTCATCCCCATTCTTCCAAATATTAATCTCAAATAACTACAAGTTAAATCACACACATATACCTCCTTGGGAAACGAACTTTGTCTCTTTTTTAAGTGATTGGGTCATTAGTGTTGATTTTTCCTAAAATCATCACTCGATACTTACCGCTATTTACGCTCTTTTCCTAAAGAGTAGTAAAAGACTACAATCATTTTTGGCGCCGATGCCGGGGAGGTGTGTTGTGCTTTAATTTGGAAGCTTTTGTTTTTGATATTATCCATAATAAGTATTTGTGTTAAGTGGAACTCCCTTAACACGTATTATCGGTTTTCTTGGTTTTTCTTGTATAAATATTACTATATTGTATTAAGTATCACAATCAAAATACAATATCTCCAAAAGTGTGAAAACACAACCTTAATTGGGATTTGATCTCCTAATTATTGTATTCGAATCTCAAACAAAAAGAAAAGGCAAAAATAGATAAATACTTTCGTGAAGCTCGATTTTGAAAAATACAAACTATAAGGTGGGTATAAGGCGGGTATTATAAAATATACCCTAAGGAAAAAGGCTCTTAAGTGCTTCGCGCCTCCTCGTTTCCCTGCTTGCTTGTGAGTATTTTGAGATTGAAGGCTAATCGAGGGTTTTGCCGCCCAAAGTATTAATACGTATACTATATTTGCTTGGTTTTCATTGTGATTAAACCCTCTTGAACAATTTGGTTTTCACCAAAGTTCTAAAGTCATTCGAAGGCGTTCACTCCACGTGATCGTTTTCATTCCTTTGAGGCTTCTTTAATCAAGAGTTTGATTCGAGGAGAGATTTTGTAGATTGTTGTCTACGAAGATACACCAAAATCCAAAAAAATTAAATATCATCAAAAACACAAAAAAAAAAAAATTGAAAATCCACAAAACACCCAAAAGAATCTTCTTTGCTCACCTCCCATTCTTCGTGAAGTTTATGATCACTCGTAATCAAGCAAAACGAGCTCGTAAACGTCTTCAAAAGCAAGCAAATCAAGGATCGTTGATTGTTGAAGAACCTCCAATTGTTGAACCTATTGTAGAACAAGAAGTCGTCATGGCTAATCGTACTATGATGGAGTTGCTACAAGCACCCACCGAGGGTTTTGGAGAGGCTATTGTTATTCCCGCCATCCTTGCGGAGAATTTCGAGATTAAGACGGGTTTAATGTCTATGTTGCAAGCAAATAAGTTTAGAGGTCACGAGAAAGACAACCCGCATTACCACATTAGGAATTTTAACCGTCTCACCGCTACTAGCAAATTTAAGGATGTTCCTCATGACGCCATTAAGATGATGTTGTTTCCATACTCGTTGGATGGACCCGCAAAAATTTGGCTCGAGAAAGAACCGCCAAATTCGATTTTGACATGGGCCGATCTCGTTTCTAAGTTTGTGAACAAATTTTTTCCACCATCTAAAACAACACACTTAAAAAATGAGATTTCATGATTTGTGCAACGTAATAATGAAAGTTTTTCAATGGCATGGGAACGATTTAAAGAGATGTTACATGAATGTCCTCACCATGATTTTTCGGAATTACATCAAGTGGATACTTTTTATAATGGGATTAATGATCATGAACGAGATTATTTGAATGCCGCCGCGGGTGGTAATTTTTTGTGCAAGACGACAAATGAGGCTTTACAAATCATTGAAAATCGATCTAAGGTTTATAGCCCTCGTAACACACCGAGTGTTGCCAATATGGGTTCGTCATCTTCGTCACAATCGTCTCGTAGCATTAACGCCTTACATGATGAAGCTAATGAGGAAAATCGGTTTTTTGATAGATTTGCTAATCTAATGTCCCATTGGAAGGCTCAAGAAGCTTCCAATTCCGCTTCGGTTAAAGCGGTTGCTAAGAGTTGTTTATCTTGTGGGGGAGCTCATGATCTTTCCGAGTGCATTACCGCGGATGGTAACACTTCGAGTGCTTATGTAGCAACGGGAACTTATAACCAAAACGGCCAAGGTTCTCGTCCAAATCAAGCTCCACCAAACCAAAATGTTAATAATTATCGAAACAACAACCAAGGTAATTACCAAGGCAATACACGCAATTACAACAAAGGGAATTATCAAAGTGGGAATGGACAAATCTCTAATCAAAATCAAAACCGTGATTTTCAAAACACTACACAAGGTTTTCAAAATGCTCACACGAAAAATTTGCAAGGAGAATTTTTAGATTATGCAAAAGCAAATGATGCTAAATTTGATAATATGCAACGTGAGATGATTAGCTTAAGATCTGAGTTGAAAAATGAGCTTAAAAATGAACTTGCTAATGAACTTAAAACTCATGCAAATAAAATGGAAGGAAATGTCCAACGTCTTCAACAAAACCAACAAAAGATGGAATTAGGACAACATGAGATTAAGCAAGAGTTATTAAAAGCGGATGCTAGGCAATCAAAATATGAGGACCGAATGGCTAAGATGTTTGAAGCAATCATGTGTAAGCCCTCTTCTTCGGGTGGTCTTCCTAGTGATACCATTAACAACCCGAGGGGAGAATTGAAGGTTGTTGCTACACGAAGTGGTAAAACTTTCAAGGAACCAATCTCTCGTACAAGTACTTCTAAGGAGAAGGAAATCGAGAAAGAACCCGAGGTGATGGTCGAAAAGGAGCACATTACAATCCCACGAAGTACCGCTCAAACCACACCTACGGTTGAACCAATACCAATTGTGGAACCCGAGTTTCCAAGGCCGTTGCCTAATGACCAACCCACACCACCTTTACCTTACCCTTCAAGACGTAACAAAGAGAAAGCACAAGAACGGAACAATTATCAATTTGAGCTATTTATGAAAATGTTTCGTGATTTGCATTTTAACATAAGTTTTGCCGATGCTTTAATCATGATGCCTCGATTCGCCGCAAACTTCAAAAGTATGCTTAACAACAAAGAGAAGTTACAACAATCGTCTAGTTGTTCATCGGTTTTTCTAAGCCGCATACCACAAAAAGTCGGTGATCCCGGTAAATTTTTGATTCCGTGTGCTATTCAAGATATGGAGGAATGCTACGCCTTGGCCGATCTTGGTGCTAGTATTAATTTAATGCCTCTCGAGATCTTCAAATCGCTTTCGCTTCCGGCTCTTACTCCTTCGAACATGTCCATCGAGATGGCCGATCATTCTACGATCATGGCATGTGGAGTAGCCGAGGATGTTTTTGTTAAAGTCGGAAAGTTTTACTATCCCGTTGACTCTATCGTTGTAGACATTCCTATCGATCGAAAAGTTCCTCTCATTTTGGGTCGTTCATTTTTGGATACATCAAGAGCACTTATCGATGTTCATGCTCGAAAAATCACCCTTCGTTTCAATGAGGAAGAACTTGTCATCAATGCAACACAAAACTCCAATCTTTCTCATGTCTATTCTATTGCAACTTTAAACCATGGTGACTCGACCAATGTCATTTGAAAAGAATTTTCACCAAGAGTTTTAGGAAATGTCTCCAAAAACAATTTACCATTTCCTCCGCCGGTGGAGGTTATGAGTGCTAAGCCTACAAAGAAGAAACCGTCAATACTTGAATCGAAAAATCCTTCGCCTCACCTCGAACATTCATTCTTGAAAAATGTTGATAAGTTGCCGGTTTCTACGAAAGATCTTTCGGATGATGAATATGTAGACCCCGATGGGGAGGTTTTCTTCGTCGATAAACGTTTTGAAAACTTGCCACCACCAAAACCAAAACGGTTTCAAAATGTGAGAATTTTTAGTGTAACTAACATCGTTTTAGAAACACCGAATATTTTCGACATAATCAAAAAGGGTTTTCATAAGGAGAGTTCAAAAGATAACAAAGGAAAAGATCTTAAATGTGATTTAATTGATTTTTCTACAAATCTAACTCCGTCATCACCACGTGTTTTGAGTGCTACAGACTCGTCTACTCCTTTTGACGATGCTTTGTGTGGTTCTAGTATGGGGGAAGCCCCTTATGTTCCCTCATCCTTGTCCACCGAGGACGAGATATTCGATCCCGGAATTTCATGTAAAGGGAAATCTCGGTCTTCCACCGATGCAATAAATGGAAACTATATCTATTTGCTTGGTGCGAGTCTACCTCGAGTAGCTCAAACGTTTGTCTTACCAATTGTCTCACCCTTCTACTTCTCATCTATTTTCTTCAAACTCTTTGAGTTTATGGCACATGTTGAAGTGGCTTTGAATTGTTTTTCCAATGAAAACGAGAACGCCATCTTCGACCCCGGTATTTTGCATCATCGAAGGACTTAGTCCTTTTTACCGGTTGCTTTTTGGGCCTTGTTTATCATGTAAGCCCCATCAAAAATTGACCACACCTTGATTTTCCCTAAATGTTCACATTTTGAGGGGATCGAGTCGAGCTCATGACTCGGTAATCAAAAACGAGGTGCCTCGTGGGGGAGATCCCATGCTTATCTTTTATATTCACTAATAAGGGGACTTGTACCCTTCCAACTCGTTGTCTCGTGGTGTTTGTGATTGTGTTATCTAGATCATCATCATCATCTACGATTGAAGACTCTCGTGTTCGTTTACGTGAGCCTCCATCGTTCGTTTGAAGAAGTTTTTCACGATTCCATGACATATCCTTTATTGTTCTAACAATTATCTTTTAGCATAATTAATAAACGGCTTTAGATATATTGTTGATCACCCTTTCCATGCTAGATCCTAAGCATTCGACTCTTCGTCTCTAGTATGGGGGTGCTCCACCCTTAGACTCGAAACATTGAGGACAATGTTTACTTTTAGTATGGGGGGGTGAATAGGTACTTGCTTTGCTACGCCCTCACGTTTTCCAATTTTCAATGTTTTGTTTTGTTAATAAGGCTAAAAATGGCCAAATTTTAAAATTTTTCTTAGATTTCATAAGTATTTTTAAGACACGAATGTATATTTTCCGATGGGTAGAATAAGAGTTAATTTTTGACTTGATGGGCATTTGGAGCCATTTACATTCCTTAACCCGCTCAATTCAAGTTTTGCTAGACTTTTATATAGGGAGCTTTAAAACGCGAAAGTCTTAATTCATTCGGGTTAAGAACAAGAACTTTTCGCAAGTTCCTATAATTGATTCTAGAAAGTCACTTATCAAGGGAACTTTAAAACGCATTCTCTAAACTTGAAAAAGTCCAAGAAAGTGCAAGATCCTATAGGTGGCTTGAAAACCCAAAACTTTGATTTGATATAGTCTTAATGAAAGCTAATCCAAATTTGGCTTAATTTTGACTTGCATGGCTAAGTATTCACGAGTCTCTTTAATTAGAGGTCTTTATATAGTGAAGAACGAGAAATGATAGAGTTAGACAAGTGATCATGCTAAACGTAGAACATGAAAGTGTTCTTTCAAAAACTCATATGTTTTTAATTGTGGCTTTTTCTTCCCATAAGATCAATGCATTAGGAATAAATCATAATTGCAATAAGTAAGGTCGTACGATTTGAAAGGTTACTTAGCCTCTAGCGCAAGATCGTTTAAAAGTTGCTCGGGGTTGAATAGAGTTCATAGCCAAGGCATAACTTATTGAAGCGGGACGCGAAGATTGGCGATCATCCAAAAAGGCCCTAACAAGGCATGAGGAGCTCTATTTTTGCTAAAGATCCAAAGATGATGTGAAGTATCATTATTCCAAAATCAATATGAAGGATCGAGACACACGACGAGAAGCAATTACTCCCCTAAAGAATGGAGAAAGTCTATCCAAAAAGACCCTAACAAGGTATGAGGATAAATATATCCAAGTCCGAAAACGAGGCGGATCGTTGTATATCAAAATCCAAAGTAAAGATTGAAGAAAAATGATGAAGTCGTGGTCCTATATGAAGAATCTCTCAAAAACGTCAAGTGAAGAAATTCCAAAATATGAAGAGAATACCATTATTTCAAGAACGTCTTCCCAAGATTTGAAGTATGAAGTACATGCCAAATATCGGTCCGAGAAAGGTCTCAAATCGTGAAACGAGTTATGCCAAGATATGAACTTAAGGAGATACACGAGAAGCCGTTTTAAAAGATTTTGTCCTTCGGCTAACTATTAATCAAATCATGCTACTTTGCTTTCGGACTAATAACTACTCAAATAAGTCAATATGAATCACTTGTGATCCATGACAAATAGATAAAAAATGCTAGTAACCCATTTCCTTTATAATAACTAGGATTGCGGGGAGAAAAAGTATTACACAATTTAGACGTATGAGTAGTGTTAGCATTGTGACTTGTACCAACAATGATCTTGTTTTTGCACTTAGCATGGAATGTATGACAATCAAGGATGACGAAGTTTACTCTAAGGGACATTAACTTGTTTCTATTCTTTGACCCTAAAAATCACCTTTTGGTGATGAAAATCATACAGTATGTCTTTACACATTCTCGTAGTATGTTGCAAGTCTTTTACTTTTCAATAAAGGTTAATAAAATTGAACTTTGGTGATGCTTAGATACTTTATTCTAGCATTGCGTGAGGGCACGGCAATGGCTTAGTATGGGGGAGTGATGAGATGGCATTTATACATGATCTCATCGTTCTTTTTGGGCTTTAAATGCATAAAAATGTCATAAAATACCATATATATGCTTGTGTTTGTTTACTTGTGTATTTTAGGTATGGATATCGTGAAAAAGACAAAAGATCACAAGTTACAAGGAAAAACGGACACGAGAAACGAAGCCGTGCAATGAACCGGGCCCTAATCATGGAATTTTCAACAAATACCCTTGAAGACTTGAAGACAAACAAGATTGATCCTCCATTAATGAAGAAATGACACTTAAAACCCTTGTATATTGATAATTACAAGTTTGGTCCCTTAAGTTTGTCAAAATTGCAAAAAGGTCCTTCAACTTTGAAGAAATGACAAGATTGGTCCCTCAACAAAATCAATTTGTCAATTATGGTCCCTCATGAAGTCAAAGATACAAAGAAGACCTTTGAAGATCAAGATTGTCCAAGATCAGCCCTTGAATTATTCAAAAATGCCAAAAACAACCCTTGATAACCTTTGTGTGAAGTTTGGTGCCAAAAGTGACAAAAGGGGAAAGTTATTAACAAAGCAAAAACGGTTTCTAGGGCTGAAAGACTTTATTTGCCAAAACTTCCAAAAGATAAGGACCAAAGGTGCACAAGTTGAAACATTCAAACAAAAACTGGCGCCTAACACACCTTTTCCCCCAATTTCGGATCAAAGGGACTTACTATTCACCTTTCACCCTCCCAGAAATTACCTCAACTTAAAGTTGGGTAAAAATCAATTCATCTTGCACACACTTGATTCACACCCACTAAAACCCATCCCAGCCCAAAAATCCCCAATCCCACGCTTGTGGACTCTACCCCCAAATTCCCATTCCACCAATAAGAACACGCCTTGGTCCCCAAGTCTTATGACGTGTCCAATATCAACAGTGGAGATGCATTGCTTCATCACAACGCAAAAACAAACGGATGAGATCAAGTTTGGACAGCTCACCACTCAAAATCGTCAAGGGCAAAGTTGGGATTTTTCCATTTAGGGTTTTAGTATTTTATGATTCTAGATCATTCTTAGAGTAGTATATAAGGGATGTGAGCCTGTTCACTCTCTTTTGTTCCAGTTTTCAAGCTTTGCACTTGTAATTCCTTTTTTATTAAATAAAAGTTTGGTGTTTGAGAAAATCAAGTGTAATTCCTTTTTATTCTTTTAAAAAGTTGTGTGTTGTGTAAAAGCTTGATTCTGAGTTCCAATTCTAAATTTGGTTAAGTAACTTTGAGGTTCAAAGTTATTTAAAAGTTTCTGAAATTAAGATTATTTGGTATAATCTGTTTCAGGTTTTGGTGGTAAGAAGTTTTAGTAATTGGTGATTAAGGTGTTTTGAAAACGTGTTAAGAAGTTTTTAAAAGTTTTTGGAAAGTTTTTTTAGAAGGAAGAGAAAGAAATCAGAAAGATTATATTGGATTTTATACTTGTGTTTTGTTTGATTTCTCTTAGCAGGTGGTGAGATCCTGTTGATTATTGATCTGCACAGGCCTCCAGCCTTGTGGGAGGTGGATTTACATCCACTAGGGCCCTGGATGTAGGGTCCTGAGGTAAAAACACTTGTTTCCTTTTTGATATTTCAGAAATATTGAGTTTATGTGATTTTCATGATTATTTGATGATTGTTGTTAATAGCTGTTTGATTTATGTTCTTTTGTGTTTGTTTGCATGCTAGATGCTATTAAAGTCAGTTTGAATGCTTTTAAGAGTGATTTGATTTGAAAATTTTAGTTTCAAAGTTTTTAAAGGGTGTTTGGATATAAGTTTTAGCAGGGTAAAATTCTTGATTTGTGATTTTCAAAGGTGTTAGATAGGTGTTATAGGTGTGAGTTAGGTTGCTTGTAGGTATTAGATTGGATTGGGTCAAGTTTTGAAGCATATGGTGTGTTAAAAAAGGAAAAAGTGAGCTTGAAAATCTGCTTAGGCCTTTCTGCTTGATTTTCCTTGTTTTGGTGCATGATTTTGTGAAATCTGTTAAGTTCTAGGCTATTTCAGGGTTTGATTTGTTTTGTATGTCAGTTTGAGACTTTGTGTGCTTAATTTGGTCATTTGAATCTCACTAGGGTGCTAGAAATAAGCTCATAAGTCCACAGACCTGCTCAATTTTTCTCAGAAACTATAAAACGTTTTTGTGTGCATTTGTTTGTGAATTTGGTGTGCTAGTTGCTTAATTTCCTGCTTGTTTTGACTCCTTGTGCTTCAATAAGCACAAGGGTGCCCCCATTGTCCAATATCATCCACCAAATAAGACAAGCCAAGCCCCTCTTGGCTAAATCCTCAAGCAAAGACACAAAGCTTAAACTGCTAAGTGTTCAAGTAAGAACTGGCTACATATTGGACTTAAATTGTGCTTAAATCTAGTTAAAAAGGGAATTGGTATTGTTTACTAGTCATACTAAAGTGTCAGTTTGGATTGGAAAGTAAAAAAATAAAAAAGAAATTTTTAGCAAAAAGGCATACCCGTAACAGGACTCGAACCCCAGACCTCTCGTTGGAGGAGTAGGAGTTCTACCGTTAATCTAGATAGCCTTTTTACGTTTAAGTTTCATTTCAATACCCTTTTAACCCCATTTTCATTTCTAGCTTATATTAAAAGCCGTAGCTTATTTCGTGGATTTTGAGCTTATTTGTTAAGCAATCTTGCTTCTTTTGATTTTTCCTAGAATCTTATTAGGTTTTGTGACTTTTCTAGCCTGTTTTCATAATTTTCCTTTTATTTATTTATTTTCTAGCATTTATTTATTACCCGTATTTAATTAAATCATTAAAAAATAGAAAAAAGAGTTTTTATTTTTAGGAAAAATAATTTTTAGCTTTTAAAATAATATTTTGAGGTTTACAGCTTATTAGGTTTTTAATTTGGCTTATTTTTAATTTTATAAGATTTTAGGATTTTTAAGCAACTTTAAAAATTAATATAAAATTAATTAAGAGGTTTTAGAAACTTTAATTTACATTTTCTTCTTAGTTAGAATATTTAGGATTTTTGAGAATTTTTTAGAATTTATTTGAGAACTTTTTATTTTTAGGAATATTTTAATATTATTTTATTCATTAAATTTCAAAGTTTTATTTTTATTTCTTTTCCATTTTTCCTAGGTTCTTTATCATTAATTAGGAGTTTTCCCATTTTTAGAATAATTTTATAGCTTTTAGTTTAATTTTTATAATTATTTTAAGTTTAATTAGTTTTTAATCATTTTAAATCATTTTTAGAGTTTTAAAAATAGTTTTATTAGCTTTTAATTTTTAGAAAATTACTTTTTAGTCTTTTAATAATATAAGTTGAGTAATAATTCAATAAAATCATATTTTGGACTTTTGTATTAGTTATATTTAATTTTAGGGCTTTAATTAGCATTTAAAATTAACTATTTAATTAATAAAAGGTTTTAAAATATCTTTGTTAAATTTTTATCTTTATTTATATTATTTTAGACTTCTTTTTTGTCTTTTTAATTCTTGATTTTGTTTTTGGTCTTAATATATTTTTTAATTTGGGTAGTTTTTCACGTTTACGTCTTTTACGTCGTAGTGTAATATTAACGTAACCGTCTTTTCATCCTTTCATCCCCATTCTTCCAAATATTAATCTCAAATAACTACAAGTTAAATCACACACATATACCTCCTTGGGAAACGAACTTTCTCTCTTTTTTAAGTGATTGGGTCATTAGTGTTGATTTTTCCTAAAATCATCACTCGATACTTACTGCTATTTACGCTCTTTTCCTAAAGAGTAGTAAAAGACTACAATCATAAGTATTTGTGTTTTTGTGTTTTATTTGACTCCCTACACTCAAAAAGAGTGTAGGGGTGCCTTTGTTCCACAAAAACCACCACAAAAAAACAAATCCAGGCCCCTCTTTGATTAATATCACTTGTGAAGAAAAAAGAAAAAATCACTTGTGTTCTTAATTGAGTTGGTCACGTTTTTTTTGGTTCTTGATTTGTTTAAATCTTCATAAAAAGGGAATTGGATTCGTGTTTGTAAACAAGAAAAGAGTCACTGGATTGGTTTGGAGAGTTTAAAAAAAAAGAAAAAAAAAGTGTAAAAAGGGTTCACTCAGCCTCGAACCCACGTCTCCACACTCACAACACACCATACATACCGCCGTGCCCTAGGGTCTTTGACTGCTAGGGTGTGGTTTCAAAGGGTATTTAACCCCTTTTGGTTTTTGCTTTTGGAAAATAAGCCGTGACCAATTAAGCTTATTTTAGCTTATTGGTTTAGCTTTTTGGCCTCTTTTTATTTTTCCTAGGTTTAATATAGATAATAGGATTTTTCTAGCTTTGGTTTGGATTTTTCCCGTTATTTATTTCTTTTTTATTAATTTTTAATTAGCCGCATCTTATTAAGTAATTTAAAAATAGTAAACAGTAATTTAAAAATCCAAAAAAATAGTTTTTAGGTTTTAAATTATATATTTGAGGTTTACATTCAAAAAAGTTTTCAAAAACTTTAATGTTTAATTTTATTTGATTTTAGGTTTTTTTATTAAAATTTAAAAATTAATATAAAATTAATTAAGAGGTTTTAGGAGCTTTAATTTACATTTTTGTAGTAGTTAGAATATTTAGGATTTTTGAGAATTTTTTAGAATTTATTTTTGAACTTTTAATTTTTTAGAATATTTTAATATTATTTTAATCATAAAAATTCAAAGTTTTATTTTTAACTTTTTTTCATTTTTCCTAGATTTTAGACATTAAAATAGGAACTTTTTCACTTTCCAAATATTTTTTAGGCTTTTCAATTAATTTTTAGAATTAATTTAAGATTTAATAGATTTTAATAGTTTTTAGGAATTTAAAAATAGTTTATTTGGTTTTAAAATTTTTAAAAATAGTTTTTAGCTTAATTAGGTCATTTTTGAGGTTTACAAACTTGAAAATCTTGTTTAAGGCTTTTTAATATTTAAAAGTTATTTTTAGGGCTTTAATTAGCATTAAAAAGTCATTATAAAATTAATTAAAAGGTTTTAGCAAGTTTGGATTTTTTGTAAACTCTTAGAATATTATTGTGGATTTTTAGTTTTTTTTAGGAATTTTTAGGTTAAAATTTTTAATTTTGTCGTTTTTACGTTTCTACGTCTTAACTTTCTAGTAGTGTTTTTGTCAATTTTTCTATTTTTTCGTCTTCGTCATTTTTCCTTCTCCTTTCTTGTTAATAATCAAAAACATTAATCAATCAATTCATTACACAACACACGTGCCTCCTCGAGAGAACGATCCCCACCCATTAAGGGTCATTAGTGCTCGGTTTTCCTAAATCGACACTTAACGCTTACCACTATTTTATTGCTCTTTTCCTAAAGAGTAGTAAAAACATTATATCATTTTGGCGCCGCTGCCGGGGAGGCGTGTTTTGTTTTGATTGAACCATTGTTGTTTTTATATATAGCCATAATAGTAATTGTATTAGTAGCACTCTACTAATACGTATTATCGTTTTTCGGTTTTTGTGTGAATATTATTAATATATTGTATACGTAGAACAATAAATACACAAGTACTCCAAATACGTGAGCAATCACAACCTTGATTCGGGATTTCATCACTCGATCATTGTATTCGAATCTCAAACCAAAGAAAAAAGGCAAAAATAGATAAATACTTTCGTGAAGCTTAATCTTGAAAATACAAACTATAAGGTGGGTATAAGGCGGTTGTATTTCACAACCTAAAGGAAAAAGGCTCTTAAGTGCTTCGCGCCGCCTCGTTTCCTCCGCTTGCTTGTGCGTATTTGATTTTGAGAGTGAATCGAGGGTTTTGCCGCCCAAAGTATTATTACATATCATATATATTTCTTGGTTTCATATTGATTAAACCCTCTTGAACGATTTGGTGTTCCACCATCGTTCTAAAGTCATCGAAGGCGTTCACTCCACGTGATCGTTTTCATTCCTTGAGGCCTTTTTAATCAAGAGATTTGATTGAGGAGGAGATTTGTGGACTTTTTGTCTACTTAATATATTCACCAATTTCCAAAAAAAGTTAATACAATCAAAAACCACAAAAAAATTGAAAAACACAAAATACCAAAAAGAATCTTCTTTGCTCGTCTCCACGTTGTACGTGACGTTTATGCTCACTCGTAACAAAGCAAAACGTGCACGTAAACGCAAGAACAAAACTCCCACTCCAACTCATTCTAGTGAGGAGTCTCCTATTGACGAACCCATTATACGAGAAGAACCAACCATGGCGAATCGAACTATGATGGAGTTACTTCAAGCACCCACCGAGGGTTATGGAGAAGCTATTGTGATTCCCGCAATCCTTGCGGAGAATTTTGAGGTGAAAACGGGTTTGTTGTCGATGATCCAAAACAACAAATTCCGTGGTGATGAGAAGGACAATCCCCACAACCATATCCGCCAATTTAATCGTCTTACCGCCACGTGCAAATTTAAGGATGTCTCGAATGACTCGATTAAGATGATGCTTTTTCCGTATTCCTTAGCGGGGCCCGCTAAAATTTGGTTAGAGAAAGAGCCACCCAATTCTATATTGACGTGGAAGGATCTCGTTTCAAAATTTGTGAACCAATTTTTTCCACCCTCTAAGACTACGCATTTGAAAAATGAGATTTCTAAATTTTCACAAGAATCAAATGAATGTTTTTCTACGGCTTGGAATAGGTTTAAGGAGAAGTTACATGAATGTCCTCATCACGGTTTTTCCGATTTGCACCAAATCGACACGTTTTACAATGGACTTAACGATCATGAAAGAGATTATTTAAATGCCGCCGCGGGTGGTAATTTTTTGTGTAAAACGGTTGAAGAAGCTTTGGTCATAATCGAGAATAGGTATAAGGTTTATAGCCCTCGTCACACACCGAGTGTTGCCAAAATGGGCTCGTCATCGTCTCGTAGTATCAATGCATTACATGATGAAGCAAATGAAGAAAACCAATTTTTTGATAGATTTGCTAACCTTATGTCCCATTGGAAGGCTCAAGAAGCTTCCAATTCCGCTTCGGTTAAAGCGGTTTCTAAAAGTTGTTTGTCGTGTGGGGGAGCTCATGATCTTTCCGAGTGCATTACCGCGGATGGTAACACTTCGAATGCTTTTGTAGCCACGGGAACTTATAACCAAATCGGTCAAGGTTCTCGTTCAAATCAAGCTCCACCAAATCAAAATGCTAATAATTATCGCAACAACAACCAAGGTGGAAATTACCAAGGAAATCAAAGAAATTATAACAAGGGTAATTACCAAAGTGGAAATGGGCAAATTTCTAATCAAAACCAAAACCGTGATTTTCAAAACAATGCCCAAGGTTTTCAAAACGATCACACCAAAAATCTTCAAGGAGAGTTTTTGAGTTATGCTAAGGTTAATGATGCTAAGTTTGACAACATGCAACGTGAAATGGTTAGCCTAAGGTCCGAGTTGAAAAACGAGCTAAAAAACGAACTTGCTAATGAACTTAAAACTCATGCTAACAAAATGGAAGGAAATGTCACACGTCTCCAACAAAATCAACAAAAAATGGAGCAAGGACAACATGAGATTAAGCAAGAATTGTTAAAAGCGGATGCTAGGCAATCTAAGTTTGAAGACCGTATGGCTAAAATGTTTGAAGCTATCATGTGTAAGCCCTCTTCTTCGGGTGGTCTTCCTAGTGATACCATCGTAAACCCGAAAGGAGAATTGAATGTTATTACTACTCGTAGTGGTAAAACTTTCAAAGAACCCATTTCTCGTCCAAGTACTTCTATGGAGAAGGAAAAAGAGAAAGAACCCGAGGTTGTGGTTGAAAAGAAGCAAATTACAAGCCCACGAAGTACCGCTCAAACCACACCTACGGTTGAACCAATACCAATCATGGAACCCGAGATTCCAAGGCCGATGCCTATGCCTAATTTGCCCCAACCCACACCACCTTTACCCTACCCTTCAAGACGAGACAAGGAAAAGGCACAAGAACGAAATAATTATCAATTTGAACTTTTTATGAAAATGTTTCGTGACTTGCATTTTAATATAAGTTTTGCCGACGCCTTAGTCATGATGCCTCGATTTGCCGCAAACTTCAAAAGTATGTTGAATAAAAAAGAGAAATTGCAAAAATCGTCTAGTTGTTCATCGGTTTTTCTAAGCCGCATACCTCAAAAAGTCGGTGATCCTGGAAAGTTTTTAATCCCATGTGCTATCCAAGACATGGAAGAATGCTACGCCTTGGCCGATCTTGGTGCTAGTATTAATTTGATGCCTCTTGAGATTTTTAAATCGCTGGTGGGCTCAAACCCCGTGGATTAGTCGGCCAATGAGTCGGAAATCACGGTTACCAAAAAAAAAAAAAAATCTTCCAAATCTCACTCCTTCAAGAATGTCAATCGAAATGGCCGATCATTCTACGATTCTAGCTTGTGGAGTTGCTGAGGACGTCTTTGTGAAAGTTGGAAAGTTCTACTATCTTGTAGACTTCATTGTTGTTGATATTCCCATCGATCCTAAAGTTCCGTTAATTTTAGGTCGATCTTTTTTGGATACCTCGAGAGCACTTATCGATGTGCATGCAAGAAAAATCACTCTTCGTTTCAATGAGGAAGAACTCGTCATTAATGCAACCCAAAACTCCACTCTTTCTCATGTGTATTCTATCACATCTTTGTACAATGTTAATTCCACCAAAAACATTTGTCAAAAGATTTCAAATAGAGTTTTAGGAGTTGTTGAGAAAAATGAAGTTCCGTCCCCTCCGCCGGTGGAGGTTAAGAGTGTTAAGCCTATGATTTCAATCTCGAGTGATTCTTCGGATGATGAATACGTTGATCCCGATGGGGAGGTTTTCTTTGTTGACAAAAGATTTGAAAACTTGCCACCACCTAAACCAAAAAGATTTCAAAATGTGAGAATTTTTAGTGTGACTAACATTGTTTTAGATACACCAAATATTTTTGACATAATTAAATCGGGTTTTCACAAGGAGAGTGCTAAAGATGAAAAAGGAAAAGATTTTGAATTTAATTTAAAAGATTTTTCTACAATTCTAACTCCGTCATCACCGCGTTTATTGAGTACTACAAGCTCGTCTTCTCCTTTTGACGATGCTTTGTGTGGACTTAGTGTGGGGGAAACCCCTTATGTTCCCTCCCCTTTCTCCACCGAGGACGAGATATTTGATCCTGGAATTGCTTATATAGGGAAATCTCGGTCTTCCACCGATGCAATAAATGGAAAATCTTTTCATTTGATTGGTGCGAGTCTACCTCGAGTAGCTCATGTTTTTGGAGACTTACCCATTGTCCCACCCTTCTATTTCTTCTCTCCTATTTTCTTCTACCCCATTAGGGTTTGTGTTGGAGTAGCGTTGTTTCGTCTTTCATCCGAAAACGAGGACGCTATCTTTGACCCCGGTATACGTTTATCGGATTTTTAAAGTACTCCACGTGCTTTTGGGCCTTGTTTATCATGTAAGCCCCACCAAAAATTGACCATACCATGATTATCCCTAAATGATCACATTTATGGGGATTCGAGTCGAGCTTTTGACTCGGTTATCAAAAACAAGGTGCCTCGTGGGGGAGACCCATGCTTATCCATGTACATATTATTGCTTTCTAATTAGTTTAATGTGAGGGGATTTGTGCCCTTCCAACCTTTGTTACGTGGTTGTTTGTGAATTGTGGTTTTTAGATCATGATCTTCACGATTGGAGCCTCTCGTGTTCGTTTTTTGGGAGCACTCGATCGTTTGCTTTGGAGGCCTTTCCCAATATCCATATGATATATCCTTTTATGTTCTAACCTTAGGTTTTTAGCACACTTCATAAACGGCTATTAATTTATTGGTTACACCCTTTCCATGCTAGATTAGGCATTCGACTACGTCTCTAGTATGGGGGTGTTTGCACCCCTAGACTCGAAACATTGAGGACAATGTTTAACTTTAGTATGGGGGGTGAATAGATACTTGCCTTGCTAAACCTTCACGCTTTCCAAAGTTTATCGTTTTGTTTATCGTTTTGCTGCAAAATAAGGCTAAAAATGGCCAAATTTTAAATTTTTTCTCATGTTTTATAAGTGTTTAAAGACACGAATGTAGATTTTCCGATGGCGAGAATAAGAGTAATTTTTGACTCGACCGTGCGTGTTGAGCACTTAGCTTTGATTCCTTAACTACAAATTAGGCTAAGTCTCTTAAATGAGGACGAGAAATGATAGAGTTAATTATAAGTTACTATGCTAAACGTAGAGTACTCGTATTCTTTCAAAAACTCATGTGTTCTCGTTATTTGCTTATTCTCCCTTCGCTTGTAAATATTTTTTGCTTAATAAATATTGACTTAGCGGTTTAGTTAGGATTGTTGGGTTTCTAGTCTTTTCTAGTAGCTTCCGTGTAATTAAATTGGGAAGACATTAAGGTATCGCCAGCGTCACGGTTTTGAAGTATTGGCACCCTAATAATCGAAAGCTTCACCCAATAATAAGATTTCAAGTGCTCACCTAAATCTAGCAAACAATTTAAAGCCCCACAAGGCCTAAAATCTATGCAAAATTGAAAGTGAATCAAGCCTTAATCTTCGAAGCTTTAAAGATCCAAAATTCGCTTTAGCGTGAGGATATACGTCTTTGGCTAATAAAACCACCGATGAGGCGGATAATAAAAGGCAAGGCAAGACCGAAGTCATAATAAAAGCTTCATGGCGAAGTTGAATAAAAGATGGAGGTAAACCAAAGATAATAAGGCCCTTCCGTTAGGGGGCATATAAAAGTCTTGGTAATAAGTATCATGTTCAAAACCGTTATAAAACCGTGTTTATCGATTCTTCTTGTCAACTTAATTTTTTAACATCGTTGTGTATTAGGAGGGGTTATTGATTTGATGGTCTTGGTTACACTGTTAGGACTCTATTTTTAGACCTAAATCTCTATTATCGCATAAGTCAACAATGTATCCTCGTGAAACATTCAAGACATAATAAAATATAAGAGATACAACTTAGGAATAATGGGAGAATAAGTACGTGATTAGGGCATATGAGTAGTGTTAGCATTACTAACTTATAATGACAATGATCTCGTTGCACGCTTGGCATGGAATTAAGGTGAAAATCAAGGACGATGAAATTATTTCTAACGAAGCATTCACGTGTTCTTATTCTATGAACCTAAACGTCCCATTTTGCGATGAAAATCATACATTATGTCTAAAACGCAAGTAGTAGCAATAGTAGTAGTGTAGTTAGTTTATCATTCCAATAAAATGAATAAAATTAAATTTTGGAGATGCTCTGATACTTTATTCTAGCATTGCGTGAGGGCACGGTAATGGTTTAGTATGGGGGAGTGATGAGACTGCTTTTATACATGGTCTCATCGTCCAAATCGGGCTTAAAATCAATTAAATATCATCAAATATGCCAAATATATGCTCGTGTTTGTTACTTGTGTATTTTTAGGTACGGATATTGAGGAAATGGCAAAAGATCACAAGAATCAATCAAAACGAACACGGGAAACGAAGCCGCACAATGAACCGGGCCCAAGTTTGGATTTTGCAAAAATACCCTTGAAGAATTGAAGAATGTCAAGCATGGTCCCTCAACTATTGAAGACTTGCCACTTTAGGCCCTTGTAAATCTCAAATATTACAAGTAGGTCCTTAAAGTTTCAAGATATTTCTTATTCAGCCCTTGAAGAATGCCATAATTACAAAAGAGATCCTTGGTGAAAGTTTACAAACTTAACTTGCCAAAATTGACAAGTTATGGAAAGTTGTTTATAAAGGAAAACCAAATTATTTGCTGTTTATCAAAAGATGAAGAAGTAAAGAAACTTGGGGACCCTTTCTGCCAGTTAACCAAACTTTCCCACCCACTCAGGCTTTGCCACGTCACCACAACCCACCCATTAACCCAAATACCCAAACCTACACCCGACCCTACCCAGTCCAATATCCATTACCCAACCCGGTTTAATATATTAAGCAGGTCAAATCTTTGGTCAAACCATTTTCCCACTAAACATTACTTTTAAAAACTAATCACCCCAATTTGGATTAAAACCCTTGTTCTTCACACTTAAACCCTAATCCCCTCCCAGATTAATTGATCCCTAAAACAAGGGGTTATCCCCTAATTGGCTCCAGATCATCAATTGACCCTCATCTCACTTTTTCCCACCCAACAAAACAGCATCACATGGCCTGAGGGACCCGCCCCGTACCTCCCCTGCTCAAGTCATTTTCCCCCAATTCCCAAAACCGACCAGTTGAACGTGGGAGATGACTCTACTTGGTCCCCAAGTTTAATCCAACGTCCAAGATCAAGATGTACAAGCTGGCATATCACATGGACGATTTGACCCAATTCAAAAATCAAGACTTCAAGGGCATTTCAAGGATTCAAGCAACTAGGGTTTAGCATTAGTTTTATATTCTAGATAGTTCTGATAGGTAGTATAAATATGGGTGGCATGTCACTCATATTCTTGTTCCAGTTTTTAGCAAAAACACTTGTAATTCCTTTTTTCTAATTTAAAAGTTGGTGTTTGTTTATGAAGCAAGTGTAATTCCTTTTTAGTTTTATTAAAAGTTGGTCTGTGTTTATGCTAAACTGAGTTCCAAATTTAATTGGTGAAGTAAATTTTGGTTTCTCAAAATTTATTTCAAGTTTTTCTGAAATTAAGATTTTTGGTGAAAAATCTATTTCAAAGGTTTTGAGTTTAAGGAGTTTAAGTTATTTGGTGTTAAGGTTTGAAAGAAAACGTTTTGAGAAGGTTTCAAGAATTTAAAAAGATTTTAAGAAAGTAAGAAGAAAACAGAAAAGATATAGTATATGTGCTTGTGTTTTCTATTTTCTTAGCAGGGGTGTTTTTAGCTTGGATTGATCAAGGTGTTCTGCATATACCCGAGTATATGGGAGGTGGTTTATCAACCACAAGGGACTTGGATGTAAGTCCCTGAGGTAAAAAGTTTTAACCTTTTTCATTTTTTCTGCTTATTTGGTAATTTGAGTGATCTTGCATAAATCTGCTAAGTTGTTTGATTTAACTGTTTGGTTGGAGTTATTTTAGTATTATATGCATGCTAGCTCAGGTTTGAGTGTATTTGGATAGGATTTGAGGTCATTTGGTTTGAAAAAAGTTGAAACCAGATTTTATAGGGGTGTTTGGATACGAGTTTTAGTTGCAAATTAATGACAAGATTTTGAACAAAAACGTGTTAGACACTTCCTTTAGGGTTGAGATAGGTTGTGCTAAGTTTGTTTCTAGTTTGGTGAAGTATTGAAGCAGTTTGTGAGATAAAATTGGAAAAAGTTAGCTTAAACTTGCTTAGTCTCTATTTCTGCATGTTTTTTGTGAATTTGGCCCATTAGATCTTGAAATCTGTTAAGATTAAGTTTAAGTCAGTAGTGTAAATCATTTGTATGCATATTGGTGAGATTATTTTTAAGATTTGAGAGCTGGAAATTGAGTTTGGTGCAAGCTGTTAAGCAAAAACACCACCAGACCTTAAAAAAAGACATCAGCAACATTGAAATGACTGTATGTGCTTTGATTGTGTGATTTTGTGCTAAGTATTTGTGTTTTTGTGTTTTATTTGACTCCCTACACTCAAAAAGAGTGTAGGGGTGCCTTTGTTCCACAAAAACCACCACAAAAAAGCAAATCCAGGCCCCTCTTTGATTAATATCACTTGTGAAGAAAAAAGAAAAAATCACTTGTGTTCTTAATTGAGTTGGTCACGTTTTTTTTGGTTCTTGATTTGTTTAAATCTTCATAAAAAGGGAATTGGATTCGTGTTTGTAAACAAGAAAAGAGTCACTGGATTGGTTTGGAGAGTTAAAAAAAAAGAAAAAAAAGTGTAAAAAGGGTTCACTCAGCCTCGAACCCACGTCTCCACACTCATAACACACCATACATACCGCCGTGCCCTAGGGTCTTTGACTGCTAGGGTGTGGTTTCAAAGGGTATTTAACCCCTTTTGGTTTTTGCTTTTGGAAAATAAGCCGTGACCAATTAAGCTTATTTTAGCTTATTGGTTTAGCTTTTTGGCCTCTTTTTATTTTTCCTAGGTTTAATATAGATAATAGGATTTTTCTAGCTTTGGTTTGGATTTTTCCCGTTATTTATTTCTTTTTTATTAATTTTTAATTAGCCGCATCTTATTAAGTAATTTAAAAATAGTAAACAGTAATTTAAAAATCCAAAAAAATAGTTTTTATGTTTTAAATTATATATTTGAGGTTTACATTCAAAAAAGTTTTCAAAAACTTTAATTTTTAATTTTATTTGATTTTAGGTTTTTTTATTAAACTTTAAAAATTAATATAAAATTAATTAAGAGGTTTTAGGAGCTTTAATTTACATTTTTGTAGTAGTTAGAATATTTAGGATTTTGAGAATTTTTTAGAATTTATTTTTGAACTTTTAATTTTTTAGAATATTTTAATATTATTTTAATCATAAAAATTCAAAGTTTTATTTTTAACTTTTTTTCATTTTTCCTAGATTCTAGACATTAAAATAGGAACTTTTTCACTTTCCAAATATTTTTTAGGCTTTTCAATTAATTTTTAGAATTAATTTAAGATTTAATAGATTTTAATAGTTTTTAGGAGTTTAAAAATAGTTTAATTTGGTTTTAAAATTTTTAAAAATAGTTTTTAGCTTAGTTAGGTCATTTTTGAGGTTTACAAACTTGAAAATCTTGTTTAAGGCTTTTTAATATTTAAAAGTGATATTTAGGGCTTTAATTAGCATTAAAAAGTCATTATAAAATTAATTAAAAGGTTTAGTAAGTTTGGATTTTTTGTAAACTCTTAGAATATTATTGTGGATTTTTAGTATTTTTTAGGAATTTTTAGGTTAAAATTTTAAATTTTGTCGTTTTTACGTTTCTACGTCTTAACTTTCTAGTAGTGTTTTTGTCAATTTTTCTATTTTTTCGTCTTCGTCATTTTTCCTTCTCCTTTCTTGTTAATAATCA
This sequence comes from Glebionis coronaria, assembly GCA_025667525.1. NCBI lineage: Eukaryota > Viridiplantae > Streptophyta > Magnoliopsida > Asterales > Asteraceae > Glebionis > Glebionis coronaria. The sequence goes on from CM046877.1 coordinate 359,979,365, forward strand.
AAAACATTAATCAATCAATTCATTACACAACACACGTGCCTCCTCGAGAGAACGATCCCCACCCATTAAGGGTCATTAGTGCTCGGTTTTCCTAAATCGACACTTAACGCTTACCACTATTTTATTGCTCTTTTCCTAAAGAGTAGTAAAAACATTATATCATTTAACCCATTTGGGCCCAACATATAAAGTGTAAATACTGATAATACAAGTATAAAGTGGAATAATACAAGTTAAAGAACTTATAATAAGTTTATTGGACTTAAAATATGTAAATAGATAAAACTAGTAAACTAGTATAAAAGTTATCGACACATAACACTAAAATGAGTAAATGAGAATATGTAAACCCACTTGATCATCATATATATATAATCATCATATGTATACATAATTGTTATTTTTATAAAGTCATTGGACAAGAGTCTAAGACGAATATTATTTGTCTAGGTTTCCGTGATTGAAGCACGTACCGTACATCCAAATCGCCGATAATCACCTTCCCACATCAACGTGAGTTCATAGCCTCGCACTCTTTTAAATGTTTTTATGAAATGTTTTATAAACCCGCGAGGGAGATAACATGTTAGTTTTGATAAAATAGGACAACATTTGTCCCGATTGTTTGTTTATTCATTTGGACCCGGATGATTGTATGACCCTATGAATGATTAAATGACCCGATAGATGAAATAAAATGGATTATTAAAGTTAGGTTATGTCACTAAAAGTCCCATTAGCATGAATTGTGAACTACCGGGATTTGGTAGACGCTTATGCATATAATAGTACTATTTGGGGACGATCACCCCAATTCGCGCCTTGACGGTTGATCCCCGTCGTGCCACATTGATTGGTAAGCGAATTTATGTATGAGAAGATTTCCATAGTGTGACCTTTGTGACGACACGCTAATTTAGATGGGAAAATTGAGTTCGGGCTAGCTACCCGTTGTTTGGTTTAGTAAGGTAAGAATGTCATGCGGCTTATAATAATCCAATTAACGAAATACTGCTATACGCACCGAATTACGATGTATTGCCTGACTAGCAATACAAGGTCATACTATTGATATTATGTTCGTGTTTTGGTTTTATATAACCATATTCATATAACGGTTTTTATTTAATCTACACGACGTTATAAAACGTATTGTATGATGTTTTTACGACATTGGCTCGTATAATGATTTTTAAGGCAAATGCCTACATTATGATTTTCGATAAGGATTTGTATAAAAATGACTTTGGCTATTTTATGGCCTATTACAATGATTTGTATGAAATGATTTTTGGTAATAATTTTATACCAAAGTTATATTGATGGAATTTATTAAACTCTATGAATTCACTCGGCGTTATCGCTGACCTTTTCTTTTAACATGTTTTATCTCAGGTACTTGAAGGTAATTCTCGGGAAGACAACAAGAATTCATGGCCCGCATTTAAATATTAATTTCCATTCAAATGCTTTGTAAAACTTGTATAAAATACAATGACTTGGGACCTATGTAAATTTAGTATTTATGAATGGAAATGCTTTATTATTAAACGACGCGATTTTTATGCGTTGTCTATGATGTGAGTAATGTGCTATCCCGTAACACCAACGAGTCTTCCGCTGTATTGAATTGCATAAATTTGGGGGTGTTACACTTTTCGGATAGACTTCTCCATGATCTTTATGGGAGTTGATTGCTTTTTGTCGTGAGTCTTGATCCTTCATATTGATTTTGGGAATAATGTTTTTCACATCACCTTGGATCTTTAGCAATAAGATTGAATCCTCATGCCTTGTTAGGGCCTTTTCGGACTCGCCAATCTTCGCGCCCCGCTTCATAAGTTATGCCTTAGCTATGAACTCTTATCATTATCGAGCCACTTTTAAACGATCTTGGGCTAGAAGCTAAGTAACTTTTCAAATCGTACGACCTTACTTATTGCAGATAAATTATTAGCAAGTGATGGGAGAATAGGAAAATAATTACACCAAGTGAGCTTGTGCAAGAATACCGACTTATAATTGACTCTATCATTTCTCGTTCTCCACAATTTAAAATCTCAAGTAATGAGACTCGTGGATGCTTAGCCTAATAAACCAATTAAGGTCTACATGGTTAAGGATACTAGCTAGAATAAACTTGGATAAGTCTATTCGGGTTGAGTCAAAATAATCGCGACAGGCCTAATATGTCAAAGACTTCTAAACTAGCTACACCACTTAATTAATATTTTTGACTTTATTGCGGGATATATACATATGAAAGCAACGATAAAAATTTAAAAATTACGACAAAATGGCCAAAGTTAACTAAATATTTGAAAAATGCTGAAAAAGATGATTTTCCGGTTAAATGAAGGCATATTAACGGAAAAGTCCACTTAAAACTTCGATAGAAGTCCCCCATACACTTAATATAAACATTGTCCTCAATGTTTAAGCATATGGGAGTAAACTCCCCTACACTTAGGACATTGTGCACGTTGTTTAAATCTCGCTAAGGAAGAGACAACTAAAGAGATTCCTATTTTAATATTGAGAAATATAAAATAGTGAATCGAAAAGAGTTTAGGATAGAACCGGGAAGAAGGGAACACGGAATCACGGTTCGTCAAAAGTCATCAAGAGTGTGTCTTTGAAGCTCTAATCCCTGCATATGATAAGAAAGAGAACAAGAAACACCACGGGGCTCCCCCTACACTTATGGTGAAAACAGATAAAGATAGATAATCAGGTTGCCTCCCGAAGAGCGCTTGTTTTTGTTAAACGAGTCACGAGCCTGACTCGTCCCCGAATTAAATGGTCCATGGGGAAGCCTCGAATGTAATAACGGGATCAAAGACCTTGTCCTCGTTCTCGGAGGACATCAACAAAGGAGAGGCGGGAGGATAAGTCTTGAATGGTAGGAAAGTCTGCTCAATATAAGAAAAGCAAGTGAAATCCAGATTGACGGGAGGTGGGGTGGGTAAGGGAATCATATTGTCATCCTCCAAAGACAATGGATGCAGACCAATTGGCAAAGCCGTAAAATTATCAATCATAGAATGGTCCATGTAACCTCCCGGGTCAAAGCATTTATCCTCATGAAAGTAGATCTTGTCGATATCATCGTAGGTAAAGAGTGTAGAAACTCATTTGAAAAGATCACGATCAAGTACGAAACCATCAATCATTTGTGAGGATTGTTGATAAGGTAAATCCTCACGAATGTGGTAAACGTAATTCTCATAAGAGGAGTGTTGATTAGGTAACTCCTCGAGAATAGGATGATTGGTCAAGTGAGTTGGTTCGTCATTATTATGAAAAATAAGACGTTCCAACTCATCATGTTCGGCATCGATGTTGGAAAAATCGACCTCGCTTGTAGGAGGAAGCGGAGGTAAAAGAGCTAGCTCTCGGTCGATAATTTCCTCAATCTCGGGCTCGAAGACGAAATGATCATACTCACCACATGTTGAACTCTTGTTGGGAGGATCAAATATCGCATGTGGAGTTGTGAGTATGTGATCATTGACTAGCGAAGCAAACTTGTCCGTAAGCTCCGCAAAAGTCAGCCCATCACACAGATTTTCCGGAATACCCGCGGGCTTACTTGGGATGACGACAAGTTCCTCGACACTAGACTTTAGGAGTTTGTCCGATTCAGTTGCCGAGATAATGTCAAGATGCTCATCCTCCATGATGAGAGAGCCAACGGGCTCCTCGGGTGTGATAGCAATAGACGAAGGAGGAATGGGAGAAGTCTTACATTGCTTTAGAAATTCCTCCTCGTCGAAAATAACCTCAATATCATCATCGCTCAATACCTGAAGGGCTAATAATAAGCTCAGGGATATGAGTACTCGTCTGATCTTGCTGTTGTAAAAATGACTCCATTCAAGTTTGCAGCGTGTGTAAAAGCTCTTTCGTTTGTTCTTGAAAACCTGTAGCAAGATCGTTTCTTTGTTCTTGAAAGGCTGTAGCAAGATCGTCAATTGGTTCTTGGTAACTCATCCCGTGACGAGGCTAATGATCAATTGGGTATTGCAGGGGTTGGTCAAAACTGGAAGGGGTATAATTATAGTAATTTTGATCCCCCGTTGGACAGTGAAAACTTTTGTGAGGACCCCCACACTTATAGCACCACGGGGATGGAGAAAAATCTGGTGCATTTTGAGGATAAGGATCGTCATAGACGGTAGAGGGTGAGAAAGTATTGTAAGAGGAGAAGTACGAATTTGTTGAATTGCAAAATGGACAAAATCCAAATTGTGTATCGTCGATATCAGAACCACACCGCTCACAAGTACACCTTTGATATGTTTGAAAACCATGCCATGGTCTCCCACACCGTACACAAGACGAATCCATGAAGAAAAATAGACAAGCAAGAAGAATATTTTTGGTGCAAACTTTGAAAAAGAAATGCTTTTTATGATTTTTCAAATGTTTTTGGATTTTTGGAAATTTTTGACACGAAAAATAACGTTCACGAGTGAACGGATCCCAAAAGCCAACGCGTCTCTCAAAAAAAACCGTTAATCTTCACGAAAAGAGCCGGCAGCGGCGCCATTTAATACCTGGGTTTTTAGTTGAAAAAGTTCGTTTTCTCAGTGTCTAATCGAATTGATTTCCGGTTAAAAGTGTGACTCAGTTGTTCTTGGTGGCAAATAAAATGGTTTGGTTATCTATTCTACTTAAAGGAAAATGCACAAAATAAAAACAATAAACTAAAAGCGATTAATTAATAAAAACAAAACAATATGAATAATCAAACGTAAATTTAAAGCGAAACAATTAATAAAAATAACAACTAAAAAACGAAATTAACTATCGACTCGAAAATAAAGTTTACTTAATGAAAAAGGAGAAAATAAAACTAAGATGATACTTTAAAGCTAAACGAGGCAAATCCTAAAGCGGGTACTTAATAAAAGATAAAACTTGAACTTTACGAAAAAATATTAATTTTAAAATTAGACGAAAAATTCAACTAAAAATACGTAACTTTCAAAATTAAAATCGGAACAACTTTCAGATTAAACTAAACAATTACGGAAAAAAAATATTAAATAAATAAGCTAGCAGGCAGCTAGCTCAAGCTAGCAACCTGCTAGCTCAATGTGGCGGGGAAAAGAATGAAGGCATGCATGCATGCATGTTAAATCATATAACTATCTAACTATCGTAATGTTAACCAAAAAATCTATCGGAATGTAGAGAAACTTTCTGTCGGAATGTTAAAGTTGTACTATCGGAATGTGTTTTAGTGATTCTATCGTAATGTGTTTTTTTTTAATTAAAAACTGTCGCAATATATTATAGTAACAAAACTGTCGGAATGAAACTAAAAGAAAAGTATCGGAATATAGTAAAGATTGAAACCATCAGAATGTGGCTATTGAATATTGGGCAGCACTTCGTCGCAATATACCTTAAACTCCGTCGGAATATGCGATCGCAATGAGCGATCGCAATCCCGATCGGAATAAGGGGGATGATACAAATGATCGCAAAGTAGAACCACACTTGGTTATTGCGATACAAATAAGCAATCCATCGGAATGTGTATTACCCTCAATATTGCGATGAACACCAACAAATCCGAAAATGGAGATAAGCAAAAATCTTAATAAGCACTTTCAATAAGCAAACGAGTAAGAACTTATCCAAAACTTAATCAAACGAAATCAAGCATAAATTTGAAAACTTTTAAATATTAAAATTGCAAACTTTATAAAAGAAACTTTAAAAAGGCAAAACTTTTTAAGAAAACTAAAAACAATAAGCTAAACACTAAATAAGCCAATAAGCATGAATAGCTCAAAGATTAATCCGTGTAAGACTTAGAAAATCATAAAAAGATGAAGTTTTTAATCAAATAAACAATAAGATTAAGCAAAATCAATGCTTAATCCGAACCACAATCATATCAAAGACAAGAAAAGTAGGATGAGAATTATAAAGAAAATATTGATTAAAGGAAAATAAAGATTAAACAACAAAATTAAAAACACTTACTTGAATTAAAGGAATTAAAGTGCAAGACGATTAATTAAAATGACATGAAAAATAAAGTTGCAAGAAAATGAAAATGGTGGAAGAGCTAATTTGTCAAGTTAGCCAACAACCTCAAAATTACACAAATGATCTAAATATATAGGGAGGAGGAGGATTAGTGGAAGGAAGCTTCCTCCCCTCTTTCTTCTTTCTTTAATTATCATTAAGTCCTTAATCTTCCAATTCTTCGACTTTTGTCTCGGGATTAATAACTCGTCTTGTAATTTCTTCAATAAATTAGACTTGAGTTTTGCTTTTAGTAAACTTCCGTCTTTTGACTTTTTCTTCGATAAATCTTCAGAATTGGTCTTGGACTTCCGTTCTTTTTGCACTTTTGATCTTTCGACTTCGTCTTTTGTCTTTTTTCTTCGATAAAAGCCCGTGAAAGCCGTGTTTTATCCACTTTTCACCTTTTCGTCCTAAATCACAACAAAAACACAAACCACGCATAATTCCGACATAAATGACATAAAATACACGTTTTGGCTCGGTTATTATTGTAATTAAGTGGTAAAAAGGATGGGTGTTTACACACCTATCAAAAATTCAAATTTTTTTTTTCTCAAGGAATACTGTTTTATCTTTATAAAAACAATGAGTGATCTGCAAAAGAGTGATGAAGAGTTGTTCACCGAGAACTAACTACAATATGATAGGAAATGAGCTTAGCCAAATAATCATGAGGTTCATGATCTCGATGGTACTCAGAAAAGAATAATTCACAACGTAACTCAAATCAAGATGAGTACTTGTTCAATGGTTGCATCTCTAATGCGAACATTAGGATGAAGCAATAAAGGATAGATAACATCGATACATGTAGAATTTAGCAATCAAAGGTAGTCTTTTCATTAATCACAAACAAGTCTAAATTGTACCGTAACACATTACGTGTCACTATGTCATACAATTCCAAGAACTCATCCTACCAACTGATGTCTCAGTTAGGTTAGAGATTATTTTTAAAAGATACCACAATGAATACTAATCTACAAGAGTCATTAGGTGTTCCACATGTCCCAGAAGATCCATCGGTCTCAATTCAGAAGAAGATTTCTTCAATTTATTTCTTGGACACTGGGCATCCTCGTTAGTGGGCAATGGCCTAGGAACAACCCTTAACACGATCTAACAATCATTTAAAACCTTATAATTCGATCACAGGACTTAATAATTTCCTCTTATCAATCTCATATTCTATACGAGTTAAATTTTTACTTTATTCAAGTTTCAACCAACTTATACTCAAGGAGATATCCTACCTCATTTTCCAATATGTTTTCAGACCTTAATAGGGCAATAAAAGCTCGATATGAATCAACACTTAATTTCCAATCCTATAACTCCTTTATCAATAATTATCAAATAAGTCACTAGTATGAAATGAATTGATCATTAAACAAGACTTCTCGGAAAGGTACTAGTGGCATGAGGATTTTGGGTAATGGTTCCAATGACAGCCTCAAGTGCAACATTCACCCTTTCGATTTCAATTTAAGAATTGGATGACAACGAATCATATGGCATCTTTCTAGGTGGTATCGTTTTGTCAAACTCCACTCTATATGGAAAGATCGTCATGACATCGATATCAGATTTAATCTCGCCAATTCTTCTTCAATATCGCAATCAACTAATATCTACATTTCTACGAATATCAACCATTTGTTGGGATCATAAAATCCACAACTTGGTTTAGATCTAGGATAGCTAGAATTTCTACGAGAATAGCTTCGATTAATTTACTAAGGGATTTAGGGTTCTTTGTGACAATCTACGTCGTATAAATACCTCGTATAAATACTAAAATGATCATCAAACAATCATGTAATCAAATTACATCATATATATATATATATATATATATATATATATATATATATATATATATATATATAATCCAAGTTATATATATATTAAAATAACACTTCTCAGTCTGGCCTTGTCGGTAACTCGGGAATTCTTCGGCACCGTTATAGTAAAAAGATTTTTAGACATTTTTAGAAAAATGTTTGTAGTTAAAAGATTTTGAAATGTTTTATTCAAAACCTTGGTTTGAAAAATCTTTCGTTCTCTATAACGAGAGCTCTGGTACCAAACTGTAACACCCCCAAATTTATACAACTCAATATAGCGGAAGACTCGTTGGTGTTACGGGATAGCACATTACTCACATCATAGACAACGCTTAAGAATCGCTTCGTTTATTAATAAAGCATTTCCATTCATAAAAATCAAAGTTACATAGGTCCGAAGTCATTGTATTTAATACAGGTTTTACAAACATTTGAATGGAAATTATAATTTAAGTGCGGGCCATGAATTCTTGTCGTCTTCCCGAGAATTACCTTCAAGTACCTGAGATAAAACATGTTAAAAGAATAGGTCAGCGATAACGCCGAGTGAATTTAATAGGCCATAAAATAGCCAAAGTCATTTTATACAAATCTTTATCGAAAATCATAATATAGGCATTTGCCTTAAAAATCATTATACGAGCCAATGTCGTAAAAACATCATACAATACGTCTTACGACGTTGTATAAAGTTAAATAAAAACCGTTATATGAATGTGGTTATGAAAACCAAAACACAAACATAATATCAATAGTATGACCCTGTATTGCTAGTCAGGCAATACATCGTAATTCGGAGCGTCTAGTAGTATTTCGTTAGTTTGGATTATTATAAGCCGCATGACATTGTTACCTTACTAAACCAACAACGGGTAGCTAACCCGATACTCAATTTGCCCATCTAAAGTAGCGTGTCGTCACAAAGGTCACGCTATGGAAATATTCTCATACATAAATTCGCTTACCAATCAATGTGGCACGACGGGGATCAACCGTCAAGGCGCGAACTGGGGTGATCGTCCCCAAATAGTACTATTAAATGCATAAGCGTCTACCAAATCCCGGTAGTTCACAATTCATGCTAATGGGACTTTTAGTGACATAACCTAACTTTAATAATCCATTTAATTTCATCTATCGGGTCCTTTAATCATTTATCGGGTCATACAATCGGGTCATACAATCATTCGGGTCCAAATCAATAAACAAACATTCGGGACAAATGGTGTCCTATTTTATAAAAACTAACATGTTATCTCCCTCGCGGGTTTATAAAACATTTATAAAAACATTTAAAAGTGTGCGAGGCTATGAACTCACGTTGATGTGGGAAGGCGGGTTATCGGCAATTTGGACGTACGGTACGTGCTTCAATCACGGAAACCTAGACAAATAATACTCGTCTTAGACTCATGTCCAATGACTTTATAAAAATAACAATTACGTATACATATGATGATTATATATATATGATAATCAAGTGGGTTTACTTATTCTCGTTTACTCATTTTAATGTTATGCATCGATAACTTTTATACTAGTTTACTAGTTTTACTTATTTACGTGTCTTAGGTCCAATAAACTTATTATAAGTTCTTTAACTTGTTTTAATCCATTTTATACTTATATTATCAGTATTTACACTTTATATGTTGGGCCTAAATGGGTTAAGCCCAATAAGTTCTTTTTATAAGAGTTTAACTTATTTAGTCCAATTATTAGTCCAATATGTTTACTTAGCTCGTTATTGTCCGTATGTCCTATAGTTCGGGTTTTATCGGATTTTTACTTGTTATATATGTTTATATATCAGTATATGAGTTTTATAAAGTTCATATTAGACGGGTCCAACCGTCTAAGTTTTATTTAGCAAAAACGTTAGTTTTACGGTAATAGCCGAAAAAGTCGTAAAAATCAAGTTTATAGTTTTTATAACTTATAAATATTATTCCACTACCATTTTTATAATTTGTCAATTTATTTAACCTTTAACATATTTATATAAATAAAATTCATGAGTTAGTGGGTTTTAATTTTACATTTTATACAATATAATTTTGAGTGCTTATATAATAGTATTATACTTTAATTTCCAAAATCTGATTTTTATTTTCATCTTCACCAAAACTGCCATATCTAGAGTTCTATATGGAGATAGTAGCTCAAATTTTTATGACATAAACTACATGATATTTTCTCCATTTAACGCTTCTATAGCTACTGTTGAATCATCTTCCAAGTATTTTCTAAAAATCGTCCAAAACAGTGAACTCAGATTTGTACCTTAAACTTGTTTTGATCATATCTCATTCATTACAATGATTCCATTGCATGGCCAACTCTCACATGTGTACAAGACCCATAGCTTACTGTATATCAATCTATTCAAGTCATTTTATCAGTTTACCATATGATTCTTTACTGTTTTATACAGCCATCTAAATTAAGCAAGATTTTAACCTTGTTTCTTATAGTTTTCCATCTTTTTAAGCATGTTTATCAACACCAAATCCCCACACAATAGTTTTAATCATCATTCATCATCATATAAATATACATAAGTAAAAGAAATAAAAGATTACATAATCAAAAATAACAAGAGGATGAGGAGGACAATCTTTATACCACCAAGTTGATGTAGGTTGTGATTTGGACATGGATTTTGATGGAGAAACTTGTAAATAACCAAGACCATCTTCAAGACCACCATTCTTCATGATCACCTTGTGGAAAATCAGCCTCAAGACTCCATGGAAACTCCTCCTTGGATGTTATAATCACCACCAATCAATAGGGTTTCAAAAGGGCTTCAACATGTGTATGAACAACATGGGATTTCATGGTTAAATCAAGATCAATATGGGTGTTTTTAGGGTGATATGGGACGGCACATTAGAGAGAGAGTGAGGGAGAATGAGTTGTTTGCATGAGTTGCAAAATGAGAAGTGGTTTTGGTTTTTGGTTTTGTGTTGTAGTAGCTTAATGTGTAAGCTTAAGTGACAAGTGTTACTTAGCTTACAACTTGACACAAAATGTGGTGTTGTGTGGCTAGTTAGGGCCGGTTTTGAGTGGGGGTGGGATAAGTGTCCCACTTGTCTCATCCCCATTTATTTACGGGTACTCCTCGATTCTAGTTTCCTCGATTTGCGTGCCCTCGGGTCGTTTTACGAAAAACGTTTTTATAAATTATGAATCAACGGCACAAAACGAATCTAATAAAAATTGTCTCATCAAAAACGGAGTTCGAAAACGTAAAAACATAATCCTAAGGTTTCAGGTTTAGTCGTAAAGGACGTTAAAATAAAATCGTAAGTCCTAATCTCTTCTCGTAAATTTGTGAGTTTATGAACCAACACAAATTTAAAACTCCAAAATAATATTCACGGATAAATTTATCTTCTGAAATGTCGTACTGTCACCAAAGACGGTGTATGTAAACGTAAGTACGTAACGTAGAATCCTCCGGTTTAGACGTAGTCGACGCTACTTCAAGACGTAAATCCAAATTTCTTCCCAAAAACAAGTGAGTTCATAATATAACATTAAAATAATATTTTTAAATAATATCTGAGAATAAAATATCAATCAAAAATTGACGGATTGTCACAAAACACATATGCAATGGATGTACACAACAAATCCAAGTATTCACAAATAACTTGGATGAACACAACTAGTACAAGTATTCATAAATACAATGGATTGACATAAAACAAAAAGGGTATCATGATGAATATGACTAGCTCATAGATTCATCTTTATCACAACACTAGTGAGTGAGTGATCTTCTCATTGGACAAGGTAAAGGAGGGGATCAAGAGGATAATCATATGTAAACATCCTTAACACTTTAAGTGATCATTTACTAATGATTATGCTATAGAAAAAAGAAAGGGGGTTGAGAAAAATGTCCAAGAGGCTTGTTGGAAAATGAGATTTGACCCACTATTTAAAGGAGACAAAGTGTAACGGAAATATAACGGCTATATGGGCGCGGTACCTTATCTATCCCGGCGGTTCCTTATCGCTAGGGAACCGCCTAGCTACTTAAGGTTTCGCGCCTAGAGTACGCTCTGTTTTTTGTCTTTTAGTGGGGTAGGAATATCTGAGGTATTTGAAGCCTTCAAAGGATATTCTAATAGCATATGGAATATGCTATTTTCAAATTTTTATTTACCATTTTAATAAAACATTTTCTAAAAAAGAAAGTTTATTAAAAAGTCTTTTGTAACAAAAGTGAGTTTTAAGGATAATCATTTTGATGATCACTAATTATGATTAAGAAAGGTTAGTGATATGATTATTACGTTGATGATAGTGTTAGTTAAATATTTTGTTTTGTGTTTTACACTAAATGTGTTGTATAGTTTGTTGTGATCAAAACTAAGAAAGATTAGTTAACACTAATAATGTTTGTAGGCATCACTTGCATTAACATAATGAACGATCTGGAATACTAAGTTGAAACAAATAAAATTACTGAAGTAAAAAGACTGATAAGTAGAATGCAACGGATACTATGTATGTCCTAGAAAACCTGGTTTATAACTTTTGAAACTGAAATGATAACTATTAAGTCTGAAATCATGCATGCAATGTATTATAAATGCCAAGAGCTTATGTAGGTCATGTAATATATCAACGTGTGCATGATTACATAGAGGGGTGACCTCGTCATGCTGTTAAAGGGGTGACGTCTAAATAATAATCTGGGTGAAGGGATCAACTCCAATGTGAAGGATATAGAGCACACACCACATTCACCTACTAAAGTGTAAACTGATAAACTAGGATGCACCCATACGCCCCACTGATAAATACTGATAAACGGGAAACTGAAACTAAAGGGACGCCACGAGAAATCCCTCCCTCGGAGAGGAGTCATGACACTGGTGCCTCAAGTATCATGGTTACGGTACGTCCTTAACTAGGTGAAACTGGTCATGCGTGTATATAAAGCTCAGGCAAATTAAACATGGTAATCATGGAAAATCATGCAAGTTTTATAACATATAACTGGGAAAAACAGATGGCTGCAAACAGGGAATCCTAATCATGCATAGAAAGGAAAGTCCATACTGAAGGACGGGATATCCGTACCTTGTGTCTAGTAAACGAATGAAGATGAAAAGACGGAAATCCTACTCCGACTTCACGTGAGTTACATAATAAAGGACATGTATGAGTTGTTTGTGCATGACATGAGTTACTTGTTCTTGTCTAAAGTTACTGGTTCTTGACTTGATTTACTTGTTCTTGCCTTGTAGTACTTGTTCATGAATTATTATGTATTTTCATAACTAGTAATAAGCTCGATTCTAATAAGCCGTAATTTAATTAAGTAAAAAAAATCAATAATCCCTTTCTTAATAAGTCGATTTTAAATAATCCGATTACTTAATAAGTCAATTTTAATAAGTCATGAATTTATAAGCCAAATTAATTAAGCCTATACTTTAATAGTAATCAATATTAATTAACCAATTTAATTAATTAAACTAAACAAACTAGTGTCTAAATGCTTGATTTTTATCTAAATTCAGATTGTAGCTATCTTTTTTTTAATTCATTACTTATGACATTGTACTATACGAAATGACACCACAATTTTTGAACTGCTATTCAAACGAGATGCGTGGTCTTCTAAGATTTTATTAAAAAAGTCATGTTTATCTTCACCTCGACATTTACGCTTAATATAATTTAAAGTTAACTTGTATATGTAAATGGTTACGTCGGAATTAGTGTTTCTATCATAAGATTCAAGACATGCGTCATAGGTAAAACATCAATGCTAAGTTTATACTTGCTTATTGATAAGAAGCCATCATTTTTTTGAAAACAAATACACTAATATTTACAAAGATTACCATATTACAACGGATTCGAAAACTATGCATCAAAATTCCATTTCCTTCTGACGTAATTTATCCATAAGTTAACATCATGTATTAGTAGGCAACTTGTACTTAGGTGAATTAACAACTATTTTATGTAATTTCAAGGTTCTTATAGCTTTACAATGAAATGATATGATACACATTCAAATACTAGATGTGAGACTCGGGAAAAACATTTGATGATTTTCGATTATTATTTCTTAATATCATGTATCAGTTAATGATGTTTATGTATAGTCCATCTTTAAGTATTAACTAATGGTTAGTAAATTACCTCAATGATCTAAAACACGTATGATCCAAAAGGAAGCCGAACTCGAAATCAAACACAAACACGAGTACGAACACCAAACCAAATACGAGCATAACAGTTTAACGATGTATTATCGAGAACCAAATCCGCGTGTACACCAACAACTAAAGAGATGATGACGAACCAAGCCGCATTTCGTGAACGAAAAGAAAACGTGTCCAAATAAACTATAGCTTGAATGACTTCGGTAACCCAAAACATAACTAACACTATAACCTTTAACTCTCGATTAAATCTATCAGGATGATTACTCATACACTACTTTTGGATTTTGGTTTTAGAACGGAGGCTTGTTATGCCATATCATTTCTTTAGGGTTTTGTATATGTTGTCTTGTTAGTCACCTTCTTAATGAACCGGGCCTTGGGACATAATTATACTTATAAGACATATGTCTAACATGAAGCTCGTTTATTATTTATTTCGTGTCTTAACTTGTATTCTTGTTTATTCGTAATTTCATGATTTTTAGTTTCGTGTTATGTCTTGTCGTGTCGTATTTAATATTCGTTAATACTTTTCGTGAAATAATTAAATATTAAAAGTTTTAATTTAATGGTATTTTTAAGCGGGGTTTACAATGATGCTGACATGTTATTATGTAAAACATACAAAAACTTAACATAGAAAAGTTTAAGAATTTAGGAATCTGCTGTTGTTGGACTGGCTGGCATTATTATGGTAATTGTCATTATCGTTCCGCCTGTCAGATCCGTAGCGGCCATTAGATTGATCGTGCCCCTTGTTGGCATTCTGATAAGTGGCCGGTTGGGTCCGGTCTCCACCCTTCTTTCTAAAAGATACAATTGGATAGGAGAAAGGTACAAATGAACATAAAGACTGAGTAAATGATAATGCTTGATGACTGAAATTATACTTCTTCTTTAGACGTGCTTGTTCCTCGTAATCATCATGCTCATGCAGCATTTCCAAGCTACATGCTGCATCATTAACTTGTGCCACATTAGTGTAAGTAGCACTAAGTAAACGATCTGTTGTTGTGGTGTGAAGAGCCCATCGAAAGTGCTTCGCTTGCTCCTCGGTAGTACCCGCAACAGTGCCCAAAAATCCAGCCAACTTAAGAAACATCTACATAAACTCAGTGCTAGTTTCACTAATTCTCTAACGAATGGAATGATAGTCCCTCTTAAGTCTTTCATGCTCGGCTATCGAAAAGAACTGACCATAAAACAGTGTCTTGAATTGGTCCCAAGTCAAAGCAGCTAACCAAACATCACCTCCATTTGCTAGCTTCTATGCCCTACACCAAGCTAAGGCATCTCCTTCAAACTTATAGCAAGCCAACCTCGCCTTGTAGATTACGTCACATCCCATAGCATCGAGAATTTTCTCCATATGCAAAATCCAGTTTTCCGCATCAAATGATATCTCAACTCTCTCAAAAGATCTAGGTTTCTGCTTGTTAAACCTCTCAATCCAATTGTATAGAGTAATCGGTGGAGGAGGAGGAGGATTGTTCTGATTCGAAATGTTTTGGTATTCATTCCAGGTCTGATTCCTAATTTGTGGAAGCATAGCTTACAGAGCTGCTTGGACAGCTGCAGCCAGTTCCTACTCGCGTGTCATGACCATCTGACAGTTTAAAAGAGGAAATGAAATGATTAAGCTAATTAGAAGATAGGATAAACATAATGAATGCATTAAGAGTTTATGAAAGGATAGCCAACAAAAACAGCCATTGGCAATAGTGGACGCCTATTGGTCGGTCCACATAACATAATTGATATGAGCAAAGGTGAACGCCTATGGGTCGGTTCACAAAATAAAATTTGAATGAAAAGCACATGCGACTAAATATATCCAGTCTTGTACCAACCATTACTTAGTCAAAAACTTAACATAAAACAATGATGATGCATGAAAGGAAGTGAGTAAATGTACTGTCAGTTTTAAGAAGACATTGATGACTACCCAATAGTCACATGTCAATTTTTAAGAGCCTACAGGTCGAAACCTTGGCTCTGACACCATAATTGTAACACCCCATTTGGATAAATGGACCGTTAAATAGTAATTATGGCGTGTCATCAAAGCATGCAAGGTAAATTTCTAAAACATTAAATGACCATAAAGGAAACCGGCAACAAACATCGGTTCCAACATAATCTCCACACACAAATGCATAAGTATAGAATGTAAGGAAAGGACTAAAAAATATCCAGCAAAGCATAAGTATGTAAATGCATTAAAAGAAAAAGAAGACTAGGCGCCTCCATTCCATGCACGTACTATTGAATCCTAGTTTTGCCCCTTAGTACCTGCCCTATTGGGATATGGAAAGAAAAATACGGCTGCGCAATACGCTCAGTGTACGGATATATGACAATGAAATATAAAGCATAAACATAAGCAAGTAAAGAAATGAAATGAATAACAGCGGAATAAGTGTATGTCTTGGAAAACCTAGTTTAAGCTTATAAGACTGGTTTTATATTCTTGAAAAGACTTATGTTTAGTTTATTCTGAAAACTGTATTTTAACTATGCCCGGAGCCCATATAGGTCATGTTATATGAATGTGCATGAATACTTAGAGGGGTGACCTCATCATGCAATTAGAGGGGTTGCCTCCAATTAATATAGTATGAGTTGAGGGATCATCTCCTATAACAGTTGCAAGGCACACACCGTAGTTACCATGAAATCATAATAACTTGTCATAGGATGCATCCATTTGCCCCACATGATAATAATAACATAGGCCAAATATTGTAAAGGGACACTGCGAGAAATCACTCTCATCGCAAAAGAGTCATAACATCGGTGCTTCCAGTGCTATGGTTATGGAACCCCCATAACTAGGTGAAACAAGCATGCATGTATGTAGCTCAGGCAATCTAAAATAAACATAACATATATTGAAAGTGTTAAGACACGTAAACTACTAGGGAAAACAAATGGCTGCAAATGGGGAAATCCTAATATATATGAAAGAATGATGTCCTTACTGAAGGACGAAATATCTGTTCCTTATGTCCAGTGAAAGAAGAGAAAAACGATTGCGGAAGATCACTCCGACTTCACGATAGATACATAATAAATTTTATTTAGTTTACTTGACGTGTTCATACTTATTATACTTGTTCTTGTCTTGTCTCATTATGTCATGTTTAATCATGTGTTTCTTAGTGTTTCATGTGTTTTAGATTCATGTTGTAACACCCTATTTTGATAAATGGTATATCACAGGATAATTATGGCATATCATCAAAGCATACAAGGTAATGTCTAAAACATTAAATGACTATAAAAGAATATCCGATCCACATAAGCTCCACACACAAAATGCATAAGTATGAATGTAAAGGAAAGGACTAAACAGTGTTTAGCAAAGCAACAGTATGTAAATGAATTAAAGAATGAAAGAAATATGGTGCCTCATTCCATGCACGTACTCTTGGATTCCTAGCTTTGCCCTTTAGTACCTGCCGTATTGGGACATGGAAAGAGAAATATGGCTGAGAAATACGCTCAGTGTGCGGATATATAACAATAGAATGTACAGCATAAACATATGCAAGTAATGGAATGAAATGAATAACATAGCAGCAGAATAAATGTATATCCTGGAAAACCTGGTTTAAGTTCATAATACTGGTTTATATTTCTAAAAAAGTCTTATGTTATATCCACGTGCATGAATACTTGGAGGGGTGACCTTGTCATGCAATTAGAGGGGCTGCCTCTAATTAATATATAAAATGAGTGGAGGGATCAACTCCTGTAACGGATGCAAGGCACACACCGCAGTTACCATGAAATCATACTACTTGTCTTAGGATGCACCCATTTCCCCCACATGATAATAATAATACTAGCCAAAACTGTAAAGGGACGATGCGAGCAATCACTCTCATCGTAGAAGAGTAATAACACCGGTGCCTCCACTGCTATGGTTATGGAACCCCCATAACTAGGTGAAACTGGCATGCATGTATATAGCTCGGGAAGAATAATCATACATATATACTGGTGTGTTTAGGACACTTAAACTACTAGGGAAAACAGATGGCTGCAAATGGAAAATCCTAATATAGGAAGAACGATGTCCTTACTGAATGACGGAATATCCGTACCTTATGTCCAGTAAATGAAGACGGAAACAGACGTAGAAGATCACTCTGACTTCACAATAGCTACATAATGAAGGGACATGAATAAGAGTCGATTTTACTTATTGTAAAACCCACAATTTAAAATCCTCGAACATTAATGATACGCAGTCACAAAATTAATTAACCTTATTTATTCAGACAATAAATATGAATAATTATTCAAGTATCGCGTGAATCCTAATTATTCGGTTAATAAATAATATACTTAGAGTTTTAGCACGAGAATTAACGAACGAGAATGTCTAAGATATGTCTAAGATTTATAAACGAAACGAAAATGTATAAGTAAGTGTGTGTCCATATTGGGCCACAACCTTAGTAGCAAAAGAAAAAAGGAATTGGGCTCTAAGGCCCATCCCACGAAATACCAAACTACCAGGGAAAAGTTTTCACTTCTTTTTCATTTTTTTCACAAAGAAATAAAAACATACAATGAAAAATTTAGGGTTGTTGACTGATGGTGCCACCGGCCTCAAAACAAGAAAAGGGGATTCAAAATTTATTTTCTCATTTCGATTCGTGTGTGTGTTCGTCATCCCTTTAGCAACCCTATAACAGTAAAGACTTTTTCCTTTCATTCCTTTAAATCACGAATTCTTATTTTTCTCAAGAATGTGTGGTAATTAAAAGGGTGATCATGAATATACATGAATTAATGAGTGGGTTGTGTTGATTTCACGAACACCGAGACATAGAAATGTCTCGGTGTGGTTCTATTTTGACTCAGCCTAGACCATTATGGTCTTGGTGGTGGTCTGAGTGCCCCGGTAGCAAGCAACAACAAAAAAGGGGGTAAACATTTACTAACAGGGGTGTTTGGCTGTTAGAACAACAACATTGACCCAACAGGGGTGTTTGTTTTTAAAGTTGTAGGACACGGGGGAAAAACAAGGGGGTGTTTTGTTTGTGCAGTAGCAAGGGGTGTTAGGATATGAAAATAGTAGCTAGAATAAAATAAACAGTGGCAACTAAAACAATAGTAGTAGGAACAAATAAGTAGCAGTGGGAACCACTACATTAGCAGTGGGAACAATTGCATTAGCAGTGGGAACCACTACATAAGCAGTGGGAATAATAATTAAACAAAAACAGTGGAAACCACTATTGGGTGACGCTAGAAGCAAGGGACCACGACGTGGGTCCGGTTTGGTTAACCCGAGACATGGGTGTCTCGGGTAAGATTTTAGCACGGGTTTCGGGGTCACAAAAAATAAATAATACGGGGTTTATGTTAACTATGGTTAAATAATTTTTGTAAAATTAGTTTTATAAATAAATTAATTAAGTGGTTTTATCTTATTGATTTAATTAGTAAAATTAAATTGATTTTATTTTATCCAGTTAACCACTTAAAAACATGTGATTTATTTATGATTTAATTTTCAAGAAAAACTAATTTGGAAACCTTTCTATTTCGGGAACTTTCTATTTTAGGAAACTTTCTAATTATAAAAGGTTACTACTTATAGTAATATCAAATATATCAGAACACAATATAATACATTGTAACCAGAAATACAGGATATATACTAAATTAGGAAACATTTAAAGAACAGTTAGATTTATCAAGAATATACCGAAACAGTCAGATTTATTAGTTTACACGCAACCAGTAAAATAATATGAGAACACGCAAAATGAATTAAAAACAATAAACAGTAATCAGAGTCAGTAATCAGACAACTCATTCACGTCTTTTATTTATGTAGTATCCGTGAAGTCGGGGTAGATCCTTCCGCTTTCATTCTTATTTCATTACTAGACACGAGGTAAGTATTTCCCGTCTTTCCGTAAGGACTTCCTTCTATGCATGATTAGATTCCCCGTCTGTAGCTAAATGTTCTCCGCAGTATATGTTTTAAGCTTATCAGTAATCATTTGATAACTAAATAAATTGCCAGAGCTTTATATACAAGCATGACCAGTTTATGTACTAGTTACGGAGGTATCGTAACCATGACACTAGAGGCACCGGTGTCATGACTCCTCTGTGAGGGAGTGATTTCTCGAAGCGTCCCATTTATTTCAGTTTGGCCATTTTATCAGTATTATCAACAGGGCGTATGGGTGCATCCATGGCTACTAGTCTACATTTATAAGGTGAATGTGGTGTGTGCTCTACATCCTTTACATTGGAGTTGATCCCTCCACCCAGCACATTATTTAGAGGTCACCCCTCAAAAGCATGATAAAGCACCCCTCTATGTATTCATGCAGACGTTGTTACATCACATGACCTATATAAGCTCTTGGCAATTAAAATACAGTAAATGCATGTTTTCAGATTTAACAGATAACAGTTCAGCTTTATTATTTATAAATCAGACTTTTCAAGTTATATACAGATTTCCGCTTCATTTTACTTATCAGTCTTACAGCTTCAGTATTTCATCATCTATTTCATTCCAGTATTTCTTATCATGCTTTATATCCGTTCACTGGGCGTTGTGCTCAGCCGTAGTTCCTCTCATGTTCTAACGGCAAGTACATCGGGACGCTCTTAGGATTCTGAGAGCATGTGCATTTGGATGGAAGCTATCCAGACTTCTTACTTTATGCACTTCTTACATTACTTTTCTTATTTGGATATTGTTTAGTCCTTTCATTTAGTATTTACTTTTCATGCTTTGAGCTTGATTGTAGTGTTTTACTACTCTTTAGGAAAAGAGCGTAAATAGCGGAAAGTATCGAGTGATGATTTTAGGAAAAATCAACACTAATGACCCAATCACTTAAAAGAGATGAAAGATTCGTTTCCCAAGGAGGTATTTGTGTTGTGAATTAACTTGTATGTATTTGATATTAATATTGAGAAGAATGGGGATGAGAAGATGAAAGACGGTTACGTTAAAATTAAACTACGACGAAAAAGACGTAAACGTGAAAAACTACAAAAATTAAAAATTATTAAAACCAAAAACAAAATATCAAAAAGGCTAAAAACAAGTCTCAAATAATATAAACAAAGATAAAAATCCAACAAAGATATTTTAAAACCTTTTATTAATTAAATATTTAATTTTAATTGCTAATAAAAGCCCTAAAATTAAATTTAACTAATTCAAATGTCTAAAATATGATTTTATTGAATAATTACTTAACTTATATTATTAGAAGACTAAAAAGTAATTTTCTAAAAATTAAAAGCTATTAAAACTATTTTTAAAACCCTAAAAATGATTAAAAATGATTAAAACCTAATTAAACTTAAAATAATTATAAAAATTAATCTAAAAGCTATAAAATTATTCTAAAAATGGAAATGGTCCTAATTAATGCAAAAGAAATTAAGAAAAATGAAAAAGAAAGAAAAATAAAATTTTTAAAAATTAATATTAAAATAATATTAAAATATTGCTAAAAATAAAAAGTTTCCAAAATTTAAAATAAAAAATTTATAAAAATCCTAAATATTATAACTAAGAGAAAAACACTAATTAGAGCTCCTAAACCTTTTTTAATAATTTTATAAAAATCTTTAAAGTTTATAAAAAACCTTAAAATAATATAAAATTAAAAATTAAAGTTTATAAAACCAAAATAAGATGTAAACCTCAAGTTATTATTTTAAAACCTAAAAATTATTTTTCCTAAAAATTTAAAATCTTTTTGGTATTTTTTTATTGATTTTCTAAAATACGCCTACTAAATAAATCCTAGAAAATAATTAAATGAACGGAAAAATATAAAACTAATTTTAAAAAATCTATAAACCTATTAAGTTCCTAAGAAAAATAAGCCAATCCAAAATAACTCAACAAATAAGCTGGAAAAAAAAGAAAACGCTACGGCTTTTTAAATAAGCTAATAATGAAAATGTGGTTAAGTATAAAACAAAACCACACCCTAGCAGTCAAAGACCCTAGGGCGCAGTGGTAGTGTTGTGTGTGTGTGAACGTGGGGATTGTGGGTTCGAGTCTTGAAACCCCCTTTTTGCTCCTTTTTTATTTTTTTTTTATTTTTAACTTACCAAAATAATCCAGACACTAAACAAGCTAATATTCCACTCCAATTCCCTTTTTTATGCAAAGATTAAGCTCAAGTGATGAGCAAAAACGTGACAGACTCCACCTTGATGAACACAAGTTTGAGTGTTCTTTCCTTTTTCTTGACAGATTACAAAAAGCCAAAGGAGTTGGCTTGTGGGCTTATTTGATTATGCTTATTTTGGAACAATGGGGCACTCTTGTGCTCTTTTGAGCACAAGAAGTCAAAGTCTAGCAATAAACTACCAATTAGCATGCCAAATGATCAAATCAAGCATACCAAAGCCCTAAGCAAGTTGCTGTAACAATAGTATGCAAGTCTGGTGGTTTTAAAAGCTTTTCAAATGCACTCTAGTGATCTTCACACACCCAAACTAAACACACAAACTCAAAAGATGATTCACAAGCAGATTGCAAACTTATAACTCCCTAAATCTCAACAGATTTCAAGAAATCATGCACCCAAAATTTGAGAAAAACAAGCAGATATGGCATACACAGATTTTGCTTACTCTTATCACCTTTTTAGCATACAAATCAGCTTAAACTTGTACCAATCTTACTACAAACTAACTAGCAACTAATCTTAACCCTTATCAAAAACTTTAACACCTTTTTAAACCATTAATCAAAGATCTTACCCTGCTTAAACCTATTGCCAAACACCCTTTAATATTTTTGAAACCAACCTTTTTTGAATCAAAGCCTATCAAAACTGTTTCAAATTGCTTCTATCATGCACAAACACATAAAAGATCACAAATCCAACAGCTTTAAACACACTTAAACATCAAATCATGCAGGATCATACAAAATGCTTCAATTTTCTGAAATTTTAACAAAGGAAAAGGGAATACCTTAGGGTCTTACATCCAAGACCCTAGAGGATGTAAATCCTCCTCCCTACCAGCCCGGGCTGGTGCTGAACAAGATCAACAAACAAATCTTCACCTGTTTTAACAAAAATCAAAGAATAAGACAACAAGGATAATATTCAATCTCCTTTTTCTGTTTTCTTTTCTTTCTTTCTAAAACACTTTCAAAATCTTTCCAAACCTTCTAAACACGTTTCTATTTCACTTTTAATCACCAATTAACACTGATACTATAACCACAAAACCTAGAACAGATTATGCCAAAATTTATCAAATTTTCAAAAACCTTAACTTCTTTTGAAACTCAAAATTAGTTAACCAAGATAACAAGGGAACTCAGAATCTAGCAATAACTTAACACCAACTTTTTATAAAAACTAAAAAGGAATTAATTTGTTAAATGAACAAAAACCAACTTTTATTAATGTAAAAAAGGAATTACATAAAGTTTAGCTAGAAACTGGAACAAGGGCTCACCAACAGGCTGGGGCTCCTTATATAGTGACCTAAGAACAATCTAGAATGAAAAAAACTAAACCCTAATCAAGGAAAAATCCCAAATTTGTCCTTGATACGTTTTTGAAGTATTTTGTCCAAACTTGATCTAAACCGTCCATATTTGCGTTGTGATGAAGCAAAAGATCATATCCATTGATTGGGGACACGTAAGAGAACTTGGAGCCCAAGGAGGTTTCTTATTGGCTGAGAGAGAATTGGGGGTGGGGTCCTCAAGTGGTGGGATTGGGGTTTTTAGGAGTGGGAAGGGTTTTCACAGGTGTGAATTAATCGTGTGCAAGATTAATTGGGAATTTACCCACGTTTAAGTAAAATAGAAACTGGGGGTGAAAGAGGGTGTACAGTAACCTTTTAGATCCGAATTTAGGGGATTGTAAAGTGTTAGGCGCCTTTTTCCTTTTCAAATGTTTCACTTGACACATTTGGTCCCTTTGTTTTGATATTTTTGCCATATCATGTTTTCCAGCCCTAAACTTGATTTCCTTTGCATATAACTTTCCCTTATTGTCACTTTTGGCTCAAAACTTCTTCAAAATGTTTCAAAGGGTTGTTTATGACATTTTGTGATATTTCAAGGGCTGTTCTTGGACTTTGTTGATCTTCCAAGGTCTTCAATGCTTCTTAATCTTCATGAGGGACCATAATTGGCATTTTAAAATTGTTGAAGGACTATTCTTGCCATTTCTTCAAAGTTGAAGGACCTTTTTGCAATTTTGACAAACTTAAGGGACCAAACTTGTAATTATTAATATACAAGGGTTTTAAGTGTCATTTCTTCATTGAATGAGGATCAATCTTGCTTGTCTTCAAGTCTTCAAGGGTATTTGATGAAAATTCCATGATTAGGGCCCGGTTCATTTTACGGCTTCGTTTCTCGTGTCCGTTTTTTCCTTGTATCTTGTGATCTTTTGTCTTTTTCACGATATCCATACCTAAAATACACAAGTAAACAAACACAAGTATATATATGGTATTTTATGACATTTTTATGCATTAAAAACCCGAAAAGAACGATGAGATCATGTATAAATGCCATCTCATCACTCCCCCATACTAAGCCATTGCCGTGCCCTCACGCAATGCTAGAATAAAGTATCTAAGCATCACCAAAGTTCATTTTTTATTAACCTTTATTGAAGAGTAAAAGACTTGCAACATACTACGAGATTGTGTAAAGACATAATGTATGATTTTCATCACCAAAATGTGACTTTTAGGGTCTAAGAATAGAAACAAGTTAATGTCCCTTAGAGTAAATTTCGTCATCCTTGATTGTCATACATTCCATGCTAAGTGCAAAAACAAGATCATTGTTGGTACAAGTCACAATGCTAACACTACTCATACGTCCAAATTGTGTAATACTTTTTCTCCCCGCAATCCTAGTTATTTATAAAAGGAAATGGGTTACTAGCATTTTTTATCTATTTGTCATGGATCACAAGTGATTCATATTGACTTATTTGAGTAATTATTAGTCCGAAAGTAAAGTAGCACGATTTGATCAATAGTTAGCCGAAGGACAAAATCTTTTAAAACGGCTTCTCGTGTATCTCCTTAAGTTCATATCTTGGCATAACTCGTTTCACGATTTGAGACCTTTCTCGGACCGATATTTGGCATGTACTTCACACTTCAAATCTTGGAAAGACGTTCTTGAAATTATGGTCTTCTCTTCATATATTTGGAATTTCTTCACTTGACGTTTTTGAGAGATTCTTCATATAGGACCACGACTTCATCATTTTTCTTCAATCTTTACTTTGGATTTTGATATACAACGATCCGCCTCCTTTTCGGACTTGGATATATTTATCCTCATACCTTGTTAGGGTCTTTTTGGATAGACTTTCTCCATTCTTTAGGGGAGTAATTGCTTCTCGTCGTGTGTCTCGATCCTTCATATTGATTTAGGAATAATGATACTTCACATCATCTTTGGATCTTTAGCAAAAATAGAGCTCCTCATGCCTTGTTAGGGCCTTTTTGGATGATCGCCAATCTTCGCGTCCCGCTTCAATAAGTTATGCCTTGGCTATGAACTCTATTCAACCCCGAGCAACTTTTAAACGATCTTGCGCTAGAGGCTAAGTAACCTTTCAAATCGTACGACCTTACTTATTGCAATTATGTTTTATTCCTAATGCATTGATCTTATGGGAAGAAAAAGCCACAATTAAAAACATATGAGTTTTTGAAAGAACATTTTCATGTTCTACGTTTAGCATGATCACTTGTCTAACTCTATCATTTCTCGTTCTTCACTATTTAAAGACCTCTAATTAAAGAGACTCGTGAATACTTAGCCATTCGGTCCTCAAATTTTGATTGCCTAGCATCCGCTTTCAATAACTCTTGCTTAATCTCATGTTGTCCTAATTCCATCTTTTGTTGGTTTTGTTGAAGACGTTGGACATTTCCTTCCATTTTGTTTGCATGAGTTTTAAGTTCATTAGCAAGTTCATTTTTAAGCTCGTTTTTCAACTCGGATCTTAAGCTAATCATCTCACGTTGCATATTATCAAATTTAGCATCATTTGCTTTTGCATAATCTAAAAATTCTCCTTGCAAATTTTTCGTGTGAGCATTTTGAAAACCTTGTGTAGTGTTTTGAAAATCACGGTTTTGATTTTGATTAGAGATTTGTCCATTCCCACTTTGATAATTCCCTTTGTTGTAATTGCGTGTGTTGCCTTGGTAATTACCTTGGTTGTTGTTTCGATAATTATTAGCATTTTGATTTGGTGGAGCTTGATTTTGGCGGGAACCTTGGTCGTTTTGGTTGTAAGTTCCCGTTGCTACATAAGCACTCGAAGTGTTACCATCCGCGGTAATGCACTCGGAAAGATCATGAGCTCCCCCACAAGATAAACAACTCTTAGCAACCGCTTTAACCGAAGCGGAATTGGAAGCTTCTTGAGCCTTCCAATGGGACATTAGATTAGCAAATCTATCAAAAAACCGATTTTCCTCATTAGCTTCATCATGTAAGGCGTTAATGCTACGAGACGATTGTGACGATGATGACGAACCCATATTGGCAACACTCGGTGTGTTACGAGGGCTATAAACCTTAGATCGATTTTCAATGATTTGTAAAGCCTCATTTGTCGTCTTGCACAAAAAATTACCACCCGCGGCGGCATTCAAATAATCTCGTTCATGATCATTAAGCCCATTATAAAAGGTATCAATTTGATGCAATTCCGAAAAATCCTGGTGAGGACATTCATGTAACATCTCTTTAAATCGTTCCCATGCCATTGAAAAACTTTCATTGTTACGTTGCACAAATCGTGAAATCTCATTTTTTAAGTGTGTTGTTTTCGATGGTGGAAAAAATTTGTTCACAAACTTAGAAACGAGATCGGCCCATGTCAAAATCGAATTTGGCGGTTCTTTCTCGAGCCAAATTTTTGCGGGTCCATCCAACGAATATGGAAACAACATCATCTTAATGGCGTCATGTGGAACATCTTTGAATTTGCTAGTAGCGGTGAGACGGTTGAAATTCCTAATATGGTAATGCGGGTTGTCTTTTTCGTGACCTTGAAACTTGTTTGCTTGTAGCATCGACATTAAACCCGTCTTAATTTCGAAATTCTCCGCAAGGATGGCGGGAATAACAATGGCCTCTCCAAAACCCTCGGTGGGTGCTTGTAGCAACTCCATCATAGTACGATTAGCCATGACGACTTCTTGTTCTATAATAGGTTCAACAATTGGAGGTTCTTCAACAATCAACGATCCTTGATTTGCTTGTTTTTGAAGATGTTTACGAGCTCGTTTAGCTTGATTACGAGTGATCATAAACTTCACGAAGAATGGGAGGTGAGCAAAGAAGATTCTTTTTGGTTGTTTTGTGGATTTTCAATTTTTTTGTGTTTTTGATGATATTTAATTTTTTTGGATTTTGGTGTATCTTCGTAGACAACAATCTACAAAATCTCTCCTCGAATCAAACTCTTGATTAAAGAAGCCTCAAAGGAATGAAAACGATCACGTGGAGTGAACGCCTTCGAATGACTTTAGAACTTTGGTGAAAACCAAATTGTTCACGAGGGTTTAATCACAAAGAAAACCAAGCAAATATAGTATACGTAATAATACTTTGGGCGGCAAAACCCTCGATTAGCCTTCGATCTCAAAATACTCACAAGCAAGCGGGGAAACGAGGCGGCGCGAAGCACTTAAGAGCCTTTTTCCTTAGGGTATATTTTATAATACCCGCCTTATACCCACCTTATAGTTCGTATTTTTCAAAATCGAGCTTCACGAAAGTATTTATCTATTTTTGCCTTTTCTTTTTGTTTGAGATTCGAATACAATAATTAGGAGATCAAATCCCAATTAAGGTTGTGTTTTCACACTTTTGGAGATATTGTATTTTGGTTGTGATACTTAATACAATATATTAATAATATTTCTACAAGAAAAACCAAGAAAACCGATAATACGTGTTAAGGGAGTTCCACTTAACACAAATACTATTTATGGATAATATCAAAAACAAAAATTTCCAAATTAAAACACGACACACCTCCCCGGCAGCGGCGCCAAAATGATTGTAGTGTTTTACTACTCTTTAGGAAAAGAGCGTAAATAGCGGAAAGTATCGAGTGATGATTTTAGGAAAAATCAACACTAATGACCCAATCACTTAAAAGAGATGAAAGATTCGTTTCCCAAGGAGGTATTTGTGTTGTGAATTAACTTGTATGTATTTTAGATTAATATTGAGAAGAATGGGGATGAGAAGATGAAAGACGGTTACGTTAAAATTAAACTACGACGAAAAAGACGTAAACGTGAAAAACTACAAAAATTAAAAATTATTAAAACCAAAAACAAAATATCAAAAAGGCTAAAAACAAGTCTCAAATAATATAAACAAAGATAAAAATCCAACAAAGATATTTTAAAACCTTTTATTAATTAAATATTTAATTTTAAATGCTAATTAAAGCCCTAAAATTAAATTTAACTAATTCAAATGTCTAAAATATGATTTTATTGAATAATTACTTAACTTATATTATTAGAAGACTAAAAGTAATTTTCTAAAAATTAAAAGCTATTAAAACTATTTTTAAAACCCTAAAAATGATTAAAAATGATTAAAACCTAATTAAACTTAAAATAATTATAAAAATTAATCTAAAAGCTATAAAATTATTCTAAAAATGGAAATGGTCCTAATTAATGCAAAAGAAATTAAGAAAAATGAAAAAGAAAGAAAAATAAAAATTTTAAAAATTAATATTAAAATAATATTAAAATATTGCTAAAAATAAAAAGTTTCCAAAATTTAAAATAAAAAATTTATAAAAATCCTAAATATTATAACTAAGAGAAAAACACTAATTAGAGCTCCTAAACCTTTTTTAATAATTTTATAAAAATCTTTAAAGTTTATAAAAAACCTTAAAATAATATAAAATTAAAAATTAAAGTTTATAAAACCAAAATAAGATGTAAACCTCAAGTTATTATTTTAAAACCTAAAAATTATTTTTCCTAAAAATTTAAAATCTTTTTGGTATTTTTTTATTGATTTTCTAAAATACGCCTACTAAATAAATCCTAGAAAATAATTAAATGAACGGAAAAATATAAAACTAATTTTAAAAAATCTATAAACCTATTAAGTTCCTAAGAAAAATAAGCCAATCCAAAATAACTCAACAAATAAGCTGGAAAAAAAAGAAAACGCTACGGCTTTTTAAATAAGCTAATAATGAAAATGTGGTTAAGTATAAAACAAAACCACACCCTAGCAGTCAAAGACCCTAGGGCGCAGTGGTAGTGTTGTGTGTGTGTGAACGTGGGGATTGTGGGTTCGAGTCTTGAAACCCTCTTTTTTCTCCTTTTTTTTTTTTATTTTTAACTTACCAAAATAATCCAGACACTAAACAAGCTAATATTCCACTCCAATTCCCTTTTTTATGCAAAGATTAAGCTCAAGTGATGAGCAAAAACGTGACAGACTCCACCTTGATGAACACAAGTTTGAGTGTTCTTTCCTTTTTCTTGACAGATTACAAAAAGCCAAAGGAGTTGGCTTGTGGGCTTATTTGATTATGCTTATTTTGGAACAATGGGGCACTCTTGTGCTCTTTTGAGCACAAGAAGTCAAAGTCTAGCAATAAACTACCAATTAGCACGCCAAATGATCAAATCAAGCATACCAAAGCCCTAAGCAAGTTGCTGTAACAATAGTATGCAAGTCTGGTGGTTTTAAAAGCTTTTCGAATGCACTCTAGTGATCTTCACACACCCAAAATAAACACACAAACTCAAAAGATGATTCACAAGCAGATTGCAAACTTATAACTCCCCAAATCTCAACAGATTTCAAGAAATCATGCACCCAAAATTTGAGAAAAATAAGCAGATATGGCATACACAGATTTTGCTTACTCTTATCACCTTTTTAGCATACAAATCAGCTTAAACTTGTACCAATCTTACTACAAACTAACTAGCAACTAATCTTAACCCTTATCAAAAACTTTAACACCTTTTTAAACCATTAATCAAAGATCTTACCCTGCTTAAACCTATTGCCAAACACCCTTTAATATTTTTGAAACCAACCTTTTTTGAATCAAAGCCTATCAAAACTGTTTCAAATTGCTTCTATCATGCACAAACACATAAAAGATCACAAATCCAACAGCTTTAAACACACTTAAACATCAAATCATGCAGGATCATACAAAATGCTTCAATTTTCTGAAATTTTAACAAAGGAAAAGGGAATACCTTAGGGTCTTACATCCAAGACCCTAGAGGATGTAAATCCTCCTCCCTACCAGCCCGGGCTGGTGCTGAACAAGATCAACAAACAAATCTTCACCTGTTTTAACAAAAATCAAAGAAATAGACAACAAGGATAATATTCAATCTCCTTTTTCTGTTTTCTTTTCTTTCTTTCTAAAACACTTTCAAAATCTTTCCAAACCTTCTAAACACGTTTCTATTTCACTTTTAATCACCAATTAACACTGATACTATAACCACAAAACCTAGAACAGATTATGCCAAAATTTCTCAAATTTTCAAAAACCTTAACTTCTTTTGAAACTCAAAATTAGTTAACCAAGATAACAAGGGAACTCAGAATCTAGCAATAACTTAACACCAACTTTTTATAAAAACTAAAAAGGAATTAATTTGTTAAATGAACAAAAACCAACTTTTATTAATGTAAAAAAGGAATTACATAAAGTTTAGCTAGAAACTGGAACAAGGGCTCACCAACAGGCTGGGGCTCCTTATATAGTGACCTAAGAACAATCTAGAATGAAAAAAACTAAACCCTAATCAAGGAAAAATCCCAAATTTGCCCTTGATACGTTTTTGAAGTATTTTGTCCAAACTTGATCTAAACCGTCCATATTTGCGTTGTGATGAAGCAAAAGATCATATCCATTGATTGGGGACACGTAAGAGAACTTGGAGCCCAAGGAGGTTTCTTATTGGCTGAGAGAGAATTGGGGGTGGGGTCCTCAAGTGGTGGGATTGGGGTTTTTAGGAGTGGGAAGGGTTTTCACAGGTGTGAATTAATCGTGTGCAAGATTAATTGGGAATTTACCCACGTTTAAGTAAAATAGAAACTGGGGGTGAAAGAGGGTGTACAGTAACTTTTTAGATCCGAATTTAGGGGATTGTAAAGTGTTAGGCGCCTTTTTCCTTTTCAAATGTTTCACTTGACACATTTGGTCCCTTTGTTTTGATATTTTTGCCATATCATGTTTTCCAGCCCTAAACTTGATTTCCTTTGCATATAACTTTCCCTTATTGTCACTTTTGGCTCAAAACTTCTTCAAAATGTTTCAAAGGGTTGTTTATGACATTTTGTGATATTTCAAGGGCTGTTCTTGGACTTTGTTGATCTTCCAAGGTCTTCAATGCTTCTTAATCTTCATGAGGGACCATAATTGGCATTTTGAAATTGTTGAGGGACTATTCTTGCCATTTCTTCAAAGTTGAAGGACCTTTTTGCAATTTTGACAAACTTAAGGGACCAAACTTGTAATTATTAATATACAAGGGTTTTAAGTGTCATTTCTTCATTGAATGAGGATCAATCTTGCTTGTCTTCAAGTCTTCAAGGGTATTTTATGAAAATTCCATGATTAGGGCCCGGTTTATTTTACGGCTTCGTTTCTCGTGTCCGTTTTTTCCTTGTATCTTGTGATCTTTTGTCTTTTTCACGATATCCATACCTAAAATACACAAGTAAACAAACACAAGTATATATATGGTATTTTATGACATTTTTATGCATTAAAAACCCGAAAAGAACGATGAGATCATGTATAAATGCCATCTCATCAGAGCTTATGTTTGGATTACCGATGTTTGATTCCTGTATTTCCTTTATGGTCAGTTAATGTTTTAGGACATTTACCTTATGCTTTGATGACACGTCATAAATACACGTAACGGTCCACTTATCCAAGTGGGGTGTTATAATTATGGTATCAGAGCACAAGGTTCGACCTGTAGGCTCTAAAACTTGACTTGTGACTAGTAGGTAGTCACTAGGAACTTCCCAGATTTTGGCGTCGTTATCTCTCATGTTTCTCATGCATTTATCAGTCAGTTTTCTTAAAATTTTGACTAAGTAAAAGGTTGGTACAAGACTGGCCATATTTAGTCGCATGTTCTTTTCATTCAAGTTTTGTTTTACTGTACCGACCCATAGGCGTTCACCCTTGCCCGTTCAGCTTTTGTGTTGGTGAACCGACCCATAGGCGCTCATCCTTACTCATGTCAGATTCATGATGTTCAGTTGAATATTACTTGGTGAACCGGCCCATATGTGTTCACCATTTCTCAGGTCAGATTTTCATGTTTCAGTCGAATATTGTCTTGTGAACCGAACCATAGATGTTCACCTTTGATCATTTCATGACATTTCATAAAATTTTGACAAGTATGGATTGGACTACAACCATCCATATTTAGTCCCAGATTGTAAATTTCTATACATGACAGTTCTCATAAATTTTGACAAGTATGGATCGAACCAGAATCACCCATACTTAGTCACATGTATTCTACTTTGAATTATGTTGATTGAACCATAGCATTCCATACCAGTTGATGTTAAACCCCAGTTGATTCCCTTCTATGTTCTTTGTATCAGTCAAGTTTTATACTCTCACGTGGATGTCGTTTTCATGATGATTAAGTTTCATGTCTCCTTAAGAGGATTATGTTATCAGCAAAGTGATGATGTTTTCATGCTAAGATGCGTATGGACTACAGTAAAATTTTGTTTTCATGATAAATCATGTTGGTCTTCAGCAATCATGTCCTCATACTAACCATTGATGAAACTCCGTTGAATCATACTTTTGAGCATCTATACAACCAGCATTAAGTCTACGCAAGAATCGTCAGCCTACCAGGTTACTTGTTTTAGTTCAGTTTGCTAACCAGTTAAACCAAATTTATTTCTTTGATCATGTCAGACAATTGATACCAGGTGCGATCATCCCATAAAATTTCCACCAGTGCCATGTACAGTATTCCATATGTACCCCATGTACAGTGTCTCAGTTATACTCCATGTATAGTATTTCATGTGTACTCCATGTACCCTACTCCATGGATAGTGATAATCGATCCTCAATTATCTCCAGGAATTTCCACTTGGCGATATTCTACCAGATGTTGATACAGCTCGTGAGTTGAAGATTTTACCAGATACTTATGTTGCTAACACTTTGAAGACCTCACAAATGCTGATGCTGCTGATACTTTGGAGATTTCTCAAGATGTTGAGGCTGTTTATACTATGAAGACTCTATAGAACAAGGAAGAAAACTATAAATTTGAAATTTCTGACAAGAATAAACTTCAACCATCAGACACTACCATTGTACTCCATTCTTTTACTTTCTCAGCTAGATATCACACTTCACTCAGCTAGCCTTCATTCATAAGAGTGGGAACCGGTACCAAGCCGACCACTCGGCAAAATAGTTACATGAATCACGGTCATGATAGTGACCGTCATAAATTGACAGACAAAGCAGTAGTGATAACCATCGTGCTTATGATTAATTGGTCAGTAACCATCGGAAATCCGAAATGGACGTGACCAGAAATATAGAGGTCAGCAGTCTAACCGGTCCGCCAACCCTAGAAATTACCAAAAATTTGCATCCTTGATCAGATTCATCTACTAAAACAAGACATCAGTCAAGACATAGGTCTCAGGTATCCTTTCGGAAGACACACATCAGGACACCAGTCATGGTACACGTCATACGAATCTCTTCTCAAAATACGAGTCAGAACTCATAACTCCAGTACGTTTTTCTAAACCAGGCCCTTAGTATTTCAGGGTACCCTTCAAAAAGGGGTATACCCGTTCTTATGCCATGCGTGAATCAGATCATTAAAAATTCAGTCACCACGACTGAAGTATTATTCAAGTTAAACACGTAGTATTAATTCTTTGAGGTTACATACGAACATATTCAGTGAAAAGTCGCCACGTTTACTTCACGTATTTCTATGTCAGCTTTATCTAAAATCAGGTAGTTACGTACCTTCTAGCCAGAAAAGACTCCATAGTACTACCCATATTTATAAAGGTCTTTCTTTCAGTTGAAGACAAGATCCGTCTTACTAACTCCCAAATATATATTCATTATATTTTCCTGCCAGAAAAGTCAGTACAAATTGTTTCTGCCTTACAAGCGCGTGACTTGTAAAACCCGCTTTAAAATCCTATGAACAGTACACATGAACAGTAACTACATGAAAACACGATAAAAATAAAACTTTCCATATATAATATTATTATACGTGAGACGACATTTAATAACGAACATTCATGAATATTATAAATGCGACACGATCACGATTACCAAATTCACGATAAACAATCCCGAACGTACACGACTATAATTTTTAAACATTGAAAAGCTTCGGGTTCTCCTTTGTGGTCCCTTATACCCGCAGCTAGACAAAAGGGAAGGAACAAATGGGATTCTGGCCCATAACTCAAAAGAAACTAAAACACAGGGAACTTCTTTTCACAATTTTTAGGTTAAACAAAAATTTCAAAAACCCTTCTCCCTTGTTCACTCTTGCCGCCGGCCACCATCAAACACCAAGGGTGTTTTAGACGATTTTGATCATTGGTTTTTAGGTGTACATGTTCGTGATCGTAATCCTTTTCATTCCACGCTAATGGTATAATCATAAACTTTTTATTTTAATTCTCTAGATTAATTCATGTCTTAATCATAAAAACAAACCATGAAAACATGTTAGATAATCAGAACCATGAATAATAGGAGGTTTGGTTCGGTTTTTGGGTTAGCCGAGACACAACCGAGACCAATTAAGGTCTCGGCTTGATTTTGTTCGCACCACCGAGACCAGCATAGGTCTCGGTTTGGTTTGTTTGATTCGGACGCGAGACCAAGGAACCCAACCAAGGGTCAGAGTTATATTTTAGATGTTGTTTATCTCTAGCTAGTGTCAACCGAGACACCTCCAAGGTCTCGGTGGGACAATAGTGAAAACAGTGGGAACCAAAAAAGAAAACAGTGGGAACCGGTCACACCCGATGGGAACAGGTTATGAACCGATGTGAACCGGGCGGCGGCTAGCCGTGGCTCGGCAATGGGTAAAACCACTCGGAAAGTGGCAACCAGCTAGGCCGGGTTAGCCACTGTCAAGGGTGTTTGGGCCGGCTTATGTGTGTGACACAGGTACGGGCTCGGGTTAATTTTAAAACACGGGTTCGGGACTTGGGAAAATATTAAAAATCATAAATATGTTTAATTAAATTATTTTCTAGACTATTCAATTTATTTAAAGTCATGACTTAGGTTAAATATAAAATTAATATTTCATGTATAACCTAAAGTATTTCACTTAGATTAATTTAATTAAAACTTGTATTTAATTAAATTCTGATAACGTATACTTAATTAATTAACCAAGTTATTTAATTAATAAGCTATAACCATGACTTGTATTATACTATTTAAACTTTACTTATTATTAATAATCCAGCTTATTTCTAATTATGGAAACTTTCTATTTTTATAAACTTACTATTTATGGAAACCTGCTATTTTTAGAAAGTTACTTAGTATTGCAATACAAGTATTATAATACGCTAGTACATGCATAATACACTACAGAACATCAGTATAACTACAGATAACACAGTAAAACAGTAAAACAGGACAGAATTATTATAACAAGCTAATAACACACAGAACTAGTAAAACATATGTAATTCAGACAACTCATACACGTTCCCATTCTTATGTAGTATTATCCATCAAGGCAGAGTAGGTTCTTTAGCGTTTCCGTTAGCTCTACTGGACACAAGGTATGGATTTCCCGTCCTTCAGTAAGGATAACCTCTTCCTTTATTAGGATTTCCCTTATGCAGCCAACTATATTCCCCAAGAGCTATAGATTTAATGCTTATATTTTATTAGTTACCTTAGCCATATAAATGCATGACCAGTTTCACCTAGTTATGGAGGTACCATAACCATAACACTAGAGGCACTAGTGTTATGACTTCACCACGGCGGAGTAATAGCTCGTGGCGTCCCTTTCAGTTATTTGACCATTATTATATTATTATTATCATGTGGGGCGTATGGGTGCATCCTAGGTTCAGTTTCAGTCAGGATTTCATAGTGAATGTGGTGTGTGCCTTGCATCCTTCAAAAGGAGTTGATCCATCCTACCCATTACCATATTAGTTAGAGGCATTCACTCTAATTGCTTGACGAGGTCACCCTCCAAGTATCCATGCATGTTGTTAACCTCATGACCTATATTGGCTTCTGGTATATTAAACTAATACAGATTTTTCAAGTAAACATAAGCTATGTTTTTAGAAATAAAACCAGTAAACATGTTATATGCTTAGGTTCTCCAAGACTTATTCATTTCCACTGCCATTCATGCTTTATATGCTCTTTATATGCTTTCATTACTCTATGTTTTCCATGTTTTATTGTATATTCGTGCATTGGGCGTTATGCTTGGCCGTTTTCCCATTTCCATGTTCCTAAAATGGCATGTACCTAAGGTTAGAATTGAACATCTGGAGGGCATGCTTAGGATGGGAGCTACCTTGGACTTCTTCTCCTTTTTGCCTTCATATGTTTATGCTTTTTTAGTCTTACTCTATTTCATTTTCTTTCATTATGTTTTGGGCTTATGTTTAGGAACCAATGTTTGAGTCCGGTTATCCCTTTGGTCATGTATGATTAGTACATTTTACCTTGCATTCTTTGATGACACGCCATGATTATCCTGTGATACTCCATTTATCAAAATGAGGTGTTACAATTATGGTATCAGAGCCCAAGGTTTCAACCTGGAAGCTCTAAAACTTAACCTATGACTAGTGGGTAGTCACGAGGATCTTCCCAAGCCGACATCTGAATTTCCACGTATTGATATTTTCAGAACCTCGTTGTTTTAACCATGATGTTTTCTTCGGAATTGTTTTACTAATATGGATTGAACAACCGTCAACCATACTTAGTTACATGTAATTGTTTTATGCATGATGTTTCTTGTGAATGTTGACTAGTGTGGACTGAATCATAGTAGTTCATACTTAGTCGCACGTTTCTGTTAGGTTTAAACAGTTGGTTTTCATGCATTCATTTCACTTGTCATTTCATGTATTTATTTCATGCATTCATCTCATTGTCGTGGGAATTATGACTAAGTAATGGTTGGTACAAGATTGTCCCTATTTAGTCGCATGTGCTTTTATTGAAACTTTTGTTCTTTAGTGAACCGACCCATAGGCGTCCACACTTGCTTGTTTTATGAATCGACCCATAGGCGTTCACTCATGTACATATCATCATATTTATTAATCATGCACTTTAAACTGTTTCATGCATTTGAAACTGTTTCATGCATTATGAACTGTTTCATGATTTATAAATTACTTCATACATCTTTTATGTTTAGTCATGTTATATTGTGTCAGACTTACCATTTATGTTGCATTGTGAATCGACTCATAGTCCTTCACACTATCGATTTTCAAAATTTATTTCATTATAGTCATAACTTTTCATGTACTCTCATTTATTGTGACGTTTGTTTATGTTGATTATGTGTCATAATATCATGGTTAACTCTGTTTTCTTGCTGGTTATGTTTTCATGCTCCTCTATGTTAATTTTGACTCATGGTACCTCATGTTGTTTACGTTTTCATTCTAGACATGGAGGGATTATATTAAATCATGTCCTCATGATAGCAATGGTTGGTTTTCATTGATCATGTTTTCATGCTGGCAATCATTCAACTCCATTAAATCGTATTTTGTGTCTCTTATACAACTAGAATTATGTCTACGCTAAATTAGCAATGCTATTACGTGTTCCTTGATCATTGATTTAGGTAAAATCGTACACGTTTTAGGAAAAACACGTATAATCGGCAAGTATTAAACGTTGACGTTTAGGAAAACGCGAATGCTCGATAAATGCGAGTTCGTTCTTGGCGGAGGGGTGTATGTGTGTTATGCCAATATAATAAAATGAATGTTTGGATTAGTATCGTTTTTGGGTTTAGAGAAAGAAAATGAAAAGACGAGTTAAACTACGATTACACTACGACGTATGACGTAAAACGATGACGTAATTACGTAAAACGCGACAAAATTAAAAATTAAACCTAAAAATTAATTAAAACTTAAAACTAAGTTTAAAATAATATAAATATGAATAAAAATTAAAAAAATAATTTTTAAAACCTTTTATAATTAAATATTCAATTTTAAATGCTAATTAAAGCCCTAAAATTAAATATAATTAAAAAAGCCCAAAATATTATTTTATCAAATAAATATCTTGCTTATATTAATTAAACACTAAAAAGTATTTTTCCTAAATTTTAGAAACTATTTTTCTATTTTTTTAAACACTCAAAATACTTTTTAAACTAAGATAATGTTTAAAAATAATAAAATAATGCTAAAATTAATTTGACTTTTTCAAAAATCCTATTTTATATAACTAAACAGTAGAAAAATGAAAAAGTTCGAAAAAAATTTTTATCACTAAAAGACAAAACCGTTTGGTTTAAAATCCTAATTTAACTTAAGTTATTTCTAAAAAATAATAAAATAAAGTGAATAGTGAAATTTTTAATCTAAAAATCTTAAATTATTTTACTGAAACTAAGAAAATTTGAAAAACTTAAAAATACTACTTTTTGTACTAAAAGATAAAAGATAGAAATTAAATAAACTAATTAAAATTGAATTAAATCATAAAATAACAAATGAACAGTAAAATAAAATCAAACTTTATGAAAAACTCTAAAATAAAATAAAAAAGCTAAGAAAATTAAAAATGATGAAAAACTCTCAAAAATGCTCACTAAAGACAAATAAAGCCATAAACTGATGTTGACAGCTAGGGGCTTTTGTGATTTAGCAGGTAAGTGGCAAGGTTTGCACTAGCAGTGGGAACTTTTTCCCACTGCTTGGTCATAGAAAACAAACAAATTCGATTTATGAGCTGATTTGTTGGTATATTTGGACTAAAATGGCACCCCCACAACCAGTTGGGTTGTGGGGAGTCGCAACAAGCAAATAAACAGCAAGTTCAATACACAAAATCAATCAATCAAGCAATAATAGGTCACTGATGAACAAGTATGAGGTCTGGTGCTATTTGCTGGTTTGTTGGACCACCAAATGAGTTTCAAACCACCATAACCAGTTCAAATCACCACCAAATCACAATGTAACTATCAACAACCCTAGGTTTATCATATATTCTTATAGCTACAAAGATTTTAGAACACAGAACCAAGATTTAAGCCTAAATGAGTCCTACTGATTAACTAAGTTGTTTTACCAAAATTTTAACAAGCAAAATCAGATTTATACTACCAAACTCAGAACAAATGATGAATATGTCCTAAAACTAACCAATAGAGACTGTTAAGACTGATTATACCCTACATGTGTATCACTGAAACCTAGAAAAGATTAAACCCAAACACCCCTTAACTGACTGAATACCAAGATTTGCAAATAAAATTCCTAACAAAACACTGAATTCAGATTAAACCTTAATCTAACATGCATCAAAAGCAACTAGCAAGCACAAATCACACATGAACTAACTTAAGCACCAAATAACAAAATCATACAAAACTCAATAAGATACAAATTTTAAAGAGGGTTCAAACCTTTATACCAAGTTGATGCCTTCTCTCCAAACTTTTACATCTAAAAGGAGCTTGTATGAGTTTATCAAGGACGTGTAAAGAGCCCCTGCTGAGGTTCAACAACTGAACCAGGTGTGACTATATCTTTACAAAGGAAATAAATGAAAATAATCGGGCTTCACTCTTTCTTGCAACCTTCACATACACAAAGCAAACCAAGAACAAACTACAAGTAGCATAAACAAACTGATAAGACTCTTTTGTCAAAAGAGCTTATCAGTAGCTCAATCTATAGTAAGCAGAAAACATAAAAATGGATTTTAAGATCAAGATTTGAAAACCAACTTTTGGGAACACGATTTAAGCCAATTAACTAAACCAAAAAGTAACAAAAACAAGTGCAATGGTTGGGGTTGGTTTGTCAGAACAAACACAAACACTACAAGAGCTTTTTGATCACAAAATATCTACCAAAAACAGAAGTTTTAGGAAAGTCTTTTGTTAACAGAAAACTAAGTGAGACTTGAAATATAAAAATTATACTAAGAAACATAAGACATGGAACTCAGATATTGTAAGGATTTAAAAACACATTAAATATTCATTTTATAAATGTTTACAAAAATCTGGAACAATAAAAACGGGACACAAGTCGTCCCATTTAAACAATTCAATAGCAATTACTAGTAGTTGAATAAAAAATACAATGAGTGTAAACCCTAAATGCTGATTATCCTAAAATGTCCTTGAGTCTTCAACTTCTGAAATCAGTCAAAAGGTCCATGTGATGCTTGTTGGATGTCAGGTTGTCCTTGAATGATCATACACGTTCATTTTAACCTTTAGGACCAAGGAAATACATCCAACCATTTATCTTCTCGGGTTTTGATTTTTGGGACGAAAGTGATGGGCAAGGGTGGTCCATAGTGGCCACATAGGTGTGTATGGGTTGAGTTTAGGGGTGGGGTTTGGTTTAGTGAGTGGTAAATTATGGTTCTGGAGCTGATTACCCCAAACCCCTTTGTTTTATGTCAATTAGGGTTTAGGGTTTATAGGATTAGGGATAGATGAATAGTTGTGGTTTAATTATCTTTAAGTTTTAAAAAGGTGTTTCCCTCACAAATTAAACAACTGATTAAACATTCAGTTGTAATATTTAAGTGGATGTGTAACGTGGGGGTTTGGGATGATATGATTGACTGGATGGTGGTAGTGGGCTACGTGGCAGGGGTGAGTGGAGGTTGTAAGTTATGTTGTCTCCCCATTTTGGACACTAATCTCCCATACTTTGTGCAAACTAAGTTTCAACAACCAAAACTAGCATTTCCCTTTATATGAAAGTTTACTTTTTCATACTTTTGCCACAAAGTTTTTGATAAACTTGATTCAAGGGCTATAAGTGTAATTTTTGCATTCTTCAAGGGCTTTAATGATATAATCTTGAAACTTAAGGGACCTAATTGTAATAATTGAGATTTACAAGGGTATTAAGTGACAAGTCTTCAAACTTGGAGGACCAATCTTGCTAAATCTTCAAACTTCAAAGACTTCAATGAAAATTCAAGATTTAGGTCTCGTTCTTTCTGAGACTTCGTTCCCCGCATTCGTTTTTCCTCTATTCTTGTGATCTTTTGTTGATTTCACGATATCCGTGCCTAAAATACACAATGAACAAACACAGGCATATTTTGGGGTATTTTAATGATATTTTAAGGATTTTAAGCCCGATTTGGACGATGAGATTATGTATAATTGCAGTGTCATCACTCCCCCATACTAAACCATTGTCGTGTCCCCACTCAATGCTAGAATTAAGTATCACAACACTTCCAAAATTCATTTTTATGTGACATTTATTGAAAACATAAACTTAAATAAACTACTACATGTGTTTTAGACATAATGTATCGTTTTCATCACGATTAAGTGACTTTTAGGGTCAAATAATAAGAACACGTGAATGCCTCATAGCGATAAGTTTTCCATCCTCAATTTTCACTCGATTCCATGCTAAGCGTGCAACGAGATCATTGTCATTATAAGTTAGCACTTAGCAACATAATTATTACTGATAAGTGTTAATTACGTACTTAAACTCCCTTATTCCTAATTGGTATCTCTTATATTTTATTTTGTCTTAATGATCACGAGGATGAATTTGACTTATTTCGATATTTTATTAAGGCCGAAAATAAAGTAGGACGATTTAGTTGATAGTTAGCTAAAGGACACGATCTTTTAAAACGGCTTCTCGTAATCTCCTTAAGTTCATATCTTGGCATAACTCGTTTCACGATTTGAGACCTTTCTCGGATCGATATTTGGCATGTGTTTCGAACTTCAAATCTTGGAAGACGTTCTTGAAATAATGTTCTTCTCTTCATATATTGAATTTCTTCACTTGGACCACGACTTCATCATTTTTCTTCAATCTTTATTTGGGATTTTGATATACAACGATCCACCTCCTTTTAGGACTTGGATATATTTATCCTCATACCTTGTTAGGGTCTTGTTGGATAGACTTCTCCATGATCTTAAGGGGAGTATATTGCTTCTCGTCGTGTGTCTCGATCCTTCATATTGATTTTGGAATAATGACACTTCACATCATCTTGGATCTTTAGTAACAAAATGGAGTTCCTCATGCCTTGTTTGGGCCTTTTTGGAACTTTGCCCATCTTCGCATCCCTTTTCAATAAGTTATGCCTTGGCTATGAACTCTATTCGAAGACGAGCAACTTTTAAACGGTCTTGGGCTAGAAGCTAAGTAACCTTTTAAATCGTACGACCTTACTTATTACATTTATTTAAACAAAAGCGTGGGAGAATAAGCTAATAATTACTACACATGAGATCGTGAAATATTATGTAACTTATAATTAACTCTATCATTTCTCGTCCTCATTAAAGAGACAGAGCCTAAAAAGTTAAGGAATCGAAGCTAAGTGCTCAACACGCACGGTCGAGTCAAAAATTACTCTTATTTTCACCATCAGAAAACCTACATTCGTGTCTTAAACACTTATGAAAAATACGAAAAAAAATTAAAATTTGGCCATTTTAGCCTTATTTTGCAACAAAACGATAACAAAAAGATGAAAATTGGATTGCGTGGTGACGTAGCAAGGTGAAGTATCTACTCACCCCCCATACTAAAACTAAACATTGTCCTTAATGTTTCGAGTCTAGGGGTGAAACACCCCCATACTAGAGACGTAGTCAAATGCTTAATCTCGAGCATGGAAAGGGTAAAACGAATAACCTAAAAGCCGTTTATGAATTATGCTAATAAGATAAACGTTAGAACATAAAAGGATATCATCGGATATCGGAATCTCCAAAGGCAACAATCGAAGCTCGAGTGATCCGTAAAACATACACGAGAGGCTTCAATTGACGATGAACCTAATAAATCACAATCACAAACAACCACAGAACAAAGGTCGGAAGAGCACAAGTCCCCTCGTTACACTATTAGAAAATAATAATATTTACAAGGATAAGCATGAGAATCCCCCACGAGGCACCTTGTTTTTGATAACCGAGTCAAAAGCTCGACTCGAATCCCCATAAATGTGATCATTTAGGGATAATCATGGTATGGTCATTTTTGGTGGGGCTTACATGATAAAAAAAGCCCAAAAGCACGTGGAGTACTTTAAAAACCCGATACATGTATACCGGGGTCAAAGATAGCGTCTTCGTTTTCAGATGAAAGACAAAACAACGCTACTTCAACCGATAGCAAAAACCCAAATGGTTTGAAGAAAAGAGATGAGAAGAAATAGAATGGTGAGACAATGGGTAAGGCAAACTTATGAGATACTCGAGGTAGACTCACAGCAAGCAAATGAATAAGATTTCCATTTATTGCATCGGTGGAAGACCGAGATTTCCCTTTAAAAGAAATTCCGGGATCTAATATCTCGTCCTCGGTGGAGAAATGCGAGGGAACATAAGGGGCTTCCCCCACACTAAATCCACACCAACTGTCATCAAAAGGAGTAGACGAGGTGGTAGCACTCATAAAACACGGTGATGATGGAGTTAAACTTGTAGAAAAATCTTTTAAACCAATTTTAAAATCTTTTCCTTTTTCATCGTTCAAAAACCCTTTATGAAAACCCGATTTTATGATGTCGAAAATATTTGGCGTTTCAAACTCAACATTAGTCAGGCTAAAAATCCTCACATTTAAGTCGCGGTTAGGGGGTGGTGGATTGTATAAGTTCTCAAAACGTTTATCAACAAAGAACACCGCCCCCTCGGGGTCAACATATTCATCATCCTCATGACCGTGAATCTCATTGATTTCTTCATCGTAAATAGGCTTATCGAACCAAAGTTCTTCATAATCCTCATTAATGATAATTGAAATTCTCTCGAAGATATCACGATCAAGCACAAAATCATCATTCATAAGG
The DNA here is from genome assembly GCA_025667525.1 of Glebionis coronaria. Taxonomy (NCBI): domain Eukaryota; kingdom Viridiplantae; phylum Streptophyta; class Magnoliopsida; order Asterales; family Asteraceae; genus Glebionis; species Glebionis coronaria. The sequence continues at coordinate 360,023,627 of CM046877.1, forward strand.
GAGAAGTGTAACACCCCCAAATATTTCTCATTTCAAAGCAGCGGAAGAGTCGTTGGTGTTACGGGACACATTACTCAAATCATAGACAACGCTTAAAAGTCGCGTCGTTTAATAATAAAGCATTTTCCATTTATAAATATCAAATTACATAGGTCCTCACGTCATAATATGTCACACAAATTTACAAAACATTTGAATGGAAGTTTTATTTAAATGCGGGCCATAAATTCTTGACCTCTTCCCGAGAATTACCTTCAAGTACCTGAGATAAAACATGTTAAAAGTCAGCGAAACGCCGAGTGAATCCGTAGAGTTTAACAAAAACAATTAATATATTACCGGTATATAATCATTACCGAAAATCATTTTGTACAAATCTTTGTTTTAGGCCATAAACTAGGCCAAAGACATTTTATACGAATCTTTGTCGTAAATCACAATATAGGCTTTTTCCTTCAAAACCATTATACACACAATTGTCGTAAAAACATCATACAATACGTTTTATAACGTTGTATAGAGTTTAATAAAAACCATTATATGAAAATGGTTATGTAAAACCAAAACACGAACATAATATCAGTAATAAGACCCCGTATTGCTAGTCAGAAAATATATTATAATTCAATTCGTATATCAGTATTTTCATTATTGGATTATCATAAGCCGCATGACATTGTTACTTTCCTATAACATATATCGGGTAGCTAACCCGTAATTCCTTTGCCCATCTAAAACAGCGTGTCATCACAATAATCACGCTTATATAAATCTTCTCATACATATATTCGATTCGCAATCAATGTGGCACGACGTGGATCAACCGTCAAGGCGCGAACTGGGGTGATCTTCCACAAATAGTACTATTATATGCATAAGCGTCTACCAAATCCCGGTAGTTCACAATTCTTGCTAATGGGACTTTTAGTGACGTAACTAACTAATAATAATCCATTTCATTTCATTCATTGTGTCATATAATCATTCGGGTCCATATCAATAAGCATACAATCGGGATAACTGGTGTCCTATTTTTATTAAAACTAGCATGTTATCTCCCTCGTGGGTTTATAAAACATTTCATAAAACATTTAAAAGAGTGCGAGGCTATGAACTCACATTGGTGTGGGAAGGCGGGTTATCGGCAATTAGGATGTATAGTACGTCCCTCGATCACGGGAAACCTAGAAAAATAATACTCGGTCTTAGGCTATGCCCAATAACTTTCTAAATAGTTTTTATGTATATTTAATGATATCATAACATGATGATCAAGTGGGGTTTTATCACCTTACAACATTATTAGTTGTTTAGTATTAGTTAACTTAGGCTTATCATACTAGTTACACTAGTTTTAGCACATTTACACATTAGGGCCCCATAGCCCATTAAGAGTCCAATATCATTTTATTAGTCCATTTATCTTTTTAAGACCAGGCCCATACTCATATGTTGGGCCCAAGTGGGTTAATCCCATGAGTAAGTCCAATAACATTAAACCAAACTAGTTGGGCTAATGGTCCAATAAGGCTACTTTGGACAATTAAGGTCCATAAGTTATAAAGCTCGGGTATCGGTTTTTACTTTTCAAATGTGTTTACATATCAGTATATGAGTTATAAAAATGTTACATTAGACGGGTCCGACCGCGTAAGTTCATTTGGCGAAAACGTTAATCTTTCGGTCTTAGCTGAAAAGACCAAAAACTTATATATACTTTGTAGTTTTATAAAACATTTGAGTTTTACTTTTATAAAATATCATGTTTATTTATTCTAGTGTACAAACTCATTTTATAATAGTTATTATTAGTTAGTGGCCTTTTATATACCTATTTTATAATAATATTTACTTGAGTGCTCTTTTTATATAATATAGTTTATTAACAAATCTGATTACTAAAGTCAATTCCACCATTTTTTCCATATCTTGAGTTCTACAAGGAGATAGAACCTTAAATATTAACAGCATAAACTACATGATGTGTGATACAAATAAATCTTGTATAGCCACTACTAAATCAACGTCTATTTTTAATAATTCGTCCAAAACAGACTATACATGTGACAATCTGTCAATTTATGGTTTATATTTTATTCTACTATATTATTTAAAAACATTATTATAATGTTATATTATGAACTCACTTATTTTTGGGAAGAAATTTGGATTTACGTCTTGAAGTAGCGTCGACTACGTCTAAACCGGAGGATTCTACGTTACGTGCTTATGTTTACATACAACGTTGTGGTGACAGTCCGACATTTTAGGAAATAAATTTATCCGTGAATATTATTTTGGAATTTTAAATTTGTGTTGGTTCATAAACTCACAAAATTACGATAAGAGATTAGGACTTACGATTATAATTTAACGTCCTTTACGACTAAACCAGAAACCTTAGGATTACGTATTTACGTTTTTGAACTCCGTTTTTTATGAGAAAATTTTTATTAGATTCGTTTTGTGCCGTTGATTCATAATTTATAAAAACGTTTTTCGTAAAACAACCCGAGGGCACGTAAATCGAGGAAACTAGAATCAAGGAGTACCTGTAAATTAATGGGGATGAGACAAGTTTACACTTGCCCACCCCCATAACAAGTGGCGGCAAGCCTTAGCCAACACACTTCATGTGTGTCAACTTGATATTAAATCAAGGACACATGTCCTAGATTTACCTCAAAACCATTATACAACTAAAACCACAAAAACTAAACACCTAGTTTCATTTATTCAACTCATGCAAATCTCACAACTCTCTCATCTATCTCTCAACCCTTGCCGTCTCATATCACCCAAAAACACCCAATTTTGATCAATTTTAACCATGAATCTTGTGTTATTTACACACATGATGATGTTCCTTTGAAGCCTTGAAGATTGGAGGTGATTCTAACATCCAAGGAGGTGATTTAGTGGTTTCTTGGGGCTGATTTTCCACAAGATGTTCATGAAGATAGGTGATTCTTGAAGTTGATATTGGTATATCACAAGTTTTGCCATCAAAATCCAAGCCTTGTTCATCAACCTCATCTTTTCATCACTTTGGTGGTATAAGGATCATTATTCCTATCCTTCTTTTTATTTTGATTATGTAATCATGTATTTTCTTTCTTATTGTATATGTATATGATGAATATATGATGATGAAAATGTTGTGTGGGGATCAAGTGTTGATAAATATTATTAAAGAGATGAAAAACCATAGGTAACAAGGTTAAAATCATGCTTAAAATGATGGCTGTATAAAACAGTAAATAATCTTATGATAAACTGATAAAATGGCTTGAATAGATTAATTTACAGTAAGCTATGAGTCTTGTACACATGTGAGAGTTGTCCATGCAATGGAATCATTATAATGAATGAGATATGATCAAAACAAGTTTCGAGTGCAAATCTGACTACACTGTTTTGGACGAATTTTATAAAATACTTAGAAGTTGATTCATCAGTAGCTATAAAGAAATAAAATGAAGCATATATCATGTAGTTTCTGTGATAAGAATTTGGGGTTCTATCTCCATGTAGAGCTCTAGATATGACCATTTTAGTAAACTAGATTTTTAGGACTGATTTTGTATAAATAATATATAATATAAGCACTCAAAATTTATATAAAATATATAAATATATAAAACCCACTAGTGGATAATAATTATAATAAAAGAGTTATATAAAAATTGATATTAAAATGGGACATGTTATATAAATTACAAGTATAAATGTTTTTCCAAGTTATAAAACTATATCCTAAGTTTTACGTCTTTTCGGCTAAAACCGAAAGATTAACGTTTTTGTCAAATAAAACTTAGACGGTCGGACTCGTCTAATATAAACTTTTATAAACTCACATACTGATATATGAACTTATATAACAAGTAAAAACCGATAAAACCCGAACTATATAACATACGGATATTAACGGGCTAAGTTAACATTATTGGACTATAAACTCGACTAGTTAGTAAAACACTTATAAACTTACTTATTGGGCTTAACCCATTTGGGCCCAACATGTAAATTATAATACTGATAATAAAAGTATAATTGGGCTAATATAATATATTGGGCTTGTAATAGGCCCATTGGGCCTCAAAATGTAAACAAGTTGAACTAGTGTAACTAGTCTTGAAAATTTCCAACACATAACACTAAAATGAGTAAATGAGAATATATAAACCCACTTGATCATCGTCATATATATATAAAATCATCATATGTATACATAATTATTATTTTTATAAAGTCATTGGACAAGAGTCTAAGACGAGTATTATTTTTCTAGGTTTCCGTGATTGAAGCACGTACCGTACATCCGAATCGCCGATAAACCGCTTTCCCACATCAACGTGAGTTCATAGCCTCGCACACTTTTAAATGTTTTTATAAAATGTTTTATAAACCCGCGAGGGAGATAACATGTTAGTTTTTATAAAATAGGACACTAGTTGTCCCGATTGTCTGTTTATTGATTTGGACCCGAATGATCGTATGATCCGATGAATGATTAAATGACCCGATAGATGAAATGAAATGGATTATTAAAGTTAGGTTATGTCACGAAAAGTACCAATAGCATGAATTGTGAACTACCAGGATTTGGTAGACGCTTATGCATATAATAGTACTATTTGGGGACGATCACCCCAGTTTGCGACTTGACGGTTGATCCCCGTCGTGCCACATTGATTGGTAAGCGAATTTATGTATGAGAAGATTTACATAAGCGTGATTATTGTGACGACACGCTAACTTAGATGGGCAAATTGAGTTTCGGGCTAGCTACCCGTTGTTGGTTATAGCAAGGTAACAATGTCATGCGGCTTATAATAATCCAATTAACGAAATACTGCTCTAAGCATTGAATTACGATATATTGCCTGACTAGCAATACAGGGTCTTATCATTGATATTATATTCGTGTTTTGGTTTTATATAACCATATTCATATAACGGTTTTTATTTAATCTATACAACGTTATAAAACGTATTGTATGATGTTTTTAACGACAATGGTTCGTATAATGATTTTGAAGGCGAACGCCTATATTATGATTTTGATAAGGATTTGTATAAAATGACTTTGGCGATTTTATGGCCTATTACAAAGATTTGTACGAAATGATTTTCGGTAATAATTTTATACCGATGTTATATTGATGGATTTTATTAAACTCTATGAATTAACTCGGCGTTATCGCTGACCTTTTCTTTTAACATGTTTTATCTCAGGTACTTGAAGGTAATTCTCAGGAAGACGACAAGAATTCATGGCCCGCACTTAAATAACAATTTCCATTCAAATACTTTGTAAAATTTGTATGAAATAATATGACTTGGGACCTATGTAAACTTGATATTTATGAATGGAAATGCTTTATTATTAAACGACGCGATTTTTAAGCGTTGTCTATGATGTGAGTAATGTACTATCCCGTAACACCAACGAGTCTTCCGCTGTATTGAATTGTGTAAATTTTGGGGTGTTACAGTTTGGTACCAGAGCTCTTGTTATATAGAACGAAAGATGTTTAAAACCAAGGTTTTGAATAAAACATTTCAAAATCTTTTAACTATAAACATTTTTCTAAAAATGTCTAAAAATCTTTTGACTATAACGGTGCCGAAGAATTCCCGAGTTACCGACAAGGCCAGTTTGAGAAGTGTTATTTTAATATATATATATATAACTTGGATTATATATACACACATATATATATATATATATATATATATATATATATATATATATATATATATATATATATATATATATATATATATATATATATATATATATATATATATATATATATATATATATATATATATATATATATATATATATATATATATATATATATATATATATATATATATATATATATATATATATATATATATATATATATATATATATATATATATATATATATATATATATATATATATATATATATATATATATATATATATATATATATATATATATATATATATATATATATATAGAGGAGAGTTAAAATAAAAAGATTTTTTTTGTGAAAAGGGTAAGAAGGATTTTCAGCCATTGATTTAAAATCAATGGATGAGATCAATCCATATTTCTAACTAACTAACTAACTAACTAACTAATTAACTAACTAACCATATAAACATGATTTTAAAAAAGTTCTCGAAAAATTCTGAAAAAATTCCATAATATCGGATATGTTGGTGCATAAAAAAGTTGTGAAGAAAGTTTTCTTAATTTTGAGTTTTTTGCGTTTTTTTAATGCACAAAAAACGAAATTTGATGCACAAAAAGATGAAATTTTGTGTACAATTTTTTTTCATGCACAAAATTTTTAAGTTGTTTTAGTTTGATGCGGCATCAAATTTTAAAGCAAAAAGTCAAAAGAAGTTGGGTATAAAAATGAATTCTTGATGCATAAAAAACGTAAAAAGCCTAAAAATTATCGTTTTTGTGCATCAAAATTTCGTTTTTGTGCATTAAAAAACGTAAAAATCTTCGAATTAAAAAAATATTTTTCACAAAAGTTTTTTGCACCAAGATACCCGATCTACTCGAATTTTTTCAGAATTTTTGAAAAACTTTTTAAAAATCATATTTAAATGGTTAGTTAGTTAGTTGGTTAGTTAGTTAGGATTATGATTTAATCTCATCCATTGATTTTAAAATCAATGGCTGAAAATCCTTCTTATCCTTCTCACCAAAAAAGTCTTTTTATTTGATCTCTCCCCTATATATATATATATATATATATATATATATATATATATATATATATATATATATATATATGTATATATATATATATGTATATATATATATATGTATATATATATATATATATATATATATATATATATATATATATATATATATATATATATATATATATATATATATATATATATATATATATATATATATATATATATATATATATATATATATATATATATATATATATATATATATATATATATATATATATATATATATATATATATATATATATATATATATATATATATATATATATATATATGATGTAATTTGATTACATGATTGCTTGATGATTATTTTTATATTTATACAAGGTATTTATACGACGTAGATTGTCACAAGGAACCCTAAATCCCCTAGTAAATTAATCGAAGCTATTCTCGTAGGAATTCTAGCTATCCTAGATCTAAACCAAGTTGTGGATATTTATGATCCCAACAAAATGGTTGATATTCGTAGAAGTGTAGATATTAGTTGATTGTGATATTGAGAAAGAATTGGCGAGATTAATACTGATATCGATATCATGACGATCTTTCCTTATAGAGTGGAGTTTGACAAAACGTTACCACCTAGAAAGATGTCATCTGATTCGTTGTCATCCAATTCTTAAAGTGAAATAGAAAGGGTGAATTTTGCACTTGAGGTTTTCATTGGAACCATTACCCAAAAGCCTCATGCCACTAGTACCTTTCCGAGAAGTCTAAATTGATTGTGTGAGTCATTTCATCCTAGTAAATCATTTGATAACTATTGTTGTAAGAGCTATAGGATTGGAAATTAAGTGTTGTTCATATCGAGCTTTTATTGCCCTATTAAGGTCTAAGAATAAGGTTGAAAGTATTGGAGAATGAGGTGGGATATTGCATTGAGTATAAGTTGATTGAAACTTGAATAAAGTAAAATCTAACCCGTATGGAATATAAGATTGTTAAGAGGAAGTCGTTGAGTCCTGTGATTGAATTATAAGGTTTTAAATGATTGTTGATTCGTGTTAAGGGTTGTTCCTAGGCCATTGTCGAATAACGAGGATACCCAGTGTCCAATAAATAAATTGAAGAAATCTTCTTCTGAATTGGGACCGATGGATCTTTCGGGACATGTGGAACACCTAATGACTCTTGTAGATTAGTATTCATTGTGGTATCTTTTAAAAATAATCCCTAACTTAACTGAGACATCAGTTGGTAGGATGAGTTCTTGGAATTGTATGACATAGTGACACACAATGTTTTACGGTACAATTCTGACTTGTTTGTGATTAATGAAAAGACTACCTTTGATTGCTAAATTCTACATGTATCAATATTATCTATCTTTTATTGCCTCATCCTAATGTTCGCATTAGTGATGCAACCATTGAACAAGTACTCATCTCGAATTGAGTTACATTGTGGATTATTCTTTTTGAGTGCCATTGAGGTCATGAACCTCATGATTATTTGGCTAAGCTCATTTCCTATTATATTGTAGTTAGTTCTTGATGAACAACTTTTCATCACACTTTTGCTCATTGTTTTTATAAGATAAAACAGTATCTCTTGAGAAAAATTGAATTTTCATCACTATAAGGATTATTCAAAGTGAGATTTATAAGTGATCATTATCGAAATGAAGTTGTTTATAAAACACCTTGGAAAACTTAAGTGTTTTCATAACAAAGAAAATCTTTGTAAATTAATTTTTGATTCTTATTTAAGCATTAAGCATGAAAATGTTTTTATTATGAACATGATGATAAAATTTTGACGAACTGAGTATTGCATCGTTAATCTTGAAATTGTATATAGTTGCGCGCCTACATACAATTTGGAATGGACCATGCAAGGCTGATTAGTAGTCACCATAAAACTGATTAATATACACTACATTTTCTTTAAAGATTGTGAAAGATTAAAATTTTATGAGATCTGCAAGAAGTGAAAAATTGGGACATAGTGTTAGGGACACCTACATATGTGCCCGTACCATCTATTCTTCTGAGTCGAATTTACCCATCTGTGGAAATTGTCTTATTTGACAATTGACAATTCTTTCTTGTCCAATTATCCCGTAGTGAGATTCTTAGGAAAATTATCTGATTACCGAGTGTTGATACCCGATTGGATGTATCGACATTCCTATCATTTCTTTTGATTTGATTTCATTTGAATGACCTGGGTAACGATCCGAGGAGCTTTCGAGTGCGTACTCAAATTTTGAAAACATGGGATATATTCATATTCGTTAAATGTTTTCGTCTTTATCTGATTTGAAACTCTCTGGCGTAGATTATGCGTTGACCTTACTCTTTTAAGGTTAGTTATGTTTCCATATATCCTTGAACTTGTGAAGGATTATGAGTTATTATTAGTCTTTTGAGAAGTTCACATCTTATCGACGACAATAAAACTGAAAAGTTGAAAGTGCCAGTAGAATGGATTGATTGATTATGACATGACGACATTGTCTTAATTGATGGGAACTCGAGTAGAATTCCCCTAAATGATAAGATGTTGATTATCAAAAGTGAACTAAATAATTCCTGATGGATGACCATATCCTGTATGTAGACTTAAAATTATACCATGAATGATTGTGAATTAGTCATAGATATTATAATCTAGAAAGAACTTAAAATAAATGTATTAAAAGATGTTTATGTTATCTGAAACTTTAGGAGGTATTTGCTAGTGAATTACCTAGAATTTCGCCATTAAGGCAAGTTGAAATTAGTATTGATTATATTCCCGGTGCTGCACCCGTGGCGTGTGCACTGTACGTCAGCACCATCTGAATTAAAGGAATTACCGTACAACTGAGAGAGTTGTCGGAGATAGATTTTATTCTACCAAGCTCGTCATCATGAAGAGCTATGGTGTTATCATTCCTTATGTTTATTGATTACCATGAACTAAGTAAATTGACGATTAAAATCTATATCCACTACCCAAGATGATAGATTGTTCGATCATTTAAAAGGTTCTAGCGTATGTTCTAAAGATTTGATCCACGGCATGGTTATCATCAACTTCGCATCTGCGAAAAAGATTATCTATTCCAATCTTTACATCTAGAACTTGTAATGACCATTATGAGTTTCATGTTATGACGTTTGGATTGACCAATGCACATGTAGCATTCCTAAATTTGGTGAATCACGTGTGTAGGCTGTAATTTGATAAATTCATGCTTGTGATCATTTAGAACCATCTGTTTATTTATAAGAATAAGAATGAGTTAATAATTATTTATAGATTGCCCTGAATTGGCCGAATAATGAAAACTTGTACCTTGAATAATTAACATGTGATTTAAGAATGAGTTAATAATTATTTATAGATTGCCCTGAATTGGCCGAACAATGAAAATTGGTTAAGCGACGTGTACGGTTTTCTCCACCATAAGGAGCTTGTTGTGTAGTGAACTCTCAAGTAAGGAGTACTCGAGGAGTGGAGTAGGAACGAGGAGTGAGCTTCGTTGCCGAACCACTATAAATCCTTGGTGTTCGGTTTGATCTTTCTTTACCCTTAACTCTTTACATTCTTTAATCTTTGTGCATATATTTTTGTTAGTATTAGTTTAGTTACACTATCATTGTTCATATTGTGCATAAGAAGATTTCACATATTTCCTCAAGCTTAAGTTTTTTGAAAAAGGATTTTTGAAAACCACCTTTTAACAAGTAAATATAAGAAACTATTCACCCCCCCCCCCTTTCTAGTTTCTACAAAGATCACCTCCAATCTTCATATCTTCAAAGGGTTATCATCTTGTGCAAGTTAAACACATGATTCATGGTTGAATTTTGATCAAATAGGGTGTTTTTGGGGGATATGGGACGGACACAATAGGGAGAGAAAGAGAGATTTGTGGTTGTTTGCATGTATGTGAGAAAGTTGTTTAAGTTAGCTAGTTTTGTGTTAGTGGTATTGGTAGGACTTATGGGACAAGTGTCCCAAGTCTAAATATTAACTTGACACCTCAAAGGGGTGTGTTGGTGAAGCCTTAGACGATTATTAGTGGGGGGTGGGACAAGTGTAACTTGTTTCATCCCCTATTAATTTACGGGTACTCCTCGATTCTAGTTTCCTCGATTTACGTGCCTTCGGTTCGTTTTACGAAAAACTTTTTTATAAATTATGAATCTACGACACAAAACGATTCTAATAAAAATTTTCTCATCAAAAACGGAGCACAAAAGCTAAACACGTAAACCTAGGGTTTTCCGGTTTAATCGTAAAAGACGTTAAATTTTGCACGTAAGCCCTAATCTCTTATCATAAATTTGTGAGTTTATGAACCAACACAAATTTAAAATCCCAAAATAATATTCAAGGATAAATTTATTTTCTGAAATTTCGTACTTTCACCAAAAATGGTATATGTAAACGTAAGCACGTAACGTAGAATTCTCCGGTTTAGACGTCTTCGATGCCACTCGTGATAATTAAGAACCATCTGTTTGTTTATAAGAATAAGAATTAGTTAATAATTATTTATAGATTTCCATGAATTGGCCGAACAATGAAAACTTGTACCTTGAATAATTAACATGTGATTTAAGACTAAATCTTTTACATTATTTGATCGTGTGATTAATGGAAAATGGAATATATTAACTCTTCAATAATTTGAGCCATTTAAGATTTTGAGTTTTACCAAAAAGAAAGTGGGAATATGTTTTGACAAATAAATTATCAAAGGATTTTTAAGAAATTATTCCCTTATACAAAAATCATTTAACTAAACTCCTGTTTAGGGGTAAATGTTTGTGTATACCTTAAGACAACCTAAGAGGGATTGAGGAAACCGTTTAAACCATGACTTAAAACGACAATGTTTGCTTTTCAACTAAGAAAATTTTGACCAAAGTACAACCAAAGATTTTTCGAACGTTTACAAAACTTATTAATTATTTTCAATAAACCAACCAAAAATCGTGTTAATTAAATTCAAATTTGTTTTGAACATTTTATTATAATTGGTCGAACTAAGAAATATAAATTTTTAACGTTTACGTTTCATAAAAACTTAATATTTATTGTTAATTTACGTGTAATAATTATCGACGCTTTAAAACGTCGGATCAAGCAAAACTGATAAAAATAATAGTTGAGACGAAACAAAAACTTAGAAAATATGAAGAAAGAATTTTCGAATAAATACGGTCATGATATTTATTTCATCGAGGAAGGTGAATATAATTACTGACACATTATGTAGAAAAGATAAAGAACCAATTAGGACATGTTCCTTAATAATGAAGGTGCAAAATAAATTGCCTGAGAAACTTAAAAATAGTCGATGTTTGTAAGAAGGATAATATAAATAATAAAAAGGGGTTCGCGACTAATGTGGACCATTAGTAATAAGAGCCAATGGCGTTAAATGTATAAAAGGCCACTTGTGGTTGTCTAAATATGGAGGATTGTGAGATATAGTCATGTTGGAATCTCGTAAGTATAATTATTCTATTCATGCCATTTCTGATTTAATGTATCTTTATCTAAAGAAGTTGTACTGATGGAAAAATTATGAAGGCAGACATCGCCTCATACATTAGTAAACGTCTAAACTATTGCAAAGGTCATCATCTGAATTTGATTCGAATTGGGTCATTGTCGACAGACTGACCAAATCTGCTAATATCATTCCTGTTAATGATAGATTCTCGATAAAGAAATTGACTCTTTCGTATTTAAAGGATTTGTGTAAACATGGTGTGCCTGTATCGATCATCTCTATCAAGATCCTCGCTTCGCATAGAATTTCTAGAGATTTGCTCAGAAGTCATTGAGAACGAATCTTGATGTGAGTACTATTTACCACCCCAATCGAAGGGACGAGGCAAAGTAAAGATACAAAACACTAGAAGTCTTGTGTTATGCTTGAATAATTGACCTTTGGTAATAAACCGTATAATTGTTTTCATTTGGAGAGATTATCATTGAAAACTATCGTATTAGGATCGAGATCGAATCTTGTGAGGATATATATTAGAGCATCTGTAAGCAGGAGTGGGATGAAGACACCCGACATACACCCATTGTGAGTTGGACATGTCTTTTAGGTTTAAGGTTTCCTATGATGGCAAACCTAACCTTACAAAATACTCGACCCGCGAGACCTGAAATGATTGATGAAATTAGGATCTGATTATTGACTGCCGGTAGTGGGCAGGAGGTTATGTGAATATGAAATGTAGATCTTGAAGTGCCAAATGGGTAGCGATGTTATGCCAAAAATTTTAACCATGGAAAATGAATTGATGATCTGAAAGATCATGGGATATAAGTCCCCGTTGTATAGGACCATTGAGATGATGTAAAAGATTGGTTTGAAAGGCATATAAGCTGGATCTACCCTAGGACTTCAAGAGCTGCGTGAATTATGTTTCGTATATAGAACTTGATAAAATGTCTATCAAGTGAAAATCTGAATTCTTCTTGATGAAGTTTATATCGGCGAAAAGTTGCATTAATCAAAAACCCGTGAACATCATGGATAGAGAAAGTAAGTCAACATTAAGCCTGATCTTATTCCCGTAGTTATGTTTGATGAAACTCGCGTATTGTAATGAATTACACTTGTGAGAAAAGACCGAATGTGGAGGAAATACCCACATGGCTTTAACTCTATAAGAAGCGAGTAGTAATATGAGATGATCTTTGAGGACAAAGATCCTGTTTAGGGGTAAATGCTGTGACAATCCGTCAATTTATGGTTTATATTTTATTCTCAAATATTATTTAAAAATATTATTTTAATGTTATATTATGAACTCACTTATTTTTGGGAAGAAATTTGGATTTACGTCTTGAAGTAGCGTCGACTACGTCTAAACCGGAGGATTCTACGTTACGTGCTTACGTTTACATACACCGTTTTGGTGACAGTCCGACATTTCAGGAAATAAATTTATCCGTGAATATTATTTTAGAATTTTAAATTTGTGTTGGTTCATAAACTCACAAATTTACGAGAAGAGATTAGGACTTACGATTATAATTTAACGTCCTTTACGACTAAACCGGAAACCTTAGGATTACGTATTTACGTTTTCGAACTCCGTTTTTGATGAGACAATTTTTATTAGATTCGTTTTGTGCCGTTGATTAATAATTTATAAAAACGTTTTTCGTAAAACGACCCGAGAGCACGTAAATCGGGGAAACTAGAATCAAGGAGTACCCGTAAATTAATGGGGATGAGACAAGTTTACACTTTCCCACCCCCATAACAAGTGGCGGCAAGCCTTAGCCAACACACTTCATGTGTGTCAACTTGATATTAAATCAAGGACACATGTCGTAGATTTACCTCAAAACTATTATACAACTAAAACCACTAAAACTAAACACCTAGTTTCATTTATTCAACTCATGCAAATCTCACAACTCTCTCATCTCTCTCTCAACCCTTGCCGTCTCATATCACCCAAAAACACCCAATTTTGATCAATTTTAACCATGAATCTTGTGTTATTTACACACATGATGATGCTCCTTTGAAGCCTTGAAGATTGGAGGTGATTCTAACATCCAAGGAGGTGATTTAGTGGTGTCTTGGGGCTGATTTTCCACAAGATGTTCATGAAGATAGGTGATCTTGAAGTTGATATTTGTATATCACAAGTTTTGCCATCAAAATCCAAGCCTTGTTCATCAACCTCATCTTTTCATCACTTTGGTGGTATAAGGATCATTCTTCCAATCCTTCTTGTTATTTTGATTATGTAATTGAAATGTGTATAGTTGAAGTTCGTTTTTCTCAGTTCTTAACAAATTGAAAGTCCTAACAATATCGAGTTTTTAAATGTTTTTGGTTGGTAAAGTTTTTTTTGGATATTCTATTGCTAATTCAAACAAAACCTTGCTAAAATGAAAAATATCGTCTACTTATATGTAAAACAACGTGCACATACCAAGTTTTTATTCAATTAAAATGCTAAATGTAAATTCCATAAACTATAAGGACTAAAAATGTAAATTCTATGAAATATAAATGCCAAAAATGTAAAGCCAAAAAGTCTAAAGACTAAATGTGCAAAATCAGTAAACAATATGGACAAAAAATGAAAATTAGTCAAACAACGTAACTAATTTCTAACTAATTTGAAACTAACTAACTACTTTTGAACTAACTTGAAAAATGCAAGGACTGAAATGTAGCAAACCCTAAAAAGTAGAAAGATTAGCTAAGTTTAAAAACTGATTAATACTACAAGGACTAAAAATCAATTTTTGACACTATCTGAACAAAAACGGGTTCAATGACAAAATAAGCTCGTTTGAGCTTATTTCTCAACCAAATTTGATCAAACCAGTTTCAAACGATTTAAAATCAAAATTTAGCTAGACCTATCCAAGGAATTAAGCTAAAAGTGACTAGAACTCTGATAAGCTAAATCCAATAAGCTCAAAATAAGCTACCAGTTAAGCCAGACTTACACTACTTGATTTTAATGAAAATTCTTGTTAAACAACTCAAAAGAAAGACGGGAAATCAAATCTCAAAGAAAATGATCAAGTAATAAGCCATGAATCTGAAAATAAGCCAAAATTATGCTTATGTTGACTTTCGTTGACCAGAATTTTCAAAAGCTAAAAATCTTAAAATTTATCCAGGAACACTTTTGGAATGGAAATGTGAAAGAAAATCAGCTATTTTATGAAGTAGAAAATGAGATATGAGAAATCAGTTTGCATTTCATTACAGGGAATGGCATTTGCTCTAGTGCTTATACTTTGGCTTATTTCTTACTCAATATTGGATACTGTACAAATTCCTTATACAAATTCAAAGTTCATATGTTGAGTGAGAAATGAGCACTGGTTTGAAAAGATTTCATCAAATATTAAAGAAATGCCAAACAAATCAATATCAATACTTTCTGAAAGTTTACTTGTCAAAAACTGACCCAAACCTTTTTTATGACCAATTGCCTTTTTGACCAAAACCTTGACTAGTTAATGACTGAAAACTTGTTATAATGACCTAAGGACTTGAAATGAACCAATATTTGCCAATTGCTAACACTTGAAAAGCATTTACAAGTTACTACCAAACACCACTTATTTGATTCATTTCAAACTTTTATAAAGGATTTTTGAGCAAATGATTAGACTGAATTAAGAGTGATATCACACTAAGTTTACTAACTAGAAAGAAGTATATTTGAACTAGTTACAAGCATTTAGACTAACAAGAACTCAAAATGATTTGAAAAGCTAAAATGACTGATAAATGTGAAAAACAGGACAAGTACAAGAACTATAAGCAGGTATAAGCTACTAATAAGCTACACAAACACTGAGATCAGATCAAAGACAAGCTAAAACACATTTTATCATGCAATCAAGCAGAATCAAGCTAGGAATGAATCATGCATTCAACAGTTAAGTGGAATTAGAACTCAGAATACAAGACCTTTTAGCTTAGGCCTCCTTTGGGGAGTAGAGGAGCGCTGAGCTCTCTAATCTAGTGCTAACCACCACCTTAGCACTAGAACACACTAAAAAGCTACCAATCAACAGCTATCTATCACCAAATCTCCATTAATGGACTGAAATGCTTCAAAATCTGCTAGAACTGGAACTTGGATGAAAAGAACAGGTACAACAGCTACAATCTTCACAAATAGCTCATTATGATCAAGTGATGATCATAACAAACTAATAACAGCAACATGATAACAATAGTGCAAGTATGAACAGTGATGAAGAAGGATGAAATGAATTTTTATTAATTTGATTGAGAAAGTAGTTACAGAACTGGTAAGTTTGTTACAACTAACTATAACAGACTCAAGAGTTTGTCAGACTCTTGAGTTGTTAAGCTACAACTAAGCTAAGAAGAGAAAAAAACTAAAAGTGTGTGTGATTCAAACTTTTCTACAATACAAGAAATGAGAGCTAAATTATGGTATTTTTAGACTGCAGATGTGAAGTGGTTGGGGTCGGTGACGTGTTAGAACCAATCAGAAGTTTCCATGTGTAACATTCTGCTCAATTTAATTTTGCAGGTGAAGAACAAGTTTGGGGTTTTTTGATTGGAATGATTTCATGTTAATTGACTGTGACCATTGTATTCGTCTCTTGAAAACAATCAATTTTCATGTTTATATCATCTTCTGAAATTGCCTCTAGCTCAAACTCGATCCTGGAAATTTCCATTGAAGAAGATGACACGTGTCACATTGTCATTGGATATGGGAGTAGCACGCGGATCATTATCCAAAATGGATAATTCTGATTATTGCATGTTGCATTTCAATTGGTTGAGAAGGACTTAGTGCGCAGCACTGTTGGGATTTGCTCAATTAATGTTGGTGGCTGAAAGTGGGTAATAAATGAGCTGACTTGGTGATCCTTGTCACTTGTTTCTTCACTTCCCATTGGCTGATATTGGTTTCACACGGATTAAGCTTATCATAACTTTCCAAAAATGGCAGAATTAGTCCCTTATCTTGGCAGAATGTAATTTTGAGCTATATTCTTCATTCTTTTGGCAATTTAAGTCCTTCCACTTGCAAACTTGATCAAAAAGCTCCTTTTACTTGGTTGACTTGAGAGTTGACCAGATTTGACTTTGATCCTAACTTTGTCATATTTACACTTTTGGTCCTTCATCTTTGGCAGATTGTCAAGATAGGTCCTTTGTCTTCAAAGTCTTGTCACTTTTGATCCTTCTTTGTCTTTTTCATCAATTTAAGCTTGATTTTCCTTTGTTTGCTTGAAATTGTATCCTTCTTACCTATTTGAGCACAAACACAAAACATACCACATAATTCCGCTTTATAGCACAAAGTTTAGGTATTTTTATTGTGTTTTAGAGTGATTTGTTGATAAATTGATATGAGTTTTTTGCTCGTATCAAATCCCCTACACTTGAACATTTTCATGTCCTCATGCAATGCTATATATTGAAGCACAAATTTACATTCTCCTCATAATTAATCCACCTTAGCCATTATGGAATGCATCTACACTACTCTAAACTAAATGATGAATGTTTTTGATTTCTAACAATGCAATGAACAAAATACAATTCTAACTATATCTTTTTGGTTTTTCTTGAAATAGTTTTGATGGAAATAACTCATAAAGAATTCAATGACTTTGATTAGGGCTTGGGTACCATGGACATTTATCACCCTCAAGTTTCACTTTCCCCATACCAAGCTTAAAAATGGAATCATTGTATTCACAAGTAAAAAGTGCATCAACTTATTCATGACAATTAAATGTGGAACCGGTTATTATTTGAGCAAATTGCTTGTGGGCAAATTTGTCATTATTTCAAGTGTGAAGTATAAGAAATGTAAAATCCAAAAATAAGGAAGCACGGTTTTAATCCTAAGTAATCCTCTCATCCATTACTTGAAAAACCGCTCACAATTAATATAAGTCCGTTTCAAGAGTAATAAGTCATTCGCCTTATGTGTAAAATCCTCATGTCATGCTTTCATAAGTAGCTACACACTCGCTAAGGAAAGAAAAATAAAACTCACGCAATAATTTACATCCGCCGCCTTTTTGAGACCTTGGATCTTCAACCCCGCAACCCGTCAAGGTAATATTAGATTGGAGCAATCTATTGAATCCCCGCAACCCGTCAAGGTAATACTGGAACTCAATAGTCACTATAATTAACACCACACTGCCCCTCTTGGGAGTCTTGTATATATATTTTTTTTCTTCTTTTTCTTTTTCTCTTTTTTTTTCTAGCCACTCATTTTTTGTAAGCCGCTCTTATTTTTCTTTAATCCTCACCAAGAAAGTAGAAAAGAATAAAAGGAAAAACACCCACTAAATATTGAGGATGACATAAGTCTAATCCACATAAAACGTTCTAACTTAGAATCTTAAGACGTACTTATATCAACCGTGAATGATTAGACAAAAATGCATAAGAGATTACAAACCAATTAAAACCGTTATTGATTATTTATTAACAATATATACATGCGAAGAAAATAGAGGTAAAGAAGAGAAGGGTTTAGCCACAAGTAATTATCATGAAGTTTATCTAGCCCTTTTATACTTGCTTCAACTCTATCATTTCCCATTCTCCACAAATTTAAAATCTCAAATAATGGGATTGGTGGATGCTTAGCCTAATAGACCAATGAAGGACTACATGGTTAAGGATACTAGCTAGAGAATGCTAAGATAAGCAAACTCGGGTTGAGTCAAAATATCCATGGCGGGCCTAATATGTCAAAGAAATCTAAATTCGTTAAACCATGTTCTTATTATATTTTTTTTTCTTTATATCTTTTTGATGAAAAATAAAAGAAGAATTATATACAATGCAAATGTGTTATGCAAATGAAAAATGATTGATGCAAAAATTATTAATGCATATTTTTGATGGCCAAAGTAGATCAAAAATTTGAAAAATGTTTGAAAAATTAATTTTCCAAGTTATCATGAAAGACAATGACAATTTCTAGGTAAGGTCACTTCGATAGAAGACCCCCCTACACTTAAGCTAAACATTGTCCTTAATGTTAAAGAGCATGGAAGTATAAAAACTTCCCCTACACTGATGACAATGAATAGACTTTGCTTAACCCAAGTTAAGGAAAGGACAACTATTGGTGAATTCATGTTTAAGCACAAGGTGTCAATGAAAGATCACAATAGTAACGAAGTGAACCGGATACAAGGGCCTCCTCCATAAGCTCCAAAGCATGAAATGAGTGAGAAACCCTACAAACAACATGAAGACAAAAGAAGGTCTCCCCTACACTTATCTCCAAGTCTATACCCTTATTGCTAACCTACAACACTTTAAACCTAGTTATACGATGCTTGAGTTAATGAGTCTCTAGCTTGACTCGTCCTTCAATGAATTAATTCATAGGGAAAATGGGGATCTCTTGGACCATTTCAACAGAAATGTCCTCCCCAAAATAATGTTTCACACGGTGACCATTCACTTTAAAATTTGGACCATCGGGTTGTGACAACTCAATAGTTCCATATGGAAACACTTGAGCAATAGTGAATGGACCGGACCATCTCGACTTAAGCTTGCCCGCAAAAAGTTTCAACCTTGAGTTAAAGAGGAGAACCGGCTCTCCAACTTTGAACTCATGGTTCTTGATCTTAACATCATGCAATTTCTTAGTCTTTTCCTTGTAAAGCAAAGAATTTTCATAGGCATTGGCTCTCAATTCATCCATCTCATTAAGTTGATATTTCCTATGTGAACCGGCTTGGTTTAAATCAAAGTTAGCCCACTTGAGAGCCCAAGATGCCTTATGTTCCAACTCGAATGGGAGGTGGCACGCTTTACCATAGACAAGCCTATAAGGAGTACAACCAATTGGTGTCTTTAAAGCCGTTCTAAAGGCCCACAAAGCATCATCAAGCTTATCCGACCAAGAAGCTCGATGCTCTCCCACCGTTCTCTCTAAAATTCTCTTTAAACCATGATTCGTGACCTCGGTTTAACCATTGGTTTGAGGGTGATACGTGGTAGAAAGTCTATGATTAACTCCATATTTCTTCATAACTCTCATGAATTGATCATTACAAAAGTGCGTACCATGATCACTTATGATGGCCCGAGGTACACCAAATCTAGCAAACAATTGCGTTAAGAACTTCGCAACAACTCTAGCATCATTGGTAGGTAAGGCTTTAGCCTCCACCCATTTAGACACATAATCCACCGCCACAAGTATATACTTGTTTCCCTTAGAGGATGGAAAAGGTCCAATGAAGTCTATGCCCCATACATCAAAAATCTCACCCTCTTGAGTAAAATTTTGTGGCATCTCATCACGTTGCGTAATTTTTCCTTGTCGTTGACACACATCACAAAATTTCACCATCTCATGGGCATCTTTGTAAATGGAAGGCCAATAGTAACCCGAATCAAAGACTTTCTTGGCGATATAGTTGGGCCCAAAATGTCCACCCGTAGGTCCTTTATGACATGCTTCTAAGATCTTAAATGCCTCGGGCCCATCTACAAACCGTCTAATGATTTTGTCCGCACATTGCCTAAAAAGATAAGGATCATCCCAAAAGTAGTACTTAACTTCCTTAAGAAATTTCTTCTTTTGTTGGTAAGTAAGACCCTCAATAAGCACATTTCCCACAAGATAGTTTGCTATATCCACAAACCAAGGAGTGGCATCCTCTTGGGAAGAGATAGACATGAGCTCCTCTAATGGAAAGGGTTCATTGATTTCTTGATGTGGAAAATCTCCTTGAAAAGGATGCTCAAGTCTACTCAAGTGATCCGCCGCTAAATTCTCGGCCCCTTTTTTATCACTAATTTCTATCTTAAACTCTTGAAGCAACAAAACCCATCTCAAAAGCCTAGGCTTAGCATCTTGTTTTGTCATGAGATACTTGAGAGCGGAAAGATCCGTATACACTATGGTTTTGGATAGCACAAGATATGGTCTAAATTTCTCAAAAGCATAAACTATAGCAAGCAACTCTTTTTCCGTGGTAGTGTAATGAAGTTGTGCACCGGTCATGGTTTTACTCGCATAGTGTATAGGTTGAAAATGCTTATTCACTCTTTGACCTAAGACGGCCCTCACCACATAATCACTAGCGTCACACATAAGCTCAAAAGTTAATTCCCAATTTGGAGAAACCAAAACGGGAGCCTTTGTCAATTTCTCCTTAAGAGTCTCAAAAGAGTCCAAACAATCTTGGTTAAAAATGAAAGGAGCCTCTTTTTCCAAGAGGTGAGTCATCGGTCTAACTATCTTAGAAAAATCTTCTATAAAGCGCCTATAAAACCCCGCATGACCTAAGAAACTCCTCACACCTTTAACCGAGGTGGGTGGGGGAAGCTTAGCAATCACATCAATTTTAGCTCGATCCACTTCTAATCCTTTGTTGGATATTTTGTTTCCAAAAACAATTCCCTCTTTCACCATAAAGTGACATTTCTCCCAATTAAGCACTAAACGTGTTTCCTCACAACGCTTAAGCATTCTCTCTAGATTGGTGAGACATGAGGTAAATGAATTTCCAAAGACGGAAAAATCATCCATAAAAACCTCCATAGTTTGCTCTATCATGTCATGGAAAATCGTCATCATGTACCTTTGAAACGTCCCTGGTGCATTACATAAGCCAAAAGGCATCCTCTGGTAAGCAAATGTACCGTAGGGACAAGTGAATGTGGTCTTTTCTTGATCCTTAGGGTCAATGGGTATTTGGAAATAACCAGAAAAGCCATCAAGAAAGCAGTAGTACTCATTTCCCGCTAAGCGTTCAAGCATTTGATCCATAAAAGGTAATGGGAAATGGTCTTTCCTAGTAGCCTCATTGAGTTTCCTATAGTCAATACAAACTCTCCAACCGGTAACAAGTCTCGTAGGAATAAGCTCATTGTTCTCATTAGGCACTACGGTGATTCCACCCTTCTTTGGAACACAATGTACCGGGCTAACCCATGGAGAGTCGAAAATGGGGTAAATCATACCCGCATCAAGGAGTTTAATCACTTCCTTCTTAATGACCTCATGGATTTTTGGGTTAACTCTTCGTTGACTTTGAATGGCGGGTTTGTAAAATCCTCCATAAGGATTTTGTGTGTATAAAAATATGGATCAATTCCCCTTATGTCGGATATTTTCCAAGCTAAAGATTTCTTGTGTTTCTTAAGGACTTCAATAAGTTGCTCCTTCTCATCCTCTTTCAACTCTTTAGCAATGATCACGGGTAATTGGTCTTTGCCCTCTAAGAAAGCATACTCTAGTTGGGATGGAAGGTCCTTAAGTTCAAGTGGAGGTGGACTCTCTATGGAAGGTTTTACTATGGAAGGATCCTCATGGGTAACTTCTTGTAGAGTAGGAGAAGGAATAGGGTCCTCATTGAGCAACTTTTGGATAGTAAGAATATCTTCTTCCCAAATAATGGGAGAATCATCATCACCAAGAAAGTTTGACTCAAATTCCTCCAAGAGGAAATCACTTTCTCCAAAAGGTGTTAAAGAGGGAGCAATTGAGGCTACGATTTCAACATGGGGAATCTCATCACTAGTACTCTTGCAAGCATCATGAAAGTGTTCATCACACACCTCATCTAACACATCAACTATGTTAATAGTCTCACACGGTCTAGACTCCTTAACCTCTTTCCTATCACAAACTTTCCCTAACTTAAAAACCACTTTCTCATCCTCTACTCTTATAATTAATTCTCCTTCCGCCACATCTATCAAAGTACGACCCGTTCTCAAAAACGGTCTACCAACAATCAAAGGAACTCTAGGATCCATGTCATAATCAACCACTACAAAGACGGCCGGAAATGTAAACTTATCCACACCTACAAACACATCCTCCGATATACCTACGGGGTAAGCTATGGTTCGGTTGGCTATTCAAGGGTCATCCTAGTGGGAGTGAGCTCAGGAAGATAGAGTTTTTTCCAAACCGATAAAGGCATGAGGTTAATGCTTGCCCCTAGATCCGCCAAAGCCATGCAATTTTCTACACCGGGAAAATTACAAGGTATCAAGAAGCACCCCGGATCTCCAAGTTTTGTTGGTAAGGTTTTAAGTAGCACGGCGGAACAATTTTCATTAAGGGATGTGTTGGGCAAATCAACCAATTTTTCCTTGTTTGAGAGTAAATCCTTGAACATCTTAGCAAACTTTGGCATATAAGCAAGAGCTTCCGCAAAAGATATGTTGATGTTGAGTTGCTTGAATATTCTTAAGAAATTTGAGACTTGGATGTCATCCTTGTTCTTTAACTTGTCCTTTTTCAACCTTGAAGGATATGGAAGAGTTGGTTTTGGTGTAGGTGGAGTAGGTGTTGTAGTGGAAGATTTGTCTTTGTTAGCTTCTTCATTGGAAGGTGTGTAAGGTAGAGGAGAAGTAGGAATAGGTTGAGAAGGTTGTTTGATTGAATGGGAGCATTTTGAGGTGGTGAAGTAGAGGTAGAAGGCTTGTCACATGTAGGAACAAAAGTGGGTGGAACAATAGGAGGTTTAGAAGGTGAAGGATCCTTTGTTGTCTTTCCACTTCTTGTTGTAATAGCATTGACATTTGCCCTTGGATTTGTTTGTGTGTTAGATGGTAAAGTCCCTTGTGGTCTTTGATTATACATAATTTGGTTTTGAAGAAGAGCAAATTTTTTGTTATTTTCCTCTTGAGCATCTTTCATTTGTTTCTCATAAGAAGTAAGCTTTTGAAGGATCAAATCCATGAGGTTAGGTTGCACATTCCCTTGATAAAAAACCTTGTTGTGGATAAGGTGGAGGTGGTGCATTAAATCCTTGGTTTGGTGGATAAAATTATTTCCTTGAGGTTGAAAATGATTGGGTGCCTTGTAGTTATTCCCTTGGTAAGGTGGTCTTTGACCTTGATTCCTTTGTAACACTTGAGGAGGAATTTGTTGAAGTTGGGTGGGTGGTTGGGGTGGGAATCCCGGTGGAGTAAGGTAATTTTGGGACTTGTAAGAAAGGTTATTGGGATTGATATTTGGCTTGAAGTGTTCACGATGTTCCTCTTGGTAAGCATAACATTCCCCTTGATAACCTTTCACCTTATCACATTGTTCATAGGAATGGGGACCTCCACAAGTTACACAAGAAAGAGTAATGGCATTCACATCATTTGAAGAATTGTTCAATGAAAGGCTCTTAATAGCTTGAATCATTTCTTGGTGTGCCTTAAGACTCATCTCATGATCCCTATCTATCTTTTGAATGATCTCTTGGTGACACTTGAGAAATTGGTTATCACAAGGTGTTTGAGAATTGTTTTGGATAACATGAACCCTTTCTTTAAATTGAGTGTTTGTTTGAACCATTGCTTTGGTCTCAATGATGTCCAAATCCTCTTGAATGGATTTAAGAAGAATATTCCCTCCCGCGGAAGCATTGAGTGAATCTTGGTGATAAGGTTTAAGGCCAACATAGAAAGTATTGATTTGGTGAACTTCATCCAATCCATGGTTAGGGCATCTCCTCAATAACTCTCTAAACTCCTCCCAAGAATCACTAAAGGATTGACTAGGTTTTTGTTGAAAGCCTATAATTAAGTTCCTCAAAGCCGTGGTCTTAGATGGGAGAAAGAACTTGTTCAAAAACTTAGTGGTGAAACCATCCCATGTGGTGATACTATCAGGTGGTTGGGTGTCTAACCAATGCTTAGCGGGTCCCTCTAGTGAAAATTGCACCAATATCAACTTAATAGCATCATGTGGAACTCCATTGTACTTAATGGTATTGCAAAGAGCAAGGAATCTCTTAAGGTGATCATGAGGATTATCATTCTCGTGACCATAGAAAGGTGTGTTTGAAACCAAGGTAATCATAGCCGTTTTTAGCTCAAATGAATTTGCGGGAATGTCAGGAATCTAGATAGCATCGGCATATCCGTGAACATTGGATTGCAAACGTTCCATCAAAGAACGATTATCAACAGCCATGGCTTCTTGTTGTGGATGAATGAAAGCACGATTCTCGTGATCGGCTTGATGGACGGTGGTGGTCTTACTCTTTCTCTTTTTCTTCCTTTTCGGAGGAAGATGTTGTACACCAATCGGTATTTGTGCACGCACGCGAGTGAGCATGCAACTCAATACGAGGAATGAGAGAGAAGCTCTCGTGTGACTTTGAAGAGAAAAGGATTATCCTCTTCGAGTTTCAATATGAAACATCCACAAGAAAATAATAATATACGTATGTACTACTTGGGTGCAAGACCCCCAATGAAGCCTTCCTTCTTAGAATACTCACAAGTGAACGGGGGGTTAGGTGGCGCGAAGCACTTAAGTACCTATTGACCCTTAGATGGCATTTTATAGCACATCGCCTTTCTATTCACTTAATTGTTTGTATTCTTCGAATTGTTGCTTATTGGAAGTATTTATCTATTCTTGCTTTATTTTGTTTGATCGATACACATGTCAAGGACCGGAACGCCCCTCAACACGGTGTATTGCCTTGGCAATACTTATGGAGAATATGTGAATTGGTTGTTCTTATACGTATACGTATTTACTTATAATAATATATGGAAAATATTTTTGTATTTATGAGTTTTTAAGAGAAAATACTATATGTACATAAAAACCGAGAGAATCCAATAATATATATTTTTGGGTGCAATCTCTTAGGAAAAAGATTGCTTTTTGGATTTTTTAATTTGTTTGGTCAATTCTTTAGGATAAGAATTGTTTTGTTAATTTTTTAGTTTTTATATATTTTTATATTTTTGATTTTTTATTTGTTTTTGATTTATAATACGTAAAAATAACGTTCACTAGGTGAACGGATCCCAAAAGCCAATGAAAACCGTCAATCGATAGTCTCTCGTAAAGTCAAAGAACCGGCAGCGGCGCCATTTGAAATGTGTATAGTTGAAGTTCGTTTTTCTCAGTTCTTAACAAATTGAAAGTCCTAACAATATCGACTTTTTAATTGTTTTTGGTTGGTAAAGTTTTTTTTGGATATTCTATTGCTAATTCAAACAAAACCTTGCTAAAATGAAAAATATCGTCTACTTATATGTAAAACAACGTGCACATACCAAGTTTTTATTCAATTAAAATGCTAAATGTAGATTCCACAAACTATAAGGACTGAAAATGTAAATTATATGAAATATAAATGCCAAAAATGTAAAGCCAAAAAGTCTAAAGACTAAATGTGCAAAATCAGTAAACAATATGGACAGAAAATGAAAATTAGTCAAACAAAGTAACTAATTTATAACTAATTTGAAACTAACTAACTACTTTTGAACTAACTTGAAAAATGCAAGGACTGAAATGTAGGAAACCCTAAAAAGTAGAAAGATTAGCTAAGTTTAAAAACTGATTAATACTACAAGGACTAAAAAGCAATTTTTGACACTATTTGAACAAAAACGGGTTCAATGACAAAATAAACTCGTTTGAGCTTATTTCTCAACCAAATTTGATCAAACCAGTTTCAAACGATTTAAAATAAAAAATTAGCTAGACCTATCTGATGAGACTGCTTTTATACATAGTCTCATCTTCCAAATAGGGCTTTAAATGCATTAAATATCATCAAAATACCCAAATATATGCTTGTGTTTGTTGCTTGTGTATTTTAGGTACGGATATTGAGATAATGACAAAAGATCACAAGAATCATGCAAAAACGAACACGGGAAACGAAGCCGCACAATGAACCAAGCCCTAGTGAAGACTTTCCCAAGATCAACCCTTGAAGATTTGAAGAATTATGAAGAAGGGTCCTCCAATTATGAATAATTGACACTTTATACCCTTGTATCCTCATAATTACAAGTTTGGTCCCTAAAGTTTGTCAAATTTACAAAAAGGACCCTTAAATTTGAAGAATATGGCAAGTTTAGCCCCTCAACAAAGCTAAATTGTCAACCAATATCATCCACAAAGTCAAATACATCATGAAGTCCTTCAAAGTACAAGAAATGACAAGTTTGGTCCTTTGAAAAATCCAAAATTACAAAAAGGACCCTCAACTTTCAATATTTGGCAAAAATGGTCCCTCAATTATCAAGACTTGGCAATTTCAGTCCTCCAAAATATCACCCATACAAGTCAAGACCATTATCATTGAAGAAAATGCCAAACCAGCCGTTAAAGAATGCAAAAATGGCAAGAAATACCCCTGAATTTACTTTATGAAACTTTTTGGGGCAAAAGTGTGAAGTTTGAAACTTCAAATACAAAGGAAACGTGTTTTTGGCTAATTATTTACAAAGTGGCAAGTTTCTGAAAGAAAGGGGGTAATAATGGGCCAGACAAAGAAGTTACCTAGACCAACCAGCTCTTGCCACGTGCCCCACTATCTCTTTTCAACCAATGGCAACTCACCTTTCCTCCATGTCACCATCCCACTCAGCTGAATTAAGATTAAATTAATCTTGGCGCCATTAACACTTATTTGAACTTAATCCAACTCAAAAACAAATCAAACCAGGTGTTCATCAGCTCAAGAACACAATTAGGCATTCCTTAATCATTATGAATTAAGGGCTAATTCTTTCCAGAACAATGATTAAGGGTCCTATAATCACAACCCAACCTTAAAACTTGACACCTCACCACCCCATTTGTCTCCTTGTGTCTCCCCTGCTCCACACCCATGCATACTGCCAAAAAGATGGCAGCAATCCAACGTTTGAGAAACATGCTTACTTTCTAAGCTTCATCTACACCTTTGGATGCTCTCACACATGCCAGCTGCCACTACACAACAAGAAAAGTCACATGATTCTCCAAGACATTCAAACTTCATAAGGGCAATTTTGGAAGTTCAACACTAGGGTTTTACTTATTCTTCAGCTTTCTAGATAGATTGTAAGGCTATATATAAAGCCCTTAGGTCTCAATGAGACGCTTGCTTTTGGTTTTTCCTTTGTTCAAACACTTGTAAATCCTTTTTCAGATTAATGAATTTGAGTTAAGTGCTTTGAAGAAAGACCAAGTGCCATCTTTATTCTGCTTGTTATTGTTCTTAGTTTACTGCTTTTGAAGTTTAAAACCTGTTTTCAAAAGAGGAGTGTGCACAAGTTTGCATATTTTCCTCATTTTCTTGATATTTTGCTAAGTCTTGTTCCAATCTTGGAATTCTTGGGCTATAGGGCTGATCATAGCATCCTAACTGAGTTGGTTAAGGTGTGGTGAGGCTTATAACTTGGGGATAATCAAGTGAGGGGTAACAAGTTTGCATTAATCAAGTTTTTCCCAAGTTTCTGATTTTTCATGTTATTGTGCTTAACCCTTGTTCAATCTTAGCAAGCTTTTGTGGAAGCTTGTGCTTGTTCTTGCTAGCACATAAGCTCAAAATTCGTGGGTGTGGATGTACATCCATGAGGTTCGCATACTTAATCTCCAAATCTGCTTAAATTGTGATTTTTGGTGATATTTGTATGAAACTGTTGTTCTTGTGAATTTTGTGGCTTGTTCTTGCTTGAATCTGTTTATTAGACTTGTTTTAGTGTTAATTGATGCTTGGTTGGCCTGAAATCTTGTTTTGCTTTTGAAAATTTTGATTTGAAAAAGTTAAAGGGGTGTTTGGGTCTACTGGTTTATGCTTGTAATCTATTTTTGTGTTAAGGGAAAGTGTTGTTTATGCTTTGTATCTGATATACCTTTGTTTGAGAGTGTTTTGCTGCAAGTTTTTGGGTTTGAACACTTGAATTGATCAATCTGCTATATAGACCTTGTTTCTGCTTGTTTTGACCTAGGATTTTGGGAACACTTAGTTTGTATGCATGCCTAGGGATAAAAGTGGTTTAAACAAAGTTAACATAACCTGTTTGAAAGATTTGAGGTGTTGAAATTGGCTTGTGTGTCAAATACATCAGCAAAAGTAGAAAACTGCATGTGTAGTGTTCATCAGTAACTTTCTTTGCTTGGATCTTGCTTAGTTCTTTGAACCAGTGCATGAAACCTGTTTAGACTTGCTTATTGGAGTTTTTTATAGCTTGTATGTGCATTTGGTTGAATTTGGCTGGCTGAATTGTGCTAAAACTGCTCTTGAATGCTAAACTGCTTATTGTTCATGTATGTGCAATGTCTAGTGATTAATTGATTAAACTGTATCAATTGGCTGTTTGTGATTGTGTTATTTTGATTGTTATTGACTCCTTTTGATCCAAAGATCAATTGGGTGCCTTTGTGAAATCTGAATCCAAGAAAAAGTCACTAAAGACAACAAGTCAAAATAGTCAAGCAGTGGGAAAAGTTCCCACTGCTCAACATCCAAAACTAGCCCCTGCTAGTGCAATTTTATCATCAGCTTATTAATAAGCTATTCTAGCTTATTCTGACTTGCAACAACTTATTTTTTGTAATAGATCTTCATTATTTGACCCATTTAAGTGAACTGGAGCTTATGAGACTTTGACTTTGACTTTTTACTAGAAAATCAACTTGTTTGACTTTTAAGATAAGTGCTTATTTGATTTTCCAGCTTATTGAGTGTGCTTATTTGAAAGTTCTTTGGTTTTTAAGCTTAGTTTTGTCAAAAGAAACATTTTGCAACTTGAATCAGCTTCTGAGGTGGTCTAGATCATAAAAATGACTATTTTGTCGTTTTGTGAATAAGTTGTTGACTTGTTTCTGGCTTATTAAGTGGTCTTATTTGAAATTTCTTTTTGCAGAAGTCTTTGTTAGGTCAAAAGAAGGTTGTGTGTTAAATTTTAGCTTATGGCATCAGCTTATAGCTTAATGGGCCAAAAAGCCCATTAAGAATAAGCTGCTTATTATAAGTTAGCTTATTTCCCATTTTCAGCTTTTGGGCCTTTGGAAAAAGTTGTTTAAAATCAAATTTTGAGTCAACCTGTGCTTTTTGAGCTTATTTTGAGCACTTTTTCTTATTGGGCCTTAATTAAGCCCAATAAGGGACTGTTTAGGGTTTGGCCCATTTTCTAGGCCCAATAGGGGTATTTAGGTAATTTCACTTTCATTTTTGAGTTATTTAGGTTAAATTAAGCTAGTTTGCAAGTTTTTAGAATTTTTATAATTTTTGGATTTTTAATATTATTTTAATATTATTTTATTATTAAAAATTAAAAGTCTGATTTTCTAGGTTTTTGTATTTTTCCTAGGTTCTAAATACTTAATTAGGATTTTTGCAACTTTCCAATTATTTTCTAGGTCTTTTAATTATTTGTTATAATTAATTTAAAATTTAATTGATTTTAGGAGTTTTTAATTGTTTAAAAATAGTTTTAATTGGTTTTAAAATTTTGAAAAATAGTTTTTAGCTTAATTAGAGTATTTTTGAGGTTTACAAACTTGAAAATATTGTTTAGGGCTTTTTAATAATTAATTTTGATTTTTAGGGCTTTAATTAGCATTAAAAAGTCATCATCTAATTAATTAAAAGGTTTTTGCAAGTTTTGATTTTTTGTAAACTCTTTTAATATTATTAGGGATTTTTGGTAATTTTTAGAAATTTTTAGGTTAAGATTTTAATTTTGGTGGTTTTTACGACTTTACGTGTACGCCTTTTTAGACTTAGTTTAATCCGTCTTCATAACCGTCATTCTCTTCTAATCCCTTTTCTATTTTTCTTTTCTCAAATATAATCACAAATTAATCCAAATCATTACACACATAACACACTAGCCTCCTTGAGAACGAACTTAATTGGGTCATTCACACACGGTTTTCCTAAATCGTCGTGCTCACTTGCCCTATGTATTGCATCCTTTTCCTAAAGGGTTGCAAAACTTCAACATCATTTTGGCGCCGCTGCCGGGGAGGCGTGTTGTGTTTTGATTTGGCATTGTTGTTTTTATACTAACCATAATTAGTATTTGTATTAGTAGCACTCTACTAATACGTATTATCGTTTTTCGGTTTTTGTGTGAATATTATTACTATATTGTATACGTAGAACAATAAATACACAAGTACTCCAAATACGTGAGAAATCACAACCTTGACTTGGGAGGTCATTACCCAATCATTGTATTCGAATCTCAAACCAAAGAAAAAGGCAAAAATAGATAATTACTTTCGTGAAGCTTAATCTTGAAAATACAAACTATAAGGTGGGTATAAGGCGGATATTATAAAATATATCCTAAGGAAAAAGGCTCTTAAGTGCTTCGCGCCGCCTCGTTTCCCCGCTTGCTTGTAAGTATTTGATTGAGAGAGTGAATCGAGGGTTTTGCCGCCCAAAGTATTACTAAGTATCATATATATTTTCTTGGTTTCTATTGATTAAACCCTCTTGAACGATTTGGTGTTCCACCATCGTTCTAAAGTCATCGAAGGCGTTCACTCCACGTGATCGTTTTCATTCCTTGAGGCTTCGTTAATCAAGAGATTTCATTAGTGAGGAGATTTGTGGACTTTTTGTCTACTTAATACATTTCACCAAGTTCCAAAAAGGTTAATACAATCAAAAACCACAAAAAAAATTGAAAAAATACAAAACCCCAAAAAGAATCTTCTTTGCTCGTCCCCTCGTTGTACGTGACGTTTATGCTAACTCGTAACAAAGCAAGACGTGCTCGTAAAAGAAAGAACAAATCCATCACTCCTTCTAGTGAGGAGTCTCCTATTGACGAACCCATTGTAAGAGAAGCACCAACCATGGTGAATCGAACTATGATGGAGTTACTTCAAGCACCCACCGAGGGTTATGGAGAGGCTATTGTGATTCCCGCTATCCTTGCGGAGAATTTTGAGGTTAAGACGGGTTTGTTGTCCATGATTCAAAACAACAAATTCCGTGGTGATGAGAAGGACAATCCACACAACCATATCCGCCAATTCAATCGTCTTACCGCTACTTGCAAGTTTAAGGATGTCTCTAACGACTCGATTAAGATGATGTTTTTTCCGTATTCCTTAGCGGGGCCCGCAAAAATTTGGTTAGAGAAAGAGCCACCCAATTCTATATTGACGTGGAAGGATCTCGTGTCTAAGTTTGTGAACCAATTTTTTCCGCCTCTAAGACTACGCACTTGAAAAACGATATTTCAAAGTTTTCACAAGAATTTAATGAAAGTTTTTCAACGGCTTGGAATAGGTTTAAGGAAATGTTACATGAATGTCCTCATCACGGTTTTTCCGATTTGCATCAAATTTACACGTTTTACAATGGACTTAATGATCATGAAAGGGATTATTTGAATGCCGCCGCGGGTGGTAATTTTTTGTGTAAAACGGTTGAGGAATCTTTGGTGATAATTGAAAATAGATCTAAGGTGTATAGTCCTCGTAGCACATCTAGTGTTCGTAAGGCTTCGTCTTCGGCTTCACCTTCTTTGTCTAATACCATCGATGCTTGCCAAATTGAGGCAAACTTGGAAAACAAGATTTTTGATAAGTTGAAAGGACTTTTGATTGAGTTTAAAGTTGGTGAACCAAGTGCTCCCGCTATGGTTAAAGCGGTTGAGGTTTCTTGCATGTATTGTGGTGGAGGTCATGATTTCTCCGAGTGCATTACCAACGGTGGTAACACTTCGAGTGCCTTCGCGGCCACGGGAAATTACAACCAAAACGGTCAAGTTTCCCGCTCTAATCAAATGACTCCACCGGGTTTTGGATCAAATCAAAATGCTAACAACTATCGCAACAATCAAGTTGGTTTTAAGAACAATTACAACAAGGGAAACTATGGGAATCAAGGGGCTAATAATCAAGTTTCAAACAAAAATGATTTTCAAAATAACAACAAAAGTTTGCAAACATTGAAAGATCTTCCAAGTGAGTTTGTTGAATATGCTAGTGGTAATGATGCTAGGTTTGACAACATTCAAAGAGAAATTATTAGCCTAAGATCCGAGTTCAAAAACGACTTGAAGAAAGAGTTGAAAAATGAGTTAGCTAATGAACTTAAAATCCACACCAACAAGATGGAAGGAAATGTCACTAGGTTGCAACAAAACCAACAAAAAATGGAACAAGGGCAACATGAGATTAAACAAGAGATGCTCAAGGCCGAGAAAAGGCAAACCAAAGCCGTATTGAGGCAATCTAATTTTGAAGATAAAATCTCGTCTATGTTTGAGGCAATAATGTGTAAACCGTCGTCAAGTGGTCTTCCTAGTAACACCATATCCAACCCTAAGGGTGAGATGAAAGTTATTACCACACGTAGTGGTAAGACACTTAAGGAGCCGATTCCTCAACCAATTGCTCCTACGGAGGAAGCAATTGAGGAAGAACCCGAGGTGGTGGTCCAAAAGGAGCATGTCCCAATCCCACGAAGTACCGCTCATACCACACCTACGGTTGACCCATTACCATCATTGGAACCCGAGATTCCAAAGGCTATGCCTACTATGCCTCAACCCACACCACCTTTGCCCTATCCATCGAGACTTAGGAAGGAGAAACGTCAAGAGCGCGACAATTACCAATTTGAGATTTTTATGAAAATGTTTCGTGATTTGCATTTTAATGTGAGTTTCGCCGATG
The DNA here is from genome assembly GCA_025667525.1 of Glebionis coronaria. Taxonomy (NCBI): domain Eukaryota; kingdom Viridiplantae; phylum Streptophyta; class Magnoliopsida; order Asterales; family Asteraceae; genus Glebionis; species Glebionis coronaria. The sequence continues at coordinate 360,057,307 of CM046877.1, forward strand.
CCTTGGTCATGATGCCTCGATTTGCCGCTAACTTTAAGAGTATGTTGAACAACAAGGAGAAATTACACCAAATGTCTAGTTGTTCGTCGGTTTATCTTAATCGCATACCTCAAAAAGTCGGTGATCCCGGTAAATTTTTGATCCCTTGTGCAATCCAAGACATGGAAGAATGCTTCGCCTTGGCCGATCTTGGTGCTAGCATTAACTTGATGCCACTTGCAATCTTCAAGTCGCTCAATCTTCCTAATCTTACTCCTTCACTAATGTCTATCGAGTTGGCCGACCATTCCACAATTCCCGCATGTGGTTTGGCGGAAGACGTTTTTGTGAAAGTGGGGAAGTTCTACTATCCCGTAGACTTCATTGTTGTTGACATCCCCACGGATCCTCAAGTTCCTCTCATTTTAGGTCGTTCGTTTTTAGATACGTCTATGGCTTTGATCGATGTGCATGCTAGAAAGATCACCTTACGTTTCAACGACGAGGAACTTGTTATAAACGCAACTCAAAACTCTCAAATTTATCATGTTTATTCCGTTGCAACCATAAACCTCGTTGATATGATTGACGTGGTTTGCGAGGAATTTTCACAAGAAGTTCTAGGTTTTGGTGATGAAGAAACTAGTGGCAATCCCACTATGATGGATCCAATTCTTGATAATTCGACCACCAATCTTCACTCCTTTCGAAGGTGGTGGTTTTACGTTGGAAGAATGCAATGTTCCACGTACTTGTGACGAAGACCTCGACAACGATGAGGACTTCTCTATTATCAAGGATTTTCTTAACGATTTCCCATTTCCTCCACCCGAGGAGGTTATGAGTATCGAGCCCAAATCTTCACTTGAGGAACCACCTATTCTCGAGTTGAAAGATTTACCTCCTCACCTCGAATATGTCTATTTGGAGGAGGACGACAAGTTGCCGGTTATTATTGCGAAGGATCTTTCGAATGATGAAAAAACCGCACTTGTCGATGTTCTAAAGGCTCACAAAGGGGCGATTGCGTGGAAGTTATCCGACATTAAGGGAATCGATCCCAAATTTTGTACACACAAAATCTTAATGGAGGAAGATTTCAAGCCAACAATCCAAAGTCAAAGGAGGGTGAACCCCAAAATTCACGACGTCATCAAAAAGGAGGTCCTTAAACTCCTTGACGCGGGAATGATTAACCCTATTTCCGATAGCCCTTGGGTGAGTCCTATTCATTGTGTCCCTAAAAAGGGAGGGATGACCGTTGTGCCAAACGATGCCAACGAGTTGATTCCCACTAGACTCGTGACCGGATGGAGAGTGTGAATTGACTATCGAAAGTTGAATGAAGCCACTCGAAAAGACCATTTTCCCTTGCCCTTCATGGACCAAATGTTGGAGCGTCTTGCGGGAAACGATTTCTATTGCTTTTTAGATGGTTTTTCCGGTTACTTCCAAATTCCCATCGATCCTCGTGATCAAGAAAAAACTACGTTTACGTGTCCATATGGAACGTTTGCCTATCGTAGAATGCCATTCGGACTTTGTAATGCACCGGGAACTTTTCAACGATGCATGATGGCTATTTTTCATGATATGATCGAGAAGACGATGGAAGTCTTCATGGATGACTTTTCCGTGTTTGGTGATTCCTTTACTTCGTGTTTGTCGAACCTTGAGAGAATGCTAAAACGTTGTGAGGAAACCAACCTTGTGCTCAATTGGGAAAAGTGTCATTTTATGGTTAAGAGTGGAATCGTCTTAGGGCACAAGGTCTCGAAAGCGGGGATTGAGGTAGATCAAGCTAAGGTAGACGTCATCGCCAAATTACCTCAGCCCAAAACCGTCAAGGGAGTTAGGAGTTTCCTAGGCCACGCGGGCTTTTATCGACGATTCATCAAGGATTTCTCGAAGATTTCTCGACCCATTACACATCTTCTTGAAAAAGAGGCACGTTTTGTCTTTGACGAAGATTGTGTACAAGCCTTTGAGATCCTTAAGAGGAAACTTACCGAAGCTCCCATTCTTGTTGCTCCAAATTGGAACCTCCCCTTTGAACTTATGTGTGATGCAAGTGATTACGCTATTGGGGTCGTTTTGGGGCAACGTCATGATAAGCACTTCTTGCCTATTCACTATGCTAACAAGACGATGACCGAGGCTCAACTTAAATACACTACAACGGAAAAGGAGTTCCTTGCCGTGGTGTATGCATTTGAGAAATTCCGACCTTATCTCGTCTTGACAAAATGCATAGTGTATACGGACCATTCGGCTATCAAGTATCTCATGGCAAAGCAAGATGCTAAGCCGAGATTACTTCGTTGGATTCTCCTCCTTCAAGAATTTGATCACACCATTGTTGACAAAAAAGGAGCCGAGAATCTAGCGGCCGATCATCTCTCTCGTTTGGAAGATCCTCACCAAAGTGTTTACGAGCCCAAGGAAATCACCGAAACATTTCCGCTCGAGACACTTGGTTTAGTGAATTCCAAACTTGATTCTTCTACCCCATGGTTTGCGGATTTTGCAAATTACCATGCGGGTAACTTCATTGTTAAGGGTATGACGACTCAAGAAAAACGAAAATTCTTTCGTGACGTCAAGTTCTATTTTTGGAACGACCCTTACTTGTTTCGAACTTGTGCGGATCAAATCATCCGACGTTGTGTATTTGGCACCGAAGCTTCTAACATCCTTAGAGCTTGCCATGAGGGACCCACGGGTGGTCACCACGGTGCTAATCTCACGGCTAAGAAGGTGTTTGATGCCAGCTTCTTTTGGCCTACTATTTACCGAGATGCACAAATTCTTGTGAAGTCTTGTGATGCATGCCAACGACAAGGAAAAGTCTCACAAAAAGATGAAATGCCACAAAATATCATTCAAGTATGTGAGATCTTTGACGTTTGGGGTATAGACTTTATGGGGCCGTTCCCATCATCTCGTGGTAATAAGTACATCCTTGTTGCGGTTGACTACCTATCTAAGTGGGTGGAGGCAAAGGCCTTGCCCACTAATGATGCTCGTGTGGTAGTTAAGTATTTGAAAAGTTTGTTTGCTAGGTTTTGAACCCCTCGTGCGATCATAAGCGATCGTGGAACCCATTTTTGTAATGACCAATTCGAAAGAGTCTTAAGGAAATATGGGGTTACACATCGTCTTTCTACGGCTTATCACCCACAAACGAGTGGGCAAGTCGAGGTTTCAAACCGAGCATTGAAGAGGATCTTAGAGAGATCCGTTGGAGAAAACCGACAATCTTGGTCGGATAAGTTAGACGATGCTTTATGGGCCTTTAGGACCGCTCATAAGACGCCCATTGGGTGCACTCCCTATAAGCTTGTGTATGGAAAGAATTGTCATTTGCCTATCGAGTTAGAACACAAGGCTTATTGGGCCCTAAAGCATTGTAATGATGACATGGAGACCGCGGGAAAACACCAGAAAATGCAATTAAATGAATTGGATGAATTGAGAGACATTGCTTATGAAAATTCATTGATTTATAAAGAGAAAACTAAAAAGTTGCATGATTCAAAAATTAAAAACCGTGTTTTTAACATTGGGGATCAAGTTTTACTTTTTAATTCAAGATTGAAAATATTTTCCGGTAAATTGAAATCCCGTTGGTCCGGTCCATTCACCGTGACTCAAGTATTTCCGTATGGGACCATCGAGCTAGCTCAAGATGATGGTCCTAACTTCAAGGTGAATGGACATAGGTTGAAGCACTACTTTGGTGGGGAAGTTCCATCCTTGAACTACCTCGACCAAGTCACCTTCCCCAATGATAATTAGTATTGAGGGGATCGAGTCGAGCTCATGACTCGGTAATCAAAAACGAGGAGCCTCGTGGGGGAGTCCCATGCTTATCCTATGTATATATTATCGCTTTCTTAGTCTAATGTAGCTTACGTGTGGGAATTTGTGCCCTTCCAACCTTTGTTCCGTGGTTGTTTGTGATATGTGGTTTTTAGATCATGATCTTCACGATTGGAGCCTCTCGTGTTCGTTTTATGGGAGCACTCGATCGTTTGCTTTGGAGACATTTCTCAATATCCATGATATCCTTTTGATGTTCTAACCTTAGGTTTTTAGCACACTTCATAAACGGCTTTAAATTTAATGGTTACACCCTTTCCATGCTAGATTAGGCATTTGACTACGTCTCTAGTATGGGGGTGATTGCACCCCTAGACTCGAAACATTGAGGACAATGTTTAACTTTAGTATGGGGGGGTGAATAGATACTTGCCTTGCCAAACCTTCACGCTTTCCAAAGTTTATCGTTTTGTTTATCATTTTTGTTTCAAATAAGGCTAAAAATGGCCAAATTTTAAAATTTTTCTCATGTTTTATAAGTGTTTGAAGACACGAATGTAGATATTCCGATGGCGAGAATAAGAGTAATTTTTGACTCGACCGTGCGTGTTGAGCACTTAGCTTTGATTCCTTAACTACACATTAGGCTAAGTCTCTTAAATGAGGACGCGAAATGATAGAGTTAATTATAAGTTACTATGCTAAACGTAGAGTACTCGTATTCTTTCAAAAACTCATGTGTTCTCGTTGTTTGCTTATTCTCCCTTCGCATGTAAATATTTTTGCTTAATAAATATTGACTTAGCGGTTTAGTTAGGATTGTTGGGTTTCTAGTCTTTTCTAGTAGCTTCCGTGTAATTAAATTGGGAAGACATTAAGGTATCACCAGCGTCACGGTTTTGAAGTATTGGCACCCTAATAATCGAAAGCTTCACCCAATAATAAGATTTCAAGTGCTCACCTAAATCAAGCAAACAATTTGAAGCCCCACAAGGCCTAAAATCTATGCAAAATTGAAAGTGAATCAAGCCTTAATCTTCGAAGCTTTAAAGATCCAAAATTCGCCTTAGCGTGAGGATATACGTCTTTGGCTAATAAAACCACCGATAAGGCGGATAATAAAAGGCAAGGCAAGACCGAAGTCATAATAAAAGCTTCATGGCGAAGTTGAATAAAAGATGGAGGTAAACCAAAGATAATAAGGCCCTTCCGTTAGGGGGCGTATAAAAGTCTTGGTAATAAGTCTCATGTTCAAAACCGTTATAAAACCGTGTTTATCGATTCTTCTTGTTGACTTAATTTTTTAACATCGTCGTCTATTAGGAGGGGTTATTGATTTGATGGTCTTAGTTACACCGTTAGGACTCTATTTTTTGACCTAAATCTCTATTATCGCATAAGTCAAACAATGTATCCTCGTGAGACATTCAAGACAAAATAAAATATAAGAGATACAACTTAGGAATAATGGGAGGATAAGTACGTGATTAGGGCATATGAGTAGTGTTAGCATTACTAACTTATAATGACAATGATCTCGTTGCACGCTTAGCATGGAATTGGAGTGAAAATCGAGGATGACGAAATTATTTCTAACGAAGCATTCACGTGTTCTTATTCTATGAACCTAAACGTCCCATTTTGCGATGAAAATCATACATTATGTCTATAACACAAGTAGTAGTAATAGTAGTAGTATAGCTAGTTTATCATTCCAATAAAGTGAATAAAAATTAAATTTTGGAGGTGCTTCGATACTTTATTCTAGCATTGCGTGAGGGCACGACAATGGTTTAGTATAGGGGAGTGATGAGACTGCTTTTATACATAGTCTCATCTTCCAAATAGGGCTTTAAATGCATTAAATATCATCAAAATACCCAAATATATGCTTGTGTTTGTTGCTTGTGTATTTTAGGTACGGATATTGAGATAATGACAAAAGATCACAAGAATCATGCAAAAACGAACACGGGAAACGAAGCCGCACAATGAACCAAGCCCTAGTGAAGACTTTCCCAAGATCAACCCTTGAAGATTTGAAGAATTATGAAGAAGGGTCCTCCAATTATGAAGAATTGACACTTTATACCCTTGTATCCTCATAATTACAAGTTTGGTCCCTAAAGTTTGTCAAATTTACAAAAAGGACCCTTAAATTTGAAGAATATGGCAAGTTTAGCCCCTCAACAAAGCTAAATTGTCAACCAATATCATCCACAAAGTCAAATACATCATGAAGTCCTTCAAAGTACAAGAAATGACAAGTTTGGTCCTTTGAAAAATCCAAAATTACAAAAAGGACCCTCAACTTTCAATATTTGGCAAAAATGGTCCCTCAATTATCAAGACTTGGCAATTTCAGTCCTCCAAAATATCACCCATACAAGTCTAGACCATTATCATTGACGAAAATGCCAAACCAGCCCTTGAAGAATGCAAAAATGGCAAGAAATACCCCTGAATTTACTTTATGAAACTTTTTGGGGCAAAATTGAAGTTTGAAACTTCAAATACAAAGGAAACGAGTTTTTGGCTAATTATTTACAAAGTGGCAAGTTTCTGAAAGAAAGGGGGTAATAATGGGCCAGACAAAGAAGTTACCTAGACCAACCAGCTCTTGCCACGTGCCCCCACTATCTCTTTTCAACCAATGGCAACTCACCTTTCCTCCATGTCACCATCCCACTCAGCTGAATTAAGATTAAATTAATCTTGGCGCCATTAACACTTATTTAAACTTAATCCAACTCAAAAACAAATCAAACCAGGTGTTCATCAGCTCAAGAACACAATTAGGCATTCCTTAATCATTATGAATTAAGGGCTAATTCTTTCCAGAACAATGATTAAGGGTCCTATAATCACAACCCAACCTTAAAACTTGACACCTCACCACCCCATTTGTCTCCTTGTGTCTCCCCTGCTCCACACCCATTCATACTGCCAAAAAGATGGCAGCAATCCAACGTTTGAGAAACATGCTTACTTTCTAAGCTTCATCTACACCTTTGGATGCTCTCACACATGCCAGCTGCCACTACACAACAAGAAAAGTCACATGATTCTCCAAGACATTCAAACTTCATAAGGGCAATTTTGGAAGTTCAACACTAGGGTTTTACTTATTCTTCAGCTTTCTAGATAGATTGTAAGACTATATATAAAGCCCTTAGGTCTCAATGAGACGCTTGCTTTTGGTTTTTCCTTTGTTCAAACACTTGTAAATCCTTTTTCAGATTAATGAATTTGAGTTAAGTGCTTTGAAGAAAGACCAAGTGCCATCTTTATTCTGCTTGTTATTGTTCTTAGTTTACTGCTTTTGAAGTTTAAAACCTGTTTTCAAAAGAGGAGTGTGCACAAGTTTGCATATTTTCCTCATTTTCTTGATATTTTGCTAAATCTTGTTCCAATCTTGGAATTCTTGGGCTATAGGGCTGATCATAGCATCCTAACTGAGTTGGTTAAGGTGTGGTGAGGCTTATAACTTGGGGATAATCAAGTGTGGGGTAACAAGTTTGCATTAATCAAGTTTTTCCCAAGTTTCTGATTTTTCATGTTATTGTGCTTAACCCTTGTTCAATCTTAGCAGGCTTTTGTGGAAGCTTGTGCTTGTTCTTGCTAGCACATAAGCTCAAAATTCGTGGGTGTGGATGTACATCCATGAGGTTTGCATACTTAATCTCCAAATCTGCTTAAATTGTGATTTTTGGTGATATTTGTATGAAACTGTTGTTCTTGTGAATTTTGTGGCTTGTTCTTGCTTGAATCTATTTATTAGACTTGTTTTAGTGTTAATTGATGCTTGGTTGGCCTAAAATCTTGTTTTGCTTTTGAAAATTTTGATTTGAAAAAGTTAAAGGGGTGTTTGGGTCTACTGGTTTATGCTTGTAATCTGTTTTTGTGTTAAGGGAAAGTGTTGTTTATGCTTTGTATCTGATATACCTTTGTTTGAGAGTGTTTTGCTGCAAGTTTTTGGGTTTGAACACTTGAATTGATCAATCTGCTATATAGACCTTGTTTCTGCTTGTTTTGACCTAGGATTTTGGGAACACTTAGTTTGTATGCATGCCTAGGGATAAAAGTGGTTTAAACAAAGTTAACATAACCTGTTTGAAAGATTTGAGGTGTTAAAATTGGCTTGTGTGTCAAATACATCAGCAAAAGTAGAAAACTGCATGTGTAGTGTTCATCAGTAACTTTCTTTGCTTGGATCTTGCTTAATTCTTTGAACCAGTGCATGAAACCTGTTTAGACTTGCTTATTGGAGTTTTTTATAGCTTGTGTGTGCATTTGGTTGAATTTGGCTGGCTGAATTGTGCTAAAATGTCTCTTGAATGCTAAACTGCTTATTGTTCATGTCTGTGCAATGTCTGGTGATTAATTGATTAAACAGTATCAATTGGCTGTTTGTGATTGTGTTATTTTGATTGTTATTGACTCCTTTTGATCCAAAGATCAATTGGGTGCCTTTGTGAAATCTGAATCCAAGAAAAAGTCACTAAAGACAACAAGTCAAAATAGTCAAGCAGTGGGAAAAGTTCCCACTGCTCAACATCCAAAACTAGCCCCTGCTAGTGCAATTTTATCATCAGCTTATTAATAAGCTATTCTAGCTTATTCTGACTTGGAACAACTTATTTTTTGTAATAGATCTTCATTATTTGACCCATTTAAGTGAACTGGAGCTTATGAGACTTTGACTTTGACTTTTTACTAGAAAATCAACTTGTTTGACTTTTAAGATAAGTGCTTATTTGATTTTCCAGCTTATTGAGTGTGCTTATTTGAAAGTTCTTTGGTTTTTAAGCTTAGTTTTGTCAAAAGAAACATTTTGCAACTTGAATCAGCTTCTGAGGTGGTCTAGATCATAAAAACGACTATTTTGTCGTTTTGTGAATAAGTTGTTGACTTGTTTCTGGCTTATTAAGTGGTCTTATTTGAAATTTCTTTTTGCAGAAGTCTTTGTTAGGTCAAAAGAAGGTTGTGTGTTAAATTTTAGCTTATGGCATCAGCTTATAGCTTAATGGGCCAAAAAGCCCATTAAGAATAAGCTGCTTATTATAAGTTAGCTTATTTCACATTTTCAGCTTTTGGGCCTTTGGAAAAAGTTGTTTAAAATCAAATTTTGAGTCAACATGTGCTTTTTGAGCTTATTTTGAGCACTTTTTCTTATTGGGCCTTAATTAAGCCCAATAAGGGACTGTTTAGGGTTTGGCCCATTTTCTAGGCCCAATAGGGGTATTTAGGTAATTTCACTTTCATTTTTGAGTTATTTAGGTTAAATTAAGCTAGTTTGCAAGTTTTTAGAATTTTTTATAATTTTTGGATTTTTAATATTATTTTAATATAATTTTATTATTAAAAATTAAAAGTCTGATTTTCTAGGTTTTTGTATTTTTCCTAGGTTCTAAATACTTAATTAGGATTTTTGCAACTTTCCAATTATTTTCTAGGTCTTTTAACTATTTGTTATAATTAATTTAAGATTTAATTGATTTTAGGAGTTTTTAATTGTTTAAAAATAGTTTTAATTGGTTTTAAAATTTTGAAAAATAGTTTTTAGCTTAATTAGAGTATTTTTGAGGTTTACAAACTTGAAAATCTTGTTTAGGGCTTTTTAATAATTAATTTTGATTTTTAGGGCTTTAATTAGCATTAAAAAGTCATCATCTAATTAATTAAAAGGTTTTTGCAAGTTTTGATTTTTTGTAAACTCTTTTAATATTATTAGGGATTTTTGGTAATTTTTAGAAATTTTTAAGTTAAGATTTTAATTTTGGTGGTTTTTACGACTTTACGTGTACGCCTTTTTAGACTTAGTTTAATCCGTCTTCATAACCGTCATTCTCTTCTAATCCCTTTTCTATTTTTCTTTTCTCAAATATAATCACAAATTAATCCAAATCATTACACACATAACACACTAGCCTCCTTGAGAACGAACTTAATTGGGTCATTCACACACGGTTTTCCTAAATCATCGTGCTCACTTGCCCTATGTATTGCATCCTTTTCCGAAAGGGTTGCAAAACTTCAACATCATATCCAAGGAATTAAGCTAAAAGTGACTAGAACTCTGATAAGCTAAATCCAATAAGCTCAAAATAAGCTATCAGTTAAGCCAGACTTGCACTACTTGATTTTAATGAAAATTCTTGTTAAACAACTCAAAAGAAAGACGGGAAATCAAATCTCAAAGAAAATGATCAAGTAATAAGCCCTGAATCTGAAAATAAGCCAAAATTGTGCTTATGTTGACTTTCGTTGACCAGAATTTTCAAAAAGCTAAAAATCTCAAAATTTTTCCAGGAACACTTTTGGAATGGAAATGTGAAAGAAAATCAACTATTTTATGAAGTACAAAATGAGATATGAGAAATCAGTTTGCATTTCATTACAGGGAATGGCATTTGCTCTAGTGCTTATACTTTGGCTTATTTCTTACTCAATATTGGATACTGTACAAATTCCTTATACAAATTCAAAGTTCATATGTTGATTGAGAAATGAGCACTAGTTTGAAAAGATTTCATCAAATATTAAAGAAATGCCAAGCAAATCAAAATCAATACTTTCTGAAAGTTTACTTGTGAAAAACTGACCCAAACCTTTTTTATGACCAATTGCCTTTTTGACCAAAACCTTGACTAGTTAATGACTGAAAACTTGTTATAATGACCTAAGGACTTGAAATGAACCAATATTTGCCAATTGCTAACACTTGAAAAGAATTTACAAGTTACTACCAAACACCACTTATCTGATTCATTTCAAACTTTTATAAAGGATTTTTGAGCAAATGGTTAGACTGAATTAAGAGTGATATCACACTAAGTTTACTAACCAGAAAGAAGTATATTTGAACTAGTTACAAGCATTTAGGCTAACAAGTACTCAAAATGATTTGAAAAGCTAAAATGACTGATAAATGTGAAAAATAGGACAAGTACAAGAACCATAAGCAGGTATAAGCTACTAATAAGCTACACAAACAATGAGATCAGATCAAAGTCAAGCTAAAACACATTTTATCATGCAATCAAGTAGAATCAAGCTAGGAATGAATCATGCATTCAACAGTTAAGTGGAATTAGAACTTAGAATACAAGACCTTTTAGCTTAGGCCTCCTTTGGGGAGTAGAGGAGCGCTGAGCTCTCTAATCTAGTGCTAACCACCACCTTAGCACTAGAACACACTAAACAGCTACCAATCAACAACTATCTATCACCAAATCTCCATTAATGGACTGAAATGCTTCAAAATCTGCTAGAACTGGAACTTGGATGAAAAGAACAGGTACAACTGCTAGAATCTTCACAAATAGCTCATTATGATCAAGTGATGATCATAACAAACTAATAACAGCAACATGATAACAATAGTGCAAGTATGAACAGTGATGAAGAAGGATGAAATGAATTTTTATTGATTTGATTGAGGAAGTAGTTACAGAACTGGTAAGTTTGTTACAACTAACTATAATAGACTCAAGAGTTTGTCAGACTCTTAAGTTGTTAAGCTACAACTAAGCTGAGAAGAGAGAAAAACTAAAAGTGTGTGTGATTTCACACTTTTCTACAATACAAGAAATGAGAGCTAAACTATGGTATTTATAGATTGTAGATGTGAAGTGGTTGGGGTTGGTGACGTGTTAGAACCAATCAGAAGTTTCCACGTGAAACATTCTGCTCAATTGAATTTTGCAGGTGAAGAACAAGTTTGGGGTTTTTTGATTGGAATGATTTCATGTGAATTGACTGTGACCATTGTATTCGTCTCTTGAAAACAATCAATTTTCATGTTTATATCATCTTCTGAAATTGCCTCTAGCTCAAACTCGATCCTGGAAATTTCCGTTGAAGAAGATGACACGTGTCACATTGTCATTGGATATGGGAGTAGCACGCGGATCATTATCCAAAATGGATAATTCTGATTATTGCATGTTGCATTTCTATTGGTTGAGAAGGACTTAGTGCGCAGCACTGTTGGGATTTGCTCAATTAATGCTGGCGGCTGAAAGTGGGTAATAAATGAGCTGAGTTGGTGATCCTTGTCACTTGTTTCTTAACTTCCCATTGGCTGATATTGGTTTCACACGGATTAAGCTTATCATAACTTTCCAAAAATGGCAGAATTAGTCCCTTATCTTGGCAGAATGTAATTTTGAGCTATATTCTTCATTCTTTTGGCAATTTAAGTCCTTCCACTTGCAAACTTGATCAAAAAGCTCCTTTAACTTGGTTGACTTGAGAGTTGACCATATTTGACTTTGATCGTGACTTTGTCATATTTACACTTTTGGTCCTTCATCTTTGGCAGATTGTCAAGATAGGTCCTTTGTCTTCAAAATCTTGTCACTTTTGATCCTTCTTTGTCTTTTTCATCAATTTAAGCTTGATTTTCCTTTGTTTGCTTGAAATTGTATCCTTCTTACCTATTTGAGCACAAACACAAAACATACCACATATTCCGCTTTATAGCACAAAGTTTAGGTATTTTTATTGTGTTTTAGAGTGATTTGTTGATAAATGGATATGAGTTTTTTGCTCATATCAGTAATCATGTATTTTCTTTCTTATTGTATATGTATATGATGAATATATGATGATGAAAATGTTGTGTGGGGATCAAGTGTTGATAAATATGATTAAAGAGATGAAAAACCATAGGTAACAAGGTTAAAATCATGCTTAAAATGATGGCTGTATAAAACAGTAAATAATCCTATGATAAACTGATAAAATGGCTTGAATAAATTAATTTACAGTAAGCTATGAGTCTTGTACACATGTGAGAGTTGGTCATGCAATGGAATCATTATAATGAATGAGATATGATCAAAACAAGTTTAGAGTGCAAATCTGACTACACTGTTTTGGAAGAATTTTATAAAATACTTAGAAGTTGATTCATCAGTAGCTATAAAGGAATAAAATATAGCACATATCATTTAGTTTCTGTCATAAAAATTTGGGGTTCTATCTCCATGTAGAACTCTAGATATGACCATTTTAGTAAACTATATTTTTAGGACTGATTTTGTATAAATAATATATAATATAAGCACTCAAAATTTATATAAAATATATAAATATTTAAGACCCACTAGTGGATAGTAATTATAATAAAGGAGTTATATAAATATTGATAATAAAATGGGACATGTTATATAAATTACAAGTATAAATGTTTTTCCAAGTTATAAAACTATATCCTAAGTTTTACGTCTTTTCGGCTAAAACCGAAAGATTAACTTTTTTGTCAAATAAAACTTAGACGGTCGGACCCGTCTAATATAAACTTTTATAAACTCACATACTGATATATGAACTTATATAACAAGTAAAAATCGATAAAACCCGAACTATATAACATACGGACATTAACGGGCTAAGTTAACATTATTGGACTATAAACCCGACTAGTTAGTAAAACACTTATAAACTTACTTATTGGGCTTAACCCATTTGGGCCCAACATGTAAAGTATAATACTGATAATAAAAGTATAATTGGGCTAATATAATATATTGGGCTTGTAATAGGCCCATTGGGCCTCAAAATGTAAACAAGTTGAACTAGTGTAACTAGTCTTGAAAATTTCCAACACATAACACTAAAATGAGTAAATGATAATATATAAACCCACTTGATCATCATCATATATATATATAATCATCATATGTATACATAATTGTTATTTTTATAAAGTCATTGGACAAGAGTCTAAGACGAGTATTCCTTATGGTGGAGAAAAGCGTACACGTCACTTAACCAATTTCCGACTCTAAGCTAAAAGTCGAGCCCTAATCGTAGCTAGGACCAATCTACACAACTATACTTAGTACATACACAACTTCCAAATAGACACAACTACTTGGATCTTCACAACTATGACACAACAACAAATGTATAAAATTAGATCTTCAATGGATCTTTGGTGGTGGACTCAACACTTCACAAGGATAGTGTTCTTTTCTTTGCACTTGGAGAGGAAGGGATGGAAGAACAAGATTCACTTCTTAAAAAAGTAGTAATCAAACAAATGATCAAAGATTTGAGTGATTAAAGAAGAATGTTTGAATCTGGAAATAGATGTGCAAAAGAGGTGAGTGTAAAAGCTGAGAATGGTCCACAATTTATAGGACAAACGGCCAACGGATATATCTGGCTGCAGTTCCATATCTCAGCCGGCGGTTCCTTATCGATAAGGAACCGCGTAGGGACTACAGAACCGCCGCCTAGACTCCGCTCCCTTTTTTGTCCTTTAGTGGTGGAGGTCTTATCTGGATTGAAAAATATCATGATAGAATATTCCTAATCAAATAAGAATATGCCATTTTCAAATTTTCAAATAATTAATTTAATAAAACATTTTCTTAAAAAGAAAGTTTAATAAAAACTTGTCACACTTAATAAAAAGTGAGTTTTAAGAAAAGATTAATTCACTTGATCACTTGATTAAGGTTAGTACTTGTTTATTCATACCTTAAGTGAAAATGGATAAAATGAAAAATACTTGAACTCAAGAATTCGCTTTTTGTTGTTTTCGTAAATGCTTGTTTTTACATATTATCGTAATCAAAACTAAGAGAGACCGAAAAATGCAAGTAACGTTTTTAGGCATTATTGCATTGACAATCTCCCCCTTTTTGATTCCGACAATACATAAACTCAATCACACAAAAAACAAGATTTTCGAAGACGAGTTTATTCATTTCTCCCCCTTTGTCGAAGCAAAAAGGTTGCACAAGTCGGTGTTGAAGAGACAGACTTTGCAAAGACTCCCCCTTGGTGCTTACTCCCCTAGCTTGGGGCACCAAGGAATCGAGATATGGTGACAAGCTACATAAAAGGGTTATTTGAACAAAAGAAACAACCAAAAGATATAGCAATAGGTCACAAAATAAAAGAGAAGAAAACATAAAGAAAAAGATCCAAGATAGGTTACTAAAAGAACATCATACAAAGATGTATGGAAAAAGAAACAAGCCAAAAGCATAAATCTAATCCTATTTATTCTAGAATTATAAGATTTGCTTGAATTTGGTGTCTTGTGGATAAGCAACCAATGCTTATATGAAAGACAAGGTAATGGCGGAGGGTGGTGGTGGTGGCTTGTTCGAGATCTCATAATCATAGTGAAGAGGAGGCTTGATTAAGAAACTCTTGATGTAGCTCAACTCCTCATAGATGTGTGCCATGGCAAGATGTTGATATTGACAACAATGACAATATGTTCCATGGTGCATGACATTATCATGAGAAGGAGGAAGAACACTAAAGGGTGGTGGTGGAAGAAAAGATGTTCCACAATCAACATTCTTGGTAGGAGAGATGTGATTAAGAGTGTTCTTGGGTGAGTTTGGATTGTAATGGTTCTTGGGTGAGTTGGGATTGAAAGCAATTTGAGAAAATGGAGGAGATTCAAGGCTTTCATTGGGAGAATAAGACATTTTGGGATGTGAAGTATGGCAAAATGCTTATGGTTTAAATAGGGAAGGCTTAAGGTATTTTTGGGGTGGTAAAAGGGTTTGAAACAAAGATTCTCAAAAATGTTGGAGCAAATCTGGAATTTCAAAAATGTTGGAGCAAATCTGGAATTTCAGACAAAAAAACCCGAAAAAGGAAGGTACTGTATGCAGTTCCTTATCATGACTAGCGGTACCTTATCACTAAGGCACCGCGGTTCACATATGGAACCTCCTGCAGAGGCTGTGTTTGGTGTTTGGAGGAAGATTTTTCAGCAAGTCTTATTTTTCTAGTCTAACTTATCATAGGGATATGCTTAAAAGCAAAGATAGACAAAGAAAACATATGCAAACTTACCAAATAGAGATTTGACCAAAATACATGGATTAAAAAATCGAAGTAGGAGGTGTGTAAGACAAGACCTTAAGTCATGACACAATGATCCTCCATGATTCTATCTTGTTCTTGCTATGTTTGAGAGAATCATACATATGAATTATGTAAGCTCTAGATTAATAGCGAGAATCTATGAAAAACCGTTTTAGATTGATTTAACAATGTCAAAAGCATTTCTCAACCATTTTCGAAAGAGACTTTAAGAATTTTGAAAAGGAGGAGAGAGGGTTTTTCAAAAAGAGTTTGGAAGACTCAGTGACTCAATGTGGTAAAAAAACATAAAAAGTAAAGAAGGTAATTAAGGAAGATGTTCCATTAATCCTAGACCTAGACGCAAGTAATTAAAAGGTTCTCTCTTAAGTGGCTTAGTGAAGATGTCGTCTAAGTTGTCTTCGGAGGGTACCTTCTCAATTGAAATGTTCCCCTTTAGAACATTATCCCTAAGGAAATGGTGTCGAATTTCTATTTGTTTGGTTCGCGAATGTTGCACGGGATTCTTGCTAAGGTCTATAGCACATTTATTATCGCACATGATGGGAACATCATCAAGAGAAATCCCGTAATCAACAAGCGCTTGCTTCATCCATAGAGCTTGTTGGAATGCTTTTCCGGCACTCACATACTCGGCTTCCGTGGTGGATATTGCAAGAGCGGTTTGTTTCTTGGAGAACCAAGAAGTTAAACAACAACCCATGAAGGTACAAACTCCACTAGTGCTTTTCCGGTCCACATAGTCTCCCGCATGATCCGAGTCCGCGTAGACAATCGTTTCTACGCCGGTCCCTTTAGGATACCATAATCCTAAACGTATAGTGCCTTTAATGTATCGGAAGATACGCTTAACCGCTTCGAGGTGAGAGGTTTTGGGGGCCTCTTGGAAGCGAGCACAAAGGCAAACACTAAACATGATATCCGGTCGACTTGCCGTTAGGTACAACAAACTACCAATCATACCTCTATATTTGGTGTTTTCTACCGACTCACAATCATCATCTACGGTGAGTTTAGTATCTGAGGCCATTGGGGTCTTCATTGGTCTAGATTCATCTAATCCAAATTTCTTTAGCATTTCTTTAGCATACTTAGATTGACTAAAGAAAATACCATCATCTATTTGTTTAATTTGGAGTCCTAAAAAGAAGTTAAGTTCTCCCATCATACTCATTTCAAACTCATCATGCATGATTATGGCAAAGTCATCACACAATTCTTGACAAGTTGAGCCAAATATAATGTCATCAACATATATTTGTATGATTATGAGGTGCAGACCTTTCTTCTTTGTAAAGAGTGTATTGTCTTCCATCCCCATGGTATACTCATGTTTAACAAGAAACTCTTTAAGTCTATCATACCAAGCTTTGGGTGCTTGTTTGAGACCATAAAGTTCCTTCTTAAGCTTGTAAACATGACCCGGTTTCTCAAAATCAATGAAGCCGGGAGGTTGAGCCACCTATACCTCCTCATTGATCAAACCGTTAAGAAACACACTCTTTACATCCATTTGTTGAAGCTTAAAGTCTAAGGCACAAGCGTAGGCCAAAAGGATTCTAATGGATTCTAATCTTGCTACCGGTGCATATGTCTTGTCATAATCAATACCTTCTTGTTGATTATAGCCTTGAGCTACAAGTCTAGCCTTGTTATGAGACACAACACCATTTTAATCTAACTTATTCCTAAAGACCCATTTGGTTCCTATAATGGTAGAACTTCTAGGTGGAGGAACAAGTTCCCAAACATCATTGGCAACGAATTAATTCAATTCTTCTTGCATCGCAATGACCCAACTTTCATCCGTCAAAGCTTCTTTAACATTCTTTGATTCAATCAAGGAGACGAAACAAAAGAAGTTGCTTTGGTTTTGGACTTGAGATCTTAGGGTCCTTTGATTTAAGACACCAATGATATTATTGAGAGTATCATCCCCAGACTCCTTAATGTTTACTTCCTTTTCAACATTAAGGTCTTCAACTCCTATTTTTCTAACCTCTTTGGCTTTAACTACTTCTAATTCATCCAAATCATCATCAACCAATGGTGGTGTCTTGGGTGAAGGAGGGATTTCATCAAAGGTTACTTTGAGTGATTCTTCAATAACCCCCGTGATTCTATTTAGGACAATGTAGGCTTTGCTAGTTTGGGAATAACCTAAAAGGATACCTTCGTAAGACTTTGGGTCAAACATGGTAAGGTAGTCTTTGGTGTTGAGGATAAAGCACTTGCTTCCAAACACCCTAAAGTATTCCAATGAGGGTTTCTTTCCTTTAAGAATCTCATAGGGGGTCTTTCCTATGAAAGGTCGAATAAGAATTCGGTTGAGAATATAAGTCAAAGTGTCCACGACAATGCACCAAAACTTTTGAGGCAAAGATTGCTCGTTTAAAATCTTCCTACTCATCTCTTGGAGTGTCATATTCTTCCTTTGAACCACCCTATTTGATAGTGGAGTGCGAGGAGCCGAGAAGTTATGGGTAATACCATGAGCCTCACAAAAGGCACCAAATTGCACTTCATTATCAAATTCCCTACCATGATCCGTCCTAATATAGACAATTGGACATCCTAGTTGATTTTGAATTCTTCGACTAAAGATTTCGAAGTGATCGAAAGCTTCATTCTTAGAAGCCAAAAATCTAGTCCAAGTGAATCTAGAATAGTCATCAACTATAACTAGTGTATAAAGGTTACCTATATAACTCCGTATGGCGGAAGGTCCAAAGAGATCCATATGTAGGAGCTCTAAGCACCGAGAGGTCGAAACCAAATCTTGGCTTTGTGACTTGAGTGAACTTTCTTTCCAACTTTGCAAGCATCACAAAAGTGACTATCAAACTTCATCTTAGGGAGGTGTCTTACCAACTCTTTAGAGACTAAAGATTGAATTAAGCGCATATTAGCGTGACCTAATATCCTATGCCAAAGAGTGGAACTATCATCTATAGTCGCAAGACATATGTTGTCTTTTGACTTCTTATTGACCTTCATGACATAAAGCCCATGCTTTCTAACCCCTTTTCCAATGACTTTTCCATCTTTTACGATTTCACTGTCATGTTCCGAAAAGATGACCTTACCCTTATTGTCACAAATTTGACCTATACTTAAAAGGTTAAACCCTAAGTTAACTACGTGCTCAACATTTTCAATGGTCATAGAGTCAAGAGAAACCGTACCTTCGCCAATGATATTACCACGTAGACTACTTGCAAATGTGACATTACCTCCATCATATGCTTTGTAGTGAGATAACAAACTTCGATTACCCGTCATGTGTTTAGAACATCCACTATCCTTAATCCACTCGTCGGGCTCCAAATCAATTCCCAAGCATATCTAGGTAACAACACACAAGATCAAACATTTGGTCCCCAATATCTCATGGGTCCAAAATTGTTAGTTCCAAACATCTCTTGCATTTGGTTGGGATGCATGAATGAAGGAGGGGTTCCCCATGGAGAACAAAATGGAGGAGGATAGTAATTCATATAACCATTTTGTTTTTCGTTATTTCTCCTGGGTGTATTTGATCTAGGTTTAGAGTTATGATCATTTCTTCTAGGTGTTGGTGTTTTACTTCTAGATCGTGAATTGTTTTGATTATCTCTTCTAGGCGTTGTCGTTCTACTTCTAGGCTTAGACTCATTCCGTACTCTAGGTGGAGTAGAAGATGGTCTTGATAAACTTCTATTTCCCATGAGAGGTTTACTTAATGGCTTGTAGAACTTATCAATAGCATTGTCATCAAGTATGGGTAATTTTACCTTATTAACAATAAGATGATTTGGTTTTTCACCTGACTTTGACTTTTCAAAAAGTTCATGATTTTCACAAAACTCTTGTTCTGGCCGCGGTACCTTATCTATGGCGGCGGTTCCATAGTGATAAGGAACCGCCCCATACAATCTGGGACCGTGTACAGTGGGTGATTTTTGTGAAAATCTGACTTGTTTAGGTTCACTAGTTGAGGCTTCATTTGAGTTAAAACCTACACCAAGTCTTTCCTGTAAATGAACTTGTTTGTTTAACATATCATCAAGAGCACTAGTACCTTTCATGAACTTTTCCAATTTAATGGAGGTGCTCTTGAGATTTTCATTCTCTAATCTAAGTTTCTCACAACTTAAGCAACCTAAATCAACTTCTTTATTTATCTCAAGTTTTGCCAATTTCTCCCTAAGTTCATTGATCTCATTTTCAAGCTTAGTTTTGGTTAATTTTAAGGTTTTATTCTTTTCTATGAATTTAAGACTAAGTTTGTGTAAACTATCATATTTGCCTTCAAATTCAATATCATCAAAGGTGGAGCTATCATTGCTATAATATTCGGTTTCGGAATGTACCTCTTTAGAAGTATGAGCCATAAGACATTTCTCCTCTTTGGGGTTGTCATCATCATCTTCACCGCTATCGCTCCAAGAGCCACTAACGAACGCCGTGTGATTCTTATCGCGAGAGTGTGACAATCCGTCAATTTATGATTGATATTTTATTCTCAATATTTAATTGAAAACATTATTTTAATGTTATATTATGAACTCACTTATTTTTAGGAAGAAATTTGGATTTACGTCTTGAAGTAGCATCGACTACGTCTAAACCGGAGGATTCTACGTTACGTGCTTACGTTTACATACACCGTTTTGGTGACAGTCCGACACTTCAGAAAATAAATTTGTCCATGAATATTATTTTGGAGTTTTAAATTTGTGTTGGTTCATAAACTCACAAATTTAAGAGAAGAGATTAGGACTTACGATTTTAATTTAACGTCCTTTGCGACTAAACCGGAAACCTTAGGATTACATATTTACGTTTTCGAACTCCGTTTTTGATGAGACAATTTTTATTAGATTCGTTTTGTGCCGTTGATTCATAATTTATAAAAACTTTTTTCATAAAACGACCCGAGGTCACGCAAATCGAGGAAACTAGAATTGAGGAGTACCCGTATATAATTGGGGATGAGACAAAAACAAGTTTTGCCCCACCCCCTACACATGGGACGGCAAAACCATGTCACCCACCCTTAGGTGTCAAGATTTTCTTAACAAGTTAACACTTGTTAACTTGTAAGCTTACAATGTAAGCTACCTCTTATAAAACCACTAACTAGCTTAAACATAAACCACTTCTCATTTTGCAACTCATGCAAACAACTTCATCCTTCTCCTCCCTCTCTCTAAGATGCCGTCCACTCTCTCCCACAAACACCCTATTTTGATCAAAATTAAACACAAAATCCTATGTTATTCATACATATGATGATGCCCTCTTGAAGCTCTCTTGAATGGTGGTGATTATAACATCCAAGGAGGAGTTCCATGGAGTCTTGGGGCTGATTTTCCACAAGGAGTTTATGAAGATTGGTGGTCTTGAAGATGGTCTTGGTCATCCACAAGTTTCTCCATCAAAATCCATGTCCAAATCACAACCTACATCAACTTGGTGGTATAAAGATTGTCCTCATCATCCTCTTGTTATTTTTGATTATGTAATCTTGTATTTCTTTTACTTATGTATGTGTATATGATGATTAATGATGATTAAAAATATTGTGTGGGGATTTGGTGTTGATAAACATGCTTAAAAAGATGAAAGACTATAAGAAACAAGGCTAAAATCTTGTTTAAATTTGTTGGCTGTATAAAACACTAAAGAATCAAATGATAAACTGATAAAAATGACATATATTAATAGATTTAAAGTAAGCTATGGGTCTTGTACACATGTGAGAGTTGGCCATGCAATGGAATCATTGTAATGAGTGAGATATGATCAAAACAAGTTTAAAGTACAAATCTGAGTTCACTGTTTTGGACGATTTTTAGAAAATACTTAGAAGATGATTCAACAGTATCTATAGCAGAGTTAAATGTAGCACATATCATGTAGTTTATGTCATAAAAACTTTAGCTTCTATCTCCATATAGAACTCTAGATATGGCAGTTTTGATGAAGATGAAAATAAAAATCAGATTTTGGAAATTAAAGTATAATAGTATTATATAAGCACTCAAATAAAAATAGTATAGAATGTAAATTAAAACCCACTAACTTATATAATACATTTATAAGGATAAATAAGTGGACATTTTATAAAAATGGTAACTTGTTAAGTTTTATAAGTTATAAAACTATAAACATTATTTTTACGACTTTTTCGGCTATTACCGTAAAATTAACGTTTTTGCTAAATAAAACTTAGACGGTTGGACCCGTCTAATGTAAACTTTATAAAACTCATATACTGATATATAAACATATATAACAAGTAAAAAAAAAACAGATAAAACCCGAACTATATAACATACGGACATTAACGAGCTACGTTAACGTTATTGGACTAATAATACAACAAAATGGACTAAAACACTTATAAACTTATTTATTGGGCTTAACCCATTTAGGCCCAACTTGTAAAGTGTAGATACTGAGAATATAAGTATAACATGGATTAATACAAGTTAAAGAACTTATAATAAGTTTATTGGACTTAAAACACGTAAATAGGTAAAACTAGTAAACTAGTAAGAAAATACCAATACGTAAACACTAAAATGAGTAAAAGGGAATATGTAAACCCACTTGATCATCATATATATATATAATCATCATATGTATACATAATTGTTATTTTTATAAAATCATTGGACATGAGTCTAAGACGAGTATTATTTGTCTAGGTTTCCGTGATTAAAGCACGTACCGTACGTCCGAGTTGCCGATAACCCGCTTTCCCACATCAACGTGAGTTCATAGCCTCGCACTCTTTTAAATGTTTTTATGAAATGTTTTGTAAACCCACGAGGGAGATAACATGTTAGTTTTTATAAAATAGGACACCATTTGTCCCGATTGTTTGTTTATTGATTTGGACCCGAATGATTGTATGACCCGATTGTATGACCCGATAAATGATTAAAGGACCCGATAGATGAAATAAAATGGATTATTAAAGTTAGGTTATGTCAGTAAAAGTCCCATTAGAATGAATTGTGAACTATCGGGATTTGGTAGACGCTTATACATTTACTAGTTCTATTTGGGGACGATCACCCCAGTTCGCGCCTTGACGGTTGATCCCCGTCGTGCCACATTGATTGGTAAGCGAATTTATGTATGAGAAGATTTCCATAGCGTGACCTTTGTGACGACACGCTAACTTAGATGGGCAAATCTGAAATCGGGTTAGCTACCCGTTGTTGTGATAGTAAGGTAACAATGTCATGCGGCTTATAATAATCCAGTTAACGAAATACTACTAGACGCACCGAATTACGATGTATTGCCTGACTAGCAATACGGGGTCATACTATTGATATTATGTTCGTGTTTTGGTTTTCATAACCATATTCATATAACGGTTTTTATTTTCATACAACGTCATAAGACGTATTGTACGATGTTTTTGCGACATTGGCTCGTATAATGATTTTTAAGGCAAACGCCTATATTATGATTTTAACAAGGATTTGTATACAATGATTTTTGGCTATTTTATTGCCTATTACAATGATTTGTACAAAATGATTTTTGGTAATAATCTTATACCAAAATTATATTGATGGAATTTATTAAACTCTATGAATTCCTCGGCGTTATCGCTGACCTTTTCTTTTAACATGTTTTATTGAAGGTAATTCTCGGGAAGACAACAAGAATTCATGGCCCGCACTTAAACAATAATTTCCATTCAAATACTTTGTAAAACTTTGTATGAAATAATATGACTTGGGACCTATGTAAATTTGATATTTATGAATGGAAATGCTTTATTATTAAAACGACGCGACTTTTAAGCGTTGTCTATGATGTGAGTAATGTGCTATCCCGTAACACCAACTAGTCTTCCGCTGTATTGAGTTGTATAAATTTGGGGGCGTTACAGTTTGGTACTAGAGCTCTCGTTATAGAGAACGAAAGATTTTTAAAACCAAGGTTTTGAATAGAACATTTCAAAATCTTTTAACTATAAACAATTTTTCTAAAAATGTCTAAAAATCTTTTGACTATAACGGTGCCGAAGAATTCCCGAGTTACCGACAAGGCCAGACTAAGAAGTGTTATTTTAATATATATATATATAACTTGGATTATATATATATATGATGTAATTTGATTACATGATTGTTTGATGATTATTTTGATATTTATACGAGGTATTTATACGACGTCGATTGTCACAAGAAACCCTAAATCCCCTAGTAAATTAATCGAAACTATTCTCGTAGGAATTCTAGCTATCCTAGATCTAAACCAAGTTGTGGATATTTATGATCCCAACAAATGGTTGATATTCGTAGAAATGTAGATATTAGTTGATTGTGATATTGAAAAAGAATTGGTGAGATTAAATCTGATATCGATGTCATGACGATCTTTCCTTATAGAGTGGAGTTTTACAAAACGTTACCACCTAGAAAGATGTCATCTGATTCGTTGTCATCCAATTCTTAAATTGAAATCGAAAGGGTGAATGTTGCACTTGAGGCTGTCATTGGAACCATTACCCAAAAGCCTCATGCCACTAATACCTTTTCGAGAAGTCTAATTGAATGTATGAGTCATCTCATACTAGTGACTCATTTGATAATTATTGTTGTAAGAGATATAGGATTGGAAATTAAGTGTTATTCATATCGAGCTTTTATTGCCCTTTTAAGGCCTAAGAATAAAAATTGAAAGTATTGGAAAATAAAGTAGGATATCGAATTGAGTATAAAATTGGTTAAAACTTGAATAAATAAAAGTTTAACACGTATGGAATATGAGATTGTTAAGAGGAAGTCGTTAAGTTTTGTGATTGAATTATAAGATTTTAATTGATTGTTGATTCGTGTTAATGGTTGTTCCTAGGCCGTTGTCCACTAATGAGGATGCCCAGTGTCCAAGAAATTAATTGAAGAAATCTTCTTCTGAATAGGGACCGATGGATCTTTCGAGACATGTGGAACACCTAATGACTTTTGTAGATTAGTATTCATTGTGGTATCTTTTAAAAATAATCCCTAACCTAACTGAGACATCAGTCGGTAGGATGAGTTCTTGGAATTGTATGACATTGTGACACTTAATGTGTTACGGTACAATTTAGACTTGTTTGTGATTAATGAAAAGACTACCTTTGATTGCTAAATTCTACATGTATTGATATTATCTATCCTTTATTGCTATATCCTAATGTTCGCATTAGTGATGCAACCATTGAACAAGTAATCATCTTAAATTGAGTTACGTTGTGGATTATTCTTTTTGTATTCCCGAGTGCCATCGTGGTCATGAACCTCATGATTATTTGGCTAAAGCTCATTTCCTATCATATTGTAAGTTAGTTCTTGGTGAACAACTTTTCATCACTCCTTTGCAGACCACTCATTGTTTTTATAAAGTTAAAACAGTATCCTTTGAGAAAAATTGAATTTTCATCACTATAAGGATTATTCAAAGTAAGATTTATAAGTGACTGTTATCGAAATGAGGTTGTTTATAAAGTACCTCGGAGAACTTAATTGTTTTCATAATAAAGAAAATCTTTGTAAATTTATTCTTGATTCTTATCTAAGAAGTAAGCATGAAAATGATTTTACTATAAACATGGATGATAAAATTTTGAAGAACTAAGTATTGCATCGTTAATCTTGAAATTGTATATAGTTGCACGCCTACATACAATTTGGAATGGACCATGCAAGGTTGATTAGTAGTCACCATGAAACTGATTAATAAACACTAAATTTTCTTTGAAGATTGTGAAAGATTAAAATTTTATGAGATCTGCAAGAAATGAAAAATAGGGACATATTGATAGGGAAACCTACATATGTGCCCGTACTATTTATTCTTCTGAGTCGAATTTACTCATCTGTGGAAATTTTCTTATTTGACAAAATTGATATTCCCTTCTTGTCCAATTCTCCCGTTGTAAGATTCTTAGGAAAAGTATCTGATTACCGAGTGTTGATACCCGACTGGATGTATCGACATTCCTATCATTTCTTTTGATTAGATTTCATTTGAATGATCTGGGTAACGATCCGAGGAGCTTTCGAATGCGTACTCAAATTATGAAAACATGGGATATATTCATATTCGTTAAATGTTTTCGTCGGTATCTGATTTGAAATTCTCTCGCATAAATTATGCGTTAACCTTACTCTTTTTAAGGTTAGTTGTGTCTCCATATATCCTTGAATTTGTGAAGGATTATGAATTATTATTAGTCTTTTGAGAAGTTCGCATCTTATCAACGGTGATGAAACTGGAAAGTTGATAATGCCAGTAGAATGAATTGATTGATTATGACATGACGACATTGTCTTAATTGATGGGAACTCGAGTAGAATTCCCCTAAAAGATAAGATGTTGATTATCAAAAGTTATTTAAATAATTCTTGATGGATGACCATATACTGCATTTAGACTTGAAATTATACCATGAATAGTTGTGAATTAGTCATAGATATTATAATCTAGAAAGAACCTAATATGAATTTATTAAAAGATGTTTTCGTTATCTGAAACTTTAGGAGGTATTTGATGATGAATTACCCAGACTTTCGCCATTAAGGCAAGTTGAATTTGGTATTGATTAAATTCTCGGTGCTGCACCTGTGGCTTGTGCACTGTACGACATCACCATCTGAATTAAAGGAATTACCGTACAACTGAGAGAGTTGTCAGAGAAAGATTCTATTCTACCGAGCTCGTCATCATGAAGAGCTATGGTGTTATCATTCCTTATATTTTTAGATTACTGTGAACTGAGTAAATTGACAATCGAAAACGATATCCATAACTCGAAATGGAAGATTTGTTCGATCATTTACAAGGTTCTAGCAATTTGATCCATGTCATGTGTTAGAAATACGTTTTTACGTATTTAGGAAGATTCGGTCACTCCGACAATATATTAAGTAGTAGCTCGTAGTCTAGATATCTTTATTAAACAAACAAAGTCAAGCCTAGCCTACAACATATGTAGGCCGGCCCAACATTGTAAGCCCAAGCCCATCACAAGGCTTGGGTATATAAACCATCTCCTTAGATGGAGTGGGTGTGTGTTCCTCATAATTTACACATAGTGAAAAAGTGTTTTTCTTTCACTTTCTCTCTCTAAGTGTGTGTGTTCTCACCATCTCTCTATCTCTTTCTCTCTCTAAAAACATAAGCAAGATTTACAATCCTAAATATGGTATCAAGAGCCATGGGATGATTTTATTGTTCATGTGTTTGTGTTCTTGATTCATACGCCATTTTTGATCCATTTTCACACGTCCAAATTTTTTTTTTTGTGTTTTTGATGGTTTTTTCTTGATATAAATCTTCTACATAGTTGTGGTAGGGATTTGGTATAGTTACTTTGGCTAAAAACACAAAAATTTTGGGTGTTTTGATCATTTTTTGGTTTAAAATCACGAATTGGTTGAGTTCTGTCCGAGAAAAGTGGGAATTATTCCGATCAAGTCATCGGAAAGGGGTTTATAGGACATTCCGATCAATGTAATCGGAATAGGGTTTAGGGATTCCGATTTTGGGTACATTCAGATCAGGTATTCCGACTAGGCATTCCGATTACGTATTCCGATTAGGTATTCATATTTGGTATTCCGATCAAGGTATTCCGATTTGGTTTATTCCGATTAGGTACATTCCGATTGGTATTCAGATTTGGCATTCCGATCAAGGTATTCCGATTTGGTTTATTCCGATAAGACATTCCGATTAGGTATTCCAATTTGGTATTCCGATCAAGGTATTCCGATAAGACATTCTGATCGAAGTATTCCGATAACTCATTCCGATCAGCATTCTGATCACTATTCCGATCACTCATTCGTGTGTAATTTTGGCTTGGAATTTTTTGTTTGTTGAGAACATATTTTAGGGGATTTTAACATTGTTTCTCGACTTCAACTCACAACAACAAACACATTTACTTTCTTTCATTGATCGATCAACGTTTGTAAATCTTAAATTATTAAAATGGAGTACACATCTCTTATGGATAAGTCCATCCTCTCGGGTACGGATAATCATCCACCAATGTTGGTGAAGACTATGTATGAGGAATGGGCTTCTCGAATGGAACTTTATATGTTGAAAAAGGAGAATGGACATCTAATTTGGGCATCGGTGCTCAATGGACCATTAGATTATGGTATAGTGACGGAAGGTACGACTACTCGTCCTCGCACAATGGGTGAGTTGACTAGAGATATGAAGATTCAAGATAAATGTGATAAGTATGCTACAAACATCATTATCCAAGCCCTTCCTCCAGATGTCTACAAACTCGTCAGCAAACCCAAAGTTGCCAAAGAGTTATGGGATAGAATTCGGGTTCTAATGCAAGGCACCTCGTTAACTAAACAAGAACGAGAGTGTAAGCTTTATGATACTTTTGATAAGTTTGCCTATGTGCCAGGGGAGACTCTCAATGATTACTATCTGAGATTTACCCTATTGTTGAATGAGCTCAATATCTATGGCATGACAATTCCTACCTTTCAATTGAACACCAAGTATTTGAACACTCTTCCTTCAGAATGGAAAAAATACGTGACGGATGTTAAATTGGCTAAGGAATTTCATAACACCAATGTGGATCAACTTCAAGCTTTTCTTCAACAACACGAATGCCATGTGATTGAGGCTCGGTTGTCTACACCCCAAGTTCATGATCCACTTGCAATGTATGCTTCTCAACAAAACATGGCTTATACTTATCAACAACCATCATACTTGCAGCAGCCACCACCACACATCTATCAGCAACCATCTTATCAACCACCAATGATGCCACAGCAAGAATATCAATAAAGTGTTCATCAACAATCTTTTCCACAGCAACCACAATATCAGACATCACCATCACAAGCCAACACTTCTCCATTGGGCTATACTCCTCAGCAAGGATATTTTCCAATAGAAGCACAACCAGCACAAGCTTTCTACTCTAATGAACTTCCACCAATCCAAGCACCAGTCTTTACTCCAAATGATACGCCAGCTGATGTTCTAAACCATCTCACTGCTTACTTGTCAAAAGTTGTTGCAAATAGAGGATTTCCACCAACAAACAATCAGCTCCGCACCTCTTCAAATCCTCGACAACAAGCCACTGTTCAAGATGGTCAAGTGACGGTGCAACCTATTCAGGGAAGGCAAAATTCATATGGACCTCCTACAAGGACTGGGAACAATCAAGCTGTGAATTCTCAAGCTAATGGAAATGGAAGTCCTAGTGGTCCTAAAAAGGTCATGACTTGCTACAATTGCCAAGGACAAGGTCATATGGCTAGGGAATGCACTCAGCCAAAAAGGAGGAGGGATGATGCATGGTTTCGTGAGAAGATGTATTTGGTTGATGCTTAGTCTAGGGGAAGATCTTGGATTCAGAGGAGTTAGCATTTCTTGCAGACCTAGGGGCAGCAGATACTGAAGGCATTGCAGTCGTTTCCACTTCTAATGCAGCTTATCAAGCGGACGATCTTGATGCAAACGATTCGAGTTGTGATGACATTCACTCTGCCCAAGCTGCTCTCGTTGCTAATCTCTCTCACTACGGTTCTGATGTCATCAGTGAGGTACCAACCACATCTAATAATATTGATGATAACCAACATCAAGTTGGGCATGAAAATGACAACCTCGAACAGCATTCGGGAACTAGTAATTCAAATGATGTGGTACCCAAACCTACACATTTGAGTGAACCTCAACCAAATGCTACGACGGGTATGGAATCTTATGCTCAACATGATTTGGTCATGGTGCCTAAACATATTATTGATCAAATGCATATGGCCCTCAGACAATCCGTAGATACGAATTCCACCCTAACTGCTGAGCTTGCGTTGCATAAAGAAAAGGTCAAAGCTTTTGAAATGGTCCCTCAAGCAGAGAAAATAACATGTTCTGAATTTGACCAATTTCTTTTTGAAAAGATTGAACACTTGCAAGAAATAGAATCATTAAAAGCTAATCTTTCCAATGAATTAAAAGCAAAAGAGTCGGTTGTCAATGATTTTCAGAAACTTAAAATGGATTTCGAAACTCTCGAGTCTAAAAAGTTTGAATCGGAAATTAATGCTACCAAACTTCTTAAATTCAAAGAACAACAACTTTTAAAACAATACGCTTCCACAGAAAAGGTTCATCTTTTAACTAAATCATTTAAAGACTTCGAACTTAAGCGTCTTCAAGATTTACCACCTAATCCCGGTTATGCAAAACAAGCTCAGGAATATATTCCCGGTCTTTATGATATGACCATAATTGGCAAATCGAAAGAAGCACCTTTTGTTCGTAGTTCTGACGCGACACAGCCACTTGCGGATGAAACTCATTCTAAAATGCTTTCAAAATTCCATACAATTGATTATGATCAACATAACAAAGATCAATTTTCTAAAAAGACCCGCATTCGCTTACAAAAGGAATTAGCTGAATTGACAGTTCTTGTGCCCCAAAGTTTGTCAAATGAAAACCCTCCTAGTACGTCTCCTACACTTGTTAAAAAGGAATTAACGAAGTTAATTCCACCGGTAAGTAAGCCGTCCGTTAACTTAAATGCGGTACACCAACACTTAGCCGATTTTGACAAGGTCATTTTGGAACATACGACGGCTTCGGCCATAACGGAAGGTGAATGGAACTTTGAGCACACTAGAGCTGCGTTCCGAGACGAAATTATTCCGTTTGTAAAGAATGTTAAAGCTTGTCTTAGTAATCTTGATCAAGATTTGTATTTGGAAATAGAAGAAGTTAAACGTGTTTTCAATGAAATGGATGATGCTTATGAAAATAGTTTACTTGAAATAGAACGAGTTTCACGCCAAAATGATCAGCTTCGGAAGCAAGTGATGTCTCATGATATTGTTTCCGTCTGTGTGAATAAACGTGTTGATAATGATTCTACTGTGCATAATATTGAAACTGTGGATAATGTGGTAGATAGTACTTGTCACGAATCTGACGCTGAATTTTTAAAGCTTCAAGATTCATATTCTTCGCTTTCAAAACGTTTTGATGAGATTCAAACACATTGTATTTCGCTTGAATGCAAGCAACAATTTATTCAAGAAATCTTTGAAACGTCATTCGAAGGTGTTAATATCGATGATGCAAATTTTGAAAAGAATTTTCGATTGAATTTACAATCAAAAAAGCGTCAGCCAAGTGACAAGGTTGCTCAATCTTTGCCGATAGACATAGAGAAATCTAAGGAGCTTAACTGTGTGAACGTACTTGAGGTCGCTAAGAATCTTAAACTTGATCTAGATAATCGAGTTTCCAAGATTTTGTCCAAAGTTGATAACTTAAAACAGAAAAATACACGACTCTTCGATTCAGTAACGCCCGCATGTGTTAATACCACTGCACAGAATCAATCATTGGTTGAACATTTGAATCGAAAGTCGGAGGAAATATCTGATTTGAGGGAACAAATTTGTGATAAAAATCTGGTCTTGGCTGAGTTAAAGGAAACACTTCGTACTCTCAAAGGTAAGAATGTTGTGGATAATGCAGCCACTATCTCAGCATCGTCCTCTAGTGCAATCAAAAGGAACCTAATTGCCGTCACACCACTTAACAAGGGCCCTAGGACTAAACCATCTCAAACTTTGGTCACTAAAGATAAGGCGGAATCAAAACCAACTTCTAATATTCCTGTGTTGCCTTCTACAGGAGTAAGCACCACTACTAAGGCTCAAAGATCTAAGCTTAAGAGAAACAAGAAGAATGATAGGATCTTGCCCCCATCTAGTAGTCAAGTGAAGAAGAAAGTAGAAGCCCATCCTAGGAATGTTATTTCTGTTTTGAATAAAAAGAATCATGTAGCTAAACCTAAAGGCTCTGCGGTTGTGCAGCGTTCTAAGCCTAGTGTGAATTCTAATCTGAAATGTTGGAATTGCAATGAATGTATGTTTTCTAGTCGTCATGATTCTTGCCTTATTGACCATGTAAATGAGATGTATGCCCGGAAAAATGGATTAGAATGGAAACCGTTTGGGAAAGTGTTAACCCAAGTTGGCTGGATGTGGCGCCCCGCTGGTAGAACTTTCACTATAGTAGGAAATACGTGCCCTTTAACTAGGATCACTCCCACTAAAGCGAAGAAAACGTGCCCTTTAACTAGGAGTACCAAGGCTACCAAAACACAAGCATGTCCTTTAACTAGGAACACCGACACTACTATAGGAACCAAGTGCCCTTTAAATAGGTCTGCTCCCACTGTAGTGCCCGCGAATAATCCAAAACCTAAGAAAGTTGGAACAGTAAAACCTGTTAGTGCTAAAACTCACATTAGAAAACGCAGGAAATCTAAGGGTCTCAAAAATGTTAGCAATTCTGATAATTCTATATCTGTATCTGCTAACACTCTGGAACCAATAGTTTCCAATGCATTGTCCACTGTTGTTATTGAAAACAGGTGGTCCAAATTTTTCTCTGGTATTTGGACTCTGGTTGCTCCAAGCATATGACCGGAGATCGCTCTCAGCTCAGAAATTTCGTCAGCAAGTTTCTTGGTACGGTTCGATTTGGAAATGATCATATTGCAAAGATAATGGGTTATGGTGAATATCATATTGGGAATGTTATTATTTCAAGAGTGTATTACGTGGAAGGTCTTGGTCACAACTTATTTTCTATGGGACAATTTTGTGATGTAAACCTAGAAGTTGCTTTTCGAGAGCATACCTACTTCATTCGTAATTTGGAAGGGGTTGATTTATTGAAAGGTACTCGAGGGAATAATTTGTATACTTTTTCTCTCCACGACATGATGGACGCTTCTCCCGTATGTCTTCTCTCCAAAGCATCAAAGACTAAGTCATGGTTATGGCAACGACGGTTATATCATCTTTACTTTGACGCTATTAATCACTTGGCGAAAAACGAACTTGTTCGTGGTCTTCCTAAACTATCATTTCACAAGGATCATTTGTGTTCCGCGTGTACAATGGGGAAAAGCACTAAGAAATCATACAAACCCAAGACGGAAGACACCAACCAAGAGAAACTTTATCTTTTGCATATGGATCTTTGTGGGCCAATGCGTGTTGAAAGTCTTAGTGGCAAAAAGTACATCCTCGTCATTGTCGATGATTACTCTCGGTTTACATGGGTGAAATTTCTTAAAGCAAAACATGAGGCACCTAAATTCATCATCGGATTTCTCAAGATGATTCAAGTGCGTCTCAACACTACTGTCCGACGCATTCGTACAGATAATGGAACCGAATTTGTGAATCAAATCTTGCGTGATTATTATGAAGAAGTTGGCATATCTCATGAAACATCCGTTGCACGCACTCCACAACAAAACGGTGTCGTTGAAAGGAGAAATCGCACACTTATGGAAGCTGCTCGAACGATGTTAATTTACGCAAAGGCTCCATTGTTTTTAGGGGCAGAAGCAGTATCTACAGCAGTGTACACCCAAAACCGGTCACTAATTCGTAAACGCCATAGTAAAACACCTTATGAGCTTCTCCATGGTAAAGTACCAGATTTATCATATCTTCATGTATTTGGTTCTCTTTGCTATCCAAATAATGATGGTGACAATTTGGGAAAACTTCAACCAAAGGCTGATATTGGTATTTTCATTGGTTACGCACCCGCAAAGAAGGCATACCGAATCTACAACCGTAATTCTCGCAAGATCCTTGAAACTATGAATGTTGATTTTGATGAGCTGACAGCAATGGCTTCTGAGCAAAGCAGCTCTGAACCCGCACTTCATGAAATGGGACCCATTAACATTAGTTCTGGTCTTGTCCCAAATAACCCTACTTCATCATCATTTACACCACCTTCTAGGACTGAATGGGATACGTTGTTTCAATCGTTCTTTGATGAATTCTTTACTCCTCCCAGTATTGTCGCTCCAGAACCTGAGGTAATAGCTCCGGTAACCGAAGTTGTCGCTCCAGCAACCGTTGCACAATCAGATATGTCTGCACCTACAATTGGTCAAGATATACCATCAACAAGTAATTCTCAACCAACACCTGTTTCTACTACCCATGTCATGCCTAGTGATGATGAAGAGGATGATGATGATCACGATTTAGAATTCGCTCAAATGCATGAACTTCCATTCTTTGGTGTACCTATTCCCGACCCTAATCAAGACGGGTCGTCCACCTCAGAGGAAGCTCCTACTACAGTTTACTCCAATCCACGGATTCGTGAACATGACAGCAAGTGGACAAAGGATCATCCTATAGATTCTATTATTGGTGACCCTAATCGTCCGGTATCCACACGAAGTCAGTTACAAGAAAGTGCAATGTTTTGTCACTTTGATGCTTTTCTCAATGAAGTTGAACCTAAGACATGGCAAGAAGCTTTTACTCAATCCTGTTGGATAGAAGCTATGCAAGAAGAACTTAATGAGTTTATACGTCTTGAAGTTTGGGAACTTGTCCCATGCCCGGATCAAGTACAGTTACTCACTTTGAAATGGGTTTACAAGGTGAAACTCGATGAGTTAGGCGGAATATTGAAGAACAAAGCTCGACTAGTAGCTCGTGGATACAAGCAATTATTGGGCGTCGACTTTATGGAATCCTTTGCGCCTGTTGCTCGTTTGGAAGCTATTAGACTATTCCTCGCCTATGCAGCCCACATGAATATGATCGTCTATCAGATGGATGTGAAGACGACATTTCTTAATGGTGAAATCAAGGAAGAAGTCTATGTTCAACATCCGGATGGTTTTGTGAATCCTAATTATCCTAATCATGTGTACAAGCTTAAGAAGGCTCTCTATGGGTTGAAGCAAGCTCCTCGCGCATGGTATGATCTATTGTCACAATTCCTCATTTCACAAGACTTCGCTAAAGGCAAGGTGGATCCCACGCTGTTCATTCAGAAACGAGGTAAAGATATGATTATGGTACAAATATATGTTGATGATATTATATTTGCAGCCTCGACCCAAACCTTATCGGATGAGTTTGGGACACTCATGTCTTCCAAGTTTAAGATGTCAATGATGGGCAAGGTATCATTCTTCTTAGGTCTTCAGATATCTCAGAGTCCCAGAGGCATCTTTATCAATCAATCCAAGTATGACCTTGAATCGCTTAAGAAGTATAAGATGGAATCTTGCGACCCCGTGGATACTCCAATGGTGGAACGAACTAAGCTTGATGCAGATCCACATGGAGTTGCCGTTGATCCGACACTTTATCGTGGAATGATTGGTACTCTTCTGTATATCATAGCCAGTCGACCTGATCTTCAGTTTGCTATATGTATGTGTGCCTGGTATCAAACTAGGCCTACTGAGTTACACTTAGCTACTGTTAAAAGGATCTTTCGATATCTTAAAGGAACCATTAATCGGGGACTTTTGGTATTCGAAGGACTCTTCTATTGCACTAATGGCATATGCAGATGCGGATCACGCGGGTTGTCAAGATACAAGGCGTAGCATGAGTGGAACTTTGCAACTACTAGGAGATCGACTAATCAGTTGGTCATCGAAAAGGCAGAAAAGTGCTGCAATTTCAAGTACGGAAGCAGAATACATAGCTATGTCCGGTTGCTGTGCTCAAATTCTTTGGATGAGATCGTAATTAACTGACTATGGTCTAGGTTTCAACAAAATTCCGATGTACTGTGACAACAAGAGTGCAATTGCCTTATGCTGCAACAACGTTCAATTCTCCCGGTCGAAGCATATTGACATTCGCTACCATTTCATCAAGGAGCAAGTGGAAAATGGAGTAATAGAGCTTTAATTTGTCCGATCTGAGCATCAATTGGCAGATATTTTCACGAAGGCTTTAGATCGCGCTCGAATAGAATTTTTGGCCGACAAGCTAGGAATGAGAACTTTCTCGCCTGAGACTCTAAAGGAACTGGCAGATGAAGCGAAAGAATAGTGGTGGTAAAACTATTCTCCGTATCCTTGGTGATCATCTATATATATTGTTTATATTTTTTATCCACGAAAACAAAATACAAAAATATAAAACCATATAAAAACCATAAAAATTGAAAAATTCAGAAAATTCCAAAAATATTTTTACTTTATTTTTCAAAGGCATGTCTTTTGGTACGATAATATTTACGGCCTTAGAAATGTCGATTAGTATTGACATGACGCCATAAATAGAGTTCGTACAAAAGTTGTAAATATTTAATAAAACATGCCTAAATGGCTTGTAGTTATTTCTGACTGCAACCCGATTTTCATATTAAAGTCAAGTATTTCTTATGAAAGCTTTGGCTCACAACGGGAATTAATTTTCTCGGGCAAGGTTTACTTTAAAACCTTGTAAGGGATCAAGTTTACGTTATAACTTGGTCTAACACAAATCTATGTACGTCTCAGTGCATTTATTTGTTAAAACAAGAGAAGTCTTGTTTTTATGAAGCTATCATCTCTACAACCGTAGGAATCTACAATTGGTATCTACATACTCGACGATGCGACTACTCAACCGACGACTACAACTCTTTCAATAGAACACGGGTCAACAATTGAGGGGGAGCAACTGTCAAGCATTTAGAATCTTCGACGCCGAACGTGCCAAGTTCACAAGTTGGTGTCAAGACAACAATACCAATCGTACACGTCGTGACAAGAGATGACTTCAGACGTGACGAGGCGACCAACATATGCTGACAAGAACCATTTTGATCTTATCATATGATGGTCTCATCAATCAGGTCCAAGGTGAATATGTGATCATGTTACAAATCGGTATCATATCTCATACGTTTGATATCACGAAGATAAAACGGACTTGCATTTTTCTTCCCAAAACCTTTGTTAAAACTTCATTAAATGAATTGATATTAAATACATTGATTGGGTTAATATTTTTAATATGGGGGAGAAAATGTGATTTAATATGGGATATTATTACAAATGGTTTGACTTAATGTGCTGGCTCATCCCGACATGTGTGAAATGTTTTCGAATATCGTGGCATATGTTAAGGGGGAGCAAAATGGATTTGCATAGCAAAATGGATTTTCATGGTGACATATACTTACCCAAAACCCATTTATTTCACTACGATGAAGATTGTGGTGACATAAGGATGGTAGGATAGGTTAAGTCCTATGATTCTTCCAGAACCGAAGGAATCTTCCCAAGGACATTCCATAGCTAGAAATAGTAGTCCTTAGGAAAGTTGGAGAAAGATTGTGAACGTAGTTGAATGCCGACCAAGTACTTAAGTTAGCACT
This sequence comes from Glebionis coronaria, assembly GCA_025667525.1. NCBI lineage: Eukaryota > Viridiplantae > Streptophyta > Magnoliopsida > Asterales > Asteraceae > Glebionis > Glebionis coronaria. The sequence continues at coordinate 360,094,204 of CM046877.1, forward strand.
GGAACAATCACAACAAGGTGCTAGTTATGACGTATTGGTAAGCATTGAAGGGGTTGAAGAATGAAAAAGAATTGTAAAGATAAAGGGTGTAAAGAAAGAAGCCCTCCTTACAACTTTAGGCAGAACACATATGCTATTGAGATCATTTTAATGATTCTCGATATTGAAGACAGACATCATGGACCTAGTGATGCAATGCACAACCCATCCCAGCTAACTCAGATATATCTCAAAAGGTATTTGTTTTAATCACACGGAGACAACACATTATCTATTGATTTATTCACTCCGAATAAATTGGTATTGAAAAGGTGGCACTCCTCTCCAGCCTCCGATCACTAAAATCCAAAATGCACGATCGAGTCTAGAGCCATTTGAGATCATCAAATATCTCATTAGGAAAAACTTTCATATTTCCTTGCTTCTTCACACTCTGTGAAAAGTAAGAAAGATTTTAAGAGTCCTACGCAAAATCTTCATGATCTTGCCTGAACATCCGAGTAATACGAAAGTATTTACAATGAAGATGGAAATCCTTCTTGAGCGAACATCAAAAAGCTCATGGTAGGTGACTTGTGCGATTCTTTATGAATCAAACTTGTGATAACTGGAAAGCAACAGCTGTTTAATTCTTAACTGAATTTAAACACGTTCCAGGCCTCTACGCAATATCTTAGTGATCTTGCCAGAACACTCAGAGTGATACCTTAGTGTTCACAGTGAAGAGTGGAAATCCTTCTAGTGTTAACCTCAAACAACACTTGGTAGGTAACTTGCAAGATTCTATACGAATCAAGCTCGTGACAACTGGAAAGCAACGATGGTGCGGTTCTTAATTGAATTTCACTTGTTCCAGGAACATGAATTGACGGCTTCAAATCACGCGGATATTATTATCCAAATGATTCACTCTTTATGTTCGCAGTCAGCTTTGGACGGTCGAATAAAGAGAACGGGTTTACCCGCGAAATCCTGTCAGGAAGTTACTTAATTGAAACTATCCGTCACGGGTACGATATCTAATATCGTCCAACGGTCTTCACCGACCGGAGGTAAAATGCTACCGATTTAGAATGAAATGTTCAAAGCCATTTCGTTCGTGTCTACTTATGTTGCGGCATTTGAAGACGGTGGCGTTGCGGAATCCAAGAAGAAGTCGTCCCCGTATGCTTATACTTTATGCACTCAATACCTCATCAAATTCAAGAAAGCCTAAAAGTTTAGTCTTCCGCTGTATCGAACTCTGAATCTTTCAAGAATTACGAAGGTATAAGTATGTGGGACATGGTGTCACGAAGAGGCAAAGATCACAAGTGATGGATGCACGAGATCAAGGCAAGAGATTGATGCTAAAGATTGATATCAAAGATCACATCAGCATGTTCACCAGAAAAGAAAAAAGAAAAGAAAGACGAAGACTACGAGCTCAAGACAAGCATAGTATCCTAGGTTTATTTCATTATTGTAACTCGGGTAACGCCCTTGTTTGGAGTGACCTCCCTTAGGGGGAGATTGTTAGAATTATGTTTTTACGTATTTAGGAAGATTCGGTCACTCCGACAATATATTAAGTAGTAGCTCGTAGTCTAGATATCTTTATTAAACAAACAAAGTCAAGCCTAGCCTACAACATGTGTAGGCCGGCCCAACATTGTAAGCCCAAGCCCATCACAAGGCTTGGGTATATAAACCCTCTCCTTAGATGGAGAGGGTGTGTGTTCCTCATAATTTACACATAGTGAAAAAGTGTTTTTCTTTCACTTTCTCTCTCTAAAGTGTGTGTTCTCACCATCTCTCTATCTCTTTCTCTCTCTAAAAACATAAGCAAGATTTACAATCCTACAGCATGGTTATCATCAACTTCGCGTCCGCGAAAAAGATTATCTATTCCAATCATTACATCCAAAACTTGTAATGAACATTATGAGTTTCACGTGGTGACGTTTGGATTGACCAATGCACATGTAGCATTCATAAATTTGCTGAATCACGTGTGTAGGCTGTGATTTGATAAAGTCATGCTTGTGATCATTAAGGACCATTTGTTTGTTTACAAGAATAAACAGGAGTTAATAATTATTTATAGATTGCCCTAAATTGGCCGAACAATGAAAACCTGTATCTTAAATATTTAACATGTGATTAAAGACTTAACCCTTTACATTATTTGAGCCATTTGAGACTTTGGGTTGTAACAAAAAGAAAATGCAAATATGTTTTGACAAATACTTTAACAAAGGATTTTTAAGGGATTATTCCCTTATACACAAACCATTTAACTAAACTTCTGTTTAGGGGTAAATGTTTGTGTATACTTCTAAACAACTTAAGAAAAATTGCGGAAACTATATAACTTATGACTTGAAATTTGAAACGACAATTTTTTCTTTTCAACTAAGAAAATTTGGACCAAAGATTTTTCGAACATTTACGAATCTTATTAAATATTTTCGATAAATAAGAAAAATCGTGTTAATTAAATTCAAATTTTATTTTGAACACCTCTATATAATTGGACAAACTGAGAAACTTTAAAAACTTTTTGTGTTTATGTTTCATAAAAATTAAATATTTATTTAATTATTTGTAATAATTATCAACGCTTTAAAACGTCAGATTAAGCAAAACTGATAAAAATCATAGTTGAGACGAAACTAAAACTTAGAAAATATAAAGAAAGAATTTTGAATAAATACGGTTATGATATTTATTTCAGCAGGAAAGTGAATGTAATTACTGACACATTATGTACAAAAGATGAAGAACCAACTAGGACATGTTCCTTAATAATGAAGGTGCAAAATAAATTGCCGAACAATCTAAAAATAGTCGATGAATGTAAAAAGAATAATATAGATAATAAAAAGTGGTTCGCGACTATTGTGAACCATTAGAATTAAGAAGTCGATGACGTTACATATATAAAAGTCCACTTGAGGTTGCCTAAATATGGAGATTTTGAGATTTAGTTATGTTGGAATTTGTAAGTATAAGTATTCTATTTATGTCATTTATGACTAGAAGTATCTTTGTCTAAAGAAGTTGTACTAATGACAAATTATGAAGGCAGACATCGCCTCATACATTAGTAAACGTCTAGATATTGCAAAGGTCGTCATCTGAATTTGATTCGATTTGGGTCATCGTCGACAGACTGACCAAATCTGCTAATATCATTCCCGTTAATGATAAATGCAAAAGAGTTATGTAAACATAGTGTGTCTGTATCGAACATTTCTATCAAGATCCTCGCTTCGCATCGAATTTCTAGATATTTGCTCAGAAGTCACTAGGAACGAACCTTGATGAGAGTACTCATTTACCACCCCAAATCAAAGGGACGAGGTAAAGTAACGATACAAAATACTATAAGCACTATTTTATGTTTGAATGATTGACCTTTGGTGATAGACTGCAAAATCGTTTCCCTTTCGAGAGATTATCCTTGATAACTATCGTATTAGGATCGAGATCTAATCTTGTTAGGATCTATATATTAGAGCATCTGTAAGCAGGAGTTGAGATGAAGACACCCGACATACACCCATTGTGAGTTGGACATGTCTTTTACGTTTAAGGTTTCCTATGATGGCGAACCTAACCTTACGAAATACTCGACCCTCGAGACCTGAAATGATTGTTGAAATTAGGATCTAATTATTGACTGCCGGTAGTGGGCAAGAGGTTATGTGAATATGAAATTTAGATCTTGAAGTGCTAGATGGGTAGCGAAGTTATGCCATAATTTTTAACCTTGGAAAAATGAATTAATGATCTGACAAATCATGGGATATAAGTCCCCGTAGTATGGGACCATTGAGATGATGTAAAAAGATTGGTTTGAAAGGCATACAAGCTGGATCTACCCTAGGACTTCAAGAGCTGCGTGAATTATGATTCGTATATCTAACTTGATGGAATATCTATCAAGTGAAAATATGAATTCTTCTTAATAAAGCTTAGATCGGCGAAAAGTTGCATTCATCAGAAACCCGTGAACATCATGGATAAAGAAAGTAAGTCAACATTTAGCCTGATCTTATTCCTGTAGTGATGTTTGATGAAACTCGCGTATTGTAATGAATTGCACTTGTGAGAAAAGACCGAATGTGGAGGAAATACCCACATGGCTTTAACTCTATAAGAAGCGAGTAGTAAGATGATCTTTGAGGACAAAGATCCTGTTTAGGGGTAAATGCTATGACAATCCGTCAATTTATGATTGATATTTTATTCTTAATATTTAATTGAAAACATTATTTTAATGTTATATTATGAACTCACTTATTTTTGGGAAGAAATTTGGATTTACGTCTTGAAGTAGCATCGACTACGTCTAAACCGGAGGATTCTACGTTACGTGCTTACGTTTACATACACCGTTTTGGTGACAGTCCGACATTTCAGAAAATAAATTTGTCCATGAATATTATTTTGGAGTTTTAAATTTGTGTTGGTTCATAAACTCACAAATTTACGAGAAGAGATTAGGACTTACGATTTTAATTTAACGTCCTTTACGACTAAACCGGAAACCTTAGGATTACGTATTTACGTTTTCGAACTCCGTTTTTAATGAGACAATTTTTATTAGATTCGTTTTGTGCCGTTGATTCATAATTTATAAAAACGTTTTTCGTAAAACGACCCGAGGGCACGCAAATCGAGGAAACTAGAATCGAGGAGTACCCGTAAATAATTGGGGATGAGACAAACACAAGTTTTGCCCCACCCCCTACACATGGGACGGCAAAACCATGTCACCCACCCTTAGGTGTCAAGATTTCCTTAACAAGTTAACACTTGTTAACTGGTAAGCTTACTATGTAAGCTACCTCTTCCAAAACCACTAACTAGCTTAAACATAAACCACTTCTCCTTCCTCTCTCTAAGATGTCGTCGACTCTCTCCCACAAACACCCTATTTTGATCAAAATTAACCACAAAATCCTATGTTATTCATACATATGACGATGCCCTCTTGAAGCTCTCTTGAATGGTGGTGATTATAACATCCAAGGAGGAGTTCCATGGAGTCTTGGGGCTGATTTTCCACAAGGATTTTATGAAGATTGGTGGTCTTGAAGATGGTCTTGGTTATCCACAAGTTTCTCCATCAAAATCCATGTCCAAATCACAACCTACATCAACTTGGTGGTATAAAGATTGTCCTCCTCATCCTCTTGTTATTTTTAATTATGTAATCTTGTATTTCTTTTACTTATGTATATGTATATGATGATGAATGATGATTAAAAATATTGTGTGGGGATTTGGTGTTGATAAACATGCTTAAAAAGATGAAAGACTATAAGAAACAAGCCTAAAATCTTGTTTAAATTTGTTGGCTGTATAAAACAGTAAAAGAATCAAATTATGAACTGATAAAAATGGCACAGATTAATGGATTTACAGTAATCTATGGGTCTTTTACACATGTGAGAGTTGACCATGCAATGGAATCATTGTAATGAGTGAGATATGATCAAAACAAGTTTAAAGTACAAATCTGAGTTCACTGTTTTGGACGATTTTTAGAAAATACTTAGAAGATGATTCAACAGTAGCTATAGTGGAGTTAAATGTAGCACATATCATGTAGTTTATGTCATAAAAATTTGAGCTTCTATATCCATATAGAACTCTAGATATGGCAGTTTTGGTGAAGATGAAAATAAAAATCAGATTTTGGAAATTAAAGTATAATAGTATTATATAAGCACTCAAATAAAAATAGTATAAAATGTAAATTAAAACCCACTAACTTATATAATACATTTATATAAATATTTATAAGGATAAATAAGTGGACATTTTATAAAAATGGTAACTTGTTAAGTTTTATAAGTTATAAAACTATAAACATGATTTTTACGACTTTTTCGGCTATTACCGTAAAATTAACGTTTTTGCTAAATAAAACTTAGACGGTTGGACCCGTCTAATGTAAACTTTATAAAACTCATATACTGATATATAAAGATATATAACAAGTAAAAAAACCGATAAAACCCGAACTATATAACATACGGACATTAACGGACTACGTTAACGTTATTGGACTAATAATACAACAAAATGGACTAAAACACTTATAAACTTATTTATTGGGATTAACCCATTTGGGCCCAACTTGTAAAGTGTAGATACTGATAATATAAGTATAACATGGATTAATACAAGTGAAAGAACTTATAATAAGTTTATTGGACTTAAAACACGTAAATAGGTAAAAACTAGTAAACTAGTAAGAAAATACCAATACGTAAACACTAAAATGAGTAAAAGGGAATATGTAAACCCACTTGATCATCATATATATATAATCATCATATGTATACATAATTGTTATTTTTATAAAATCATTGGACATGATTCTAAGACGAGTATTATTTGTCTAGGTTTCTGTGATTAAAGCACGTACCGTACGTTCGAGTTGCCGATAACCCGCTTTCCAACATCAACGTAAGTTCATAGCCTCGCACTCTTTTAAATGTTTTTATGAAATGTTTTATAAACCCGCGAGGGAGATAACATGTTAGTTTTTATAAAATAGGACACCATTTGTCTGGATTGTTTGTTTATTGATTTGGACCCGAATGATTGTATGACCCGATAAATGATTAAAGGACCCGATAGATGAAATAATATGGATTATTAAAGTTAGGTTATGTCACTAAAAGTCCCATTAGCATGAATTGTGAACTACCGGGATTTGGTAGACGCTTATACATTTAATAGTACTATTTGGGGACGATCACCCCAGTTCGCGCCTTGACAGTTGATCCCCGTCGTGCCACATTGATTGGTAAGCGAATTTATGTATGAGAAGATTTCCATAGCGTGACCTTTGTGACGACACGCTAACTTAGATGGGCAAATTTGAAATCGGGTTAGCTACCCGTTGTTGTGATAGTAAGGTAACAATGTCATGCGGTTTATAATAATCCAGTTAACGAAATACTACTAGACGCACCGAATTACGATTTATTGCCTGACTAGCAATACGGGGTCATACTATTGATATTATGTTCGTGTTTTGGTTTTCATAACCATATTCATATAACGGTTTTTATTTTCATACAACGTCATAAGACGTATTGTACGATGTTTTTGCGACATTGGCTCGTATAATGATTTTTAAGGCAAACGCCTATATTATGATTTTAACAAGGATTTGTATACAATGATTTTTGGCTATTTTATGGCCTATTACAATGATTTGTACAAAATTATTTTTGGTAATAATCTTATACCAAAATTATATTGATGGAATTTATTAAACTCTGTGAATTCACTTGGCGTTATCGTTGACCTTTTATTTTAACATGTTTTATCTCAGGTACTTGAAGGTAATTCTCGGGAAGACAACAAGAATTCATGGCCCACACTTAAACAATAATTTCCATTCAAATACTTTGTAAAACTTTGTATGAAATAATATGACTTGGGACCTGTGTAAATTTGATATTTATGAATGGAAATGCTTTATTATTAAAACGACGCGACTTTTAAGCGTTGTCTATGATGTGAGTAATGTGCTATCCCGTAACACCAACTAGTCTTCCGCCGTATTGAGTTGTATAAATTTGGGGGTGTTACAGAGAGGGCTTTGGACAATCACCAATGAAGTGATTTGGATCACCACATCTAAAGCAATTCCTATCACCTTTTTCGTTCTTGACAAACCGATTCTTTGAGAATGATTTCTTGTCATTGTTGGTTTGCCTAATGTGTTGACCTTGTCTTTTAAAGAACTTCTTGAAGTCTCTCACCGCCAATGCATACTCCTCGTCATCGGTATCCGAGGAACTATCATGGTCACTTTGTGCCTTCTTGGCTTTATGTGCAAGAGATTTTCTTTCACTCTTGGTTTTCACTAATTTCGAGTCCTTCAAAATTATCATCTCATGAACCTTCAAGTTGCCTATGAGTTCATCGAGTGATAAAGTTGAGAGATCTTTTGTTGGGTCAAAAAGTTGATGTGGCAGAAACTCAAAAATGAAGAAAACATGAAGACATTTGTCTAAGCGTTGTCAAGAGCAAATCAAGCGTTGACAAGAGCAAATTGGAGGTTGATGGCTCAAGCGTTGTCATGTATAATCCAAGCATTGTCATGTACAAACTAAGCATTGACAGAAACGTAGACAAGAAGCCTTTGGAAGCTTCTATTTGGATATATATGCAGGATATATTCTGTATATAGTTATTTAAATAGAAGATTTACATGTTTATTCATTCTTATCTCTTGTAAAACCCTAGTCCTTACACTATAAAAGGAACCAAGGGTTATTAGGTTTTTTAAAAAATAATAACTTTCATATACAATGTAAACCTAAAGCGTGTGTCGACTAGGTGTGGGATTCAATGTACACACACCTAGTGATTGTTTGTTATTAATATAATGAGCAATCCATTTGTTTTAAATCATGTTCTTTGTGTTCAAACACCTTGTTAATGTGTCGTGTTCTAATTCCGCTTTGATTATCTAATCATATGAGCATGATGCATTCCTAGTAGCTAAAAGATTCGAGGAAACCAAGGTTTCCATAATTGGTATCAGAGCCTCGTGACTCGTGATGCTAGGACCAACAAGGTGTTCGTGTATCGTGAAGAGAAGAAAAATCCGTCTAGGGTTTTTCTGGACGTTTTTGTGTGCGCAGCAATATTCAGAAGGTCATAACTTTTTATTGGACCGTTGGATCGTCACAAAATTTCTTGTTTTTGTTCTATACACATATATCCAGACATCCACCGGAGGGATTGTCATGTTTTATCCCCAGGAATAAGTTATTAAGCGTCAAAGTCAGCAGTGAGTATATGTAGTTTTCTGTGGACAGCCATGTTCAAAACACGATTTCTCCTTCGTTAACCGTTGGATCGTCGTGATTTTTGAACTGTAGATTCTTAGCACTTATTTCTAGGATCTCACCGAAGGGATCTTCGATTTGAGCTCTAATAAAGAAGTTATGCAAGGTCGAAGTTCGCTGATTATGGTATTAAAGTTTCTGCTTTCACATGAAATCATGATTAGGGTTCATAATATTCAGATCCTAGTACAATTTTCTCATAACCCTAATTAGGGTTTCGGATTAATATCTTTGTTCTAGGGTTTTATTGGTTATGTGATTCTGATCTAAGAAGCAGCAAAAGTGTAGAATGATAGAGAGGCAACAGGTTGTGGACAAACAATATTCTGTGTACATGTGAGGTTACAAAGGAGCAGATTTGTGAACGCGGAAAAGAAAAGGGATGAAAGTAGCTGTTGTATACGATTTATGACAGCATAGTTGTCATTATTATTATTGGTCCAAGCAACATCAAATGTTATTGGATTGCTGTTGGATAAAGGCAGATAACGACATAGCTATGGATTTTGTTTTGTTCACGTGTGAGATTGATTTGTGTCTATTTTTGGACGTGATTTGCTGAAAGAAAAGACTGTGACATTTAATTGCTTTAATTGGTTTGCACAAAGGTCCATGATGTTGACGTGTGAGGATTTGGTCTTCGCAAATATTCAGTAGTTTTAAAAATGGTATGAAAATATTTGTTGATTGATTTGTGTGTTCACACGGTAATAGGAATGTGATTGGATGAAGCGCATGTGCTCAAGAAAGTGACGTTTTGATGAAGATACATATTATTTTGGGATAATATATGGGTCAATGCTAATCTTATTATTCCTATTTTCTTGCAAATAATGGGGAATTATCCATGCGTGATTTATGGGGAAGTATATTACAGCTAATATTGGTCATATCCAGTGGTACATTCAAGGTATATTTTCTAGCCACTAATATACTCTTTTAGCTATTATCAAGTGTATCTCAGTCGCTTTCAAGGGAGTGGTAGTCATAGGAAGTGGTCGTGGATAAATGAGACTGATACTTTGATTTTCATAGGGTTCAGAATTAAGTTCTCGGAATCTCCTCGAATTGATAACGGTTCTAAGTGGAATGATTTGTTCTTGGTTAATAAAAAGGTGTTAGTTCGTTTATCTATTTTAAACTAGTAGCAAATAAATATAAGTGGCGTTGAAGGAAAAGAGTTTTAAAGATTAAACTAAAAAGACGAGTTTCAAAAATAAATGCTTGAAAACTTAAACACTATATTAGACAAATAAATGAACACTTAATAAAAACTAACACTTGGAACTTTATAAAAAACATGAACTAAAACATCGGAATATGTAAAAGGGAGACTGATCGGAATGTTAAACACACCCTCGTCGGAATATTACCTAATCAAGCTAATCGGAATACCCAAAATAACCTCAATCGGAATGTTCACAAAAAGACCCAATCGGAATAATTGAAAACTTAGTCTAATCGGAATATGGGAAAAAGGTTCTAATCGGAATGCTCAATAAAAAGTGCAAATCGGAATAATCATAAACAAGTATAATCGGAATATTGATGCTTCAATCGAAATACACCAAACCCTTTTCCGATCTATAGAACGGAATAAAGGGGGGGGGGTGCCGTCGGAATATCAAATCGGAAAAGGGTTTACCTTTTCCGATTACACACTTTGATCTGAAAGTTAAGCAAGATCAATAAGCTATGGAAATAAGCTTATTACCAAAACTAGCACGAATCAATAAAGAACCGGATTAAATAAGCTCAAACTACAACTTATCTAAACTTCAAATAAGCAAACTCATAAATCAAATGATAAAAAGATAAACTTTTTAAGAAAACTTATAAAAAGTAAATGAAGCTAAACATACAAAATAAGCCAATAAGCACAAGGATCTTAAAGCTTATTCATATAGAAACTTAAGGAAAGATAAAAAGATTAACTTTTTAAGCACGAAAACATAGATGAACAACACGGATCATAAGTAATTCGTACCAAAAGTGAATCAAAATCAAGAAAGGTAGAATGATATTAAAGATTAAAAGCTTGAATTTAAACTTGATTAATGAAAAATAATACAAAAGTTTAATCTTGAAAGAAAGATGAAAACTAGTGAGAGAAAGTTGAGAACTTTCTCTCTCTAAAACTAGAGAGAATGAAAAACTAAAAACTAACTAAAACTAAAAACTAGCTCCAAAATGGTGAAGTGAAGTCCTATATATAGGCGTGTCTTGTGGGCTTTGTGAATGGGCTTTGTTTTGGGCTTCTTTTCTTCTTTCTTCTTTAGTCTTTACGTTTCTTCAAATAAACGTTTCCGACTTTGGATTTTGAGAAGTGTCGGTGAATAATTCCAACTCGTCTTATAATCTTTTGTTTAATAGACTCGAGTCCTTCGACATATATGAATCTTCCATCTTTGGCTCTATTCTCGATAAATCTTCAAATAGGCACAATCAATTCAAATCTTTTGCATCTCTTGGACAATAGACTTCGTCTTGAGTCTTTTTCTTCGATAAAACCCGTGTAATCCCATGTTTTCTTCAATATTCATCCGGTTGACTCTGAAAACACAATAAACACAAAAACCACGCATAATTCCAAACAAATGATATTAAATACGTGTTTTGGTCTTGTTTTAGCTAGAATTAAGTGGTAAAAGGATGGGTGTTTTCACACCTATCAAATCCCCTACACTTAACCATTACCATGCCCTCATGCAATGCTTAGTGATAAAGCAAATTTACACTTTTCTCATAATCAATCAACCTTGGCCTTATTAAAATACTACTAAACAAAAATCAAAGTACTACGAGAGGTTAAAACTTTAAAGAAAACAATAGGATAGAAAATAGCTACGTGGAAATAACTTGCAAAGAGATCTAAGACTTACATAAGGGCTTTGGTGCTGCGAAGATTTATCATCCTCAAGTTTCACGTTCCCCAAACTAAGCTTAAAAACGAGATCATTGTTATTATAAGTTAGCAAATCAAACACTTACACACATGGCTTAATTAAATGCTTAAACTCCCTTATTCCTAGAGGTATCTCTTATATTTTATTTTTGTCTTAGAATGATCATGAAGATGCATTTTTGGACTTATTTCGATAGTTTATTTAGGCTGAAAGCAAAGTAGGAAGATTTGATCAATAGTTAGCTAAAGGACAAAATCTCTTAAAACTGCTTCTCGGGATATCAAAAAGTTCATATCTTGGCATAACTTGGTTCACGATTTGAGACCTTTCTCGGGCCGATATTTGGCATGTACTTCATACTTCATATCTTCGAGAGACGTTCTTGAGATAATGGTCTTCTCTTCGTTATAGAGTTTCTTCACTTGGAGACTTTTGAGGGGTACTCCAACTTTGTTGACCACGACTTCATGATTATTTCTTCAATCTCTAATTGGGATTTTGAGATACAAAGATCCGCCTCCTTTTCGGACTTGGATCTATTTATCCTCATACCTTGTTAGGGTCTTTTCGGATAGACTTCTCCATGATCTTTACGGGAGTTGATTGCTTTTCGTCGTGAGTCTTGATCCTTCATATTGATTTTGGGAATAATGCTTTTCACATCACTTTGGATCTTCAGCAATAAAATTGAATCCTCATGCCTTGTTAGGGCCTTTTCGGACTCGCCAATCTTCGCGCCCTGCTTCATAAGTTATGCCTTGGCTATGAACTCTTATCATTACCGAGCAACTTTTAAACGATCTTGGGCTAGAAGCTAAGTAACTTTTCAAATCGTACGACCTTACTTATTGCAGATAATTTTTAGCAAGTGATGGAAGAATAGGCAAATTATTACACCAAGTGAGCTTGTGCAAGAATGCCGACTTATAATTGACTCTATCATTTCTCGTTCTCCACAATTTAAAATCTCAAGTAATGAGACTCGTGGATGCTTAGCCTAATAAACCAATTAAGGTCTACATGGTTAAGGATACTAGCTAGAATTAACTTAGATAAGTCTATTCGGGTTGAGTCAAAATAGTCGCAACGGGCCTAATATGTCAAAGACTTCTAAACTAGCTACACCACTCTATGAATATTATTGTGGGATATATACATATGAAAGAAACGATAAAAATTTAGAAATTACGACTACATGGCCAAAGTTAATTAAAAATTTGAAAAATGAAGAGAAATATGATTTTCTGGTTAAATGAAGGCATTTTCATGGAAAAGTCCACTTAAAACTTCGATAGAAGTCCCCCTACACTTAAGATAAACATTGTCCTCAATGTTTAAGCATGTGGGAAAAGTCTCCCCTACACTTATGACATTGTGCACGTTGGTTAAATCAAGCTAAGGAAGAGACGACTAAAGTGATCAATTTCAAATGTGAGTATGAAGAAAATTGAATAACGACAGTTGAGAGATAGAACCGGATTTCGGATAACACGGGAGCACGGTTCTTCAAAGGTTCCAAAGTGCATTCATCCCTGTAATCACATCACCATACAAACACAAAGCACCTATAGAGCCCCCCTACACTTAAGAGGTTAAAACGGAAAAGGATAGATACTCGGGCTGCCTCCCGAGGAGCGCTTGTTTTTGATAACCGAGTCACGAGCCTGAATCGACCCAAAATTAGTTCATGGGGAACGTGGTGAGGGATGGAATCATCTCATGAGAGATGTCCTCACCAAAGTACAACTTTACTCGTTGGCCATTCACCTTAAAATTAGGTTCATTAGGTTGAGCGAGCTCGAGAGTACCATATGGAAAAATTTGGGCAATGGTGAATGGGCCGGACCAACGAGATTTCAGCTTGCCCGAAAAGATTTTCAACCGAGAGTTAAAGAGTAAAACTTTGTCTCCAACTTGGAACTCTCGATTCTTAATCTTAGAGTCGTGAATGAGCTTAGTCTTCTCCTTATAGATCAAAGAATTTTCATAAGCCTCATTACGGAGTTCATTGAGCTCATTGAGTTGGATCTTACGTAGGTCACCGGCTTTGTTGATATCAAAATTAGCCCACTTCAAGGCCCAGTAAGCCTTGTGCTCCAACTCAATGGGGAGGTGGCATGCCTTTCCGTACACGAGACGATATGGTGTACAACCAATCGGAGTCTTGTATGCGGTACGAAAAGCCCACAGAGCATCATCAAGTTTATCAGCCCATGAGGCACGATGCTCTCCCACGGTTCTTTCAAGAATTCGCTTTAATCCTCGGTTAGAGTTTTCAGCCTGGCCATTAGTTTGTGGGTGGTAGGCGGTGGAAAGACGATGATTGACACCATACTTAGCCATGGCTCTAGCAAATTGATCATTGCAAAAATGAGTCCTGCGATCACTAATAATGGCACGAGGCACACCGAATCTAGCGAATAGCGATTTCAAAAAGTTACAAACCACCCTTGCGTCATTAGTATGTAAAGCTTTGGCTTCAACCCACTTTGAAACGTAGTCAACGGCTACAAGGATGTATTTGTTTCCTTTTGAGGAAGGGAATGGCCCCATAAAGTCGATACCCCAAACATCAAAGATTTCACATTCTTGAATGAAATTCTGAGGCATCTCATCTTTATGTGTGATCTTGCCTTGTTTTTGGCAAGCATCACAACGTTTAACCATCTCGTGAGCGTCACGATAGATGGTGGGCCAATAAAATCCCGAGTCAAACACTTTTTTGGCGGTGTAGTTGGGACCAAAGTGACCACCGGTGGGTCCTTTGTGGCAAGCGTCAAGGATTTCTAAAGCTGCCGGTCCATCAACACATCAGCGAATAATAAAATCAGCACATTGTTTGAATAGATACGGGTCATCCCAAAAGTAAGTCTTAATGTCTTTGAAGAACTTTTTCTTTTGCTGGGATGTTAACCCGTCAACAAGAATTCCACCCGCCAAGTAGTTTGCAATGTCTGCAAACCACGGGGTTTCATCAGAAGTCGAGTTGATAGACATTAAGGTCTCCAGGGGAAAAGAGTCATTGATCTCTTTGTTCGGATGTTCCCCTTGGTAAGGATCCTCAAGTCTACTGAGATGATCCGCGGCTAGGTTTTCAGCTCCTTTTTTATCGCGAATTCTGATTTTTAATTCTTGGAGTAGCAAAACCCAGCGAAGAAGTCTAGGTTTGGAATCTTGTTTAGTTAACAAGTACTTCAACGCGGAATGATCGGTGTAAACGCTTATGGTGGAAAGGACAAGATAGAGGCGGAACTTTTCAAAGGCATAGACAACAGCTAAAAGCTCTTTTTCGGTTGTCGTGTAATGCAATTGAGCCCCCGTCATTGTCTTGCTAGTGTAATGGATTGGTTGGAAGTGTTTGTTCACTCTTTGGCCCAAAACCGCTCCAATAGCAAAGTCGCTAGCATCGCACATCAACTCGAAAGGCAGCTCCCAATTAGGGGTAACCAAGACGGGTGGCTTAGTTAGCTTATCCATAAGCAAGTTGAAGGCTTCAATACACTCTTTGGAAAATATAAAAGGAGTATCTTTTTCCAAGAGGTGGGTCATCGGGCGAACGATTTGAGAAACATCTTTGATGAATCGATGGTAGAAGCCCGCATGACCGAGGAAACTTCTCACACCCTTCACGGTTGACGGTGGAGGCAACTTAGAAATAACATCGACTTTAGCACGGTCTACTTCAAGACCGGCTTTGGAGATCTTTTGTCCTAGCACGATGCCCTCTTTTACCATGAAATGGCATTTTTCCCAATTAAGAACAAGGCGAGTGTCTTCACACCGCTTAAGCATACATTCTAAATTGGCAAGGCAAGCAGAGAAAGAATCGCCATAAACCGAGAAATCATCCATGAATACTTCCATAGTGTCTTCAACCATGTCATGGAATATAGCCATCATGCACCGTTGGAACATCCCAGGAGCATTGCATAACCCAAAAGGCATGCGTTTGTAAGCAAATGTTCCATAGGGACAAGTGAATGTGTTCTTTTCTTGGTCTTTGGGATCGATGGGAATTTGAAAATACCCAGAGAAACCGTCTAAGAAGCAGTAATAGTCATTACCCGCAAGACGCTCGAGCATTTGATCCATGAAAGGAAGAGGAAAGTGATCTTTTCTCGTGGCATCATTGAGCTTGCGATAATCAATACAAACTCTCCACCCAGTAACGAGACGAGTGGGAAGCAAATCGTTGTGTTCATTGGGAACAACGGTTATTCCGCCCTTCTTGGGCACGCAATGGACGGGACTTACCGAAGGTGAATCTGAAATAGGGTAAATCAAGCCGGCATCTAGAAGTTTGATAACCTCTTGTTTGATGACGTCATGAATGCGAGGATTGACCCTTCTTTGGCTCTGGATTGCGGGTTTAAAGTCATCTTCCATGAGAATCTTGTGAGTACAAAAGTTTAGATCAATTCCGCGGATATCGGAAATTTTCCAAGCAATTGCCTTCTTATGATCTTTAAGCACGGCGATGAGGCGAGATTTTTCGTCTTCTTTCAAGTCCTTCGCGATGATAACTGGCGACTTTTTCTCTTCTTCAAGGAACACGTACTCGAGATGGGGCGACAACTCCTTAAGTTCTAAATCCGGAGGATTTTCGATGGGAGGCGTTTTCAAAGTCGGAGCATCGATAGCAATAACCGTGGGAGATGGTGGGGAAATATTGTCTTCTTTAAGAATGTTCTCAATGAGGCGAAGATCTTCATCCCAATCGGTGGGAGAATCGTCATTAGCTAAGTTCACATCTCCTATGGTGGCTTCCAAATCTTTCCAAAGGAAATCACTTTCTCCAAATAGAGATAGTGATGAATCAATGGAGGAAACGGTCTCAACATTGGGAAGAGAGGTAGGAATACTTTTACAAGCATCTTTGAAGTGTTCTTCACAAGCCTCATCAAGAACGTCAATACAATTAACACTCTCGTATGAATAAGGCTGTTTAGACAACTTTCCCATGTTGAAGACAATTTTATCGTCACCCACTCTCATGATAAGCTCACCGGCTTCAACATCGATGAGAGTGCGACCGGTCCTCAAGAATGGACGAACAACAATTAAGGGCACACGAGGGTCCATATCGTAGTCAACGAAAATGAAATCAGTAGGAAAAGTGAATTTTTCGACTCCTACAAAGACGTCTTCGGCTATCCCCACTGGATAAGCAACCGTACGGTTAGCTAATTCCAAAGTCATTTTGGTGGGGACTAGCTCAGGGAGAGATAATTGCTTCCAAACGCTTAGAGGCATTAAATTAATACTGGCACCTAGATCGGCTAAGGCCATGCAATTCTCTACTCCCGGGAAGTTGCAAGGGATTAAGAAACGACCCGGATCACCAAGCTTGGTTGGCAATTTCCTTAAGAGCACTGCAGAGCAATTCTCATTAAGTTGGGTGTTAGCAATATCAAGAAGCTTCTCCTTGTCGCTAAGAAGATCTTTGAACATTTTCGCGTACTTAGGCATGTGAGTGAGAGCCTCAGCGAAGGAGATGTTAAAATTCAATTGTTTAAACATTTTAAGAAAGTTCGAAACTTGAATATCATCCTTGCTTTTGAGCTTCTCTTTCCTCAACCTTGAGGGATAAGGTATATCGGAAGAAGAGGAAGACTTTAGGGGAATAGGATCACTCACATCCTTGGGTGGAGGAGGGGTAGAAGTAAGAGCTGGAGAAATTGGGGAAGGAGAAGGATGAGGAATAGGAGCAGGTGACTCGTTTCCTTAGTCACAATCATCGGCGGAGGTATAGGAAGCTCGGGTTCCTTAGTACCGTTGCCACTGCGAGTAGTGATTGCTTTCATCTCCCCTCTTGGATTCGCAACGGTGTTACTCGGAAGAGTACCCGAAGAAGAGGGTTGATTACCTTGGAAGAAACTAGCCATCATGTTCCTTAAGTCATTCGTTTGACTATCCAAAGTAGTTCTCATATCAGCTCTCAGATCGTTCCCTTGTTTCACCAGGTCTGCTTTCAAGTTTAGCACTTCCCGTTGGAGATTGTCCACGATCACATCATTAGTCCTCATGTAGGTTCCAATGTCTTGGTGTAATGCGGTGGGTTGGTTGAGAGGAGCATTGTATGCGGGTGGTTGATTAGCAGGTTGCTGGTAAACTTGGTTGTTTCTTTGAGGTGGATATGGTTGTTTGTGAGGTGGTATGTATGGTGTACGAGGTTGTTGTTGTTGAGGAGGGCGATTAAGGTTTTGTTGTTGGTTTGGGTTGTTAGGAGGAAAACCGGGCGGGGAAAGAAAGTTGTTTGAGCGGTAGCTAAGCAAGTTGCGGTCACCTTGAGGACGAGCTTGAAAAGCGGCCGGAGGATAGGTACCGTATGCGGCATTCACATTCTTAGAAGGGTAGTCGTGGGTGGAGGTACAAGTGGTGTAAGAGTGAGGACCCCCGCATATCTCACATGGTTGGCTGACAGCATTGACTTGAGCATTTTTAGCATTGATGTTGTTGGTGTTGCTAGCGGTGTGGGTAACAAGCGATTCAAGAAGCGTAGTAATTTTGTCAAGTCGCTTGTCGCTGTCACTAGTACTAGCACTAGCGACGTTGGTCCGAACACTCTTGGTTTGCACACGAGAATTATTCTCAATGATATCCCAAGCGGCGTTGGAAGTCTTAACCAAAATATTACCCCCCGAGGCACTATTTAGTGAATCTTGGTCATTCATGCTTAAACCATTGTAAAAAGTGTTAATTTGGTGCACTTTGGTAAAACCATGTTGTGGGCATTTTCTCAAAAGATCTTTCGGTCCCAAGATTCACTAAAAGACTCATCGTACTTTTGTTCAAAATTGATAATTTCATTCTGCAAAGCGGTAGTACGAGAGGGTGGGAAAAAGTAGTTGATAAACTTGGTCTCCAAATCCGTCAACGTCAGAATACTTTGTGGCGGTTCCTTAGCAAGCCAATGTCGGGCTTGTCCCTCTAAAGAAAAGGGAAAAAGTTGTAAACGGATTACCTCTTGTGGAACACCATTGAATTTGACCGTATTCGTGAGTTGCAAGAATCTCTTGATGTGGTCATGAGGATCATCAATGGTATGCCCCAAGAATGGTTGAGCCGGATTTGAGCTCAAAGTTGTTGGCTGCAATCGCCGGTATGACAATTGGATCATTGTTGCCATCTACATGTGCTTGCAGAAGTTCAATCATCGGGCGATTGTCTGGTAGAGGCTCATTGTTGAGAGGTGGATTGTTATTGTTGTTGAGAGGTGGGTTATTGTTGTTGTTTTGTACACCGGCCATGTCTAAGTCTTCGAGAGGCTCGGGCTCTTGATAAGACGTTGATCGTGTACGCATGCACCTGCAAAAGAACTAACAAGGCAAAAACAAAGCAGAAATATTTTTGGTTTTTATGTTTTTTTTTTAATTAATTTTTTATTTTTTTTTTGTATTTTTGAAAATTTTATATTTTTTAGGGTTTTTGAAATTTTTTATGAAAACGTAACGTTCACGGCGAACGGATCCCAAAATCCAAGTTCTCACAAAAAACTGTTTATCTTAACGAGAAGAGCCGGCAGCGGCGCCATTTGATACTTTGATTTTCATAGGGTTCAGAATTAAGTTCTCGGAATCTCCTAGAATTGATAACGGTTCTAAGTGGAATGATTTGTTCTTGGTTAATAAAAAGGTGTTGGTTTGTTTATCTATTTTAAACTAGTATCAAATAAATGTAAGTGGCGTTGAAGGAAAAGAGTTTTAAAGATTAAACTAAAAAGACGAGTTTCAAAAATAAATGCTCGAAAACATAAACACTATATTAGACAAATAAATGAACACTTAATAAAAACTAACACTTGGAAACTTTATAAAAAACATGAACTAAAACATCGGAATATGTAAAAGGGAGACTGATCGGAATGTTAAACACACCCTCGTCGGAATATTACCAAATCAAGCTAATCGGAATACCCAAAATAACCTCAATCGGAATGTTCACAAAAAGACCCAATCGGAATAATTGAAAACTTAGTCTAATCGGAATATGGGAAAAAGGTTCTAATCGGAATGCTCAATAAAAAGTGCAAATCGGAATAATCATAAACAAGTATAATCGTAATATTGATGCTTCAATCGGAATACACCAAACCCTTTTCCGATCTATAGATCGGAATAAAGGGGGGGGGGGTGCCGTCGGAATATCAAATCGGAAAAGGGTTTACCTTTACCGATTACACACTTTGATCCGAAAGTTAAGCAAGATCAATAAGCTATGGAAATAAGCTTATTACCAAAACTAGCATGAATCAATAAAGAACCGGATTAAATAAGCTCAAACTACAACTTATCTAAACTTCAAATAAGCAAACTCATAAATCAAATGATAAAAAGATACACTTTTTAAGAAAACTTATAAAAAGTAAATGAAGCTAAACATACAAATAAGCCAATAAGCACAAAGATCTTAAAGCTTATTCGTATAGAAACTTAAGGAAACATAAAAAGATTAACTTTTTAAGCACGAAAACATAGATGAACAACACGGATCATAAGTAATTCGTACCAAAAGTGAATCAAAATCAAGAAAGGTAGAATGAGATTAAAGATTAAAAGCATGAATTTAAACATGATTAATGAAAAACAATACAAAAGTTTAATCTTGAAAGAAAGATGAAAACTAGTGAGAGAAAGTTGAGTACTTTCTCTCTCTAAAACTAGAGAGAATGAAAAACTAAAAACTAACTAAAACTATAAACTAGCTCCAAAATGGTGAAGTGAAGTCCTATATATAGGCGTGTCTTGTGGGCTTTGTGAATGGGCTTTGTTTTGGGCTTCTTTTCTTCTTTCTTCTTTAGTCTTTACGTTTCTTCAAATAAACGTTTCCGACTTTCGATTTTCAGAAGTGTCGGTGAATAATTCCAACTCGTCTTATAATCTTTTGTTTAATAGACTCGAGTTCTTCGACATATATGAATCTTCCATCTTTGGCTCTATTCTTCGATAAATCTTCAAATAGGCACAATGACTTCAAATCTTTTGCATCTCTTGGACAATAGACTTCGTCTTGAGTCTTTTTCTTCGATAAAACCCGTGCAATCCCATGTATTCTTCAATATTCATCCGGTTGACTCTGAAAACACAATAAACACAAAAACCACGCATAATTCCAAACAAATGATATTAAATACGTGTTTTGGTCTTGTTTTAGCTAGAATTAAGTGGTAAAAGGATGGGTGTTTTCACACCTATCAGAGACACTGACAGGTTTTTGACGTCAGACGCTGACAAGGTTGGTTTAGACGCTGATGTTTCTTAATTTGACGCTGACAAGAATAAGTCAAACGCTGATAGAAAGCGTTGACATGAGTTGTCCGAGAAACGCTTGATCAAGCGTTGATAGGTTTTGTCCGATATCTGACAATGCATGCGATTAAGATATTGGACAATGAAGGTTCTCGGATGACAAAAGAATAGCTGCTGTTTGAGAAAATTGGTACGTTTTTAGCACACAAAAAGGAGGAATTTACACACGAAGGTACATGGAATCTCCGTTTTTATTTGGAATATCAAGTTGATATTAATGGCTCGGATATTTTTAAAGGGGATTATGATTTTTCTAAGTTAGCACAAATTAGTGAAGTATTATTGGAATAATGTTTATTATGTAATCGGGATAGCTTTGTGAAAGAGTTATTCAGTAACAGCTTTTACATATAAAGGTATTGTTTCATTAAGACTCGTCATGAAGAGGTGTTGGCTTAAGGGGAAGAATTCTTATGGTAAGTTTGATGTTTGAAGAAGATTTTCGCGAGTTTGTGTTCTATTATATCTTAATGTCGTGAACTTCCAGTCATGGACTTTTAAGGTAACTTGTTTATGCCTACATTGTTACTGATGAAGTGATACAAGATCTAGGAATATGTGATTTTTCTTATGGTACTCTATGCACATATTTTCTATCACTTGAAGGAGTTACATTATCGTGCTTAGTGTCTCACAAAGGATGAGGATTTTTGTATCAGCAACACACTTCATCACATCGTACAAGATATGGAACACAAGGTTGGGTTATTCTACTTCTACATAAAGATTACTTTATTTATTTTTCTTCAAGGTCATTACATAGAGCTACATTTGGAGAATCTTCAAGATTGCATACATTGTTTTACTTCCCTATTGATGTGACAAAAAGGGGAAGATATACATGCTACAATTGAGGTGAAGCAATTTGAAGATGATGTACAACTTACAAGAGATACACATAGAGTTTTGCCAACATCAACTAGGGGAAGATTGTTGGGTCAAAAAGTTGATGTGGCAGAAACTCAAAAATAAAGAAAACATGAAGACATTTGTCTAAGCGTTGTCAAGAGCAAATCAAGCGTTGACAAGAGCAAATCGGAGGTTGATGGCTCAAGCGTTGTCATGTACAATCCAAGCATTGTCATGTACAAACTAAGCATTGAAAGAAACGTAGACAAGAAGCCTTTGGAAGCTTCTATTTGGATATATATGCATGATATATTCTGTAAATAGTTATTTAAATAGAAGATTTACATGTTTATTCATTCTTATCTCTTGTAAAACCCTAGTCCTTACACTATAAAAGGAACCAAGGGTTATTAGGTTTTTAAAAAAAATAATAACTTTCATATACAATGTAAACCTAAAGCGTGTGTCGACTAGGTGTGAGATTCAATGTACACACACCTAGTGATAGTTTGTTATTAATATAATGAGAAATCCATTTGTTTTAATTCATGTTCTTTGTGTCCAAACACCTTGTTAATGTGTCGTGTTCTAATTCTGCTTTGATTATCTAATCATATGAACATGATGCATTCCTAGTAGCTAAAAGATTCGAGGAAACCAAGGTTTCCACATCTTTCAATTCTTCAATCGCCGTGACTTTTGCTCTCCACTTTGGATGTAAAGCCCTTAGAAACTTCCTAACATTGTTCTTGCTAGAAAAACCTTCATCAAGTGCTTTTAGACTAGTAATAATGGTGTTAAACCTAGCAAATGCACTATCAATAGTTTCATCTTCTAAGATGACAAATTGTTCATATTGTTGGACAAGAAGATCGATTTTGCTTTCTTTGACTTGGATATTACCTTGGTGGGTTACTAAAAGAGTGTTCCAAATATCTTTAGCGGTTTCACACATAAAAATCCTTTCATACTCTTTCTTAGGTAAAGCATTATAAATCACCATTTTAGCCGCATTATTTTTTGAAAGTTTCTTTTTATTATCGTCATTAGCTTTGTCAAAAGTGACCAATTCTTTTGTTTTAGAAACTTCATTAAATTGATAAGGTAAAAAATCACCATTGGTAATAACATGGCAAAGATCTAAATCTTTTGATTTCACATAAGTTTCAAATCTATTTTTCCAATAAATAAAACTATCGGTTTCAAAAAGTGGTGGTCTTTGCATAGATTGCCCTTCTAGGTATTTGTTGGAATCCATAGATCGATTCAAGTTTTAAAATACAATATACTTTAAAAATTCTTGAGCAACCTCTCTCTGATACCAATTGTAGAAACTAGAAGGGGGGGGGGGGGGGGGGTTGAATAGTTTCTTATATTTACTTGTTAAAAGGTGGTTTTCAAAAATCCTTTTTCAAAAAACTTAGGCTTGAGGAAATATGTGAAATCTTCTTATGCACAATATGAACAATGATAGTGTAACTAAACTAATACTAACAAAAATATATGAAAAAGAATAAAGAATGTAAAGAGTTAAGGGTAAAGAAAGATCAAACCGAACACAAGGATTTATAGTGGTTCGGTAATGAAGCTCACTCCTCGTTCCTACTCCACTCCTTGAGTACTCCTTACTCGAGAGTTCACTACACAACAAGCTCCTTACGGTGGAGAAAACCGTACACGTCGCTTAACCAATTTCCGACTCTAAGCTAAAAATCGAGCCCTAATCGTAGCTAGGACCAATCTACACAACTATACTTAGTACATACACAACTTCCAAATAGACACAACTACTTGGATCTTCATAACTATGACACAAAAACAAATGTATAAAATTAGATCTTCAATGGATCTTTGGTGGTGGACTAAACACTTCACAAGGATAGTGTTCTTCTCTTTGCACTTGGAAAGGAAGGGATGGAAGAACAAGATTCACTTCTTAAACAAGTAGTAATCAAACAAATGATTAAAGATTTGAGTGATTAAAGAAGAATGTTTGAATCTGGAAATAGATGTGCAAAAGAGGTGAGTTGAAAAGCTGAGAATGGTCCACAATTTATTGGACAAAAGACCAACGGATATATCTGGCCACGGTTCCATATCTCAGCCAGCGGTTCCTTATCGATAAGGAACCGCGTAGGCACTAGAGAACCGCCGCCTAGACTCCGCTCCCTTTTTTGTCCTTTAGTGGTGGAGGTCTTATCTGGATTAAAAAATATCCTGATAGAATATTCCTAATCAAATAAGAATATGCCATTTTCAAATTTTCAAATAATTTATTTAATAAAACATTTTCTTAAAAAGAAAGTTTAATAAAAACTTGTCACACTTAATAAAAAGTGAGTTTTAAGAAAAGATTAAATCACTTGATCACTTGATTAAGGTTAATACTTGTTTATTCATACCTTAAGTGAAAATGGGTAAAATGAAAAATACTTGAACTCAAGAATTCGTTTTTCCTTGTTTTCGTAAATGCTTGTTTTTACATATTGTCGTAATCAAAACTAAGAGAGATCAAAAAATGCAAGTAACGTTTTTAGGCATTATTGCATTAACAATCTTAACATGTGAAAAGGAGTTTTCAAGGGAGTTTGGAGCTGATTTCTCAAGGAGTTTTCCTGAAGATCAAGGGCTGATTTTAGAAGGAGTTTAGTTTCTTGGAGACTTCCAACAATGGTCATGCTAAGTTCATAAGGTTTGGTGTCAAAACCAAGTCTTGTTCATCCAAAAATCTTAATCTTTCATCTTATTGATTGGTATAGAGATTATTTCTTCCTATCATCTTGTTACTTTGAATATTTAATCTTATATTTTCTTAATTTATGTATATGTATATGATAATGAATGATGATCAAAATATTATGTGGGGATTCGGTGTTGATAAATTTGATTAAAAAGATTAAAATTAACTTGAAAGAATGTTAAAATCATGGTTAAAAATGTAGGCTGTATAAAACAGTAAAGAACTAGATGATAAATTGTTAAAGTGGCTTGGATAATTTAATATACAGTAAGGTAAGTGACTTGTACATATGTGAGAGTTGGCCACTCAACGGAATCCATAAAATGAGTGAGATATGATCAAAACAATATTGAAGTTCAAATCTGTATAGTCTGTTTTGCACGAACTTTTAGAGACATTTAGATGTTGATTGAGCAGTAGCTGAAGCTGAGTTAATTGTAGCACATGTCATGTAGTATGTGGTATCCAAAAATGAGCTTCTATCTCCTTGCAGAACTAAAGATATGATAAAAATGGTGAAAGTGAAAATAATAATCAGATTTATAAAATAAAAGTATATAGTATAATATTAGCACTCAAGTAAATATAATATAAAATATATACCTAAAACCCACTAACTTATATATTACGTATAAATAAGTATGTACTTTAATAAATAAAAGGGAAACTTTATAAAAATGACAATTTGATATGTTTTATAAGTTATAAAACTATAAACATAAGTTTTACGTCTTTTCGGCTAAAACCGAGAAATTAACGTTTTCGTCAATTAAAACTTAGACGGTCGGACCTGTCTAATGTAAACTTTTTATAACTCATATACTGATGTTTAAGTACATTTGACAAGTAAAAACCGATAAAACCCGAGCTTTATAACTTATGGACATTAACGGGTCAAAGTAGCCTTATTGGACTATTGACCCAACTGGTTTGGATAAACACTAATGGACTTACTCATTGGGATTAACCCACTTGGGCCCAAAATATGAATAACGGCCTGCTATTAAAAGTATAAATGGATTAATATAAAGAGTTGAATCTCTTAATGGGCTTCTAATGGGCCTGTTGGGCCTTAATATGGAATTGGATTGAAACTAGTGTAACTAGTCAAAAATTTGACTAACACATAACACTATAATGTGTATGAAGATATAAACTCCCACATGATCATCATCATAATTATAATATCATCATATATATATATATATATATATATATATATATATATATATATATATATATATATATATATATATATATATATATATATATATATATATATATATATATATATATATATATATATATATATATATAGCCATTGTTTTTATAAAGTCATTGGACAAGAGTCTAAGACGAGTATTAGTTATCTAGGTTTCCGTGATTGAAGCACGTACCGTACATCCAAATCGCCGATAAACCGCCTTTCCCAATTAACGTGAGTTCATAGCCTCGCACTCTTTTAAATGTTTTATGAAATGTTTTATAAACCCGCGAGGGAGATAACATTTTAGTTTTAATAAAATAGGACACCAGTTGTCCCGATTGTTTGTTTATTGATTTGGACCCGAATGATTATATGACCCGATGAATGATTATATGACCCGATGTATGAAATGATATGGATTATTATTAGTTAGGTTATGTCACTAAAAGTCCCATTAGCATGAATTGTGAACTACCGGGATTTGGTAGACTCATATGCATATAATAGTACTATTTTGGGAAGATCACCCCAGTTCGTGCCTTGACGGTTGATCTCCGTCGTGCCATATTGATTGGTAAGCGAATTTATGTATGAGAAGATTTATATAAGCGTTATTATTGTGATGACACGCTGTTTTAGATGGGCAAATGAGTTTCGGGTTAGCTACCCGTTGTTTGGTATAGTAAGGTAGCAATGTCATGCGACTTATAATAATCCAATAACGAAAATACTACTATACGCATTGAATTACAATATATTGCCTGACTAGCAATACGGGGTCTTATTATTGATATTATGTTCGTGTTTTGTTTTACATAACCATTTTCATATAACAGTATTTATTACACCTTATACAACGTTATAAAACGTATTGTATGATGTTTTTACGACAATGGTTCGTATAATGGTTTTGAAGGCAAAATCCTATATTATGATTTTTGACAAGGATTTGTATAAAACGTCTTTGGCCTATTTTATAGCCTACGACAACGAATCGTATAAAATGATTTTCGGTAATAAATATATATCGATGATATATTGATTGTTTTATTAAACTCTATGAAGTCACTCGGCGTTTTCGCTGACCTTTTATTTTAACATGTTTTATCTCAGATACTTGAAGGTAATTCTCGGGAAGACAACAAGAATTTATGGCCCGCACTTAAATAACAATTTCCATTTAAACGTTTTGTAAAAATTATATGAAATGCTATGACTTGGGACCTATGTAAATTTGATATTCATGAATGGAAAATGCTTTATTATTAAACGACGCAATTTTAAGCATTGTCTATGATTTGAGTAATGTGCTATCACGTAACACCAACGACTCTTCCGCTGAACTAAAGTATGAATATTTGGGGGTGTTATAGTTTGGTATCAAAGCTCTCGTTATAGAGAACGAAAGATTTTTAAAACCAAGGTTTTGAATAAAACATTTCAAAATCTTTTAACTATAAACATTTTTCTCAAAAATGTCTAAAAATCTTTTGACTATAACGGTGCCGACGAATTCTCGAGTTACCGATAAGGCCAGACTGAGAATTGTTATTTTAATATATATATAACTTTGATTATATATATATATATATATATATATATATATATATATATATATATATATATATATATATATATATATATATATATATATATATATATATATATATATATATATATATATATATATATATATATATATATATATATATATATATATATATATATATATATATATATATATATATATATATATATATATATATATGATGTAATTTGATTACATGATTGTTTGATGATTATTTTAATATTTATACGAGGTATTTATACGACGTAGATTGTCACAAGAAAACCTAGCTGCCCTAGCAAATCAATCGAAGCTATTCCCGTAGGAATTCTAACTATTATAGATCTAAACCAAACTGTGGATATTTATGATCCCAACAAAATGGTTGATACTCGTAGAAATGTTGGTATTAGTTGATTGTGATATTGAAGAAGAATTGGCGAAATTAAATCTGATATCGGTGTCATGACGATCTTTCCTTATAGAGTTGAGTTTGACAAAATGTTACCACCTGGAAAGGTGTCATCTGATTCGTTGTCACCCAATTCTTAAATTTGAAATCGAAGAGGTGAATGTTGCACTTGAGGCTGTCATTGGAACCATTACCCAAAAGCCTCATGCCACTAGTACCTTTTCGAGAAGTCTAATTGAATGTGTGAGTCATTTCATACTAGTGACTTATTTGATAACTATTGTTGTAAGAAGCTATATGATTGAAAATTGAGTGTTGTTCATATCGAACTTTTATTGCCCGATTAAGGTCTAAGAATAAGGTTGAAAGTATTGGAGAATGAGGTGGGATATCACATTGAGTATGGTTTGGTGAAAACTTGAATAAAGTAAAATTTAACCTATATGGAATATAAGATTGCTAAGAGGAAGTCGTTAAGTTCTGTGATTGAATTATAAGGTTTTAAACGATTTTTGGTTCGTGTTAAGGGTTGTTCCTAGGCCATTGTCCAATGACGAGGATGCCCCGTGTCCAATAAATAAATTGAAGAAATCTTCTTCTGAATTGGGACCGATGGATCTTCCGGGACAGGTGGAACCCCCATGACTCTTATAGATTAGTATTCATTGTGGTATCTGTAGAAACTAGAAGGGGGGGGGGGGGTTGAATAGTTTCTTAAAAGTTACTTGTTAAAATATGGTTTCCAAAAATCCTTTTTCAAAAAACTTAGGCTTGAGGAAATATGTGAAATCTTCCTATGCACAATATGAACAATGATAGTGTAGCTAAACTAATACTAACAAAAATATATCCAAAAAGAATAAAGAATGATAGTGTAGCTAATCTAATATTAACACATGTATATGCAAAAAGAATAAAGAATGTAAAGAGTTAAGGGTAAAGAAAGATCAAACCGAACACAAAGGATTTATAGTGGTTCGGCAACGAAGCTCACTCCTCGTTCCTACTCCACTCCTCGAGTACTCCTTACTCGAGAGTTCACTACACAACAAGCTCCTTATGGTGGATAAAACCGTACACGTCGCTTAACCAATTTCCGACTCTAAGCTAAAATTCGAGCCCTAATCGTAGCTAGGACCAATCTACACAACTATACTTAGTACATACACATCCTTCAAATAGACACAACTACTTGGATCTTCACAACTATGAAACAACTACAAGTATATAAAAACTGATCTTCAATAGATCTTTGGTGGTGGACCCAACACTTCACTAGGATAGTGTTCTTCTCTTTGCACTTGGAGAGGAAGAGATGGAAGAACAAGATTCACTTCTTAAACAAGTAATAATCAAACAAATGATCAAAGATTTGAGTGATTAAAGAAGGTGTTTGAATCTGGAAATGAATGTGCAAAAGAGGTGAGGTGAAAAGCTGAGAATGGTCAACTATTTAAAGGACAAAGGAGCCAACGGCTAGTTCTGCCCGCGGTACCTTATCACAACCCGCGGTACCTTATCGATAAGGTACCGCCTAGGCGCTAAGGTACCGCCGGACTAGACTCCGCTCCTTTTTGTCCTTTAGTGATGGAGGTCTTATCTGGGTATAAAAATATCCTGAAAGGATATTCTTAACAGAATAAGAATATGCCATTTTCAAATTTCAAATATTTAATTTAATAAAACATTTTCTTAAAAATAAAGTTTAATAAAAACTTGTCACTTTTAATAAAAAGTGAGTTTTAAGAAAAGATTAAATCACTTGATCACTTGATTAAGGTTAGTACTTGTTTATCCATACCTTAAGTGAAAATGGGTAAAATGAAAAATACTTGAACTCCAGAATTCGTTTTTCGTTGTTTTCGTAAATGCTTGTTTTTACATATTGTCGTAATCAAAACTAAGCGAGACCGAAAAATGCAAGTAACGTTTTTAGTCATTATTGCATTAACAATCTCCCCCTTTTTGATTCCGACAATACATAAACTCAATCACACAAAAACAAGATTTTCGAAGACGAGTTTATTCATTTCTCCCCCTTTGTCAAAGCAAAAAGGTTGCGTAATCCGGTGTTGAAGAAACGGACTTTGCAAAGACTCCCCCTTGGTGCTTACTCCCCCTAGCTTGGGGCACCGAGGAATAGAGATATGGTGACAAGCTACATAGAAGGGTTAGTTGAACAAAAGAAACAACCAACAATATATAGCAATAGGTCACAAAAAAAAGAGAAGAAAACACAAAGACAAAGATCCAAGATAGGTTACTAAAGAAACATCATACAAAGAAGTATGGAAAAAGAAACAAGCCAAAAGCATAAATCTAATCCTAGTTATTATAGAATTCTAAGATTTGCTTGAATTTTGTGTCTTGTGGATAAGCAATCAATGCTTATATGGTGGTGTCTTGTTGGAGATCTCATAATCAAAGTGAAGAGGAGGCTTGATTAAGAGACTCTTGATGTAGCTCAACTCCTCATAGATGTGTGCCATAGCAAGATGTTGATATTGACAACAATGACAATATGTTCCATGGTGCATGACATTATCATGAGAAGGAGGAAGAACACTAAAGGGTGGTGGTGGAAGGAAGGATGTTCCACAATCAACATTCTTGGTAGGAGACATGTGATTAAGAGTGTTCTTGGGTGGGTTTAGATTGAAAGCAATTGGAGAAAATGGAGGAGATTCAAGGCTTTCATTGGGAGAATAAGACATTTTGGATGTGAAGTAATGCAAAATGCTTATGGTTTAAATAGGGAAGGCTTAGGGTATTTTTGGGGTGGTCAAAGGGTTTGAAACAAATATTCTCAAAAAGGTTGGAGCAAATCTGGAGTTTCAGACAAAAACCCGAAAAGGAAGCCCACTGTAGGCGGTTCCTTATCTAGGGTGGCTGAAAAAGAGATTTTGTTACCCTTTTTTATATCTTTTATCGTTCCTCGACTCACTCGAATTGATTACCGTTTAATCGTAAAAATTAATTTGTTCTTGGTAAACGTAAAAATTTTGAAATTTTTAAACTAACTTAAATCTAATTAATTAAAAGGAAACTATTTTAATTAAAACTATTTTAAACTAATTTAAAATAAAATATATTTTAAAGAAAGCTATTTTAAAAAAACTAATAAAATGAAAACTAATGTAAATCTAATTGCAAAAGTAATTTAAATAAAAGAAGTATTTTTATCTTTTTATTTTTAAAACTGAATTAAAGAAATTAATTAAGTAAAACTTCTAATTAAAATTTATAAAACTAAAAACGTTGCTTTAAAATAAAAACTGTCAGGAATTAAATACCTATATTAATAGGATAAAAGGAAATCGAACACAAAAGTAAGCCTAGAGCAAGTGGTTGAAGCATTGGTTAGAGATTCTAGAGGTCTGGGGTTCGATCGGCAGGCCAGACAACATTTTTGCTAATTAATATTTATGACTTTTTAATCTTTGACTTTGGAAAATTAACACACAGATCAAAAGGATCTGTGGTTCCAGCAAATATCAGCATTACACAAAAAAAACAAATAAGCAGTTAAAAATTAAATTAAGCAAATAAGAGATGAAAATAGGCAAATAATAAACAAAAATAATCAAACCCAAAAGCTGAGGCAGCAAAACCGAATAAGCAGTAAACTAAATAAGCTATCTAGATAAAGACACTTAAGCTGATAATCCAAATAAGCATAAGCAAGCAATATAGGCTGAAAAATATAAGCAGTAATAAGCTGATTCAAAAAAAAACGAATAACTAAAAAAATAAAGCAATTAAAAGGTCCAACTATATCTCAATCAGACGCAAGCAAATAAGCACACAAACATAACAATAAGCTGTGTCTAATAAGCAGACAGAATAGTAAATAAGCTATTTTAATCAAGCTAATATCAATCCTAAACAATTCTAAATAAGCAGTTGGCAATCATAAAAGCAAGTCTAAAAGAAACAGATAAGAAATATACTCAAACTTAATAAGCCAATCCCAAATAACAAGATTAAAATAAGCTAAGAATCGATGAGCAAATATAAAACCGACTGAAATAAGCAGATCCAACAATCACTACTGAAACTCAAACAGTAAAATGAACTAAATAAGAACTGAGTAAACATAAGCAAATAATCCGAATTCGCGACAAACAAACAGTTACAAATACTAAATCAAACTAAATAAACCAATTAAACTTCAAAAAAAATACCGAAACCAAAACTAAGCAGGTAATAAAAATAACATAAACCGAATCCAAAGCAGATTTAAATACTAAAACTTAATAAAAACTAAAAGATAAAAAGAACCTGATGTCGAAACCGTTGGGTCGAAGTAACGCGCTGAGCGTACTTGTGAACCGAGAACAAGCTGTCACCATCTTCGATTCTCAACCTTTCGAACCAAACAAACACCTTCGAACCAATAGACCAAACGATCCGCGAACAGTAACTTCAACAGTAATCGAATTTAATTGTTTCCCAGTGGGGGAAAGTTACTTTTCCACTTTCCTTTTTTTTTTATTTTTTTTTTATTTTTTTTATTTTTTATTTTTTTTTTATTTAATAATACGAACAGTAATGATATAAAAATTTAACAGATTAATAAAAGTTTGACAGGAATTAAACAAGACGAAAATAATAAAAAAAACAATTTCATTAATTAATCACACTCATTACAAAACTGAAAACTGAAATTACAATTTACCCTAATATCTAATTGCAGAAAATTAAAACTAATTTACTCTACTCCTAATTTAAAAAAAAACAGTAAAATAAAATTAAGGAAAAAGATGGACTCCTCTATATGAAAAATAAGGGGGTTTATAAAGGGAACCCGAGAAGTGTTGAGGTGATGCTTGTTGAGCACGGAGAAACATCATGGCCGTCCAATCTTTATTCTCTTCTTCTCACTTGATCATACGGCTGAGATGATGCCTCTCTCCTTGGATTGCCAGCGTGGCAGGCATGTGCTACTTGTGCTTCTTTGGAGATGACTTGGCAGATGATGATTGGTGGAATAGAATGATATGATGTGTATCATCCAATTAGATGATAGATAGGAGCCACGTCGGATTGATACAACCATCATCTTCTTCCCGAATTTGTTGGTATTTATTTAAAGCGCGTGTGGCTTACTTTCTCTTGATATGAAAACCCCCAATTTGTTATTTAGGGTTTGGAGTAAAAAATGAAAAAGCTGTGTGTTTATTTTGGGAGAGAGAATTGTTACATAGGTTGTAACGAGGGTGGTTTGTGAGGGTTTACCAAAGTGAAAGTGAATAACTTTTCACTTTAAATACAATCAATAACCGTCCCATTTTTTTTCTTCTTTGTCATTTCTTTGACCGAACTTTGACCTCAAAAGAGTATAAAACTCTTTTATTTCCCACCGTCTCATGGGCTTGTGACCCAATTAAAACTTCCACTCTCTATATATTAATTTAGCTATTGGACTTGATCCAATTAGTCCATTAATCCTCATTAGGGCTTGGACCCAAATATAACTCCATCCGTCACTACTTTTGTCTCATGGGCTTTCTTTTGGGCCTTGACCAAAAATAGTTAACTTGAACTACTTTAGTGGGCTTTTGAGCCCATTAACCGAATGTGGGACCCACAAAGCAATTTTTCTTCCTTTAAGATTAAATCCACTAAAAAACGAGCTCGATTTCGGCTTCCTTGATCTTTCTTTTAAACCCGTGTCGATTTTGCCGGTTTTCGTGAACTTAAGCACACTTTTGGTCTTTTGACTTTGTCTTCGTCTCTTTTTGGACTTTTCTTCGATATTTGACCGTGAAATCCCGTGTTTTCTCTTCTTTTGATCATTTGTACCTATTTAAACACAAGAACACAAAACCACGCGTAATTCCGACATTTATGGTATAAAACACATGATTAGGTCCCGTTTTTCCTTGATTTTAGTGGCAAAAGGATAAGTGTTTACACACTTATTAACTCCCCTACACTTGACCATTGCAATGACCCCATGCAATGCATTATTTTAATGCATAAGATTACATTTTTCTCATTATTAATCCATCTCGGCCTTTATTAAGATATACTATTATTATTACGATAAAAAATTTAAAAGGAGACAAAAGTTATAACAATTTATTAACTTGAAAATTATTGATGGAAGAAACTCGTAAAGAAATCTAAGACTTGAATTAGGGCTTTGGTGTCATGAATATTAATAACCCTCAAGTTTCACGTTCCCCAAACCAAGCTTAAAAACGAGATCATTGTTATTACAAGTTAGCACAACTAACACTTGCTCATGTGGTTTAGTTAATCACTTAGACCCCCTTATTCCTACGGTGTATCTCTTGTATTTTATTGTTGTCTTGAATGATCACAAGGATGCATTTTTGACTTATTTCGATAATTTATTAAGGCCGAAAATAAAGTGGGACGATTTAATCAATAGTTAGCTAAAGGACAAAATCTTTTAAAACTGCTTCTCGAAACCTCAAAAAGTTCATATCTTGGCATAACTCGTTTCACGATTTGAGACCTTTCTCGGACCGATATTTGGCTTGTACTTCAAACTTCAAATCTTGAGAGACGATCTTGAAATTATGGTCTTCTCTTCATTTTGGTACACATCTTCATTAGGAGTGAAAGATGCTTCAAACTTTGACCACGACTTCTTCATTTATCCTCTTCTTTATTTAGGATTTTGATATACAACGATCCGCCTCCTTTTCGGGCTTGGATCTATTTATCCTCATACCTTGTTAGGGTCTTTTTGGATAGACTTCTCCATGATCTTTAGGGGAGTAATTGCTTCTCGTCGTGTGTCTTGATCCTTCATATTGATTTGGATTAATGATCTTCACATCATCTTAGGATCTTTAGCAAAAAAAGTGAATCCTCATGCCTTGTTAGGGCCTTTTTGGACTCGGGTATCCTCATGCCTTGTTAGGGCCTTTTTGGATAAGCCAATCTTCACGTCCCGTTTCAATAAGTTATGCCTTGGTTATGAACTCTAATTAATACCGAGCAACTTTTAAACGATCTTGTGCTAGAAGCTAAGTAACCTTTTAAATCGTACAACCTTATTTATTGCAATTATATTTATTTACAAGTGATGGGAGAAAAAGTTCAAAAGTAACTCACATAAGTTAATGAAAGAATACCAAACTTATAATAGACTCTATCATTTCTCGTTCTCCACAATTTAAAATCTCAAGTAATGAGACTCGTGGATGCTTAGCCTAATAAACCAATTAAGGTCTACATGGTTAAGGATACTAGCTAGAGTAAACTCGGATAAGTAACTCGGGTTGAGTCAAAATATTCACGACGGGCCTAATATATCAAAGATATCTAAACTTGTTAAAACCATTTTATTTATTTATTTATTTTGACTTTATTCTTGAAATGGAAATTATTATGATGCGATAATAAAAGGAAAGAAAATAAATAAAAATACTACTAGGCCAAAATAGATCAAAAATTTGAAAAACGTTGAAAATTTTTTAAAATTTTCCGGTTAAATGGGGTCAAATTCGTGGAAAAGGCCACTAAAATTCGATAGAAGGCCCCCCTACACTTAATATAAACATTGTCCTCAATGTTTAAGCATGTGGGAGGATAAACTCCCCTACACTTAGGACATTGAGTACGTTGTTTAAAATCGAGCTAAGGAAGGGACAACTAAAGTTATTACATTTATTTATATACAAGATTGAATCACAATAGCAAAAACTTATCGAAGGAACCGGGTACACGGGTAACACGGGAACACGGGTCTCGTCAAAAGTACCAAAAGTGGATCAACAAAGCACAAGTACCTACACAATCACAACACAACACACAAACAAACAACCTACACGGCTCCCCCTACACTTATTGTAGAAAATAGATAAAAGATAAAAAGATAGATTATCGGGTTGCCTCCCGAGAAGCGCTTGTTTTTGTTAACCGAGTCACGAGCCTGACTCGACCCCGAATTAAATGGTCCATGGGGAAGCCTCGAATTTTATACCGGGATCAAAAATCTTATCCTCGGTCCCGGAGGAACATAATTGATGAGAGGCAGGAGGATAAGTCATAGAAGGTA
The DNA here is from genome assembly GCA_025667525.1 of Glebionis coronaria. Classification (NCBI taxonomy): domain Eukaryota; kingdom Viridiplantae; phylum Streptophyta; class Magnoliopsida; order Asterales; family Asteraceae; genus Glebionis; species Glebionis coronaria. The sequence continues at coordinate 360,130,101 of CM046877.1, forward strand.
AAAAGGTCCTCTCAATATACGAGAAGTATGTGAGGTCGTGATCCACGGGAGGTGGGGTGGGTAAAGGAGACAAATTATCATCCCCCAAAGACAATGGATGGTCACTATTCGGCAAAGCCGTAAAGGTGTCAATCAAAGAATGGTCAATGTCACCTCCCGGGTCAAAGTAATCATCCTCATGAACGTGAATCTATTCGATTTCTTCATCATAGATAGGTTCGTCAAACAAAGGTTTGTCGTTCCCCTCATTTAGGATTTTAGAAATTCTCTCGAATAGATCACGATCAAGTACGAAACCATCATTCATTTGTGGGATTTGTTGATAAGTTAAATCCTCACGAATGTGGTAAACGTAATTCTCATTAGAGGAGTGTTTATTAGGTAACTCCTCGAGAATTGGATGTGTGGTCATGTGAGTTGGTTCGTCATTATTAAAAATAAGACGTTCCAACTCATCAAGTTCGGCATCGATATTGGAAAAATCGACCTCACTTGTAGGTGGAAGTGGAGGTAGAAGAGCTAGCTCTCGGTCGATAATTTCCTTAATCTCGGGCTCGAAGACGAAATCATCATACTCACCACATATAGAACTCTTATTGGAAGAATCAATTATCGCATTTGGATTTGTGAGTATGTGATCATGGACTAGCGGAACGACCGTGTCCGTAAGCTCAGCAAAAGTCGGCACATCATAAACTTCATCAAAGAATTTGTCGAGCCCAAAATCACTAATCTCACTCGATGTATCAAAATCCTTAGATGCATTCGGGATATTGAGAGAAGGAATTACAATTGCACTAGGACATTGAGCACAAAGATCACTCCAAGAAATAGTAGTCTCATCGTCATCATAATAGTAAGAACGCACAAGAGGAGGAGTAGAAACACTAAGAGTAGATACTTGCTCTTGTTGTCTTTCGTCATGCAAGCTAATTTTGAGTTGTTTTAAGCGTTCTAAAATTTCATCCAAACTAGTGCTTTGTTCCGTAAAAGAAGGTTGATGAACGACGGAGTTTTGTGGGGGTTCAAAATTTTGAAAACCGGAATTATAGCACGAATGTGGCTCATAATTCATCGGTTGACAATAAGAAGTATCGTGAGGACCCCCACAATGATTGCAACACGGGTATTGAGAAAAACCCGGTGCATGTTGAGGATAGGAATTGTCATAGACGGGAGGAGGGGAGAAATTTGTGTAAGAGGAGAAGTACGAATTTCTTGAATTGCACAATGGACAAAATCCAAATTGTGTATTGTCGATATCGGAACCACACTTCGCACAAGTACACCATGGACATATTGGAAAACCGAGCCATGGTCTCCCACACCGAACGCAAGACAAATCCATGAAGAATTATAAATAAGAGGGGTTGAGAAAAAGAATTAAACACAATAGAGGAAAAAGAAGAATATTTTTGTATTTTTTAGATAAATATATATATACAAGAAAAATCGAAAGAAATCGAACTAAAAATTAACACTAATACGTAATATTTTTGGTGTAATACTTTTAGGAAAAAGTATTACTTTTGGATTTTTAATTTTTTTGGTGCAATTCTTAGGAAAGAAATTGCTTTTGTGATTTTTTTTAATTTTTTTTGTAATTTTATGTTTTTGATTTTTTTTGTATTTTTGAATTTTTGTGCAAGAAACGTAACGTTCAAAGAATGAACGGATCCCAAAATCCAAACGTCTTCACGAAAAATCGTCAATCGTACGAGCGAAGCGGCAGCGGCGCCATTTTGAAAAAGAGATTTTGTTACCCTTTTTTATATCTTTTATCGTTCCTCGACTCACTCGAATTGATTACCGTTTAATCGTAAAAATTAATTTGTTCTTGGTAAACGTAAAAATTTTGAAATTTTTAAACTAACTTAAATCTAATTAATTAAAAGGAAACTATTTTAATTAAAACTATTTTAAACTAATTTAAAATAAAATCTATTTTAAAGAAAGCTATTTTAAAAAAACTAATAAAATGAAAACTAATGTAAATCTAATTGCAAAAGTAATTTAAATAAAAGAAGTATTTTTATCTTTTTATTTTTAAAACTGAATTAAAGAAATTAATTAAGTAAAACTTCTAATTAAAATTTATAAAACTAAAAACGTTGCTTTAAAATAAAAACTGTCAGGAATTAAATACCTATATTAATAGGATAAAAGGAAATCGAACACAAAAGTAAGCCTAGAGCAAGTGGTTGAAGCGTTGGTTAGAGATGCTAGAGGTCTGGGGTTCGATCCCCAGGCCAGACAACATTTTTGCTAATTAATATTTATGACTTTTTAATCTTTGACTTTGGACAATTAACACACAGATCAAAAGGATCTGTGGTTCCAGCAAATATCAGCATTACACAAAAAAAACAAATAAGCAGTTAAAAATTAAATTAAGCAAATAAGAGATGAAAATAGGCAAATAATAAACAAAAATAATCAAACCCAAAAGCTGAGGCAGCAAAACCGAATAAGCAGTAAACTTAATAAGCTATCTAGATAAAGACACTTAAGCTGATAATCCAAATAAGCATAAGCAAGCAATATAGGCTGAAAAATATAAGCAGTAATAAGCTGATTAAAAAAAACGAATAACTAAAAAATAAAGCAATTAAAAGGTCCAACTATATCTCAATCAGACGCAAGCAAATAAGCACACAAACATAACAATAAGCTGAGTCTAATAAGCAAACAGAATAGTAAATAAGCTATTTTAATCAAGCTAATATCAATCCTAAACAATTCTAAATAAGCAGTTGGCAATCATAAAAGAAAGTCTAAAAAAAACAGATAAGAAATATACTCAAACTTAATAAGCCAATCCCAAATAACAAGATTAAAATAAGCTAAGAATCGATGAGCAAATATAAAACCGACTGAAATAAGCAGATCCAACAATCACTACTGAAACTCAAACAGTAAAATGAACTAAATAAGAACTGAGTAAACATAAGCAAATAATCCGAATTCGCGACAAACAAACAGTTACAAATACTAAATCAAACTAAATAAACCAATTAAACTTCAAAAACAATACCGAAACCAAAACTAAGCAGGTAATAAAAATAACATAAACCGAATCCAAAGCAGATTTAAATACTAAAACTTAATAAAAACTAAAAGAGAAAAAGAACCTGATGTCGAAACCGTTGGGTCGAAGTAACGCGCTGAGCGTACTTGTGAACCGAGAACAAGCTGTCACCATCTTCGATTCTCAACCTTTCGAACCAAACAAACACCTTCGAACCAATAGACCAAACGATCCGCGAACAGTAACTTCAACAGTAATCGAATTTAATTGTTTCCCAGTGGGGGAAAGTTACTTTTCCACTTTCCTTTATTTTTTTTATTATTTTTTTTATTATTTTTTTTTATTTTTTTATTTTTTTTTTATTTAATAATACGAACAGTAATGATATAAAAATTTAAGAGATTAATAAAAGTTTGACAGGAATTAAACAAGACGAAAATAATAAAAAAAAACAATTTCATTAATTAATCACACTCATTACAAAACTGAAAACTGAAATTACAATTTACCCTAATATCTAATTGCAGAAAATTAAAACTAATTTACTCTACTCCTAATTTAAAAAAAACAGTAAAATAAAATTAAGGAAAAAGATGGACTCCTCTATATGAAAAATAAGGGGGTTTATAAAGGGAACCCGAGAAGTGTTGAGGTGATGCTTGTTGAGCATGGAGAAACATCATGGCCGTCCAATCTTTATTCTCTTCTTCTCACTTGATCATACGGCTGAGATGATGCCTCTCTCCTTGGATTGCCAGCGTGGCAGGCATGTGCTACTTGTGCTTCTTTGGAGATGACTTGGCAGATGATGATTGGTGGAATAGAATGATATGATGTGTATCATCCAATCAGATGATAGATAGGAGCCACGTCAGATTGATACAACCATCATCTTCTTCCCGAATTTGTTGGTATTTATTTAAAGCGCGTGTGGCTTACTTTCTCTTGATATGAAAACCCCCAATTTGTTATTTAGGGTTTGGAGTAAAAAATGAAAAAGCTGTGTGTTTATTTTGGGAGAGAGAATGGTTACATAGGTTGTAACGAGGGTGGTTTGTGAGGGTTTACCAAAGTGAAAGTGAATAACTTTTCACTTTAAATACAATCTATAACCGTCCCATTTTTTTTCTTCTTTGTCATTTCTTTGACCGAACTTTGACCTCAAAAGAGTATAAAACTCTTTTATTTCCCACCGTCTCATGGGCTTGTGACCCAATTAAAACTTCCACTCTCTATATATTAATTTAGCTATTGGACTTGATCCAGTTAGTCCATTAATCCTCATTAGGGCTTGGACCAAAATATAACTCCATCCGTCACTACTTTTGTCTCATGGGCTTTCTTTTGGGCCTTGACCAATAATAGTTAACTTGAACTACTTTAGTGGGCTTTTGAGCCCATTAACCGAATGTGGGACCCACAAAGCAATTTTTCTTCCTTTAAGATTAAATCCACTAAAAAACGAGCTCGATTTCGGCTTCCTTGATCTTTCTTTTAAACCCGTGTCGATTTTGCCGGTTTTCGTGAACTTAAGCACACTTTTGGTCTTTTGACTTTGTCTTCGTCTCTTTTTGGACTTTTCTTCGATATTTGACCGTGAAATCCCGTGTTTTCTCTTCTTTTGATCATTTGTACCTATTTAAACACAAGAACACAAAACCACGCGTAATTCCGACATTTATGGTATAAAACACATGATTAGGTCCCGTTTTTCCTTGATTTTAGTGGCAAAAGGATAAGTGTTTACACACTTATTAGTGGCGGTACCTTATCAATAAGGTACCGCAGTTCACATAAGGAACCGCCTGCAGAAGCAGGGTTTGGTGTTTGGAGGAAGATTTTTCAGCAAATCTTATTTTTCTAGTATAACTTATCATAGCGATATGCTTAAAAGCAAAGATAGACAAGGAAAACATATGCAAACTTACCAAATAGAGATTTGACCAAAATACATGGATTAAAAAATCAATGTAGGAGGTGTGTAAGACAAGACCTTAAGTCATGACACAATGATCCTCCATGATTCAATCTTGTTCTTGCTATGTTTGAGAGAATCATACATATGAATTATGTAAGCTCTATATTAATAGCGAGAATCTATGAAAAATCGTTTTTAGATTGAATTAACAATGTCAAACGAATTTCTCAACCATTTTTGAAAGAGACTTTGAGAGTTTTGAAGGAAGATGAGAATATTTTTCAAAAGAATCTTAAAAGACTCAAAGACTCAAAGTGGTAATAGAAAACACACAAGAAGAAAGGAAATTAAGGAAGATGTTCCATTAATCCTAGACCTAGACGCAAGTAATAAAAAGGTTCCCTCTTAAGTGGCTTAGTGAAGATATCGGCTAAGTTGTCCTCGGAGGGCACCTTTTCAATAGTAATGTTCCCCTTTTGAACATTATCCCTAAGTAAATGGTGTCTAATTTCTATGTGTTTGGTTCGCGAATGTTGCACGGGATTCTTGCTTAGGTCTATAGCGCCTTTATTATCGCACATGATGGGAACATCATCAAGAGAAATCTCGTAATCAACAAGCGCTTGCTTCATCCATAGAGCTTGTTGGCATGCTTTACCGACACTCACATACTCGGCTTCCGTGGTGGATATCGCAAGAGCGGTTTGTTTCTTGGAGAACCAAGAAGTTAAACAACAACCCATGAAGGTACAAACTCCACTAGTGCTTTTCCGGTCAACATAGTCTCCCGCATGATCCGAGTCCGCGTAGACAATGGTTTCTACGCCGGTCCCTTTAAGATACCATAATCCTAAATGTATATTGCCTTTAATGTATCGGAAATACGCTTAACCGCTTCAAGGTGAGAGGTTTTGGGAGCTTCTTGGAAGCGAGCACAAAGGCAAACACTAAACATGATATCCGGTCGACTTGCCGTTAGGTACAACAAACTACCAATCATACCTCTATATTTGGTGTTGTATACCGACTCACAATCATCATCTACGGTGAGTTTAGTATCCGAGGCCATATGGGTCTTCATTGGTCTAGATTCTTCTAATCCAAATTTCTTTAGCATTTCTTTAGCGTACTTAGATTGACTAAAGAAAATACCATCGTCCATTTGTTTAATTTGGAGTCCTAAAAAGAAGTTAAGTTCTCCCATCATACTCATTTCAAACTCATCATGCATGATTTTGGCAAAGTCATCACATAATTCTTGACAAGTTGAGCCAAATATAATGTCATCAACATATATTTGTACGATTATGAGGTGAGAACCTTTCTTCTTTGTAAAGAGTGTATTGTCTACCATTCCCATGGTATACTCATGTTTAACAAGAAACGCTTTAAGTCTATCATACCAAGCTTCGGGTGCTTGTTTGAGTCCATAAAGTGCTTTCTTAAGCTTGTAAACATGGTCCGGTTTCTCAAAATCAATGAAGCCGGGAGGTTGAGCCACATTTACCTCCTCATTGATCAAACCGTTAAGAAATGCACTCTTTACATCCATTTGTTGAAGCTTAATATCTAAGGCACAAGCGTAGGCTAAAAGGATTCTAATTGATTCTAATCTAGCTACCGGTGCATATGTCTCGTCATAATCAATCCCTTCTTGTTGATTATAGCCTTGAGCTAAAAGTCTAGCCTTGTTACCAGACACAACACCATTCTCATCTAGCTTATTCCTAAATACCCATTTGGTTCCTATAATGGTAGAACTTCTAGGTGGAGGAACAAGTTCCCAAACATCATTGGCAACGAATTGATTCAATTCTTCTTGCATCGCAATGACCCAACTCTCATCCGTCAAAGCTTCTTTAACATTCTTTGGTTCAATCAAGGAGACAAAACCAAAGAAGTTGCTTTGGTTTTGGACTTGAGATCTTAGGGTCCTTTGATTTAAGTCACCAATGACATTATTGAGAGTATGATCCCTAGACTCCTTAATGTTTACTTCCTTTTCAACACTAAGGTCTTCAACTCCTATTTTTCTAACCTCTTTGGCTTTAATTACTTCTAATTCATCCAAGTCATCATCAACCAATGGTGGTGTCTTGGGTGAAGGAGGGGTTTCATCAAAGGTTATGTTGAGTGATTCTTCAATAACCCATGAGGTTCTATTTAGGACTATGTAGGCCTTACTAGTTTGGGAATAACCTAAAAGGATACCTTCGTAAGACTTTGGGTCAAACTTGGTAAGGTAGTCTTTGGTGTTGAGGATAAAGCACTTGCTTCCAAACACCCTAAAGTATTCTAATGAGGGTTTCTTACCTTTAAGAATCTCATAGGGGGTCTTTCCTAGGAAAGGTCGAATAAGAATTCGGTTGAGAATATAAGTCGATGTATCCACGGCATTGCACCAAAACTTTTGAGGCAAAGATTGCTCGTTTAACATCGTCCTACTCATCTCTTGGAGAGTCCTATTCTTCCTTTCAACTACCCCATTTGATTGTGGAGTGCGAGGAGCCGAGAAGTTATGGGTAATACCATGAGCTTCACAAAAGGCACCAAATTGCACTTCATTATCAAATTCCCTACCATGATCCGTCCTAATAGAAACAATTGAACATCCTAGTTGATTTTGAATTCTTCGACTAAAGATTTCGAAATGATCGAAAGCTTCATTCTTAGATGCCAAAAATCTAGTCCAAGTGAATCTAGAATAGTCGTCAACTATAACTAAGGTATAAAGGTTACCTCCATAACTCCGTATGGCGGAAGGTCCAAAGAGATCCATATGTAGGAGCTCTAAGCACCGAGAGGTCGAAACACATTCTTGGCTTTGTGACTTGAGTGAACTTGCTTTCCAACTTTGCAAGCATCACAAAAGTGACTATCAAACTTAATCTTGGGGAGGTGTCTTACCAACTCCTTAGAGACTAAAGATTGAATTAAACGCATATTAGCGTGTCCTAATCTCCTATGCCAAAGGGTAGAACTATCATCTATATTCGCAAGACATATGTTGTCTTTTGACTTCTTATTAACCTTCATGACATAAAGCCCATGCTTTCTAACACCTTTTCCAATGACTTTTCCATCTTTTACGATTTCACTGTCATGTTCCGAAAAGATGACCTTACACTTATTATCACATATTTTACCTATACTTAAAAGGTTAAAACCTAAGTTATCTACGTGCTCAACATTTTCAATGGTCATGGAGTCAAGAGAAACCGTACCTTTGCCAATGATAGTACCACGTAGACTACTAGCGAATGTGACGTTACCTCCATCATATGCTTTGTAATGTGAGAAAAAACTTCGATTTCCCGTCATGTGTTTAGAACATCCACTATCCTTAATCCACTCATCGGGCTCCAAATAAATTCCCAAGCATATCTAGGTAACAATACACAAGATCAAACATTTGGTCCCCAATATCTCATGGGTCCAAAATTGTTAGTTCCAAACATCCCTTGCATTTGGTTGGGATGCATGAATGAGGTGGGGATTCCCCATGGAGAACAAAATGGAGGAGGGTAGTAGTTCATGTAACCATTTTGTTGTTTATTACTTCTCTTAGGTGTGTTTGATCTAGGTTTAGAGTTATTATCATTCTTTCTAGGTGTTGGAGTTTTACTTCTAGTTCGTGAGTTGTTTTGATTATCCCTTGTAGGAGTTGTCGTTCTACTTCTAGGCTTAGACTCATTCCATACTCTAGGTGGAGTAGAAGATAATCTAGATAAACTTCTATTTCCCATGAGAGGTTTACTTAACGGCTTATAGAACTTACTAATAGAATTGTCGTCAAGTATGGGTAATTGAACCTTATTAACAGTAAGATGCTTTGGTTTTTCATTTAACTTAGATTTTTCAGAAAGTTTAGATTTTTCACAAAAATCAACTTCTAGCCGCGGTACCTTATCTATGGCCGCGGTTCCATAGTGATAAGGAACCGCGCCATACAATGTGGAACCGCGTCCAGAAAGTGTTTTCTGTGATACCCGACTTGTTTTGGTTCACTAGTTGAAGCTTCATTTGAGTTAAAACCTAGACCAAGTTTTTCCTTAGAATGAACTTGTTTGTTTAACATATCATCAAGAGCACTAGTACCTTTCATGAACTTTTCCAATTTAATGGAGGTGCTCTTGAGATCATCATTCTCTAATCTAAGTTTCTCACAACTTAAGCAACCTAAATCAACATCTTTGTTTTTCTCAAGTATAGCCAATTTCTCCCTAAGTTCATTGATCTCATTTTCAAGCTTAGTTTTGGTTGATTTTAAGGTTTTATTCTTTTCTATGAATTTAAGACTAAGTTTGTGTAAGCTATCATATTTGCTTTCAAATTCAATATCATCTAAAGTGGAACTATCATTGCTATAATATTCGGTTTCGGAATGTACCTCTTTAGAAGTGTGAGCCATAAGACATTTCTCCTCTTTGGGGTTGTCGTCATCATCTTCACCGCTATCGCTCCAAGCGCCACTAACGAATGCCGTGTGGTTCTTATCACGAGCGGGCTTTGGACAATCACCAATGAAGTGATTTGGATCACCACATCTAAAGCAACTCCTATCACCTTTTTCATTCTTGACAAACCGATTCTTTGACAATGGTTTCTTGTCATAGTTTGGTTGCCTAACGTGTTGACCTCGTCTCTTGAAGAACTTCTTGAAATCTCTCACCGCCAATGCATACTCCTCGTCATCACTCTCCGAGGAACTATCATGGTCACTTTGTGCCTTCTTGGCTTTAAGTGCAAGAGATTTCCTTTCACTCTTGGTTTTTACTAATTCCGAGTCCTTCAAAATTATCATCTCATGAACCATCAAGTTTCCTATGAGTTCATCGAGTGACAAAGTTGAGAGATCTTTCGACTCTTCAATAGCCGTGACTTTTGCTCTCCACTATGGATGTAATGCACTTAGAAACTTCCTAACATTGTTCTTGCTAGAAAAACCTTCATCAAGTGCTTTTAGACTAGTAATAATGGTGTTAAACCTAGCAAATGCACTATCAATTGTTTCATCTTCTAAGATGACAAATTGTTCATATTGTTGGACAAGAAGATCGATTTTACTTTCTTTGACTTGGCTATTACCTTGGTGAGTTACTAAAAGAGTGTTCCAAATATCTTTAGCGGTTTCACACATAAAGATTCTTTCATACTCTTTCTTAGGCAAAGCATTATAAATCACCATTTTAGCCTCATTATTTTTTGAAAGTTTCTTTTTAGTATCATCATTAGCTTTGTCAAAAGTGACTAATTCTTTTGTTTTAGAAACTTCATTAAATTGAAAGGGTAAAAAATCACCATTGGTAATAACATGCCAAAGATCTAAATCTTTTTATTTCACATAAGTTTCAAATCTATTTTTCCAATAAATAAAACTATCGGTTTCAAAAAGTGGTGGTCTTTGCATAGATTGCCCCTCTAGGTACTTGTTGGAATCCATAGATCGATTCAAGTTTTAAAATACAATATACTTTAAAAATTCTTGAGTAACCCGCTCTGATACCAATTGTAGAAACTAGAAGGGGGGGTTGAATAGTTTCTTAAAATTTACTTGTTAAAATATGGTTTCCAAAAATCCTTTTTCAAAAAACTTAGGCTTGAGGAAATATGTGAAATCTTCCTATGCACAATATGAACAATGATAGTGTAGCTAAACTAATACTAACAAAAATATATCCAAAAAGAATAAAGAATGATAGTGTAGCTAATCTAATATTAACACATGTATATGCAAAAAGAATAAAGAATGTAAAGAGTTAAGGGTAAAGAAAGATCAAACCGAACACCTAGGATTTATAGTGGTTCGGCAACGAAGCTCACTCCTCGTTCCTACTCCACTCCTCGAGTACTCCTTACTCGAGAGTTCACTACAAAACAAGCCCCTTATGGTGGAGAAAACCGTACACGTCGCTTAACCAATTTCCGACTCTAAGCTAAAAGTCGAGCCCTAATCGTAGCTAGGACCAATCTACACAACTATACTTAGTACATACACAACCTTCAAATAGACACAACTACTTGGATCTTCACAACTATGACACAACTACAAGTATATAAAAATTGATCTTCAATAGATCTTTGGTGGTGGACTCAACTTGCACTTGGAGAGGAAGAGATGGAAGAACAAGATTCAATTCTTAAACAAGTAATAATCAAACAAATGATCAAAGATTTGAGTGATTAAAGAAGGGGTTTGAATCTGGAAATGAATGTGCGAAAGAGGTGAGGTGAAAAGCTGAGAATGGCCAACTATTTAAAGGACAAAGGAGCCAACGGCTAGTTCTGCCCGCGGTACCTTATCACAACCCGCGGTACCTTATCGATAAGGTACCGCCTAGGCGCTAAGGTACCGCCGGACTAGACTCCGCTACTTTTTGTCCTTTAGTGGTGGAGGTCTTATCTGGGTATAAAAATATCCTGAAAGGATATTCTTAACAGAATAAGAATATGCCATTTTCAAATTTCAAATATTTAATTTAATAAAACATTTTCTTAAAAATAAAGTTTAATAAAAACTTGTCACTTTTAATAAAAAGTGAGTTTTAAGAAAAGATTAAATCACTTGATCACTTGATTAAGGTTAGTACTTGTTTATCCATACCTTAAATGAAAATGGGTAAATTGAAAAATACTTGAACTCAAGAATTCGTTGTTCGTTGTTTTCGTAAATGCTTGTTTTTACATATTGTCGTAATCAAAACTAAGAGAGACCGAAAAATGCAAGTAACGTTTTTAGTCATTATTGCATTAACAATATCTTTTAAAAATCCCTAACTTAACTAAGATATCAGTTTGTAGGACGAATTCTTGGAATTGTATGACATAGTGACACGTAATGTGTTACGGTACAATTTTGAATTGTATGACATAGTGACACGTCAACGTGAGTTCATAGCCTCACACTCTTTTAAATGTTTTATGAAATGTTTTATAAACCCGCGAGGGAGATAACATTTTAGTTTTAATAAAATAGGACACCAGTTGTCCCGATTGTTTGTTTATTGATTTGGACCCGAATGATTATATGACCCGATGAATGATTATATGACCCGATGTATGAAATGATATGGATTATTATTAGTTAGGTTATGTCACTAAAAGTCCCATTAGCATGAATTATGAACTACCGGGATTTGGTAGACTCATATGCATATAATAGTACTATTTTGGGAAGATCACCCCAGTTCGTGCCTTGACGGTTGATCCCCGTCGTGCCATATTGATTGGTAAGCGAATTTATGTATGAGAAGATTTATATAAGCGTGAGTATTGTGATGACACGCTGTTTTAGATGGGCAAATGAGTTTCGGGTTAGCTACCCGTTGTTTGGTATAGTAAGGTAGCAATGTCATGCGACTTATAATAATCCAATAACGAAAATACTACTATACGCATTGAATTACAATATATTGCCTGACTAGCAATACGGGGTCTTATTATTGATATTATGTTCGTGTTTTGGTTTTACATAACCATTTTCATATAACGGTATTTATTACACCTTATACAACGTTATAAAACGTATTGTATGATGTTTTTACGACAATGGTTCGTATAATGGTTTTGAAGGCAAAATCCTATATTATGATTTTTGACAAGGATTTGTATAAAACGTCTTTGGCCTATTTTATGGCCTACGACAACGAATTGTATAAAATGATTTTCGGTAATAATTATATACCGATGATATATTGATTGTTTTATTAAACTCTATGAATTCACTCGGCGTTTTCGCTGACCTTTTATTTTAACATGTTTTATCTCAGATACTTGAAGGTAATTCTCGGGAAGACAACAAGAATTTATGACCCGCACTTAAATAACAATTTCCATTCAAACGTTTTGTAAAAATTATATGAAATGCTATGACTTGGGACCTATGTAAATTTGATATTCATGAATGGAAAATGCTTTATTATTAAACGACGCAATTTTAAACGTTGTCTATGATTTGAGTAATGTGCTATCACGTAACACCAACGACTCTTCCGCTGAACTAAAGTATGAATATTTGGGGGTGTTATAGTTTGGTATCAAAGCTCTCGTTATAGAGAACGAAAGATTTTTAAAACCAAGGTTTTGAATAAAACATTTCAAAATCTTTTAACTATAAACATTTTTCTCAAAAATGTCTAAAAATATTTTGACTATAACGGTGCCGACGAATTCTCGAGTTACCGATAAGGCCAGACTGAGAATTGTTATTTTAATATATATATAACTTTGATTATATATATATATATATATATATATATATATATATATATATATATATATATATATATATATATATATATATATATATATATATATATATATATATATATATAGAACCTGGATCGATTGAGAAGGAAAAAAACCTTCTCAATTGAGAAGGTTTTTCAAAAACCACAGCTTGTTAACTTTGATTCAAGTTTTTCAAGTGTTGATTCATTTTAATATGATTATAATACAAAATGAGTCAAAAAAAAATTGAATCAACTTTAAAAAACTCTCGATTTTGCGATATTTGTTAAATATTGAATTTTCTACACAAATTTACTGAATCATTTCATAACTCGATTTTTACAAAGGTTTGTGAATCAAACTTATGATTGATAGTTTTGATTCATTATTAAATGATATTAACTAGTGAATCAACAAAAAAAATTCGAATCAATGGCTCAAACGAAGATTTCTCAAATTTCTCAAAATAAAAACCTTCTCAATGGAACCGGAGCCTATATATATATATATATATATATATATATATATATATATATATATATATATATATATATATATATATATATATATATATATATATATGATGTAATTTGATTACATGATTGTTTGATGATTATTTTAATATTTATACGAGGTATTTATACGACGTAGATTGTCACAAGAAAACCTAGCTACCCTAGCAAATCAATCGAAGCTATTCCCGTAGGAATTCTAACTATTATAGATCTAAACCAAACTGTGGATATTTATGATCCCAACAAAATGGTTGATACTCGTAGAAATGTTGGTATTAGTTGATTGTGATATTGAAGAAGAATTGGCGAAATTAAATATGATATCGATGTCATGACGATCTTTCCTTATAGAGTTGAGTTTGACAAAACGTTACCACCTGGAAAGGTGTCATCTGATTCGTTGTCACCCAATTCTTAAATTTGAAATCGAAGAGGTGAATGTTGCACTTGAGGCTGTAATTGGAACCATTACCCAAAAGCCTCATGCCACTAGTACCTTTTCGAGAAGTCTAATTGAATGTGTGAGTCATTTCATACTAGTGACTTATTTGATAACTATTGTTGTAAGAAGCTATATGATTGAAAATTGAGTGTTGTTCATATCGAACTTTTATTGCCCGATTAAGGTCTAAGAATAAGGTTGAAAGTATTGGAGAATGAGGTGGGATATCACATTGAGTATGGTTTGGTTGAAACTTGAATAAAGTAAAATTTAACCTATATGGAATATAAGATTGCTAAGAGGAAGTCGTTAAGTTCTGTGATTGAATTATAAGGTTTTAAACGATTTTTGGTTCGTGTTAAGGGTTGTTCCTAGGCCATTGTCCAATGACGAGGATGCCCCGTGTCCAATAAATAAATTGAAGAAATCTTCTTCTGAATTGGGACCGATGGATCTTCCGGGACAGGTGGAACCCCCATGACTCTTATAGATTAGTATTCATTGTGGTATCTGTAGAAACTAGAAGGGGGGGGGGGGTTGAATAGTTTCTTAAAACTTACTTGTTAAAATATGGTTTCCAAAAATCCTTTTTCAAAAAACTTAGGCTTGAGGAAATATGTGAAATCTTCCTATGCACAATATGAAAAATGATAGTGTAGCTAAACTAATACTAACAAAAATATATCCAAAAAGAATAAAGAATGATAGTTTAGCTAATCTAATATTAACACATGTATATGCAAAAAGAATAAAGAATGTAAAGTGTTAAGGGTAAAGAAAGATCAAACCGAACACAAAGGATTTATAGTGGTTCGGCAACGAAGCTCACTCCTCGTTCCTACTCCACTCCTCGAGTACTCCTTACTCGAGAGTTCACTACACAACAAGCTCCTTATGGTGGAGAAAACCGTACACGTCGCTTAACCAATTTCCGACTCTAAGCTAAAATTCGAGCCCTAATCGTAGCTAGGACCAATCTACACAACTATACTTAGTACATACACAACCTTCAAATAGACACAACTACTTGGATCTTCACAACTATGACACAACTACAAGTATATAAAAATTGATCTTCAATAGATCTTTGGTGGTGGACTCAACACTTCACTAGGATAGTGTTCTTCTCTTTGCACTTGGAGAGGAAGAGATGGAAGAACAAGATTCACTTCTTAAACAAGTAATAATCAAACAAATGATCAAAGATTTGAGTGATTAAAGAAGGGGTTTGAATCTGGAAATGAATGTGCAAAAGAGGTGAGGTGAAAAGCTGAGAATGGCCAACTATTTAAAGGACAAAGGAGCCAACGGCTAGTTCTGTCCGTGGTACCTTATCACAACCCGCGGTACCTTATCGATAAGGTACCGCCTAGGCGCTAAGGTACCGCCGGACTAGACTCCGCTCCTTTTTGTCCTTTAGTGGTGGAGGTCTTATCTGGGTATAAAAATATCCTGAAAGGATATTCTTAACAGAATAAGAATATGCCATTTTCAAATTTCAAATATTTAATTTAATAAAACATTTTCTTAAAAATAAAGTTTAATAAAAACTTGTCACTTTTAATAAAAAGTGAGTTTTAAGAAAAGATTAAATCACTTGATCACTTGATTAAGGTTAGTACTTGTTTATCCATACCTTAAGTGAAAATGGGTAAAATGAAAAATACTTGAACTCAAGAATTCGTTTTTCGTTGTTTTCATAAATGCTTGTTTTTACATATTGTCGTAATCAATACTAAGCGAGACCGAAAAATTGCAAGTAACGTTTTTAGTCATTATTGCATTAATAGTATCTTTTAAAAATCCCTAACTTAACTAAGATATCAGTTGGTAGGACGAATTCTTGGAATTGTATGACATAGTGACACGTAATGTGTTACGGTACAATTTTGACTTGTTTGTGATTAATGAAAAGACTGCCTTTGATTGATAAATCCTACACGTATCGATGTTATCTATCGTTTATTGCTTCATCCTAATGTTCGCATTAGTGATGCAACATTGAACAAGTACTCATCTCGATTTGAGTTACGTTGTGGATTAAACTTTTTGAGTGCCATCGAGGTCACGAACCTCATGATTATTTGGCTAAAGCTCATTTCCTATCACATTATAGTTAGTTCTTGGTGAACAACTTTTCAACACTCTTTTGCAGATCACTCATTCTTTTTATAAGTTAAAACAGTATCCCTTGATAAAGATTTAATTTACATCACTGTAAGGATTATTTAAAGTGAGATTTATAAGTAATCGTTATTGAAATAAAGTTGTTTATGAAACAATTTGGAAAACTTAATTGTTTCAATAACAAAGAACATCTTTGTAAATTTATTTTTTATTTTTATTCCAGAATTAAACATGAAATTAGTTTTTATTTTAAACATGATGACAAAGTTTTGACGAACTGAGTATTGCATCGTTAATCCTAAAATTGTATATAGTTGCACGCCTACATACAATTTGGAAGGGACCATGCAAGGCTGATTAGTTGAAATTATTAATAAACACTAAATTTTCTTTGAAGATTGTGAAAGATTAAATTTTATGAGATCTGTAAGAAGTGAAAAATAGGGACATATTGTTAGGAACACCTACATATGTGCCCGTACCATTTATTCTTCTGAGTCGAATTTACTCATCTGTGGATATTGTCTTATTTGACAATTGACAACCCTTTCTTGTCTTACTCTTTCATGACAAGATTCTTTGGAAAAGTATCTGATTAGCGAGTATTAATACCCAACTGGGTGTATCGACGTTTCTATCATTTCTTTTGATTAGATTTCATTTGAATGACCTGGGTAACGATCCGAGGAGCTTTCGAATGCGTACTCAAATTATGAAAACATGGGATATACTCATATTCGTTAATGTTTTCGTCTTTATCTGATTTGAAATTCTCTCGCGTAGATCATGCATTAACCTTACTCTTTTTAAGGTTAGTTATGTCGCTAGATATCCTTGAATTTGTGAAGGATTATGAGTTATTATTAGTCTTTTGAGAAGTTCACATCTTATCAACGGTGACTAATACTTCGCTTTTGGCTAGGTATAAAATATTATCGTTAGTTAGTTCCGAATCTTTTCGAATTGAAAACCGGTCTAAAGTGCGACTCAATCGTCTTTTGGTGAATCAAAGGTTTGGTTGGTTTGTTTTAATCTAATAGCAAGTAATTAAAGTGTCGTTGAGTAAGTTAAAGCTTTGACAAAATTAAATTTAAAGTTAATTTATGAAAATTCTTAAAACTTAAAGCTTTGAGAAACTTAAAAACTTAATCAATTGTAAGAAAACAATTCATGTTCATTGGAATACACCAAAGAGCAACCATCGGAATATAACTAACATAAACCATCGGAATATTCAAAATCAACACTATCGCAATGACCCTCTATCGGAAAGCCTCTATCGCAATGATCCAGATCGGAATGATGTAAAGTGCTATTGTCGCAATGTCTATCTATCGGAATATGGCTAAGGAAAAATGGGCAGCACTTCGTCTTGACCTAGGCCTTAAGACCCGTCGGAGTACGAGATCGCAATGTGCGGTCGCAACCCAGATCGGAATAAGGAGGTTAGCCAACTGATCGCAAAGTAAAACCCTAATGGGTGATTGCGATCGAAAACCAAAACTATCGGAAAGTGGAGTAACCGTCGGAATGTGTGTCAAAACCCTAAGATTGCGATGGAAGGTAACAAATTCCGAAATTGGTGGAAAAGTAAATCTCAATAAGCAAATGCAATAAGCTAATCTCACCGGGTCTTAATCACAAAAGAAAAACTTAAATTTGAAAACTATTCAAGATATGAAATCAAAAACTTTATAAAAGATACTTTTAAAATAACTAACACCTTTATAAAATCCGAAAATCAATAAGCTAAGATTCGAATAAGCCAATAAGCATTATGAGCTTATGACCTAGACGTGTAAAAGCTTGTGTATAAATCAAAAGATCAAACCTTTAAACACGAAATCATAAAATCATACGAGTGAAGTATGATATTCGGATCAAAGGTGAAATAAATCAAGAAATGAAGAATGAGAATAAGGATCAAAAGCTTAAACTAGAACTTTGATTAATGAAATAAGCAAGACAAAAGTGTTTAATCTTGAAAGATTAAAAGAAAAAGATGAACTAGTGAGAGAAAGTTTAAGACTTTCTCTCTCTAAAAACTAGAAAGAAACTAAAGAAATAAAAACTAGCTAACCCCCTCCTAATGTGATTAGGAGGGTATTTATAGGGAAGTGGGAGGCATGTGTGGTGCTTTCTTCTTTCTTTTTCTTCTTGACTTGATTTTAATTCTTCGTCTTTGTAGTCTCGGGATTTGAACTTGTCTTTTAATTTTCTTCTTCTATTAGACTTAAGTTCTTCGACTTCATTAAACTTCCGTTTTTAGACTTGTTCTTCGATAAATCTCCAGAATAGGTCTTGGACATCCGTTCTTTAAGCACTCTTGATCTTTTGACTTCGTCTTTTCCCGTTTTCTTCGATAAAAGCCCGTGAAAGCCCGTGTTTTCTTCCTTTTTCATATTTTGGTCCTAAAACACAATAAAAACACAAACCACGCATAATTCCGACTTTTACGACATAAATCACACGTTTTGGTCTTGTTATTATTGGAAATAAGTGGTACAAGGATAAGTGTTTTCACACTTATTAAATCCCCTACACTTGACCATTGCAATGCCCTCATGCAATGCATTAATTTTAAGCACGGTTTACATTTCCCATCATAAATAACCCATCTTGGCCTTTATTAGATACTAAACATAAAAGATAGAAATAAATAAAGAAATTAAAAACTTACATTGGGTTTTGGAGGCCATGAACGTTTATCATCCTCAAGTTTCACGTTCCCCATACCAAGCTTAGAAACGAGATCATTGTTATTATAAGTTAGCAAACTATCACGAACTCATGTGGGCCAATTACTCACTTAGACTCCCTTATTCCTAGGTGTATCTCTTGTATTTTATTTTTGTCTTGAATGATCACAAGGATGCATTGTTTGACTTATTTCGATAGTTATTTAGTCCGAAAATAAGGTGAACGATTTAATCAATAGTTAGCTAAAGGACCAAATCTTTTAAAACTGCTTCTCGGGATATCAGAAAGTTCATATCTTGGCATAACTTGGTTCGCGATTTGAGACCTTTCTCGGGCCGATATTTGGCAGCGACTTCATACTTCGAATCTTCGAGAGACGTTCTTGAAATTATGGTCTTCTCTTCATAATAGGAATTTCTTCACTTGAAGTTTTTGAGAGATTCTTCATCTTTGGACCACGACTTCTTCATTTTTCTCCAATCTTTATTTTGGACTTTGATATACAACGATCCGCCTCCTTTTAGGACTTGGATCTATTTATCCTCATACCTTGTTAGGGTCTTTTCGGATAGACTTCTCCATGACTTTTGGGGAGTTCTTGCTTTTCGTCGTGTGTCTCGATCCTTCATATTGATTTTCGATAAATGATTCTTCACATCACTTTTGGATCTTTAGCAACAAAATGTAGCCCTCATGCCTTGTTAGGGCCTTTTCGGACTCGCCAATCTTCGCGCCCCGCTTCATAAGTTATGCCTTGGCTATGAACTCTCGTCATTACCGAGCAACTTTTAAACGATCTGGGGCTAGAAGCTAAGTAACTTTTCAAATCGTACAACCTTACTTATTAGCAGATTAATTTATTAACAAGCGGAGGGAGAATAGGCTCATAATTAACTCACATAAATTCACAAAAGAATACAGAACTTATAATTGACTCTATCATCTCTCGTTCTCCACAGTTTAAAATCTCAAGGAATGAGACTCGTGGATGCTTAGCCTATTAAATCAAAGTTTTGGGTTTTCGAGTCGCCTATAGGATCTTGCGAATTCTTAGACTTTTTCAAGTTTAGAAATCGCATTTTAAAGTTCCCTTGATAAACGACTCTCTAGGATCAATTATAGGAACTTGCGAAAAGTTCTTGTTCTTAACCCGTGAGAGTTAATACTTTCGCGTTTTATAGCTCCCTATATAAAAGCCTAGCAAAACTTGATTTAAACACGTTAAGGATACTAGCTAGAGTAAACTTAGGCAAGTAAACTCGGGTTGAGTCAAAATGTTCACGACTAGGAAAAATCTAAAACCACTTTATTGAAAAACTATTCTAGTAAGGGAAGAAAATAAACATAATGAAGGGAAATGCAACTATACAACTAGGCCAAAATAGATTAAAAATTTTGAAAGATGTCGAAAAATCAAATTTTCCGGTTAAAATGAGGGCAAATTCATGGAAAAGACCACTTACTTCGATAGAAGTCCCCCCTACACTTGAGATAAACATTGTCCTCAATGTTTAAGCATGTGGGAGGAAACTCCCCTACACTTAGGACATTGTGCACTTTGTTTAAATCTTGCTAAGGAAAGGACAACTAAAGTGAATTCAATGTGAACATATAGAATATGAAATATTGAATCACAAGAGTTTAGGATAGAACCGGGGAAATGGAAACACGGTATCACGGGTCGTCAAAAGTCATCAAGATGCTTTCTGAAGCTTAAATCCCTGCACAACACAAGAAACAAGACAACAAACATATGCGGGGCTCCCCCTACACTTATTATGAAAGCAGTAAGGGATAGAACACGGGTTGCCTCCCGAGAAGCGCTTGTTTTTGTTCACCGAGTCATGAGCCCGACTCGACCCAATTTTAGTTCATGGGGAACGTGGTGAGGGATGGAATCATCTCTTGAGAGATGTCCTCACCAAAGTATAGCTTCAAACGCTGGCCATTCACCTTGAAATTGGGCCCATTCGGCTGAGAAAGCTCAATGGTCCCATACGGAAAAACTTTGGCGACGGTGAATGGACCAGACCAGCGGCTCTTCAACTTGCCAGAGAAGATCTTCAACCGAGAGTTAAAGAGTAGAACTTGATCACCAACGTGGAACTCTCGGTTCTTGATTTTAGCATCGTGGATCAGCTTCGTTTTCTCCTTGTAGATCAACGAGTTCTCATAAGCTTCATTCCTCAGTTCTTGTAGCTCGTTGAGTTGAACCTTGCGATGATCACCGGCTTTAATGATGTCGAAGTTCGCCCATTTCAAGGCCCAGTGCGCCTTATGTTCCAGCTCGATGGGTAGGTGGCAGGCTTTCCCGTACACAAGACGATAGGGTGTACAACCGATCGGGGTCTTGTAAGCAGTACGGAAAGCCCACAGAGCATCATCTAACTTATCGGCCCACGCGGCACGATGCTCTCCCACAGTACGCTCCAAAATTCTCTTCAAGCCACGATTGGAAATTTCGGCTTGCCCATTGGTTTGGGGATGATAGGCGGTGGAAAGACGGTGATTGACACCATACTTTGCCATGACTCGTGCAAATTGATCGTTGCAAAAATGAGTCCCGCGGTCACTGATAATAGCACGAGGAACGCCAAATCGAGCGAAAAGCTGCTTCAAAAAGTTCACAACCACCCTCGCATCATTCGTGGGAAGAGCCTTAGCTTCAACCCATTTAGAGACGTAGTCGACGGCGACGAGGATGTACTTGTTCCCTTTGGATGATGGAAATGGCCCCATAAAGTCGATGCCCCATACATCAAAGATTTCACATTCCTGTATGAAATTTTGAGGCATCTCATCCTTATGTGTGATCTTGCCTTGACGTTGGCAAGCATCACAATGCTTAACCATTTCGTGAGCGTCACGATAAATGGTGGGCCAGTAGAATCCGGAATCAAACACTTTCTTAGCGGTGTAGTTGGGACCAAAGTGACCACCGGTGGGTCCTTTGTGGCAAGCTTGGAGGATGTCAAAAGCTGCCGGTCCGTCAACACATCGACGAATAATCAGATCAGCACACTGTTTGAATAGATAAGGGTCATCCCAAAAGTAAGTCTTAACATCGTTCAAGAACTTTTTCTTTTGTTGGGATGTTAACCCTTGGATGAGAATACCACCCGCTAAGTAGTTTGCAATGTCTGCAAACCACGGGGTGCCATCAAGATTGAGATTTATAGACATTAGAGTCTCCAGGGGGAAAGAGTCATTGATCTCTTTGTTTGGGTGATCCCCCTGATATGGATCCTCAAGTCGACTCAAATGATCCGCGGCCAGGTTTTCGGCTCCCTTCTTGTCACGAATTTCAATGTTGAATTCTTGAAGGAGTAAAACCCAGCGAAGAAGTCTTGGCTTAGAATCGTTCTTTTTCATCAAGTACTTCAACGCGGAATGGTCCGTGTATACGATGGTGGTGGATAAAACAAGATAGGGGCGAAATTTCTCAAAAGCATAGACAACAGCTAAAAGCTCTTTTTCGGTTGTCGTATAATGCAATTGAGCCCCCGTCATTGTTTTGCTAGCGTAGTGGATTGGTTGGAAGTGTTTATTCACACGTTGGCCCAAAACCGCACCAATAGCAAAGTCGCTAGCATCGCACATCAATTCAAAAGGCAGCTCCCAATTTGGGGTGACCAAGACTGGTGCCTTAGTTAGCTTATCCTTGAGAAGATTGAAGGCTTCGAGACACTCTTTAGAAAAGATAAAAGGAGTATCTTTTTCTAAGAGGTGGGTCATCGGGCGAGCGATTTTAGAGAAATCCTGAATGAATCTACGATAGAAGCCCGCATGACCCAGAAAACTTCTCACACCCTTCACGGTTGAAGGTGGAGGTAATTTGGCTATGACATCAACTTTAGCACGGTCAACTTCAAGACCGGCTTTAGAGATTTTGTGTCCTAGCACAATGCCTTCTTTTACCATAAAATGGCACTTTTCCCAATTTAGAACAAGGCGAGTGTCTTCGCACCGCTTAAGCATACGTTCCAAATTGGCAAGGCAAGCAGAGAAGGAATCCCCGAAGACCGAGAAATCATCCATGAAGACTTCCATGGTTTGCTCAACCATGTCATGGAAGATAGCCAACATGCACCTTTGGAAAGTCCCGGGGGCATTGCATAAGCCAAAAGGCATTCGTTTGTAAGCAAAGGTGCCATAGGGACAAGTGAATGTTGTCTTCTCTTGATCTTGGGGATCGATGGGTATTTGAAAATAACCCGAGAAACCATCCAGAAAGCAGTAATATTCATTACCAGCTAGACGTTCAAGCATTTGGTCCATAAAAGGTAGAGGGAAATGATCCTTTCTCGTGGCATCATTGAGTTTGCGGTAGTCTATACAAACTCTCCACCCAGTAACGAGACGGGTAGAAATCAACTCGTTGTTTGCATTAGGCACAACGGTGATACCACCTTTCTTAGGCACACAATGGACTGGACTAACCCACGGTGAATCCGAAATAGGGTAAATCATACCCGCATCAAGAAGTTTGATAACCTCTTTTTTGATGACTTCATGTATTTTAGGATTCACCCTTCTTTGGCTTTGAATAGTGGGCTTAAAGTCGTCCTCCATGAGAATTTTATGTGTGCAGAAATGAGGATCAATTCCACGGATGTCCGAGATTTTCCAAGCGATAGCTCGTTTATGCTTCTTCAACACAGCGACAAGTCGGGCTTTTTCGTCTTCTTTCAGATCCTTAGCGATGATGACCGGTAGCTTTTCGTCGTCTTCCAGGAAAACGTACTCAAGATGAGGAGGTAGGTCCTTAAGCGCAAGAGTAGGAGGAGTCTCGATAGATGGTGAAACTAAGGATGGATCATCATTAGTCACCTCTTTAGGAGCAGGAGGAGAGAATGGGTCCTCATTGAGAAGTCTCTCAATAGTACTAATGTCTTCATCCCAATTTGTGGACAAATTATCATACTTAATATTGAGAGGACCCAAGCTAGCTTCGAAGTCATCCAAATCACTTTCTCCGAAAGGAGTCAATGCTGGAGCAATTGAGGCAACGGTCTCAACATTGGGTAGAGAAGAGAGAGTACTTTTGCAAGCATCATGAAAATGTTCTTCACAAGCCTCATCGAGAACATCAATAGCATTAACACTCTCATATGAATAAGGTTGCTTAGAAATCTTACCCATGTTGAAGACAATTTGATCGTCACCAACTCTCATGATGATTTCGCCTGCGGCTACATCAATAAGAGTGCGACCGGTCCTCAGAAAGGGACGTCCAACGATTAGTGGAACACGGGGATCCATCTCGTAGTCCACGACAACAAAATCCGCCGGGAAGGTGAATTTATCAACGCCAACAAAGACATCTTCGGCTATCCCCACTGGATACGCAACCGTACGGTTAGCTAATTCCAAAGTCATTTTGGTGGGGACTAGCTCGGGGAGAGATAATTGCTTCCAAACACTTAAAGGCATTAAGTTTATACTGGCACCTAGATCGGCTAGGGCCATGCAATTCTCTACTCCCGGGAAGTTGCAAGGAATCAAGAAGCGACCCGGATCACCAAGTTTGGTGGGCAATTTCCTTAAGAGCACGGCAGAGCAATTCTCATTAAGGTGGGTCTGAGCAATGTCAAGAAGCTTTTCTTTATCACTTAAAAGATCTTTAAACATCTTAGCGTATTTGGGCATATGAGCGAGAGCCTCGGCAAAGGAGATGTTAAAATTCAATTGTTTGAACATTTTAAGGAAGTTCGAAACCTGAATATCATCCTTGCTCTTTTGCTTCTCTTTCCTCAACCTTGAAGGATAAGGTATATTGGATGAAGAAGAAGGCTTTAAGGGAGTAGGATCACTCACAACCACGGGTGGTGGGGAAATGGGGATAGAAGGTGAAGGAGGTGGGGAAAGTTGCTCTTTTTCCTTGTTCACAATCACCGGTGGAGGTGTAGGAAACTCTGGTTCCATATAACCTTTTCCACTACGAGTGGTGATTGCTTTCATCTCCCCTCTTGGATTCGCAATGGTATTACTCGGAAGAGTACCCGAAGAAGAGGATTGATTACTTTGGATGAGTGAACCAATCATATCACGAAGGTGAAGAGCTTGATTGTTGAAAGAGTTTTGCATGTTGGCATTAATATCATTGCTGTGTTTGGCCATATCATTCCTTAGCTCGGCTCTAATATCACTCCCTTGTTTCACCATGTCATTCTTCAAGTTGACAAATTGGCTCTGAAGATTCGTCACCATCTCACGATTGGTCTTCATGAACGTCTCGACGTCTTGACTTACGGCCATCGGTTGATTGAGAGGTGGAGCTTGAGAATTTCCTTGAGTTGGGTATGGGTTTCTTTGGGATTGATATTGATTTTGAGCACGAGGTTGGGATTGGTTGTTTCGGTTGTAGCTTTGTTGTTGGTTTTGGTTTGCAGGAGGGAAACCGGGAGGAGCAAGATAATTGTTGGAACGATAACTTAGCAAGTTACGGTCTCCTTGAGGGCGAGCTTGATAGCCTCCCGTGGAATAAGTACCATACGCTGCATTAACGTCTTCAGAATAATTGCCGTGAGTAGAAGGACACTCATTGTAGGAATGAGGACCACCACATGTGTCACACGAAAGAGCAACGGCTTTAGCTTGTTGAGTTTGGTTAGAGGTCAAAATTTGGAGACTTTTGTTGATATCAAGAAGAGCACGTTCCAAAACAGACGAGTTGGTGGTGGAAGAAGTAGATGAAACATTGACTCTCTGATTAGATCTTGAGGATGCGGAAGAATCCCAATTGTTGTGGTGAGTGGTCATGTTTTCAATCAACTCTCGACACTCCTCCGGTCTCCTTTTCATAAAAGTACCACCGGCGGCGGCATTGATCGTGTCACGATCACGAAAAGTGAGACCATTGTAAAAGGTGTCAATGAGAGTGACGGGGAGCATATTGTGATTAGGACAGCGGTCGATCAAATCATTGTAACGTTCCCAAGCATCGAAAAGCGATTCATCATTGTCTTGCATAAATCCACTGATTTGGTTACGAAGGCTAGTGACCATGGATGGGGGAAAGTAGCGCGACAAAAAGCGTTGAGTCATGTCGTTCCATGTATGAATAGAATTCTTAGGAAGACGGTCAAACCATTTTTCGGCATGGTGAGAAAGCGAGTGTGGAAAAAGTTGGAGGCGAAGGTCATCCATAGAAACACCGGGGCACTTCATGCTTTGGGTAATGGTAATGAATTTGTCGAGGTGTTTGTTGGCATCATCATCCGGAATTCCACGAAACGGGTTCGTTTGCACTTGTTGTATCATGTGATGCTTCAACGAAAACTCCTGAGCCGTGACGTGCATTGGCGCAATCGGGCCTCCGCGTCCATTCATGGTGGGTTGACATAATTCCTCCATGGTTCGTAAATCAGGTAGAAGGACATTGTTGTTGTTGTTATTGTTGTGGTTGTTATTCAAATTATTTTGAGGTGGGTGATTATTGTTGTTGGTAACACCAGCCATATCTAAATCTTCACGATTCTCGGGCTCAGAATAGTTTGTAGATCTAGTACGCATGCACCTGCAGAAGAAAAATATACACAAAGAGAATATCTATATAATATTTTTGATTTTTATAGGTTTTTTTATGTTTTTGTATTTTTGAAAAGTTTTATAATTTTTATGGATTTTTGAAAATTTTTGAAGCGAGGAAAATAACGTTCAAAGAACGGATCCCAAAATTCAATGCGTCTCTCACTAGAAACCGTTTATCTTAACGAAAAGAGCCGGCAGCGGCGCCATTTAATACTTCGCTTTTGGCTAGGTATAAAATATTATCGTTAGTTAGTTCCGAATCTTTTCGAATTGAAAACCGGTCTAAAGTGCGACTCAATCGTCTTTTGGTGAATCAAAGGTTTGGTTGGTTTGTTTTAATCTAATAGCAAGTAATTAAAGTGTCGTTGAGTAAGTTAAAGCTTTGACAAAATTAAATTTAAAGTTAATTTATGAAAATTCTTAAAACTTAAAGCTTTGAGAAACTTAAAAACTTAATCAATTGTAAGAAAACAATTCATGTTCATTGGAATACACCAAAGAGCAACCATCGGAATATAACTAACATAAACCATCGGAATATTCAAAATCAACACTATCGCAATGACCCTCTATCGGAAAGCCTCTATCGCAATGATCCAGATCGGAATGATGTAAAGTGCTATTGTCGCAATGTCTATCTATCGGAATATGGCTAAGGAAAAATGGGCAGCACTTCGTCTTGACCTAGGCCTTAAGACCCGTCGGAGTACGAGATCGCAATGTGCGGTCGCAACCCAGATCGGAATAAGGAGGTTAGCCAACTGATCGCAAAGTAAAACCCTAATGGGTGATTGCGATCGAAAACCAAAACTATCGGAAAGTGGAGTAACCGTCGGAATGTGTGTCAAAACCCTAAGATTGCGATGGAAGGTAACAAATTCCGAAATTGGTGGAAAAGTAAATCTCAATAAGCAAATGCAATAAGCTAATCTCACCGGGTCTTAATCACAAAAGAAAAACTTAAATTTGAAAACTATTCAAGATATGAAATCAAAAACTTTATAAAAGATACTTTTAAAATAACTAACACCTTTATAAAATCCGAAAATCAATAAGCTAAGATTCGAATAAGCCAATAAGCATTATGAGCTTATGACCTAGACGTGTAAAAGCTTGTGTATAAATCAAAAGATCAAACCTTTAAACACGAAATCATAAAATCATACGAGTGAAGTATGATATTCGGATCAAAGGTGAAATAAATCAAGAAATGAAGAATGAGAATAAGGATCAAAAGCTTAAACTAGAACTTTGATTAATGAAATAAGCAAGACAAAAGTGTTTAATCTTGAAAGATTAAAAGAAAAAGATGAACTAGTGAGAGAAAGTTTAAGACTTTCTCTCTCTAAAAACTAGAAAGAAACTAAAGAAATAAAAACTAGCTAACCCCCTCCTAATGTGATTAGGAGGGTATTTATAGGGAAGTGGGAGGCATGTGTGGTGCTTTCTTCTTTCTTTTTCTTCTTGACTTGATTTTAATTCTTCGTCTTTGTAGTCTCGGGATTTGAACTTGTCTTTTAATTTTCTTCTTCTATTAGACTTAAGTTCTTCGACTTCATTAAACTTCCGTTTTTAGACTTGTTCTTCGATAAATCTCCAGAATAGGTCTTGGACATCCGTTCTTTAAGCACTCTTGATCTTTTGACTTCGTCTTTTCCCGTTTTCTTCGATAAAAGCCCGTGAAAGCCCGTGTTTTCTTCCTTTTTCATATTTTGGTCCTAAAACACAATAAAAACACAAACCACGCATAATTCCGACTTTTACGACATAAATCACACGTTTTGGTCTTGTTATTATTGGAAATAAGTGGTACAAGGATAAGTGTTTTCACACTTATTAGTGACGAAACCGGAAAGTTGATAGTGTCAGTAGAATGGATTGATTGAGTATGATATGACGGCATTGTCTTAATTGATAGGAACTCGAGTAGAATTCCCCTAAAAGATAAGATGTTGATTATCAAAAGTGATCCAAATAATTCTTGATGGATGACCATATCCTGCATTTAGACTTGAAATTATACCATGAATGGTTATGAACTAGTCATAGATATTATAATCTAGAAAGAACTTAAATTAAATGTATAAAAAGATGTTCATGTTGTTTGAAACTTTGGGAGGTATTTGCTGGTGAATTACCTAGACTTTCGCCATTAAGACAAGTTGAATTTGGTATTGATTATATTCCCGATGCTGCACCGGTGGCGTGTGCACTGTACTTCAGCACCATCTGAATCGAAAGTGTTATCATACAATTGAGAGAGTTGTCGGAGAAAGATTTTATTCTACCAAGCTCGTAATTATGAAGAGCTATGGTGTTATCATTCCTTATGTTTATTGATTACCGTGAACTAAGTAAATTGACGATCGAAATCGATATCCACTACCCAAGATGATAGATTTGTTCGATCATTTACAAGGTTCTAGCATATGATCTAAAGATTTGATCCACGACATGGTTATCGCCAATTTCGCATCCGCGAAAAAGATTATCTATCCCAATCACTAAATCTAGGACTCGTAATGAACATTATGAGTTTCATGTTATGTTGTTTGGATTGACCAATGCACATGTAGCATCCATAAATATGGTGAATCACGTGTATAGGCTGTAATTTGATAAATTCATGCTTGTGATCATTAAGAACCATCTGTTTGTTTTAGGAAGGAGTTAATAATCATTTATAGACTGCCCTGAATTGGCCGAGTAACGAAAACCTGTACCTTGAATATTTAATATGAGATTTAAGACTTAATCCTTTACATTATTTGACCGTGTGATTAATAGATAATGGAATCTATAATGACTCTTCAAAGATTAGAGCCATTAAGGCTTTGGGTTATACCAAAAAGAAAGTGGAAATATGTTTTGACAAATAATTTATCAAAGGATTTTTAAGGGATTATTTCCTTATACCTAAATCATTTAACTAAATTCCTTTAGGGGTAAATGTTTGTGTATACCTCAAGACAACCTTAGAGGAAAACATTTCAACCACGACTTGGAATTTGAAACGACAATTTTTGCTTTTCAACTAAGAAAATTTTGACCAAAGTATAAACAAAGAATTTTTCGAACATTGACGGATCTTATTAATTATTTTCAATAAATCAACAAAAATCGTGTTAACTAAATTCAAATTTATATTTGAAAATTTTTCTATAATTGGACGAACTGAGAAAATTTAAAACTTTTTACGTTTACTTTTCATAAAATTTGATATTTGTTATTTAATTACTTGTAATAATTATCGACGCTTTAGACGTCGGATTGAATAAAACTGATAAAAATAACAGTTGAGATGAAACTAAAACTTATAAAATGTGAAGAAAGAATTTCTGAGTGATTTTGGTTATGATAATTATTTCATCAGGGAAGGTGAATGTAGATACTGACACATTATATAGAAAAGATAAAGAATCAATTAGGATGTGTTCCATAGTAATGACTGTGCAAAATAAAATTGCCTGAACAATTTAAAAATAGTCGATGCTTGTAAAAAAAAAGAAAAAAAAGATAATATAGATAATAAAAGGGGTTCGCGGCTAATGTGAACCATTAGAATTGAGAACCCGATGGCGTTAAATGTTTAAAAGGACACTTGTGGTTGCCTAAATATGGAGGATTTCGAGATTTAGTCATGTTGGAATCTCATAAGATTAAGTATTTTATTCATGTCATTTCTGATAAAATGTATCTTTATCTGAAGAAGTTGTACTGATGGCAAATTATGAAGGCAGACATCGCCTCATACATTAGTAAAAGTCTAACTATTGCAAAGGTCAACGTCTGAATTTGATTCGATTTGGGTCATCGTCGATAGACTACCAAATCTACTAATATCATTCCTATTAATGATAGATTCTCCATGAATAAATTGACTCTTTTGTATTTAAAGGGGTTGTGTAAACATTGTATGCATGTATCGATCACCTCTATCAAGATCCTCGCTTCGCATCGAATTTCTAGAGATTTGCTCAGAAGTCATTAGGAACGAACCTTGATGAGAGTACTGTTTACCACCCCAATCGAAGGGACGAGGTAAAGTTATGATACAAAACACTAGAAGTGTTGTTTTATGTTTGAATAATTGACCTTTGGTAATAAATAGGAAAATCACTTTCCATTGGAGAGATCATCATTGAGAATTATCGTATTAGGATCGAGATCGAATCTTGTGAGGATCTAAATATGAGAGCATCTGTAAGCAGGAGTTGGGATGAAGACAACCGACATACACCCATTGTGAGTTGGACATGTCTTTTAGGTTTAAGGTTGCCTATGATGACAAACCTAACCTTAAAAAGATACCTGATACGTGAAACCTAAAATGATTGTTGAAATTAGGATCTGATTATTGGTTGCCAGTAGTGGGCAGGAGGTTATGTGAATATGAAATGTAGATCTTAAAGTGCAGGATGGGTAGCGGAGTTATGCCAAACATTTTCACCATGGAAAAAGTGAATTGATGATCTGAAAGATCATGGGAACTAAGTCCCCGTTGTATGGGACCATTGAGAAAATGTAAAAAAGTTGATTTAAAAGGCATATAAGCTGGATCTACCCTAGGACTCCAAGGGCTGCGTGAGTTATGTTTGTATATCGAACATGATAAAACATCTATGAAGTGAAAATTTGATTACTTCTTGATGAAGTTTAGATCGGCAAAAAGTTGCATTCATCAAAAACCCGTGAACATCATGGATAGAGAAAGTAAGTCAACATTAAGCCTGATCGTACTCCCGTAGTTATGTTTGATGAAACTCGCGTATTGTATTGAAATACACTTGTGAGAAATACCAAATGTGGAGGAAATACCCACATGTCTCTAACTCTATAAGAAGCGAGTAGTAAGATAAATTGATCTTTGAGGACAAAGATCCTGTTTAGGGTTAAATGCTGTGACAATCCCTCAATTTATGATCGATAATTTATTATCAAGTATTATTTAAAAACATTATTTTAAAGTTATATTATGAACTCACTCATTTTTGGGAAGAAATTTGGGTTTACGTCTTGAAGTAGCATCGACTACGTCTAAACCGGAGAATTCTACGTTACGTGCTTACGTTTACATACACCGTTTTTTGCGACAGTCCGACATTTCAGGAAATAAATTTATCCTTGAATATTATTTTGGTATTTTAAATTTGTGTTGGTTCATAAACTCACAAATTTACGAAAGAGATTAGGGCTTACGTGCAAAATTTAACGTCTTTTACGATTAAACCAGAAAACCCTAGGTTTACGTGTTTACGCTTTTGTGCTCCATTTTTGATGAGAAAAATTTTATTCGAATCATTTTGTGCCATAGATTCATAATTTATAAAAAACGTTTTTTGTAAAACGACCCGAAGGCACGTAAATCGAGGAAACTAAAATCGAGGAGTACCCGTAAATTAATAGGGGATGAAGCAAGTTACACTTGTCCCACCCCCACTAATAAACGTCTAAGGCTTCACCAACACACCCCTTTGAGGTGTCAAGTTAATATTTAGACTTGGGACACTTGTCTCATAAGTCCTACCAATACCACTAACACAAAACTAGCTAACCAAAACAACTTTCTCACATACATGCAAACAACCACAAATCTCTCTTTCTCTCCCTATTGTGTCCGTCCCATATCACCCAAAAACACCCCATTTGATCAAAAATTCAACCATGAATCATGTGTTTAACTTGCACAAGATGATAACCCTTTGAATATATGAAGATTGGAGGTGATCTTAACATGTGAAAAGGAGTTTTCAATGGAGTTTGGAGCTGATTTCTAAAGGAGTTTTCATGAAGATCAAGGGCTGATTTAAGAAGGAGTTTAGTTGCTTGGAGACTTCCAACAATGGTCTTGCTAAGTTCATAAGGTTTGGTGTCAAAACCAAGTCTTGTTCATCCAAAAATCTTATTCTTTCATCTTATTGATTGGTATAGAGATTATTTCTTCCTATCATCTTGTTATTTTGAATATGTAATCTTGTATTTTCTTCATTTATGTATATGTATATGATGATGAATGATGATCAAAATATTATGTGGGGATTTGGTGTTGATAAATTTGGTTAAAAACATTAAAATCTACTTGAAAGATTGTTAAAATCATGGCTAAAAATGCAGGTTGTATAAAACAGTAAAGAACTAGATGATAACTTGTTAAAGTGGCTTGGATAATTTAATATACAGTAAGGTAAGTGACTTGTACATATGTGAGAGCTGGCCACTCAATGGAATCTATAAATGATTGAGATATGATCAAAACAATATTGAAGTTCAAATCTGTATAGTCTGTTTTGAACGAAATGTTAGAGACATTTAGAGGTTGATTGAGCAGTAACTAAATCTGAGTTAATTGTATCACATATCATGTATTTTGTGGTGTCCAAAAATGAGCTTCTATCTCGTTGTAGAACTTAAGATATGATAAAAATGATGAAAGTGAAAATAATAATCAGATTTATGAAATAAAAGTATATAGTATAATATTAGCACTCAAGTAAATATAATATAAAATGTATACCTAAAACCCACTAACTTATATATTACATATAAATAAGTATGTACTTTAATAAATAAAAGGGACACTTTATAAAAATGACAATTTGATAAGTTTTATAAGTTATAAAACTATAAACGTAAGTGTTACGTCTTTTGGGCTAAAACCCGAGAAACGTTTTCGTCAATTAAAACCTAGACGGTCGGACCCGTCTAATGTAAATTTTTTATAACTCATATACTGATGTCTAAGTACATTTAACAAGTAAAAACCGATAAAACCCGAGCTTTATAACATATGGACATTAACGGGCCAAAGTAGCCTTATCGGACTATTGACCCAACTAGTTTGGATAAACACTAATGGACTTACTCATTGGGCTTAACCCACTTGGGCCAAACATATGAGTAAAGGCCTGATATTAAAAGTATAAATAGATTAATATAAAGAGTTGAAATCTTAATGGGCTTTTAATGGGCCTATTGGGCCTTAATATGGAATTGGATTGAAACTAGTGTAACTAGTCAAAAATTTGACTAACACATAACACTCTAATGTGTGTGAAGATATAAAATCCCACATGATCATCATCATTGGACAAGAGTCTAAGACGAGTATTATTTGTCTAGGTTTTCGTGATTGAAGCACGTACCGTACATCCAAATCGCCGATAAACCGCCTTTCCCAATCAACGTGAGTTCATAGCCTCACACTCTTTTAATTGTTTTATGAAATGTTTTATAAACCCGCGAGGGAGATAACATGTTAGTTTTAATAAAATAGGACACCGGTTGTCCCGATTGTTTGTTTATTGATTCGGACCCGAATTATTATATGACCCTATGAATGATTATATGACCCGATGTATGAAATGAAATGGATTATTATTAGTTAGGTTATGTCACTAAAAGTCCCATTAGCATGAATTGTGAACTACCGGGATTTGGTAGACGCTTATGCATATAATAGTACTATTTGGGGAAGATCACCCCAGTTCGCGCCTTGACGGTTGATCCCCGTCGTGCCACATTGATTGGTAAGCGAATTTATGTATGAGAAGATTTATATAAGCGTGATTATTGTGACGACACTCTGTTTTAGATGGGCAAGTGAGTTTCGGGTTAGCTACCCGTTGTTTGGTATAGTAAGGTAGGAATGTCATGCGGCTTATAATAATCTAATAACGAAAATACTTCTATACGCATTGAATTACAATATATTGCCTGACTAGCAATATGGTGTCTTATTATTGATATTATGTTCGTGTTTTGTTGTTACATAACCATTTTCATATAACGGTTTTTATTACACCTTATACAACGTTATAAAACGTATTGTATGATGTTTTTACGACAATGGTTCGTATAATGGTTTTGAAGGCAAAAGCCTATATTATGATTTTTTACAAGGATTTGTATAGAACGTCTTTGGCCTATTTTATGGCCTACGACAAGGAATTGTATAAAATGATTTTCGGTAATAATTATATACCGATGATATATTGATGGTTTTATTAAACTCTATGAATTCACTCGGCGTTTTCGCTGACCTTTTCTTTTAACATGTTTTATCTCAGGTACTTGAAGGTAATTCTCGGGAAGACAACAAGAATTTATGGCCCGCACTTAAATAACAATTTCCATTCAAACGTTTTGTAAAAATTGTATGAAATGCTATAACTTGGGACCTATGTAAATTTGATATTCATGAATGGAAAATGCTTTATTATTAAACGACTTGATTTTAAGCGTTGTCTATGATTTGATTAATGTGCTATCCCGTAACACCAACGACTCTTCCGCTGAACTGAAGTATGAATATTTGGGGGTGTTACATAGGGTTTCCGGTTTAATCTTAAAAGACGCTAAATTATGCACGTAAGTCCTAATTTCTTCTCATAAAATTGTGAGTTTATGAACCAACACAAACTAAAATTTCAAAATAATATACGAGAATAAAGTCATAATTTGAAATGTCGGACCGTTACAAAACGGAGTATGTAAAAGTAAACACATAACGTAGAGTTCTCCGGTTTAGACGTAGTCGATGCTACTTGAAGACATAAACCCTAATTTCTTCCCAAATGTGAGTGAGTTCATAAATTAACAATAAAATAATGATTTTAAATAATACTTGAGAATAAAATAACGACCTCAAATTGGCGGATTGTCACAGCAGTTACCCCTAAAGAGGATCTTTGTCCTCCACATTCGGTCTTTTCTCACAAGTGTAATTCATTACAATTATGTGATTTTCATCAAACATAACTATGGGAATACGATCGTGCTTAAGTTGACTTACTTTCTCTCTCCATGATGTCCACGGGTTTTTGAGGAAATGCAACTTTTTGCCGATCTAAACTTTATTAAGAAATAATAAGATTTTCACTTGATAGAAATTTTATCAAGTTCGTTATACGAAACATAATTCATGCAGCCCTTGAAGTCCTAGGGTAGATCTAGCTTATATGCCTCTCAAACCAAATCTTTACATTATCTCCATGGTCCCATACAACATGGACTTAGATTCCCACGATCTTTCAGATCATACATTTATCTTTGCATGATGAAAAATGCTCGGCATAGCTTTCCTACCCATTCTACACTTCAAGATCTACATTTCATATTCACATAACCTCCTGCCCACTACTGGCAATCGATAATCAGATCCTAATTTCCACAATCATTTTAGTTCTCGCAGGTCGGGTATTTTTGTAGGATTAGGTTTGTCATCATAGGCAACCTTATACCAAAATACATGTCCAACTCACAATGGGTGTATGTCGGGAATCTTCATCCCAACTCCTGCCTACAGATGGTCTTAAACTTTTCTTTATATAGATTTTCGCAAGGTTAGGTCTCAATCCTAAAGCGATAATTATCGATGATAACCTATCCAAAGGTAAATGCTCATCCTTGACACTACCAAATGTCAATCATACAAGAAAACATCAATATTTATAATATATGTATCGTTCCTTTACCTTGCCCCTCTTATTGGGTGTGGTAAACAATAATCATATCAAGATTCGTTCCTAGTGACCTCTGAAGGAATCTCTAGAAATTCGATGCGAAGCGAGGATCTTGATAGAGATGATCGATACCGGAACACCATGCTTACACAACTCCCTTAAATACAAAAGAGTCAATTTCTTCATCGAGAACCTATCATTAACGGGAACGATATTAGCAGATTTGCTCGGTCTGTCGACGATGACCCAAATCGAATCAAATTCAGATGATGACCTTGGAAGATTTGTGATAAAATCTATGGTGATTCTATCCCATTTACAAACAGGAATAATAAGCTATAGAAGCAATCTTGATGGATTTTGGTGTTCAGCCTTGACCTTCGCAAAGGTTAGATATTTACTAACATATGTTGTGAGGTCTGCTTTCATATTTGGGCATCAGTAAAACTTCTTCGGACAGAGATACATTTCATCAGAATTGGCATGGATAGAATACTTAAACTTATGAGATTCCAATATAACTAAACACACATTCCTCCATATTTAGGCAACCACAAACGGCCTTTTAAACATTTAACGCCATCGTCTATCATTTCTAATGGTTCTCATTCGCCGCGAACCCCTTTTATTATCTATATTATCCTTCTTACAAGCATCAGTTATTTCTAAATTGCTCGGGCAAAATTATTCTGCACGGTCATTACTAAGGAGCACATCCTAATGGGTTCTCTATTTTCTATACATAACGGGTCAGCAACTACATTCACCTTCCCCGATGAAATAAATAACATGACCATAATCACTCATAAATTCTTTCTTCATATTTTCCTAGGTTTTAGTTTCGTCTCAACTATTATCTTTATTAGTTTTGCTCAATCCGACGTTTAAAGCGTCAATAAATATTACAAATAATTAAATAATAAATATTTAATATTTATGAAACGTAAACGTAATTTTTTTTAAATTTCTCAGTTCGTCCAATTATAGAAAAATGTTCAAAATAAATTTGAATTTAATTAACACGATTTTTGTTGATTTATCGAGAATAATTAATAAGATCTATAAATGTTCGAAAAATCTCTGTTTATACTTTGGTCAAAATTTTCTTAGTTGAAGAGCAAAAATTGTCGTTCCAAATTCCAAGTCATGGTTTAAATGGTTTCCTCAATCCCTCTTCAGTTGTCTTGAGGTATACACAAACATCTACTCTTAGGTGAGTTTAGTTAAATGATCTGGGTATGAGGGAATAATTCCTCAATAATCCCTCGAATAATATCTCTCAAAACCTCTTCGTACTTCCTTTTTGGTATAACTCAAAGCCTTAATGGCTCCGATCTTTGAAGAGTCAACATAGATTCCTCTACCATTAATCACACGGTCAAAGGGTGTAAAGGATCAAATATTTAAATCACATGATAAATACTCAGGGTAGTCTACAGATGGTTTTGAATCCAAGATCGTTAGACCAAAATAGTCGAAACCATTTTACCTGGAGTAATCACCATTCATATTATTTAACATAGCCGAATAGAAGAATAATTAGAACAAGATGTCTAACATAGACGAATTCTTCCCGAAGGGTTTGTATTATTTATTAACATAAACCGCTACAGGTGTGTGTACATTCAAACCCACACCTAAAGCTCAAAGCAACAATAGGTTACATTTTAGTAGTCAATGAATGAATAAAGCCTACGGCTTACACACATGATTTATCAAATTCATGAATGCCACACGTGCGTTGGTCAATCCAAACTGTATCACATGAAATTCATAATGTTCATTACAATTTTTGGATGTAGTGATTGGAATAAATAATCTCCTTTGCAGATGCGAATTTGATAATAATAACCAGATCGTAGATCAAATTTTTGGAACATACGTTAGAACCTTGTAAATGATCGAACAAATCTTTCATCTTGGAAAATGGATATAAATTTCGATCGTCAATTTATTCAGTTCACGGTAATCAATAAATATAAGGAATGATAATACCATAGCTCTTCATGATGACGAGCTCGGGAGAATAAAAGCTTTCTCCGACAACTCTCTTAGTAGTACGGTAACTCTTTCGATTCAGTTGGTGCTGAAGTAGGGTGCACACGCCACAGGTACAGAGAATATAATCAATATCAAATTCAACTTGCCTTATTGGCGGAAGTCTAGGTAATTCATCAGCAAATACCTCAGAAAGTTTCAAATAACAGGAACATCTTTTAAAAAATCCACCTTAGGTTTTTTTTACAAGATCTATGACTAATTCATAACCATTCATGGTATAATTTCAAACCTAAATGCAGGATATGGTTACCCATCCGGAATTATTAGATCACTTTTGATAATTAACATCTTATCTTTTAGGGGAATTCTACTTGAGTTCCCATCAATTAAGACAATGACATTATGCCATAATCAATCAATCCATTCTACCGGCACTACAAACTTTCTAGTTTCATTACCGTTGATAAGATGTGAACTTCTCAAAAGACCAATAATAACTCATAACCCATCACAAATTCAAGGATATCTGGAGACATTGCTAACATTAAAAGAGTAAGGTCAACACATAATTTACGCGAGAGAATTTCAAATCAGATAAAGACGAAAACATTAACAAATATGTATATATTCCATGTTTTCATGATTTACGCATCCCAAGGAACCTGGGATCGTTACTCACGTTGCTCAAAGGCAGTCTATTTTAAAAGATAATATAGGAATATTAAAACTCCAAGCCGGATATCAACAACCGATAATTGGATATGTTTCCAAGGAATCTTTTCATGAAAGAAATTAACATGAAGTGGATGTTAATTGTCAAATAAGACAATATCCACTGATGAGTAAATTCGATTTGGAAAAATAGTACGGGCACATATGTAGGTGTTCCTAATAATATGTCCCTATATTTACACTTCTTGTAGATCTCATAATAATTTAATATTTCCCAATTAGAAATAAAATGTAGTGTTTATTAACAATTTCATGGTGACTACTAATCAGCCTTGCATGGTCCCTTCCAAATTGTACGTAGGCGCGCAACTATATACAATTTTAGGATTAACGATGCAATACTCAGTTCGTCAAAACTTTGTCGTCATGTTTAAAATAAAACATTTTCATGCTTAATTCTGAAATAAGAATCAAAATGAATTTACAGAGATGTTCTTCGTTATGGAAGCAATTAAATTTTCCAAGGTGTTTCATAAACAACTTTATTTCGATAGGAATTACTTATGAGTCTCACTTTGAATAATCCATATGGTGATGAAAATTCAATTTTTCACAAGGGACACTGTTTTAACTTATAAAAAAATGAGTGATCTGCAAAAGAGTGATGAAGAGTTGTTCACCAAGAACTAACTTTAATATAATAGGAAATGAGCTTAGCCAAATAATCATGAGGTTCATGACCTCGATGGCACTCAGGAATACAAAGATAAAAATCTACAACGCAACTCTATCCGAAATGAGTACTTGTTCAATGGTTGCATCACTAATGCGAACATTAGGAAGAAGCAAGAAAAGATAGATAACATCGAGACATGTAGGATTTAGCAATCAAAGGTACTCTTTTCATTAATCACAAACAAGTCAAAAATTGTACCGTTACACATTACGTGTCGCCATGTCATACAATTCCAAGGACTCATCCTACAAAATGATATCTTAGTTAAGTTAGGGATTTTAAAAGATACTACAATGAATACCAATCTACAAGAGTCATTAGGTGTTCCACCTGTCCCGGAAGATCCATCGGTCCCAATTCAGAAGAAGATTTCTTAAATATAATTCTTGGACACTGGTCATCCTCGTCATTAGATAATGGCCTAGGAACAACCCTTAACACGAACCACAGTCATTCAAAACCTTATAATTCAACCACAGTACTTAACGGCTTCCTCATAACAATCTCGTATTCCATACGAGTTAAATTTGACTTTATTCAAGTTTCAACCAACTTATACTCAATGTTACATCCTACCTCATTTTCCAATACTTTCAACCTTATTCTTAGACCTTGAAAGGGCAATAAAAGCTCGATACGAACAACACTTAATTTCCAATCCTATAGCTCTTACAACAATAGTTATCATTTGAGTCACTAGTATGAAATGACTCACACATTCAATTAGACTTCTCGGAAAGGTACAAGTGGCATGAGGCTTTTGGGTAAAGGTTCCAATAACAGCCTCAAGTGCAACATTTACCTTTTCGATTTCAAATTTAAGAATTGGGTGACACCGAATCAGATGACACCTTTCTAGGTGGTAAGGTTTTGTCAAACTCCACTCTATAAGGAAAGATCGTCATGACATCGATATCAAATTTAGTCTCGCCAATTATTCTTCAAGATCATAATCAACTAATATCAACATTTCTACAAATATCAACCATTTTGTTGGGATCATAAATATCCACAACTTGGTTTAGATCTGGAATAACTAGAATTCCCACGGAAATAGCTTCGATTGACTTGCTAGGGGAGTTAGGGTTTCTTGTGACAATCTACGTCGTATAAATATCTCGTATAAGTATTAGAATAGTCATTAAACAATCATGTAATCAAGTTACAACATATATATAATCCAAGTTATATATATATATATATATATTAAAATAACACTTCTCAGTCTGGCCTTGTCGGTAACTCGGGAATTCTTCGGCACCATTATAGTCAAAATATTTTTAAACATTTTGCTCAAAGTATTTATTTAAAAATATTTAGGGTTAAAAGATTTTGAAATGTTATATTCAAAACCTTGGTTTTAAAAATCTTTCGTTCTCTATAACGAGAGCCCTGGCACCAAACTGTAACACCCCCAAATATTTCACATTTCAAATCAGCGGAAGATTCGTTGGTGTTACGGGATAACACATTACTCAAATCATAGACAACGCTTAAAAGTCACGTCGTTTAATAACA
Source organism: Glebionis coronaria (assembly GCA_025667525.1). Classification (NCBI taxonomy): domain Eukaryota; kingdom Viridiplantae; phylum Streptophyta; class Magnoliopsida; order Asterales; family Asteraceae; genus Glebionis; species Glebionis coronaria. The sequence goes on from CM046877.1 coordinate 360,170,981, forward strand.
AAGCATTTTCCATTCATAAATATCAAATTACATAGGTCCTCAGGTCATAGTATGTCAAAGAAATTTACAAAACATTTGAATGGATATTTTATTTAAATACGGGCCATAAATTCTTGACGTCTTCTGGAGAATTACCTTCAAGTACCTGAGATAAAACATGTTAAAAGTCAGCAAAACGCCGAGTGAATCCATAGAGTTTAATAAAAACCATTAATATATTACCGGTATATAATCATTACCGAAAATCATTTTGTACAATTCTTTGTTTTAGGCCATAAAATAGGCCAAAGACCTTTTATACGAATCTTTGTCGTAAATCACAAAATAGGCTTTTGCCTTCAAAACCATTATACGAACCATTGTCGTAAAAACATCATACAATACGTTTTATAACGTTGTATAGAGTTTAATAAAAACCGTTATATGAAAATGGTTATGTAAAACCAAAACACGATAATAACATCAGTAATAAGACCCCGTATTGCTAGTCAGGCAATATATTATAATTCAATTCGTATATCAGTATTTTCATTATTGGATTATTATAAGCCGCATCACATTGTTACTTTTCTATAACACATATCGGGTAGCTAACCCGTAATTCCTTTACCCATCTAAAATAGCGTGTCGTCACAATAATCACGCTTATATAAATCTTCTCATACATAAATTCGCTTACCAATCAATGTGGCACGACGGGGATCAACCGTCAACGCGCGAACTGGGGTGATCTTCCCCAAATAGTACTATTATATGCATAAGCGTCTACCAAATCCCGGTAGTTCACAGTTCATGCTAATGGGATTTTTAGTGACATAACCTAACTAATAATAATCCATTTCATTTCATTCATTGGGTCCTATAATCATTCGGGTCCATATCAATAAGCATTCAATCGGGACAACTGGTGTCCTATTTTTATTAAAACTAGCATGTCATCTCCCTCGCGGGTTTATAAAACATTTCATAAAACATTTAAAAGAGTGTGAGGCTATGAACTCACATTGGTGTGGGAAGGCGGGTTATCAACAATTAGGATGTATAGTACGTGCCTCGATCACGGGAAACCTAGACAAATAATACTCGGTCTTATGCTATGCCCAATAACTTTTTAAAAAGTTGTTATGCATATGTAATTATATCCTAACATGATGATCAAGTGGGTTTTTATCACCTTACAACATTATTAGTTGTTTAGTATTAGTTAACTTAGGCTTATCATACTAGTTACACTAGTTTTAGCCCATTTACACATTAGGGCCCAATAGCCCATTAAGAGTCCAATATCATTTTATTAGTCCCTTTACCTTTTTAAGACCAGGCCCATACTTATATGTTGGGCCAAGTGGGTTAAGCCCATGAGTAATTCCAATAACATTAAACCAAACTAGTTGGGCTAATGGTCCAATAAGGCTACTTTGTCCCATTAAGGTCCATAAGTTATAAAGCTCGGATTTATCAGTTTTTACTTGTAAAATATGTTTACATATCAGTATATGAGTTATAAAAATGTTACATTAGACGGGTCCGACCGTCTAAGTTTTATTTGGCGAAAATGTTAATCTTTCGGTTTTATCCGAAAAGACGTAAAACTTATATATAGTTTGTAGTTTTATAGAACATTTGAGTTTTACTTTTATAACATGTCATGTTTGTTTATTCTAGTATACAAACTCATTTTATAATAGTTATTATTAGTTTGTGGCTTTTATATACCTATTTTATAATAGTATTTACTTGAGTGCTCTTTTTATATCATATAGTTTATTAACAAATCTAATTACTAAAGTTAATTACACCATTTTTGCAATATCTTGAGTTCTACAAGGAGACAGAACCTCAAATTTGAACAACATAAACTAAATGATGTGTTCTACAAATAACTCTTGTATAGCCACCATCCTCTAAGTATTTTTTATAATTCGTCCAAAACAGACTATACATATTTGTACGTCAATAGTATTTTGATTATAACTTGCTCATTTTAATGATTCTATTGAGTGGCCAACTCCCCACACATGTAAAAATCATTTATCTATCTGTATATTTAATAATCCGAGCCATTTAACCAAGTTATCATATTGATACTTACTGTTTTATACATCCTATGTAATTTACCAAGATTTTAACATTTTTACTTGTTGATTTTAGCCTTTTCAACCTACTCTATTAACACAAAATTCCCACACAGTATTTTGATCATCATTCATCATCATATACATATACGTTTATGAAGAAAATACACGAGTACATTTATAAATTAACAAGATGATAGGAAGAAATTATCTTGTACCAACCAATATAGTGAAAGGATAAGAACAAGACTTAGTTTTTGGTAACCAATCTTATGAAATATAAAGACCACTTTTAGGATCACCAAGAATATGCAGACTCCTTGAGAAATCATCCCTAAACTCCTTTGAAAACTCCTTTTTAGTTTTTAAGATCACCTCAAATCTTCATTTCATCAATGGGTTTTCATCATATGTAAATTATACATAAGATTTGTTGCTAGATTTTTGGTTAATGGTGGTATTTGATGGAGCATATGGGACGGCATAGAGGAGTGAGAGAGAGATATTGGGAAGGTTTCTAGTTTTGCATGGAAGTAAAATGAAGGAATGGTTTTTGGTTAGTGGTTTTGATGGTTTGGAAGGCTAGGAGGACATGTGTCCTCTTAGTTTATGTGTAGTTGACACGACAGGGTGGTGTTGTTGCTTGTCTTGCCGCCCATAGTGAAGGTGAGACAAGTGTACTTGTTTCATCCCCACTAATTTACCGGTACTCCTCGATTCTAATTTCCTCGATTTACGTGCCCTCGGGTCGACTTACGAAAAAAACGTTTTTATAAATTATGAATCTACGACACGAAACTATTCTAATAATAATTGTCTCATCAAAAACGGAGCACAAAAGCATAAATACGTAAACCTAGGGTTTCCAATTTAATCGTAAAAGATGCTAAATTATGCACGTAAGTCCTAATTTCTTCTCGTAAACTTGTGAGTTTATGAACCAACACAAACTAAAATATCAAAATAATATACGAGAATATATTCATAATTTGAAATGTCGGACCGTTACAAAACGGAGTATGTAAACGTAAACACATAGCTTAGAGTTCTCCTGTTTAGACGTAGTCGATGCTACTTTAAGACGTAAACCCTAATTTCTTCCCAAAGGTGAGTGAGTTCATAAATTAACAATAAAATAATGATTTTAAATAATACTTGAGAATAAAATAACGACCTCAAATTGACGGATTGTCACAAGAAGTGTTGATTAGGTAACTCCTCATGAATGTGATAAAGGTCATTCTCATTTGAGGAGTATTGATTAGTTAACTCCTCGAGAATGGGATTTTGGGTCACGTGAGTTGGTTCATCACCGAAAATAAGACGTTCCAACTCATTAAGTTCATCCTCGATTTTGGAAAGATCAACCTCACTTGTAGGTGGAAGTGGAGGCAAAAGAGCTAGCTCTCGTTCAATAATTTCCTCAATCTCGGGATGAAACTCATAATCATCGGACTCACCACACTTAAAATTATTTTTGGGAGAATCAAAAATTGCTTGTGGATTTTTGAGCACGTGATTAATCTCGGCAAAATCGCCATCGTCGTCGTCAAAGAAAGAGTCGATGTGAGCACTCACAACCATGGTCTTACAAGCCCTAGGGCTTTGCTTAGTTGACTTTTCTATGACGAGAGGATCGATGTCGATGAAACCTTTATCCTCAATGGGTGTTGGGCTAGGAAACGGAGGCACTTCAAGGAATTAGAAGTTGATGCCTCAAAGACGTGGTCCTTCGAAGGTGGTGAAGACGAGTCCATTTTTGTCATTGTCGTGATGGCGCTAACGTCACCCTTCGGAATTGGTTGTTCACTTGTTTCACCGAATAAATCCCAACATGATTTTTCATCCATAAATCTACGAATACCCTTTTGAATTAATCAAACGTGTTCTTTATCATTAAAATCGTCATCTTTAAAACCGTTCATTTTAATTCTTTCAAAACATGCATCAAGCCTCATATTTTCCGACAAAGTTAATATTTTGAAATCATTAGAACTTGAAACATCGGGTTATGAAACCTCGGTTTTATCATGATCATTTGAAATCTGGGATTTATTCGTAAAAAGTCCATTTGTTCCTCCCCATATCTCATAGTAAGTTTCCCACCGTAAACGTCGATTACGGCTCGAGCCGTCGATAAAAAGGGTCGACCTAAAATAATAGGACATTTAAGATCACACTCATAATCGAATATGACGAACTCCGCGGAAAAAAAAAAATTTCCAATCCTAACATAGACATCCTCGGCTATTCCAGTTGGTTCTAAAGGTGTACAATTTGCAAGATCGATAGTCACGTTCGTGGGGGTAAGACTAGGCAAGTTCATCAATTTCCAAAGAGAATGAGGCATGAGATTGATGCTAGCACCTAAATCGGCAAGGGCTAAATATCCCTCAATCTCGGATAAATCAAAAGTTAGTAGAAATTGGCCCGAATCCTCTTCCTTTCTCGGCATATGCCTTTTGTGTTATTTAGAAGGATCGATGCACAAGTTTCTTCAAGGGTTACTTGGGTAAGGTCTATAAAACTCTCTTTTTGAACCGTGGAAGGAATTCGAGGTACACGAGGGTGTGCACTCTTTTCCTTGGTCGCAACGTTCACCCCATCGACTTTAGAACATGAAGGCGTCTTAGAAGTCGAGGGTTGGGAAGAAGGAACAACTCTAAATCCATCAAGGTTAGGGGTAATCACACGACTTTTCTCACGAGACGAGGCGGCTTTACATTGTTCCTTCGGATTAGCAACGGTGTCACTAGGTAACGAACTCGATGACGCACCCGAGGCCTTGTTCATAATAGCCGAAAACATCTTTTTAATATCAATTTATCCTTGCTCAATCTTTGTGTTTTGATTTTTCAAAGTATTGGAGAAGTCATTTTTCAAAGTACCAATATGTAACTCTAAACGTCTCATATTAGCCTCATTCGTTTTCATATATTCTTGAAAATTGTTTGACGAACAATTTTGATTTGAATTAAAGTTCCCTTGGTTTTGATTGTTTCTTTGAAAATTTACTTGATTACCATTTGAAAAATTGTTACCTTGATTGTTGTTATTTTGAAAACTCGAGTTTTGGTTGTTGTTGTTATCTCGTTTTGCCAACTCAAATTAAGACCTTGATTATAACCTTGATTTTGAAAATTTCCTTGTTGATTATTTCCTTGTAAATTGTTTCGGTTTTGATTAGAAAAATTGTTGCCTTGGTTATAATTGCCTTGTGATGGACCCACGTTATTTTGATTTTGAAAATTGTTGTTTAACGCGTTTAGACTCGACGTTTGGCCATCCGTAGCCGCACACTCGTAATAATTATAAGGTCCACCACACAACGTACACGAAACCTCAACCGCTTTTACTGTAGCGGGAGCGTCTTTCTTTTGCATTTCAATGAGAAAAGACGTAAACACATTCGTCAACTTGTCGACTTTCGCATCAACTCTCTCAATGTCGTGATTAGAAATACTAACATTGGCGACATTGGCAACACTCGGTGCGTTGTGGAGGTGTTAAACCTTGGATCGGTTCTCGATAATCATTAATGCATCTTTCGGAGTTTTACACAAAAAGTTGCCACCGGCGGCGGAATTCAACGAATCATGTTCTTGAAAACAAAGACCATTGTAAAACGTATCGATTTGGTGTAACTCGGAAAATCTGTAGATTTGCTAAAATACATCCGGTGGTCTAATATGGTGGTAAAGGGTATTGGCAGCCATTGTTGGTTTAGAGAGAAAGAAGAGAGGTTGAATGTGTAGATGTAAAATGTATTGAAAATGATAAAATGACAAGCAACACCCCTCCTTGGAAGCTAAGGAGGGGTATATATAGTCACACACATAACCTAAACTTTACAACGAACCTAGTCTAGTCTAAATGTGTGTGACTATGATAACTAATGGGAATTCTTAAATGTCGTCACATAAAGTGAGTTTCCAACAATCTTCTTCCATGGGACGACGTGTAGAATTCCTTACAATATTCTTCCTAACAAGTACAAAATAGTTAAGAACAAGAGCTTTCATGAAGCGTCCAATGCTGATGAAGTCTTCTGAGGCCTTTGACTTCAAAACGACTCATCTTTAACTTGTAGAAGAAATACTGTAACGGCACGAGCTAAGTAACCCATACACTTCTGGTTAAGGAGAAGCTTCTGAATTAGCTTCCCCCTAATTCATGCCACATAAACTTGATGTAGAAGCTTTTTAAATAGCTTCCCCCTAAATCGACAATCCTCGTAAGCAACTTCAAAGCTTTCAATAAAGCTTAGAATAATTAAGCGCACAGCGGAATCTATCAAGCAAATCCCATCATATAACATGATAACGTTGCTAAGAGGGATTGAAAGTAAGGGGTACACCAAGTAGATCAACAACTTCTCTTCTCACGCTTGAATAATTCTTCTGAATTTTTCTTCCCCCTGAGAGTTCAAGTTATGCATACCAGAAAGAATCAAGACATTTCATCCCCCACGTAGTTGAAGAAAGTAGATCAATCCCAATTATGAAGCTCAAATACTGAAGTGGACACTTTATCCCATTCGTGAAGTTGACATCGTAACACCAGAGTCAATTAAGTCCCGGAAATGCACATGTCTTCTTCCGGAGATGCACCAGAGTCAATTAAGTCCCGGGAATGCATATAGGAAAATGATGATGAATAATTGCAACAATCAAACAATTAAACCTCGAATCAGTAGTGTACCGTTTGGAGATTGATAACGACACGAGTTAAAACACTGATTTTCTCTGCGGCTATGACAAATTTTATCCCGGAATATCTTCAAATCAAAAGAAGGTATGAAGTTCATCACGTGTACTCGTTGTGCGTTCAATGTGTCTTCTTCTTCCCCCTTGATGGTTTCGAATTCGGAACCATCAACAAATCGTACGCACGTAAACCTGAAATCTCGTGAGAATAATAAATAAGCTGAATTATATATTTTGTGAGAATCAGTTGTTGATCGAAAATCTATTCTCATAAACTCTCCATGGCCACCTTTACCAACCCACGTGAAAGCAATTTGAAGTGACCACTGATTGAATGAACCAGATACATCAAACATGAAGCTGAATAAAAATCCTTCGATCTTGTGACTTAAGCTTGCACTATTGTTGAATGGAAGAACGGTGGAGAAATCTCTATGTACTCAATGCATCACTGAAGAAGTCTATAAGCACAACACCTCTTGAAATTATCCACGTCGACTAAGCGCGTGACACTGAGTACAACAATGTAACCCCTTTAAGTGATAGTTATTCGAGTCATCAACCATCCACCCCGAACCCGGAAAACAGATAACCAAGTCTTCATTCTAGGATTAAGCACGAGCAAGTTATCTTTTAAAAGATAAAATAAATACACGCCTTTGAAAAATCCGTCTTCAACGTCACGTAATTAATACCCGATCAAACAAAATCTGTGGCCACTAAAAAATCGCCCAATTTTTCTTGGTCTCGTCTCAAATAAATTTTGTCACATTTGTCTCGTCACGTTGTCACTTCACTAGTTGTCTCGTCAAAACCCCGATAATAACCAACAATGCAACATTTTCCAAAAAGGATCCAAAATGATGAATTTTAAAAAAATTCGGATAAATTAAGAACAATTGGCCCACATTGCTATTCTTGTTGGCCATACACACAGCCCATCAAATGCAGCCCAACTTTGACCAAAGACAATAGCCCATGGCCCATATCTTTTCCAGTCCATACACAGCCCAATTTCTTTGCCAACAAAATCGAGCCCATGAAGGAAAAAATAACCCGAGGCCCATTGCATTGGGATAAAACACTCTTAATCCCTAATTCCACTCACACAGTTAACCAACCCTAATCCTCTCACATAGAGAACTCCGTCTCCCACCAAACTCCATGTCCTCACCCACCATCGAAACCTCCGTCCCCCATATCTTAACAAAAACAGTCAACAATATCATCAACAAGATTAACTCTCATCCTAATTCATAACTGATCTTGTTCCCACACAAACATAAATCATTAATATATATAGCTTCTTCCATCCCAGCCCAAAGGAAACTTAAAGTACAAGACGTGGCTACAAGATCTTCAAAAGATCTCGGGTAAGGTTGTAAAACGATATAATGAGATGATTATGACAAAAAAATGTTATAAATCATTCATACATTCGAATATCAAAGAAGCATAGCTTTAAAGTTGCATATAGATTGTGTATGTGGGTCTGTTTGTTAACGAATCAAGGAAGGACCAAACAATATTATTTATGGTCAAACCCTTTTAAGATTTGAAAATTAAATATGGTTAATACCATATATATAGATCGATGATGATAGATTTTAATTCGTGGGTATAGATCTTAAAGGATCTTGACATGCATGTCGTTACACGAAAAGAAAAATTATAAATCTGAGATTATATTCGAGTTACTGTTTGAGTCTAGATTGGGTTTTAGGTGTCGATGGGTTAGAGATTAGATATGGTGTTGAGGAGTTAAAAGGTTGGCTGTGAAATGTGGGACTCAGTGAGTTAACTGATTCAACTCGGTAATTACCGAGTTGACTCGGTTGTGTTTGGTTTTGGTTTTGGTTAACACTTGGTCACAGTCTGATTCCATCGTAATGTTTTACAAAAATCCATCGGAATGTTTTCTAAAACTCATCGTAATGTTTTGTTTAACAGCAACAATTCCATCGCAATGTTTATTCAAGTCCATCGCAATGTGTTAAACAGCCCATCGCAATGTTTTCGTTTGTTACTTCCATCACAGTGTTTTCTGTAAATCGGTCCATCGGAATCTTTCCTCTATACCCCATCGGAATGCATCCGTCGGAATGCGTTTCATCGGAATGCGTTCCATCGGAATGTGTACCATCGGAATATTCGATCGCAATGTAGAAACCAAAGGTTTTTGCAATCGCAATATTCCGATCTGAATGTTACCATCAAAAATCTTATCCAAAAAATACTGTCCTTTTTCCTAAAAATACGGAAATGATTTCTGGGTCTGATTTTCTGGCAAATCTGGGTTTTCACCTTCATCTTCAAAAAATATATAACCCAGAACAGATATAATAATAAAAAAATCCAGGTTTTGACATCACTTTTGAAAGTCAGATTAATAGATGTGGACTGATACAAGACCTTTGACCAAGAACAAATGAGATAAACGAACCATTTTGACTGTTGACATACTTTGGACCCAAACCAATGAGACAATGAGACTGTAGACAAGAAATAATAGAACGTGACAACACAACTTGTGAATATGATAAGGAAAACACAAGTCGTGACACATAAATAAACAAACGGACCAAAAAAAAATTATAGAACGAGACCCCAAAAAAAATATTTTTAGACCACCAAATCGAAACAAAAACATGATCCAAGGATGGAACCGAGGCTCTGATGCCAAATGTAGATTTGCTATTTAGGATCCGGTGGTCTAATATGGTGGTAAAGGGTATTGGCAGCCATTGTTGGTTTAGAGAGAGAGAAGAGAGGTTGAATGTGTAGATGTAAAATGTATTGAAAATGATAAAATGACAAGCAACACCCCTCCTTGGAAGCTAAGGAGGGGTATATATAGTCACACACACAACCTAAACTTTACAACGAACCTAGTCTAGTCTAAATGTGTGTGACTATGATAACTAATGGGAATTCTTAAATGTCGTCACATAAAGTGAGTTTCCAACAAAATCCATGGTGAGGACATTGCCTAAGCAATTCCTTAAAACGATCCCACGCGTCTCTAAATGATTCATGCGGTTTTTGCTCAAATCTCGTAAACTCGTTTTGGAAAGCGTCGTCTTAGACGGTGGGAAAAAATGATTAAAGAACTTGGAAACGAGATCCTTCCATGTAATTATGGAATTAGGTGGCTCTTTCTAGTACCAATCCTCGGCGGCACCATCGAGCGAGTACGGAAAAGGCATAAGCTTGACGACATCAGTGTCGACGTTCTTAAATTTGCTCGTGGCCAAAAGACGATAAGAATTCCGAATGTGATCGTGAGGATTATCCGTATCACGACTTCGAAACTTCGTAGGTTGAATCAACGAAATTATTCTGCTCTTAATCTCAAAATTCTTCACTTCGATAGCGGGAATTACGATCGTGTCTCCATAACCCTCGGTGGGCGCTTGGAGCAATTCCATCATCGAACGATTTTCGGCCATCTCGTCTACGGTCTATTCAACAACGATATTAGGAATGTCGGTTTTTAATTCTCGTCTACGTCGTCGATTCCTTCGATTACAATTGCGTCGATTCGAAGCGTCGCTAGAATTAGAATAATCCTTCGATCGAGTGCGCATGCACTAAGCGTAGAATGGGGGTAGCAAAGAAGATTCTTTTTGGGGGTTTTCGTTTTTTCAATTTTTTGGGGTTTTGATTATTTTTAATTTTTTTTGGATTTTTTGTGTATTACGTAGACTCAAATCTAGAAATCTCTCCTCGAATCAATTTCTCGATTAAAGGGGTCTCAAGGAATGAAAACGATCGCGTGGAGTGAACGCCTTCGATGACTTTAGAATGTTGGTGGAACACCAAAACGTTCAAGAGGGTTTAATCTTGAAAACAAGAAAATATATATGATACGTATATAATACTTGGGCGGCAAACCCTCGATCAGCCCTCTTTCTCAAAACACACACAAGCAAGTGGGGGAAACGAGGCGGCGCTAAGCACTTAAGAGCCTTTTTCCCTTAGGTCGTGAAATACAATCACGAAAGTAATTATCTATTTTGACTTTAAACTTTTGCTTTAGATTCGAATACAATAATTGAGTGATGAAATCCCAATTAAGGTTGCGTTTTCACGCTTTTGGAGATATTGTAAATTTATTGTGATACGCATACAATATATTAATAATATTCACAAGAAAAACGAAAACGATAATGGGATATCTACAATATAGTAAAATGATTGTTTTGTGTTTAGTTAGGGAAAACTAAATACGGTTTATTTGGATATTATAGTATAATAGAGAAAAAATAACAAAAAAGAGTATGTACGTTATATACGCTTTCCAAAAAATGAAAAGCAAAAACGCACTACTCACACAAACACGATATATATAAGGCTACACACACATCCCCGGCAGCGGCGCCAAAATTGATGTAGGTAAAATCGTACACGTTTTAGGAAAAACGCGTATAATCGGCAAGTATTAAGCGTTCACGTTTAGGAAAACGCGAATGCTCGATAAATGCGAGTTCGTTCTCGGCGGAGGTGTGTATGTGTGTTATGCCAATATAATAAAATCAATGTTTGGATTAGTGTCGTTTTTGGGTTTAGAGAAAGAAAATTAAAAGACGAGTTAAACTACGATTACACTACGACGAATGACGTAAAACGATGACCTAATTAGGTAAAACGCGACGAAAATAAAAATTGAACCTAAAAATTAATTAAAAATTATAACTAAGTTTAAAATAATATCAATAAGAATAAAATTAAATAAAAATTTTTAAAAACCTTTTATTAGTTAAATATTCAATTTTAAATGCTAATTAAAGCCCTAAAACTAAATATAATTAACAAAAAGCCCAAAATATTATTTTATCAAATAAATATCTTATTATATTAATTAAGCACTAAAAAGTATTTTTCCTAAATTTTAGAAACTATTTTTCTATTTTTTAAACACTAAAAACACTTTTTAAACTAAAATAATGTTTAAAAATAATAAAATAATGCTAAAATTAATTTGACTTTTTTCAAAAATCCTATTTTATATAAATAAATAGTAGAAAAATAAAAAAGTTTGAAAAAAGTAATTTTTATCACTAAAAGACAAAACAGTTTGATTTAAAATCCTAATTTAACTTAAATTAATTCTATAAAAGAATAAAATAAAGTGAACAGTGAAATTGTTAATCTAAAAATCTTAAATTATTTTACTGAAACTAAGAAAATTTGAAAAACTTAAAAAATAGTACTTTTTGCACTAAAAGAGAAAAGACAGAAACTTAAAAAACTAATTAAAATTGAATTAAATCAAAAAATAACAAATGAATAGTAAAATAAAATCAAACTTTATGAAAAACTCTAAAATAAAATAACAAAGCTAAGAAAATTAAAAATGATGAAAAACTCTAAAAAATGCTCACTAAAGACAAATAAAGCTCTAAACTGATTTTGACAGCTAGGGACTTTTGTCCTTTAGCAGGTTAGTGGCTAGGTTTGCACTAGCAGTGGGAACTTTTTCCCACTACTTGGTCACAGAAAACAAACAAAGTCGATTTGTGAGCTGATTTGTTGGTATATTTGGACACAAATGGCACCCCCACAACCAGTTGGGTTGTGGGGAGTCACAGCAAGCAAATAAACAGCAAGTTCAATACACAAAATCACTCAATCAAGAAATAACAGGTCACTGATGAACAAGTATGAGGTCTGGTGCTATTTGCTGGTTTGTTTGACCACCAAATGAGTTTCAAACCACCATAACCAGTTCAAATCACCACCAAATCACAAAGTAACTATCAACAACCCTAGGTTATCATATATTCTAACATCTACAAAGATTTTAGAACACAAAACCAAGATTTAAGCCTAAATGAGTCCTACTGATTAACTAAGTTGTTTTACCAAATTTTAACAAGCAAAATCAGATTTATACTACCAAACTCAAAACAAATGATGAATATGTCCTAACACTAACCAATAGAGACTGTTAAGACTGATTATGCCCTACATGTGTATCACTGAAACCTAGAAAAGATTAAACCCAAACACCCCTTAACTGACTGAATACCAAGATTTGCAAACAAAATTCTTAACAAAACACTTAAATCAGATTAAACCTTAATCTAACATGCATCAAAAGCAACTAGCAAACATAAATCACACATGAACTAACTTAAGCACCAAATAACAGCATCATACAAAACTTAATAAGATAAAAATTTTAAAGAGGGTTCAAGCCTTTATACCAAGATGATGCCTTCTCTCCAAACTTTTGCAGCTTAAAGGAGCTTGTATGAGTTTATCAAGGACGTGTAGAGAGCCCCTTTTGAGGTTCAACAACTGAACCAGGGGTGACTATGTCTTCACAAACGAAATGAATGAATATAATGGGGCTTCATTCTTTCTTGCAACCTACACATATACAATGTCAACCAAGAACAAACTACAAGTAGCATAAACAAACTGATAAGACTCTTTTGTCAGAAGAGCTTATCAGTAGCTTAAGCTACAATAACCAGAAAACATAAAAATGGATTTTAAGATCAAGATTTGAAAACCAACTTTTGGGAACACGATTTTTGCCAATTAACTAAACCAAAAAGTAACAAAAACAAGTGCAATGGTTGGGGTTGGTTTGTCAGACCAAACACAAACACTACAAGAGCTTTTGGATCATAAAGTATCCACCAAAAACAGAAATTTTAGGAAAGACTTTTGTTAACAGAAAACTAAGTGATACTTGAAATATAAAAATTATACTAAGAGACATAAGACATGGAACTCAGATATTGCAAGGATTTAAAAACACTTTAAATATTTATTTTATACAATTCAATGGAAATTCCTAAAAGCTGAATAAAAAATACAATGAGTGTAAACCCTAAATGCTGAGTATCCTAAAATGCCCTTGAGTCTTCAACTTCTGAGATTAGTCAAAAGGTCCATGTGATGATTGTTGGATGTCAGGCTGTCCTTGAATGATCATACACGTTCATTTTAACCTTTGGAACCAAGGAAATACATCTAACCATTTATCTTGTCGGGTTTTGATTTTTGGGACGAAAGTGATGGGCAGGGGTGGTCCATAGTGGCCACATGGGTGTGTCTGGGTTGAGTTTAGGGGTGGGGTTTGGTTTAGTGTGTGGTAAATTTTGGTTCTGGAGCTAATTAGCGTAAACCCCTTTGTTTTATGTCAATTAGGGTTTAAGGTTTATAGGATTAGGGATGGATGAATAGTTGTGGTTCAATTGTGTTTATGTTTTAAAAATGTGTTTCCCTCACAAATTAAACAACCGATTAAACATTCAGTTGTAATATTTAAGTGGATGTGTGACGTGGGGGTTTGGGATGATATGATTGGCTGGATGGTGGTAGTGGGCTATGGGGCAGGGGGTGAATGGAAGTTGTAAGTTATGTTGTCTCCCCATTTTGGTCCCTTATCTCCCATACTTTGTGCAAACTAAGTTTCAGCAGCCAAAACTAGCATTTCCCTTTATATGAAAGTTTACTTTTTCATACTTTTGCCACAAAGTTTTTATAAACTTGTTTTAAGGGCTATAAGTGCAATTTTGCATTCTTCAAGGGCTTTAATGATATAATCTTGAAACTTAAGGGACCCAATTGTAATAATTGAAATTTACAAGGGTATTAATTGACAATTCTTCAAACTTGGAGGACTAATCTGGCCAAATCTTCAAACTTCAAGGACTTCAATGAAAATTCATGATTCACGTCCGGTTCTTTATGCGGCTTCGTTCCCCATGTTTGTTTTTGCTCTATTCTTCTGATATTTTGTTGATTTCATGATATCCGTACCTAAAACACATAATGAACAAATAGAGGCATATTTTGGGGTATTTTAATGATATTTTAAGCATTTTAAGCCCGATTTGCACGATGAGACTATGTATAATTGCAGTCTCATCAATCATGTAAGATGATTGACACCTTATCGACCACCTCATGTAAATCCCATGTGTACTCCATGTACCATGTCCCATGTTTACTTCACGAACCATACTCCAGACGTATTTCGATTACTGCACTCCATGTGTGATACTAATCCGTTTCCAATTTTCCCAGACATTTTTTTCTCACCAATGCGGTTTAAAAGGTGATACCGCTCTCCGATTGGAAATTTTACAAAACAAAGACGAAGGCGATAGATCGGAGCAAACAGACTAGAATCATAGTCAACCACAAGACGTATCGTTTCATTCCATATTTCACCTCGTAAATTGTATGTCGCGTGTTATTCAACGGTCTTTCCAGCACATGAGTAGACAACTGGTACTGGCCGACCACTCAGCCGGAAAGTTACATGAATCACAGTCATAATATTGACCGTCGTTGGACTGACAGTCAAAGAGGTAGTGACAACTACCGTGACAGCAAATACTCCGACAATAACGATAGGAGCTCCGTTTACGGACGTGATCAGAAATGCAAAAGATTAGCAGTCCACCGACCCGCCAAAATTCTGGTAGGATGACCTAAGGTTTTAAATTTCATTATTTCACATCTCAAGACTCATGTCAAGACATCCGTCAAGACACATGTCATACGCATATCTTCTCAAGACACGAGTCAGGGCACATGACTTACGTTTATGATCTGAGACATCCCTACGTAATCCAGAATACCCTCCAAGGAGTATAACCATTCTGTTGTGACATGGATGATTCAGGCCATAAAAATTCTAGCCTCATCACCGGAGAGTTGCTCACGTTTGAACATGTAGTGTTCGTTCTGCGGGAGGTCGACCAATCACATTTTGTAGTACTTACAACGTTTTATTCCATGTATTAGCATGGCACTTCCATTGCTTGATTTCATATTTCATATATCCATGACCATAAGGACACGATTTGTATCATCCATGTGTACAATAGGATCCAATCTGCTATCGCACTTTCCTCCGACAGGTGTGAGTTAAATATGATTTCGTCTATGGACTACGAACAACAACCTATGCTGCGATAAGCCGTCATTCATATTAGATGATGTACAGTGAGGTCCAGGCTCCTGAATGCATGCATCATGGTTTTCCATCAAGAAAATCTGTACAAGTCAATTATGTTCTACAAACATATGATCGTCATTCCATGGCTGCGAAGATTTTCTAGCTATCATTTATGACACGACTTCTAAAACTCCTATTACCCAGAATCAGGCGAATATTTCTAAATTTCTAGATGTATTTCCAGAAAAACCTCCAAAACAACTTCCTATCTGCAATGTGAAAATTAACACCAAGCAGGTTAGGAAGCAGAACCAGTTTCCAACACTCTTCACAGCATTGTTTTCTAGAGCTAACGAGTTAAAGTTCAGCTACAGGGATTCCTGAACAGGGTTTATCCATCAGGTGCATCACTCTGATGGACACCAGTCTTGCTTAGTAAGGAGAATGACGGTAACATGATATTATGTGTCGACTACCGTCGATGTAAACAAATCACCTTTCATGACCTTTATCTCCCTCTAGGAATTTTTTACGTATACGATCAATTGCAAGGTGCTAATGCACTTATACAAGAACAATTTACAATCACGCTAACAATAGTGGCGAGTGAAGGAGCAGGACATGTCCATGACTGCTCTTCGCACACGATTTGGTCATGCTAAATTCATGATTTTGTTTAGTCACATGAATGCTCCAGTAGCATTATGGATATGATGGATGGAGTTTCCCCGTGAACTCATAAATGAATTCATTATTGTCTTATCATTGACAATCCGATCTTCTCTAAGTCTAGATAAGGTTATGAAAACCATATTTGCACCATGTTGCAAATTCTACGATAGAAGAAATTTCACCTAAAATTTTCCTAGCTGATTATAGTGACACGCTGAATCACATGGGTGCCAACGATTAATCTTATCATGACTTAACTTACGAATAAAGGAGATAATCATACTCTAAATTATGTGATACAGAGGATCCTACGCTAGGAGTAGTCCAACTACGGAGACTCTCAGTTTTCCGAATTTCTATGTATCCAGTTTCTATGAAGCAATATACAGTTAAGTTCATATCTAAGTACCTGATATACCGGAAGGTTAAGATAGAACACCAACAGGTCAGGAGTTATTCCCACTCTTGGAAATTGTGAAACGGAGAAGGGAAAAGACCCCCATGGAATTGTTACCAGACTATCGCAAGCTCAGAAGAAGAATGATGCTATCTGGATTACTTTCAACCGTTTGACCAAGTCTGCAAAATCCTTTCATCCGTACGGATTTCACAGCTAGTAGGTTATGAGATATGTTCCAGTCAATGATCGTACGATCACTGGACCATCCCTCAGCTATCAACTCGGATGAAGACTCGCGTACGCATTTACCATTACGTTCACGTCCTTGTTAATTTTACGTCTGTTTTCGCATTTGCGTTCACGACACTAATCACGTTCATGATTGTATCCTGGCTCACATTTTACGTTTCATTTTATCCTGGAAAGTTTACAAGAAGCCTGGGAGACTAGACTCGAGTTTAATAAACTTTTCATCTTCTGGATTGACACTTCACGTCGCATTTCACGTCTTACATCATAATGTTTGGAGTTACCACCTCAGTTACTCCATGTTCGCGACATGTTTCACATGTCTTGTTCATTCCACGTTACTCATATCACGTTCACGATATGTTGCATGTGTCACGTCTACCATAAGTATTCAATTTTGCATTTAACACATTCCACGTATCACATTCACAATTGTTCACGTATCAAGTCCAAAATTGTTCACGTAATACGTTTCAATATGTCTCGTATATCATTACTAAGATGTTTCCCATACCATTATTTCAGATTACTTCGCATCGTAATGTTTCGTTATCCTTCCATGTTTTCTTCTTAACCGCTCGATCAGATTCACGAGAACCCATCTCACGTGGTGATCCAGAAAATTTTGGTATCATCATGACAGAGCCATGAAGATCAAGATTATTACTTCTCGTCAAGACCAGCCAAAAGATCGTTCCGAGAGGGAAGCCACTTGGAAACGAAGGATTCCATCTAGATCCTTATCCTTTTCTTGGTTCATGAGTTATATATTCTTTACAATTACGTCACGTTTCATGTACCTTCCAGACATGTCACGTTCCATTGTCCTTCCCAGTCAGGTTACGTTCCACGTTCTTTTCTGCTTGCATGTCATTAGCTCTTATGTACCTTCAGTCCTTATAACCCTGTCAGTTTATCACAACTCTAATTCGAGGACGAATTATTCTTTTAGAGGTGAGGAGTTGTAAAACCCGCTTTAAAATTCTTTGAACAGTATAAATGAACAGTAACTACATGAAAACACAATAAAAATAAAACTTTCCATTTATAATATTATTATACGTGACACGATATTTAATAACGAACATTCATGAATATTATAAATGTGACACGATCACGATTACTGTTGGGAATAAATTATAGCCAGTCTACTTGAGCGCTGACAAGAGTAAAACAAGCGTTGATAAGAAGAAACCAAACGCTGACAGATCAAGCGTTGACAAGAAGAAGTCAAGCGTTGATACATTGAAGACAAGCACTGATAGAAGGATATGATCTACATGTTTGTTATGTTCTAGATTACTTCTAGTAAAGATAGGAACAACAATTTATTTTCTATATTTATCTTTACCTAGAATAGTTGACACGTAGATTATTGTACAAGGCTTCTTATGTCTATAAAAGAAGACCTTTAGGTTATTGTTCAATATAAGTTTTCATACGTTAAACACTTTCATTGTAAGCAAGTTTGATATCATTAATCAAAGTGAAAGTTTGTTTACATCTTGTGTGTTCTTGTTTAAGTGTTAATTCCGCATAGCACTTAGATTGTCATATACATATACAAAGGTTTCTCTAAGTGTATTACTTGATCTAATCTCGTATACATAAAGCTAAATCGATCTAAGTTTGGGATCAACAAGTGGTATCAGAGCTTGTTGAGGAACTTTTGATCTTAAAGAACACAAGAACCCTAAAATCACCAAAACCCTAATTTTCACAAAAACCCTAAAAACATCATGTCAAATCCAGAAGTAACCTCCTCCTCCTCACCTTTACCAAACATCAAGATTCCCATGCTTGATGCAACCATCTTTGAATTGTGGAAATTCAACTTTGAGCAATATCTGGGGATCTATGACTACACACTCTAGGAGATTATTGAATATGGAAACACATTCAATAAAGCTCAGAAGATTGCTAATGCCATTGCTGCAAGAGCAGCTGTTTCTGGATGTTCAGAAGCAGATAAGAAAGAAAAACTTGATGATGGTAGAGATGTGTGTGCAGAAGACATAGCAAAGAAAAGGGTTGATATGAAAACCCTAAATATTCTGAAACTCTCTTTAGGACAAGAGAACCAGCATAAATACAAAGGTTATGAATCTGCTAAGGACCTTTGGGCAGCTCTTGAAGTTGTATATGGTGGTAATGATGATACTAAGGAAGAGAAGAAAAAGCAACTCATGCATGATTATGCTGTTTTCAAGGCTCAACCTAATGAGAAGCTCAGCAGTGTTAGAAGCAGACTCCTTGATATTACTAGCAAGTTGTCCTTCATGGGGACACAACTTGGTGATGTTGACATTAATGCCACTTTTCTTAAAAGTCTTGATGAAGCATGGAAGATTGAGGCAAGATCTATACTTGCCAATAACACTCACAAAAGTTCTACTTTTGATGATATCTACAACAAACTAAGGTTGTTGGAGAATGAAACTCTTTTGGAGCATGGAAGCATGTCTACCAATAGTAACATGGCCTTCTTCTCTCATAGTGAAGGTCAATTCAATCAGAAGGAATCTTACATGCATCCAGTTACTGGATCGTCATGTGGCAACGCTGGAACATGTCCTGTCAACGCCTCCTATTCAGACGCTGACACATACAAAAGTGACTCACCAAGAGTTAAACCTGCTGGTTTGGATTTGGATACTGTATGTGCGTACATTGCTTCTTTGCCCAATGGTTCAGTGATTACATATGAGGACCTTGAGCAAATAAGTGATGAGCACTTGGAAGAGATGGATATTAAGTGGAACATGGCCCTTGCTAGTATAAGAGAAAACAGGTGGAATAGAAGGTTTAAGAAGAAGATGACCTTCAATGCAAAGGACACTGCTAGATTTGATAAATCCAAGGTTAAATGCTACAATTGTCATCGTATGGGGCCCTTCATGAGGGAATGCAGATCTCCTAGAAGATCTGATGTTGGTAAACCCTCAAGCCAAATTGTTGAGGCTCAGGATCCTAAGGCCATGGTTGCAGGTCAAGAAATTGATGGTATGAGATGGGATTGGAGCTATTTGGCTAAAGATGTGGAAGAGGATAAAGCTTTGGTTGTTGAGATAGAAGAAGAAGAGCATGTTCAGTATGCTCTCATGGCACACTCCTCCTCTTCATCAGATAATGAGGTATATGATGATGCTTTTTGTAGTAAGGGTTGTAGGTTAAATACTGAGAAACTTAACGAAGAGGTGTTAAGGTTATTAGATGATGTGAGTACTGAGAGATGCAAACTGTCTAACTATCAATTAGCTCTCACTCAAACTGAGAAGACAGTTTTTGAATACAAGAAAATGGAATTTGATTTAAAAGATAAAATAAATATCTTAAAACATGAGTTGAATGCTAGTAATGATATTAGGAGCATCATGGAAAGGGTTAATAGTGAGATACATGCTAAGTTAGTTGAGGCTATTAAAAATAAAGATAATGTTGGACTTAAAATTCAGAGATTTGATAGGGCAACACAAACCCTAGGAGAATGTGTTAATAAACAAAGGGATCCTAAGTACATGACTGGGATTGGGATGAAAGACTACTCTGTGGTTCCACCACCAGCTGGTGACTTCTGGTGTCCAACAAAAGGACATATCTTGGACTGGTTTACCAGAACTCCAAGAGGAGGAATTCATTCCTCCACCAAGAGTCATTACCCCAGTTGAAGAGTATCAACAGAAGTTGACTGACTTGAATGAATGGAAGAAAGCCAACCCTACCTTATTTGTTAAGGGTGGCTTGTTGTGTGAAAGTCCTAATGAGTCTACCCCTATTAAGGTAACAAACCCAATCACTGGTAAGGCCGTTGACCTTGGCTCAAACACTGTTAGAAAACCTAGTGTCAAGTATGCAGAAATGTATAGGAATACTAGGTCACCTAAAAGCCAAGTTAGTAATGATGGAACCAGCTTCTTCTCTTCTATACCTAGGGTTGTGTCTAGAAAAGGATGTTACACTTGTGGTAGCTTTTCACAATTAGCATATAAGTGTGTCAATGCTTCCAAGGTGAATGCTGTTAAAAAGTCAAACGTTGTCAGACCCAAACCTTGTGTGCAGCAAAGTCCACAAGTTGTTAGACCTGCCCCATTCTTTACTAGAGGGTCTAACACTCATGGACAAAGACCATTTCAAAAGACAAATACTTGGTCTAATAGGCAATGGGTTTCTGTAGCAAAACCTATGTTCAACGCTGAAAAGGGTAATTTCAGCGTTGACAAGACCAAATCCAACACTGACAGAAACGTGACCAAACCTGAATATTTGCAACCACAGGGTAAGGGGTCTAAAGCTTCTTCAAGCTTGACATGGAGACCTAAGAAAGATCAAAACCCTAATGATCATGGGATTTCAATGACCTGCAACAGATTTAATTACATTTCAAAGGTCATTACAACCCCTATTGGGCGTAACTGGGTATTTCATCCAAATAGGGATGAACAAGGGGTTGTTATGAGAACTAAGTCTATTGTTGTTGAACAACCAGATGAATCTAAGTCTGCTAAGGCTTGGGTTCCCAAAAAAACTAACTTGTTTTCTTTATGTGCAAGGCATTCAAAAACAGGTCAATGATTATGGATATTGGGACAGTGGATGCTCAAGGCACATGACAGGGAAGGAAGATTATTTAACTAACTTCACTCCCATCAAGGATGGTGATAAGGTTTACTTTGGAGGCGGATATGGTACTATCACAGGCAAAGGAACACTTCTCACCAAGAACATGCGTTTTGAAAACGTATTTTTGGTAAAGGAACTTGATTACAATCTTTTTAGTGTATCACAAGTTTGTGATAACAAAAATAAAGTTCTGTTTACTGATACTGAATGCTTGGTGTTAAGCAAGGATTATAAGATCCCTGATGAGAAATATATTGATTATAGAACACCTAGACATAAAGACATATATAATGTGAATCTGAATGGGATTAGAATGAATAACAATATGTCATGTTTTTATGCTAAAGCTTCAGTAGATGAAAGTAATCTATAGCACAGGAGACTAGGGCACATAAATTTTAAGAATGTAATCAGGCTTGTGAGACTTGTCTTGGTTGATGGCTTGCCTGAAAAGGCTTTCCACAATGGCCACTCTTGTGTTGCATGTCTTAAAGGCAAGCAGCACAAGGTCTCATTCAAGTCTAAACAGGTGCACTCTAGTACTAGACCACTTCACTTGCTTCATATGGACCTATTTGGTCCAACCAATATAGAGAGTTTGAATGGTAAATCATACTGCTTTGTCATCACATATGACTTTTCTAGGTTTACTTGGACTTTCTTTTTAGCTATGAAGAGTGATATAGCTGACACTTTAATTGACTTTATTACCCAGATTGAAAAGAAAACAGGTAATGAGGTTAAAATGCTTAGGAGTGATAATGGTGGTGAGTTTAGGAATAAAGTTTTAGATGATTTTTGTGCCAGGAAAGGGATTACTAGGCAGTTTAGTGTTGCCAGAACCCCAAAGCAAAATGGGGTTGCTGAGAGGAAGAATAGAACCCTAATTGAAGCAGCCAGAACTATGTTGGCTGATGCTCATTTCCCCATAGCTTTTTGGGTTGAGGCTGTGAATACAGCATGCTATGTTCAAAATAGAGCATTGGTCAACAAGATACATAACAAAACACCTTATGAATTACTTTGGGGAAGAAAACCTAATATTGGTTTTCTTAAATCTTTTGGCTGTCATGTAGTTGTTCTTGATACTAGTGATGCCTTAGGTAAATTTAGTGCAAAAGGTGATGAAGGCTATTTCATGGGGTATTCAGTGCAGAGCAAGGGATATAGGGTTTATCTTAAAAAGGAAAAACGTATAATTGAAAGAGTACATGTTAGGTTTTTAGAGAATAAACCTAGTGATCCTGAAAGTGGTCCAAATTGGTTGTTTGACTTGGAACCTTTATCTAGGACTTTAAATTATATGCCTGTCACTAATCCAGACATTGTGAAGGTAACTTCAAATGTTGTGGAAGAACAAGTTGTTGATGTTTCAGGTACACAGGTTAATGAAAAGGTTGGATCACAAGCAGAAAAGTCATCTCCTATACTAGAGTATGTCACAATTCCCATATGGACAGATGATTTTGCTACTGCTGCTGCTGGAAAAGATAATGGTGGTCCTCAAGTGCCACCAGATAACAACATGCATGGTCCTTCTGGCGCTGACAAAGGCATATCTAGCGCTGACAGAACAAATTCAGACGTTGATGGCTCAAACGTTGACAACAACATTTCAAGCATTGTTAGCCCAAACGCTGACAACCAAGGTTCAGGCGTTGACAACACTTTTGCGCATCTTTTCTCTTCTACTTTTGAACAGGGTGAACCTTCTAATTTATATGAAGAGGTTCATCCTCATATTGATGAAAGAGAGTCTGAAGAAGAAGATATTGGCAACATGGATAATGAGATTGAAGACACCAGGCTTTTTGAAGGAGGAGTTCTCACTTCTACTATGAAGAATCACCCTACTTCTCAAATCATTGGTGATATTGGGACTCCTGTTCAAACTAGAAGATCTAATCAAGGTCTTGGTGGATTTATTGCCAATATTCACAAGAAGGTTGATACCCCTCTTGTGCAAGCATGTTTGTTTGCCTGTTTTTTGTCACAACAGGAACCCAAGAAGATCTTTGATGCTCTCAAAGAACCAAGTTGGGTGGAAGCAATGCAGGATGAGCTTCACCAATTTGCAATTCAGGATGTTTGGGAGCTGGTTGATTGTCCCAGGTATGTCAGACCTATTGGGACAAGATGGGTTCTAAGAAGCAAGAAAGATGAAAGAGGTATTGTGGTCAGAAACAAGGCAAGATTAGTGGCTCAGGGATATACACAAGAGGAGGGGATAGACTATGAGGAGGTCTTTGCACCAGTTGAAAGGATTGAAGCTATAAGAATATTTCTAGCCTATGCATCCTGCATGGGCTTCATTGTCTATCAAATGGATGTCAAGAGTGCCTTCCTCTATGGAAAAATTGTTGAGGAGGTGTATGTCATGCAGCCTCCTGGTTTTGAAGATCCAAAGAATCCAGACAAGGTGTCTAGAGTCAAGAAGGCTATGTATGGACTTCATCAAGCCCCAAGAGCATGGTATGGCACATTATCCACTTATTTGGTGGACAATGGATTCAAGAGGGGCACCATAGATCAGAGAATGTTTACAAAGAAGAAAGGTAAGGATGTTCTACTTGTTCAGGTCTATGTTGATGATATCATTTTTGGATCTACTAATCCAAAGATGAGTGAGGATTTCTCTAAGCTTATTACAGACAAATTCAAGATGAGTGCAATAGGGGAGATGAACTTCTTTCTAGGGTTACAAGTTCAGCAGAAGAAGATGGTATCTTCATCTCCCAGGATAAATATGTGACTGAGATCTTGAAGAAGTTTGGCTTTTATCCACATGAAAAGAGGGCTACTACTCCTATGGATAGAGAAAACCCTTGGGGAAAGATTGGAGATGGAAAGGATGTGGATGTCAGGCACTATAGATCAATGATTGGATCATTGATGTATCTCACAGCCTCCAAACCTGACATCATGTTTGCAGTGTGTGCTTGTGCACGCCATCAAGTGACTCTTAAAGAATGTTACCTTTATGCTGTCAAGAGAATCTTTAGGTACCTAAGATGTTACCCTAGTCTTGGCTTGTGGTACCTAAAAGATTCACCTTTGGAGATTATTGCATATTCAGACAATGACTATGGAGGTGATAAGTTTGATAGAAAATCCACAACTGGTGGATGTCAGTTTCTTGGGAGTAGGTTGATATCTTGGCAATGCAAGAAACAAACAGTGGTGGCTAATTCTACAACTGAAGTAGAGTATGTGGCTGCAGCTGCTTGTTGTGGACAGGTCTTATGGATTCAGAACCAGCTGTTGGACTATGGGTATAATTTCATGCATACCAAGATATTTGTTGACAATAACAGCACTTTATGCATTATTAAGAATCCTGTACATCATTCTAAAACTAAACACATAGAAATAGGACACCATTTTATTAGAGATTGTTTTGAAAAAGGTTTAATACAACCAGATAGGGTTGACACAGAAGAAAATGTGTCAGATTTACTAACTAAACCTTTTGATGCTGGAAGGTTTCAATACTTGGTAACAAGTATTGGAATGATCAATCTCACATAATATGTGTTTTGGAGTCTTTTTGTAAAAGTATGTACAGGATAAATGCATTGTTATTGGTCTTTTTGAGGATTTAGATTTTCCACTATATTTTTCTAACACTGACAAAGGTTGCTTCAATGCTGATAAGTGTTATTGTAACGTTGTCAGCAATATATTTGTCTAACGCTGACAAAGCTTTTCTTAACGCTGACAAGTGTTATCGGGGTGTTGTCAGCAACAATGTTAGTTTTGTGGTTTTCAATCTAAATGTGCAGGTGATGTTAGCATTATACCATTGGATACAGAGTTGCTTATGGATCCTTGGAGAAGCATTTGAGCATGTTTTTATTTATGGATGATGGTTGGAATTTTCTATTCCTATCTTGACATAAATTTTTTATGTTCTTGCACATTTTTGGCAACATATGTATCACTGTTTAGCGGGAGGTTTTAGGAACCTTTAGGACTTTTTGGGTATCCTTATGATACTCTTATCACAATTCTAGATTGTGTCCACAGGTGAGTATGAGTTAGTTTTACTAAATCATGAGGCACTGTAGCATGCAAAGTTGATATACTATGCATGCTGCCAAGACATTTTTGGCCTAGAATTGGTTGTGGTCTGTTGGGAGACTTGGGAATGATTTTATCATGGGTTTTACCTGGGAGTAACAAGGAATTTTATGAGGTAACTTAGTTGTTAAAAATTTTGGTTAGCAAGGGACACTAGAGGACTGTTATGTCTATCTTGCATAAGCAAGTGTGCATAACTGGACAGTGCTTGCCGCCCTATAATAATTATCAACTTTTAGGTTATCTTCTCTAGGATAAATTACTTTGTTAAGGTCATTTTTCATTTTTAAATATTTTTATTTTTGGACGCTGACAAGTATTTTTCCAAGCGTTATTGTGACCAATTTAGACGCTGACATGGCTTTGGCAAACGTTGACAAGGATATAGCCGTTGGGCGTTGATGGGTTATTTTTTACCGTTGACACTCAATGGGACCTACCCAGTTGTTACTTTTTGACATATTTTTGGGCCGTAATTTTGGGAACAGATAACTTTCATTTAATGCATGAGATAAACTTATTTCTTTCCAATATTTTCATGATTGTATTTTGAAAATAGTTGCCTAATTTTTTACCAATCACATGCTTGTTTCTCTCCTATATATTTGGCTCCTATTTTAAACAGGGTACCTATCATTCTTGTCTAACAATATTTTCTACAATAACTTCATCTTTATCAACCATTCAAACAGCTTTCAACAATGGCACCAAAATTTAAACCAAGTGATTTGGAATTGGGGTTCAGGAGTCAACACAATATGGTAGCATATCTTGAAGCTGATGATACTCTGTTTCCCCAATACACACAAATGGTGGCGTATTTGAATGCATCCCCCATTAGGTATGCTCTTTCTCATGCTCCACTCATTCCTGTCACACATATTAAACAGTTTTGGAACACTGTTAGTTCCTCAACAGTTAATAGAGTGACTACATTATCATCTATTGTCCATGGGCGCACATGGGTGGTTACTGAAGCTTTGGGTCGCCAAGCTTTGCATCTTGATGATGCAGATGGTATAACCACCCTCCCCATTAGTGAAATAGAACAAGGACTAAGGGCTTTGGGTTATCCTTTCCCTAATGAGGGAACTTTAAATAAATATCATAAACAGGAGTTTCCCCCAGCCTGGAAGTACCTAATACATATCCTCTTGCAATGTTTGAGTCCCAAGTGTACTGCACACAATGAGATCAATAGATATATTGCTAGTGCTATTGTGTGCATTGCTACTGGGCAAAAGTTTAATTATTCCAAAATGATTTTTGAGGGCTTGTGTAAAAATAAAGGGAACAAAATGACTTTTGCTTATCCCAGATTTTTACAAATGGTTTTTGATGTCCAAGGTTACTGCACAAGGGATCATGATGATTTTTATGAGATCCCTGTGCAAAAGAAAGCAATTTTTACAAAGATGAACTCACCCCACATCGTGACTTACCCCTAACCACAGCTATGATTGCTGTCATTGAAGCAGCACAACCCCAACCAGACCCCCAACCCCAAATTGACCCAATACCTGAACCATTACCTTCCCCACAACATATCCAACTTGACCAAGAACCCTTCGACGCTGACACATTAAATGTTGGCGTTGACATGCCTTTTCCAAATGTTGACACAAATCCTTCACAGACCCAAACACTGCCTTAACCAACCCACATCCACCCAATCCACATCATCTTCTCCCCTACCACAATATAGGTTGCAAAAACGCCAAAGGACTACTGGAGTGTTCTCCTCTAGTGGTCCCAGCCATGTAGCAGAGAGAACCACCACCACAAGTGTGGTTGGTGATATGGATGAGGCTGGGACTATTGGTTCTTGGTTAGAAGCTGGGCAAGACACTCCTACCATAATTAAGACCTCATCCATGCCCAATGAATCTAACTTGGGAGGTCAAATACCCATTTTTGAAGAGGGCAGATTGGAACCAATGACTTTGATGGAATTGACGAAAGTCTGCATTAGCTTGCAAAAGCAAAATGCAGACTTGGTACAAGTTGTCAGCACACAAGGCCTTGAACTCAAGCAATTGAGGGAGAGGATTGTTGTTTTGGAAAATGATAGCATAAGGAGAGGGATGGAGGAATCTTCCAAAGGGGAGGATGAACAGATAAATGTGAGTGATAAGGGCTCTCATGATGGTGAATATTTGGGTGTTGCTGAGGCCCTGACAAGTTTAAAGAAACAGACAGGTTTTGATACGTCTCTAGTCTCTCCTACAAACTTAAAATTTTCATTTACAGCCATGTTGGAGGAAATCACAAGAGGCGCTGAGACAGGAACTTTGGGCGTTTACAAGACAGATTTGAACGCTGACATGAGTAATTTGGGCGCTGACAAAGCAAAATTAAGCGTTGACAGGCCTGCAGATGAGGTTGATGTATTCCAGTCATCATCCATCATCAAATATGTTTCTTCACAGGTATTACCATCTTCCTTACCCACCTTGGATCCATTAGATAAGGGTAAGGGTATAATGGTAGAAGTAGATGTTCCAAAGAATGCAGCACATATTGAGTTTGATAGAAGGTTGGCTGCACAAATTGTGGAACAAGAAAGAAAGAAGGTGGGTGAATCACCTTTTGTTGTCACTTCAGAAGAGCAAGAAGGAAGTGATGAAGCCAGTTCAGACTCAAGTGTAATGATCATAGAACAACCAGAAAGACTTGAATATGGTGATGAGTTGGCAAAAGAGAAGTTGAATGAGTTGAAATTGCAGGTTGATTTTGATATGCCAGAAGTTGTTCAGATGTACCATGCTTGGGAAGATAGGTGTACGGAGAATCCACATTTGACCATTTCAGATCAGATATGGGGTTTGGAGATTCTTCTCAGAGTACAAAAGGATTGCAAGGTCATTCTGAAACACAAAGCAAGCAAAAATTTTCTCTCAAATTTGAAAAGGGATAGAAGGGAGTTGTACTGCATGCTGCTCAGATGTCATGGAACAGGGTGGACTTATAAGAAAGTGATTGGATTGACATTTGAAGAGTTGGAGTGCAGAGCTTATCCCATTTGGGTAAGAGTGCAGGAAGAAAACACTCTAAGACTTCTTTCTGATGAAAGAAAAGAAGAACTTGTAGAAGAAACAGAGCTTAAGAAGGCAATGATTGTTCCCAGACCTGTGATAAAGGGAGTCCCTCTTGAGTTTCCCAAAGATATGGATAAGTTACATCCAAGTGAAGCTGTTATAAGAAAGAGCCTCAAGCTCTCACCAGTAGAAGCTTCAGATATTGTACAAGTGTTACCACTTGATTCCAGAAACCCTATTATAAGCTATGAAGAAGATGAATGTGGGTTTTGGAAGATTGACAGGTATGGAAAAGACGTTCACACTTTTACCACTCTTATATCTTTGTTTGCAAGTTTTGATAGAGAAGAATTGGTTGACCTATGGAGGTTGTTAGAGGCCAAGTATGAGACTAAAGATCCTACTTCAGTCAATGCAATAAAACTGTGGTCAACATTCAAGAGAATGTGTGGACCAATAGATGAAGATCCTTCTATTTGGAAGGATCTTGAAGATGACCTTAGTGGTCTTCAATGGAGATTGTATTCAGCTGCTGGAGTTTATTATTTGAGTTCTACAATGTTTGCTGAGTATCTACTTGTAGATGGTCAGTATTTCATGTCCAAGGAAGTCTTGGAGAAGATGAGGAACACATAGCTGGAAATTGATTATTCAAGTGACGTGGCCAAAGATTTGATCAGATTTATTTATTACCAATATGAGAAGGTTTGTAAGATTCCTCCTAGTTCTTAATGTTTATTCAGAAACTTGATTACTAGAGTAGATATCAAGTTTAGGGGAGGATTGTTGGGAATAAATTATAGCCAGTCTACTTGAGCGCTGACAAGAGTAAAACAATCGTTGATAAGAAGAAACCAAACTGTAACACCCCCAAATTTATACAACTCAATATAGCGGAAGACTAATTGGTGTTACGGGATAGCACATTACTCACATCATAGACAACGCATAAAAATCGCGTCGTTTATTAATAAAGCATTTCCATTCATAAATATCAAAGTTACATAGGTCACAAGTCATATTATTTCATACAAGTTTTACAAAGAATTTGAATGGAAAATATTGTTTAAGTGCGGGCCATGAATTCTTGTCGTCTTCCCAAGAATTACCTTCAAGTACCTGAGATAAAACATGTTAAAAGAAAAGGTCAGCGATAACGCCGACTGAATATATAGAGTTTAATAAACCATCAATATAATATTGGTATAAAATTATTACCGAAAATCATTTTGTACAAATCATTTTAATAGGCCATAAAATAGCCAAAGTCATTTTATACAAATCCTTATCGAAAATCATAATATAGGCATTTGCCTTAAAAATCATTATACGAGCCAATGTCGTAAAACCATTATACAATACGTCTTATGACGTTGTATAAAGTTAAATAAAAACCGTTATATGAATATGGTTATGAAAACCAAAACACGAACATAATATCAATAGTATGACCCTGTATTGCTAGTCAGGCAATACATCGTAATTCGATGCATCTAGTAGTATTTTGTTAACTGGATTATTATAAGCCGCATGACATTGTTACCTTACTAAACCAAACAACGGGTAGCTAGCCCGATACTCAATTTGCCCATCTAAAGTAGTGTGTCGTCACAAAGGTCACGCTATGGAAATCTTCTCATACATAAATTCGCTTACCAATCAATGTGGCACGACGGGGATCAACCGTCAAGGCGCGAACTAGGGTGATCGTCCCCAAATAGTACTATTATATGCATAAGCGTCTACCAAATCCCGGTAGTTCACAATTCATGCTAATGGGACTTTTAGTGACATAACCTAACTTTAATAATCCATTTGATTTCATCTATCGGGTCCTTTAATCATTTATCGGGTCATACAATCATTCGGGTCCAAATCAATAAACAAGCAATCGAGACAAATAGTGTCCTATTTTATAAAAAGCTAACATGTTATCTCCCTCGCGGGTTTATAAAACATTTCATAAAACATTTAAAAGAGTGCGAGGCTATGAACTCACGTTGATGTGGGAAGGCGGGTTATCGTCAATTCGGACGTACGGTACGTGCTTCAATCACGGAAACCTAGACAAATAATACTCGTCTTAGACTCATGTCCAATGACTTTATAAAAATAACAATTATGTATACATATGATGATTTTATATATATGATGATCAAGTGGGTTTACATATCCTTGTTTACTCATTTTAGTGTTTACGTATTGGTAACTTCTTACTAGTTTACTAGTTTTACCTATTCACACATTTTAAGTCTAATAAGCTTATTATAAGTTCTTTAACTTGTTTTAATCCATTTTATACTTATATTATCAGTATCTATACTTTCCATGTTGGGCCCAAATGGGTTAAGCCCAATAAGTACTTTTTATAAGTGTTTATCTTATTTAGTCCAATTATTAGTCCAATATGCTTAGTTAGCTCGTTAATGTCCGTATGTCCTATAGTTCGGGTTTTATTGGTTTTTACTTGTATTGGTTACTTATATATCAGTATATGACTTTTAAAAACTTTACATTAGACGGGTTTGATCGTCTAAGTTTTAATTGGCGAAAAACGTTAATTTTGCGGTAATAGCCGAAAAAGTCGTAAAAATCAAGTTTATAGTTTTTATTATTTATAAGTGTTATTCCACTACCATTTTTATAATTTATACACTTATTTAACCTTTTACATATTTATATAAATAATATCCATAAGTTAGTGGGTTTTTATTTTACATTTTATACAATATAATTTTGAGTGCTTATATAATGATAATAAACATTAATTCTCAAAATCTGATTTTTATTTTCATATTCACCAAAACTGCCATATCTAGAGTTCTATATGGAGATAGAAGCTCAAATTTTATCACATAAACTACATGATATGCGCTCCATTTAACCTCAACTATAGCTACTGTTGAATCAGCCTCTATGTATTTTCTAAAAATCGTCCCAAATAGTGAACTCATATTTGTACTTTAAACTTGTTTTGATCATATCTCACTCATTACAATGATTCCATTGCATGGCCAACTCTCACATGTGTACAAGATCCATAGCTTACTATATATCAATCTATTCAAGTCATTTTACCAGTTTACCATATGATTATTTACTGTTTTATACAGCCATCTAAATTAAGCAAGATTTTAACCTTGTTTCTTATAGTTTTCCATCTTTTTAAGCATGTTTATCAACACCAAATCCCCACACAATATTTTTAATCATCATTCATCATCATATACATATACATAAGTAAAAGAAATACAAGATTACATAATCAAAAATAACAATAAGATGAGGAGGACAATCTTTATACCACCAAGTTGATGTAGGTTATGATTTGGACATGGATTTTGATGGAGAAACTTGTGATGAACCAAGACCATCTTCAAGACCACCATTCTTCATGAATACCTTGTGGAAAATCAGCCCTAATACTCCATAGAAACTCCTCCTTGGATGTTAAAACTTGCACCAACCTTCCTCTTTTTGAATGGAGATTAACATATGTAAGTTATAACATATGTTTGTGGTTAAAATTGATCAAGTGATGGTGGTTTGAGGTGCAAATGGGACGGCCAAAATGGCTTAGAGATAGAGAGAGAGTGTGTTTTGCATGGAAGAAAATGGATGTGTGTGGTTTGAGTTGCTTGTTTTGACAGGTTAGTGGTTTGTGTAAGTATGAGTAGCTTAACTTGTAAGCTTACAAGGACAAGTGTAAAACTTTGTTAAGTAAAATTTGACTCTTAAGGTGTTGGTGGAGCTAGTTAGGCCGGTTTGAGTGAGGATGGGACAAGTGTCCCACTTGTCTCATTCCCATTTATTTACGGGTACTCCTCGATTCTAGTTTCCTCGATTTGCGTGCCCTCGAGTCGTTTTACGAAAAACGTTTTTATAAATTATGAATCAACGGCACAAAACGAATCTAATAAAAATTGTTTCATCAAAAACGGAGTTCGAAAACGTAAATACGTAATCCTAGGGTCTTCGGTTTAGTCGTAAAGGACGTTAAAATAAAATCGTAAGTCCTAATCTCTTCTCGTAAATTTGTGAGTTTATGAACCAACACAAAATTTAAAACTCCAAAATAATATTCACGAATAAATTTATTTTCTGAAATGTCGGACTGTCACCAAAACGGTGTATGTAAACGTATGCACGTAACGTTGAATCCTCCGGTTTAGACGTAGTCGACGCTACTTCAAGACGTAAATCCAAATTTCTTCCCAGAAATGAGTGAGTTCATATTATAACATTAAAATAATGTTTTTAAATAATATCTGAGAATAAAATATCAATCATAAATTGACGGATTGTCACAGCATTTACCCCTAAACAGGATCTTTGTCCTCAAAGATCATCTTACCTTACTACCCGTTTCTTATAGAGTTAAAGCCATGTGGGTATTTCCTCCACATTCGGTGTTTTCTCACAAGTGTAATCCATTACAATACGCGAATTTCATCAAACATAACTACAGGAATAAGATCAGGCTAAATGTTGACTTACTTTCTCTATCCATGATGTTCACGGGTTTCTGATGAATGCAACTTTTCGCCGATCTAAGCTTTATTAAGAAGAATTCAGATTTTCACTTGATAGACATTTTATCAAGTTCGATAGATACCTAATTCACGCAGCTCTTGAAGTCCTAGGGTAGATCCAGCTTATATGCCTTTCCATCCCAACTTTTACATCATCTCAATGGTCCCATACAACGGGGACTTATATCCCATGATTTGTCAGATCATTAATTCATTTCTCCAAGGTTAAAATTTCGGCATAACTTCGCTACCCATCTGGCACTTCAAGATCTACATTTCATATTCACATAACCTCTTGCCCACTACCGGCAGTCAATAATCAGATCCTAATTTCAACAATCATTTCAGATCTCGCGGGTCGGGTATTTTGTAAGGTTAGGTTCGCCATCATAGGAAACCTTAAACCTAAAAGACATGTCCAACTCACAATGGGTTTATGTCGGGTGTCTTCATCCCAACTCTTGCTTACAGAGGCTCTATTATTAGATTCTAACAAGATTCGATCTCAATCCTAATACGATGATTATCAATGATAATCTTTCCAAAGGAAAACGATTATACGGTCTATTACCAAAGGTCAATCATTCAAACATAAAACATCACTTATATTACTTTGTATCGTTACTTTACCTCGTCCCTTCGATTGGGGTGGTACATAGTACTCTTATCAAGGTTCGTTCCCAACGACTTCTGAGCAAATTTCTAGAAATTCGATGCGAAGCGAGGATCTTGATAAAGATGTTCGATACAGGCACACTATGTTTACATAACTCTTTTGCATTCATCATTAACGGGAATGATATTAGCAGATTTGGTCAGTCTGTCGACGATGACCCAAATCGAATCAAATTCAGATGATGACCTTTGCAATAGCTAGACGTTTACTAATGTGTGAGGCGATGTCTGCCTTCATAATTTGTCATTAGTACAACTTCTTTAGACAAAGATACTTCTAGAATAGTTATACTTACAATTTCCAACATAACTATATCTCACAATCTCCATATTTAGGCAACCATAAGTGGCCTTTTATACATCTAACGCCATCGGCTTCTTAATTCTGAATGTTCACATTAGCCGCTAACCCCTTTTTTATTATCTATATTATCCTTTTTACAAACATTGTTTATTTTAAATTGCTCGGCAATTTATTTTACACAGTCATTATTAAGAAATGCATCCTAATTGGTTCTTTATCTTTTCTACATAATGTGTCAGTATCTACATTCACTTTTTCTGATGAACTATATATCATGACCGTGTTAATTCAAAATTTATTTCTTCACATTTTCTGAGTTTTAGTTCTATCTCAACTATTATTTTTATCAGTTTTGCTCCTTCCGACGTTTAAAGCGTCGATAATTACTATACGTAAATTAACAATAAATATTAAGTTTTTATGAAACGTAAACGTAAAATTTTTAAATTCCTTAGTTCGACCAATTATATAAAATGTTCAAAATAAATTTGAATTTAATTAACAAGATTTTTGTTGATTTATCGAAAATATTTAATAAGATTCGTAAATGTTCGAAAAACCTTTGTTTATACTTTGGTCAAAGTTTTCTTAGTTGAAAAGAAAAAATTATCGTTTCAAATTTCAAGTCATGATTTAAATGGTGTTCTCAATCCCTCTTAGGTTGTCTTAAGGTATACACAAACATTTACCCCTAAACAGAAGTTTAGTTAAATGGTTTGTGTATAAGGGAATAATCCCTTAAAAATCCTTTGTTAAAACATTTGTCAAAATATATTTGCACTTTCTTTTTAGTATAACTCAAAGTCTTAAAATACTTCTAAATTTTGAAGAGTCAATTTATATTCCATTATCTATTAATCACACGGTTAAATCATGTAAAGGATTAAGTCTTAAGTCTTATGTTAAATATTTAAGGTACAGGTTTTCATTGTTCGGCCAATTCAGGGCAATCTATAAATAATTATTAACTCATTCTTATTCTTAGAAACAAACATATAGTTCCTAATGATCACGAGCATGAATTTATCAAATTACAGCCTACTGATACTCGATATTTACTATGTTTGAAAGTTCGTTCTCGGAATCTCCTCGAATTGATCTCGGCCTTAAGTGGAATGATTGTTCTTGGTTACTAAAAGGGGGTTTTCGTTTTCTAGTCTACTAAAAAGTTTAAGGGTATTAAAATGAAAACTTAAATCAAAGATAATTAATTTAATGACAATTAATAAAAACTTGAATTAAAATTAAAATTAAAATTAAAATTAAAACTTAAATTAAAGTAAAAATGAAGAAACAGTAACCTAAAGAAACAATAACAATTAATGAAGCTCAAAAGATGATTGATTCGGAAGTTTAAACCTTGATTCGGAACTTTTGATCCGGAAGTTTTCACTCGGAAGTCTTCATTCGGAACTTTTAGAAATCCTTCACTCGGAACTTTGATTCGGAAGTTAGTTCGGAAGTTGGGTCGGAACTTTCATGCGGAACTTTATTCGGAAAATTTGTTCATTCGGAACTTGTGCTCATTCGGAAGTTTTTGGAAAAGAAACTCATTCGGAACTTAAAACTCATCCGGAACTTCAGTTCATTCGGAAGATTGGATTCATCCGCAACTTTCTGTTCGTTCGGAACTTTTTGAAAAGAAACTGATTCGGAACTTAAAAACATGCATTCATTCGGAACTTACTGTTCATCCGGAACTTCAGTTCATTCGGAAGATTGGGTTCATCCGGAACTTTCTGTTCGTTCGAAAGTTTTGATTCATGCGGAACTTTTAACTAAAGTAGTTCACTCGGAACTTTTGTGTTCATCCGGAAGATTTGTGTTCATCCGGAAGTCTGGGAAACTCAGATACAGTAACTAGGCCGAAGAACAAGGAAAAATGTTTTGATCCAAAAATCACCAAGTTTTTCACCAAAAACTTAAATACAACTTAACACAAATGATTTACTAACCAATAACTACAAATCCCATCAACAAAAACATAAAACCCAACAACTTTTGAAGATCAAAACTCAATAAAATAAGAACTTAAGAACTTGAAGAGAAAGATGATGATGAACAAGATAAAATGGAAAGATTAAACAAGACTTTGTATTGATGATTGATGTTTTAACAATAACAAAACAAAGATTAAAATTACAAGATTAAAAATCAAAGATCAAAATCACCAAACACCCTAGTGGTGTTGGTGATACCTACGAACAAGAAGGAGAAAAAGAAGGAGGAGAGAAAAACTAAAACTAAAACTGGCACTAAGTGTGTGAGGGTGGACTATTTATAGCCTTGTTTTTTTGGTTGGTGAGTGGGCTTTCTCCCGTTCTTCTTGTCCTTTCGTCTTTTCAGAAAAGTTTCCGTTTTCGATTCTGATTCGGGATTTGTCGTCGATTAAATTTAACTCGTCTTTTAATTTCTTCGTTTAATAGACTTGAGTTTCTTCGACTTATGTATATCTTCCATCTTTGGTCCTTTTCTTCGATAAATCTTCGAATAGGCCCAGTGACTTCAAATCATTTGCATCTCTTGGACAATAGACTTTATCTTGAGTCCTTTTCTTCAGTAAAACCCGTGCAATCCCATGTTTTCTTCAATATTCATCCAGTTGGCTCTGAAAACACAATAAACACAAAAACCACGCATAATTCCAAACAAATGATATTAAATACGTGTTTTGGTCTCGTTTTAGCCAGAATTAAGTGGTAAAAGGATGGGTGTTTACACACCTATCAAATCCCCTACACTTAACCATTGCCATGCCCTCATGCAATGCTTAGTGATAAAGCAATTTTACACTTTTCTCATAATCAATCAACCTTGGCCTTATTCAAATACTACTAAGCAAAAATTTAAAGTACTAAAAGAAATTAAACTTAAAAGGAAACAAAAGAATAGAAATAACTTGCAAAGAAACCAATGACTTACATTAGGGCTTTGGTGCTGCGAAGATTTATCACCCTCAAGTTTCACGTTCCCCAAACTAAGCTTAAAAACGAGATCATTGTTATTATAAGTTAGTAAATCAAACACTTACACACATGGCTTAATTAAATGCTAAAACTCCCTTATTCCTAGGTGTATCTATTATATTTTATTTTTGTCTTAGAATGATCATGAAGATGCATTTTTGGACTTATTTCGATAGTTTATTTAGGCTGAAAGCAAAGTAGGACGATTTGATCAATAGTTAGCTAAAGGACAAAATCTCTTAAAACTGCTTCTCGGGATATCAAAAAGTTCATATCTTGGCATAACTTGGTTCACGATTTGAGACCTTTCTCGGGCCGATATTTGGCATGTACTTCATACTTCATATCTTGAGAGACGTGCTTGAGATAATGGTCTTCTCATCGTTCATAGAGTTTCTTCACTTGGAGACTTTTGAGAGGTACTCAAACTTTGTTGACCACGACTTCATGATTATTTCTTCAATCTCTATTTGGGATTTTGAGATACAACGATCCGCCTCCTTTTCGGACTTGGATCTATTTATCCTCATACCTTGTTAGGGTCTTTTCGGATAGACTTCTCCATGATCTTTATGGGAGTTGATTGCTTTTCGTCGTGAGTCTTGATCCTTCATATTGACTTTGGGAATAATGCTTTTCACATCACTTTGGATCTTTAGCAATAAAATGGAATCCTCATGCCTTGTTAGGGCCTTTTCGGACTCGCCAATCTTCGCGCCCCGCTTCATAAGTTATGCCTTGGCTATGAACTCTTATCATTACCGAGCAACTTTTAAACGATCTTGGGCTAGAAGCTAAGTAACCTTTCAAATCGTACGACCTTACTTATTGCAGATAAATTATTAGCAAGTGATGGGAGAATAGGCAAATAATTACACCAAGTGAGCTTATGCAAGAACACCGACTTATAATTGACTCTATCATTTCTCGTTCTCCACAATTTAAAATCTCAAGTAATGAGACTCGTGGATACTTAGCCTAATAAACCAATTAAGGTCTACAGGGTTAAGGATACTAGCTAGAATAAACTTGGATAAGTCTATTCGGGTTGAGTCAAAATAAACACAACGGGCCTAATATGTCAAAGACTTCTAAACTAGCTACACCACTTTATTAATATTTTTGACTTTATTGCGGGATATATACATATGAAAGCAATGATAAAAATTTAAAAATTACGACTAAATGGCCAAAGTTAATTAAAAATTTGAAAAATGTTGAAAAAGATGATTTTCTGGTTAAATGAAGGCATTTTCATGGAAAAATCCACTTAAAACTTCGATAGAAGTCCCCCCTACACTTAAGATAAACATTGTCCTTAATGTTTAAGCATGTGGGAAAAATCTCCCCTACACTTATGACATTGTGCACGTTGGTTAACTCGAGTTAAGGAAGAGACGACTAAAGTGATCAATTTC
Source organism: Glebionis coronaria (assembly GCA_025667525.1). NCBI lineage: Eukaryota > Viridiplantae > Streptophyta > Magnoliopsida > Asterales > Asteraceae > Glebionis > Glebionis coronaria. Next base: position 360,209,642 of record CM046877.1, read on the forward strand.
AAATGTGAGTATGAAGAAAATTGAATCACGATAGTTGAGAGATAGAACCGGATTTCGGATAACACGGGGGCATGGTTCGTCAAAGATTCCAAGAGTGCAATCTTCCCTGTAATCACATCACCACACAAAAACAAACACCTATAAAGGTCCCCCTACACTTAGGAGGTTAAAACATAAAAGGATAGATACTCGGGCTGCCTCCCGAGGAGCGCTTGTTTTTGATAACCGAGACACGAGCCTGACTCGACCCAAAATTAGTTCATGGGGAACGTGGTGAGGGATGGAATCACCTCCTGAGAGGTGTCCTCACCAAAGTACAACTTCACTCGTTGGCCATTCACCTTAAAATTAGGTCCATTAGGTTGAGCGAGCTCGAGAGTACCATATGGAAAAATTTGGGCAATGGTGAATGGGCCGGACCAACGAGATTTGAGCTTTCCCGAGAAGATTTTCAACCGAGAGTTAAAAAGTAAGACTTTTTCTCCAACATGGAACTCTCGGTTCTTAATCTTAGAGTCGTGAATGAGCTTAGTTCTTTCCTTATAGATCAAAGAATTTTCATAAGCCTCATTCCGAAGTTCATTGAGCTCATTGAGTTGGATCTTGCGTAGGTCACCGGCTTTGTTGATATCAAAATTAGCCCACTTCAAGGCCCAGTAAGCCTTGTGCTCCAACTCAATGGGGAGGTGGCATGCTTTCCCGTACACAAGACGATAAGGCGTACAGCCGATCGGGGTCTTGTAAGCAGTACGGAAAGCCCACAAAGCATCATCAAGTCTATCAGCCCATGAGGGCTCTCCCACGGTTCTTTCCAGAATTCGCTTAAGTCCTCGGTTGGATATATCAGCCTGGCCATTAGTTTGTGGGTGGTAGGCTGTGGAAAGACGATGATTTACACCGTACTTAGCCATGACTCTTGCGAATTGGTCATTGCAGAAATGAGTCCCACGATCACTAATAATGGCACGAGGCACACCGAATCTAGCGAAAAGAGCTTTCAAAAAGTTACAAACCACCCTTGCGTCATTAGTGGGTAAAGCTTTGGCTTCAACCCACTTTGAAACGTAGTCAACAACTACAAGGATGTATTTGTTTCTTTTAGAAGAAGGGAATGGCCCCATAAAGTCGATACCCCAAACATCAAAGATTTCACATTCTTGAATGAAATTCTGAGGCATCTCGTCTTTATGTGTGATCGTGCCTTGTTTCTGGCACACATCACATCTTTTAACCATATCGTGAGCGTCACGATATATGGAGGGCCAATAAAATCCCGAATCAAACACTTTTTTGGCGGTGTAGTTGGGACCAAAGTGACCACCGGTGGGTCCTTTGTGGCAAGCATCAAGGATTTCTGAAGCTGCTGGTCCGTCAACACATCGGCGAATAAGCAAGTCGGCACATTGTTTGAAAAGATACGGGTCATCCCAAAAGTAAGTCTGGATGTCTTTGAAGAACTTTTTCTTTTGCTGGGATGTTAACCCGTCAAAGAGAATTCCACCCGCTAAGTAGTTTGCAATGTCCGCAAACCACGGGGTTTCATCAGCAGTCGAGTTGATAGACATTAAGGTCTCCAGGGGAAAAGAATCATTGATTTCTTTGTTCGGATGATCCCCCTGGTAATGATCCTCAAGTCTACTGAGATGATCCGCGGCTAGGTTTTCAGCTCCTTTCTTATCGCGAATTTCGATTTTAAATTCTTGGAGAAGCAAAACCCAGCGAAGAAGTCTTGGTTTGGAATCTTGCTTTGTCAACAAGTACTTCAGTGCGGAATGATCGGTATACACAATTGTTGCGTAAAGGACAAGATAGGGGCGAAATTTTTCAAAGGCATAGACAACATCTAAAAGCTCTTTTTCGGTTGTCGTATAATGCAATTGTGCCCCCGTCATTGTCTTGCTAGCGTAATGGATTGGTTGGAAGTGTTTATTGACTCTTTGCCCCAGAACCGCTCCAATAGCAAAATCACTAGCATCGCACATCAACTCAAAGGGAAGCTCCCAATTAGGGGTAACCAAGACGGGTGCCTTAGTTAGCTTATCCTTAAGCGAGTTGAAGGCTTCAAGACACTCTTTGGAAAAGATAAAAGGAGTATCTTTTTCCAAGAGGTGGGTCATCGGGCGAGCGATTTGAGAAAAATCTTTGATGAATCGACGGTAGAAGCCCGCATGACCCAAAAAACTTCTCACACCCTTCACGGTTGAAGGTGGAGGCAACTTGGCGATAACATCGACTTTAGCACGGTCTACTTCAAGACCGGCTTTGGAAATCTTGTGTCCCAACATGATGCCTTCTTTTACCATAAAATGACATTTTCCCAATTTAGAACAAGGCGAGTGTCTTCGCACCGCTTAAGCATACGTTCCAAATTGGCAAGGAAAGAAGAGAAGGAATCCCCAAAGACCGAGAAATCATCCATGAAGACTTCCATGGTTTATTCAACCATGTCATGGAAGATAGCTAACATGCACCTTTGGAAAGTCCCGGGGGCATTGCATAAGCCGAAAGGCATTCTTTTGTAAGCAAATGTGCCATAGGGACAAGTGAATATTGTCTTCTCTTGATCTTGGGGATCGATGGGTATTTGGAAATAACCCGAGAAACCATCAAGAAAGCAGTAATATTCATTACCCACTAAACGTTCAAGCATTTGGTCCATAAAAGGTAGAGGGAAATGATCCTTTCTCGTGGCATCATTGAGTTTGCGGTAGTCTATACAAACTCTCCACCCAGTAACGAGACGAGTGGAAATCAACTCGTTGTGTTCATTGGGAACAACGGTTATTCCGCCCTTCTTGGGCACACAATGGATTGGACTAACCCAAGGTGAATCCGAAATAGGGTAAATCATACCCGCATCAAGAAGTTTGATAACCTCTGTTTTGATGACTTCATGGATTTTTGGATTCACCCTTCGTTGGATTTGAATTGTGGGCTTAAAGTCGTCCTCCATGAGAATTTTGTGGGTGCAGAAGTGAGGATCAATTCCACGAATATCAGAAATCTTCCAAGCAATAGCCTTTTTGTGATCTTTAAGCACGGCGATGAGGCGAGATTTTTCTTCGTCCTTTAGGTCCTTAGCAATGATGACTGGCGATTTCTTCTCTTCTTCTAGGAATACATACTCAAGATGGGGCGGCAACTCCTTAAGTTCTAAATCCGGAGGATTTTCGACGGGAGGCGTATTCGAAGTCGGAGTATCAATAGCAATGACCGTGGGAGATGGAGGAGAGGGATTGTCTTCGGTGAGAAGATTGTCAAAGAAATTCATGTCTTCATCCCCATCGGTGGGAGAATCATCAGTAGATAAATTCACATCTCCCATGGTATTTTCAACATTGTTCCAAAATAAATCACTATCTCCAAATAGAGACAATGATGAATCAATAGAGGACACGGTCTCAACATTGGGAAGAGAGGTAGGAATACTTTTGCAAGCATCATTAAAGTGTTCTTCACAAGCTTCATCCAGAATGTCAATACAATTAACACTTTCGTTGGAATAAGGTTGTTTAGACAACTTTCCCATGTTGAAGACGATTTTATCGTCACCCACTCTCATGATAAGCTCACCGGCTTCAACATCGATGAGAGTGCGACCGGTCCTCAGGAATGGACGACCAACAATTAGTGGCACACGAGGGTCCATCTCGTAGTCAACGACAACAAAATCAGCAGGAAAGGTGAATTTGTCGACTCCTACAATGACGTCTTCGGCTATCCCCACTGGATAAGCAACCGTACTGTTTGCTAATTCCAAAGTCATTTTGGTGGGGACTAGCTCTGGGAGAGATAATGGCTTCCAAACACTTAGAGGCATGAGATTAATACTGGCACCTAGATCGGCTAGGGCCATGCAATTCTCTACTCCCGGGAAATTGCAAGGAATTAAGAAACGACCCGGATCACCAAGCTTGGTTGGCAATTTCCTTAAGAGCACTGCAGAGCAATTCTCATTAAGTTGGGTGTTGGAAATATCGAGGAGCTTTTCCTTATCGCTCAGAAGATCTTTAAACATTTTCGCATACTTAGGCATGTGAGCGAGAGCCTCGGCGAAGGAGATATTGAAATTCAGTTGTTTAAACATCTTAAGAAAGTTAGAAACTTGAATATCGTCCTTGCTTTTGAGCTTCTCTTTCCGCAACCTAGATGGATAAGGTATATTGGAAGAAGAGGAATGCTTTGGAAGAATAGGATCACTCACATCCTTGGGTGGAGGGGGGTAGAAGGAAGAGGTGGAGAAATTGGGGAAGGAGAAGGATGAGAAATAGGAGCAGGTGACTCGTTTTCCTTAGTCACAACCATCGGTGGAGGTATAGGAAGCTCGGGTTCCTTGGTACCTTTACCACTTCGAGTGGTGATTGCTTTCATCTCCCCTCTTGGGTTCGCAACGGTGTTACTCGGAAGAGTAGCCGAAGAAGAAGGTTGATTACCGTGGAAGAAACTAGCCATCATGTTTCTTAAGTCATTCGTTTGACTATCCATAGTGTTTTTCATATCAGCTCTCAAATCATTCCCTTGTTTCATCAGGTCTGCTTTCAAGTTGCGCACTTCCTGTTGGAGATTATCCACGATCACATCGTTAGTCCTCATGTAGGTTCCAATGTCTTGATGTGATGCGGGGGTTTGGTTGGAAGGAGCAGTGTATGCGGGTGGTTGATAAGCAGGTTGCTGGTAAACTTGGTTGTTTCGTTGAGGTGTTTGTTGCTGCTTGTGAGGTGGTATGTATGGTGTACGAGATTGTTGTTGTTGTTGAGGAGGGCGGTTGAGGTTTTGTTGTTGGTTTGGGTTGTTAGGATTAAAACCAGGTAAAGAAAGATAGTTGTTGGAGCGGTAGCTAAGTAAATTATAGGTCACCTTGAGGTCTAGCTTGATAAGCAGGTTGATGATAGGTGCCATATGCCGCATTCACATTCTCAGCAGGGTAGTCTTGGGTGGCGGTACAAGAGGTGTAAGAGTGAGGACCACCGCATATCTCACAAGGTTGGCTGACAGCGTTAACTTGAGTGTTTTTAGCGTTGTTGCTGTTGTTGTTGCTAACGGTGTGGGTGACAAGCGATTCAAGAAGCGTAGTGATTTTGTCTAGTCGCTTGTCGCTGTCACTAGTGCTAGCACTAGCAACATTGGTCCGAACACTCTTGGTTTGCACACGAGATTTATTCTCAATGATGTCCCAAGCAGCATTGGAAGTCTTAGCCAAAAGATTACCCCCCGAGGCACTGTTTAGTGAATCTTGGTCACTCATGCTTAAACCATTGTAAAAAGTATTGATTTGATGTACTTTGGTAAAACCATATTGTGGGCATTTTCTTAAAAGATCTTTGAAACGATCCCAAGATTCACTAAACGACTCATCGTACTTTTCTTCAAAATTTATGATTTCATTCCGCAAAGCGGTAGTACGAGAGGGTGGGAAAAAGTAATTTATAAACTTAGTCTCCAAATCCGTCCACGAGAGAATACTCTGTGGCGGTTCCTTAGCAAGCCAATGCCGGGCTTGTCCCTCTAAAGAAAAGGGAAAAAGTTGTAACCTGATAACTTCTTGTGGAACACCATTGAATTTGACCGTGTTAGTGAGTTGCAAGAATCTCTTGATATGGTCATGTGGGTCATCAATGGTACGTCCCAAGAATGGTTGAGCGGAGACCATCTGGATAAAGCCTGACTTGAGCTCGAAATTGTTAGCGGCAATTGGTGGTATAACAATTGGATCAGTGTTGCCATCTACATGAGCTTGCAGCAGTTCAATCATCGGGCGATTATCCGGAAGGGACTCATTGTTGTTGTTATTATTCATGTTGTTGAAAGGTGGGTTGTTGTTGTTATTATTATTGTTTGGAGGTGGTATGTTGTTGTTGTTTTGTACACCGGCCATGTCGAAGTTATCAAGAGGCTCGGGCTCTTGATAAGACGTGGATCGAGTGCGCATACACCTGCAAAAGAACGAACAAAGAAAAGCAAAGCAAAAATATTTTTGGTTTTTATGTTTTTTTTAATTTTTTTTTTATTTTTGAAAATTTTATATATTTTCTTATTTTTTTTATTTTTTTTGGATTTTTGAAATTTTTTATGAAAAAGTAACGTTCACGGGGAACGGATCCCAAAATCCAAGTTCTCACAAAAAACTTTTGATCTTAACGAGAAGAGCCGGCAGCGGCGCCATTTGATACTCGATATTTACTATGTTTGAAAGTTCGTTCTCGGAATCTCCTCGAATTGATCTCGGCCTTAAGTGGAATGATTGTTCTTGGTTACTAAAAGGGGGTTTTAGTTTTCTAGTCTACTAAAAAGTTTAAGTGTATTAAAATGAAAACTTAAATCAAAGATAATTAATTCAATGACAATTAATAAAAACTTGAATTAAAATTAAAATTAAAATTAAAATTAAAACTGAAATTAAAGTTAAAATGAAGAAACAGTAACCTAAAGAAACAGTAACAATTAATGAAGCTCAAAAGATGATTGATTCGGAAGTTTAAACCTTGATTCAGAACTTTTGATCCGGAAGTTTTCACTCGGAAGTCTTCATTCGGAACTTTTAGAAATCCTTCACTCGGAACTTTAATTCGGAAGTTAGTTCGGAAGTTGGGTCGGAACTTTCATGCGGAACTTTATTCGGAAAATTTGTTCATTCGGAACTTGTGCTCATTCGGAAGTTTTTGGAAAAGAAACTCATTCGGAACTTAAAACTCATCCGGAACTTCAGTTCATTCGGAAGATTGGATTCATCCGGAACTTTCTGTTCGTTCGGAACTTTTTGAAAAGAAATTGATTCGGAACTTAAAAACATGCATTCATTCGGAACTTACTGTTCATCCGGAACTTCAGTTCATTCGGAAGATTGGGTTCATCCGGAACTTTCTATTCGTTCGGAAGTTTTGATTCATGCGGAACTTTTAACTAAAGTAGTTCACTCGGAACTTTTGTGTTCATCCGGAAGATTTGTGTTCATCCGGAAGTCTGGGAAACTCAGATACAGTAACTAGGCCGAAGAACAAGGAAAAATGTTTTGATCCAAAAATCACCAAGTTTTTCACCAAAAACTTAAATACAACTTAACACAAATGATTTACTAACCAATAACTACAAATCCCATCAACAAAAACATAAAACCCAACAACTTTTGAAGATCAAAACTCAATAAAATAAGAACTTAATAACTTGAAGAGAAAGATGATGATGAACAAGATAAAATGGAAAGATTAAACAAGACTTTGTATTGATGATTGATGTTTTAACAATAACAAAACAAAGATTAAAATTACAAGATTGAAAATCAAAGATCAAAATCACCAAACACCCTAGTGGTGTTGGTGATACCTACGAACAAGAAGGAGAAAAAGAAGGAGGAGAGAAAAACTAAAACTAAAACTGGCACTAAGTGTGTGAGGGTGGACTATTTATAGCCTTTTTTTTTGGTTGGTGAGTGGGCTTTCTCCCGTTCTTCTTGTCCTTTCGTCTTTTCAGAAAAGTTTCCGTTTTCGATTCTGATTCGGTATTTGTTGTCGATTAAATTTAACTCGTCTTTTAATTTCTTCGTTTAATAAACTTGAGTTTCTTCGACTTATGTAAATCTTCCATCTTTGGTCCTTTTCTTCGATAAATCTTCGAATAGGCCCAGTGACTTCAAATCTTTTGCATCTCTTGGATAATAGACTTTATCTTCAGTCCTTTTCTTCAGTAAAACCCTTGCAATCCCATTTTTTCTTCAATATTCATCCGGTTGGCTCTGAAAACACTATAAACACAAAAACCACGCATAATTCCAAACAAATGATATTAAATACGTGTTTTGGTCTCGTTTTAGCCAGAATTAAATGGTAAAAGGATGGGTGTTTACACACCTATCACCTACACACGTGATTCACCAAATTTATGAATGCTACATGTGTATTAGTCAATCCAAACGTCACCACATGAAACTCGTAATGTTCATTAAAAGTACCGGATGTAGTGATTGGAATACATAATCTTTTTCGCAGATGCGAAGTTGATGATAACCATGCCATGGATCAAATTGCTAAAACCTTGTAAATGATCGAACAAATCTTCCATTTCGAGTTATGGATATCGTTTTCGATTGTCAATTTACTCAGTTCATAGTAATCTATAAATATAGGGAATGATAACACCATAGCTCTTCATGATGACGAGCTCGGTAGAATAAAATCTTTCTCCGACAACTCTCTCAGTCGTACGGTAATTCCTTAAATTCAGATGGTGATGACGTACAGTGCACAAGCCACAGGTGCAGCACTGGAAATTTAATCAATACCAAATTTAACTTGCCTTAGTGGCGAAAGTCTAGGTAATTCATCAACAAATACCTCCTAAAGTTTCAGATAACAGAAACATCTTTTAATAAATTCATATTAGGTTCTTTCTAGATTATAATATCTATGACTAATTTACAACCATTCATGGTATAATTTAAAATCATCCATCAAGAATTATTTAGATCAATTTTGATAATCAACATCTTATCATTTAGGGGAATTCTATTCGAGTTCCCATCAATTAAGACAATGTCGTCATGTCATAATCAATCAATCCATTCTACTGGCATTACTAACTTTCTAGTTTTATTGCCGTCGATAAGATGTGAACTTCTCAAAAGACTAATCATAATTCATAATCCTTCGCAAATTCAAGGATATTAGGAGACACAACTTTCATCTAAAGAGTAAGGTCAACACATAATCTACGCGAGAGAATTTCAAATCAGATACAAACGAAAACATTAACGAATATGAATATATCCCATGTTTTCATAATTTGAGTACGCATTCGAAAGCTCCTAGGATTGTTACACAGGTCATTCAAATGAAATCTAATCAAAAGAAATGATAGGAACGTTGATACATCCAGTAGGGTATCAACACTCGGTAATCAGATACTTTTTCAAAGAATCTCATCACGGGATAATTGGACAAGAAAGAATTGTCAATTGTCAAATAAGATAATTTCCACAGATCAGTAAATTCGACTCGGAATAATAGATGCTACAGGCACATATGTAGGTGTCCCTAACACTATGTCCCTATTTTTCACTTCTTGCAGATCTCATAAATTTTAATCTTTCATAATCGTCAAAGGAAATTTAGTGTTTATTAATCAGTTTTATGGTGACTACTAATCAGCCTTGCATGGTCCATTCCAAATTGTATGTAGGCGCGCAACTATATACAATTTCAAGATTAACGATGCAATACGCAGTTCATCAAAACTTTATCATCATGTTTATAATAAAAACATTTACAAAGATTTTCTTTGTTATGAAAACAATTGAGTTTTCCAAGGTATTTCATAATCAACTTTATTTCAATAATGATTATTTATAAATCTCACATTGAATAATCCTTATAGTGATGAAAATTAAATTTTCTCAAAGGATACTGTTTTATCTTATAAAAATAATGAGTGATCTGCAAAAGAGTGATGAAAAGTTGTTCATCAAGAACTAACTACAATAAGATAGGAAATGAGCTTAGCCAAATAATCATGAGGTTCATGATCTCGATGGCACTCAAATGAATAACCCACAACGTAACTCAAATCAAGATGAGTACTTGTTCAATGGTTGCATCACTAATGCGAGCATTAGGAAGAAGCAAGAAAAGATAGATATCATCAATACATGTAGAATTTAGTAATCAAAGGTAGTCTTTTCATTAATCACAAACAAGTCAAAATTGTACCGTAGCACATTACGTGTCACTATGTCATACAATTCTCAGAACTCATCCTACCAACTGATATCTCAGTTAAGTTAGGGATTTTTAAAAGATACCACAATGAGTAAGAGTCATTAGGTGTTCCACATGTCCCAGAAGATCCATCGGTCCCAATTCAGAAGAAGATTTCTTCAATTTATTTATTGGACACTAGGCATCCTCATCATTGGACAATGGCCTAGGAACCACACTTAACACAAACTAACAATCATTTAAAAACTAATAATTCAATCAAAGAACTTAACGATTTCCTCTTAACAATTTCTTATTCCATATGGGTTAAATTTTACTTCATTCAAGTTTCAATCAACTTATACTCAATTCGATATCCTACCTCATTTTCCAATACTTTCAGCCTTATTTATAAACCTTAAAAGGGCAATAAAAGCTGATATAATCAACACTTAATTTCCAATCCTATAGCTCTTACAACAACAATTATCAAATGAGTCACTAGTATGAAATGACTTGATCATTCAACTAGACTTCTCAGAAAGGTACTAGTGACATGAGGCTTTTGGGTAATGGTTCCAATGACAGCCTCAAGTGCAACATTCACCCTTTCGATTTCAGTTTAAGAATTGGATGACAACGAATCAGATGACATCTTTCTAGGTGGTAACGTTTTGTCAAACTCCACTCTATAAGGAAAGGTCGTCATGACATCGATATCATATTTAATCTCGCAAATTATTTTTCTATAACACAATCAACTAATATCTACATTTCTACGAATATCAATCATTTTTTGGGATCATGAATATCCACAACTTGATTTAGATCTAGGATAGCTAGAATTCCTACGAGAATAGCTTCGATTAATTTACTAGGGGATTTAGGGTTCCTTGTGACAATCTACGTCGTATAAATACCTCATATAAATATTAAAATAATCATCAAACAATCATGTAATAAAATTAAATCATATATATATAATCCAGGTTATATATATATATTAAAGTAACACTTCTCAGTCTGGCCTTGTCGGTAACTCGGGAATTCTTCGGCACCGTTATAGTCAAAAGATTTTTAGACATTTTTAGAAAAATGTTTATAGTTAAATGATTTTGAAATGTTTTATTCAAAACCTTAGTTTTTAAAATCTTTCGTTCTCTATAACGAGAGCTCTGGTACCAAACTGTAACACCCCCAAATTTATACAACTCAATACAGCGGAAGACTAGTTGGTGTTACGGGATAGCACATTACTCACATCATAGACAACGCATAAAAATCGCGTCGTTTATTAATAAAGCATTTCCATTCATAAATATCAAAGTTACATAGGTCCCAAGTCATATTATTTCATACAAGTTTTACAAAGAATTTGAATGGAAAATATTGTTTAAGTGCGGGCCATGAATTCTTGTCGTCTTCCCGAGAATTACCTTCAAGTACCTGAGATAAAACATGTTAAAAGAAAAGGTCAGCGATAACGCCGAGTGAATATATAGAGTTTAATAAACCATCAATATAATATTGGTATAAAATTATTACCGAAAATCATTTTGTACAAATCATTTTAATAGGCCATAAAATAGCCAAAGTCATTTTATACAAATCCTTATCGAAAATCATAATATAGGCATTTGCCTTAAAAATCATTATACGAGCCAATGTCGTAAAAACATTATACAATACGTCTTATGACGTTGTACAAAGTTAAATAAAAACCGTTATATGAATATGGTTATGAAAACCAAAACACGAACATAATATCAATAGTATGACCCTGTATTGCTAGTCAGGCAATACATCATAATTCGGTGCGTCTAGTAGTATTTTGTTAACTGGATTATTATAAGCCGCATGACATTGTTACCTTACTAAACCAAACAGCGGGTAGCTAGCCCGATACTCAATTTGCCCATCTAAAGTAGCGTGTCGTCACAAAGGTCACGCTATGGAAATCTTCTCATACATAAATTCGCTTACCAATCAATGTGGCACGACGGGGATCAACCGTCAAGGCGCGAACTGGGGTGATTGTCCCCAAATAGTACTATTATATGCATAAGCGTCTACCAAATCCCGGTAGTTCACAATTCATGCTAATGGGACTTTTAGTGACATAACCTAACTTTAATAATCCATTTGATTTCATCTATCGGGTCCTTTAATCATTTATCGGGTCATACAATCATTCGGGTCCAAATCAATAAACAAGCAATCGGGACAAATGGTGTCCTATCTTATAAAAGCTAACATGTTATCTCCCTCGCGGGTTTATAAAACATTTCATAAAAAATTTAAAAGAGTGCGAGGCTATGAACTCACGTTGATGTGGGAAGGCGGGTTATCGTCAATTCGGACGTACGGTACGTGCTTCAATCACGGAAACCTAGACAAATAATACTCGTCTTAGACTCATGTCCAATGACGTTGTAAAAATAACAATTATGTATACATATGATGATTTTATATATATGATGATCAAGTGGGTTTACATATCCTTGTTTACTCATTTTAGTGTTTACTTATTGGTAACTTCTTACTAGTTTACTAGTTTTACCTATTCACACATTTTAAGTCCAATAAGCTTATTATAAGTTCTTTAACTTGTTTTAATCCATTTTATACTTATATTATCAGTATCTATACTTTCCATGTTGGGCCCAAATGGGTTAAGCCAATATGCTTAGTTAGCTCGTTAATGTCCGTATGTCCTATAGTTCGGGTTTTATCGGTTTTTACTTGTATTGGTTACTTATATATATCAGTATATGACTTTTAAAAACTTTACATTAGACGGGTTTGATCGTCTAAGTTTTAATTGGCGAAAAACGTTAATTTTGCGGTAATAGCCAAAAAAATCGTAAAAATCAAGTTTATAGTTTTTATTACTTATAAGTGTTATTCCACTACCATTTTTATAATTTATACACTTATTTAACCTTTTACATATTTATATAAATAAAATACATAAGTTAGTGGGTTTTTAGTTTACATTTTATACAATATAATTTTGAGTGCTTATATAATAATAATAAACATTAATTCTCAAAATATGATTTTTATTTTCATATTCACCAAAACTGCCATATCTAGAGTTCTATATGGAGATAGAAGCTCAAATTTTTATCACATAAACTACATGATATGCGCTCCATTTAACTCTTCTATAGCTACTGTTGAATCAGCCTCTATGTATTTTCTAAAAATCGTCCAAAACAGTGAACTCAGATTTGTACTTTAAACTTGTTTTGATCATATCTCACTCATTACAATGATTCCATTGCATGGCCAACTCTCAAATGTGTACAAGACCCATAGCTTACTGTATATCAATCTATTCAAGTCATTTTACCAGTTTACCATATGATTCTTCACTGTTTTATACAGCCATCTAAATTAAGCAAGATTTTAACCTTGTTTCTTATAGTTTTCCATCTTTTTAAGCATGTTTATCAACACCAAATCCCCACACAATATTTTTAATCATCATTCATCATCATATACATATACATAAGTAAAAGAAATACAAGATTACATAATCAAAAATAACAAGAAGATGAGGAGGATGATAGGTGTGTAAACACCCATCCTTTTACCACTTAATTCGGGCTAAAACGAGACCAAAACACGTATTTAATATCATTTGTTTGGAATTATGCGTGGTTTTTGTGTTTATTGTGTTTTCAGAGCCAACCGGATGAATATTGAAGAAAACATGGGATTGCACGGGTTTTACTGAAGAAAAAGACTCAAGATAAAGTCTATTGTCCAAGAGATGCAAAAGATTTGAAGTCATTGGGCCTATTCGAAGATTTATCGAAGAAAAGGACCAAAGATGGAAGATTTATATAAGTCGAAGAAACTAAAGTCTATTAAACGAAGAAATTAAAAGACGAGTTGAATTTAATCGACAACAAATCCCAAATCAGAATCGAAAACGGAAACTTTTCTGAAAAGACGAAAAGACAAGAAGAACGGGAGAAAGCCCACTCACCAACCAAAGGACAAGCCTATATAAAGGGTCCCCTCACACACATCCAGGAGTCAGCTTTAATTTTTCTTCTTCCCCACCTTTTTCTCTTTAGTTCGTTTCATCACAATCACCATTAGGGTGATTGGTGATTTTAATCTTTGTTTTTCCAATCTTGTTGTTTTCATCTTTGTTTAATCTTGTTAAAACATTAATCATTTAATACAAGTTCTTTGTTTAATCTTTCCATTTAATCTTGATCATCTTCATCTTTATCTTCAAGTTCTTGAGTTTATTTTTCTTGATTTGATCTTCAAAAGTTGTTGGGATTTGTGTTTTTGTTGATGTGATTAGTAGTTTATGGTTAGTAGATGCTTTGTGATTGATTTATTTAAGTTTTTGGTGAAAAACTTGGTGATTTTTGGATTAAAACTAGTTTCCTTGTTCTTCGGTATTGTTACTGTACCTGGGTTTCCCAGACTTCCGAACCAAGCTAAAACTTCCGAACCAAGCCATAATTTCCGAACCAAGCCAAAAACTTCCGACCCAAGGAAAACTTCCGAATGAAGCATTAAGTTCCGAATCAGTTTAAAAAGTTCCGAGTGAGTTTTGTTTTCAAAAGTTCCGAGTCAATAAAAAGTTCCGAACCAATTTTTAGACTTTCGAACCAATTTTTACCAAAAGTTCCGAATCGGAACATAGAAAACTTCCGAATCAGTAAGTTCCGGATGAGTCTAAAACTTTCGAATCAGTAGAAAGTTCCGAATGAAATGAAAAGTTCTGAACCAAGCCAAAATTTCCGAACGAAGCACAAAGTTCCGAATGAAGCTCAACTTCCGAATGAACCTTCATCTTCCGAATGAACAGTAACTTCCGAATCAAGGATAGACTTCCGAATCAGTTATCTTTTGGGCATTTTAAAGGTTTACTGTTTCTTTACTATTTCTTTACTGTTTCTTTATTTTAATTTTAATTTTATTTTAATCTTAATTCTAATTTAAATTCAAGTTTTTATTAATCAAATTTAAATTAATTATCTTTGATTTAAATTTTCATTTCCACTTTTTATTAGATTAGAAAACCAAACCCTTTTATTTAGTAACCAAGAACAATCATTCCACTTAAGACCGAGATCAATTCGAGAAGATTCCGAGAAATTAGAACCCATACAAAATCTATGTATCAGAGGACAATCTTTATACCACCAAGTTGATGTAGGTTATGATTTGGACATGGATTTTGATGGAGAAACTTGTGATGAACCAAGACCATCTTCAAGACCACCATTCTTCATGAATACCTTGTGGAAAATCAGCCCTAATACTCCATAGAAACTCCTCCTTGGATGTTAAAACTTGCACCAATCTTCCTCTTTTTGAATGGAGATTAACATATGTAAGTTATAACATATGTTTGTGGTTAAAATTGATCAAGTGATGGTGGTTTGAGGTGCAAATGGGACGGCCAAAATGGCTTAGAGAGAGAGAGTGTGTGTTTTGCATGGAAGAAAATGGATGTGTGTGGTTTGAGTTGCTTGTTTTGACAAGTTAGTGGTTTGTGTAAGTATGAGTAGCTTAACTTGTAAGCTTACAAGGACAAGTGTAAAACTTTGTTAAGTAAAATTTGACACTTAAGGTGTTGGTGGAGCTAGTTAGGCCGGTTTGAGTGGGGGTGGGACAAGTGTCCCACTTGTCTCATTCCCATTTATTTACGGGTACTCCTCGATTCTAGTTTCCTCGATTTGCGTGCCCTCGAGTCGTTTTACGAAAAACCTTTTTATAAATTATGAATCAACGGCACAAAACGAATCTAATAAAAATTGTTTCATCAAAAAACGGAGTTCGAAAACGTAAATACTTAATCCCAAGGTTTCCGGTTTAGTCGTAAAGGACGTTAAAATAAAATCGTAAGTCCTAATCTATTCTCGTAAATTTGTGAGTTTATGAACCAACACAATATTTAAAACTCCAAAATAACATTCACGAATAAATTTATTTTCTGAAATGTCGGACTGTCACCAAAACGGTGTATGTAAACGTAAGCATGTAACGTTGAATCCTCCGGTTTAGACGTAGTCGACGCTACTTCAAGACGTAAATCCAAATTTCTTCCCAGAAATAAGTGAGTTCATATTATAACATTAAAATAATGTTTTTAAATAATATCTGAGAATAAAGTATCAATCATAAATTGACGGATTGTCACACAAACGCTGACAGATCAAGCGTTGACAAGAAGAAGTCAAGCGTTGATACATTGAAGACAAGCACTGATGGAAGGATATGATCTACACGTTTGTTATGTTCTAGATTACTTATAGTAAAGATAGGAACAACAATGTATTTTCTATATTTTCTTTACCTAGAATAGTTGATACGTAGATTATTGTACAAGGCGTCTTATGTCTATAAAAGAAGACCTTTAGGTTATTGTTCAATATAAGTTTTCATACGTTAAACACTTTCATTGTAAGAAAGTTTGATATCATTAATCAAAGTGAAAGTTTGTTTACATCTTGTGTGTTATTGTTTAAGTGTTAATTCGGCATAGCACTTAGATTATCATATACATATACAAAGGTTTCTCTAAGTGTATTACTTGATCTAATCTCGTATACATAAAGCTAAATCGATATAAGTTTGGGATCAACAATTACCAAATTTACGATAAACAATCACGAATGTACACGACTATAATTTTTAAACAAATAAAAGCTCCGGGTTCTCCTTTGTGGGCCCTTATACCCACGGCTAGACAAGAGGGAAGGAACAAATGGGCTTCTGCCCCATAACTCAAAAGAAACTAAAACACAGGGAACTTCTTTTCACAATTTTTAGGTTAAACAAAAATTGCAAAAACCCTTCTCCCTTGTTCACTCTTGCCGCCGGCCACCATCAAACACTAAGGGTGTTTTAGACGATTTTGATCATTGGTTTTTAGGTGTACGTATTCGTGATCGTAATCCTTTTCATTCAACGCTAACGGTATAATCATAAACTTTTTATTTTAATTCTCTTGATTAATTCATGTCGTAATCATAAAAACAAACCATGGAAACATGTTAGATAATCAAAACCATTAATAAAAGGAGGTTTGGTTCAGTTTTTGGGTTAGCCGAGACACAACCGAGACCAATTAAGTCCTCAAATTGATTTCGTTCGCACCACCGAGACCAGAATAGGTCTCGGTTTGGTTTGTTTGATTTGAACGTGAGGCCAAGGAAACCGACCAAGGGTCGGGGTTATGTTTTAAATGTTGGTTAGCTCTAGATAGTGTCAACCAAGACCCCTCCAAGGTCTCGGTGGGACTATAATGAAAACAATGGGAACCAAATAACAAAACAGGGGGAACCGGTCACAACCGGTGGGAACCGGTGTGAACCGGGCGGCGACGGCTAGCCGTGGCTCGGTAATGGGTAAAAGCACTCGGACAGTGGTAACCGGGTAGGCCGGGTTAGCCACTGTCAAGGGTGTTTGGCTCGGCTTATATGTGTGACACGGGTACGAGCTCGGGTTAATTTTAAAACACGGGTTCGGGACTCGGGAAAAAATTAAGAATCAGAAATATGTTTTAATTAAATTATTTTCTAGAGTATCCAATTTAATTAAATTCAGGACTTAAGTTAAATATTTAAAATAATATTTCATGTAGAACCTAAAGTATTTCACTTAGCTTAATTTGATTAAAAGCAGTATTTAATTAAATTCTAATAACATATAGCTAATTAATTAACCAAGTTATTTAATTAATAAGCTATAACCATGAATTGTATTATACTATTTAAACTTCTCTTATTATTAATAATCCAGCTTATTTCTAATTATGGAAACTTTCTATTTTTAGAAACTTACTATTTATGGAAACCTGCTATTTTTAGAAAGTTACTTAGTATTGTAATACAAGTATTATAATACACTAGTACAGGCATAATACACTACAGAACATCAATATAACAACAGATAACGCAGTAAAACACTAAAACATGACTGAATAAGTATAACAAGCTAATAACACACAAAATCAGTAAAACACATGTAATTCAGACAACTCGTACATGTTCCCATTCTTATGTAGTATTATCCGTCAAGGCGGAGTAGGTTCTTCAGCGTTTCCGTTAGCTCTACTGGACACAAGGTACGGATTTTCTGTCCTTCAATAAGGACAACCTCTTCCTTTATTAGGAATTCCCGTATGTAGCCAACTTTTTTCCCCAATAGTTACAAATTTAATGCTTATGTTTTATTAGTTACCTTAGCCATATACATGCATGACCAGTTTCACCTAGTTATGGATGTACCATAATCATAACACTAGAGGCACTAGTGTTATGACTTCACCACGGCGGAGTGATAGCTCGTGGCATCCCTTTCAGTTATCTGGCCATTATTATATTTTTCTTATCATTTGGGGCGTATGGGTGCATCCTAGGTTCAGTTTTAGCTAGGATTTCATGGTGAATGTGGTGTGTACCTTGCATCCTTCACAAGGAGCTAATCCCTCCTACCCATTACCATATTGGTTAGAGGCATCCCCTTTAATTGCATGACGAAGTCACCCGTTCAAGTATTATTGCACGTTGTTGACCTCTTGACCTATATTGGCTTTTGGTATATTAAACTAATACAAATTTTCCTAAGTAAACATAAGCTATGTTTTCAGAACTAAAACCAGTAAACATGTTTTACGCCTAGGTTCTCCAGGACTTATTCATTTCTGCTTCCATTCATGCTTTATATGCTCTTTATATGCTTTCATTACTCTATGTTTACCATGCTTTATTGTATATCTGTGCACTGGGCGTTATGCTCTGCCGTTTTCCCATTTCCATGTTCCCAAACCAACAGGTACCCAAGGTTAGACTTGAACATCTGGAGGGCATGCTTAGGATGGGAGCTACCTTGGACTTCTTCTCCTTTTTGCCTTCATATGTTTATGGTTGTTTAGTCTTACTTTATTTCATTTACTTTCATTATGTTTTGGGCTTAGGTTTGGGAACCGATGTTTGATTCCAGTTATCCCTTTGGTCATGTATGATTAGTACATTTTACCTTGCATGCTTTGATGACACGCCATAATTATCCTGTGATTAGTACATTTTACTTTATTTCATGACTATGTGTAACACCCTAATAAGTGTGAAAACACTTATCCTTTTACCACTTATTTCCAATAATAACAAGACCAAAACGTGTATTTTATGTCGTAAAAGTCGGAATTATGCGTGGTTTGTGTTTTTATTGTGTTTTAGGACCAAAAGATGCAAAAGGAAGAAAACATGGGCTATCACGGGCTTTTATCGAAGAAAAAGACTAAAGACGAAGTCGAAAGATCTAGAATGCAAAAAGAACGGAAGTCCAAGGCCAATTCTGAAGATTTATAGAAGAAAAAGTCTAAAGACGGAAGTTTAATGAAGTCGAAGAACTCAAGTCTAATTTTAGAAGAAAATTATAAGACAAGTTCAACTTATATCGACAAATCCCGAGACGACGTCGAGAAAGACAAAGAAATTAAGTCGAGTCGAGACGAGAAGAAAGAAATAAGATAACTTAAGCATGTAATCTCCCCACCTCCTATAAATACCCTCCTAATATGTTATTAGGAGGGTGTTAGGTGGTTAATCTTTTAGTAGTTAATTTTTAGTTTTTAAGTGTTTTATTTTTCTCTCTAGTTTTTCTTTCAAACTTGTTAATCTTTACATTAATCTTGTAATCTTTTGATATTCATCTTTAATCAATCAAGCTTATTTTCTTAATTCTCATTCTACCTTTCTTAATCTTTTTCTTAATCTTGATAATCATGTAGTTAAGCTCATCTCTTTGATTAAGTGATTGTTTTATTCATGTGATTGATCTTGTAGTTTTGATGTGGTGGATGTTTTGAGCTTATTGTGGTATTTGATCTACTAGTGTTTGGATTATTTTTGATTAAGTTGTTTTGATAGATTTATAGAATTGCTTATTAGTTGATTTTGAATATTTTGATTATTTAGTGTTTTTATAGTTTTTAATTTGTGGCTTATTTAGTTCTTCTTAAAATTTATTTGGTTAAAGTTTTGGTTAATTGCTTTTTTGGTTTGTGCTTATTTGTGGCTTATTTCTTAAGTTTAGTTGTTACTGATTAATTTTGTCTACGTTTTTATCTTTTCGGAAAAGGGTTTTAAACTCTGAAATCATCTTTTTTCTGAAATTGCAATTATTCCGAAATCCCCTTTTCTCTGAATTCATCATTTCTATGAATTCATCATTTTTACTAACAGTTTATTATTCCGAAAAAGCTATCTTTTCTGAAAACCTTCTTTTTCTGAAAATCCAATTTTTCTGAAAATCTCTTTTTTCCGAAAACCCATTTTTTCTGAAAAGATCTTTATTCCGAAAATCTATTTTTTCGGAAAAGTCAGTTTTTCCGAAAGTACCTTTTTTCTAAAAATCTCTTTTTTTCCGAAGAATCTCTTTTTCCGAAAAGGCAGTTATTCCGAAGATTCCATTTTGCTGAAAAAGACCATTATTCCGAAGATGCTACTTTCTCTGAAAACATTGTTATTCCGAAAATCCAATTTTTTCTGAAAAGCTTGTTTTTCCGAAAATATAATTTTTCCTCAAAAGTGTCTTTATTCCGAAAATTCATTTTTCTGAAATTCCAATTCTCAGACTTAGTTTAATTAGGAATTTTCTGAATTGTTTCTATTTTCTAAACTTTGATTTTTCCCGCCTTTTTAATTAGCATTGTTTTAACTTGTTTTATCTTAGATTAAATTTTCAAGCTTTCAACGACATTTTTATTTTTAGTTTAAAATAGATAACCAAACCCTTTTATCTTTCCACCAAGAACGACCGAGTCGCACTTTCTTCCAATAATCAATTCAAAAAGATCGGACGATAACTCTTTCATAACTAAGTGATAACCTAGTTATTACACCCCATGTTGAGAAATGGAATATCACATGATAATTATGGCGTATCATCAAAGCATGCAAGGTAATATGTCATAAACATACATGACCAAAGGGATAAATGGAATAAAACATCGGTTCCTAAACATAAGCCTAAAACATAAATAAAATAAATCAACTAAGGAAGACTAAACAAGCATAAAAATATGAAGTCAAGATGAGAAGAAGTTTAAGGTAGCCCCCATCCTATGCATGTCCTCCAAATGCTCCATTCTAACCTTGGGTACCTGGCTTTTTGGGACATGGAAAGAAAAGTAACGGCTGAGCAATACACTCAGTGCGCGGATATATAACATAACATAATAAAGAACTATAGAGCATGAATAGCGGCGGAAATAATTACGTCCTGGAAAACCCCGGAACAACTATGACTGGTTTTATATTCTGAAAATATAGCTTATGGTTACTTATGAAAATATGTATTAGTTTAATATACCAAAAGCCAATATAGGTCATGAGGTCAACAACGTGCATGAATACTTGGAGGGTGACCTCGTCATGCAAATTAGAGGGGATGCCACTAATGAATTGGTAATGGGTAGGAGGGATCAGCTCCTTGTGAAGGATGCAAATCACACACCACATTCACCAAGAAATCCTGACTGAAACTGAACCTAGGATGCACCCATACGCCTCACATGATAATAATAATAAAATAATGGCCAAATAACTAAAAGGGACGCCACGAGCTATCAGTCAGCTGTGGTGAAGTCACAACGCTAGTCCCTCTAGTGTTATGGTTATGGTACCTCCATAACTAAGTGAAACTGGTCATGCATGTATATGGCTAAGGTAACTAATAAAACATAAGCATTTAATCTGTAACTACTGGGGATTGCAGTTCGCTGCATACGGGTAGTCTTAATAAAGTAATAGGGTGTCCTTACTGAAGGACGGGAAATCCGTACCTTATGTCCACCAGAATGGAAACACTGAAGAAACTACTCCGCCTTGACGGATAATACTACATAAGAATGTGAACGTGTATGAGTTGTCTGAATTACATGTGTTTACTGATAATGTGTGTTATTAGCTTGTTATAGTTATTCTGTCATGTTTTAGTGTGTTTTATGTGTTATCTGTAGTTATACTGATGTTTTGTTATGTATTACTCATGTAATAGTGTATTATAATACTTGTATTCTAATACTATGTAACTTTCTAAAAAAGCAAGTTTCCATAAATAGTAAGTTTCCATAATTAGAAATAAGCTTGATTATTAATAATAAGTAAAATTTAATTAGTAAATACAAGTCATGGTTTAAAGGTAATAGTTTATTAATTAAATAAATTGGTTAATTAACTAAACCAAACATTATAAGAATTTAATTAAAAATACATGTTTTAATTAAATTTAGCTAAGTAAAATACTTTAGGTTACACATGAAATATTAATTTTAATATTTAACCTAAGTCATGAATTTAATTAAATTAAAAAGTCTATTAATTAGTTTAATTAACATATTTTCTGATTTTAATCTATTCCCGAACCCCGAACCCGTGTTTTAAAATTAACCCGAGCCCGAAACCCGTGACCACATATAAGCTGAAACATAACACCCTTGACAGTGGCTAACCCGGCCTAGCCGGTTGCCACCGTCCGAGTGGTTTTACCCACTGCCGAGCCACGGCTAGCCGCCGCCTGGTTCACACCGCTTCATAGTCGGTTCCCACCGGTTGTGACCGGTCCCCCTGTTTTGTTATCTAGTTCCCACTATATTCACTATAGTCCCACTTAGACCTTGGAGGGGTCTTAGTTGACACTAGCTAGAGCTAAACAACATCTAAAACATAACCCTGACCCTTGGTCAGGTTCCTTGGTCTCGTGTCCGAATCACACAAACTAATCCGAGACCTATGTTGGTCTCGGTGGTGCGAACAAAATCACAACCGAGACCAATTAAGGTCTCCGCTTGATTTTGTTCGCACCACAGAGACCAAGATAGGTCTCGGTTTGGTTTGTGTGATTCGGACACGAGACCAAGGAACCCGACCAAGGTTCGGGGTTATGTTTTAGATGTTGTTTAGCTCTTGCTAGTGTCAACTGAGACCCCTCCAAGGTCTCGGTGGGACTATAGTGAAAACAGTGGGAACCGTATAACAAAACAGGGGGGACCGGTCACAACCGGTGGGAACTGGCTGTGAATTAGTGTGTACGGGGCGGCGACTAGCCGTGGATTGGCAGTGGGTAAAACCACTCGGAAGGTGGTAACTGGCTAGGCCGGGTTAGCCACTGTCAAGGGTGTTATGTATCGGCTTATATGTGGCCACGGGTTTCGGGCTCGGGTTAATTTTAAAACACGGGTTCGGGGTTCGGGAATAGATTATCAGAAAATATGTTAATTAAATAATTACTAGAATTTTTAATTTAATTAAATTCATGACTTAGTTTAAATGTTAAAATTAATATTTCATGTATAACCTAAAGTATTTTACTTAACTTAATTTAATTAAAACATGTATTTTTAATTAAATTCTTATAACGTATGGTTTAATTAATTAACCAAGTAATCTAATTAATAAGCTATTACCCAAAAACCATGACTTGTATTTACTAATTAAATTTTACTTATTATTATTAATCCAGCTTATTTCTAATTATGGAAACTTACTATTTATGGAAACCTGCTATTTTTAGAAAGTTACTTAGTCTTACAATACAAGTATTATAATACACTATTACATGAGTAATACATAACAGAACATCAGTATAGCTACAGATAACACAGAAAACACACTAAAACATGACAGAACAACTATAACAAGCTAATAACACACAGAACTAGTAAAACACATGTAATTCAGACAACTCATACACGTTATCCGTCAAGGAGGAGTAGTTTCTTCAGCGTTTCCATTAGCTTATACTGGACATAAGGTACGGATTTCCCGTCCTTTAGTAAGGACAACCTCTTCCTTTATTAGGACTTTCCGTATGCAGCCAAGTGTTTTCCCCAGTAGTTACAGATTAAATGCTTATGTTTTATTAGTTACCTGATATACATGCATGACCAATTTCACCTAGTTATGGAGGTACCATAACCATAACACTAGAGGCACTAGCATTATGACTTAACCACGGCGGAGTGATAGCTCATGGCGTCCTTTTCAGTTATTTGACCATTAATATATTATTATTATCATGTGGGGCATATGGGTGCATCCTATGTTCAGTTTCATTCATGATTTCATGGTGACTGTGGTGTGTGCCTTGCATCCTTCACAAGGAGCTGATCCCTCCTACCCATTACGAATTAATTAGAGGCATCCCCTCTAATTTGCATGATGAGGTCACCCCTCCAAGTATTCATGCACGTTGTTGACCTCATGACCTATATTGGCTTTTGGTATATTAAACTAATACAGATTTTCATAAGTAACCTTAAGCTATATTTTCAGAATATAAAACCAATCATAGTTATTCTAGGTTTTTCCAGGACGTAATCATTTTCGTTGTTATTCATGCTCTACAGTTCTTTATTATGTTATGTTATATATCCGCGCACTGAGCGTATTGCTCAGCCGTTACTTTTCTTTCCATGTACCAAAACGGCAGGTACCCAAGGTTAGACTTGAGCATTTGGAGGACATGCATAAGATGGGGGCTACCTTAGACTTCTTCTCCTCTTGCCTTCATATTTTTATGCTTATTTAGTCTTCCTTAGTTGATTTATTTTATTTATGTTTTGAGCTTATGTTTAGGAACCGATGTTTGATTCTGGTTATCCCTTTGGTCATGTATGTTTATGATATATTACCTTGCATGCTTTGATGATACGCCATAATTATTATGTGATATTCCATTTCTCAAAATGGGGTGTTACAATTATGGTATCAGAGCCCAAGGTTTCGACCTGTAGGCTCTAAAACTTGACCTGTGACGAATGGGTAGTCACCAGGTTCTTCCCAAACCGACGTCTGATACTCCACGTAATGATGTTTCAACACCAAGCCGACGTCTGATCTTTAATGTATCGATATTTTCAGAATCTTGTTGTTTTAACCATGATGGTTTCCTCGGAATTGTTTTACTAATATGGATTGAAAAACCGTCATCCATACTTAGTACATGTCATTGTTTTATGCATAATGTTTCTTTTGAATTTTGACTAGTATGAACTGAACCACAGTAGTTCATACTTAGTCACACGTTTTCTGTTATGTTTAGATAGTTGGTTTGCATTCATTCATTTCATGCATTCATCTCATTGTAGCAGGTATTTTGACTAAGTAATGGTTAGTACAGGACTTGGCCCTATTTAGTCGCGTGTGCTTTTATCGAAACTTTTTGTCTGTTTAGTAGACCGACCCATTGGCGTCCACACTTTCCTTTTGTTTTGTGAATCGGCCCATATGCGTTCACCCATGTACATATCATCATATTTATAAACCATGCATTTTCAAATTGCTTCATGCATTCTAAACTACTTCATGCTTCATAAACTATTCATGCATATTCTATGTTCACTGAATACTTTATTGGACTTATCATTTACATTGCATTGTTTGCATGGTGAAAGACTCTTAGTCGTCCATACTATTAATTTTCAAAATTTATTTCATTAAAGTCATAACTTTTTACGTTCCCTTATTTATTGTTACGATCTATGTCAATTATGCCGTCATGCTATCATGGTTAACTTTCTCTCATGTTTATTATGTTTTCATACTCCTCTATGTTAATTTTATCTCATGGTTAACTTTGTTTCATGTTTATTATGTTTTCATACTCCTCTATGTTAATTTTCTCTCATGGATCTATGTCAATTATGTGTGTTCTATAGTAAATTAGCTAGGCTATTTCGTGTCCCTTGAAACCGTATCAATCATATCATGTGAATCCCATCTGTACTTCATGTACCATGTTCCATGTTTACTCCAGGTACCATACTCTAGACATATTGTAGTTACCGCACTCCATGTGGGATACTAATCGATTTTCAATTTTCTCAGACATTTTTTTCTTCTCACCGGTGTTGCTTAAAACATGATACGTTTCTCCGCTTTGAGATTTTACAAAACAAAGACGAAGGCGATAGATCGGAGCAACCTGACTAGAATTATACTTAAACCACCAGATGTACCGTTTCATACCATCTTCTTACATTTTTAGATTGTATGTCACATGATTATTCAGTGGTCTTTTCCAGCATATGAGCGTGAACCGGTACCAGCCGACCACTCAGCTAAAAAGTTACATGAATCACAGTCATGAAATTGACTTTCGTTTAACTGACAGTCAAAGAGGTAGTGACAACTACCGTGACAGCAAATACTCAGACAATAACGATAGAAACTCCGGTTACGGACATGATCAAAAATACAAAGGGTTAGCAGTCCAACCGATCCGCCAAATTCTGGAATGATGACCTAAAATTTTAAATTTCTTTGTTTCATTTCTAGAGACTCATGTCAAGACATCCATCAAGACACATGTCTCACCTGTATTTTCAGTAGACACATGTCAAGACACCAGTCAAGACACCTGTCAAGACACATGTCATTCGCATATCTTTTCAAGACACGAGTCAGGACACATGACTCACGTTTATCGTTTGAAACAACCATACGTAATTCAGAATACCCTCCAAGGGGTATAACCATTCTGTTGTCCCATGAATGAATCAGGCCATAAGAATTTCAGCCTCATCACCGGAGTGTTGTTCACGTTTGAACCCGCAGTGTTTGTTCTGCGAGAGGCAGGTGAAGCACATTCAGTAAGAACATCCATAGCTTTTACCTCATATATTACCATGTCACTTTCATTTCTTGGTCTCATATTTCATATATCTATGATCATAGACGTCATTCGTATCATCCGTTCTTACGAACTCATTCATGTCAGTATCACGATAAGATCCTATCTACTAACGCACTTCCCTCGGACAGATGTGAGTAGATATGATTTTCGTTTATGGACTATGAACAGCAACCCACGCTGCAATGGACCGCCATTCATATCAAGATTAGGTACAGCGATGTTCAGGCTCCTGAATACATTTAGCATGCTTTTCCATCAGGAAAATCTGTACAAATTTTCCTGCTTCACAAGCACATGTTTTGTTACCCCACGGTTGCTGAGATTTCCTAACTATCATTTATGACACGACTACATAAGTTCCTTTTATTCATAGCCAGACGATTATTCCAGAATATTTCAATATAAATTCCAGAAGAACCTTCAAGGAGAAGGGCGATAACATGAGATTATGTATCGACCACTATCGATGTAAACAAATCACCATTTGACCGTTATTTCCCTCCACGTATTGACGACATATACGATAGACTACAGAGTGCTAAGCACTTTTCCAAGAAGAATTTACCATCATGCTGACAATAGTGGCGAGTGAAGGAGCAGGACATTTCCATGACTGCATTTCACACACGATTTGGTCTTGCTAAGGTCATGATTTTTTTTTAGTCTCATGAATGCTCCAGTAGCATCATGGATATGATGGATGGAGTCTCCCAAGAACTCATAAACAAAATTATTATTGTTTTATCATTTCCCATCCAATCTTCTCTAAGTCTAGAGAAGAGCACTAACACCATATTTGCACTATGTTGCAAATTCTATGGTAGGAGAAATTTCACTCTGAAATTTTTCATGGTTGATTTTAGTAACACGCTGAATCACATTGATTATCATGGTTAATCTTACCATGACTTAGCTTACGCGAAGAGGGTAGAACCCTACAGTAAATTTGGTGTTCCAAGGGATCCTACGCAAAAAGAAGTCTAAACTACAGAGACTCTCGGTGTTCTAAATTTCTATGTATCCAGTTTCTATGAAGCAAGATACAGTTAAGTTCATATCTAAGTATCTACCATACCGGCAGGTTAAGATAGAACACCAACAGGTCAAGAGTTTCTTACACCGTTGGAAATTTTGAAACGAAAAAGGTACAAGACCTCCATGGAATTGTTACCAGACTATCGTAATCTCAGAAGAAGCGGGGTGCTATCTGGATTGTTTCCAACCGTTTGACCAAGTCTGTATAATCCTTTCATCCGTAAGGATTTCACATTTGGCAGATTATCAGACATTTCCAGCCAAAGATCGCACGACCGCTGGGCACTCTCTCAGCTATCAGTTCTAATGAAGATTCGCGTGCGCTTACATCATTACGTTCACGTCCTTGTTAAGTTTTACGTTTTGCTTTCGCATTTACGTTCACGACACTATTCACGTTCATGAACATATTCTAGCTTATGATTTGAGTATTAATTTTGTTCTAGAAAGTTTACAGCAAGTTTGGGAGACAGACTCGAGTTAATAAACTTTTCATCTTCACGGTGACGCTCCACGTCACATTCCATGTCTTACCTCTTACCGTTTGGCGTTACCGCCTTAGTTATTCCATGTTCGCGACATGTTTCACATGTCATGTTCATTCCACGTTACTCATATCATGTTCATGATATGTTGCACGTGTCACGTCTACCATAAGTTTTCAAATTTTGCATTTAACACATTCCACGTATCACGTTCACAATAACTCAGGTATCACGTTCACAATTGTTCATGTACTACATTTCAATATGTCTCGTATATCATTATTAAGATGTTTCTAATACCATTATTTTAGATTACTTCAAATCCTAATGTTTTGTTATCCTTCCATGTTTTCTTCTTAGCCACTCAATCAGATTCATGAGAACCCATCTCACGTGGTGAACCAGAAATTTTTGGTATCATCATGACATAGTCATGAAGATCAAGATTATTACTTCTCGTCAAGACCAGCCAAAAGATCGTTCCGAGAGGGAAGCCACTTGGAAACGAAGGAGTCCATCTGGATCCTTATCCTCTTCTCGGTTCATGAATTAGATATTCTTTACAATTTACGTCACGTTTCATGTACCTTCTAGACATGTAACGTTCCATTGTCCTTCCCATTCAGGTTACGTTCCACGTTCTTTTCCGCTTGCATGTCATTAGCTTTTATGTACCTTCAGTCCTTATAACCCTGTCAGTTTATCACAACTCTAATTCAAGGACGAATTATTCTTTTAGAGGGGAAGAGTTGTAAAACCCGCTTTAAAATCCTATGAACAGTACACATGAACAGTAACCACATGAAACACGATAAAGATAAAACTTTCCATTTATAATATTATTATACGTGACACGACATTTAATAACGAACATTCATGAATATTATAAATGTGACACGATCACGGTTACCAAATTCACGGTAAACAATCACGAACGTACACGACTATAATTTTTAAAAATTGAAAAGCTTCAGGTTCTCCTTTGTGGGCCCTTATACCCGCGGCTAAACAAGAGGCAAGGAAAAAAAATGGGCTTTTGGCCCATAACTCAAAAGAAACTAAAATACAGGGAATTTCTTTTCACAATTTTAGGTTAAACAAAAATTGCAAAAACCCTTCTCCCTTGTTCACTCTTGCCGCCGGCCACCATCAAACACCAAGGGTGTTTCAAACGATTTTGATCATTGGTTTTACGTGTACGTGTTTGTGATCATAATCCTTTTCATTCCACGCTAACGGTATAATCATAAACTTTTTATTTTAATTCTCTTGATTAATTCATATCGTAATCATAAAAACAAACCATGGAAACATGTTAGATAATCAAAACCATGAATAAAAGGACGTGTGACTTATCAGTCCAAAGCTACGAAGACTTTCTAGCTACCAGTTATGACCCGATTCCTGAAGCTACTTAAATCCATGATGAGTAGGTTATTCCAGAATCTCAGATTTACTTCTAGAAGGTTTTCCAGAATTTCCATCCTAACCACGAGACAGATTTTAATATCGAGCTTGTCCAAGGACAGAACCTGCTTTCAAAACTTCTTATCGCAAGCCTTCAGCTGAGTTAGAGGAGTTGCATGATTAGCTGCAAAATTACTGAATGAGGCTTTATTCGCCTGAGTGTATCACTAGAAGGTGCACCGTTTTCTGTCTATCAGGAAGAAGGCCTATATCATGAGATCATGTATCGAATACAGAAAATTTTTACAAGATCGCCATTCTTAATCGATGTTCATCTCACGTATATAAGGTCTATCTGACCTGCTACGTTTTCTTAAATATTTTCCAAAACAATTCACCACCATGCCACCAGCAATGGTGAGAGAAAGAACATGATGTTTTCCAGACTGCTGTTGCACACGTTATAGTCTCTCTAAAATTTTGATTTATACTTCTGAGCTCGCTAACGCTCCATCTACTGTATGAAATTTATGAATAAATTTTTTTTCATGGCTTCTCAGACAAAATCGTCAGTATATTCATTGATAACATTCTGATCTGCTAAATTCTAGAGAAGTACAAGAGAATCATCCTCTCACAGTTGTACAAAACCTCTGATTGTAGAAAATTATATAAGCAGCTTCCCAGATGTGAATTCCAGTCGAACAGGGTGACATATCTAAGACACATTATTTCAACAGAAAGAAATTTCAGACAATCCTGCGAAGGTGAAGGCCATCACCAGATGGTCAAGACCGACGTCTTTGACTAAAGTAATAATTTTTTTAGAACTCAGTTGACTACTACCGCCGAAACTGCTGACAGTTCTCATGATTAGCTTTCCATGACTAAGCTTACGCATAAAGGAGATGACCTACACTAAAATTTGTATTCCATCAGATTCTACGCTAGGAGAGATCTAATTTACTGAGACTCAAAATTCTTTCATCACTATTCACCCAGATTCCACTAGGACGTATCATAATCCCAGGCAGAATTTTGATAGAAGCAGTGTAACACATTAATGCAGCTATGTTCATATCTTGATGCCTGACATGCCAGAAGGTTCAAGATAGAACGCCGACATGCTAGTGAGTTATTACAACCATTAGAAATTTCTGAATAGTAATGAGACAAGATTCTATAGGAATTGTTATCAGGCTGAAACTGACTCAGAAGAAGTATGATACTATCTAAGTCATTGTCGACTAGTTAACCAGCCTGCACGCTTTTCTTTCATATGAGAGGATTACGCAGTGGCAGATCTACAGGAAATTCTACAATAAAACTTAAGATTTCAAGGTATTCCATCAGCAATCATGTCAAATAAAAAAAATTACGTTTGCGAATCACGCTCACGTTCATGTTCACGATCACGTGTACGTTTACGTTCACCTTCACGTTTAAGTCTCACGTTTGCATTATGATGTTGTTGCAGTCCATGTTTTGTGTTATCTCATGATTTAAGTTCATGCTCTCCTTCATGACATCGTTCACGTTTAGATTCGTGTTCGATCTAACGATACACGTTTCACAGCTTTTACTGGATTTGGTTACAGAAAGTTTAAGAAAACCAGACTCAAGTTTAGCACAGCTTTTCCATAACCAGGAAGATGTTTCACATCTCAGGCCGTATTGTTTGGCATTCTTTCCTCAGTCAACATGCGTTCATGATATGTACCGGTACTACGTTCACGACATGTTTCACGTATCACATTCAATATATACTTCATGCACATCGTTCCTTATATAATCGCGAACCACGTTCACAATTGCTCACGTAGCACGTTCACAATTATTCACGTAGTTCGTCCCTATATATTTCAGCACTTACTGAGAGATATAAATGTTACCTTTCAGGATATTTGTACGTACCGCTTAATGTATCTTACATGCTATGGCTTTTCATTCTATCAGATTCAGAAAATCCATCTTAAGTATGGAACCAGAAACTATTCAGCATCATCAGGACAGGGTCATCAGGACCAAGATTTTCATTTTTTAGATCTTGAAGGATCCGTTTCGAGCGGGAAGCCACTCGGAATGGAGGAGTCCATCCGGACCTCTCATACTTTCCTTCTAGATTTTAGTTATGTTCTTTCAGTCATGTTATGTTCCATGTTCTTCAGTCAGGTCACGCTATATCCTTTCAGCAACATAATGTTCTATTCGAGGACGAATTATCCTTTCAGCTTACATGTCTTTTCAGCTTACGTGTCCCTTCAGTTCTTATAAACTACATCAACTTATTACCTTTAGTTCGGGGACAAAATTTCCTTTTTAGAAGGGAAGAATTCTAGAACCATAGCATTATCGTGTCCCTAATTCGAGGACGAATTATTTTTTTAGAGGGGAAGAGTTTTAAAACCCACAATTTAAAATCCTCGAACATTATTGATACGCAGTCACAAAATTAATTAACGTTATTTATTCAGAATATAAATAAGAATAATTATTCAAGTATCGCGTGAATCCTAATTATTCAGTTAATAAATAATACACTTACAGTTTTAGCACGAGAATTAACGAACGTGAATGTCTAAGATATGTCTAAGATTTATAAACGAAACGAAAATGTATAAGTAAGTGTGTGTCCATATGGGCTGCAACCTTAGTAGCAAAAGAAAAAGGAATTGGGCTCTAAGGCCCATCCCACGAAATACAAAACTACCACAGAAAAGTTTTCACGTCTTTTTCATTTTTCACAAAGAAATAAAAACATACAATGAAAAATGGGTTAATATAAACAGAGGTTGCTAAAGTTTGACCAAAGTAACGATTTTGTTACTAAAGTTTAAAACCTTTCACTTAGGTTACTATTGTATACGGGTTTGATATATTTGTTACTAAATGTTTAAAAAAACTATCCCGCCGTTACTCATGGGAGGGGTTACCGGTTAAGCAACCGGTTACCTTATTTTTTTTCCAAACTTTAGTAACAAAATCATTACTTTGGCTAAACATTAGTAACCTGCGTGTATATTAACCCTTTAAGTTTTGGTCAGTTTTTTTTCCGTTTTCGTTCGTACTTTAACGTTTTCATCAGTAATTTTACGTTTTAGTCAGTAAATTTACGTCTTCGTCAGTAATTTTACGATTTCGTAAGTAAATTTACTTTTTTGTCAATAAACTTACCTTTTCGTCAGTAAACTTACGTTTTCGTCGGTAAACTTACGTTTTCATCAATAAACTTACGTTTTTGTCAGTAAATTTACGTTTTCGTTAATAATATTACGTTTTCATCAGTATACTTACGTTTTCGTCAGTAATTTTACGTTTTTGTCAGTATTTTTACGTTTTCGTGAGTAAATTTACGTTTTTGTAAGTACTTTTATGTTTTCCTTAATATTTTACATTTTCGTCAGTAAATTTACGTTTTCGTCCGAACTTTTACGTTTTTGTCAGTAAATTTACGTTTTCATCAGTAATCTTACGTTTTCGTCAGTAATTTTACGTTTTTGTCAGTATTTTTACGTTTTCATCAGTAAATTTACGTTTTTGTCAGTACTTTTATGTTTTTGTCAGTATTTTTACGTTTTCGTCAGTAAATTTATGTTTTTGTCAGAACTTTTACGTTTTCGTTAGTATATTTATGTTTTAATCAATAATTTTACGTTTCCATCAGTAAACTTACGTTTTTGTCAGTAAACTTACGTTTTCATCAATATTTTTACGTTTTCTTCAACGTAAAATACTGAAGAAAACGTAAAATTCCTGATGAAAACGTAAATTTACTGACGAAAACGTAAAAATACATATGCAAATATTCATTTACTGACGAAAACGTAAGTTAACTGACGAAAACATAAGTTCACTGACGGAAACGTAAATTTTCTTACGAAAGCGTAAAAATACTGAAGAAAACGTAAACATACTGAGGAAAATGTAAATTTATTGACGAAAACGTAAATTTACTGACAAAAATGTATATTTACAGACGAAAACGTAAATTTATTGACTGTTGGTGTCGTCTGCCTCAAAACAAGAAAAGGGGGATTCGGGATTTATTTTCTCATTTCGATTCGTGTGTGTGTTCGTCATCCCTTTAGCAACCCTATAACGGTAAAGACTTTTTCCCTTCATTCCTTTAAATCACGAATTCTTATTTTTCTCAAGAACGTGTGGTAATTAAAAGGGTGATCATGAATATACATGAATTAATGAGTGGGTTGTATTGATTTCACGAACACCGAGACATAGAAATGTCTCGATGTGGTTCTATTTTGACTCAGCCGAGACCATTATGGTCTTGGTGGTGGTCTGAGTGCGTCGGTAGCAAGCAAGAACAAAAAAGGGGGTAAACAATTACTAATTGGGGTGTTTGGCTGTTAGAACAACATCATCGACCCAACAGGGGTGTTTGTTTTTAATGATGTGGGACACGGGGGGGGGGGGGGGGGGGGGGGGGGGGGGGGGACACGGGGGTGTTTTGTTTGTGCAGTGGCAAGGGGGTGTTTGGCTGTGAAAATAGTAGCTAGAATAAAATAAATAGTGGCAACTAAAACAGTAGCAGCAGGAACAAATAAGTAGCAGTGGGAACCACTTCATTAGCAGTATGAACCACTGCATTAACAGTGGGAACCACTACATAAGTAGTGGGAATAATAATTAAACAAAAACAGTGGGAACCACTGTTAGGTGACGTCAGCAGCAAGGGACCATGATGTGGGTCCGGTTTGGTTAACCGAGACATGGGTGTCTTGGGGAAGATTTTTCAACGGGTTTTGGGGTCACCGGAAATAAATAATACGGGCTTTATGTTAACTATGGTTAAATCATTTTTGTAAAATTAGTTTTATAAATAAAATAACTAAGTGGTTTTATTTTATTGATTTAATTAGTAATATTAAACAGATTTTATTTTATCCGGTTAACCACTTAAAAACATGTGATTTATTTATGATTTAATTTTCAAGAAAAACTAATTTGGAAACCTTTCTATTTCAGGAACTATCTGTTTTAGGAAACTTTCTAATTATAACAGGTTACTATTTATAGTAATATTGTAAATATCAGAACAAAGTATAATACACAATAACCAACAATACATGATATATACTAAATCATGAAACATTTAAAGAACAATCAGATTTATCAGAAATACACCAAAACAGTCAGATTTATCAGTTTATACGTAACCAGTAAAATAATACGAGAACACGCAAAATGAATTAAGAACAATAATAAAAAGTAATCAGAGTCAGTAATCAGACAACTCATTCGCATCTTTTATTTATGTAGCATCCGTGAAGTCGGGGTAGATCCTTTCGCTTTCATTCTTATTTCATTACTCGAAACGAGGTACGGATTTCCCGTCCTTCAGTAAGGACTTCCTTCTATGCATGATTAGGATTCCCCGTCTACAACCAAATGTTTTACCCAGTATATGTTTTAAGCTTATCAATAATCATTTAGTAACTAAATAACTTTCCTGAACTTTATATACAAGCATGACCAGTTTATGTACTAGTTATAGAGGTACCGTAACCATGACACTAGAGGCACGGGTGTCATGACTGCTTTGCGAGGGAGTGATTTCTCGCAGCGTCCCATTTATTTCAGTTTGGCCATTTTATCAGTATTATCAGCGTAGCGTATGGGTGTATCCTAGGCTATCAGTTTACAGTTATCAGGTGAATGTGGTGTGTGTTCTACATCCTTCACATTGGAGTTGAACCCTCCACCCAGCACATTATTTAGAGGTCACCCCTCTACAGGATTATGAGGCCACCCCCCTATGTATTAATGCAGACGTTGTTACAACACGTGACCTATATAAGCTCTTGAAAATTAAAATACAGCAAATGCATATTTTTAGATTTAACATATAAGAGTACAACTTTATTATTTATAAATCAGACTTTTTAGATTATATACAGATTTCCGCTGCAATTTCCTTATCAGTCTTACAGCTTCAATATTTTATCATCTGCTTCATTCTAGTATTTATTATCATGCTTTATATCCGTTCACTGGGCGTTGTGCTCAGACGTAGTTCTTTTCATGTTCTAACGGCAGGTACACTGGGACGCTCTTAGGATTCTGAGAGCATGTGCATTTGGATGGAAGCTATCCAGACTTGTTACTTTATGTACTTCTTACATTACTTTGCTTATTTGGACATTGTTTAGTCCTTTCCTTCAGTATTTACTTTTCATGTTTTGAGCTTATGTTTGGATTACCGATGTTTGATTCCGGTATTTCCTCTATGGTTGTGACAATCCGTCAATTTACGATTGATATTTTATTCTCAAATATTATTTTAATGTTACAATATGAACTCACTTATTTTTGGGAAGAAATTTGGATTTACGTCTTGAAGTAGCATCGACTACGTTTAAACCGGAGGATTAAACGTTACATGCTTACGTTTACATACACTGTCTTTGGTGACAGTCCGACATTTCAGAAAATAAATTTATCCGTGAATATTATTTTGGAGTTTTAAATTTGTGTTAGTTCATAAACTCACAAATTTACGAGAAGAGATTAGGACTTACGATTTTATTTTAACGTCCTTTACGACTAAACCGGCAACCTTAGGATTACGTATTTACGTTTTCGAACTCCGTTTTTGATGAAACAATTTTTATTGGATTCGTTTTGTGACGTTGATTCATAATTTATAAAAATGTTTTTCATAAAACGACCCGAGGGCACGCAAATCGAGGAAACTAGAATCGAGAAGTACCCGTAAATAAATGGGGATGAGACAAGTGGGACACTTGTCCTACCCCCATCAAAACCGGCCAACATTAGCTACATAAACCATGAGGTGTTACAACCTCATGAACAAGTACACACTTGTCCACTTTAGCTTACAAGTTAAGCATACACTCCACAAAACCATCAAACCATTACCATTTTCTCACACACAACATGCAAACCACCAAAAAACTCACAACTCTCTCTCTCTCACATGTCTATGCCGTCCCATTTTACACCCTAAATCACCATCACTTGATCAAATTTTAACCAAAACATATGTTATAATTAACATATGTTAATCTCCATTCAAAAAGATAAAGATTGGTGCAAGTTATAACATCCAAGGAGGAGTTTTCATGGAGTAGTAGGGCTGATTTTCCACAAGGTATTCATGAAGATTGGTGATCTTGAAGATGGTCTTGGCTATGCACAAGTTTCTCCATCAAAATCCATGTTTTGATCACAACCTACATCATCATGGTGGTATAAAGATTGTCCTCCTCATCTTCTTGTTATTTTGATTATGTAAACATGTATTTTATTTCCTATTGTATATGTATATGATGATTATATGATGATAAAAATGTTATGTGGGGATTTGTTGTTGATAAACATGATTAAAAAGGTGAAAAACCATATGAAACAAGGTTAAAATCTTGATTAATTTACATGGCTGTATAAAACAGTAAGTAAACCGGTCATGGACTGATAAAATGATGAAGTAGAATGGATTTACACTAAGATATGGGTCTTGTACACATGTGAGAGTTGGCCATGCAATGGAATCATTGTAATGAGTGAGATATGATCAAAACAAGTTTAAGGTATAAATCTGAGGTTACTGTTTTGGACGATTTTTAGAAAATATTTATAAGATGATTCAACAGTAGCTATAGTAGAGTTAAATGTAGCACATACCATGTAGTTTATGTGATAAAAATTTGAGCTTCTATCTCCATATAGAACTCAAGATATGGCAGTTTTGGTGAATGTGAAGATAAAAATCAGATTTTTGGAAATTAAAGTATATTACTATTATATAAGCACTCAAAATTTAATAGTATAAAATGTAAAATAAAAACCCACTAACTTATGGATTTTATTTATATAAGTATGTAAAAGGTTAAATAAGTGGACATTTTATAAAAATGGTAACTTGTTAAGTTTTATAAGTTATAAAACTATAAACTTGATTTTTACGACTTTTTCGGCTATCGCCGTAAAATTAACGTTTTTGTTAAATAAAACTTAGATGGTTGGACCCGTCTAATGAAAACTTTATAAACTTATATACTGATATATAGACATGTATAACAAGTAAAAACCGATAAAAACCCGAACTATAGGACATATGGACACTAACAAGTTAAATAAACATATTGGACTAATAAATGGACTAAATAGGATAAAAACTAGTAAAAAGAATATATTGGGCTTAACCCATTTAGGCCCAACTTGGAAAGTATACATACTGATAATATAGGTATAAAATGGATTAAAACAAGTTAAAGAACCTATAATAAGTTTATTGGACTTAAAACACGTAAATGGATAAAACTAGTAAGCTAGTATAAAAGTTATCGACATATAACACTAAAATGAGTAAACGAGAATATGTAAACTCACTTGATCATCGTATATATATAATCATCATATGTATACATAATTGATATTTTTATAAAGTCATTGGACAAACGTCTAAGACCGATTATTATTTATATAGGTTTCCGTGATTGAAGCACGTACCGTACGACCGAATCGCCGATAACCCGCCTTCCCATATCAACGTGAGTTCATAGCCTCGCACTCTTTTAAATGTTTTTTTATAAATGTTTTATAAACCCGCGAGGGAGATAACATGTTAGTTTTATAAAATAGGACACCATTTGTCCTGATTGTTTGTTTATTGATTTTGGACCCGAATGATTGAATGACCCGATTGTATGACCCGATAAATGATTAATGGACCCGATAGATGAAAATAAAATGGATTATTAAAGTTAGGTTATGTCACTAAAAGTCCCATTAGCATGAATTGTGAACTACCGGGATTTGGTAGACGCTTATGCATTTAATAGTACTATTTGGGGACGATCACCCCAGTTCGCGCCTTGACGGTTGATCCCCGTCGTGCCACATTGATTGGTAAGCGAATTTATGTATGAGAAGATTTCCATAGCGTGACCTTTGTGATGACACGCTACTTTAGATGGGCAAAATTGGTATCGGGTTAGCTACCCGTTGTTGGTTTAGTAAGGTAACAATGTCATGCGGCTTATAATAATCCAAAACTAACGAAATACTAATAGACGCTCCGAATTACGATGTATTGCCTGACTAGCAATACAGGGTCATACTATTGATATTATGTTTGTGTTTTGGTTTTCATAACCATATTCATATAACGGGTTTTATTTGATTTTATACAACGTCATAAGACGTATTGTATGATGTTTTTACGACATTGGCTCGTATAATGATTTTTACGGCAAATGCCTATATTATGATTTTCGATAAGGATTTGTATAAAATGACTTTGGCTATTTTAAGGCCTATTACAAAGATTTGTACAAAACGATTTTTGGTAATAATTTTATACCAAAGTTATATTGATATAATTTATTAAACTCTATGAATTCACTCGGCGTTATCGCTGACCTTTTCTTTTAAAATGTTTTATCTCAGGTACTTGAAGGTAATTCTCGGGAAGACGACAAGAATTCATGGCCCGCACTTAAACAATATTTTCCATTCAAATACTTTGTAAAACTTTGTATGAAATATAATGACTTGGGACCGATGTAACTTTGATGTTTATGAATGGAAATGCTTTTATTATTAAACGACGCGATTTTTATGCGTTGTCTATGATGTGAGTAATGTGCTATCCCGTAACACCAACTAGTCTTCCGCTGTACTGAGTTGTATAAATTTGGGGGTGTTACAGTTTGGTACCAGAGCTCTCGTTATAAAGAACGAAAGATTTTTAAAACGAAGGTTTTGAATAAAACTTTTCAAAATATTTTAACTAAAAACATTTTTCTAAAATGTCTAAAAATCTTTTGACTATAACGGTGCCGAAGAATTCCCGAGTTACCGACAAGGCCAAGACTGAGAAGTGTTATTTTAATATATATATAACTTGGATTATATATATATATATATATGATGTAATTTTATTACATGATTGTTTGATGATTATTTTGATATTTATACGAGGTATTTATACGACGTAGATTGTCACAATATACCCTAAATCCCCTAGTAAATTAATCGAAGCTATTCTCGTAGGAATTCTAGCTATCCTAGATCTAAACCAAGTTGTGGATATTTATAATCCCAACAAATGGTTGATATTCGTAGAAATGTAGATATTAGTTGATGGTGATATTGAAAAAGAATTGGC
The DNA here is from genome assembly GCA_025667525.1 of Glebionis coronaria. Taxonomy (NCBI): domain Eukaryota; kingdom Viridiplantae; phylum Streptophyta; class Magnoliopsida; order Asterales; family Asteraceae; genus Glebionis; species Glebionis coronaria. The sequence goes on from CM046877.1 coordinate 360,249,091, forward strand.
GAGATTAAATCTGATATCGATGTCATGACGATCTTTTCTTATAGAGTGGAGTTTGAAAAAACGTTACCACCTAGAAAGATGTCATCTGATTCGTTGTCATCCAATTCTTAAATTTGAAATCGAAAGGGTGAATGTTGCACTTGAGGCTGTTATTGGAACCATTACCCAAAAGCCTCATGCCACTAATACCTTTCCGAGAAGTCTAGTTGAATGATCAAGTCATTTCATGCTAGTGACTCATTTGATAATTGTTGTTGTAAGAGCTAATAGGATTGGAAATTAAGTGTTGATTCATATTGAGATTGTATTGCCTTTACAAGGCCGAAGAATAAGGTTGAAAGTATTGGAATATGAGGTAGGATATCGAATTGAGTATAAGATGATTGAAACTTGAATAAAGTAAAATTTAACCCATATGGTATATGAGATTATTAATAGAAGTCGTTAAGTTTTGTGATTGAATTTTAAGGTTTTAATTGATTGTTGATTCGTGTTAAGGGTTGTTCCTAGGCCGTTGTCCACTAATGAGGATGCCCAGTGTCCAAGAAATTAATTGAAGAAATCTTCTTCTAAATTGGGACCGATGGATCTTCTGGGACAGGCAGGACACCTAATGACTCTTGTAGATCAGTATTCATTGTGGTATCTTTTAAAAATCCCTAACTTAACTGAGATATCAGTTGGTAGGATGAGTTTTGGAAATTGTATGACATAGTGACACGTAATGTGTTACGGTACAATTTTGACTTGTTTGTGATTAATGAAAAAGACTACCTTTGATTGCTAAATTCTACATGTATCGATGTTATCTATCTTTTATTGCTTCATCCTAATGTTCGCATTAGTGATGCAACCATCGAACAAGTACTCATCTTGATTTGAGTTGCGTTGTGAATCATTCTTCGTGAGTGCCATCGAGGTCATGAACCTCATGATTATTTGGCTAAGCTCATTTCTTATCATATTGTAATTAGTTCTCGGTGAACAACTCTTCATCACTCTTTTGCAGATCACACATTATTTTATAAAGTTAAAACAGTATCCCTTGAGAAAAATTGAATTTTCATCACTATAAGGATTATTCAAAGTGAGATTTATAAGTGATTGTTATCGAAACGAAGTTGTTTATAAAACACCTTGGAAAACCTAATTATTTCCATAACAAAGAAAATCTTTGTAAATTTATTTTTGATTCTTATTTAAGAATTAAGAATGAAAATGTTTTTATTATAAACATGATGATAAAATTTTGACGAACTGAGTATTGCATCGTTAATCTTGAAATTGTATATAGTTGCGCGCCTACATACAATTTGGAATGGACTATGCAAGACTGATTAGTAGTCACCATAAAACTGATTAATAAACACTAAATTTTCTTTGAAGATTGCGAAAGATTAAAATTTTATGAGATCTGCAAGAAGTGAAAAATAGGGACATAGTGTTAGGGACACCTACATATGTGCCTGTAGCATCTATTCTTCTGAGTTGAATTTACTCATTTATGGAAATTGTCTTATTTGACAATTGATATTCCCATTCTTGTCCAATTCTCCCGTAGTGAGATTCTTAGGAAAAGTATCTGATTATCAAGTGTTGATACCCGACTGGATGTATCGACGTTCCTATCATTTCTTTTGATTTGATTTCATTTGAATGACCTGGGTAACGATCCGAGGAGCTTTCGAATGCGTACTCAAATTAATGAAAACATGGGATATATTTATATTCGTTAAATGTTTTCATTTGTACCTGATTTGAAATTCTCTCGCATAGATTATGCGTTGACCTTACTCTTTTAATAGTAGTTGTGTCTCCATATATCCTTGAATTTGTGAAGGATTATGAGTTATTATTAGTCTATTGAAGGTCTACGATTTCTAAGGATTTGGTAATTGATGGATTGATCTATTGATAAGGTGGTGGAAATGGGAAAGATGAGATGGGATGTAGAGAGAGAAAGGAGAGAAAAAAGAAGTAGAGAGAGAAAGTGATTAGATTAAATGAAATGTTAAATGAATGAACCACCACCCCTCCTAACATGCTAGGAGGGGTATATATAGCCCACCCTACATGTGGGCTATTTGGACTATATTTAGTACAAACTGGATCACGAGCCTAATACAATAATATATCGTTGGAGCGACCGATCCTTCATAAATACGTAAAACGTATTTCCACCAATCTCCCCCTAAGGGAGGTCGCTCCAAGTTACAAAGTTCTAAATATTCTATAGCTCATGATCTATGCTAATAATGATGTGACCGAGACTTTCTTTGGGAAAACACATTTCCAACAATCTCCCCCTAAGGGAGGTCACACCATTTTACAAAATCTTAAACCTAGCATACTATGCTTGAGTCTTCGATCTTGTTCTTGTGAATATGCTTGATGTGATCTTTGACTTTAGTCTTGAACATGTTTCCTTGCCTTGACCTTGTGCATTCATCACTTGTGAAATTTGCCTCTTCGTGACTTCATGTTCCACATACTTATACCTTTAAATTCTTGAAAGCTTCAGAGTTTGATACAGTGGAAGACTTGACCTTCAGACTTTCTTGAATTTGTTGAAGTACTAATTGTATGTAGTATAAGCATGTGGTGACGACTTCTTCTGGATTATACACCGTAATGCCACCTTCTTGTTACGCTGCATAAGACAGTTAGCAACAAACCATATACACGGATGAAATGGCCTTGAACATTTCATTCTAATTCGGTAGCATTTTACCTCCGCTCGATGAAGACCGTTGGACGATATTAAATATCGTACTTGTGGCAGGTAGTTTCAATAAAGAACCTCCTTGACAAGATTTCGCGGGTAAACCCGTTCTCTTTACTCGACCGTCCAAAGCTGACTGTGAACGTAAAGAGTGAATCATTTGGATAATATTATCCGCATGATTTGAAGCCGTCAATTCATGTTCCTGGAACAAGTGAAGTTCAATTAAGAACCGCACCATCGTTGCTTTCCAGTTGTCACGAGCTTGATTCGTATAGAATCTTGCAAGTTACCTACCAAGTGCTGTTTGATGTTAACACTAGAAGGATTTCCATTCGTCACTGTAAATACTTAATAGTATTACTCTGAATGTTCTGGCAAGATCACTAAGATATTGCGTAGAGGCCTAGAACGTGTTTAAATTCATTTAAGAATTAAACCACTGTTGCTTTCCAGTTATCACAAGTTTGATTCATAAAGAATCGCACAAGTCACCTACCATGAGCTTTTTGATATTCGCTCAAGAAGAATTTCCATCTTCATTGTAAATACTTTCGTATTACTCGGATGTTCAGGCAAGATCATGAAGATTTTGTGTAGGACTCTTAATAACTTTCTTACTTTTCACATTGTGTGAACAAGCAAGGAATAATGAAAGTGTGTCCTAATGAGATATTTGATGATCTCAAATGGCTCTAGACTCGATCGTGCATTTTAGATTTTTAGTGATCGGAGGCTGGAGAGGAGTGCCACCTTTTCAATACCAATTTATTCGGAGTGAATAAATCAATAGATAATGTGTTGTCTCCGTGTGATTAAAACAAATATCTTTTATGAGATATCTGAGTTAGCAGGGATGGGTTGTGCCTTGCATCACTGGGTCCATGATGTCTATCTTCAATATCAAGAATCATTAAAATGATCTCAATAGCATATGAATTGACCCGGTTTCTGCCTAAGTTGTAAGGAGGGCTTCTTTCTTTACACCCTTTATCTTTACAATTCTTTTTCATTCTTCAACCCCTTCAATGCTTACCAATACGTCATAACTAGCACCTTGTTGTGATTGTTCCAGTGCTAACTTAAGTACTTGGTCGACATTCAGCTACGTTCACAATCTTTCTCCATCTTTCCTAAGGACTACTATTTCTAGCTATGGAATGTCCTTGGGAAGATTCCTCCGGTTCTAGAGAAATCATTGGACTTTAACCTATCCTACCATCCTTATGTCACCACAATCTTCATCGTCGTGAAATAAATGGGTTGCGGGTAAGTATAAATCACCATGAAATCCATTTTTATATCCAAATCCATTTTGCTCCCCCTTAACATATGCCACGATATTCGAACACATTTCGCACATGTCGCGATGAGCCAGCACATTAAGTCAAACCATTATTGATCTCAATATTAAATCACATTTTCTCCCCCATATTAAAAATATTAACCCAATCGATGTTTTTAATATCAATTGATTTAATAGCATTTTAAGAAAATTTGGGAAGAAAGATGCAAATTAGTTATCTCCATGATTTTAACAAGCTCCCCATCAAATTAATGAGGGTGTACTTGAAACGTAAATTAAATACCTTTTAAACACAAGTGTAAGGTATTTATCACGTGCAAAGATCATATATGATAATGTATTCACAAGATTAGCAATTTACGAGGTTGGACCTGAATAATGGAGAACAGCATATGAAAGAAGCACATGGTTCTTGTTCACGAATGTTGGTCACCTCGTCACGTCCCCGAGAAAATTAATTCCCGTTGTTGAGTCAAAGCTTTTCGGTGAAATGCTTGACTTGATTATGAAAAGCGGGTTGCTATCTGAAATAATAGCAAACCATTTTGAGCATGTTTTAAAAGTTTGAACTTCTGCTCGAACTTTATTTACAACCCCGTGTCATTATAGAATGACATTTCTAGGTTCGTAAATATTATCGATTTCAGAAGACATGCCCTTTTTATCAAAACATTTTTGAACACACAATTTTGAAAGATTTAGAAAAAACCTTTTGAGAAATTCTCGAAAAATTGTGTTCAAAGTTTTGAAAACCAATTACTTGAGCTTAAGATGTTGAATATCTTATAAAACGAGCTCAAGTCCGAGAAGTTGTAAACTTCCCGTTGTTAAGGATAAGTTTATCATCGGCGATAAACTTTCCTTTTATCTGAAAGGCGAGTCCTAAGCTGACATTTACTTAGAAGTCGTTTTCATGAGCTTGAAAACTTTGACTGTTTTAACGGAAAGCTCATGACCGAGAAAGGTTAATTTCTCGTTATGAGGAAAAGTTCTCTTATTTAAAAGATACACTTTCCTTTCTGAGCTTAAAACTTCGAATGTTTTAATACAAGCTCATGACCGACAAAAGATGAATTTCTCGTTAAGAGGATAAGTTATCATAAAAGATAATCTTTCCTTTATTTTAAGTTCGAGTTACAGTCTGACATTTAACTGTAAGTCATTGTGCATGAGCTTAAAAACTTCGAATGTTTTTATTATTAGCTCATGCCCGAGAAAACTTAATTTCTCGTTGTTAGGATAAGTTTATCATCGGCGATAAACTTTCCTGCCTTTGAAGAGCGGGTTATAGACTGTCATTTATCTATAAGCCTTAATGCATGAGCTTAAAAACTTGGAATGTTTTTGATATAAGCTCATGCCCGAGAAAAATGAATTTCTCGTTTTTAGGATAAGTTTATCATCGGCGATAAACTTTCCTTTCTTTGATGAGCGAGTTACAGTCTGTTATGTGACTGTAAGTCCTTTGTGCAGCTTAACCATGAATCCCCTGAGGCATTTGTTTCTCTGATATCTGCTTCTTCAGCAACCAAACTCTAAGAGTGTCCTTAGTTGAACGGTACACAACGATTGGACCGCTTCGTTCTTTTGGAACATCAACTTTGGTACCTGCAATCTCATTAGGAATTTGCATGCTTTGACGTGGGTTAGCGATATCAATTATAGAAGCACATGGGGGTTCACAGTTGGCTTTACTTGTTTCAGAGGCGAACTGAGTAGATGATTCTCTAGTCTTGGCTGGCAAACGTTTCCTTTTATAGAAAACCTTAAGTTTAGGCGTAAGTGAAGTATCATCTTTATCAGTTTCCTCCCTAGTAGACTTAGTAGAATCGGAGACTATCCTAGTTAAAGGGCACTCGTTTCCTACAAGAGTGAAAGTTCTACCAGTGGGGTGCCACATTTTGCCAACGGGTTTGATTTTAGCAACCCACTGGGATTTAAGTCTAGCACGGGAGTTCACCTCATTAAGCAATTTTTTGATACAGGAATCATGATTTGCCGTAAATACACATTTTCTACATGTTTTACAAGTAGCATATTTAATGTCCGAGTAAGATCTAGAATCCCTAGATGATTGATTGATGCTCCTAGGATTGGACATGCTACGGTTAGCAGTGTTGGGTAAACTAGAAGGCATCTAACTAGGTTTGAAATTCCTATCTCTTACATGTGTCTTTTGCTTAGCTTCCCTAAGATCATATTTATGGCAAACGTCATTTGAACTAGTTCTAGACGTGGTCTTGGTATTTTTAGGGAAACTAGAGGCAATCATATGATTTGGTCTTGCTAAAGTTGGAGTGATCACATTGGGCCTAGTTGCTGGAGTGCCTGGTCTAAAAAGATGAACCAAATCAACTTGGGAGGCAAACCGCGGTCTCGAGGATTGTGGTCGCTCGGATCTAAATGCAGTAGGTTGTCTGACAATCGGTTGTCTGACGAACTGATTTGTAGGCGGTTTCCCCAAGATTGATGGTTTTTCAAGCTTAGTGTCCACACTAGGTCCTTTACTTTTCCTTAACTCGTTTTTCAACGCAGCTATAGCAAACACCTTTTCCTGAACTTGAGCTTTTAAGGTCTCATTCTCTTTGAGCAATTTATCTTGGGATGCCAACTTAGATTCAAGCAGTTGAATTTGTTCCAAAAGATTATCCTTTTCAGCTTTAGAATCTAGAACAGTTTGATCCAATTTTCTTTCAAGAACAACGTTTGACTTTTCAAGTTTTTCAAAGTATGTTTCAAATTTGTCCGTTTTCTTAGAAAATTCAAGTTTGGCATCCTCAAGATCTTTTGATTGCCGAGCTACGATCGTTTCGAGCTCTTTAATCTTGGAATCAGAATCAGTTAACGAGGCAGTTATAAAGCATTTATCATGATGAACTATAGCATTTTGAACACTTTCTCCCCCATTATGACTCACATCAGATGAATCAGAAGTGGTATTGCTATCACTCTTTTCCATCCCATGTTTGTCATAATTAGGTTCAGAATGCTCAATATGCGGCATGTCATCAGCATAGACATCATAAACAACATTATATTGTACCATATTTGCAGGCTCTTCGTCATAAACGGGTAAGGTGTCATCAAGAAGGATCTCGTGAACATTCCCTGACGTGCCACTGGTATTATGTTGTCCTTCTGATTCCGAGCTCTTGCAATCGATAGGCTCCAAGTTGTCAACCGTGTGACCATTCTCTTCTTGCATATGTGTCATTGATTCTTGCACTCCATTATCATACGCTTGCTGAAGTTGTGATCTTTGATAAATCGAAGACGAGACCGATGTCATGAGTTTCAAAATTGTATCACGGAAAACTCGAAGCTCGGTATGTATATCTCGAAGAAAAGATTGGCAAATCACTGAACTTTCAGGCTTGATGATATTGAATTGGAGGAAAGGCGTGAGTTGTGTCACAAGAGCCTTATATGCAAGTGCCGATGCAGAGTGATTAAAGTTGTTATGGTTGAGTTGCTCGGCGAGTTGGGTCAAAGTGGTAAAGATAGAGTCGATGAATATATGACGATCGTGACCAAAGATTGTCACAAATTCGCTCCCTCCTTGAATCCTCGAAAGAGTGACAAGATGAGACTGAAGCATTTGAAATGAAGTTATACCACTTTCTCTAGTGTTGGCTTGCACTTGATGCAATTCTCCCTCTTGAAACGTTGAAGTCAAAGACTCCATTTAATGATGATAAGACTCTTTTCTCGGCTCAAAGAATGCTGTCGGCTCTAACGATGATAGATTAAACCGGATACTAATAGGTCCAATTTAAATTCGGCTCACTCCAAAAATAAATCCCGTCACTATGACTCGTTACTTTTGTCTTCAAATCCGGCCACAAAAAATTTTTAACCCGTCAAATATTTTACGACTTTCAATAAACAAAATAACCTTTACTAAAAAGTTAATTTTAAAAATAAAAGTAATGAAACTAAAAATAGAAAATAAAAGTAAAGAAAAAACTGAGATTCGTTTTTTTGAAATTTGATTTTGTTCCCAAGAAAATTAATGCTCCCAAAAAAAATACGTTCACAAGTATCCACTTGTTGAGTGTTTTAAGGAATTAAAAAAGGAACCTTGTTTTCTTAGTTTCCTCCGCCAATTAATATATACCAATTAAAGTCTCTCTCTCCTAAACGCACACACACAAATTTTCGTCTATACCACTTCTCTCTCCCACCAAAACCACAACCCTAATATCTGCTCCCCCTAGTAAACTCCGCCCCACAAATCTCGCCGGCCGCCACACTTCCCCCTTTCGTTCCTGTTGTTCTATCAAACCCAGTCACCAGATCCACAAATAAATCACCTTTTCAAGAAAATGAACTTGTATATATATATATATATAGACCCACGAATCTGAAAAAAAATCACTAAAGATTGTGTCTACAAGATCATGCAAATGGTCTCGGGGAGGTTTTCTTTTAATGTTTTAATTGTAGTCTCTCTCTTCTGTAGCGTCTTTCTGGTGTGGGTCAGTTTGGTAGGTTTTGGTTCGAGAGTTTTTGATGGGTGTGTGGGTGTGACGAGGGTGTTTGGTCGTTTGGGGTGAGCGAGGGTGTACTGTGTTTTGGTGAGATACGAGTCAATTCTTGGTTGAAAATAGGAGTTCTAGTTGGATTCTTAAGTTGTGTATATTTTAGATCGATGAAGGTTTTGTGGAAAAACTGAGATCGAGTGTAAAAGTCATGTGGGTTTTTAGTTTATGTGTGTTTGAGAGTCGAGAGACGAGAGGGTTTAAGAGAGGGAGTCAAATGAGAGGTTTGTTTGTAAAGGTTGAGGGAGTCTGTTTGAAAGATTTGTAGTCGAGAGGTGAGTGATGCGAGAGGTTTTGGTGATGTTTGGTTTGTAACTGTTTTGTCAGTCGATAGGGAGAGGGTCTTGGTCAGATTAAGTCTTGTTGGTCTGTGAGGCTGAGAGGTTTTTGGGTATGCGAGTCTTTTGGTGATGTTGGAGTCGAGTCAGAGTGGAGGCGTATTGTTGTTTGAGTCGGTTCGAGGGATAGAGTGATTTTTGACAGTTGCATACAAGGAAACCCTATGCGGAAACCCTATGCGGAAACCCTATGCGGAAACCCTATGCGGAAACCCTATGCGGAATCCTATGCGGAATCCTATGCGGAATCCTATGCGGAATCCTATGCGGAATCCTATGCGGAATCCTATGCGGAATCCTATGCGGAATCCTATGCGGAATCCTATGCGGAATCCTATGCGGAATTCTATGCGGAATCCTATGCGGAATCCTATGCGGAAAAATTCCTATTCGGAAAGTTTTCTATTCTGAAAGTTTTCTATTCTGAAAGTTTTCTATTCTGAAAAATGGTCTATTCGGAAAGACGGAAATCTGACCCGAGAACTGATAACTTTGGATATGTTTGGACAAATTGATGGGAGATGGATTATTGGACTGATTTGACCAAAAACCTGAGACTTTGGACCGATTTGAAAATGAAGAAGAAACTGATTAAAAATGACACATTAAAAAAATGATTAAAAAATGATAGAATAAAAAAAATGACTGATAAAAAATTATTAAAAAGTGACTGATAAAAAAAAGGATTAGGCAAAGTTGTACCAGAAAATAAACTGATAAACGAAAAAACAAAAAAAGAAAAAAAAATAACTTTATAAAATTGAAAAAATTCAACACGATCTAAAAATAACTTTATAAAATTGAAAAAAAACTTTATGAAATTGATAAACTTGATAAATAACTTTATAAAATGGATAGATAAAAAGATGAGAAAAAAATAGAGAGACAATAAGAAAAGAAAAGATTTTTACCACCAAATCAAAAGATAAAAAAAATATGCAAATCCTAAGATTCAACCATGGCTCTTGATACCAATTGAAGGTCTACGATTTCTAAGAATTTGGTAATTGATGGATTGATCTATTGATAAGGTGGTGGAAATGGGAAAGATAAAGATGGGATGTAGAGAGAGAAAGGAGAGAAAAGAGAAGTAGAGAGAGAAAGTGATTAGATTAAATGAAATGTTAAATGAATGAACCACCACCCCTCCTAACATGCTAGGAGGGTTATATATAGCCCACCCTACATGTGGACTATATGGACTATATTTAGTACAAACTGGATCACGAGCCTAATACAATAATATATCGTTGGAGCGACCGATCCTTCATAAATACGTAAAACGTATTTCCAACAAATTATGAGTTATTATTAGTCTTTTGAGAAGTTCACATCTTATCGACGGCAATGAAACTGAAAAGTTGATAGTGCCAGTTGAATGGATTGATTGATTATGACATGACGACATTGTCTTAATTGATGGGAACTCGAGTAGAATTCCCCTAAACGATAAGATGTTGATTATCAAAAGTGATCTAAATAATTCTTGGTGGATGACGATATCCTGTATAAAGACTTGAAATATTACCATGAATGGTTGTGAATTAGTCATAGATATTATAATCTAGAAAGAACATAATATAAATGTATTAAAAGATGTTTATGTTATCTGAAACTTTAGTAAGTATTTGTTGATGAATTACCTAGACTTTCGCCATTAAGGCAAGTCGAAATTGGTATTGATTATATTTCCGGTGCTGCACTTGTGGCCTGTGCACTGTACGTCAGCACCATCTGAATTTAAGGAATTACCATACAACTGAGAGAGTTGTCGGAGAAAGATTTTATTATACCAAGCTTGTCATCCTGAAGAGCTATGGTGTTATCATTCCTTATATTTATAGATTACCATGAACTGAGTAAATTGACAATCGAAAACGATATCCATAACTCGAAATGGAAGATTTGTTCGATCATTTACAAGGTTTTAGTGTATGTTTTAAAGATTTGATCCATGGCATGGTTATCATCAAACTTCGCATCTGCGAAAAAGATTATGTATTCCAACCACTACATCCGATACTTGTAATGACCATTATGAGTTTCACGTGGTGACGATTGGATTGACTAATACACATGTAGCATTCATAAATTTGGTGAATCTCGTGTGTAGGCTGTAATTTGATAAATTCATGCTTGTGATCATTAAGGATCATTTGTTTGTTTATAAGAATAAGAATGAGTTAATAATTATTTATAGATTGCCCTGAATTGGCCGAACAATGAAAACATGTACCTTAAATATTTAACATAAGACTTAAGACTTAATTCTTTACATGATTTAACCGTGTGATTAATAGATAATGGAAGCTATATTTACTTTTCAAAGATTAGAACCATTAACGCTTAGGGATTACAAACTTAATCCTTTACATAAAATGACCGTTGGGTTAATAATGGTAAGATGTATGCATATAGACTTTTCAAAAATTAAGAGCCCTTTTAAGACTTTGGATTTTACCAAAAAGAAATGGAAATATGTTTTGACAAATGTTTTAACAAAGGATTTTTAAAGGGATTATTCCCTTATACACAAACCATTTAACTAAACTTCTGTTTAGGGGTAAATGTTTGTGTATACCTCAAGATAACTTAAGAAGGACTGAGTAAAACCATTTATACCATAACCTGAAAACTTAAAACGACAATTTTTGCTTTTCAAACTAAGAAAACTTTGACCAAAGTATAAACAACGGTTTTTTTTTCGAACATTTACGGATCTTACTAATTATTTTAATTATTTTCGATAAATCAACAAAAATCTTATTAATTAAATTCAAATTTATTTTGAACATTTTTATATAATTGGTCGAACTAAGAAATTTAAAACTTTTACGTTTACGTTTCATAAAAATATAATAATTATTATTTAATTAATTGTAATAATTGTTATCGACGCTTTAAAACGTCGGATTGAGTAAAACGGATAAAAATGATAGATGAGACGAAACTGAAACTTAGAAAATATGAAGAAAGGTGAACGTAATTACTGACGCATAATATAGAAAGAAAATCTGAGTGAATTGTGGACATGATAATTACATCATCATGAGAAGTGAATATAGATACTGACATATTATATAAATAAAGATAAAGAACCAATTAGGACATGTTCCTTGATAATGAAGGTGCAAAATAAAATTTCCGAACAATTTAAAATATAGCCGATGCTTATTAAAGGATAATATAAATAATGAAAGGTTTCACGGCTAATGTGAACCATTAAAATTGAGAAGCCGATAGCGTTAAATGTTTTAAAGACCACTTGTGATTGTCTAAATATGGAGGATTGTGAGATATAGTTATATTGGAATCTTGTAAGTATAAGTATTATATGTATGTCATTTATGACTAAAAGTATCTTTGTCTGAAGAAGTTGTACTGATGACGAATTATGAAGGCAGACATTGCCTCATACATTTGTAAATGTCTAGCTATTGCAAAGATCATCATCTGAATTTGATTCGATTTGGGTCATCGTCGACAGACTGACCAAATCTGCTAATATCATTCTCGTTAATGATAATTGCAAAAGAGTTACGTAAACATAGTGTGCTTGTATCGAACATCTTTATCAAGATCCTCGCTTCGCAACTAATTTCTAGAGATTTGCTCAGAAATCATTGAGAACGAACCTTGATGAGAGTACTATGTACCACCCCAAATCGAAGGGGCGAGGTAAAGTAACAATACAAAATACTATAAGCATTGTTCTATGTTTGAATGATTGACCTTTGGTAATAGACCGTATAATCGTTTTCCTTTGGAAAGATTACCATTGATAATTATCGTATTAGGATCGAGATCGAATCTTGTTAGGATCTAAATCTTAGAGCATCTGTAAGCAAGAGTTGAGATAAAGACATCCGACATACACCCATTGTGAGTTGGGCATGTCTCTTAGGTTTAAGGTTTCCTATGATGGCGAACCTAACCTTGCAAAATACCCGACCCGCGAAATCTGAAATTGATTGTTGAAATTAGGATTTGATTATTGACTGCCGGTAGTGGGCAAGAGGATATGTGAATATGAAAAGTAGATCTTGAAGTGCCAAATGGGTAGCGAAGTTATGCCACAATTTTTAACCTTGGAAAAATGAATTCATGATCTGACAAATCATGAGATATAAGTCCTCGTTGTATGGGACCATTGAGATGATGTAAAAGTTGGGATTGAAAGGCATATAAGCTGGATCTACCCTAGGACTTCAAGGACTGCGTAAATTAAGTTTCGTAAATCAAACTTGATGGAATATCTATCAAGTGAGAATCTGATTGTTCTTAGTAAAGCTTAGATCGGCGAAAAGTTGCATTCATCAGAAACCCGTGAACATCATGGATAGAGAAAGTAAGTCAACATTAAGCCTGATCTTATTCCCGTAATTATGTTTGATAGAACTCGCGTATTGTAATGAATTGCACTTGTGAGAAAAGACCGAATGTGGGGGAGATACCCACATGGCTTTAACTCTATAAGAAGCGAGTAGTAAGGTAAAATGATCTTTGAGGACAAAGATCCTGTTTAGGGGTAAATGCTGTGACAATCCGTCAATTTACGATTGATATTTTATTCTCAAATATTATTTTAATGTTACAATATGAACTCACTTATTTTTGGGAAGAAATTTGGATTTACGTCTTGAAGTAGCATCAACTACGTTTAAACCGTAGGATTCAACGTGACATGCTTACGTTTACATACACCGTCTTTGGTGACAGTCCGACATTTCAGAAAATAAATTTATCCGTGAATATTATTTTGGAGTTTTAAATTTGTGTTAGTTCATAAACTCACAAATTTACGAGAAGAGATTAGGACTTACAATTTTATTTTAACGTCCTTTACGACTAAACCGGAAACCTTAGGATTACGTATTTACGTTTTCGAACTCCGTTTTTGATGAAACAATTTTTATTGGATTCGTTTTGTGACGTTGATTCATAATTTATAAAAACATTTTTCGTAAAACGACCCGAGGGCACGCAAATCGAGGAAACTAGAATCGAGAAGTACCCGTAAATAAATGGGGATGAGACAAGTGGGACACTTGTCCCACCCCCATCAAAACCGGCCAACATTAGCTACATAAATCATGAGGTGTTACAACCTCATGAACAAGTACACACCTGTCCACTTTAGCTTACAAGTTAAGCATACACTCCACAAAACCATCAAACCATTACCATTTTCTCACACACAACATGCAAACCACCAAAAAACTCACAACTCTCTCTCTCTCACATGTCTATGCCGTCCCATTTTGCACCCTAAATCACCATCACTTGATCAAATTTTAACCACAAACATATGTTATAATTAACATATGTTAATCTCCATTCAAAAAGATGAAGATTGGTGCAAGTTATAACATCCAAGGAGGAGTTTTCATGGAGTAGTAGGGCTGATTTTCCACAAGGTATTCATGAAGATTGGTGATCTTGAAGATGGTCTTGGCTATGCACAAGTTTCTCCATCAAAATCCATGTTTTGATCACAACCTACATCATCATGGTGGTATAAAGATTGTCCTCCTCATCTTCTTGTTATTTTGATTATGTAAACATGTATTTTATTTCCTATTGTATATGTATATGATGATTATATGATGATAAAAATGTTATGTGGGGATTTGTTGTTGATAAACATGATTAAAAAGGTGAAAAACCATATGAAACAAGGTTAAAATCTTGATTAATTTACATGGCTGTATAAAACAGTAAGTAAACCGGTCATGGACTGATAAAATGATGAAGTAGAATGGATTTACAGTAAGCTATGGGTCTTGTACACATGTGAGAGTTGGCCATGCAATGGAATCATTGTAATGAGTGAGATATGATCAAAACAAGTTTAAGGTATAAATCTGAGGTTACTGTTTTGGACGATTTTTTGAAAATATTTAGAAGATGATTCAACAGTAGCTATAGTAGAGTTAAATGTAGCACATATCATGTAATTTATGTGATAAAAATTTGAGGTTCTATCTCTATATAGAACTCAAGATATGGCAGTTTTGGTGAAAGTGAAGATAAAAATCAGATTTTTGGAAATTAAAGTATATTACTATTATATAAGCACTCAAAATTTAATAGTATAAAATGTAAAATTAAAAACCACTAACTTATGGATTTTATTTATATAAGTATGTAAAAGGTTAAATAAGTGGACATTTTATAAAAATGGTAACTTGTTATGTTTTATAAGTTATAAAACTATAAACTTGATTTTTACGACTTTTTCGGCTATCGCCGTAAAATTAACGTTTTTGTTAAATAAAACTTAGATGGTTGGACCCGTCTAATGAAAACTTTATAAACCTTATATACTGATATATAGACATGTTTAACAAGTAAAAACCGATAAAAACCCGAACTATAGGACATACGGACATTAACAAGTTAAATAAACATATTGGACTAATAAATGGACTAAATAGGATAAAAACTAGTAAAAAGAATCTATTGGGCTTAACCCATTTAGGCCCAACTTGGAAATTATACATACTGATAATATAGGTATAAAATGGATTAAAACAAGTTAAAGAACCTATAATAAGTTTATTGGACTTAAAACACGTAAATGGATAAAACTAGTAAGCTAGTATAAAAGTTATCGACATATAACACTAAAATGAGTAAACGAGAATATGTAAACTCACTTGATCATCATATATATATAATCATCATATGTATACATAATTGATATTTTTATAAAGTCATTGGACAAACGTCTAAGACCGATTATTATTTATATAGGTTTCTGTGATTGAAGCACGTACCGTACGACCGAATCGCCGATAACCCGCCTTCCCATATCAACGTGAGTTCATAGCCTCGCACTCTTTTAAATTTTTTTTATAAATGTTTTATAAACCCGCGAGGGAGATAACATGTTAGTTTTATAAAATAGGACACCATTTGTCCCGATTGTTTGTTTATTGATTTTGGACCCGAATGATTGAATGACCCGATTGTATGACCCGATAAATGATTAATGGACCCGATAGATGAAAATAAAATGGATTATTAAAGTTAGGTTATGTCACTAAAAGTCCCATTAGCATGAATTGTGAACTACCGGGATTTGGTAGACGCTTATGCATTTAATAGTACTATTTGGGGACGATCACCCCAGTTCGCGCCTTGACGGTTGATCCCCGTCGTGCCACATTGATTGGTAAGCGAATTTATGTATGAGAAGATTTCCATAGCGTGACTTTTGTGACGACACGCTACTTTAGATGGGCAAAATTGGTATCGGGTTAGCTACCCGTTGTTGGTTTAGTAAGGTAACAATGTCATGCGGCTTATAATAATCCAAAACTAACGAAATACTAATAGACGCTCCGAATTACGATGTATTGCCTGACTAGCAATACAGGGTCATACTATTGATATTATGTTTGTGTTTTGGTTTTCATAACCATATTCATATAACGGTTTTTATTTGATTTTATACAACGTCATAAGACGTATTGTATGATGTTTTTACTACATTGGCTCGTATAATGATTTTTACGGCAAATGCCTATATTATGATTTTCGATAAGGATTTGTATAAAATGACTTTGGCTATTTTAAGGCCTATTACAAAGATTTGTACAAAACGATTTTTGGTAATAATTTTATACCAAAGTTATATTGATATAATTTATTAAACTCTATGAATTCACTCGGCGTTATCGCTGACCTTTTCTTTTAACATGTTTTATCTCAGGTACTTGAAGGTAATTCTCGGGAAGACGACAAGAATTCATGGCCCGCACTTAAACAATATTTTCCATTCAATACTTTGTAAAACTTTGTATGAAATATAATGACTTGGGACCGATGTAACTTTGATGTTTATGAATGGAAATGCTTTTATTATTAAACGACGCGATTTTTATGCGTTGTCTATGATGTGAGTAATGTGCTATCCCGTAGCACCAACTAGTCTTCCGCTGTACTGAGTTGTATAAATTTGGGGGTGTTACAATGGTCAGTTAATGTTTTAGGACATTTACCTTATGCTTTGATGACACGCCATAAATACACGTAACGGTCCACTTATCCAAGTGAGGTGTTACACTTATACATACTTGTTATTTGGTTTACTTGACGTGTTCATACTTATTATACTTGTTCTTGTCTTGCCTTAATATTTCATGTATTAATCATGTGTTTCTTATAGTTTCATGTGTTTTAGATTCATGTGTTTCATATTTTAAGTGTTATTATACTTGTTATAACATAATGAGTAACTTTCCAAAAATAGTATGTTTCCTTAAATAGTAAGTTTCTAAAAATATAATGTTTCCATAATTAGTAAGTTTCCAAAAATAGAAAGTTTCCATATTTAGTATGTTTCTACAATAGTATGTTACCATATTTAAGGTATTACCACAAATAACATGTTACCATATTTAGTGTATTACCATAAATATAATATTACCATATTTATCATGTTGCCATAAATAATATACTTCCATATTTAATATCTTTCCATAATTAATTATATGCTTATTTTATGTCATGTATTATTATAATATAAAGTTTAATAATTAATTAATACTTAGCTTATTATCAATTAATAATATCATGTCATGTTTATTATAAATTTATTATTAATTAATAATATTACATAATACATGTTATTAAACTTTATTGTAAAAGATATTAATTAATTGAACCTAAGTTTTATTAATTAATTTCATGTTCATAAATAATTAAATTAATTAATTATTATAGCCTAAGTTTATTTAATTAAATGTGCATACGTGTTTAATCATAGTTTTAATTAAATAAACATATCATAAGTTTTTATTTTGATTAAACAAAATTATTTAACAAATCAATTAATTAAATCCTCACATAGCATAATTTACATGTTTGGTTTAATTATGTGTTTCTGAAAAGTCCATAGTACCGAGCCCCCGACCCGAGACCCGACCGTCGAGCAACAACAGCTCGCCGAGAGCCTACGGCTCTCAGCTTGCTACTGCGCCAAGCCACACAGGCCCCAGCCGAAGCTGGGGTCCCCCCAGTGGCGTCCTATGTTCCCATCGAGCGCGCACAAGGGCCTCGGTTCCCACATCTAGGCCATGTTTCCCACTGCGGGGTCGTGGTCCTTGTGGCTGCCCGTAACAACACCACCACCGCTAATGTAAGGTTGTGGCTGGTGGTTCCCTGTCCACGCCGACCCCCACAAAGGGTGCGGCTGCTGTTGGTTCGACGCCACCGAGACCCCTATGGTCTTGGTTGGCGTGAGACCGAGACAAACACCCCACAAAACCCTTTTTGTTTTTAATTCTTGATAGATCTAACATGTTTTCATGTGTTCTTATTTTATTTATAATAAATTTAGATCATAACATAAAAATAAAATAAGAAAAATGATTTACGGATACCAATGCGTGAATTTAAAAAGAGAATGAACACGAGTGCGCTACTGAATCAATAACCAAAAATCAACCGGATTCCCTTTGGTGTTCTATGTGTGCCGCGACAAGAGAGTGAGCAAAGGAGGAGCTACGGTTTTTAACTCTTATAAAAGTGTTTATGAAAACATCCTGTAGTTTTTATTGAACAAGTATTGGGTAATGGGCATGGGCCAAACCCGGTTTCCTTTCGCTTTCTCTTTAAACCGACGCCACAAACACCCCCTTACACTTTGGTGTTTGTTTTTCTTGTTTAAATATTTATCGTGTACATAGGTATTTAATTATCTTGCTTTTGTTACTTGAACGTTTCTTAATATCGTACGTACATACTTATCGTATATTTATATTCGTGTTTACGTACATAATACATAGGATAATTAATTAATATAAATATTGTTCGTATTAAATGTTCATGATACATGGCGTATATTAATTAATTAAAAAGTTTAAATTTAACGGTAACTTCGTGCATTATGATCATAGAATTTTTAGAGCGGGTTTCACACATGTATTTTATGTTTTAGTTGTTATAATACTTGTTATAACATAATGAGTAACTTTCTAAAAATAATAGGTTTCTATATATAGTAAATTTCTAAAAATAGCAGGTTTCCATATATAGTATATTTCTAAAATTAGCAAGTTTCCTTAAATAGTAAGTTTCCGAAAATAGAAAGTTTCCATAATTTATAATTTTCCAAAAATAGAAAGTTTTCATATTTAGCATGTTTCCATAAATAGCATGCTACCTTATTTAGTCTGTTTCCTTAATTATCATGTTACCTTAATTAGTATATTTCCATAATTATCATGTTACCATAATTAGTATATTTCCATAATTATCATGTTACCATATTTAAGGTGTTTCCATAATTGATCATAGGCTTATTAAATAATTAAATGATATAACATATAGTTTATTAAGCTTATAATATGTCATGTTTAATTATGTCGTAAAGTTTAATAATAATAAATACTTAGACTAATCTTATTAATATTAATTAATAATGATATTACATCTTATCATAAGTTATTATTAATTAATAATATTGCATGATTAATGTAATTAAACTTTACCTTAAAATAATATAAATTAATTAAGCTAAGTTTTAATGAATTTACATTTACATGAATAATTAAGTAACTAATTATTTTATCCTAAGTTTTATTTAAATAAAGTGTACATACAAAATAACATGATTTTATTTAAATAAAACTATATACTAAGTCATAAACATTAACTAATTTAATTAACATGTTTTAATTAAACTAATTAAATAATTAACAATACATGTTTTATGAAGAATTTAGCCAAACACCCCCAACAAACCACCAAGCCAGCAGTTGGGTGGTTTAAACCAGCGTCTAACAGCCAAAGCTGCTGCCGGTTCCCACTGCTGGACCATAGTTCACCCCGGCTGGACCAGGTTCCCCCTGCGGTGCCATAGCTACCCACTGAGACCTACACATGGTCTCGGTTCCCATTGCGTGACCACAACTCCTAATGTGGGGGCTGGTGGCTTGCGGCTGACAGCAACCAAACACCACCGCACCCCTTTGGTTCGTGGCTGGTGGCTAGAAAACCCCCACCGCGAGTCGGTCGACTCTCGGTTTTTGTGTAACCGAACCAAAAACAAACCAAACCCCACCTTTTCTTGTTTTAATCTTTACCATAACATGTTTTTAATTAATGATTTCAAGATCTATAAACATATGATCATAATTAAAATAAAAAGATTGAAAGGGTTAAGGTTTGATAAATACCAAATGCGTGGATGGATTTAGAAATGAAACACGAACACAAACACGTAATTCTCCAAGATCAAAATCCAAAATATTTCCCTTGTTTCTCTTGATGGTGTCGCGACTAGGGAAGGAGAAGGAGCTAGGGTTTCTTTTGATTTTCTAAAAGTGATATTATGTAAATCCCCTGGTGATTTAGTTTACTATTTGGATTATTAAATGGGCCGGGCCATGAGGCCCTTTTCCCTTTGTTTGTCGCGGCTACACACAACACACAACCAAATCCATACAATTTTTCATGTTTAATTATTATTCGTGAATGTTTGTGTTTTAATGTGGTGAATTAAATATTCTACGTAAACATTTATCGTGTATTAATAATATACATAATTAAATTAAATGTTCGTGTTTTATGTCTTGTATGATTTAAGTATTTTATGTGAATACTTATCGTGAATCAATATTCATGTTTTCATACATAATACTTATAATAATTAACTAATATACGTAACGTTTGTTAATGTTCATGATTTATGTCGTATATTAATTAATTAAAAAATTGAAATTTAACAATAACTTCGTGCATTTAATGATCATTAGGACTTTAAAGCGTGTTTTACAGAAAAAAGCCACAATTAAAACACATTAGTTTTTGAAAGAACATTTCCATGTTCTATGTTTAGCATGATCACTTGTCTAACTCTATCACTTCTCGTTCTTCACTATATAAAGACCTCTAATTAAATAGACTCGTGAATACTTAGCAATGCAAGTCAAAATTAGGCTAAATTTGGATTAGCTTCATTAAGACTATATTAAATTGAAGTTTTAAGTTTTCAGCTCAGCTATAGGAGCGTGCAATTTCTTAGACTTTTTCAAGCTTTAGAGAATGAGTTTTAAAGTTCCCTTGATAAGTGACTTTTGAGTATAAATTATAGGAACTTGCGAAAGTTCTTGTTGTTAATCCCTTTCGAGTTAAGACTTTCGCGTTGAAAGGTCCCTATATAAAAGTCTAGCAAAACTTGATTCAAGCTGGTTAAGGAATGTAAAGGGCTCCAAATGCCCATCAAGTCAAAAATTAACTCTTATTCAACCCAACGAAAAACCTACATTCGTGTCTTAAAAATACTTATGAAAACTAAGAAAAAATTGAAAATTTAGCCATTTTTAGCCTTATTTGCAACAAAATAAAACAAAATGATGAAAGTTGGAAAACATGAGGGCTTAGCAAGGTAAGTATCTATTCACCCCCTATACTAAAATTAAACATTATCCTCAATGTTTCGAGTCTAAGGGTGGAGCACCCCCATACTAGAGACGAAAAGTCGAATGCTTAGGATCAAGCATGGAAAGGGTGATCAACAATAAATCTAAAGCCGTTTAT
The DNA here is from genome assembly GCA_025667525.1 of Glebionis coronaria. Classification (NCBI taxonomy): domain Eukaryota; kingdom Viridiplantae; phylum Streptophyta; class Magnoliopsida; order Asterales; family Asteraceae; genus Glebionis; species Glebionis coronaria. Next base: position 360,270,547 of record CM046877.1, read on the forward strand.
GAATTATCCTAATAGATTATTGTTAGAACAATAAATGATATGTCTTGGATTCGTGAAAACTTATTCAAGCAAACGATCGAGTCTCACGTAAACGAACACGAGTTCAATCGTGGCGATGATTATGATCTAGATAACACATTCACAAACAACCACAAGACAACGCTTGGAAGGGCACAAATCCCCTCACATTAACTACATTAGAAAGCGATAATATGTACATGGATAAGCATGGTAATGCCCCCACGAAGAACCTCATTTTTTATTACCGAGTCATGAGCTCGAATCGATCCCCTCAACGCTAATTATCATTGGGGAAAGTGACTTGGTCGAGGTCGTCTAAAGAAGGGACTTCCCCACCAAAGTAATGCTTAAGCCTATGTCCATTCACCTTGAAGTTAGGTCCATCATTTTGATCTAGCTCGATGGTCCCATAAGGAAAAACTCGTGTTACGGTGATTGGACCTGACCAACAGTATTTCAACTTTCCGGAAAATATCTTCAAACGAGAGTTAAAAAGCAACACCTGATCACCAATGTTAAAAACCGGTTTTTAATCTTTGAATCATGAAACTTTTTAGTCTTTTCTTTAAAAATTAATGAATTTTCATAAGCATTATCACGTAATTCATCCAATTCATAAAGTTGTATTTTTTGGTGATCTCCCGCGGTCTTCAAGTCAAAGTTTGAATGCATAAGGGCCCAATATGCCTTGCGTTCCAATTCAGTAGACAAATGGCAATTCTTTCCATACACCAACTTATAAGGAGTGCACCCAGTTGGGGTCTTATAAGCGGTGCGAAAGGCCCATAAAGCATCATCGATTTTATCGGACCATGATGCACGGTTCTATCCAATAGACCTCTTCAAAATCCTCTTCAAAGATCGGTTTGAAACCTCGACTTGCCCACTCGTTTACCGATGATACGCCGTAGAAAGAGGATGTGTAACCCCATATTTCTTTAGAACCTTTTCGAATTGGTCATTAAAAAAATGGGTTCCACGATCGCTTATAATCGCATGAGGGGTTCCAAACCGAGAGAATAATTCCTTCAAGAACTTGACTACGACACGAGCATCATTCGTAGGCAAAGACTTAGCTTCCACCCACTTGGATAAGTAGTCGACGGTGACGAGAATATATTTGTTTTCATGAGATGATTGGAACGGCTCCATAAAGTCAATTTCCCAAACGTCGAAAATCTCACAAACTTGGATTATGTTTTGTAGAATTTCATCCTTTTGAGAGGATTTTCCTTGACGTTGGCAAGAATCAAATGACTTAACAAGTGCGTGTGCATCACGTTAGATCGTAGTCCAAAAGAAGCAGACATCAAACACTTTCTTAGCCGTGAGGTTAGCTCCGTGGTGACCACCCGTGGGTCCCTCGTGACAAGCTTTAAGGATTGTCGACGTATAGTCCGGAGTCGGCCCGACCCGACAGGCCCGCGACCCACACATACCTACCTTACCCTTCAAGAAACCATAGTCTTATAAATACAACGGTAGGGGTCTCATTATACATCAGGTTATCACTCTCAATTACACCTCTTTTACAATATATCGCACCGATACTAACTTGACCGTCTGAGGTGGACCCCGGGGCTCTGGCCTCGGGTCCAGTCCTAACCGGTTTACCTTTGCTTGCAGCATCACTAAGTGTAGAAACTAGAAGGTGGGGGGGGGGGGGGGGGGGTTGAATAGTTTCCTAAAATTCCTTGTTAAAGATTGGTTTATAAAAATCCTTTTTCAAAAACTTAAGCTTGAGTATTTATGTGAAACCTTCTTATACACAATATGAACAAGGTATAGTGAAACAAAACTAATAATCAAGTATAAAGATTAATGAATGTATTGTGAAACTAATAATCACAAGTATAAAGAATAATGAAAGTAAAGAGATAAGGGAAGGAAGGATCAAACCAAACACCAAGGATTTGAAGTGGTTCGATAATACAAGGTTTTGGCCGAGTATAAAATAATTTCGTTCCAATATTTTCGAATTGATTAATGGTAGAAAGTGCGACTCAATTGTTCTTGGTGGAAGATAATTTTGGGTTGGTTGATTATCTATTTTTAAACTAAAAGCAAATAAATTTCGTTGAGTAAAATGTAAATGATTTAAAACTTAACAAGTAAATTTAGAACTTAAAACTTTATAAAACTTTAAAACTTAAAAGCTTAAACTATCGGAATGCAAATAAACCAATCTATCAGAATGTACTAAACTCAAAACCATCGGAATATCCATCTGAATAACCATCGGAATACCAAAATTAAAGCTGTCGGATTGCAGTGCTGTCGCAATGTTGTTCTATCGGAATGTCCAAGGTATCAGAATGTTTCAGATCGGAATACAAGTTTTCTATCGGAATGTCTCTAACAAAAAATTGGCAGAGTTTCGACTTTAAATGACCTTAAAACCCGTCGGAATATGCGATCGCAATGAGCGATCACAATCCCAGATCGGAATAAGGGGGATGGTACTCTAGATCACAAAGTAGAACCACAAATGGTTACTGCGATACAAATAAGCAACAGTCGGAATGTGTAAAACCCCCAATATTGCGATGGAACACGAAAATAATCCGAAAATGAAGTTAAGCCAATGTTTCAATAAGCAGTTCCAATAAGCTCACTTAACCAAATCTTAAACAACTCACTAAGCATAAATTTGACAACTTTTGAACCATGAAAATCATAAACTTTATAAAAGGAACTTTAAAAGGATTAAACTTTTTGAGAAAACTAAAAACAATAAGCTAAATACTAATAAGCAAATAAGCATGAATAGCTTAAAGCTTAATCCGTGTAAGACTTAGAAAAGCATAAAAAGATGAACCTTTTAATCACAAAATCATTAATCAAAATCAAACCGTATGAAATATAACTTTCGGATCAAAAATTAAAGTAAATCAAGAAAGGAAGAAAAAGATTGAAGATTAAAAGCTTAAACTTGAACTTTTGATTATTAAAACTCAAATACAAAGATTAAAAAGAACTTAACTTGAAAGAAAAGATTAAAACTTAGTGAGAGAAAGCTTAAAACTTTCTCTCTCTCTAAAAATTAGAAAGTAAAAATGAAAATGAAAACTAGCTAACCAACCCTCCTAATGTGTTTAGGAGGGTATTTATAGGAAAATAGGGAGGTGCATGTGTTGCCTAATCTTTCTTTCTTCTTGGCTCGACTCGATTTAAATTCTTTGTCTTTCTCGACGTCGTCTCGGGATTTGAAGTCGTCTTATAATTTTCTTCTATAATTAGACTTGAGTTCTTCGACTTCATTAAACTTCCGTCTTTAGACTTTTTCTTCGATAAATCTTCAGAATAGGCCTTGGACTTCCGTTCTTTTTGCACTCTTGATCTTTTGACTTCGTCTTTTCTCTCTTTCTTCGATAAAAGCCCGTGAAAGCCCGTGTTTTCTTCCTTTTTCATCTTTTGGTCCTAAAACACAATAAAAACACAAACCACGCATAATTCCGACTTTAACGACATAAATTACACGTTCTGGTCTTGTTATTATTGGAAATAAGTGGTAAAAGGATAAGTGTTTTCACACTTATTAATCCCCTACACTTGACCATTGCAATGCCCTCATGCAATGCATTAATTTTAAAGCACGGTTTACATTTTCCATCATAAATAACCCACCTTGGCCTTTATTAAATACTAAACATTAAGGAAAATAAAAAGATAGAAACAAGTAATGAAACTAGAGACTTACATTGGGGTTTTAGCTGCCATGAACGTTTATCATCCTCAAGTTTCACGTTCCCCATACCAAGCTTAAAAACAAGATCATTGTTATTATAAGTTAGTAAACTAACACGAATTCATGTGGGCCAATTATTTACTTAGACTCCCTTATTCCTAGGTGTATCTCTTTTATTTTATTTTTGTCTTGAATGATCACGAGGATGCATTGTTTGACTTATTTCGATAGTTATTTAGGCTGAAAATAGAGTAGGATGATTTAATCAATAGTTAGCTAAAGGACAAAATCTTTTAAAACTGCTTCTCGGGACCTCTTAAAGTTCATATCTTGGCATAACTCGCTTCACGATTTGAGACCTTTCTCGGACTGATATTTGGCAGCGACTTCATACTTCGAATCTTTGAGAGACGTTCTTGAAATTATGGTCTTCTCTTTATAATAGGAATTTCTTCGCTTGAAGTTTTTGAGAGATTCTTCATATTTGGACCACGACTTCTTCATTTTTCTCCAATCATTATTTTGGACTTTGATATACAACGATCCGCCTCCTTTTAGGACTTGGATCTATTTATCCTCATACCTTGTTAGGGCCTTTTTGGATAGACTTCTCCATGATCTTTTGGGGAGTTTTTGCTTTTCGTCGCGTGTCTCAATCCTTCATATTGATTTTCGATAAATGATTCTTCACATCACTTTTGCATCTTTAGAAACAAAATGTAGCCCTCATGCCTTGTTAGGGCCTTTTCGGACTCGCCAATCTTAGCATCCCGCTTTAATAAGTTATGCCTTGGCTATGAACTCTAATTAATACCGAGCAACTTTTAAACGATCTTGGGCTAGAAGCTAAGTAACTTTTCAAATCGTACAACCTTATTTATTGTAGATAAATTTATTAGCAAGCGACGGGAGAAGAAGCTCCTAATTAACTCACATAAATTCATGAAAGAATACCGAACTTATAATTGACCCTATCATCTCTCGTTCTCCACAATTTAAAATCTCAAGGAATGAGACTCGTGGATGCTTAGCCAATTAAATCAAAGTTTTGGATTTTCGAGTCATCTATAGGATCTTGCAAATTCTTATACTTTTTCAACTTTAGAAATCGCATTTTAAAGTTCCCTTGATAAACGACTCTCTAGGATCAATTATAGGAACTTGCGAAAAGTTCTTGTTCTTAACCCGAGAGAGTTAAGACTTTCGCGTTTAAAGCTCCCTATATAAAAGCCTAGCAAAACTTGACTTAAACACGTTAAGGATACTAGCTAGAGTAAACTTAGATAAGTAAACTCGGGTTGAGTCAAAATATTCACGACTTTGAAAAATTAAAACCACTTTATTAAAAAAATTTATTCTAGCAAAGAAAGTAAATAAAGATAATAAAGGAAAACTACAAGGCCAAAATAGATTAAAGATTTTGAAAAATGTTGAAAAATCAATTTTTCTGGTTAAAATGAGGGCAAATTCATGGAAAATACCACTTACTTCGATAGAAGTCCCCTCTACACTTGATATAAACATTGTCCTCAATGTTTAAGCATGTGGGAGTAAACTCCCCTACACTTATGACATTGTGCACTTTGTTTAAATCTTGCTAAGGAAAGTACAACTAAAGTGATTTCAATGTGAACATATAAGATATGAAATATTGAATCACGACAGTTTAGGATAAAACCAGGAAGACGGCTACACGGGATCACGGTTCGTCAAAAGTCATCAAAAGTACTCTTTGAAGCTTGAATCCCTGCACAAAATAAGAAACAAGACAAGACACACATACGGGGCTCCCCCTATACTTATTATGAAAACGGTAAAGGATAGATCAACGGGTTGCCTCCCGAGAAGCGCTTGTTTTTGTTACCCGAGTCACGAGCCTGACTCGACCCAAACTAATTTAAGGGAAACGTGGTGAGGGATGGAATCATCTCATGAGAGATGTCCTCAACAAAGTACAACTTCACGCGCTAGCCATTCACCTTTAAATTGGGCCCATTTGGCTGAGAAAGCTCAATGGTGCCATATGGGAAGAGTTTAGCGACGGTGAATGGACCAGACCAACGGCTCTTCAGCTTTCCCGAGAATATCTTCAACCGAGAGTTAAAGAGTAAAACTTGATCACCAACGTGGAACTCTCGGTTCTTAATCCTTGCATCATGGATGATCTTGGTCTTCTCCTTGTGTAACACCCCCAAATTTATACAACTCAGTACAGCGGAAGACTAGTTGGTGTTACGGGATAGCACATTACTCACATCATAGACAACGCATAAAAATCGCGTCGTTTAATAATAAATCATTTCCATTCATAAATATCAAAGTTACATCGGTCCCAAGTCATTATATTTCATACAAAGTTTTATAAAATATTTTGAATGGAAAATATTGTTTAAGTGCGGGCCATGAATTCTTGTCGTCTTCCCGAGAATTACCTTCAAGTACCTGAGATAAAACATGTTAAAAGAAAAGGGTCAGCGATAACGCCGAGTGAATTCATAGAGTTTAATAAATTCCATCAATATAATATCAGTATAAAAGTATTACTGAAAATCATTTTGTACAAATCGTTTTTGATAGGCCATGAAATAGCCAAATTCATTTTATACAAATCCTTATCGAAAATCATAGTATAGGCATTTGCCTTAAAAATCATTATACGAGCCAATGTCGTAAAAACGTCATACAATACGTCTTATAACGTTGTATGCAAATAAAAATCGTTATATGAATATGGTTATAAAAACCAAAACACGAACATAATATCAATGGTATGACCCGGTATTGCTAGTCAGGCAATACATCGTAATTCGGAGCGTCTAGTAATATTTTGGTGATTGGATTATTATAAGCCGCATGACATTGTTACCTTACTAAAACCAAAACGGGTAGCTAACCCGATACCAATTTGCCCATCTAAAGTAGCGTGTCGTCACAAAGGTCACGCTATTGAAATCTTCTCATACATAAATTCGCTTACCAATCAATGTGGCACGACGGGGATCAACCGTCAAGGCGCGAACTGGGGTGATCGTCCCCAAATAGTACTATTAAATGTATAAGCGTCTACCAACTCCCGGTAGTTCACAATTCATGCTAATGGGACTTTTAGTGACATAACCTAACTTTAATAATCCATTTGATTTCATCTATCGGGTCCATTAATCATTTATCGGGTCATACAATCGGGTCATTCAATCATTCGGGTCCGAAATTAGTAACAAACAATCGGGACAAATGGTGTCCTATTTTATAAAATCTAACATGTTATCTCCCTCGCGGGTTTATAAAACATTTATAAAAGCATTTAAAAGAGTGCGAGGCTATGAACTCACGTTGATGTGGGAAGGCGGGTTATCGGCAATTCGGACGTACGGTACGTGCTTCAATCACGGAAACCTAGACAAATAATAATCGGTCTTAGACGTTTGTCCAATGACTTTATAAAAATACCAATTATGTATACATATGATGATTATATATATATTATGATCAAGTGGGTTTACATATTCTCATTTACTCATTTTTGTGCTATGTGTCGATAACTTTTATACTAGTTTTCTCGTTTTACCTATTTACGTGTTTTAGGTCCAATAGGCCTATTATAAGTACTTTAACTTGTTTTAATACCTTTTATACCTATATTATCAGTACTTAAACTTTACAAGTTGGGCCCAAATGGGTTAAGCCCAATAATAAGTTTATAAGTGTTTTAGTCCATTTTTGTTGTATTGTTAGTCCAATAACGTTAATTTAGTCCGTTAACGTCCGTATGTCCTATAGTTCGGTTTTTATTGGTTTTTACTTGTTATACATGTTTATATATCAGTATATAAGTTTTATAAAGTTTACATTAGACGGGTCCAACCATCTAAGTTTTATTTAACAAAAACGTTAATTTTACGTCAATAGCCGAAAAAGTCGTAAAAATCATGTTTATAGTTTTTATTACTTATAAACATTATTTCACCACCATTTATATAATTTATACATTTGATTAACCTTTTATATATATTTATATAAATATGTTTTATAAGTTAGTGGGTTTTTATTTTACATTTTATATATTAAAATGTGAGTGCTTATATAATAGTATTATTCTTTAATTTCCAAAAATCTGATTTTTAACTTCATCTTCACCAAAACTGCCATATCTTGAGTTCTATATGGAGATAGAAGCTCAAATTTTTATCACATAAACTACATGATATGTGCTACATTTAACTCTACTATAGCTACTGTTGAATCATCTTCTAAATATTTTCTAAAAATCGTCCAAAACAGTAACTTCAGATTTATACCCTAAACTTGTTTTGATCATATCTCACTCATTATTTTGATTCCATTGCATGGCCAACTCTCACATGTGTACAAGACCCATAGATTACAGTAAATCCATTCTACTTCATCATTTTATGAGTTAAACATATGGTTCTTTACTGTTTTATACAGCCATCAAATTTAACCAAGATTTTAACCTTGTTTCTTATGGTTTTTCACCTTTTTAATCATGTTTATCAACAACAAATCCCCACATAACATTTTTATCATCATATCATCATCATAAATATATACAATAGGAAGTAAAATACATGTTTACATAATCAAAATAGCAAGAAGATGAGGAGGACAATCTTTATACCACCATGATGATGTAGGTTGATCAAAACATGGATTTTTGATGGAGAAACTTGTGCATAGCCAAGACCATCTTCAAGACCACCATGCTCCATGAACTCCTTGTGGAAAATCAGCCCCAAGAAACCAAGGAAACTCCTCCATGGATGTTATAAGTTGCACCAATCTTCATCTTTTTGAATGGAGATTAACATATGTTAATTATAACATATGTTTTGTGGTTAAATTTTGTATGAAATGGGTGTTTTGTGGAGCATTTGGGACGACAAGAATGGGGGAGGAAGAGAGAGTTTGGAGTAGATTTGCATGTTGCAAATGAGAAGTGGTAATGGTTTGATGGTTTTGTGAAGTAAGTAGCTTCATATTGAAGCTAAAGACATGTGTAAACATTTAGCTACCAATTTGACACATATAGTGTTGTGGTGGCAATGCTAAACCGTCCCATATTGCTAGTGGGGTGGGACAATGTATTTTGTCCCATCTCACTAGTTTACGGGTATTCCTCGATTCTAGTTTCCTCGATTTGCGTGCCCCTGGGTCGTTTTACGAAAAACGTTTTTATAAATTATGAATCAACGTCACAAAACGAATCCAATAAAAATTGTCTCATCAAAAACGGAGTTCGAAAACGTAAATACGAAATCCTAGGGTTTCCGGTTTAGTCGTAAAGGACGTTAAAATAAAATCGTAAGTCCTAATCTCTTCTCGTAAATTTGTGAGTTTATGAACCAACACAAATTTAAAACTCCAAAATAATATTCACATATAAATTTATTTTCTGAAATGTCGGACTGTCACCAAAGACGGTGTATGTAAACGTAAGCACGTAACGTTGAATCCTCCGGTTTAGACGTAGTCGATGCTACTCCAAGATGTAAATCCAAATTTCTTCCCAAAAATATGTGAGTTCATATTGTAAATTGTTTTTAAATAATATTGAGAATAAAATATCAACCATAAATTGACGGATTGTCACAGCATTTACCCCTAAACAGGATCTTTGTCCTCAAAGATCATCTTACCTTACTACTCGCTTCTTATAGAGTTAAAGCCATGTGGGTTTTTCCTCCACATTCGACCTTTTCTCACAAGTGTAATTTATTATAATACGCGAGTTTCATCAAACATAACTACGGGAATAAGATCAGGCTTAATGTTGACTTACTTTCTATATCCATGATGTACACGGGTTTTTGATGAATGCAACTTTTCGCCGATCTAAGCTTTACTAAGAACACTCAGATTTTCACTTGATAGATATTCCATCAAGTTCGATTTACGAAACATAATTCACGTAGTCTTTGAAGTCCTAGGGTAGATCCAGCTTATATGCCTTTCAATCCCAACTTTTGCATCATCTCAGTGGTCCCATACAACGGGGACTTATATCCCATGATTTGTCAGATCATGAATTCATTTTTCCAAGGTTAAAAATTGTGGCATAACTTCGCTACCCATTTGGCACTTCGAGATCTACATTTCACATTCACATAACCTCTTGCCCACTATCGGCAGTTAATAATCAAATCCTAATTTCAACAATCATTTCAGATCTCGCGGGTCGGGTATTTTGCAAGGTTAGGTTCGCCATCACAGGAAACCTTAAACCTAAAAGACATGTCCAACTCACAATGGGTGTATGTCGGATGTCTTCATCTCAACTCTTGCTTACAGATGCTCTAAGATTCAGATCCTAACAAGATTCGATCTCGATCCTAATACGATAATTATTAATGATAATCCTTCCAAAGGAAAATGATTATACGGTTTATTGCCAAAGGTCAATCATTCAAACATAAAACAGCACTTATATTACTTTGTATCATTACTTTACCTCGTCCCTTCGATTTGGGGTGGTACATAGTACTCTCATCAAGGTTCGTTCTCCATGATTTCTGAGCAAATCTCTAGAAATTCGGTGCGAAGCGAGGATCTTGACAAAGATGTTCGATACAGGCACACTATGTTTACATAACTCTTTTGCATTTATCATTGACGGGAATGATATTAGCAGATTTGGTCAGTCTGTCGATGATGACCCAAATCGAATCAAATTCAGATGATGACCTTTGCAATAGCTAGACGTTTACTAATGTATGAGGCGATGTCTGCCTTCATAATTTCCATTAGTACAACTTCTTCCGACAAAGATACTTTTAGTCATAAATAACATAAATAGAATACTTATACTTACAAATTCCAACGTAAATATATCTCACAATCTTCCACATTTAGACAATCATAAGTGGTCTTTGAAATATTTAACGTTATCGGCTTCTCAATCTTAATGATTCATATTAGTCGTGAATCCCTTTTTATTATCTATATCATCCTTTTTACAAACATCGTTTATTTTTATATTGTTCGGCAATTTATTTTGCACCTTCATTATTAAGAAATATATCCTAATTTGTTCTTTATCCTTTTTATATAATACGTCAGTATCTATATTCACTTCTCATGATGATGTGATTATCATGTCCACAATTCACTCAGATATTCTTTCTATATTAGGCGTCAGTAATTACGTTCACCTTCCTGATGAAATAAATATCACAACCGTATTTATTCAAAATTCTTTCTTCATAATTTCTAAGTTTCAGTTTCGTCTCAACTATCATTTTTATCAGTTTTTCTCATTCCGGCGTCTAAAGCGTCGATAATTATTATATGTAAATTAACAATAATTATTTAATTTTTATGAAACGTAAACGTTAAAAGTTTAAATTTCTTAGTTCGACCAATTATATAAAATGTTCAAAATAAATTTGAGTTTAATTAACAAGATTTTTGTTGATTTATCAAAAATAATTAATAAGATTCGTAAATGTTTGAAAAATCTTTGTTTATACTTTGGTCAAAGTTTTCTTAGTTGAAAAGCAAAAATTGTCGTTTTAAGTTTTCAGGTTATAGTATAAATGGTTTTCCTTAATCCTTTTTTTTAAGTTATCTGGAGGTATACACAAACATTTACCCCTAAACAGAAGTTTAGTTAAATGGTTTGTGTATAAGGGAATAATCCCTTTAAAATCCTTTGTTAAAACATTTGTCAAAACATATTTCCATTTCTTTTTGGTAAAATCCAAAGTCTTAAAAGGGCTCTTAATTTTTTTTTAAAGAGTCAATATATTCCATCATATATTAATCACATGGTTAAATCATGCATAGAATTAAGTCTTAAATCTTATGTTAAATATTTAAGATACAGGTTTTCATTGTTCGGCCAATTCAAGGCAATCTATAAATAATTATTAACTCATTCTTATTCTTATAAACAAATAAATAGTCCTTAGTGATCACGAGCATGAATTTATCAAATTACAGCCTACACACGCGATTCATCATATTTATGAATACTACATGTGCATTGTTAATTCAAACGACATCACGTGAAACTCATAACGTTCATTACAAGTAACGGATGTAGTGATTGGAATACATAATCTTTTCCGCAGATGCGAAGTTGATGATAACCATGCTGTGGATCAAATCTTTAAAACATACACTCAGAACCTTGTAAATGATCGAACAAATCTTCCATTTCGAGTTATGGATATTGTTTTCGATTGTCAATTTACTCAGTCACAGTAATCTATAAATACAAGGAATGATAACACCATAGCTCTTCAGGATGACAGGCTTGGTATAATAAAATCTTTCTCCGACAACTTTCTCAGTTGTATGGTAATTCCTTTAATTCAGATGGTGCTGACGTACAGTGCACAAGCCACAAGTGCAGCACCGGAAATATAATCAATACCGATTTCAATCTGCCTTAATAGCAAAAGTCTAGGTAATGTACCAATAAATACCACCTAAAGTTTCAGACAAGATAAACATCTTTTAATAAATACATATTAGGTTCTTTCTAGATTATAATATCTATAACTTGTTCACAACCATTCATGATAATATTTCAAGTATTATTACAGGATATGGTCATCCATCAAGAATTATTTAGATCACTTTTGATAATCAACATCTTATCATTTAGGGGAATTCTACTCGAGTTCCCATCAATTAAGACAATGTCGTCATGTCATAATCAATCAATCCATTTTACTGGCACTATCAACTTTCCAGTTTCAATATCGTTGATAAGATGTGAACTTCTCAAAAGACTAATAATAATTCATAATCCTTCACAAATTCAAGGATACATGAAGACACAACTACTATTAAAAGAGTAAGGTCAACGCATAATCTACGCGATAGAATTCCAAATCAGATACAGACGAAAACATTTAACGAATATGAATATATCCCATGTTTTCATAATTTGAGTACGCATTCGAAAGCTCCTTGGATCGTTACCCAGGTCATTCAAATGAAATCAAAATCAAAAGAAATGATAGGAACGTCGAACCATCCAGTCGGGTATCAACGCACGGTAATCAAATACTTTTCCTAAGAATCTCACTACGGGAGAATTGGACAAGAAAGGAATTGTCAATTGTCAAATAAGACAATTTCCATAGATGAGTAAATTCAACTCAGAAGAATAGATAGTACGGGCACATATGTAGGTGTCCCTAACACTATGTCCCTATATTTCACTTCTTGCAGATCTCTTAAAATTTAATCTTTCACAATCTTCAAAGAAAATGTGTGTTTATTCATTAGTTTTATGGTGACTACTAATCAGTCTTGCATAGTCCATTCCAAATTGTATGTAGGCGCGCAACTATATACAATTTCAAGATTAACGATGCAATACTCAGTTCGTCAAAATTTTATCATCATGTTTATAATAAAAACATTTTCATGTTTAATTCTTAAATAAGAATCAAAATAAATTTATAAAGATTTTCTTTATCATGAAAACAATTAACTTTTCCAAAGTGTTTTATAAACAACTTCATTTCGATAACAATCACTTACAAATCTTACTTTGAGTAATCCTTTTAGTGATGAAAATTCAATTTTTCTCAAGGAATATTGTTTTATCTTTATAAAAACAATGAGCGATCTGCAAAGGAGTGATGAAGAGTTGTTCACCGAGAACTAACTACAATAAGATAGGAAATGAGCTTAGCCAAATAATCATGAGGTTCATGATCTCGATGGCACTCAAAAAGAATAATCCACAACGTAACTCAATTCAAGATGAGTACTTGTTCAATGGTTGCATCACTAATGCGAACATTAGGATGAAGCAATAAAAGATAGATAACATCGATACATGTAGAATTTAGCAATCAAAGGTAGTCTTTTTATTAATCATAAACAAGTCAAAATTGTACCGTAACACATTACGTGTCACTATGTCATACAATTCTCAGAACTCATCCTACCAACTGATATCTCAGTTAAGTTAGGGATTCTTAAAAGATACCACAATGAATACTAATCTACAAGAGTCATTAGGTGTTCCATATGTCCCAGAAGATCCATCGGTCTTAATTCAGAAGAAGATCCTAAGAACAGCACTTAACACAATCCTACAATCAAATAAATCCTTATAATTCAATCACAGAACTTAACGACTTCCTCTTAACAATCTTATATCCCATACAAGTTAAATTTTACTTTATTCAGGTTTCAATCAATTTTATACTCAATTCGATATCCTACCTCATTCTCCAATACTTTCAATCTTATTCTTCGGCCTTGTAAAGGCAATACAATCTCAATATGAATCAACACTTAATTTCCAATCCTATTAGCTCTTACAACAACAATTATCAAATAAGTCACTAGTATGAAATGACTTGATCATTCAACTAGACTTCTCGGAAAGGTATTAGTGGCATGAGGCTTTTGGGTAATGGTTCCAATAACAGCCTCCAGTGCAACATTCACCCTTTCAATTTCAATTTAAGAATTGGATGACAACGAATCAGATGACATCTTTCCAGGTGATAACGTTTTGTCAAGCTCCACTCTATAAGAAAAGATCGTCATGACATCGATATCAGATTTAATCTCGCCAATTCTTTTTCAATATCATAATCAACTAATATCTACATTTCTACGAATATCAACCAGTTGTTGTGATCATAAATATCCACAACTTGGTTTAGATCTTTGATAGCTAGAATTCCTACGAGAATAGCTTTGACTAATTTACTAGGGGATTTAGGGTTACTTGTGACAATCGACGTCGTATAAATACCTCGTATAAACATCAAAATAATCATCAAACAATCATGTAATAAAATTACATCATATATATATATATATATAATCCAAGTTATATATATATTAAAATAGCACTTCTCAGTCTTGGCCTTGTCGGTAACTCGGGAATCCTTCGCCACCGTTATAGTCAAAAGATTTTTAGACATTTTTTTAGAAAAATGTTTTTAGTTAAAAGATTTTGAAAAGTTTTATTCAAAACCTTAGTTTTAAAAATCTTTCGTTCTCTATAACGAGAGCTCTAATACCAAACTGTAACACCCCCAAATTTATACAACTCAGTACAGCGGAAGACTAGTTGGTGTTACGGGATAGCACATTACTCACATCATAGACAACGCATAAAAATCGCGTCGTTTAATAATAAATCATTTCCATTCATAAATATCAAAGTTACATCGGTCCCAAGTCATTATATTTCATACAAAGTTTTATAAAATATTTTGAACGGAAAATATTGTTTAAGTGCGGGCCATGAATTCTTGTCGTCTTCCCGAGAATTACCTTCAAGTACCTGAGATAAAACATGTTAAAAGAAAAGGGTCAGCGATAACGCCGAGTGAATTCATAGAGTTTAATAAATTCCATCAATATAATATCAGTATAAAAGTATTACTGAAAATCATTTTGTACAAATCGTTTTTGATAGGCCATGAAATAGCCAAATTCATTTTATACAAATCCTTATCGAAAATCATAGTATAGGCATTTGCCTTAAAAATCATTATACGAGCCAATGTCGTAAAAACGTCAAACAATACGTCTTATAACGTTGTATGCAAATAAAAATCGTTATATGAATATGGTTATAAAAACCAAAACACGAACATAATATCAATGGTATGACCCAGTATTGCTAGTCAGGCAATACATCGTAATTCGGAGCGTCTAGTAATATTTTGGTGATTGGATTATTATAAGCCGC
Organism: Glebionis coronaria; assembly: GCA_025667525.1. Classification (NCBI taxonomy): domain Eukaryota; kingdom Viridiplantae; phylum Streptophyta; class Magnoliopsida; order Asterales; family Asteraceae; genus Glebionis; species Glebionis coronaria. The sequence goes on from CM046877.1 coordinate 360,285,954, forward strand.
ATGACATTGTTACCTTACTAAAACCAAAACGGGTAGCTAACCCGATACCAATTTTGCCCATCTAAAGTAGCGTGTCGTCACAAAGGTCACGCTATTGAAATCTTCTCATACATAAATTCGCTTACCAATCAATGTGGCACGACGGGGATCAACCGTCAAGGCGCGAACTGGGGTGATCGTCCCCAAATAGTACTATTAAATGTATAAGCGTCTACCAACTCCCGGTAGTTCACAATTCATGCTAATGGGACATTTAGTGACATAACCTAACTTTAATAATCCATTTGATTTCATCTATCGGGTCTATTAATCATTTATCGGGTCATACAATCGGGTCATTCAATCATTCGGGTCCGAAATTAGTAACAAACAATCGGGACAAACGGTGTCCTATTTTATAAAATCTAACATGTTATCTCCCTCGTGGGTTTATAAAACATTTATAAAAGCATTTAAAAGAGTGCGAGGCTATGAACTCACGTTGATGTGGGAAGGCGGGTTATCGACAATTCGAACGTACGGTACATGCTTCAATCACGGAAACCTAGACAAATAATAATCGGTCTTAGACGTTTGTCCAATGACTTTATAAAAATACCAATTATGTATACATATGATGATTATATATATATGATGATCAAGTGGGTTTACATATTCTCATTTACTCATTTTTGTGCTATGTGTCGATAACTTTTATACTAGTTTTCTCGTTTTACCTATTTACGTGTTTTAGGTCCAATAGGCCTATTATAAGTACTTTAACTTGTTTTAATACCTTTTATACCTATATTATCAGTACTTAAACTTTACAAGTTGGGCCCAAATGGGTTAAGCCCAATAATAAGTTTATAAGTGTTTTAGTCCATTTTTGTTGTATTGTTAGTCCAATAACGTTAATTTAGTCCGTTAACGTCCGTATGTCCTATAGTTCGGGTTTTATCGGTTTTTACTTGTTATACATGTTTATATATCAGTATATAAGTTTTATAAAGTTTACATTAGACGGGTCCTGTAACAATCGTGAAAGTTTGAATTATTTATTTAATGATTAAACACGACGTTTTTGGGTTAGACATGTACGTCTATTGAAATCCCCGATTGTTTCCGCGTAAAACATGTATGAAACCGAAGTTTACATTGAGTGATGTCTTCTCTTTGAAACCACTTTCCTTGGTAAATTTTATCGTTTATTTATATATGTTAAACTGAGGTTGCGACCTCAAATGCGCCTATAAAATAAATCTAGTTTACATGGAACGCTTACTTTTAACGTGAACTATTTTTATTTTTATCTTAAATGTGAACGTAATTAAATTAAGTTGAGATCGAAAACTTATTCCGCGTACTTTGAATATCATCCCGTCAACAATCCGACGCTAGACAATTAATACTAACTTATTCTAATAGCGACTTAATAATAATTAATTTATATAGTGTCATATAAGTTAATTTTGTAACTGCTTAATAATACGTGTAACTACCCCAAATAAATAAACTAAACTAAATCTCTATAAAACCTTATTATAACAACCACCGTGACCTTGCCCAAAAGTCTCGCACACGTTTTTCTTATTCTTCACTTGGAATCCCCTCTGAACTTGTACTACCACCCACAAGAAGTCGACAACACAACATAGTACCTGCTATTTGTAATTAATCCTAGTACCTCAAAACTTCCTCAGCCACATCTTTATGTCTCGATTATCTCCCTCTTTTGTACCCTAAAACCGGAATCAAAAACCATGGGAAAAGAGAAGGTTAACAGTGGTAATCTAATCTTATACCTCCTATAAATACTCTCCTCCATCCTCGTTTAGTTCTCACAGGTAAACACCAACAATGACTTTTTCTTTTGTCTAAAATATTATCGAAACCTAACAAAGAAAAAGAGAGGTAGTGTGTTTCCCCAAGATTCACACCTCGTTCCTATGTCTTCATATCCAAACCCTACACCATTTCCTCCTGGTCCACGAGCAGCCACAAGTACAAAGAGAAGGAGAAATGGGTCGAGGTTAGCACGAATAGGAGGTGATCGCTAGGGTTCCATTGGAGTTAGTTTGCGCAGCAGAGTTTCGAAAATCTTTGCGCACGTCTCTCCTTCCCCCCCACCTGTGAGTGTCAAGCCTTTTACTCTTATTAGCTCATATCTAGTTATGCAATGAAGTCTTAGAGTTGTGCTTGAGACCCGTTTAAACACACGTCGATACCTCTCCCTTGGTGCCTTTACTGTACGAACCATAACAGAAACATTTAAACATGTAATACTATGTTAACGCTTAAAACGAATTTGGATTATGGGATGTATATATGGTCATGCATGAGATCACGTGTAATAGCAAAGGATAAAGCTAATAGGTAAACATTTGATGAGTTACAAGTGTGATATGCAAACGTAAAATGTTGATTTCTTTCTGCTTGAAACATAACTAGAACACAATACAAGCTTGTTTCCTTTATATAACAACTTTGGTTAGAACAAAGTAACGTATGGCTACATATTGATTATGAACGTGCGGCTTGGTTAAACGACAGCCTATAATCTATATCAAAGCATGGTTCATTATCTAAAAACATAAAATTGTTAATCCGTTTGTAAAGATGTAAAAACTATGTGTGAAACGGTCATTGTATTTTCGGACAAAACTGCCATTATCGAGCTTAAATATAAGACAGCGCGGTGAGATATGAGGCGAGACTGATAGCTCGTAACATAGCCACTAGTTTAGACTTCGAAATGCAAAAAGAATTACTCGAAATGGTTAAGTATTGAGCTCGAGGTGAACTTTTGAAAACAGTTGCAAACCTCCATTTTACGACCCACTTTCGACCCACAAAACAACCTTGCCCCGAGGCGGAAAAATAACGGAAGTTGTAGACGGTCGTTCCGTCTACATGAGACTACTTTTGGTTCAACTCAAAAGTCGTTATCGAGAATGGTAGACGAGATCGAAAATGAATCGTTAAAAACTTTTCTTTTAAAAATGTTTCACGACCCTTACTTCAAACACGATTTTAACCTATCAATCGAAATCGGTTTATAAAACTTAAAACATCTACTTATTGACCACCCGGCTAGCTACCCAACGGTACCTGTGGTGTACACCGCGGGCTACTATTGAGCTCGCTATTCACGCCGAAAAACTGTCGATATCATCCCACCCAAGACTATAACGGGAAGGAATGATAGGAATGAAATGCGTTTCCTTTTTTTTTTAAATACTGTTATCTTTCCCAAATGTTGCATGTTTCTCCAAAAGGTGACATATATGTTTCCTTAAAGGAAACTAAACATTTTTTTTATATAGAATTCATAATTATAACTTTTAAATCTTGTTAGTTAAAAACAAATTTAGATAATATTTTTGTAACAAAAAAATATAAAATGTATTTATGATATTTGACCTATTAAACGACTTAGATAAATAAACTGCTCCGACAACATAATTTTTAGTTTTGTTAAATATATCCCGATTAAATGACCACACTTTTATTAAAACGTTAAACCATCGCAAGTGTTAAAAACTATCGATTTGTTTAAATAACTCAAGCACATACTAGGGGACTAAATGCTACGTTTATTTCTGTGTTGCATGTATAGTAATGCATACTTTATTTAACTTAGGTTATGGATTGTTTCGAGCTATTATTTCTACACGTCTATGATGTGCTACTTTACTATTGCCATTGATTCGAGGTGAGTTTCATAGCCCCACTTTTTACATGTTTTAATATACTTTTGGGGTGAGAACATTGCTTATTTTTACGGATGAACATAAGTGCTAAAACTTGATACGTTTGCCTACGTGATGTCTAAGTCCCCGATATCCTAAGTTGCTTTTAGCCCACTATCATGAACCGTTAATTACTTGTGTGTAAGCGCAAATGTTATGGATAGATCTATTGGGATTGACCTCCCTATCTAATTGTGACTGTGTGGTCAAATTAGATACACTTACATTTGAATCCTCACAGATGCTCCAGGATAGGCATCTGCTTTGGGCTCTTATTATATTGTTGGTTAACGCTTCGGTGTCATGAGCTTAGGCGTAGGAATACAAACGTATACTATTTTGATTATAGCCATGTGTGGTTATATGCCGGTTGCCTGATTAAATCTTATGGTTCATCACACTTATTTTGTAACTAAACCTATGAACTCACCAACCTTTGTGTTGACACTTTAGCAATGTTTTTCTCAGGTATCAAGACGGAGGAGTGACTTGGTTGTGCCATGGAGATAATAAATTGTCGTGACTATCTTTTGAGAATTTAAACTTTACTGTTATGTCTTCAAAACTTGATTTACTTTATAATGTTGTATCAAATGCTTCCGCATAATTTTACTTATAGTTAATGAATTTAAAACGAGTTTTGATGTCGTTCTTTATAATCTATGTCTCATGATAGTCATGACCGTCGCACCCCATTGTGTTCCCTTACTCTGATAAATTGGGGTGTGACAGATTGGTATCAGAGCCTGGTTATAGAGAACTAGGTTACTTTTATAAAAATCATTTTTACAAATATTTTGTTTAAAAATGAAATTTTTGGAAAATAGTAATACTAGACTATAACCATTTCTCTATCTCCATGGGCCACTTCACTCTACGTCTTCGATACAAGTAAGTTGTGACCTTAAATAGTTTATGAATTTTGCCATGCTAAGTTTTGAACTTGATTGTTACGTGTTATTAGCATCGAGTATTCCCTTTTCCTTGTTTGAATGATCTCTATGTACGATGTACTTATAGGGATGTGTACTAAAATGATTTTTATGTTGAAACAAAATACCCGACATCCTTGTTTGGATTATATTACTACTCAGGTGGTTTGTGCCATACTCATTTGGGTTGTGCCATATTTAAATGGTTTGTGCCATACTCATTTGGTTTGTGCCATATTTATTTGGTTTGTGCCATATTTAAATGGTTTGTGCCATATTTATTTGGTTTGTGCCATAGTTATTTGGTTTGTGCCATATTTAAATGGTTTGTGCCATATTTATTTGGTTTGTGCCATAGTTATTTGGTTTGTGCCATATTTAAATGGTTTGTGCCATATTTATTTGGTTTGTGCCATAATTATTTGGGTTGTGCCATATGTATATTTTTGGATTAAATGTACGCATACTTATGCCCTCACATATTTTAAATAGTCTGCGGGACTATTATCGATTACCGAAACGTTTGTGTGTTTAATATCACTATACGCCGAATTAAAAATATTGCCACGATTCCTAGAACGAAAAACTATATGAATATATTTATTTACCATGTGTTGGTAGTATGTTAATTTGTAGTAATACTTGAATCAAGCGGTGCTATTATAAAAGTCGAGAGGAGCAACTATTTATTGGGTCCGGTAAATTGTTACTCCACTAAACATTTATAATAGACTCGGTTGAGGAAAGTGACCTACATTAATTAACGGTTTGGAAAGTGAGATTGAATACGTAAATTATCGTATCTAATTATTGTTTTGCTCATTTTGAGCAATGACGCCGTCACTATTTATAAGACGACATATGATAAAAAAAAAAAAAACAAAAAAAAAACACCTTATACAAGTATTAACTTGTAATGCTCCAAAAAGTACTACAATTCAAAGAATGAATAATATTTCTCAATATGAGAACTGTACCTAAATACGCCAACGCGTAAGTCGAGTGGATACCAAAAAGAAATTTTATGTGATAAATTATGCTAAGACGAATCAATAATTTTTAGTCCATTGATTGCGACTAAGTTGTCATGAATTTATTATACATTGCGAAGTTATTACAAGGTTATGATGGATTCCTAGTTAAAAAGATTGTGCCTATTTCTAAATCAACGGGAATTTCGCGTGTCGCGAAGTTGAGAACCCGAGGTTTGAAATGTTGCCATCTCTTAAAGATTTCAAATTTGGAAATGTTAATGATAAGTCGTGAGTAAACCCAAAACCAAGACAAATCATCAACAATGTTAAGAGGTATAACGATACTTAGCAAAGTCTCAAGGCTGTTCTTGTTTGATTGGGTTGCGAGACTAAGTTAAGTGCCAATCGTTACACAACTTAGGTTGTCTGATGAGTTTTCTTGAAGATGGGTAAGACTCATGAATTTAGATGTTGCGCGATAAGTTTGATCGTTAAATTACAACATAATTGATGAGTTACATGTAGGTTTAAATCGACGTTAAATTTTGTGAGTAATATCTAGTAGTTACGAGTACAACGTAAGACGATAACAAAATAACTGAGACACTTGAGATAGAATAGAGCATAATCAAAACTCATAGAAATTCTTGTGGTAGAATTTAGTAATTGATTGGATTAAACAAATTGAACAATTTTGAAATAAAAACAAGATGAATAATTCTTGTGATGAAATTTTTGTGATAAAATTTTAGTACTTGATTCGCTCAAATCAAATTTAACAAATTTTCAGGGTGTAAAATTTGTCGAAAGTGTACGAACTAGCAAAACCAACTTAAGAAAAGACATAAGGATGAACAAGAACTAGTACAGGCTATGTTATCCATAAGCCGACTAAACCTCAAAAGTATACTTACTCATCCGAGTTACAAGTAGTAGACGTTTAGCAAGAGAAATTTGCACAAAAATATGCGTCAGAGAAAACCTAAATTGATGAAAGAATTGATTAAGGATAACTATAATTATCCGTCCGTGAATAATCACTATTAAGCGAAAGTACAAATAATAAGTATGTGGAAGAGCATGTTAGAGGACTTTAACATCCCACGATTCACTTGCTATTTTCCATGTAAGGGCTACTTGGACATTTAAGTAGGCCTACGGAACGATTGTATAAGAACTTATTCTAAATAATAGAAAGTTTACAAGACATCATACAGATATTTCTTGTTTAAGGAACCTATGAAACAACATACCTTATATCTGCCTACCTAGTGACCGTTCTCTTTTAATTGCGACGCGTGAATTTTGAAATTGTCTCTCATTCCTTTTGTCATTTTACCATCCGGAACTGACAAGGAATTACCCCCATCTGGGGAGTAAATCATGACCGTTACGGATAACGAGCAACAATTCACCAGTTATGACATTAAATATCACAATGAGGAAACCTTCATAACTTCATAATATACCCGTTGTTACCATACCATTTTCAACTCCTATACCTTTACAATTACCCAAAACCTTCAAAAAAAAAAAAAAAAAAAAAAAAACGCTCATATTTTTTTACTGCCATCGAATCCTAACACTACTACTTATCCAAATAGTGGGACTATTCAATAAACAACTAAGCGCGATGCAGAAGTTGTGATAGCCCGACTAGAGGATGTAGGACGTGAAATGGATGCCCTTTGGCACAAATGATGAGGATATGGTTCTATTGATAGCAGAATCGCAAAAGTCTCTTGAAGTTGCGTTGGCCGCGATTACAATGAGAGTGGATAATGTTGGAGCCAGGGAGGCTGCATATCGAGCTCAGATTAAGGAAATCCTATGCCATCTAGGCCTCTTGGATGTAGCACCCTTCTAATAAAAATGTGATGTTTTGTAATAAAATCTTGACATTTTGTCGAGACTAAAAGAAGTCATTCATTGGTTTGAATGAGAACTTTGTACTCTAAGCCTCGAAACTATAAATGGAACATAATTCAAGGATTAAATGTATGACTTTTTATAATATGATCTCTCGTTAATTATATTACAATAACTGTGAGGAAAGCTCTGTCGAATTAGAATACACGTTAATTTGATGACCATGAATGAACTAAATAAGGATTTGTATATCCAGAGAATTTAAAATGTCACCGGTAAAGCAAAGACAAAACTGCGAGAATCTTAAGGAAATTATTTAACATTAATATCAAAATGCCATTAAGGTATATGATTCGTTCGATGTTAGTATTAGTACAAACAATCAAACCGTGAGCATGTTCTCAATAATTTAGGAAAAAAAGAGTTACTCCATATTAACACTCTTGGACCTCGGAAAATCTTTTCGAAAACCAAGCGGACTTGTGTTGGTTGTGAAAGAAAAGGACCGTACGAGAAGAAGTAACCCCTTGTCGAGAAGCAATCAAATGTTGGACTTAGTAAGGCAGATTGAAGGGAGGATTATCCCTCACCATCTGACTAGACCAAAGAATCTACCCTGGCTAGCACCATGTGCTAACCAAGGAAAGGATTTCCAACCACCATTTTGCCATAAGTGTGAGTACCATCACAAAGGTACTTGCTCGACCATGGTAGACGCCGTGATGAGTTTGGGCATTAGGAATAAGACTGCCGCATTGTTAGGACACATGAGAAGTACGTGAAAAAGTGTTACATAGGAAAATGTCGAATAAAGCAAGATCGAATCCATAATGGGACATAAATTTCTAAAGAAGGAAGCTAATATATGAAGAGCGTGAAATACCCCGCAAACGTCATGTACCGTGTATCACTTGGGGAGAGCGCCCCAAAAACCTATAAGTATAACCGAAGATCTTCTTCCCCCGCCATATTTAAAATTTGGAAAGTTACGTGGAATATCAAATTTTATTTATATGCAAATTAAGTAACTTGAAATCCGTCGATGTTACCACTAACAAAACATAATTATGTAACCGCACTCTAAAACTTTGGTTTAACTGTTTCTAGTTGACTTTAAAAGCTATCTTTTATACCTTGCAAAGCCTTTATTTAATAAAATGTTTTGTCCTATAAAATCTTCTTTTAATGGGAATCACAGATTTGTTTTTTTTTTCTTATCTTACAATCCTTTGTTTTATGTGTCGGATAAAAATTTATCAAACAAATTATTACTTAAGAAGGAGTTTTATATAAAAAAAAAAAATTATTATTTTTCTCTTTCTTAGAAAATATTATGAAAATTTTTGTTTTATAAAGGAACTACTACCGAGAACTTTAGTAGGAGGAATGAGAAAAATCGTGATAAAGCATTTTGGAAAATCGGTAAAAATATTACTGATAAAACGCCATGTTTAATGAAGAAATGTTTTGGTAAGAACTACCATGTAAAGGTTTTGAACTTAGTGGACGACCAACTCGATGTGGATAGAAACTATTGATGAACTTAACGAAAACTACTGCGAATAATTGTGGGAACCATACGGTTGGTTATGGAAGTGCTCAATGGTAACGAATGAAATGAGTTATGAATTATTTTGTTATCTGAAAATGAACAATGGTAACGTGTGAATAAACTATAAACTGCCAATATATAAATTTCAATCTCAAAGAAACAATTGATGACGAAAAGGAGGATGCAACCGTTGGTCTCGAGACGTACGTAGCCTGATCAACTACGTATGATCGTGGTCGATGACGAGTATGCTCATAGTAGTCATCGTAAAAACTAAATTGTATTTAAGTTTCCCTATTCGTCAAAGAAAAATTCATTATGTGCTATGAACGTTGACTAATTTTATACCATAGTTTAAGTAAAAGCTTCGATTACGCAATACAAGTAAACCTAGTACGATTAATTTCTTTGCCACCATCACATTAAAGAGCGTGTATTACACACAAAAATACTAAGAGTACCATTTTTACGACAATTAAACTCAAATAGACTAGAGTCGAAAAAAAAAAATATAAAGCAAATTGTAAATAAGACGACATTTGAGTAAAACTCAAATTTAACGGATATCACAACACTACCAAATAATAATTGAAGATCAATAAAACAATTTGGTTGTAAAAGCGATGAGACGCCCAAAAAAAAAACAAATTTAACGGATATCGAGACCTCGCCGTACGTTGACCAAGGTTAAGTGTCAATTGGATAGAGAAAAGCGTGCTCTTGTATATAAGAAAATAGACATCGAGACTACCCAGAAAAGAAAATTTTATTTTGCTTAAATTTGAGCAAAACACCTTACTCATAAAACAAAGAAAGAGGTAAACTATTATACCTACGATATATGGAATCCTCACGGATCACAATTTGATTAACTTTTCACGACTCACCCGTTTTCACCTCCACGAAAAAGAGATAAACGAGGAGCAACGCGAACTAAATTAATTGATATACGAAATCATCTAAAAAGGAAATGTCACATAGAAGGAAGGAATATCTTAACCATCGTGTGATAGGACGGCCAATTATTTAAGGTCTCTGGAAAACCAATTCGAGAAGCCTTGCCGTTTGAACTACTTAACTTTACCAAGTAGACGGTCAAGGTGAACGAAAATACATCAAACAATGTGGTACGACTTCCAAATGTATGATATTATCTTTACAAGAAATAGAATTTAACACCCAAGGTTATACTAGTAAAACTATAGTTATCAGGATAACGTGGTTGAAATTTCAAGAAAGCATAAGGTATTGTCACACGCCTTCTACGCGGAAAATAATAATACACGGCTATTTAAATTGGTAATAATAAGCGAGACAACGAGAAAAGAATTGATGAATAATTTCACTAAAGGAAAAAAAAAAAAAAAAACCAATATCGTCGAGAAAAATTCGACATAGAAGAAAATAATTACGTACTCCTGAAAGCTTTGAGGAACATTGTAGGAACATGTACGATCGGAAGAGATTTCTATTCGGTCTAGTTCTAATAAGATTATAATTATTTTAGCAAGAAGCTAAGGAAAAACGAAGACGTTGGACACCAGGAAAAGTTGATAAAAAAAACAATAGTTTACCTCTCGTTTGTTAACGACGTCGATGTGCGAGTTTTGAGGACAAAACTCAAACTTAACGGATATCGAATGTAACAATCGTGAAAGTTTGAATTATTTATTTAATGATTAAACACGACGTTTTTGGGTTAGACATGTACGTCTATTGAAATCCCCGATTGTTTCCGCGTAAAACATGTATGAAACCGAAGTTTACATTGAGTGATGTCTTCTCTTTGAAACCACTTTCCTTGGTAAATTTTATCGTTTATTTATATATGTTAAACTGAGGTTGCGACCTCAAATGCGCCTATAAAATAAATCTAGTTTACATGGAACGCTTACTTTTAACGTGAACTATTTTTATTTTTATCTTAAATGTGAACGTAATTAAATTAAGTTGAGATCGAAAACTTATTCCGCGTACTTTGAATATCATCCCGTCAACAATCCGACGCTAGACAATTAATACTAACTTATTCTAATAGCGACTTAATAATAATTAATTTATATAGTGTCATATAAGTTAATTTTGTAACTGCTTAATAATACGTGTAACTACCCCAAATAAATAAACTAAACTAAATCTCTATAAAACCTTATTATAACAACCACCGTGACCTTGCCCAAAAGTCTCGCACACGTTTTTCTTATTCTTCACTTGGAATCCCCTCTGAACTTGTACTACCACCCACAAGAAGTCGACAACACAACATAGTACCTGCTATTTGTAATTAATCCTAGTACCTCAAAACTTCCTCAGCCACATCTTTATGTCTCGATTATCTCCCTCTTTTGTACCCTAAAACCGGAATCAAAAACCATGGGAAAAGAGAAGGTTAACAGTGGTAATCTAATCTTATACCTCCTATAAATACTCTCCTCCATCCTCGTTTAGTTCTCACAGGTAAACACCAACAATGACTTTTTCTTTTGTCTAAAATATTATCGAAACCTAACAAAGAAAAAGAGAGGTAGTGTGTTTCCCCAAGATTCACACCTCGTTCCTATGTCTTCATATCCAAACCCTACACCATTTCCTCCTGGTCCACGAGCAGCCACAAGTACAAAGAGAAGGAGAAATGGGTCGAGGTTAGCACGAATAGGAGGTGATCGCTAGGGTTCCATTCGAGTTAGTTTGCGCAGCAGAGTTTCGAAAATCTTTGCGCACGTCTCTCCTTCCCCCCACCTGTGAGTGTCAAGCCTTTTACTCTTATTAGCTCATATCTAGTTATGCAATGAAGTGTTAGAGTTGTGCTTGAGACCCGTTTAAACACACGTCGATACCTCTCCCTTGGTGCCTTTACTGTACGAACCATAACAGAAACATTTAAACATGTAATACTATGTTAACGCTTAAAACGAATTTGGATTATGGGATGTATATATGGTCATGCATGAGATCACGTGTAATAGCAAAGGATAAAGCTAATAGGTAAACATTTGATGAGTTACAAGTGTGATATGCAAACGTAAAATGTTGATTTCTTTCTGCTTGAAACATAACTAGAACACAATACAAGCTTGTTTCCTTTATATAACAACTTTGGTTAGAACAAAGTAACGTATGGCTACATATTGATTATGAACGTGCGGCTTGGTTAAACGACAGCCTATAATCTATATCAAAGCATGGTTCATTATCTAAAAACATAAAATTGTTAATCCGTTTGTAAAGATGTAAAAACTATGTGTGAAACGGTCATTGTATTTTCGGACAAAACTGCCATTATCGAGCTTAAATATAAGACAGCGCGGTGAGATATGAGGCGAGACTGATAGCTCGTAACATAGCCACTAGTTTAGACTTCGAAATGCAAAAAGAATTACTCGAAATGGTTAAGTATTGAGCTCGAGGTGAACTTTTGAAAACAGTTGCAAACCTCCATTTTACGACCCACTTTCGACCCACAAAACAACCTTGCCCCGAGGCGGAAAAATAACGGAAGTTGTAGACGGTCGTTCCGTCTACATGAGACTACTTTTGGTTCAACTCAAAAGTCGTTATCGAGAATGGTAGACGAGATCGAAAATGAATCGTTAAAAACTTTTCTTTTAAAAATGTTTCACGACCCTTACTTCAAACACGATTTTAACCTATCAATCGAAATCGGTTTATAAAACTTAAAACATCTACTTATTGACCACCCGGCTAGCTACCCAACGGTACCTGTGGTGTACACCGCGGGCTACTATTGAGCTCGCTATTCACGCCGAAAAACTGTCGATATCATCCCACCCAAGACTATAACGGGAAGGAATGATAGGAATGAAATGCGTTTCCTTTTTTTTTTCAAATACTGTTATCTTTCCCAAATGTTGCATGTTTCTCCAAAAGGTGACATATATGTTTCCTTAAAGGAAACTAAACATTTTTTTTATATAGAATTCATAATTATAACTTTTAAATCTTGTTAGTTAAAAACAAATTTAGATAATATTTTTGTAACAAAAAAATATAAAATGTATTTATGATATTTGACCTATTAAACGACTTAGATAAATAAACTGCTCCGACAACATAATTTTTAGTTTTGTTAAATATATCCCGATTAAATGACCACACTTTTATTAAAACGTTAAACCATCGCAAGTGTTAAAAACTATCGATTTGTTTAAATAACTCAAGCACATACTAGGGGACTAAATGCTACGTTTATTTCTGTGTTGCATGTATAGTAATGCATACTTTATTTAACTTAGGTTATGGATTGTTTCGAGCTATTATTTCTACACGTCTATGATGTGCTACTTTACTATTGCCATTGATTCGAGGTGAGTTTCATAGCCCCACTTTTTACATGTTTTAATATACTTTTGGGGTGAGAACATTGCTTATTTTTACGGATGAACATAAGTGCTAAAACTTGATACGTTTGCCTACGTGATGTCTAAGTCCCCGATATCCTAAGTTGCTTTTAGCCCACTATCATGAACCGTTAATTACTTGTGTGTAAGCGCAAATGTTATGGATAGATCTATTGGGATTGACCTCCCTATCTAATTGTGACTGTGTGGTCAAATTAGATACACTTACATTTGAATCCTCACAGATGCTCCAGGATAGGCATCTGCTTTGGGCTCTTATTATATTGTTGGTTAACGCTTCGGTGTCATGAGCTTAGGCGTAGGAATACAAACGTATACTATTTTGATTATAGCCATGTGTGGTTATATGCCGGTTGCCTGATTAAATCTTATGGTTCATCACACTTATTTTGTAACTAAACCTATGAACTCACCAACCTTTGTGTTGACACTTTAGCAATGTTTTTCTCAGGTATCAAGACGGAGGAGTGACTTGGTTGTGCCATGGAGATAATAAATTGTCGTGACTATCTTTTGAGAATTTAAACTTTACTGTTATGTCTTCAAAACTTGATTTACTTTATAATGTTGTATCAAATGCTTCCGCATAATTTTACTTATAGTTAATGAATTTAAAACGAGTTTTGATGTCGTTCTTTATAATCTATGTCTCATGATAGTCATGACCGTCGCACCCCATTGTGTTCCCTTACTCTGATAAATTGGGGTGTGACAGGTCCAACCATCTAAGTTTTATTTAACAAAAACGTTAATTTTACGGCAATAGCCGAAAAAGTCGTAAAAATCATGTTAAAATGTGAGTGCTTATATAATTTATAAACATTATTTCACCACCATTTATATAATTTATCCATTTGATTAACCTTTTATATATATTTATATAAATAAGTTTTATAAGTTAGTGGGTTTTTATTTTACATTTTATATATTAAAATGTGAGTGCTTATATAATAGTATTATTCTTTAATTTCCAAAAATCTTATTTTTAACTTCATCTTCACCAAAACTGCCATATCTTGAGTTCTGTATGGAGATAGAAGCTCAAATTTTTATCACATAAACTACATGATATGTGCTACATTTAACTCTCCTATAGCTACTGTTGAATCATCTTCTAAATATTTTCTAAAAATCGTCCAAAACAGTAACTTCAGATTTATACCCTAAACTTGTTTTGATCATATCTCACTCATTATTTTGATTCCATTGCATGGCCAACTCTCACATGTGTACAAGACCCATAGCTTACTGTAAATCCGTTCTACTTCATCATTTTATCAGTTAAACATATGGTTCTTTACTGTTTTATACAGCCATCAAATTTAACCAAGATTTTAACCTTGTTTCTTATGGTTTTTCACCTTTTTAATCATGTTTATCAACAACAAATCCCCACATAACATTTTTATCATCATATAATCATCATAAATATATACAATAGGAAGTAAAATACATGTTTACATAATCAAAATAACAAGAAGATGAGGAGGACAATCTTTATACCACCATGATGATGTAGGTTGATCAAAACATGGATTTTTGATGGAGAAACTTGTGCATAGCCAAGACCATCTTCAAGACCACCATGCTCCATGAACTCCTTGTGGAAAATCAGCCCCAAGACACCAAGGAAACTCCTCCATGTATGTTATAAGTTGCACCAATCTTCATCTTTTTGAATGGAGATTAACATATGTTAATTATAACATATGTTTTGTGGTTAAATTTTGTATGAAATGGGTGTTTTGTGGAGCATTTTGGACGGCATGAATGGGGGAGGAAGAGAGAGTTTGGAGTAGATTTGCATGTTGCAAATGAGAAGTGGTAATGGTTTGATGGTTTTGTGAAGTAAGTAGCTTCATATTGAAGCTAAAGACATGTGTAAACATTTAGCTACCAATTTGACACATATAGTGTTGTGGTGGCAATGCTAAACCGTCCCATATTGCTAGTGGGGTGGTACAATGTATTTTGTCCCATCTCACTAGTTTACGGGTATTCCTCGATTCTAGTTTCCTCGATTTGCGTGCCCTCGGGTCGTTTTACGAAAAACGTTTTTATAAATTATGAATCAACGTCACAAAACGAATCCAATAAAAATTGTCTCATCAAAAACGGAGTTCGAAAACATAAATACGAAATCCTAGGGTTTCCGGTTTAGTCGTAAAGGACGTTAAAATAAAATCGTAAGTCCTAATCTCTTCTCGTAAATTGTGGAAACCTTGGTTTCCGGATCTTTTAAGCTACTAGGAATGATCATTGTTCATATGATTAAACAATCAAAGCGGAATTAGAACAACAACCATTAACAAGGTGTTTAGGCACGAAACATGAATTAAAACACATGGATTGCTAATTATATTAATAATCAACAATCACTAGACGTGTATACATTGAATCCCACGTCTAGTCGACACACACGTTTAGGTTTACATTGTGAATGAATTGAATGAATAAAACCTATGACCCTTGGTTCCTTTTATAGTGTAAGGATTAGGGTTTACAAGAGATAAGGATGAATAAACAAGTAAATCTTCTATTTAAATAAACTTATTCAGAATATCTTTTGCATGTTTATCTAAATAGAAGCTTCCATAAGCTTCTTTTGTCTACGTTTTGTCAATGCTTGAATTACATGTAACAATGCTTACATTGTACATGACAACTCTTGAGCTATCAACGCCTAAATTGCACATGTCAACGCTTGATTAACTCTTGACAATGCTTGGACAATTTCTTCATGTTTTCTTCATTTTTGAGTTTCTGCCACATCAACTTTTTGACCCAACAATCTTCCCCTAGTTGATAGTGGCAAAACTCTATGTGTATCTCTTGTAAGTTGTACATGATCTTCAAATTGCTTCCCCTCAAGTGTAGCATGTATTTTCTTCCCCTTTTTGTCACATCAACAAGGAAGTAAACAATGTATGCAATGTTGAAGATTCTCCAGAAGTAGGCTCTGTGTAATGATCTTGAAGAACAATTAATATAATATTTTTGATGTAGAAGTAGAATAACCCAACCTTGTGTTCCATGTCTTGTACTATCCATGTGACTAAGAACTTATATCAGACCAATTATAAGTAGACCTAGATCCCTTGTCAATATTCTCATCCTTTGTGAGACACTGAGCACGATAATGTAACTCCTTCAAGTGTTATGACAAGTCTTCGTCACCAACCATGTAAAGCACGAACAAGTTACCTTTAAAGTTAGTGGCTGGAAGTCCACGACTTTAAGATATGATAGAACACAAACTCGCAAAAATCTTCTTCAATCATCAAACTTACCATAAGAATTCTTCCCCTTAAGCTAACACCTCTTCATGATGAATTTAATGGAATAGCATCTTCATACCATATGTAAAAGTTCCCTACGGATAACTCTTTCACAAGGCTATCCCGATTACATAGTTTAAAATATCCATCAAATCCTCATGAATAGTTGCTAACTCGCTTTAAGATCATTAATTCCTTTCAAAATATCCGAGCCATAAATATCATCATGATATTCTATATTAAAACGGAGATTCCATGTACCTTTGTGTGTAAATTCCTCCTTTTTGTGTGCTCAAAACGTCCAATTTTCTCAAACAGCAGCGATTCCTGTGTTGTCCAATATCCTCTTCTGTCCAATATCTTTGGCAGATGTATTATCCAATATCGGACAATACCTATCAGCGTTGAAGTACATATATCGGACGACACTGTCAACTCTATCAGTGTTGACTTATTCTGTCAGCGTCAAACTTCCTTCTGTCAGCGCCTCAATTACAAACGTCAGCGCCAACCTTAAATCCTGTCAGCGTCCATTCTTATCAACGTCAAACCATACTTTGTCAACGTCTGTCTCATGCTTGTCAGCGTTTACATCAAACACTGATGCTATTTATGAAACAAAGTATATCCTCACGTTACTTTAATTAAATCAACGCTGAATATAGTATATGATTTCCTCCAATCAAATCAGTAGCACCGTGTGAACACACACATGAATAACCAATCAGATTAGAATGATTGACTTATCCCCACTTGAGTAACCATATACCAGCATGTAGAGGATTCGTGTGAATACTTTGATCATGTGAACAGAACTACCCTTAGCCGTGTGAACGCAAGTCTTCTATACCAATCATAGTTTACAAACCGTGTGAATACTCTTCATGAAACATTCGTGTGAACACATCTAATTTCCACCAATTAGAAAGGTTTCTCCGTATGAACACATAATTGAATATTGCAACAATAACCAATCAACGAATATGTTTCTTTGCTTTCACTCGTAATCTTCAAATATGGTAGCAATCACGTCTTAAAAAAAATAAGATATGCAAAATATTGTATATCCCCACAACACAATCATAGAGTGTTATTAACAATATCCTCTTTACCCACGTGATCACATCTGCTCTCTTTAACTCGTGCATCATGAACGAGCTACAGTTCTTGTTCTTGGCGTAGATCTAGAGTTTCAAAAGTTAAGCACTGAAACCCTAATTAGGGTTTGTAAATAAACCTTAGATCTTGAACCATACCAGCCACAATCCTCGTAATGTTATGCTTCTTATGTCGATCTAGGGTTTGAGAAACCCTAGTTCATGATTTTATGTGAAAAGCAAGAACATCATTAACTTAAAACAGCGAACTTCAACCTTGAATAACATCTTCATTAGGGCTCAAATCGAAGATCGCTCCGGTGAGATTCAAGACACAAGTGCCAAGAATCTACAGTTCAAAAATCACGAAGATCCAACGGTTAACGAAGGAGAGATCGTGTTTTGAACATGGCTGTCCACAGAAAACTGCATATACCCTCCTGCTGACTTTGACGCTTAATAACTTTTGCCTGGGGATAAAACTCGACAATCCCTCCGGTGGATGTTTATATCTATGTATGTAGAACACACATATAAAATTTCGTGACGATCCAACGGTTCAATCAAAAGTTATGACCTTCTGAATACTGCTGCGCACACAAAAACGTCCAGAAAAACCCTAGACGGATTTTTCTTTTCTTCACCATACACGAACACCTTGTTGGTCCTAGCATCACGAGCCACGAGGCTCTGATACCAATTGTGGAAACCTTGGTTTCCGGATCTTTTAAGCTACTAGGAATGATCATTGTTCATATGATTAAACAATCAAAGCGGAATTAGAACAACAACCATTAACAAGGTGTTTAGGCACGAAACATGAATTAAAACACATGGATTGCTAATTATATTAATAATCAACAATCACTAGACGTGTATATATTGAATCCCACGTCTAGTCGACACACACGTTTAGGTTTACATTGTGAATGAATTGAATGAATAAAACCTATGACCCTTGGTTCCTTTTATAGTGTAAGGATTAGGGTTTACAAGAGATAAGGATGAATAAACAAGTAAATCTTCTATTTAAATAAACTTATGCATAATATCTTTTGCATGTTTATCTAAATAGAAGCTTCCATAATCTTCTTTTGTTTACGTTTTGTCAATGCTTGAATTACATGTAACAATGCTTACATTGTACATGACAACTCTTGAGCTATCAACGCCTAAATTGCACATGTCAACGCTTGATTAACTCTTGACAACGCTTGGACAATTTCTTCATGTTTTCTTCATTTTTGAGTTTCTGCCACATCAACTTTTTGACCCAACATAAATTTGTGAGTTTATGAACCAACACAAATTTAAAACTCCAAAATAATATTCACAGATAAATTTATTTTCTGAAATGTCGGACTGTCACCAAAGACGGTGTATGTAAACGTAAGCACGTAACGTTGAATCCTCCGGTTTAGACGTAGTCGATGCTACTCCAAGATGTAAATCCAAATTTCTTCCCAAAAATATGTGAGTTCATATTGTAAATTGTTTTTAAATAATATTTTGAATAAAATATCAACCATAAATTGACGGAGTGTCACACCTTGTAGATCAACGAGTTCCCATAAGCTTCATTCCTTAGTTAGTTGAGCTCATTGAGTTGAATCTTCCGAAGATCGCCGGCTTTGTTGATGTCGAAGTTAGCCCACTTCAAGGCCCAGTATGCCTTATGTTCCAGCTCGATAGGGAGGTGGCATGCCTTCCCGTACACAAGACGATAAGGTGTACAACCAATCGGGGTCTTATAAGTGGTACGGAAAGCCCACAAAGCATCATCTAACTTATCGGCCCACGAGGCACGATGCTCTCCCAAAGTACGCTCCAGAATTCGCTTCAATCCATGGTTAGATATCTCAGCTTGACCATTGGTTTGAGGATGATAAGCGGTGGAAAGACGATGATTAACACCATACTTAGCCATGACTCGAGCAAATTTATCATTGCAAAAATGAGTCCCGCGGTCACTAATGATAGCACGAGGAACACCGAATCGAGCAAAAAGCTGGTTGAGAAAGTTCACAACCACCCTCACATCGTTCGTAGGAAGAGCCTTAGCTTTAACCCATTTGTTACGTAGTCGACGGCTACGAGGATGTATTTGTTCCCTTTAGATGATGGAAATGGCCCCATAAAATTGATACCCCATACATCAAAGATTTCACATTCTTGTATGAAATTTTGAGGCATCTCATCTTTATGTATGATATTGCCTTGTCGTTGGCAAGCGTCACAATTTTTAACCATCTCGTGAGCGTCACAGTAAATGGTGGGCCAATAGAATCCAGAGTCGAAAACTTTCTACGCGGTGTAGTTGGGACCAAAGTGACCACTGGTGGGTCCTTTATGGCAAGCTTCGAGAATGTCTAAAGTTGCGGGTCCATCAACACATCGACGAATAATCAGATCAACACATTGTTTGAAGAGTTACGGGTCGTCCCAAAAGTAAGTCCTAACATCTTTAAAAAACTTCTTCTTTTGTTGGGATGTTAACCCTTAGATGAGAATACCACCCGCTAAGTAGTTTGCAATGTCCGCAAACCACGGGGTGTCATCAAGATTGGAATTGATAGACATTAAGGCCTCAAGGGGAAAAGAGTCATTGATCTCTTGATTCGGATGATCCCCTTGATAAGGATCCTCAAGTCTACTTAGATGATCCGCAGCTAGGTTTTCGGCTCCCTTCTTGTCACGAATTTCAATTTTATTTTCTGAAGGAGCAAAACCCAACGAAGAAGTCTTGGCTTAGAATCTTGCTTAGTCAACAAGTACTTCAACGCGGAATGATCGGTGTACACGATTGTGGTGGAAAGAACAAGATAGGGGCGGAACTTCTCAAAAGCATACACTACAGCTAAAAGCTCTTTTA
This sequence comes from Glebionis coronaria, assembly GCA_025667525.1. Classification (NCBI taxonomy): domain Eukaryota; kingdom Viridiplantae; phylum Streptophyta; class Magnoliopsida; order Asterales; family Asteraceae; genus Glebionis; species Glebionis coronaria. Next base: position 360,306,638 of record CM046877.1, read on the forward strand.
CGGTAGTGGTATAATGCAATTGAGCCCCCGTCATTTTCTTGCTAGCATAATTGATTGGTTGGAAGTGTTTGTTCACTCTTTGGCCCAAAACCGCTCCAATAGCAAAATCGCTAGCATCACACATCAATTCAAAAGGTAGCTCCCAATTAGGGTTAACCAAGACCGGTGCCTTAGTTAGCTTGTCCTTAAGAAGATTGAAGGATTCAAGACACGCATTAGAAAAGATAAGGAGTATCTTTTTCCAAGAGGTGGGTATCGGGCTAGCGATTTTAGATTTATCCTGAATGAATCGACGATAGAAGCCCGCATGACCAAGGAAACTTCTCACACCCTTCACGGTTGAAGGTGGAGGTAATTTGGCTATGACATCCACTTTAGCACGATCCACTTCAAGACCGGCTTTTGAGATTTTATGTCCAAGCACAATGCCTTCTTTTACCATGAAATGGCATTTTTCCCAATTTAGAACAAGGGGAGTGTCTTCACACCGCTTAAGCATGCGTTCCAAATTGGAAAGACAAGTAGAGAAGGAATCACCATAGACCGAGAAATCATCCATGAATACATCCATAGTTTCTTCAACCTTGTCATGGAAGATAGCCATCATACACCTTTGGAATGTCCCAAGAGCATTGCATAAGCCGAAAGGCATTCTATTGTAAGCAAATGTTCCATAAGGGCAAGTGAATGTGGTTTTCTCTTGATCTTTGGGATCGATGGGAATTTGAAAACACCCGGAGAAACCATCTAAAAAGCAGTAATAGTAATTACCCGCTAGACGTTCAAGCATTTGGTCCATAAAAGTAAGGGGAAAATGATCCTTTCTCATAGCATCATTGAGTTTTCGATAGTCTATACAAACTCTCCACCCTGTAATGAGACGAGTAGGAATCAAATCGTTGTTTTCATTGGGCACAACGGTGATTCCGCCTTTCTTAGGCACACAATGGACGTGAGTAACCCATGATGATTCCGAGATAGGGTAGATCATTCCCGCGTCAAGAAGTTTGATAACCTCTTTTTTGATAACGTCATGGATCTTGGGATTCACCCTTCTTTGGCTTTGAATAGTGGGTTTAAAGTCGTCCTCCATGAGAATTTTATGTGTGCAAAAGTGTGGATCAATTCCACGAATATCAGAGATTTTCCAAGGAATCGCTTTCTTATGATTCTTTAGCACGGCGATAAGTCGAGATTTTTCTTCCTCTTTCAAGTCCTTTGCTATAATGATGGGTGACTTCTTGTTGTCTTCAAGGAAAACGTACTCGAGATGAGACGGTAGGTCCTTAAGCTCTAAATCCGGAGGATTTTCGATGGAAGGCGTAGTCAAATTCGGTTCATCGATAGAGATATCCTTAGGAGATGAAGGAGAAATATGGTCCTCATTGAGAAGTTTCTCAATGGTCCGAATGTCTTCATCCCAATTGGAGGGAGAATCGTCATATTGCAAGTCCACATTGTTGATCCCAAACTTAGATCGATTAGCTTTGTGTATACGAGATTAGATCAAGTAATACACGTAGAGAAACCTTTGTATATGCTTTATGAATCTAAGTGTTATGCGGAATTTAACACTTAAACAAGAACACACAACGATATAAACAAACTTTCACTTTGATTATCAATATCAAACTTGCTTACAATGAAAGATGTTTACGAATGAAAACTTATATGAAACTTATATTAAACATTAACCTAAAGGCCTTCTTTTATAGACATAAGAAGCCTTGTACAATAATCTACGTATCAACTATTCTAGGTAAAGATAAATATAGAAAATACATTGTTGTTCCTATCTTTACTAGAAGTATTCTAGAATATAATACACGTGTAGAATATATCTTCCATCAGTGCTTGTCTTCAATGTGTCAACGCTTGACTTTAACCTGTCAACGCTTGAGCTGTCAGCGCTTGTTTTGTTCTTGTCAACGCTTGTTTTGTTCTTGTCAGCGCTCAAGTGATCTGGCCTTAATTTATTCCCAACAATCCTCCCCTAAACTTGATATCCACTCTTATGATCAAGTTTCTGAATAAGCATTAAGGACTAGGAGGAATCTTACAAACCTTCTCATATTGATAGTGAATAAATCTGATCAAATCTTTTGCCACGTCACTTGAATAATCTATTTCCAGCTGAGTGTCCTTCATCTTCTCCAAAATAGCCTTGGATATGAAATACTAAGCATCCACAAGTAGATACTCAGCAAACTTTGTAGAACTCAAATGGTATACACCAGCAGCTGAATATAACCTCCATTGAAGACCACTGAGGTCATCTTCAAGATCCTTCCATATTGCAGGATCCTCATCTTTTGGTCCACACATTCTTTTGAATGTGGTCCAAAGTTTTATTCCATTGGCTGAAGTTGGTGCTTCAGCCTCATACTTGGTCTCCAGCAACCTCCAAAGGTCCACCAAGTCTTCTCTATCACAACTTGCAAACAAAGATATGAGAGTGGTAAAAGTGTGTACCTTCTTGCCAAATCTGCCAATCTTCCAGAACCCACATTCATCTTCTTCATAGCTCACAATTGGATTCCTGGAATCTAATGGTAACACTTGCACCATATCTAAAGCTTCTAATGGGGAGAGCTTGAGGCTCTTTCTTATAACTGCTCCAATTGGATATAGTGGATCCATATCTTTTGGAAACTCAAATGAAATTCCCTTCTTCACTGGCTTGGGAACAATCATAGCTTTCTTGAGTTCCATTTCTTCTGCAAGTTCCTCCTTTCTTTCATCTAAAAGAAGTCTGAGAGTGTTTGCTTCCTGCACTCTCACCCAAATGGGATAAGCCCTGTTTTCCAACTCATCAAATGTCAAAGCCTTCAACTTCTGATATGTCCATCCAACTCCATGACATCTGAGCAACATAAAGTAGAGCTCCCTTCTATCCCTTTTCAACTCTGAGAGAATATTGCTTGCCTTGTGTTTCAAAATTACCTGGCAATCCTTCTGAACTCTAAGAAGAAGCTCCAAACCCCATATTTGATCTGAAATGGTCATGTCTGGATTATCCATGCATCTTTCTTCCCAAGCATTGTACATTTGAACCACCTCTGGCATGTCAAAGTCAACCTGCAATTTCAATTCTCTCAACTTTTCCCTAGCAAACTTATCACCATACTCAAGTCTCTCTGGTTCTATAATCATCACACTTGAGTCTGAGCTAGCTCCATCACTTCCTTCTTCAGAAGTCACAACAAATGGTGACTTTTCCTTTTCATCTTGTTCCATCATTTGTGCAGCTAATCTTCTATCAAACTCAACTTGAGCTGCATCTTTTGGAACAATCTCTTCTACCATTTTACCCTTACCCTTATCTGATGGTGCAATGGTTGGTAAGGTAGATGGTAATACCTGAGTAGAAACCTCCTTGATGATAGATGATGACTGGGATACATCACCTTCATATACAGGTCTGTCAACGCCCAAATTTGTTCTATCAGCGCCCAAAATATTTATGTCAGCGTCCAAATTTTCCTTGTCAACGCCCAAATATCTTCCCTCAGCGCCTTGTGTAACCTCTCTCAACATAGCTATAAATGATAAATTTAAGTTGGTAGGAGAGACTAAGTACGTATCAAAACCTGTTTGTTTCTTCAAAGTTGTAAGGGCCTCAGCAACATCCATGGATTGACCATCCTGGCTGCCCTTATCACTCAGATTTATTTGATCTTCCTCCCCTTTGGAAGATTCCTCCATACCCCTTCTAGCACGATCACTTTCCAAAAAAACAATCCTCTCCCTCAATTGCTTGAGTTCAAGGCCTTGTGAGCTGACAATTTGTACTAAGTCTGCATTTTGCTTTTGCAAGCTAATGCAGACTGCCGTCAATTCCATAAGAGTCATTGGTTCTAGTCTGCCCTCTTCTAAAATGGGGATTTGACCTCCCAAGTCAGATTCATTGGGCATGGATGAGGACTTAAGTATGGTGGGACTGCCTTGGCCAACATCTAAGCCAAAACCAATAGTCCCAACCTCATCCAGGTCACCAGCCACACTTGTGGTGGTGGTTCTCTCTGCTACATGGCTAGGACCACCAGAGGAGAACACTCCAGTAGTCCTTTGGCGTTTCATCAACCTATACTCAGGGGGTGTGGAAGATGGTGTAGAAGATGGAGTGGATGTAGGTTGGTTAAGGGGTGTTTGGGATTGTGAAGGTTGTGTGTCAGCGTTGGAAATAGGCACATCAACGTCAACATTGAGTGTGTCAGCGTTGAAGGATTCAGAGTCAATTTGCATTTGTTCAGGTGAAGGTAAAGGTTCAGGAATTGGTTCAAGTTGTGGTTGAGGGTCAATTTGAGGTTGGGGGTCTGGTTGGGGTTGTGCTGCTGCAATAACAGCAAGCATGGCTTGGGTTAAAGGTAGGTCTCTATGGGGTGGTGAGTTCATCTTCATAAAAATAGCTTTCTTTTGCTCAGGTATTTTATAAAAATCATTGTGATCCCTTGAGCAGTAAACTTGATCATCAAAAACCATTTTGCAGAAAACGGGGATAAGCTAAAGTCATTTTTGTCCCCTTGTTTTTACACATCCCCTCAAAAATCATTTTAGAATAGTTAAATTTTTGCCCTGTTGCAATGCACACAATAGCACTGGCAATGGATCTATTGATCTCATTGTGTGCAGTACATTTGGGACTCAAACATTGAAGGAGGACATGTATGAGGTACTTCCAGGCTGGGGGAAATTCCTGCTTATGATACTTATTTAGAGTACCTTCATCAGGAAAAGGATATCCCAAAGCCCTAAGCCCTTGTTCTATTTCATTTATGGGAAGGGTGGCTATACCATCAGCATCATCAAGATGCAAGGCTTGGCGTACCAAAGCCTCAGTAACCACCCAAGATCTCCCATGAACAATAGAAGTCAATGAGGTCACTCCATTAACTGTTGAGGAACTAACAGTGTTCCAAAACTGCTTAATGTGTGTGACTGGAATGAGTGGTGCATGAGAAAGAGCATACCTTAATGGGGATGCATTCAAATACGCCACCATTTGTGTGTATTGAGGAAACAGAGTATCATCAGCAGCAAGATAAGCAATCATGTTGTGTTGAGATCTGAACCCCAATTCCAATTCTGTTGGTTTAAACTTTGGTGCCATTGATGAAAGCTGTTAATTTTAAGTGAAGAAGATGAAGTTGATAAGAGAAAATTGTTAGACAAGAATTATAGATACCCTGTTTAAAATAGGAGCCAAATTTATAGGAGAAAAAGAATGCATCTGATTGGCACAAAAATAGGCAAAGATTTTCAAAAATCAATCATGAAAATATTGAAAAAGTTATAAGTTATCTCATGCATTAAATGAAAGTAACAACTCCTAAAATTACGGCTTGAAAATATGTCAAAAAGTAACAACTGGGTAGGTCCCATTGAGTGTCAACGGTCAAAAATAACCTATCAACGCCCAATGGCTATAATCTTGTCAACGTTTGCCTATAGCCATGTCAGCGTCCAATTTGGTCACAACAACGCTTGGAAAATTCTTGTCAGCGTCCAAAAATAAAAATATTTTAAAAAGTGAAAAAAGACCTTAACAAGTAATTTATCCTAGAGAAGATAACCAAAAGCTGATAATTATCATAGGGCGGCAAGCATTGTCCAGTTATGCACACTTGCATAAGCAAGATAGACATAACTGTCCTCTAGTGTCCCTTGCTAACCAAAACTCTTAACAACCAAGTTACCTTATAAAATCCTTGTTACTCCCAGGTAAATCCCATATCAAAATTATTCCCAAGTCTCCCAACAGACCACAACCAATTCTAGGCCAAAAATGTCTTGGCAGCATGCATAGTATATCAACTTTGCATGCTGCAGTGCCTCATGATTTAGTAAAAACTAACTCATACTCACCTGTGGACACAATCTAGAATTGTGATAAGACTATCATATGGATACCCAAAAATCCTAAAGGTTCCTAAAACCTCCCCTTAAACTATGATACAAAAGTTTTCTAAAATCATACATGAACATAAAAAAAATTTATGTCAAGATAGGAATGAAACATTCCAACCATCATCCATAAATAAAAACTTGTCCAAATGCTTCTCCATTGATCCATAAGCAACTCTGTATCCAATGGTATACTGCTAACACCATCTGCACATTTAGATTGAAAACCACAAAACTAACATTGTTGCTGACAACGCCCCGATAACACATGACAGCGTTGAGGGAAGCTTTGTCAGCGTTAGACAATTATATTGCTGACAATGTTGCAAAAACACTTATCAGCGTTCAAACAACCTTTGTCAGTGCTAGAAAAATATAGTGGAAAATCTAAATCATCAATAAAACCAAAAATAATAATGCATCATCCTGTACATACTTTTACAAAAAGACTCTAAAACATATATTATGTGAGATTGACCATTCCAATACTTGTTACCAAGTATTGAAATCTCCCAGCATCAAAAGGTTTAGTTAATAAATCTGACACATTTTCCTCTGTGTCAACCCTATCTGGTTGTATTAAACCTTTCTCAAAGCAATCTCTTATAAAATGGTGTCTAATTTCTATGTGTTTAGTTTTAGAATGATGTACAGGATTCTTAATGATGCATAAAGTACTATTATTGTCAACAAATATCTTAGTATGCATGAAATTGTACCCATAGTCCAACAGCTAGTTCTGAATCCACAACACTTGGCCACAACATGCAGCTGCAGCCACATACTCTGCTTCAGTTGTAGAATTAGCCACCACTGTTTGTTTCTTGCATTGCCAAGATATTAACCTGCTCCCAAGAAACTGACATCCACCAGTTGTGGATTTCCTATCAAACTTATCACCTCCATAATCACTATCTGAATATGCAATCAGCTCCAATGGTGAATCCTTTGGGTACCACAAACCAAGACTAGGATAGCATCTTAGGTACCTAAAGATCCTCTTCACAGCATAAAGGTGACATTATTTGGGAGTCACTTGATGGCGTGCACAAGCACACACAGCAAAACATGATATCAGGTCTGGAGGAAGTAAGATACATCAAGGATCCAATCATGGATCTATAATGCCTGACATCAACATCTTTCCCATCTCCAATCTTTCCCCAAGGGTGTTCTCTATCCATAGGAGTAGTAGCCCTCTTTTCATGTGGAGAAAAGCCAAACTTCTTCAAGATCTCTACAACATATTTGTCCTAGGAGATGAAGATACCATCCTCTTTCTGCTGAACTTGTAAACCATAAAGAAGTTCATCTCCCCCATAGCACTCATCTTGAATTTGTCTGTCATAAGCTTAGAGAAATCCTCACTCATCTTTGGATCAGTAGACCCAAAAATGATATCATCAACATAGACCTGCACAAGCAACACATCCTTGCCTTTCTTCTTTGTAAATAGTGTCTGATCTATGGTGCCCCTCTTGAATCCATTGTCCACCAAATAGGTAGACAAAGTACCATACCATGCTCTAGGGGCTTGATGAAGGCCATACATAGCCTTTTTGACTCTATACACTTTATCTGGATGCTCTGGATCCTCAAAACCAGGAGGTTGCATTACATATACTTCCTCAACAATGGTGCCATACAGAAAGGCACTCTTGACATCCATTTGATAGACTGTGAAGCCCATGCAGGAGGCATAGGCTAGAAAAATCCTAATAGCTTCAATCCTTGCAACTGGTGCAAAGACCTCCTCATAGTCTATCCCCTCCTCTTGTGTATAACCTTGAGCCACTAACCTTGCCTTGTTTCTGACCACAATACCTCTTTCATCTCTTTTGTTCCTGAGAACCCATCTTGTCCCTATAGGTCTGACATATCTAGGACAATCAACCAGCTCCCAAACATCCTGAATTGCAAATTGGTGAAGCTCATCCTGCATTGCTTCCACCCAACTTGGTTCTTTGAGAGCATCAAATATTTTCTTGGGTTCTTCTTGTGACAGAAAACATGCAAACAAACATGCTTGCACAAGAGGGGTATCAACCTTCTTGTGTATATTGGCAATAAACCCACCAAGACCTTGATGAGACCTTCTAGTCTGAACTGGAGTCATAATATCACCAATGATCTGGGAAGGGGGGTGATTCTTCATTGTAGAAGTGAGAACTCCTCCTTCAAAAAGTCTGGTGTCCTCAACCTCATGCTCCATGTTGCCAATATCTTCTTCATCAGACTCTCTTATATCAACATAAGGATGACCTTCTTCATAAGAATTGGAAGGTTCACCTTGTTCAAAAGTGGAAGAGAAAAGATGTGCAAAGGTGTTGTCAACGTCTGAACCTTGTTTGTCAGCGCTTGGGCTAACAACGCTTGAACTGTTGTTGTCAACGTCTGAGCCATCAACGTCTGAATTGGTCTTGTCAGCGCTGGATTTACCTTTGTCAGCGCCTGAAGGACCATGCATGTTTGTATCTAGTGGTACTTGGAAACCACCATTATCTTGTCCAGCAGCAGCAGCAGCAAAAGCATCTGTCCAAATGGGAATTGTGACGTATTCTAATGTAGGAGATGCCTTTTCTGCTTGTGATCCAACCTTCTCATGAACCTGTGTACCTGAAACATTTCTCCACACCATTTGAAGTTACCTTCACAATGTCTGGATTAGTGGCAGGCATATAATTTAAAGTTCTTGATAAGGGTTCCAAATCAAACAACCAATTAGGACCACTTTCAGGATCACTAGGTTTATTCTCTAAGAACCTAACATGTACTCTTTCAACTATACGTTTGTCCTCTTTAAGATAAACCCTATAACCCTTGCTCTGCACTGAATACCCCATGAAGTAACCCTCATCACCTTTTGCACTAAATTTCCCTAAGGCATCACTAGTATCCAACACGACTACATGACAACCAAAAGGTCTGAGAAAACCAATATTAGGTTTTCTACCCCAAAGTAACTCATAAGGTGTTTTGTTCTGAATTTTGTTAACCAATGCTCTATTTTGCACATAGCAAGTTGTATTAACAGCCTCAGCCCAAAAGGCTATAGGAAAGTGAGCATCAACCAACATTGTTCTGGCTGCTTCAATTAGGGTTCTATTTTTCCTCTCAGCAACCCCATTTTGTTGTGGGGTTCTAGCAATGCTAAATTGCCTAGTAATTCCTTTCCTGGCACAGAAATCATCTAGCTTTTTGTTCCTAAATTCTCCACCATTATCACTCCTAAGCATTTTAACCTCATTGCCAGACCTTTTCTCAATCTGAGTGATAAAATCAATAAGAACATCAGTTGTGTCACTCTTCATAGCTAGAAAGAATGTCCAAGTAAACCTAGAAAAGTCATCTGTGATAACAAAGCAATATGACTTTCCATTCAAACTTTCTATATTGGTTGGACCAAAGAGGTCCATGTGAAGCATATGAAGAGGTCTGGAACTAGTATGCACCTGTTTGGACTTGAATGAGACCTTGTGATGCTTGCCTTTAAGACATGCAACACAAGAGTGGTCATTGTGGAAGGCCTTCTCAGGCAAACCATCAACTAAACCAAGCCTCACAAGTCTATTTATATTTTTAAAATTTATGTGCCATAGTCTCCTGTGCCACAAATTACTCTCATCTACTGAGGCCTTAGCATAAAAACAAGACATATTGGTATTCATTTTAATCCCATTTAAATTCACATTATATATGTCCTTATACCTAGGTGTTCTATACTCAATATATTTCTCATCAGGGATCTTAAAATCCTTACTTAACACCAAACACTCAGTATCAGTGAAAAGAACTTTATTTTTGTTATCACAAACTTGTGATACACTAAACAGGTTGTAATCAAGTTCTTTTACCAGGAAGACGTTCTCAAAACGCAGATTATTGGTGAGAAGAGTTCCTTTTCCTGTGATAGTTCCATATCCACCTCCAAAGTATACCTTATCACAATCTTTAATAGGGGTGAAATTCGTCAGATAGTCTTCCTTCCCTGTCATGTGCCTTCAGCATCCACTATCCCAATATCCATAATCATTGATCTGTCTTTGAATGCCCTGCACATAAAGAAAATAAATTAGTTTTCTTTGGGAACCCAAGTCTCAAAAGACTTAGATTCATCTGGTTGTTCAATAAGAACAGACTTAGTTCTCACAACAACCCCATGCTCATCCTTTTTAGGATGAAATACCCAGTTAACCCCAATAGGTTTTGTAATGACCTTTGAAATGTAATTAAATCTATTGCAAGTCATTGAAATCCCATTATCATTAGGGTTTTGATCTTTCTTGGGTCTCCATGTTAAGCTTGAAAAAGCTTTAGACCCCTTACCTTGTGGCTGCAAATATTTAGGTCTGGTCACGTTTCTGTCAGCGTTAGAATTTGTCCTGTCAACGCTGAAATTACTCTTGTCAGCGTTGAACCTAGGGTTTGCTACAGAAACCCATTGCCTATTTGACCAGGTGTTTGTCTTTTGAAATGGTCTTTGTCCATGAGTGTTAGACCTTCTAGAAAAGAATGGGGCAGGTCTAATCACTTGTGGACTTTGCTGCACACAAGGTTTGGGTCTGACAACGTTTGACTTTCTAACAACGTTGACTTTGTTCCTGACAGTGCTGAAATTATACCTGTCAGCGCTGGCTTTAGGAGAGTTGACACACTTGTATGCCAAGTGTGAAAAGCTACCACAAGTGTATCAAGCTTTTCTAGACACAACCTTAGGTCTAGAAGGAAAGAAGCCTGTTCCATGATTGCTAACTTGACTCTTGGGTGACCTAGTATTCCTATACATCTCTGCATATTTAATGCTAGGTCTTCTAACAGTGTTTGAGCCTAGGTCAACAACTTTACCAGTGATTGGGTTAGTAACCTTAATGGGTGTAGATTCATTTGGACTTTCACATAGCAAACCTCCCTTAACAAATAAAGTAGGGTTAGCTTTCTTCCACTCATTTAGGTCAGTCAGTTTTTGTTGATACTCTTCCACTAGAGTGACAACTCTTGGTGGAGGAATGAATTCCTCCTCTTGGAGCTCTGGTAAACCAGTCCAAGATAAGTCCCTTTGTTGGACACCATAGATGTCACCAGCTGGTGGTGGAACCAAAGATTAATCATTCATCCCAATCCCAGTCATGTCCTTAGGATCCCTTTGTTTAGCTACACAGTCTCCTAGGGTTTGGGTGGCTCTATCAAATCTTTGAATTTTGAGGCCAACATTATCTTTATTCTTAATGGCCTCATCTAACTTAGCCTGTAATTTACCATTAACCCTTTCCATGATGTTTCTAATATCCATACTACCCTCTAACTCATGTTTTAAGATATTGATCTTATCTTTTAAGTCAAATTACATTTTCTTGTATTCAGAAACGGTTTTCTCAGTCTCAGTAAGAGCTAGTTGGTAATTAGACAATTTACATCTTTCAGTACTCATATCATCTTTTAGTTTTAACACCTCTTTGTTAAGTCTTTCAGTATTTAACCTACAACCTTTGCTACAAAAAGCATCATCATATACCTCATTATCAGATGAAGAGGAGGAGTGTGCCATGAGAGCATATTCAACATGCTCTTCTTCTTCAATATCAGCAACCAAAGCTTTATCCTCTTCAGCATTCTTAGCCAGATAGCTCCAATCCCATCATGTACCATCAATTCCTTGAACTGCAACCATAGCTTTGGAATCCTGAGCTTTAACAACCTGACTTGAGGGTTTACCAACATCAGATCTTCTAGGAGATCTGCATTCCCTCATGAAGTGCCCCATACGATGACAGCTGTAGCATTCAACTTTGGATTTATCAAATCCAGCTGTGTCTTTAGCATTGAAGGTCATCTTCTTTTTAAACCTTATGTTCCATCTATTTGCTCTTATACTAGCAAGAGCCATGTTCCACTTGATGTCCATCTCTTCCAAGTGCTCATCACTTATCTACTCAAGGTCCTCAAATGTAATCACTGAACCATTGGACAAAGAAGCAATGTAGGCACAAACAGTATCCAAATCCAAACCAGCAGGTTTAACTCTTGGGGAGTCATTCTTGAATGTGTCAGCGTCTGAAAAGGAGACGTTGACAGGACTTGTTCCAGCGCTGACATATGATGATCCAGTAACTGGATGCATATAAGAGTCCTTCTGATTGAATTGACCTTCACTATAAGAGAAGAAGGCCATGTTTCTGGTGGTAGATTTGCTTCCACACTCTAAAAGAGTTTCATCTTCCAACAGTCTTAGTTTGTTGTAGATGTCATCAAACGAGGAGCTCTTGTAAGTATTGTTGGCAAGAATAGATCTTGCCTCAATCTTCCATGTCTCACCAAGACTTTTAAGAAATGTAGCATTGATGTCAACATCACCAACTTGTGTCCCCATGAAGGACAACTTGCTAGTAATGTCAAGCAATCTGCTTCTCACACTACTCAGTTTTTCATTGGGTTGAGCTTTGAAGACAGCATAATCATGCAGAAGTTGCTTTTCTTTTCCTCCTTAGTGTCTGCATTGCCACCATATGCAACTTCAAGAGCTTCCCAAAGATCCTTAGCAGATTCATAGCCTCTATATTTATGCTGGTTTTCTTGTCCCAAAGAGACTTTTAGAATATTTAGGGCTTTCATGTCAACCCTTTTCTTTGCAATGTCATCAGCAGCCACAACTCTACCATCTCCAGGTTTTTCTTTCTTATTAGCTTCAGAACATCCAGCGACAGCTGATCTTTGAGTAATGGCATCAAGAATCTTTTGAGCCTTATTGAATTTGTTTCCATATTCAATAATCTCCCAGAGTGTGTAGTCATAGATCCCCAGATATTGTTGAAAGTTGAACTTCCATAAGTCAAAGTTGGTTGCATCAAGCATGGGAATCTTGATGTTTGGTAAGGCTGAGGAGGAGGAGGAGGTTATTGCTTCAGACATGATGTTGTTAGGGTTTCTGAGAAAATTAGGGTTTTGGTGATTTTAGGGTTCTAGTGTTCTTTAAGATCAAAAGTTCCTCAACAAGCTCTGATACCACTTGTTGATCCCAAACTTAGATCGATTAGCTTTGTGTATACGAGATTAGATCAAGTAATACACGTAGAGAAACCTTTGTATATGCTTTATGAATCTAAGTGTTATGCGGAATTTAACACTTAAACAAGAACACACAACGATATAAACAAACTTTCACTTTGATTATCAATATCAAACTTGCTTACAATGAAATATGTTTACGAATGAAAACTTATATGAAACTTATATTAAACATTAACCTAAAGGCCTTCTTTTATAGACATAAGAAGCCTTGTATAATAATCTACGTATCAACTATTCTAGGTAAAGATAAATATAGAAAATACATTGTTGTTCCTATCTTTACTAGAAGTATTCTAGAATATAATACACGTGTAGAATATATCTTCCATCAGTGCTTGTCTTTAATGTGTCAACGCTTGACTTTAACCTGTCAACGCTTGAGCTGTAAGCGCTTGTTTTGTTCTTGTCAACGCTTGTTTTGTTCTTGTCAGCGCTCAAGTGATCTGGCCTTAATTTATTCCCAACACACATCTCCCAAAGTTGCTTCAAATTCTTTCAAAATGAAATCACTTTCTCCAAATGGAGTTAGTGATGGAGCAATAGTGGCAACGGTCTCAACAATGGGTAGAGAAGAAGAACCACTTTTACAAGCGTCTTTGAAATGTTCTTCAGAAGCCTCATCAAGAACGTCAATGAAATTAACACTCTCGGTGTCAGAAGGCTGCTTAGAAAGTTTACCCATGTTGAAGACGATTTTATCGTCACCAACTCTCATGATTAATTCGCCCACGGCTACATCGATGAGAGTGCGACCGGTACTCAAGAATGGACGTCCAACGATTAATGGAACACGGGGTCCATCTCGTAGTCAACGACAACAAAATTCGCCGGAAAGGTGAATTTGTCGACACCGACAAATACGTCTTCGGCTATCCCCACCGGATAAGCAACCGTACGGTTGGCTAATTCCAAAGTCATTCTTGTGGGGCTAGCTCGGGTAGAGATAATTGTTTCCAAACGCTTAAAGGCATTAAGTTTATACTAGCACCTAGATCGGCTAGGGCCATACAATTCTCTACCCCGGGGAAGTCGCAAGGAATGAGGAAACGACCCGGATCACCAAGTTTGGTTGGTAATTTCCTTAAGAGGACTGCAGAGCAATTCTCATTAAGTTGGGTCTGAGCGATATCAAGGAGTTTCTCCTTATCGCTGAGTAGATCTTTAAACATTTTCGCATACTTCGGCATGTGAGCGAGAGCCTCAGCAAATGAGATATTGAAATTCAGTTGTTTAAACATTTTGAGAAAGTTAGAAACCTGAATATCATCCTTGTTCTTCAACTTATCTTTCCTCAACCTTGAGGGATAAGGTATATTGGGTTGAGATGAAGGCTTTGGAATGGAATTCTCACTCACATCCTTGGGTGGTGGAGGGGTGGAAGTAGAAGGTGGAGGAATTGGAGAAGTAGAAGTTGGAGGAATTGGAGAAGTAGACTCGTTTTCCTTTGTCACAATCACCGGTGTAGGTGTAGGAAGCTCGGGTTCCTTTAAACCTTTTCCACTGCGAGTGGTGATTGCTTTCATCTCCCCTCTTGGATTAGCAACGGTGTTACTCGGAAGAGAACCCGAACCAGAGGCTTGATTACTTGGGAAGAAACAAGCCATCATGTTCCTTAAGTCATTCGTTTGACTTGCCAAAGTGTTGCGCATATCAGCCCGAAGATCATTCCCTTGTTTCACCATATCAGCTTTCATGTTGGCCATTTCCCGCTAAAGATTTTGCACTATCGCATCATTAGTCCTCATGTAGGTTTCAACCTCGTGATTAAATACGGTGGGTTGGGTGGGAGGAGGAGCATGGTAGGCAGGTGGTTGATAAGCGGGTTGTTGGTAAACTTGGTTGTTACTTTGAGGCGGATATGAGGTTCTTTGGGTTTGATATTGATTTGGAGCACAAGGTTGGTTTTTATTGTTGCGATTGAGGTTGTTTGGGTTTTGTGAGGGAAAAACGGGTGGTGAAAGAGAGTTGTTTGAGCGATAGCTGAGCAAGTTGCGGTCACCTTGAGGACGTGCTTGATAGCCTCCTATAGAAAAGTTACCGTTGGCGGCATACACATTTTCCGGATTGTCATGAGTTGAAGGACAATCGGTGTATAATGAGATCCCCCGCATATTTCACATGATTGACTCAAAGCATTCGCTTGGGCAGTGATTTGTTTGGCATTGTTGGCGGTTTGGAGAACAAGTGATTCAACAAGCGAAGTAAGCTTATCAATTCTCTTGACGCTCTCATTAGTGCTAGCACTAGCCACATTAGTCCGAACACTCTTGGTTTGCACTCGAGACTTATTCTCAATAATATCCCAAGCGGCATTAGAAGACTTAACCAAAATATTACCCCCTGAGGCACTATTTAGTGAATCTTGGTCATTCATGCTTAAACTATTGTAAAAAGTATTAATTTGATGTAATTTTGTGAAACCATGTTGTGGACACTTTCTTAAAAGTTACTTAAAATGGTCCCAAGATTCACTAAATGTCTCACCGTACTTTTGTTCAAAGGTAATGATTTCATTTCGAAAAGCGGTAGTACGTGAGGGTGGGAAAAAATAGTTGATGAATTTAGTCTCTAAATCCGCCCACGTAAGAATACTTTGTGGCGGTTCCTTATCAAGCCAATTCTGGGCTTGTCCCTCTAAGGAGAAAAGAAAAAGTTGTAAGCGAATCACTTCTTGTGAAACCCCATTATACTTGACCGTACTAGTGAGTTGAAGGAACCTTTTTATATGGTCATGAGGATCATCAAGCGAACGCGCCAAGAAAGGTTGAGCATAGACCATTTGAATGAAGCCAAATTTAAGCTCAAAGTTGTTGGCTCCAATATCGGGTATGGCAATAGCTTCGGTGTTGCCCTCTACGTGCGATTGCAAAAGCTCGATCATTGGTTGATTGTCCATGGTAACAATAGGTGGAGTAATGACTTCGGCTTGAGCTACTTTCTTCTTACGAGCACGAGTACGCATGCACACCTAAAAAAGGAAAAGAAAAATAGACAAGAAATATTTTTGGTTTTTATGTTTTTCTATTTTTCGGTATTTTTGAATATTTTATATTTTTAGGATTTTTGAAAATTTTAAGCAAGAAAATAACGTTCAAAGATGAACGGATCCCAAAATCCAACGCGTCTCTCACTTAACACCGTTAATCTTAACGAAAAAGAGCTGGCAGCGGCGCCATTTAATACAAGGTTTTGGCCGAGTATAACATAATTTTGTTCCAATCTTTTCGAATTGATTAATGGTAGAAAGTGCGACTCAGTTGTTCCTGGTGGAAGATAATTTTGGGTTGGTTGATTATCTATTTTTAAACTAAAAGCAAATAAATGTCGTTGAGTAAAATGTAAATGATTAAATACTTAACAAGTAAATTTAGAACTTAAAACTTTATAAAACTTTAAAACTTAAAAGCTTAAACTATCGGAATGCAAATAAACCAATCTATCGGAATGTACTAAACTCAAAACCATCGAAATAAATATAAAACAATTCATCGGAATATCCATCTGAATAACCATCGGAATATCAAAATTAAAGATGTCGGAATGCAGTGTTGTCGCAATGTTGTTCTATCGGAATGTCCAAGGTATCGGAATGTTTCAGATCGGAGTACAAGTTTTCTATCGGAATGTCTCTAACAAAAAATTGGCAGAGTTTCGACTTAAAATGACCTTAAACCCCGTCGGAATATGCGATCGCAATGAGCGATCGCAATCCCTGATCGGAATAAGGGGGATGGTACTCTAGATCGCAAAGTAGAACCACAAATGGTTATTGCGATACAAATAAGCAGCAGTCGGAATGTGTAAAACCCCCCAATATTGCGATGGAACACGAAAATAATCCGAAAATGAAGTTAAGCCAATGTTTCAATAAGCAGTTCCAATAATCTCACTTAACCAAATCTTAAACAACTCACTAAGCATAAATTTGACAACTTTTGAAACATGATAATCATAAACTTTATAAAAGGAACTTTAAAAGGATTAAACTTTTTGAGAAAACTAAAAACAATAAGCTAAACACTAATAAGACAATAAGCATGAATAGCTTAAAGCTTAATCCGTGTAAGACTTAGAAAAGCATAAAAAGATGAACCTTTTAAGCACGAAATCATTAATCAAAATCAAACCTTATGAAATATAACTTTCGGATCAAAAATTAAAGTAAATCAAGAAAGGAAGAAAAAGATTGAAGATTAAAAGCTTAAACTTGAACTTTTGATTATTCAAACTTAGTGAGAGAAAGCTTAAAACTTTCTCTCTCTAAAAACTAGAAAGGAAAAATGAAAATGAAAACTAGCTAACCAACCCTCCTAATGTGTTTAGGAGGGTATTTATAGGAAAATGGGGAGGTGCATGTGTTGCCTCCTCTTTCTTTCTTCTTGGCTCGACTCGATTTAAATTCTTTGTCTTTCTCGACGTCGTCTCGGGATTTGAAGTCGTCTTATAATTTTCTTCTATAATTAGACTTGAGTTCTTCGACTTCATTAAACTTCCGTCTTTAGACCTTTTCTTCGATAAATCTTAAGAATAGGCCTTGGACTTCCGTTCTTTTTGCACTCTTGATCTTTTGACTTCGTCTTTTCTCGTTTTCTTTGATAAAAGCCCGTGAAAGCCCGTGTTTTCTTCCTTTTTCATCTTTTGGTCCTAAAACACAATAAAAACACAAACCACGCATAATTCCGACTTTTACGACATAAATTACACGTTCCGGTCTTGTTATTATTGGAAATAAGTGGTAAAAGGATAAGTGTTTTCACACTTATTATTCGACAATGAAGCTCACTCCTCGTTCCTACTCCACTCCTCGAGAACTCCTTACTCGAGAGTTCACTAATCAACAAGATCCTTAAGGTGGAGAAACCGTACACAACGTCGCTTAACCAATTTCCAGATCTAAGCTAAAAGTCGAGCCCTAATCTTAGTTAGGACCAATCTACACAAATATACTTTAAGGACTAAGTATTAAACTTAATACATACAAAACTTCTAAATAGACATAACTACTTAGATCTTCACAACAATGACACAACAATGGATAAATAAGTTTGGATCTTCAATGGATCTTTGAGGTAGACACAACACTTCAAGAATGATAGTGTTATTCTCTTTGCACTTTGAAAGGAAAAGATGAGAGGAGAAAGATTCACTTCTAAACAAGTAGTAATCAAACAAATGATCAAGGATTTTAGTGATTTAAGAAGTATGAAAGAATCTGGAAATATATGTGAAAAAGAGGTGGATTGAATGTCTGAGAATGGTCCACTATTTATAAGATAAGCATCCAGCGGCTATATCTGCCTGCGGTTCCTTATTGGAGCCCGCAGTTCCTTATTGATAAGGAACGGCCGTGGGCACTAAGGAACCGCCAGCGTAGAGTCCGCTCCCTTTTGTCTTTTAGTGGATTGGTTCGAATATGGGGATTAAAATATCCTGAAAGGATATTCCAAACCAAGATACAATATGCCATTTTCAAATTTAAAATTTTCAAATAATTAATTTAATAGAACATTTTCTTAAAAAGAAAGTTTAATAAAAAAAACTTTGTCACACTTAATAAAAAGTGAGTTTTAAGAAAAGATTAAATCCTTGATCACTTAATTAGGATAAGAACATGTTTGTTCATACCTTAAGTGATAATGGTTGAAATGAAAAATAGTTGAACTCAATAATTCGTTTTTCGTTGTTTTCGTAAATGCTTGTTTTTACATATTGTCGTAATCAAAACAAAGCGATACCGAAAAATGCAAGTAACGTTTTTAGGCATCATTGTATTAACAATCTCCCCCTTTTTTATTCCGACAATACATAAACTCAATCATCTAATAAAACAAGATTTTCGAAGACGAGTTTATCATTTCTCCCACTTTGTCAAAGCAAAAAGGTTGCAAAAGTCATTGAAGAAGAAAAGAACCGGACTTTGCTAATGCTCCCCCTTGGTGCTTACTCCCCCTTGCTTGGGGCACCAAGGAATCGATATATGATGACAAGCTACATAGATGGGTTAGTAGTAGAGAAGAGACACCCAACAAGATATAGAAAAGGTCATAAAAAATATAAGAGAAGAGAAAAAAGATCCATGATAAGTCATGTTAAAAGGAAACATGATAAAAGATACAAGGAAATAAATCATACAAAGATGTAGTAGACACAAACACAAGCCAAAAGAAAAGCATAAATCTTATCATAGTTAAACTAGAACCTTAACATTTGCTTGAACTAGACGTCTTGATGATAAGTAACCAATTCTTAGATAAAAGACAAGGTAGTGGCGGAAGGAGGTGGTGGTGGCTTGGTAGATATCTCATAGTTATAGTGAAGAGGAGGTTTGACTAAGAGACTCTTGATGTAATTCAACTTTCCATAGATATGAGTCATAGCAAGATGTTGATATTGACAACAATGACAATATGTTCCATGATGCATGACCTTATCATGTGAAGGAGGTAGAACACTAAAGGCTAGATGTGGAAGATAAGAAGTTCCACAATCAACATTCTTAGAAGAAGAAGAGATGTGATTTTGAGTGTTCTTGGGTGAATTGGGATTGAAAGCAATTGGATAGAATGGATGAGAATCAAAGCTTTCATTTGGGGAATAAGACATTTTGATTTGAGAAAGGATGCAAAATGCTTAAGGTTAAATAGAGAATGCCCAAAGATAATTTGGGGGTGGTTAAAGGGTTGAAACAAAGATTCCAAAAAGTGTTGGAACAAATTCGGAGTTTCAGGAATACCCAAAAAAGAGAGTACTGGGCGCGGTTCCTTACCTTAGTCGGCGGTTCCTTATCACTGGGGAACCGCGGTATCAATAAAGAACCGCCCACAGTGGGTTGAATTTGCTGATGAGGGAGGATTTTCCAATTCAGCAAATCCTATTTCTCTAGTCTAACTAATCACAGAGATATGCTAAGAAGCAAAGATAGACAAAGAAAACACGCAAGAGCTCACCAAACAAGGTTTTGACAAAATACATGGATTTTAAAGAAAATCGATGTAGGAGGTGTGTAGAACTAGACACAAAGTCATGACACAATGATCCTCCATAGTTCTTTCTAGGACTCCAAATTAAACAAATGGACGATGGTATTTTCTTTAATCAATCCAAGTATGTTAAAGAAATGCTAAAGAAATTTGGATTAGGACTCTAGACCAATGAAGACCCCTAATGATTGCCAAGTTGAACCAAATATAATGTCATCAACATATATTTGTACGATAATGAGATGAGAACCATTCTTCTTTGTAAAAAGCGTATTGTCTATCATCCCCATGGTATACTCATGTTTTACAAGAAACCCTTTAAATCTATCATACCAAGCTTTGGGTGCTTGTTTGAGACCATAAAGAGCTTTCTTAAGCTTGTAAACATGATCCGGTTTCTCAAAATCAATGAAGCCGGGAGGTTGAGCTACATATACCTCCTAGGTGATCAAACCATTAAGAAATGCACTCTTTACATCCATTTGTTGAAGCTTAAAGTCTAAAGCACAAGCGTAAGCTAAAAGGATTCTAATGTATTCTAATCTAGCTACGGGTGCGTATGTCTCGTCATAATCAATACCTTCTTGTTGATTATAGCCTTGAGCTACAAGTCTAGCCTTGTTATGAGACACAACACCATTCTCGTCAAACTTATTCCTATATACCCATGTGGTTCCTATGATGGTTGATGAGATGGCATTTATACATGATCTCATCGTTCTTTTCGGGCTTTAAATGCATTAAAATGTCATAAAATACCATATATATGCTTGTATTTGTTTACTTGTGTGTTCTAGGTATGGATATCTTGAAAAAGACAAAAGATCACAAGAAACAAGGAAAAACGACACGAGAAACGAAGCCGTACAAAGAACCGGGCCCTAGTTCATGAATTATCCAAGATAAATCCTTGAAGACTTGAAGATGTACAAGATTGATCCTCAAAATATGAAGAAATGACACTTAAAACCCTTGTATATTCTTAATTACAAGTTTGGTCCCTTAAGTTTGTCAAAATTACAAAATGGTCCTTCAACTTTGTAGAAATGGCAAGATTAGTCCCTCATCAATTCTAATTTGTCAAATATGGTCCCTTGATACATGTGTTTTGCTAGGTTCAATTTTACTCTTGATATCCTCTCGAATTGATCTTGGTTCTAAGTGGAATGATTGTTCTTGGTTACTTAAAAGGGGATTGGTTTTCTAATCTACTAAATGTTAAATGCTCTAAAATGTAAACTTAAATTTAAAAGCAATTAAATTAACGGCAATTAATAAGACTGGATTTAAAATTGAAATTGAAATATACAAAATGTAGAAACAGTAAGTATAACTAAAAAAATGCTCAAAAAGAAAATGATTCGGAAGTTTGACCTTGATTCGGAACTTTTCACCCGGAAGTTTTCACTCGGAACCCTTGATCCGGAACTTCGTTCGGATGTTTACTCGGAACCCTTCACTCGGAACTTTGATTCGGAAGTTGATCCGGAACTTTACACGGAACTTTGAGTCGGAAGTTTATTCGGAACTATCAATTCATTCGGAACTTTTTTAAAAGAAAACTCATTTGGAACTTTTTAAAAGAAAATTTATTCGGAAGATTTTGCTCATCCGGAACTTTTAGTTCATTCGGAAGATTTTGTTCATCCGGAACTTTAGTTCATTCGGAAGATTTAGACTGACTCGGAACTTTTTTAACATAAACTCATTCGGAACTTTAGCTGTTCATCCGGAACTTAATGTTCATCCGGAACCTGGGGAACTCAAGAACAGTAACTTACCCAAAGAAGAAGGAAAACGATTTTAATCCAAAATCAAGCTGAATAATCAAAAAGGTTTTACCAAATTAACCACAAATCATCTAATAACCATAAGGATCAAATCCCAATCACAAAAACACAAATTCAACAACTTTTTAAAATCAAAACTCAATCAAATAAGAACTTAAGAACTTGAAATAAAAGATGATGATGAACAAGATAAAATGGAAAGATTAAACAAGAACTTGTATTGATGATTAATGTTGAACAAAATAAAACAAAGATTAAAATTACAAGATTTGAAAAAACAAATATCAAAATCACCAAACACCCTAGTGGTGTTGGTGATACCTACGAACAAGAAGAGAGAAAAAAAAGGAGATGAAAAACTAAAACTAAAGCTGAATGAAAAGTGTGAGGGGAAGGACTTTATATAGGTGTTCCCTTTGGTTGGTGAGTGGGCTTTCTCACGTTCTTCTTGTCTTCTCGTCTTTTCAGAAAAGTTGACGATTTCGATTCTGATTCGGGATTTGTCGTCGATTATATTCAACTCGTCTTTTAATTTCTTCGTTTAATAGACTTGAGTTTCTTCGACTTATGTAAATCTTCCATCTTTGGTCCTTTTCTTCGATAAATCTTCGAATAGGCCCAGTGACTTCAAATTTTTTGCATCTCTTGGACAATAAACTCTGTCTTGAGTCTTTTTCTTCGATAAATCCCGTGCAATCCCATGTTTTCTTTAATATTCATCTGGTTGGCTCTGAAAACACAATAAACACAAAAACCACGCATAATTCCAAACAAATGATATTAAATACGCGTTTTGGTCTCGTTTTAGCCAGAATTAAGTGGTAAAAGGATGGGTGTTTACACACCTATCAAATCCCCTACACTTAACCATTGCCATGCCCTCATGCAATGCTTAGTGATTAAGCAAATTTACACTTTTCTCATAATTAATCAACCTTGGCCTTATTCAAATACTACTAAACAAAAATTTAAAGTACTAAAAGAAATTAAACTTAAAAGGAAACAAAATGATAGAAAACCATTTTCACTTGGAAATACCTACATGGAAATAACTTGCAAAGAGATCAAGGACTTACATTAGGGCTTTGGTGCTGCGAAGATTTATCATCCTCAAGTTTCACGTTCCCCAAACTAAGCTTAAAAACGAGATAATTGTTATTATAAGTTAGTAAACCAAACACTTACACACATGGCTTAATTAAATGCTTAAACTCCCTTATTCATAGGTGTATCTCTTATATTTTATTTTTGTCTTAGAATGATCATGAAGATGCATTTTTGGACTTATTGCGATAGTTTATTTAGGCTGAAAGCAAAGTAGGACGATTTGATCAATAGTTAGCTAAAGGACAAGATCTCTTATAACTGCTTCTCGGGATATCAAAAAGTTCATATCTTGGCATAACTCGGTTCACGATTTGAGACCTTTCTCGGGCCGATATTTGGCATGTACTTCACACTTCATATGTTGAGAGACGTGCTTGAGATAATGGTCTTCTCATCGTTAATAGAGTTTCTTCACTTGGAGACTTTTGAGGGGTACTCCAACTTTGTTGACCACGACTTCATGATTATTTCTTCAATCTCTAATTGGGATTTTGAGATACAACGATCCGCCTCTTTTTCGGACTTGGATCTATTTATCCTCATACCTTGTTAGGGTCTTTTCGGATAGACTTCTCCATGATATTTATGGGAGTTGATTGCTTTTCGTCGTGAGTCTTGATCCTTCATATCGATTTTGGGAATAATGCTTTTCACATCACCTTGGATCTTTAGCAATAAAATGGAATCCTCATGCCTTGTTAGGGCCTTTTCGGACTCGCCAATCTTCGCGCCCCGCTTCATAAGTTATGCCTTGGCTATGAACTCTTATCATTACCGAGCAACTTTTAAACGATCTTGGGCTAGAAGCTAAGTAACTTTTCAAATCGTACGACCTTACTTATTGCAGATAAATTATTAGCAAGTGATGGGAGAATAGGCAAATAATTACACCAAGTGAGCTTGTGCAAGAATACCGACTTATAATTGACTCTATCATTTCTCGTCCTCCACAATTTAAAATCTCAAGTAATGAGACTCGTGGATACTTAGCCTAATAAACCAATTAAGGTCTACATGGTTAAGGATACTAGCTAGAATAATCTTAGATAAGTCTATTCGGGTTGAGTCAAAATAAACGCAACGGGCCTAATATGTCAAAGACTTCTAAACTAGCTACACCACTTTATTAAAATTTGACTTTATTGCGGATTATATACATATGAAAGCAACGATAAAAATTTAAAAATTACGACTAAATGGCCAAAATTAATAAAAAATTTGAAAAATGTTGAAAAATATGATTTTCCGGTTAAATGAAGGCATTTTCATGGAGAAGTCCACTTAAAACTTCGATAGAAGTCCCCCATACACTTAAGATAAACATTGCCCTCAATGTTTAAGCATGTGGGAACAGTCTCCCCTACACTTATGACATTGTGCACGTTGGTTAACTCAAGTTAAGGAAGAGACGACTAAAGTGATCAATTTCAAATGTGAGTATGAAGAAAATTGAATCAAGATAGTTGAGATATAGAACCAGATTTCGGATAACACGGGAGCACGGTTCTTCAAAGATTCCAAGAGTGCACTTATCCCTGTAATCACATCACCACACAAAAACAAAGAACCTATAGAGGCCCCCCTACACTTAGGGGGTTAAAACATAAAAGGATAGATACTCGGGTTGCCTCCCGAGGAGCGCTTGTTTTTGATAACCGAGTCACGAGCCTGACTCGACCCAAAATTAGTTCATGGGGAACGTGGTGAGGGATGGAATAATCTCCTGAGAGGTGTCCTCACCAAAGTACAACTTCACTCGTTGGCCATTCACCTTAAAATTAGGTCCATTAGGTTGAGCGAGCTCGAGAGTACCATAAGGAAAAATTTGGGCAATGGTGAATGGGCCGGACCAACGAGATTTGAGCTTGCCCGAAAAGATTTTCAATCGAGAGTTAAAGAGTAAAACTTTGTCTCCAACTTGGAACTCTCGGTTTTTAATCTTAGAGTCATGAATGAGCTTAGTCCTCTCCTTATAGATCAAAGAATTTTCATAAGCCTCATTACGGAGTTCATTCAGCTCATTGAGTTGGATCTTGCGTAGGTCACCGGCTTTGTTGATATCAAAATTAGCCCACTTCAAGGCCCAGTAAGCCTTGTGCTCCAACTCAATAGGGAGGTGGCATGCTTTCCCGTACACGAGACGATATGGTGTACAACCAATCGGAGTCTTGTATGCGGTACGGAAACCACGGGGTCTGCAACCAATTCGAATTCTGATGAAACCCCGTGGTTTGCGGACTTTGCAAACTACTTGGCGGGTGGAATTCTCAAGACTCCGATTGGTTGTACACCATATCGTCTCGTGCACTTATCCTTGTAATCACATCAGAATTCGAATTTATAGACATTAAGGTCTCCAAGGGAAAATAATCATTGATTTCTTTGTTCGGATGATCCCCTTGGTAAGGATCCTCAAGTCTGCTGAGATGATCCGCGCCTAGGTTTTCAGCTCCTTTTTATCGCGAATTTCGATTTTAAATTCTTGGAGTAGCAAAACCCAGCGAAGAAGTCTTGGTTTGGAATCTTGCTTTGTCAACAAGTACTTCAACGCGGAATGATCGGTGTACACGATTGTGGTGGAAAGGACAAGATAGGGGCGAAATTTTTCAAAGGCATAGACAACAGCTAAAAGCTCTTTTTCGGTTGTCGTATAATGCAATTGTGCCCCCGTCATTGTCTTGCTAGCGTAATGGATTGGTTGGATATGTTTGTTCACTCTTTGTCCCAGAACCGCTCCAATAGCAAAATCACTAGCATCGCACATCAACTCAAAGGGAAGCTCCCAATTAGGGGTAACCAAGACGGGTGCCTTAGTTAGCTTATCCTTAAGCGAGTTGAAGGCTTCAAGACACTCTTTGGAAAAGATAAAAGGAGTATCTTTTTCCAAGAGGTGGGTCATCGGGCGAGCGATTTGAGAAAAATCTTTGATGAATCGACGGTAGAAGCCCGCATGACCCAGAAAACTTCTCACACCCTTCACGGTTAAAGGTGGAGGCAACTTAGCGATAACATCGACTTTAGCACGGTCTACTTCAAGACCGGCTTTCGAGATCTTGTGTCCTAGGACGATGCCTTCTTTTACCATGAAATGGCATTTTTCCCAATTCAGAACAAGGCGAGTGTCTTCGCACCGCTTAAGCATACGATCCAAATTGGCAAGGCAAGAAGAGAAGGAATCCCCGAAGACCGAGAAATTATCCATGAAGACTTCCATGGTTTGTTCAACCATATCATGGAAGATAGCTAACATGCACCTTTGGAAAGTCCCGGGGGCATTGCATAAGCCAAAAGGCATTCTTTTGTAAGCAAATGTGCCATAGGGACAAGTGAATGTTGTCTTCTCTTGATCTTGGGGATCGATGGGTATTTGGAAATAACCCAAGAAACCATCAAGAAAGCAGTAATATTCATTACCCGCTAAACGTTCAAGCATTTGGTCCATAAAAGGTAGAGGGAAATGATCCTTTCTCGTGGCATCATTGAGTTTGTTGCGGTAGTCTATACAAACTCTCCACCCAGTAACGAGACAAGTGGAAATCAACTCGTTGTGTTCATTGGGAACAACGGTTATTCCGCCCTTCTTGGGCACACAATGGACTGGACTAACCCATGGTGAATCCGAAATAGGGTAAATCATACCCATATCAAGAAGTTTGATAACCTCTGTTTTGATGACTTCATGGATTTTTGGATTCACCCTTCGTTGGCTTTGAATTGTGGGCTTAAAGTCGTCCTCCATGAGAATTTTGTGTGTGCAGAAGTGAGGATCAATTCCGTGTGACAAGTCTAACATTTTCAGGTAGTGAAATATTTTCTCGTATAATATTTTGAAACTTATTTTTGTGTTGGTTGACGAACTCACAATTTACGGATTTAAATTTGGGCTTACGTGCATAATTTGGCGTCATTTACGACTAAACCGGAAACCTTAGGATTACGTATTTAAGTTTTTGAACTCCGTTTTTGATGAGACAATTTTTATTGGATTCGTTTTGTGACGGTGATTCATAATTTATAAAAACGTTTTTCGTAAAACGACCCAAGGGCACGCAAATCGAGAAAACTAGAATCGAGAAATACCCGTAAACTAGTGAGATGGGACAAAACACTTTGCCCCACCCCACTAGCTTATATGGGACGGCAATATTGACACCACCACACATAGGTGGCATCAAGTTAGCAAGTTTACACAAGTGTAAGCTTGTGCTTACACCTTAAGTTAACCATTTCCACTTTAACACAAAACTAGCAAATGGTTTCATTTCTACCATTTCCTTCCATGCAATCCACTCTAAAACTCTCTCAATCTCTCCCTCCTTGCCGTCCCAAATAAAGCAACAAACACCATCATTGATCTTTTCTAGCCACAAACCACATGTTTACTAGTCCTATTAAGGTGTTTCCTTGAAGCCTTGATCATTTGGTGGCCATATAAACAACTTTGGAGGTGATTTGCTTGTGTCCTAGGGCTGATTTTCCAACCTCTGTTCTTGATATTTGATGGTCTTGGAGATACTTGTTGTGTTCATCAAGTTCTTGTCTTCCTAAAACAAGAAATCCACTTGGATTGGTAAAGAAGATCATCCTCTACATTTTTCTCTTATTATTTTGTAAAGAACAAATGTATTTTCTTTCATTTTGTATATGTATATTATGTATATATGATGATAAAAATGTTGTGTGGGGATCAAGTGTTGATAAACATGCTTAAAAATGATGATAATCATAAGAAATGAAGCTAAAATCTTGACTAATTAGTTGGCTGTATAAAAACAGTAGATAACTAAAAGATGAACTGATAAAATTGCATGGTTTGATCCATTTACAGTAAGTAGATGATGTTATACACATGTGAGAGTTGGCCATGCAATGGAATCAAAATAATGAGTGAGATATGATCAAAACAAGTTAGGTGGTGTAATCTGAATAAGCAGTTTTGTAGGGACTGTTAAGGCAACTTAGACTCAAAATGGGCAGTAGCTATAACTAAGTTATATGTAGCACACATTATGAAGAAGTTGTCATCCAAAAATGAGCTTCTAAGTCATTGTAGAACTCTAGATATGATAAAAATGGTGAATATGAAGTTAAAAATCAGATTTTGGAAATAATGTTTATTATTATTATATAAGCACTCACTTTATAATGTATAAAATGTAAAATATAAACCCACTAACTTATAAAACTTATTTATATAAATGTATAAAAGGTTAATTAAATGGGTAAATTATATAAATGGTGATAAAATAATATTTATAAATAATAAAAACTATAAACTTGATTTTTACGACTTTTTCGGCTATCGCCGTGAAATTAACGTTTTTCGCCAAATAAAACTTAGACGACCAAACCCGTCTAATGTAAAGTTTATAAAAGTTATATACTGATGTATAAGTAACTAATACAAGTAAAAACCGATAAAACCCGAACTATAAGAATTACGGACATTTACGAGCTAACTAAACCTATTAGACTAATAATTGGACTTAATAAGATAAATACTTGTAAAAAGAGCTTATTGGGCTTAACCCATTTGGGCCCAACATGAAAGATATATATACTGATCATATAGGTATAAAATGGGTAAAAACAAGTAAAAGAACTTATAAAAGACTTAATGAACTTAAAATAGGTAAAATCGATAAAACTAGTGAACTAGTAAGACGTTACCAAAACGTAAACACTAAAATGAGTAAACGAGGATTTATAAACCCACTTGATCATCATCATATGTACAAAAATCACATATATGTATATTGTTATTTTGATAAAAGTCATTGGACCGAGTCTAAGACCGATTATTATTTATATAGGTTTCCGTGACCGAAGCACGCCCGTAGCCAATAATCCGCCTTTCATTAACAACGTGAGTTCATAGCCTCGCACTCTTTTAAATGTTTTATAAAATGATTTGTAAACCCGCGAGGGAGATAACATGCTAGATTTTTATAAAAATAGAACACAAGTAGTCCCGATTGTATGCTTAATGATATGGACCCGAATGATGCTATGACCCTATATTCGAGACTAAAAGGATTATTAGTAGTTAAGTTATGTCACTTAAAGTCCCATTAGCATGAATTGTGAACTACCGGGATTTGGTAGACGCTTATGCATTTGATAGTACTATTTGGGGACGATCACCCCAGTTCGCGCCTTGACGGTTGATCCCCGTCGTACCACATTGATTGGTAAGCGAATTTATGTATGAGAAGATTCCATAGCGTGATTTTTGTGACGACACGCTAACTTAGATGGGCAAATTGTTTGTCGGGTTCGCGGCCCGCTGTTTTCACAGTAAGGTAACAATGTCATGCGGCTAATAATAATCCTATACAATATACAACGTATGCTATAAGACATAAATAATAAACGATGACGACGCTATTACGATGAATATATTACCTATCATGGTAATATAGAGACTACGGTCTCATGGACGGTTTCAGATGTATGCTTGATTTATATATTCCCTGACTAGCAATATGTGGACTTACTTCCGATATTATACTTGTGTTCTGATTTTAAATGATTGTTTTATATAACGGTTTTCATTAAACTCTATGAATTCACTCGGCATTCGCTGATATCATTTTTGCATGTTTTCTATCTCAGGTGCTTGAAGGTAATCCGGATGGAGATCGACTCTGATGGCCCACACTTAATATTAAAAATGTTCATTCGATCTGTGTTTTGTAAACTTAATGACCTGTATAATTTGGGACCTGTTGTACACTTTTGAAACTTTTTATCGAATGAATGTTTGTTAAACCTTGTACAACCATTTTTATGTGTTGTCTATGATTGGAGTTATTGTGCTATCCCGTAACACTCTGAAAGACCCTTCCGCTGTACCGATACGAAAAATGAGAGTGTTACAGTTTGGTACCAGAGCTCTCGTTGTAGAGAACAAAAGATTTTAAAAACCAAGGTTTTGAACAAAACTTTTCAAAATCTTTTGACAATGAACATTTGAGAAAATATTTGAAAAATCTTTTGACTATAACGGTGCCAGAGATCTCCGACGTTACCAACAAGCCCTATCGAGAAGATATATATTTTGATATATATAATATAATTTATATATATGTATATATCATGATTTCATTATGTAATTGTTTAACTAGTATGTTATTCTAATACGAGATAAATATATATAAATGCAGATTGTCATGGCTGACCCTAATATTCCTGTAGAAAACCATGCTATTCTCGAACCTAATATAGAAGATGATCCTTATTTAGACCTAGTAGATTTTGATATTGATGATGAGGAGGAACCATTTGAGGATCCCGAGCCCGAGTTAGGACTAGGAGATCAGATTACCCCTCAGGTTGACTTAGTAGAGAATGAGATTGAGAATGTGGGTAATGAGAATGTGGAGATTGAGAATGTGGATATTGAGGACGTGGATATTGAGAATGCTGATATTGAGAATAATGATGAGATTGGGTTAGATGAGTTAGATGATGAGATTGACGACGAGGATGTCGAGGAAGATGTAGGTATAGATGTTGAGGTTGATGACGATGAGGAAGCTGAGCTTATTTATCCGTATGATGTTCTAGAGGGCGAGCCTTTTCCCCCACCAGTTTGTTTGTCTGATTCTGAGGATGAGTTACCTAGGGATGAAATGTCTGAATCGTCTGAATCTGATTCTGAATCAGAGGAGGATGAGGATGACGATGCACCTGACAGTACTGATGGTATTGATACTCGTAGACGTGAGATAGGAGAGGCGTATAGTACTCGAGAGGCTACTCATATTGATGGTCTTGCACCATGGGCCTTGAGACGTGATCTAGATGCTTCCCGTGTTAAGAGTTGTGTGACAGAGGTTGGATTAGGTGTTGTTCAGACTCAGGTTGCTTATTTGGAGTCGAAGACTAAGGTTGGCGAGAAAGAGCGAGAATTGCTTAGTTTGGATTTGAGTGATGTAGAACGTGGTTTGAATGAGGCTTTTAGGAGGTTATCGGTGTTGGAAAGTGGTGAGTATGCTGCTATGAAGAGAAAGGTGAATTCTATGGAGATTCAGTTGAGTGTAGCTCGTGCGATGCGTGAGAAAGCCGAAAAGGAGTTGAATATATATGTGGGTTGGAACAGTAGATTTTATGCTGACATGGTTGAAAGAGGAGTAATCCGTAAGCGCCCAGCTGAAGATGTGTCTAGTGATCGTCTGACGAAGATTCAGAAGACGATGGATGATGGACCATCTGGCGGTTCTCAGTAGACCAGTTTGTATTTAGTAGTGACCTTTATATCTTTTGTGTTTGTAGCTTTGACTGAACCGACTTGTTAGTAGTAGACTTGGCACGAATTTTGAGTGTAAATAGTGTTAGAACTTTGATATGGATGTACTAAGACAATACTTTTGTTTCAGATCGAATGAAATATGTATCTTGTCTTGAATTCCATATTGTGCCTTATTTGTATCTTGATTATGAATTCGATCCATATTATATGAATCCTTTCTTGGATGAATGCTTAATACTTTGAAATTGTGGAATTATAGAACTATGCCGCCCAAGAAGGCTGTGACTGAGGATGATGTACGTAGGATTATTACGGAGCAAGTTACCGCATCTATGATAGAATTTATGGCAAATGCTAGAAATGAAGCTGGCGGTAGTGGAGCTGGCGGTAGTGGAGCTGGCGGTAGTGGAGCTGGCGGTAGTGGAGCTGGCGGTAGTGGAATTGGCGGTACAAATGTGAATGTGAATGCTAATAATGTGAATGCTAATGCTGGAGGAAATGTAGGAGGACTTGGAATGAATGCACCTGAAGTTGGTGGCTGTACTTATGTGACGTTCATGAAGTGTGAACCTCTACCTTTTAATGGAACTGAAGGTGTTGTAGGACTAAGCCAGTGGATCGAGAAGATTGAATCGGTGTTTAGGATTAGTAAGTGTAAAGAGGAAGATAAGGTGACTTTTGCTATGGCTACTCTTAAAGGTCGTGCGTTGACTTGGTGGAACGGGAGAATTGCTTTCATGGGTCTTGATGCTGCTAATGCTACTCCTTGGGCTGAAATCAAGAAGTGGATGACTTTGGAGTTTTGTCCTCATAGTGTGATCATTAGGTTAGAACAAGAGTTGATTCATTTGAGAATGAAAGGTGTGGACATTGATAGTTACACGAATCGATTCCATGAGTTGGCCTTGCTATGTCCTCGATTGGTTGAACCCGAAGAGATCCGAATTGAGCAATATGTGAAAGGGTTGACCAGGAATATCCGGGGGGACGTGACATCATCGAAACCACTGACCATTGATGATGCTGTTCGAATGGCTTACCAACTCATTGGACAGATAATTCAGGATAAGGTAGATGAAGCCCGTGTTGGTGAGAAAAGAAAGGGAGACGGTGAGCGTGTAGATAGAGGTGATAATAGGAAGAATTTCAATCGCCGTCAGAACAAGAGAAAGGGGAATGCAAATGCTCTTACCAACAATGCACCGCGCAACGATGATAGATGTCCTAAGTGTGGCAACAAGAGGCATCCTGGCGACTGCTGGAAGTGCCAAAATTGCAGAAAGCTTGGACACAAGGTTGAAAGGTGTAAGAAGGGAACCATTTGCTTCAACTGTAATGAAGAAGGTCATAGGAAATCGGAATGCCCCAAGTTGAAAGCGATTGTACCTGGAAGAAACCCCCAGGGTGGTATCTACCAACTTGGAACAATTGAGGTGAAGAAAGAGGATCCGAATGTCGTTACCGGTACGTTTTTACTCAACAATCATTATGCTGTTGCTTTATTCGATTCGGGTGCCGATAGGAGCTTTGTATCCACTAAATTTAGTGCCCTTATTGATATTGAACCTGTTGAGATAAGTACCAGTTACGAGGTGGAATTGGCTGATGGTAAATTAGTGAAAACTAATAAGCTTTTAGAAGGATGCTCTCTAAATCTCTTGAACCATTCCTTTCCGATTGATTTGATGTTGATAGAATTAGGTAAGTTTCGATATTATTATTGGTATGGATTGGTTGTCGTTGAATAATGCTACTATTTTATGTGGAGAGAAGAAGGTTAAGATTCCTCTTAGGAATAGGACGTTAGTAATTGATGGTAGTCGAGGTGAATCCCGTTTGAAAATTGTTTCATGTATTAAAGTCCAAAAGTACATCAGGAACGGTTGTGAGTTATTCTTAGCTCAAGTGACCGGGAATGAGTCTAGGGAGAAACGATTGGAAGATGTACCTATTATTTGTGAATTTCCTGAGGTATTTCCTAAAGATTTACCTGGACTTCCACCGATAAGGCAAGTAGAGTTTCGAATCGATTTAATTCCTGGTACTGCACCGGTGGCACGTGCGCCTTACCGATTAGCCCCTTCTGAATTAAAGGAGTTATCTGAGCAACTTAAGGAGTTGTCTGATAAAGGTTTTATTCGACTGAGCTCGTCGCCTTGGGGAGCTCCAGTCTTGTTCGTTAAGAAGAAGGATGGATCTTTTCGTATGTGCATTGATTATAGGGAACTGAATAAGTTGACAATTAAAAATCGATATCCTTTACCTAGGATTGATGATTTGTTTGATCAACTGCAAGGATCTAGTGTGTATTCTAAGATAGATTTGCGGTCAGGATATCACCAACTTCGCGTCCGTGAAGAAGATATTCCTATAACTGCATTTAGAACTCGTTATGGACACTATGAATTTCAAGTAATGCCATTTGGGTTAACTAACGCACCTGCGGTTTTCATGGATTTAATGAATCGAGTGTGCAAGCCCTACTTGGATAAATTTGTGATTGTGTTTATTGACGATATTCTAATCTATTCTAAGAATGAAAATGAACATAGAGAACATTTGAGGATTGTTTTGAAGTTGTTGAAGGATGAAAGGTTGTATGCTAAGTTTTCAAAGTGTGATTTCTGGTTGGATTCTGTGCAATTTCTTGGTCATGTGATTAACAGAGATGGAATTAATGTTGATCCTGCAAAGGTTGAAGCTATTAAGAATTGGTCTGCACCGACAACGCCAACGGAAGTGCGACAGTTCTTAGGATTGGCTGGCTATTATAGGTGATTCATTAAAGAATTTTCTTTGATAGCTAAACCCTTGACTAAGCTTACTCAGAAGAATAAACCTTTCATTTGGGGAAGTGATGAAGATGGAGCATTTCAGACATTGAAGCAAAAATTATGTAGTGCGCCAATCTTATCATTACCCGACAGGAGTGAAGATTTTGTAGTGTATTGTGATGCATCTATTAGAGGTTATGGAGCTGTTTTGATGCAGAGAGAGAAAGTGATAGCTTATGCTTCTAGGCAATTAAGGAAGAATGAGGAGAATTATGCTACTCATGATCTTGAGCTAGGAGCGGTGGTCTTTGCTCTTAAGTTATGGAGACATTATCTGTATGGCACCAAGTGTACGGTATTCATCGATCACAAAAGCCTACAGTATATTCTCGACTAGAAGGAATTGAACATGAGGCAACGAAGATGGATAGAGTTGTTAAGTGATTATGATTGTGATATAAAATATCACCCAGGAAAAGCCAATGTTGTTGCTGATGCGTTGAGTAGGAAAGATAGAGAGCCTATCAGGGTGCGTTCTCTAGTTTTGACCGTGCACAATAATTTGCCTGAGCAAATTAGAAATGCGCAAATAGAATATTGTAAGAAGGAGAATTTTGTTAATGAAGGGTTCCAAGGAGAAGGAGATCCTTTAGAGGTTAGAGCTGATGGAGTGAAATGTTTAAGAGGTCGTATGTGGATACCTAATTTTGGAGGCTTAAGAGATTTGATTATGTTAGAATCCCATAAATCTAAGTATTCCATTCATCCGGGATCTGATAAGATGTACCATGATTTGAAGAAGTTGTATTGGTGGCCGAATATGAAAGCTGACATAGCTATGTATGTTCTTCAATGCTTGACTTGTGCTAGAGTTAAAGCGGAACATCAAAAGCCATCAGGACTACTTCAACAGCCAAAGATTCCTGAATGGAAGTGGGAGCGAATTACAATGGACTTTATCACCAAGCTTCCTAGAACATCATCTGGAAACAATTCGATTTGGGTTATTGTCGATAGACTGACCAAATCAGCACACTTCATTCCGGTTAAGGAGCAGTTCTCACTGGAGAAGCTGACTCGAATATACCTTGATAATGTTGTATGCAAGCATGGAGTGCCTGTATCGATCATTTCAGATCGAGATCCTAGATTCGCATCGAATTTTTGGAAATCTCTCCAAAGATCTTTGGGAACGAATCTCGATATGAGCACTGCTTATCACCCCCAGACTGATGGGCAGAGTGAAAGGACGATACAAACACTGGAAGATATGTTGAGAGCTTGTGTGTTAGACTTTGGTAAGAATTGGGATAAACATTTGTCGTTAGCAGAGTTTTCGTATAACAATAGTTACCATTCTAGTATTAAAGCTGCACTGTTTGAAGCGTTGTATGGTAGGAAGTGTAGATCTCCTGTATGTTGGAGTGAAGTTGGGGATACCCAGCTCACGGGACCGGAATTGATCCGGGAGACTACGGAGATGATAGTTCAGATTAAGAAGAGGTTGTTGACTGCCCGTAGTAGACAGAAAAGTTACGCGGATGT
Source organism: Glebionis coronaria (assembly GCA_025667525.1). Lineage (NCBI taxonomy): Eukaryota > Viridiplantae > Streptophyta > Magnoliopsida > Asterales > Asteraceae > Glebionis > Glebionis coronaria. Next base: position 360,342,057 of record CM046877.1, read on the forward strand.
GCGGCAGAAGCCAATGGAGTTTGAAGTGGGTGACCGAGTAATGTTGAAAGTATCGCCATGGAAAGGCGTTATAAGCTTTGGAAAACGAGGAAAATTGAATCCCCGTTATATTGGACCCTTTAAGATTTTATCTAGAGTAGGTGCGGTAGCTTACAAACTAGAGTTACCCCCAGAACTTCATGGTGTTCACAACACATTCCATGTATCTAATCTGAAGAAATGTCTAGCAGTGAGTGATGATAAAATTCCGTTAGGTAAGGTTCGAATAGATGGGAAGTTGCATTTTATCGAAGAGCCCGTAGAGGTTATGGACCGTGAGGTAAAGCAACTGAAACAAAGTCGGATACCTATTGTCAAGATCCGATGGAATTCAAAGCATGGACCGGAGTATACTTGGGAACGAGAGGATGAAATGTGGAAGAAATATCCGCACCTCTTCGATTTCAATAAGAAACGGACATCCAAATGAAATGGATCACGAGGACGTTGATCCCTTTTAGGAGGAAAAGCTGTGACAAGTCTAACATTTTCAGGTAGTGAAATATTTTCTCGTATAATATTTTGAAACTTATTTTTGTGTTGGTTGACGAACTCACAATTTACGGATTTAAATTTGGGCTTACGTGCATAATTTGGCGTCTTTTACGACTAAACCGGAAACCTTAGGATTACGTATTTACGTTTTTGAACTCCGTTTTTTATGAGACAATTTTTATTGGATTCGTTTTGTGACGGTGATTCATAATTTATAAAAACGTTTTTCGTAAAACGACCCGAGGGCACACAAATCGAGAAAACTAGAATCGAGAAATACCCGTAAACTAGTGAGATGGGACAAAACACTTTGCCCCACCCCACTAGCTTATATGGGATGGCAATATTGACACCACCACACATAGGTGGCATCAAGTTAGCAAGTTTACACAAGTGTAAGCTTGTGCTTACACCTTAAGCTAACCATTTCCACTTTAACACAAAACTAGCAAATGGTTTCATTTCTACCATTTCCTTCCATGCAATCCACTCTAAAACTCTCTCAATCTCTCCCTCCTTGCCGTCCCAAATAAAGCAACAAACACCATCATTGATCTTTTCTAGCCACAAACCACATGTTTACTAGTCCTATTAAGGTGTTTCCTTGAAGCCTTGATCATTTGGTGGCCATATAAACAACTTTGGAGGTGATTTTCTTGTGTCCTAGGGCTGATTTTCCAACCTATGTTCTTGATATTTGATGGTCTTGGAGATACTTGTTGTGTTCATCAAGTTCTTGTCTTCCTAAAACAAGAAATCCACTTGGATTGGTAAAGAAGATCATCCTCTACATTTTTCTCTTATTATTTTGTAAAGAACAAATGTATTTTCTTTCATTTTGTATATGTATATGATGTATATATGATGATAAAAATGTTGTGTGGGGATCAAGTGTTGATAAACATGCTTAAAAATGATGATAACCATAAGAAATGAAGCTAAAATCTTGACTAATTAGTTGGCTGTATAAAAATAGTAGATAACTAAAAGATGAACTGATAAAATTGCATGGTTTGATCCATTTACAGTAAGTAGATGATGTTATACACATGTGAGAGTTGGCCATGCAATGGAATCAAAATAATGAGTGAGATATGATCAAAACAAGTTAGGTGGTGTAATCTGAATAAGCAGTTTTGTAGGGACTGTTAAGGCAACTTAGACTCAAAATGGTCAGTAGCTATAACTAAGTTATATGTAGCACACATTATGAAGAAGTTGTCATCCAAAAATGAGCTTCTAAGTCATTGTAGAACTCTAGATATGATAAAAATGGTGAATATGAAGTTAAAAATCAGATTTTGGAAATAATGTTTATTATTATTATATAAGCACTCACTTTATAATGTATAAAATGTAAAATATAAACCCACTAACTTATAAAACTTATTTATATAAATGTATAAAAGGTTAATTAAATGGGTAAATTATATAAATGGTGATAAAATAATATTTATAAATAATAAAAACTATAAACTTGATTTTTACGACTTTTTCGGCTATCGCCGTGAAATTAACGTTTTTCGCCAAATAAAACTTAGACGACCAAACCCGTCTAATGTAAAGTTTATAAAAGTTATATACTGATGTATAAGTAACTAATACAAGTAAAAACCGGTAAAACCCGAACTATAAGAATTACGGACATTTACGAGCTAACTAAACCTATTAGACTAATAATTGGACTTAATAAGATAAATACTTGTAAAAAGAGCTTATTGGGCTTAACCCATTTGGGCCCAACATGAAAGATATATATACTGATCATATAGGCATAAAATGGGTAAAAACAAGTAAAAGAACTTATAAAAGACTTAATGAACTTAAAATAGGTAAAATCGATAAAACTAGTGAACTAGTAAGACGTTACCAAAACGTAAACACTAAAATGAGTAAACGAGGATTTATAAACCCACTTGATCATCATCATATGTACAAAAATCACATATATTTATATTGTTATTTTGATAAAAGTCATTGGACCGAGTCTAAGACCGATTATTATTTATATAGGTTTCCGTGACCGAAGCACGCCCGTAGCCGATAATCCGCCTTTCATTAACAACGTGAGTTCATAGCCTCGCACTCTTTTAAATGTTTTATAAAATGATTTGTAAACCCGCGAGGGAGATAACATGCTAGTTTTTTATAAAAATAGAACACAAGTAGTCCCGATTGTATGCTTAATGATATGGACCCGAATGATGCTATGACCCTATATTCGAGACTAAAAGGATTATTAGTAGTTAGGTTATGTCACTTAAAGTCCCATTAGCATGAATTGTGAACTACCGGGATTTGGTAGACGCTTATGCATTTGATAATACTATTTGGGGACGATCACCCCAGTTCGCGCCTTGACGGTTGATCCCCGTCGTACCACATTGATTGGTAAGCAAATTTATGTATGAGAAGATTCCATAGCGTGATTTTTGTGACGACACGCTAACTTAGATGGGCAAATTGTTTGTCGGGTTCGCGGCCCGCTGTTTTCACAGTAAGGTAACAATGTCATGCGGCTAATAATAATCCTATACAATATACAACGTATGCTATAAGACATAAATAATAAACGATGACGACGCTATTACGATGAATATATTACCTATCATGGTAATATAGAGACTACGGTCTCATGGACGGTTTCAGATGTATGCTTGATTTATATATTGCCTGACTAGCAATATGTGGACTTACTTCCAATATTATACTTGTGTTCTGATTTTAAATGATTGTAAATGATTGTTTTATATAACGGTTTTCATTAAACTCTATGAATTCACTCGGCATTCGCTGATATGATTTTTGCATGTTTTCTATCTCAGGTGCTTGAAGGTAATCCGGATGGAGATCGACTCTGATGGCCCACACTTAATATTAAAAATGTTCATTCGATCTGTGTTTTGTAAACTTAATGACCTGTATAATTTGGGACCTGTTGTACACTTTCGAAACTTTTTATCGAATGAATGTTTGTTAAACCTTGTACAACCATTTTTATGTGTTGTCTATGATTGGAGTTATTGTGCTATCCCGTAACACTCTGAAAGACCCTTCCGCTGTACCGATACGAAAAATGAGAGTGTTACATTCCGGATTTCTCTTCATCTTTCAAGTCTTTCGCGATAATGACGGGCGACTTCTTCTCGTCTTCAAGGAACACGTACTCAAGATGTGGCGGCAACTCCTTAAATTCTAAATCCGGAGGATTTTCGACGGGAGGCGTATTCGAAGTCGGAGTATCGATAGCAATGACCGTGGGAGATGGAGGAGAAGGATTGTCTTCGTTGAGAAGGTTGTCAAAGAAATTCATGTCTTCATCCCCATCGGTGGGAGAATCATTAGTAGCTAAATTCACATCTCCCATGGTGTCTTCAAGATTGTTCCAAAACAAATCACTTTCTCCAAATAGAGACAGTGATGAATCAATAGAGGCAACGGTTTCAACATTGGGAAGAGAGGTAGGAATACTTTTACAAGCATCTTTGAAGTGTTCTTCACAAGCCTCATCCAGAACGTCAATACAATTAACACTCTCGTATGAATAAGGTTGTTTAGACAACTTTCCCATGTTGAAGACGATTTTATCGTCACCCACTCTCATGATAAGCTCACCGGCTTCAACATCGATGAGAGTGCGACCGGTCCTCAGGAATGGACGACCCACGATCAAGGGAACACGAGGGTCCATCTCGTAGTCGACGACGACGAAATCGGCAGGAAAAGTGAATTTGTCGACTCCTACAAAGACGTCTTCGGCTATCCCCACTGGATAAGCAACCGTACGGTTAGCTAATTCCAAAGTCATTTTGGTGGGGACTAGCTCAGGGAGAGATAATTGCTTCCAAACGCTTAGAGGCATTAGATTGATACTGGCACCTAGATCGGCTAGGTCCATGCAATTCTCTACTCCCGGGAAATTGCAAGGGATTAACAAACGACCTGGATCACCAAGCTTGGTTGGCAATTTCCTTAAGAGCACTGCAGAGCAATTCTCATTAAGTTGGGTGTTGGCAATATCGAGAAGCTTTTCCTTGTCGCTCAGAAGATCTTTAAACATTTTCGCATACTTAGGCATGTGAGCGAGAGCCTCAGCGAAGGAGATATTGAAATTCAGTTGTTTAAACATTTTAAGAAAGTTAGAAACCTGAATATCGTCCTTGCTTTTGAGCTTCTCTTTCCTCAACCTAGATGGATAAGGTATATTGGAAGAAGAGGAAGGCTTCGAGAGAATAGGATCACTCACATCCTTGGGTGGAGGAGGGGTAGAAACAAGAGGTGGAGAAAGTGGGGAAGGAGAAGGATGAGGAATAGGAGCAGGTGACTCGTTCTCCTTAGTCACAACCACCGGTGGAGGTATAGGAAGCTCGGGTTCCTTGGTACCTTTGCCACTGCGAGTAGTGATTGATTTCATCTCCCCTCTTGGATTCGCAACGGTGTTACTCGGAAGAGTACCCGCAGAAGAGGGTTGATTACTTTGGAAGAAACTAGCCATCATGTTCTTCAAGTCATTCGTTTGGCTATCCAACGTGTTTCTCATGTCGGCTCTCAGATCGTTCCCTTGTTTGACCAGGTCTGCTTTCAGGTTGAGCACTTCTCTCTGAAGATTTCCCACGATCACATCGTTAGTCCTCATATAAGTTTCCACTTCTTGGTGAAGAGCGGTGGGTTGGTTGGGAGGAGCATTATATGCGGGTGGTTGATAAGCAGGTTGCTGGTAGACTTGGTTGTTTCGTTGAGGTGGTTGTTGCTGCTTGTGAGGTGGGATGTATGGTGTACGAGGTTGTTGTTGTTGTTGAGGAGGGCAGTTAAGGTTTTGTTGTTGGTTTGGGTTGTTTGGAGGAAACCGGGTGGTGAGAGGTAATTGTTGGAGCGGTAACTAAGCAAATTACGGTCACCTTGAGGTCTAGCTTGATAAGCAGGTTGAGGATAGGTGCCATATGCTGCATTCACATTCTCAGAAGGGTAGTCTTGGGTGGCGGTACAAGTGATGTAAGAGTGGGGACCCCCGCATATCTCGCATGGTTGGCTAACAGCGTTGACTTGAGCGTTTTTAGCGTTGCTGTTGTTGGTGTTGTTAACGGTGTGGGTAACAAGCGATTCAAGAAGCACAGTGATTTTGTCCAGTCGCTTGTTGCTGTCACTAGCGCTAGCACTAGCGACATTGGTCCGAACACTCTTGGTTTGCACACGAGACTTATTCTCAATGATATCCCAAGCAGCATTGGAAGTCTTAGCCAAAAGATTACCCCCCGAGGAACTGTTTAGTGAATCTTGGTCACTCATGCTTAAACCATTGTAAAAAGTATTAATTTGATATACTTTGGTAAAACCATGTTGTGGGCATTTTCTTAAAAGATCTTTAAAACGATCCCAAGATTCACTGAACGACTCATCGTACTTTTGTTCAAAATTTATGATTTCATTCCACAAAGCGGTAGTACGAGAGGGTGGGAAAAAGTAATTGATAAACTTGGTCTCCAAATCCGTCCACGAGAGAATACTCTGTGGCGGTTCCTTAGCAAGCCAATGTCGGGCTTGTCCCTCTAAAGAAAAGGGAAAAAGTTGTAGACGGATTAACTCTTGTGGAACACCATTGAATTTGACCGTGTTGGTGAGTTGCAAGAATCTCTTGATATCGTCATGTGGGTCATCAATGGTACGCCCCAAGAATGGTTGAGCAGAGACCATCTAGATAAAGCCTGATTTTAGCTCAAAATTGTTGGCTGCAATTGCTGGTATGACAATTGGATCAGTGTTGCCATCTACATGAGCTTGCAGCAGTTCAATCATCGGGCGATTATCCGGAAGGGGCTATGTTAGGACTCATGGATTTAGAAGTTAGTCCTGGTAATATGTAGTTCCTACTGGAGTAGTCCGTTACTCCTGGTGAGTTACAGTTCCTACTGGAGTACTTCGTTACTCCTGGTGTTACAGTTCCTACTGGTAGTATTCGTCGTTCCTCCTGGTGATACAGTTCCTCCTGGTCGTATTATAAAGTTGATAGAAGATTATAGAAGATCAGATCAAGGAAGATTGTAGAAGATATGATCAAATATTTAGTCTTCTTATTCATATGGAAAGTATTAAAGATATTGATTATGATGAGGAGGTTACAATATTATTTAGGAAATAATTAAATGGTATTAATGTATAATACTTTGGAAAGTATTAATTATGTTGTAACCACCTAGGACCCCTTGCACTATAAAAGGAGGTCCTAGGGTGTAGAGATGGACACACTTCTACACACACACATTCTCTACACATTTATCTCATTGTTTGTTATAGCTTCAAGGTTGTAAAACCCTATCACTATTAAGAGTGATCGTATTAATATATTGAGGCTTGGATGTTTGGTTATTTCTATTGTTCTTCTTATATATAAAGATTGGTTTCCGCACACTCTTTGTATTGTGATCAAGGCTTCAAAGATCCTTCAAGAAGTGAACCCAACAAGTGGTATCAGAGCCTCGTTGAGAAGCTTTGATTGAGAAGAACAAGATCTCTACATCCGTATTGCTGTGAAGTGAAGTTTCTGGTCAGAATTCGTGACAGTTTAGCAACAGATTAGCAACGGTTTGCCAGTTTTGTGACAGAAGACATGGCGTGCAGAACTTCAATTCCAGACAATGAGGTAATTCTTATGACTGAATCTGAAGTTAGAGAATATAATGCTAAATTAAAGAATAAAATGCATGTTTATAATAACTCTGACTTAGCAATTAGTTGTGTAGAAACATATGAACAAAAATTTCTAGAACTTCAAAAACAATGTGTTGATCTGAATGCTGAAAATGATAAATACTATCTAGAAGTTCAGTCATACAAAAGTTCTCTAAAAACATTAGAAGAACAGAAAAAGTGGTTTCAAAATACCCAATTAGAGTATGAAGATAAGATTAGGATATTAAGTATTGACTTAGAAAATACAACTAATCTATTGACATATTCTGTAAAGCTTAATACTGAGGTAAATAAAGAGAAGCAAGAGCAACAAACTAAATTAGATAATGCTTTGGCTAGGTTTGATAAATGGAAAAATTCATCTAAAAACTTAGTCAAATTAGTAGATAGCTCTATGTCTGGTAGAACCAAAATTGGCTTAGGATTTAAAAACTATATTGGGCCAAATGATGTTTTTGACTCCTCTTTGTCTAGTGTATTTGACACTACCCCTGAAGATGTGGAAGGTAGGCCTATTTTCAATAGGTATAAACCAGCTGTAGAGATGCATGCTGTTCCTCCACCTCTCACAGGGACATTCATGCCTACCTTAGACCATTTTGACTTTGATGAATCACAAATCACATATGATACAAGGTCCACTGGCTCAATTGAAACTATTTATGTGTCTAATGACTTTGTCTCTTGTAACTCTAGTAACAAGTCTTTAGAACCTAACACCAATGACCTTGACTCTTGTGAGTCTGACTCTAGTGTTGGTACACTTGAGTCTGTGCCTGATCCTGTTATAACTGAACCCATCACTAGTAAAAATGCCTCATGCAATTCTACCTTAAGTGCTAAATCACCTAAGTTCTACCCTCAGTCTGTTTGTGCTAAGAATGACAGTAAAAGGAAAGCAGATAACCCTAGGAAAAACAATAATAGTCCTAGAGGTAATCAAAGAGGTTGGAATGGCATGATGACTCAGAAATTAGGTGATAACTTTGAGTTCAAAAGTAAGGCTTGCTATGTGTGTGGTAGTTTTGATCACTTGCAATATACTTGTAAACACAAGAGAAAGATTAATGATCAACAACAAGTTAAACCGGTATGGAATAACTCAAGACGGGTGAATCACAAGAACTTTGGTAGATTTTTTCACCCCAATCCTAAAAATAACATTATTCCACAACCAAGATGTTCTAACAATGTTAAGGGTACATGGGTTGAGTCTGCACGGTCAAAAACAAAGGTTAATATTGTTAAGGCTTTAGCTAGGTGGGTTTGGAAACCTAAACAAGATGGTTTAAAAGATGTCTCCAAATCAAATAGTGCATCAAAGACCTTAACAAGATATGACTATGTTGATGTCTTTGGAAGATTCAAGTCTGTTTTCGCTTGGGACTTCCATAAGCACTAAACTTTACTTGGTTTGTGTTTATTTTTCAGCGAGTGTGATTGTAAACTACTATGCTTTTTCTATATTTGTGTGAACTAACATTTTGCAGGAAAAGAAGAGTGTTAAAAAAAATCCTTGATGGTGAATACTTTGCTCCGTTTGAGGGGAGGTTTTAGCTTAAGGGGAGGCTTGTTGTATGTATAACTGTGTATATTCTTGTGTTTTTCTGTCTAATCTATTTTACAGGTGGACATTGGTGCTGGTGGATATGGTTCCTCCTAGTAGAACTAAGTTTCTCCTAGTCGACAAATGGTTCCTCCTGGTTGCACTCATCCTGCTTCTGGTGGACGATTGTTCTTCCTGATGCATTCTATGTTCCTTCTGGTTGACTCATAGTCTTTGAGTGGTTATAAAATATAAATAAATTAAAAAAAAATTATTAAAAAAAAATTAAAAAAAAAATTATTAGAAAAAAAATTAATAAAAAAAAGAAAAAAAGAAGAAAAAGAAAAAGAAAATAGACACTTTCGAATCGAAATACCTTTGTATATATTTCACTTTTTGGTCTGTTTTTGTTTGGTACTTAGGTGTTGGCTGCCCCCCACACAACAAATGGTTCTCAACTCACCATGTCTCATCGACAAGAAAGAGTTGATTCACCTTGAGGGTACGGCTCTTGGTGCGATTCTCAAATCCGTTGATGGTTGCCAGGTTACCCAAAACTGGATGGTTTTCACTTGCCATGGTCCTAGACTGAAAAGTGGCTAATCCAAGGGGGTACGGCTCTTGGTAAAGATTTTATCAAATCCGTTGATAGCTATAATAGCTTGCTCAAAGCTATAGGGTTTTCAACTCACCGATGCTTTATTCCTAAGAGTTGGCGAGTCCAGAAGGGTACGGCTTCTGGTAAAGACATATCAAATCCGTTGATGGCTGTGATGGTTTGCCAAAAATCATCAGGGTACTCCAACTCACCAATGATTCACGTTCCAAGAGTTGGACTGGGTACTAGTCTCCCAGGGTGATGTCATGATTCCACCAAAAGACTGGCTAGCCCAAGAGTGAGCAGCTACTTGGTAAAGGCTCATCAAATCTGCTCCTGTTGCTGTCAAGAATCAACATGTGCAGATGTTTTCAAGCTTTAAAGAAGCTCAGCCGTTCGTGTATCAGCAGCTACTTTTGTGTTTCTTCTAGTTTTATCAAGTGAGCTTGTTGCTGTTGTGGTTCATATTCCAATCCTCATGCTTATTGGTGACACATCTACTTGGAAACTTGAACTCAACAAAGTTAAATTCAAGTTTAGGGGAGGATTGTTAGGACTCATGGATTTAGAAGTTAGTCCTGGTAATATGTAGTTCCTACTGGAGTACTCCGTTACTCCTGGTGAGTTACAGTTCCTACTGGAGTACTTCGTTACTCCTGGTGTTACAGTTCCTACTGGTAGTATTCGTCGTTCCTCCTGGTGATACAGTTCCTCCTGGTCGTATTATAAAGTTGATAGAAGATTGTAGAAGATAAGATCAAGGAAGATTGTAGAAGATATGATCAAATATTTAGTCTTCCTATTCATATGGAAAGTATTAAAGATATTGATTATGATGAGGAGGTTACAATATTATTTAGGAAATAATTAAATGGTATTAATGTATAATACTTTGGAAAGTATTAATTATGTTGTAACCACCTAGGATCCCTTGCACTATAAAAGGAGGTCCTAAGGTGTAGAGATGGACACACTTCTACACACACACATTCTCTACACATTTATCTCATTGTTTGTTATAGCTTCAAGGTTGTAAAACCCTATCACTATTAAGAGTGATCGTATTAATATATTGAGGCTTGGATGTTTGGTTATTTCTATTGTTCTTCTTATATATAAAGATTGGTTTCCGCACACTCTTTGTATTGTGATCAAGGCTTCAAAGATCCTTCAAGAAGTGAACCCAACAGGCTCATTGTTGTTGTTATTATTCATGTTGTTGAAAGGCGGGTTGTTGTTGTTATTATTATTGTTTGGAGGTGGTATGTTGTTGTTGTTTTGTAAACCGGCCATGTCTAATTGATCGAGAGGCTCGGGCTCTTGATAAGACGTGGATCGAGTGCGCATACACCTGCAAAAGAACGAACAAAGAAAAACAAAGCAAAAATATTTTTGGTTTTTTATGTTTTTTACTTTTTTGGATTTTTGAAAATTTTATATTTTTTTGTGTTTTTGAAAGTTTTTATGAAAAAAAGTAACGTTCACGGGGAACGGATCCCAAAATCCAAGTTCTCACAAAAAACTTTTGATCTTAACGAGAAGAGCCGGCAGCGGCGCCATTTGATACTTAAGATTTTGTATGGGTTCTCTTTAATTCTCTCGATATCCTCTCGAATTGATATTGGTTCTAAGTGGAATGATTGTTCTTGGTTACTAAAAAGGGGATTGGTTTTCTAATCTACTAAATGTTAAATGCTCTAAAATGTAAACTTAAATTTAAAAGCAATTAAATTAACGGCAATTAATAAGACTGGATTTAAAATTGAAATTGAAATATACAAAATGTAGAAACAGTAAGTATAACTAAAAAAATGCTCAAAAAGAAAATGATTCGGAAGTTTGACCTTGATTTGGAACTTTTCACCTGGAAGTTTTCACTCGGAACCCTTGATCCGGAACTTCGTTCGGAAATTTACTCGGAACCCTTCACTCGGAACTTTGATGCGGAAGTTGATCCGGAACTTTACACGGAACTTTGAGTCGGAAGTTTATTCGGAACTATCAATTCATTCGGAACTTTTTTAAAAGAAAACTCATTCGGAACTTTTTAAAAGAAAATTCATTCGGAAGATTTTGCTCATCCGGAACTTTTAGTTCATTCGGAAGATTTTGTTCATCCGGAACTTTAGTTCATTCGGAAGATTTAGACTAACTCGGAACTTTTTTAACATAAACTCATTCGGAACTTTAGCTGTTCATCCGGAACTTAATGTTCATCCGGAACCTCGGGAACTCAAGAACAGTAACTTACCCGAAGAACAAGGAAAACGATTTTAATCCAAAATCAAGCTGAATAATCAAAAAGGTTTTACCAAATTAACCACAAATCATCTAATAACCATAAGGATCAAATCCCATCACAAAAACACAAATTCAACAACTTTTTAAAATTAAAACTCAATCAAATAAGAACTTAAGAACTTGAAATAAAAGATGATGATGAACAAGATGAAATAGAAAGATTAAACAAGAACTTGTATTGATGATTAATGTTGAACAAAATAAAACAAAGATTAAAATTACAAGATTTGAAAAAACAAAGATCAAAATCACCAAACACCCTAGTGGTGTTGGTGATACCTACGAACAAGAAGAGAGAAAAAGAAGGAGATGAAAAACTAAAACTAAAGCTGAATGAAAAGTGTGAGGGGAAGGACTTTATATAGGTGTTCCCTTTGGTTGGTGAATGGGCTTTCTCCCGTTCTTCTTGTCTTCTCGTCTTTTTAGAAAAGTTGACGATTTCGATTCTGATTCGGGATTTGTCGTCGATTAAATTCAACTCATCTTTTAATTTCTTCGTTTAATAGACTTGAGTTTCTTCGACTTATGTAAATATTCCATCTTTGGTCCTTTTCTTCGATAAATCTTCGAATAGGCCCAGTGACTTCAAATCTTTTGCATCTCTTGGACAATAAACTCTGTCTTGAGTCTTTTTCTTCGATAAATCCCGTGTAATCCCATGTTTTCTTTAATATTCATCCGGTTGGCTCTGAAAACACAATAAACACAAAAACCACGCATAATTCCAAACAAATGATATTAAATACGCGTTTTGGTCTCGTTTTAGCCAGAATTAAGTGGTAAAAGGATGGGTGTTTACACACCTATCATCCTTCATGAAGTCAAAGATACTATGAAGACCTTTGAAGATCAAGAATGTCCAAGATCAATCCTTCAAATATGCAAAAGTGGCAAAATCAACCTTTGAATCCTTTTGGAAAAGTTTTGTGCCAAAAGTGTGAAGAATAAAACTTAGTTAACAAAGGAAACCAAGTTTTGGTGGCTGAAAACACATTTTACCATCTTTCTGAAAACACAAGGGCCAAAGTTGGGCATTTGAAACATTTAAAAAAGAAATGCGCCAAACAAATCCAAACTCCACCAAAAACGGATCAAAGGGACCACTATTCATGTTCATCCCACCCAGATTTTACTTTTACTAAACAAAGGGTAATTTACAATTACCTTGACATACGCTTAATTCACACAAGCAGAAACTCATCCCATACCCAAAACCCTCACTCCCACTCACCATGTGACCCCACCATTCAACCCGTCCACCTATCACAGCACAACTTAACCTCCAAGGAATGCCACATGTCAAAATCAACAGCCCACACTCCTTGCTTGGTTACAAAGCTAAAAGGAACGCTCAAGATCATTTTGGAAAGCTAAACAACTTAATGCACTTAAGGGCAAATTTGGGAATTCCTAGCTAGGGTTTCATGTATTTCAGCATTTTAGAATCATCCCTTGTACTCTATAAAAGGACCCCTAACTTGTGATGAGGCCTTTGTTCCAGTTTTACCTTTTAAACGTTGTAATTCCTTTTTGAATTTTATAAAAGTTGGCATTTTGAGAAATTGTAATTCCTTTTTATGTTTTTTGAAAGTTGGTGTTGTTTAAGGGCAATTTTGAGTTCCATTATATGTTATAAGTGTGCTTGAATCTTGTGGTTCAAGGACGTTTATGTTTGGTAAGGTTTTCAAGTTTGAAAAAAGCTTGAAAAGTGGTTTCTTATTTTGCTATTTTGCTTGTACTAATCCTTAACCAAAAGCTATAAGCTCTTACAAGCTTGTTGACACCAAGCTTGTGAAGGGATTGGAGCATTTGGTTGGGCTGTTTGTTCATTGTGTTGAAGAAATCAAGCCCTTGAGTTTCTGCTTTGAAACATCAACCAAGGCAGTCATTCATCTTTCTTGGTGAAGTACCTTGGTCTTGTTTTAGTTGTTGAACAAGGTCCAAGGAGCATTGCTGGTCCTCCTAGGATGTTGTGGAGGACAGGTATAACCTATTGTTAAGATTCCTCTAAAAAATCACATGTTATGGTCTGTTTTATGTTTTGCTATATGATTTGGTGATTTTGTGTTTGTGCTTTGTGTTTTATGGTTGGTATCTCTTAGTTTTCACCAAGTGTAGCTATTTGATCATTAAAATCAGTAGGTTGTTTGAAGGATTAAGAAGTTTGTTTGAAAAGTGCTTAATAAAGCATTGTTTGGGTTTACTGCTTCATAAGGCCTTGTGACCTTGTGCCCTTGGTTCTTAGGGTTTGGGAAGTCTAAACAAGTCTTAATATACAAGTTTTAGTCATTGGTTATGTTTCTGAAAGTTTGGAAAAGGGATTTCAAGTTTTGCAAAAATCTGATAAAAGGTGTTTTGAAATTGGTCAAACACATCAGATCCATTATCTTCTTTGTTTGTTGGATCTAAGGTCAGAAATTAGGTTTGGGAATAGTTTAGGTGATAAGCTATCTGTGCATTATCTTCTTGTTGAATTTCGTGGCTTATTGAGTGTGCCATAGCTTATCAAAGTTGGTTGAAGTGGTCATTTGCATCAACAAAGTGACCACCTCATTTGGTGCTTGCATTTGAGAACCTAGGGTATGCCTTGTGATTTTGCTGATTGGATCTTGTTTATGTGCTGCTTGTGAGGATATTTGGCTATTTGGTTAGCTTTGTTGCTGGCTTATAAGCTCACTGGCTTATTAGCTTATTTGTGCCAAAACTAGTCAAGTCTGCCCAACTGGTAGACCTTGATTCACAAGGTTTGTACTCAAGCCTTGACCAGCAGGTTGAAAACAAAGTTTTAACACTTCATTAAGTCTGTCAACGCCCAAAATTGTACTTGTCAGTGTTTGAATTACTATTGTCAGCGTTTGACTTAGGGCCAAACTTGGTCAACAAGCTTATTGAATCTGTTTTGCTTATTGGTACATGCAACAACTTTATTTTTGTAATAGAACTCATTTTTCTCAGCTTAATAACAAGTCTGGAAGGTTACAAGTCTTTTGGTTAAGCTTTTGCTAGGAAACTAGCTTATTTGGCTTTTTTAGCCAGCTTATTGGTTCATACAGCTTATTCTACTTGTTTTTTTTGTGATTTTCTTGATTGATTATTCTTAGTTAAGCTATTTGTGAGCTTTTGCAACAAACCAGAGCTTCTGAAACCCCCTAGAACTCTGACCCGACTATTTTGTCGTTTAGTGGATTTCTATTTTGCTTATTTCTGGCTTATTGAGTGAGCTTTTTAAAAATTTCTTTTTACAGATCTCTTAGGCATCTCAAAAGAAGGTTGTGTGTTTAAGCAAAGCTTATGGCATTGGCTTATTGCTTAATGGGCTTATTGGCCCAATAAGAATAAGCTGTTTGCTATTTAAGTTGTGATAAGCTCATATTCAGCTTTTGGGCCTTCAGACTTTTGTGCTTAGAATTAAATTTTGAGTCAGATAGGACTTTTTCAGGTCATTTTGGCCTAGTTTGACTTTTTGGGCCAAAAGCCCATTTAAGTTGACTGTTTTTGGTTTTAGCCCATTTGGGGGCCCATTAGGGGTATTTTGGTAATTTCACTTTCATTTTCTGATTATTTAGGTTAAAACAAACTAGTTTGCAAGTTTTTAGAATTTTTTATATTTTTTGGATTATTAATATTATTTTAATATTATTTTATTATTATTTTTCAAATTTCACATTTTTGCACTTTTTATATTTTTCTTAGCTTAAATACATTAAAATAGGAATTTTGCAACTCTTAGATTATTTTTATCATCATTAGATTAATTTTAATAATAAGTTTAAGTTTTAATAGTTTTTAAATCATTTTAAATAGTTTTTCTTAGTTTAAAAATTCATAAAAATAGTTTTTAATATTTTTAGGTCATTTTAGAGGTTTACTAATTGAAAAATCTTTATTTGGGCTTTTTGATAATTAATTTGATTTTTAGGGCTTTAATTAGCATTTAAAAATTAATATTTAAATAATTAAAAGGTTTGAAAAAGTTTTGATCATTGGTAAACTCTTAGTTTATTTATTTTGATTTTTGGTAAATTTTTGGGAATTTTTAGAATTAAATTTTATTTTTGTACTTTTTACGGTTTTACGTTTAGTCGTAGTAGTAAGTAATTTCACGTCTTCGTCATTCTCTTTTCTCATCCCTTCTAACCAATATTAATCTCAAATCTTGCTACATTTTAGTCACACACACATATACCTCCTTGGGAAACGAACTTTTCACCTTTGGGTCATTAACACTTGATTTTCCTAAATCATTTGTTTAATACTTACCGCTTTTACTCCTTTTTCCTAAAAGGTCGTATTTTTCCTACAATCATTTTGCCGCCGCTGCCGGAGAGGTGTGTCGTGATTAATTTGTCTTGTTGTTTTTTAATATTAACCATAAATAGTATTTGTATTAGTAGAAATCTACTAATACGTATTATCGGTTTTTTGGTTTTTCTTGTGAAATTATTATTATTATATTGTATTAAGTATCACAATCAATACAAAATATCTCCAAAAGTGTGAAAACACAACCTTAATTGGGATTTGATCTCCTAATTATTGTATTCGAATCTCAAACCAAAGAAAAAAGGCAAAAATAGATAAATACTTTCGTGAAGCTCGATTTTGAAAAATACAAACTATAAGGTGGGTATAAGGCGGGTATTATAAAATATACCCTAAGGAAAAAGGCTCTTAAGTGCTTCGCGCCGCCTCGTTTCCCCGCTTGCTTGTGAGTATTTTGAGATTGAAGGCTAATCGAGGGTTTTGTCGCCCAAAGTATTATTACGTATCATATATATTTGCTTGGTTTTCTTTGTGATTAAACCCTCTTGAACAATTTGGTTTTCACCAAAGTTCTAAAGTCATTCGAAGGCGTTCACTCCACGTGATCGTTTTCATTCTTTTGAGGCTTCTTTAATCAAGAGTTTGATTCGAGGAGAGATTTGGTAGATTGTTGTCTACGAAGATACACCAAAATCCAAAAAAATTAAAAACAATAAAAAACACAAAAAAATTGAAAATTCATAATACACCCAAAAATAATCTTCTTTGCTCACCTCCCATTCTACCTGAAGTTTATGCTAACTCGTAGTCAAGCTAAACGAGCTCGTAAACGTCATTAAAATAATGGAAATCAAGAGACGTTGATTGAAGAACAAACTCTAATTGTTGAACCTATTGTAGAACAAGAAGTCGTCATGGCTAGTCGTACTATGATGGAGTTTCTTCAAGCACTCACCGAGGGTTCTGAAGAGGCCATTGTGATTCCCGCTATCCCTGCGGAGAATTTCGAGATTAAGACGGGTTTAATGTCAATGTTGCAAGCTAATAAGTTTAGAGGTCATGAGAAAGACAACCCGCATTACCACATAAGGAATTTTAATCGTCTCACCGCTACTAGCATGTTTAAGGATGTTCCACATGACGCCATTAAGATGATGTTGTTTCCATACTCATTAGATGGACCCGCTAAAATTTGGCTTGAGAAAGAACCGCCAAATTCAATTTTGACATGGGGTGATCTCGTTTCTAAGTTTGTGAACAAATTTTTCCACCATCTAAAACAACACATTTGAAAAATGAGATTTCAAGATTTGTACAACGAAATAATGAAAGTTTTTCAATGGCATGGGAACGATTTAAGGAAATGTTACATGAATGTCCACACCATTATTTTTCGGAATTGCATCAAGTTGATACTTTTTATAACGGGTTTAATGATCATGAACGAGATTATTTGAATGCCGCCGCGGGTGGTAATTTTTTGTGCAAAACGACCGATGAAGCTTTGAAGATTATCGAGAATAGATCTAAGGTTTACAACCCTCGTAACACACCGAGTGTTGCCAATATGGGTTTGTCATCGTCGTCATCGTCTCG
This sequence comes from Glebionis coronaria, assembly GCA_025667525.1. Classification (NCBI taxonomy): domain Eukaryota; kingdom Viridiplantae; phylum Streptophyta; class Magnoliopsida; order Asterales; family Asteraceae; genus Glebionis; species Glebionis coronaria. The sequence continues at coordinate 360,359,582 of CM046877.1, forward strand.
TAGCATTAATGCCTTACATGATGAAGCTAATGAGGAAAATCGGTTTTTCAATAGGTTTTCTAATCTTATGACTCATTGGAAAGCAGAAGTTTCTTTGAATTCCGCTTCGGTTAAAGCGGTTGATAAGAGTTGTTTGTCTTGTGGTGGAGCTCATGATCTTTCCGAGTGCATTACCGCCGGTGGTAACACTTCGAGTGCTTACGTAGCAACGGGAACTTACAACCAAAACGGCCAAGGTTCCCGCCCAAATCAAGCTCCACCAAATCAAAATGTTAATAACTATCGAAACAACAATCAAGGTGGTAATTATCAAGGCAATTCACGTAACTACAACAAAGGGAATCATCAAAGTGGGAATGGACAAGTCACTAATCAAAACCAAAACCGTGATTTTCAAAACACTACACAAGGATTTCAAAATGCTCACACTAAAAATCTTCAAGGAGAATTTTTGTATTATGCTAAAGCAAATGATGCTAAGTTCGATAACATGCAACGTGAGATGATTAGCTTAAGATCCGAGTTGAAAAACGAGCTTAAAAATGAACTTGCTAATGAACTTAAAACTCATGCTAATAAAATGGAAGGAAATGTTCAACGTCTTCAACCAAATCAACAAAAGATGGAACAAGGACAACATGAGATTAAGCAAGAATTGTTAAAAGCGGATTTAAGGCAATCAAAATTTGAAGACCGAATGACAAAAATGTTTGAAGCAATCATGTGTAAACCCTCTTCCTCGGGTGGCCTTCCTAGTGACACCATTGCAAACCCGAAGGGAGAAATGAAGGTTATTACTACACGAAGTGGTAAAACTTTCAAGGAACCAATCTCTCGTCCAAGTACTTCTACGGATAAGGAAATCGAGAAAGAGCCCGAGGTGATGGTCGAAAAGGAGAATATAAAAAGCCCACGAAGTACCGCTCATACCACACCTACGGTTGAACCAATACCAATCATGGAACCGGAGATTCCAAGGCTGTTGCCTAATGTCCAACCCACACCACCCTTACCTTACCCTTCGAGACGAAACAAAGAGAAATTACAAGAACGTAACAAACAACAAATCGAGCTTTTTATAAAAATGTTTCAACAAGTGCATTTTGATGTGAGTTTAGCCGACGCGTTGTTATATATGCCTTGTTTCGCTTCCATTTTTAAAAGTATGATGACCGATAAGGAAAAGCTTTCAAAGCTTGCTAATTGTTCTTTGATTTATCTTAACCGCATACCGGAAAAAGTTGGTGACCCCGGAAAGTTTCTCATTCCTTGTGACATACAAGATATGAAAGAATGCCTCGCCTTGGCCGATCTTAGTGCGAGCATTAATTTGATGCCATTTTCCATTTGGAAATCGATTTCGCTTCCGGCTCTTACTCCTTCGAACATGTCTATCGAGATGGCCGATCATTCTATGATTTTAACATGTGGAGTAGCCGAGGATGTTTTCGTGAAACTGGGGAAGTTCTACTATCCCGTTGATTTTATAGTAGTTGACATCCCCGCGGATCCTAAAGTTCCTCTAATTTTAGGTCGTCCATTTTTAGACACCTAGAGATCGCTTATCGACGTTCATGCAAGAACTATCACTTTGAGATTCAACGAAGAGGAACTTGTTATAAACGCTACTCAAAACTCAAAACCTTCTCATGTTTATGCAATCGCTACCATAAATCACATTGACTTAGTTGATGTGGTTTGCGATGAGTTTTCACAAGAAGTGTTAGGTTTTTCCGATAACTCGTCAAGTGGCAAGCCCACTATTTTGGATCCGGTTGTTGCTAATTCCACACCAAATCTCACTCCATTCCAAGGAGGCGATTTTACTTCAAACGAAATCGACATTGAAGATGAGGTGATTATTAGTGATGATACTTCTATTTCACCATTCCTTCCGCCGATGGAAGTTATGAGTGTTGAGCAAAAATCTTCGATCAAGGAACCGGCCTATCCTTGAATTGAAATATCTTCCTTCTCACCTTGAATACCCATTCTTGGAAGGTGATGACAAGTTGCCAGTTATTATTGCAAGAGGTCTTGCTAATGATGAAAAACCGAGCTCTTGAAAGTTCTTAAAGCTCATAAAGGGGCAATTGCGTGGAAAATTTCCGACATTGAGGGTATTGACCCAAAATTTTGTACTCACAAGATTTTAATGGAGGAGGACTACAAACCCGCAATTCAAAGTCAAAGAAGGGTAAACCCCAAAATTCACGATGTCATTAAAAAGGAAGTTCTTAAACTCCTTGACACGGGAATGATTTATCCTATCTCCGATAGCCCATGGGTGAGCCCAATCCATTGTGTCCCTAAAAAGGGAGGAATGACCGTTGTGCCTAATGAAAACAACGAGTTAATTCCCACTCGTGTTGTGACCGGTTGGAGGGTTTGTATTGACTATCGAAAGTTAAATGACGCCACTCGTAAAGACCACTTTCCTTTGCCCTTCATGGATCAAATGTTGGAGCGACTAGCGGGAAATGAATTCTATTGCTTTTTAGATTGTTTTTCCGGTTACTTTCAAATCCCTATCGACCCTCGTGATCAAGAGAAGACTACGTTTACGTGTCATTATGGAACGTTTGTTTATCGTAGGATGCCTTTCGGACTTTGTAATGCACCGGGTACGTTCCAACGGTGTATGATGGCCATTTTTCACGTTATGATCGAGAAGTCGATGGAAGTGTTTATGGATGACTTTTCGGTGTTTCGCAATTCGTTCACGTCGTGTTTATCTAATCTTGAGCAAATTTTAAAACGTTGTGAAGAAACCAATCTTGTGCTTAATTGGGAAAAATGTCATTTTATGTGTAAACAAGGAATCGTCTTAGGACATAAGGTCTCGAAAGCGGGGATTGAGGTCGATAAAGCTAAGGTAGACGTCATCGCCAAGTTACCTCATCCCAAAACCGTTAAGGGAGATAGGAGTTTCCTAGGCCACGTGGGCTTTTATCGTCGTTTCATCAAACACTTCTCGAAAATCTCTCGACCTATGACACACCTTCTCGAGAAGGATGCTCCTTTTAATTTCAACGAGGATTGTGTTAGAGCTTTCGAAACACTTAAAAGGAAACTTAACGAAGCTCCCATTCTTGTTGCTCCTAATTAGGAATTACCCTTTGAAATCATGTGTGATGCAAGTGATTATGCTATAGGGGCCGTCTTAGGGCAACGTTATGAAAAGCATTTCCGTCCTATCCATTATGCTAGTAAGACGATGACTGAGGCTTAAGTAAGTACACCAAAACGGAAAAGGAATTCCTTGCCGTGGTCTATGCTTTTGAGAAATTCCGACCTTATCTCGTCTTACATAAAAGCATCGTGTATACCGACCATTCGGCTATCAAGTATCTCTTAGCTATGCAAGATGCTAAGACAAGATTGCTTCGTTGGATGATCCTCCTCCAAGAATTTGATGTCACCGTGCTTGACAAAAAAGGAGCCGAGAATCTAGCGGCCGATCATCTCTCTCGTCTAGAAGACCCTCACAAAGATGTTTTCGAGAACAAGGAAATCACCGAAACATTTCCTCTCGAGACTCTCGGTGTAGTGAATTCTAAAGACACTACCCCATGGTTTGCCGACATTGCAAATTACCATGCGGGAAATTTCATAATCAAGGGTATGACGACACAACAAAAGCGAAAATTCTTTCGTGACGTCAAGTTCTATTTTTGGGACGACCCTTATCTCTTTCAGGTTTGTGCGGATCAACTCGTTCGACGTTGTGTTTTTGGTGCCGAAGCTTCTAACATCCTTAGAGCTTGTCACGAGGGACCCACGGGTGGTCACCACGGTGCTAATCTTACGGCTAAGAAAGTGTTCGATGCCGACTTCTTTTGGCCTTCTATCTATCGTGAAGCACACGCACTTGTGAAGTCGTGTGATTCGTGCCAACGTCAAGGAAAATTGTCTCAACGTGATGAAATGCCACAAAACATAATTCAAGTGTGTGAGATTTTCGACATTTGGGGCATAGACTTTATGGGGCCGTTCCCATCGTCTCATGGTAACAAGTATATCCTCGTGGCGGTCGACTACCTTTCTAAGTGGGTGGAAGCTAAGGCTTTACCTACTAATGATGCTCGTGTGGTAGTGAAGTTTTTAAAGCAACTATTCTCTCGGTTCGGAACCCCTCGTGCTATTATAAGCGATCGTGGAACCCATTTTTGTAATGACCAATTCGAGAAGGTCTTAAAGAAATATGGAGTTACTCATCGTCTTTCTACGGCTTATCACCCGCAAACGAGTGGGCAAGTCGAGGTTTCGAACCGAGCTTTAAAGGAGGATTTTAGAGAGGTCGATTGGAGAAAACCGTGCTTCATGGTCCGACAAACTCGATGACGCTTTATGGGCCTTTAGGACCGCTTATAAGACACCTATCAGTTTTACTCCTTATAAGTTAGTCTATGGGAAGAATTGTTATTTGCCTATTGAATTGGAGCACAAGGCATATTGGGCCCTTAAGCATGCAAACTTTGACTTAAAGACCGCGGGAGATCATCGGAAAATACAATTGAATGAATTGGATGAACTAAGAGACAATGCTTATGAAAATTCATTAATTTTCAAAGAAAAGACTAAAAATTTTCATGATGCAAAGATTAAAATCGGGGTTTTTAACGTTGGTGATCAAGTGTTACTTTTTAACACTAGACTAAATATATTTTCCGAGAAATTGAAATCTCGTTGGTCGGGTCCTTTCACCGTTACACAAGTGTTTCCTTATGGGACCATCGAGCTAGCTCAAGATGATGGTCCTAACTTCAAGGTGAATGGACATAGGCTTAAGCACTACTTTGGTGGGGAAATTCCTTCAATGTTTGACCTCGACCAAGTCACCTTCCCCAATGATAATTAGCATTGAGGGGATCGAGTCGAGCTCATGACTCGGTAATCAAAAATAAGGTACCTCGTGGGGGAGATCCCATGCTTATCCTTTTTATGCTTTCTAATAAATAATGAGAGGGGATTTGTGACCTTCCAACTCGTTGTCTCGTGGTTGTTTGTGATTGTGTTATCTAGATCAGCATCATCTACGATTGAAGACTCTCGTGTTCGTTTACGTGAGCCTTCATCGTTTGCTTGAAGAAGTTTTTCACGAATCAATGACATATTCTTTTTTTTTTTGTTCTAACAATTATCTTTTAGCATAACTCATAAACGGCTTTAGATATATTGTTGATCACCCTTTCCATGTTAGATCATAAGCATTTGATTCTTCGTCTCTAGTATGGGGGTGCTCCACCTTTAGACTCGAAACATTGAGGACAATGTTTACTTTTAGTATGGGGGGTGAATACGTACTTGCTTTGCTACGACCTCACGTTTTCCAACTTTCAATGTTATGTTGCTAATAAGGCTAAAAATGGCCAAATTTTAAATTTTTCTTAGTTTTAATAAGTGTTTTTAAGACACGAATGTATATTTTCCGATGGGTAGAATAAGAGCTAATTTTTGACTTGATGGGCATTTGGAGCCCTTTACATTCCTTAACCCGCTCAATTCCAGTTTTGCTAGACTTTTATATAGTGAACTTTAAAACGCGAAAGTCTTAACTCATTCGAGTTAAGAACAAGAACTTTTCGCAAGTTCCTATAACTGATCCTAGAAAGTCACTTATCAATGGAACTATAAAATGCATTCTCTAAAACTTGAAAAAATCCAAGAAAGTGCAAGATCCTATAGGCGGCTTGAAAACCCAAAACTTTGATTGAATATAGTCTTAATGAAAGCTAATCCAAATTTGGCTAAATTTCGACTTGCATGGCTAAGTATTCACGACTCTCTTTAATTAGAGGTCTTTAAATAGTGAAGAACGAGAGATGATAGAGTTAGACAAGTGATCATGCTAAACGTAGAACATGAAAATGTTCTTTCAAAAACTCATATGTTTTTAATTGTGGCTTTTTCTTCCCATAAGATCAATGCATTAGGAATAAAAATAATTGCAATAAGTAAGGTCGTACGATTTGAAAGGTTACTTAGCTTCTAGCACAAGATCGTTTAAAAGTTGCTCGGGGTTGAATAGAGATCATACCCAAGGCATAACTTATTGAAGCGGGACGCGAAGATTGGTGAAGATCCAAAAAGGCCCTAACAAGGCATGAGGAGCTCTATTTTGTTGCTAAAGGTCCAAGATGATGTGAAGTATCATTATTCCTAAATCAATATGAAGGATCGAGACACACGACGAAAAGAAATTACTCCCCTTAAGATCATGGAGAAAGTCTATCCAAAAAGACCCTTACAAGGTATGAGGATAAATATATCCAAGTCCAAAAAGGAGGCGGATCGTTGTATATCAAAGTCCAAAATAAAGATTGAAGAAAAATGATGAAGTCGTGGTCCAAATATGAAGAATCTCTCAAAAACGTCAAGTGAAGAAATTCCAAATATATGAAGAGAAGACCATAATTTCAAGAACGTCTTCCCAAGATGTGAAGTATGAAGTACATGCCAAATATCGGTCCGAGAAAGGTCTCAAATCGTGAAACGAGTTATGCCAAGATATGAACTAAAGGAGATACACGAGAAGCCATTTTAAAAGATTTTGTCCTTCGGCTAACTATCGATTAAATCATGCTACTTTGCTTTCGTACTAATAAATACTCAAATAAGTCAATATGAATCACTTATGATCCATGACAAATAGTAAAAAATGCTAGTAACCCATTTCCTTCTATAATACATAGGATTACAGGGAGAAAAAGTATTACACAATTTAGACGTATGAGTAGTGTTAGCATTGTGACTTGTACCAACAATGATCTCGTTTTTGCACTTAGCATGGAATGTACGACAATCAAGGATGACGAAATTTACTCTATGGGACATTTACTTGTTTCTATTCATTAACCCTAAAAGTCACATTCGTGATAAAAATCATACATTATGTCTTTACACATCTTCGAAGTATTGTTGCAAGTCTTTTACTTTTCAATAAAGGTTAATAAAATTGAATTTTGGTGATGCTTAAATACTTTATTCTAGCATTGCGTGAGGGCACGGCAATGGCTTAGTATGGGGGAGTGATGAGATGGCATTTATACATGATCTCATCGTTTTTTTCGGGCTTTAAATGCATTAAAATGTCATAAAATACCATATATATGCTTGTATTTGTTTACTTGTGTGTTCTAGGTATGTATATCGTGAAAAAGAAAAAAGATCACAAGAAACAAGGAAAAACAGACACGAGAAATGAAGCCGTACAAAGAACTGGGCCCTAGTTCATGAATTATCCAAGATAAATCCTTGAAGACTTGAAGATGTACAAGATTGATCCTCAAAATATGAAGAAATGACACTTAAAACCCTTGTATATTCATAATTACAAGTTTGGTCCCTTAAGTTTGTCAAAATTACAAAATGGTCCTTCAACTTTGAAGAAATGGCAAGATTAGTCCCTCATCAGTTCTAATTTGTCAAATATGGTCCCTCATGAAGTCAAAGATACTATGAAGGCCTTTGAAGATCAAGAATGTCCAAGATCAGTCCTTCAAATATGCAAAAGTGGCAAAATCAACCCTTGAAATCCTTTTGGAAAAGTTTTATGCCAAAAGTGTGAAGAATAAAACTTAGTTAACAAAGGAAACCAAGTTTTGGTGGCTGAAAACACGTTTTACCATCATTCTGAAAATACAAGGGCCAAAGTTGGGCATTTGAAACATTTAAAAAAGAAATGCGCCAAACAAATCCCACTCCACCAAAAACGGATCAAAGGGACCACTATTCATGTTCATCCCACTCAGATTTTACTTTTACTAAACAAAGGGTAATTTACAATTACCTTGACACACGCTTAATTCACACAAGCAGAAACTCATCCCACACCCAAAACCCTCACTCCCACTCACAATGTGACCCCGCCATTCAACCCGTCCACCTATCACATCACAACTTAACCTCCAAATGTCAAAATAAACAGCCCACACTCCTTGCTTGGTTACAAAGCTAAAAGGAACGCTAAAGATCATTTTGGACAGTTAAACAACTCAATGCACTTAAGGGAAAATTTCGGAATTCCTAACTAGTGTTTCATGTATTTCAGCATTCTAGAATCATCCCTTGTACTCTATAAAAGGACCCCCAACCTGTGGTGAGGCATTTGTTCCAGTTTTACCTTTTAAACATTGTAATTCCTTTTTGAATTTTATAAAAGTTGGCATTTTGAGAAAATTGTACTCTATAAAAGGACCCCCAACCTGTGGTGAGGCATTTGGTTCAAGGACGTTTATGTTTGGTAAGATTTTCAAGTTTGAAAAAAGCTTGAAAAGTGGTTTCTGATTTTGCTATTTTGCTTGTACTAATCATTAACCAAAAGTTATAAGGTTTTACAAGCTTGATGACACCAAGCTTGTGAAGGGATTGGAGAATTTGGTTGGGCTGTTTATTCATTGTGTTCAAGAAATCAAGCCCTTGAGTTTCTGCTTTGAAACCTCAACCAAGGCAGTCATTCATCTTTCTTGTTGAAGTACCTTGTTCTTGTTCTAGTTGTCGAACAAGGTTCAAGGAGCATTGCTGGTCCTCCTAGGATGTTGTGGAGGACAGGTATAACCTCTTGTTAAGATTCCTCTAAAAAATCACATGTTATGGTCTGTTTTAGGTTTTGCTATGTGATTTGGGGATTTTGTGTTTGTGCTTTGTGTGTTATGGACAGGTATAGTGTAGCTATTTGATCATTAAAATCAGTAGGTTGTTTGAATGATTAAGAAGTTTGTTTGAAAAGTGCTTAATAAAGGATTGTTTGGGATTACTGGTTCATAAGGCCTTGTGACCTTGTGCCCTTGGTTCTTAGGGTTTGGGAAGTCTAAACAAGTCTTAATATACAAGTTTTAGTCATTGGTTAAGTTTCTGAAAGTTTGGAAACGGGATTTCTAGTTTTGCAAAAATCTGATAAAAGGTGTTTTGAAATTGGTCAAACACATCAGATCCAATATCTTCTTTGTTTGTTGGATCTAAGGTCTGAAATCAGGTTTGGGAATAGTTTAGGTGATAAGCTATATGTGCATTAGCTGCTTGTTGAATTTGGTGGCTTATTGAGTGTGTCATTGCTTATCAAAGAGGGCTGAAGTGGTCATTTGCATCATCAAAGTGACCACCTCATTTGGTGCTTGCATTTGAGAACCTAGGGTATGCCTTGTGATTTTGCTGCTTGGATCTTGCTTATGTGCTGCTTGTGAGGATATTTGGCTATTTGGTTTTCTTTGTTGCTGGCTTATAAGCTCACTGGCTTATTAGCTTATTTGTGCCAAAACTAGTCAAGTCTGCCCAACTGGTAGACCTTGATTCACAAGGTTTGTACTCAAGCCTTGACCAGCAGGTTGAAAACAAAGTTTTTACACTTCATTAAGTCTGTCAACGCCCAAAATTGTACTTGTCAGCGTTTGAATTACTATTGTCAGCGTTTGACTTAGGGTCAAACTTGGTCAACAAGCTTATTGAATCTGTTTTGCTTATTGGTACATGCAAAAACTTATTTTTGTAATAGAACTCATTTTTCTTAGCTTAATAACAAGTCTGGAAGGTTACAAGTCTTTTGGTTAAGCTTTTGCTAGGAAACTAGCTTATTTGGCTTTTTCAGCCATCTTATTGGTTCATACAGCTTATTCTACTTGGTTTTTTGTGATTTTCTTGATTGATTATTCTTAGTTAAGCTATTTGTGAGCTTTTGCAACAAACCAGAGCTTCTGAAACCCCCTAGAACTCTAACCCGACTATTTTGTCGTTTAGTGGATTTCTATTTTGCTTATTTCTGGCTTATTGAGTGAGCTTTTTCAAAATTTCTTTTTATAGATCTCTTAGGCATCTCAAAAGAAGGTTGTGTGTTTAAGCAGAGCTTATGGCATTGGCTTATTGCTTAATGGGCTTATTGGCCCAATAAGAATAAGCTGTTTGCTATTTAAGCTGTGATAAGCTCATATTCAGCTTTTGGGCCTTCAGACTTTTGTGCTTAGAATTAAATTTTGAGTCAGATAGGGCTTTTTCAGGTCATTTGGGCCTAGTTTGACTTTTTGGGCCCAAAAGCCTATTTAAGTTGACTGTTTTTTGTTTTAGCCCATTTGGGGGCCCATAAGGATTATTTTGGTAACTTCACTTTGATTTTCTGATTATTTAGGTTAAAAACTAGTTTGCAAGTTTTTAGATTTTTTTATAATTTTTGGATTTTTAATATTATTTTAATATTATTTTATTATTTTTTCAAATTTCACATTTTTGTAGTTTTTATATTTTTCTTAACCTAAATACATTAAAAAAGGAACTTTGCAACTCTTAGATTATTTTTATCATCATTAGATAAATTTTTATAATTAGTTTAAGTTTTAATAGTTTTTAAATAATTTTAAATAGTTTTTCTTAGTTTAAAAATTCATAAAAATAGTTTTTAATCTTTTTAGGTCATTTTAGAGGTTTACCAATTTAAAAATCTTTATTTGGGCTTTTTGATAATTAATTTGATTTTTAGGGCTTAATTAGCATTTAAAAATTAATATTTAATTAATTAAAAGGTTTGAAAAAGTTTTGATCATTGGTAAAGTCTTAGTTTATTTATTTTGATTTTTGGTAAATTTTTGGGAATTTTTAGAATTAATTTTTATTTTTGTACTTTTTAGGGTTTTACGTTTAGTCGTAGTAGTAAGTAATTTCACGTCTTCGTCATTCTTTTTCTCATCCCCTTCTAACCAATATTAATCTCAAATATTGCTACATTTTAGTCACACACATATACCTCCTTGGGAAACGAACTTTTCACCTTTGGGTCATTAACACTTGATTTTCCTAAATAATTTGTTTAATACTTACCGCTTTTACGCCTTTTTCCTAAAAGGTCGTATTTTTCCTACAATCAATGGTCGAACTTCTAGGTGGAGGAACAAGTTCCTAAACGTCATTAGCAATGAAATGATTCAATTCTTCTTGCATAGGGATGACCCAACTCTCATCCATCAAAGCTTCTTTAACATTCTTTGGTTCAATCAAGGAGACAAAACAAAAGAAGTAATATTTAGCTTTTACTAGATTAAAAATTGTTTGTTGAATTGGTCTAATCGAATTGATCTCCGGTTAAATGTGTGACTCAGTCGTCTTTGGTGGATAAAAGAAAAGGCGTCGTTGTCTAAAATAATTAAAGATAAAAATAAATCTTTAAAAGGAAATGACAAAATATAAAAGAAATGAACTAAAAATTAAAACGATTGACAAATAATAAAGAAATGATATTAAAAACTAATATGAAAACGAAACAATTAATAAAAATAAGACTAAGAGAAGAAATTAACTTTCGACTTGAAAATAAAATTTACACAATAAAAAAGGAGAAAATAAAACTATGAGGGTACTTTAAAACTAAACGAGACAAAAGCTAAAGCGGGCGCTAAATAAAAGATAAAAATTAAACTTTTCGAAAAATACTAATACTAAAAATTGATGAAAAATACAACTAAAAAGACGTGACTTTCAGAATAAAAATCGGAACAACTTTCAGATAAAACTAAATGATTACGGAACAATATTAATTAATAAATAAGAAACTAAGCTAGTAGCCCAAGCACGTAGCCAGGCAGCTCATTTTTGGCGGGAAAGTGAAGCAAGCAAACAGGTAAGCATGACAACTCTTATAATTTGTTCGGAATCCATGGGCTTTGATTCTAGTTCGAAATGAAATCAGATATGTAGTTCGGAATAAGAGTCCAAGTCCTAATTCGGATTATGTTTTAACACCCCCAAATTTACACGCAGCGGAATACATCTTTGGGTGCTAAACAATGATACGACAACACATAATTTATAAAGAACGACTCGAAAAGAGACGTTTTAAATTTATCGTTCCTAAAACATTTGTCAGAGTAGCGTAGTCCCAACACATCGTAACCAAAGTACAACCAAAACAAAAGATTTAAATTGTTTTGAACAAAAGGAACGACAATCATTCAAAGAGTTTATATTACAAAAGTAGTGCACAACATTCATTCCCGTGGCTTCCAAGCTTCACCCTTCCTGATTACCCGAAATACATGTGAGAAAATCATCAGCAAAAATGCCGAGTGAATCTATAGGTTTATATAATCATTTTGAACACAAGCAAAGATTATAAGTTTGTGGCATACTTGAAGGCAACAAGCATCTAATAATTTTCATCAACAATAATAATTGTATTTAGCATAAATTGCAATAAGCTCATGGAACCGAGCCCTTAGACACTCCCTTTAGAGGTCTGATAAGACAGGAGATTTATTAATTGTCGGTTACCTCCAGATTATTGGTACATTGCCGTATACCTGACTTCTCAATACAATATGTTCAAACAGTGTGGAGGTCGGGACTAAGCTTCTATGACAAGTCCACAAAAACTGAACCGGGGCGGCTTCCCCCATAGATCTATTAATTGTACTAGCGGTTAACCCATCATAGGTTAATTAACGGTCCATAATTGAGGCTTTAACAAAGGCAATCACTTAATGCAATTTAAAGGCAACCACGGGTCCATTCATAAAAGGACAAGCATACCATAAAAATCTTGTGTTCTAAGTTTACAAAACATGTATTCCCCCTCGCTGGTTTTAAAATATTTGAATGAGCTCAAACGAGGCTATAGACTCACCTTAGTACTTATAGTAGTTGAAGACAATCGCCGACGATAGTAGATGCCCGATAATCACTATAACCGCAACCTAGCAAATAAGGTGCGTACTTTAATAATAGACTCGAGAAATAAATGATACTTAATAAAATCAAACTCGAACTCATAAAACCACAATACACTCGAGAGTAACCGATATAAATAACTTCATTATACTTTACTACTCATTTACTTTACCATTTTATACTTTTAACAAAGTCTGCCGGTACATACTACATGTACTAGCTCATTTACCCCTTTTAAACTTGTCAACCGTTTATGAAACGACTCGATAAACTAACTTACTATATATAGAAAGTCCTCCTACAAGTTTATCAAATGAAATTACTTTTAAATTCCTTTACTCGACTCATTTTCAAACTACAAAATCCGGACAAATTTACGTTAATTTTTCATACAACCGTTTTAACTTATTTAAACGACTCCGTTTACAAAACCGACACTCGGGTTTTAAAGTAAACTCAACCTAATAAATAAATACCTCATTATCAGTAGGTTACACATTTTAAAACTTTCATTTAGAGTCCCCGAGATTCGATCTAAATATCGACAACAACTATATGTAGTGTCGATACTCGTCTCCCGATACACGATCATTCAAAACATCATAACTTCGCGCTCGTTTTGAGCTAGAAGCTTTACCTTATATCAAATCGAAGCTAAGGAAATTATCTACAACCCTAGGCTATAAGTTAAGTCATTTTTGTTGATCCCAAACTTAGATCGATTTAGCTTTATGTATACGAGATTAGATCAAGTAATACACTTAGAGAAACCTTTGTATATGTTTATAATAATCTAAGTGTTATGCGAAATTAACACTTAAACAAGAACACACAGGATATAAACAAACTTTCACTTTGATTAATGATATCAAACTTGCTTACAATGAAAGTAGTTTACGAATGAAAACTTATTTCAAACATTAACCTAAAGGTCTTCTTTTATAGACATAAGAAGCCTTGTACAATAATCTACGTATCAGCTATTCTAGGTAAACATAAATATAGAAAATACATTGTTGTTCCTATCTTTACTAGAAGTAATCTAGAATACAATAAACGCGTAGAGTATATCTTTCCATCAGTGCTTGTCTTCAATGTATCAACGCTTGACTTTATCTTGACAACGCTTGAGCTGTCAGCGCTTGTTTTGCTCTTGTCAACGCTTGTTTTACTCTTGTCATCGCTCAAGTGATCTGGCCTTAATTTATTCCCAACAATCCTCCCCTAAACTTGATATCCACTCTTATGATCAAGTTTCTGAATAAGCATTAAGGACTAGGAGGAATCTTACAAACCTTCTCATATTGGTAATGAATAAATCTGATCAAGTCTTTTGCCACGTCACTTGAATAATCAATTTCCAGCTGAGTGTTCTTCATCTTCTCCAAGATAGCCTTGGATATGAAATACTGACCATCCACAAGTAGATACTCAGCAAACTTTGTAGAACTCAAATGGTAAACACCAGCAGCTGAATATAACCTCCATTGAAGACCACTGAGATCATCTTCAAGATCCTTCCAAATAGCAGGATCCTCATCTTTTGGTCCACACATTCTTTTGAATGTGGACCACAGTTTTATTCCATTAGCTGAAGTTGGTGCTTCAGCCTCATACTTGGTCTCCAGCAACCTCCATAGGTCCACCAAGTCTTCTCTATCACAACTTGCAAACAAAGATATGAGAGTGGTAAAAGTGTGTACCTCTTTGCCATATCTGCCAATCTTCCAAAACCCACATTCATCTTCTTCATAGCTCACAATTGGGTTTCTGGAATCTAATGGTAACACTTGCACCATATCTGAAGCTTCTAATGGTGAGAGCTTGAGACTCTTTCTTATGACAGCTTCACTTGGATATAGTGGATCCATATCTTTGGGAAACTCAAGAGAAATTCCCTTTTTCACTGGTCTGGGAACAAACATAGCTTTCTTGAGCTCCATTTCTTCTGTAAGTTCTTCCTTTCTTTCACCAGAAAGAAGTCTGAGAGTGTTTGCTTCCTGCACTCTCACCCAAATGGGATAAGCCTTGCATTCCAACTCATCAAATGTCAATACTCTCAATTTCTGATAAGTCCATCCTACTCCATGACATCTGAGCAACATGCAGTATAGCTCCCTGCTATCCCTTTTCAACTCTGAGAGAATATTGCTTGCCTTGTGTTTCAAAATTACCTGGCAATCCTTTTGAACTCTTAGGAGAATCTCCAATCCCCATATTTGATCTGAAACAGTCAAGTGTGGATTCTCCATACATCTTTCTTCCCAAGCATGATACATTTGAACCACCTCTGGCATGTCAAAGTCAACCTGCAATTTCAATTCTCTCAATTTCTCCTCAGCCAACTCATCTCCATACTTAAGCCTTTCTGGTTCTATAATCATAACACTTGAGTCTGAGCTAGCTCCATCACTTCCTTCCTCTGAAGTAACAACAAATGGTGACTCTTTCACCTCCTTTCTATCCTGTTCCATGATTTGTGCAGCTAATCTTCTATCAAACTCAACTTGAGCTGCATCCTTTGGAACACTCTCTTCTACCAAAATACCCTTACCCTTATCTAGTGGATCAATTGTTGGTAAGGTAGATGGTGATACCTGTGAAGAAACCTCCTTGATGATGGATGATGACTGGGATACATCACCCTCATGTGTAGGTCTGTCAACGCCCAATTTTGTTCTATCAGCGTCCAAAATATTTCTGTCAGCGTCCAAATTCTCCTTGTCAACGCCCAAATTTCCTGCCTCAGCGTCTTTTGTAATCTCTTCCAACATGGCTGTAAATGATAAATTCAATTTGGTAGGAGAAACTAAGGACGTATCAAAACCTGTTTGTTTCTTCAAAGTTGTAAGGGCCTCAGCAACATCCAAAGATTGACCATCATGGCTGCCCTTATCACTCAAATTTATTGGATCTTCCTCCCCTTTGGAAGATTCCTCCATACCTCTCCTTGCACTTGCAGTCTCCAAAACAACAATCCTCTCCCTCAATTGCTTGAGTTCAAGGCCTTGTGAGCTGACAACTTGTACTAAGTCTGCATTTTGATTTTGCAAGCTCATGCAGACTGCCGTTAATTCCATAAGAGTCATTGGTTCTAGTCTTCCCTCTTCTAAAATGGGGATTTGACCTCCCAAGTCAGATTCATTGGGCATGGATGAGGACTTAATGATGGTGGGACTGCCTTGGCCAGCTTCTAAGCCAGAACCAATAGTCCCAGCCTCATCCATATCACCAACCACACTTGTGATGGTGGTTCCCTCTGCTACATGGCTAGGACCACCAGAGGAGAACACTCCACTAGTCCTTTGGCGTTTCATCAACCTATATTCATGGGGTGTAGAAGATGGTGTGGAAGAATGGGTGGATGTGGGTTGGTTAAGGGGTGTTTGGGTTTCGGAAGGTTGTGTGTCAACGTTGGAAATAGGCACATCAACGCCAACATTTAATGTGTCAGCGTTGAAGGGATCTTGGTCAAGTTGCATATGTTCAGGTGAGGGTAATGGTTCAGGTATTGGGTCAATTTGTGGTTGGGGATCTGGTTGGGGTTGAGCTGCTGCAATGACAGCAAGCATAGCTTGGGTTAAGGGTAGGTCACGATGGGGTAGTGAGTTCATCTTCATAAAAATAGCTTTCTTTTGCATAGGGATCTCATAAAAATCATTATGATCCCTTGCAGTATCCTTGAACATCAAAAACCATTTGCAAAAATCAGGGATAAGCTAAATTCATTTGTTCCCCTTATTTTTACACATGCCCTCAAAAATCATTTTAGAATAATTAAATTTTTGCCCTGTTGCAATACACACAATAGCACTAGCAATAGATCTATTGATCTCATTGTGTGCAGTGTATTTGGGACTCAAACATTGAAGGAGAACATGTATGAGGTACTTCCAGGCTGGGGGGAAATTCCTGTTTATAATACTTGTTTAAGGTACCTTCATCAGGAAAAGGATATCCCAAAGGCCTTAGCCCTTGTTCTATTTCATTAATGGGAAGGGTGGCTATACCATCAGCATCATCAAGATGCAAGGCTTGGCGTACCAAAGCCTCAGTAACCACCCAAGGTCTCCCATGAAAA
This sequence comes from Glebionis coronaria, assembly GCA_025667525.1. Classification (NCBI taxonomy): domain Eukaryota; kingdom Viridiplantae; phylum Streptophyta; class Magnoliopsida; order Asterales; family Asteraceae; genus Glebionis; species Glebionis coronaria. The sequence goes on from CM046877.1 coordinate 360,376,311, forward strand.
ATAGAAGTCAATGTAGTCACTCTATTAACTGTTGAGGAACTGACAGTGTTCCAAAACTGTTGAATATGTGTGACTGGAATGAGTGGTGCATGAGAAAGAGCATACCTAAGGGGGGATGCGTTCAAATACGCCACCATTTGTGTGTATTGAGGAAACAGAGTATCATCAGCTTCAAGATACGCGATCATGTTGTGTTGAGTTCTGAATCCCAATTCCAATTCTGATGGTTTAAACTTTGGTGCCATTGTTGAAAGCTGTTAAATTTGATGGATGAAGATGAAGTTGATAAGAGAAAATTGTGTTAGACAAGAAATATAGATACCCTGTTTAAAAATAGGAGCCAAATTTATAGGAGAAGAAAATGCATGTGATAGACCCAAAAATAGGCAAGTATTTTCAAAAAGTAATCATGAAAATATTGAAAAATTATAAGTTTATCTCATGCATTAAATGAAAAGTAACAACTCCCAAAATTACGGCCTAAAAATATGTCAAAAAGTAACAACTGGGTAGGTCCCATTGAGTGTCAACGGTCAAAAATAACCTATCAACGCCCAACGGCTATAATCTTGTCAACGTTTGCCTATAGCCATGTCAGCGTCTAAATTGGTCACAACAACGCTTGGAAAAATACTTGTCAGCGTCCAAAAATAAAAATGTTTAAAAATGAAAAATGACCTTAACAAAGTAATTTATCCTAGAGAAGATAACCAAAAAGCTGATAATTATTATAGGGCGGCAAGCACTGTCCAGTTATGCACACTTGCATAAGCAAGATAGACATAACAGTCCTCTAGTGTCCCTTGCTAACCAAAACTCTTAACAACCAAGTTACCTTATAAAATTCCTTGTTACTCCCAGGTAAATACCATAACAAAATTATTCCCAAGTCTCCCAACAGACCACAACTAATTCTAGGCCAAAAATGTCATGGCAGCATGCATAGTATATCAACTTTACATGCTACAGTGCCTCATGATTTAGTAAAACTAACTCATACTCACCTGTGGACACAATCTAGAATTGTGATAAGAGTATCATATGGATACCCAAAACATCCTAAAGGTTCCTAAAACCTCCCCTTAAACTATGATACAAAAGTTGCTAAAAACATTGCATGAACATAAAAATTTATGTAAAGATAGGAATTGAAAATTCCAACCATCATACATAAATAAAAACTTGTCCAAATGCTTCTCCATTGAGCCATAAGCAACTCTGTATCCAATGGTATACTGCTAACACCATATGCACATTTAGATTGAAAACCACAAAACTAACATTGTTGCTGACAACGCCACGATAACACATGACAGCGTTGAGGGAAGCTTTGTCAGCGTTAGACAATTATATTGCTGACAATGTTACAAAAACACTTATCAGCGTTCAAGCAACCTTTGTCAGTGTTAGAAAAATATAGTGGAAAATCTAAATCATCAATAAGACTAATAACAACGCATCATCCTGTACATACTTTTACAAAAAGACTCCAAAACATATATTATGTGAGATTGACCATTCCAATACTTGTTACCAAGTATTGAAACCTCCCAGCATCAAAAGGTTTAGTTAGTAAATCTGACACATTTTCCTCAGTGTCAACCCTATCTGGTTGTATTAAACCTTTTTCAAAGCAATCTCTTATAAAATGGTGTCTAATTTCTATGTGTTTAGTTTTAGAATGATGTACAGGATTCTTAATGATGCATAAAGTGCTGTTATTGTCAACAAATATCTTGGTATGCATGAAATTATACCCATCCAACAGCTGGTTCTGAATCCACAAAACTTGTCAACAACAAGCAGCTGCAGCCACGTACTCAGCTTCAGTTGTAGAATTAGCCACCACTGTTTGTTTCTTGCATTGCCAAGATATCAACCTGCTCCCAAGAAACTGACATCCACCAGTTGTGGATTTCCTATCAAATTTATCACCTCCATAATCACTATCTGAATATGCAATCAGCTCCAATGGTGAATCCTTTGGGTACCACAAACCAAGACTAGGATAGCATCTTAGGTACCTAAAGATCCTCTTCGCAGCATAAAGGTGACATTCTTTGGGAGTCACTTGATGGCGTGCACAAGCACACACAGCAAACATGATCTCAGCACTGGAGGCAGTAAGGTACATCAATGAACCAATCATGGATCTATTGTGCCTGACATCAACATCTTTCCCATCTCCAATCTTTCCCCAAGGATGTTCTCTATCCATAGGAGTAGTAGCCCTCTTTTCATGTGGAGAAAAGCCAAACTTCTTCAAGATCTCAGCCACATATTTATCCTGGGAGATGAAGATACCATCTTCTTTCTGCTGAACTTGTAAACCAAGAAAGAAGTTCATCTCCCCCATAGCACTCATCTTGAATTTGTCTGTCATAAGCTTGGAGAAATCCTCACTCATCTTTGGATCAGTAGACCCAAACATGATATCATCAACATAGACCTGTACAAGCAACACATCCTTGCCTTTCTTCTTTGTAAACAGTGTCTGATCTATGGTGCCCCTCTTGAATCCATTGTCCACCAAATAGGTAGACAAAGTACCATACCATGCTCTAGGGGCTTGATGAAGGCCATACATAGCCTTTTTGACTCTATACACTTTATCTGGATTCTCTGGATCCTCAAAACCAGATGGCTGCATCACATATACCTCCTCAACAATAGTTCCATAGAGGAAGGCACTCTTGACATCCATTTGATAGACAGTGAAGCCCATGCAGGATGCATAGGCTAGAAAAATCCTTATAGCTTCAATCCTTGCAACTGGTGCAAAAACCTCCTCATAGTCTATCCCCTCCTTTTGTGTATATCCCTGAGCCACTAACCTTGCCTTGTTTCTGACCACAATGCCTCTTTCATCTCTCTTGTTCCTTAGAACCCATCTTGTCCCTATAGGTCTGACATATCTGGGACAATCAACCAGCTCCCAAACATCCTGAATTACAAATTGGTGAAGCTCATCCTGCATTGCTTCCACCCAACTTGGTTCTTTGAGAGCATCAAATATTTTCTTGGGTTCCTGTTGTGACAGAAAACAGGCAAACAAACATGCTTGCACAAGAGGGGTATCAACCTTCTTGTGTATATTGGCAATAAACCCACAAAGACCTTGATGAGATCTTCTAGTCTGAACTGGAGTATTAACATTACCAATGATTTGAGAAGGAGGATGATTCTTCATAACTGAAGTAAGTACTCCTCCCTCAAAAAGTCTGGTATCTTCAACTTCATTCTCCATGTTGCCAATATCTTCTTCATCTGACTCTCTTATATCAACATAAGGATGACCTTCTTCATATGAATTGGAAGGTTCACCTTTTTCAAAAGTGGAAGAGAAAAGATGTGCAAATGTGTTGTCAACGCCTGAATCTTGATTGTCAGCGCTTGGGCTAACAACGCTTGAACTGTTGTTGTCAACGTCTGAGTCATCAACGTCTGAATTGGTCTTGTCAGCGCTAGATTTGCCTTTGTCAGCGCCTGAAGGACCATGCATGTTTGTATCTGGTGGTACTTGGGGACCACCATTATCTTTACCAGCAGCAGTAGCAGCAGCAAAAGCATCTGTCCAAATGGGAATTGTGACATATTCTTGTATAGGAGATATCTTTTCTTCTTGTGATCCAACCTTTTCATGAACCTGTGTACCTGAAACATCAACAACTTGTTCCTCCACAACATTTGAAGTTACCTTCACAATGTCTGGATTAGTGACAGGCATATAACTTAAAGTTCTAGATAAAGGTTCCAAGTGAAACAACCAATTAGGACCACTTTCAGGATCACTAGGTTTATTTTCTAAAAACCTAACATGTACTCTTTCAAGTATACGTTTTTCCTCTTTAAGATAAACCCTATATCCCTTGCTCTGCACTGAATACCCCATGAAGTAGCCCTCATCACCTTTTGCACTAAATTTTCCTAAGGCATCACTAGTATCTAAAACTACTACATGACAACCAAAAGGTCTGAGAAAACCAATATTAGGTTTTCTTCCCCAAAGCAACTCATAAGGTGTTTTGTTCTGAATTTTGTTAACCAATGCTCTATTTTGAACATAACAAGCTGTATTAACAGCCTCAGCCCAAAAGGCTATAGGAAAATGAGCATCAGCCAACATTGTTCTGGCTGCTTCAATTAGGGTTCTATTTTTCCTCTCAGCAACCCCATTCTGCTGTGGGGTTCTGGCAATACTAAATTGCCTAGTAATTCCTTTCCTGGCACCGAAATCATCTAACTTCTTATTCCTAAATTCACCACCATTATCACTCCTAAGCATTTTAACTTCATTGCCAGACCTCTTCTCTATCTGAGTGATAAAATCAATTAGAATATCAGCTGTGTCACTCTTCATAGCTAGAAAGAATGTCCAAGTAAACCTAGAAAAGTCATCTATGATGACAAAGCAATATGACTTACCATTCAAACTTTCTATATTGGTTGGACCAAAGAGGTCCATGTGTAGCATATGAAGAGGTCTAGAACTAGTATGCACCTATTTGGACTTGAATGAGACCTTGTGCTGCTTGCCTTTAAGACATGCAACACAAGAGTGGTCATTGTGGAAGGCCTTCTCAGGCAAACCATTAACCAAGCCAAGTCTCACAAGCCTATTTATATTTTTAAAATTTATGTGCCCTAGTCTCCTGTGCTATAAATTACTTTCATCTATTGAGGCTTTAGCATAGAAACAAGACATATTATTGTTCATTTTAATCCCATTTAGATTCACATTGTATATGTCTTTATGCCTAGGTGTTCTATACTCAATATATCTCTCATTAGGGATCTTATAATCCTTGCTTAACACCAAACACTCAGTATCAGTAAACAGAACTTTATTTTTGTTATCACAAACTTGTGATACACTAAAGAGGTTGTAATCAAGTTCTTTTACCAGAAATACATTCTCAAAACGCAAATTCTTGGTGAGAAGGGTTCCTTTGCATGTGATAGTACCATATCCGCCTCCAAAGTAAACCTTATCACCATCCTTAATGGGAGTGAAGTTTGTGAGATAATCTTCCTTCCCTGTCATCTGCCTTGAGCATCCACTATCCCAATATCCATAATCATTGACCTGTCTTTGAATGCCCTGCACGTAAAGAAAACAAATTAGTTTTCTTTGGGAACCCAAGTCTTAAAAGACTTGGATTCATCTGGTTGTTCAATAAGAACAGACTTAGTTCTCACAACAACCCCATTCTCATCCTTCTTAGGATGAAATACCCAGTTAACCCCAATAGGTTTTGTAATGACCTTTGAAATGTAATTAAATCTGTTGCAAGTCATTGAAATCCCATTATCATTAGGGTTTTGATCTTTCTTGGGTCTCCATGTTAAGCTTGAAGAAGCTTTAGACCTCTTACCCTGTGGTTGCAAATATTTAGATCTGGTCACGTTTCTGTCAGCGTTAGAATTGGTCTTGTCAACGCTGAAATTACCCTTGTCAGCGTTGAACCTAGGGTTTGCTACAGAAACCCATTGCCTATTAGACCAAGTGTTTGTCTTTTGAAATGGTCTTTGTCCATGAGTGTTAGACCCTCTAGTGAAGAATGGGGCAGGTCTAACAACTTGTGGACTCTGCTCCACACAAGGTTTGGGTCTGACAACGTTTGACTTCCTAACAACGTTGACTTTGTTCCTGTCAGCGCTGAAATTGTTCCTGTTAGCGCTGGCTTTGGGAGCTTTGACACACTTGTATGCCAAGTGTGAAAAGCTACCACAAGTGTAACAAGCTTTTCTAGACACAACCTTAGGTCTAGAAGAGAAGAAGCCTGTTCCATTATTGCTAACCTGGCTCTTGGGTGACCTAGTATTCCTATACATCTCTGCATACTTAATGCTAGGTTTTCTATCAGTGTTTGAGCCAAGATTAACAACTTTACCAGTGACTGGGTTTGGGGTAACCTTAATGAGAGTTGACTCATTGGGACTTCCACATAGTAAGCCACCCTTAACAAACAAAGTAGGGTTAGCTTTCTTCCATTCATTCAGATCAGTCAACTTTTGTTGGTACTCTTCAACTGGAGTGACAACTCTTGGTGGAGGAATGAATTCCTCCTCTTGGAATTCTCGCAAACCAGTCCAAGATAAGTCCTTTTGTTGGACACCATAGAAGTCACCAGCTGGTGGTGGAACCAAAGAGTAATCATTCATCCCAATCCCAGTCATGTCCTTAGGATCCCTTTGTTTACCCACGCAGTCTCCTAGGGTTTGAGTGGCTCTATCAAATCTTTGAATTTTAAGGCCAACATTATCTTTATTCTTAATGGCCTCATCTAACTTAGCCTGTAACTCACCATTAACCCTTTCCATGATGTTTCTAATATCCATACTAGCATTTAACTCATGTTTTAAGATATTTATTTTATCTTTTAAGTCAAATTCCATTTTCTTGTATTCAAAAACGGTTTTCTCAGTTTGAGTGAGAGCTACTTGGTAACTAGACAGTTTGCACTTTTCAATACTCACATCACTTGTTAATCTTAACACTTCTTTGTTAAGTTTCTCAGTGTTTAACCTACAACCTTTACTAAAAAAGCATCATTGTATACCTCATTAGCAGATGAAGAGGAGGAGTGTGCCATGAGAGCATATTCAACATGCTCTTCTTCTTCAACCTCAGCAACCAAAGCTTTATCCTCTTCAACATTCTTAGCCAGAAAGCTCCAATCCCATCCCATACCATCAATTCCTTGAACTTCAACCATGGCTTTGAAATCCTAAGCTTTAACAACTTGTCTTGAGGGTTTACCAGCATCAGATCTTCTAGGAGATCTGCATTCCCTCATGAAGTGCCCCATACGATGACAGTTGTAGCATTCAACTTTGGATTTATTAAATCCAGCTGTGTCTTTTGTATTGAAGGTCATATTCTTCTTAAACTTTCTGTTCCACCTATTTGCTCTTATACTAGCAAGAGCTATGTTCCACTTAATGTCCAACTCTTCCAAGTGCTCGTCACTTATCTGCTCAAGGTCCTCATATGTAATCACTGAACCATTGGGCAAAGAAGCAATATAAGCACATACAATATCCAAATCTAAACCAGCAGGTTTAACTCTTGGGGAGTCACTCTTGAATGTGTCAGCGTCTGAATAGGAGACGTTGACATGACTTGTTCCAGCGCTGACATATGATGATCCAGTAACTGGATGCATGTAAGAGTCCTTCTGATTGAATTGACCTTCACTATGAGAGAAGAAGGCCATGTTACTGGTGGTAGACTTGCCTCCATGCTCTAAAAGAGTTTCATCTTCCAACAGCCTTAGTTTGTTGTAGATGTCATCAAACGTGGAACTTTTGTAGGTATTATTGGCAAGAATTGATCTTGCCTCAATCCTCCATGCCTCACCAAGACTTTTAAGAAAGGTAGCATTAATGTCATCATCACCAAGTTGTGTCCCCATGAAGGACAACTTGCTTGTAATGTCAAGCAATCTGCTTCTCACACTGCTCAGTTTCTCATTGGGTTGAGCCTTGAAGACAGCATAATCATGCATAAGTTGCTTTTTCTTCTCTTCCTTAGTGTCTGCATTGCCACCAAATGCAACTTCAAGAGCTTCCCAAAGGTTTTTTGCAGATTCATAGCCTCTATATTTATGCTGGTTCTCTTGTCCCAAAGAGACTTTCAGAATATTTAGGGCTTTCATGTCGACCCTTTTCTTTGCTATGTCATCAGCAGCCACAGCTCTACCATCTCCAGGTTTTTCTTTCTTATCCTCTTCAGAACATCCAGCAACAGCTGATCTTTGAGCAATAACATTAGCAATCTTTTGGGCTTTATCGAATGTGTTTCCACATTCAATAACCTCCCAGAGTGTGTAGTCATAGATTCCCAGATATTGCTCAAAGTTGAATTTCCATAAATCAAAGTTGGTTGCATCAAGCATGGGAATTTTGATGTTTGGTAAAGATGAGGAGGAGGAGGTTATTGCTTCAGACATGATGTTGTTAGTGTTTTTGAGAAAATTAGGGTTTTGGTGATTTTTAGGGTTCTTGTGTTCTTTAAGATCAAAAGTTCCTCAACAACCTCTGATACCACTTGTTGATCCCAAACTTAGATCGATTTAGCTTTATGTATACGAGATTAGATCAAGTAATACACTTAGAGAAACCTTTGTATATGTTTATAATAATCTAAGTGTTATGCGGAATTAACACTTAAACAAGAACACACAGGATATAAACAAACTTTCACTTTGATTAATGATATCAAACTTGCTTACAATGAAAGTAGTTTACGAATAAAAACTTATTTCAAATATTAACCTAAAGGTCTTCTTTTATAGACATAAGAAGCCTTGTACAATAATCTACGTATCAGCTATTCTAGGTAAAGATAAATATAGAAAATACATTGTTGTTCATATCTTTACTAGAAGTAATCTAGAATACAATAAACGCGTAGAGTATATCTTTCCATCAGTGTTTGTCTTCAATGTATCAATGCTTGACTTTATCTTGTCAACGCTTGAGTTGTCAGCGCTTGTTTTGCTCTTGTCAACGCTTGTTTTACTCTTGTCAGCGCTCAAGTGATCTGGCCTTAATTTATTCCCAACAATTTTAAAAACATAAAAATTCGGATTTTTCAGTTTACCTACTGCTATAAAATGGGTACCAAAATCTGTACAAAATCAACTTTTTGACCAAAACCAACCATAGAAATGATCATTCCTATACTCTAATATCATCATACATCCACCATAACATCAAAATCATAACAAAAATAAAAATCTTTGGATCAAAATAAAGTTTTTAACAAGATTTCAAGCAAGAACCACCATGGATCATGCTAAAAACACCATGCATGACCATGGCTTCTACCTACCAACATCAAGAAAATAAAAAGTGCTTGCATGTGTGAAATTTTTATACCTATGTAATCCTTGAACAAAAATAGAGATGGGTCTATGCTTGGTTTAGCTTGAATCAACCCCAAACTCAAGATAATTTGAAAATTGAATGGGTTTGGGTGGTTGGGTGGAGTTTCGACAAAAAGGAAGAAGAGAGAGAGGATTGGTGGATTTTGGAAGTAAAAAAAATGTGTAGTGTGTTTATTTTAAATTTTTATTTAGTGGGGTAGGGACCAAATTGTAATTTGGCAAAAGTTTGGCTAAAAAAAATGTAAATAGTTAGCTAAAAGTGGGAAATAATTACTAGTCAATTTTGAAAATATTTACGGGACTCGGGTTTCGTAAAAATACATAAAAGTCTAAACGCACACGAAAAATAATAATATAACGACTCGATACGTAATTAAAAAGATATCGTCGAAAATATTAAATATCGAAACGATCGATAATAAAATATAAAATCGTGGGCATCCGTCGGTATCGCGATCACTAGTAGTCCTCGTTGCTCGTCAAAATATTAAAATAAAATATTTAATATCGATTTCAACTTAAACCGTTAAACGTAATAATATTTAACGTCATAATTACTTCAAAAATATTTGAAAAGTAAGAATTAAGTAATGACCTTATTTTGTGGGTTCTACATCCTCACCACCTTAGGAGAGCACCGTCCCGGGGCTTACTTCTCCTTAGGTCCGTCTACGAATAAATGTGGATACTTGCTCTTGAAGTAGTCCTCTCGCTCCCAAGTGTATTCGGGTCCACATCGGGAATTCCATCGCACCTTCACTATCGGGATCCGACTTTGCTTAAGTCGTTTCACCTCTCGATCCATAATCTCCACCGGTTCTTCAATAAAATGCTGCTTGTCGTCCAGTTGAATCTCCTCAAGTGGAATTATCAAATTCTCGTCCGCCAAACACCTCTTAAGATTAGAAACGTGAAAAGTATTGTGAATAGCACTTAACTTCTCTGGCAATTCCAACTTATATGCCACAGGACCAACTCGATCAATAATCGTGAATGGACCAATATAGCGTGGACTAAGCTTTCCTCGCTTGCCAAATCGAATTACTCCTTTCCAAGGTGATACTTTCAACATAACCATATCGCCAATATCAAACTCCAATGGTTTTATCCTCTTATCCGCATTACTCTTCTGCCTACTACGAGTTGTCAATAAACGATTCTTGATTTGCACGATCTTCTCAGTTGTTTCTCTAACCAATTCAGGACCCGTCAACTGACTTTCTCCAACTTCACACCAACCAACTGGTGATCTACACTTTCGCCCGTAAAGTGCTTCAAAAGGCGCAACCTTAATACTTGCATGATAACTGTTGTTGTATGGGAACTCCACCAAAGGTAAGTGTCGATCCCAACTACCTCCAAAATCCATTACACATGCTCGTAACATATCCTCCAAGGTCTGAATAGTCCTCTCACTTTGTCCGTCCATTTCCAGATGATACGCAGTGCTCATATCCAACTGAGTCCCCAAAGCTCGCTGAAGCGATTTCCAAAACTCAGATGTGAACCGACTATCTCGATCAGAAATAATTGACAAAGGAACTCCATGTCTACAAACAAATTCCTTCAAATACAACTGAGTAAGTTTGTCTAAGTCATCAGTTTTCTTTATCGGCAAGAAATGAGCCGATTTAGTCAACCGATCAACAATCACCTAAATCGTATCATAACCACTAGAAGTTCTTGGAAGTCCCGAAACAAAGTCCATAGTGATCTTCTCCCATTTCCATTCTAGAATTTCAGGTTTTTGCAGTAAACCCGAAGGTCTCTTGTGCTCAAACTTCACCTTAGCACACGTCAAGCATTTACTAACATAAGCAGCAATGTTAGCCACTTCATATTCGGCCACCAGTAACATTTCTTCAAGTCTTGGTACATTTTATCCGATCCTGGGTGAATCGAATATTTAGACTTATGAGATTCGTGCATAACTAGATCTCTCAGTCCCTCATACACCGGTAACCACACACGATTTTCAAAATATCGAATTCCGTCATCATGAATTTAGAATATAGGTGTCATCCTTCTACCCAAGTCTTCATCTCTCACATTCTCTTCCTCCATCGCCTTCGTTTGAGCTTTAAGTATTCGATTAGATAAATCTGAATAAGTTTTCATGGCTAAAGCTCTAACCCTTTTGGTTATTTCTCTGTGCTTCCTACTAAGTGCATCGGCAACTACATTCGCCTTGCCGGGATGGTAGCAAATTTGAATGTCATAATCACTCAACAATTCTACCCATCTTCTCTGCCTCATATTGAGCTCCTTCTGATCTAGAATATGTTGCAGGCTTTTATGATCGGTATATACCACACTCTTTATACCGTAGAGATAGTGTTTCCAAAGTCTAATAGCAAAGACAACAGCTCCTAATTCCAAATCATGTGTAGTATAATTCTCCTCATGCTTCCTCAATTGACGAGATGCATACGCGATCACTTTCTCCCTTTACAACAACACGGCACCAAAACCCTTACGTGATGCGTCACAATATACCACAAAGTCTTCAGCTCCGTCGGGCAAAGCCAAAATTGGTGCAGAACACAGCTTCCGCTTCAATGTTTGGAATGTTTCTTCTTCTTCTGAACCCCACTCATACTTCTTGTTTTTCTCGGTAAGTTTAGTAAGAGGTTTAGAAATTAAATAAAATCCTTCTATGAACCGCCGGTAGTATCCAGCTAATCCCAGGAATTGTCTGACTTCAGTCGGGGTCGTAGGCCTATCCCAATCTCTATTAGCTTCAATTTTGGAAGGATCAACATGAACACCGCTACTATCGATCACGTGCCCAAGGAATTGGACTGAATCCAACCAAAAATCACACTTGGAGAACTTTTCATACAACTTCTCCTTCTTCAACAACTCTAAAATAATCTTCAAAGGACTTTCATGCTCCTCCCGACTTTTGGAATAAATCAGGATATCGTCGATAAATACAATCACAAACTTGTCGAGGTATGGTTTACACACACGATTCATTAAGTCCATGAATACCACAGGTGCGTTAGTTAACCCAAACGGCATCACTTGAAATTCAAAGTGTCCATAACGCGTCCGAAAAGCTGTAATAGGTATATCCTCCTCTTTAACACGAAGTTGATGATAACCCGACCTCAATTTGATCTTCGAGTACACTTACGAATCTTGAAGTTGATCGAACAAATCATCGATCCTAGGAAGTGGATAACAATTTTTGATAGTTAAATTGTTCAACTCTCGGTAGTCTATGCACATTCTAAACGATCCGTCCTTCTTCTTCTTCAGGAACAATACTGGAGGTCCCCAAGGTGACGAACTTGGTCTAATGAACCCCTTCTCCATTAACTCCTTCAACTGATCTGCCAACTCCTTCAACTCAGACGGTGCCAAACGATAAGGTGCACGCGCCACCGGTGCAGCTCCCGGCACTAGATCAATCTTGAATTTGACTTCTCGCTGAGGCGGAAGCCCTAGCAAGTCATCGGGAAATACTTCAGGAAAATCACGAATAACCGGAACATCCTCCACACGCCTAGCCGGTAGTTCCTTCTCCACTACTTGAGCCAAGAACAGGTGACAACCTCTTTCTACATATTTCTTCGCCTTGATACAAGATATCACCGTCAGTCGAGATATACCGACATCACCTTTAACTACTAACACCTTACCCTTAACCGGTATGTGAACAACTTTTTCCCCACATACAATTACCGCATCATGAGCAACCAACCAATCCATACCAACAATCACATCAAACGAACCCAACTCTATCTGCAACAAATCAATTTCAAACAAATGATTTGCTAATTTCAAAGGACACTTCTTAAATATAGTGGTAGTACTAACTAATTTTCCATCAGCTAACTCGACCTCATAACTAGCATTTAGGCTTGTTGGCTCAACATCAATTAAACGACTAAAGGAAGTGCTTATAAAGCTCCTATCAGATCATGAGTCAAACAACACACTAGCATAACGATGGTTGAGTAAGAACGTACCCGTCACCACATTTGGACCTTGTGCCTGATCAGCATCCTTAACAACATAAACTGCCCCAGCAGCTTCATCTGCTTTCTTTTTCTTCCACTTCGGACATTGAGGACGAAGATGATCACGTTCTCTACATTCAAACAAGTCCTGATCGGAATAGCATTCGCTCCAGTAGCAAGGACCCTTGTTTTACATTTCTCCACAACATGACCAACCTTTCCACACTTAGTGCACCTTGGTGGACAATTTCCAAAGTTACAAGCACCACAACTCTTACATTTCTGAGCTGGTCCCCCTTGGTCAGCATTACCATTATTGTTAGTCGCAGCTCTAGCCCCATCTATTCTCTTCTGATTGTACTGCCTATGGCGGTTACTACCTTGATTACCACTCTGCGAATTCTCCCATTTCCTTTTACTACCTTCAGCAACTTTCTCAGCCCTATCTTGAGCTTTCTACCCCATGAGTGTATGAGCCATTCTTACAGTCTCAACAAATTTCTTGGGTCGAGATGAATTTGTCTCACCTTTAATGTACCCAGGCAACCCTTTAATGTATTGATCCATCTTTTTCTTCTTAGTAGCAAAAGCATCTGGACACAACAAAACCAATTCATTGAATCGACTAGTGTATGCAGCAATGTTGTTATCTTTCAGCTTCAGGTGCCTCAACTCATCCTCCAAAGCAGATAACTCTTCTTCTAGACAGAACTCCTCTTTTAACAACCTTTTAATTTCATCCCAAGGTTTCCTATTTGCAGCCTCTAAACCAACTATAGCAACTTGAGTCTTCCACCAGCTTAAAGCTCGATCCTTGAAAGTAGCAACTGCGAACTTAACCTTGTTCCTTTCTGAGCAATCACTAATCTCAAATGTTGTTTCTGTTTTCTCAATCCACCTGAATAATTCCAGTGCTCCACCAGTTCCTTAAAATGTAGTAGGTACACACTTCATGTATCCAGCAAAAGTACATTCTTTAACCGCATCAGCAGCCGGAGCAACCTCATCTGCAGGATTCTCAGCTACACCTGCCCCAACAGCTTCAGGTCCAGCAGGTTCACCTTCACCTTCAGCACCCGCACCTCCAGAGCCACCTGCTCCTTCAGTGTTAAAACATGCATCTCTATCCGAAGCTAATGCTTTCGCAACCTCTTCAGCAACTAGCCTTGCAATGGCATCATTTGTCATTCTCCTAGGTGGCATGATTCTGTCACATCACAAAGAGAAGATAAAATGAATGAGTTAATTGTATTCATGGTATAGTCATATCATGTACAAAATCAATCATCAAATGCATACACATTATCAATACAAGGACTCACAATCATTATAAGGATCAAAGGAAACTATTATTATCGATCAACAAGGAATGATCTTAAGGACAAATAGAGTACAACGACACAAAATAATAAACACTAGTCACGTGGGGATCCACATGGCTTAGTTGACTGTGTCTCGCTTGTAGTAGTGAAACCTGCTTCCTCCTCATCGAAGACGTAATTTGACGGTGGTAAATTTCACAAAATAGGTATAAGGTCATAATAAAATGAAATAGAACAATTTCCAAAAATTTAAATAAATGTAAAGAATCCTTCAAAATAATTACAGGAAAAATTCCAGAAATTTATTTAAGTAAATCTTTAATAAATGATAACTCTTATCGAAAAGTTTAACGATATCAATGTATATATCGATAAAAGATTATAGTATTTATTTATAAATACTTAGTAATAAGGCATACATAATAATGTATACTAAAGTTGTAATCCCAGAAGTAGCTTGAACCTGAAGTCACGCGAAATCATGTGCACCGACTCTTTGAAAAATAAAAACCGACAGTTATGGTTTAGGTTATTAGAAAAAGACCTAGTTCTCTATAACTCATGGCTCTGGTACCAATCTTTAACACCCCCAAATTTACACGCAGCGGAATACATCTTTGGGTGCTAAACAATTATACAACAACACATAATTTATAAAGAACGACTCGAAAAGAGACGTTTTAAATTTATCGTTCCTAAAACATTTATCAGAGTAGCGTAGTCCCAAGACATCGTAACCAAAGTACAACCAAAACAAAAGATTTAAATTGTTTTGAACAAAAGGAACGACAATCATTCAAAGAGTTTATATTACAAAAGTAGTGCACAACATTCATTCCCGTGGCTTCCAAGCTTCACCCTTCCTGATTACCTGAAATACATGTGAGAAAATCATCAGCAAAAATGCCGAGTGAATCTATAGGTTTATATAATCATTTTGAACACAAGAAAAGATTATAAGTTTGTGGCATACTTGAAGGCAACAAGCATCTAATAATTTGCATCAACAATAATAATTGTATTTAGCATAAATTGCAATAAGCTCATGGAACCGAGCCCTTAGACACTCCCTTTAGAGGTCTGATAAGACAAGAGATTTATTAATTGTCGGTTACCTCCAGATTATTGGTACATTGCCGTATACCTGACTTCTCAATACAATATGTTCAAACAGTGTGGAGGTCGGGCCTAAGCTTCTATGACAAGTCCAAAAAAACTGAACTGGGGCGGCTTCCCCCATATATCTATTAATTGTACTAGCGGTTAGCCCATCATAGGTTAATTAACGGTCCATAATTGAGGCTTTAACAAAGGTACTCACTTAATGCAATTTAAAGGAAACCACATGTCCATTCATAAAGGGACAAGCATACCATAAAAATCTTGTGTTCTAAGTTTACAAAACATGTATTCCCCCTCGCGGGTTTTAAAATATTTAAATGAGCTCAAACGAGGCTATAGACTCACCTTAGTACTTATAGTAGTTGAAGACAATCGCCGACGATAGTAGTTGCCTGATAATCACGATAACCGCAACCTAGCAAATAAGGTGCGTACTTTAATAATAGACTCGAGAAATAAATGATACTTAATAAAATCAAACTCGAACTCATAAAACCACAATACACTCGAGAGTAACCGATATAAATAACTTCATTATACTTTACTACTCATTTACATTAACATTTTATACTTTTTAACAAAGTTCGCCGGTACATAATACATGTACTAGCTCATTTACCCCTTTTAAACTTGTCAACCGTTTATGTAACGACTCGATAAACTAACTTACTATATATAGAAAGTCCTCCTACAAGTTTATCAAATGAAATTACTTTTAAAGTCCTACTCGACTCATTTTCAAACTACAAAATCCGGACAGATTTACGTTAATTTTTCATACAACCGTTTTAACTTATTTAAACGACTCCGTTTACAAAACCGACACTCGGGTTTTAAAGTAAACTCAACCTAATAAATAAATACCTCATTATCAGTAGGTTACACATTGTAAAACTTTCA
Source organism: Glebionis coronaria (assembly GCA_025667525.1). Classification (NCBI taxonomy): domain Eukaryota; kingdom Viridiplantae; phylum Streptophyta; class Magnoliopsida; order Asterales; family Asteraceae; genus Glebionis; species Glebionis coronaria. The sequence goes on from CM046877.1 coordinate 360,392,517, forward strand.
TTTAGAGTCCCTGAGATTCGATCCAAATATCGACAACAACTATATGTAGTGTCGATACTTGTCTCCCGGTACACGATCATTCAAAACATCATAACTTCGCGCTCGTTTTGAGCTAGAAGCTCTACCTTATATCAAATCGAAGCTAAGGAAATTATCTACAACCGTAGGCTATAAGTTAAGTCATTTTCAAAATATAAAAATTCGGATTTTTCAGTTTACCTACTGCTATAAAATGGGTACCAAAATCTTGTACAAAATTAACTTTTTGACCAAAACCAACCATAGAAATGATCATTCCTATACTCTAATATCATCATACATCCACCATAACATAAAAATCATAACAAAAATAAAAATCTTTGGATCAAAATAAAGTTTTTAACAAGATTTCTAGCAAGAACCACCATGGATCATGCTAAAAACACCATGCATGACCATGACTTCTACCTACCAACATCAAGAAAATAAAAAGTGCTTGCATGTGTGAAATTTTTATACCTATGTGATCCTTGATCAAAAATAGAGATGGGTCTATGCTTGGTTTAGCTTGAATCAACCTCAAACTCAAGATAATTTGAAAATTGAATGGGTTTGGGTGGTTGGGTGGAGTTTCGGCAAAAAGGAAGAAGAGAGAGAGGATTGGTGGATTTTGGAAGTAAAAAAAATGTGTAGTGTGTTTATTTTAAATTTTTATTTAGTGCGGTAGGGACCAAATTGCAATTTGGCAAAAGTTTGGCTAAAAAAATGTAAATAGTTAGCTAAAAGTGGGAAATAATTACTAGTCAATTTTGAAAATATTTACGGGACTCGGGTTTCGTAAAAATACTTAAAAGTTTAAACGCACACGAAAAATAATATTATAACGACTCGATACGTAATTAAAACGATATCGTCGAAAATATTAAATATCGAAACGATCGATAATAAAATATAAAATCGTGGGCATCCGTCGGTATCGCGATTACTAGTAGTCCTCGTTGCTCGTCAAAATATTAAAATAAAATATTTAATATCGATCTCAACTTAAACCGTTAAACGTAATAATATTTAACTTCATAATTATTTCAAAAATATTTGAAAAGTAAGAATTAAGTAATGACCTTATTTTGTGGGTTTTACATATGTTATGCCGAACCTAGTTCGGAATAAGTGGCCCACATGCAAATCGGTATCCAATCATTCAGCACCTAGTTCGGAATATAGATTCAACACTCAATTCGGAATGGGTGTTCCTGCAACTAGTTCAGAATATAAGCATATCCTAGACTTAATTCGGTAAAAGTAACAAACAAATAATTCGGGAAAAGGAGAGTTTGCACTTAAGTCGGAATATACTGGATCCTCTACCTAGTTCGGGAAACTAGGGTTTTAAAGGAACCCGAATTAGATAAAAAAATAAGTAAAAACTAGAAATAAGCTAAAAACCAAATAAGCACTTATCTAAAAGGTTAACCAAATCATTTTTAAGAAAAAGCTAATAAGCCAAAATTTAAAAACTTTTAAAAACACTAATTAATCAAAATATTTAAAATCAACTTTTTATAAAATAACTTTTAAAGACACTTAATTAAAATTAAGAAAAGCACACAACAAGCTATAAAATCAATAAGCTAACACAATCAAGCACATAAAAACATAACAAACAATAAAATAAGCATGACAATAAGCAAATAAGCATAAAGATTAAGCAAAACAAGAAAGGTAGAATGAGAGATTAATTAAAAACTTGATTAAAAATAAAGATTCAACAACAAAATTAAAACTTACTTGAAATTAAAGGAAAGAATTTAAATGACAATATGAAAGTGCGTGAAAAATAAAATGGAAAGACTAAGTTGTCAATTTAGCTAACACATCCTAATGTGTCATTAGGAGGGTATTTATAGGAGGATTAACATGTGTTGATTCTTTCTTCTTTCTTCTCGTCTTTTCGTCTTTTTAAATTCTTCGACTTTCTCAACGTTGTCTTGGGATTTGTCGATATAAATTGAACTCGTCTTATAATTTTCTTCTTTTATTAGACTTGGTTCTTCGACTTCTTTAAACTTCCGTCTTTAGACTTTTTCTTCGATAAATCTTCAGAATAGGCCTTGGACTTCCGTTCTTTTTGCACTCTTGATCTTTTGACTTCGTCTTTTGTCTTTTTATTTGATAAAAGCCCGTGAAAGCCCGTGTTTTCTTCCTTTTTCATCTTTTGGTCCTAAAACACAATAAAAGCACAAACCACGCATAATTCTGACATTTACGACATAAAATACACGCTTTGGCTTGCTTATTATTATAATTAAGTGGTAAAAGGATAAGTGTTTTCACACTTATTAAATCCCCTACACTTGACCATTATAATGCCCTCATGCAATGCATTAATTAAAAAGCAAGTTTTACATCTTTCATCATAATTATCCCACCTTAGCCTTTATTAAATACGAGACATTAAGAAAACTTAAAGGTATAGAAAATTACAAGATATTTGAAAGTAGAAAACAAGTAGAGATATCGAAGACTTACATTAGGGCTTTGGAATGTTATGAATGTTTATCACCCTAAAGTTTCACGTTCTCCAAACCAAGCTTAAAAATGAGATCATTGTTATTATAATTTAGTAAACTAACACTCACTCATGTGGCCCAATTATTCACTTATACTCCCTTATTCCTAGGTGTGTCTCTTATATTTTATTGTTGTCTTGAATGATCACGAGGATGCATTGTTGATTTATTTTGATAGTTATTTAGGCCAAAAATAAAGTAGGACGATTTAATCAATAGTTAGCTAAAGGACAAAATCTTTTAAAACTGCTTCTCGGGACCTCATAAAGTTAATATCTTGGCATAACTCGCTTCACGATTTGAGACCTTTCTCAGACCGATATTTGGCAGTGACTTCATACTTCGAATCTTGAGAGACGTTCATGAAATAATGGTCTTCTCTTCATAATAGGAATTTCTTCACTTGAAGTTTTGAGAGATTATTCATACTTGGACCACGACTTCTTCATTTTTCCCCAATCTTTATTTGGGATTTTGATATACAACGATCCGCATCCTTTTAGGACTTGGATCTATTTATCCTCATACCTTGATAGGGTCTTTTAGGATAGACTTCTCTATGATCTTTAGGGGAGTATTTACTTTTCGTCGTGTGTCTCGATCCTTCATATTGATTTTTGATAAATGATTCTTCACATCACTTGGGATCTTTAGCAACAAAATGTAGCCCTTATGTCTTGTTAGGACCGTTTCGGACTCGCCAATCTTCGCATCCCGCTTCAATAAGTTATGCCTTGGCTTTGAACTCTAATTAATACCGAGCAACTTTTAAACGATATTGGGCTAGAAGCTAAGTAACTTTTCAAATCGTACGACCTTATTTATTGCAATTAAATTTATTAACAAGCGATGGGAGAAAAAGCTCATAATCAACTCACATAAATTCATGAAAGAATACCAAACTTATAATTGACTCTATCATCTCTCGTTCTATACAATTTAAAATCTCAAGGAATGAGACTCATGAATGCTTAGCCAATTAAATTAAAGTTTTGGGTTTTCAAGTCATCTATAGGATCTTGCAACTTCTTAGACTTTTTCAAGTTTTAGAATTTGCATTTTAAAGTTCCCTTGATAAACGAATTTCTAGGATCAATTATAGGAACTTGCGAAAAGTTCTTGTTCTTAACCTGTAAGAGTTAAGACTTTCGCGTTTTAAAGTTCCCTATATAAAAGCCTAGGAAAACTTGACTTAATCATGTTAAGGATACTAGCTAGAGTAAACTTGGATAAGTAAACTCGGGTTGAGTCAAATGATTCATGACTTTGAAAAATTAAAACCACTTTATTCAAAATTTATTCTAGTAAAGAAAGTAAATAACGATAACGAAGGAAAATACTACTAAACTACTAGGCTAAAATAGATTAAAAATTTTGAAAAATGTCGAAAAATCAATTTTCCGCTTAAAATGAGGACAAATACAAGTAAAAGGCCACTTAACTTCCATAGAAGTCCCCCCTCCACTTAATATAAACATTGTACTCAATGTTTAAGCATGTGGAAGTAAACTCCCCTACACTTAGGACATTGTGCATGTTGTTTAAATCTCGCTAAGGAAGAGACAACTAAAGTGATTCCTATTTTAATATTGAAGAATATAAAATAGTGAATCAAAAGAGTTTAGATAAAACCGGGAAGACGGTTACACGGAATCACGGGTCGTCAAAAGTCATCAAGAATGGATCTTTGAAAGCTCGAATCCCTGCACATCATAAGAAAGAAAACAACAAACACATACGAGGGTATCCCCTTACACTTATTATAAAAAACGGATAAAAAGGATAGATACTCGGGTTGCCTCCTGAGAAGCGCTTGTTTTTGTTCACCGATTCGTGAGCCTGACTCGACCTTGATTACAACGGTCAGAACCTTGAAGAACATCCACTGGGGTCAAATATATGGTTTTCGTCCATCAAATAGCACAAGCTTAAGGTTCCCTTAAGCAAAGATTGAGCACGGTGGTAGAAATTATGATGAAGTGCAAGCATATCTCCATTTTTTCATGAAATCTTTCCTTTTATTTCATCAGATGGATACTGCGATGGCTTAAAAAATTGTAATACCAGGATCAAACACCTTTTCCTTTAGGGGAAACTAACAGTCAAGCTCAGTAGACCTTGAAGAAGATCCGCTCATAAATCTCACAATCTCATCCTCAGAAGGTGGATAGAGAGGTGTCAAAACATAAGTACTGTGGATGTTGGTGTCGTCCGGCTTATTCTCCTTTGAAACGGGTTTCTTCATATCCGAAGGAGGATAAAGACCATACTCAAAGTCCAAAGGAGGAGAATCATTCTCATTGGGGAAGTAAGTATTTAGAAAAGTAGCAAAATCTTCCTCAAATGAGTAGTCATCCAAAGTAGGATCAAGCATTATTGGTGGAGGATCTTCATCAAAAGTAGGAGCAAGGTCATCATGTGAAGAATCACTCGAAAGAGTATCAACATCATCAAAATCATCATATGTTGGCATGTCTTTATACTCTGAAGTAAAATCATCATAATCATCCACATCAGAGCTAGAATCATCATCATAGATTGGTGGAGAATCATAAATTGGTGGGGGGATCCAAATTGGAGAGAGAATCATCCACATCATCTTGGAAAAGTGGATTATCATAGCAAGAATCGAAAAGAGGATTGTTGTAGACGACAAAATCATCAAGCTTTGTACTTTCACAAGTAGTTGTATCAAGCTTGTCTTGAAGAACATTAATCATATTCGCCGATTCTATTCCATTGAATTTGTTTGTGATCTTCCCCATTTTAAACACTTGTGCATCATTCCCGACTCTTAGAATGAGTTCACATTTGGCAGCATAGACAAAAGCTTTTCCGGTTCTCAAGAATGGTCGTCCAAGTATTAACGGAATACGAGGATCCATTTCATAATCAACAACAACAAAGTCTACCGGAAAAGTGAAGGTACCAACTTTAACAAACACATCTTCGGCAATACCAGCGGGGTAAACGAGAGTTCGATTTGCTAGCTCAAGAGTCATCTTTGTTGGTGTAAGATCGAGTAATGGTAACTTTTTCCAAATACTTAAAGGCATCAAATTTATACTTGCCCCGAGATCGGCTAAGGTAATAAATTCTTTGGTTTGGTTAAAAGTACATGGTAGCACAAAACGACCGGGATCTCTATGTTTTTCCAGAAGTTCTTTAAGAAGGACTGTAGAACAATTCTCATTTAATCGAGTATTAACAAACTCGACCATCTTTTCCTTCTTATTAAGGAATTCCTTAAACATCTTAATGAATGTGGGCATTTGGGCAAGAGCTTCAACAAGGCTAATGGTGATGTTCACTCCCGAAATCTTCTTCAAAATGTTTGTCACTTGAATATCATCCTTGATGAGCAATTTGCACTTGTCTAATCGAGATGGATAAGGAATATTGGGTTTAGGAGGTGTAGGTGTAGAAGGTGAAGGTGTGGTAGGTGTAGATTTAGATGTTGAGCGTTTAAAGGTGGAAGGTGGGGTTGGTGAAGGGTGGTTCTTGGGTACTTCTTCATTAAGAGGTGGAGACGGTAATGGAGAACTAGTATTAGGTGTGGAAGTAGGCGGAATAAATGGTGGTGGAGGAGGTGTAGATGGAGTAACTGGAGGAGGGGTAGATGGTCCTACTAGAGTTGCTCCACTGCGTGTAGTAATAGAACTCACATTCGCTCTTGGGTTGGTGACGGTATTTGAAGGAAGAGAGCCCGAAGCAGAGGGTTGATTACTTTGAAAGAAACTAGCCATCATATTCTTCAAATCATTCGTTTGATTTCTCAAAGAAGTTTGCATATCGTGTTGAAGCTCGGTTCGAATATCATTCCCTTGTTTTAATGATATCTCCTTTGAAGTTGATGATTTGGCTTTGAAGATTCTTAACTACCTCTCCTTGGGTCCTCATGAAAGTTTCAACATCATGATTATAAGTTGTAGGTGGTGGTGCTTGGTATGTGGGTGATTGATATGGAGTAGAAGCTCGAAGTGGGTTTGGATTGCTTATATTAAAGTTGTTGAGATTGTGGTTTTGAGGAGAAAAACTGGGTGAAAGAAATTTGTTGGAACGATAACTTAGCAAGTTACGATCAACTTGAGGCCGGGCTTGATAGCTTTCCATTGAATAGTTACCATGAGCCGCATACACGTTTTTCGGATTGTCATGAGTAGAAGGACAATCAGTGTATGAATGAGGACCGTCGTAGATCTCACAAGAAAGTGCTACAGCTTTAACTTGTTGTTGTTGATTTGTAGCCAAGAGTAGGATATTTTTGTTCATTTCGGCCATCATGCGGGTGAATTCGATCATCTCGGGTTGTGATAAAGTATAAGAAACATTGACTCTCGGGTTATTCCTTGAAGAGGCGGATGAATCCCAATTTTTGTGATGAGTAGTCATGTTCTCTATAAGCTTTCTACACTCCTCGGGTCTTCTTTTCATAAATGTGCCACCGACGGCTGCATTAATCGTATCACGATCACGAAAAGTTAAACCGTTGTAGAAAGTATCAATTAAGGTGATGGGGAGCATATTGCAATTAGGAAATCGATCGATCAAAACATTGTAACGTTCCCAAGCATCGAAAAGTGATTCATCAGGTTCTTGTGTAAAACCACTGATTTGATTCCATAGACTAGTGACCATGGATGGTGGAAAGTAGCGCGACAAAAATCGTTGAGTCATCTCATCCCATGTATGAATTGAATTCTTAGGAAGACGGTCAAACCATTTTTCGGCATGGTGGGATAAAGTGTGTGGAAATAGATGAAGGCGAAGAAAATCCGTGGTAACCCCGGGCAATTTCATGCTTTGAGTGACGGTAATGAATTTGTCGAGATGTTTGTTGGCATCATCCTCCGGTAATCCACGAAATGCACAAGTGTTTTGAAATTGTTGGATCATGTGATGCTTCAACGAAAACTCTAGAGCCGTGATTTGCATCTGTGCAATCGGTCCTCCGCGTCCATTCATTGTTGGTTGACAAAGCTCCTCCATCGTACGAAGGTCGGGTTGAGGAAGATGGTTGTTATTATTCATGTTGGGGTGAGGTGGATTATTGTTGTTGTGTACACCGGTCATGTCTAAGTCTTCAAGAGTCTCGGGCTCAGAATAAGATGATGAGCGAGTACGCATACACCTGCAAAAGAAAAAGATAACAAAGAAATAGAGGAAATATATTTACTATAAAAATAAAATCTTTTAGGTGTAAAACTTTTGAAAAAGAATTACTTTTTTTTATGAGTTTTTTTTAATGTTTTTGGATTTTTGAAATTTTTTATTTTTGAAAATTTATGACACGAAAAATAACATTCACGAGTGAACGGATCCCAAAATCCAACGCGTCTCTCACAGAAAACCGTTAATCTTCACGAAAAGAGCCGGCAGCGGCGCCATTTTAATATTTAGCTTTTACTAGATTAGAAATTGTTCGTTGAATTGGTTAATCGAATTGATCTCCGGTTAAATGTGTGACGCAATCGTCTTTGGTGGATAAAAGAAAAGGTGTCGTTGTCTAAAACTAATTAAAGATGAAAATAAATCTTTAAAAGGAAATGACAAAATATAAAAGAAATGAACTAAAAATTAAAACAATTGACAAATAATAAAGAAACGATATTAAAAACAAATATGAAAACGAAACAATTAATAAAAATATAACTAAGAGAAGAAATTAACTTTCGACTTGAAAATAAAATTTACTCAATGAAAAAGGAGAAAATAAAACTATGAGGGTACTTTAAAACTAAACGAGACAAAAGCTAAAGCGGGCGCTACATAAAAGATAAAACTTAAACTCTTCGAAAAAGTACTAATACTAAAAATTGACGAAAAATGCAATTAAAAATACGTGACTTTCAGAATAAAAATCGGAACAACTTTCAGATAAAACTAAACGATTACGGAACAATATTAATTAATAAACAAGCAACCAGGCTAGCTCAAGCACGCAGCCATGCAGATCATTTTTGGCGGGAAAGTGAAGCAAGCAACCAAGTAAGCATGATAATTCTTATAATTTGTTCGGAATCCATGGGCTTTGATTCTAGTTCGGAATGAAATCAGATATGTAGTTCCGAATAAGAGTCCAAGTCCTAATTCGGATTATGTTATGCCGAAACTAGTTCGGAATAAGTGGCCCACATGCAAATCGAAATCCAATCACTCAGCACCTACTTCGAAATATAGATTCAGCACTCAATTCAGAATAGGTGATCCTGCAACTAGTTTGGAATATAAGCATATCCTAGACTTAATTCGGGAAAAGTAACAAACAAATAATTCGGGAAAAGGAGAGTTTGCACTTAAGTCGGAATATACTGGATCCTCTACCTAGTTCGGGAAACTAGGGTTTTACAAGAACCCGAATTAGATCAAAAATAAGTAAAAACTAGAAATAAGCTAAAAACCAAATAAGCACTTATCTAAAAGTTTAACCAAATCGATTTTAAGAAAAAGCTAATTGGCCAAAATTTAAAAACTTTTAAAAACACTAATTAATCAAAATATTTAAATCAGCTTTTTATAAAATAACTTTTAAAGATACTTAACTAAAATTAAGAAAAGCACACAATAAGCTATAAAAGCAATAAGCTAACACAATCAAACACATAAAAACATAACAAACAATCAAATAAGCATGACAATAAGCAAATAAGCATAAAGATTAAGCAAAACAAGAAAGGTAGAATGAGAGATTAATTAAAAACTTGATAAAAAATAAAGATTCAACAACAAAATTAAAACTTACTTGTAATTAAAGGAAAGAATTTGAATGACAATATGAAAGTGCGTGAAAAATAAAATGGAAAGACTAAGTTGTCAATTTAGCTAACACCTCCTAATGTGTCATTAGGAGGGTATTTATAGGAGGATTAACATGTGTTGATTCTTTCTTCTTTCTTCTCGTCTTTTCGTCTTTTTAAATTCTTCGACTTTCTCGACGTTGTCTTGGGATTTGTCGATATAAATTGAACTCGTCTTATAATTTTCTTCTTTTATTAGACTTCGTTCTTCGAGTTCGTTAAACTTCCGTCTTTAGACTTTTTCTTCGATAAATCTTCAAAATAGGCCTTGGACTTCCGTTCTTTTTGCACTCTTGATCTTTTGACTTCGTCTTTTGTCTTTTTCTTCGATAAAAGCCCGTGAAAGCCCGTGTTTTCTTCCTTTTTCATCTTTTGGTCCTAAAACACAATATAAACACAAACCACGCATAATTCTGACATTTACGACATAAAATACAAGCTTTGGCTTGGTTATTATTATAATTAAGTGGTAAAAGGATAAGTGTTTTCACACTTATTAAGAAGTTACTTTGATTTTGGACTTGATATCTTAGGGTCCTTTAATTTAATTCGCCTATGACATTATCAAGAGCATGATCCTTAGACTCGTTAATGTTTACTCCTTTTTCAACACTAAGGTCTTCAACTCCTATGTTTCTAACATCTTTGACATTAACTATGTCTATTTCATCCAAGTCATCATCTACCAAAGGTGGTGTCTTAGATGAAGGAGCGGTTTCATCAAATGTCACGTTAATTGATTCTTCAATTACACCCGAGGTTCTATTGAGGACTATGTAGAATTTGCTAGTTTGAGAATAACCTAAAAATATACCTTCGTAAGACTTTGGGTCAAACTTGGTAAGGTAATCTTTGGTTTTGAGAATGAAGAACTTGCTTCCAAACATCCTAAAGTATTCCAATGAGGGCTTCTTACCTTTAAGAATCTCATAGGGGGTCATTCCTAGAAAAGGTCGAATAAGAATTCGGTTGAGAATGTAGGTTGATGTGTCCACGGCATTGCACCAAAATTTTTGAGGCAAAGATTTCTCATTTAACATCGTCCTACTCATCTCTTGGAGGGTCATATTCTTCCTTTCAACTACCCCATTTGATTGTGGAGTGCGAGGAGCCGAGAAGTTATGGGTAATACCATGATCTTCACAAAAGGCATCGAAATGCACTTCATTATCAAATTCCCTACCATGATCCGTCTTAATAGAGACAATTGAACATCCTAGTTGATTTTGAATTCTTCAACAAAAGGTTTCGAAGTGATCAACAGCTTCATTCTTAGACGTCAAAAATCTTGTCCAATTGAATCTAGAGTAGTCGTCAACTATAACTAGGGTATAAAGGTTACCTCCATAACTCCGTATAGCGGAAGGTCCAAAGAGATCCATATGTAAGAGCTCTAAGCACCGAGAAGTCGAAACCAAATTCTTGGCTTTGTGACTTGAGTGAACTTGCTTCCCAATTTTGCAAGCATCACAGAAGTGACTATCAAACTTCATCTTGGGGAGATGTCTTACCAACTCCTTAGAGACTAAAGATTGAATTAAACGCATATTAGCGTGACCTAATCTCCTATGCCAAAGAGTAGAACTATCATCTAAAGTCGCTAGACTTAAGTTGTCCTTTGACTTCCTATTAACCTTCATGACATAAAGCCCATGCTTTCTAACACCTTTTCCAATGACTTTTCCATCTTTTACGATTTCACTGTCATATTCTGAAAAAATGACCTTACACTGATTGTCACAAATTTGACCTATACTTAGAAGGTTAAAACATAAGTTATCTACGTGCTCTACGCTTTCTATAGTCATTGAGTCAAGAGAGACCGTACCTTTGCCAATGATATTACCATGTCGATTACTAGCGAATGTAACGTTACCTCCATCATATGCTTTATAGTGTGAGAATAAACTTCGATTACCCATCATGTGTTTAGACATCTACTATCCTTAATCCACTCGTCGGGATCTAAATCGATTCCCAAGCATATCTATTTAGAAGTGTGAGCCATGAGACATTTCTCATCTTTGGGGTTGTCATTAACATCTTCACCGCTAACGCTCCATGAACCTCCAACAAACACCGTGTGGTTCTTGTCGCGTGAACGCTTAGGACAATCACCGATGAAATGATTTGGATCACCAAATCTAAAGCATTTCCTATCACGTTTATCGTCTTTGGCAAATCGGTTTTTGGAGAAGGGTTTCTTGTCGTTGTTTGGTTGCCTCACGTATTGACATCGTCTTTTAAAGAACTTCTTAAAGTCTCTAACCGCCATGGCATATTCCTCATCATCACTATCCGAGGAGCTTTGATGGTCACTTTGCGCCTTCTTGGCCTTGAGTGCAAGATACTTTCTTTCATTCTTAGTTTTCACCATTTCCGAGTCCTTCAAAATTATCATCTCGTGAACCTTCAAGTTACCAATGAGTTCGTCGAGTGATAATTTGGCGAGATCCTTTGATTCTTCAACCGCCGTGACTTTAGCTCTCCATTTGAGATGCAACGCCCTAAGAAACTTCCTAATATTGTTCTTGCTAGAAAAACCTTCATTAAGTGCTTTTAGACTAGTAATATTAGTGTTAAATCTAGCAAATGCACTATCAAGAGTTTCATCTTCTAAGATGACAAATTGTTCATATTGTTGAACAAGAAGATCGAATTTACTTTCTTTGACTTGGCTATTACCTTGGTGGGTTACTAAAAGAGTGTTCCAAATGTCTTTAGTGGTTTCACACATAAAAATCCTTTCGTACTCTTTCTTTGGTAAAGCATTATAAATCATCATTTTAGCCTCATTATTTTTAGCAAGTTTCCTTTTAGTATCATCATTAGCTTTGTCAAAAGTTCCTATCTCGTTACTTTTAGAAACTTCATTATATTGGAATGGCAAAAAATCACCCTTGTTAATAACATGTAAAAGATCTAAATATTTTGATTTCACATAAGTCTCAAACCTATTTTTCCAATAAATAAAACTATCGGTTTCAAAAAGAGGTGGTCTTTGCATGGATTGCCCTTCTAGATACTTGTTGCAATCCATAGATCGATTCAAGTTTTAAAATACAATATATTTTAAAAAATCTTGAGCAACCACGCTCTGATACCAATTGTAGAAACTAGAGGGGGGGGGGGTTGAATAGTTTCTTAAAATTCCTTGTTAAAGATTGGTTTATAAAAATCCTTTTTCAAAAACATAAGCTTGAGTATTTATGTGAAACCTTCTTATACACAATAAGAACAAGGTATAGTGCAACTAAACTAAGAATCACAAGTATATAGAATAATGAATGTATAGTGCAACTAATAATCACAAGTATAAAGAATAATGAATGTAAAGAGATAAGGGAAGGAATGATCAAACAAAACACCAAGGACTTATAGTGGTTCGGAAACGAATCTCACTCCTCGTTCCTACTCCACTCCTCGAGTACTCCTTACTCAAGAGTTCACTAATCAACAAGCTCATTAAGGTGGAGAAACCGTACACAACGTCGCTTAACCAATTTCCGACTCTAAGCTAAAAGTCGAGCCCTAATCTTAGCTAGGACCAATCTACACCAATATACTTTAAGGACTAAGTATTAACCTTAATACATACATAACTTCCAAATAGACACAACTACTTGGATCTTCACAACAATGACACAACAATGGATAAATAAGTTTGGATCTTTAATGGATCTTTGAGGTAGACACAACACTTCAAGAATGATAGTGTTCTTCTTTTTGCACTTTGAGGAAAAGATGAGAGGAGAAAGATTCACTTCTAAACAAGTAGTAATCAAACAAATGATCAAGGATTTGATTAAGAAGTATGAAAGAATTTGGAAATATATGTGCAAAAGAGGTGGATTGAAAGTCTGAGAATTGTCCACTTATTATAAGACAAACATCCAACGACTATATCTGCCCGTGGACCCTTGTTGGAGCCCGCGGTTCCTTATCGATAAGGAAACGCCGTAGGCGCTAAGGAACCGCCGGCGTATATGTGACAACCCTGGTTTTGAGGTTCGTCACTTAGTTTTATTTTGTGCTAGTTGCGTGTCTTTACGTGTTTATGTGCTTATTGGTGTGTATAGATTGTGGTTTGGATATCGTTTCTGGTACGGGGTACCTTGTGAATGAAACGATGTTTGATGATTTCATGTTCATGAGTTCACATGGTAGTGACTATGAAGTGAGATGGTGTTATTTGGTGGTTCTAAGTATACGTATATGTATTATAGAAAATCGTATTTTTACGATTTACGGTTTAGCATTTAGAGGTCGCGGATGAGGTAATTAGTCATATGAATATTTTTCGGGATGGTTTTAAGTCATTTAGGACTTAGTTATAAAGTTTATTTCAAAATTTGAGATTATTTTTAGAAGTGTATATTTTACGTCTTTTACGGTAAAACGCGTAAATTTGACTAGTTTTACGGTTTTGTGGTTTTGGAATCTTTAGGAGCTGAAATAAATTAAGGAAAATTAAAGTAATATTAATAACATAATATTAAATAATAAAAATAAAAAAAACGAATTTAGGGGTGTTTGGGTCGGTTTAGACGCACCAAAGAAGAAAGAAAGATGGGAAAAGCCCAAAACAGGCCCAATGGACTTGTAATGGGATTAGGGGGCCTTTAGGTCTTAACCAAACCCAACTCATAACTATAATAATCAGGTTTTTAACCTCCATAACATCTTCTAGCCGAAATTCATCAATGGTGGCCAATTAGGGTTCTTCAAAAATTAGGTTTTCTTCATCTTCTATTAATTCAAAGGTAAAACCTTCATAACCCTTTTTAATTTAATTGTTTTTATGTTTTTATAATCATTCTTATGATGGTTAGGGTTAGGGTTCATATAAAATCAGTAAATTAATGATGTGATAATCATAATATGATGATCATATAAATTAGGGCTTGTAATTAGAGGGGTTAGGGTTAATTAATGAGGTTGATTTTGTTAAACCCGTTTTTAAAAACTGGGCAGATTTTGTGTCAATTGTTTTGATCATATCGGGAGTTCTATAAACTCTTATTTTACAATCCAAGTACCCCTGGAAAGATATTTGAAGTGGCTTTCCAATGCAAGAAATGAGAACTAAATTGGAGGTCGGGAAGTGGGTCAAAAACAGGTTACAACAGTCGGAGGTCAAAACAGTTTTGAATTCAGCCTATTTTCTTTTTAAGTTTTGGGTTGTTTGGGGTACTTAGGGTTGCATTGGGATCTTCTCACGAATGTGAGAGATGGTTTATATATTGTAGTAAGTATCTGCACTTTGGATAAGGTTGTGGTTTAGGGTAATACCCCTTAATGGTAACAAACTTTTAGTACATTTAAAATCAGGAAATCTGGAATGACAAAAGTAGATATATGTATATCGGGGCCTTAACAGTAGCTTTAAGGTTAGGGAAAGTGGGAGGTGTTAGCCAACATATGTAAGGGTATGAATATTTCTTTTACCGAAACCATGGGTATGTTTAAGTGGATGTTTGACTTAAAGTTTTGAGACCTAAAAACTGGGACTGTTTTGGGTAAAATATGAACGGGTTAGTTATTAAACTTAACCAAGTTAAGGACTTGTTAAGAAAGGGTAATAGGGTGATTAGAGCTTATCAATGAGGTAAATATATGGGAATAGGCTAGATGTCCATCATAGGTTAATGAGCCATCTTAGTGATTGGTTCGTGTATTGATTGCGTGTTTTGGTTTGTTAGCTTGTTGCTAGTGCAAGGACTCGTGAAGGAGCTATCAGGTGAGTGTTCACAGTCCCATATTTATTTTTGTTTTTGACTTCCAGATGGGATGGAAGAGACACTGTGTTGAGTTGTTTCTAGATTATTGCTGTGAATGTTTTATGGTTGTGATGGACTTGTGTGTACACTTATGTGATTAACTGCTATGTGATTTTTGATATGTTATTGTGGTTTGACAAGGTAGTGGTCTTGTGGTTTGACAAGGTAGTGGCCTTGTGGTTTGACAAGGTAGTGGCCTTGTGGTTTGACAAGGTAGTGGCCTTGTGGTTTGCTAAGGTAGTGGCTTTGGGATAGGTACATAGGGTGATCATCTAAGGTACCATGATGTTGTTTGGCAAGGTAGGAGCCTTGGATTGGTTTGGTATGATTGGTCTTGATTGATAGTTGTTAATACATAATTGTAACACATTGTCCATATATTCTTTTGTTGATGATTGTTATTCACAGCTTGTAACTGATTTAGCGTTGGAGTCTAAACCTATGACTCTCACCAACTTTATGTTGACGTGTTTTAGTGTCTCTTTCAGGTGATACTATGGTTAAGCATGAGAACATAAGTGGCTAGGATTGGAGAAGCTTAGGAATGCATATAGAAGGAGAATCCCCGTTTCCTTCTTAGTTTACCTTTATGGTTTTTTTGATAAGTGATGCATGTTGGCACCTATATGTTTGATATGTTTGTGTTATTTGTTTGTCTTGGGTAAGAGGTAGGAGTGTTACCTACTTACCTAGACACCTGCATTTGATGAGATATTGTCATGACTTTTGTGTCACCATTTTATGACATTTCTTATTTCATATAGTTATCTCTATAGACACACCATGTTGTGATGATATCCACACGTCGCGCCCCATATTCCGCCATGGTGGGGTGTGACAAAATGGTATCAGAGCTAATGGTTATAGAGAGTTAGGTTGCCTAGTCGCGTAGCCTAGTCTATAGCTTAAGGGTCCCTGCATATAGGTGTCATAGGAGTATGTGTGCATTTTATAATAATTGATGTGTTTGGATGTTATTTATTGCGATGTTTTGACTAGTATGAATTGAACCATAGTAAGTTCATACTTAGCCACATACTATTTTCTTTTCGGGTTGTGACTAGTGCGGGTTAAACCATAATCATCCACGCTAGTCATTGTCGTATTTTGCTTAAATTGTACATTATAGTACATAATTTGGTACATGGTAGTTTCTATCTTTTGTTGGGTTATTTTATGTACCCGAGAGATATTATTTTCTTTTGATGTTTAAGTCATGTTCCCTAAGAATCATGTGGTGGTTCGAGTTATTAGGAGCAGGTGGGCAGGAAGGATTTTAAGCTGTTTCCACTCTTATGGGCGACATGACTTATATCTGATTATGTTTTCTTTTTGGGTTTAGTCTATGTTGTTTTAGCTAGACTATGGATTTCGGTATTCCAAGAGTTTTACTATGTTATTTTAATAGATGGGGTTTTGGACCTATTTGGTTATGTGGTTATGAGCTTATGTGAGTAGATGGATTTATGTGTTATATGTTGTATTGATTCTTATAAGTGTCATCATAGGAGGGAGTGCATTGGGGAAAGGGTAATTGTATAAGTATGGTGGCCAACATAGTTATACAAGTACCACAACTTCAATGGGTTCTCAAGTATGATTGCATGAAAGAGGGTTAGTACATGCTTGTATATGATGAGATGTATATTATTGGTATATTTATAATATATGGGTCTATGTAACGGTTGCCTACGATATGGGCTGGTTTTAGTGATGGGTTTTGCGCCTTGTTGTGGCATGGTGAGATGGTGAGATGGGGATTACTCGTATGGAAAAACGAGTGTATGACGTGATTGGTTGATCTGATATGTATAGTAACGAGTATGTTTTGGGTGAATTAATAGGTATATATATGCGGATGTATATATACAACAATGTGTTAAGTTATGGTATATGGTCGTTCCCTAGTTATTATAACTTTAACGTACCTTGTGTTTGTTCGTGTTTTATGGTGCTGGAGTTTGGTGGAGTTTCAACGACGTTTTGAATCTTTTGAACTGTGTCTTGTAGCGTATTCATTGAGTTTCGTATTTCACGTGTACGTCTTAAAACGGTGTTCTTGGTTTTAAGTCTATTGAAATAACCTGGGATTTCTTTTGAGATAATGAAATCTTTTGTGTTGAGTCTTACATTTCTTTTGGTTGGTATATGGAAAAAGGGGACTTGGAAATCTAGTATAGGGATTAGATAGTTGGTCGTATTCGGTAAAATAAGGGTAAGGTGTGGGGGTCGTGTTTGAAACAAGATGTAACATAAGATTTCTTTTTAGTCAACACTTATTTATTTTAAATTCTAAAAGACTTTCTTTAAAATAAAGCGAAGTAAAATTTCTTTCTACTTACATAGTTTATATAATTGGGTTTAACCGATTCACGTCATTTATAATTATTAATTCAAGGTTAAATTGAGTTTATGAATATTTCATATACAATTTTATCTTTCATTAATATAAAACTGTTTCGGTCATAACTTGATCGTTTTTAGAGCTTTTTGAGTGATTCAAAAGCCAAAAATTATGTACTTGGAACGTACTTTTCAAATATTCAGAAAGTATAGTCATGGGAGGTCAGTGGACTGGTCGGAATTGTTGTACAAGTGTCGGGTTCAAGGTTGAGTTTTGATTAGTAGTTTATTTTTATTTGGGGTGCACGGGATACCTAGTCCTTGGGTTGAGTTTTGAGATCGCCTAGAAGGTTGTTTGTAGATGGTTTGAGACACATAGATGTGGGGAGGTAAAAAATAATAATAATAATTATAAATAAGAGTATATTCTTTTGGAAAGGTCGGTCTTTAGCACGGTTTAAATAATATGTTGCGGGGCGTAATATGTTTTGGTTGCCATTGGGTGTTTCTTGAATTATTTTTCGTTGTCATGGGTCATTTTCAATTGATACATGTTCTGGGTTTGAGTTTTCTTTTGAGTCTCGTGGGTTTTGACTTGTTTTAATTGGTGCACGTGAAATGTCATTAGATATCCGTTGGTTTGATTCGTTGATCGTATCTGATGGATTCAAGATGTAGTTTTGGTTTCGTATTGTTCGAGAGCGTTGAGGTAGTCGTATGAAAGACTTGGTCGCGCCTACACGCTTAAGTAGGTGACCATGAGAGAACGGTCGGAATACCCTTAGTAGGGAGGAAAGAAGTTCGTAGACGAACTAGTGTGGTCATGAGGTCTCTTAGGAGTACCAAGGAGATGAATAGAGATTTGTGGGATATTAGCACAAGTAACGCGCCATAGAGAGTGTTGGAAGGAGAAGTAATACCTCAAAGGTATTTATGATTGTTCGTAGGGCATGTAAGTTTTCCGAAAATTTCCTGAAATTTAGTAGGTTTGCCTATTACTGTGAGGTAGAACCATAAATAGAGCAAGTAGGAGAAGTGAGAGGAGTTGTAGTTAGTGCCCTTCTAAGGCAAATCGTTGATGGAGTGATTTAAAAACAAGAGCTGTTAGAGATTGCAAGGAATGCCGGATAAAAGTTGAGTTGCTTAGTAGTAGATTGGATGTGGAAAGAGGTTGAGTGGTCTGATGAGAGGAAGTACCGGTCTCTTAAGATGCGTGTAGAATTTTGCAAGTAGAACGAGGTAGGAATTTATTCGTATTGCCGCTAAGGGAGGGTGCAAGGAGGACATAGTTGAAACTGCTAAGGATGTTGTATGAACGCTTTGGGTTTACGGTTATGTATTTGGCTTCACCAAAGTACTAGCGGTTTTCATGGTGTCAATGAACCAAGTGTGCATGAACGTGTATAAACGAGTTGTCATCAGGAGCGTCGACGACATCTTGAACTACTCAAATCTGAGAAGGAGAGTGAGGCGAATTATGTATTGGTTTTGGAGTGGAGTTATACGTGAGATTTTCGAGTGTGAGTTTTTAGTATTAAGTTTACCATGATGAGTAGTTAGAGATGATGGCGTATCATGTAACCAGCAAGGGGCAAAGTGAAGAAGGATGAGGAAGCGTTTTGGAGGCTGAAGAGGTGGATTGGATAATGATCCGATCTTGGCATTATCGGAAGGACCGGATGAATTCGCGAAGCATGACGATACGTGGAGCAAGGATTTGGACGCGTACGAGGACGACAAAGAAAGGCGATCGCTTATACGTTGTAGGAACTGAAGATTTGGAAGAACTAGATTGACTTGTTAGTGGGGCTGGATTGTTATATCTGCCTAGAATGCTAGAGGCATTTGGTGTACGAGACATGGAGAATGATCTATACGGATCATGAACGTCTCCAACACATATTCAATCATCTTGATTGAACTTTTGGCAAAGGTGATGGGTGGAGTTAAGTGATGAAAGAAAATTGCAAGGCCAAGTACCATCTAGGAAAGGCAAGTATGGTTGATGAGACATGGAATAAGAAGAATAAAGTGAAGCAGAGACGAACTGGAACAATATGGATGACGTATTAGGGTGATTTGGATGAAGGGTGTAGGTTGCACGAGTTGAGTTGTCTAAAGCGGAGAACGCGCCAACTTGTAAGTTGCGTGGCTTGGATAATCATATGTAGAAAAAGAGGAAACCACTAGAGTTATTGACAAAGTTATGTAGGGAGTTTCACCCATAGTAACGGGTGGTATGTTTTGGTAAAATGGAAGAGTTGATGTAGAGTTTTGTAGGTCCACTTATGATCTTTAGAAAAATCGGACCATTAGCTTATGAGCATATAATTTCCTGGGGGAAATGAGTTGTATACATGATACATTTCATGTATTAAGATTGGTAAAGGTTATTTGAGAATGCATTTTGCATGTACGGTTATTCGGGACTTGTGTTAATGAGAGTTTTTGTTTTATCAAAGAGTCATCTAGGAGATTTATTGACTGTGAGGTCAAGAGTTTGGCAATGAGTTTAATTGTTTTTGGTTTGTATATGTGGTATTTTGAAACTTGAACTAAAGTTCACGTGGAAATGAGAGGAGTTCTTTTAGAACAAGTATCCTCGTGTGATTTGTTGTCTGTGTGTTTGATCCTAAGGAGTAAATCTCGGGACGAGATTTCTATTAGGAGGGAGTGATGTGACAACCCTGGTTTTGAGGTTCGTCACTTAGTTTTATTTTGTGCTAGTTGCGTGTCTTTACGTGTTTATGTGCTTATTGGTGTGTATAGATTGTGGTTTGGATATCGTTTCCGGTACGGGGTACCTTGTGAATGAAACGATGTGTGATGATTTCATGTTCATGAGTTCACATGGTAGTGACTATGAAGTGAGATGGTGTTATTTGGTGGTTCTAAATATATGTATATGTATTATAGAAAATCGTATTTTTACGATTTACGGTTTAGCATTTAGAGGTCGCGGATGAGGTAATTAGTCATATGAATATTTTTCGGGATGGTTTTAAGTCATTTAGGACTTAGTTATAAAGTTTATTTCAAAATTTGAGATTTTTTTAAAAGTGTATATTTTACGTCTTTTAAGGTAAAACGCGTAAATTTGACTAGTTTTACGGTTTTGTGGTTTTGGAAGCTTTAGGAGCTGAAATAAATTAAGGAAAATTAAAGTAATATTAATAACATAATATTAAATAATAAAAATAAAAAAAAAAGGTATTTAGGGGTGTTTGGGTCGGTTTAGACACACCAAAGAAGAAAGAAAGAAGGGAAAAGTCCAAAACAGGCCCAATGGACTTGTAATGGGATTAGGGGACCTTTAGGACTTAACCAAACCCAACTCATAACTATAATAATCAGGTTTTTAACCTCCATAACATCTTCTAGCCGAAATTCATCAATGGTGGCCAATTAGGGTTCTTCAAAAATTAGGTTTTCTTCATCTTCTATTAATTCAAAGGTAAAACCTTCATAACCCTTTTTAATTTAATTGTTTTTATGTTTTTATAATCATTCTTATGATGGAATTAGGGTTAGGGTTCACATAAAATCAGTAAATTAATGATGTGATAATCATAATATGATGATCATATAAATTAGGGCTTGTAATTAGAGGGATTAGGGTTAATTAATGAGGTTGATTTTGTTAAACCCGTTTTTAAAAATTGGGCAGATTTTGTGTCGTTTTTTTTGATCATATCGGGAGTTCTATAAACTCTTTTTTTACGATCCAAGTACCCCTGGAAAGATATTTGAAGTGGATTTCCAATGCAAGAAACGAGAACTAAATTGGAGGTCGGGAAGTGGGTCAAAAACAGGTTACAACAGTCGGAGATCAAAACAGTTTTGAATTCAGCCTATTTTCTTTTTAAGTTTTGGGTTGTTTGGGGTACTTAGGGTTGCATTGGGATCTTCTCACGAACGTGAGAGATGGTTTATATATTGTAGTAAGTATCTGCACTTGGGCTAAGGTTGTGGTTTAGAGTAAGACCCCTTAATGGTAACAAACGTTTAGTACGTTTAAAATCAGGAAATCTGGAATGACAAAAGTAGATATATGTATATCGGGGCCTTAACAGTAGCTTTAAGGTTAGGGCAAGTGGGAGGTGTTAGCCAACATATGTAAGGGTATGAATATTCCTTTTACAGAAACCATGGGTATGTTTAAGTGGATGTTTGACTTAAAGTTTTGAGACCTAAAAACTGGGACTGTTTTGGGTAAAATATGAACGGGTTAGTTATTAAACTTAACCAAGTTAAGGACTTGTTAAGGAAGGGTAATGGGGTGATTAGAGCTTATCAATGAGGTAAATATGTGGGAATAGGCTAGATGTCCATCATAGGTTAATGAGCCATCTTAGTGATTGGTTCGTGTATTGATTGCGTGTTTTGGTTTGTTAGCTTGTTGCTAGTGCAAGGACTCGTGAAGGAGCTATCAGGTGAGTGTTCATAGTCCCATATTTATTTTTATTTTTGACTTCCAGATGGGATGGAAGAGACACTGTGTTGAGTTGTTTCTAAATTGTTGCTGTGAATGTTTTATGGTTGTGATGGACTTGTGTGTACACTTATGTGATTAACTTCTATGCGATTTTTGATATGTTATTGTGGTTTGACAAGGTAGTGGCCTTGTGGTTTGACAAGGTAGTGGCCTTGTGGTTTGACAAGGTAGTGGCCTTGTGGTTTGACAAGGTAGTGGCCTTGTGGTTTGCCAAGGTAGTGGCCTTGGGATAGGTACATAGGGTGATCATCTAAGGTACCATGAGGTTGTTTGGCAAGGTAGGAGCCTTGGATTGGTTTGGTATGATTGGTCTTGATTGATAGTTGTTAATACATAATTGTAAAACATTGTCCATATGTTCTTTTGTTGATGATTGTTATTCACAGCTTGTAACTGATTTAGCGTTGGAGTCTAAACCTATGACTCTCACCAACTTTATGTTGACGTGTTTTAGTGTCTCTTTCAGGTGATACTATGGTTAAGCATGAGAACATAAGTGGCTAGGATTGGAGAAGCTTAGGAATGCATATAGAAGGAGAATCCCCGTTTCCTTCTTAGTTTACCTTTATGTTTTTTTTATAAGTGATGCATGTTGGCACCTATATGTTTGATATGTTTGTGTTATTTGTTTGTCTTGGGTAAGAGGTAGGACTGTTACCTACTTACCTAGACACCTGCATTTGATGAGATATTGTCATGACTTTTGTGTCACCATTTTATGACATTTCTTATTTCATATAGTTATCTCTATAGACACGCCATGTTGTGATGATATCCACACGTCGCGCCCCATATTCCGCCATGGTGGGGTGTGACAGTATAGTCCGCTCCCTTTTGTCTTTTAGTGGATTGGTTCGAATCTGGGGATTAAAATATCCTGAAAGGATATTCCAAACCAAGATAGAATATGCATTTATTGTTGATCCCAAACTTAGATCGATTAGCTTTGTGTATACGAGATTAGATCAAGTATAGCACGTAGAGAAACCTTTGTATATGCTTTGTGAATCTAAGTGTTATGCGGAATTTAACACTTAAACAAGAACACAAGATGTAAACATAACTTTCACTTTGATTATGAATATCGAACTTGCTTACAATGAAAGATGTTTACGAACGAAAACTTATGTAAAACTTGATATATAACATTAACCTAAAGGCCTTCTTTTATAGACTAAGAAGCCTTGTACAATAAGCTACGTATCAACTATTCTAGGTAAAGATAAATATAGAAAATACATTGTCGTTTCTATCCTTACTAGAAGTATTCTAGAATATAATAAACGTGTAGCTTATATCTTCCATCAGTGCTTGTCTTCAATCTGTCAACGCTTGATTTTAATTTGTCAACGCTTGAGCTGTCAGCGCTTGCTTTGTTCCTGTCAACGCTTGTTTTGTTCTTGTCAGCGCTCAAGTGATCTGGCCTTAATTTATTCCCAACAATTGGATTCCTGGAATCCACATTCATCCTCATCATAACTCACAATTGGATTCCTGGAATCTAATGGTAACACCTACACCATATCTGAAGCTTCTAATGGGGAGAGCTTGAGGCTCTTTCTTATAACTGCTTCACTTGGATATAGTGGATCCATATCTTTTGGAAACTCAAGTTTAAATCCCTTCTTTACTGGCCTGGGAATCATCATAGCTTTCTTGATTTCCATTTCATCTGCAAGTTGCTCCTTTCTTTCATCTGAAAGAAGTCTGAGAGTGTTTGCTTCCTGCACTCTCACCCAAATAGGATAAGCTCTATGTTCCAACTCATCAAATGTCAAAGCTTTCAACTTCTGATGTGTCCATCCAACTCCATGACATCTAAGCAACATAAAGTAGAGCTCTCTTCTATCCCTTTTCAATTCTGAGAGAATATTGCTTGCCTTATGCTTCAAAATCACCTTACAATCCTTCTGAACTCTAAGAAGAAGCTCCAAACCCCATATTTGATCTGAAATGGTCAAGTCTGGATTATCCATGCAGCTTTCTTCCCAAGAATTGTACATTTGAACCACCTCTGGCATGTCAAAGTCAACCTGCAATTTTAAGTCTCTCAACTTTTCCCTAGCAAGCTCATCACCATACTCAAGCCTTTCAGGTTCTATAATCATCACACTTGAGTCTGAGCTAGCTCCATTACTTTCTTCTTCAGAAGTCACAACAAATGGTTACTTTTCCTTTTCACCTTGTTCCATCATTTATTCAGCCAATCTTCTATCAAATTCAACTTGGGCTGCATCCTTTGGAACAATTTCTTCTACCAATTTACCCTTACCCTTATCTGATGGTGCAATGGTTGGTAAGGTAGATGGTAATACCTGAGTAGGAACCTCCTTGATGATAGATGATGACTGGAATACATCACCTTCATGTGCAGGTCTGTCAACGCCCAAATTTATCCTATCAGCGCCCAAAATACTTCTATCAACGTCCAAAGTTGCCTTGTCAACGCTCAAATATTTTCCCTCAGCGCCTTGTGTAACCTCTCTCAACATAGCTGTAAATGATAAATTTAGATTGGTTGGAGAGACTAAGGACGTATCAAAACCTGTTTGTTCCTTCAAAGTTGTAAGGGCTTCAGCAACATCCATTGATTGACCATCTTGGCTGCCCTTATCACTCAGATTTCTTTGATCTTCCTCCCCTTTGGAAGACTCCTCCATACCCCTCCTAGCATGATCACTCTCCAAAACAACAATCCTCTCCCTCAATTGCTTGAGTTCAAGGCCTTGTGAGCTGACAATTTGTACTAAGTCTGCATTTTGCTTTTGCAAGCTAATGCAGACTGCCGTCAATTTCAAAAGAGTCATTGGTTCCAGTCGGCCCTCTTCTAAAATGGGGATTTGACCTCCCAAGTCAGATTCATTGGGCAAGGATGAGGACTTAATTATGGTGGGACTGCCTTGGCCAGCATCTAAGCCAGAACCAATAGTCCCAGCCTCATCCAGGTCACCAGCCACACTTGTGGTGGTGGTTCTCTCTGCTTCATGGCTAGGACCACCAGAGGAGAACACTCCAGTAGTACTTTGGCGTTTTATCAACCTATATTCAGGTGGTGTAGAAGATGGTGTGGAAGAATGGGTAGATGTGGGTTGGTTAAGGGGTGTTTGGGGTTGTGAAGGTTGTGTATCAGTGTTAGAAATAGGCACATCAACGCCAACATTTGATGTGTCAGCGTTAAAGGGTTCTTGGTCAAGTTGCATTTGTTCAGGTGAGGGTAAAGGTTCAGGAATGGGTTCAAGTTGTGGTTGAGGGTCAATTTGAGGTTGGGGGTCTGGTTGGGGTTGTGCTGCTGCAATAACAGCAAGCATGGCTGGGGTTAAAGGTAAGTCTCTATGGGGTGGTGAATTCATCTTTGTAAAAATAGCTTTCTTCTGCTCAGGGATTTTATAAAAGTCATTGTGATCCCTTGAGCATTAACCTTGATCATCAAAAATCATTTGCAGAAAACGGGGATAAGCTAAAGTCATTTTTGTCCCCTTGTTTTTACACATCCCTTCAAAAATCATTTTAGAATAGTTATATTTTTGCCCTGTTGCAATGCACACAATAACACTGGCAATGGATCTATTGATCTCATTGTGTGTAGTACATTTGGGACTCAAACATTGAAGGAGGATGTGGATGAGGTACTTCCAGGCTGGGGGAAATTCCTACTTATGGTACTTATTAAGAGTACCTTCATCAGGAAAAGGATATCCCAAAGCCCTAAGCCCTTGTTCTATTTCATTGATGGGAAGGATGGCTACACCATCAGCATCATCAAGATGCAAGGCCTGGCGTACCAAGGCCTTAGTAACCACCCAAGACCTCCCATGAACAATAGAAGTTAATGTGGTCACTCTATTAACTGTTGAGGAACTAACAGTGTTCCAAAACTGCTTAATGTGTGTGACTGGAATGAGTGGAGCATGAGAAAGAGCATACCTTAGTGGGGATGCGTTCAAATACGCCATCATTTGTGTGTATTGAGGAAACAAATCATTATCAGCAACAAGATAAGCAATCATGTTGTGTTGAGACTTGAACCCCAATTCCAATTCTGCCGAGTTAAACTTTGGTGCCATTGATGAAAGCTGTTAATTTGAAGTGTAGAAGATGAAGTTGATAAGAGAAAAGTGTTAGACAAGAATTATAGATACCCTGTTTAAAATAGGAGCCAAGTTTATAGGAGAGAAAGAATGCATGTGATTGGCCCAAAAATAAGCAAAGATTTTCAAAAATCAATCATGAAAATATTGAAAAAGTTTATAAGTTATCTCATGCATTAAATGAAAGTAACAACTCCTAAAATTACGGCTTGAAAATATGTCAAAAAGTAACAACTGGGTAGGTCCCATTGAGTGTCAACGGTAAAAAATAACCTATCAACGCCCAACGGCTATAATCTTGTCAACGTTCGCCTAAAGCCATGTCAGCGTCCAATTTGGTCACAACAACGCTTAGAAAAATCTTGTCAGCGTCCAAAAATAAAATTGTTTTAAAAAGTGAAAAATGACCTTAACAAGTAATTTATCCTAGAGAAGATAACCAAAAGCTGATAATTATTATAGGGCGGCAAGCACTGTCCAGTTATGCACACTTGCATAAGCAAGATAGACATAACAGTCCTCTAGTGTCCCTTGCTAACCAAAATTCTTAACAACAAAGTCACCTTATAAAATCCTTGTTACTCCCAGGTAAATCCCATATCAAAATCATTCCCAAGTCTCCCAACAGACCACAACCAATTCTAGGCCAAAAATGTCTTGGCAGTATGCAAAGTTGATATACTATGCATGCTACAGTGCCTCATGGTTTAGTAAAACTAACCCATACTCACCTGTGGACACAATCTAGAATTGTGATAAGAGTATCATATGGATACCCAAACATCCTAAAGGTTCCTAAAACCTCCCCTTAAACGATGATACAAAAAGTTTGCTAAAATCATGCATGAACATAAAAAAATTTATGTCAAGATAGGAATGAAACATTCCAACCATCATCCATAAATAAAAACTTGTCCAAATGCTTCTTCATTGATCCATAAGCAACTCTGTATCCAATGGTATACTACTAACACCATCTGCACATTTAGATTGAAAACCACAAAACTAACATTGTTGCTGACAACGCCCCGATAACACATGACAGCGTTGAAGGAAGCTTTGTCAGCGTTAGACAATTATATTGCTGACAACGTTGCAAAAACACTTATCAGTGTTCAAGCAACCTTTGTCAGTGTTAGAAAAATATAGTGGAAAATCTAAATCATCAATAAGACTAATAATAATAATGCATCATCCTGTACATACTTTTACAAAAAGAATCCAAAACACATATTAAGTGAGATTAACCATTCCAATACTTGTTACCAAGTATTGAAATCTTCCAGCATCAAAAGGTTTAGTTAATAAATCTGACACATTTTCCTCAGTGTCAACCCTATCTGGTTGTATTAAACCTTTCTCAAAGCAATCTCTTATAAAATGGTGTCTAATTTCTATGTGTTTGGTTTTAGAATGATGTACAGGATTCTTAATGATGCATAAAGTACTATTATTGTCAACAAATATCTTAGTATGCATGAAATTATACCCATAGTCCAACAGCTGGTTCTGAATCCACAACACTTGACCACAACATGCTGCTGCAGCCACATACTCTGCTTCAGTTGTAGAATTAGCCACCACTGTTTGTTTCTTGCATTGCCAAGATATTAACCTGCTCCCAAGAAACTAACATCCACAAGTTGTGGATTTCCTATCAAACTTATCACCTCCATAATCACTATCTGAATATGCAATCAGCTCCAATGGTGAATCCTTTGGGTACCACAAACCAAGATTAGGATAGCATCTTAGGTACCTAAAGATCCTCTTCACAGCATAAAGGTGACATTCTTTGGGAGTCACTTGATGGCGTGCACAAGCACACACAGCAAACATGATATCAGGTCTGGAAGCAGTAAGATACATCAAGGATCCAATCATGGATCTATAATGCCTGACATCAACATCATCTCCAATCTTTCCCCAAGGTTGTTATCTATCCATAGGAGTAGTAGCCCTCTTTTCATGTGGAGAAAAGCCAAACTTCTTCAAGATTTCAGCAACATATTTGTCCTGGGAGATGAAGATACCATCCTCTTTCTGCTGAACTTGTAAACCAAGAAAGAAGTTCATCTCCCCCATAGCACTCATCTTGAATTTGTCTGTCATAAGCTTGGAGAAATCCTCACTCATCTTTGGATCAGTAGACCCAAAAATGATATCATCAACATAGACCTGCACAAGCAACACATCTTTGCCTTTCTTCTTTGTAAAGAGTGTCTGATCTATGGTGCCCCTCTTGAATCCATTGTCCACCAAATAGGTAGACAAAGTACCATACCATGCTCTAGGGGCTTGATGAAGGCCATACATAGCCTTTTTGACTCTATACACTTTATCTGGATGCTCAGGATCCTTAAAACCAGGAGGTTGCATTACATATACTTCCTCGACAATGGTGTCATACAAGAAAGCACTCTTGACATCCATTTGATAGACTGTGAAGCCCATGCAGGAAGCATAGGCTAGGAAAATACTAATAGCTTCATCCTTGCAACTGGTGCAAAGACCTCCTCATAGTCTATCCCCTCCTCTTGTGTATAACCTTGAGCCACTAACCTTGCCTTGTTTCTGACCACAATACCTCTTTCATCTCTTTTGTTCCTGAGAACCCATCTTGTCCCTATAGGTCTGACATATCTAGGACAATCAACCAGCTCCCAAACATCCTGAATTGCAAATTGATGAAGCTCATCCTGTATTGCTTCCACCCAACTTGGTTCTTTGAGAGCATCAAATATCTTCTTGGGTTCTTTTTGTGACAGAAAACATGCAAACATACATGCTTGCACAAGAGGGGTATCAACCTTCTTGTGTATATTGGCAATGAATCCACCAAGACCTTGATGAGATCTTCTTGTCTGAACTGGAGTCATAATATCACCAATGATCTGAGATGTGGGGTGATTCTTCATTGTGGAGGTGAGAACCCCTCCTTCAACAAGTCTGGTGTCCTCAACTTCACGCTCCATGTTGCCAATATCTTCTTCATCAGACTCTCTTTGATCAACAGGAATCTCTTCATGAACATTGGAAGGTCCACCTTGTTCAAAACTGGAAGAGAAAAGATGCCCATAAGTGTTGTCAACGTCTGAATCTTGGTTGTCAGCGTCTGGGCTAACAGCGCTTGAAATGTTGTTGTTAACGTCTGAGCCATCAACGTCTGAATTGGTCTTGTCAGCGCTAGATTTGCCTTTGTAAGCGCCTGAAGAACCATGCATGTTTGTATCTGGTGGTATTTGGAAACCACCATTATCTTGTCCAACAGCAGCAGCAGCAGCAAAAGCATCTGTCCAAATGGGAATTGTGACATATTCAAATGTAGGAGATGCCTTTTCTGCTTGTGATCCAACCTTCTCATGAAGCTGTGTACCTGAAACATTAACAACTTGTTCCTCCACAACATTTGAAGTTACCTTCACAATGTCTGGATTAGTGACAGGCATATAGTTTAAAGTTCTAGATAAGGGTTCCAAATCAAACAACCAATTAGGACCACTCTCAGGATCACTAGGTTTATTCTCTAAGAACCTAACATGTACTCTCTCAACTATCCGTTTGTCCTCTTTCAGATAAACCCTATAACCCTTGCTCTGGACTGAATACCCCATGAAGTAACCCTCATCACCTTTTGCACTAAATTTCCCTAAGGCATCACTAGTATCTAGTACTACTACATGACAACCAAAAGGTCTGAGAAAACCAATATTAGGTTTTCTTCCCCAAAGTAACTCATAAGGTGTTTTGTTCTGAATTTTGTTAACCAATGCTCTATTTTGCACATAGCATGCTGTATTAACAGCCTCAGCCCAAAAGGCTATTGGAAAGTGAGCATCAGCCAACATTGTTCTGGCTGCTTCAATTAGGGTTCTGTTTTTCCTTTCAGCAACCCCATTTTGTTGTGGGGTTCTAGCAATGCTAAATTGCCTAGTAATTCCTTTCCTGGCACAAAAATCATCTAGCTTCTTGTTCCTAAATTCTCCACCATTATCACTCCTAAGCATTTTAACCTCATTTCCAGACCTTTTCTCAATCTGAGTGATAAAATCAATAAGAACATCAGCTGTGTCACTCTTCATAGCTAGAAAGAATGTCCAAGTAAACCTAGAAAAGTCATCTGTGACAACAAAACAATATGACTTACCATTCAAACTCTCTATATTTGTTGGACCAAAGAGGTCCATGTGAAGCATATGAAGAGGTCTGGAACTAGTATGCACCTGCTTGGACTTGAATGAGACCTTGTGCTGCTTGCCTTTAAAACATGCAACACAAGAGTGGTCATTGTGGAAGGCCTTCTCAGGCAAACCATCAACTAAACCAAGCCTCACAAGTCTATTTATATTTTTAAAGTTTATGTGCCCTAGTCTCCTGTGCCACAGATTACTTTCATCTACTGAGGCCTTAGCATAAAAACAAGACATATTTGTATTCATTTTAATCCCATTTAAATTCACATTATATATGTCCTTATGCCTAGGTGTTCTATAGTCAATATATTTCTCATCAAGGATCTTAAAATCCTTGCTTAACACCAAACACTCAGTATCAGTGAAAAGAACCTTATTTTTGTTATCACAAACTTGTGATACACTAAACAGATTATAATCAAGTTCTTTTACCAGGAAGACATTCTCAAAACGCAGATTGTTGGTGAGAAGGGTTCCTTTGCCTGTAATGGTGCCATAGCCCCCTCCAAAGTATACCTTATCACCATCTTTAATAGGAGTGAAGTTCGTCAGATAGTCTTCCTTTCCTGTCATGTGCCTTGAGCATCCACTATCACAATATCCATAATCATTGATCTGTCTTTGAATGCCCTGCACATAAAGAAAACAAATTAGTTTTCTTTGGGAACCCAAGTCTCAGAAGACTTGGATTCATCTGGTTGTTCAATAAGAACAGACTTAGTTCTCACAACAACCCCATTCTCATCCTTTTATGATGAAATACCCAGTTAACCCCAATAGGTTTTGTAATGACCTTAGAAATGTAATTAAATATATTGCAAGTCATTGAAATCCCATTATCATTAGGGTTTTGATCTTTCTTGGGTCTCCATGTTAAGCTTGAAGAAGCTTTAGACCTCTTACCTTGTGGCTGCAAATATTTAGGTCTGGTCACGTTTCTGTCAGCGTTGGATTTTGTCCTGTCAACGCTGAAATTACCCTTGTCAGCTTTGAACCTAGGGTTTGCTACAGGAACCCATTGCCTATTTGACCAGGTGTTTGTCTTTTGAAAAGGTCTTTGTCCATGAGTGTTAGACCTTCTAGAGAAGAATGGGGCAGGTCTAATCACTTGTGGACTTTGCTGCACACAAGGTTTGGGTCTAACAACGTTTGACTTCCTAACAACGTTGACTTTCTTCCTATCAGCGCTAAAATTGTTCCTATCAGCGCTGGCTTTGGGAGCGTTGACACACTTGTATGCCAAATGTGAAAAGCTACCACAAGTGTAACAGGATTTCTTAGACACAACCTTAGGTCTAGTAGAGAAGAAACCTGTTCCATGATTGCTAACTTGGCTCTTGGGTGACCTATTATTCCTATACATCTCTGCATATTTAATGGTAGGTCTTCTAACAGTGTTTGAGCCTAGGTCAACAGGTTTACCAGTGATTGGGTTAGTAACCTTAATGGGTGGTGATTCATTGGGACTTTCACATAGTAAACCTCCCTTAACAAATAAAGTAGGGTTAGCTTTCTTCCACTCATTTAGGTCAGTCAGTTTTTGTTGATACTCTTCAACTGGAGTGACAACTCTTGGTGGAGGAGTGAATTCCTCTTCTTGGCATTCTGGTATACCAGTCCAAGACAAGTCCTTTCTAAGGACACCATAGAAGTCACCAGTTGGTGGTGGAACCAGAGAGTAATCATTCATCCCAATCCCAGTCATGTCCTTAGGATCCCTTTGTTTAGCTACACAGTCTCCTAGGGTTTGGGTGGCTCTATCAAATCTTT
This sequence comes from Glebionis coronaria, assembly GCA_025667525.1. Taxonomy (NCBI): domain Eukaryota; kingdom Viridiplantae; phylum Streptophyta; class Magnoliopsida; order Asterales; family Asteraceae; genus Glebionis; species Glebionis coronaria. The sequence goes on from CM046877.1 coordinate 360,424,532, forward strand.
GAATCTTGAGGTCAACATTATCTTTATTCTTAATGGCCTCATCTAACTTAGCCTGTAGGTCTCTATTGACCTTTGTCATGATGTTTCTAATATCCATACTACCCTCTAGCTCATGTTTTAAGATATTGATCTTATCTTTTAAGTCAAATTCCATTTTCTTGTATTCAGAAACAGTTTTCTCAGTTTCAGTAAGAGCTAGTTGGTAATTGGACAATTTACACCTTTCAGTGCTCATATCATCTTTTAGTTTTAACACCTCTTTGTTAAGTCTATCAGTGTTTAAACTACAACCTTTGCTACAAAAAGCATCATCATATACCTCATTATCAGATGAAGAGGAGGAGTGTGCCATGAGAGCATATTCAACATGCTCTTCTTCTTCAATATCAGCAACCAAAGCTTTTTCCTCTTCATCATTCTTAGCCAGATAGCTCCAATCCCATCCTGTACCATCAATTCCTTGAACTGCTACCATAGCTTTGGAATCCTGAGCTTTAACAATCTGACTTGAGGGTTTACCAGCATCAGATCTTCTAGGAGATCTGCATTCCCTCATGAAGTGCCTTATACGATGACAGTTGTAGCATTCAACTTTGGATTTATCAAATCCAGCTGTGTCTTTAGCATTGAAGGTCATCTTCTTCTTGAACCTTCTATTCCACCTATTTGCTCTTATACTAGCAAGAGCCATGTTCCACTTGATGTCCATCTCTTCCAAGTGCTCATCACTTATCTGCTCAAGGTCCTCATATGTAATCACTGAACCATTGGGCAAAGAAGCAATGTAAGCACACACAGTATCCAAATCCAAACCAGCAGGTTTAACTCTTGGAGAGTCATTCTTGAATGTGTCAGCGTCTGAAAAGGAGACGTTGACAAGACTTGTTCCAGCGCTGACATATGATGATCCAGTAACTGGATGCATATAAGAGTCCTTCTGATTGAATTGACCTTCACTATGAGAGAAGAAGGCCATGTTGCTGGTGCTAGATTTGCTTCCATGATCTGAAAGAGTTTCATCCTCCAACAGTCTTAGTTTGTTGTAGATGTCATCAAACGAGGAGCTCTTGTAAGTATTATTGGCAAGAATAGATCTTGCCTCAATCTTCCATGCCTCACCAAGACTTTTCAGAAAGGTAGCATTGGTGTCAACATCACCAACTTGTGTCCCCATGAAGGACAGCTTGCTTGTGATGTCAAGCAATCTGCTTCTCACACTACTCAGTTTCTCATTGGACTGAGCTTTGAAGACAGCATAATCATGCAGAAGTTGCTTTTTCTTTTCTTCCTTAGTGTCTGCATTGCCACCATATGCAACTTCAAGTGCTTCCCAAAGATCCTTAGCAGATTCATAGCCTCTATATTTGTGATGGTTTTCTTGTCCCAAAGAGACTTTCAGAATGTTTAGGGCTTTCATGTCAACCCTTTTCTTTGCAATATCTTCAGCACCTACAGCTCTACCATCTCCAGGTTTTTCTTTCTTATCCTCATCAGGGCATCCTTCAACAGCTGATCTTTGAGTAATGGCATCAAGAATCTTTTGAGCCTTATTGAATGAGTTTCCATATTCAATAATCTCCCAGAGTGTGTAGTCATAGATCCCCAGATATTGTTCAAAGTTGAACTTCCATAGGTCAAAGTGGGTTGCATCAAGCATGGGAATCTTGATGTTAGGTAAGGCTGAGGAGGAGGAGGTTATTGCTTCAGACATGATGTTGTTAGGGTTTTGGTGTTTTTAGGGTTTTGGTGTTCTTCAAAGATCAAAAGTTCCTCAACAAGCTCTGATACCACTTGTTGATCCCAAACTTAGATCGATTAGCTTTGTGTATATGACATTAGATCAAGTATAGCACGTAGAGAAACCTTTGTATATGCTTTGTGAATCTAAGTGTTATGCGGAATTTAACACTTAAACAAGAACACAAGATGTAAACAAAACTTTCACTTTGATTATGAATATCGAACTTGCTTACAATGAAAGATGTTTACGAACGAAAACTTATGTAAAACTTAATATATAACATTAACCTAAAGGCCTTCTTTTATAGACTAAGAAGCCTTGTACAATAAGCTACGTATCAACTATTCTAGGTAAAGATAAATATAGAAAATACATTGTCGTTTCTATCCTTACTAGAAGTATTCTAGAATATAATAAACGTGTAGCTTATATCTTCCATCAGTGCTTGTCTTCAATCTGTCAACGCTTGATTTTAACTTGTCAACGCTTGAGCTGTCAGCGCTTGCTTTGTTCCTGTCAACGCTTGTTTTATTCTTGTCAGCGCTCAAGTGATCCTGCCTTAATTTATTCCCAACATTTATCAAATTTCAAATTTTCAAATAATTAATTTAATAAAACATTTTCTTAAAAAGAAAGTTTAATAAAAAACTTTGTCACACTTAATAAAAAGTGAGTTTTAAGAAAAGATTAAATCCTTGCTCACTTAATTAGGATAAGTACTTGTTTGTTCATACCTTAAGTGATAATGGTTGAAATGAAAAATACTTGAACTCAAGAATTCGTTTTTTGTTGTTTTCGTAAATGCTTGTATTTACATATTGTTGTAATCAAAACGAAGCGAGAGCGAAACATGCAAGTAACATTTTTAGGCATCATTGCATTAACACTAAGGATTCGGGAAGACGACGAACGGCCTAGGAGATTCGTCTAACCAGCCCAACCAACCTAAGCTACAACAAGGATATTCGAAGCTTCGGTTCCAAAAACACAACATCGAACGAGTTGATCCGTACAAACTCGAAAGTGATAAGGGTCGTCCCAAAAATAGAACTTGACGTCACGAAAGATTTTTTTCTTTTGTTGTGTCATCATACCCTTGATTATGAAATTGCTCGCATGGTAATTTGCAATGTCCATAAACCATGGGTTGTCATCTTTAGAATTCACCACACCAAGAGTCTCGTGAGGAAATGTTTCTGTGATTTCCTTGTTCACGAACTCATTTTTATGAGGATCTTCAAAACGAGAGAGATGATCGGCCGCTAGATTCTCGGCTCCTTTTTTGTCAAGTATGGTGACATCAAATTCTTGTAGGAGGAGAATCCAACGGAGCAATCTCGGATTTGCATCAAGCTTAGAGAAAAGATACTTGATAGCCGAATGATCCTTATACACTATGCTTTTTGTTAAGAGGAGATAAGGTCGAAATTTCTCAATAGCATATACCACCGCAAGTAGTTATTTTTCCGTCGTACTATATTTCATTTGAGCCTCGGTCATCGTCTTACTAGCATAGTGGATAGGCAAGAAGTGTTTCTCATGACGTTGCACTAAAACGACCCCAATTGCATAATCACTTGCATCGCACATGACTTCAAAGGGTAATTCCAAATTAGGAGCAACAAGAATTGGAGCTTTGGTAAGTTTCCTCTTAAGAGTCTCAAAATCTCGAACATACTCCTCATTGAAGATGAAAGGAGAATCTTTCTCACGAAGGTGTGTCATACGTCCAGATATTTTTGAAAAATCTTTGATGAATCGACGATAAAAGCTCGCGTGGCCTAGGAAACTTCTAACTCCCTTACGGTTTTGGGATGAGGTAATTTGGCGATGAAGTCTATCTTAGCTTTATCTACCTCAATCCCCGCTTTCGAGACCTTGTACCCTAAGACGATTCCTTTTTTGCACGTAAAATGAAATTTTTCCCAATTGAGCACAAGGTTGGTTTCTTTACAACGTTTTAACATTTTTCCAAGTTGGCCAAACACGACGTGAACGAATCACCAAACACCAAAAATTAATCCATCAAGACTTCCATCGACTTTCGATCATATCATGAAAAATAGTTATCATACACCTTTGAAAGGTTCCCAGTGCATTGTAAAGTTCGAATGGCATTCTAAGATAAGCAAACTTTCCATATGGACACGTAAACATAGTTTTCTCTTAATCATGAGAGTCGATAGGGATTTGAAGGTAACCGGAAAAACCATCAGAAAAGCAATAGAAATCGTTTCCCACAAGTCGCTCCAACATTTGATACATGAAGGGTAAGGGAAAATGGTCTTTACGAGTGACGTCATTTAACATATGATAGTCAATACACACCTTTCAACCGGTCACAACACGAGTTAGAATTAACTTGTTGTCATCATTACGCACAATGGCCATTCCTCCCTTCTTAGGGACACAATGGATTGGGCTCACCCAAGGGTTATTGGATATAGGGTAAATCATTCCCGCGTCAAGAAGTTTTAAGACTTCCTTTTTTATGACATCGTAAATTTTGGGGTTTACCTTTCTTTGACATTGAATTGTGGGTTTGTAGTCCTCCTCCATTAAAATCTTATGAGTACAAAATTATGGGCCAATACCCTTAATGTCGGAAATTTTCCACGCAATCACCCCTTTATGAGCTTTCAAGATTTTTAGAAGTGCGGCTTTTTCATCATTTGAAAGATATTTCGCAATAATAACTGGCAACTTGCCATCACCTTCCAATAATCCATATTCGAGATGAGGTGGAAGATCTTTCAATTTAAGGATTGGTGGATCCTCGATTGAAGATTTCAGTTCAACATTCATAATTTCCATCGGCGGAAAACATGGTGGAATTTGATTAAGAATATCCTCACTAATTGTTACCTCATCTTAATTGTCGATGAAATCGCCTCCTTGTAATGGAGTGAGATTTGGTGTAGAGTTAGCAAGATTGGATCCATAATAGTGGGATTGCCACTAGTCGAACTATCGGAAAAAAATCTAACACTTCTTGGGTAAAATCATCGCAAACTACATCAACTAAGACAATGTGGTTGATGGTAGAAATTGCATAAACATGAGAAGGTATATAGTTTTGAGTAGCGTTTACAACAAGTTCCTCCTCGTTGAATCGCAAAGTGATTTTTCGAGCATGCACATCAGTGATTGATTTCGAGGTATCTAAAAATGGACGATCTAAAATTAAAGGAACTTGAGGATCCATGGGAATGTCTACCACAATAAAATAAACGGGATAGTAGAACTTCCCAACTTTCACGAAAACATCTTCTGCCACTCCACATGCGAGAATTATAGAATGATCGGCCATCTCGATAGAGATTTTCGAAGGAGTAAGATCCGGAAGTGATAGCAATTTCCACATGGAAAAAGGCATTAAATTAATGCTCACGCGAAGATCGGCCAAGGCAAGGCATCCTTCCATCTCTTGAATATCACATGGAATGAGAAACTTGCCGGTATCACCAACGTTTTCTGGAATTCGGTTAATAAAAACCGAAGAACAATTAGATAGTGATAACGACCTAAATATACATATTAAACCCGTTAATATAATGCCACTTTGTATTATAAATAAGAGCTTTCGATACTTAATATATTGCGTTTTATATGCAGGTATGAAGTATGAAGAAACAAAGTGAAAGAAATACAAAGAAGGGTCCTTATTGTGCAATTTAGCCAAACTAATGAAACAAGATTCTAGAACGCACAAAAGTGCGGTGCGCATTGCTAGAAGTGCGGCGTACATTCCCGTATCCAACGTGCGGCGCACTTTCGGACAAGTGCGGCGCACATTTCATCTGAGCCAGCTCTATAAATAGGAGCCACTTCTACACATACAACATATCTCATCTTTCAAATACTACTCTAATCTGAGTATTCTTAGCTTTTTAGTAATATTTTCAGTATTATCCACTTTTGGGAAATACTTAACGAGAGTATTCCACTCTTCGATTCTTGGAGGATCGATACAATCGTGACACTTGTGTACTCGTTCATTCTATCAAATCTAAATATGATGTTCTCTTACTCTTTTCCATTTGTTACTTTGATTACTATCTTAGGTTAAGCTATTTGTGACTATATGGGTATGTAACTATGATTAGTGATGATGCTATGATATGATTCTTTATAATTGGTTCCAAGATAATGTTGTAGAACATTTTACCACCTCGTTCTATAAACCATATTTTATCCAGAGTTGATTTGTTACGATTGCTTGACGGTGAGAAACGCAAATTGTTGTAATAATTTTTTAAAGACTTGTCTATGGTTTTGAATCTTTGGTTTGAGAAATTCGCTTAGAAACCTTGATAAAATATTGAACTCGTTGGCAACTTGTTTTGAGCTTATTCGCTTGAATAAAAATAAGTACTGAATCACCCTAAAGTAAATTGTGCAAACGCCATTTTGACGAAAAAGGATTATCACTTTTTACCTGCATAAACATATGTTGGTCATTATAATCATCATCACGAACTCATACGAACTATCCCATATTAGTCATATTTGTTACTATTGTTAATCATATCAACCATTTATTTCTTCAATTATTATATTGATCAGCAAAACGAAACTAAGTCTCAGCGAACGATCCTGGCTTACCACTACAAGCTATATTACGAACGAAAGGGTATACTTACCCGTGTTTGTATTCTAGTCCCTTGTTTTGTCTAAACCTTGTAATATAAATTTAAGACTTGCGAAATGAACATCAAGTTTTTGGCGCCGCTGCCGGGGACTTATAATCCTATTTTGTAACCAAAATTTCCGTAATCTTTGATGAATTGTACAGTTTCCCACTCAAAACAAACCAAATTTTTTTCCTGCAGTAAGGAAAGTACTCCGCACAATTCAAAAAGTGCGTCGCACTTCTTGTAGCGAACCAAAGTACGCCGCACATTTCACAAAGTGCGACGCACATTTCTTCTATAAACCCAAAACCTTTGTTGGATGCACACCATTCATCCGAAACTCCACCATTATCACCATTATCATAACCTGAACATACCCTTAACCGAAGGCTACGTAGACTTCACCTTCGTGTACCTTTCGATAGGAGACACGAGCAACCTCAACCTCGCGAAATCAACCAACCATTCGACAACCTTTCTCAATTCCTATTTCTCACCAAACTCATCAACCGTTACGATCCAATGTCGGACACCGATGATGAACCAATGTGGTAGTCGATAGAGTTGTAGCACCAACTCCTAGCTCCGCAATCGTTCTACCTGAAATTACAAACGATTTTCCAATCAAAGGAAACCACTTGACACTTGTCAAAAACCACCAATTTGATGGTCGAATCAAAACCGATCCTCACAAACACATCCATGAATTTATCGGAATATGCAAAATGTTTAACTATGGAGAAGGACAAGCCGAAGTCGTTCAACTCATGATGTTTCCATCATCCCTCACTAGAGAAGCCAAGTCATGGCTCGACGAACTTAATGAAGGAACCATTCGAACATGGGAAGGTCTTAGAACTGCTTTCATTAGCCGATTCTTTCCTCCTGTCCTATTTGAAAAACTCCTTAGAGAAATCTGAAGCTTTTCTCAACAAGATAGAGAAACTCTCACTGACGCATGGTTAAGAATTAAAGAATTACTCAGAAAATGCCATGGCCATGGACTAAAAAAGGAACGAATAATCAAGATTTTCTATCATGGTCTTGACGATGCTACCCAAGATGCATTGAACGCTGCAGCGGGCGGTATTTTCCTTTACAAAACCCCTAACCAAGCCTACCAATTGTTAGATGACAAAGTCTTACTCAAGCTTGATTGGTCCAAAAATCACAAAAAAAAACCCACGAATAACTGTAGCTTTTGCTGAAGAAAGCAACAACCCAACCGACACTAAAAAAATTATGGCTCGTATGGACGCCATGTCTCTCAAAATCGATACTCAATATAAAGAGATGAAAAACAAAAGTCGTGAAACTTGCAAACAATATCAAGGAAACCATCCTTCTAGTGAATGTGATGACGATGACACGCCTATGACAAAGGAAGAAGAAGCCAACTTCATGAACACCTTTCGTCGAACTCTATTTTATAACGATTATCGTAATCGTGACCGCGATAATTGGATATCTAACGATAAACCAAAATATGACCGAGAAGAAAAGAAACCCAACCAAACCGAAGACAAACCCAACCTCAAAACCAAGCTCGACAATTTTATTGAATCTCAAAGAAAAACCAACCTTTTCGTGCAAGATACATTAGCTGACCTTAAAACAAAGTTCGATACTTCAAACAAAAACCACCAAGCTTCCATTCAAAACCTTGAAGCTAAGTTTGATCGTTTTTTCGATAAGCAATCGAATCGCGCTTCTTGTTCATTACCAAGAAACACCAACCCAAACCCCAAAAACAACAATAAATATCAACCACCGCAAGCTCGTAATTAACATGTAAATGTCGTATTCACGCGGAGTGGTTTATCTTACGAATCACCTACCAAACCTACCCAAGACACACCAATCGAAAACCCACTCGATAGTGACGATGAGGATGAAGCTCAACCAACCAAAACCAAACGCACTGAAAACTCAAACCCAACACCCAAACCTTATAACCCAAAAGTTCCATACCCCAACGCTTACGCAAGCAAAAGATGCAAGCTAAGTATGGTAAATTCCTCGACTTAATCCAAGAAGTTCGAATCAACATGCGTTTAGTCGATGTTCTGGTTGGAATGCCAAACTATGGAAAATTTCTCAAAGAACTTATCAAAATCAAACATAAGTTTGAAGATGTATCTTCAGCTTTTCAAAATGGTGAATGTTTTGCCATTATCCCAAACAAAGTACCACCAAAACATGGAGATCCTGGAAGTTTTCTAATTCCATGTACTTGCCATCACTCATACTCTTGTAACGCCTTGGCCGATCTTGGCGCTAGTATCAACCTCATGCATACTCCTTGTATGCTAAACTCTCAAAAGACGTTCTCAAACCTACAAAAATGAGAATTCACCTCGCGGACCGTTCTTTCCAATACCCAATGGGAATAGCTGAAAACATGCTCGTTGGAGTTGGAAAATTCATTTTTCTTGTCAACTTTGTAATCCTAGAGATGGAAGAAGATAGCAAGGTACCACTTATCCTTGGTAGACCTTTCTTGCATACAGCTGACGCTGTGATTCGTGTAAAACAAAAACAACTCAACCTTGGAGTTGGAGAAGATATAAGTTCCTTTTCTATCGATGAAGCAATGAAACACTCTTATTCTAATGACGATACTTGCTTTAGTATTGATGTCATTGACGAAGTCTTTGAAGCCGATTTCGACGCTCTTCTTGATGAAGGAAGCGAAATTTTATATTCTATCGAAGGAACCATCCTAAAAGAAGAACTTTTTACTGAATTTGACGCCTTCATAGCCGTTAATACCGACGAACCTATAGAAACACCTGAAGAAGAAAAAGAAACACCATTTGAAGCCATAACTTTCGAAATCGATTTAAAAGTTATGAAATCTGTGGAAGAGCCCCCTACAGATTTAGAACTTAAACCTCTTCCTAAAAATCTGGAATATGCGTTTCTTCACGAAGAAAAATTACTACCTGTAATTATTTCATCCCAACTTTCGGAGGAACAAAAAAACGATCTAATTGAAGTTATCAAGAAGCATAAACAAACTTTTGCTTGGAAAACTTCTGATATTCCTGGCATATGTCCATCGTTCTGTAAGCACAAAATCCAACTTTTGGATAACAAGAAATCGATTTTTGAAAAACAACGAAGACTAAATCCTAACATGAAGAAAGTTGTCAAAAAAGAGATCCTTAAACTCCTCGATTTTGGAATAATCTACCCAATCGCAGATAGCCCCTGGGTTAGTCCTATTCATTGTGTACCTAAAAAGGAAGGTATCACTGTAGTAACTAACGAAAACAATGAGTTAGTACCAATACAAACCATCACCGGATGGAGAGTTTGTATTGACTATCGAAAATCAAATGACGCAACTGCGAAAGATCATTTTCCTTTGCCCTTTATGGATCAAATGTTAGAAATACTCGCAAGGAATGAATAATTTTGTTTCCTCGATGGTTATTTTTGTTATTTTCAAATCCCAATCAACCCTATGGACCAAGAGAAAACCACGTTTACATGTCCATTTGGAACTTACTCGTATAGGCGTATACCTTTTGGCCTATGCAATGCACCTACTAGTTTTCAGAGGTGTATGATTGCAATCTTTCATGAGGTATGATTAAAGAATCAGTCGAAGTCTTCATGGATGATGTTTCCGTCTTTGGAAATTATTTTGACACATGTCTTTGCAATCTTGATAAAATGTTAGCATGATTAAAGAAGCAAATCTTGTGCTAAACTGGGAAAAATGTCACTTTATGGTCAAAGAAGGAATTGTGCTTGGACACAAAGTATCTGGCGCAGGCTTAGAAGTTGACAAATAAAAAATAAACGTAATCTCAAAACTCCCACCACCTACTAATGTGAAAGGAATTAGAAGTTTTTTAGGTCATGCCCAATTATACCGACGATTTATCAAAGACTTTCCAAAGATCGCAAGACCTTTAACTCAACTTCTAGAAAAAGAAAGAACATTAGATTTTAATGATGAATGCCTTTTATCATTTGAAACTCTTAAAGCAAAGCTTACATGCACACCAATTATTGCAAGCCCCAATTGGAATCTTCAATTTGTGCTTATGTGCGATGCAAGTGAACATGCCCTTGGAGCCGTCCTTAGACAAAAAGATTGAACATAATTTCACCCCATCTACTTTGCTAGTAGAAATCTAAACGTAGCCCAACAAAATTATACCATTACGGAAAAAGAACTCATGGCTGTAGTTTATGCGTTTGACAAATTTCGATCATACCTCGTATTATAAAAACAATAGTTTACACCGATCACTCAGCCTTAAAATACTTGTTTAGAAAGAAAGATACCAAACCTCGTCTCATCCGATGGATATTCCTTTTACAAGAAGTTGATTTATAAATTAAAGATAAAAAAAAGGAGCTTAGAATGTTGTTGCTAGTCATTTATCTGTCATAGTGAATGATGACTCTAGCTATGATGAAATCGATGATTTTTCCGATGAACACATAATGCAAATAAATACAAACATTACACCATGGTTCGAAGAATTTGCAAACTATTTGGTTGTAGGTATTTTACGAAAGGGAATGACATATTAACAAAAGAAAAGATTCTTTTATGAACATAAAAAACTAATTTTGGGACGATCCTCACCTGTTTAGAATCTGTTCCGATGGAATGATCCGACGTTGTCTTTCCAGATCAGAATCTCGAAAAATTCTCGATGAATGTCACTACGGACCGACCAGAGGACATTATGCAGCGAACACCACCGCTAAAATAGTGTTCGACATTGACTTTTACTGGCTAACGGTTATTCTTGAAGCTCATACCTTAGTACGATTATGCGAAGCATGTCAAAGGACTAGAAATCTTACAAAAAGAGATGAAATGCCTCTAAATAATATCCAAGTCTACAAAATCTTTTACGTGGGGTATCGACTTCATGGGACCCTTTCCTAAATCTAATAAATGTGAAAACATTTTAGTCGCCGTCGACTATTTATCGAAATGGGTCGAAGCTCAAGCCATACAAACTAACGATGCAAGCGTTGTTATAACATTCTTAAATAAATTATTCTGTCATTTTGGAATTCAAAAAGCACTAATAAGCGACAGAGGAACTCAATTCTGTAACAAAATCATGGAAAAAAATCATGAAAAGATATGGATTCAACCACCAATTTCCACATCTTACCACCCTCAAACGAGTGGCCAAGTTGAAAACACTAATAGATCTCTAAAGTGAATCCTTGAAAAGACCGTCCAAAACAACCCTGCTTGTTGTTCTAAGAAATTAGAAGATGCTCTATGGGCCTTTCGTACCGCATTCAAAACACCAACTAGAACCACACCGTACAAGCTCTTGTATGGAAAAACATGCCACTTACCAATAGAAATTGAACACCGTGCATATTGGGCACTTAAGAACTGCAATCCTGATCTTATTGTAGATGGAGAAAAACGTATATTTCAACTTCATGAGTTAGATGAATTTCGACATCAAGCTTATGAAAGTTCAAGTTTATATAAAGAACGAACCAAAGTGTGGCACGATCGCAAACTGTGACAAAGAAAAGAATTCAAACATGGAGAGAAAGTACTTCTCTTTATCTCAAAATATAAATTCAAGCAACCTAAGGTTACATCAAGATGGCCTGGACCTTATACTGTAAAACACCAATATCCATATGGATATGTTGAAATCTACGGTAGAGACAATACCACTTTTATTGTCAATGGACATAGACTTAAGCTCTACCATGAAGAAGAACACTGTAATGAACTCGATGAAGAAGAAATCCCCTTCTTTTTAAAATAAAACCGAGTAACCGAGTCTGGCTGAATACTCTATAGTTAGCGCTATTCGGAAGGCAATTCCTATTTTATCCCCCACTTTTTACCTTAAGTGTGGAGGAGGACCTGTATATAAACAAAACCGTCCTTGTATATATTTATCATGTGTTTTGTTTTGTTATATAACATGCACGAAAATAGCAAACTTGGAGCTCTAAGACGGATTCATCTCTTGAAGTCCCGCAACTTTCTACTTAGCCCCGGGAAGTTCTCCTTTCCCTTTGCATTTTTCTTATTTTTAGTTTTTATCAATTATTACCTCGAGGACGATGTTCACCTTAGGTGTGGAGGAGGAGATAAATAGGAAAAATAATAAATAAAATAAAATTTTCTCCACATAAAAAATCTTTTTGAAAATAAAATAAAAATAGATATATTTTAAAGTAAATAAAGTTTTAGCAAAGCAAAAATCTCATTGATTGACACTATAACTGATACATGACTTTTACCTAGTAAGAAAATTATCGTTCTCGTGTTCTAATCGAATTGATCTTGGTTAACTATGTGACTCAGTCGTTCTTTGGTGAAACAAAAATGTTGTCGTTGTAGTATATTTAAAATGTGCAAAGACTTAAAATTAAATGACGTAAAAGTAAATGGCGTTTAAAATAAATGGCGTGAATATAAATCTAATACTAATTAAAATTTAACTTGTGCAATATTTAAAACTTTGAAAAGTAAATTAATTAAATGACTTAAAATTAAAACGTGACGAGAATTAAAATTAGACAAATAATTAAAATGATAACTTAAAAATTAAACAAAACAAAACATAGAAATTAATCCACCATCGGAATACATTCCGATCAGACTCACCATCGGAATGTACACAAACCTCACAATCGGAATGTTGATCGGAACCTTAGATCGGAATACCCTGTCACTTATTCAGATCGGAATGTCCAAACAACCCCTTTGATCGGAATGTCGCCTATCGGAATGTGGTCCAGATAGCAATGTAGTTCAGATCGGAATCCTCCAGATCGCAATGATGCTAAGAAAAATTGGGCAGCAATTCGACTAAGTAAACCTCAAGAGCCGTCGGAATGTGCGATCGCAATGTGCGATCGCAATCCCAGATCAGAATGAGGGTGATGTTACTCCTATCGCAATCCCGGATCGGAATGCAAAACCCTTGTCCAAAACTGTCACTATCGGAATGTGGTAAAGCAAGCCGTCAAAATGTGTGGAGAACCCTTACTTTTCGATGGATACAAATTCGTAATAAGCACACAAACTAAATAAGCTATAACTAATAAGCAGTAACAAAATAAATTCGAATGAAATGAAAACAAGGCGAGACAAAAAGCTAAAAAGTTAAAACCTTTCAAAATTTAAAAGACGAAAATTAATGAAAATAACTTGATAAGTAAAACTTTTAAGAAAAAATTGAAATCAATTAAGCCAAATACCAAATAAGCACATAAGATTGTCAAACTTATGGCTATTTCGTATGGAAGCTAAAAGGAAAAAGAAAGACAAGACTTTTAATCAAATGAGCAATGGATTAAGCAAAACCTTGCTTAATCCGAAATTCAAACCGAATCAAAAGAAGAAGAGTAGAATGAGATTGGTAAAAATAAACTTGATCAAATGATAAAGAAAGATTAAAGACACGAATTTAAAGAACACAAATTAAAACACTTACTTGGAAATTAAAAGGATAATTAAAGTGCAAAACATGTATTTAAATTGACAAGTAATTAAAGGTGCATAAAATAAAAGTGGAAGAGCTAATTTGTCAAGTTAGCCAACAACATGAAAAGTGATTAAGACTAATCTATATATAGGGGAGGATTAGGAAGCTTCCTCCCCTCCTTCCTTTCTTCTTAATTGCGTCATTAGGTCCTTAAGCCTTTAATCTTCATTAATTGCACCATTAGTCCTTTATTCTTCTAATCTTCTTTAAACTTGGACTCTAATGACTTGTGGCTCGGGATTTCTTTGAACTCGTCTTTTAATCCTTCAATAAAGTAGACTTGAGTTCTTCGGCTTTAAGTAAACTTCCGTCTTTTGACTTTTTCTTCGATAAATCTTCAGAATTGGTCTTGGACTTCCGTTACTTTTGCACTCTTGACTTCTTGACTTCGTCTTTCATCTTTTTCTTCAATAAAAGCCCGTGAATACCCGTGTTTTCTCCACTTTTCACCTTTTCGTCCTAAATCACAAAAAAAAAAACACAAACCACGCATAATTCCGACATAAAAGAAATAAAATACATGTTTTGGCTCGGTTATTATTGTAATTAAGTGGTAGAAAGGATGGGTGTTTACACACCTATCAAATCCCCTACACTTGACCATTGCAATGTCCTCATGCAATGCATTATTTACAAAGCAACTTTATATTTTTCATCATAATCATTATATTTTTCATCATAATCAATCCACGTTGGCCTTTGTTAAAGAGATAAACAACTATAAATATTCAAAGTAAAGAAATCAAAAGCATACCTTGGGTTTTGAAAATGTCATGAATAATCATCATCCTCAAGTTTTCACTTTCTCCAAACCAAGCTTAAAAACGAGATCATTGTTATTATAAGTTAGTAGACTAACACGAACTCATGTGGGCCAATTACTCACCTAGACTCCCTTATTCCTTGGTGTATCTCTTATATTTTATTTTTGTCTTGAATGATCACGAGGATGCATTGTTGACTTATTTCGATAGTTATTTAGTCCGAAAATAAAGTGAACGATTTAATCAATAGTTAGCTAAAGGACAAAATATTTTAAAACTGCTTCTCGGGACCTCATAAAGTTCATATCTTGGCATAACTCGCTTCGCGATTTGAGACCTTTCTCGGACCGATATTTGGCAGCGAATTCATACTTTAAATCTTGAGAGACGTTCATGAAATAATGGCCTTCTCTTCATAATAGGAATTTCTTCACTTGAAGTTTTGAGAGATTCATACTTGGACCACGACTTCTTCATTTTCTCCAATCATTATTTTGGACTTTGATATACAACGATCCGCCTCCTTTTTGGACTTGGATCAACTTATCCTCATACCTTGCTAGGGTCTTTTCGGATACACTTCTCCATGACTTTTGGGGAGTTTTTGCTTTACGTCGTGTGTCTCAATCCTTCATATTGATTTTCGATAAATGATTCTTCACATCACTTTGGATCTTTAGCAACAAAATATAGCCCTCATGCCTTGTTAGGGCCTTTTCGGACTCGCCAATCTTCGCATCCCGCTTCAATAAGTTATGCCTTGGCTATGAACTCTAATCCATACCGAGCAACTTTTAAACGATCTTGGGCTAGAAGCTAAGTAACTTTTCAAATCGTACAACCTTATTTATTACAGATAAATTTATTAACAAGCGAAGGGAGAATAGGCTTATAATTAACTCACATAAATTCACGAATGAATACCGAACTTATAATTGACTCTATCATCTCTCGTTCTCCACAGTTTAAAATCTCAAGGAATGAGACTCGTGGATGCTTAGCCTATTAAATCAAAGTTTTGGGTTTTCGAGTCATCTATAGGATCTTGCAAATTCTTAGACTCTTTCAAGTTTAGAAATCGTGTTTTGAAGTTCCCTTGATAAACGACTCTCTAGGATCAATTATAGGAACTTGCGAAAAGTTCTTGTTCTTAACCCGTGAGAGTTAAGACTTTCGCGTTTTATAGCTCCCTATATAAAAGCGTAGCAAAACTTGACTTAAACACGTTAAGGATACTAGCTAGAGTAACTTAGATAAGTAAGCTCGGGTTGAGTCAAAAGATTCACAACGTTTAAAAATTAACATCACTTTATTAAATATTTATTCTAGCAAAGGAAGAAAATGACTATACAAAGGGGAAAACTAATAGGCCAAAATAGATCAAAAAATTTGAAAAATGTCGAAAAATTGATTTTCCGGTTAAAATGAGGACAAATACAAGGAAAAGGCCACTTAACTTCGATAGAAGTCCCCCCTACACTCAAGATAAACATTGTCCTCAATGTTTAAGCATGTGGGAGTAAACTCCCCTACACTTAGGACATTGTACACGTTGTTTAAATCTCGCTAAGAAAGAGACAACTAAAGAGATTCCTATTTGAATATTCAAAAATATAAAATAGAGAATCGAAAAGAGTTTAGGATAGAACCGGGAAGAAGTGAACACGGGATCACGGGTCGTCAAGAATCATCAAGAGTGGATCATTGAAGCTCGAATCCCTGATTAAAAGAAGGGAGGAGAGGAAAGCAAACCAACGGGTCTCCCCTACACTTAGGATAAAGAAAGCGAAAAGATAGATACATGGGTTGCCTCCCAAGAAGCGCTTGGTTTTTTATTACCGAGTCGTGAGCCTGACTCGACCTTGATCATCATAGGAAAAAGCATGAAACATATCCACCAGGATCAAAGACATAGTTTTCGTCCATCAAATAGCAGAGGCTTAAGGCGAACAAGGCAAGCCAAAGAAGAGTAGGTAGGGTTCCCTTAAGCAATGATGGAGCACGGTGGAAGCAAGGGTGAAGTGGTGCAAGCATGTCTTCAATAATTCCAAAGATTTTTCCTTTTATTTCATCAGGTGTATACTGAGATGGCTGCAGAATATCGATACCGGGGTCGAACACCTTTTCCTTTAAGGGAAAATAGCACTCAGGCTCAGCAGAGTGTGAAGAAGATCCGCGAAGAAGCACAACCTCGTCCTCAGAAGATGGACAAAGAGGTGTCAAATCGTATGTGCTGCGGATATTGGTGTCGACCGGTTTCTTCTCCTTTGAAAGAATGTGCTTCAAATCCAAAGTAGGATCAAGACGATAATCTTCAAAGTCCAAAGGAGGTGCATCACTCTCATGAGGGAAGTAAGTGTTGAGAAACGTAGAGAAATCTTCCTCAAATGAGTAATCGTCCAAAGTAGGATCGAGTGATGGCGGAGGATCTTCATCATGTGAAGAATCGCTCGAAAGAGTATCGACCTCATCGAAATCATCATACGTGGGCAGGTCGGGATACTCAGAAGTAAGGTCATCATAATCATCCGAATCTGAGCTAGAATCATCATCATAAGCATCAAAGACCGGTGGAGAATCATAAAGGGGAGAAGCGTCCAAATTGGATAGAGAATCATCCACATCATCTTGAAAAAGTGGATTATCAATGGAAGAATCGAATAGAGGATTGTTATAGACAAAAAAGTCATCATGCACATTAATCATATTCACTGATTCTCTGCCTCCAAAGGATTTGCCTGTAAGCTTTCCCATTTTAAAAACTTGTGCATCATTCCCGACTCTTAAGATTAACTCACCTTCGGCCACATCCACTAAAGCTCGTCCGGTTCTCAAGAATGGCCGACCAAGTATTAAAGGAATACGAGGGTCCATTTCATAATCAACAACGACAAAATCGACCGGGAAAGTAAATGTGCCAACTTTTATGAACACGTCTTCGGTAATACCAACGGGGTAAGCGAGAGTGCGATTTGCAAGTTCAAGAGTCATCTTTGTTGGAGTGAGGTCGGGCAATGATAGTGTTTTCCAAACACTCAATGGCATAAGATTAATACTGACCCCGAGATCAGCTAGGGCAGTAAATTCTTCAGTTTTGTTAAAAACGCAAGGCAACACAAAACGACCGGAATCTCCAAGCTTTTCCGGAAGTTCTTTAAGAATAACTGCAGAGCAGTTTTCATTTAAGCGTGTGTTGGCGAGCTCAATCAGCTTCTCCTTCTTGTTAAGCAATTCCTTAAATGCTTTAACAAATTTGGGCATGTGGACAAGTGCTTCAAGAAAGCTAATGTTGAAGTTCATCTGAGAGATCATCTTCACATAGCGTGTCACTTCGGATTCCTCCTTGGTTAGCAGTTTGGTCTTGCCTAAACGAGAAGGATAAGGGATATTGGGTTTGTGTGGTGAAGGTGCAGGTGTAGTAGGTAAAGGTTGAGATGTTGAAGGTTCCTTCCGAGGTACATCGTCATGACGAGGCGGAGACGGTAATGGTGCACTAATACTCGGTGTAGGAGGAGTAGGGATAAATGGTGGTGGAGGAGGTGTAGATGATGGGGGCGGGATTGGTGGATCGACAATGGTAATTCCACTAAGAGTAGTAATAGCACTCACATTTGCTCGCGGATTGGTGACGGTGTTTGAAGGTAGAGAACTCGAAGTAAAAGGTTGAGCTGCGAGCAAGAAACTAGCAAGCATATTCTTCAAATCATTGGTTTGATTGCTGAAGGAGGATTGAATATTATCTCGAAGCTCAGATCTAATCTCATTTCCTTGCTTTGTGATATCTCCTTTCAAATTGATAATTTGGCTCTGCAGATTCTTGATTTGCTCACCTTGGGTTCTCATTATGGCTTCAACATCGGAATTAATGGGTGGGGTTTGTTGGGCGGGTGGGTGATAAGGATTAGAAGCTCTTGGTGGGATTTGGTTGCTTCTATTGTAGTTGTTGGCGGGGTTTTGGTTTTGAGGAGAAAAACCGGGTGAAAGGTAGTTGTTTGACCGGTAACTCAGCAAATTTCTATCCCTTTGAGGTCGAGCTTGGTAATTTTCCGGTGAATAATTACCATAAGCTGCATACACATTTTCCGGATTTCCTTGAGTCGAAGGACAATCGGTGTATGAGTGTGGACCGCCGCATGTTTCACAAGGATTAGCAACCGCTTTAACTTGTTGTTGTTGTTGGTGTGAAGCGAGAAGCGTAATACTTTTGCTCATTTCAGTCATCATGCGGGTGAGTTCGGTCATATCAGGGTTTGCTGAAGTGGAAGAAACATTGACTCTCGGGTTGTTCCGTGAAGAAGCAGAGGAATCCCAGTTTTTGTGGTGAGTAGTCATGTTCTCAATTAACTCTCTACACTCCTCGGGTCTCCTTTTCATAAATGTGCCACCAGCGGCTGCATTAATCGTATCACGATCTCGAAAAGTCAAACCGTTGTAGAAAGTGTCTATTAAGGTCACAGGGAGCATGTTGTGGTTTGGACAACGATCAATCAAGACATTATATCTTTCCCAGGCATCAAAAAGAGATTCATCAGGGTCTTGCATGAAACCGCTGATTTGATTGCGAAGGCTCGTGACCATGGATGGTGGAAAGTAGCGCGACAAAAAGCGTTGAGTCATGTCATCCCAAGTGTGAATAGAATTCTTCGGGAGACGATCAAACCATTTCTCGGCATGATGTGATAAAGTATGTGGGAAGAGTTGTAGGCGAAGAACATCCATTGTGGCACCAGGCAACTTCATGCTTTGGGTGATTGTAATGAACTTGTCGAGGTGTTTGTTGGCATCATCATCAGGCAATCCACGGAAAGGATTTGTTTGCACTTGCTGAATCATGTGGTGCTTCAACGAAAACTCCGGAGCCGTGATTTGCATCGGCGTAATCGGTCCTCCTCGTCCAAACATGGTAGATTGACAAAGCTCTTCCATTGTCCGAAGATCGGGCTGTGGAAGAACATTGTTGTTATTATTGAGGTGCGGTAGATGATTATTGTTGTTAACACCTGACATACTTAAATCTTCTCGAGTCTCGGGCTCTTGATAATTAGAAGATCTAGTACGCATACACTTGAAAATGCAAAAGAAAAAGAAACCAAATACAAAGGCAATATATATACAATATAAAGATAAAATCTTTTTGGATTTTTGGAATTTTTAATTTTTATGTATTTTTTTCAATTTTTAATTTTTATGATTTTTTGAACTTTTTTAAGCAAGAAAATAACGCTCACAAGTGAACGGATCCCAAAAAGCAACGTGTCTTTCACAGAAAACCGTTAATCTTTACGAAAAGAGCCGGCAGCGGCGCCATTTGATACATGACTTTTACCTAGTAAGAAAATTATCGTTCTCGTGTTCTAATCGAATTGATCTTGGTTAACTATGTGACTCAGTCGTTCTTTGGTGAAACAAAAATGTTGTCGTTGTAGTATATTTAGAATGTGCAAAGACTTAAAATTAAATGACGTAAAAGTAAATGGCGTTTAAAATAAATGGCGTGAAAATAAATCTAATACTAATTAAAATTTAACTTGTGCAATATTTAAAACTTTGAAAAGTAAATTAATTAAATGACCTAAAATTAAAACGTGACGAGAATTAAAATTAGACAAATAATTAAAATGATAACTTAAAAATTAAACAAAACAAAACATAGAAATTAACCCACCATCGGAATACATTCCGATCAGACTCACCATCGGAATGTACACAAACCTCACAATCGGAATGTTGATCGGAACCTTAGATCGAAATACCCTGTCACTTATTCAGATCGGAATGTCCAAACAACCCCTTTGATCGGAATGTTGCCTATCGGAATGTGGTCCAGGTCGCAATGCAGTTCAGATCGGAATCCTCCAGATCGCAATGATGCTAAGAAAAATTGGGCAGCAATTCGACTAAGTAAACCTCAAGAGCCGTCGGAATGTGCGATCGCAATGTGCGATCGCAATCCCAGATCGGAATGAGGGTGATGTTACTCCTATCGCAATCCCGGATCGGAATGCAAAACCCTTGTCCAAAACTATCACTATCGGAATGTGGTAAAGCAAGCCGTCGCAATGTGTGGAGAACCCTGACTTTCCGATGGATACAAATTCGTAATAAGCACACAAACTAAATAAGCTATAACTAATAAGCAGTAACAAAATAAATTCGAATGAAATGAAAACAAGGCGAGACAAAAAGCTAAAAAGTTAAAACCTTTCAAAATTTAAAAGACGAAAATTAATGAAAATAACTTGATAAGTAAAACTTTTAAGAAAACTTTGAAATCAATTAAGCCAAATACCAAATAAGCACATAAGATTGTCAAACTTATGGCTATTTCGTATGGAAGCTAAAAGGAAAAAGAAAAGACAAGACTTTTAATCAAATGAGAAATGGATTAAGTAAAACCTTGCTTAATCCAAAATTCAAACCGAATCAAAAGAAGAAGAGTAGAATGAGATTGGTAAAAATAATCTTGATCAAATGATAAAGAAAGATTAAAGACACGAAGTTAAAGAACACAAATTAAAACACTTACATGGAAATTAAAAGGATAATTAAAGTGCAAAACATGTATTTAAATTGACAAGTAATTAAAGGTGCATAAAATAAAAGTGGAAGAGCTAATTTGTCAAGTTATCCAACAACATGAAAAGTGATTAAGACTAATCTATATATAGGGGAGGATTAGGAAGCTTCCTCCCCTCCTTCCTTTCTTCTTAATTGCGTCATTAGGTCCTTAAGCCTTTAATCTTCATTAATTGCACCATTAGTCCTTTATTCTTCTAATCTTCTTTAAACTTGGACTCTAATGACTTGTGGCTCGGGATTTCTTTGAACTCGTCTTTTAATCCTTCAATAAAGTAGACTTGAGTTCTTCGGCTTTAAGTAAACTTCCGTCTTTTGACTTTTTCTTCGATAAATCTTCATAATTGGTCTTGGACTTCCGTTCCTTTTGCACTCTTGACTTCTTGACTTCGTCTTTCATCTTTTTCTTCAATAAAAGCCCGTGAATACCCGTGTTTTCTCCACTTTTCACCTTTTCGTCCTAAATCACAACAAAAACACAAACCACGCATAATTCCGACATAAAAGACATAAAATACACGTTTTGGCTGGGTTATTATTGTAATTAAGTGGTAGAAAGGATGGGTGTTTACACACCTATCAATAACTAAGCACAAAAACCATCCACCAAATATGTGAGGAAACCTATCCTTATATTTCTCTATTTTGTGTGAAAGCTGATAATCTAGTATGCTTTAGAATTTGTGCTTGATCATCATTTACTAAACCACAGTGAGGTTAATTTATAGATATTTTCGAGAAGAGGCAAAATAAATCACCATTTCATCATTTTAGTTAAGCTACACTGGCTTGCTAAAATATGTTTCACTCGTACCTATGTGCTATATTATCCCTTGTGCTATAATCTAAATTAGATGCCTATCCATTTGTCACGTCGAAAAAGTATATATGATGTTCTCTTAAAAAAAATTAAAAAAAGAAGTATTCTAGTATTGTCGTTCTACGACTTTGACACGGCATATTTTGTTCTATACCCTCATCATTAGCACGTTCTGTCTCTTTGAAAAATTATCTGTTGCTCACGCCACAACGGTTATGTTTATGTGTCATGTACAAATTTATGGTAGCTATTCATTTTATGACCGATCTACTTGAGTGTTATCTTACAATTACCCTTTGTGAGTGACATTTGTGTGAACTTAAAATCCAAACACTATCCATGTGAGGTGCTGAAATTATCTTGTCACTTGCTTTTGCTACTGATAAAAATTTAATCATTTTCCTATCATACTTCATAACACTTAAAAGCATTTTGAAAATCTAATTTGTTTTCTCGCTTTGATTGCTTGAGGGAAAGCAATAGCAAAGTGTGATGGAATTTGATAACGACCTAAATATACATATTCAACCCATTATTATAATGCCACATTGTAATATAAATAAGAGCTTTCGATACTTAATATATTGCGTTTTATATGCAGGTATGAAGTATGAAGAATCAAAGTGAAGAAAATACAAAGAAGGGTCCTTATTGTGCAATTTATCCAAACTAATGAAAGAAGATTCTGGATCGTAAAAAAGTGCGGCGCACATTGCCAGAAGTGCGGCACACAATCCCGTATCCAAAGTGCGGCGCACTTTCGGATAAGTGTGGCACACATTTCATCTCTTCCAGCACTATAAATAGGAGCCACTTCTACACATACAACATATCTCATCTTTCAGATACTACTCTAATCCGAGTATTCTTAGCTTTTTGATAATATTTTCAGTATTATCCACTTTTGGAAATTCTTTTAACGAGAGTATTCCACTCTTTGATTTTTGGAGGAACAATACAATCGTGACACTTGTGTACTCGTTCATTCGATCAAATCTAAGTCTGATGTTCTCTTACTCTTTTCCATTTGTTACTTTGATTACTATGTTAGGTTAAGCTATTTGTGACTATATGGGTATGTGACTATGATTAGTGATGATGTTATGATATGATCCTTTATAATTGATTTCAAGCTAATTTTGTAGAACCATTTTCCACCTCGTTTCATAAACCATATTTTTCTAGAGTTGATTTGTTACGATGGCTTGACGTTGAGAAACGCAAATTCTTGTAATAAGTTTTTAAAGACTTGTCTATGGTTTTGAATCTTTGGTTGCAGAGGTTCGCTTAGAAACCTTGATAAAATGTTGAACTCGTTGGCAACTTGTTTTGAGCTTAGTTGCTTGAATAAGCATAAGTCTTGAATCACACTAAAGTAAATTGTGCAAACGCTATTTTGACTAAAAAGGATTATCACTTTTTACCTACATAAACATATCTTGGTCATTATTATCATCATCACGAACGCATACGAACTATTTCATATTAGTCATATTTTCTACTATTGTTATTCATATCAACCATTCCTTTCTTCAATTATTATATTGATTACCAAAACGAAACTAAGTCTCAGCGAACGATCCTGGCTTACCACTACAAGCTATATTACGAACGAAAGGGTATACTTGCCCGTGTTTGTATTCTAGTCCCTTGTTTTGTCCAAACCTTTTAATATAAATTTAAGACTTGCGAAACGAACATCAGATAGCTTTAGAAGCTTCTCCTTATCATTTATCAACGCGTCAGCTAAACTTTTGTCGAAATAAACCTTACGAAACATTTTAATGAAAAGCTCGATTTTTTGATTTTTACGTTCATGCAATTTCTCCTTATTTCATCTCGACGGCTAGGGTAAGGGTGGTGTGAGTTGGGCATAGGCAAAGGCCTTGGAATCTCGGATTCCATGATTGGTATAAGTTCAACCGTAGGTGCGGTTTGAGCGGTACTTCGTGGGATAGAGATATGCTCCTTTTTTTCCATCACCTCGGGGTCTTTCTCAATTTCCTTCACCTTAGAAGTACTTGGACGAGAGATTGGCTCTTTGAAAGTCTTACCACTACATGTAGTAATAACCTTCATTTCTCCCTTCGGGTTTACTTGGACGAGAGATGGGCTATAATGGTACACATTGTAGCCTGAAACATACTTGCCATTTTATCCTTAAATTTAGATTGCCTTTTATCCGCCTTAAGCATTTCTTGCTTAATTTCATGTTGGCCTTGTTCCATCTTTTGTTGATTTTGTTGTAGCCTTTGCACATTACTTTCCATTTTATTAGAATGAGTCTTAAGTTCATTAGCAAGCTTGTTTTTAACTCATTTTTCAACTTGGATCTTAGGCTAATTATCTCCCTTTGTATATTACAAAACCTATCATCATTTGCCTTTGTATAATTCAAAAAGTCACTTGGAAGATCTTTTGTATATTGCAAAACTTTATTTGTGTTTTGAAATTCACGATTTTGGTTTTGGTTTTTGTGACACCCTAGAATCGAGGTTATTAACGTTACCCTAAATTACGCTAAATTTTGAAATTTTTAATAAATTATAATTTCTATACTTATAAGTATTTTGGTTAGAGCCGATGTTCGAGGTTATAATTTTTACATTTGACGTTTTAAGAAGGACGATGACGATTACGATCCCGAGGGATGCCCAATTTCATATAATTTTTGACGATTTATCGATAATGTAATTTTTCGAGAATTTTATTTACAGTTCGTGTTAAGTTGAGTCGGGTGAGTTTTATAGCCTTCCGAGTACATTTAAAGTATCCCAAAAATATTTTGGAGCGTTCGGGAAGATTTCCGACTCCCGTAAAATTTTCAAAATTGACAAATGAGTCGAACCCGCAAAGTTTTGAGGTCGTTTTCTATTTAAGGACAAAAGAAGCCAAATATTGCATTTAAGCCCCTCCCAACCCACCAAAAAGGCCCAAACTTGTCATAAACACAAACACACACAACATTTACAAAAAAAAATCAAACCCACTCCCTCTCTTGTCTCTCTAAACCGACGGACACCCCCACCACCATCAAAAACCCACCAAAAATCTTCTTCCACTTGATTTTTCAAAAATCTAAGGTTAGACCACACTTAGTTTGGTCATTCCCCACATATTCATGTGCTCAAATCCAACATGCATTGACAAAAATTTTTCAAGATTTTTCCATATGATCCAAATTTGTTTTTGAGGCTAAAAGAGCTAATGCATGTTGATAATTAAGTGTTATGGAAGTATAAACACCATGAAAACCCACCAAAATTAATTTGGTTGTGGTGATTGGGTCACCCAAACCCCACGGCAAAGGGGGTGTTTGGGGAGCCATGGTGGTTGTTGATTTTGCATGTTGTTGTTATGTTTGGTTTGTTGTTTTAGGATGATTCACATAGGTTTTATTACTTGCATGTTCATTTCTTTGATTCTTGATATTGAGATTGGTTGATCAATAGGGGTAGGATGGAAGTTTGATGTTAGGATATGTTTGGGAAGGCTTAGGATGATGTTTAGTGGTGGTTAGAAGTCTTGGAATCGAGTCTAAGCATGTTTTTGGTATGGTCATTTTTAGGCAGAAACATTTGGTCTATTTTAGAAAAATGATTTTTGTTCCAGGTCTTGAAAACTAAATGTAGTGATAGAGGGTTTTTCTAGCTTTAATTTGGTATAAGGTAGAGCCCGTGACTCAAAACGAGCTAAAAGTTATGACATTTTAAAGATCGGGTACCGGGAGACGAGGACTTTCACAATCCGAATTTGTGCAAAGTTTTAGTCAAATCCCGAGGGTCACAAGTATAATTTGGTAAATGGTCAAGGGTCAAAATTTGGTCCCTAACCTGTATAAATGGGTCTATATGTTGACTTAGGTGTCAAAGAAGTCAAAGGTATTTTTCATATAGGTCAAAGTGGTCAAAATTGGTCGAAGCGCAATTTCAGCCCGTAAAATGTAGTCGTGGAAATGAGTTGCGTAACGGGTCGTAAAAGTAAAAACTTTTATTGGGCTTAAAAACATGTTATCTACAGGTCATATAGGATTTTTGGAAATTTTGTCAAATTTTATAAGCACGGTTTAATAAGGTAAAACAGCCCGTACTTTAGTCAAGTACCGGCGAGAACGAGTAAAAATGGACAACGTAACTAATAAGAACGAATGGAATAAAATGAATGATACTTGTTGTTTTGTTTTTGGCGTGAGTTATACTTGTCCTAAGTGACTTGTATATATGTATTTTATACAGTACCGTAAGTATTTAAATGAGATTACTCATTACGCGTTATTTGTGATAGGTGTTGATTTACCCGGGCATCCGTAACATCGTCAGTGATCACTCCTCGAACTACCGACTACTTAATATCTAAGGTGTGAACTTATAGCCTCGCTTATATTATTTCAAGTTGTTTTACCCGCGAGGGAAATGCATGCTAGTTTTTAAAAGGAACGTATATCATGAATGATTGTTAGACCCGAAAGTTGCCTTAGAATTGTGTTGAGTACCAAAGTTGCAAAAGTCCCTAAATTCATGAACTATTAACTATTGTCTTGCCCTCGAGTAGGGGGAAATAGCCGCTTATGCAATTTGTAGTACTACCGGGTTAACGACCCAATGCTAGCCGAGAAGCTGTACTTATAGTAAGTTCTGCGGTAGATTATTTTGTATGAGAAATAAGGTATAATTGCAACTGATGCCTTTAGAAGGGGCACTGGTTTCATCTGAATCATGCCGGTATATTTACGCGGGTGATTGAGTTAACGGATTAGTGTCATGAGCTTAAACACAATTGTCAGTATCCTGATTATAGTTTGTTTGATCGACAAGACTATAAATGATCACGAATGGTTTTTATTATATATACGTTCAAATGGATTGTAAAACCTATGAATTCCACTCAACGTTTTCGTTGACCAAATTTTTGGCATGTGTTTCAGGTAACCGCTGAGAAGTAGGATGGAGCATGAATGGGATGGATGTTGTGTGTACGGCTTGGTGTCCGCTTGTTTTTCCCTCCTTTTCTACTTAAACAATTTTTATGTTTAATGTCATGTGGTTGTAAACTGAAGTTTTTGGGGTTGAGATTCATGGGGACCGAAAACGCTAAACTCTGTGCACTATTTGGGGTTGGAAAAACTGTGGACATGTATTATCTAACAATTTTAAATTTCAAGTTTTAAGTCGACGTCTTTTTAGCGTCGTTTGATATATCTTGTGTGCAATGAATACTGTGTAGCACCCATTGTTGTAGTTCCGCTGCGCATAACAATTGTGGGGGTGTTACAGATTGGTAATCAGAGCCACGAGTTATAGAGAACTAGGTCGTTTTTGAAAATCCTAAACTATAACTTTTGGTGTCGTAAGAAAAAGGGTCCAAGCACACACAACTATCCTGCATGGCTCCGGTAAGATTTATTGTTGTATTTATGGCATTTGACGTATACTTTTGAGTAATATATATATGTGGGTAATTATTATATAAGTATGGAATTACTATATGTAGACGTTAAATTTTACGTGAAATATCCGACATCGTAATTTTCATATTAATCATGCATGAGCATCATATTATTACATTTCGGGCATATGTACCACTTTTGCATTGCATTTGCATGCATATATTTATAACTATTGTATAATTACTTATGTACCCTCCGAAATTCGCTGTTATTGCAGGAATGGCCGAGGTACCGCCCAACGATAACGGAAACGATGTACGAGCCCAGGACCCCGACCCAAGGAGAACTACTTGCCCCACGCCTATGCGTACTTCCCATCTGGTTGGTGTACCAGATATCCCCAGAAGAGCCGAAGGTGCAATGAGCGCAAATTCTCTTCATCAAAGCATCCCAAGAATTTGCTGTCCCGGACCGAGGATTTATCATGACGTGCGACGGACTGTGAGAGGTTTGGAAGGATCGATGTGCATGAGGTATGTAGTGGAATCAAGGGTGGTCAGTAGATTCGACGAGAATGACAAGGCGGACGAAAGACTATTGGAAAGGACTTCAAGAATTGCGTATGATGGGATGATGAACACAAGTGCCATCAACAGTTTGAAATCAATGGTTGCAAATTTAAGTGCTAGTCTTGACCGTGTGAGGGAAGATCAGATGAGGTTGTCGAGGATGCAGAGTTGGGAGCATCGTGTGAGGGATTCATTGCCCCCGGATTGGAGATTCGTGGACGATGTGGAGATGGAGGCGAACGACTTCATGGTTCAGCCGCCTACTGGAGGTGCTTGTATTACGGTGGGAAATCAGGTAGCGATTGAGTGTGGATCCACATCAGGGATGAAAAAGGAAACAGAATGTGGGCCGGATGAGAAAGGAAAGGGAAAAGTGGATGATGTGGATGAGGACGTGAGTGATGAGGAAACCGAGGAAGACGACGACGAGCCGCCATCCAAGAGGCCGTGTGGATCACCACATGCCTAGTTACTTGTTTCGTATTTTTCTTTGATCATTGTAATAGAACTATTTTAGACCTTTGTATGATGGTATTATGACAAGAAACTCAAGTACTTGATGTTTTGTGGTGAACGATTGTTGTGGCATTACTTGTCACGATTTTGGTTAACTATCAATACAATCTATGTTACCTTTCATGATCTGTGATATGTCTTAAATTTGATCTTTTGTGGTGTGAATTGATGAATATTAGTAACTCCGTAGTGATTTGTCGTTGTATGTATTTTATGTCTGGGAAACTTGATATGAATACTTACATTGTTTTTCTATTTTCCTTGTCTTGCAGAAAGAGATATTCGATAAAACAATGCCTCCAAAGTTGACTGTCGATCGTGTTAACAACATGATTCAGGAAGCAATAGCTAATGCGTTGCAAGCGGACCGAGCTGGGAGAAATCAGGATCCAGGAAGGAACGCGGGGAGACAGCCAGCCCCGAGAGTGTGTACCTATTCTAGCTTTATGAAGTGCGGTCCCACGCAGTTCCGTGGAACGGGTGGAGCCCTAGAACTTAGGCGATGGTTGGAAAAAGTTGAGAGTACGTTTGAAATCAGTGGTTGTGCAGAGGCGGATAAAGTAAAGTTTGCAGCGGCTACGTTTCTGGATGATGCGTTAAGTTGGTGGAATACCCAGGTAGCCACGGTTGGATTGGCTGTGGCAAATGCAAGGACGTGGAATGCGACCAAAGCTTTGTTGACAAAGAAGTTTTGCCCAGAGGAGGAATTGGGGCAATTGGAGGACGAATTGAGGCATTTGACCTTAAAGAACAACGATATAGCTGCTTACACCAGGAGATTCAATGAGTTAAGTCTTTTGTGTCCGGACATATTTGCCAATGATGCCAAGAAAATGAAGCAGTATATAAAGGGTTTATCTAGCAACATCAAAGGTGAAACAACTTCGTCGAAACCTGGAACGTTTGACGAAGCGGTTCAAATGGCTCACGCTCTGATGGACGTTAAGCTTCAGGACAAGCAGAACTACATTGCTGAGGGCAACAAAAGGAAATGGGAGGCAGCACAAAGTAATCAATCCCAAGGCCAGAACCGAGGAGGGAATCGAAACAACCCTGGGCCGAACCGTAATCAACAGTTTAATCAGAGAAGGAACGAAGGGATGAGGGCAGTGACGAACCCTAGAGGTGTGAAAGTGAACCCCCATTGTGGAAAGTGCAACTTGTATCATGTTGGAAATTGCCCGCCGGCATGCGGCAAGTGTGGAAAGGCAGGTCATAGGACAGCTAGTTGTCGAACGGGAGGAGTAGCCACTGGGGCTAATGCTATCAGGATGAGAGGATGTTATAGCTGTGGAGAAAGAGGGCATGTGCAAGCAAATTTCCCAAAGACAGGAAACAGACGGGGAGGAAATAATGCGGCAGCTGTGTATCAAGTGGGAACTGCTGATAAACCACAAGGTCCCAATGTGGTTACCGGTACGTTTTTGCTAGACGCTTGTTATGCTAGTATTTTATTTGATTCTGGCTCCGACAAGAGTTTTGTAGACGTTAGATTTAGTCGTCATATCGATAGAGAACCGGTGTTGTTAACGACTAGTTATAATGTTGAATTAGCCGATGGAAAAATTGTTAGTACGAATTCTATACTGAAAGGGTGTACCTTGAAGTTAGGAAACTACGCTTTTAAAATCGACTTAATTGAACCTTGCAATTGATCTGTTCCAGTGTATACTCTAAGATCGATTTAAGATCAGGGTATCATCAACTGCGTGTAAGAGAGGAGGATATTCCTGTAACCGCCTTTCGTACGCGGTATGGACACTTTGAATTTCGAGTGATGCCGTTTGGGTTGACGAACGCGCCTGCTGTATTCATGGATCTTATGAATCGCGTGTGCAAGCCGTATCTAGATAAGTTTGTTATTGTTTTCATCGACGACATACTTATTTACTCTAAGAGTAGGGAGGAGCACGAGAAGCACCTAAGAAAGATTTTGGAGTTGTTTAGGAAGGAGAAGCTGTATGCAAAATTCTCTAAGTGTGAGTTTTGGTTGGAATCAGTGCAGTTTCTAGGTCATGTGATTGATAGTGAGGGAGTTCGTGTAGATCCTGCTAAGATCGTAGCAATCAGGGAATGGTCAGCACCGACGACGCCGACTGAAGTTCGACAATTTTTGGGTTTAGCGGGGTATTATAGAAGGTTTATTGAAGGATTTTCATTGATTGCGAAACCATTGACGCGGCTTACCGAGAAGAATAGGGTGTATGAATGGGGAATTGAGGAAGAGCTTGCTTTCGAAACGCTTAAGGATAAGTTATGTTCCGCGCCGATTTTATCATTGCCTGAAGGAACCGAAGACTTCGTGGTGTATTGTGATGCGTCTCGTAAGGGTTATGGAGCAGTATTAATGCAACGTGAAAAGGTGATAGCTTACGCGTCGAGGCAATTAAGGAAGAATGAGGAGAACTACACGACGCACGATTTGGAATTAGGAGCGGTAGTTTTTGCGTTAAAGTTGTGGAGACACTATCTGTATGGGACAAAGTGTGTTGTATTCACTGATCACAAGAGTTTGCAGCACATTTTAGATCAAAAGGAGTTGAATATGCGACAAAGACGATGGGTTGAACTACTGAGTGATTACGACTGCGAAATTCGCTACCACCCTGGGAAGGCGAATGTTGTAGCGGATTTGGTTGCCACTGTGTTCATCTGAGGAAGGAAAGCCTGGAGTTCGAGAATTGGTTATGAATGAGTCGCATAAGTCGAAGTATTCGATACATCCTGGATCGGATAAGATGTACCACGACCTGAAGAAAGTCTATTGGTGGCCGAATATGAAGGCAGATATTGCTAGTTACGTCAGTAAGTGTTTGACTTGCGCGAAGGTTCAGGCAGAACATAAGAAACCATCTGGATTGTTGGTACAACCGGAAATCCCAGAATGGAAATGGGAGAAAATCGCAATGGATTTTGTGACGGGTTTACCTAGGACTCCTAGTGGATGCGATATGATATGGGTAATTGTGGATAGGTTGACGAAATCTGCTCATTTCTTACCTATGAAGAAGACGGACATCATGGAAAAACTCGCCAGCGTGTACGTGAAGGAGATCGTCTGTAGACATGGAGTGCCGTTATCGATCATTTCGGATCGCGACAGTAGATTTACGTCGGAATTTTGGAAATCGCTTCAACGTGCGATGGGCACTGAACTGAGTTTAAGCACGGCTTATCACCCGGAAACTGACGGCCAGAGTGAACGAACGATTCAAACGATGGAGGACATGCTCCGAGCATGCGTGATCGATTTTGGAGGAAGTTGGGAACGCCACTTGCCTCTGGTGGAATTTTCGTACAATAATAGTTATCATGCGAGTATCAAAGCGGCACCGTTCGAAGCATTGTTTGGAAGGAAGTGTAGATCGCCCGTGTGTTGGAGTGAAGTAGGGGAGAGTCAATTGACTGGACCCGAAATGGTTTTAGAAACGACAGAGAAGATCGTGCAGATCAAGAACCGACTACTTGCTGCGAGAAGCCGACAGAAAAGTTATGCCGATAACCGAAGGAAACCGTTGGAGTTTGAAGTTGGAGATATGGTTATGCTCAAGGTATCGCCATGGAAGGGTGTAATTCGTTTTGGAAAGAAAGGAAAGTTGAGTCCGAGGTATATTGGACCGTTTAAGATCGTTGAACGAATTGGACCAGTAGCGTACAAGTTAGAGTTGCCGACCGAGCTTAGTGCTATTCATGACACGTTTCACGTATCGAACCTGAAGAAGAGTTTGGCGGACAAGGAATTGGTGATTCCTTTGGACGAGATTCGACTAGACGACAAAATGCACTTTGTGGAAGAACCTGTGGAAATTATGGACCGGGAGGTCAAGCGGTTGAAGCGTAGTAGGATTCCTATTGTGAAGGTCCGATGGAATTCTAAGCGTGGACCGGAATACACCTGGGAACGTGAGGACTTTTTCAAGGAAAGGTATCCTCATCTGTTCCAGTAAGACGAAATGTGAGTACAAGAAGAGGCGAGCGCCGGGACGTCGCTCTCTTTAAGGAGGGGTGGATGTGACACCCTAGAATCGAGGTTATTAACGTTACCCTAAATTACGCTAAATTTTGAAATTTTTAATAAATTATAATTTCTATACTTATAAGTATTTTGGTTAGAGCCGATGTTCGAGGTTATAATTTTTACATTTGACGTTTTAAGAAGGACGATGACGATTACGATCCCGAGGGATGCCCAATTTCATATAATTTTTGACGATTTATCGATAATGTAATTTTTCGAGAATTTTATTTACGGTTCGTGTTAAGTTGAGTCGGGTGAGTTTTATAGCCTTCCGAGTACATTTAAAGTATCCCAAAAATATTTTGGAGCGTTCGGGAAGATTTCTGACTCCCGTAAAATTTTCAAAATTGACAAATGAGTCGAACCCGCAAAGTTTTGAGGTCGTTTTCTATTTAAGGACAAAAGAAGCCAAATATTGCATTTAAGCCCCTCCCAACCCACCAAAAAGGCCCAAACTTGTCATAAACACAAACACACACAACATTTACAAAAAAAATCAAACCCACTCCCTCTCTTGTCTCTCTAAACCGACGGACACCCCCACCACCATCAAAAACCCACCAAAAATCTTCTTCCACTTGATTTTTCAAAAATCTAAGGTTAGACCACACTTAGTATGGTCATTCCCCACATATTCATGTGCTCAAATCCAACATGCATTGACAAAAAATTTTCAAGATTTTTCCATATGATCCAAATTTGTTTTTGAGGCTAAAAGAGCTAATGCATGTTGATAATTAAGTGTTATGGAAGTATAAACACCATGAAAACCCACCAAAATTAATTTGGTTGTGGTGATTGGGTCACCCAAACCCCACGGCAAAGGGGGTGTTTGGGGAGCCATGGTGGTTGTTGATTTTGCATGTTGTTGTTATGTTTGGTTTGTTGTTTTAGGATGATTCACATAGGTTTTATTACTTGCATGTTCATTTCTTTGATTCTTGATATTGAGATTGGTTGATCAATAGGGGTAGGATGGAAGTTTGATGTTAGGATATGTTTGGGAAGGCTTAGGATGATGTTTAGTGGTGGTTAGAAGTCTTGGAATCGAGTCTAAGCATGTTTTTGGTATGGTCATTTTTAGGCAGAAACATTTGGTCTATTTTAGAAAAATGATTTTTGTTCCAGGTCTTGAAAACTAAATGTAGTGATAGAGGGTTTTTCTAGCTTTAATTTGGTATAAGGTAGAGCCCGTGACTCAAAACGAGCTAAAAGTTATGACATTTTAAAGATCGGGTACCGGGAGACGAGGACTTTCACAATCCGAATTTGTGCAAAGTTTTAGTCAAATCCCGAGGGTCACAAGTATAATTTGGTAAATATTCAAGGGTCAAAATTTGGTCCCTAACCTGTATAAATGGGTCTATATGTTGACTTAGGTGTCAAAGAAGTCAAAGGTATTTTTCATATAGGTCAAAGTGGTCAAAATTGGTCGAAGCGCAATTTCAGCCCGTAAAATGTAGTCGTGGAAATGAGTTGCGTAACGGGTCGTAAAAGTAAAAACTTTTATTGGGCTTAAAAACATGTTATCTACAGGTCATATAGGATTTTTGGAAATTTTGTCAAATTTTATAAGCACGGTTTAATAAGGTAAAACAGCCCGTACTTTAGTCAAGTACCGGCGAGAACGAGTAAAAATGGACAACGTAACTAATAAGAACGAATGGAATAAAATGAATGATACTTGTTGTTTTGTTTTTGGCGTGAGTTATACTTGTCCTAAGTGACTTGTATATATGTATTTTATACAGTACCGTAAGTATTTAAATGAGATTACTCATTACGCGTTATTTGTGATAGGTGTTGATTTACCCGGGCATCCGTAACATCGTCAGTGATCACTCCTCGAACTACCGACTACTTAATATCTAAGGTGTGAACTTATAGCCTCGCTTATATTATTTCAAATTGTTTTACCCGCGAGGGAAATGCATGCTAGTTTTTAAAAGGAACGTATATCATGAATGATTGTTAGACCCGAAAGTTGCCTTAGAATTGTGTTGAGTACCAAAGTTGCAAAAGTCCCTAAATTCATGAACTATTAACTATTGTCTTGCCCTCGAGTAGGGGGAAATAGCCGCTTATGCAATTTGTAGTACTACGGGGTTAACGACCCAATGCTAGCCGAGAAGCTGTACTTATAGTAAGTTTTGCGGTAGATTATTTTGTATGAGAAATAAGGTATAATTGCAACTGATGCCTTTAGAAGGGGCACTGGTTTCATCTGAATCATGCCGGTATATTTACGCGGGTGATTGAGTTAACGGATTAGTGTCATGAGCTTAAACACAATTGTCAGTATCCTGATTATAGTTTGTTTGATCGACAAGACTATAAATGATCACGAATGGTTTTTATTATATATACGTTCAAATGGATTGTAAAACCTATGAATTCCACTCAACGTTTTCGTTGACCAAATTTTTGGCATGTGTTTCAGGTAACCGCTGAGAAGTAGGATGGAGCATGCATGGGATGGATGTTGTGTGTACGGCTTGGTGTCCGCTTGTTTTTCCCTCCTTTTCTACTTAAACAATTTTTATGTTTAATGTCATGTGGTTGTAAACTGAAGTTTTTGGGGTTGAGATTCATGGGGACCGAAAACGCTAAACTCTGTGCACTATTTGGGGTTGGAAAAACTGTGGACATGTATTATCTAACAATTTTAAATTTCAAGTTTTAAGTCGACGTCTTTTTAGCGTCGTTTGATATATCTTGTGTGCAATGAATACTGTGTAGCACCCATTGTTGTAGTTCCGCTGCGCATAACAATTGTGGGGGTGTTACAGTTTTGCACTTGCCTATTGTTCCCATAATTACCCTTGTCGTAATTACGTTGGTTTCCTTGATAACCACCACTTTGATTGTTGTTTCGATAATTGTTAGCATTTTGGTTTTGTGGAGCTTGATTTGGGCGGGAACCTTGGCCGTTTTTCGTTGTAAGTTCCTGTTTCTACATAAGTGCTCGAAGTATTACCAACGGCGGTAATGCACTCGGAAGAGGGAGTGGAAGCTTCCTTAGCATTCCAATGACTTATAAGAGACGAAAATCTATCGAAAAATCTGATCTCCTCATTAGCTTCATCTTGAAAAATATTCATGTTACGAGACGACAGAGACGAACCCATAGTGGCAACACTCGGTGTGTTACGAGGGTTATAAACCTTATATCTATTCTCCATTATGGTTAAAGCCTCATTAGTCGTTTTGCACAAAAAATTACCACCCGCGGCAGCATTGAGATAATACCTCTCATGATCATTAAGTCCATTATAAAATGTATCAATTTGATGCTATTCCGAAAAATCATGGTGTGGACATTCATGCAACATTTCATTAAATTTTTCCCATGCCATTGAAAAACTTTCATTAGGTATTTGTGTAAATCTTGAAATCTCGTTTTTCAAATGTGTAGTCTTAGATGACGGGAAAAATAGGTTCACAAATTTAGACACGAGCCCGTTCCATGTCAATATCAAATTTGGTGGTTCTTTCTCGAGCCAAATTTTGGCGGGCCCATCTAAAGAGTAATGAAATAACATCATCTTAATGGCGTCCTGTGGAACATCCTTAAACTTGCTTGTGGCGGTGAGACGGTCAAAATTTCGAATGTGATAATGAGGGTTGTCTTTCTCATATATGCGAAACTTGTTGGCTTGTAGCATCGACATTAAACCCGTCTTTATCTCAAAATTGTCCGCAAGGATAGAAGGAATCACAATCTCTTCTCCAAAACCCTCGGTGGGTGCTTGAAGCAGCTCCATCATAGTACTATTAGACATGGTGACTATTTGTTCTACAATGGGTTCGACAATTGGAGTGTCTTCTTCTATAGGAGGATCTTGGTTTCCTTCTTTTTGATTTCGACGTTTTCGTGCATGTTTTGCTTGAGAACGAGTTAGCATAAACGTAACGTTGAACGTGGGGGTGAACAAAGAAGATTCTTTTGGGGTTTTGTGATTTTTCAATTTTTTTGTGTTTTTGATTGTTTTTAATTTTTTTGATTTTCTTGTCTATTACGTAGACAAACAAATCTACAAAATCCCTCCTTGAATCAAACCTTATGATTAGAGAAGCCTCAAGGAATGAAAAACGATCACGTGAATTGAAAGCTTTCGATGACATGAAAACGTTGGTGGAACACCAAAACGTTTAGGAGGGTTCAATAATTCAAAACCAAGCAAATATATATGATACATAAATATTAATTTGGTTGGAAAACCATTAATTAGCCGTCACTTTATAAGCACACACCGGGAAGCGGAGGAAACGAGGCGTTGCAAAGCACTTAAGAGCCTTTTTCCTTTAGGTCGTGAAATACAACCGCCTTTTACCCACCTTATAGTTTGCAATTATCGAGTTTAAGCTTCTTAAAAGTATTTATCTATTTTGCCCTTTTTGTTGTTTGAATTTGATACACTCACTAACAACCGGAATGCTTGCTAGTGAGGTGCAATTTCTCGCGTATTTGGAGATACTTTGTATTTATTGTGATACGTATACAATATAGTAATAATATTCACAAAGAAAACGAAAAACAATAATACGTATTATTAGAGTTCTAACCACACAAATACTATTTTTGATTAATACTAAAAACAAAAATTTTCAAATTCAACACAACACACCTCCCCGAAAGTGGCGCCAAAATTATTGTGTGTATAATACGCTTTCAGGAAAAAGACGTATATATGGTAAGTATTAACTATTTGGTTTAGGAAAATCAAACACTTATGACCCTTTATGAGATCGTTCTCGAAGGAGGTTAAATGTGTGTGTTAAATTCATTGTTCTTGATTAATATTGAGAGAAAAGGGGAAGAAGATGATGGATTACGATAAAATTAAAATAAGACGAAAAACGCGTTTTCACGTAAAACGAGGCAAAAATTAAAATTACTTTAAAAACTCACAAAAGATTTCAATAAATTCCTAAAAATATATCTATGGTTTACAAATAATCAGAACTTCTTGAAACTTTTTAAATTATTTAGTATTTAATTCTTAAATGCTAATTAAAGCCCTAAAAATCGAATAAATTAACAAAAAGCCCAAACAAAGAATTTTCAACTTGTAAACCTCAAAAATATCTTAACTAAGCTAAAAAGTGTTTTTCTAAATTTTTAAACCTTTTAAAGCTAATAAAAAAACCCTAAAAAC
This sequence comes from Glebionis coronaria, assembly GCA_025667525.1. NCBI lineage: Eukaryota > Viridiplantae > Streptophyta > Magnoliopsida > Asterales > Asteraceae > Glebionis > Glebionis coronaria. Next base: position 360,462,226 of record CM046877.1, read on the forward strand.
ACTTTTTAAATAAAATAAAATATTAAAGTAATACTTAAAAATCTAAAATTTATAAAAGTGAAAGTGAAATTACCAAATTACCCCTATTAGACCCCCCAAATGGGCTAAATACTAAAACAAAAACCTAAATGGGCTTTTTAGCCCAATAAATGTCAAACTCCACAAAAAGCTATGAAAAATCATAGTCTAACTTAAAATTTGATTTTAAGGATAAAAGTTTATAGCCCCAAAAGTTGAAAATGAGCTTATCACAGCTTAAATGTCAATAAGCTAATCCTTAATGGGCCAATAAGCTCATTAAGCTATAAGCCAATGCCATAACCTCTGCTTAAACACACGTCCTTCTTATGTTTTTTTAAGCTTATTTGTAAAAAGAAATTCTGAAAGTAGAAAAGTTCTTTTTCACTAAACGAAAAATAGTCAGGTTAGAGTTCTAGACTATTTCAAGACTTGATTTTTTTTGAAAAAGGTCCTAAATAGCTTAACTAAGAATAATAAAAATAAAATTACCAAAAAGTCAAGTAGAATAAGTTGTAGGAACCAATAAGCTGGCTAAAAAAGCTAAATAAGTTGGTTTTCTAGTAAAAGTTTAACCAAATGAGCTATAACCTTCTAGATCTATTAATAAGATGAGAAAAATAACACCTACTACAAAATTTAAGTTGTTTCATGTACGAATAAGCCAAACAGAAGTGATAAGCCAATTTGGGCTTATTTGACCAAAGTTAACAAAAGTCAAAGCCTGTTCTTATGGTTTAAACTTGATTGTGGGATGGTTATGAGGCAATGTTTGTCACTTTTTGTAAATCCAATCAAACAAGTCCATTAGTTGGTGAAATAGACCTTGTTTTGGCGTAAAAAGACCAATAAGCCAGTTGGCTTATCAGCTTATCAAGTAACAATCCAACACTAAAAATATGATCACAAGCAGCAAGTAACGCAATAACAAGCAGCGAAGTCCACTGGCAAGCACTAGATAATCAAATGCAACCTAAACTAGGTTGGTCACTTTGTTGATGCAACTGACCAAACCAGTAACATTCTATAAGCTATAACTTATATAATAAGCCACCAAATTCAAATACTAGATAAAGCACAGATACACACCAACATAAACTACTTGCAAATCAAGTTTCAGCTTCCAATTCAAACAAACAAAGAGATTATGGCTTCTGATTTGTTTGAACAAATGATGAACACTTAAAACTTGATTTTCTAAAACTTGCACAATTCTTTTCCAAACCTTGTGAAACTTAACCAGCTATCCAAACTTACTTAAAAACATGTAACAAATGATTTCCACCCTTAAAAACCAAGGGCACAAGGCCATAAGGCCTTATGCACCAAAATTCCCAAAACAGTCCTTTTAAAGCCCTTTTTCAAACAAACTTGTGATTTTTATGAACAACTTATGGATTTTATGATTCAAAAACCTTTACTAGCAACTAAATAACAAATTCAAGCAATAAACTAAACACCACAAACACTAGAATTCAAAATCACATACCAAATCACATAGCATATATTTTAATAGAAAATTTAAGAAAGAGAAAGGAAGAAGGTCTGAATCTCTCTCTCTCTTAACTTCTAAGGGAGATTCAGCTAAGCTCCCTAGAGCTTGTGCAACAATTAGTACAGGCCTAGGGTGTCTTGGTCAAGGAATGAACAAATGACCCTTGTTGATGGTTCAACAGCTGAACCAAGGGATTGTTTCTTTAACAAAAGCAACAAACAAACCAATCTAAAGGTTTAAAACCTTCAATAAGCTTGATATGAACAAGCTATTCAGATCTTATAGGCTTTGGAAAGGGGTTAGTACACAAAATAAGAACAAAACAGTGAAGCCCTTTGAAAACTTTTGTAAACTTGAAACGTTAACCAAATCAAAACGGATTGAAACCAAACTTTGAAAACAAGATTTTAAGATATTGGAACACAAATTTCAGCTTCTATTATACCAACTTCAATGAAAGAAAAAGGAATTACAATTGAAAATGCAAAATACTAATGTTTTCATTCACTTGAAAGGAATTACAAAATACAAAGCAGAAAAATGGAAAAAGGGACTCTCACAAGCTGAGGTCTTCTTATATAGAGCTCATAAGACTATTCTAGAAAGGAAAAATGCATAAACCCTAGCTATAAAATCCCAGAATTTCCCTTGATGCACTTGGACGCGTTTGTGATTGTTGAGCTGTCCCATTTGATCTCAACCCTTTATCTTGGATGTAGGAAGTAAGCAAATGATGTGGGCTGTTTATTTGGCCACGTGACATACCTTGGAGGCTAAGTTGTAAAGTGATTGGTTGACGGGTTGTTTTGTGTTGGGATTGGAGTGGTAAGTGTGTGAAGTGATGCGTATGAGGGTGAATTAGAGTTGGGTGTGTTTTATTAGATATTACGCTTTGGTTGGTGAAAGTAAAATCTATGTGGGAAGACGGTGAATAGTAAGAGTATTGATCCGAAAAAGGTGGGAGGTTTATGTTTGGCACGTGTTTGTATATTTGAAAGTTTACTTGCACACTTTTAGCCCCTCATATTTGGTAAAACATGTATAACAAGAAATTTAGCCCATTAAACCGTATCCCTTTGTTAATAATGTTTTATTTTTCATACATTGTGATAACCTGAAACCAAGGTCATTGTCTAATCTTATTTTACGAATATTTTTGAAATTTTTTATGAGCTTGAATGATTTTTGCTTTTGATGGTTTAAGTTGAAACCAATGTTAGGAGACTTATATTTTTCTCTTTATTTAGTATGGAGGATTATTAGCAAGCGTGAAGTCGACGGATGGCCAATATTTTACGTTTTATTGTCGATTGTTTGATGTTTGCCGTTTTTGATGTTTTCTTTTTAATGGCGTGTTAAGTCGTGTCGGGAGACGATATTTTTATATTAATGATACGTTCGTTTTAACTTTTGAGAAGTATTTTTATGAAACCCGATCTTCGTGATTATTTTCAAAATTGACTAATAGTCATTTCCCGTCTTTTAACCAACTATTTACATTTTGGACCAAAACTATGCAAGATTGGCAAAAACTAGCCCTCCACCTACCATATATAAGCTTTTTCTCTACCTAACATCACACATACATGTTGGGAATAAATTGGCTACATCACTATGCCACTAACAAAGGGATTTCAAACGCTGACAAAAGTAAATCAAGCGCTGACAGATTGGACGCTCACAAGAAAGATTCAAGCACTGACAAGAGAAATACCAGAATACTTAGTCAACACATTTTTATATGTTAGGAAGATATGCATTTTTTATTGTATTTTCTATAGTTATCTTGATATATCTTCCTAGAATAGTTGACAAATTTGCTTATTATACAAGACTCCTTAAGTTATTAAAGGACGTCTTAGGGTTTATGTTTTATATACGTTTTCATATACTTCCATTGTACGCAAGTTTCATTAATCAAAAGTGAAAGTTTGGTTTATATTGTGCTTAGCATTGTTCTTGATTCTAAGTGTTAAATTCCGCATAACTCTTAGATTGTAGTGAACACAAAGTTTCTCTAAGTGTAAATCTTGATTTAATCTCGTTAACACAAAGCTAATCGATCTAAGTTTGGGATCAACAAGTGGTATCAGAGGTTGTTGAGGAACTTTGATATAAAGAATCCTAAAAACCCTAAATCGCTAAAAACCCTTATTTCATCCAAGCATCATGTCCACCCCAGTCCTATCACAATCTTTAAATCACAATCTCAAAATTCCCATACGCGATCTTGATAACTTTTAGCTTTGTAAATTCAACTTTAAGCAATACTTACAAGTTGATAACTATGTTCTTTGGGAAGTTATTGAGTATGGTAATTAATTACATAAGGAAGCCAAGATTCAAACTGCTATTGAAGCATGAAGAACAGCTGGACAGACTGGTGATGATCTCAAGGCAAAGCTTGAATATAGAAGAGTTGTTTCTGCTGCTGAATTGGCAGATAGAAGGAATTACATGAAGGCCTTAAGCACACTCAAACTTGCTCTTGGTCCTAACGAGCAACATAAATTCAGGAAGTATGAATCTGCTAAGGAGATTTGGGAAGCTCTTGAAGTCATCTATGCAGGTAATAAGGAAACCTTTAAGCAAAGGAAGAAACTGTTGATGATTGAGTATACTGTCTACAAAGCTCGCCCTAATGAGAAGCTTAGTGAGGTAAGAAGTCGTCTACAAGACATCACTAGTAAGTTGGCATTCATGGGAACAGAGCTTGAAGAGCAAGATATCACAACTACTTTTCTTGGAGGTCTTGGTGATGCATGGGAGATTCATGCATAATCTATCATTGCTACCAAGGCTTACAGAAATTCCTCCTTTGATGATATCTATAATCAATTGAGGACCATGGTACCTGAAGCCATTCTCAAACATCTGGAAGTGTGGATTTTATCTCTCACAATGACTGGCAAATCATTGACAATGTTTCATATGTCAGCGGCTTGGATGTTCATCCAGTCATTCGGTAAACATATGTCAGTGGCTCAACTTCAGCCGCTGACATCTATAATTTTAGTTCACCAAGTCTCAAACCAGCTAGTATTGACTTGGATATTGTATATGCATATATTGTTGCCTTGCCCAATGGTTCTCTAGTCACTTATGAGGATCTTGAGCAAATTAGTAATGCTGATCTTGCAGAGATGGACATCAAGTGGAGTATGGCACTTGCTAGCATAAGGGCCAATAGATGGAATAAGAGATTTGGAAGAAGAATGATTTTCAATGGCAAGGAGACTGCTGGATTTGATAAATCTAAGGTTGAGTGCTATAACTGCCATATGATGGGACACTTCATGAGGGAATGCAGATCTCCACGAAGAACAGATGATGGAAAGAGTTCAAGCCAAATCATCAAGGTTGAAGATGCTGGATCAAAGGCTATGGTAGCCATGCATGGGATTGATGGACTCGGATGGGACTGGTGTTTCATGGATGATGAAGTGGAACATAATCAAGCCTTGATAGCTAACAAGGAGGAAGAGCATGTGCAATATGCTCTTATGGACAATTCTTCATCTTTATCAGACAATGAGGTATATGGTGATGCCTTTTGTAGTAAGGGTTATAGGTTGAACACAGAAAAACTTAACAAAGAAGTTTTAAAATATAAATCAGGTGTGTTTGATGTTAGAATTAGACTTGAAAACTATAAAAGGGGACTTGCTCAATCTAATGGGATGGTTGAGGAGTATAAGAAAATGGAATTTGACCTAAAAGATGAAATTAATGTTTTAACCAGAGATATGAAAATTAGTGATGATGGTAGGGATTCTTTAATGAAATCTAGAGCAGAATTACAACTTAAGTTAGATGAAGCTATCAGGTCTAAAGAAAATGTACGGTTGAAATATGAAAAATTTGAAAAAGCTAGCCAAACCCTAGAAAAATGTGTTACTGAGCAAAGAAAACATGGGGATATGTTTAGGATTGGGATAAAAGAGTATGCAGCTATCCCACCACCTGATGGAATCTTTTATGGTGTCCTTAAAAAGGATCTCTCTTGGACTGGCATACCTGAACTTCAAGAGAAGGAATTTATTCCTCCACCACGTGTGCTTAGTCTAGTTGAGGAATATAGGAAAAAGGTGACTGACCTAAAACAATGGAAAGCGGTCAACCCTTTTCTATTTGTTAAGGGTGGACTGCTTAATGATGAACCTATTGAAACAAAACCCATTGTAGTGACTAATAAGTGTGTAAACACTTATCCTTTTGCCACTAAAATCAAGGAAAAACAAGACCTAATCATGTGTTTAGTATCGTAAAAGTCGAAATTACGTGTGGTTTTGTGTTTTTTTGTGAAATAGGTACAAATGATCAAGAGGAAAGAAAACACGAGATTTCACGGTCAAATGTTGAAGAAAAGTCCAAGAAAGAGACAAAGAAAAAGTCAAAGACCAAAAGTGTGCCCAAGTTCACGAAAACCGGCTAAACCGACACGAGATTAAAGAAAAATCGAGGAAGCCAAAAATCAAGTTCAAATTTGTTCACGGATTCAAGTCTTTGAAGGATTTTTGTCTTGTGGGTCCCACATTGGATAAATGGGCTCAAAAGCCCATTTAAGGATTTAAAGTATCTACTTTTTGTTAATTAGCCCAAAAAGGCCCATAATGAAAACATATAAACGAATGGAGCTATTATCACTTGGGCCAAAAGCCCATTTGGTCAAATAATGTTGGACGAATTCATTATTTACTTGGTCATATGCCTGGTCAAACATCACACACGTATAAACTTACTCACTCATTTACCCTCCCCACTTTATTTCATTCGTTAATAACAAAGTCACCCTCACCTCTCTCTCTCCCAAATAAACTCAGACACATTTTTTACCAAATCTCCAAACCCTAATTTACCTTATCAAAAATTACCCACTAATTTTTGGGGCTTTTGTTTTAATCGTGTAATTCACACGCATGGGATTAATTACCCTAAGATTTTGGAGGTAGAAGATGGTGGTCCAAATCCTACGTGGCTAAACCCTCTCTCCTGATTGGTCTCAACAAATCACCACTACCAATCAATCAAATCAAAGGATGCCACGTCTTCATTGAAGAAGCACAAGAAACACAACCCCTTGACACGTTGGCAATCCTTGTGAAAGGGGTGTGTTTTCCACCGTAGATGAAGAAAAAAGAGAGAGAAGAGAAGAAAGAGCGGCTGGGATTTATTCCTTTCTCACCAAGATCATGAACAAGTTTTTAGGGTTTTCATATAAAAACCCCTCTCCTGCAATTCATTTAGTGTGCACTTTTTATTATTTATTTTAATTTCTGCAAATTAGATTTTAGGTAAAATTTGTAATTTTAATTTTCTAGTTAATGTAATCAGATTTTGGTTATTAATAAAATTCTATTTCGATTTAAAGTTGTGCTTTTAATTTTAATCGCAAGGTATTTTTGTTCATTACTGTTTTTTTAATTATTATAAAAGTACAAAAAGTGGAATAAGTTTCCCCTACTAGGAGATTTTATAAAAATATGTTCGAAGATTTGTTCTCGGTTCAAGATGATGGTACGTGACTCGAATATTCGAACGATGATGATGATGTTGTTTGGTGGTTGAGGAGGTGGTGTTCATTCTCGATTTCGTTCCATAGAGTGCTCGGCGCACCTCTACTTCCCAAAGGTTATCATCACCAGGTGCTTCTTCTTTTTATTTTCTTGTTAAGTTTTAGTTTAATATTAATCTGTTTGTTTAGCTTGTTAATTTGTTATTTAGATTTAGATCTGCTTTATTTTCGAATTTATTAAGTCTGCTTGTGGTTGGTTGTTTAAGATTTGGTTTCTGCTTTGGTTTTTATTTGATAATAATAGTTTAAGTTTTTAGTTCTCAGGTTTCGATTTTGTTTAATATGCCTTTGTTTGGATTTGAGTAGTTACTGTTTGTTTATGATTCATTTTTTTTTTTTTGAGAAGTAACTGTTTAAGTTTCAGTAGGTTTGGATCTGCTTTATTTTATTTAGTAGAATTTATTTGATAGTTTTGTTAGATCTGCTTATTTTTCTGCTTATTGCTTATTGCCTGCGTTAATTATATCTGCTAGTATAATCTGCTTGTCGGTTTCAGTTTCATATGCTTATTTTGTTCTTTGTATTTGCTATTTATTTTCTTGTTTAGATTTTTTTGCTTATTTGATTTTAATTAAGTTTAGTTTTGATTTGCTTATTTAGTTTTTTTTATAGCTTATTTAGATTTGCATATTAAGTTCTTATATGCTTATTTTTATTCTTAATTTATTTTGCTTATTTGATTCAGCAGTTTATTAAGCTTAGTTGGTTTTGAGTTTGGCTGTTCAGTTAATACAACAGACCAAATTGGTTTGTTGATTTAAGCTGTTTGTTTTAATTTTCCAAAATTCCAAAAATATTCCAAAAAGTTGTCACTTCTGGGGCTCGAACCCGTGACCACTCGTATAACAGTCCAGCACCTTTACCATCTCCTATTGCCACTTATTTGTGTTTATTCTCGCTTTACTTAATTAATATAGTTTAATTCTTAGCAGTCAGAATTAGTTAATTAGTTTTATTACAAGTTTTAGTATAATTAATTTTGATTAAAAGTTTTATAAGAATTATCTTTTATAGAGTTTAAATAAATAAATAAAAAAGATTAAAAAAATATATATTTTATTTAAATTGTTTATAAAATTAGTTTTATTTTTATTAGTTCAACATTAATATAGTTTTGTTTTAAATATTGTATAAACTCCTTATTAAAATTTATTTAAGTTTTTTTTAAATTAGTTTAATTAAGTTTTGTTTTGTTTCATAATAGTTTTTATTTACATTAGTTTAAATTAGATTAAATAATTTTAATATAAATAGTTTTTAGTTTTAAATACCAAAAAGTTTTAGTTACCAAGAAAAAATTAGTCTTACATTTAAATTGGAAATCAATTCGAGTGAGTCGAGGAAAAGGAACGAAAAATAGATAAAAAGAATTACAAAATGTTGATCCAAAACTTAGATCGATTTAGCTTTATGTATACGAGATTAGATCAAGTAATACACTTAGAGAAACCTTTGTATATGCTTATGAATCTAAGTGTTATGCGGAATTTAACACTTAAACAAGAACACACAATGATATAAACAAACTTTCACTTTGATTAATGATATCAAACTTGCTTACAATGAAAGTAGTTTACGAATGAAAACTTATATGAAACATTAACCTAGAGGTCTTCTTTTATAGACATAAGAAGCCTTGTACAATAATCTACGTATCAGCTATTCTAGGTAAAGATAAATATAGAAAATACATTGTTGTTCCTATCTTTACTAGAAGTAATCTAGAATACAATAAACGCGTAGAGTATATCTTTCCATCAGTGCTTGTCTTCAATGTGTCAACGCTTGACTTTATCTTGTCAACGCTTGAGCTGTCAGCGCTTGTTTTATTCTTGTCAACGCTTGTTTTACTCTTGTCAGCGCTCAAGTGATCTGGCCTTAATTTATTCCCAACAATCCTCCCCTAAACTTGATATCCACTCTTATGATCAAGTTTCTGAATAAGCATTAAGGACTAGGAGGAATCTTACAAACCTTCTCATATTGGTAATGAATAAATCTGATCAAATCTTTTGCCACGTCACTTGAATAATCTATTTCCAGCTGAGTGTCCTTCATCTTCTCCAAAATAGCTTTGGATATGAAATACTGACCATCCACAAGTAGATACTCAGCAAACTTTGTAGAACTCAAATGGTAAACACCAGCAGCTGAATATATCCTCCATTGAAGACCACTGAGGTCATCTTCAAGATCCTTCTAAATAGCAAGATCCTCATCTTTTGGTCCACACATTCTTTTGAATGTGGACCACAGTTTTATTCCATTAGCTGAAGTTGGTGCTTCAGCCTCATACTTGGTCTCCAACAACCTCCAAAGGTCCACCAAGTCTTCTCTATCACAACTTACAAACAAAGATATGAGAGTGGTAAAAGTGTGTACCTCTTTGCCATATCTGCCAATCTTCCAAAACCCACATTCATCTTCTTTGTAGCTCACAATTGGGTTCCTGTAATCTAATGGTAACACTTGCACCATATCTGAAGCTTCTAATGGTGAGAGCTTGAGGCTCTTTCTTATGACAGCTTTACTTGGATATAGTGGATCTATATCTTTGGGAAACTCAAGATAAATTCCCTTTTTCACTGGCCTGGGAACAAACATAGCTTTCTTGAGCTCCATTTCTTCTGCAAGTTCTTCCTTTCTTTCATCAGAAAGAAGTCTGAGAGTGTTTGCTTCCTGCACTCTCACCTAAATGGGATAAGCCTTGCATTCCAACTCATCAAATGTCATTGCCTTCAACTTCTGATAAGTCCATCCTACTCCATGACATCTGAGCAACATGCAGTATAGCTCCCTTTTATCCCTTTTCAATTCTGAGAGAATATTACTTGCCTTGTGTTTCAAAATTACCTGGCAATCTTTCTGAACTCTGAGGAGAATCTCCAAACCCCATATTTGATCTGAAGTGGTCAAGTGTGGATTCTCCATACATCTTTCTTCCCAAGCATTGTACATTTGAACCACCTCTAGCATGTCAAAGTCAACCTGCAATTTCAATTCTCTCAATTTTTCCTTGGCCAACTCTTCTCTATACTCAAGTCTTTCTGGTTCTATAATCATCACACTTGAGTCTGAGCTAGCTCCATCACTTCCTTCTTCTGAAGTCACAACAAATGGTGACTCTTTCACCTCCTTTTTATCCTGTTCCATGATTTTTGCAGCTAATCTTCTATCAAACTCAACTTGAGCTGCATCCTTTAGAACACTCTCTTCTACCATAATACCCTTACCCTTATCTAATGGTGCAATTGTTGGTAAGGTAGATGGTAATACCTGTGTAGAACCTCCTTGATGATGGATGATGACTGGGATACATCACCCTCATGTGCAGGTCTGTCAACGCCCAATTTTGTTCTATCAGCGCTCAAAATATTTCTGTCAGCGTCCAATTTCTCCTTGTCAACGCCCAAATATCCTACCTCAGCGCCTTTTGTAACTTCTTCCAACATGGCTGTAAATGATAAATTCAAGTTGGTAGGAGAAACTAAGGACGTATCAAAACCTGTTTGTTTCTTCAAAGTTGTAAGGGCCTCAGCAACATCCAAGGATTGACCATCATGACTGCCCTTATCACTCAGATTTATTGGATCTTCCTCCCCTTTGGAAGATTCCTCCATACCCCTCCTGACACTAGCACTCTCCAAAATAACAATCCTCTCCCTCAATTGCTTGAGTTCAAGGCCTTGTGAGTTGACAACTTGTACTAAGTCTGCATTTTGCTTTTGCAAGCTCATGCAGACTACCGTCAATTCCATAAGAGTCATTGGTTCCAGTCTGCCCTCTTCTAAAATGGGGATTTGACCTCCCAAGTCAGATTCATTGGGCATGGATGAGGACTTAATGATGGTGGGACTACCTTGGTCAGCATCTAAGCCAGAACCAATAGTCCCAGCCTCATCCAGGTCACCAGCCACACTTGTGGTAGTGGTTCTCTCTGCTACATGGCTAGGACCACCAGAGGAGAACACTCCAGTAGTCCTTTGGCGTTTCATCAACCTATATTCAGGGGGTGTGGAAGATGGTGTGGAAGAATGGGTGGATGTGGGTTGGTTAAGGGGTGTTTGGGTTTGTGTAGGTTGTGTGTCAACGTTGGAAATAGGCACATCAACACCAACATTTAATGTGTCAGCGTTGAAGGGATCTTGGTCAAGTTGCATATGTGCAGGTGAAGGTATGGGTTCAGGTATTGGGTCAATTTGTGGTTGGGGGTCTGGTTGGGGTTCAATTTGGGGTTGGGGGTCTGGTTGGGGTTGTGCTGCTACAATAACAGCAAGCATAGCTTGGGTTAAAGGTAGGTCACGATGGGGTGGTGAGTTCATCTTCATAAAAATAGATTTCTTTTGCACAGGGATCTCATAAAAATCATTATGATCCCTTGTGCAGTATCCTTGAACATCAAAAACCATTTGCAAAAATCGGGGATAAGCTAAAGTCATTTTGTTCCCCTTATTTTTACACATGCCCTCAAAAATCATTTTAGAGTAATTAAATTTTTGCCCTGTTGCAATGCACACAATAGCACTTGCAATAAATCTATTGATCTCATTGTGTGCAGTGCATTTGGGACTCAAACATTGAAGGAGGACATGTATGAGGTACTTCCAGGCTGGGGGAAATTCATGTTTATGATACTTGTTTAAGGTACCTTGATAGGTGTGAAAACACCCATCTTTTCTACCACTTAGTTACATTAAAACGGGACCTAAACGTATATTTTATGTCGTAAATGGCGGAATTATGCGTGGTTTGTGCTTTTATTGTGTTTCAGGGTCGAGAAGGTGAAAAGTGGAGAAAACACGGCTTTCATGGGCTTTTATTGAAGGAAAAGACAAAAGACGAAGTCGAAAGATCAAAAGTGGAAAAAGAACGGAAGTCCAAGACCAATTCTGAAGATTTATCGAAGAAAAAGTCAAAAGACGGAAGTTTACTAAAAGTCGAAGAACTCAAGTCTAAATTATGAAGAAATTACAAGACGAGTTCAAAGAAATCCCGAGACGAAGTCTGAAAAGTCGAAGAATTTAAGAAGACTGAAAGACCGGAAGACTGAGGACCAAGAAAGAATGAAAGAAAAGGGAGCCACCAACCACTCCCCTCTCCTATAAATACCACCCTCACAACATGTGAGAGGGTTGGTTAGTTTTAGTTTTTAGTTTTAGGATTAGATTAGGAGTAGGTAGTTTCTCTCTCTAAACTTATGCTTTCTCTCTCTAGATTAATTTGTGTTTAAGCTTTTGTTATTGAATCTTTACTTTTTAATTAAGCTTTTAATTCATCATCTTCTTCCTTTCTTGTTTGATTTGTTCTTTATCTTCATTGTTCATGTTCTTGAGTTTTTATGATTTTGATCAAGTGGGTTTTGATTGATTTGGTTATGTTTGTTAGTTTTGATGATTTGTTTTGATTGATTATTGTTAGTTGATGCTTATTGGTTGTTTTGATTTAATCTTTCGTTTGATTTTGATTAATTTGTGGATCGGATCGTGTTTACTGTACATCCTTGTTCTTCGCTTGGTTGTTTCTGTATCTTATCACTCCCAGAAGTTCCGGATCAATGATCCTTCATTCGGAACATTGAAGTTCCGTGTCAACATTCCTTCATTCGGAAGTCTAAAAACTTCCGGATTAAGTGCTTCATCCGGAACTTTGAAAGTTCCGGATCAAGGGATGCTCATTCGGAAGTCTAAACTTCCAGATCAAGGGGTGCTCATTCGGAAGTCTGAAGTTCTGGATCAAGGGGTGCTCATTCGGAAGTCTAAAAACTTCCGGATCAAAGGTGCTTCATTCGGAACTCTGAGAGTTCCGGATCAAGGGCTCTTCATTCGGAAGTTTAAAACTTCCGAATGAAGGTTTTTGTCAAGTTTGTTTTCGTTTGTTTTTCCTTTTAAGTTCTTGTCTTTTATTTTTAAGATTATTTTTCCCGTCTTTTTATTTATGTGCACTTTTATTTGCTTTCCTTTTATTCAAGTTTAATTTCGTGTTATTTACTATTTAAAGTTTTGATTTTCACAATTTACTTGTTGTTAAGTTTTAATTTTACGTCCTTTCATTTCTCCCCTTTTATTTTTAAAGTTTTAAATTTCGCACCGTTTTCATTTCAACTTGTTTTAGTATTAGTTTCTAGTCATTTATTATTCAGTCTTGTTCATTTATTGTACCAAAACCAAAACTATTTGTTTCACCAAGAACAACTGATCTCACACAATTAACCGGAAATCAATTCGAAGAGATACCGAGAAACGAACTTTCAACGAGTAAAAATCTCTATATTAAAATGGCGCCGCTGCCGGCTCTTTTCGTGAAGATCGAAGGTTTTTTGTGAGTGACGCGTTGGATTTTGGGATCCGTTCACTTGTGAACGTTATTTTTCTTGTCAAAATTTTTCAAAAATCCAAAAACATTTGAAAAATCATAAAAAGCATTTCTTTTTCAAAGTTTTACACCAAAAATATTCTTCTTGCTTATCTATCTTTCTTCATGGATTTTTATGTCCATTGCGTCCGGTGTGGGAAACAATTATCTGGGAACAACTCTTGTCAATGGTGTACATGTGAGCGGTGCGGAAATGATATCGACTACACACAATTCGGATTTTGTCCCTTGTGCAACTCGACTAATTCCCTCTTTTTGAACCCACCCCCTGTTCCCCCGTGCATCTATTATGGAAGCGATTCTCATTGGCATGTTTCATGCCCGGTTCGATACCCGTATGGTCACGGGCAAGAACCGGGGTACAATTATGACAATGATAATAGCTATCCACAAGACGCATTTGATTTTTCTCCATACCCGGTTTGCAACAACTGTGGGGGTCCTCACGATACCTATTATTGTCAACCGATGAACAACTATGAGCCACAACCGTGCTATAATTCCGGTTTTCAAAATCTTGAGCCCCCACCGCACTCACTCGATCATCAGCCTCGTCACGGGATGAGTAACCAAGAACCAATTGTCGATCTTGCTACAGCTTGTCAAGCGCAATCAAAAGAGCTTTTACACACGCTGCGAACTTGTATGGAGTCATTTTTACAGCAGCAAGATCAGACGAGTACCCATACCCCTGAGCATATTATTGGCCCTATAAATAATGAGGAGAGTGATGACGATATTGAGGTTATTTTCGACGAGGAGGAATTTCTAAAGCAAAATACTTCACTCCTTAGTGATGATGGTTTTCACATTCCTGAGATCGATGAGTTTCTTGATATTGATACACCCATGGAATACATATCCGGGTATGCTGATGTGGAAGGAGATATACTTTTTCTAGAGGATTTATTACACGATGACACTACACCTTCTATCCCAGAGGTGGAAAGATGCGAATCTACTGAAAAAGGGACGCAGGTGGAAGGTAATTGTTCTCATACTTCTCATATTATATTGCCACCTCATCCTCCCACGTGCACACCCAAGCGGGTGATGTATCACTTTTACTCTACTCGTTTTATACCGGGAAATGAGGATGAGTGCTTTGACCCGGGAGGTGACATTGATTATGCTATGATTGATAACAATATGGCTTTGCCGTTTGCTCAGCATTTATTGTCTTTGGGGGATGACAATGTTCTTACTATACCCAACCCACCTCCCGTGGATCTTGAATTCACATACTATACGTATGTTGAAAGGACCTTTCTCCCTTTCAAGACTTATCCCCCCACCTCTCCTTTGTTGATGTCCTCCGGGAACGAGGACAAGGTTTTTGATCCCGGTATCACATTCGAGGCTTCCCCATGGACCATTTAATTCGGGGACGAGTCAGGCTCGTGACTCGGTCAACAAAAACAAGCGCTTTTTGGGAGGCAACCCAATTATCTATCTTATTTCACCATAAGTGTAGGGGGAGCCCCGTTGGTGTTTCTTGTTCTCTTTCTTATCATATGCAGGGATTAGAGCTTCAAAGACACACTCTTGATGACTTTTGTCGAACCGTGATTCCGTGTTCCCTTCTTCCCGGTTCTATCCTAAACTCTTTTCGATTCACTATTTTATAGTTCTCAATATTAGAATAGGAATCTCTTTAGTTGTCTCTCCCTTAACGAGATTTAAACAAAGTGCACAATGTCCTAAGTGTAGGGGAGTTTACTCCCACATGCTTAAACATTGAGGACAATGTTTATATTAAGTGTAGGGGGGACTTCTATCGAAGTTAAGTGGCCTTTTCCTTGTATTTGTCCTCATTTTAACCGGAAAATCAATTTTTCGACATTTTTAAAAAATTTTAATCTATTTTGGCCTAGTTGTAGTTCCCATTATTTTTGCTATTTTTCTCTTATTTTAATAAAATGGTTTTAGCAAGTTTAGATATCTTAGACATATTAGGCCCGTTGTGAATATTTTGACTCAACCCGAGTTTACTTATCCAAGTTCACTCTAGCTAGTATCCTTAACCATGTAGACCTTAATTGGTTTATTAGGCTAAGCATCCACGAGTCTCATTCCTTGAGATTTTAAATTGTGGAGAACGAGAAATGATAGAGTTGGTTACAAGTTTGGTATTCTCTCATTAACTTACATGAGTTAATTATGATCTTTTTCTCCCATCACTTGCTAATAAATTATCTGCAATAAGTAAGGTTGTACGATTTGAAAAGTTACTTAGCTTCTAGCCCAAGATCGTTTAAAAGTTGCTCGGTAATGATAAGAGTTCATAGCCAAGGCATAACTTATGAAGCGGGGCGCGAAGATTGGCGAGTCCGAAAAGGCCCTAACAAGGCATGAGGATTCCATTTTATTGCTAAAAATCCAAGGTGATGTGGAAAGCATTATTCCCAAAATCGATATGAAGGATCAAGACTCACGACGAAAAGCAATCAACTCCCATAAAGATCATGGAGAAGTCTATCTGAAAAGACCCTAACAAGGTATGAGGATAAATAGATCCAAGTCCGAAAAGGAGGCGGATCGTTGTATCTCAAAATCCCAAATAACGATTGAAGAAATAATCATGAAGTCGTGGTCAACAAAGTTGGAGTACCTCTCAAAAGTCTCCAAGTGAAGAAACTCTATGAACGATGAGAAGACCATTATCTCAAGCACGTCTCTCAAGATATGAAGTATGAAGTACATGCCAAATATCGGCCCGAGAAAGGTCTCAAATCGTGAACCAAGTTATGCCAAGATATGAACTTTTCGATATCCCGAGAAGCATTTTAAGAGATTTTGTCCTTTAGCTAACTATTGATCAAATCGTCCTACTTTGCTTTCAGCTTAAATAAATTATCGAAATAAGTCAACAATGCATCCTCGTGATCATTCAAGACATCAATAAAACATAAGAGATACCCATAGGAATAAGGGAGTTTAAGTGATTAATTGAACCGCATGAGTAAATGTTTGTTATGCTAACTTGTACTAACAATGATCTTGTTTTTAAGCTTGGCATGGGGAACGTGAAACTTGAGGGTGATAAACATTCATGACACACAAGCCCTAATGTAAGTCTTAGATTTCTTTACATGTTTCTTCCTTGTTGCATCTTGTTATTTTCTATCTTTTCTTTAGTTGTTTAATAAAGGCCAAGGTAGGTTGATTATGATGGAAAGTGTAAACCTTGCTTTATCACTAAGCATTACATGAGGGCATTGCAATGGTTAAGTGTAGGGGATTTGATAGGTGTGAAAACACCCATCTTTTCTACCACTTAATTACATTAAAACGGGACCTAAACGTATACTTTATGTCGTAAATGGCGGAATTATGCGTGGTTTGTGCTTTTATTGTGTTTCAGGGTCGAGAAGGTGAAAAGTGGAGAAAACACGGCTTTCACGGGCTTTTATTGAAGGAAAAGACAAAAGACGAAGTCGAAAGTCCAAAAGTGGAAAAAGAACGGAAGTCCAAGACCAATTCTGAAGATTTATCGAAGAAAAAGTCAAAAGACGGAAGTTTACTAAAAGCCGAAGAACTCAAGTCTAAATTATGAAGAAATTACAAGACGAGTTCAAAGAAATCCCGAGACGAAGTCTGAAAAGTCGAAGAATTTAAGAAGACTGAAAGACCGGAAGACTGAGGACCAAGAAA
The DNA here is from genome assembly GCA_025667525.1 of Glebionis coronaria. Lineage (NCBI taxonomy): Eukaryota > Viridiplantae > Streptophyta > Magnoliopsida > Asterales > Asteraceae > Glebionis > Glebionis coronaria. The sequence goes on from CM046877.1 coordinate 360,479,340, forward strand.
GAATGAAAGAAAAGGGAGCCACCAACCACTCCCCTCTCCTATAAATACCACCCTCACAACATGTGAGAGGGTTGGTTAGTTTTAGTTTTTAGTTTTAGGATTAGATTAGGAGTAGGTAGTTTCTCTCTCTAAACTTATGCTTTCTCTCTCTAGATTAATTTGTGTTTAAGCTTTTGTTATTGAATCTTTACTTTTTAATTAAGCTTTTAATTCATCATCTTCTTCCTTTCTTGTTTGATTTGTTCTTTATCTTCATTGTTCATGTTCTTGAGTTTTTATGATTTTGATCAAGTGGGTTTTGATTGATTTGGTTATGTTTGTTAGTTTTGATGATTTGTTTTGATTGATTATTGTTAGTTGATGCTTATTGGTTGTTTTGATTTAATCTTTCGTTTGATTTTGATTAATTTGTGGATCGGATCGTGTTTACTGTACATCCTTGTTCTTCGCTTGGTTGTTTCTGTATCTTATCACTCCCAGAAGTTCCGGATCAATGATCCTTCATTCGGAACATTGAAGTTCCGTGTCAACATTCCTTCATTCGGAAGTCTAAAAACTTCCGGATTAAGTGCTTCATCCGGAACTTTGAAAGTTCCGGATCAAGGGATGCTCATTCGGAAGTCTAAACTTCCAGATCAAGGGGTGCTCATTCGGAAGTCTGAAGTTCTGGATCAAGGGGTGCTCATTCGGAAGTCTAAAAACTTCCGGATCAAAGGTGCTTCATTCGGAACTCTGAGAGTTCCGGATCAAGGGCTCTTCATTCGGAAGTTTAAAACTTCCGAATGAAGGTTTTTGTCAAGTTTGTTTTCGTTTGTTTTTCCTTTTAAGTTCTTGTCTTTTATTTTTAAGATTATTTTTCCCGTCTTTTTATTTATGTGCACTTTTATTTGCTTTCCTTTTATTCAAGTTTAATTTCGTGTTATTTACTATTTAAAGTTTTGATTTTCACAATTTACTTGTTGTTAAGTTTTAATTTTACGTCCTTTCATTTCTCCCCTTTTATTTTTAAAGTTTTAAATTTCGCACCGTTTTCATTTCAACTTGTTTTAGTATTAGTTTCTAGTCATTTATTATTCAGTCTTGTTCATTTATTGTACCAAAACCAAAACTATTTGTTTCACCAAGAACAACTGATCTCACACAATTAACCGGAAATCAATTCGAAGAGATACCGAGAAACGAACTTTCAACGAGTAAAAATCTCTATATTAAAATGGCGCCGCTGCCGGCTCTTTTCGTGAAGATCGAAGGTTTTTTGTGAGTGACGCGTTGGATTTTGGGATCCGTTCACTTGTGAACGTTATTTTTCTTGTCAAAATTTTTCAAAAATCCAAAAACATTTGAAAAATCATAAAAAGCATTTCTTTTTCAAAGTTTTGCACCAAAAATATTCTTCTTGCTTATCTATCTTTCTTCATGGATTTTTATGTCCATTGCGTCCGGTGTGGGAAACAATTATCTGGGAACAACTCTTGTCAATGGTGTACATGTGAGCGGTGCGGAAACGATATCGACTACACACAATTCGGATTTTGTCCCTTGTGCAACTCGACTAATTCCCTCTTTTTGAACCCACCCCCTGTTCCCCCGTGCATCTATTATGGAAGCGATTCTCATTGGCATGTTTCGTGCCCGGTTCGATACCCGTATGGTCACGGGCAAGAACCGGGGTACAATTATGACAATGATAATAGCTATCCACAAGACGCATTTGATTTTTCTCCATACCCGGTTTGCAACAACTGTGGGGGTCCTCACGATACCTATTATTGTCAACCGATGAACAACTATGAGCCACAACCGTGCTATAATTCCGGTTTTCAAAATCTTGAGCCCCCACCGCACTCACTCGATCATCAGCCTCGTCACGGGATGAGTAACCAAGAACCAATTGTCGATCTTGCTACAGCTTGTCAAGCGCAATCAAAAGAGCTTTTACACACGCTGCGAACTTGTATGGAGTCATTTTTACAGCAGCAAGATCAGACGAGTACCCATACCCCTGAGCATATTATTGGCCCTATAAATAATGAGGAGAGTGATGACGATATTGAGGTTATTTTCGACGAGGAGGAATTTCTAAAGCAAAATACTTCACTCCTTAGTGATGATGGTTTTCACATTCCTGAGATCGATGAGTTTCTTGATATTGATACACCCATGGAATACATATCCGGGTATGCTGATGTGGAAGGAGATATACTTTTTCTAGAGGATTTATTACACGATGACACTACACCTTCTATCCCAGAGGTGGAAAGATGCGAATCTACTGAAAAAGGGACGCAGGTGGAAGGTAATTGTTCTCATACTTCTCATATTATATTGCCACCTCATCCTCCCACGTGCACACCCAAGCGGGTGATGTATCACTTTTACTCTACTCGTTTTATACCGGGAAATGAGGATGAGTGCTTTGACCCGGGAGGTGACATTGATTATGCTATGATTGATAACAATATGGCTTTGCCGTTTGCTCAGCATTTATTGTCTTTGGGGGATGACAATGTTCTTACTATACCCAACCCACCTCCCGTGGATCTTGAATTCACATACTATACGTATGTTGAAAGGACCTTTCTCCCTTTCAAGACTTATCCCCCCGCCTCTCCTTTGTTGATGTCCTCCGGGAACGAGGACAAGGTTTTTGATCCCGGTATCACATTCGAGGCTTCCCCATGGACCATTTAATTCGGGGACGAGTCAGGCTCGTGACTCGGTCAACAAAAACAAGCGCTTTTTGGGAGGCAACCCAATTATCTATCTTATTTCACCATAAGTGTAGGGGGAGCCCCGTTGGTGTTTCTTGTTCTCTTTCTTATCATATGCAGGGATTAGAGCTTCAAAGACACACTCTTGATGACTTTTGTCGAACCGTGATTCCGTGTTCCCTTCTTCCCGGTTCTATCCTAAACTCTTTTCGATTCACTATTTTATAGTTCTCAATATTAGAATAGGAATCTCTTTAGTTGTCTCTCCCTTAACGAGATTTAAACAAAGTGCACAATGTCCTAAGTGTAGGGGAGTTTACTCCCACATGCTTAAACATTGAGGACAATGTTTATATTAAGTGTAGGGGGGACTTCTATCGAAGTTAAGTGGCCTTTTCCTTGTATTTGTCCTCATTTTAACCGGAAAATCAATTTTTCGACATTTTTAAAAATTTTTAATCTATTTTGGCCTAGTTGTAGTTCCCATTATTTTTGCTATTTTTCTCTTATTTTAATAAAATGGTTTTAGCAAGTTTAGATATCTTAGACATATTAGGCCCGTTGTGAATATTTTGACTCAACCCGAGTTTACTTATCCAAGTTCACTCTAGCTAGTATCCTTAACCATGTAGACCTTAATTGGTTTATTAGGCTAAGCATCCACGAGTCTCATTCCTTGAGATTTTAAATTGTGGAGAACGAGAAATGATAGAGTTGGTTACAAGTTTGGTATTCTCTCATTAACTTACATGAGTTAATTATGATCTTTTTCTCCCATCACTTGCTAATAAATTATCTGCAATAAGTAAGGTTGTACGATTTGAAAAGTTACTTAGCTTCTAGCCCAAGATCGTTTAAAAGTTGCTCGGTAATGATAAGAGTTCATAGCCAAGGCATAACTTATGAAGCGGGGCGCGAAGATTGGCGAGTCCGAAAAGGCCCTAACAAGGCATGAGGATTCCATTTTATTGCTAAAAATCCAAGGTGATGTGGAAAGCATTATTCCCAAAATCGATATGAAGGATCAAGACTCACGACGAAAAGCAATCAACTCCCATAAAGATCATGGAGAAGTCTATCTGAAAAGACCCTAACAAGGTATGAGGATAAATAGATCCAAGTCCGAAAAGGAGGCGGATCGTTGTATCTCAAAATCCCAAATAACGATTGAAGAAATAATCATGAAGTCGTGGTCAACAAAGTTGGAGTACCTCTCAAAAGTCTCCAAGTGAAGAAACTCTATGAACGATGAGAAGACCATTATCTCAAGCACGTCTCTCAAGATATGAAGTATGAAGTACATGCCAAATATCGGCCCGAGAAAGGTCTCAAATCGTGAACCAAGTTATGCCAAGATATGAACTTTTCGATATCCCGAGAAGCATTTTAAGAGATTTTGTCCTTTAGCTAACTATTGATCAAATCGTCCTACTTTGCTTTCAGCTTAAATAAATTATCGAAATAAGTCAACAATGCATCCTCGTGATCATTCAAGACATCAATAAAACATAAGAGATACCCATAGGAATAAGGGAGTTTAAGTGATTAATTGAACCGCATGAGTAAATGTTTGTTATGCTAACTTGTACTAACAATGATCTTGTTTTTAAGCTTGGCATGGGGAACGTGAAACTTGAGGGTGATAAACATTCATGACACACAAGCCCTAATGTAAGTCTTAGATTTCTTTACATGTTTCTTCCTTGTTGCATCTTGTTATTTTCTATCTTTTCTTTAGTTGTTTAATAAAGGCCAAGGTAGGTTGATTATGATGGAAAGTGTAAACCTTGCTTTATCACTAAGCATTACATGAGGGCATTGCAATGGTTAAGTGTAGGGGATTTGATAGGTGTGAAAACACCCATCTTTTCTACCACTTAATTACATTAAAACGGGACCTAAACGTATACTTTATGTCGTAAATGGCGGAATTATGCGTGGTTTGTGCTTTTATTGTGTTTCAGGGTCTAGAAGGTGAAAAGTGGAGAAAACACGGCTTTCACGGGCTTTTATTGAAGGAAAAGACAAAAGACGAAGTCGAAAGTCCAAAAGTGGAAAAAGAACGGAAGTCCAAGACCAATTCTGAAGATTTATCGAAGAAAAAGTCAAAAGACGGAAGTTTACTAAAAGCCGAAGAACTCAAGTCTAAATTATGAAGAAATTACAAGACGAGTTCAAAGAAATCCCGAGACGAAGTCTGAAAAGTCGAAGAATTTAAGAAGACTGAAAGACCGGAAGACTGAGGACCAAGAAAGAATGAAAGAAAAGGGAGCCACCAACCACTCCCCTCTCCTATAAATACCACCCTCACAACATGTGAGAGGGTTGGTTAGTTTTAGTTTTTAGTTTTAGGATTAGATTAGGAGTAGGTAGTTTCTCTCTCTAAACTTATGCTTTCTCTCTCTAGATTAATTTGTGTTTAAGCTTTTGTTATTGAATCTTTACTTTTTAATTAAGCTTTTAATTCATCATCTTCTTCCTTTCTTGTTTGATTTGTTCTTTATCTTCATTGTTCATGTTCTTGAGTTTTTATGATTTTGATCAAGTGGGTTTTGATTGATTTGGTTATGTTTGTTAGTTTTGATGATTTGTTTTGATTGATTATTGTTAGTTGATGCTTATTGGTTGTTTTGGTTTAATCTTTCGTTTGATTTTGATTAATTTGTGGATTGGATCGTGTTTACTGTACATCCCTGTTCTTCGCTTGGTTGTTTCTGTATCTTATCACTCCCAGAAGTTCCGGATCAATGATCCTTCATTCGGAACATTGAAGTTCCGTGTCAACATTCCTTCATTCGGAAGTCTAAAAACTTCCGGATCAAGTGCTTCATCCGGAACTTTGAAAGTTCCGGATCAAGGGATGCTCATTCGGAACTCTAAACTTCCGGATCAAGGGGTGCTCATTCGGAAGTCTGAAGTTCCGGATCAAGGGGTGCTCATTCGGAAGTCTAAAAACTTCCGGATCAAAGGTGCTTCATTCGGATCTCTGAGAGTTCCAGATCAAGGGCTCTTCATTCGGAAGTTTAAAACTTCCGAATGAAGGTTTTTGTCAAGTTTGTTTTTGTTTGTTTTTCCTTTTAAGTTCTTGTCTTTTATTTTTAAGATATTTTTCCCGTCTTTTTATTTATGTGCACTTTTATTTGCTTTCCTTTTATTCAAGTTTAATTTCGTGTTATTAACTATTTAAAGTTTTGATTTTCACAATTTACTTGTTGTTAAGTTTTAATTTTACGTCCTTTCATTTCTCCCCTTTTATTTTTAAAGTTTTAAATTTCGCACCGTTTTCATTTCAAATTGTTTTAGTATTAGTTTCTAGTCATTTATTATTCAGTCTTGCTCATTTATTGTACCAAAACCAAAACTATTTGTTTCACCAAGAACAACTGATCTCACACAATTAACCGGAAATCAATTCGAAGAGATACCGAGAAACGAACTTTCAACGAGTAAAAATCTCTATATTATACCTTCATCAGGAAAAGGATATCCCAAAGCCCTTAGCCCTTGTTCTATTTCATTAATGGGAAGGGTGGCTATACCATCAGCATCATCAAGATGCAAGGCTTGGCGTACCAAAGCCTCAGTAACCACCCAAGGTCTCCCATGAACAATAGAAGTCAATGTAGTCACTCTATTAACTGTTGAGGAACTGATAGTGTTCCAAAACTGTTTAATATGTGTGACTGGAATGAGTGGTGCATGAGAAAGAGCATACCTAAGGGGGGATGCGTTCAAATACGCCACCATTTGTGTGTATTGGGGAAACAGAGTATCATCAGCTTCAAGATACGCGATCATGTTGTGTTGAGTTCTGAACCCCAATTCCAATTCTGATGGTCTAAACTTTGGTGCCATTGATGAAAGCTGTTAAAAATATGTGATAAAGATGAAGTTGATAAGAGAAAATTGTGTTAGACAAGAATTATAGATACCCTGTTTAAAAATAGGAGCCAAATTTATAGGAGAAGAAAATGCATGTGATTGGCCCAAAAAATAGGCAAGTATTTTCAAAAACACAATCATGAAAATATTGAAAAAGTATAAGTTTTTCTCATGCATTAAACAAGAGGTAACAACTCCCAAAATTACGGCCTAAAAATATGTCAAAAAGTAACAACTGGGTAGGTCCCATTTATTGTCAACGGTCAAAAATAACCTATCAACGCCCAACAACTATAATCTTGTCAACGTTTTCCTATAGCCATGTCAGCGTCTAATTTGGTCACAACAACGCTTGGAAAATTCTTGTCAGCGCCCAAAAATAAAAATGTTTAAAAATGAAAAATGACCTTAACAAAGTAATTTATCCTAGAGAAGATAACCAAAAAGATGATAATTATTATAGGGCGGCAAGCACTGTCCAGTTATACACACTTGCTTAAGCAAGATAGACATAACAGTCCTCTAGTGTCCCTTGCTAACCAAAACTCTTAACAACCAAGTTACCTTATAAAATTCCTTGTTACTCCCAGGTAATCCCATAACAAAATTATTCCCAAGTATCCCAACAGACCACAACCAATTCTAGGCCAAAAATGTCTTAGCAGCATGCATAGTATATCAACTTTGCATGCTACAGTGCCTCATGATTTAGTAAGACTAACTCATACTCACCCGTGGACACAATCTAGAATTGTGATAAGAGTATCATATGGATACCCAAACATCCTAAAGGTTCCTAAAACCTCCCCTTAAACTATGATACAAAAGTTTGCCAAAATATGCATGAACATAAAAATTTATGTCAAGATAGGAATTTAAAATTCCAACCATCATCCATAAATAAAAACTTGTCCAAATGCTTCTCCATTGATCCATAAGAAACTCTGTATCCAATGGTATACTGCTAACACCATCTGCACATTTAGATTGAAAACCACAAAACTAACATTGTTGCTGACAACGCCCCGATAACACATGACAGCGTTGAGGGAAGCTTTGTCAGTGTTAGACAATTATATTGCTGACAACATTGCAAAAACACTTATCAGCGTTCAAGCAACCTTTGTCAGTGTTAGAAAAATATAGTGGAAAATCTAAATCATCATAAGACCAATAACAATGCATCATCCTGTACATACTTTTACAAAAAGACTCCAAAACACATATTATGTGAGATTGACCATTCCAATACTTGTTACCAAGTATTGAAACCTCCCAGCATAAAAAGGTTTAGTTAGTAAATCTGACACATTTTCCTCAGTGTCAACCCTATCTGGTTGTATTAAACCTTTTTCAAAGCAATCTCTTATAAAATGGTGTCTAATTTCTATGTGTTTAGTTTTAGAATGGTGTACAGGATTCTTAATGATGCATAAAGTGCTGTTATTGTCAACAAATATCTTGGTATGCATGAAATTATACCCATAGTCCAACAGCTGGTTCTGAATCCACAAAACTTATCCACAACAAGCAGATGCAGCAACGTACTCAGCTTCAGTTGTAGAATTAGCCACCACTGTTTGTTTCTTGCATTGCCAAGATATCAACCTGCTCCCAAGAAACTGACATCCACCAGTTGTGGATTTCCTATCAAATTTATCACCTCCATAATCACTATCTGAATATGCAATCAGCTCCAATGGTGAATCCTTTGGGTACCACAAACCAAGACTAGGATAGCATCTTAGGTACCTAAAGATCCTCTTCACAGCATAAAGGTGACATTCTTTGGGAGTCACTTGATGGCGTGCACAAGCACACACAGCAAACATGATGTCAGGTCTGGAGGCAGTAAGATACATCAAGGATCCAATCATGGATCTATAGTGCCTGGCATCAACATCTTTCCCATCTCCAATATTTCCCCAAGGGTGTTCTCTATCCATAGGAGTAGTAGCCCTCTTTTCATGTGGAGAAAAGCCAAACTTCTTCAAGATCTCAGCCACATATTTATCCTGGGAGATGAAGATACCATCTTCTTTCTGCTGAACTTGTAAACCAAGAAAGAAGTTCATCTCCCCCATAGCACTCATCTTGAATTTGTCTGTCATAAGCTTGGAGAAATCCTCACTCATCTTTGGATCAGTAGACCCAAAAATGATATCATCAACATAGACCTGGACAAGCAACACATCCTTTCCTTTCTTCTTTGTAAACAGTGTCTGATCTATGGTGCCCCTCTTAAATCCATTGTCCACCAAATAGGTAGACAAAGTACCATACCATGCTCTAGGGGCTTGATGAAGGCCATACATATCCTTTTTGACTCTATACACTTTATCTGGATGCTCTGGATCCTCAAAACCAGGAGGTTGCATTACATATACTTCCTCAACAATAGTTCCATAGAGGAAGGAACTCTTGACATCCATTTGATAGACTGTGAAGCCCATGCAGGATGCATAGGCTAGAAAAATCCTAATAGCTTCAATCCTTGCAACTGGTGCAAAGACCTCCTCATAGTCTATCCCCTCCTCTTGTGTATATCCCTGAGCCACTAACCTTGCCTTGTTTCTGACCACAATGCCTCTTTCATCTCTCTTGTTCCTTAGAACCCATCTTGTCCCTATAGGTCTGACATATCTGGGACAGTCAACCAGCTCCCAAACATCCTGAATTGCAAATTGGTGAAGCTCATCCTGCATTGCTTCCACCCAACTTGGTTCTCTGAGAGCATCAAATATTTTCTTGGGTTCCTGTTGTGACAGAAAACAGGCAAACAAACATGCTTGCACAAGAGGGGGATCAACCTTCTTGTGTATATTGGCAATAAACCCACCAAGACCTTGATGAGATCTTCTAGTCTGAAATGGAGTATTAACATGACCAATAATTTGAGAAGGAGGATGATTCTTCATGACTGAAGTAAGTACTCCTCCCTCAAAAAGTCTGGTATCTTCAACTTCATTCTCCATGTTGCCAATATCTTCTTCATCAAACTCTCTTATATCAACATAAGGATGACCTTCTTCATATGAATTGGAAGGTTCACCTTGTTCAAAAGTGGAAGAGAAAAGATGTGCAAAGGTGTTGTCAACGCCTGAATCTTGATTGTCAGCGCTTGGGCTAACAACGCTTGAACTGTTGTTGTCAACGTCTGAACTATCAACGTCTGAATTGGTCTTGTCAGCGCTAGATTTGCCTTTGTCAGCGCCTGAAGGACCATGCATGTTTGTATCTGGTGGTACTTGGAAACCACCATTATCTTTACCAGCAGCAGCAGCAGCAAAAGCATCTGTCCAAATGGGAATTGTGACATATTCTAGTATAGGAGATGCCTTTTCTGCTTGTGATCCAACCTTTTCATGAACCTGTGTACCTGAAACATCAACAACTTGTTCCTCCACAACATTTGAAGCTACCTTCACAATGTCTGGATTAGTGACAGGCATATAATTTAAAGTTCTAGATAAGGGTTCCAAGTCAAACAACCAATTAGGACGACTTTCAAGATCACTAGGTTTATTTTCTAAAAACCTAACATGTACTCTTTCAAGTATACGTTTTTCCTCTTTAAGATAAACCCTATATCCCTTGCTCTGCACTGAGTACCCCATGAAGTAGCCTTCATCACCTTTTGCACTAAATTTACCTAAGGCATCACTAGTGTCCAAAACTACTACATGACATCCAAAAGGTCTGAGAAAACCAATATTAGGTTTTCTTCCCCAATGCAACTCATAAGGTGTTTTATTCTGAATTTTGTTAACCAATGCTCTATTTTGAACATAACAAGCTGTATTAACAGCCTCAGCCCAAAAGGCTATAGGAAAATGAGCATCAGCCAACATTGTTCTGGCTGCTTCAATTAGGGTTCTATTTTTCCTCTCAGCAACCCCATTTTGTTGTGGTGTTCTAGCAATACTAAATTGCCTAGTAATTCCTTTCCTGGCACAGAAATCATCTAGCTTCTTATTCCTAAATTCACCACCATTATCACTCCTAAGCATTTTAACCTCATTGCCAGACCTCTTTTCAATCTGAGTGATAAAATCAATTAGAATATCAGCTGTGTCACTCTTCATAGCTAGAAATAATGTCCAAGTAAACCTAGAGAATTCATCTGTGATAACAAAGCAATATGACTTACCATTCAAACTTTCTATATTGGTTGGACCAAAGAGGTCCATGTGTAGCATATGAAGAGGTCTAGAACTAGTATGCACCTGTTTGGACTTGAATGAGACCTTGTACTACTTGCCTTTAAGACATGCAACACAAGAGTGGTCATTGTGGAAGGCCTTCTCAGGCAAACCATCAACCAAACCAAGTCTCACAAGTCTATTTATATTTTTAAAATTTATGTGCCCTAGTCTCCTGTGCCATAAATTACTTTCATCTACTGAGGCTTTAGCATAAAAACAAGACATATTATTGTTCATTTTAATCCCATTCAAATTCACATTGTATATGTCTTTATGCCTAGGTGTTCTATACTCAATATATTTCTCATCAAGGATCTTAAAATCCTTGCTTAACACCAAACACTCAGTATCAGTAAACAGAACTTTATTTTTGTTATCACAAACTTGTGATACACTAAAAAGGTTGTAATCAAGTTCTTTTACCAGAAAGACGTTTTCAAAACGCAAATTCTTGGTGAGAAGGGTTCCTTTGCCTGTGATAGTACCATATCCGCCTCCAAAGTAAACCTTATCACCATCTTTAATGGGAGTGAAGTTCGTTAAATAGTCTTCCTTTCCTGTCATGTGCCTTGAGCATCCACTATCCCAATATCCACAATCATTGACCTGTCTTTGAATGCCCTGCACATAAAGAAAACAAATTAGTTTTCTTTGGGAACCCAAGTCATAAAAGACTTGGATTCATCTGGTTGTTCAATAAGAACAGACTTAGTTCTCACAACAACCCCATTCTCATCCTTCTTAGGATGAAATACCCAGTTAACCCCAATAGGTTTTGTAATGACCTTTGAAATGTAATTAAATCTGTTGCAGGTCATTGAAATCCCATTATCATTAGGGTTTTGATCTTTCTTGGGTCTACATGTTATGCTTGAAGAAGCTTTGGACCTCTTACCCTGTGGTTGCAAATATTTAGGTCTGGTCACGTTTCTGTCAGCGTTGGAATTAGTCTTGTCAACGCTGAAATTACCCTGGTCAGCGTTGAACCTAGGGTTTGCTACAGAAACCCATTGCCTATTAGACTAGGTGTTTGTCTTTTGAAATGGTCTTTGTCCATGAGTGTTAGACCCTCTAGTAAAGAATGGGGCAGGTCTAATCACTTGTGGACTTTGCTGCACACAAGGTTTGGGTCTGACAACGTTTGACTTCCTAACAACGTTGACTTTGTTCCTGTCAGCGCTGAAATTGTTCCTGTCAGCGCTGGCTTTGGGAGCGTTGACACACTTGTATGCCAAGTGTGAAAAGCTACCACAAGTGTAACAAGCTTTTCTAGACACAACCTTAGGTCTAGAAGCGAAGAAGCCTGTTCCATTATTGCTAACTTGGCTCTTGGGTGACCTAGTATTCCTATACATCTCTGCATATTTAATGCTAGGTTTTCTATCAGTGTTTGAGCCTAGGTCAACAGCTTTACCAATGACTGGGTTTGTAACCTTAATGGGAGTTGACTCATTGGGACTTTCACATAGTAAGCCACCCTTAACAAACAAAGTAGGGTTAGCTTTCTTCTATTCATTCAGATCAGTCAACTTTTGTTGGTACTCTTCAACTGGAGTGACAACTCTTGGTGGAGGAATAATTCCTCCTCTTGGAATTCTGGCAAACCAGTCCAAGATAAGTCCTTTTGTTGGACACCATAGAAGTCACCAGCTGGTGGTGGAACAAAAGAGTAATCATTCATCCCAATCCCAGTCATGTCCTTAGGATCCCTTTGTTTACCCACACAGTCTCCTAGGGTTTGGGTGGCTCTATCAAATCTATGAATTTTAAGGCCAACATTGTCTTTATTCTTAATGGCCTCATCTAATTTAGCCTGTAACTCACCATTAACCCTTTCCATGATGTTTCTAATATCCATACTAGCTTCTAACTCATGTTTTATGATATTTATTTTATCTTTTAAGTCAAATTCCATTTTCTAGTATTCAGAAACGGTTTTCTCAGTTTGAGTGAGAGCTACTTGGTAATTAGACAGTTTGCACTTTTCAGTACTCACATCACTCATTAATCTTAACACTTCTTTGTTAAGTTTCTCAGTGTTTAACCTACAACCTTTACTACAAAAAGCATCATTGTATACCTCATTATCAGATGAAGAGGAGGAGTGTGCCATGAGAGCATATTCAACATGCTCTTCTTCTTCAACCTCAGCAACCAAATCTTTATCCTCTTCAACATTCTTAGCCAGAAAGCTCCAATCCCATCCCATACCATCAATTCCTTGAACTGCAACCATGGCTTTGGAATCCTGAGCTTTGACAACTTGACTTGAGGGTTTACCAGCATTAGATCTTCTAGGAGATCTGCATTCCCTCATGAAGTGCCCCATACGATGACAGTTGTAGCATTCAACTTTGGATTTATCAAATCCAGCTGTGTCTTTTGCACTGAAGGTCATCTTCTTCTTAAACCTTCTGTTCCATCTATTTGCTCTTATACTAGCAAGAGCCATGTTCAACTTAATGTCCATCTCTTCCAAGTGCTCATCACTTATCTGCTCAAGGTCCTCATATGTAATCACTGAACCATTGGGCAAAGAAGCAATATAAGCACATACAGTATCCAAATCTAAACCAGCAGGTTTAACTCTTGGGGAGTCACTCTTGAATGTGTCAGCGTCTGAATAGGAGACGTTGACAGGACTTGTTCCAGCGCTGACATATGATGATCCAGTAACTGGATGAATGTAAGAGTCCTTCTGATTGAATTGACCTTCACTATGAGAGAAGAAGGCCATGTTACTGTTGGTAGACTTGCTTCCATGCTCTAAAAGAGTTTCATCTTCTAACAGCCTTAGTTTGTTGTAGATGTCATCAAACGAGGAACTCTTGTAAGTATTGTTGGCAAGAATAGATCTTGCCTCAATCTTCCATGCCTCACCAAGACTTTTAAGAAAGGTAGCATTAATGTCAACATCACCAAGTTGTGTCCCCATGAAGGACAACTTGCTTGTAATGTCAAGCAATCTGCTTCTCACACTACTCAGTTTCTCGTTGGGTTGAGCTTTGAAGACAGCATAATCATGCATGAGTTGCTTTTTCTTTTCTTCCTTAGTGTCTGCATTGCCACCATATGCAACTTCAAGAGCTTCCTAAAGGGTTTTAGAAGATTCATAGCCTCTATATTTATGCTGGTTCTCTTGTCCCAAAGAGACTTTCAGAATATTTAGGGCTTTCATGTCGACCCTTTTCTTTCCTATGTCATCAGCAGCCACAGCTCTACCATCTCTAGGTTTTTCTCTCTTATCCTCTTCAGAACATCCAGCAACAACTGATCTTTGAGCAATAACATTAGCAATCTTTTGGGCTTTATTGAATGTGTTTCCATATTCAATAACCTCCTAGAGTGTGTAGTCATAGATTCCCAGATATTGCTCAAAGTTGAATTTCCACAAATCAAAGTTGGTTGCATCAAGCATGGGAATCTTGATGTTTGGTAAAGATGAGGAGGAGGAGGTTATTGCTTCAGACATGATGTTGTTAGGGTTTTTGAGAAAATTAGGGTTTTGATGATTTTTAGGGTTCTTGTGTTCTTTAAGATCAAAAGTTCCTCAACAAGCTCCGATACCACTTGTTGATCCCAAACTTAGATCGATTTAGCTTTATGTATACGAGATTAGATCAAGTAATACACTTAGAGAAACCTTTGTATATGCTTATGAATCTAAGTGTTATGCGGAATTTAACACTTAAACAAGAACACACAATGATATAAACAAACTTTCACTTTGATTAATGATATCAAACTTGCTTAGAATGAAAGTAGTTTACGAATGAAAACTTATATGAAACATTAACCTAAAGGTCTTCTTTTATAGACATAAGAAGCCTTGTACAATAATCTACGTATCAGCTATTCTAGGTAAAGATAAATATAGAAAATACATTGTTGTTCCTATCTTTACTAGAAGTAATCTAGAATACAATAAACGCGTAGAGTATATCTTTCCATCAGTGCTTGTCTTCAATGTGTCAACGCTTGACTTTATCTTGTCAACGCTTGAGCTGTCAGCGCTTGTTTTGTTCTTGTCAACGCTTGTTTTACTCTTGTCAGCGCTCAAGTGATCTGGCCTTAATTTATTCCCAACACAAAATTCCTACATTAAATTGGCGCCGCTGCCGCTTCGCTCGTCACGATTGACGATTTTCGTGAGACGTTTCGATTTTGGGATCTGTTCATTTTGAACGTTACTTTTTGTAACAAAATCAAAAACAAAAAAAATCAAAAACTTAAAAATACAAAAAAAAATTAAAAAATCATCAAAAGCAAACTCTTTCCTAAGATTTGCACCAAAAAAAATAAAAAACTCAAAAGTAATACTTTTCCTAAAGTATTACACCAATAATATTACGTATTAATGTTATTTTTCTTATTTCGATTTCTTTCGCTTTTTATTGTGAATATATATTTTTCTTAAAAAATACAAAAATATTTTTCTTTTACTATATTATATTACGTAGCACAATTAATTTACCTACTTTTCAAATAAGACCTTAGTTGGGATTTCATCACCTAACTATTGTATTCAAATCCACAACAAGGAAAAAAAAGGCAAAATAGATAAATACTAGTAAGATGTTTGAACTCGATTTATACAAACTATAAGGTGGGTATAAGGCGACGCGCTATAAAAGGCCGTCTAAGGAAAATGGTTTTTAAGTGCTTTTTGCCACCTCGTTTCCACGCTTGCTTGTGCGTATATTGAGAGGGGCGACCGATTATTGGTTTGCCAACTCAAGTAGTATTAAGTATATATTTTTGTAGCTTTTTAATATTGCACCTCGAGAGGGATAATCCCTGTCCTCTCAAAGTCGACCGAGGTTACCTACCTCATTCCTAAAGTTTTAATTGTATGCGCACTCGCGCGCGTACATACATACCGATTGGTGTACCAAACACTTCTAATTCTTCCAAAAAGAAGAAGAAGAAGAAAAACAAAAAGACCGTCATTCAAGCCGATCCTGAGAATCGCGCTTTCGACAATACAATGGCAACGGATAACCTATGATTTAGATTTTACAATCTCACGTTGAGGGAAACGATGACGCTATCGTTGTCCCCGCAATTGGAGCAAATAATTTTGAAATCAAAACGAGTTTTATTCAAATGGTTTCCGCTACACCATTTTTGGGTCGTTCCCAAGATGACCCCCATGATCATATCAAGAGATTTATCCATTTGACAAACACCGTCAAATAAAATAGGGTGCCACAAGAGGCTATTCGTTTACAACTCTTTCCTTTTTCCCTCGATGGACAAGCCTGGATTTGGCTTGATAAGGAACCAACCCAAAGTATTACTACATGGATTGATTTAGAGACCAAGTTCATTAACTACTTTTTCCCACCTTCACGGACCACTTCTTTAAGGAATGACATCATTACCTTTGAACGAAAATATGGGGAAACGTTTAGTGAGTCTTGGGATCGATTTAAGGAGCTTTTAAGAAAATTTCCACAACACAGTTTCACTAAAGTGCATCAAATCAATACGTTTTACAATGGTTTAACTCTAAATGACCAAGACTCACTTAATAGTGCCGCGGGGGGCAATATTCTTGTGAAATCCATGAACGAGGCTTGGGCCATAATTGAAAACAAGGCTAAAGTACAAACCAAGAGTGTTAGGGCCACTATGGAAAGTGCTAGTTCTAGTGAGAACGACAAAAGAATTGATAAGCTTACTTCGCTTGTTGAATCAATTGCTTTACAAACCAAAGAAATAAAGGGTCAAGTTAATGCCTTGAAAGAAACTAGTGAAACGTGTGAGACTTGTGGTGGACCACATTCATATTTTAATTGTGACAAGGTTTACAATAATCAACAACAACAAGTTTGTGCTTATAGCACCAATGCCAATGAGAGGGTTTAATTTAAACTAAATGTTGATGTTAACCATTTGTCTTATAAGAGTACTAACTATTTGGCTCCCCCGGGTTTTGTAGCTCCACAAAGACCACCCCCACCCGCCCAAAATACCCAAAACCAAAAAAGGAACCAAGGTCCTCAAATGGGTAATTTTCGAGGGAATGCAAATCAAGGGAATTTTAATGGTCAAAATCAAGGTTTTCAAAAAAATAACCAAGGTTTTCATAATAACAACGGTTTTCAACCTCAATATCAAAACCAAGGTTTTCCTAATCAAGGGTATAATCAAATGACCATGCATAATCCTCAAATGGACTTGGTTCTACAAAAATTAACCGACCATGAGCGAATTATGAGAGAGATGCAAGAATCGACCGATAAGAAATTTTTGACAATGATTCAAGCCCTTAGACCTCAAGGAACCTTACCTTCTAATACCGAGATTAACTCTCGTGCTAATGTGAGTGCTATCACTACTCGAAGTGGAGCCACTTTAGTGGGACCTTCCATCTCTTCGCCCATAAAGGAGAGATAAGGCCTGGAGGTCATAATGAGTAATCCTACTCCCCCTCCGGTGATTCCTACCACTACCACTCCTAGTACTAGTGCTCCATTGCCTAAAGAGCCTAACTATAAGGTTGTTCAAGAAGCGAGTCCTTCTCCTTCTCAACCTTCCAAGTCTAAACCCAATATCCCTTATCCCTCTAGGTTAGACAAGGCTAAAGTGCTCACCAAAGATGACGTTCATGTTTCCAACTTTTTGAAAATGATTTCCAACGTCAATGTTAACATTAGCCTTATTGAAGCACTTGCTCAAATGCCAAAATTTGTGAAAATGTTTAAAGATTTGCTTAATAAGAAAGAAAAAATGGTTGAGCTCGTGAACACTCGTTTAAATGAGAATTGTTCCGCGATTCTTCTCAAAGAGCTTCCCGAAAAGCTAGGAGATCCCGGACGATTCGTGTTACCTTGCTCGTTTCCTCAAATTGATGATTGTATGTCTTTAGCGGATCTCGGCGCTAGCATCAATCTTATGCCACTCTCGGTATGGAAACAATTATCATTACCCAACCTTGTACCGACTCGCATGACTCTCGAGTTAGCTAATAGAACTCTCGCATACCCCGTTGGTATTGCCGAAGACGTTTTTGTTCGAGTTGGTACATTCACTTTCCCCGTGGACTTTGTCGCCGTCGACTATGAGATGGATCCTCATATTTCGTTAATACTTGGTAGACCATTCTTACGATCCGGAAGAGCCTTAGTTGATGTGGCCGAAGGGGAGTTAATTCTTAGGGTTAGGGATGAACAACAAGTTTTTAAAATGGGAAAAGTCACAAAAAAAATCAAATGGAAAAGAGTCGGTCAATATGATTGATGTTCTTAATTATGATAATGACGAGATTTTTATTAATCCTTTTGTAATTGAAAAGTCTAATCAAAATGATTTTGTGATAACTTCATCCCTTCCCTTAGAGCCTCAAATTTTTGAAACTCCTATTTATGACACCTATAGTGATGACACGTCTTCAAGTGATCACACTATTTTCGGTTTAGACGACCTATATTTTGACCCACCCATTTTTGGTACCCCAATCTTTGATACTTACGATGATGACACTTCTTTAAGTGATCTCATTATTTTTGATGACCCACCCCATGATCTTAATGCACCTCATATCTCTATGGGTGATTCTTCCATGGAGACTCCTTTTGACTTTTAAACTCCAATTTTAGAAGTCATAACTTTCGAGGAGGATCCTCCACTCTTAGAGATCATTCCTACTTTAGAGGTTATTCCATTTGAGGAGGATTTAAATACCTTTATAAATACCTATTTTCCTCATGAGGATGAGTTTTCCTATGACTCCGATGATACTTATGTTTTCAGATCGAGTTTGGAAGAGGACGACTTTCCCACTATGGATTATGATGATATTTTGAGCTTAAATGTCAACACTTCTTGCTATTTTCCCGTTAAGGAATCGGTGTTTGATCCCGGAATAGAGATTTTAGTGCTATCATTGCCTTATCACCATAACACCTTTCCTCGTAAGAAATATTTGCCTAAGGGTACCCCACTTTTCTTTCCCTTGTGTTATTGTACCACCTCGGGGTTTATTTCCTTTTGTGATGGAAATTATGTGTTTGACCCGGGTTGATTTTCATGGGGTATGCCTTATATGACTTTACTTCACCCTTTATCATGGAGAGATTTTCCTCCCTTGGAAATCTTGGTTTTCCCATGATTTTCCCATTTGAATGATGACATTCGGGAAATTGAGTCGAGCTAGAGACTCGTGATAATTAAATCAAGCATCGTATGACTAGGTTAGATTTTTACCTTTTCCATCCTTTCCACCCTTTTTCACCTTCACCCATTTTCACCAATAAGTGTAGGGGGAGCCAAGTAGGTTGTTTGTGTTGTGATGTTGTGCAGGGACATGTGCTTTAATGATCCACTTTTGGTGTTTTTGACGCGACCCGTGATCCCGTGTTCCCATGTACCCGGTTCCTTTGATAAGTTTTTGCTATTGTGATTCAATCTTGTATATAAATAAAATGAATAAATTGATCACTTTAGTTGTCCCTTCCTTAGCTCGATTTTAAACAACGTACTCAATGTCCTAAGTGTATGGGTGTTTATTCTCCCTCATGCTTAAACATTGAGGATAATGTTTATATTAAGTGTAGGGGGACTTCTATCAAATTTTAGTGGGCTTTTCCATGATTTTGACCTCATTTAACAAGAAAATTAAAAAAATTTCAACGTTTTTCAAATTTTTGATCTATTTTGGCCTAGTAGTATTTCCATTTATTCCTTTTGACATCGCATCTTATTTATATTTTCCATTTCAAGAATAAAGTAAAAAAAATAAATAAATAAAATGGTTTTAACAAGTTTAGATATCTTTGATATATTAGGCCCGTCATGAATATTTTGACTCAACCCGAGTTTACTTATACAAGTTTACTCTAGCTAGTATCCTTAACCATATGGACCTTAATTGGTTTATTAGGCTAAGCATCCACGAGTCTCATTCCTTGAGATTTTAAATTGTGGAGAACGAGAGATGATAGAGTTGATAATAAGTTTATGGGTTAATTCTTGCTTATATGAGTTTTTGTGGCTCTTTCTTCCCGCTTGTATATTTAATTGCTTAATAAATGAGGATTTTTGTGGTGTTGATTCGATATCTTAACTCTTAGCCAAATCTTTTATCTCCTTGTAATTAAAGCATGAACACATTGAGGGTGCCAGATGATGAGATGGCATTTATACATGATCTCATCGTTCTTTTCGGGCTTTAAATGCATAAAAATGTCATATAATAACATATATATGCTTGTGTTTGTTTACTTGTGTATTTTAGGTATGGATATCGTGAAAAAGACAAAAGATCACAAGTTACAAGGAAAAACGGACACGAGAAACGAAGCCGTACAAAGAACCGAGCCCTAATCATGGAATTCTCAACAAATACCCTTGAAGACTTGAAGACAAACAATATTGATCCTCATTTATTGAAGAATTGACACTTAAAACCCTTGTATATTGATAGTTACAAGTTTGGTCCCTTAAGTTTGTCAAAATTTCACAAAAGGTCCCTCAACTTTGAAGAAATGGCAAGATTAGTCCCTCAACAAATCCAAATTGCCAACAATGGTCCCTCATGAAGATTAAGATGCATTGAAGACCTTTGAAGATCAACATTGTCCAAAATCAGCCCTTGAAATATGAAAAAGTGTCAAAAATAACCCTTGATAACCTTTTTCCAAAAGTTGTGCCAAAACTGTCAAGTGATGGAAGTTGAATACAAGGGAAATACGTTTTGTTTGCAAAAATAACTTGTTATACAACTTTTCCCAAAACACAAGGACCAAAGATGTCATATCCCAAACTTCAAATTCCTAAAAATGCGCCAAACACTTACTGTTTGGATTTTTACCAGGGATGAACAAGTTTTTACCCAGGATCAAAAGGGAGCAAAACAAAGGGGAAATCAAAATTGACTCAACCCACGTGTGATTCACATCACCTCAATCACATCCCACACCTTAAACCTCAAATCCCACTACCAGAATGATTCCCCCATCCCCACTCACAATACGACACTTGGCAATTGATCCTTACTTGGCAAAATCAAGGGCTGCAAATCATTACTTGGTTCCTAAGCACTCAACAAACGTCCAGGATTCTCCCAAAACAGCTGGCAACTTACCTAGAAGATTCTGCAAGGATAGAATAGGAATTTCAGTTGCTAGGGTTTGTGAATAGTGTTTAGCCAGGCATTTTCCTATAAAAGGAGACCTCAACATGTGAGAGTCCCTTTGTTCCAGTTTTAGGCTATCAATCTTTGTAATTCCTTTTTAAGTTTAATAAAATTTGAATTTTTGAAAATATTGAATTCTCTTTTTGATTTGATTAAAAGTTGGTGTTTGAGTAGCCTAATTCTGAGTTCCATTTGATTGTTGAGGCCTTCCTTAATCTTGTGGTTAAGGCACGTCTTGTTTCATTAGGTTTTTAAGGTTTGAATACCTTGAAATCCTAGGTTCTGATTTGGCTTATATTTGTGTACTAACCCTTAGCCTTAAGCCTTGAGTTCTTTCAAGCTTGTTGACACCAAGCCTGAGAAGGATTCTAAGACTTTGGTTGAGTTTGTTTGTGGTTTGTGTTGAAGACATATCATAATCAAAGCCTTGTTCTGCTTTGAACATCAGCAGGCTTTGATCATCTTTGTTGAAGTACCTTGGTCTTGTTCTAGTTGTTGAACAAGGTCCAAGGAGCATAGCTGGCCTTCCTAGGATGTTGTGGAAGGCAGGTATAATCTCTTGGTTAAGATTCCCCTAAAAATTTCATGTTTATGGTTGTTTTGAATTTGGTGCTTTGATTTTGAGTATTGGTGTTTGTGCTGGTGATTTTTGTGTTTGATTGTGTTAGTTGCTATTGTTTAAGTGTTTTTGATCATTAAAATCAGTAGGTTATTAGTTAAAATCACAAGTTTCTTTGTTAAGTGGTAGATTAAGGAGTGTTTGGGTCTACTGCTTGAATTGGGATTGTGATCTGTTAAGTGCTTGTTTTGTGGTAACAAGAGTTGGTATCTGTTATTTTGGTGTATTTGTTCATCTGTTTGCAGGTTTGAGGGTTTTGAACACATAGATTTTTGATTTGGCTATAAAATCTTCAAAACTTGGTAAATTGGCTAGGATTTTGAGGACACCTAGATCTAGGCTTAGGCTAGGGCTAACAAGTGCTAAATCATAGTTAATCACACCAGGGAAGAAGGATTTGAGGCTTGAAATTAGATCAAGTGTCAAGTATATCAGCAAACTTGTTTTCTGCATATGTTCATTGTTCATCAGTAACTTCTAGTGCTTTGATCTTGTTATTTACTTTGATTCAGTGTTTGATTCTTGTTGCTTTGTGTTTGTTCTTAGTTTATATAGCTTGTGTATGCATCCTGTTGAGTTTGGTTTGCTTATTCTGGCTAAATCTGCTTATTAAGTGCTTAACTGCTTATTTCCATATCTGGTGCATATCTGGTGACTGTTTGGCTTATTGTGGCTTATTGTGTGAACCAATTTGTGATTTTATTGTTGCTATTGACTCCTTGTGATTCACTGATCACATGGGTGCCTTTGTTTCCAATTGAATCAAACCAGAACTCTCATATAAGCTTGGTCAAATAGTCAAAGCAGTGGGAACTCCTTTCCCCTGCTAGTTGCCACTGATAGTACAAATCTGGTGTCAGCTTATCAATAAGCTATAATAGCTTATTCCAACCTGCAACAACTTTGTTTTTGTAATAGGTGCTCATATTTTGACCCATTTGTTCATACTGGAGCATTTGGGTGGTTGACTTTTAGGTTTGACTAGAAAACCAACTCCTTTTACTTTTACATAAGTTCATTTGTGCTTATTCTGGCTTATTGGTTGTGCTTATTGGATTTTTGTTGATTTATTTTGCTTATTGAGTCCATTTGAAAGCTTTTTCAAGTTGAATCAAGTCCTGAGGTGCCCTAAATCTCTAAAACGACTATTTTGTCTTTTAGTGAAATTTTTCTTTGCTTATTTCTGGCTTATTGAGTGAGCTTTTTCAAAAATTCTTTTTACAGATCTCATAAGCATCCCAAAAGAAGGTTGTGTGTCAAATTAGAGCTTATGGCATTAGCTTATGGCTTAATGGGCTGAAAAGCCCAATAAGAATAAGCTGAGTGTTCAATAAGCTGTGATAAGCTCATTTTCAGCTTTTGGGCCTTTAGAGTTTTGTTCTTAGAATTGAATTTTAAGTCAGATAGGGCTTTTCCAAGTCAATAGGGCCAAGTTTGACTTTTTGGGCCCAAAAGCCCAATTTGGTTGACTGTTTTTGGTTTTGGGCCATTTGAGGGCCCAATAGGGGTATTCTGGTAATTTCACTTTGATTTTCTGATTATTTAGGTTTAAATAAACTAGTTTTCAAGTTTTTATAATTTTTTATAATTTTTGGATTTTTAATATTATTTTATTATTATTTTATTATTATTTTTAAAATTTCACATTTTCCAACTTTTTACATTTTTCTTATGTTTAATTCATTAAAATAGGAATTTAGCAACTTTTAGAATAATTTTATCACTTTTAGATTAATTTTTATATCTATTTTAAGTTTTAATAGTTTTTAAATCATTTTAAATAGTTTTTATTAGTTTAAAAATTTCTAAAAATAGTTTTTAATCTTTTTAGGCCATTTTAGAGGTTTACCAATTGAAAAATCTTTATTTGGGCTTTTTGATAATTTATTTGATTTTTAGGGCTTTAATTAGCATTTAAAAATTGAATATTTAATTATTTAAAAGGTTTGAAAAAGTTTTGATCATTGGTAAACTCTTAGTTTATTTAATTTGATTTTTGGTGAATTTTTGGTAATTTTTAGAATTTATTTTTATTTTTGTGGTTTTTAAGGTTCTACGTTTTAACTTTCTAGTAGTGATTTTTTGTTAATTTTTATTTTTACGTCTTCGTCATTTTCTTTTCTCATCCCCTTCTAAACCAAATATTAATCACAAATCTTGAACATCTTAGTCACACACATATACCTCCTTGGGAAACGTACTTTCATTTCATTAAGGGTCATTAGTGTTGATTTTCCTAAATCATCACTGGATACTTACCGCTCATTTACGCTCTTTTGTTTTCCTAAACAAGAGGTGTATTTTTCCTACAATCACTTTGGCGCCGCTGCCGGGGAGGTGTGTCGTGATTAATTTGCATTGTTGTTTTTAATATTAACCAAAATAGTATTTGTATTAGTAGAACTCTACTAATACGTATTATCGGTTTTCTTGGTTTTTCTTGTACAAATATTATTACTATATTGTATTAAGTATCACAATCAATTCACAATATCTCCAAAAGTGTGAAAACACAACCTTAATTGGGATTTCATCACTCAGTTATTGTATTCGAATCTCAAACAAAAAGAAAAAGGCAAAAATAGATAAATACTTTCGTGAAGCTCGATTTTGAAAAATACAAACTATAAGGTGGGTATAAGGCGGGTATTATAAAATATACCCTAAGGAAAAAGGCTCTTAAGTGCTTCGCGCCGCCTCGTTTCTCCGCTTGCTTGTGAGTATTTTGAGATTGAAGGCCAATCGAGGGTTTTGCCGCCCAAAGTATTATTACGTATAATATATTTGCTTGGTTTCTTTGTGATTAAACCCTCTTGAACAATTTGGTTTTCACCAAAGTTCTAAAGTCATTCGAAGGCGTTCACTCCACGTGATCGTTTTCATTCCTTTGAGGCTTCTTTAATCAAGAGTTTGATTCGAGGAGAGATTTTGTAGATTGTTGTCTACGAAGATACACCAAAATCCAAAAAAATTAAATATCATCAAAAACACAAAAAAATTGAAAAATCACAAAACACCCAAAAAGAATCTTCTTTGCTCACCTCCCATTCTTCGTGAAGTTTATGATCACTCGTAATCAAGCAAAACGAGCTCGTAAACGACTTCAAAAGCAAGCCAATCAAGAGACATTGATTGTTGAAGAACCTCCAATTGTTGAACCTATTGTAGAACAAGAAGTCGTCATGGCTAATCGTACTATGATGGAGTTGCTACAAGCACCCACCGAGGGTTTTGGAGAGGCTATTGTGATTCCCGCCATCCTTGCGGAGAATTTCAAAATTAAGACGGGTTTAATGTCGATGTTGCAAGCAAATAAGTTTAGAGGTCACGAGAAAGACAACCCGCATTACCATATTAGGAATTTTTACCGTCTCACCGCCACTAGCAAGTTTAAGGATGTTCCACATGACGTCATTAAGATGATGTTGTTTCCATACTCGTTGGATGGACCCGCAAAAATTTGTCTTGAGAAAGAACCGCCAAATTCGATTTTGACATGGGCCGATCTCGTTTCTAAGTTTGTGAACAAGTTTTTTCCACCATCTAAAACAACACATTTGAAAAATGAAATTTCACGATTTGTGCAAAGAAATAATGAAAGTTTTTCAATGGCATGGGTACGCTTTAAAGAAATGTTACATGGATGTCCACACCATAATTTTACGGAATTGCATCAAGTGGATACTTTTTATAATGGGCTTAATGATCATGAACGAGATTATTTGAATGCCGCCGCGGGTGGTAATTTTTTGTGCAAGACGACAAATGAGGCTTTACAAATCATCGAAAATAGATCTTAGGTTTATAACCCTCGTAACACACCGAGTGTTGCCAATATGGGTTTGTCATCTTCGTCACAATCGTCTCGTAGCATTACGCCTTACATGATGAAGCTAATGAGGAAAATCGGTTTTTTGATAGAATTGCTAATCTAATGTCCCATTGGAAGGCTCAAGAAGCTCCCAATTCCGCTTCGGTTAAAGCGGTTTCTAAGAGTTGTTTATCTTGTGGGGGGCTCATGATCTTTCCGAGTGCATTATCGCGGATGGTAACACTTCGAGTGCTTATGTAGCAACGGGAACTTACAACCAAAACGGTCAAGGTTCCCGCCAAAATCAAGCTCCACCAAACCAAAATGTTAACAATTATTGAAACAACAACCAAGGTAATTACCAAGGCAACACACGTAACTACAACAAGGGGAATTATCAAAATGGGAATGGACAAATTTCTAATCAAAACCAAAACCGTGATTTTCAAAATACTACACAAGGTTTTCAAAATGCTCACACTAAAAATTTGCAAGGAGAATTTTTGGATTATGCTAAAGCAAATGATGCTAAATTTGATAACATGCAACGTGAGATGATTAGCTTAAGATCCGAGTTGAAAAACGAGCTAAAAAATGAACTTGCTAATGAACTTAAAACTCATGCAAACAAAATGGAAGGAAATGTCCAACGTCTTCAACAAAATCAACAAAAGATGGAATTAGGACAACATGAGATTAAGCAAGAGTTATTAAAAGCGGATGCTAGACAATCAAAATTTGAGGACCGAATGGCTAAGATGTTTGAAGCAATCATGTGTAAACCCTCTTCCTCGGGTGGTCTTCCTAGTGATACCATTGCAAACCCGAAGGGAGAAATGAAGGTTATTACTACACGAAGTGGTAAAACTTTCAAGGAACCAATCTCTCATCCAAGTACTTCTACGGAGAAGGAAATCGAGAAAGAACCCGAGGTGATGGTCGAAAAGGAGCACATTACAATCCCACGAAGTACCGCTCATACCACACCTACGGTTGAACCAATACCAATTGTGGAACCCGAGTTTCCAAGGCCGTTACCTAATGACCAACCCACACCACCTTTACCCTACCCTTCGAGACGAAACAAAGAGAATATGCAAGAACGTAACATACAACAAATCGAGCTTTTTATAAAAATGTTTCAACAAGTTCATTTTGATGTGAGTTTAGCCGACGCGTTGTTATATATGCCTCGTTTCGCTTCCACTTTTAAAAGTATGATGAGCAATAAGGAAAAGCTTTCAAAGCTTGTTAATTGTTCTTCGGTTTATCTTAACCGCATAGCAGAAAAAGTTGGAGATCCCGGAAAGTTTCTCATTCCTTGTGACATATAAGATATGAAAGAATGCCTCGCGTTGGCCGATCTTGGTGCGAGCATTAATTTGATGCCATTTTCCATTTGGAAATCGCTTTCGCTTCCGGCTCTCATTCCTTCGAACATGTCCATCGAGATGGCCGATCATTCTACGATTATGGCATGTGGAGTAGCCGAAGATGTTTTCGTGAAAGTGGGGAAGTTCTACTATCCCGTTGATTTTATAGTAGTTGACATCCCCGCGGATCCTCAAGTTCCTCTAATTTTAGGTCGTTCATTTTTAGACACTTCGAGATCGCTTATCGATGTTCATGCGAGAACTATCACTTTGAGATTCAACGAAGAGGAACTTGTTATAAACGCTACTCAAAACTCGAAACCTTCTCATGTTTATGCAATCGCTACCATCAATCACATTGACATCGTTGATGTGGTTTGCGATGAGTTTTCACAAGAAGTGTTAGGTTTTCCGATAGCTCGTCAAGTGGCAATCCCACTATTTTGGATCCGATTCTTGCTAATTCTACACAAAATCTCACTCCATTCCAAGGAGGCGATCTCACTTCAAATGAAATCGACAATGAAGATGAGGTGTTGATTAGTGATGATACTTCTATTCCACCATTTCTTTCGCCGATGGAAGTTATGAGTGTTGAACCAATATCTTCAATCGAGGAACCACATATCCTTGAATTGAAAGATCTTCCTTCTCACCTTGAATACGCATTCTTGGAAGGTGATGACAAGTTGCCGGTTATTATTGCAAAATGTCTTGCTAATGATGAAAAAACCGAGCTCTTGAAAGTTCTTAAGGCTCATAAAGGGGCAATTGCGTGGAAAATATCCGACATTAAAGGTATTGACCCAAAATTTTGTACTCACAAGATTTTAATGGAGGAAGACTACAAACCCGCAATTCAAAGTCAAAGAAGGGTGAATCCCAAAATTCATGATGTCATTAAAAAGGAGGTCCTTAAACTCCTTGATGCGGGAATGATTTATCCTATATCCGATAGCCCATGGGTGAGCCCAATCCATTGTGTCCCTAAAAAGGGAGGAATGACCATTGTGCCTAATGAAAACAACGAGTTGATTCCCACTCGTGTTGTGACCGGTTGGAGGGTGTGTATTGTCTACCGAAAGTTAAATGACGCCACTCGTAAAGACCACTTTCCTTTACCCTTCATGGATCAAATGTTGGAGCGACTCGCAGGAAATGAATTCTATTGCTTTTTAGATGGTTTTTCCGGTTATTTTCAAATCCCTATCGACTCTCGTGATCAAGAGAAGACTACTTTTACGTGTCCTTATGGAACGTTCGCTTATCGTAGGATGCCTTTCGGACTTTGTAATGCACCCGGTACGTTTCAATGGTGTATGATGGCGATTTTTCACGATATGATCGAGAAGTCGATGGAAGTGTTTATGGATGACTTCTCGGTGTTTGGCAATTCTTTCACGTCATGTTTATCTAATCTCGAGCAAATGTTAAAACGTTGTGAAGAAACCAATCTTGTGCTTAATTAGGAAAAATGTCATTTTATGTGTAAACAAGGAATCGTCTTAGGACATAAGGTGTCGAAGGCGGGGATTGAGGTCGATAAAGCTAAGGTAGACGTCATCGCCAAGTTACCTCATCCCAAAACCGTTAAGGAAGTTAGGAGTTTCCTAGGCCACGCGGGCTTTTATCGTCGTTTCATCAAGGACTTTTCGAAAATCTCTCGTCCTATGACACACCTTCTCGACAAGGATGCTCCTTTTAACTTCAATGAGGATTGTGTTAAGGCTTTCGAAACTCCCAAAAAGAAACTTATCGAAGCTCCTATTCTTGTTGCTCCTAATTGGGAATTACCCTTTGAAATCATGTGCGATGCAAGTGATTATGCTATAGGGGCCGTCTTAGGGCAACGTTATGACAAGCATTTTCGTCCTATCCATTATGCTAGTAAGACGATGACCGAGGCTCAATTAAAGTACACCACAACAGAAAAGGAATTCCTTGCCGTGGTCTATGCTTTTGAGAAATTCCGACCTTATCTCGTCTTAACTAAAAGCATCGTGTATACCGACCATTCGGCTATCAAGTATCTCTTAGCTAAGCAAGATGCTAAGCCGAGATTGCTTCGTTGGATGCTCCTCCTCCAAGAATTTGATGTCACCGTGCTTGACAAAAAAGGAGCCGAGAATCTAGCGGCCGATCATCTCTCTCGTCTAGAAGATCCTCACAAAGATGTTTTCGAGAACAAGGAAATCACCGAAACATTTCCTCTTGAGACTCTCGGTGTAGTGAATTCTAAAGACACCACCCCATGGTTTGCCGACATTGCAAATTACCATGCGGGCAATTTCATAATCAAGGGTATGACGACACAACAAAAACAAAAATTCTTTCGTGACGTCAAGTTCTATTTTTGGGACGACCCTTATCTCTTTCGGATTTGTGCGGATCAAATCGTTCGACGTTGTGTGTTTGGTGCCGAAGCTTCTAATATCCTTAGAGCTTGTCATGAGGGACCCGCGGGTGGTCACCACGGTGCTAATCTCACGGCTAAGAAAGTGTTCGATGCCGGTTTCTTTTGGCCTTCTATCTATCGTGATGCACACGCACTTGTGAAGTCGTGTGATTCGTGCCAACGTCAAGGAAAATCATCTCAACGTGATGAAATGCCGCAAAAGATAATTCAAGTATGTGAGATTTTCGACATATGGGGAATAGACTTTATGGGGCCGTTCCCATCGTCTCATGGCAACAAATATATCCTCGTCGCGGTAGACTACCTTTCTAAGTGGGTGGAAGCTAAGGCTTTGCCTACTAATGATGCTCGTGTGGTAGTGAAGTTTTTGAAGCAACTATTCTCTCGGTTCGGAACCCCTCGTGCTATTATAAGGGATCGTGGAACCCATTTTTGTAATGACCAATTCGAAAAGGTTCTAAAGAAATATGGAGTTACTCATCGTCTTTCTACGGCTTATCACCCGCAAACGAGTGGGCAAGTCGAGGTTTCGAACCGAGCTTTGAAGAGGATTTTAGGAGGTCAATTGGAGAAAACCGTGCTTCATGGTCCGACAAACTTGATGACGCTTTATGGGCCTTTAGGACCGCTTATAAGACACCTATCGGTTGCACTCCTTATAAGTTAGTCTATGGGTAAAATTGTCATTTGCCCATTGAGTTGGAGCACAAGGCATATTGGGCCCTTAAGCATGCAAACTTTGACTTGAAGACCGCGGGAGATCACCGGAAAATACAATTGAATGAATTGGATGAATTAAGAGATAATGCTTATGAAAATTCATTAATTTTTAAAGAAAAGACTAAAACGTTTCATGATTCAAAGATTAAAAACCGGGTTTTTAACGTTGGTGATCAAGTGTTGCTTTTTAACTCTCGTCTTAAGATATTTTCCGGGAAATTGAAATCTCGTTGGTCGGGTCCGTTCACCATTACACAAGTATTTCCATATGGGACCATTGAGCTAGCTCAAGATGATGGTCCTAATTTCAAGGTGAATGGACATAGGCTTAAGCACTACTTTGGTGGGGAAATTCCTTCGATGGTTGCCCTCGACCAAGTCACCTTCCCCAATGATAATTAGCATTGAGGGGATCGAGTCGAGCTCATGACTCGGTAATCAAAAACGAGGTGCCTCGTGGGGGAGATCCCATGCTTATCTTTTAGGCTTACTATTCACTAATAAGGGGACTTGTACTCTTTCAACTCGTTGTCTCGTGGTTGTTTGTGATTGTGTTATCTAGATCATCATCATCATCTACGATTGAAGACTCTCGTGTTCGTTTACGTGAGCCTCCATCGTTCGTTTGAAGAAGTTTTTCACGAATCCATGACATATCCTTTATTGTTCTAACAATTATCTTTTAGCATACTTAATAAACGGCTTTAGATATATTGTTGATCACCCTTTCCATGCTAGATCCTAAGCATTCGACTCTTCGTCTCTAGTATGGGGGTGCTCCACCTTTAGACTCGAAACATTGAGGACAATGTTTACTTTTAGTATGGGGGGTGAATAGGTACTTGCTTTGCTACGCCCTCACGCTTTCCAACTTTCAATGTTTTGTTTTGCTAATAAGGCTAAAAATGGCCAAATTTTAAAATTTTTCTTAGTTTTCATAAGTGTTTTTAAGACACGGATGTATATTTTCCGATGGGTAGAATAAGAGTTAATTTTTAACTTGATGGGCATTTGGAGCCATTTACATTCCTTAACCCGCTCAATTCAAGTTTTGCTAGACTTTTATATAGGGAGCTTTAAAACGCGAAAGTCTTAATTCATATGGGTTAAGAACAAGAACTTTTCGCAAGTTCCTATAATTGATTCTAGAAAGTCACTTATCAAGGGAACTTTAAAACGCATTCTCTAAACTTGAAAGAGTCCAAGAAAGTGCAAGATCCTATAGGTGGCTTGAAAACCCAAAACTTTGATTTGATATAGTCTTAATGAAAGCTAATCCAAATTTGGCTTAATTTTGACTTGCAAGGCTAAGTATTAACGAGTCTCTTTAATTAGAGGTCTTTATATAGTGAAGAACGAGAAATGATAGAGTTAGACAAGTGATCATGCTAAACGTAGAACATGAAAGTGTTCTTTCAAAAACTCATATGTTTTTAATTGTGGCTTTTTCTTCCCATAAGATCAATGCATTAGGAATAAATCATAATTGCAATAAGTAAGGTCATACGATTTGAAAGATTACTTAGCCTCTAGCGCAAGATCGTTTAAAAGTTGCTCGGGGTTGAATAGAGTTCATAGCCAAGGCATAACTTATTGAAGCGGGACGCGAAGATTGGCGATTATCCAAAAAGGCCCTAACAAGGCATGAGGAGCTCTATTTTTGCTAAAGATCCAAAGATGATGTGAAGTATCATTATTCCTAAATCAATATGAAGGATCGAGACACACGACGAAAAGCAATTACTCCCTTAAAGATCATGGAGAAAGTCTATCCAAAAAGACCCTAACAAGGTATGAGGATAAATATATCCAAGTCCGAAAAGGAGGCGGATCGTTGTATATCAAAATCCAAAGTAAAGATTGAAGAAAAAATGATGAAGTCGTGGTCCAATATTAAGAATCTCTCAAAAACGTCAAGTGAAGAAATTCCAAATATATGAAGAGAAGACCATAATTTCGAGAACGTATTCCCAAGATTTGAAGTACATGCCAAATATCGGTCCGAGAAAGGTCTCAAATCGTGAAACAAGTTATGCCAAGATATGAACTTAAGGAGATACACGAGAAGCCGTTTTAAAAGATTTTGTCCTTCGGCTAACTATTGATCAAATCGTGCTACTTTGCTTTCGGACTAATAACTACTCAAATAAGTCAATATGAATCACTTGTGATCCATGACAAATAGATAAAAAAATGCTAGTAACCCATTTCTTTTTATAATAACTAGGATTGCGGGGAGAAAAAGTATTACACAATTTGAACGTATGAGTAGTGTTAGCATTGTGACTTGTACCAACAATGATCTCGTTTTTGCACTTAGCATGGAATGTATGACAATCAAGGATGACGAAGTTTACTCTAAGGGACATTTACTTGTTCCTATTCTTTGACCCTAAAAGTCACTTTTTGTGATGAAAAACATATGTTATGTCTTTACACATCTTCGTAGTATGTTGCAAGTCTTTTACTCTTCAATAAAGGTTAATAAATTTGAACTTTGGTGATGCTTAGATACTTTATTCTAGCATTGCGTGAGGGCACGGCAATGGCTTATATGGGGGAGTGATGAGATGGCATTTATACATGATCTCATCGTTCTTTTCGAGCTTTAAATGCATAAAAATGTCATATAATACCATATATATGCTTGTGTTTGTTTACTTGTGTATTTTAGGTATGGATATCGTGAAAAAGACAAAAGATCACAAGTTACAAGGAAAAACGGACACGAGAAATGAAGCCGTACAAAGAACCGGGCCCTAATCATGGAATTCTTAACAAATACCCTTGAAGACTTGAAGAAAAACAAGATTGATCCTCATTTATTGAAGAATTGACACTTAAAACCCTTGTATATTGATAATTACAAGTTTGGTCCCTTAAGTTTGTCAAAATTTCACAAAAGGTCCCTCAACTTTGAAGAAATGGCAAGATTAGTCCCTCAACAAATCCAAATTGCCATCAATGGTCCCTCATGAAGATTAAGATGCATTGAAGACCTTTCAAGATCAACATTGTCCAAAATCAGCCCTTAAAATATGAAAAAGTGTCAAAAATAAACCTTGATAACCTTTTTCCAAAAGTTGTGCCAAAACTGTCAAGTGATGAAAGTTGAATACAAGGGAAATACGTTTTGTTTGCAAAAATAACTTGTTATACAACTTTTCCCAAAACACAAGGACCAAAGCTGTCATATCCCAAACTTCAAATTCCTAAAAATGCGCCAAACACTTACTGTTTGGATTTTTACCAGGGATGAACAAGTTTTTACCCAGGATCAAAAGGGAGCAAAACAAAGGGGAAATCAAAATTGACTCAACCCACGTGTGATTCACATCACCTCAATCACATCCCACACCTTAAACCTCAAATCCCACTACCAGAATGATTCCCCCATCCCCACTCACAATACGACACTTGGCACTTGATCCTTACTTGGCAAAATCAAGGGCTGCAAATCATTACTTGGTCCCTAAGCACTCAACAAACGTCCAGGATTCTCCCAAAACAGCTGGCAACTTACCTAGAAGATTCTGCAAGGATAGAATAGGAATTTCAGTTGCTAGGGTTTGTGAATAGTGTTTAGCCAGGCATTTGCCTATAAAAGGAGACCTCAACATGTGAGAGTCCCTTTGTTCCAGTTTTAGGCTATCAATCTTTGTAATTCCTTTTTAAGTTTAATAAAATTTGAATTTCTGAAAATATTGAATTCTCTTTTTGATTTGATTAAAAGTTGGTGTTTGAGTAGCCTAATTCTAAGTTCCATTTGATTGTTAAGGCCTTCCTTAATCTTGTGGTTAAGGCACGTCTTGTTTCATTAGGTTTTTAAGGTTTGAATACCTTGAAATCCTAGGTTCTGATTTGGCTTATATTTGTGTACTAACCCTTAGCCTTAGGCCTTGAGTTCTTTCAAGCTTGTTGACACCAAGCCTGAGAAGGATTCTAAGACTTTGGTTGAGTTTGTTTGTTGTTTGTGTTGAAGACATATCATAATCAAAGCCTTGTTCTGCTTTGAACATCAGCAGGCTTTGATCATCTTTGTTGAAGTACCTTGGTCTTGTTCTAGTTGTTGAACAAGGTCCAAGGAGCATAGCTGGCCTTCCTAGGATGTTGTGGAAGGCAGGTATAATCTCTTGGTTAAGATTCCCCTAAAAATTTCATGTTTATGGCTGTTTTGAATTTGGTGCTTTGATTTTGAGTATTGGTGTTTGTGCTGGTGATTTTTGTGTTTGATTGTGTTAGTTTCTATTGTTTAAGTGTTTTTGATCATTAAAATCAGTAGGTTATTAGTTAAAATCACAAGTTTCTTTGTTAAGTGGTAGATTAAGGAGTGTTTGGGTCTACTGCTTGAATTGGGATTGTGATCTATTAAGTGCTTGTTTTGTGGTAACAAGAGTTGGTATCTGTTATTTTGGTGTATTTGTTCATCTGTTTGCAGGTTTGAGGGTTTTGAACACATAGATTTTTGATTTGGCTATAAAATCTTCAAAACTTGGTAAATTGGCTAGGATTTTGAGGACACCTAGATCTAGGCTTAGGCTAGGGCTAACAAGTGCTAAATCATAGTTAATCACACCAGGGAAGAAGGATTTGAGGCTTGAAATTGGATCAAGTGTCAAGTATATCAGCAAACTTGTTTTCTGCATATGTTCATTGTTCATCAGTAACTTCTAGTGCTTTGATCTTGTTATTTACTTTGATTCAGTGTTTGATTCTTGTTGCTTTGTGTTTGTTCTTAGTTTATATAGCTTGTGTATGCATCCTGTTAAGTTTGGTTGGCTTATTGTGGCTAAATCTGCTTATTAAGTGCTTAACTGCTTATTTCCATATCTGGTGCATATATGGTGACTGTTTGGCTTATTGTGGCTTATTGTGTGAACCAATTTGTGATTTTATTGTTGCTATTGACTCCTTGTGATTCACTGATCACAAGGGTGCCTTTGTTTCCAATTGAATCAAACCAGAACTCTCATATAAGCTTGGTCAAATAGTCAAAGCATTGGGAACTCCTTTCTGCTGCTAGTTGCCACTGATAGTATAAATCTGGTGTCAGCTTATCAATAAGCTATAATAGCTTATTCCAACCTGCAACAACTTTGTTTTTGTAATAGGTGCTCATATTTTGACCCATTTGTTCATACTGGAGCATTTGGGTGGTTGACTTTTAGGTTTGACTAGAAAACCAACTCCTTTTACTTTTACATAAGTTCATTTGTGCTTATTCTGGCTTATTGGTTGTGCTTATTGGATTTTTGTTGATTTATTTTGCTTATTGAGTCCATTTGAAAGCTTTTGCAAGTTGAATCAAGTCCTGAGGTGCCCTAAATCTCTAAAATGACTATTTTGTCTTTTAGTGAAATTTTTCTTTGCTTATTTCTGGCTTATTAAGTGAGCTTTTTCAAAAATTCTTTTTATAGATCTCATAAGCATCCCAAAAGAAGGTTGTGTGTCAAATTAGAGCTTATGGCATTAGCTTATGGCTTAATGGGCTGAAAAGCCCAATAAGAATAAGCTGAGTGTTCAATAAGCTGTGATAAGCTCATTTTCAGCTTTTGGGCCTTTAGAGTTTTGTTCTTAGAATTGAATTTTAAGTCAGATAGGGCTTTTCCAAGTCAATTGGGCCAACTTTTTGGGCCCAAAAGCCCAATTTGGTTGACTGTTTTTGGTTTTGGCCCATTTGAGGGCCCAATAGGGGTATTCTGGTAATTTCACTTTGATTTTCTGATTATTTAGGTTTAAATAAACTAGTTTGCAAGTTTTTAGAATTTTTTATAATTTTTGGATTTTTAATATTATTTTATTATTATTTTACTATTATTTTTAAAATTTCACATTTTCCAACTTTTTACATTTTTCTTAGGTTTAATACATTAAAATAGGAATTTAGCAACTTTTAGAATAATTTTATCACTTTTAGATTAATTTTTATAATTATTTTAAGTTTTAATAGTTTTTAAATCATTTTAAATAGTTTTTATTAGTTTAAAATTTTCTAAAAATAGTTTTTAATCTTTTTAGGCCATTTTAGAGGTTTACCAATTGAAAAATCTTTATTTGGGCTTTTTGATAATTTATTTGATTTTTAGGGCTTTAATTAGCATTTAAAAATTGAATATTTAATTATTTAAAAGGTTTGAAAAAGTTTTGATCATTGGTAAACTCTTAGTTTATTTAATTTGATTTTTGGTGAATTTTTGGTAATTTTTAGAATTTATTTTTATTTTTGTGGTTTTTAAGGTTCTACGTTTTAACTTTCTAGTAGTGATTTTTTGTTAATTTTTATTTTTACGTCTTCGTCATTTTCTTTTCTCATCCCTTTCTAAACCAAATATTAATCACAAATCTTGAACATCTTAGTCACACACATATACCTCCTTGGGAAACGTACTTCCATTTCATTAAGGGTCATTAGTGTTGATTTTCCTAAATCATCACTCGATACTTACCACTCATTTACGCTCTTTTGTTTTCCTAAACAAGAGGTGTATTTTTCCTACAATCACCAGAGTTGTGGACTTCCGACTAAGGTGGCTCATAACCACTAAGTAGGAGGTATTCAGACCATGGGACCGCGGAATTTGGCCTACTATATATATCATAAATAAGAAAGAATAAGATTAAAACATGACCTCATGGAGCCTTAGGGTGTGGGGCATGTAGCACGAACCTTGTCATTAGAGCCTTAGGGTGTATGGCATGGTAAGTGTTGAATCAAAATTAATAAAAAAAATCCATTCCCTTGTTTATCGTTCAAGGAGCCTTAGGGTGTGGACAATAGATGAGGAGCATTTTTACATCTTAAAGAGCCGAAGGGTATATGATGTGAACTTGCTAAACTCCACATAAAGTCTACATGACTTTAGAGGAATAATTAATAAGTAGTACTATTGGCCAAATTTTAGGTCCGGGAATTTATTCCCCAAATCGTGTTAAATCATCTTTGATGTAGGCTTACTTTAGTAACAACATTTTTGAGGACGAGGTTAGGTTTTGAGTGTCGGGTTTGCACCGTTTGGCCTTCATTTTTGGACTAATAATTATCAAATAAGTCAAATGAGCCTACGGGTGAATGGCAATCAATAAAATCTAGAGATACAACATAGGAATTGGAGAAAGAGTATTACACAATAATATTATATGAGTGGTTTTAACTTGAGAACTTATGGTAAACACTGATCTCGTTTTTAAGCTTGGCATGGGGAACGTGAAACTTGAGGGTGATTAATATTCATGACACCAAAGCCCAAATTTAAGTCTTAGATTACTTTAGAAGTTTCTTCCATCAAATAATTTCCAAGTTAAATAAATTGTTATAACTTTTGTTTCCTTTAAAGTTTTTATCTTTTCATCATAGTAGTAATAGCATATCTTAATAAAGGTCGAGATAGATAGATTATGAGAAAAATGTAACTTTATGCTTTAAAACTATGCATTGCATGAGGTCATTGCAATGGTCAAGTGTAGGGGATTTAATAAGTGTGTAAACACTTATCCTTTTGCCACTAAAATCAAGGAAAAACAAGACCTAATCATGTGTTTAGTATCGTAAAAGTCAGAATTACGCGTGGTTTTGGGTTTTTGGGTGAAATAGGTACAAATGATCAAAAGGAAAGAAAACACGGGATTTCACGGTCAAATGTTGAAGAAAAGTCCAAGAAAGAGACAAAGACAAATTCAAAGACCAAAAGTGTGCCCAAGTTCACGAAAACCGGCTAAACCGACACGAGATTAAAGAAAAATTGAGGAAGCCGAAAATCAAGTTCAAATTTGTTCACGGATTCAGGTCTTTGAAGGATTTTTCTCTTGTGGGTCCCATATTGGATAAATGGGCTCAAAAGCCCGTTTAAGGATTTAAAGTATCTACTTTTTGTTAATTAGCCCAAAAAGGCCCATAATGAAAACATATAAACGGATGGAGCTATTATCACTTGGGCCAAAAGCCCATTTGGTCAAATAATGTTGGACGAATTCATTATTTACTTGGTCATATGCCTGGTCAAACATCACACACGTATAAACTTACTCACTGATTTACCCTCCCCACTTTATTTCATTCGTTAATAACAAAGTCACCCTCACCTCTCTCTCTCATAAATAAACTCAGACACATTTTTTACCAAATCTCCAAACCCTAATGTACCTTATC
The DNA here is from genome assembly GCA_025667525.1 of Glebionis coronaria. Lineage (NCBI taxonomy): Eukaryota > Viridiplantae > Streptophyta > Magnoliopsida > Asterales > Asteraceae > Glebionis > Glebionis coronaria. Next base: position 360,517,364 of record CM046877.1, read on the forward strand.
AAAAATTACCCACGAATTTTTGGGGCTTTTGTTTTAATCGTGTAATTCACACGCTTGGGATTAATTCCCCCAATATTTTGGAGGTAGAAGATGGTGGTCCAAATCCTACGTGGCTAAACCCTCTCTCCTGATTGGTCTCAACAAATCACCACTACCAATCAATCCAATCAAAAGATGCCACGTCTTCCTAAAAGAAGCACAAGAAACACAACCCCTTGACATGTTGGCAATCCGTGTGCAAGGGGTGTGTTTTCCACCGTAGATGAAGAAAAAAGAGAGAGAAGAGAAGAAAGAGCGGCTGGGATTTATTCCTTGCTCACCAAGATCATGAACAAGTTTTTAGGGTTTTCCTATAAAAACCCCTCTCCTGTAATTCATTCAGTGTGCACTTTTTATTATTTATTTTAATTTCTGCAAATTAGATTTTAGGTAAAAATTTTAATTTTAATTTTCCAGTTAATGTAATCAGATTTTGGTTATTAATAAAATTTTATTTCGGTTTAAAGTTGTGCTTTTAATTTTAATCGCAAGGTATTTTTGTTCATTACTGTTTTTTTAATTATTATAAAAGTACAAAAAGTGGAATAAATTTCCCCTACTGGGAGATTTTATAAAAATATGTTCGAAGATTTGTTCTCGGTTCGAGATGATGGTACGTGACTCGAAGATCCGAACGATGATAATGATGATGTTTGGTGGTTAAGGAGGTGGTGTTCATTCTCGATTTCGTTCCATAGAGTGCTCAGTGCACCTCTACTTCCCAAAGGTTATCATCACCAGGTGCTTCTTCTTTTTATTTTCTTGTTAAGTTTTAGTTTAATATTAATCTGTTTGTTTAGCTTGTTAATTTGTTATTTAGATTTGGATCTGCTTTATTTTCGAATTTATTAAGTCTGCTTGTGTTTGGTTGTTTAAGAATTGGTTTCTGCTTTGATTTTTGTTTGATAATAATATTTGGATTATGCTAGTTTAAGTTTTTAGTTCTCAGGTTTCGATTTTGTTTAATCTGCCTTTGTTTGGATTTGAGTAGTTACCGTTCGTTTATGATTCGTTTTTTTTTTATTTTGAGCAGTAACTGTTTAAGTTTCAGTAGGTTTGGATCTGCTTTATTTTATTTAGTTGAATTTATTTGATAGTTTTGTTGGATCTGCTTATTTTTCTGCTTATTGCTTATTGTCTGCGTTAATTATATCTGCTAGTATAATCTGCTTGTCGGTTTAAGTTTCATATGATTATTTTGTTCTTTGTGTTTGCTATTTATTTTATTGTTTGGATTTATTTGCTTATTTGATTTAATTAAGTTTAGTTTTGATTTGCTTATTTAGTTTTTTTTTACTATTTATTTTGATTTGCATATTAAGTTCTTATATGCTTATTTTTATTCTTAATTTATTTTGCTTATTTGATTCAGCAGTTTATTAAGCTTATTTGGTTTTGAGTTTGGCTGTTCAGTTAATACAACAGACCCAATTGGTCTGTTGATTTAAGTTGTTTGTTTCAATTTTCCAAAATTCCAAAAATATTCCAAAAAGTTGTCACTTCTGGGGCTCAAACCCGCGACCACTCGTATAACAGTCCAGCACCTTTACCATCTCCTCTTACCACTTATTTGTGTTTATTCTCGCTTTACTTAATTAATATAGTTTAATTCTTAGCTATTAGAATTAGTTAATTAGTTTTATTACAAGTTTTAGTATAATTAATTTTGATTAAAAGTTTTATAAGAATTGTCTTTTATAGAGTTTAAATAAAAAAAAATAAAAAGATAAAAAAATATATTTTATTTAAATTGTTTTTAAAGTTAGTTTTATTTTTATTAGTTCAACATTAATATAGTTTTGTTTTAAATATAGTATAAACTCCTTTTTAAAATTTATTTAAGTTTTTTTAAATTAGTTTAATTAAGTTTTGTTTGGTTTCAAAATAGTTTTTATTTACATTAGTTTAAATTAGATTAAATAATTTAGTTAAATAGTTTTTAGTTTAAAATACCAAAAAGTTTTAGTTACCAAGAACAAATTAGTCTTACATTTAAATTGGAAATCAATTCGAGTGAGTCGAGGAAAAGGAATGAAATATAGATAAAAAGAATTGCAAAATTCCTACATTAGTGACCAACCCCACCACTGGTAAAACTATTGACCTTGGCTCAACCCCAAAAAGTAAACCTAGTGTCAAGTATATAGAAATGTATAGAAAACCTAGTTCTTCTCAAAGCCAAATGGGAGTTAATGGGACATGGTTTTATCAAACGAAGCCTAAATTTCTTTCTAAGAAGGCTTGTTATACATGTGGGAGTTTCTCACATTTGGCCTATAACTGTGTCAACGGACACAATTCAAACGCTGACAATTGGTCAAACATGGTTAAACCTAGACCTTTTGTCCAACCAAGTCCTCAGTCCACTAGACCAGCTCATTTCTTCTCTAGAAGGACTGATACCCATGGACAAAGACCCTTTCATAAGACAAATACCTGGTCTAACAGACAATGGGTTCCTGTAGCAAACCCTAATTCACCTGCTGACATGAACAATTCAGCCGCTGACAAGACTAAATCAGTCGCTGACAGATCTAGGTTTGGTATGAAAATGTCACAATTGTGTGACAATCCGTCAATTTGAGATCGTTATTTTATTCTCAAGTATTATTTATAATCATTATTTTATTGATATATTATGAACTCACTCATTTTTTGGAAGAAATTAGGGTTTACGTCTTAAAGTAGCATCGACTACGTCTAAACCGGAGAACTCTACGTTACGTGTTTACGTTTACATACTCCGTTTTTGTGACAGTCCGACATTTCAGGAAGTAAAATTTACTCTCGTATATTATTTTGGAATTTTATTTTGTGTTGGTTCATAAACTCACAATTTTACGAGAAGAAATTAGGACTTACGTGCATAATTTAGCGTCTTTTACGATTAAACCGGAAACCCTAGATTTACGTATTTACGCTTTTGAACTCCATTTTTGATGAGACAAATTTTATTAGAATAGTTTTATGCCGTAGTTTCATACTTTATGAAAACGTTTTTCATAAATCGACCGGAGGGCACGTAAATCGAGGAAACTAGAATCGAGGAGTACCCGTAAATCAATAGGGGATGAAACAAGTATACACTTGTCCCACACCCCACTATGGGCGGCATAAACTGAAGGTCTACGTAAATATTGGCCTATTCTACATGATGGATTGAATTGATAAAGAGGGTTGATTAATTTATAAATATAAGGAAGATAAGAAGGGAGATGAGGGTGTAGAGAGAGAAAGGAGAGAAAAGAGAAGAGTAGAGAGAGAAAGTAAAGATTGATTATGAATGAATGAAAAAACCAACCCCTCCTAACATGCTAGGAGGGGTATATATAGCCCACCCTACATGTGGGCTATATGGGCTATATCTTTACTAAATAGATCACGAGCCCATTACATTAATATATCGTTGGAGCGACTGATCCTTCATAAATACGTAAAACGTATTTCCAACAATCTCCCCCTAAGGGAGGTCGCTCCAAGAGACAAAGTTCTAAATAGTCTATATCTCGTGATCTATGCTAACTAAGGTGTGACTGAGACTTTATTGGGAAAAAAACGTATTTCCAACAATCTCCCCCTAAGGGAGGTCACATCTTTTTACAAAATCTTAAACCTAGCATCTATGCTTGAGTCTTCGATCTTGTTCTTGTGAATATGCTTGATGTGATCTTTGACTTTAGTCTTGAACATGTTTCCTTGCCTTGACCTTGTGCATTCTTCACTTGTGATATTTGCCTCTTCGTGACTTCATGTTCCACATACTTATACTTTTAAATTCTTGAAAGCTTCAGAGTTTGATACAGCGGAAGACTTGACCTTCAGACTTTATTGAATTCGTTGAAGTACTAAGTGTATGTAGTATAAGCATGTGGTGACGACTTCTTCTGGATTGTACACCGTAATGCCACCTTCTTGTTACGCTGCATAAGACAGTTAGCAACAAAACATATACACGGATGAAATGGCCTTGAACATTTCATTCTAATTCGGTAGCATTTTACCTCCGGTCGGTGAAGACCGTTGGACGATATTAAATATCGTACTTGTGGCAGGTAGTTTCAATAAAGAACCTCCTTGACAAGATTTCGCGGGTAAACCCGTTCTCTTTACTCGAACGTCCAAAGCTGACTGCGAACGTAAAGAGTGAATCATTTGGATAATATTATCCGCATGATTTGAAGCCGTCAATTCATGTTCCTGGAACAAGTGAAGTTCAATTAAGAACTGCACCATCGTTGCTTTCCAGTTGTCACGAGCTTGATTCGTATAGAATCTTGCAAGTCACCTACCAAGTGCTGTTTGAGGTTAACACTAGAAGGATTTCCACTCATCACTGTAAATACTTAATAGTATTACTGTGAATGTTCTGGCAAGATCACTAAGATATTGCGTAGAGGCCTGGAACGTGTTTAAATTCATTTAAGAGTTTAAACCACTGTTGCTTTCCAGTTATCACAAGTTTGATTCATAAAGAATCGCACAAGCACCTACCATGAGCTTTTTGATATTCGCTCAAGAAGGATTTGCATCTTCATTGTAAATACTTTCGTATTACTCGGATGTTCAGGCAAGATCATGAAGATTTTGCGTAGGACTCTTAAGATCTTTCTTACTTTTCACAGTGTGTGAAAAAGCAAGGAAATATGAAAGTGTGTCCTAATGAGATATTTGATGATCTCAAATGGCTCTAGACTCAATCGTGCATTTTGGATTTTTAGTGATCGGAGGCTGGAGAGGAGTGCCAACATTTCAATACCAATTTATTCGGAGTGAATAAATCAATAGATAATGTGTTGTCTCTGTGTGATTAAAACAAATATCTTTTGAGAGATATCTGAGTTAGCTGGGAAGGGTTGTGCATTGCATCACTGGGTCCATGATTTCTTATCTTCAATATCAAGCATCATTAAAATGATCTCAATAGCATATGAATTGACCCGTTTTCTGCCTAAGGTTGTAAGGAGGGCTTCTTTCTTTACACCCTTTATCATTACAATTCTTTTTCATTCTTCAACCCCTTCATTGCTTACCAATACGTCATAACTAGCACCTTGTTGTGATTGTTCCAGTGCTAACTTAAGTACTTGGTCGGCATTCAACTACGTTCACAATCTTTCTCCATCTTTCCTAAGGACTACTATTTCTAGCTATGGAATGTCCTTGGGAAGATTCCTCCGGTTCTAGAGAAATCATTGGACTTTAACCTATCCTACCATCCTTATGTCACCACAATCTTCACCGTCGTGAATAGAGATGTTTTGGGTAAGTGTATGTCACCATGAAATCCATTTTGAAGTGCAAATCCATTTTGCTCCCCCTTAACATATGCTACGATATCCGAAAACATTTCGCACATGTCGGGATGAGCTAACACGTTAAGTCAAAGCATTTGTGATTAATCATTTCCCATATTAAATCACATTTTCTCCCCCATATTAAAAATATTAACCCAATCGATGTTTTTAATATCAATTGATTTAATAGCATTTTAAGAAAATTTGGGAAGAAAAATGCAAAGCCAATTATCTTCATGAGTTACACAAGCTCCCCCTCAAATTAATGAGGGTCTACTTGAAACGTAAATTAAATACCTTTTAAACACAAGTGTAAGGTATTTATCACGTGCAAAGATCATATATGATATGAATTCACAATATTAGCAATTTACGAGGTTGGACCTGAATGATGGAGAACATCATATGAAAGAAGAACATGGTTCTTGTTCACGAATGTTGGTCTTCCTCGTAACTTCTGAAGTTATCTCTTGACTCCATGTGTATGATTGATATCGTTGTCTTGACACCAATATGTGAACTTGGCACTCTCGGCATCAAGGATTGTGAATGCTGGACAATTGCTCCCCCTCAATTGTTGACCTGTGTTCTATTGAAAGAGTTGTAGTCACCGTTTGAGTAGTCGCATCGTCGAGTATGTAGATATCAATTGTAAGTTGCTACGGTTGGTGGAGATGATAACTTCGGATTCTGAAGTCAAAGCTTTCCGGTGAAATGCTTGACTTCAAAGTGAAAAGCGGGTTACTATTGGAAATAATAGCAAACCATAATGGAGCATGTTTTAAATCTTTTAAACTTATGCTCGAACTTTATTTACAATCCGGTGTCATTATTGAATGACATTTCTAGGTTCGTAAATATTATCGATTCCAGAAGACATGCTCTTTTTATCAAAACATTTTGAACACACAATTTTGAAAGATTTAGAAAAAAACCTTTTGAAAAATTCTTGAAAAATTGTGTTCAAAGTTTTTGAAAAACAATTACTTGAGCTTAAGATGTTGAATATCTTACAAAACGAGCTCAAGTCCGAGAAGTTGTAAACTTCCCGTTGTTAAGGATAAGTTACCATCGGCGATAAACTTTCCTTTTATCTGATGGACGAGTCCTAAGCTGACATTTACTTAGAAGTCGTGTTCATGAGCTTGAAAACTTTGACTGTTTTAACGGAAAGCTCATGACCGAGAAAGGTTCTCGTTACGAGGAAAAGTTCTCTTATTTAAAAGATACACTTTCCTTTCTGAGTTTAAAACTTCGAATGTTTTAATACAAGCTCATGACCGAGAAATGTTAATTTCTCGTTATGAGGATAAGTTATCATAAAAGATAATCTTTCCTTTATTTGAAGTTCGAGTTACAGTCTGACATTTAACTGTAAGTCATTGTGCATGAGCTTAAAAACTTCGAATGTTTTTAATATTAGCTCATGCCCGAGAAAACTTAATTTCTCGTTGTTAGGATAAGTTTATCATCGGCGATAAACTCTCCTTTCTTTGAAGCACGGGTTACCATCTGATATTTAATGATAAACCATCTGTGCATGAGCTTAAAAACGTGGAATGTTTTTAATATAAGCTCATGCCCGAGAAAAATGATTTTCTCGTTGTTAGGATAATTTTATCATCGACGATAAACTTTCCTTTCTTTTGAGCGCGGGTTACAGACTGTCATTTATCTATAAGCCTTATACACGAGCTTAAAACCGTTGAATGGTTTTAGTGTAAGCTCGTGTCCGAGAAAAATTAATTTCTCGTGGTGAGGGTAAGTTATCGTTGACGAGATAAGCTTCCCTTTCTCTGAAGTTCGGGTCACAGACTGTGATTTGAATGTGAGCCATTATGCATGAACTTAAAAACTTGGAATGTTTTTTATATAAGTTCATGCCCGAGAAAAATGAATTTCTCGTTGTTAGGATAAGTTTATCATCGGCGATAAACTTTCCTTTCTTTGATGAACGAGTTACAGTCTGTGATATGACTATAAGTCCTCTTTACATTAAGCTTAACCATGAATCCCCTGAGACACTTGTTTCTCTGATATTTGCTTCTTCAGCAACCAAACTCTGAGAGTGTCCTTAGTTGAACGGTACACAAGGATTGGACCGCTTCGTTCTTTTGGAACATCAACTTTGGTACCTGCAATCTCATTAGGAATTTTCATGCTTTGACGTGGGTTAGCGATATCAATTATAGAAGCACATGGGGGTTCACAGTTGGCTTTACTTGTGTCAGAGGTGGCCCGAGGGGATGATTCACTTGTCTTAGTTGGCAAACGTTTCCTTTTATAGAAAACCATAAGTTCAGGCTTAAGTGATGTATCATCCTTTTCAATTTCCTCCCTAGTAGTCTTCGTAGAATCAGAGACTATCCTAGTTAAAGGGCACTCGTTTCCTACAAGAGTGAAAGTTCTACCAGTGGGGCGCCATATTTTACCAATGGGTTTGATTTTGGCAACCCACTGGGATTTAAGTCTAGCACAGGAGTTCACCTCATTAAGTAGTTTCTTGATACAAGAATCATGATTTGCCGTAAAGACACATTTTCTACATGTTTTACAAGTAGCATATTTAATGTCCGAGTAAGATCTAGAATTCCTAGATGATAGATTGATGCTCCTAGGATGTGACATGCTACGGTTAGCAGTGTTGGGTAAACTAGAAGGCATCTGACTAGGTTTGAAATTCCTATCTCTTACTTGTGTCTTTTGCTTAGCTTCCCTTTGACCAAAATCCTGGCGCACATCAGTTGAACTAGTTCTAGACGTGTTCATTGAACTATTCTTAGAGAAACTAGAGGCAATCATGTGATGAGGTCTTGCTAAAACTGATTTAGTCACATTAGGCCTAGTTGGTGGAGTGACTGTTCTAGAAATATGACCCAAATCAACTTGGGAGGCAAACCGCGGTCTCGAGGATAGTGGTCGCTCGGATCTAAATGTAGTAGGTTGTCTGACAATCGGTGGTCTGACGAACTGATTTGTAGGCGGTTTCCCCAAGATTGATGGTTTTTCAAGCTTAGTGTCCACACTAGGTCCTCGATTTTTCCTTAACTCGTATTTCAACGCAGCTATAGCAAACACCTTTTCTTGAACTTGGGCTTTTAACGTTTCATTTTCTTTGAGCAATCTATCTTGGGATGCCAATTTAGACTCTAGTAACTGAATTTGTTTCAAAAGATTATCCTTTTCAGCTTTAGAATCTAAAACTTTTTGATCCAATTTTCTTTCAAGAACAACGTTTGACTTTTCAAGTTTTTCAAAGTATGTTTCAAATTTGTCCGTTTTCTTAGAAAATTCAAGTTTGGTATCCTCAAGGTCTTTTGATTGTTGAGCTACAATCGTTTCGAGCTCTCTAATCTTGGAATCAGAAGCAGTCAATGAAGCAGTTATAATACAATTATCATGATGTACTATAGCATTCTGAACAATCTCTCCCCCATTATGACTTACATCGGATGAATCAGAAGTGGTATTGCTATCACTCGTTTCCATCCCATGTTTGTCATAATTAGGTTCAGAATTCTCAATATCTGGCATATCATCAGCATATACATCATAAACAACATTACATTGTACCATGTTTGCAGGCTCTTCGTCATAAATGGGTAAGGTGTCGTCAAAAGAGATCTCGTGAACATTCCCTGACGTGCCACTCGTATCATGTTGTCCTCCTGATTCCGTGCTCTTGGCATTGATAGGTTCCAAGTTTTCAACCGTATGACCAGTTTCCTCTTGCATCGAAGAGTCTTGCACTCCATCATCATACCCTTGCTGAAGTCGAGATCTTTCATAAATCGAAGACGAGACCGATGACATGAGTTTCAAAATTGTATCACGGAAAACTCGAAGCTCGGTATGTGTATCTCGAAGAAATGATTGGCAAATCACTGAACTGTCAGGCTTGATGATATTGAATTCGAGGAAAGGCGTGAGTTGTGTCACAAGATCCTTATATGCAAGTGCCGATGCAGAGTGATTAAAGTTGTCATGGTTGAGTTGCTCGGCGAGTTGGGTCAAAGTGGTGAATATTGAGTCTATGAATATATGACGATCTTGTCCAAAGATGGTCACAAATTCGCTCCCTCCTTGAATCCTCAAAAGAGTGACAAGATGAAACTGAAGCATTTGAAATGAAGTTATACCACTTTGTCTAGCTTTGACTTGCATTTGATGCAATTTTCCCTCTTGAAACGATTCCATTGAAGTTTGATGAAAAATTCTTGAACCCTTTGTTTGATAATTTTCCTTTTCTTGGCTCAATAATATTTGTTGGTTCAAACTTGATAAAACAAACCGGAGACCAAGTAAAATTCGGCTCACTCTAAAAATAAAGCCCGTCAAAAAATAAATCCAAGCTACGGTTAATATAATGATCACCCGACAATTTATATCTAATTTTTCGTGGTCTCGTCAACTAATTTTGTCACTTAATCCCGACTCGTTGTCACGTTAAAACTCGAACAATCAACCAATTTTAAAAGAAAAATCCCAATATGGAAAAATTTGAAATAAATTAGCTCCCAAAAACAATCCCAAATTAATTACTTCCCAATTTAAAAAAATTGAAATTAATTAAACGTGAATATGAAAAAAAACATTGATAAGAAAAATCCCACAAAAAACGTGGCAGAGAATCTGACCACCGCCCCACTTCCCAATCAATTTGACACACGTGTCCTCCTTTGTAAACTCCGTCCACTGCTCAAAATTTATATAAAAAATAAAACGTTTATCTCTGTTACTATATCTCTCTCTCTAAAAAACATAACCCTACCTTTTCTTTATCTCTCTCTCTAACCTAATCGCTATCAACACCAAGACAAAACCAGTTTCAAGATCCGTTGATTATAACACATCTAATCAATCCACAAAACCCATCTAATCTTTAATCCTTGAAAGGATACTTGAGTTGATGAAAGTAGAAGACAAGGACTTCAAGATCTTGATCAATCAAGGTCGCGGGTAGGTTTTTCCTGATTGTTTGTCGAGTCTTTCTATCATCTGTCGAGTCTTTCTGTCTAGTGATGAGGTTGTAGATCGATGAACGTTGGAGTGAAACTGAGATCGAGAGTCTAATGAGGGTGTGTCTAAAGGCTAGGAGTCGAGGGTGGGTTTGAGAGTGGGTGTGAGTCGGAGTCGAGTCAGTCTGACGTCAAGACTGTGGTGTCTAGCGTGAGTCTTTTTGTTGATGTTGGAGAGGTCTGGGCAGTTGATAAGTCGTGTTTTGATTCGATGTTGTTGAATCGAGAGTTTGATAGGAGAAAGATGTTGGTTTGTTTGGAGTCCGTTAAACTGTCGAGAAAGATTTATGTTTAAAAAAGATGTTGCTTTGGTGATGTTGGTTTGAGAGTCTTGGTCGAGTATTGGTCAAAGTGGAAGTCGAGTGAGTCCAGTCGAGTGAGGAGTCGGTCTCGAGGGTTGTATGGTGAGGCTGGTGTGAGAGTCGAGTCTAGGTTTGTGTTGTAGGGTCGAGAGTTGGAGTCCTGTAACCCGTTATATTTAGATTCTTCGTTCGGAACATCGTTCGTTCTAAACTTCGTTCGTTCGGAACTTCGTTCGTTCGGAACTTCGTTCGTTCGGAACTTCGTTCGTTCTGAACTTCGTTCGTTCGGAACTTCGTTCGTTCGGAACTTCGTTCGTTCGGAACTTCGTTCGTTCGGAACTTCGTTAGTTCGGAACTTCGTTAGTTCGGAACTTCGTTCGTTCAGAACTTCGTTCGGAACTATGTCAATCGGAACTATGTCGATTCGGAACTTCGTTCGTTCGGAACTATATGAATGGAAGAACAGTTATGATGGGACAGTTTTGGACAGGTTTGCTTGACAGATCTCGAGACCCTATTGACAGATTCGTTGGACAGAACTCGAAACCCAGAAAGGATAAAAAGGTTATATAAAAAACTGATTATAAAAAAAAACTGATAAAAGAAAAACTAATAATAAAAAATTACTCTTATTTATTACTGGCGCTACACAGAGAATTAAATATGACATGGCATGCCTTACGAACCATTTGATCAGTAGTAAAATGATCTGAGCCACATTAAATCGTCCTAAATATCCGGCGGTTTGCATGTAAAGGTGGTATGAGGATAAAATCATTCAATTAGCCACGTTTTATAAAAGTGATATGAGGATAAATACAAAATTGGTTAGTTTTTTTTTTGACCAGATAACTACATGGTGACATGACATCCTTAACTAACTCCCATGAAATGTGTACTTTCAACTTCAACTTTGTAAATTCAAGCCAATTTTCTTCACTAATCAGTAGTATATAAGTGACCACATCTACATTGAGATGTATTCACACTACAGTGGCAAACGAATCTATAAGCTATTCATATCTACTTAATTATGATCGTTCCATTACAAGAAACATGGCAACAATGAAACCAAGGTGATTGTTCTCCTTATCTTCTTCAATTTTTATATTTTGTGAAAATTATAATATTTTTTTTACCTTTTCATGCAATATATTTCCATCTTGATTCGAGCCTATGGCAATGAGATATTGCTAATGTGATTACAACTTGACTAACAGGAAGGAAGTGGGATGTTGTCAATTTTATAGAAGATTCAGATAGCGGTGGTAAACATATTAATACTGAATATGTTTTTCAGACGAGAAAATCTTTTCAACAAATTATGACCCTTCTATTGTTTAATTTGTTCATAAAATACAAAAACATGTTCATGTGTCCATTGATATGAGTTACAAGCACATGTTTGAATTTTTATTGTATGTTAACCTAAGTCCGTAACATTTCTGATCTTCTTCTCTCTCATTTATAAAAAATGGAAGACATTAAATTACTCAGCTACCAAATACGAAAACATATTTTAACAGCCTTATGTTGAGCTTTAACATGTCCAGTTACAAAAACGTTACAAAAACGTTGCACACATTCCCACCCTGTTCCACCTTGTTGTGAAAGCATGCTTCTTAAGTTAAAGTTTTTATGTTGGCCAAATAATACCCTTCTATAATTCTATTGCTTCTTCAAAGTTAAAGTTTTTATGTTGGCCTAATTTTTCCCATTCAGTTTTTCAAGCATAATGTAATCAAAACATGTTTTTTGAGACCAAGAAATGACGTCCCTTATTTGTTTCTTTTACATTCAAGATTTTTATGATGTCCTTTTTCTCTACATAATAATATCCGCGTTTTGAATAAATAACAGGGATGCTGATGAATGATTGGGAGAAGTTCTTGGAGGAAGTTATGTTTTTTATAGAAGTTGGCATTAAATTAGGGATATATTAGTCTAAAGGAAAATGGTAAGAGTGTACAACAATATCATAAACTTTAGACAAAATTGTCACCAGGCTTCACATGGAGAAACTCTGCACCACCAGCATAATTCAGTTTATTTTGGGGGTTGACAATGATTTAAGTTACCAAAAAAAGTAAAAATACCAATAACTTTTCAAGGAGATCCATCGACCATAACGTTGGTGTCAGCTTCAATATCACTACTTGAAATGCGTATATCTTAACATACATGCATTTAAGCCTAAAATTTATATTCATGTATTTCCCGGTCATTCGATAGTTTGGCTTCATAATACATATTTAGCAATCAAAAGGGACATCAAAAAGGAGTGAATCAAGTTGATAATATATCAGTAAAAACCAAAACCACATAAGGGCTAATGCCAAGCTAGCAACATATCTTATGAACCATACTAACTTTTAAATAATTTGTACTAAAGCAGTCATCACAGTGATACGAGTCAAGTACTACGAATCATGCTTATCCAAAAATTACGATCATTTTTTCTTATTAAGTTTTTTTTTAAACTTCATATTTTATAACAATTTTTAATATATAAATAACCATCTACGGTCTACCCGTGCAACGCACGGGTATTGTTCTTGTTAAAATGGATCTTAAAGAACTGATATGAAAAAACTTATTATAAAAAATTGATTTTTGAATAAAAATTTGTGATTTTTATATAAAATAAGTAAATCAAAGATTTAATTATGATATAAAGCATAAAAACACAAACTTTTTGAAAAAAATACAAACTTTTTAAGATTTAAGCGTGATTAAATCAAAACCCATCAAAATCAAACAAAAGAAAAACAAGAATAAACCAATCTAACCAGGCTCTTGATACCAATTGAAGGTCTACGTAAATATCGGCCTATTCTACATGATGGATTGAATTGATAAAGAGGGTTGATTAATTGATAAATATAAGGAAGATAAGAAGGGAGATGAGGGTGTAGAGAGAGAAAGGAGAGAAAAGAGAAGAGTAGAGAGAGAAAGTAAAGATTGATTATGAATGAATGAAAAAACCAACCCCTCCTAAAATGCTAGGAGGGGTATATATAGCCCACCCTACATGTGGGCTATATGGGCTATATCTTTACTAAATAGATCACGAGTGATACTAGGTTTTTTTATGGGGTTCTCTAAATCTCTCGATATCCTCTCGAATTGATCTTGGTTCTAAGTGGAATGATTGTTCTTGGTTACTAAAAAGGGGAGTGATTTTCTAGTCTACTAACAGTTTTAAATGCATTAAAATGTAAACTTAAATTTAATTAATTTTAATAACAATTAACAAAACTAGAATTAAAGTTAAAAGATAAAAATAAAAATGAACAAACAGTAAGTAAGAAGAAACAGTAAGTAACACTTAAAAATGCTCAAAAGAAATTCATTCGGAAGTTAACCTTGATTCGGAACTATTCATCCGGAACTTTTCACTCGGAACCCTTGATCCGGAACTTTGTTCGGAAGTTCACCCGGAACTTCGTTCGGAAGTTGTTGATCCGGAACTTTCACTCGGAACTTTGTTCGGAAGGTTGATTCGGAACTTTCATTCGGAAGTTTGTGTTCATCCGGAACTTTTTACTCATTCGGAACTTTTGTTCATCCGGAACTATTGAAATTGACTCGGAACTTTTTAAAAGGAAATTTATTCGGAAGATTTGAAACTCATTCGGAACTTTTGTTCATCCGGAACTTTATGTTCATCCGGAAGTTTAAGTTCATTCGGAACTTTTGAAAGGAAAATTTATTCGGAACTTCTAGACTGACTCGGAACTTTTTTAACATAAACTCATTCGGAACTTTCTTTGTTCATCCGGAACTTTATGTTCATCCGGAAGATTTGGTTCATCCGGAACCTGGGGAACTCAAGAACAGTAACTTAAACCGAAGAACAAGGAAAACGATTTTAATCCAAAATCAAGCTAAATAAGCAAAAAGGTTTTACCAAATTAACCAAAAATCATCTACCAACTACAAGGATCAAATCCCAATCACAAAAACACAAATTCAACAACTTTTTAAAATCAAAACTCAACCAAATAAGAACTTAAGAACTTGAAATAAAAGATGATGATGAACAAGATGAAATGGAAAGATTGATATATTGAATGATTAATGTTTTAACAATCACAAAACAAGGATGAAATTACAAGATTGAAAATCAAAGATCAAAATCACCAAACACCCTAGTGGTGTTGGTGATATCTACGAAACAGAAAGGGAGAAAAAGGTGGGGAGAAAAAAAACTAAAAACTTCGATGAAAAGTGTGAGGGGAACCCTTTATATAGGTGTTCCCTTTGGTTGGTGAGTGGGCTTTCTCCCGTTCTTCTTGTCTTTTCGTCTTTTCAGAAAAATTGACGTTTTCGATTCTGATTCGGGATTTTCGTCGATTAAATTCAACTCGTCTTTTAATTTCTTCGTTTAATAGACTTGAGTTTCTTCGACTTATGTAAATCTTCCATCTTTGGTCCTTTTCTTCGATAGATCGTCAAATAGGCCCAATGACTTCAAATCTTTTGCATCTCTTGGACAATAAACTCTGTCTTGAGTCTTTTTCTTCGATAAACCCCGTGCAATCCCATGTTTTCTTCAATATTCATCCGGTCGGCTCTGAAAACACAATAAACACAAAAACCACGCATAATCCCAAACAAATGATATTAAATACGCGTTTTGGTCTCGTTTTAGCCAGAATTAAGTGGTAAAAGGATGGGTGTTTACACACCTATCAACGAGCCCATTACATTAATATATCGTTGGAGCGACCGATCCTTCATAAATACGTAAAACGTATTTCCAACATAAACAAGCAACAACACACCCTTGTTGTCAAATTCTCAAGTATCCATAGGACACTTGGCCATGAACTATATTAAAACCACTAGCAAAACCACTAACACTCTCATTCTTCTCACAACACATGCAAACTAGCAAAATCTTTCAAATCTCTCTTCCTCTCTCTATTTTGTCCGTTCCATATCACCACCAAGATCGCCACCATCACCAAAATTTAACCATGAATTTTATTAATAATCAACATATGTTGAAGCCTAGTTGAAAAGATGAAGATTGGAGGTGATTTTAACAAGTAAAAAGAAGTTTCTATGGAAGTATAGGGCTGATTTCTCAAGAAGTCTTCATACTCTTGCTGATCTCAAAGTGATCTTGCTAAACTCATAAGATTGGTTACCAAAAACCAAGTCTTATTCCTCATGCACCTCATCTTTTCATCATATTGATTGGTATAGAGATCAATTTCTTTCTATCATCCTATTGTTTTGAATATCTATTCATGTATTCTCTTCAAAAATGTATATGTATATGATGATAAATGATGATCAATATATTGTGTGGGGATTTTGTGTTACTAGATTAGGATAAAAAGATTAAAATCAACTAGTAAACTTGTAAAAATCATGACTATTCACATAGGCTGTATAAAACATTAAGTTTCAATATCTTCACTTGGTTAAATGGCTAAGAATATTAAATATACAGATAGATAAATGATTTTTACATATGTGGTGAGTTGGCCATGCCATGGAATGTTAAAAATGAGCAAGATATGGCCAAAACACTTTTGTAGTACAAATCTGTATAGTGTGTTTTGGACGAATTATTTAAAGTACTTAGAGGCTAATTGATCAGTAGCTATAAAAGAGTTATTTGTAGCACACATCATTTATTTTATGCTGTTAAAATTTGAGGTTCTATCTCCTTGTAGAATACAAGATATGACAAAAATGGTAGATTTGACTTTAGAAATCATATTTCTTAATAAACTATATAATATAAAAAGAGCACTCAAAGTAAATACTTTTATAAAATAAGTATATAAAGGCCCCTAAATAATAATAACTATTATAATAAGTTGGTATACTATAATAAATAAACATGGCATTTTATATAAGTAAAACTCAAATGCTTTTCTAAAACTACAAACTATATATATGTTTTACGTCTTTTCGGCTAAAACCGAAAGATTAACGTTTTCGCCAATAAAACTTAGGTGGTCGGACCCGTCTAATGTAACATTTTTATAACTCATATACTGGCGTGTAAACACATTTGACAAGTAAAAATCGACAAAACCGAGCTTTGTAACTAATAGACCATAATGGGCCAAATTAGCCTTGTTGGACCACTAGGCCCAACTAGTTTGGTTTAATGTTATTGGACTTACTCATGGGCATAACCCAGTTGGGACCAACATATGAGTATGGGCCTGTTCTTAACAAGATAAATGGACTAATAAAATGATATTGGACTCTTAATGGGCTTATTGGGCCCTAATGTGTAAATGGGCTAAAACTGGTGTAACTAGTATGATAAGCCTAAGTTAACTAATACTTAGCAACTAATAATGTTGTAAGATGATAAAACCCCACTTGATCATCATGTTATGACATCATTACATATACATAACTTTTTATAAATTTATTGGGCATAGCCTAAGACCGAGTATTATTTGTCTAGGTTTCCCGTGATCGAGGCACGTACTATACATCCTAATTGTCGATAACCCGCCTTCCCTTACCAGTGTGAGTTCATAGCCTCGCACTCTTTTAAAAATTTTATTATATGTTCTATAAACCCGCGAGGGAGATAACATGTTAGTTTTAATAAAAATAGGACACTAGTTTTCCCAATTGTATGCTTATTTATATGGACCCGAATGATTATATGACCCAATGAATGAAATGAGATGGGTTATTATTAGTTAGGTTATGTCACTAAAAGTCCCATTATCATGAATTGTGAACTACCAGGATTTGGTAGACGCTTATGCATATAATAGTACTATTTGGGAAAGATCACCCCAGTTCGCGCCTTGACGGTTGATCCCTGTCGTGCCACATTGATTGGTAAGCGAATTTATGTATGAGAAGATTTATATAAGCGTGATTATTGTGACGACATGCTGTTTTAGATGGGCAAAGGAATTACGGGTTAGCTACCCGATATATGTTACAGAAAAGTAACAATGTCATGCGGGTTATAATAATCCAATAATGAAAATACTAATATACGAACTGAATTATAATATATTGCCTGACTAGCAATACGGGGTCTTATTACTGATATTATGTTCGTGTTTTGGTTTTACATAACCATTTTCATATAACGGTTTTTATTAAACTCTATACAATGTTATAAAACGTATTGTATGATGTTTTTACGACAATAGTTCGTATAATGGTTTTGAAGGCAAAAGCCTATATTATAATTTACGACAAAGATTTGTATAAAATGTCTTTGGCCTATTTTATAGCCTACGACAAAGAATTGTACAAAATGATTTTCGGTAATGATTATATATCGGTGTGATATATATTAATGGTTTTTATTAAACTCTATGGATTCACTCGGCATTTCACTGACTTTTAACATGTTTTATCTCAGGTACTTGAAGGTAATTCCCAGGAAGACGACAAGAATATATGGCCCGCATTCAAATAAAAATTTCCATGCAAATGTTTTGTAATTTTGTAAGACATACATTGACCTGAGGACCTATGTAATTAGATTTTTGTGAATGGAAAATACTTTATTATTAAACGACGCAATTTTTAAGCGTTGTCTATGATTTGAGTAATGTGCTATCCCGTAACACCAACGACTCTTCCGCTGAATTGAAATATGAAAATTTGGGGGTGTTACAGTTTGGTATCATAGCTCTCGTTATAGAGAACGAAAGATTTTTAAAACCAATGTTTTGAATAAAACATTTCAAAAACCTTTTAACTATAAATATTTTTAAATAAATATTTTGAGTAAAATGTTGAAAAATCTTTTGACTATAACGGTGCCAAAGAATTCCCGAGTTACCGACAAGGCCAGACTGAGAAGTGTCATTCTAATATATATATATATATATATATATATATATATATATATATATATATATATATATATATATATATATATATATATATATATATATATATATATATATATATATATATATATATATATATATATATATATATATATATATATATATATATATATATATATATATATATATATATATATATATATATATATATATATATATATATATATATATATATATGTGTGTGTGTGTGTGTGTGTGTGTGTGTGTTGTAATTTGATTACATGATTGTTTGATGATTATTTTAATACTTATACGAGATATTTATACGGCGTAGATTGTCACAAGGAACCCTAACTCACCTAGCATAGAATTGGAAGAGTTATAGAATTGGAAATTAAGTGTTGTTCATATCGAGCTTTTATTGCCCTTTCAAGGTCTAAAAATAAGGTTGTAAGTACTGGAGAATGAGGTAGGATGTTGCATTGAGTATAAGTTGGTTGAAACTTGAATAAAGTCAAATCTAACTCGTATAGAATACGAGATTGATAAAAAAGAAGTCGTTAAGTCCTGTGGTTGAATTATAAGGCTCTAAATGATTGTTGGTTCGTGTTAAAGGTTGTTCCTAGACCATTGTCCAATGACGAGGATGCCCAGTGTCTGATATGAGTGATTTTACTCATATCATTTATATCTTAAAACAATGAATAAAGCATAAAATGTATCACATAAGCCTTGTATATGCATTGTTTGTTGTTTCGTGTGTGTAGGTACCAAAGTCACAAAAAAAGGCGAAACCGACACGAGTTTGAAGAAAAAGATTGAGGAAGCCAAAATCGAGTTCATTTTAGCGGATTTGATATTTATGGAGGATTTTGGGCCAAGTGGGACCCACATTTGGTAATTGGGCCTGAAAGCCCAATTGTTAAAATAAGTATTCATTTGTAACCACAAGTTCAAATCAAGGCCCATTATATTTATAATGGAACGGATAGAGTATTCCAAAAGGCCTAAGCCCATTTACACCAAAAGTAATAAACGATGGATGAGTATTACATTTGGGATCAGTTTTATAGACCAAGCCCATGTGGTAAAAAAGTAAGTCGGTGCAAAAAGAAGTATTTACTTGGGTGGTCAAAGAGTCACGGTCAAAAGAAATAAAACAAAGAAAAAGAATAAACGTGAGAGAGAAACGAAGGAAAGGAAGTGGGATAAACACAAGCAGTATGAAGAACCCTAATTTTTAGGGGTTTGTTCAAATCAGATCACGAGTTTAATTCACGCACCATTTTCAGAAGATTAAGGGAAAACAAGCGCGTGACTACACCAAGATACCAAGAACGAGGTACCTACGTGGCTAATTAAGACGTCACAACTCTCCTCTCATTGGCCAAAGACCTGCCATCTACCAAGAGAGCCAATAAAAATCATCCACCTAAGCAAGGAACTAGCACAAGATGTGCCAGCTTGGCAATCCAAGTGAACAAGGGTGAGTTTCAGCCGTATGATCAAAACAGAAAAGAGAGAGAAAAAGAATAATATGATCCAAGTGCTCAAAAATCGCCTCTTCCTCAACCCTCACCCCTCTCCTTCCCTATAAAAGCCCCCCATTTTATTCAGTAATGTATCCCTTTTTCATTTTTGTAATGTTATAATGTTTAGAAATAGTTAGGTATTGTAATTTTTACTTTTATAAAGTTTGTAATATTTTAAATTGAAGTAATAAAAATTCGGTTCTCAGCTTTATCAATTTTGATCTGTTAATTATTTTATAAAGTGCACTTGCAATATTACTCCATTTTTATCATTATATGTGGTGAATCAGTCATATCAGCTTAGTTTATAGCTTTTGTGATTGATTAAGAGTAATCTAGGGATTAATATTTATCCCTACTGGATAAATAAATAAAAAATGATGCTGTTAGTTTAAATCACGTTGGAGGTTTGATTATGGTGGTGAATGGTGGTCCTGATTTGGTTTAAAAGATTGCTCAGCGTAAATCTTCTGCCCAAAGGTTTCTTCACGAGGTTTGTTTTCATTTTACGTTTCATGTTATTAATCTGCTTTTGCTTATGTTAATTTGAAGTATTGATTTTATCTGTTTTTAAAATGATGTTTTATTAAGCTTATGATTAATTGGATTTGATGATAGTTCTGATTTTGTTCTATTTTAAATCTACTGATATTGATTTTGTTGCTAAATCTTTCTATTAGCTGCAAGTAAATTTGATTTGCTATGATTTCAAGTGTATCGAGCTTGAACTGTTATTCTTGGGACTGTTAGTTTGTATTTAGTCGTTTTCTACTTAGTTTTATAAAGATTTAGTGTGTACTATCTTTGATCTGCTAGTTCGTTTAGGGAGTTTGAGATTGAGTGACTGCTTTACGTGAATAATTTTGGGTTAAGTGACTTAATTTCAGTGTTTCAATTAGCGTAGCTGCGTGATTTTAGAGCTAAGTCATTTCTGCGTTAATGTGGTGATTTGATTCTTAGGCCATTTTTTATAACTAGGTTGTTTGGTTTTATTTCAACATTGATGAGTTTTATTTTATTGTCTCCTATGATTTAAGTGTGACTGCTAATGAGATTGGAATTTTACACGCTTTTTATAGGTTACATTTGCCGCCTAAATTGTTCCTGATTGCAGTCTGTTTCACTGTATTTGTTGTAGTTTGATTCCTGTTTGCTGATTGATTATTTGTTACTGTTGTTGCCTATTTTAACTAGTATTTTGACTAAATAATAAGTTGTGGTTTGATTTAGGCTGTTTTAGTTAGTCTGCTATAATATTGATATGAGCAAAAACTCATATCAATTATTTAACAAATCACCCTAAAACACATAGCAAATACTTAACTTTTGTGCTATAAAAGCAGTATTGTGTGGTATGTTCTTTGTGTGTGATCAAATTGGTAAGAAGGATACAATTTCAAGCAAACAAGAAGAAAATCAAGCTTAATTGGATGAAAAGGACAAAGAAGGGTCAAGAGTGACAAGACTTTGAAGACAAAGGACCTATCTTGACAACATTTCAAAGATGAAGGACCAAAAGTGTATATTTGCCAAAGTTAAGATCAAATTCAAACATGGTCAATAATGAAGTCAACCAGTAAAAGGGTTTGAATGTTCAAAAATGAAAGTGGAAGGACTGAAATTGCCAAAGGAATGAAGATTCTAGCTTAAAATACCAAACTGCCAAGTACAAGGACCATTTCTGCCAACTTTGGAAAGTAATTTGTGCTTAATCCGTGTTTAAAGGCAAGGACCAATGAGAATCAAGGAAACTAACCACTTGGATTGCCACCTAAGCCACTATCAGCCGCCAGCATTTAATGAGCAGATCCCAACAGTGCCTCCACTTTCTCATTTCTAGCCAATAGAATTTTGCCATGCAATAATCACTTATATCCATTTTGGATA
This sequence comes from Glebionis coronaria, assembly GCA_025667525.1. Classification (NCBI taxonomy): domain Eukaryota; kingdom Viridiplantae; phylum Streptophyta; class Magnoliopsida; order Asterales; family Asteraceae; genus Glebionis; species Glebionis coronaria. Next base: position 360,539,241 of record CM046877.1, read on the forward strand.
ATGATGTGTGTGCTTTCCTCTCCACCAACCACAGCCTGCCACGTGTCATCTTCTTCAAACAAAAATTGCCAGGATCAGGATTGAGCTAGAATGCATTTTAGAAGGATTTATCAACATCAAAGTTGATCAAAATCAAGAGACGAATACAACCCAACAACTCAATTAACATGAAATCAACTCAATCAAAAATCCCCAATTAAGTTCTTCGCCTGCAAATTTCAGTTAGCAGAATTGGGACACGTGGAGCTCGATTATTGGCTTGGACACGTCACTCTCTCCAACAACCTCACTTTCTCATTCTATAAATAGGCCTAGAGTCTCTCATTTGTTGATAGTTAGATAGTGTGAAAACACACACACTAGATTTTAATTCTCTCTCTCAATTTTGTTAGCAGTTGTAGTTAACAACTCTCAAAAGCTTGACAACCTTTTGAGAGTTTGTTAGGTAGTTGTAACAAACCTTGTAACCACTTTTCACTCATTATCAATAAAGTTTAAATTTCCCTCCAAATTCTCTCATAGTTGTTATCTACTGTTCATACGCCATGGATGTTGCTTGTTTCTAGTGATCATTCTTATTCATTAGAAGCTTTGATTGAAGATTGTAGTTGTTCATTATATCCAGTAGCTGAGTAGCTGTTCATTGGTAGATTTAGAAGGTTTTCTGATCATCAATGGCGTTTAAGGGTTGATTAGCTGTTGTTGATTGTTGATTGGTAGTTACTAGTGCTAAGGTGGTGGTTTAGCACTAGTTAGATAGCTCAGCGCTACTCTACTCCCCAAAGGAGGCCTAAGCTAAAAGGTTTCAGTTTTCTGCATTTTTTGTTCCTCTCAAATGTTGCAGGCATGCTCAATACTTAGTGTAACCTTGTTTGATGTATGATCAAGTGTGTTTTTGAGTAGATGTTGAGATTTGAGTAGCTCATTTGTAGTATATCACTTTGTCTTTAGCTTAATTCTCATACTAGTTGCTTAATAACAGTCACTTTATCTTAATAGTTCATTTAGAGTATCATACTGTTTCATTGCTTGAAATTGGTTCCTTTTCATCACATTTTAGTCATAAAACTTGGTTTGAAATTTGTCCTTAATCAGTTAAGCTATTAGCTAAAATTTCTTTCACAAAGTTTTATCAATTCAGTTTAACTTGTGTTTGGGAGTAAGTAATCATTAGTGTTAAAGTAATTGTATTTGGTTAATTCTAGTTCTTATTCATTCAATAGGTCAAGGTAAACTAGTTTACAAAGTTTCAGGTCAAGTCTTTAGTCAAAAAGGCGATTGGCATCATAAAAAGTTTGGGTCAGCTTTGATAAACTAGTTTTCAGAAAAGTCTTGATTTTCAATCCATTTCCATTTCTTTGTTACTTGATGGATTTTCTTGAAATTTGTTTCTAGCCCTCACACAACATATGTAGTTTAAGTTGTTAAAAGGAAATTCTACAGTATCCAGTAATAAGCTAGGAATAAGCATTTGTTTAAGCCTTTGAGCAAATGCAATTCCCTATGATAAATAGCTTAACTGTTTTCTCATACTAGCTTATCCACTTTAGAAACTTGCTTATTTTCTTTCACAAATCACTTCCAAAAGTGTTCCTGGTTAAGATTTGAAGTTTTCAGATTTTTGAATTTTTGGTCAACAAAAGTCAACATAAGCTCATTTTAGCTTATTTTCATTTTCTGAACTTATTAATTAATCATTTTCTTTGAAACAAGATTTCCCATTCTTCTTGTGAGCTGATTAACAAGTTTCTTCAATAAAATCAAGTTGTGCACGTGTAGCTTATTAGATAGCTTATTTTGAGCTTATTTGAAATTGCTTATTAGAGTTTAGTGAGTTTCAGCTTATTTCCTTTTACAAGCCTAGCTAAAATAGAATTTTAAGTCTTTTAAAACTGGTTTGAGCTTATTTGGTTAAGAAATGAGCTTATACGAGCTTGTTTAAGTCCTAAACCCGTTTTTGTTAAAAAACTTTTGGAAATTGATTTAAGTCCCTAGTTTGTTTAACAGTTTTCATTACTGGCTAATTGCACACTTTATTAGGTTTTGCAAAATTTAGGTCCTTCTATTTTCAAGTTTGTTAAAAATTGGTTAATCAGTTTTCAAAATAGTTAAAAGTTAGTTACTTTGTTAGATATATTTTCACATTCAGTCCATTTGGTTGACTGTTTTTGCATAAATAGTCCCTAGACTTTTAGACTTTATATTTTTGGCATTTAATTTTCATATAATTTACAATTTCAGTCCTTTAAATTTTGGAGAATTTACATTTGTGCATTTTAATTGAATAAATACTTGGTTTGTGCACTTTGTTTTATGTATAAGTAGACTTTATTTTTCATTTTAGAAAGGATTTGTTTGAATTAGATATAGAATATCCAAATACCTTACCAACCAAAAACAATTAAAAACTCGATCTTGTTAGGACTTTCAATTTGTTAAGAATTGAGAAAACGAACTTCAACTATACACATTTCAAATGGCGCCGCTGCCGGTTCTTTGACTTTACGAGAGACTATCGATTGACGGTTTTCATTGGCTTTTGGGATCCGTTCACCTCGTGAACGTTATTTTTACGTATCATAAATCAAAAACAAAAAAAAATCAAAATATAAAAATACATAAAAACTAAAAAAATTAACAAAATAATTCTTTTCCTAAAGAATTGACCAAACAAATTAAAAAATCCAAAAAGCAATCTTTTTCTTAAAAGATTGCACCCAAATATATTTATTATTGGATTCTCTCGGTTTTTATGTACATATAGTATTTTCTCGTAAAAAATTCATAAATACAAAAATATTTTCCATATATTATTATAAGTAAATACGTATACGTATAAGAACAACCAATTCACATATTCTCCATAAGTATTGCCAAGGCAATACACCTTGTTGAGGGGCGTTCCGGTCCTTGACACGTGTATCGATCAAACAAAATAAAGCAAGAATAGATAAATACTTCCAATAAGCAACTATTCGAAGAATACAAACAATTAAGTGAATAGAAAGGCGATGTGCTATAAAATGCCATCTAAGGGTCAATAGGTACTTAAGTTCTTCGCGCCACCTAACCCCCCGTTCACTTGTGAGTATTCTAAGAAGGAAGGCTTCATTGGGGGTCTTGCACCCAAGTAGTACATACATATATTATTATTTTCTTGTGGATATTTCATATAAAAACTCGAAGGGGATAATCTTTTTCTCTTCAAAGTCACACGAGAGATTCTCTCTCATTCCTCGTATTGAGTTGCATGCTCACTCGCGGGCGTGCACAAATACCGATTGGTGTACAACCCCTTCCTCCGAAAAGGAAGAAAAAGAGAAAGAGTGGGAACGCCACCGTCCATCAAGCCGATCACGAGAATCGTGCTTTGATTCATCCACAACAAGAAGCCATGGCCGGAGTTGATACTCGTTCTTTGATGGAACGTTTGCAATCTAATATTCACGGACATGCTGATGCTATCAAGATACCCGATATTCCCGCAAATTCATTTGAGCTAAAAACGGCTATGATTAACTTGGTTTCAAACATACCTTTTTATGGAAACAAGAATGATAATCCTCATGATCACCTTAAGATATTTCTTGCTCTTTGCAACACCATTAAGTACAATGGAGTTCCCCATGATGCCATTAAGTTGATATTGCTGCATTTTTCACTAGAGGGTCCGGCTAAGCATTGGTTAGACACACAACCACCCGATAGTATCACCACATGGGATGGTTTCACTACTAAGTTTTTGAACAAGTTCTTTCCCCCATCTAAGACCACGACTTTGAGGAACTTAATTATAGGCTTTCAACAAAAACCTAGTCAAACCTTTAGTGATGCTTGGGAGGAGTTTAGAGAGTTATTGAGGAGATGCCCTAACCATGGATTGGATGAAGTTCACCAAATCAATACTTTCTACAATGGCCTTAAACCTCATCACCAAGACGCACTCAATGCTTCCGCGGGAGGGAATATTCTTCTTAGATCCATTCAAGAGGCTTGGGATATTATTGAGACCAAAGCAATGGTTCAAACCAACACACAATTTGATGAAAGAGTCCATGTCATTCAAGAAGTAAGTTCTAAACCATTGGAGACTCAACTCATTTCATGCATTCAAGCATTTACTCAAGCTTAAAAAGAAAAGTCAAACATTCATGCAAAACACTCAAAAGATGCAAGAAACAATGATGAATGGTTTTATGAAGCTTTCTATGGGAAATCATTCCACAAATGATGTGCATGCAATTACTCTTTCTTGTGTGACTTGTGGAGGTCCCCATTCCTATGAACAATGTGATAAGGTGCAAGGTTATCAAGGGGAATGGTATGCTTACCAAGAGGAACATCGTGAACACTTCAAGCCAAATATCAATCCCAATAACCTTTCTTACAAGTCCCAAAATTACCTTACTCCACCGGGATTCCCACTCCAACCACCCACCCAACTTCAACAAAATCCCCCTCAAGTGTTACAAAGGAACCAAGGTCAAAGACCACCTTACCAAGGGAATAACTATAGACCACCAAAGACCTTTCACAATCAAGGAAATAACTTTCAAGGTAACAATCAAGGGGTTTACAATCAACCTCCACTTTTCCAACCACAAGGGTTTCAAGGAAATGTGCCACATGATTATAACACAATTGAGCTTCTTCACAAAATGAATCAAGAGAATGAAAGGAGGTTCCAAGCTAATGAGAAAAGAATGAGAGAAATGCATGAAGAAACAAATAAGAAGTTTATGATGCTTTTTAATCAAAGACAACAAGGGGCTTTGCCATCAAACACACAAACAAACCAAAGGGCAAATGTCAATGCTATTACAACGAGAAGTGGAAAGACAACAAAGGATCCTTTACCTCCTAAACCTCCTATTGTTAAACCCATTTTTGTTCCTACATGTGACAATCCTTCTACATCCACTTCACCACCTCAAAATGCTCCCATTCAATCAAACATACCTTCTCAACCTATTCCTACTTCTCCTCTACCTTCCACAACTCCCAATGAAGAAGTTATCAAAGACAAATCTTCCACTACAACACCTACACCTAAACCAACTCTTCCATATCCTTCAAGGTTGAAAAAGGACAAGTTAAAGAACAAGGATGACATCCAAGTCTCAAATTTCTTAAGGATGTTCAAGCAACTCAACAATAACATATCCTTTGCGGAAGCTCTTGCTTATATGCCAAAGTTTGCTAAGATGTTCAAGGGTTTACTCTCCAACAAAGAAAAATTGGTTGATATGCCCAACACATCCCTTAATGAAAATTGTTCCGTCGTGCTACTTAAAACCTTACCAACAAAACATGGAGATCCGGGGCGCTTCTTAATACCTTGTAATTTTCCCGGTGTGGAAAATTGCATGGCTTTGGCGGATCTAGTGGCAAGCATTAACCGCATGCCATTATCGGTTTGGAAAAAACTCTCTCTTCCCGAGCTCACTCCCACTAGGATAACCCTTGAGTTAGCCAACCGAACCATAGCTTACCCTGTAGGTATCGCGGAGGATGTGTTTGTAGGTGTGGATAAGTTTACATTTCCGGCCGATTTTGTCGTGGTTGATTACGACATGGATCCTAGAGTTCCTTTGATTATTGGTAGACCGTTTTTGAGAACGGGTCGTACTTTGATAGATCTGGCGGAGGTAGAACTAATTATGAGAGTAGAGGATCAGAAAGTAGTGTTTAAGCTAGGGAAAGTTTGTGATAGGAAAGAGGTTAAGGAGTCTAAACCTTGTGAGACTATTAACATAGTTGATGTGCTAGATGAGGTGTGTGATGAACACTTTCATGATGCTTTCAAGAGTACTAGTGAGGAAATGCCCCATGTTGAAACCGTAGCCTCAATTGCTCCCTCCTTAACACCTTTTGGAGAGAGTGATTTCCTCTTGGAGTAATTTGAGTCCTACTTTCTTGGTGATGATGATTTTGCCATTAATTGGGAAGAAGATATTCTTACAATCCAAAAGTTGCTCAATGAGGACCCTATTCCTTCCCCTACTCCACAAGAAGTTACCAATGAGGATCCTTCCATAGTAAAACCTTCCATAGATAGTCCACCTCCAATTGAACTTAAGGACCTTCCATCCCACTTAGAGTATGCTTTCTTAGAGGGCAAAGACCAATTACCCGTGATCATTGCTAAAGATTTGAAAGAGGATGAGAAGGAGAAACTCATTGAAGTCCTTAAGAAACACAAGAAAGCCTTAGCATGGAAAATATCCGACATAAGGGGAATTGATCCACATTTTTGTACACACAAAATCCTTATGGAGGATGATTACAAACCCGCCATTCAAATTCAACGAAGGGTTAACCCAAAAATCCATGAGGTCACTAAAAAGGAAGTGATCAAACTCCTTGATGCGGGCATGATTTACCTCATTTCTGACTCTCCATGGGTTAGCCCGATACATTGTGTTCCAAAAAAGGGTGGCATCACCGTAGTACCTAATGAGAACAATGAGCTTATTTCTACGAGACTTGTTACCGGTTGGAGAGTTTGTATTGACTATAGGAAGCTCAATGAGGCTACTAGGAAAGACCATTTCCCATTACCTTTTATGGACCAAATGCTTGAACGCTTAGCGGGAAATGAGTACTATTGCTTTGTTGATGGCTTTTCGGGTTATTTCCGAATAGCCATTGACCCTAAGGATCAAGAAAATACAACATTCACTTGTCCCTACGGTACATTTGCTTACAAGAGGATGCCTTTTGGCTTATGTAATGCACCGGGGACGTTTCAAAGGTGCATGATGGCGATTTTACATGATATGATAGAGCAAACAATGGAGGTTTTCATGGATGACTTTTCCGTCTTTGGAAATTCATTTACCTCATGTCTCACCAATCTAGAAAGAATGCTTAAGCGTTGTGAGGAAACACGTTTAGTGCTTAATTGGGAGAAATGTCACTTTATGGTGAAAGAGGGAATTGTTTTAGGACACAAAATATCCAATAAGGGATTAGAAGTGGATCGAGCCAAAATTGATGTGATTGCTAAGCTTCCCCCACCCACTACGGTTAAAGGTGTAAGGAGTTTCTTAGGTCATGCGGGAATATATAGGCGCTTTATACAAGATTTCTCTAAGATAGCTAGACCGATGACTCACCTCTTGGAAAAAGAGGCTCCTTTCATTTTTAACCAAGATTGTTTGGAATCTTTTGAGAATCTTAAGGAGAAATTGACAAAGGCTCCCGTTTTGGTTTCTCCAAATTGGGAATTACCTTTTGAGCTTATGTGTGACGCTAGTGATTATGCCGTGGGGGCCGTCTTAGGACAAAGAGTGAATAAGCATTTTCAACCTATACACTATGCAAGTAAAACCATGACCGGTGCACAACTTCATTATACTACCACACAAAAAGAGTTGCTTGCTATAGTCTATGATTTTGAGAAATTTAGACCATACCTTGTGCTATCCAAAACCATAGTGTATACGGATCATTTCGCTCTCAAGTATCTCATGACAAAACAAGATGCTAAGCCTAGGCTTTTGAGATGGGTTTTGTTGCTTCAAGAGTTTAAGATAGAAATTAGAGATAAGAAAGGAGCCGAGAATTTAGCGGCGGATCAATTGAGTAGACTTGAGCATCCTTTTCAAGGCGATTTTCCTAATAAAGAAATCAATGAATCCTTTCCATTAGAGGAGCTCATGTCTATCTCTTCCCAAGAGGATGCCACCCCTTGGTTTGCGGATATAGCAAACTATCTTGTGGGGAATGTGCTTATTGAGGGTCTTACTTACCAACAAAAGAAGAAATTTCTTAAGGAAGTTAAGTACTACTTTTGGGATGATCCTTATCTTTATAGGAAATGTGAGGACCAAATCATTAGACGGTGTGTAGATGGGCCCGAGGCATTTAAAATTTTAGAAGCATGTCATAAAGGACCTACGGGTGGACATTTTGGGCCCAACTATACCGCCAAGAAAGTCTTTGATTCGGCTTACTATTGGCCTTCCATTTACAAAGATTCCCAAGAGATGGTGAAATTTTGTGATGTGTGTCAAAGACAAGGAAAAATTACGCAACGTGATGAGATGCCACAAAAATTTATTCAAGAGTGTGAGATTTTTGATGTATGAGGCATAGATTTTGTGGGACCTTTTCCATATTCCAAGGGAAACAAGTATATACTTGTGGCGGTGGATTATGTGTCTAAATGGGTTGAGGCTAAAGCCTTACCTACCAATGATGCTAGAGTTTTTGTGAAGTTCTTGAAGCAATTGTTTGCTAGATTTGGTGTACCTCGGGCCATCATAAGTGATCGTGATACGCACTTTTGTAATGATTAATTCACGAGAGTTATGAAGAAATATGGAGTTAATCATAGACTTTCTACCGCGTATCACCCTCAAACCAATGGTCAAACTGAGGTCACAAATCGTGGTTTAAAGAGAACTTTAGAGAGAACGGTGGGAGAGCATTGAGCTTCTTGGTCGGATAAGCTTGATGATGCTTTGTGGGCTTTTAGGACGGCTTTTAAGACACCAATTGGTTGTACCCCTTATAGGCTTGTCTATGGAAAAGCGTGCCACCTCCCATTCGAGTTAGAACACAAGGCATCTTGGGCTCTCAAGTGGGCTAACTTTGATTTAAACCAAGCCGGTTCACATAGGAAAGATCAACTTAATGAGATGGATAAACTGAGAGCCAATGCCTATGAGAATTCTTTGCTTTACAAGGAAAAGACTAAGAAATTGCATGATGCTAAGATCAAGAACCGTGAGTTTAAAGTTGGAGAGCCGGTTCTCCTCTTTAACTCAAGGTTGAAACTTTTTGCGGGCAAGCTTAAGTCGAGATGGTCCGGTCCATTCACTATTGCCCAAGTGTTTCTATATGTAACTATTGAGTTGTCACAACCCGATGGTCCAAACTTTAAAGTTAATGGTCACCGTGTGAAACATTATTTTGGGGAGGACATTTCCGTTGAAATGGTCCAAGAGATCCCCATTTTCCCCATGAATTAATTCATTGAGGGACGAGTCGAGCTAGAGACTCCTTAACTCAAGCATCGTATAACTAGGTTTAGAGTGTTGTAGGTTAGCAATAAGGGTATAGAATTGAGGATAAGTGTAGGGGGGACCTTCTTTTGTCTTCATGTTGTTTGTAGGGTTGCTCACTCATTTCATGCTTTGGAGCTTATGGAGGAGGCCCTTGTATCCGGTTCACTTTGTTACTATTGTGATTTTTCGTAGACACCTTGTGCTTAAACATGAATTCACCAATAGTTGATCTTTCCTTAACTTGGGTTAAGCAAAGTCTATTCATTGTCATAAGTGTAGGGGAAGTTTTGATACTTCCATGCTCTTAAACATTGAGGACAATGTTTAGCTTAAGTGTAGGGGGGTCTTCTATTGAAGTGACCTTACCTAGAACTTGTCATTGATCTTCATAATAACATTGGAAAATTAATTTTTCAAACATTTTCAAATTTTTGATCTACTTTGGCCACCAAATATATGCATTCATAATTTTTGGATTAATCATTCTTCATTTGCATATCACATTTGCATTGTATATATTTTTCTTTTGCTTTTCATCAAAAATCCAAAAGAGTAAAAAAATATAATAAAAACATGGTTTAACAAATTTAGACTTCTTTGACATATTAGGCCTGCCATGGATATTTTAACTCAACCCGAGTTTGCTTATCTTAGCATTCTCTAGCTAGTATCCTTAACCATGTAGCCCTTCATTGTGCTATTAGGCTAAGCATCCACCAATCTCATTCTTTGAGACTTTAAATTTGCGGAGAATAGGAAATGATAGAGTTGAAGCAAGTATAAAAGGGCTAGATAAATTTCATGATAATTACTTGTGGCTAAACCCTTCTCTTCTTTACTTCTATTTTCTTCGCATGTATTTATGTTAATAATAATCAAGAACGGTTTTAATTGGTTTGTAGTCTCTTATGCATTTTTGTCTAATCATTCATGGTTGGTATAAGTACGTCTTAAGATTCTAAGTTAGAACGTTTTATATGTACTAGACTTATGCCATGCTTAATATTTAGCGGGTGTTTTTTCCTTTTATTCTTTTCAACTTTCTTTGTGAGGAATAAAGAAAAATAAGAGCGGCTTACAAAAAAAATGAGTGGCTAGAAAGAAAAAAAAAAGAAAAAGAAAAAGAAAAAAATAAATAAATAATTATACAAGACTCCCAAGAGGGGCAGTGAAGTGTTAATTATAGTGACTATTGAATTCCAATATTACCTTGACGGGTTGTGGGGATTCGATAGATTGCTCCAATCCAATATTACCTTGACGGGTTGCGGGGTTGAAGATCCAAAGTCTCAAAAAGGCGGCGGATGTAAATTATTGCGTGAGTTTTATTTTTCTTTCTTTAGCGAGTGTGTAGCTACTTATTAATGCATGACATGAGGATTTTACACATAAGGCGAATGACTTATTACTCTTGAAACGGACTTATATTAATTGTGAGCGGTTTTTCAAGTAATGGATGAGAGGATTACTTAGGATTAAAACCGTGCCTCCTTATTTTTGGATTTTGCATTTCTTATACTTCACGCTTGAAATAAATGACAAATTTGCCCACAAGCAATTTGCTCAACTAATAACCGGTTCCACATTTAATTGTCATGAATAAGTTGATGCACTTTTTACTTGTGAATACAATGATCCCATTTTTAAGCTTGGTATGGGGAAAGTGAAACTCGAGGGTGATAAGTATCCATGGTACCCAAGCCCTAATCAAAGTCATCGAATTCTTTATGAGTTATTTCCATCAAAACCATTTCAATAAAAATCAAAAATATATAAATAGAATTGTATCTTGTGCATTGCATTGTTTAAATTCAAAATCATGCATCATATAGTGTAGAGTAGTGTAGATGCATTTTATAATGGCTAAGGTGGATTAATTATGAGGAGAATATAAATTTGTGCTTTAAAATATAGCATTGCATGAGGACATGAGAATGTTCAAGTGTAGGGGATTTGATATGAGCAAAAACTCATATCAATTAATCAACAAATCACCCTAAAACACATAGCAAATACCTAACTTTTATGCTATAAAAGCAGTATTATGTGGTATGTTCTTTGTGTGTGATCAAATAGGTAAGAAGGATACAATTTCAAGCAAACAAGAAGAAAATCAAGCTTAATTGGATGAAAAAGACAAAGAAGGATCAAGAGTGACAAGACTTTGAAGACAAAGGACCTATCTTGACAACATTTCAAAGATGAAGGACCAAAAGTGTATATTTGCCAAAGTCAAGATCAAAGTCAAACAAGGTCAATAATGAAGTCAACCAAGTCAAAGGGTTTGAATGTTTCAAAATGAAAGTGGAAGGACTGAAATTGCCAAAGGAATGAAGATTCTAGCTTAAAATACCAAACTGCCAAGTACAAGGACCATTTCTTCCAACTTTGGAAAGTAATTTGTGCTTAATCCGTGTTTAAAGGCAAGGACCAATGAGAATCAAGGAAACTAACCACTTGGATTGCCACCTAAGCCACTATCAGCCGCCAGCATTTAATGAGCAGATCCCAACAGTGCCTCCACTTTCTCATTTCTAGCCAATAGAATTTTGCCATGTAATAATCACTTATATCCATTTTGGATAATGATCTGTGTGCTTTCCTCTCCACCAACCACAGCCTGCCACGTGTCATCTTCTTCAAAAAAAAATTGCCAGGATCAGGATTGAGCTAGAATGCATTTCAGAAGGATTTATCGACATCAAAGTTGATCAAAATCAAGAGACGAATACAACCCAACAACTCAATTAACATGAAATCAACTCAATCAAAAATCCCCAATTAAGTTCTTCACCTGCAAATTTCAGTTAGCAGAATTGGGACACGTGGAGCTCAATTATTTGCTTGGACACGTCACTCTCTCCAACAACCTCACTTTCTTATTCTATAAATAGGCCTAGAGTCTCTCATTTGTTGATAGTTAGCTAGTGTGAAAACACACACACTAGATTTTAATTCTCTCTCTCAATTTTGTTAACAGTTGTAGTTAACAACTCTCAAAATCTTGACAACCTTTTGAGAGTTTGTTAGGTAGTTGTAACAAACCTTGTAACCACTTTTCACTCATTATCAATAAAGTTCAAATTTCCCTCCAAATTCTCTTATAGCTGTTATCTACTGTTCATACTCCATGGATGTTGCTTCTTTCTAGTGATCATTCTTGTTCATTAGAAGCTTTGATTGAAGATTGTAGCTGTTCATTATATCCAGTAGCTGAGTAGCTGTTCATTGGTAGATTTTGAAGGTTTTCTGATCATCAATGGCGTTTAAGGGTTGATTATCTGTTGTTGATTGTTGATTGGTAGTTACTAGTTCTAAGGTGGTGGTTTAGCACTAGTTAGATAGCTCAGCGCTACTCTACTCCCCAAAGGAGGCCTAAGCTAAAAGGTTTCAGTTTTCTGCATTTTTTGTTCCTCTCAAATGTTGCAGGCATGCTCAATACTTAGTGTAACCTTGTTTGATGTATGATCAAGTGTGTTTTTGAGTAGATGTTGAGATTTGAGTAGCTCATTTGTAGTATATCACTTTGTCATTAGCTTAATTCTCATACTAGTTGCTTAATAACAGTCACTTTATCTTAATAGTTCATTTAGAGTATCAAACTGTTTCATAGCTTGAAATTGGTTCCTTTTCATCACATTTTATTCATAAAACTTGGTTTGAAATTTGTCCTTAATCAGTTAAGCTTTAGCTAAAATTTCTTTCACAAAGTTTTATCAATTCAGTTTAACTTGTGTTTGGGAGTAAGTAATCATTAGTGTTCAAGTAATTGTAGTTTGTTAATTCTAGTTCTTATTCATTCAATAGGTCAAGGTAAACTAGTTTACAAAGTTTCAAGTCAAGTCTTTAGTCAAAAAGGCAATTGGCATCATAAAAAGTTTGGGTCAGCTTTGATAAACTAGTTTTCAGAAAAGTCTTGATTTTCAATCCATTGCCATTTCTTTGTTACTTGATGGATTTTCTTGAAATTTGTTTCTAGCCCTCACACAACATATGTAGTTTAAGCTGTTAAAAGGAAATTCTACAATATCCAGTAATAAGCTAGGAATAAGCATTTGTTTAAGCCTTTGAGCAAATGCAGTTCCCTGTGATAAATAGCTTAACTGTTTTCTCATACTAGCTTATCCACTTCAGAAACTTGCTTATTTTCTTTCACAAATCACTTCCAAAAGTGTTCCTGGTTAAGATTTGAAGTTTTTAGATTTTTGGATTTTTGGTCAACAAAAGTCTACATAAGCTCATTTTTGCTTATTTTCATTTTCTGAGCTTATTAATGGATCATTTTCTATGAAACAAGATTTCCCATTCTTCTTGTGAGCTGATTAACAAGTTTCTTCAATAAAATCAAGTTGTGCACGTGTAGCTTATTAGATAGCTTATTTTGAGCTTATTTGAAATTGCTTATTAGAGTTTTAGTGAGTTTCAGCTTATTTCCTTTTACAAGCCTAACTAAAATAGAATTTTAAGTCTTTTAAAACTGGTTTGAGCTTAGTTGGTTAAGAAATGAGCTTATACGAGCTTGTTTAAGTCCTAAACCCGTTTTTGTTAAAAAACATTTGGAAATTGCATTTAAGTCCCTAGTTTGTTTAACAGTTTTCATTACTGGCTAATTGCACACTTTATTAGGTTTTGCAAAATTTAGGTCCTTCTATTTTCAAGTTTGTTAAAAATTGGTTAATCAGTTTTCAAAATAGTTAAAAGTTAGTTACTTTGTTAGGTATATTTTCACATTCAGTCCATTTGGTTAACTGTTTTTGCATAAATAGTCCCTAGACTTTTAGACTTTATATTTTTGGCATTTAATTTTCATAGAATTTACAATTTCAGTCCTTTAAATTTTGGAGAATTTACATTTGTGCATTTTAATTGAATAAATACTTGGTTTGTGCACTTTGTTTTACGTATAAGTAGACTTTATTTTTCATTTTAGCAAGGATTTGTTTGAATTAGATATAGAATATCCAAATACCTTACCAACCAAAAACAATTAAAAACTCGATCTTGTTAGGACTTTCAGTTTGTTAAGAACTGAGAAAACGAACTTCAACTATACACATTTCAAATATATAGGATAACTGATGTTTTTTTTATTGTTTTTAATCTGTTGAGAATGGCTGTATTATTGTATCATGAGTCTGAGCTCCAAAAACAATATCGAAAAAAATGTCATTCGAGAGTCTCGACCTCGAGACCTCTCGTTCAATGACCCAACGCCTTGTCCAACTGGGCTAGGCACTCTGTTTTGTTTATAACTATCTCGTCAGTTTTATATTACTACATTTTAGAGTGTCATTTTGGTCTATTAGACGTTTTTTTTACATTTTATTTAAAAAGTTTAATTTCAAAAGTTAGTATTACTTCTAAACAATAAATTGTGTATTTTAATTTAATAAAAATTATTAGTTTAAAAAAATGTTTATTTAATTTTATAATTTTAATTAGTTATAAAAACTTGTAGATTTAAATTAAATTAGTGTCTTTTAAAAAATTAGTTATTAAATAGATTTTAGAGTGAATTTAATTAAATAGAATAATTTTAATAGAATTTTATTTGGGTAAACGATTCATGCACTTATGATTTAAAAATGATAGAATTAATATTAGTTTAAAAACCGAAAAACCATTCAAATCGATTGTCCAAATCAAAACAAAACATCTCAAATTCACTCGATCTTCGTGTACAACGAACTGGGTTCACCAACGTGTTTAATTGAATCCATCTTCGGTAATTTTAGTCTATTACTTTTTCCTAAAGGTAATTTTCTAATTTACCCTATAACGTATCTTAATTATCACATATACAATTCACATTACATCACATCAAATTTTGGCGCCGCTGCCGGGGATCTTGTGTACGATTCGTTTTGTGGAGATTTGTTGATCGTTGATTTGAAGACCCTTTCCGTCCTCAGAAAGTTTTGTTATTTTTCTATTATATATTATGTATCGTTTTTCACTCCCTCCGAAGGACCAAATTGATGATATTAAGGCACAATCTTCCGTTGAAGAGCCTTTGATTGCTAACTTCACACCGAGTGAGGTTAGTGACTATTCGTTGGATGAGTTTGTCGATGAACTTTTTGCTATCATTGATCCACTTCCACCGGGAAGTGTTTCTCATGATTTACCTACCACTCTCAAGGAATTTTCCGATGAATTTCCTTCTAATGAGAATGATGATCTTGTATCCGAGTGTGACACACTTGATACTTTGTCGGATATTTCTTGTGATGACGAGAATGACGAAACTTTTGTGACTTACTCGAATCCATTGTTTCAAGAGGATTTTGAGAGCATCATACCTCCTTCATCTCACACCTTTTGTGATGATGAATATGTCGACCCGGATGGAGAAATTTTCTTTATTCCCAATCTCCCTCCCACTCGCTTTGATCTTAATATGCGGGTTTTTCATGTGACTCATATTGAGTATCATGACCCCTTTATTCACATTCCTAAGAGTGACAAGGTCGACAAAGTCATGCAAGTTGAAACCACTATGGTTGAGACTTCTACCACACCATTACCATGTGCTTCATATGATTTTGGATTAGCATGGGGGGACGACACCGTGTTGTCTATTCCTTTCTCCACCGAGGACGAGGTATTCGATCCCGGAATCATTGTTTTAGGGAAATCTCAGCCTTTCACCAATGTATTAATTGAAAGATTTTTCGATCATCTTGGTACGAGTTTATCTCGGGGAGCATGCTATTTCCATATCGTGATTTGTGACTTCTATCTCTTTTTAGAGATTTGTGTTGGAGTTTTATCCTTTCGTTTGTCATCCCACAACGAGGATGAGATCTTTGACCCCGGCATCGTGCTTTATTATGGATTTTATTCCAATATGCCGGTTTTCACCCTTTTCCCTAAGGACCAATGAATGCGTGGATCGAGTCAAGCTCATGACTCGGTGAACAAAAACGAGGTGCCTTGTGGGGGAGTCCCATACATTCTATCTTCTTTCTATTTTCTAACACTAATAAGGCTTGATCTTTTAAGCTCGTGCTTGTGTTTTGATGTGTTGTGAATTTTAGGTATGACCCTTATCATTGAAGACTCTCATGTTCGGTTTTTGCCGGTCTACTTGATCTCACAATCTTTGATTGCCAAGAGGGACACACTCTCTATCCTTTGATTTTTATCGACTAACGTTTTATCTTGAGGCATCATTAATAAACGGCTTATAGATTTGCGTACTCTTACCATGTTAGGATTTTGCATTAGACTCTTCGTATTTTAGCAAGGGGGTGTTACTCTTGAGCTAAGAAACATTGAGGACAATGTTTGGTTTTAGCATGGGGGAGTCAATCGATGTAATCGCTTGCTATTGCTTTTGTCGTGTCCAAAGTAATTGTTTTTCTCATTTTTCATAAAAATTTTAAAATTTTAGTGTTATTTAAAGTTTTAATAAAGGAAAATAAGTGCTTTTGACACAAATGTAGGCTTTTCGTTGGTGAAAATAAAAATAGTTTTTGAGTCGACTTGGTTTTTACCTTAGCTTTTCCTTAACGTATTTGAATTAAGTTTTGCTAGGCTTTTATATAAGGAGCTTTAAAACGTGAAAGTCTTAACTCATACGGGTTAAGAACAAGAACTTTTCGCAAGTTCCTATAATTGATCCTATAAAGTCATTTATCAAGGGAACTTTAAAACGCAAATTCTAAAACTTGAAACAGTATAAGAAGATGCAAGATCTTATAGATGACTTGAAAACCCAAAACATTGATTTAATAGGCTAAGTATCCATTGATTTCACATTTTTGAAATTTTACAATATGGAGAACAAGAGATGATAGAGTTTAATCATAAGTTTCTAAAATTAATTCTTCTTTGTGCAAGTACTTTTGTGTTTGATTTAATCTCCTCGTATTTATTTTTCACGCTTGAATAATAACTGCTTAATAAATGAAGTTTTTAGCGGTTTAGACTTGATATCATAATTCGTAACTCCTCCTTTTTCTTCCCTTGTAATTAAAGTGATAACACATTAAGGGTGTTAGCGTCATGGACTTTTGATCATGGGATTGCGGAAATTTGGCTTACTATAAATATCATATTAGTAAGAAGAATAAATAAAAAACATGTTCTCTATGAGCCTTCGGGTGGGAGTCATGTAGCACTAATCTTGTCATTAGAGCCTTAGGGTGTATGGCAAGGGGACGTGTTGAATAAAAATTGCTTCACCATCATGAGCCATAAGGTGGGATGGTGATGTACATTCCCTTATTTTTGTCCAAGGAGCCTTCGGGCGTGGATTTTAAATAAGGAGCACAATTGCATCTTTAAGAGCCACAAGGTGATATGATGTAATTGTTGCTAACTCCATTAATAAGGTCATAATTGACTTTGGAGGTTTTATTGTTGCTTTTAAGTATTCATATTAGCCAAATTTCGGGTCCGGGGATTTATCCCTCAAATCGTGTTAAGTTATCCTTGATGTGGGCTTTCTTTAGTGACAACAGTTTTTGAAGTCGAGGTTAGGTTTTGAGTGTTGAGTTTACACCGTTCTTGCCTTCATTTTTGGACTAAAAGATATCAAATAAAGTCAAATGAGCCTTTGGGTGAATGACAAATAAAATCTAGAGATACAATTAGGAATAATAGGAGATTGAGTTTAACACAAATTACTTGTATGACTTGGTTTAATTTTGGGGCTTATGATTAACAATGATCTTGTTTTTGCACTTGGCATGGAAAAGTGAAAAGTCGAGGACGATGAATCTATTTGAGTTTTATGATCCTAAAAGTTATTTTTTTTCAATAATGAAAGCAATACTTTATGTCTTTTGAAAAATAAAGGTTTCAATAGTTGAATAATGGTGTAGCTAGTGTTTTATTTTATCATTACGTGAGGACACGGCAATTGCTTAGCAAGGGGGAGTTTGATATGAGTGATTTTACTCATATCATTTATATCTTAAAACAATGAATAAATGTATAAAATGTATCAAATAACCTTGTATATGCATTGTTTGTTGTTTCGTGTGTGTAGGTACCAAAGTCACGAAAACCGGCAAAACCGACACGAGTTTGAAGAAAAAGATCGAGGAAGCCAAAATCGAGTTCATTTTAGCGGATTTGATATTTATGGGGGATTTTGGGCCAAGTGGGACCCACATTTGGTAATTGGGCCTGAAAGCCCAATTGTGAAAATAAGTATTCATTTTTAACCACAAGTTCAAATCAAGGCCGATGATCTTTATAATGGAACGGATAGAGTATTCCAAAAGGCCTAATCCCATTTACACCAAAAGTAATAAACGATGGATGAGTATTACATTTGGGATCAGTTTTATAGACCAAGCCCATGTGGAAAAAAAGTAAGTCAGTGCAAAAAGAAGTATTTACATGGGTGGTCAAAGAGTCACGGTCAAAAGAAATAAAACAAAGAAAAAGAATAAACGTGAGAGAGAAACGAAGGAAAGAAAGGGGGATAAACACAAGTAGTATGAAGAACCCTAATTTTTAGGGGTTTCTTCAAATCAGATCGCGAGTTTAATTCACACACCATTTTTAGAAGATTAAGGGAAAACAAGCGCGTGAGTACACCAAGATACCAAGAACGAGGTGCCTACGTGGCTGATTAAGACGTCACAACTCTCCTCTCATTGGCCAAAGACCTGCCATCTACCAAGAGAGCTAATCAAAATCATCCACCTAAGCAAGGAACTAGCACAAGACGTGCCAGCTTGGCAATCCAAGTGAACAATGGTGAGTTTTAGCCGTATGATCAAAACAGAAAAGAGAGAGAAGAAGAATAATATGATCCAAGGGCTCAAAAATCGCCTCTTCCTCAACCCTCACCCCTCTCCTTCCCTATAAAAGCCCCCCATTTTATTCAGTAATGTATCCCTTTTTCATTTTTGTAATGTTATAATGTTTAGAAATAGTTAGGTATTGTAATTTTTACTTTTATAAAGTTTGTAATATTTTAAATTGAAGTAATAAAAATTCAGTTCTCAACTTTATCAATTTTGATCTGTTAATTATTTTATAAAGTACACTTGCAATATTACTCTATTTTTATCATTATATGTGGTGAATCAGTCATATCAGCTTAGTTTATAGCTTTTGTGATTGATTAAGAGTGATCTAGGGATTAATATTTATCCCTACTGGATAAATAAATAAAAAATGATGTTGTTAGTTTGAATCATGTTTGAGGTTTGATTATGGTGGTGAATGGTGGTCCTGATTTGGTTTAAAAGATTTCTCAGTGCAAATCTTCTGCCCAAAGGTTTCTTCATGAGGTTTGTTTTCATTTTACATTTCATGTTATTAATCTGCTTTTGCTTATAAATCTGCTTATGTTAATTTTAAGTATTGATTTTATCTGTTTTTAAAATGATGTTTTATTAAGCTTATGATTAATTGGATTTGATGATAGTTCTGATTTTGTTCTATTTTAAATCTGCTAATATTGATTTTGTTGCTAAAACTTTCTATTAGCTGCAAGTAAATCTGATTTGCTATGATTTCGAGTGTATCGAGCTTGAACTGTTATTCTTGGGACTGTTAGTTTGCATTTAGTCGTTTTCTGCTAAGTTTTATAAGGATTTAGTGTGTACTATCTTTGATCTGCTAGTTCGTTTAGGGAGTTTGAGATTGAGTGACTGCTTTACGTGAAGAATTTTGGGTTAAGTGACTTAATTTCACTGTTTCAATTAGCGTAGCTGGGTGATTTTAGAGCTAAGTCATTTCTGCGTTAATGTGGTGATTTGATTCTTAGGCCATTGTTATAACTAGGTTGTTTGGTTTTATTTCAACATTGCTGAGTTTTATTTTATTGTCTCCTATGATTTAAGTGTGACTGCTAATGAGATTGGAATTTTACACGCTTTTTATAAGTTACATTTGCCGCCTAAATTGTCCTGATTGCAGTCTGATTCACTGTATTTGTTGCAGTTTGATTCCTGTTTGCTGATTGATTATTTGTTACTGTTGTTGCCTATTTTAACTAGTATTTTGACTAAATAATAAGTTGTGGTTTGATTTAGGCTGTTTTAGTTAGTCTGCTATAATATATAGGATAACATATGTTTTTTTTATTGTTTTTAATTTGTTAAGATTGGCTGTATTACTGTATCGTGAGTCTGAGCTCCAAAAACAATATCGAAAAAAAATGTCATTCGAGAGTCTCGACCTCGAGACCTCTCGTTCAATGACCCAACGCCTTCTCCAACTGGGCTAGGCACTCTGTTTTGTTTATAACTATCTCGTCTGTTTTATATTACTACATTTTAGAGTGTCATTTTGGTCTATTAGACGTTCTTTTTACATTTTATTTAAAAGTTATAATTACTTCTAAACAATAAATTGTGTATTTTAATTTAATATAAATTATTAGTTTAAAAAAAATTAAAAAAAATTAAAAAGAAAAATAAATAAAAAGTATGTTTATTTAATTTTATAATTTTAATTAGTTATAAAAATTTTTAGATTTAAATTAAATTAGTTTTTTAATAAAATTAGTTATTAAATAGATTTTAGAGTGCATTTAATTAAATAGAATAATTTTAAATAGAATTTTATTTGGGTAAACGATTCATGCACTTAGGATTTAAAATTGATGGAATTAATATTAGTTTAAAAACAGAAAAACCATTCAAATCGATTGTCCAAATCAAAACAAAACGTCTCAAATTCACTCGATCTTCGTGTACAACGAACTTGGTTCACCAACGTGTTTAATTGAATCCGTCTTCGGTAATTTTAGTCTATTACTTTTTCCTAAAGGTAATTTTCTAATTTACCCTATAACGTATCTTAATTATCACATATACAATCCACATTACATCACATCAGTGTCCAAGAAATAAATTGAAGAAATCTTCTTCTGAAGTGGGACCGATGGATCTCCCGGGACAGGTGGAACACCTAATGACTCATGTAGATTAGTATTCATTGTAGTATCTTTTAAAATCCCTAACTTAACTAAGACATCAGTTGGTAGGATGATTTCTTGGAATAGTATGACATGGCGACACGTAATGGGTTACGGTACAATTTTTTGACTTGTTTGTGATCAATGAAAAGACTACTTTTGATTGCTAAATCCTACATGTATCGATGTTATCTATCTTTTCTTGCTTCTTCCTAATGTTCGCATTAGTGATGCAACATTGCAACCATTGAACAAAGTACTCATTTCGGATAGAGTTGCGTTGTAGATTCTTATCTTTGTATTCCTGAGTGCCATCGAGGTCATGAACCTCATTATTATTTGGCTAAGCTCATTTCCTATCATATTGTAATAAGTTCTTGTTGAACAACTCTTCATCATTCCTTTTGCAGATCACTCATTGTTTTTATAAGTGATACAATACCATCTAGGGAAAATATGAAATTCTTATTTTCATATGAGTTATTTAAATCGGTACTATTGGTAGTTACTGTCGAAAAAAAGTTTTTATTAAACATCTTGCAAATTGAAATGCTTCCATAATGATGAACATTTCGGTAAAATCATTTTTTTTATTTCATAATTAAACATGAATATATATTTTAAACATGATGACAAAATTTTGACGAACTGAGTATTGCATCGTTAATCCTAAAATTGTATATATTTGCGCGCCTACATACAATTTGGAAGGGACCATGCAAGGCTGATTTGTAGTCACCATGAAATTGATAATAAACACTACATCTTTCTTTGCAAAATAGGGACACCTACATATGTTCCCGTACCATTTATTTTTCCAAATCGAATTTACTCATCTGTGGATATTGTCTTATTTGACAATTGACATCCCTTTCTTATTCAATTCTCTCATGATAAGATTATTTGTAAAATTTTATAATTATCGAGTGTTGATACCCGACTGGGTGTATCGACGATCCTATCATTTGTTTTGATTAGATTTCATTTGAATGACCTGGGTAACGATCCGAGGTGCTTCCGGATGCATACACAAATCATGAAAACATGGGATAGATCCATATTTGTTAATATTTTCGTCTTTATCTGATTTGAAATTCTCTCGCGTAAATTATGCGTTGGACTTACTCTTTTAATGTTAGCTATGTCTCTAGATACCCTTGATTTTGTGAAGGGTTACGAATTATTCTTCGTCTTTTGAGAAGTTCTCGTCTTATCAACGGTAATGAAATTGGAAAGTTGGTAGTGCCATCTAGATGGATTGGTTGATTATGACATGATGTCATTGTCTTAATTGATGGGAACCCGAGTAAAAATCCCCTAAAAAGATAAGATGTTGATTATTAAAGGTAATCTTAATAATTCCCGTGGGTGATCATATCCTGCATTTAGGCTTCAAATTATACCACGAATGGTTGTGAAGTAGTCATAGATCTTGTAATCTAGAAAGAACCTAAACTGAATTTATTAAAAGATGTTCCTGTTATCTGAGACTTTTTGAGGTATTTGTTGATAAATTACCTAGACTTTCACCATTAAGGCAAGTTGAAGTTGGTATTGATTATATTCCCGATGCTACACCTGTGGCATGTGCACTGTACGTCGGCACCATCTGAATCGAAAGAGTTACCGTACAACTGAGAGAGTTGTCGGAGAAAGATTTTATTCTACCGATCTCGTCATCATGAAGAGCTATGGTGCTATCATTACTTGTATTTATTGATTACCGCTTAATAAATTGACGATCAAAGTTTATATCCATTACGCAAGATGGAAGATTTGTTCGATCATTTACAAGGTTCTAGCGTATATTCAAAAAAATTGATATAAGGCATGGTTATCATCAACTTCGCGTCCGCAAGGAAGATTATCTATTCCAATCACTACATCTAGAACTCGTAATGAACATTATGAGTTAAATGTGATGTCGTTTGGATTAACCAATGCACATGTAGCATTCATGAATTTGATGAGTCGCATGTGTAGGCTGTATTTTGGTAAATTCAAACTTGTGATCATTAAGGACCATCTGTTTGTTATTAAGAATAAGAAGGAATTAGTAATCATTTGTAGACTGCCCTGAGTTGGACGAGCAGTGAAAACCTGTACCTTGAGTATTTATCAGGTGATTTAAGGCTTGTTCCTTTACATTCTTTGACCATGTGATTAATGGTAGTGTAATCTATGTTGACTCTTCAAAGGTCGGAGCCATTAAGGCTCTGGGTTATACGAAAAAGGAAGTGTGAAGATGTTTTGACAGATATTTATCGAAGGATTTTTAAGGAATTATTCCCTTATACCCAAATCAATTAACTAAACTCTCTTAGGAGTAGATGTTTGTGTATACCTCAAGACAACCTAGGAGGAATTGAGGAAACCATTTAAACCCATGATATGGAATTTGGAACGACAACTTTTTCTCTTCAACTAAGAGAATTTGACCAAAGTATAAACAAAGATTTTTCGAACATTTACGAATGTTATTAATTATTTTCGATAAATCAACAAAAATTGTGTTAACTAAATCCAAATTTATTTTGAACATTTTTCTATAATTGGATGAACTGAAAAATTTTAAAAATTTTACGTTTACGTTTCACAAAATTAAATATTTATTATTTAATTACTTATAATATTTATCGAAACTTTAAACGTCGGACTGGGCAAAACTAATAAAAATAATAGTTGAGACGAAACTAAAACTTAGAATATGAAGAAAGAATTTTTGAATGAATACGGTCATGATATTTATTTCATTGGGGAAGGTGAATGTAGTTGCTGACGCATTATGTAGAAAGGATAAATAACCAATTAGGTTGTGTTCCTTAGTAATGACCGTGCAGAATAATTTTCCCAGGAAATTTAGAAATAACCGTGTCTTGTAAGAAGGATAATATAGATGAAGAAGGGTCTCATTGCTAATGAGAACTACTAGAAATAGGAGCCGATGGCGTTAAGTGTATAAAAGGTCGTTTGCGGCTGCCTGAATATGAAGGATTGTGAGATGTAGTCATGTTGGAATCTTATAAGTTTAAGAATTCTAATCATGCCATTTCTGATAAAATGTACTTTCATCTGAAGGAGTTGTATTGATGGCCAAATGTGAAAGCAGACATCACAACATATGTTAGTAAATATCTAACTTTTGCGAAGGTCAAAGCTGAACACCAAAATCAGGATTGCTTTTACAGCTTATTAATCTTGTTTTGAAGTGGGATAGAATCACCATGGATTTTATTACAAATCTTCCAAGGTCATCATCTGGATTTGATTCCATTTGGGTAATCGTCTATAGACTGACCAAATCTGCTAATATCATTCTCGTTAATGATAGATTCTCGATGGAGAAGTCGACTCTTTTGTATTTAAAGGAGTTGTGTAAGCATGGTGTGTCTGTATCTATCATCTCTATCAATATCCTTGCTTCACATCGAATTTCTAGAGATTCCTTTAGAGGTCATTAGGAATGAATCTTGATATGATTACTGTTTATCACCCCCAATCGGAGGGGCAAGGTGAAGGAACGATACAGACACTAGAAATCTTGATTTGTGCGTGTATAAGTGACCTTTGCTAATGAACAGGATAACCGTTTTCCTTTGGAGAGATTATCATTGATAATTATCGTATTAGTATCGAGATCGAATCTTATGAGGATACCCGACATACGCCCATTGTGAGATGTAGATATTGAGGTGCAGGATGGTTAGCTAAGTTATGCCAAAAAAATTCACCATGGAAAAGTGAATTGATGATCTGAAAGATCATGGGAAAATAAGTCCCGTTTTATGGGACCATTGAGATAATGTAAAGATTTGGACCGAGAGGCATATAAGCTGGATCTACCCTAGGACTTCAAGGGCTGCATGAATTATGTTTCGTATATCGAACTAGATAAAATGTCTACTAAGTGAAAAATATGATTATTTCTTAATGAAGTTTAGATCGGCGAAAAGTTGCATTCATCGAAAACCCGTGGACATCATGTATAGAGAAATTAAGTCAACTTAAGCATGATCATATTCCCATAGTTATGTTTGATGAAACTCGCATAATTGTAATGAATTACACTTGAGGGAAAAAACCGAATGTGGAGGAAATACACACGTTTCTCTATCTCTATAAGAAGCGAGTAGTAAGATGAATTGATCTTTGAGGACAAAGATCCTCTTTAGGGGTAACTGCTGTGACAATCCGTCAATTTGATGTCATTATTTTATTCTCAAGTATTATTTATAATCATTATTTTATTGTTATATTATGAACTCACTCATTTTTGGGAAGAAATTAGGATTTACGTCTTAAAGTAGCATCGACTACGTCTAAACCGGAGGACTCTACGTTACGTGTTTACGTTTACATACTCCGTTTTTGTGACAGTCTGACATTTCAGGAAGTAAAATTTACTCTCGTATATTATTATGGAATTTTATTTTGTGTTGGTTCATAAACTCACAAATTTACGAGAAGAAATTAGGACTTACGTGCATAAGTTAGCGTCTTTTACGATTAAACCGGAAACCCTAGGTTTACGTATTTACGCTTTTGAACTCCGTTTTTTATGAGACAAATTTTATTAGAATCGTTTTATGCCGTAGTTTCATATATTATAAAAAAAATTCATAAATCGACCCCTGGGCACGTAAATCGAGAAAACTATAATCGAGGAGTACCCATAAATCTATAGGGGATGAAACAAGTATACACTTGTCCCACCCCCTCCCCCCCCCCCC
This sequence comes from Glebionis coronaria, assembly GCA_025667525.1. Lineage (NCBI taxonomy): Eukaryota > Viridiplantae > Streptophyta > Magnoliopsida > Asterales > Asteraceae > Glebionis > Glebionis coronaria. Next base: position 360,564,875 of record CM046877.1, read on the forward strand.
CACTATAGGTGGTATAAACAAGCCACAACACACCCTTGTTGTCATACATGGGACACTTGTCCATGAACTATATCAAAACCACTAGCAAAACCACTAACACTTTCATCCTTCTCACAACACATGCAAACTAGCAAAATCTTTCCAATCTCTTTTCCTCTCTCTATTTTGGCTGTCCCATATCACCACCAAGATCACCACCATCACCAAAATTTAACCATGAACTTTATAGTTAATCAACATATGTTGAAGGCTAGTTGAAAAGATGAATATTGGAGGTGATTTTAACAAGTAAACAGAAGTTTATATGGAAGTATAGGGCTGATTTCTCAAGAAGTCTTCATACTCTTGGTGATCTCAAAGTGATATTGCTAAACTCATAAGATTGGTTACCAAAAACCAAGTCTTGTTCATCATGAACCTCATCTTTTCATCATATTGATTGGTATAGAGATAAATTTCTTTCTATCATCCTATTGTTTTTAATATGTATTCATGTATTTTCTTCAAAAATGTATATGTATATAATGATAAATGATGATTAATATATTGTGTGGGGATTTTGTGTTACTAGATTAGGATAAAAAGATTAAAATCAACAAGTAAACATGTAAAAATCATGACTATTCACATAGGCTGTATAAAACAATAAGTTTCAATATCTTCACTTGGTTAAATGGCTAAGATTATTAAAAATACAGATAGATAAATGGTTTTTATATATGCGGTGAGTTGGCTATACCATGGAATGTTAAAAATGAGCAAGATATGGCCAAAACACTTTTGTAGTACAAATCTGTATAGTCTGTTTTGGACGAATTATTAAAAATAATTAGAGGATGACTGAGCAGTAGCTATAAAGAGTTAATTATATCACACATCATGTAGTTTATGCTTTTAAAATTTGAAGTTCTATCTCCTTGTAGAACTCAAGATATGACAAAAATGGTGGATTTGACTTTAGAAATCAAATTTCTTAATAAAATATATAATATAAAAAGAGCACTCAAAGTAAATACTATTATAAAATAAGTACATAAAGGCCACTAAATAATAATAAATATTATAAAATAAGTTGTTATACTATAATAAATAAACATGGCATTTTATAAAAGTAAAACTCAAATGTTTTTCTAAAACTACAAACTATATATATGTTTTACGTCTTTTCGGCTAAAACCGAAAGATTAACGTTTTTGCCAAATAAAACTTAGATAGTTGGACCCGTCTAATGTAACATTTTTATAACTCATTTAATTATTTGTAAACACATTTGACAAGTAAAAATCGACAAAACTGAGCTTTGTAACTAATGGACCATAATGGGCCAAATTAGCCTTGTTGGACAACTAGGCCCAACTAGTTTGGTTTAATGTTATTGGACTTACTCATGGGCTTAACCCACTTGGGCCCAACATGTGAGTATGGGCCTGGTCTTAAAAAGATAAATGGACTAATAAAATGATATTGGACTCTTAATGGGCTTATTGGGCCCTAATGTGTAAATGGGCTAAAACTGGTGTAACTAGTAGAATAAGCCTAAGTTAACTAATACTTAGCAACTAATAATGTTGTAAGATGATAAAACCCAACTTGATCATCATGTTATGAAATCATTACATATACATAACAACTTTTTATAAATTTATTGGGCATAGCCTAAGACCGAGTATTATTTGTCTAAGTTTCCCGTGATCGAGGCACATACTATACATCCTAATTGCCGATAACCCGCCTTCCCACTCCAATGTGAGTTCATAGCCTCGCACTCTTTTAAATGTTTTATGGAATATTTTATAAACTCGCGAGGTAGATAACATGTTATTTTTAATAAAAATAGGACACCAGTTGTCCTGATTGTATGCTTATTGATATGGACCCGAATGATTATATGACCCAATGAATGAAATGAAATGGATTATTATTAGTTAGGTTATGTCACAAAAACTCCCATTAGCATGAATTATGAACTACCGAGATTTGGTAGATGCTTATGCATATAATAGTACTATTTGGGGAAGATCACCCCAATTCGCGCCTTGAAGGTTGATCCCCGTCGTGCCACATTGATTGGTACGCGAATTTATGTATGAGAAGATTTATATAAGCGTGATTATTGTGACGACACGCTGTTTTAGATGGGCAAAGGAATTACGGGTTAGCTACCCGATATATGTTATAGAAAAGTAACAATGTCATGCGGCTTATAATAATCCAATAATGAAAATACTAATATACGAATTGAATTATAATATATTGCTTGACTAGCAATACGGGGTCTTATTACTGATATTATGTTCGGGTTTTGGTTTTACATAACCATTTTCATATAACGATTTTTATTAAACTCTATACAACGTTATAAAACGTATTGTATGATGTATTTACGATAATGGTTTGTATAATGGTTTTGAAGGCAAAAGCCTATATTATGATTTACGACAAAGATTTGTATAAAATGTCTTTGGCCTATTTTATATCCTACGACAAAGAATTGAACAAAATGATTTTCGGTAATGATTATATACCAGTGATATATATATTAATTGTTTTTATTAAACTCTATGGATTCACTCGGCGTTTCGCTGACTTTTAACATGTTTTATATCAGGTACTTGAAGGTAACTCTCGGGAAGACGACAAGAATTTATGGGCCGCATTCAAATAAAAATTTCCATTCAAATGTTTTGTAAATTTGTAAGACATACGTTGTCCTGAGGACCTATGTAATTTTATATTTATGAATGGAAAATGCTTTATTATTATAAGACGCTATTTTTAAGCATTGTCTATTATTTGAGTAATGTGTTATCCCGTAACACCAACGACTCTTCCGCTGAATAGAAATATGAAAATTTGGGGTGTTACAAATTGGCTTTTGTCAGACCTTATGTTAGACCAAGCAATAGGTATTTAAAACCTAAGGGACAAGGGTCTAAAGCTTCATCCAGTTTGACATGGAGACCTAAACAAGACCAAAAACGTAATTAAGATGGAATTTATATGACCTTTAACAGATTTAATTTTCTTGCGAAGTTCATCACTAAACATATTGGGGTAAATTGGGTGTTTAGGGCACAAAGTGATGAACAGGGGGTTGTTACAAGGAATAAATCTATTCTTGTTGAACAACCAGATTAATCTAAGTCTACAAAGGCTTGGGTTCACAAAGAAAACTAACTTGTTTTCTTCATGTGCAGGGTATTCACAAGCAGATTTTGGATATTGGGATAGTGGATGCTCAAGGCACATGACTGGGAAGGAAGATTACCTTACTGATTTCACTCGTATTAAACATGGTGATAAGGTGTACTTTGGTGGCAGTTATGGCAACATTTCTGGCAAAGGCACACTCATCACCAACAACTTGAGGTTTGAGGAAGTCTTCCTGGTTGATAAAGAAGAAGGATCACATGCAGTTGAGCCAACTACCATGTTTGATTATGTCACCATACCTATATTGACTGATGAGTTTGTGCAAGCATCTGCTGCTGGAAAGGAGGAAGAAGAGCAACAAGAAAAATCTGTTGATGAAACCATGCATGCATCTTCATCCACTGACAAAGCCAATTCAGATGCTGACACATTGAATTCAGCCGCTGACATACTGTTTGGAAATCTATTCTCTTCCTCCAACATAAATATTTTTGAACATGTTGAAGACCCCATACCTAATCAAGATGTCAGTGGACCAGTTCCAACCATTGAAAACATACCTCCAAGTTCAAGTGGGAATGGGAGTAGCAATGAAGATGATATTGGCAACATGGAGTCCATTGTTCATGACAACTCATTATTTGGGGGAGGAATACTTACAAAGGTGGTTAAGGATCATCCTCCCTCCCAAATAATTGGTGATATTCAGAATCCTGTTCAAACAAGGAAAACTAAGAAGACTCAAGCTAGATTCATTGCCAACATTCAGACGAAGGAATATACTCCTTTTGTTCAAGAATGCTTGTTTGCCTGTTTTCTCTCTCAGTTAGAACCAAAGAAGATTTTTGATGCTCTCAAAGAAGAAAGTTGGGTTGATGAAATGTAGGATGAGCTTCATTAGTTTGCTATTCAAGATGTTTGGGAGCTAGTGGATTGTCCAAGGTATGTCAGGCCTATTGGGACAAGATGAGTTTTAAGAAACAAGAAGGATGAGAGAGGAATTGTTGTTTGAAAAACAAGGCAAGATTGGTTGCTCAGGGATATACTCAAGAAGAGGGTATTGATTATGAAGTGGTTTTTGCACCTGTTGCTAGGATTGAAGCAATAAGGATTTTCCTAGCCTATGCTTCCTACATGGGTTTCAAAGTCTACCAAATGGACGTGAAGAGTGCATTTTTGTATGGTACAATCAAAGAAGAGTTCTATGTCATGCAGCCTCCTGGTTTTAAGGATTCTGAGCATCCAGATAAAGTTTATAGAGTGAAGAATGCTATGTATTTTCTTCATCAGGCCCCTAGAGCATGGTATGGGACACTTTCCACTTATTTAGTGGATAATGGTTTCAAGAAGGGTACCATAGACAAGACTGTAGAAGTATGATAATCTATGATCCTAACAAGTGGGTTGATGTTTTCTAGACAGAGAAACTAGAGAGAGAAAGAGAGAAAACTTGTATTATTGAAATATGAAAAGTAAACAACCAACACCCCTTTCCATGGTGGAAAGGGATTTATATACCCAAGTCCCTAAGTGGACTTGGGCCTCCGGCCCATGAACATGCTCATGGGTCGGGCTAAACATAAACTTTAATTAAACAATACTACGAGCCTATAACTATATTGTTGGGAGTGACTGAGACTTTCTAAATACCAAAAACGTAATTCCAACAATATCCCCCAAAGGGAGGTCACTCCAAATTACAAAGTCCTAATCTAGCATGTTAGATCTTTGTTCTCGTGCTCGTAGTCTACTTTTTCTTTTCTTCTTTTTTCTTTACTTCATTCTTGTGAATATGTTGTAATAATCTTTGAGCTTTGGCTAGCAACATGTTCTTTTGGCTTTGACTTGTCTTGTAACTTGAGATCATCTTCACGTGCAGTCTTTGCCTTCTTGTGTTGTTTGCCTCTTTGTGACATCATGTCCCACATACCTATCGTTTGTTGAATTCTTGAAAGTTTAGAGTTGATACAATGGAAGACTTTTAGGTCATACTTTCTTGAATTTTGCCGAAATATATGATGCATAAAGAATAAGTATGTGAGGACGACTTCATCTGGTACCCCGCAACGCCACCGTCTTCAAATGCAACAACATAATAAGACACGAATAAAATTTCTTTGACATTTTATTCTGATTCAGTAGCATTTTACCTCCGGTCGGTGAAGACCGTTGGACGATAATGAATATCGTACTTGTGACAGGTAGCTCTAATTAAAGATCTCCTTGACAAGATTTCGTGGGTAAACCCGTTCTCTTTATTCGACCGTCCAAAGCTGAATGCGAACATAAAGAGTGAATCACTTGGATAATAGATATCCTTATGATTGAAGCCATCAATTCATGAATCATGGAACAAGTGAATTTCAATTAAGATTTTGACCATCGTTTCTTTCCCAGTTGTCACGAGCTTGATTCTAATAGAATCTTGCTTGTCACCTACCGAAGTGCTGTTTGATGTTGACACTGGAAGGATTTCTACTCTTCACTGTGAACACTAAAGAGTGCCACTCTGAGTGTTCTGGCAAGATCACTTGGATTTTGCGTAGAGGCCCTGGAACAAGTTTAATCTCAATTAAGAGTTAAACCATCATTTTTTCCAGTTATCACAAGATTAGTTCTTAAAGAACCGCACGTGTCACCTACCATGAGCTTGTTTGATGTTGGCTCAAGCAAGATTTCCATCTTCATTGTAATACTTTTGTATCACTCAGATGTTCTGGCAATATTACAAGAATATTGCGTAGGAGTCATAAAAATCTTTCTTGTTTTTAAAATTGTGTCCTAATGAGACTTTTGATGATCTCGTGGCTCTAGACTCAATGATGCATTTTGTTTTGGGGAGCGGAGGCTGGAGAGGATTGCCACCTTTTCAATATCAATTTATTCGGAGTGAATAAACCGATAGATAACACGTTGAACTCCGTGACATTAAAACAAATATCTATTGAGAGATATTTGATTTGCTAGGAGGGGTTTTGCATCGCATCACTGGGTCCATGATACTTTGTCTTCAAGATGAGTTGACCCGGTTTCTGCCTAAGTTGTAAGGAGGGCTTATTTCTTTACACCCTTTATCTTAACATTTCTTTTTCATTCTTCAACCCCTTCAATGCTTACCAATACATAATCACTAGCACCTTGTTGTGATTTTTCCAGTGCTAGCATCAGTACTTGGTCGGCATTCAGCTACGTTCATAATCCATTCTCCATCATTCCTAAGGACTTCTATTTTCTAACTATGGAATTGTCCTTGGGAAGATTACTCCGGTTCTAGATTAATCATTGGACTAGTACCTAATCCTACCACCCTTTTGTCACCACATCCGTCGTGAATTAAGTGTGTTTTGGGTAAGTGTTCGTCTTCATGAAAATTCCAAAAAATCACTGATGTACTTGTAATATAAATATCAAGAGTGTTTTGTACCTTTAGTGTTTTTGAAACAAAATGCTCCCCCTTAACATATGCATAGCATATATCAAGTTGGGTTTACCATTAGGCTCTTTTCAATTTTAGCCACATATGTTTACAACTCTCCTTAATCCCATTTTTCCCCCTATCCAAAATGTTAACAATCAATAGTTTAGATACTAATAGATTAACCGGTCTTTGGGTAACAAAATGAAATCAGTTGCTAGGCATATAACATATCAATGCTCCCCCTCAAGTTAATGAGGGTTAGTTGTAGTGCTTGAGTATGATAGATTTTGAAAGATTTAGAATCTCGTGAGAAATTCTTGAAACATTATCATACTTTGACACTACAGCAAGTCACAAAAGCACAATATTCACAGTATTTACATATTCACAAGAAAAATATGGAGTTGACCTAAAATAGTACGACCCATTTTAAATGGATCGTTCCATGAGCTTGTGGTGCGCTCCATATGGTCTTCCACCGACGAATCTTTCTAGACTTCTCATAAGACGTCTTTCCCTCAGCTTTTCATCAATCTTCTTGATTGCATAGGTAGCACTCTGCTGAAATACCATGTGCCAGTCTACAATAACCTCTGGAAGAGTCTTGTACTTGTTGAGATGCACCAACTTTTCCCGATATAGTTGAGAGTCCCGTCACTGAATTTGTTGATCTCTGGAATTCTCATGAACTTCATTAGACCACGGCCATTCAAGTAGAAAATGTCGGGAATCGGGTCAGTGGTGCTGTTGTATGGAGATTTGTCTGTATGCCTCGACAACACTTGAGTATGCGGTTTTGAAAGATTTAGCTTCCTTTGATAACTTTCTACTCCAAGTTTCAGATCTTCAACTCTTTTCTTGATGACAACTCGATGTGTGTACATTCTAAGAGCTGAATTCAAGGCAATGAGTTCTTTAGAGTTGAAGTGTCTGAGCGCGTTGTGAGTGATCAAAAGCAGCATGTCTTCAATATCTTCGAGACGAAGAAGTGGAAAATCTCCTTCCTGGATAGTGTAGATATTATCATCTTCTCTTTTGATTCTGATCTCTGTCAAGTGTTGATAGCCAGTATTGGGTTCAATTCTAACTCCTTAGATGCTTTTGATTCGAATTAGAGAGAAGACTTGACGACTTGAGTTGTGCAGACATGCATAGTTGTAGGCGCGTCGCACACGCTCATCCTAATGTGAAGCACCCAATTCGGCATATAGATCATATTCAGGATATACTTGTGGAACCCAGAGACGATTGACTTTTTCTTCTACCCAATGTATCAAATCCCAAGTTTCAGCTTTTACCAATGTTAAGGAGGTCGCATACGTGTTTGCTCCCTTGACCAAGTATTCGAGATCCTTGCTGACGAAGAATTCAAGTGCGATTTGATCATCATCTGCAGCTGTGGAGAGAGGAGGTTTTCAGGTGCATGAAGACCGTCCCTTTGAGTTGTTCTCAACGCTTTGAGAAGTTCATTAGCGTTGTACTCATATTCCGTACTGCTGATCTTGGATTTAACACGAAGTTTGGGATCTTTGAGACCTCTCAGAACCATTGCTTGAGTTATGGTAGACCCATAGTTATACTCCAAGTATCTTGAAAAATCTATTGGATTGCTTAGGAACTGGAAGAATTCAGCTTCATCAGCCTTTGTCAGTGCACGAAGTGCAGCATCGTTTGAAACCCAAGGTTGTACAGGTGCATTTTCATCTTCCTCGAGTGTATGCACCCATGCTGGTTCACTTGACTCTGGAACATCAGGAACTTGAGTAGATACATGAACATCAACAACAGGTATGGCTATGTCTTCCATTTCTGGTATGTCTTGGACTGGATCAGATACTGGAAAGTCCAGTACAGGTTGATCGGGTTCTGTCAGTTGTTGTTGCGCTAAAGGTGTGGTAACTGAAGCAGTGGTAACTGGGGCGGATATGACAGGAACAGAAGTAGTTGCAGGAGCGGTTGTGGCTGGTGTATGTGATGAGGCTGTATTAGCATCTACATGATGAAACTTCTTGGTGCATTTTCCTTGGCGGGGTGTAGGTGGCATAGCTTTTGGTGTTGATTTATCCTTGGTAACATCATCCTTGTGAGATTTGTCACCTTTGGATTTGTCTTTATCAGACTTGTCTTCCTTATCTCCATCCTTTTTCCCTGTATCACCGTCCCCTTCTTCTTCATCATCACAATTTTTGCCGTCACCATAACCAAGCATCACCATCACTGTGTTTATCACTGCCGCCTTCGTCATTACTACCGTCTTCGTCATCACTCCCTCCTTCGTCATCACTTCCTCCTTCGTCATCACTACCTTCATCGTCATCATCACTGTCATCATCATCATTGTCATCATTAGCATCATTGTCATCGTTGTCGGATTCGTGTTCCTTTTTCTCTTCATTTAGGATATTGTAAGGAACTACAGTACCATGTTTCTTGAATATCTCAGTATCTTTATCCATAGCCGTTTTCAGAGCCTTGTGAAGGTTCTTTTGAGCTTTGGTTTGGTTGTATGACCCGATTTGAATCATCCGAGTATGTAAGAGTTTCTTCAACTCATAGTCCGTGAGCCTTTGAGCAATGAGAAAATCTGACTTATGAGTGTCAGAAGACTTGATCATGAAATTTCTTGCATCAATTTGTTTCAACTAGTCTCGCAGAGTGTCAATAGATTCCTTAACCTTTTCATACCAGAACCACTACCCCCGTGTCTTTCTTACTTTGCATGATAGCTTTCTTTACATTGTGTCTTTCATTTTTGCGAAGCAGTTCTTCTTCATTAATATATTCATCTTCATCCTCAAGCATTAGCTCCTTCCCAATAGACTTGGCAACACCTTTCTTCTTTTTGGGCTTAGGTGAACTTGTTTCTTCTGATGGTTCACTTTGTTTGCGTTTGCCTTTTCCTTTGGGTTTTGGTGAAGAGAAATCTCCCAACGCAACTCTTTCCTTTTGAATTTCCATTTCATCCAACAATTGCTTGTATGCATCACTTGCTTTGATTTCATCAGTCAACATTGGATTAGGAATAGCGGTTGGAGTACCTGAGTAAACACCGGTGTGTCCGTCGTGCCTTAAATCCACAAGAGTGGCATCGTCATCTGGATTATGGTGAGGACTTCCTTCACGCTTATCGTTTGAAGCATCTTTTTGCATGAAGTGATGAATGTTAAGCTTGATGAAACGTGGGAAAGGAAAGTACCCAGTCTTCTTCTTGGTATTTTGGAAGAGTTGACAGTGAAATTCCTCCCATAGTAACTATGCATAATTCACATTCTTACCCTTGTAGATGCCCCAAAAGATACAAGCCAATGAAAGACGCAAAGAGTCATATCCAGTTGATTTAGCAGTAAGACAACGAATGAGTATACCGAAGAATGCTTTCCAAGGTTGTCCCAAGTTAGATGTGGTAAATTGAGACACCACTCATAACTTAGGATCACCGTATCCAAGAGAATGATACATCTTAACAATTTCATTCTTGTCAGGGTCTTCTGTAAACCTTTGGCCTGTAGGTGGAGTTGGTAATCTGAATATTTGACGAAAGTAAGGAATGGTGAGAGTATGTTCCTTCTTGTTGATGGTGAATGTGATCTTTCTGTCTGATAGCCATTTCTTTGAAGCCCAAACTTCATACATATAATCAGTTGGTACCGAAGTTGTATCCCGTAAAGCCTTCTTTATTGGGGTTCAATCAAGAATATCTGTGGCGACCTTAAATGCATAGTGAGCTGGGGTAGAATCTTCTTTGTCTTCTTTCAATCGAAAATTATTTGGTATAAACTTTAGATCTTTGGCGGAGATAAGTGCCTGATCAGCTTTAAGTTGTTACTCGGTAGGGTTAGACATGTTTTCTGCTTAAGACAAAACATACACGGTTGATACACACAAATATATCATGATGTATATATACCTAAGCATACGACATCATACCATAGAGAACAAACAAACATGGTGAACTAGCAATTGGATACACGAGTACCTAAAGATATACGACTAATTTGTTGACAACATATTCTAAAAGAGATCCCATATTTGGATAAGACATTCACACATTCAGAATATTAATCACATTCAGAAAACCAAACACGTTTGGATAAATGGTCATTTTCGGATAAATCCCTATTTTCGGATAAACTCATGTTTTCGGATAAACCTGACTTTTTCGGATAAAACTGACTTTTTTGGAAAAATGCACATTTTCGGGTAAAAAGACTTTTTCGGATAAAACTGGTTTTTTCGGAATAATGCACATTTTCGGATAAAAAGAATTTTTCGGATAAAACATGTTTTTCGGATAAAGAGTTATCTTCGGATAAATCAAAATCTTCGGATAAATCCATATCTTCGGATAAATGAATATCTTCGAATATATCAGTATCTTCGGATAAGTCAATATCTCCGGATAAAAGGACTTTTTCGGATAAAGCTTATTTTTCTGATAATGACAACTTTTTCGGATAACAACTGCATTTTCGGATAAAGCATATTCTTCGGATAAAAACATCTTCTTCGGAAAAATTCAAAATCTTCGGAAAAATTAATATCTTCTGATAAATCATTTATCTTTGGATAAATATAATGTGTTCGGATAATACATTTATCTTCGGATAAATATAATATCTTTGGATAAAACATTTATCTTTGGATAAATTCAATATCTTCGGATAAATAAGATTTATTCGGATAAAAATATTTTCTTCGGATAAAGACAATTTCTTCGGATAAAGGCAACTTTTTCGGATAAACACATATTTTTCGGATAAAAGGTCTTTTGCGGATAAAAGACTGCTTTTTCGGATAAAGTATTTTGACAAGATTGCGTATAAGCATGTTCATCACCAAACACATATGTTTTTTATTCTTAAGGCAATACTGATTGATTCTAAGCATCCTAAACAAAAATCTATGTTCTAAAGCCGATCCCAGACAAAACCCACTTATCAATTCAATTATTCAATCCAATTAAATCCATAAACCCTAATTTTATATTTGGGTATTGACTAATTAAACGAAGAAATAACAAAATCATAAACTTGAGTTAGATGAAACATGTTTACCTTAGATGTTTATAGCAGATTAGAACAAACAAGTGAAGCTTTGGAGAAGAAAATCAGTTGCGGCAAAGAGTTGGTGGATGTTTTTGTGATAAACAGAGAAAATAAACGAAAAAGAGTGGGGGGCGTGTTTATATATTTTACTTAGGTCAATGTAAACTTTTTCCCTTTTTACTCTTTTAGTCCTCCTATTTCCGTCTATTTTCTTTTAGTGACTATCCTATTTAGTCACACACAATCCAAACAACGTAATTGAACTCCTATGCCTTAACAATCATTAATTATATTATCATGACAAAGCCTAAGTCCGAGTCACATAAATCACGAAAGTTCACGAAGCACAACGAATACACACGAAGAATGATTCACCATAAAGCATGTAACCAATTAATTTTCTGAAAGAGTTTTGAAAGACCGATTTGATGATGAAAATGATTTGTTATTTTCTCCCCCTTAAATACAGACCCATTTTCTATTTAAAGAGTTGTAGTCTGTGTATTAAGGAGTACTGATGGAAGACTTTTTCCGTTTAAGTTGATATAAGAACGATTCATGGTGGCAATAAGATTTCTCTTATTTTTACAATATAAATGCACTGAAGCGTACACTAATTTGTGTTAGAGAAAGTTATAAAGTAAACTTGATCTCTTGTATGGTTTTAAAGTAAACCATACCCGAGAAAATTAATTCCCGTTGATAGGTGTGAAAACAGCCATCCTTTTACCACTTAATTATAATAATAACCAAGCCAAAACGTGTATTTTATGTCGTAAATGTCGGAATTATGTGTGGTTTCTGTTTTTATTGTGTTTTAGGACCAAAAGATGAAAAAGGAAGAAAACACGGGCTTTCACGGACTTTTATTCAAGAAAACGAGAAAAGACGAAGTCAAAAGATCAAGAGTGCAAAAAGAACGGAAGTCCAAGGCCTATTCTGAAGATTTATCGAAGAAAAAGTCTAAAGACGGAAGTTTAATGAAGTCGAAGAACCAAGTCTAATTAAAGAAGAAAATTATAAGACGAGTTCAAATTATATCGAGAAATCCCGAGACGACGTCGAGAAAGACAAAGAATTTAAATCGAGTCGAGACAAGAAGAAAGAAGGAAGAAAGCACCAACATATTACTCCTCCTATAAATACCCTCCTAATGTGTCATTAGGAGGGGGTTAGTTAGTTTAGTTTTAGGAGTAGTGTAGTTTTATTTTCTCTCTCTAGTTTTTCACTTTCACTCTCTAGTTTTTCTTTAAATTTTTAAGCTTTTCACTTTAATCTTGTATTTGAATCTTTAATCTTCATCTTATTTCAAGCTTTTTACAATCATTCTCATTCTACATTTCTTGATCTTTTTAATAAAATTTGATTCGAAATAATCTTTGATTTTGTTTAATCTTGATGTTTGATTGATTAAAAAGTTTATCTTATTATCAAACTTTAAGTTTTTATACAACTTAAGCTTTGAGCTTATCATGCTTATTGGCTTATTTTGTGTTTAGCTTATTTACTTTTTAGTTTTCTTAAAAAATTTTAGTCTTTTTAAAGTTTGGTTCATAAAGTTTGCTTATTTCGTATTTTAAAAGATTTCAAATTTGTGCTTATTGAGTTGGTTAAGTTTTTGTTAAGTGTCCTTTTTAGAAGTGCTTATTTGATTTTTAGCTTATTGTACTCCATTCGAATATTGTGATTTTTCCATCACAATAGGGTTTTGACATTGTGATAGCTTTTCCCGATAGCTTTATTGTGATCGCAATAACCCTAGGGGTTCTACTTTGCGATCGAAGTATAATATCCCCTTATTCCAATCGAGGATTGCGATAGCCCCTGGCATCGTGGATTGCGATCGGGATTTAAGGTATATTGCGACGAAATGCTGCCCAAATTTTGATAGTCATATTGTGATAGCTTTTTCATATTGTGATAGATATTCCGATACTTTTCTTTATAAACACATTCCGATACTTTTCTTATAATCAGTATTCCGATATATTTTTTTAGTTAACATTTCGACAGTTTTTATTTTTCTTATATTCCGATGTTTCTTTTTTTATATTCCGATGGTTATTTTTTTATCAACATTCCGACAGTTTCATTTAATAAACATTCCGATGGATTCACACTTTAGCATTCGGATGGTATTAAAGAAATGACATGCCTACTTGCTAGGTTATTTAGTCTATTCCGATGGTATTAAAGAAATGACATGCCTACTTGCTAGGTTATTTAGTCTTTCCCGCCAAATTCAGCTAGTACGTTGGCTGTTTGAGCAGCTTGCCTGCTAGCTTGCTTATTATTTAGTATTGTTCCGTAATCGTTTAGTTTTAATTGAAAGTTGTTCCGATTTTAATTTTGAAAGTTACGTATTTTTAGTTGAATTTTTCGTCTAATTTTAAAATTAATATTTTTCGTAAAGTTCAAGTTTTATCTTTTATTTAGTACCCGCTTTACTTTTTACCTCGTTTAGCTTTAAAGTACCATCTTAGTTTTATTCTCTCCTTTTTCATTAAGTAAACTTTATTTTCGAGTCGATATTTAATTTCGTCTTTTAGTTTTATTTCTATTAATTGTTTTGATTTAATTTACATTTTATTATTTATATTGTTTCGTTATTTTTAGTTAATTGTTTTTAGTTTATTTTTATTACTATTCGCATTTAACTTTTACTTAGAAATAGATAACCAAACCATTTTATTTTCCACTAAGAACGACTGAGTCGCACTTTCTACTAGTAATCAATTCGAAAAGATCGGATTCAACGAACTTTCATAACTAAGTAAAATCTAGTTATTAAAATGGCGCCGCTGCCGCTTCACTCGTTACGATTGACGATTTTCCGTGAGAAGATTTGGATTTTGGGATCCGTTCATTTTTGAACGTTATTTTTCTTGTTAAAAAATCAAAAACATAAAAAAATCAAAAAGATAAAAATACAAAAAAAATTAAAAATCATCAAAAGCAAACTCTTTCCTAATATTTGCACCAAAAAAATTTAACAAATCCAAAAGTGACGCTTTCCTAAGTGTTACACCAAAAATATTCCTCTTTATCCTCTATTGTGTTTAATTCTTTTCTCTACCCCTCTTATTTCTAATTCTTCATGGATTCGTATTGCGTAAGGTGTGGGAGACCATGGAATGGTTATCAAACATGTCAATGGTGTACATGTGAGCGATGCGGCTATCATATCGACAATACACAACTTGGATTTTGTCCACTTTGCAATTCAGCCAATTCGTACTTCACCTCTCCCATATATGAGGATCCGTATCCGCAACATGCACCGGATTTTTCTCAATACCCGTGTTGCAACAATTGTGGGGGCCCTCAAGATACTTCTTATTGTCAACCGATGAATTATGAGCCACATCCGTGCTATAATTCCGGTTATCAAAGTTTTGAGCCCCCACAATACTCCGTCGTTCATCAACCTTCTTTTGGAATGAGTGAGGAACAACTCACTAGTTTGGCTGGAATTTTAGAAAGATTAAATCAACTCACGGCTAGCTTGCATGACGAAAGCCGACAAGAGCAAGTATCTAATCTTAGTGCTTCTACTCCTCCTCTTGTGCGTTCTTACTATTATGATGATGATGACGTTGAGAATACTATTTCTTCAAATGATCTTGTTGCTCAACATCCTAGTGCAATTGTAATTCCTTCTCTCGATGTCCCAAATGCGTCTAAGGATTGTGATACATCGAGTGAGATTAGTGATTTTGCTCTCGACAAATTCTTAGATGAGGTTTGTGATGTGCCGACTTTTGCGGAGCTTACGGACGAGGTCGCTCTTACAGATGACATTTCTCCATGTTATGAGAATTTCACGTTTGAAATTTCTCCTTTTAACCCATTTCCACCAGGAGATGCGGGCGATGAAGATTTATTCTCTCCAACTTATGAGAAGTTCACCGACGAACTTGCTCTTTAAGATGAGGTGGAAGACGTTATTCTTCACAACAAATTATTGAAAGTTCATCTTCTTATTTCTCAAATTGAAGCGTTGAATTCTACTCCTATCAATGAATCTTTACCTCCGTCTTTTACTTCCGTTGAGAATAATGACCCATATATGGAAGAAATTGACAATCTCTCAATACCTCCGGGTATTGATGATGATGACACGGAGGGGGACATTCACTTTGATAATTTTATAAATGAAGATACTGTCCTAAGTGCCCCTCCCGAGTACCTTTCCTCCCAACCTTTAGAACCTATTACCGAGGATGAGTGCTTTGACCCGGGAGGTGACATTGACTATTTTATACTTGATACCATTACGGCTTTGCCTCTTGGTGCGCATTCATTGTCTTTGCTTCCTTTACCCACCCCACCTCCCGTCGATCACGACCTCACATACTTTTCGTATGTTGAGAGGACTTTTATACCTTTTAAGACATATCCTACTGCCTCTCACTTATTAATGTCCTCCGGGAACGAGGACAAGGTCTTTGATCCTGGTATAACATTAGAGGCTTCCCAATGGACCATTTAATTCGGGGTCGAGTCAGGCTCAAGACTTGGTTAACAAAAACAAGCGCTTTTCGGGAGGCAACCCGAGTATCCTTTTTATCTATTTTTTAACATACGTGTAGGGGGAGCCAAGTAGGTTGTGTTTTGTGATGTTGTGCAGGGACATGTGCTTTAATGATCCACTTTTGGTGTTTTTGACGCGACCGGTGATCCCATGTTCCCGTGTACCCGGTTTCTTAGATTTGTTTTTGCTATTGTGATTCAATTTTTTCTATAAATAAAACGTGAAAAATTGATCACTTTAGTTGTCTCTTCCTTAGCAAGATTTAAACAACGTACTCAATGTACTAAGTGTAGGGGAGTTTATTCTCCCATATGCTTAAACTTTGAGGGCAATGTTTATATTAAGTGTAGGGGGACTTCTATCGAAGTTTAGTGGGCTTTTGAATGAATTTGACCTCATTTAACCGGAAAATTTAATTTTTCAACGTTTTTCAAATTTTTAATCTATTTTGGACTCGTAGTATTTTTCATTTATTTTTATTTTCTTTCCATTTGTCATCGCATCATATGTATATATTCCATTTTAAAAGTAAAGTAAAAAATAAATTAAATAAATAAAATGGTTTTAACAAGTTTAGATATCTTTGATATATTAGGCCCGTCGTGAATATTTTGACTCAACCCGAATTTACTTATCCAAGTTTACTCTAGCTAGTATCATCAACTATATGAACCTTAATTGGTTTATTAGGCTAAGCATCCACGAGTCTCATTCCTTGAGATTTTAAATTGTGGAGAACGAGAAATGATAGAGTCAATTATAAGTTTTGTATTCTTTCATGAGCTTATGTGAGTTAATTATGAGCTTTTTATCCCATCACTTGTCAAAAAAAATAATTGCAATAAATAAGGTCGTACGATTTGAAAAGTTACTTAGCTTCTAGCCCAAAATCGTTTAAAAGTTGCTCGGGATTAATTAGAATTCATAGCCAAGGCATAACTTATTGAAGCGGGACGCGAAGATTGGCGTATCCAAAAAGGCCCTAATAAGGCATGAGGATATCCGAGTCCAAAAAGGCCCTCACAAGGCATGATGATTCACTTTTTTGCTAAAGATCCTAAAGATGATGTGAAGATCATTAATCCAAATCAATATGAAGGATCAATACACACGACGAGAAGCAAATACTCCCCTAAAGATCATGTAGAAGTCTATCCAAAAAGACCCTAACAAGGTATGAGGATAAATAGATCCAAGTCCGAAAAGGAGGCGGATCGTTGTATATCAAAATCCAAAATAAAGAAGAGGATAAATGAAGAAGTCGTGGTCAACATTTGAAGCATCTCTCACTCCTATTGAAGATGTATACCAAAATGAAGAGAAGACCATAATTTCAAGAACGTCTCTCAAGATTTGAAGTTTCAAGTCATGCCAAATATCGGTCCGAGAAAGGTCTCAAATCGTGAAACGAGTTATGCCAAGATATGAACTTTATGAGGTCTCGAGAAGCAGTTTTAAAAGATTTTGTCCTTTAGCTAACTATTGATTAAAGCGTCCTACTTTATTTTCAGCCTAATAAACTATCGAAATAAGTCAACAATGCATCCTCGTGATCATTCAAGACAACAATAAAATATAAGAGATACACCGTAGGAATAAGGGGGTATAAGTGAATAATTAAACCACATGAGTAAGTGTTAGCTTTACTAACTTGTAATTACAATGATCTCATTTTTAAGCTTGGTATGGGGAACGTGAAACTTGAGGGTGATTAATATTCATGACACCAAAGCCCTAATATAAGTCTTAGATTTCTTTGTGACTTTCTTCCATAAAACGATTTCAAGAAAAGTGGAAATTGTTATAACTTTTGTTTCCTTTAAATCGTTCTTTAGGTTCTTTTTATTATAGTAGTAATAGTATATCGTAATAAAGGCCAAGATGGGTTAATTATGAGGAAAATATAACTTTATGCTTTAAAATTATGCATTGCACGGGGTCGTTGCAATGGTCAAGTGTAGGGGATTTAATAAGTGTGTAAACACTTATCCTTTTACCACTAAAAACAATGAAAAAAAGACCTAATCATGTGTTTAATATCGTAAAAGTCGGAATTACGCGTGGTTTTGTGTTTTTGTTGTGAAATAGGTACAAAAGACCAAAAATGAAGAAAACACGGGATTTCACGGGCATTTATCGAAGAAAAAGACGAAGAATGAAGAAAATGATCAAAAGTTCAAAAAGCCGAAGCCGGGATTCTACTTTCAAGTGTTTTCTACAAGTTTTTGTCTCAAATTATCATTTTACCCTCGAACTTTCACCAAAATACCCCTCAATAATCCCATAATTACCAAATAGCCCCTAGAGTTCATCATTATTACACTTTTAGTCCTTATTTAAGTTATTAAACAACAAGGGACTAAATTTGTAATTTCAGCATAGTTTAAAGAATGTTAACAAAGCCTTATGAATGTTAACACTTTTTAATAAACATGGAGGGCTATTCTTGCTAATTGGGAAAGTTATTTATATAAAACAGCCGGTTCATAAACCTTACACCACCAGTCCAAAATATTTATTTGACCCATTACCCATTTATTACCCCAACCAATAAACCAATGAAAATTTCCCTCCATTTACTGTACCTTCTTCTTCCCTACGTTTTTTTACCAGACATATGAAAAGGGGAAATTTAACTCACTCAATAATTAATCAATTAATTGGTCTCACTCCATTCCCACAGAACCAATGAGTGAATCCCACCACCCATGTGGCCACGTCAGCTCAATTGCCGCTCTGGCAATCCGAATCAAATTTGGAGGAAACACACTTTATGGAAAATTAACCAAGAAACCATGTGTTAAGGAAACACAAGTCCCCTCAAGTCTTCTGCCACGTTGGCAATCCGTGTGATGAAAGAGAAAAGGGTATAGAGATCAAACGGCCAAAGATGTTGCTTACAATTGAAGTCAAGATCAACAGATGATACAGAAACCCTTGGAGAGAGAAATCATCCCCAAAGGCCTCATCTCAGCTTATAAATAGCATAGGATAATTGTAATTTCCTATGTTCCAAAGTTTGATTTAAAATCGAATATTTGAGTTCCAATTTAATTTCAATGAAACTTATAATTTTAGCAATTTAAATATATTGTCCTCTTTAAATTCCTGTCTATTTTTAGTTTTCTTGCAAGTTTACATTTACTTGTCTTACCTCTTAAATTTCACCAAATTTTAAGAAGTTACTATTTACGAGTACTGTAGCAGTACTGTTCACGGCTTATCTATAGAGTTTTTCATGACATAAAGCTATATATAGAGGTTGTTTGTTCTATCTTCGAAGCTGTTGGGAGCTGATTGTAGTAAGATTTGATGTATTGAGAAATTTCAAGTGTTCTATTGATTAAGTCTTGGGTGATAAGATGAGGAAAATGAGGATTTCTACGTAAATAAGCTGGAAAAAGTGAAAGCAGTAGTTTATAAGTCGATAGGTTAGGTGTGCAAGTGCTGGACCCCTTGTAAGCTATCTAATCCCTTTTGTAGTTTATTTATGTAATCTGCTTATTTTTTATGTTTATGTGCTAGTAGTCTAATTGTTTAAGTGGTTATTGCTTTGTTTCATATGATTATTGGTTGTTAATTTCGTTTTAGTTGTTTGTTTCATTCACTTATCTGCTTGCTCTAGTTCATGTTATTTTACTTTGCCTTCAGTTTCTGAGTTAAAATAGTGTTTGGATTAGTCGATTGTGTAAGAGTTTTGGTAGCTGTCGATTTGTGCTTGTTAGAATCTCATTTAGTTGCCTAAAACTAGCACAATTCAGTTTTCAGAAGTCTAATTCCAAGGTCAAAAAGGCAAACGGTGATAAAAAAAGTTTGGGTCTAAATTTATGTCTAAACAACCATTTTCATCTTCACTTTTCTCTTTGCTCAATAGGATTTAGGATTAGTTTTTTAGTGTTTTGGATAGCTAGTAGTAGTGGCTTCAACTTTGTAGTTCATTATTTTGATTATAGCTTATTAGATAAGCCGTTAGATTGCCTTAAAGTTGCCCCAAAAATCTGCATATAAGCATATTTTTCAAATAGTCACTTTTGCTCGATAGCTTTTTCTAGCCTAATCTCTTTATAATTTTCGAAGTTTTTTTTGTTAGAAATCAATATTTCATCATATTGAACATTCAGGAACAAACCGTAGCTTAATTCATTAACTAAAACGCTCAAACGAGCCTTAGAAAAAGCTTCAGCCCGTTTCTGAATAATAATGTGCAAAATTTGCATTTTAGTCCCTGTATTCGCAGCACTTGTTCATGTTATTTAATTGCAAAACAGTCCCTGTTTTAAATAAAAAAGCTGCGTATTCTTTTTTTCCATAAGCTGCGTTTGTTTTTTTATAACTTTGGGCTTCAGTTTTTGGGCTGCGAATAGTACTAGGCTTAGAATTCTTTTAGGCTGCGTTTGTTTGTGTTAATTTTACATTAACGAATTCATACACAAAAAAAAAGCTGCGTAATTTTCAATTCTCATTACATTTCATTTTGAGTATATTAGTTCATTTCATTCCATTTTTCTAATAACAAACAATTGAAGCGTCGTTTGTTTTTTTTTACTAAAAGGGGATGCATTTTGTTTATTTTCATTTCATTACATTTACAAGTTTTTGTTAAAAAAATAATAATAATAAAAAAATAGACTTTAGTTTTAAATAAAAAATTAGTTTTAATAAATAAATAAATAAAAACATATAAAAAGTAAAAAAAAAGGAAAAATTTAGTTTTACATTTTTAGAATAATTTTGCATTTACAATTCTAGCATATTAATATTTTTCATTTGTCCTTTTATTTTATTTTTGCTTAGCATTTTAATAATTCACGTTTACATTTTAATTGTGCATTTTAATTTCGTACATTGTGTTTTATTTAACTTGCGGTATTTGCAATTTGTTTTAGATTAGTAAGTATTTACTTATTAATAGTATTATTTTTTATCTTTTTACATGCATTCAAGTAACATAAAAACCAAAAATATATCTTAAACAAAAACGAATAAATCTTGTGAAATATTTGAAATCAATTTGAGACGATTTGAGGAACGATAAATAGAGATTAAAAAGAATTGACAAAATACATAAATTAAAATGTGGACTTCTATCGAAGATTTGTGGGCTTTTCCATGAATTTGACCTCATTTAACAGGAATATTTTATTTTTCAACGTTTTTCAAATTTTTAATCTATTTTGGCCTCGTAGAATTTTTCATTTATTTTTATTTTCTTTCCATTTGTCATCGCATCATATGTATATATTCCATTTTACAAGTAAAGTCAAAAATAAATTAAATAAATAAAATGGTTTTAACAAGTTTAGATATCTTTGATATATTAGGCCCGTCGTGAATATTTTGACTCAACCCGAGTTTACTTATCCAAGTTTACTCTAGCTAGTTTCCTCAACCATATGAACCTTAATTGGTTTATTAGGCTAAGCATCCACGAGTCTTATTCCTTGAGATTTTAAGTTGTGGAGAACGAGAAATGATAGAGTCAATTATAAGTTTTGTATTCTTTCATGAGCTTATGTGAGTTAATTATGAGCTTTTTCTCCCATCACTTGTCAAATAAATAATTGAAATAAATAAGGTCGTACGATTTGAAAAGTTACTTAGCTTCTAGCCCAAAATCGTTTAAAAGTTGCTCGGGATTAATTAGAGTTCATAGGCAAGGCATAACTTATTGAAGCGGGACGCGAAGATTGGCATATCCAAAAAGGCCCTAACAAGGCATGAGGATATCCGATTCCAAAAAGTGAATCCTATTTTCGACAAATTACTTAAAGTTCATCTTCTTATTGCTAAGATTGAAGCATTGAGTTCTGCTCCTATTTCCGAGTCTTTACCTCCTTCTATTACTTCAGTTGAGAATAAAAATACAGCTATGGAGGAAATCGACATTCTCTCAATACCTCCGGGTATTGATGATGATGACACAGAGGGGGATATTCTTTTCGATAATTTGCTGCATGAAGATATTGTCCCAAGTCCCCCTCCCGAGCACCCTTTATCCCAACCTTTAGAAACCATTACCGAGGATGAGTGCTTTGACTCGGGGGTGACATTGACCATTCCATGATTGACACCTTTACGGCTTTGCCGCTCAGTGATAATCATATGTCTTTTGGGGATGACATTTTGATTCCATTACCCACCCCACCTCCCGTGGATCATGATTTCACATACTTTTCTTATGTTGAGAGAACTTTTCTACCCTTCAAAACTTATCCTCCTGCCTCTCATTTATTATGTTCCTCCGGGACCGAGGACAAGATTTTTGATCCCGGTATTACATTCGAGGGTTCCCCGTGGACCATTTAATTTGGGGACGGTTCAGGCTCGTGACTCGATTAACAAAAACAAGCGCTTCTCGGGAGACAACCCGATTATCTATCCTTTTATTCTTTTTTTCTAATAAGTGTAGGGGGACACCCTAGTATGTGTTTGTTGTTTTCTTTCTTATCATGTGAAGGGATTTGAGCTTTCAAAGATACATTCTTGATGACTTTTGACGACCCGTGATTCCGTGTACCCATCTTCTCGGTTTTATCCTAAACTATTTTGATTCTCTATTTTATATTTTTCAATATTAAAATAGGAATCACTTTGGTTGTCTCTTCCTTAGCAAGATTTAAACAACGTACATAATGTCCTAAGTGTAGGGAGTTACTCCCACATGCTTAAACATTGAGGACAATGTTTATATTAAGTGTAGGGGGACTTCTATTGATGTTAAGTGGGCTTTTCCTTGTATTTGTCCTCATTTTAACCGGAAAATTTGATTTTTCGACATTTTTCAAAATTTTTAATCTATTTTGGCCTAGTTGTAAAGTCGTATTTTCCTTTGTTATCGTTATTTACCTTCTTTGCTAGAATAAATTTTTAATAAAGTGGTTTTAATTTTCAAACGTTGTGAATCTTTTGACTCAACCCGAGTTTACTTATCTAAGTTTACTCTAGCTAGTATCCTTAACGTGTTTAAGTCAAGTTTTGCTAGGCTTTTATATAGGAAACTTTAAAACGCGAAAGTCTTAACTCTTACGGGTTAAGAACAAGAACATTTCGCAAGTTCCTATAATTAATCCTAGAAAGTTGTTTATCAAGGGAACTTTAAAATGTGAATTCTAAACTTGGAAGAGTCTAAGAAGTTGCAAGATCCTATACATGACTTGAAAACCCAAAACTTTGATTTAATTGGCTAAGCATCCACGAGTCTCATTCCTTGAGATTTGAAATTGTGGAGAACGAGAGATGATAGAGTCAATTATAAGTTTGATATTCTTTCATGAATTTATGTGAGTTGATTATAAGCTTTTTCTCCCATCGCTTGTTAATAAATTTAATTGCAATAAATAAGGTCGTCCGATTTGAAAAGTTACTTAGCTTCTAGCACAAGATCGTTTAAAAGTTGCTCGGTATTAAGTAGAGTTCATAGCCAAGGCATAACTTATTGAAGCGGGATGCGAAGACTGGCGAGTCCGAAAAGCCCCTAACAAGGCATGAGGGCCACATTTTGTTGCTAAAGATCCAAAGTGATGTGAAGAATCATTTATCAATAATCAATATGAAGGATCGAGACACACGACGAAAAGCAAATACTCCCCAAAAGATCATGTAGAAATCTATCCGAAAAGACCCTAGCAAGGTATGAGGATAAATAAATCCAATCCTAAAAGGAGGCGGGTCATTGTATATCAAAATCCCAAATAAAGATTGGAGAAAAATGAAGAAGTCGTGGTCCAAGTATGAAGAATCTCTCAAAAACTTCAAGTGAAGAAATTCCTATTATGAAGAGATGACCATAATTTCAAGAACGTCTCTCAAGATTCGAAGTATGAAGTCGCTGCAAAATATCGGTCCGAGAAAGGTCTCAAATCGTGAAGCGAGTTATGCCAAGATATGAACTTTAAGAGGTCTCGAGAAGTAGTTTTAAAAGATTTTTTCCTTTAGCTAACTATTGATTAAATCGTCCCACTTTATTTTCAGCCTAAATTAACTATCGAAATAAGTCAAACAATGAATCCTCGTGATCATTCAAGACAATTATAAAATATAAGAGATACACCTATGAATAAGGGAGTCTAAGTGAATAATTGGGCCACATGAGTTTGTATTAGTTTGCTAACTTATAATAACAATTATCTCGTTTTTAAGCTTGGTATGGAGAACTTGAAACTTGAGGGTGATAAAGATTCATGACAATCCAAAACCCCAATGCAAGTCTTTAATCTCTTAATTTTTTTTCTTCCTTTAATTATGTCTTATGTTTAATAAAGGCCAAGGTGGGTTAATTATAATGAAAAATGTAAATCTTGCTTTATAACTAATGCATTGCATGAGGGCATTGCAATGGTCAAGTGTAGGGGATTTGATAGGTGTGAAAACATCCATCCTTTTACCACTTAATTATAATAATAACCAAGCCAAAACGTGTATTTTATGTTGTAAATGTCGGAATTATGCGTGGTTTGTGTTTTTATTGTGTTTTAGGACCAAAAGATGAAAAAGGAAGAAAACGCGGGCTTTCACGGGCTTTTATCAAAGAAAACGAGAAAAGACGATGTCAAAAGATCAAGAGTGCAAAAAGAACGGAAGTCCAAGTCCTATTATGAAGATTTATCGAAGAAAAAGTCTAAAGACGGAAGTTTAATGAAGTCGAAGAACCAAGTCTAATTAAAGAAGAAAATTATAAGACGAGTTCAAATTATATCGACAAATCCCGAGACGACGTCAAGAAAGACAAATAATTTGAATCGAGTCGAGACAAGAAGAAAGAAGGAAGAAAGCACCAACATCTTACTCCTCCTATAAATACCCTCCTAATGTGTCATTAGGAGGGGGTTAGTTAGTTTAGTTTTAGGAGTAGTGTAGTTTTATTTTCTCTCTCTAGTTTTTAACTTTCTCTCTCTAGTTTTTCTTTAAAGTTTTAAGCTTTTCACTTTAATCTTGTATTTGAATCTTTAATCTTCATCTTATTTCAAGCTTTTAACAATCATTCTTATTCTACATTTCTTGATCTTTTTAATTATGTTTGATTCAAAATAATCTTTGATTTTGTTTAATCTTGATGTTAGATTGATTAAAAAGTTTATCTTTTTATCAATCTTTAAGTTTTTATACAACTTAAGCTTTGAGCTTATCACGCTTATTGGCTTATTTTGTGTTTAGCTTATTTACTTTTTAGTTTTCTTAAAAAAGTTTAGTCTTTTTAAAGTTTGATTCATAAAGTTTCCTTATTTCGTATTTTAAAAGTTTTTAAATTTGTGCTTATTGAGTTGGTTAAGTTTTTGTTAAGTGTCCTTTTTAGAAATGATTATTTGATTTTTAGCTTATTGTACTCCATCCAAATATTGTGATTTTTCCATCACAATAGGGTTTTGACATTGTGATAGCTTTTTCCGATAGCTTTATTGTGATCGCAATAACCCTAGGGGTTCTACTTTGCGATCGAAGTGTAATATCCCCTTATTCCGATCGAGGATTACGATAGCCCCTGGCATCGTGGATTCCGATCAGGATTAGGTATATTGCGACGGAATGCTGCCCAAATTTTGATAGTCATATTGTGATAGATATTCCGATACTTTTCTTTATAAACACATTCCGATACTTTTCTTATAATTAGTATTCCGATAGTTTTTTTAGTTAACATTTCGACAGTTTTTATTTTTCTTATATTCCGATGTTTATTTTTTTTATATTCCGATGGCTCTTTTTTTTATCAACATTCCGACAGTTTCATTTGATAAACATTCCGATGGATTCATACTTTAGCATTCCGATGGTATTAAAGAAATGACATGCCTACTTGCTAAGATCGTCAATTGGTTCTTGGTAACTCATCCCGTGACGAGGCTGATTATCAATTGGGTATTGCAGGGGTTGGTCAAAACTGGAAGGGGTATAATTATAGTAATTTTGATTCCCCGTTGGACAGTGAAAACTTTCATGAGGACCCCCACACTTATAGCACCACGGGGATGGAGAAAAATCCGGTGCATTTTGAGGATAAGGATCGTCATAGACGGGAGAGGGTGAGAAAGTATTGTAAGAGGAGAAGTACGAATTTGTTGAATTGCAAAATGGACAAAATCCAAATTGTGTATCGTCGATATCAGAACCACACCGCTCACAAGTACACCATTGACATGTTTGAAAACCATGCCATGGTCTCCCACACCGTACACAAGACGAATCCATGAAGAAAAATAGACAAGCAAGAAGAATATTTTTGGTGCAAAACTTTGAACAAGAAATGCTTTTTATGATTTTTCAATTGTTTTTGGGATTTTTGAAAAATTTTGACACGAAAAATAACGTTCATGAGTGAACGGATCCCAAAAGCCAACGCGTCTCTCACAAAAAACCGTTAATCTTCACGAAAAGAGCCGGCAGCGGCGCCATTTGAAATTAAGATTTTGCTAGTTGAAAAAGTTCGTTTTCTCGGTGTCTAATCGAATTGATTACCAGTTTAAAGTGTGACTCAGTCGTTCTTGGTTAACAAAAAGAAATTTGATTATCTATAACTAATTAAAAAATAAATGCGGAAAGTATTTAAAAGAAAATTAAAGACAGGTACAAATAATAAAAGTAAAACAAGGTGAAAAATTAAGCTAGAAAATTACTAGAAAAACACTTAAATAAAATGCAATCTTAAAATAAAACTAAAATAAAACAATTTAAAATAAAGTTTAAGAAAATGGCGGGAAATATAAAATTTTGTCCTAGATCCGAATCCCAGATCGGAATCCCAGATCCGAATCCCAGATCCGAATCCCAGATCCGAATCCCAGATCCGAATCCCAGATCCGAATCCGAGATCCGAATCCCAGATCTGAATCCCAGATCCAAATCCCAGATCCGAATCCCAGATCCGAACCCCAGATCCGAATCCCAGATCAGAATCCTAGATCCGAATCCCAGATCCGAATCCCAGATCCGAATCCCAGATCCGAATCCCAGATCCGAATCCCAGATCTGAATCCCAGATCCGAATCCCAGATCCGAATCCCAGATCCGAATCCCAGATCCGAATCCTAGATCTGAATCCCAGATCCGAATCCCAGATACGAATCCTAGATCCGAATCCCAGATCCGAATCCCAGATCCGAATAAGGGGGAGTATCACAATACCTATCGCAATGTAGAAACCCTTGTGGTTTTTGCGATCGTAACAAGCTGTCGGAATCCAAATCCCATTCCGATGGAATGTAATACAAATAAGCAAAACCAATAAGCTAATACTAATAAGCAATAACCGAAACTTGATTAAAAAGATAATGAGACGAGACAAAAAGCAACAAATTTAAAGACTTTATCAAAACACAAAATAAGCAAACAAAATAAGCAAACTTTAAAAAGATAAAACTTTTTAGAAAACTTTAAAATCAAATAAGCTAAATACAAAATAAGCTAATAAGATTGTCAAACTTATAGCTTAATTCGTATACAAGCCTAGATGAAAATAAAAAGATGAACTTTTTAATCAAATAAACAATAAGATTAAGCAAAATCAATGCTTAATCCGAACCACAATCAAATCAAAGACAAGAAAAGTAGGATGAGAATGATAAAGAAAATCTTGATTAAAGGAAAATAAAGATTAAACAACAAAATTAAAAACACTTACTTGAATTAAAGGAATTAAAGTGCAAGACAATTAATTAAAATGACATGAAAAATAAAGTTGCAAGAAAATGAAAATGGTGGAAGAGCTAATTTGTCAAGTTAGCCAACAACCTCAAATTACACAAATGATCTAAATATATAGGGGAGGAGGAGGATTAGTGGAAGGAAGCTTCCTCCCCTCTTTCTTCTTTCCTTAATTATCATTAAGTCCTTAATCTTCCAATTCTTCGACTTTTGTCTCGGGATTAATAACTCGTCTTGTAATTTCTTCAATAAATTGGACTTGAGTTCTTCGGCTTTTAGTAAACTTTCGTCTTTTGAATTTTTCTTCGATAAATCTTTAGAATTGGTCTTGGACTTCCGTTCTTTTTGCACTTTTGGTCTTTCGACTTCGTCTTTTGTCTTTTTTCTTCGATAAAAGCCCGTGAAAGCCGTGTTTTATCCACTTTTCACCTTTTCGTCCTAAATCACAACAAAAACACAAACCACGCATAATTCCGACATAAATGACATAAAATACACGTTTTGGCTCGGTTATTATTGTAATTAAGTGGTAAAAAGGATGGGTGTTTACAAACCTATCACAATTCCATAAAACGATCCCACGCGTCTCTAAAAGATTCATTCGGTTTTTGCTCAAATTTCGTAATTTCATTTTTGAAAAACGTCGTCTTAGACTGTGGGAATAAATAATTAACGAACTTGGAGACGAGATCCTTCCACGTAGTTATCGAATTAGGTGGCTCTTTCTCGTACCAATCCTTGGCGGCACCATCGAGCGAGTATGGAAAAAGCATAAGCTTGACGACATCGGTGTCGCCATTCTTAAACTTGCTCGTGGCAAAAAGACGATCAAAATTCCGAATATGGTCGTGAGGATTATCGGCTTCACGACCTCGAAACTTCGTAGCTTGAATCAACGAAAGCATTCTGCTCTTAATCTCAAAATTCTCCGCTTCGATAGCGGGAATTACGATCGCGTCTCCATAACCCTCGGTGGGTAGCAATTCCATCATCGAACGATTGTCGGCCATCTCGTCTAAGGTTTCTTCAACAACGATATTAGGAACGTCGGTTTCTAATTCTCGTCTACGTCGTCGATTCCTTCGATTACGATTGCGTCAATTCGAAGCTTCGCTAGAATTGGAATAATCCTTCGATCGAGT
The DNA here is from genome assembly GCA_025667525.1 of Glebionis coronaria. Taxonomy (NCBI): domain Eukaryota; kingdom Viridiplantae; phylum Streptophyta; class Magnoliopsida; order Asterales; family Asteraceae; genus Glebionis; species Glebionis coronaria. The sequence goes on from CM046877.1 coordinate 360,593,804, forward strand.
GTGCATGCACTAAGCGTAGAATGGGTGGTAGCAAAGAAGATTCTTTTTGCGGTTTTTCGATTTTTCAATTTTTTTGGTTTTTGATTGTTTTTAATTTTTTTTTTGGATTTTTTTTGTATTACGTAGACTCAAATCTACAAATCTCTCCTCGAATTGATCTTCTCGATTAAAGGAGCCTCAAAGAATGAAAACGATCACGTGGAGTGAATGCCTTCGATGACTTTAGAACGTTGGTGGAACACTAAAACGTTCAAGAGGGTTTAATCTTGAAAACAAGAAAATATAATATACGTAGATAATACTTGGGCGGCAAACCCTCGATTAGCCCTCTTTCTCAAAACACGTACAAGCAAGCGGGGGAAACGAGGCGGCGCTAAGCACTTAAGAGCCTTTTTCCCTTAGGTCGTGAAATACAACCGCCTTATACCCACCTTATAGTTTGTGTTAATTGAAATTAAGCCTCACGAAAGTATTTATCTATTTTGCCTTTAAACTTGTGCTTTAGATTCGAATACATTGATCGAGTGATGAAATCCCGAATCAAGGTTGTGTTTATACGCTTTTGGAGTACTTGTATATTTATTGTTCTTACGTAGATACAATATAGTAATAATATATTCACAAAAAAACGAAAACCAATATATCTACAATATAGTAAAAGATTGTTTTGTGTTTAATTTAGGAAAATTAAACACGATTTATTTGGATACTATAATATAATAGAGAAAAATAATAAAAATGAGTATGTACGATATTTACGCTTTCCAAAAATTGAAAAGCAAAAACGCACTACTCACACAAACACGATACTAATAATGGCAACACTAAACACCTCCCCGGCAGCGGTGCCAAAATGATAGTTGTGTTTTTGTATACAAGTCTTAGGAAAGACAAGTATAAATGCGGCAAGTATTAAACTCGACGATTTAGGAAAATCGACAAGTGGAATAAATTCCAAGTTCGTTCTCGAAGGAGGTGTGTGGATTAAGTGTACCACTTATATAAAATCAAGTTTGGATTAGTGACGTTTTTGGTTTAGAAGAGAAAAATTAAAGACGAGCTACGATTACGATTACACTACGACGATTTGACGTAAAACGCGAACGTAAATACGTAAAACGTGACGAAATTAAAAATTAAACCTAAAAACTAATTAAAAGATAAAACTAAGTCTAAAATAATATAAATAAGAATAAAAATCCAACAAATATATTTTAAAACCTTTTATTAATTAAATATTCAATTTTTAATGCTAATTAAAGCCCTAAAATTAAATATAATTAACAAAATATCAAAAATATTATTTTATTGAACTAATAAGTTAATTATATTATTTAAAGACTAAAAAGTATTTTTCCTAAATTTTAAAAACTATTTTTCTATTTTTAAAACACTAAAAACTTTTTTTAAACTAAAATAATCATAAAAAATAACAAAATAATGCTAAAAATGATTTGACAATTTTAAAAATCCTACTTTATACTAAAGAACAGTAGAAAAATGAAAAAGTTTGAAAACTGTAAAATTTTTCACTAAAAGACAAAAACAGTTTATAATTAAACCCTAATTAAGCTAAATTAATTATAAAAAATAATTAAAAAGTGAACTGTAAAAACTTGTTAAACTAAAAATCTTAAATTCTTTTTCTAAATCTAAGAAAAATTTTAAAGCTGAAAAATATTTAATTTTACCACTAAAAGACAAAAACAAGAATATTAAAAAGTACTTTAAAATAGCTATTTAATCTGAAAAATATCAAATGAATAGTAACTGAAAAATAAAATAAACTGAAAAATAAAAAATAAAGTAAGAAAAATAATTAAATTGGTTTCAAAACCTAATTCCTATTTTTGCCCACAAAAGACAAAAAATCAAGTTACTAAAAGTGATATGTGCTCACTGTTTTGTCTGTTGTGTAGCAGTGGTAACCACCACACTAGCAGTGGGAACTTTGTTCCTACTGACAGTTATAAAAATGGGTCAGGGCACCTTTTGATGATACCTTGCTAAATACTTGGTATTTTTGGGAACCAAAGGCACCCCCACAACCAGTTGGGTTGTGGGGAGTCAAATATGCAATAAAACACACAGGTCCAAGCTAAAAAAAATCACATAAAGAGGCAAATACAGTCACTATTTGCAGCTATGGTGGTCTGTGAACAGTGGACTGGTGCAAATGGTATTTTAATGAGATTCAAACTTCCATGACTTGCACAGAACCTAACCAATTCACTAAAAACCTACTCACAATCCTAAGTTAACCTAATTTCTAACAGGTTACAAATTTTCAGCTCAAAAAAACAAAAGAATTACCTCTAAAACAGACTTACTGAATATTTGACTGTTTTTATGCTAATTTTGTACCCATGAAACTTACAAATTCATCTTTTTCTGCTAACCAACTTAAGGTGTGTTACCAATAACCAAACTACTATGTGTTTACACTAATAAAACCCTATCTTGTTTTACCTAAGCTAGTTAAACCACAAATCCAAACACTATCTTAAATTTCTGAAAATGAATTTAACAAAGCAAATGCTAATGAAAACTTGATTAAACTGAATTTAAACTAACTAAACATGCATATAAATCACAAACAAGCATGAACAAGCAAAAATAATCACCCCTAAGAACAGGTCCATACAAACTCATAGAATTTCATATAAAGTTCAAGAAAACTTAAAATGGGTTCAAGCCTGAAAGTGATGGCTGATGCCTTCCTTAAACAGCTTAAATGGGCTTATGAAAGCTTGTGAGTAGTGTAGAGAGACCCTGCTGGGGTTCACTAAGGGAACCAGGGTAAAATGTCTTCAAAATTTAGCAAAAAGAAAATGGAAATGGATGATATGATGAAACTTGCTTCTTGTTTTCCTGCACAAACACAACAAACAGGAAACAAATGTCTTGTCACAAAAAGACCATAAGCTAGAAGCTTATGGCTTTTTGTACAGTAAGTGGTGAGGGCAAATACTGAATAAAAAAACTGAATTTCTTTGAAAAACCAACTTGAACCAAATTTACTTGAAACTGATTTGAGACTTTAACCAAAGCTTAATAATAAGTTGAAATCCCCCCACACTCCACTTTCACTTCATGTGGGGGTAAAAATCAGACTTATTAAGAACTTTTTCCAAGAATTTTTTAAAACACAATCTTTCTGAAAATTTCTAGATGAATGTAAACCTTTAAACCTTAAACTATTTCCATAAACAGTGAATCTTTTACACTAAATTACACTAGAAAACATTTAAAATGGAACTCAGTTATTGCATAAAAATCAACTTTCACTTTCATTAATAATTAAACTTTTTTACAAAAAACTGGAACAAGCCCTATCACATGTTGATAGGTGCTTTAAATAGAGTAAGGAGAAGATACTAGAATGCTGAATAAACAAATGCTAACATAAACCCTAATGTGCTGAAAATCCGAAAATGCCCTTTGAATCTTGGTCAAATTGGTTCCATGTGAATGCCAGTTGGATGAGATGATCCTGAACGTTCTTTTGATGCCTCTGGGACCAAGTTTAACAATTGGGACGTTGATTTGCTGGAGGATTCCTTTTTTACCATTTTTGGGGTGACAAGTTTGTCTGTGTGGGGCCTAGTGGTCACGGGGAGGTTTGTTTGATGGTGGGATGTGGTGAGGTGAGTGACAATTAACGTTCTGGAAATAATTGACCAAAAACCCTTTGGTTTGTGCCAATTACGTTTTAGGGTTTATAGGGGATTAGTGGTTAAACAGGGAAGGTTAGATGCTAATTAGGGGAAAAGGTTTTTGAATAAAGTGTTTACCTCCAATTATTAACTGTTTTTAATAAATCAGTTTAAAAAATGGGAAGTGGAGTATGACGTGGGGGGTGAAATGAGGTGGTGGGATTTGATTGGTGGAGGGTGTGACATGGCATGATATGGTTGGTTGTGTGGGTTTGTATGTCTTGGCAAAAGTAGTCCCTCACTTGCCTTGTCTTGTTCACTTAGCATTAAACAGCTATCAACTCTAAAATCCGTCACAACAACTTTGCCATAGTTGTCAAATTTGGCACAAGTAGTTTATAAACTTTGAATAAGGATCAAAAGTGCAATAAATGCAATCTTCAAGGGCTTTTCTTCTATACTCTTGGCAATTTAGGGGCCCCAATGTAAATTATGAGTTTTACAAGGATATAAATTGCCAAGTATTCCAAAGTTGAGGGACCAATCTTGCCAATCTCCAATTCTTCAAGGGTATTTTTGGAAATTCCATTCTTGGGCCCGGTTCTTTGTGCGGCTTCGTTTCCCGTGTTTGTTTTTGCTTGATTCCTTTGATCTTTTGGTGAATTCACGATATCCGTACCTAAAATACATAATGAACAAACACAAGCATATATTTGGGTATTTTGATGATATTTTAAGCGTTTTAAGCCCGATTTGGACGATGAGACTATGTATAAATACAGTCTCATCAATACTGTAAGATTTATGTAATCTGATCTCCAAATAAATATTTTCGTAAACCTATAACGTGTATTTGGATTGGTGATATCTCTTATATCTGTACTCCTAAAAATTTCAATTACAAAAATAAACTAAGCAAAAATTTGTCCTCAGGGGGTCTCGAACTCGAGACCTCCCCCTTAACAGCCAAAGCATTCAACTATTTGAGCTATGGGCTCATATTGTTTTTTAACTGAGTCAAAGCTTTATTATACCAGTTAATTTCGGACTGTCACTTTGATATATATATATATATATATATATATATATATATATATATATATATATATATATATATATATATATATATATATATATATATATATATATATATATATATATATATATATATATATATATATATATATATATATATATATATATATACATATATATATATATATATATATATATATATATATATATATATATATATATATATATATATATATATATATATATATATATATATATATATATATATATATATATATATATATATATATATATATATATATATATATATATATATATATATATATATATATATATATATATATATATATATATATATATATATATATATGTACATTTATTTTTAAAACATGGTTTAGTTTTATAATAATCTAAATACATATTAGTTAGTCTCATTAATAAGATTTGTTTAATTAAAATCTTCTAAAAGTTATTAGTTAGTTCAAATAAAATATAAAAAATATTATTAAATAAAGTTTATAAATATAAATAAATATTTTATTCCTTTTAAAATTAAAATTGTTTTAACATTGTTTGAAATAAATTTTGTTTAAATAGATTTGTTGAATTTAAAAGTAAAAGTAAAAAAAAGTAAAGTAATTTAGATTTAAAATTTGTCTTTTAGATTTAATTTTGGGAAAACGATTCATGCACTTTAGGATTAAAATTTATAGGATTATTCTAGATAAAAACCGAAACCGAATTCAAATCAATTGTCCAATTCAAATCGAAAGTCTCAAATTCACAATTTCCATGTGTACAACGAACCGGGATCACTCTCATGTTTAATTGATTCGTCTTTAGCTTATTTTTGGATTATTACCTTTTCCTAAAGGTAATTTCCTAAATTTGCTCTATAACGTATTTAATTAAAATACACTGATACTTTCCCAACACATCAAAAATTTTGGCTCCGCTGCCGGGGATCTTTTGTACGATTCTTTCATGGAGATTTATTGATCATTTATTTGATGACCCTTTCCGTCCTCGGAAAGTTTTGTTATTTTTCTATTATATATAATAAATATCGTTTTTCATATTTTTTGTTATTATTATATTATATTATGTAGAATAATAAATTTCCCTACTTCCAAAAAGGACCTTAGTTGGGATTTCATCACCAAGCTATTGTATTCGAATCCAAAACAAAAGAATAAAGGCAAAATAGGTAAATACTAATAGAAAGTTTAAACTCGATTTATACAAACTATAAGGTGGGTATAAGGCGACGTGCTATAAAAGGCCGTCAAGGAAAAAGGTTTTTAATTGCTTTGTGCCACCTCGTTTCCCCGCTTGCTTGTGCGTATATTGAAAGGGACGACCGATTATTGGTTTGCCGACTGAAGTAGTAATAAATTTATTTTTTTTGTTTACTTATTGAACCTCGAGACGATTAGGTTTTCACCTACGTTTCAAAGTCAACCGAGGGTAATTTACTTCCATAGTAATTATCCTTATTCCTTGTTTTTATCAATCTTTGATTGAGAAATACGAAATAAAAATACCAAAAATAATCTTCTTTATCCTATATCATGTTTAATTATTTTCTCCTCACCCTCCAACTTTTAATTCTTCTATGAATTCTTTCTTCCGTTGTGTAGGGTGTGGAGAACCGTTATATGGTCTTTTACCATGTCGGTGGTGTACGTGTGAGCATTGTGGAAATGATTTACGTAATGATTTAAGAGTTTGATTTTGTCCTTTTTATAATGATATTACTTCATGTGGAAACCCGAATTTTTCAAGTAACTCTCTCGGTTTTTACCAACCTCCACACCCCACCTACGAGACACCCTCGTGTGAGTTATGTGGAAATGATTCTCATTTTGGTGTTGATTGTTCGCATTGATTCTCGCTTAATTACGAGCAAGAACCGGGCTACAATCAAAACTGTAATGATAATTGTTATCCACAAGATTCACCGAGCTTATCACAACAATTTCTTTGTTGTGAATATTGTGGAGGTCCTCACGAGAGTTTTAATTGTCAACCGAAGGATCAAAATTTTTATGAGACCAATCCTTGCTATAATCCTATTCATTCCGGTTTTGACCAACCCCCACAATATTCTCTCGACAATGCAGGTTTTAGATGAATTAAAATATTGTTCTAACAAATAATGAATCAAGGAAGTGTTGAAATTTTTGAAAAGAGCATCGAAGATATGTTGCAAGAAAAGAGACGAATTGATAAAGAGATTAACGATATAACTAATGAATTAGGAATTCGAAGATATCGTGGAGAAATAATTGATGAGGAATTTAGAAGAGAGTGTGAGATTAAGATTAGACAACTTTAGCAAAATTATAATGGATTAATCATTGAGATTCCTAATAAAGAACAAGCCTAAAAGGAAGCAAAGTATCTTGCCACTCGTGAACTCGAGCGTTCTTGTCTTTATGACGATGACGATGATGAGGATATTTTTGATCTCACTCCATCTCATGACATCACTACTCCTATTCATGATTCTTCCACCATGGAATCCGATAATTCTCTTAGCATGGGGGACGAGCATCTTAGCACTATTCCAGAAACGGAATCAGACGAAGTAATAAAATCTAGTGTTGAGATCCTTGTCAAAAACCCAATAGAGTTCGATGGTATTTCTAATGAAACGTGTGATTTGCCACATTGTGATAACTCTCCTTCTTCCAATCACTTTGAGATTTTATCCAGTTCTAACGATGAAAATTGTGATGGAAATGAAGATTACGAGTATGATACGACTTATAGTGAATTATCTAATGAGGAGTTCTCCTATGAACTTTCTTATAAAGGTGACATTCACAGCTCGGATTATGAGGGGTTTCCCGATGAACCTACTCTTCTTCACCCATTTCCACCAGGAAATGAGGATGATAGTGATCCGGTTTTTGAGTGGTTCACCGTTGAACTTACTCCTTTGGACCAATTTCCACCGGGAAATGAGGTTGATTTGACTATTCCGATCCTTGAGAAGTTCACCGATGAACTTACTCATTTAGAGGTGGAAGACGTGATTCTTTGTGAAAAATTATCAAACGTATATCTTCTCATTTCTAAAATCAAAACTATGAATTCTAAGCCTATTAGGAAGTCTTTCTCTCCATCTCCTATCCCTGTTGAGGATAGTGATCCGCTTATGGAAGAAATTGACACTTTTCTTGTTTCGGATGATTCAATACCACCGGGTGTTGATGATCTCAACCCGGAGGGGGGCGCTCTTTTTTTAGAGAATTTACTTGATGATGATTTTGTCCCAAGTCCTCCTCCCACTCGCTTTTATCTTAATGTGCATGTTTTTCATATGACTCATGTTGAGTATCATGACCCCTTTGTTCACATTCCAATGAGTGATAAGGTCAACAAGGTTATGCATGTTGATACCACTATAGTTGAGACCTTTATCCCACCATTACCATGTGCTTTATATGATTATGGATTAGCATGGGGGGAAGACACCGTGTTGTCTATTCCTTTCTCTCCCGAGGACGAGGTATTCGACCCCAGAATCATTGATTTAGGGAAATCTCGGCCTTTCACCGATGTAATAATTGAAAGATTTTTCGATTATTTTGGTGCGAGTTTATCTAGGGGAGCATACTATATCCTTTTCATGATTTGTAACATTAACCACCATCTCTTTTTGGAGATTTATGTTGGAGTTTCATCCTTTCGTTTGTCATCCGAGAATGAGGATGTGATCTTTGACCCCGACATCGTGCTTTATAAAGGATTTTATTCCAATATTCCGGTTTTCACCATTTTCCCTAAAGACCAATGAATACGGGGATCGAGTCGAGCTCATGACTCGGTTAACAAAAACGAGGTGCCTTGTGGGGGAGTCCCATACATTCTATCTTCTTTCTATTTTCTAACACTAAGAAGGCTTGATCTTTTCAAGCTCGTGCTCGTGTTTTGTTGTGTTGTGAATCTTAGGTATAACCCTAATCATTGAAGACTCTCGTGTTTGGTTTTTGCCGGTCCCCTTGAGTTTCCGTACTTTGATTGTCAAAAGGGGAACTCACTATCCTTTGATTTTTATCGACTAACGCTTTATCTTGAAGCATAACTAATAAACGGCTAATAGATTTGTGTACTGTTACCATGTTAGGACTTTTGCATTCGACTCTTCGTGTTTTAGCAAGGGGGTGTCACTCTTGAGCTAGGAAACATTGATGACAATGTTTGGTTTTAGCATGGGGGACTCAATCGATATAATCGCTTGCAATTGCTTTTGCCATGTTCAAACGTAATCGTTTTTCTTGTTTTTCATAAAAATTTAAAATTTTTAGGGTATTTTTGTGTTTATTAATAAAGAAAATAAGTGTTTTTGACACAAATGTATGCTTTCCGTTGGTGAAAATAAAAATAGTTTTTGACTCGACTAGGTTTTTACCTTAGCTCATTCCTTAACGTGTTTAAATCACGTTTTGCTAGACTTGTATATCGGGAACTTTAAAACGCGAAAGTCTTAACTCATACGGGTTTAAGAAAAAGAACTTTTCGCAAGTTCCTATAATTGATCCTAGAAAGTCGTTTATCAAGGGAACTTTAAAATGCAAATTCTAAACTTGAAAAAGTCCAAGAAGATGCAAGATCCTATAGATGACTTGAAAACCCAAAACTTTGATTTAATAGGCTAAGTGTCCATTAGTCTCACATCTTTGAGATTTTTCAATATGGAGAAAAAGAGATGATAAAGTTAAATCATAAGTTTTGAGGTTAAGTATTCCTTATATAAGTATTTTTGTGTTTGATTCTATCTCCTCGTATTTATCTTTCACGCTTGAATATTAAATTGCTTAATAAATGAAGTTTTTAGCGGTTTGGGCTCAATATCATAACTCGTAACTCCTACTTTTTCTTCCCTTGTAATTAAAGTAAGAACACATTGAGGATGTCAGCGTCATGGACGTTTTGATCATGAGATTGCGGAGATTTGGCTTACTATATATATCATAATAATAAAGAAATAAAAACATGTTCTCTATGAGCCTTCGGGTGGGAGTCATGTAGCACTAGCCTTGTCATAGGTGTAAGGCATGGTGATGTGTTTAATAAAAATTGCTTCATCATCATGAGCCTTAAGGTGGGATGGTGAATGTCAATTCCCTTGTTTATGTCCAAGGAGCCTCCGGGCGTGGATCATAAATAAGGAGCACTTTTACATCTTAAAGAGCCTCAAGGTGTATGATGTAAATGTTGCTAACTCCATTAATAAAGTCAAAATTGACTTTGGAGGATTTGTTGTTGCTTTAAGTAATCCTATTAGCCAAATTTCGGATCCGGGGATTTATTCCTCAAATCGTGTTAAGTTATCCTTGATGTGGTCTTTCTTTAGTGACAACGGTTTTTGAAGTCGAGGTTAGGTTTTGAGTGTTGGGTTTACACCGTTTTTACATTCATTTTTGGACTAATAATTATCAAATAAGTCGAATGATGCTTTGAGTTTAACACAAATTACTTTTATGAGTGGTCTTAACATTGGGACTTATGATTGACAATGATCTTATTTTTAAACTTGGCATGGAAGAGTGAAAAGTCGAGGACGATGAATCTATTTGAGTTTTATGATCCTAAAAGTTATTTTTCAAATAATGAAAGCAATACATTATGTCTTTGCAAAATAAAGTGTCAAAAGTTGAATAAAAGTGTAGTTAGTGCTTTATTTTATCATTGCGTGAGGACACGACAATTGCTTAGCAAGGGGGAGTTTGATATGAGTGAACTTATTCATATCATTTATATCAATAAATGGACTTAAAATACATAAAACATATTATATTATCATTGTATATGTTTGTTTTGTTCGTTTCATGTGTGTAGGTACCAAGTTCACAAAACCGGCAAAACCAACACGATTTTGAAGATAATTTAAAGATGCCAAAAATCAATATCGTTTTTATTCGAGGTAACTTTATCAAAGTATTTTGGGCTAGGTGGGTCCCACATAAGATTAATGGGCCTTAAAGCCCAAATATGGAATTATGAAGTTATTCACTAGGCCCAATTCCAAAGCCCAAGTTATGAAATTTAAGTGACGGATTGAAGTATATTTTCTTTGAGTCCAAGATCATCCAAAAGCCCAATATGAGTAAATAAGAGAAACGAATGGAGTATTGTTGGGTCAAAAGCCCACAACAACAAGGAAATTCTTTGACTATTTAAACAAAGTTTATATAAACTTTGTTAGGTCAACATTTTCGGTCAAAAGTAAACAAATAGATAAAAAGAAATAGAGACGAGAGAGAGAAAAAGATATTGGGCAAAAACTCTTCCCATTCAAGAACCCTAGAATTTAAGGGTGTCTAATTAACTAAGCAAGTGTACACGCACTAGCATATCAGAAGATTAAGGGAAGATGGAGCGTGTATTACCCAAAGATTCCAAGAACAAGGCTACACGTGGACTCTATGCACGTCACATCTCTAATCTTATTGGTCCAAAATCTAAAATCCTTACAACTAACCAATCACCATCCTCCACATAAGCACCAAAGAAGCATAAAATAGGCCATCGTGGTGATCCGTGTGCGAGAGGCCTTTTATCCACCCTTGGATCAAAACAGAAAAGAAAGAGAAAGAATGAAGATGAAATCAAGGGCTGAAATCGATTCTTCATCAACACCCACCCCTCTCGGTTCTCCTATAAACACCCTTCAATTTTTCATATAAATTATCCCCTTTCTTTAGCTTAGAGTTATAATGTTAAATTACTGTTAGGATTTATTGTCTTTTAATATTTTGTAATAATTTTTAGCTTAAATTAATAAAATTAATTTCAGTTTTGTAATTAATCTTTTGTTCGTTTCTAATTTTTCTCGAATTATTTTTAAAGTCGTAATCCTATTCTACTAATTTTGTGCATTATAACCTTGTGTTACTCATATAAGCTTCATTAATAAGCTTTTGTGAGTGATAGAGTTAGAAATTTGAGAATGTGTTTATCCACTGATGAACATCTAAATTAATAAAAAACTTCTGGGTTCGAAGTTATTTGTTGGATCGATGTTCTGAAGTTGGTGTATCTCAATGGTGATTTGTGGTTACTGTCTCAAAAGGTGTTGACGGATTGAGAAGTAAATGATTCAGGCAGCTCAGCGCTGTGTCGCATCATCAACGGGTTTTTCCTTCATTAAAGGTTAAGCACTCTTTGATTCTCTGTAACAAGCATTATCATAATAAAGTGTTTTAATGATTTGAACTTGCTAGCTGTAGACTCATTTTTTGAACTTGCTAAATTGCTTTTATTTTCAAATGCTTATTTTGTAACTGTTGAATGGATTTTGGTAAATTGTTGCTAATTTTTACCCTTAATACGACTTGATACAGATTTGAGTTGAGTTAATCTTTTTTGATTTTAGTGGCTTTCTTACTTTTCTAAACTAGCTGTTACTCCTTTTGTTCAAAATAGTTGCCTTAGTCGTGATTTTACTAAATAAATAGATTTAATCTTATAGTTTTCCTGTTCTGATAGTTTTTGGATCTGCTGTCATGAATGAATATGTCTGATGTGATATGGATCTGTGTGTTTGCTCTTGAATCTATTAAAACTTAAGTGTGAATGTGTTTTGCTTTTACTGTTCGTATTTGTTGCTACGTTATATGAGTATGTGGATTAGTTTGAAGTTAGTTTATGCTTAGATGGATTTTTGTCAATTCGAAGTCTGCTGGTATTTGAATTCATGCTGCCACGATTGATTGTTAGTTTTAGGCTGAATTACTTTGTGAGCTGCTTAATAGGATTGTTAAACGTGTTTCTTTGATTTAAAATTCGAGCATAATAGTACCTTGTCTGAAGTTTTAGTTATAGTTTTAATGCTCGTTCTATCGCTTTGATTTAAATCTGTCTAGGACCTTTGTTAAAATATTGATGTACTAGGCTAATGAAATGCATTTTGATAACTGTTATTTCTACATTAGAATTGTTTTGGATGCATTATGTTAGAATTAGTGGGTTTCGTGTTTGGTTTATCTGGTATTGCATTAGTACTAGTTTCATGATATCTTGCGTTTAATTTTGTTGTCCTATTCTCTTCATATGTTACCTGCTGAATATAATAGTCTGTTAATCTGCTGTATAATGTTTTAGTATTTTGGACTGGATATATGTGTTGATCTGCTGGTTAATTTAGTGATATAGGGATTTGATTGCTGATTTATTTCTTTTAATGTGGAATTGGGATTTTTGCTAAGGGTTATATTAGTCTTTTAAAAACGTTCTTGTTTCTGTTGATTGAGTCATTTAACTGATGAAGGACTTTTTGTTTATTTTGATTGTTGAGAGTGGTGTGCATTGCTGCTAGATAGACTTTATCTACTGATTTGTGTCCTTTATTTATCTGTTTTTGGTTGATTGATGTTGGTTGTTTAATGTGGAGATTTACCCTTAATTTCATGTACTGTTTCTTTATTATTTTTTAGATTTTACTATTGTTTATGTTGACACTGTAAGATTTATGTAATCTGATCTCCAAACAAGTAATTTCATAAACCTGTAACGTGTATTTGGATTGGTGATATCTCTTATATCTTTACTCCTAAAAATTTCAATTGCAAAAATAAACTAAGCAAAAATTTGTCCTCAGGGGTCTCGCACTCGAGACCTCCCCCTTAACAGCCAAAGCATTCAACCATTTGAGCTGTGGGCTCATATTGTTTTTTAACTGAGTCAAAGCTTTATTATACCAATTAATTTCGGATTGTCACTTTGATATATATATGTACATTTATTTTTAAATCATGGTTTAGTTTTATAATAATCTAACTACATATTAACTAGTTTCATTAATAAAATTTGTTTAATTAAAATCTTCTAAAAGTTATTAGTTAGTTCAAATAAAATATAAAAAAATATTATTAAATAAAGTTTATAAATATAAATAAATATTTTATTCCTTTTAAAATTAAAATTGTTTTAACATTGTTTTAAATAAATTTTGTTTAAATAGATTTGTTGAATTTAAAAAGTAAAAGTAAAAGAAAAGTAAAGTAATTTAGATTTAAAATTTGTCTTTTAGATTTAATTTTGGGAAAACGATTCATGCACTTTAGGATTAAAATTTATAGGATTATTCTAGTTAAAAACCGAAACCGAATTCAAATCAATTGTTCAATTCAAGTCGAAAGTCTCAAATTCACAATTTCCTTGTGTACAACGAACCGGGATCACTCTCGTGTTTAATTGATTCATATTTAGCTTATTTTTGGATTATTGACTTTTGCTAATGGTAATTTCCTAAATTTGCTCTATAACGTATTTAATTAAAATACACCAACACTTTCCCGACACATCAGGGAGGATGAACCTAATCTGAGTGATAAAGGGTCCCAAGGTTCGTATGGGAATAACGAGGTAGCTGAAGCATTCACATGTATAAAGGGACAAGCTACTCCCTTTTTAATCTCTCCAATGAAGCAGTCTTTCACTGAGATGATGTTACAAGCTAGTGGATTGTCAGCCGCTGACAAAGGCAACTTGAATGCTGACACGTCTATTTCAGATGCTGACAGGATTCCAAGTGTGAGTGGTGTATCCCAACCACCACTCATGATTCAAGAGTCTTCCACTCAGGTAAAATCTTCTACTTTGCCCTCTATTGATCCTATGGATAGGGGTAAAGTTGTGTTAGTAGTAAAAGATGTCCCAAAATGTAACACCCCCAAATTTATACAACTCATTACATCGGAAGACTAGTTGGTGTTACGGGATAGCACATTACTCACATCATAGACAACGCATAAAAATCGCGTCGTTTAATAATAAATCATTTCCATTCATAAATATCAAAGTTACATCGGTCCCAAGTCATTACATTTCATATAAAGTTTTACAAAATATTTGAATGGAAAATATTGTTTAAGTGCGGGCCATGAATTCTTGTCGTCTTCCCGATAATTACCTTCAAGTACCTGAGATAAAACATGTTAAAAGAAAAGGTCAGCGATAACGCCGAGTGAATTCATAGAGTTTAATAAAATTCATCAATATATTATCAGTATAAAATTATTACTGAAAATTATTTTGTACAAATCGTTTTGATAGGCCATAAAATAGCCAAAGTCTTTTTATACAAATCTTTATCGAAAATCATAATATAGGCATTTCCCTTAAAAATCATTATACGAGCCAATGTCGTAAAAACGTCATACAATACATCTTATAACGTTGTATGAAAATAAAAACCGTTATATGAATATGGTTATGAAAACCAAAATACAAACATAATATCAATAGTATGACCCTGTATTGCTAGTCAGGCAATACATCGTAATTCGGAGCGTCTATTAGTATTTTGTTAATTTGGATTATTATAAGCCGCATGACATTGTTACCTTACTAAACCAACAACGGGTAGCTAACCCGATACCAATTTTGCCCATCTAAAGTAGCGTGTCGTCACAAAGGTCACGCTATGGAAATCTTCTCATACATAAATTCGCTTACCAATCAATGTGGCACGACGGGGATCAACCGTCAAGGCGCGAACTGGGGTGATCGTCCCCAAATAGTACTATTATATGCATAAGCGTCTACCAACTCTCGGTAGTTCACAATTCATGCTAATGGGACTTTTAGTGATATAACCTAACTTTAATAATCCATTTGATTTCATCTATCGGGTCCTTTATGTTGGGAATAAATCTATGCTTAATTGTTTCCCCTGCTAGTTGATTATTCATACCCCTGCTAGAGTAAGTTCCCCCTGCTAAATAACAAAGGCAGGGGGATTGGTTCCCCTGCTGAAGTCAAAGGCCCTGCCGTCAAAGATAAACATGGAATAGATTTTTACGCGTTTCAGTTATTATTCCTTAATACTTTCCATAGTTTGTTAGTAGTGATCTTGTACGTGAGTCCTTGTACCTATAAAAGGACTCACTAGGTTAGCATGCAAAGGGTGTCTTTCTCATTTCGTCTTTTATTATTATTACTTTAAGGTTTTGTAAACCCTAATACCACTTTGGGTATTCGTATATCTTTGATATATTAAAGTTCAACGTTTGAATCTCATTTGTTCTTGTGCTAAACATTACATTCCGCATCTTGTTTAGTTACTTTGCTTTGCAAAGTTTCTCTAGTGTTAGATTGAATTCTTTCTCTCTATCACAACCCTTAAACAAGCTATTAAGGTTTAAGATCTGACTTTGGGATCAACAAGTGGTATCAGAGATTGTTGAGAAACTTTGTCTAAATCAAGAACAAAATCCTCATAGCAAACATGTCTTCAGATTCATCCACAAACAGCAACAACCACAATAACCTCAAGTTACCCATGTTGGATCCTGAAAACTTTGAATTATGGGAATTCAGAATCCAACAATACCTGAAAATGGAACACTATGTTCTCTGGGAGATCATAGAGTTTGGTGATCAATTCAACAAAATGGTGGCAGTTGAAGAAGGCAAGGATGAAGGTGAAAGTTCCAAAGGTAAGGACAAGAAGAAATCTGCTGCTCGATGTGATAAGGAAATACTGGCTAGAAGGCATGATGTCAGGGCTCACAGCTCATTGCTGTTGGCCCTACCAGATAGACATCAACTCAGATTCAGGAAATACAAAACAGCTAAGGATCTATGGGAAGCCATAGGCAAAACCTTTGGAGGAAATGAAGCCACAAAGAAGAAGAAGAAAAATCAAATGCTGAATGATTTTACTTCTTTCAAAGCAATTGGTGATGAATCAATTGGAGCTATTTACAATAGGCTTCAAGACATGGTGGCTCACTTGGAATTCTTTGATATTGAGGTATCAAAAGAGCAGGTGAACACCAAGTTTCTTAACAGTCTCCAGAAAGAATGGTTTGTTTATAAGGCAATTTGGCAGAATAAGGATGATTTGGATGAAAAAGACATTGATGACATATATAATAACTTAAAGGTTTTTGAACCCATTGTCAATGAAATGAAGTCAAAAGGAACAATCCCCACCAACTCAAGTGGAATCATCGATTCCCCTGCTAACATGGCATTCATATCACAAAGCAGTGGAATCTCCAAGAACAGTGGAATAGATGTAGCCCCTGCTACCTATTCCCCTGCTACCAGATCTGGACCTTCCTATGATGAAGAAAGACCAGCTACATTCAGCCTTGATACTGCATGTGCTTTTATAGCATCACAAGGGCCACAAGGATCTACAGTATTACATGAAGATCTAAATCAAATCAGTAAGCAAGCGCTAGAAGAATTGGATATCAAGTGGAATATGGCTTTGCTCAGCATGAGAGCCAACAGGTTCCACAAGAAGTATGGGAGAAGATCACAATTAATCCCTCTGATGTGGCTGGGTTTGATAAAACAAAAGTTGAATGCTACAATTGTGGCAAGAAGGGTCATTTTGCCAGGGAATGCAGAGGACCTAAGTCTGGAAATAGCTACAGAAAGGAGACAAGAGATGATGATTCTGGTGCTAAAGCCATGGTAGCCATGCAGGGGATAGATGGAGCAAATGGATGGGACTGGAGTGCTATGACAGAGAATGTAGAAAGAAATCAAGCCTTGATTGCTGAGGAAAAGGAAGAAGATTTTGCACTTATGGCTATGTCAAGTTCCAGTTCTGACAATGAGGTATATGATGACTCATACTGTACTAAAGCTTGTAGGAAAAATACTGAATCTTTGAATGATCAAATCAGAAAGGTAAAAGCTGACTATATCAATTGTGATAATGATCTTGATAACTACAAACGTGCTTTAGAACAACTAGAGTCCACCATAAGAGAGTATAGGCAAAGAGAAAGTGATTATAGGGATCACATTGTGATTCTAGAAAGAGATGCCAAGGAGAATAACCAATCTATAAATGTTTTAACTGCTGAACTTGAAATTTTCAAAGCTAACCAAAAGATAGATGAGGAAACTGTTGAAAAATTTGGAAAAGCTTCAAAAGATTTAACCAAGGCATTTGAAATTGGTCAATCTCCCAAGGACAAAACAGGGTTTGGAATTAAGAATATGAATGCTACCATACCACCACCCCCTGCTAACATCCATGCTCCCTCTCCTAGAAAAGACTTGTCCTGGACTGGTCTCCCTTGTTTTGAAAAACAGGATGACGTTGAGTTTGACTTGAGTGCTTATATACCTAATAATCTTGATACAGAAGAGTCTCTAGTTAAAACTAGTGTCATTAGGGATGTTAAAAAGGAACATGTTGGGTTAAAGCAAATTGACAACCCAGTTCGATTTTCAAAAGAAGGAATTTCTGGCAGCAATCCTAGTTCTAAGAGTATCTCTCCTAAATCTAAGGCTAGGCCACAGTCTCCTAAGCCCACCATTAAATATGCTGGTATGTACAGGAATGTCAGAGGTAATCAAAGAAATTGGAATGACCAAAAGTCTCATCAATTAGGAGAAGACTTTGTGATTAATACCAAGCCCTGCTTCACATGTGGCAGTTTTGAACACACTTATCAAGAGTGTAAGGCACCAATGGAGATGGTGGCTGCAAATCCCTTAAAGGATATGTAACCTAAAACCATTCTTCTAAATGCAGGGGCAAAATCCTTTTCCCCTGCCAAGTATGTTGCCCCTGCCTTGAGAAATAGGGTGACTGATAAATATGTTGTTCCTGCCCTTAGGAAGGAGAATGATGTTCACCCAAAGCCCAACACTTCTGTGACCACCCCAACACATTATACTGCATATAGATCTGGCCCTAGACCTTACCAACACATGAATAGAGGCCAAAACAAAAGGTGGGTTCCCTCTGCTAAGCATAAGGATTCCCCTGCTAAAACTGGGTATCCCCTGCTAGAAAAGTTATACATTCTAGGAACATGGGAAGATGGGGAAAAGCTGTAAAAGCCTCAGCTCGTTGGGTTTGGGCACCCAAAAGGGGTACTCAATCTAATGGTGTATCTCTAGTTTTTGATAAGCTATCCTACATTGATACACGAGGTAGATCCAAGTCTGTAATGGCTTGGGTCCCCAAGAAAAACTAATTTGTTTTTCCTTTTGCAGGTGACAAAGAAGACAAGGGATGATAGAGCATATTGGGATAGTGGATGCTCAAGAAGTATGACTGGACAAAAAGCTTACTTATCTAACTTTGTGCCCCTGCATGACAATGATGGTGTTTCTTTTGGAGATGGGCATGGAACTATAACAGGAAAAGGAACTATTGTCACAAATGGGATGACTTTTGACAATGTGTACTTGGTGAAAGAACTCAAGTATAATCTCTTCAGTGTGTCACAGATGACTGATAACAAGAATTTTGTCTTGTTTACTGACACTGAATGCTTGGTATTAGGAAAGGAGTTTGTCTTGCCAAAAGACACTCTAATTGTTCTCAGAACACCAAGACAGAAGAACATGTACACAATTGATCTCAAGGACATATCTCTCCAAGACAATGAAACATGTTTCATTGCCAAAGCTTCAGCAGATGAATGTAAGAAATGGCATAGAAGACTTGGTCATCTTAATTTCAAGAACATGAACAAATTAGTAAAGCATAATCTGGTTCATGGTCTTCCTTCCAAGTCTTTTGCCACTGAACATACTTGTGCAGTATGTCTGAAAGGGAAGCAACACAGAGCATCTTGCAAGACAAAAACAAGTATGTCTACCACCAAGCCATTGGAACTACTGCATATGGATCTTTTTGGTCCTACTTCTGTGGCAAGTATAATGAAGAAATGGTACTACTTAGTGATTACTGATGATTTTTCAAGGTTTACATGGACATTCTTTCTATTTGAAAAGAGTGACACAGCTGATGTACTCATTGGGTTCATCAATCAAATTGAACTGTCAAAAAGCATGAAGGTAGTTACCATGAGATCAGACAATGGTGGTGAGTTCAGAAATCAGAAACTGGATTCTTTCTGCATAAACAAAGGCATCAAGAGGCAATTCAGCATTGCTAGAACACCTCAACGGAATGGAGTGGCAGAAAGAAGAAATAGGACACTCATTGAAGCTGCAAGAACTATGCTGTCTGATTCCAAACTTCCAGTTATCTTTTGGGCTGAAGCTGTATCCACTGCTTGTTATGTACAGAACAGGGCCTTGGTTGTTAAGGCACACAACAAGACCCCTTATCAGCTGTTTAATGGAAGACCTCCCTTAATTGACTTTTTCAGACCTTTTGGGTGTCATGTTATAATCTTGAACACCATTGACAATCTAGGTAAGTTTAGTGAAAAGGGTGATGATAGATACTTTGTGGGTTATTCATTAAACAGCAAGGGATATAGGGTCTTCAACAAGAAGACAAGCAAAATCACAGAAAATCTTCATGTGAACTTTCTTGAAGACAAACCTGAAGATGTTCAAACAGGTCCTGACTGGTTCTTTGATATAGATGTACTTTCCAAGTCCATGAATTATGTACATGTTGTTTTGCAGAACTCTAACATTTCAGGTACTCAAGAAACAACTGGTGCAGAGAAGTCACCTTTGAGGTACATGAATGTACCCTCATTGTTTCCTAGTGAAGCTGATGATCAAGAAGATAATTCTTCTCCAGGAAAAGAACAGCCAATCTCATCCCCTGCTATGGCTGAAGGCAGTGGAATGGCTGAAAGCAGTGGAATCTAGGATTCTCCTGCTAGAGGAATTGATTCCTCTTTCACAAAGGATCATGATGCTAATGAGACTACTGATGCAGAAAGAGAATCCCCACTCATTTCACCATCTACACCCATAAATGATGGTCCTATCATATCCAGCAGTGGAAGCAGAATTATAAGGAGTGGAGGTCCTAGTTATTCAGAGCTTCATTCTGCTCACCAGCACCCATCTCTAGGTCATGCTGTCTCATTTGGGAGTTCCTTTGAGGACTTCTTTCCTAATCAAAATAGCCCCATCAATTCTGATTTGGAAGAAGATGAAACAGAAGTCATCATGCAACCTACCTATAGAATCAATAAAGATCATCCTATCTCTCAGATCATTGGCAATCCTGAAGCCCCCAGACATACAAGGTATACAACAAAGGAGCACAGCTTCATTGCCAATATCACCATGAAGTTCAATCATGACAACATGCAATGGGTACTGCATTTTTGTCACAAGAAGAGCCAAAGAAGATTTTTCAGGCGTTAAATGACCCAAGCTGGGTTGAAGCCATGCAAGAGGAGCTCTTACAATTTGACATACAAGAGGTTTGGATTCTGGTTGATTGTCCCAAATGGGCAAGGCCTATTGGGACCAAGTGGGTACTCAGGAACAAAAAGGATGAAAGGGGAATAGTTGTCAGGAACAAAGCAAGATTAGTGGCACAAGGAAGAAGGGATTGATTATGAAGAGGTGTTTGCTCCAGTAGCCAGGATTGAAGCTATTAGATTATTTCTTGCTTATGCCTCATTCATGGACTTCACTGTTTTCCAGATGGATGTGAAAAGTGCCTTCCTATATGGAACCATTGATGAAGAAGTCTATGTCATGCAACCTCCAGGGTTTGAAGATCCAGAACATCCTGACAAAGTATACAAAGTGAAAAAGGCCATGTATGGCCTTCACCAAGCTCCCAGAGCCTGGTATGATACTCTCTCTAAATATCTCCTAGACAATGGATTCAGCAGGGGGAAGATTGATCAGACTCTGTTTACTAAGAAACAAAAGGGTGACCTTCTGCTAGTACAAATCTATGTGGATGACATCATTTTTGGATCAACTAACTCCATGCTTAGCAAAGAGTTTGCCAAATTGATGCAGGATAAATTCCAAATGAGTGCCATGGGAGAACTAAACTTCTTTTTGGGGTTACAAGTTCAGCAGCGGAAAGATGGGATATTTATCTCACAAGACAAATATGTGGCTGAGATTGTAAAGAAGTTTGGCATGTCTGATGGGAAGAAGGTGTCCACTCCCATGGACAAGGATCATCCATGGGGCAAGGATGGTCCTGGAAAGCCTATAAATGTCAGGAATTACAGGTCTATGATTGGGTCTCTTATGTATCTCACTGCTTCAAGACCTGACATCATGTTTGCAGTCTGCTTATGTGCAAGATACCAGGTGTCACCCACAGAGTGTCACTTATTTGCTGTGAAAAGGATTTTTAGGTATCTAAAATGTCATCCTACCTTAGGACTATGGTATCCAAAGGAGTCACCATTTGAGCTGATAGCCTACTCAGATAGTGATTATGCTGGTGACAACAATGATAGGAAGTCTACAACAGGGGGATGCCAATTTTTGGGGAGCAGGCTTATATCTTGGCAATGTAAGAAGCAGACTATCATGGCAACATCCACAACTGAAGCTGAGTATGTAGCAGCTGCTGCATGCTGTGGTCAAGTTCTTTGGGTGCAAAATCAATTGCTTGATTATGGGTATAACTTTCTTAAAACCAAGATATTCATTGACAACAACAGCACTATTTGCATTATAAAGAACCCTGTTTTTCATAGCAAAACCAAACACATTGAAATTAGACATCACTTTATCAGAGATTGTTTTGAAAAAGGACTGATTGTCCCTGAGAAAATTGATACAGAACTTAATGTTTCTGATCTTTTAACAAAAGCTTTTGATGTAGGGAGGTTTCAGTATCTGGTTGCAGGTATTGGAATGGTTACTCCTTAAAATATGATGTCTATTTTGTCATGTATAATCAGGGTTACTTCACTGCTGTTGTTGTATAATTGTTAGTCCATTTGTCCATCTCTTTCATTCCACTGCTTTTTAACACTGATTCCCCTGCTTGGGGTTCATTCCCCTGCCAAGAGGATTTTTCTCTTAAGCTGGGTGTGTTCTTTTTACAAAAGTGGTTCTATGTGGTTTTAGACTAACAATGCAGAGGTTCATATGGTGCATACTATTCTCGTTGGTGGATCAGGTATATACTCTATGTTTCAGGGGAGGTTAGGTCACACCTTTAGGACTCAGGGTATCCTTAGGATGCTCATATATGATCTTAGATCATATCCACTGGTGAGTGAGGGTTCAGGTTAATGATGCCTTGCTGCAAAGCTTGTCAGAACTCTGAAACCTTGAGGCACTGTAGTGTGTGCTTACATTTCTCTATTAAAACAACTTGCTGTTCAAATACAGACCTGTGGCACACATTGCCAAGACTTACTGACCATAGGTAAGGGACAAGGTTGGGATGGTGTCTGGGGTATGCATGATTTCTTGGGATAACCTGGTGTAGGGGGACTTATGTATTAACTTTTTGTATTGGGACCATTGCTGAATAGAGGACTCTTGAGTTTCTATGTATCTATCTTGTGTATACAAGTGCGTGCATTAGAGCAGAGCTAGTTAGCATTAGTCCCTCCATGACTAGTTCAATACCCCTAGGAAAGTTTCCCCTGCTTTTATCTTTTATTCCCCTGCTTTCACAACATTCCCCTGTTTGACCGTTGACCGACAATACCGTTACCCTGTTCATAGCCGTTGGGCCTGCTTGCTTAAATTTTGGTTAGGGAATATTTTATTATTTTTAAAAGATATTTAAGGCGCTTTCTTCGCTGATTGGTAATCTTTTTCTTCTATTTCAAATATATTAATTTTTTTATCAAGATTTATCCTTGATATTTTTGCAATTTGAAAATTTTGGTCCAATCACAGCCCTTCAATTCGCCTATATAAACTTAATTCCCTTTACCAGCAGGTCCATATGTCTCTCTCGACCTAATCCCACTTACCTCTCATCCTTATAAACCTCCAAACCATTTTCAAAATTCATCATGACCCTTAAAATTGCTCCTAATCATAATCAAATTGCTTTGCTTCATGATGAACCAGCCGAGTTTGCTGATGCTGTGGCCTTTCTAAAGTCTTCGTACTTCAGAGTGTCCCTTCTCATCAATCCTCGCATTTATACCTCACACATTCAACAGTTCTGGTCTAAAGCCATGACCAAAACAGTGAATGGAGAGGTCATAATTCAAAGCACAGTTGATGGTCATTCCAAGGTAATCACACTTGCCTCCATCAGGGAGAATCTTCTCCTTGATGATGAGGATGGAATAACCAACTTTTCTGAGGCTGAAATTTTTGAAGGTCTTGTTAAATTGGGGTACAAACTTTCTGAAAATCAAAAATGTAAGTTTGCTAAAGGCCAGTTTGCCCCTCATTGGAAATATTTGATTCATACTATTATGCAATGTTTGTCACCAAAAACCACTGCTTTTAATGAGGTTGGTAGTGAGATAGCTTCTGCCCTGATCTGCTTTGCAACAGGAAGGAAGTATTGTTTTTCTCAAATGATTTTTAAAGGCATGGTTAAAAATGTTTCAAGCACCTCAAAGTTTTGTATGTATCCAAGGTTTATAGAAATTTTGCTGAATATGAGTGATCATGGTCCCATTACACACAGAAACTATTTTTCAGCAACCCAACACACCACCAAACTCTTCACCACATTACTTGCACCATCACCTTTGTTTTCTGGCAGAAATATTCCATTCACTTCAATTATGATGGACCAAATCAGACGGGAAGAAGCCAAAAATCAAACTGCCATAAATCAACCTGCTGATTCCCCTGCCAAGAACCTACCACCTGCTGATCCACAACAAGAAAGGCGTTCAAAATCCAGGTTCGCCAGGTCTCCCTTGCCTGGTGAATCTTCACAAGCAGCAGAAAGGAGAGTCTCCAAGAGTTTGGAGCAACCTAGGGGTTTGGCTGCCACTACTGTCTCATCCTCAAGGGGTGAGCAGGATAGTGACACCATCAATAAGTCCTCTCCCCCACTCCATGATATCCAACAAAGGGAGAAATTCCCTTCTAGGATTGAGAGCAGTATGAAACCTTTGACAAATCTGGAATTGACGAAAATGTGCATGAGTTTGAAAAGGCAGAATGCACAACTAGTACAAGATGTCAAAAAGCAAGGACTGGTTATCTCTCAACTGGAAACCAGACTTGCTACTCTTGAGGGGAGGAGAAAGCCCAGACTGATTCTTTCCACAGATGAGGATGCTTCCAAAGGGGAGGAAATTCCACACACAGAAGGATCTACTGATTATTATTCATATCCTGGTGGGGAGCATGGAAAGATAACAAGTGCTAAGAAAGGGATGGAGAGAGAAAGTGCTGATAAGGGAAGTGACAAGGGGAGTGCAACCAAAGATATTGCTCAAACATTGCTCACCATGGGCAATCAAGAAGAAGCCCCTGCTTCAAAAGTTTCCCCTGCCATTGCTGATCCCACTGCTGTAAGTTTATCCCCTGCTAAGAACATTACTCAAACATTTGTTAGGAAGAACAGAAAGCAACCAGCTCAGAAGGGGATAACAATCAAAGAACCTGCATCTAAAGCAAAACCAGCACCAGCAGTGGATCCAAAAGACAAAGGAAAAGGAATCATGGTGCAACAGCCCAAGAGAAAATACAAGCATCTGACTCCTGAACAGCAAAAGGCCCAAGAAGCACATGATGCACAAGTAGCTCTCAGGCTACAACAAGAGGAGATGGATATGCAGGATCAAAGAATGGAGAAGATGAGGCCCAAAGACATGCTAAAGCAGGTTGAGATTATGCATAGAGAACTAGATGATAGGGTACCTCATATTGGAGAGTTTCTTGATCAATGGGAGAAGGAGTTGAAAAATGCTCCTTTGGAAGACAGGTATGAGTTGACTTGCCTTGTTTACAAATATCAAACTGAATATCTGGAAAGAAGGGCAATGCAAATTCAGAGTGAGAAGTATCGAACTTCAGAGAAAGGGCAACTTGATCACTACAAAGTTCTGCTTAAGAGACATAGAAAGTGGAAGGATGGTGACTTCAGAGATATGAGTTTTGAAGCCATAAAGAGAGCGGTCAGACCAGTTCTAAAGTTGTATGATGTGGAGGATTGGATGACTATCAACACTCCTGAGGAAGCTGAGTATCTTAGGAGACAAAGTGAAGTGCTACAGAAAGCTAGAGAATCAAAGAAAAGAAAAGCTGGAGAGACTACACAAGCAGGTGCATCATCCCAAGCAGGGGCATCGCATCAAGCAGGTGGAAGCTTTCCAGAAGTACTTGAGAAGTCCGTACTAAATATACAAAGAGCAACAAAGAGACTCAAGAGAATGGAGAAAGTAGGCATAGTTACTAAAGAGTCTCAAAAGCCTTCAAATGATGAGATTGATAAACAGCTGATTCTGCAGGAAAATGATGATATCTCACCTAGTGAGCTTGGAAAGAAGTTTGCTATTATAGAGTATGCTGTTTATGAACACAAAGGGAGGACTTGGTGGAAGCTTACAAGAGCTGACAATACAGCACAGACCTTTCTAAGTCTAGATGTCATGTTTCAAATTTTAGATAGTGAAGACTTAGAAGATCTGTGGAAAATATTGAAGAAAACGTTTGCTGCAAAACCTCCTACCATGGATGGAGTGGAGAAGGATTGGGTAATCTGGGAGTGCATGCATAGGATGTATGAGCATGAGTTATTTGATCCTATATTTGATGCAGTAAACAAAGGAGATTTGTTGTATTGGAAGCTATTTACTAATTCTGGGGTCTATGAGGTGGTGATGGAAGGTGTGAGTGTGTACTTGCTCAATCATAGGTATTATCCCTTCTCTCAGGACACCTTGAAGAAACTGGCACAGGCTAACCTAATTGTAGATGCTAAGAAGCCTGTTGCTTATGATCTGGTAAGAATGGTTCATAGTCAGATTTGGCCAGAGAGTTTGTAAGCATCCTCATCAACTAGCATTTATTCAGAAACTTGTCTTTAGGGGAAAGCACAAGTTTAGGGGAGGATTGTTGGGAATAAATCTATGCTTAATTGTTTCCCCTGCTAGTTGATTATTCATACCCCTGCTAGAGTAAGTTCCCCCTGCTAAATAACAAAGGCAGGGGGATTGGTTCCCCTGCTGAAGTCAAAGGCCCTGCCGTCAAAGATAAACATGGAATAGATTTTTACGCGTTTCAGTTATTATTCCTTAATACTTTCCATAGTTTGTTAGTAGTGATCTTGTACGTGAGTCCTTGTACCTATAAAAGGACTCACTAGGTTAGCATGCAAAGGGTGTCTTTCTCATTTCGTCTTTTATTATTATTACTTTAAGGTTTTGTAAACCCTAATACCACTTTGGGTATTCGTATATCTTTGATATATTAAAGTTCAACGTTTGAATCTCATTTGTTCTTGTGCTAAACATTACATTCCGCATCTTGTTTAGTTACTTTGCTTAGCAAAGTTTCTCTAGTGTTAGATTGAATTCTTTCTCTCTATCACAACCCTTAAACAAGCTATTAAGGTTTAAGATCTGACTTTGGGATCAACACTTTAATCATTTATCGGGTCATACAATTGGGTCATACAATCATTCGG
This sequence comes from Glebionis coronaria, assembly GCA_025667525.1. Classification (NCBI taxonomy): domain Eukaryota; kingdom Viridiplantae; phylum Streptophyta; class Magnoliopsida; order Asterales; family Asteraceae; genus Glebionis; species Glebionis coronaria. Next base: position 360,620,753 of record CM046877.1, read on the forward strand.
GTCCAAATCAATAAACAAATAATCGGGACAAATGGTGTCCTATTTTTATAAAAACTAACATGTTATCTCCCTCGCGGGTTTTATAAAACATTTCATAAAAACATTTAAAAGAGTGCGAGGCTATGAACTCACGTTGATGTGGGAAGGCGGGTTATCGGCGATTCGGATGTACGGTACGTGCTTCAATCACGGAAACCTAGACAAATAATACTCGTCTTAGACTTTTGTCCAATGACTTTTATCATAATAACAATATACATATGATGATTTTGTACATATGATGATGATCAAGTGGGTTTATACATCCTTGTTTACTCATTTTAGCGTTTACGTTTTGGTAACGTCTTACTAGTTCACTAGTTTTACCTATTTACCTATTTTAAGTCCATTAAGCCTTTTATAAGTTCTTTAACTTGTTTTAATCCTTTTTGTACTTATATTATCAGTATATATACTTTCCATGTTGGGCCCAAATGGGTTAAGCCCAATAAGCTCTTTTTACAAGTTTTTATCTTATTAAGTCCAATTATTAGTCCAATATGTTTAGTTAGCTCGTAAATGTCCGTAATTCTTATAGTTCGGGTTTTATCGTTTTTTTTACTTGTCTTAGTTACCTATACATCAGTATATGACTTTTATAAACTTTACGTTAGACGGGTTTGGTCGTCTAAGTTTTATTTGGCGAAAAACGTTAATTTTACGGCGATAGCCGAAAAAGTCGTAAAAATCAAGTTCATAGTTTTTATTACTTATAAATATTAATTCACCACCATTTATATAATTTACCCATTTAATTAACCTTTTATACATTTATATAAATAAGTTTTATAAGTTAGTGGGTTTATATTTTTACATTTTATACATTATAATGTGAGTGCTTATATAATAATAATAAACATTATTTCCAAAAATCTGATTTTTAACTTCATGTTCACCATTTTTAACATATCTAGAGTTCTATAATGAATTAGAAGCTCATTTTTGGATGGCATGATCTTCATATTATGTGCTACATTTAACCTAGTTATAGCTACTGCCCATTTTGAGTTTAACTTGCCTTAACAGTCCCTACAAAACTGCTTATTCAGATTAGACCACCTAACTTGTTTTGATCATATCTCACTCATTATTTTGATTCCATTGCATGGCCAACTCTCACATGTGTATAACATCTTCTACTTACTGTAAATGGATCAAACCATGCAATTTTATCAGTTCTTGTTTTAGTTATCTACTGTTTTTATACAGCCAACTAAATAATCAAGATTTTAGCTTCATTTCTTATAGTTATCAACCTTTTTAAGCATATCTATCAACACTTGATCCCCACACAACATTTTTATCATCATATATACATCATATACATATACAAAATGAAAGAAAATACATTTGTTCTTTACAAAATAACAAGAGAAAAATGGAGAGGATGATCTTCTTTACCAACCAAGTGGATTTCTTGTTTTTGGAAGACAAGAACTTGATGAACACAACAAGTATCTCCAAGACCATCAAATATCAAGAACATAGGTTGGAAAATCAGCCCTAGGACACAAGCAAATCACCTCCAAAGATGTTATGGCCACCAAATGAGCAAGGCTTCAAGAGAACTCCTTAATAGAGCTAGTAATCATGTGGTTCATGGCTAGAAGAGATCAAATGGGGTGTTTGTTGCTATATTTTGGACGGCAAGAAAGGGGAGTTTGAGAGGATTTTGCATGTAAGGAAATGGTATAATGAAGTGTTGCTAGTTTTGAGTAAGTGGTATAAGAGAAGTAGCTTGAAATGTAAGCTAGGCTTACACTTGTAATGTGTAAGCTAACTTGATGCCACCTTGATGGTGTGGTGTCAAGTTGCCGTCCAAACCATGCTAGTGGGGTGGGACAATGTGTTTTGTCCCATCTCACTAGTTTACGGGTATTTCTCGATTCTAGTTTTCTCGATTTGCGTGCCCTCGGGTCGTTTTACGAAAAATGTTTTTATAAATTATGAATCAACAACACAAAACGAATCTAATAAAAATTGTCTCACCAAAAACGGAGTTCGAAAACGTAAATACGTAATCCTAAGGTTTCCGGTTTAGTCGTAAAGGACGTTAAAATAAAATCGTAAGTCCTAATCTCTTCTCGTAAATTTGTGAGTTTATGAACTAACACAAATTTAAAACTCCAAAATAATATTTACGGATAAATTTATTTTCTGAATTGTCGGACTGTCACCAAAGACGGTGTATGTAAACGTAAGCACGTAACGTAGAATCCTCCGGTTTAAACGTAGTCGATGCTACTTCAAGACGTAAATCCAAATTTCTTCCCAAAAATAAGTGAGTTCATATTGTAACATTAAAATAATATTTTCAAATAATATTTGAGAATAAAATATCAATCGTAAATTGACGGATTTTCACAGCATTTACCCCTAAACAGGATCTTTGTCCTCAAAGATCATCTTACCTGACTACTCGCTTCTTATAGAGTTAAAGCCATGTGGGTATTTCCTCCACATTCAGTCTTTTCTCACAAGTGTAATCCATTATAGTACGCGAGTTTCATCAAACATAACTACAGGAATAAGATCAGGCTTAATGTTGACTTACTTTCTCTATCCATGATGTTCACGGGTTTTAGATGAATGCAACTTTTCGCCGATCTAAGCTTTACTAAGAACAGTCAGATTTTCACTTGATAGATATTCCATCAAGTTCGATTTACGAAACATAATTCACGAAGTCTTTGAAGTCCTAGGGTAGATCCAGCTTACATGCCTTTCAATCCCAACTTTTACATCATCTCAATGGTCCCATACAACGGGGACTTATATCCCATGATTTGTCAGATCATGAATTCATTTTTTTTCCAAGGTTAAAAATTGTGGCATAACTTCGCTACCCATTTGGCACTTCAAGATCTACATTTCACATTCACATAACCTCTTGCCCACTATCGGCAGTTAATAATCAGATCCTAATTTCAACAATCATTTCAGATCTCGCGGGTCGGGTATTTTGCAAGGATAGGTTCGCCATCATAGGAAACCTTAAACCTAAAAGACATGTCCAACTCACAGTGGGTGCATGTCGGGTGTCTTTATCTCAACTCCTGCTTACAGATGCTCTAATATAGATTCTAACAAGATTCGATTTCAATCCTAATACGATGATTATCAATGGTAATCTCTCCAAAGGAAAACGATTATACGATTTATCACCAAAGGTCAATCATTCAAACATAAAACGGCACTTATATTACTTTGTATCGTTACTTTACCTCGTCCCTTCGATTTGGGGTGGTACATAGTACTCTCATCACGGTTCGTTCTCAATGATTTCTGAGCAAATCTCTAGAAATTCAATGCGAAGCGAGGATCTTGATAAAGATTTTTGATACAAGCACACTATGTTTACATAACTCTTTTGCATTTATCATTAACGGGAATGATATTAGCAGATTTGGTCAGTCTGTCGACGATGACCCAAATCGAATCAAATTCAGATGATGACCTTTGTAATGGCTAGACGTTAACTAATGTATGAGGCGATGTCTGCCTTCATAATTTTTCCATCAGTACAACTTCTTCAGACAAATATACTTTTAGTCGAAAATGACATACATATAATACTTATACTTACAAATTCCAACATAACTATATCTCACAATCTCCATATTTAGGCAACCACAAGTGGCCTTTAAAACATTTAACGTTATTGGCTTCTCAATTTTAATGGTTCACGTTAGCCGCGAACCCCTTTTATTATCTATATTATCCTTCTTACAAGCATCGTTTATTTTATATTGTTCGGCACTTTATTTTGCACCTTCATTATTAAGGAACATGTCCTAATTGTTTCTTTATCCTTTTTATATAATATGTCAGTATCTATATTATTCTCATGATGATGTAATTATTATGTCCACAATTCACTTAGATATTCTTTCTATATTATGCGTCAATAATTACGTTCACCTTCCTGATGAAATAAATATCATAACCGTATTTATTCAAAATTTCTTTCTTCATATTTTCTAAGTTTTGGTTTCGTCTCATCTATCATTTTTGTCTGTTTTACTCAATCCGTCGTCTAAAGCGTCGATAATTATTATGATTAATTAAATAATTATTAGTTAACTTTTATGAAGCGTAAAACGTAAAAGTTTTAAATTTCTTAGTTCGACCAATTATATAAAATGTTCAAAATAAATTTGAATTTAATTAACAAGATTTTTGTTGATTTATCGAAAATATTAATAAGATTTGTAAATATTTGAAAAATCTTTGTTTATATTTTGGTCAAAGTTTTCTTAGTTGAAAGCATAAATTATCGTTTCAAATTTCAAGTAATAAGTTCTATAGTTTTCTCAATTCTTCTTAGGTTGTCTAGAAGTATACACAATCATTTACCCCTAAACAGGAGTTTAGTTAAATGATTTGTGTATGAGGAAATAATCCCTTAAAAATCCTTTGTTAAAACTTTTGTCAAAACATATTTCCATTTCTTTTTGGTAAAATCCAAAGTCTTAAAAGGGCTCTTAATTTTTGAAGAGTCTATATGCATACATCTTACCATTATTAATCCAACGGTCATTTTATGTAAAGGATTAAGTTTTTAATCCCTAAGCGTTAATGGTTCTAATCTTTGAAAAGTCAATATATCTTCCATTATCTATTAATCACACGGTTAAATCATATAAAGGATTAAGTCCTTAATCACATGTTAAATATTTAAGGTATAGGTTTTCATTGTTTAGCCAATTCAGGGCAATTTATAACTAATTATTAACTCATTATTATTCTTATATACAAACAATTGGTCCTTAATGATCTCAAGCATGAATTTATCAACTTACAGCCTACACACGTGATTCACCAAATTTATGAATGCTACATGTGTGTTAGTCAATCCAAACGACGTCACGTGAAACTCATAATGTTCATTACAAGTACCGGATGTAGTAATTGGAATAGATAATCCTTTTCGCAGATGCGAAGTTGATGATAACCATGCTGAGGATCAAAAACCTTGTAAATGATCGAACAAATCTTCCATTTCGAGTTATGGATATCATTTTCGATTGTCAATTTACTCAGTTCACAGTAATCTATAAATATAAGGAATGATAACACCATAGCTCTTCAAGATGACAGGCTTGGTATAATAAAATCTTTCTCCGACAACTCTCTCAGTTGTACGGTAATTCCTTAAATTCAAATGGTGCTGACGCACAGTGCACAAGCCACAAGTGCAGCACCGGAAATATAATCAATATCAATTTCAACTTGCCTTAGTGGCGAAAGTCTAGGTAATTTACCAACAAATACTTACTAAAGTTTCAGATAACATAAACATCTTTTAATAAATTTATATTAGGTTCTTCTAGATTATAATATCTATGACTAATTCACAACCATTCACGGTATAATTTCAAGTCTAAATACAGGATATGGTCATCCATCAAGAATTATTTAGATCACTTTTGATAATCAACATCTTATCATTTAGGGGAATTCTACTCGAGTTCCCATCAATTAAGACAATGTCGTTATGTCATAATCAATCAATCCATTCTACCGACATTATCAACTTCTCAGTTTCATTTCCGTCGATAAGATGTGAACTTCTCAAAAGACTAATAATAACTCATAATCCTTCACAAATTCAAGGATATATGGATACACAACTACTATTAAAAGAGTAAGGTCAACGCATAATCTTTGCGAGAGAATTTCAAATCAGATACAGACGAAAACATTTAACGAATATGAATATATTCCATGTTTTCATAATTTGAGTACGCATTCGAAAGCTCCTCGGATCGTTACCCAGGTCATTCAAATGAAATCAAATCAAAAGAAATGATAGGAACGTCGATACATCCAGTCGGGTATCAACACTCGATAATCAGATACTTTTCCTAAGAATCTCACTACGGGAGAATTGGACAAGAAAGAATTGTCAATTGTTAAATAAAACAATTTCCACAGATGAGTAAATTCGACTCAGAAGAATAGATGCTACAGGCACATATGTAGGTGTCCCTAACACTATGTCCCTATTTTGCACTTCTTACAGATCTCATGAAATTTAATCTTTCACAATCTTTAAAGAAAATGTAGTGTTTATTAATCAGTTTTATGGTGACTACTAATCAGCCTTGCATGGTCCATTCCAAATTGTATGTAGGCGCGCAACTATATACAATTTCAAGATTAACGTTGCAGTACTCAGTTCGTCAAAATTTTATCATCCATGTTTGTAGTAAAAACATTTTCATGCTTAATTCTTAAATAAGAATCAAGGATAAATTTACAAATATTTTCTTTGTTATGAAAACAATAAGGTTTTCCAAATTGTTTTATAAACAACTTCATTTCAATAACCATCACTTAGAAATCTCACTATGAATAATCCTTATAGTGATGAAAATTCAATTTTCTCAATTGATACTGTTTTATTTTATAAAAACAATGAGTGATCTGCAAAAGAGTGATGAAAGCTTGTTCACCAAGAATTAACTACGATATGATAGGAAATGAGCTTAGCCAATTAATCATGAGGTTCATGACTTCAATGGCACTCAGGAATACAAAGAGATTAATCTACAACGTAACTCAATTCGAGATGAGTACTTGTTCAATGGTTGCATCACTAATGCGAGCATTAGGATGAAGCAAGAAAAGATAGATAACATCGATACATGTAGAATTTAGCAATCAAAGGTAGTCTTTTCATTAATCACAAACAAGTCAAATTGTACCGTAACACATTACGTGTCACTATGTCATACAATTCTCAGAACTCATCCTACCAACTGATGTCTCAGTTAAGTTAGGGATTTTTTTTTAAAAGATAACACAATGAATACTAATCTACAAGAGTCATTAGGTGTTCCACATGTCCCAGAAGATCCATCGGTCTCAATTCAGAAGAAGATTTCTTCAATTTATTTCTTGGACACTGGGCATCCTCGTTAGTGGACAATGGCCTAGGAACAACCCATAACACAATCTAACAATCATTTAAAACCTTATAATTCAATCACAGAACTTAACGACTTATATTAACAATCTCATATTCCATACAGGTTAAATTTTACTTCATTCAAGTTTTAACAAATTTTATACTCAACTCGATATCCTACCTCATTTCTCAATACTTTCAACCTTATTCTTCGGCCTTGTAAAGGCAATAAAAGTTCGATATTATCAACACTTAATTCCAATCCTATAGCTCTTACAACAACAATTATCAAATGAGTCACTAGTATTAAATGACTCGATCATTCAACTAGACTTCTCGGAAAGGTATTAGTGGCATGAGGCTTTTGGGTAATGGTTCCAATAACAGCCTCAAGTGCAACATTCACCCTTTCGATTTCAATTTAAGAATTGGATGACAACGAGTCAGATGACACCTTTCCAGGTGGTAACGTTTTGTCAAACTCCACTCTATAAGGAAAGATCATCATGACATCGATATCAGATTTAATCTCGCCAATTCTTTTTCAATATCACAATCACCTAATATCTACATTTCTACGAATATCAACCATTTGTTGGGATCATAAACATCCACAACTTGGTTTAGATCTAGGATAGCTAGAATTCCTACGAGAATAGCTTAGATTAATTTACTAGGGGATTTAGGGTACATTGTGGCAATCTACGTCGTATAAATACCTCGTATAAAAATCAAAATAATCATCAAACAATCATGTAATAAAATTACATCATATATATATATAATCCAAGTTATATATATATTAAAATAACACTTCTCAGTCTTGGCCTTGTCGGTAACTCGGGAATTCTTCGGCACCGTTATAGTCAAAAGATTTTTAGACATTTTGTGAAAAATGTTTTTAGTAAAAAGATTTTGAAATGTTTTATTCAAAACCTTGGTTTTAAAAATCTTTCGTTCTCTATAACGAGAGCTCTGATACCAAACTATAACACCCCCAACTTTATACAACTCATTACAGCGGAAGACTAGTTGGTTTTACGGGATAGCACATTACTTACCTCATAGACAACGCATAAAAATCGCGTCGTTTAATAATAAATCATTTCCATTCATAAATATCAAAGTTACATCGGTCCCAAGTCATTACATTTCATATAAAGTTTTACAAAATATTTGAATGGAAAATATTGTTTAAGTGCGGGCCATGAATTCTTGTCGTCTTCCCGAGAATTACCTTCAAGTACCTGAGATAAAACATGTTAAAAGAAAAGGTCAGCGATAACGCCGAGTGAATTCATAGAGTTTAATAAAATTCATCAATATATTATCAGTATAAAATTATTACTGAAAATTATTTTGTACAAATCGTTTTGATAGGCCATAAAATAGCCAAAGTCATTTTATACAAATCTTTATCGAAAATCATAATATAGGCATTTCCCTTAAAAATCATTATACGAGCCAATGTCGTAAAAACGTCATACAATACGTCTTATAACGTTGTATGAAAATAAAAACCGTTATATGAATATGGTTATGAAAACCAAAATACAAACATAATATCAATAGTATGACCCTGTATTGCTAGTCAGGCAATACATCGTAATTCGGAGCGTCTATTAGTATTTTGTTAATTTGGATTATTATAAGCCGCATGACATTGTTACCTTACTAAACCAACAACGGGTAGCTAACCCGATACCAATTTTGCCCATCTAAAGTAGCGTGTCGTCACAAAGGTCACGCTATGGAAATCTTCTCATACATAAATTCGCTTACCAATCAATGTGGCACGACGGGGATCAACCGTCAAGGCGCGAACTGGGGTGATCGTCCCCAAATAGTACTATTATATGCATAAGCGTCTACCAACTCCCGGTAGTTCACAATTCATGCTAATGGGACTTTTAGTGATATAACCTAACTTTAATAATCCATTTGATTTCATCTATCGGGTCCTTTAATCATTTATCGGGTCATACAATCGGGTCATACAATCATTCGGGTCCAAATCAATAAACAAATAATCGGGACAAATGGTGTCCTATTTTTATAAAAACTAACATGCTATCTCCCTCGCGGGTTTTATAAAACATTTCATAAAAACATTTAAAAGAGTGCGAGGCTATGAACTCACGTTGATGTGGGAAGGCGGGTTATCAGCGATTCGGATGTACGGTACGTGCTTCAATCACGGAAACCTAGACAAATAATACTCGTCTTAGACTTTTGTCCGATGACTTTTATCATAATAACAATATACATATGATGATTTTGTACATATGATGATGATCAAGTGAGTTTATTCATCCTTGTTTACTCATTTTAGCGTTTACGTTTTGGTAACGTCTTACTAGTTCACTAGTTTTACCTATTTACCTATTTTAAGTCCATTAAGCCTTTTATAAGTTCTTTAACTTGTTTTAATCCTTTTTGTACTTATATTATCAGTATATATACTTTCCATGTTGGGCCCAAATGGGTTAAGCCCAATAAGCTCTTTTTACAAGTTTTTATCTTATTAAGTCCAATTATTAGTCCAATATGTTTAGTTAGCTCGTAAATGTCCGTAATTCTTATAGTTCGGGTTTTATCGTTTTTTTTACTTGTCTTAGTTACCTATACATCAGTATATGACTTTTATAAACTTTACATTAGACGGGTTTGGTCGTCTAAGTTTTATTTGGCGAAAAACGTTAATTTTACGGCGATAGCCGAAAAAGTCGTAAAAATCAAGTTCATAGTTTTTATTAATTATAAATATTAATTCACCATCATTTATATAATTTACCCATTTAATTAACCTTTTATACATTTATATAAATAAGTTTTATAAGTTAGTGGGTTTATATTTTTACATTTTATACATTATAATGTGAGTGCTTATATAATAATAATAAACATTATTTCCAAAAATCTGATTTTTAATTTCATGTTCACCATTTTTAACATATCTAGAGTTCTATAATGAATTAGAAGCTCCCTTTTGGATGGCATGATCTTCATATTATGTGATACATTTAACTTAGTTATAGCTACTGCCCATTTTGAGTTTAACTTGCCTTAACAGTCCCTACAAAACTGCTTATTCAGATTAGACCACCTAACTTGTTTTGATCATATCTCACTCATTATTTTGATTCCATTGCATGGCCAACTCTCACATGGGTATAACATCTTCTACTTACTGTAAATGGATCATACCATGCAATTTTATCAGTTCTTGTTTTAGTTATCTACTGTTTTTATACAGCCAACTAAATAATCAAGATTTTAGCTTCATTTCTTATAGTTATCAACCTTTTTAAGCATATCTATCAACACTTGATCCCCACACAACATTTTTATCATCATATATACATCATATACATATACAAAATGAAAGAAAATACATTTGTTCTTTACAAAATAACAAGAGAAAAATGGAGAGGATGATCTTCTTTACCAACCAAGTGGATTTCTTGTTTTTGGAAGACAAGAACTTGATGAACACAACAAGTATCTCCAAGACCATCAAATATCAAGAACATAGGTTGGAAAATCAGCCCTAGGACACAAGCAAATCACCTCCAAAGATGTTAATATGGCCACCAAATGAGCAAGGCTTCAAGAGAACTCCTTAATAGAGCTAGTAATCATGTGGTTCATGGCTAGAAGAGATCAAATGGGGTGTTTGTTGCTATATTTTGGACGGAAAGAAAGGGGAGTTTGAGAGGATTTTGAGAGGATTTTGCATGTAAGGAAATGGTATAATGAAGTGTTGCTAGTTTTGAGTAAGTGGTATAAGAGAAGTAGCTTGAAATGTAAGCTAGGCTTACACTTGTAATGTGTAAGCTAACTTGATGCCACCTTGATGGTGTGGTGTCAAGTTGCCGTCCAAACCATGCTAGTGGGGTGGGACAATGTGTTTTGTCCCATCTCACTAGTTTACGGGTATTTCTCGATTCTAGTTTTCTCGATTTGCGTGCCCTCGGGTCGTTTTACGAAAAACGTTTTTATAAATTATGAATCAACAACACAAAACGAATCTAATAAAAATTGTCTCATCAAAAACGGAGTTCGAAAACGTAAATACGTAATCCTAAGGTTTCCGGTTTAGTCGTAAAGGACGTTAAAATAAAATCGTAAGTCCTAATCTCTTCTCGTAAATTTGTGAGTTTATGAACTAACACAAATTTAAAACTCCAAAATAATATTTACGGATAAATTTATTTTCTGAATTGTCGGACTGTCACCAAAGACGGTGTATGTAAACGTAAGCACGTAACGTAGAATCCTCCGGTTTAAACGTAGTCGATGCTACTTCAAGACGTAAATCCAAATTTCTTCCCAAAAATAAGTGAGTTCATATTGTAACATTAAAATAATATTTTCAAATAATATTTGAGAATAAAATATCAATCGTAAATTGACGGATTTTCACACAAAATATGTAGCCCAGAAACATTTTGATGAAATGCTTGCTCACCAGTTGCAAGAGCAAGAAAAGAAGGGGCTTTAGAAGCATAGTATTGAAGCACAGATTCTCTCATCAAAATCTGAAGGTGATGAGAAGGATGAATCTGGTGATGAAGAGGAGCAGAGTGATCATGGGTCTAGTATTTTTGAAAAAGACCCAGAAAGATTCGAGTATGGTGATAATGATGAGCTAGCTATGGAAAAGCTCAAACAGATGAAAATGTAGGTAGATTTTGATATGCCTGACGTTGTTGCTATGTATTTCAAATGGGAAGAGAAGGTTACATAAAATCCAGACATGACTTTGTCAGAGATGATATGGGGTTTGGAGATTCTGTTGAGAGTTCAAAGTGATTGTATGATCATTTTGAAGCATAGAGCAAACAAGGTACTTTATGAGAAGAAAAGGGACAAAAAAGAGCTTTATTACATGCTTCTTAGGTGTCATCAAACAGGATGGACATATGCCAAGTTGAAGAAGCTTTCTTTTGATCAGTTGGAGTACTATGCATTTCCTATTTGGGAACGTGTTTGTGAGGATAATATTTTTAGGATGCTTTTTGTGGAATGACGTGAAGAGATTGAGGAAGCTATGCAGATTGAGAAAGCTTCCATTGTGCCAAAACCAAAGAAGAAGGGATTCAAGCTTAAATTTCCAAGTCTTGATCAATTGAATCCACATTAGGTTGTTTTGAAGAGAAACATGGTGCTTTCTCCTTTGGAAGCATTTGATATGACTACTGTTGTGCCTCTTGATTTTAAGAATCCAATAATCAAGTATGAGGAGGATTCTATTGGTTTTTGGGTGATTACCAGGGCTGGAGGAAAGGTAAATACTTTTACTTCACTTATTTCTTTGTTTTCCATCCCGGATAGAGAGGATGTAGAAACTCATTAGAGTTTGCTGAAGGATAAGTATGAGGCAGAAGCTCCCTCCTCCTTAAATGGAATAAATATCTGGACAACATTTCAAAGAATGTTTACCCATGATGTTGAAGATCCAGTTTGGTTGAATCTGGAAGATTTGAGTAGCTTGAAGTGGCATTTGTATTAAGCTGCCGGTGTGTTTCATTTAAGTACCACAAAGTTTGCGAATTTCTTGTTGATTGATGTGAAGTATCCACTGTCACAAGGCTTATTAAAGAAGTTGATCACTACCAGGCTTGAGGTTGACTACACAAGTGATGTTAGCATGGACTTTATGAGATTCATATATTCTCAGAGTCAGGAGTAGGTTTTTATTTGTAACAATCCTCTTTGTATTTTGTTTTATTCAGAAACTTGAACATTAGTATAAGTATCAAGCTTAGGGGAGCATTGTTGGGAATAAAATTAGCTACATCACTATGTCGCTGACAAAGGGATTTCAAACGCTCACAAGAGTAAATCAAGCACTGATAGATTGGAAGCTGACAAGAAAGATTCAAGCGCTGACAAGAGAAATCCAAGAATACTTAGTCAACACGTTTTGATATGTTAGGAAGATATGCATTGTATATTGTATTTTCTATAGTTATCTTGATATATCTTCCCTAGAATAGTTGACAAGTTTGATTATTGTACAAGACTCCTTAAGTTATAAAAGGAGGTCTTAGAGTTTATGTTTTATATACGTTTTCATATACTTTCATTGTAGGCAAGTTTCATTAATCAAAAGTGAAAGTTTGGTTTATATTGTGTTTAGCATTGTTCATGATTCTAAGTGTTAAATTCCGCATAACACTTAGATTGTAGTGAACACAAAGTTTCTCTAAGTGTTGATTCAATCTCGTTAACACAAAGCTAATCGATCTAAGTTTGGGATCAACAATACATGCAAGTTATCAAAACCAACTTCACCTCTTTTTCTCTCCCTCTCTACCGTGACCTAAAACACCCCTCAATCCATAAATTTTTCTTGATTTCTTGTTTGATCCATCCAAAAATAAAACAAGACCACATCTTAGAATTCAAAGGTGGCTCATATTATGCAAAAATTTACAACATGCATGAAGTTTTTGATTTTGGTTAAGAATTAGGGTTGGTATGACGGTTAGATGATCATATATGTGTTTATCTAGTGATAATCATGTGTAGATTATGTTGTTTTTGTGAAGAAAGTTGATTTTTATTTTTGGGTTTTTCTTTTTATGATTTATACAAGTGATAGGATTGATATATGTTGATGCTAGGGGATTACGATGATTAGAAATTTGATTATAATGATCAAAAGTATGATTTTATGTGAGGATTTAGAAGGTAAATTAGGGCAGTGGGTTCAAGGCTCTTTTTAGATGTCTTATGTTTTGAAAATTGTTAAACTAATAAGATAGAGTTATGGCGATTTTGGTTATCTTTGTTTTGGCGTAAATTAGAGCTTCTAACTCAAAACGAGGAAGAATTTATGATAGTTTGATTATTCGTGTACCGGGAGACGAGTATCGGCACAATTTGTAGTTGTTGTCGTTATTTGGATTGAATCTCAGGGACTATAGAATGAGTTTCAAAATGAGTCAAGGTATGTTTTAAAGATGTAAACTCTAGGTTGTGAGTCTATTTTCAAATATAAGTGTTGGTTTTGTAAATGAAGTTGATCAGAGAAGTCAAAATGGTTGTATGAGTCGATGACGTAAAACTGTCCGGTTTTTGTGATTCAAAGATGTGTCGGGCAGGGAGTCTTAGAAGTAAAATCTTTTGACAAACTTTTTGAAGGACTTTCTATAGATAGTAAGTGATTTTTTCGAATCATTTCATAAACCTTTGACGGGTTAAAGTGGGGTAAATGAGCTAGTACATTTGGTATGTGTCGGCAGATATTTACCGAGAGTATAGATTAATAAAGTAAATGTATAGAGGAGTATAACTGTATCACTTGTATTGTATTCTTTCGGGTTTTTCGTGATTTCATGATTTTGAGTTTGATGTTATCATGTATGGTTTATTACTCGAGTCTATTATTAATGAACACACCTTATTTGATAGGTTGCGGTTCTCGTGTTTGAAGGGCATCACTTATCATCGATGATCCTCTTGCTTAGTCTCTTATACTAAGGTGAGTCTGTAGCCTCGCTTTCATGCTAGCTACTAAATGTTTTAATACCCGTGAGGGGGATACATGTTATTTTAAATAAAATGAACACAAGTCATGATTGATTGTTTGGACCCGAATGTTGCCTATTGTTGCCTTGAATTGTATTGAGTACCTTGTTGCTAAAGACCCTAAATTCATGAACCGTTAACTATGTTATGTCTTGATGTTGTGAGTTGGGAATAGCTGCTTATTCAAATGGTAGTACTATGGGGTTAACCACCCTATCTCGGTCAATAGTTGTATGTTGAGTAATCTCTTGGAGGGGTAATTATGATGAATGAGATGTGGGTATATATGTAGCAACTAATACCCTAAAGGGGCAATGGTTTTATCTAGTCATGCGGGCATTTCGCGTGGGTGACTAATTGGTTTAGGGGTCGGTATCATGAGCTTAAATACAATTGTATAGATTCGGCTATAAGATGAGTGCCTTGATATAGATTGTGTGCATGATAATTCTATAGAATGATTATGATTGATTTTCCTCGTGTGTTCAAATGTGATTTGTTAAACCTATGGACTCGCTCAACATTATTGTTGACTCATTTAACCATGTGTTTCAGGTAATCGAAGGTGAATGATGGCGGAACATTGCTGTGTATGTTGTGGGTTTGATTTTAAAGTCTGGTGGTCTAAACATTTTCTTTCCCTTTTTCGTTTGAACAATTTATCTACTGCTTGTGTACTGTACTAAAACTTTGTGGTTGATGGTCGAGATCCAAGGGGGACTAAACGCTTTACTCTAATGTTTTTTTGGTACTATATCATGGGATGAAAATTATGTTTTAGACAATGTGTGAAATCTTATTTATATATTATGTGAAAAAGTCTCATTTTGAGTCGTTCAATGTACCTTGTGTGATGATACTTGTGTTTAGCTCCCAATTGTGTACTTTTGGTGCGCAATGTAACTTGTGGGTGTTAAAGATTGGTAATTAGAGCTACAAGTTATACAGAACTAGGTCGATTTTGAAAAATGTCCTAAACTATGACTTTGGTGTCGAAAGTATTTTTCATAAGCACACAACTTCTCCGCAACACTCCGGTAAGATCACTTTTAGTTTTGTTTTGTATTATAGATGTATCCCTTAGAACTGAAATGAATTCCCAAGTATTTATTAAGTAAATACTATGATACTGTATTGATGTTATTGAATGTTTGCTGAGTGCTTGTCATTATCATATTTTCTTTTTGCGAGCATTGCATAATCATCATTTACATTGCATTGCATATCATGGCATACGTATAAGATTTGCAATGCATGAAATTTCATTTATAATTTTAAATAATGAACTTATATACCGTCGAGGGACTAGGGCAATAGACCGGAAGATGAGTACCTAGATCTTATGAAGATATTTATAGGTTTCTTAAAAAGTTTGATAGGTCTTTATTTGAAAGGTATGTAGTTGAGACCCGTGTGATCAAAAGGTTTGAGCAGAATGAGAAGAAATTTGATAGGTTTGTTTCTAATGTGAGGAGATCAGAGTTTGTTAGAGCTAGAGAGATGGATGAAGTTTCTAGTCTTCGATCGATGGTGCTGAATCTGAGTGCTCAATTTAAAAGGTTTAGAGAGGATCAAGCAAGGATTGCAAGGTTGAATGTGTGGGATGTGCCAGTAAGATCTTATCCTAGTCAGGGTGTGAGGATCTGTGAGGTGCCAAGTCGTGCTGAGACTCATTCGTTGTTTCAACCATGTGAAGGAGCAAGTCGTAAGGGAAAGTAGAAAGTGGAAGAAGAGTCTGATGATGAAGATAGCAGCAGCGATGACGAGCCAATGTACAAGAAGCCACGTTGATCACCACGTGATTAGTTTCTTTATGTTATCTTTATTATCCTTGTTATAATAGAACTTATCTAGACTGGTACTGTAGTGTTACTATGAAACTTAATGACTTTTAAGTTTGACGTGATGAAGTGTTGTAGTGACATTACTTGTCACGATTTTGTGGAAAATTTCCAATGCAATCCAAATTACCTTCATGATCTATGATTTTCTTGTTTAGTTCTTTTGTGATTTGGTTAATGAATCATTGTGGACTGTGTTGTTTGTGCATGTAGTATCCATGATACGTCTTGATAGAGAAATCCTTCTTCTTATCTTGATATGAATACTTACTTTGTTTTCTTTCATTTGTAGTGACAGAAATATGCCACCTAAATTGACAACTGCTACTGTGAGCAATATGATTGAGCAAGTTATTGCTAGAGCATTGGAAGCCGAACGTTGTGACAATCCGTCAATTTATGATTGATATTTTATTCTCAATATTTATTTGAAAATATTAATTTTAATGTTATATTATGAACTCACTTATTTTTGGGAAGAAATTTGGATTTACGTCTTGAAGTAGCATCGACTACGTCTAAACCGGAGGATTCAACGTTACGTGCTTACGTTTACATACACCGTTTTGGTGACAGTCCGACATTTCAGAAAATAAATTTATCTGTGAATATTATTTTGAGATTTTAAATTTGTGTTGGTTCAGAAACTCACAAATTTACGAGAAGAGATTAGGACTTACGATTTTAATTTAACGTCATTTACGACTAAACCGGAAACCTTAGGATTACGTATTTATGTTTTCGAACTCCGTTTTTGATGAGACAATTTTTATTAGATTCGTTTTGTGTCGTTGATTCATAATTTATAAAAACGTTTTTCGTAAAACGACCCGAGGGCACGCAAATCGAGGAAACTAGAATCGAGGAATACCCGTAAATTAATGGGGATGGAACAAGTACATACTTGTCCCACCCCCACACATGGCTAAACAAAGCTAACAACACCATGTGGTGTCAAGCTTACAAGATAAGCTAAGACACATGTCTTAGTTTACTTGTAAACTATCAACCAACATCAAAACCACCACCTCAAACCATTTTCATTCATTTCAACACATGAAAACCACTAAACACTCTCCTCCCTCTCTCTAAAATTCGTCCCAAACTCATTCAAAACAACCCCCATTTGATCTTTATTCAACCATAAATCATATGTATAATTTACATATGATGAAAACCCATTGAAGTTATGAAGATTGGAGGTGATCTCAACATGTAAAAAAGAGTTTTCAAGGGAGTTTGGGGCTGATTTCTCAGGGAGTTTTCATGAAGAACAAGGGCTGATTTTTGGAGGAATCTACAAATACTTAGTGATCCTAGAAGTGGTGTTGATATCTCATAAGATTGGTTACCCAAAACCATGTCTTGTTCATCCAAAACCTCATCATTTCATCACTTTGGTGGTATAAAGATTGTTCTCCCCATCCTCTTGTTATTTTGATTATTTAATCATGTATTTTCTTTCTTATTTTATATGTATATGATGAATATGTGATGATAAAAATGTTGTGTGGGGATCAAGTGTTGATAAATATGATTAAAGAGATGAAAAACCATAGGTAACAAGGTTAAAATCTTGCTAAATATGATGGCTGTATAAAAACAGTAAGTAACCAAATGTTAAACTGATAAAATGGCATGGTGGAATCAATTTACAGTAGGTATTAGATGTCATACACATGTGAGAGTTGGCCATGCAATGGAATCATCAAAATGAGTGAGATATGATCAAAACAAGTTTAGAATACAAATCTGAGTTCACTATTTTGGACGATTTTTAGAAAATACTTAAAGGCTGATTCAACAGTAGCTATAGTAGAGTTAAATGGAGCACATATCATGTAGTTTATGTCATAAAAATTGGAGCTTCTATCTCCATATAGAACTCTATATATGGCTGTTTTGGTGAACATGAAACTAAAAATTAGATTTTTAAAGAATTAATGTTTAGTAGTATTATATAAGCACTCAACTAAAAATAGTATAAAATATGAATTAAAACCCACTAACTTATATAATACATTTATATAAATATGTATAAGGATAAATAAATGGACATTTTATAAAAATGGTAGTTTGATAAGTTTTATAAGTTATAAAACTATAAACATGATTTTTACGACTTTTTCGGCTATTACCGTAAAATTACCGTTTTTGTTAAATAAAAGTTAGACGGTTGGACCCGTCTAATGTAAACTTTTATAAACTCATATACTGATATATAAACATATATAACAAGTAAAAACCGATAAAACCCGAACTATATAACATACGGACATTAACGGACTAAGTTAACGTTATTGGACTAATAATACAACAAAATGGGCTAAAACACTTATAAAATTATTTATTGGGCTTAACCTATTTGGGCCCAACATATAAAGTATAAATATTGATAATACAAGTATGAAATGGACTAATACAAGTTAATGAACTTATAATAGGCTTATTGGACCTAAAACACGAAAATAGGTGAAACTAGTAAACTAGTAAGAAGTTACCAATACATAAACACTAAAATGAGTAAAAGAGAATATGTAAACCCACTTGATCATCATATATATAAAATCATCATATGTATACATAATTGTTATTTTTATAAAGTCATTGGACATGAGTCTAAGACAAGTATTATTTGTCTAGGTTTCCGTGATTGAAGCACGTACCGTACAACCGAATTGCCGATAACCCGCTTTCCCACATCAACGTGAGTTCATAGCCTCGCACTCTTTTAAATGTTTTTGTGAAATGTTTGATAAACCCGCGAGGGAGATAACATGTTAGTTTTTATGAAATAGGACACTAGTTGTCCCAATTGTTTGTTTATTGATTTGGACCCGAACGATTGTATGACCCGATGAATGATTGTATGACCCGATGAATAATTATATGACCCGATGTATGAAATAAAAATGGATTATTAAAGTTAGGTTATGTCACAAAAAGTTCCATTAGCATGAATTGTGAACTACCGGGATTTGGTAGACGCTTATGCATATAATAGTACTATTTGGGGACGATCACCCTAGTTCGCGCCTTGACGGTTGATCCCCGTCGTGCCACATTGATTGGTAAGCGAATTTATGTTTGAGAAGATTTACCTAGCGTGACCTTTGTGACGACACGCTAATTTAGATGGGCAAATGAGTTTCGGGCTAGCTACCCGTTGTTTGTTGTAGTACGGTAACACTGTCATGCGGCTTATAATAATCCAATTAACGAAATACTGCTTTAAGCATTAAATTACGATATATTGCCTGACTAGCAATACGGGGTCTTACTATTGATATTATGTTCGTGTTTTGGTTTTCATAACCATAATCATATAACGGTTTTTATTTAACTCCATACAACGTTATAAAACGTATTGTATGATATTTTTACGACATTGGTTCGTATAATGATTTTGAAGGCGAAAGCCTATATTATGATTTTGACAAGGATTTGTATAAAATGATTTTGGCTATTTTATGGCCTACTACATGGATTTGTACAAAATGATTTTCGGTAATAATTTTATACCGATGTTATATTGATGGATTTTATTAAACTCTATGAATTCACTCGGCGTTATCGCTGACCCTTTTCTTTTAACATGTTTTATCTCAGGTACTTAAAGGTAATTCTCGGGAAGACGACAAGAATTCATGGCCCGCACTTAATTAATTATTTCCATTCAAATGCTTTTAAAACCTGTATGAAATACAATGACTTGGGACCTATGAAAAATTGATATTTATGAATGGAAATGCTTTATTATTAAAACGACGCGACTTCTAAGCGTTGTCTATGATGTGAGTAATGTGTTATCCCGTAACACCAACTAGTCTTCCGCTGTACTGAGTTGTATAAATTTGGGGGTGTTACAGTTTGGTACCAGAGCTCTCGTTATAGAGAACGAATGATTTTTAAAACTAAGGTTTTGAATAAAACATTTCAAAATCTTTTAACTATAAACATTTTTCAAAAAAAAAATGTCTAAAAATCTTTTGACTATAACGGTGCCGAAGAATTCCCGAGTTACCGACAAGGCCAGACTGAGAAGTGTTATTTTAATATATATATAACTTGGATTATATATATATATATATGATGTAATTTTATTACATGATTGTTTGATGATTGTTTTGATATTTATACGAGGTATTTATACGACGTAGATTGTCACAAGGAACCCTAATCCCCTAGCAAATTAATCGAAGCTATTCTCGTAGGAATTCTAGCTATCCTAGATCTAAACCAAGTTGTGGATATTTATGATCCCAACAAAATGGTTGATATTCGTAGAAATGTTGATAGTAGTTGATTATGATCTTGAAGAAGAATTGGCGAGATTAAATCTGATATCGATGTCATGACGATCTTTCCTTATAGAGTGGAGTTTGACAAACCACCTAGAAAGATGTCATCTGATTCGTTGTCACCCAATTCTTAAATTTGAAATCTTAAGGGTGAATGTTGCACTTGAGGCTGTCAATGGAACCATTACCCAAAAGCCTCATGCCACTAGTACCTTTCCGAGAAGTTTAATTGAATGATTGAGTCATTTCATACTAGTGACACATTTGATAATTTTTGTTTTAAGAGCTAAATGATTGGAAATTAAGTGTTGATCATATCGAGCTTTTATTTCCCTATTAAGGTTTAAGAATATGGTTGAAAATATTGGAGAATGAGGTAGGATATCGAATTGAGCTTAAGTTGATTGAAACTTGATTAAAGTAAAATTTAACCCGTATGGAATATGAGATTGCTAAGAGGAAGTCGTTAATTCCTGTGATTGAATTATAAGGTTTTAATTGATTGTTGATTCGTGTTAATTGTTGTTCCTAGGCCATTGTCCAATAACGAGGATGCCCAGTGTCCAAGAAATAAATTGAAGAAATCTTCTTCTGAATTGGGACCGATGGATCTTCTAGGACAGGTAGAACACCTAATGACTCTTGTAGATTAGTATTCATTATGGTATCTTTTAAAAATAATCCCTAACTTAACTGAGACATCAGTTGGTAGGATGAGTTCTTGGAATTGTATGACATAGTGACACATAATGTGTTACGGTACAATTTTGACTTGTTTGTGATTAATGAAAAGACTACCTTTGATTGCTAAATTCTACATGTATCGATATTATCTATCTTTCTTGCTTCATCCTAATGTTCGCATTAGTGATGCAACCATTGAACAAGTACTCATCTCGAATTGAGTTACGTTGTGGATTATTCTTTTTGAGTGCCATCGAGGTCATGCACCTCATGATCAATTGGCTAAGCTCATTTCCTATTATATTGTGGTTAGTTCTTGGTAAACAACTTTTCATCACTCTTTTGCAGATCACTCATTGTTTTTATAAGATAAAATAGTATCCTTTGAGAAAATTGAATTTTCATCACTATATGGATTATTTAAAGTGAGACTTATAAATAATCATTATTGACATAAAGTTGATTATGAAATACCTTGGAAAACTTATTTGTTTTCATAACAAAGAAAATCTTTGTAAATTTATTTTTGATTCTTATTTAAGAATTAAGCATGAAAATGTTTTTATTATAAACATGATGATAAAATTTTGACGAACTGAGTATTGCATCGTTAATCTTGAAATTGTATATAGTTGCGCGCCTACATACAATTTGGAATGGACCATGCAAGGCTGATTAGTAGTCACCATGAAATTATTAATAAACACTAAATTTTATTTGAAGATTGTGAAAGATTAAATTTTATGAGATCTGCAAGAAGTGAAAAATAGGGACATATTGATAGGGACACCTACATATGTGCCCGTACTATTTATTCTTTTGAGTCGAATTTACTCATCTGTGGAACTTGTCTTATTTAGCAATTGATATTCCCTTCTTGTATAATTCTCCCGTGGCGAGATTCTTTGAAAAAGTATCTGATTACCGAATGTTGATACCCGACTGGATGTATCGACGTTCCTATCATTTCTTTTGATTTGATTTCATTTGAATGACCTGGGTAACGATCCGAGGAGCTTTCGAATGCGTACTCAAATTATGAAAACATGGGATATATTCATATTCGTTAAATGTTTTTGTCTGTATCTGATTTGAAATTCTATCGCGTAAATCATGCGTTGACCTTACTCTTTTAAGGTTAGTTATGTCTCCTGATATCCTTAAATTTGTGAAGGATTATGAGTTATTATTAGTCTTTTGAGATGTTCACATCTTATCGACAGCAATAAAACTGAAAAGTTGGTAGTGCCATTAGAATGGATTGGTTGATTATGACATGATATCATTGTCTAAATTGACGGGAACTCGAGTGGAATTCCCCCAAAAAGATAAGATGTTGATTATCAAAAGTGATCTAAATAATTCTTGATGGATGACCATATCATGCATTTAGACTTGAAATTATACCGTGAATGGTTGTGAATTAGTCATAAATATTATAATCTAGAAAGAACCTAATATTAAAAGATGTTTCTGTTATCTGAAACCTTAAGAGGTATTTGTTGGTGAATTACGTAGACTTTCGCTATTAAGGCAAGTTGAATTTGGCATTGATTATAGTTCCGGTGCTGCACCTGTGGCTTGTGCACTGTACGTCAGCACCAATTGAATTAAAGGAATTACCATACAACTGAGAGAGTTGTCGGAGAAAGATTTTATTCTACCGAGCTCGTCATTATGAAGAGCTATGGTACTATCATTCCTTATATTTATAGATTACTGTGAATTGAGTAAATTTACAATCGAAAACGATATCCATAACTCGAAATGGAAGATTTGTTCGATCATTTACAAGGTTCTAACGTATGTTTTAAAGATTGAATTCACGGCATGGTTATTATCAACTTCGCGTCCGCAAAAAAATAAATATCTATTCCAATCATTACATCCAGAACTTGTAATGAACATTATGAGTCTCACGTGATGTCGTTTGGATTGACTAATACACATGTAGTATTCATAAATTTGGTGAATCACGTGTGTAGGCTGTAATTTGATAAATTCATGCTTGTGATCATTAAGGACCATATGTTTGTTTATAAGATAAGAATGAGTTAATAATTGGTTATAGACTGCCCTAAATTGGCCGAACAATGAAAACTTGTACCTTGAGTATTTAACATGTGATTAAAGACTTAATCCTTTATATTATTTGACCATGTGAGTAATAAGATAATGGAATCTATATTGACTTTTTAAAAATTTGAGCCATTTGAGACTTTGGGTTTTACCAAAAAGAAAGTGCAAATAGTTTTGACAAATGTTTTATCAAAAAGAACTTTTAAGGGATTATTCCCTTATACCCAGAACATTTAACTGAACTCCTGTTTAGGGGTAAATGTTTGTGTATGCCTCAAGACAACCTAAGAGGATTGAGGAAACAATTTAAACCATGACTTGAAATTTGAAACGACACTTTTTGCTTTTCAACTAAGAAAATTTTGATCAAAGTATAACCAAAGATTTTTCAAACATTTACGAATCTTATTAATTATTTTCGATAAATCAGCAAAAATCGTGTTAATAAATTCATATTTATTTTGAACATTTCTTTTATATAATTGGTCGAACTAAGAAAATTGAAATTTTTACGTTTACGTTTCATAAAAATTAAAATTTTATTATTTAATTACTTGTAATAATTATCGACGCTTTAGACGCCGGACTGAGCAAAACTAAAACTTAGAAAATATGAAGAAAGAATTTCTGAGTAAATTGTAGATATGATATTTACTTCATCGAGGAATGTGAATATAATTACTGACACATTATGTAGAAAAGATAAAGAACCAATTAGTACATGTTCCTTAATAATGAAGGTGCAAAATAAATTGCCGAACAATATAAAAATAAACAATGTTGGTAAAAAGGATAATATAGATAATAAAAAGGGGTTCGCGGCTAATGTGAACCATTAGAATCGAGAAGCCAATGGCGTTAAATGTTTTAAAGGCCACTTGTGGTTGCCTAAATATGGAGAATTTGAGATGTAGTCATGTTGGAATCTCGTAAGTATAAGTATTCTATTCATGACATTTCTGACTAAATGTATCTTTATCTGAAGAAGTTGTACTGATGCAAATTATGAAGGCAGACATCGCCTCATACATTAGTAAGCGTCTAACTATTGAAAAGGTCATCATCTGAATTTGATTCGATTTGGGTAATCGTCGACAAACTGACCAAATCTGCTAATATCATTCCTGTTAATGATAGACTCTCGATGAAGAAATTGACTCTTTGTGTTTAAAAGAGTTGTGTAAACATAGTGTGCCGTATCAATCATCTCTATCAAGATCCTCGCTTCGCATCGAATTTCTAGAGATTTTCTCAGAAGTCATTGGGAAGGAACCTTGATGAGAGTACTATTTACCACCCCAATCGAAGGGACGAGGTAAAGTAACGATACAAAATACTAGAAGTGCTGTTTTATGTTTGAATGATTGACCTTTGGTAATGAACCGTATAATCGCTTTCCTTTGGAAAGATTATCATTGTTAACTATCGTATTAGGATCTAGATCGAATCTGGTGAGGATATATATTAGAGCATCTGTAAGCAGGAGTTGGGAGGAAGACACCCGACATACACCCATTGTGAGTTGGACATGTCTTTTAGGTTTAAGGTTTCCTATGATGGCGAACCTAACCTTACAAAATACCTGACCCACGAGACCTGAAATGATTGTTGAAATTAGGATCTGATTATTGACTGCCGGTAGTGGGCAGGAGGTTATGTGAATATGAAATGTAGATCTTGAAGTGCCAGATGGGTAGCGAAGTTATGCCAAAAATTTAACCATGGAAAAATGAATTGATGATCTGAAAGATCATGGGATATAAGTCCCCGTTGTATGGGACCATTTAGATGATATAAAAGTTGCTTTGAAAGGTATATAAGCTGGATCTACCCTAGGACTTCAAGAGCTGCGTGAATTATGATTCGTATATCGAACTTGATGAAATGTCTATCAAGTGAGAATCCGATTGTTTCTTAGTAAAGTTTAGATCGGTGAAAAGTTGTATTCATCAAAAACCCGTGAACATCATGGATAGAGAAAGTAAGTCAACATTTAGCCTGATCTTATTCCCGTAGTTATGTTTGATGAAACTCGCGTATTGTAATGAATTACACTTGTGAGAAAAGACTGAATGTGGAGGAAATACCCACATGGCTTTAACTCTATAAGAAGCGAGTAGTAAGGTAAGATGATCTTTAAGGACAAAGATCCTGTTTAAGGGTAAATGCAGTGACAATCCGTCAATTTATGATTGATATTTTATTCTCAATATTTATTTGAAAATATTGATTTTAATGTTATATTATGAACTCACTTATTTTTGGGAAGAAATTTGGATTTACGTCTTGAAGTAGTATCGACTACATCTAAACCGGAGGAAATAAATTTATCCGTGAATATTATTTTGAGATTTTAAATTTGTGTTGGTTCACAAACTCACAAATTTACGAGAAGAGATTAGGACTTACGATTTTAATTTAACGTCCTTTACGACTAAACCAGAAACCTTAGGATTACGTATTTACGTTTTCGAACTCCGTTTTTGATGAGACAATTTTTATTAGATTCGTTTTGTGTCGTTGATTCATAATTTATAAAAACGTTTTTCGTAAAACGACCCGAGGGCACGCAAATCGAGGAAACTAGAATCGAGTAATACCCGTAAATTAATAGGGATGGAACAAGTACATACTTGTCCCACCCCCACACATGGCTAAACAAAGCTAACAACACCATGTGGTGTCAAGCTTACAAGATAAGCTAAGACACATGTCTTAGTTTACTTGTAAACTAGCAACCAACATCAAAACCACCACCTCAAACCATTTTCATTCATTTCAACACATGAAAACCACTAAACACTCTCCTCCCTCTCTCTAAAATTCGTCCCAAACTCATCCAAAACAACCCCCATTTGATCTTGATTCAACCATAAATCATATGTATAATTTACATATGATGAAAACCCATTGAAGTTATGAAGATTGGAGGTGATCTTACATGTAAAAAGGAGTTTTCAAGGGAGTTTGGGGCTGATTTCTCAAGGAGTTTTCATGAAGAAAAAGGTCTCATTTTTCGAGGAATCTACAAATACTTAGTGATCCTAGAAGTGGTGTTGATATCTCATAAGATTGGTTACCCAAAACCATGTCTTGTTCATCCAAAAGCTCATCATTTCATCACTTTGGTGGTATAAAGATTGTTCTCCCCATCCTCTTGTTATTTTGATTATGTAATCATGTATTTTCTTTCTTATTGTATATGTATATGATGAATATATGATGATAAAAATGTTGTGTGGGGATCATGTGTTGATAAATATGATTAAAGAGATGAAAAACCATAGGTAACAAGGTTAAAATCTTGCTAAATATGATGGCTGTATGAAAGCAGTAAGTAACCGAATGTTAAACTGATAAAATGGCATGGTGGAATCAATTTAAAGTAAGTATTAGATGTCATACACATGTGAGAGTTGGCCATGCTATAGAATCATCAAAATGAGTGAGATATGATCAAAACAAGTTTAGAATACAAATCTGAGTTTACTGTTTTGGACGATTTTTAGAAAATACTTAAAGGCTGATTCAACAGTAGCTATAGTAGAGTTAAATGGAGCACATATCATTTAGTTTATGTCATAAAAATTTGAGCTTCTATCTCCATATAGAACTCTAGATATGGCTGTTTTGGTGAACATGAAACTAAAAATCAGATTTTTAAAGAATTAATGTTTAATAATATTATATAAGCACTCAACTAAAAATAGTATAAAATGTGAATTAAAACCCACTAACTTATATTATAAATTTATATAAATATGTATAAGGATAAATAAATGGACATTTTATAAAAATGGTAGTTTGATAAGTTTTATAAGTTATAAAACTATAAACATGATTTTTACGACTTTTTCGGCTATTACCGTAAAATTACCGTTTTTGTTAAATAAAACTTAGATGGTTGGACGCGTCTAATGTAAACTTTTATAAACTCATATACTGATATATAAACATATATAACAAGTAAAAACCGATAAAACCCGAACTATATAACATACGGACATTAACGGACTAAGTTAACGTTATTGGACTAATAATACAACAAAATGGGCTAAAACACTTATAAACTTATTTATTGGGCTTAACCCATTTGGGCCCAACATATAAAGTATAAATATTGATAATACAAGTATGAAATGGACTAATACAAGTTAATGAACTTATAATAGGCTTATTGGACCTAAAACACGAAAATAGGTGAAACTAGTAAACTAGTAAGAAGTTACCAATACATAAACACTAAAATGAGTAAAAGAGAATATGTAAACCCACTTGATCATCATATATATAAAATCATCATATGTATACATAATTGTTATTTTTATAAAGTCATTGGACATGAGTCTAAGACAAGTATTATTTGTCTAGGTTTCCGTGATTGAAGCACGTACCGTACAACCGAATTGCTGATAACCCGCTTTCCCACATCAACGTGAGTTCATAGCCTCGCACTCTTTTAAATGTTTTTATGAAATGTTTGATAAACCCGCGAGGGAGATAACATGTTAGTTTTTATGAAATAGGACACTAGTTGTCCCAATTGTTTGTTTATTGATTTGGATCCGAATGATTGTATGACCCGATGAATGATTGTATGACCCGATGAATAATTATATGACCCGATGTATGAAATAAAAATGGATTATTAAAGTTAGGTTATGTCACTAAAAGTCCCATTAGCATGAATTGTGAACTACCGGGATTTGGTAGACGCTTATGCATATAATAGTACTATTTGGGGACGATCACCCCAGTTCGCGCCTTGACGGTTGATCCCCGTCATGCCACATTGATTGGTAAGCGAATTTATGTATGAGAAGATTTACATAGCGTGACCTTTGTGACGACACGCTAATTTAGATTGGCAAATGAGTTTCGAGCTAGCTACTGCTTTAAGCATTAAATTACGATATATTGCCTGACTAGCAATACGGGGTCTTACTATTGATATTATGTTCGTGTTTTGGTTTTCATAACCATAATCATATAACGGTTTTTATTTAACTCCATACAACGTTATAAAACGTATTGTATGATATTTTTACGATATTGGTTCGTATAATGATTTTGAAGGCGAAAGCCTATATTAAGATTTTGACAAGGATTTGTATAAAATGATTTTGGCTATTTTATGGCCTACTACATGGATTTGTACAAAATGATTTTCGGTAACAATTTTATACCGATGTTATATTGATGGATTTTATTAAACTCTATGAATTCACTCGGCGTTATCGCTGACCCTTTTCTTTTAACATGTTTTATCTCAGGTACTTGAAGGTAATTCTCGGGAAGACGACAAGAATTCATGGCCCGCGCTTAATTAATTATTTCCATTCAAATGCTTTGTAAACCCTATATGAAATACAATGACTTGGGACCTATGAAAAATTGATATTTATGAATGGAAATGATTTATAATTAAAACGACGCGACTTCTAAGCGTTGTCTATGATGTGAGTAATGTGCTATCCCGTAACACCAACTAGTCTTCCGCTGTACTGAGTTGTATAAATTTGGGGGTGTTACAAACGTGCTGCGAGGAATCAAGATACTGAGGATAGGAATGATGTTGATCCAGTTAGAGGTAATACTGACGAGACAGTTGGAGGAAATGTTGCTGGTCAAGTTGGAAGTAATGTTGTTGTTCAGCAAGTTCAGAAGGAGTGTTCATATGCTAGTTTCATGAAATATGGACCTACCCAATTTCGTGGTACTGGTGGTGATTTGGAATTACGAAAGTGGATTGAGAAGATTGAAAGTACTTTTGAAATCAGTGGATGTTTAGAAGCCAGTAAGATAAAATTTGTTGCAGCTACATTTCAAGATGATGCTTTAAGCTGGTGGAATAGTCAGGTAGCTACTATGGGCCTGGTTAAAGCGAATGGAAGAACATAGACTATGACCAAGGGACTGTTAACTGTCAAGTTTTGTCCTGAGGAATAGTTAGGTCAGTTGGAAGATGAGTTGAGACATTTGGTGCTGAGGAATAATGATGTTGTTGCATATACAAAGAGGTTTTCTGATTGTGTTTGTTGTGTCCTGATGCTTTTGTTGATGATCAAAAGAAGATGAAGCAGTATATCAGAGGTTAATCCAGCAATATCAAGGAAGAGACTACTTCATCGGAACCCAAGACTTTTGATGAAGTTTTTCAGATGGCTCATGCTTTGATGGATGTTAAGCTGCAAGACAAGAATGATAGTATTGCTGAGGAGAATAATAGAAAGTGGGAAGATGCACAGTCAAATCAAGGGCAGAATCTAGAAGGTTATCGCAACAATAATAACCAAGGACCGAATAGAATTAAGTAGTACAACTTGAGGAAGAATGATGGTGTTTGTGCTGCTACTGGGCCTCAAGGTAACAAAGTGAACCCAATATGGTCGATGTAGTCTGTATCATGTTGGAAATTGTCCACCTGCTTGCAATAAGTATGGGAAGGCCGGATATGAAGCGGTAGACTATAAGAATAAGGGTGTGGCCGCTAGAGCCAATGTTGCCAAGGTGATTACTCGTTTCGGATGTGGAGGACGTGGACATAAGCAAGGGAACTGTCCGAGGGTTGGCGCTCGACAGGGAGGAAATGTTGTTGTTGTTGCTGTTGTGGCTGCTACTTCAGCCTATGTCGTGGGAGATGCTGACAAACCTGAAGGGCTGAATGTGGTGACGGGTAAGTTCTTAATTGATGCTTGTTATGCTAGTGTGTTATTTGATTCTGGATCTGATAGAAGTTTTGTAGATGTTAGATTCAGTCAGCTATTGGATAGAGAACCAGTATGATTGACAACTAGTTATAATGTGGAGTTAGTGGATGGTAAGATTGTTAGCACTAGTTCTATAATGAAATGTTGTTCCTTGAAGTTAGGGAATTATGTGTTTAATATCGATTTGATGCCCATAGAATTAGGATCTTTTGACGTGATTATTGGTATGGACTAGTTAGTTGCGAATGGTGCAGTAATTGTTTGTGGGGAGAAATTAGTTTAGATACCGCTAAGGAATAGGGTATTCACTGTGAAGGGTGATGAGTGTACTTCTCGTCTGAGAGTTGTTTCTTGTTTGAAGATGATGAGGTATATGGAAGAGGGTTGTGATACGTTTCTTGCTTAGATAACTAGTGATGGTGTAATTCAAAGGCAACTGGAGGATGTGCCTGTAACTAGAGAGTATCCTGAAGTTTTTCCTGAATATTTTTCGGGATTACCGTCGCATCGTGAAGTTGAGTTCCGTATTGACTTAGTGCCGGGAGCTACGCCTGTTGCTCGTGCACCGTATCGTTTAGCGCCGTCTGAGATTAAGGAATTATCTGATCAGTTGAAGGAATTGATATATAAGGGATTTATTTGACCGATTCCGTCGTCGTGGGGTGCTCCTGTGTTGTTTGTTAAGAAGAAAGATGGAATGTGTATTAATTATCGGGAAAATAACAAATTGACTGTCAAGAATCGGTATCCATTGCCGAGGATTGATGATTTGTTTGATTAGTTGCAAGGGTCAAGTGTATACTCGAAGATCAATTTGAGATTTGGGTATTATCAACTAAGAGTTAGAGAAGAAGATATTCCTATAACAGCTTTCCGTACTCGATATGGAAATTTTGAATTTCAATGCCTTTTGGGTTAACGAATGCGCCTGCCGTATTCATGGACTTGATGAATTGTGTGTGAAAGTCGTATTTGGATGAGCTTGTTATCGTATACATTGATGATATTCACATTTATTACAAGAGTGAAGAAGAACATGAGGAGCATTTAAGGATAATTTTGGAATTGTTGAAGAAAGAGAAGTTATATGCGAAGTTCTCTAAATGTGATTTTTGGTTGAAATCTGTGCAATTTATAGGGAACGTGATTGACAATAATGTTGTTCGTGTAGATCCTACTAAGATTTAGGTTATCAAGGATTGGTCGGTACTAACGACATCGACTGAAGTTCGCCAATTTCTTGGTCTAGCTGGGTACTATAGAAGGTTTATCGAGAAGTTTTCACTAGTTGCTAAACCATTGACCAAGCTTACTAAAAAGAATCGAGTGTTTGAATGGCGATTACAAGAGGAAGCTGCTTTTAATACGCTGAAGAATAAATTGTATTCTGTGCCGATGTTGTCTTTGCCAGAAGGATCTGAAGATTTTGTGATGTATTGTGACGCGTCTCATAAGGGATTTGGAGCTGTGTTGTAGCAAAGAGTGAAAGTGATAGCTTATGCGTCAAGACAATTGAGGCAGCATGAAGAGAATTATACTACTCATGATTTAGAACTTGGAGCTGTGATTTTTGCTTTGAAGCTATGGAGACACTACTTGTATGGAACCAAGTGTGTGGTTTTCACTGACCATAAGAGTCTGCAACATATTTTGGATCAAAAGGAATTGAATATGAGACAAAGGAGATGGGTAGAATTGCTGAGTGATTATGACTGCGAGATTCGTTACCACCCTTGTAAAGTGAATGTGGTAACTGATGCACTTAGTAGAAAGGAAAGAGAGAAGTCTTTAAGAGTTAGAGCTTTGGTAATGATGGAAAGTGTTGATTTGACAAAAATGATATTTAAAGCCCAAGCTAATGGTTTGAAGGAAGAAAATTTTGAGGCAGAGAATCTGGGTAGAAAGTTGAAATCGTTGTTTGTAGTAAGGCCGAATGGAATGAGATATTTTGATAATAGGATTTGGTTACCATTGTGTCCGTATGAGGAAGGTGCTTTAGGAGTGCGAGATTTAGTGATGAACGAATCTCATAAGTCCAAGTATTCAATACATCCTGGAGCGGACAAGATGTATCAAGACCTTAAGAAAGTATATTGGCGGCCGAATATGAAAGCAGATATAGCTCGGTACGTTAATATGTGTTTAACTTGTGCGAAGGTAAAGGCTGAACATAAGAAGCCGTCTGGATTATTGGTGCAACCTAAAATTCCTGAGTGGAAATGGGAGAAAATTTCTATGGATTTTATGACAGGTTTACCAAGGACTTCTAGTGGTTGTGATATGATATGGATGATTGTAGATAGATTGACTAAGTCTGCTCACTTTCTACCAATGAAGAAGACGGATAGTATGGAAAGATTGACGACAATGTATGTGAAGGAGATTGTTTGTCGACATGGTGTGCCTTTGTCAATAATTTCACATCGTGATAGTAGGTATACCTCAGAGTTTTGGAAATCTCTGTAGAAAGGAATGGGAACGGAGTTAAGTTTGAGTACAACATATCATCCGGAAACTAATGGACAAAGTGAATAGACGATTCAAACATCAGAGGATATGCTTCGAGCGTGTGTGATTGATTTTGGAAATAGTTGGGATAGATATTTTCCATTGGTGGAGTTTTCGTATAACAATAGTTATCATGTTAGTATTAAAGCCGCACCATTTGAAGCTTTGTATTGACGTAAGCATAGATCTCCAGTTTGTTGGAGTGATGTAGGAGAGATTCAATTGATTGGACCTGAAATGATTTTTGAGACAACTGAGAAGATTGTGCAAATTAAGAAGCGTTTGTTATCTGCCAGAAGTAGACAAAACAGTTATGCTGTCAATAGAAGGAAACCTTTAGAATTTGAAGTAGGAGATATGGTTATGTTGAAGGTATCGCCATGGAAAGGAGTGATTCGTTTTGGAAAGAGAGGAAAGTTGAGCCCGAGATATATTGGAACTTTTAAGATTATTCAAAGGATTGGATTGGTTGCTTATAAGTTAGAATTTCCGGATGAACTTAGGGCTATTCATAACACTTTTCACGTGTCTAATCTGAAGAAGTGTTTAGCAGAAAGGGATTTGGTGATTCCATTTGAGGAAATTCAACTTGATGATAAGTTGCATTTTATAGAGGAACCTATAGAAATTATGGATAGGGAAGTTAAAAGATTAAAGCATATTAAGATTCTGATTGTGAAAGTGAGATGGAATTCTAGATGTGGACCTGAGTTTACCTGAGAACGTGAGGACTTCATTAAGGATAAGTATCCTCATTTGTTTTGAGAGGGGTTAAGCGTCGGGACGTCGCTCTCTTTAAGAAGGAGGGGATGTGATAACCTGAAACCGAGGTCATTGTCTAATCTAATTTTACGAATATTTTTGAAATTTTTGATGAGCTTGAATGATTTTTTCTTTTTATGGTTTAAGTTGAAACCAATGTTAGGAGACTTATATTTTGCTTTTACGTTTTATTGTAGATTGTTCGATGTTTGTCTTTTTTGATGTTTTTTTTAATGACGTGTTAAGTCGAGTCAGGAGATGATATTGTTATATTTATGATACGTTTTAACTTTTGAGAAGTATTTTTATGAAACCCGAGCCTCGTGAAAATTTTCAAAATTGACTAAAAGTCATTTCCCACCTTTTAACTAACTATTTACATTTTGGACCAAAAATATGCAAGATTGGCAAAACTAGCCCTCCACCTACCATATATAACCTTTTTCTCTACCTAACATCACACATACATGCAAGTTATCAAAACCAATATCACCTCTCTTTCTCTCCCTCTCTACCGTGACCTAAAACACCCCTCAATCCATAATTTTTTCTTGATTTCAAGTTTGATCCATCCAAAAATAAAACAAGAACACATCTTAGAAATCAAAGGTAGTTCATATGATGTAAAAATTTACAACATGCATGAAGTTTTTGGTTTTGGTTAATAACTAGGGTTGGTATGATGGTTAGACGATCATGCATGTGTTTATCAAGTGATAATCATGTATAGATCATGTTGTTTTTGTGAAGAAAGTTAATTTTGATTTTTGGGTTTTTATTTTTATGATTTTTACAAGTGATAGGATTGATATATGTTGATTCTAGGGGATTAGTATGATTAGAAATTTGATTAGAGTTGATCAAAAGTATGATTTTATGTGAGGTTTTAGAAGGTAAATAAGGGTAGTGGGTTCAAGACTGTTTTAGATATCTTATGTTTTGAAAATTCTTAAACTAATGAGATAGAGTTATGGATATTTTGATTATCTTCGTTTTGGCGTAAATTAGAGCTTCTAACTCAAAACGAGGAAGAAGTTATGATAGTTTGATTATTCGTGTACCGGGAGACGAGTATCAGCACAATTTGAATTTGTTGTCGATATTTAGATCGAATCTCGGGGACTACAGAATGAGTTTCAAAACGAGTCAAGGGCTGTTTTAAAGATGTACACCCAAGGTTTTGAGTCTATTTTCAAACCTAAGTGTCGGTTTTGTAAATGAAGTTGATTAGAGAAGTCAAAATGGTTGTATGAGTCGATGACGTAAAACTGTCCGGTTTTTGTGATTCAAAGATGAGTCAGACAGGGATTCTTAGAAGTAAAATCTTTTGAAATTTTTTTTGGAGGACTTTCTATAGATAGTAAGTGAGTTTCACGAGTCATTTCATAAATCTTTACGTGTCTAAGTGGGGTAAATGAGCTAGTACATTTGGTATGTGCCGACAGATTTTTATCGAGAGTATAGATTAATAAAGTAAATGTATAGAGGAGTATAATAGTATAATTTGTAATGTTATCTTTCGGGTTTGTCGTGATTTTATGATTTTGAGTTTGATGTTATCATGTATGGTTTATTACTCGAGTCTCTTATTAATGAACGCGCCTTATTTGATAGGTTATGGTTCTCGTGTTTAAAGGGCATCACTTATCATCGACGATCCTCTTGCTTAGTCTCTTATACTAAGGTGCGTCTGTAGCCTCGCTTTCATCCTAGCTACTAAATGTTTTAATAACCGCGAGGGGGATACATGCTATTTGAATCAAAATGAACACACGTCATGATTGATTGTTTGGACCCGAATGTTGCCTATTGTTGCCTTGAATTGTACTGAGTACCTTGTTGCTAAAGACCCTAATTTATTGAACCGTTAACTATGTTCTGACTTGATGTTGTGAGTTGGGAATAGCTGCTTATACAAATGGTAGTACTATGGGGTTAACCACCCTATCTTGGTCAAGAGTTGTACGTTGAGTAATCTCTTGGAGGGGTAATTATGATGAATAAGATGTGGGTATATATCTAACAACTAATACCCTAGAGGGGAAATGGTTTTATCTAGTCATGCTGGCATTTGGCGTTGGTGACTATTTGGTTAAGGGGTCGGTGTCATAAGCTTAAATACAATTGTATAGCTTCGGCTATAAGATGAGTTACCTTTATATAGATTGTGTGCACAAAAATTCTATAGAATGATTATGATTGATTTTCCTCTCGTGTTCAAATGTGATTTGTTAAACCTATGGACTCGCTCAACGTTATTGTTGACTCGTTTAAGCATGTGTTTCAGGTAATCGAAGGTGAACGATGGCGGAGCATTGCTGTGGATGTTGTAGGTTTGCTTTTGAAGTCTAGTGGTCTAAAACATTTTCTTTCCCTTTTTCTTTTGAACAATTTGTCTAATGTTTGTGTACTGTACTAAAACTTTGTGGTTGATGGTCGAGATCCAAGGGGGATTAAACGCTTTACTCTGATGTTGTTTTAGTACTATATCATGGGATGAAAATTATGTTTTAGACAATGTGTGAAATCTTATTTATATTTTATGTGTGAACGTCTCATTTTGAGTCGTTCAATATACCTTGTGTGATGATACTTGTGTTTAGCACCCAATTGTGTATTTGCGCTACGCAATATAAATTGGGGGTGTTAAACACATTGGCCACAAAAACTTTTCAAAAGGGTTTTTAGGGCTTATACAACTTTGGCATAATTACACTTTCAGTCCTTTTGTGTTTTAAACATGGAATAAGGACTAGTGTTCTAATTCTCTTAGACTTCAAGGGTCTTTCTTATACATTGAACATACTTTAGGGACCAAACATGTAATTTTGATATTTAAAAGGGTATAAAGTGTCAATTCTTCAAAGTTAAAGGACCTTTCTTATACATCTTCAAATCTTCAAGGTCTTTTCTTAGAAATTCATAACTTGAGCCCGGTTTATTGTGCGACTTCGTTTCTCGTGTTCGTTTTTGCTTGTTTCTTGTGATCATTTGTCTTTTTCACGATATTTGTACCTAAACTACACAAATAACAAACACAACTATATTTCACAGTATTTTACGACATTTTTTCATATTTAAAGCATGTTTTTTATGATGAGACCATTTATAATTGCAGTCTCATCATTGTGACTTAACCGAAACATAAAATAAACCCTAGGGGCTGATCTTGCCAAATTCCGAAACTACTACAAGCCCTGGGTCTGTTTTGGTAATTATATTAAAACCAAGGACTTGTGTGTAATTTAAACTAAGTTTTATTAATATTATTAATTACTAAACTACAAGGGTTAAATGATAACTTGCAAACCTGAAGGACTGATTTTGTACAATTGAAACTTGAAGGACTTTTATAGAACATTAAATTTATACAAGTCCTAATTAAATAAAAATCACTTTATTTAATTATTATACACTTAGTATTCAAACAAATATAATTATACTTTAATAAAATGAAAAGTATATTATTTTGATAACTCATTATAAATTAAAGCGATACGATAACGAAAACTATAATAAACATGTTATCATGAATTTTCATCAACTGTATTCATTTGTGCATTGTGTTGTGCATTTACTGAGACCCATTTAATTACTTAGGTAATTCTACTGCTTTGTGATCATACTGTTCCGGTTTATCAGTGACATCATTACTACACTCTACCACTGATGTAAGTTCATGGGCCCATATTTTTACTGCTTTTATACTAATCTGGGTAGAAAACATGCAACATATTTTTCTATGCAAACATTCACGGTACCAACTTTAATCTGCCTATTGGATGCCCATGACCCGTGAATCTATAATAGTTAATTTTAGGGGATTAAGCGCATAATGTTATAAACAGATATATTAAGGATTGACTGTCCCCGTCTGGGTGAGTAGCGCTCGATGTGCCTCGGTCGGACCAAACAGGCGTATATCATTGTTGGATTGGGTGTGTCTTTTGATAAAAACTGGGATGCTCGAGGGATCCTGCGTCTAGCTTCTATTAAAGGCAATAGGAACTACAATAGTATTTTGCTTTGTGCACCTACTATCTTTTGTGATGTTTGGCATATCAGTACTTCTTATTAAACTTATGAATTCACCAACTTCGTGTTAACCCCCACATGTTAACATGTTTTCTCAGGTAACTAAGCAGGTTTTATGTGTACTCGGACTTCCAGCATCATATAGGAAGCATAATAAATACCATCGGGGCAGGGTTTACTACTTTGGAACAATAATTAATGTTTTACTAAGACAATTTATTAAATCTTCACATTTGGTTCATGTAATTAATTAAATGATATTTCATGATCATTGTTCGATATAATTTGCTATCGATCCACTGATACAAGGTTTTTCATTGGGTTCAATTTTAATTCTCGGAATCTTCTCGAATCGATCACGGCTCAAAGTGGAATATTTGTTCTTGGTTACTAAAAAAAGGTTTTGGTTTTCTATTCTACTAAAAAGGTTTGAATGCACAAAGATATAAAATTAGACTAAAAGCAGTTAATAAAATAAGACTGAAATCGAACTAAAATTAAACAGTAAAACAGAAACAGTAAATACCCTTTACTAGAAGACACTTCATTCGGAATAATGCTGATCCGGAATAAATGAATTCATCCGGAATAAATGTCTTGTTCGGAATAATTAAGGAAATCACTCATCCGGAATATATGGCTTACCCGGAATAAATCTTGATCCGGAATAAAAGAGTTGATCCAGAATAACTCGAAGAAATGCTCTATCCGGAATAATCAACAAAGATACTTCATTCGGAATACAAGGCTTATTTGGAATAAATGGGAAAAAGGCTTCATGCGGAATATCTTCAGTTCATCCGGAATAATTAACAAAAGGTGGTTGATCCGGAATATTAAAGCTCATCCGGAATAAGGGTGTTGATTCGGAATAAAAATGAAGAACGTTTGATTTGGAATATGAAGGTTGATCCGGAATAATTACACTCATCTGGAATATTAATTATTCTGGATGAATACTTGATTCGGATTGTTTTGAAAATGACTGATCTGGAATATCCTGTTGATCCGGAATATCCAGTCGATCCGGAATAAAATGGGGAAAATACTTGATTCGGAATATGGGTTTGGTTTTGAAGATGAAGAACAAAGCATAAACAGTAAAGACGATTTTTATCAAATCAACCAAAATAAACCAAAAGATTTAAACCAAACTAAACACTAATCATCTACTAACCATAAACATCAAATCCCAACAATAAAAACACAAAACCCACTAACTTTTAAGATCAATCAACCAAAATAAAAACTTTGAAAACTTTGAATCAATAAGAACAAGATGAACAAGATGGAATTAAAGATTGTATTGAAAGATTAATGTTAAACAAACAACGGGAAAGATTAAAACTACAAATCTAAGATGGAATCAAGAAAAATAAAAATCACCAACACCTTAGTGGTGTTGGCTTCGTCCCTACGAAACAAAAAGAAAGAAAGAAGAAAAAATAAAAGCTCCTTCTAAAATGTGAGGAGAGCTCTATTTATAGTTGTTAGCCCTATATTTTATATAGTCGAACAAGAATGTAATAAGTCATCTTAGTCGTTAAAAGGTCTTGTATTGTAATAGGTTAGTCGGGAAAACCGGGCTTGGACTTTAAGCTAATATTGTATAAGTAAGGGGCGTAAGCCCAAAACAAAGCCAAGCCCGGCCCAAGATGAAGCCCACAAAGGCCTTAGAGCCGTGGGGTATATAACCCTCTTTCACATGTGAAAGAGGGTGTTGGTTCATTTTATTAAACACATAGTTTTAGTGTAAACCTTCCACTTCTCTCTCTACTTTCTCTTTCTACTTTTCTTCTCTTTCTCTCTCTAAGAATCTTGTGTTATGGATTAATTAGGAACAACATTTGGTATCAGAGCCTATAGTGGATAGGTGATTGAAGATTCGTGTGTGGTATTCTTGATTTTTTCGTGGCTTTTTGATCCATATCTCACATCCCATTTTACTTTTTTGTGTTTTTTATGGTCTTTTCTTGATACAAATCATCTACATACTAGTATTAGTGATTTGGGTATCTTGGTTTTGGCTAAAACACAAATCTTTTGGATCAAAAGTTGCGAAATTTCTACTTGTTCTTCATTCCGAAATTCTTGCAGAAACTTCCATCGGAAAGTACAAATTGTACTTGGGCTTCCATCGCAATAACCTTACCATCGGAAAGGGTTTGGTTCTACATTGCGATCGTGGGTTTTTATTACTTATTCCGATCTGGACATTCCGATCGTACTTTGCGATCTGGATTCCGACGGGTATAAGGAAGTATTTTAAGTCGTTACTCTGCTTGAATTTTGACAGCCACATTGCGATCTGGACATTCCGATAGCTTTGCGATCTGAGTATTCCGATAGGCTTTGCGATCTGAGTATTCCGACAGGCTTTCCGATCTGGACATTACGATCTGGACATTACGATCTGAGCATTGCAATCTGAGCATTGCGATCTGAGCATTGCGATTGAGCATTCCGATAAGTATTCCGATGGACATTCCGATGGGTATTTTGTTTGAGTAATTTTTGGACTTAGCCACTATCTAGACTAGTTTCGGAACGTAGTTTACACGAAGATTAAAAAAAAAAAAAAAAAAAAAAAAGAGTTAAAATTTTTAGGTCAAGTAAATTCAAATTTTTTCCCTACTAGTTTTTGGCTATTTCTAAATCAAATTTAAAATTTGGCGATACAAAATTTTTCGGCTTACCGTTTTGTCGGACTGAGAAATTTATTGTCGGGCTGAGAAAATTTTTTTTTTTTTTTTTTGAATTTTCGGAATTTCAATTTTAACCACACATCATCACAACAAATCCACTAAGATCTGCAATTCATCCACAAGTATTCACCATGTCTAACAACAACATCAACATTGCAACTGCTAATCAAATTCGTTTGGAACAAGGTGGCAACGGTAACCCACCTGTGCTCACTGCCGGTTGCTACGTTCAATGGAGATCTCGTTTTCTTAGATTTCTCGATGGAAAAGAAAACCGAACTGCTCTTCGTCACTGCCTTGAGAACCCACCTCCAGTTTTTGAATTCAAACCAATTACAACACAGGCAGAGGATGGTACTTCATCAACTATACGAGCTATGGAGGATTTTGACACATGTTCTGCTGAGAAAAAGAAACTCCTCCAAGCTGAAGCTGATGCTGTAAATTTCATACTCACTGGAATTGATAATTATATCTATTCCACAGTTGATGCATGTCCTAATGCTATGGAAATGTGGAATGCAATTCATCGATTGAAGCAAGGTGAGTCAATCAATGTTCAAGATCTCGAGACTAATCTACTTTGGGAGTTTGGAAAATTCACATCTGAAGATGGTGAATCCATTGACTCATATTACTCGAGATTCTACAAAATGATGAATGAGCTTGTAAGAAATCAGTGCACCATATCCAATCATCATGCCAATGTTCAGTTTCTACTTCAACTCAAACCGGAATGGCAAAGGTTTGTGACTTTGGTCAAACAAAGGGAGGATATCAAGACTATATCTTACCACAAACTTTATGATATCTTGAAACAACATCAGAATGAAGTGAATGAACTAAGGGCTGAAAAGGCAGAACGGTCTGCTAATTCTATTGCTTTTGTGGCTGCTACTTCAACAAAACCCGTTCCTCGTCAACAACCACCTAATCATTCCTCGAAGTCATCAAGCTCATCCACCAAACCTCTAGCTGCTGCTAAACACAAAGCAAAAGCAATTGTCCCCACTCCACCTCCAAAGTATGACACCGAGTCAGATGAAGACAGTGATGATGAACAAACTTCAAGGGACAAGAAGATTGAAGAACTCATGTCTTTACTCACCACAACTTATAAGAAGATCTACAAACCTACCAACAACAACCTCAGATCATCATCCAATGCTAGATATAAGGAAGTTGATCATGCACCTAGGTATGATCGTGATGCTAGGTATGATAATCAGAGGATGCTGAATCAAGTTGGGGCTAGAGATACTGTAGGCACTCCGGTGGTGCAGAAGACTGGGATTCAATGCTTCAACTGCAAGGGATTTGGTCACATGGCTAGGGAATGTAAGAAGCCAAAACGGGTTAAGGATTCGGGATATCACAAGGAAAAGATGTTGCTGTGCAAGAAAGAAGAAGCAGGAATTCCACTCACAGCAGATGAAGTTGACTGGCGTGATGACACTGATGATGAAGCCGATGATCAAGAGTTAGAGGCACATTATGTGTACATGGCAAAGATTCAAGAAGTGATCCCAGAGACTGATGATACTTCTGGACCCATCTATGATTCTGAGCCACTTGAAAAGGTACCATCACATGATAACTATAATGTGTTTGCTAATGAACGACGGCATCCTGAGCAACCCGAAAGCATCAATGACACATATGTAATGGACACGGAGGATAGCAATATCTCTACGGATTCACAGCATATGTGTAATGATGACGGAAAAGCTGTTCAAGATACTGACTCGGATGAGGACCGTGATTTGCTTGCGTCTATTATTGATTCTTTAAAACGTGAAATTGATGAAAACAAAGAAGCTAATAAACGTTTGAAGCAAACAAACACATCCTTAGCCGAGGAGATAGACAGGCTTAAAGAGTGTGATTATGTAAAAGAAGCTGATCGACGGGTTGCAATAGCTAATGGTTTGGTATATGAACGTAAGGTGCTCAACGAACAATATTGTTCTGAAGTAACACACGAAATTCATATGTCAAAACAGAAGATATCGGAACTTGAAGAACAACTGCTGCTACATAAACTCCAAATTACTGAATTAGAGTCGGTTAACAAAGAACAAACTGAGCTTTATAAAACTCGTGAAGAAAAGGATATTGAAAAAATTCTTGCTTTGGAAAAGAGAGTCGACACGTTAAACAACATTGTTTACAAAACGGGTCAGTCTATTCAAACTATGAATATGCTCAATAGAAATATGAAAACGAGTTTTGTCAAGCCTGAATATCTCAAGAAAGCTCAAAGTACCAAGCCTGCTCTTTATGATATCGGTTGTTATGTTGATAATCTTGCTCTTATGCTTTCCCCTGACTGCGACGAAATCATTCTTCAACAAGAAGAAAGTCGATCAAACTTAAGTGATTTAATAAACCTTTCTGATTCTAACAATCATATAAAGTTTGTCCCTCAAAAAGAACTTTCAAAAGAACAAAAGATGTATAATAGTGTTCCACCACCAAGTGATGAACCACAAAAGAAAGTTTCTTTAAAAAGGAGTTTCAAAAAGCAATCAATTTTGTTAGAAAAGCGAATTTTGGATGAAAAACGTAAATGGGATGAGAAAAGCAAAAGTGTTCAGCAATTTGAGTTTATAAAACAAGGGGTTTTAAATTTGTACAAAGGTGTCGTCGACTATGAAAAAGTTTCTAGGGATACCATTTGGAATATTAAACCTAACCCACAAGTAGAAGTCGTCATCCAACAATGCATTGTTCCAACCATTGATGATCTTTCAAAAAATGTGGAATTGTTTTATAATGCTCTCACTGAGGAAATGTTAACTGATTTAAGCTATGTCAAATCTCTTGAAGATGAAGTTGATTTTCTTCAAATTAAATTAAAGACACAAGAACACCAACTTTCTAACGAAATTGATCGACTTTCCAAGGAATATTTTTATGCTGACCATATGAATGCTATACTTGGTGTGTATACCGATCTGGATCAATATTGTCATGTAGCATGTCTAGTGTCAGAATCGGACGCGAAATGTCGCAATCTTGAAGTAGAGCTTTCAAAACAAATTCAGTCATACAACAAACTTTCGAAAAGTTTTTCTCAACTCGAGAAACACTGCATTTCTCTTGAACTTGCTTCACAAAAAGGTGAAAAATCTCATAATCATAAAAAGTGTCAAGAAATGTCAGCTTCTTCGTTTCGTCTACTAAATGAAAAAGATTTCGAAATAAATGATTTGAAAGCTCAGCTAAAAGAAAGGGACATAGCCATTAGTGAGTTACGGAAACTCATTGAGAAAATGAAAGGAAAGTCTATTTTGGGTAAACCATCTGCCGTTCGTCAACCGAATGCGGTTAAATGCCCTAAAACATCTATTTTGGGACAACCCCCACAGACTTTGCCTAAGATAGGAAATGATAAGAGCACTAATGTGATAGCACCTGGAGTGTATAAGATGAACACTAGGTCCACTCAAACTGGAACAAAGCAGTTACCTCAGAATACTAGGAAAACTAATCAACGTGTGTCTTCTTCTACAGGAGTAAATCCCACTACTAGTGTTAGCGGACCGCAGCTTAAGAGCACTAGAGTTGAAGATAGAGTCATGCCTAACAATAGTCAAGGGAAGAAGAATGAAGTAGAAGATCACCGTAGGAATTTTAAGTTTTCTAAGAATAAAACGTCTGTAACTGCATGTAATGACAGTTTAAATGCTAAGACCTCGAATGTTGAATTTGTTTGTGTTGAATGTGGCAAATGTGTTCGTACTTTCAATCATGATGCTTGTGCTCTTAATTATAATGGCGTGAATACTAGAACTAGGAAGCCTATTCGTATGCCCATTAGTACTAGTAAACCCACAAGAACTTTGAACCAATCCACTGAGCAACCACTTAAGAAACTAAGTGCGTTAGAATCCACTACTCTACGTAAACAAAGCAGGTTAAAGAAGCTTTATGAGAACATGATTAGGACATGTACACGGGGGTATTCGAGATTTACACCACCCGGATACAAATGGGTACCTAAGACAACCCCCATTCTAATTGGGTCTATGAATGTTAGCTTGCCTTTAGAATCTAGGTCCACTACTATTTTGGAACCCGTTTCTATCAAGGGCTCCCATTTGTCAAATGCTACATTGTCTTCTAATTCTTCTGCAGCTCGTCGAACTCATCCTATTCATAATGGACTCCGGGTGCACAAAGCACATGACGGGCAATCTCAAGCTTCTCATTAACTTCGTGGAGAAGTTTCTGGGTACGGTACGGTTTGGAATTGATCAATTTGCACCGATACTCGGATATGGAGACTTGGTTCAAGGGAATATCACTATAAAACGGGTTTATTACGTCGAGGGACTGAATCACAATTTATTTTCGGTTGGTCAATTTTGTGATGCGGATTTGGAAGTGGCTTTTCGGAAATCTACTTGCTATGTTAGAGACTACGATGGGAATGACCTTCTTACAGGTTCTCGTGGTTCTGATCTCTAAACAGTAACTCTTCAAGACACATCTTCAACAAATCCAATTTGCTTAATGGCTAAAGCATCATCATCTCAAGCATGGTTATGGCATCAACGATTGTCACATCTCAACTTTGACACCATCAACTTGCTTTCGAAGAATGATATTGTGACCGGTCTTCCTAAGTTGAAATTCGTCAAAGACCATCTTTGTTCTTCTTGTGAGTTG
The DNA here is from genome assembly GCA_025667525.1 of Glebionis coronaria. Classification (NCBI taxonomy): domain Eukaryota; kingdom Viridiplantae; phylum Streptophyta; class Magnoliopsida; order Asterales; family Asteraceae; genus Glebionis; species Glebionis coronaria. The sequence goes on from CM046877.1 coordinate 360,665,543, forward strand.
GGGAAAGCAAAACGGAAGTCTTTCAAAACAAAGACCACCCCTAGCTCAAAAGGACGATTGGAACTTCTACACATGGATTTATGTGGTCCCATGCGTGTAGAGAGTATTAACGGGAAAAATTATATTCTAGTGATTGTTGATGATTACTCTAGATACACATGGACTTTCTTCTTAAGGTCCAAAGATGAAACACCAGAGGTTCTCAAAAACTTTCTCAAGATGATACAACGCAATCTTCAAGCTCAAGTATTAACCGTAAGAACGGATAGGGGTACTGAATTTTTGAACAAGAACTTGCAATCTTACTTTCAAGAAGAAGGCATCGAACATCAAACGTCTATTGCTCGAACTCCTGAACAAAACGGCGTTGTCGAAAGACGGAACCGTACTTTGGTTGAGGCTGCTCGAACAATGCTTTCTGCTTCAAAATTACCGCTATTCTTCTGGGCTGAAGCAATTGCAACTGTCTGTTATACTCAGAATCGTTCTCTCGTTATCCCTAGACATGAAAAGACACCTTACCACATCATCAATGGCAGGAAACCTACTGTAAAATTCTTTCACGTATTTGGATCTTTATGCTACATCCTTAAAGACGGTGAGAATCTCGACAAGATGAAAGAAAAAGGTGATGCATGTATTTTTGTGGGGTATGCTACATTGTCGAAAGGATATCGGGTCTATAACAAGAGAACAAAGATCATTGTCGAAACAATTCATGTGAACTTTGACGAATTGCCACAAATGGTACTTGATCACAACAGCTCAAGTCCCGCACCTCAATGTCCAACAATGGCACCTACACAAAACAGTGTACGTCCCGTGCAAGAATGTCAACAAAGTACTCCTACAGCAGACTCGACGGATACAACACATATGAATGAGTTGGTTGACTTATATGATCCTATGTTTGATGAATATTACTATGGAAACAATCAAGTTGTGTCAAAGCCTTCCGCTGTCAATACTGCTGATGCACCTGAACAAAATCAACAAGACACAACTGCCTCTACTTCAGCAACCGTTGCTCAAGAGACAATTCCAGTGGATACTCAACAAACTCAAGAAACTGTCATACAACCAACATCACCAACCGTCAATGCTGAAGGAGGAAACAACAATCAAGCAGTCGATGCACAACCTGACGATGAAGAATTTATCAATCCGTTCGGTACACCGATACACGAAGTCGGAGAGTCTTCTACTCAACATGTTGATCCGTCCAACATGCATACGTTCTACCAACCATATCCATCCACTCACCATTGGACACGTGATCATCCATTGGAGCAAGTCATTGGAAATCCTTCACAACCGGTTCGAACACGCAGACAACTCGAAACCGATGGCGATGTGTGTATGTATGCACTCACCGTGAGTTCAACTGTACCTACAAACATCAAACAAGCCATGACTGATCATGCGTGGATTGAATCAATGCAAGACGAAATTCATCAGTTTGAACGCCTAAATGTTTGGGAACTTGTTGACCGACCCTATGGAATGTCAATTTTAGATTTCAAATGGATCTGGAAAAACAAACTGGATGAAGAACAAACCATCATCAAAAACAAATCTCGTCTTGTGGTTAAGGGGTATCGTCAACAAGAAGGGATAGATTTCGATGAATCATTCGCTCCAGTTGCTCGTTTGGAAGCAGTCAGGATATTCCTTGCTTATGCTGCACATAAGGGCTTCACGGTTTTTCAGATGGACGTCAAAACAGCTTTTCTCAACGGTCATTTGAAGGAAGAAGTGTATGTGAATCAGCCGGAAGGATTCGTCGATTTCCTCATCATCCTGACAAAGTCTATCGTCTCAAGAAGGCTGTATATGGACTTAAACAAGCTCCAAGGGCATGGTACGAAGAACTTTCAAACTTCTTGGTGTCCAAAGGATTCTCCAAAGGTTCTATTGATCCTACTCTCTTTACTAATAAATATGGGGATGACATAATGCTGGTGCAAGTTTATGTTGATGACATTATCTTTGGTTCTACGAACCTAAAACTTTCAAAACGTTTTGAAAAATTAATGCACAGCAGATTTGAAATGTCAATGATGGGGGAGCTAAAATTCTTTTTAGGCCTCCAGATTCATCAATCCCCACGTGGTATCTTCATTAACCAAGCTAAGTATGCTCAAGAGATACTTAAAAAGCATGGTATGACCTCATGTGCTCGCGTTGGTACACCATTGTCGACCACATCCCTAGACGCTGACTTGTACTCATATCCCGTAGATCAAACGCGATATCGCAGTATGATCGGGTCACTTATGTACCTTACAGCCAGCAGGCCTGATATTCATCATGCCACATGCTATTGTGCACGATATCAAGCCAGACCTACTCAAAAGCATCTCAAAGAGGTTAAACGGATCTTTCGGTACCTTAAGAATACCATTCACATGGGACTCTGGTATCCGAGGGAAACCGGTTTTCATCTAACGGCTTTTTCAGATTCTGATCACGCAGGTTGTCTTGATAGTCGTAAAAGCACTTCTGGTAGCATACAATTTCTAGGGGAAGACAAGCTTGTCAGTTGGTCGTCAAAGAAGCAGGATTGCACTTCGCTCTCATCAGCTGAAGCAGAATATGTGGCTCTATCCGCGTGTTGTGCTCAAGTCCTCTGGATGAGAACTCAACTCACGGATTATGGCTTCCACTTTGATAAAATACCTATGTATTGTGACTCAAAGTCGGCCATAGCCATATCTTGCAATCCGGTTCAGCACTCCCGCACCAAGCACATCGATGTCACATATCACTTCATCAAGGAACAAGTGGAACGTGGCATCGTGGAACTATACTTTGTCAGAACTGAGTACCAGCTGGCAGACTTGTTTACAAAAGCTCTATCGAAAGATAGGTTTGCGTATCTCGTTGGCCGTCTTGGTATGAAGTATATGACTCCAGAAGACTTGGAGGTTTTGGCAAATGAAGCTGCTTGATATTCTCTCACAATGACTTCTAGGCGCATCACAGCTTAGAACTCGGACCTCAACTAAGGAAAGTTTATCTCGGACGATAACTTATCCTTCTCAACGAGAAATTCATATTTTTCGGTCATGAGCTTCTCATAAAAACATTCAAAGTTTTTAAGTTCATGAAAAACGATTTCTAAGTAAATGTCAGCTTAGAACTCGAACTTCATCTTAAGGAAAGTTTATCACGGATGATAACTTATCCTTCACAACGGGAAATTTATTTTTCTCGGTCATGAGCTTGTCACAAAACAATCAAAGTTTTGAGCTCATGAAAAACGGACCCGAAAGGGGAGTGTACGTTTCAGTGCGCTTTCCCTAAGCAATAGAAGAGAAGTCTTCTATCCTGATTATTTTAAAATCGTTGAACACAATTTTTCAAGAATTTCTCAAAAGGTTTTTCTAAATCTTTCAAAATTGTGTGTTCAACACTCCCTTCCTCATAAGTGGTTTTTATATCTCAAAATTGTCATATGTTATTTTTGATCAATTTTTGAGGGGGAGCGTTTTAAAATCAAGCCTTTTAATGTTGTTGGGTACATCTCTAAAATTGTCATATTTTATGTATCCAACACATTCCGAAAATGATATGAAATTGTCAAATGTAATATATTATATCGGAAAAGGCACTCAACTCCGTACCTCAACATATTTTGTGGTGTCGTTTTTCTAAAATTTTGTCAAATTTTGTCTCAAGACACACATATATTGTTGAGGGGGAGCGACCCGACTGAAAATGTTCCATGATTCATGCGTGCACACATGTTTCTATCCCAACGATTTTTCGGAAAATGTCATATTTTAATCAATTGGTATCTCTAATATTATATTTTTATATTAGAGATAGGGGGAGAAAATGTGATTAAAATGTAATATATTGCAACATGTGATCTTAAAGACTCAAGTGCAACTCTTTCCTTCACATGCCAAACTATTTCGTATATCGATGCATGTGTGTAGGGGGAGCTTTTCGGAAATGTAAAACTTTCAAGTGTTAAAAGTTTTGATTTTTATCAAGCACTTTGAATGGTTTTCAATGGTTTTATGGTTACGATCTTTACCCAAAACAACCTACTATCCACGACGGAACGATGGAGTCAAAAGGTGGTTTAGGATAGGAAACTAAGTCCTATGATCCAACCAGAACCGGAGGGATCTACCCAAGGACATTCCATAGCTAGAAATAGTTGTCCTTAGGAAAGATGGAGTGGAATGAAGCTGAATGCGGACCAATTACTTAAGTTAGCACTAGAACAATCACAACAAGGTGCTAATGATGACGTATTGGTAAGCATTGAAGGAGTTGAATATTCTATGCAACTTAGGTAGAAACCGGGTTAACACATCTTTTGAAGACAAGTGTCATGGACCCAGTGATGCGATGCACAACCCTTCCCCAGCCATTCGAGTTTCTCTTTAAAGAAACTTGTCTCATTGTCACGGAGATCAACACGTATCTATTGACTTTCTCACTCCGAGTCAGTTAATATTGAAAAGGTGGCAGTCTGCTACAGCCTCCGATTACTAAAATGCACTTATTGAGTCTAGAGCCAAACGAGATCAATTTATCATCTCATTAGGACACAATCGAGTCCTACGCATTATCCTTGTGATATTGCCAGAACATCTGAGTGATACGATTCACAATGAAGATGGAAATCCTGCTTGAGCAAGCATCAAACAAGCTCATGGTAGGTAACTTGTGCGATTTTACACGAATCAAACTTGTGAGAACTGGAAAGCAACTAAGTTTGGATTCTTAATTGATTCAAACTTGATTCCAGGTTTCTTCGCAAAATCCATGTGATCTTGCCAGAACATTCAGAGTGACACTCATTAGTGTTCACAGTGACGAATGGAAATCCTTCCAGTGTCAACATCAAACAGCACTGCGGTAGGTAACTCGCAAGATTCTCTATGAATCAAGCTTGTGACAAACTGGAAAGCAACAATGGTGCGATTCTTTTAGAATCGAACTTGTTCCAGGAAATCTGAATTGACGACTCTAATCAAACGGATAATTTATCCTTATGATTCACTCTTTACGTTCGCAGTCTGCTTTGAGACGGTCGAGTAAAGAGAACTGGCTACTACCGCCGGGAAACCCTGTCAAGGAGGTTCTTAATCGAATCTACCTGATCACAGGTACGGTATTTAAATACTGTTTAACGGTCTTCACCGACCGGAGGTAAAACGCTACCGAGTTAGGGTGAAATGTTCAAAGCCATTTCATCCGTGTCTATATATGTTGCTGCATATCAAGAAGGTGGCGTAGCTGTGCAACCGATGTCGATTCAGAAGTCACAAGAGCACAAGATGGCGATAATCAAGATACCTAAGAATGTAAGAATGTAATAGGTCATCTTAGTCACAAGGAGTACAGATGAAGATCTCAAGCACTCAAAGTCAAATGACAAAGGCTCAAGATAAAGATCACGAAAGCATGAAGGAACAAAGTTGTTACAAACAAGATCAAGACCAAGATACAAGACCAAAGCAGGAAGATCTCCTCTACAAGAATGTATTCACTCAATCATCTTATGCTTTTTAAGCTTTTTAAGATGACCGATACATTGGGGGAGATTGTTAGCCCTATATTTTATATAGTCGAACAAGAATGTAATAAGTCATCTTAGTCGTTAAAAGGTCTTGTATTGTAATAGGTTAGTCGGGAAAACCGGGCTTGGACTTTAAGCTAATATTGTATAAGTTAGGGGCGTAAGCCCAAAACAAAGCCAAGCCCGGCCCAAGATGAAGCCCACAAAGGCCTTAGAGCCGTGGGGTATATAACCCTCTTTCACATGTGAAAGAGGGTGTTGGTTCATTTCATTAAACACATAGTTTTAGTGTAAACCTTCCACTTCTCTCTCTACTTTCTCTTTCTACTTTTCTTCTCTTTCTCTCTCTAAGAATCTTGTGTTATGGATTAATTAGGAACAACAATAGTCCATTGTGGGTGGTTGGTGAGTGGGCTTTCCTTCTCTCTTTTTGTCTTCGCGTCTTTTTTCAGTAAAGTTGATGTTTTCGACTCAGATTTGGGATTTGTTGATGAATAAATTCAACTCGTCTTTTAATTTCTTGGTTTAATAGACTTGAGTTCTTCGACATATTTAAATCTTCCATCTTTGGTCCCTTTCTTCGATAAATCTTCAAATAGGCCCATTGACTTCAAATCTTTTGCATCTCTTGGACAATAGACTTCGTTTTGAGTCTTTTTCTTCCATAAAACCCGTGCAATCCCATGTTTTCTCCAAAATTCATCCGGTTGACTCTGAAAACACAACAAACACAAAAACCACGCATAACTCCAAACAAATGATATTAAATACGCGTTTTGGTCTCGTTTTAGTAAGAAATAAGTGGTAAAAGGATGGGTGTTTTCACACCTATCAAATCCCCTACACTTAACCATTGCCATGCCCTCATGCAATGCTTAGTGACAAAGCAAATTTACACTTTTCTCATAATCAATCAACCTTGGCCTTATTAAAATACTACTAATCAAAAATTAAAATACTAAGAGAAATTAAAACTTTAATGGAAACAAAAGGAATAGAAAACCATTTTCACTTGAAAATAGCTACATGGAAATAACTTGCAAAGAGATCAAGGACTTACATTAGGGCTTTGGTGATGCGAAGATTTATCACCCTCAAGTTTCACGTTCCCCAAACTAAGCTTTGCAAAGAGATCAAGGACTTACATTAGGGCTTTGTATCTCTTATATTTTATTTTTGTCTTAGAATGATCACGAAGATGCATTTTGGACTTATTGCGATAGTTTATTTAGACTGAAAGCAAAGTAGGACGATTTGATTAATAGTTAGCTAAAGGACAAAATCTATTAAAATTGCTTCTCGGGATATCAAAAAGTTCATATCTTGGCATAACTCGCTTCACGATTTGAGACCTTTCTCGGGCCGATATTTGGCATGTACTTCATACTTCATATCTTGAGAGATGTTCTTGAGATAATGGTCTTCTCTTCGTTAATAAAGTTTCTTCACTTGGAGACTTTTGAGGGATACTCCAACTTTGTTGACCACGACTTCATCATTATTTCTTCAATCGTTAATTGGGATTTTGAGATACAACGATCCGCCTCCTTTTCGGACTTGGATCTATTTATCCTCATACCTTGTTAGGGTCTTTTCTGATAGACTTCTCCATGATCTTTATGGGAGTTGATTGCTTTTCGTCGTGAGTCTTGATCCTTCGTATTGATTTTGGGAATAATGCTTTTCACATCACCTTGGATCTTTAGCAATAAAATGGAATCCTCATGCCTTGTTAGGGCCTTTTTGGACAAGCCAATCTTCTCGCCCTGCTTCATAAGTTATGCCTTGGCTATGAACTCTTATCATTACCGAGCAACTTTTAAACGATCTTGGGTTAGAAGCTAAGTAACTTTTCAAATCATACGACCTTAGTTATTGCAGAAAAATTATTAGCAGGTGATGGGAGGAAAAGCTTATAATCACACTAAGTGTGCTTGTGCAAGAATACCGACTTATAATTGACTCTATCATTTCTCATTCTCCACAATTTAAAATCTCAAGTAATGAGACTCGCGGATGCTTAGCCTAATAAACCAATTAAGGTCTACATGGTTAAGGATACTTGCTAGAATAAACTTGGATAAGTCTATTCGCGTTGAGTCAAAATAATCACAACGGGCCTAATATGCCAAAGACTTCAAAACTAGCTACACCACTTTATTAATATTTTTGACTTTATTGTGGGATATATACATTTGAAAGCAACGATAAAAAATTTAAAAATTACGACTAAATGGCCAAAGTTAATTAAAAATTTGAAAAATGTTGAAAAAGATGATTTTCCGGTTAAATGAAGGCATTTTCATGGAAAAGTCCACTTAAAACTTCGATAGAAGTCCTCCCTACACTTAAGATAAACATTGTCCTTAATGTTTAAGCATGTGGGAAAAGTCTCCCCTACACTTATGACATTGTGCACGTTGGTTAAATCAAGTTAAAGAAGAGACGACTAATGTGATCAATTTCAAATGCGAGTATGAAGAAAATTGAATCACGATAGTTGAGAGATAGAACCGGATTTCGGATAACACGAGAGCACGGTTCTTCAAAGGTTCCAAAAGTGCATTCATCCCTGTAATCACATCACCACACAAACACAAACAACCTATATAGGTCCCCCTACACTTAGGAGGTAAAACGGAAAGGGATAGATACTCGGGTTGCCTCCCGAGGAGCGCTTGTTTTTGATAACCGAGTCACGAGCCTGACTTGACCCAAAATTAGTTCATGGGAAACGTGGTGAGGGATGGAATCATCTCAGGAGAGATGTCCTCACCAAAGTACAACTTCACTCGTTGGCCATTCACCTTAAAATTAGGTCCATTAGGTTGAGCGAGCTCGAGAGTACCATATGGAAAAATTTGGGCAATGGTGAATGGGCCGGACCAACGAGATTTCAGCTTGCCCGAAAAGATTTTCAACCGAGAGTTGAAGAGTAAAACTTTGTCTCCAACTTGGAAGTCTCGGCTTTTAATCTTAGAGTCGTGAATGAGCTTAGTCGTTTCCTTATAGATCAAAGAATTTTCATAAGCCTCATTCCGGAGTCCATTCAGCTCATTGAGTTCGATTTTGCGTAGGTCACCAGCTTTGTTGATATCGAAATTAGCCCACTTCAAGGCCCAATAAGCCTTGTGCTCCAACTCAATGGGGAGGTGGCATGCTTTCCCGTACACGAGACGATATGGTGTTCAACCAATCGGAGTCTTGTATGCGGTACGAAAAGCCCACAAAGCATCATCAAGTTTATCAGCCCATGAGGCACGATGCTCTCCCACGGTTGGTTCCAGAATTCGCTTTAATCCTCGATTAGAGATTTTAGCCTGGCCATTAGTTTGTGGGTGGTATGCGGTGGAAAGACGATGATTTACACCATACTTAGCCATGACTCTTGCGAATTGATCATTGCAAAAATGAGTCCCGCGATCACTAATAATGGCACGAGGCACATCGAATCTAGCGAATAGCGACTTCAAAAAGTTACAAACCACCCTTGCGTCATTAGTGGGTAAAGCTTTGTTCAAAATTAATAATTTCATTCCGCAAAGCTGTAGTACGAGAGGGTGGGAAAAAGTAATTTATGAATTTGGTCTCTAAGTCCGTCCACGTCAGAATACTTTGTGGCGGTTCCTTTGCAAGCCAATGCCGGGCTTGTCCCTCTAAGGAGAAAGGAAAAAGTTGTAAACGGATTACCTCTTGTGGAACACCATTGAATTGACCGTATTCGTGAGTTGCAGGAACCTTTTGATGTGGTCATGAGGATCATCAGTGGTACGCCCCAAGAATGATTGAGCAGAGACCATCTGAAAAAAGCCGGATTTGAGCTCAAAGTTGTTGGCTGCAATCGCGGGTATGAAAATTGGATCGTTGTTGCCCTCTACATGTGCTTGCAAAAGTTCAATCATCGGGCGATTGTCCGGTAGAGGTTCATTGTTGTTATTATTCATTTTGTTTTGAGGTGGATTATTGTTGTTGTTGTGTACACCGGCCATGTCTATGTTATCGAGAGTCTCGGGCTCTTGATAAGACGTTGATCGAGTGCGCATACACCTGCAAAAGAACTAACAAAGCAAAAACAAAGCAGAAATATTTTTGGTTTTTTATGTTTTTTAATTTTTAAGATTTTTGAAAATTTTATATTTTTTAGGGTTTTTTGAAGATTTTTATGAAAAAGTAACGTTCACGGCGAACGGATCCCAAAATCCAAATTCTCACAAAAAACTGTTAATCTTTACGAGAAGAGCCGGCAGCGGCGCCATTTGATACAAGGTTTTTCATTGGGTTCAATTTTAATTCTCGGAATCTTCTCGAATCGATCACGGCTCAAAGTGGAATATTTGTTCTTGGTTACTAAAAAAAAGGTTTTGGTTTTCTATTCTACTAAAAAGGTTTGAATGCACAAAGATATAAAATTAGACTAAAAGCAGTTAATAAAATAAGACTGAAATCGAATTAAAATTAAACAGTAAAACAGAAACAGTAAATACCCTTACTAGAAAACACTTCATTCAGAATAATGCTGATCCGGAATAAATGAACTCATCCAGAATAAATTTCTTGTTCGGAATAATTAAGGAAATCACTCATCCGGAATATATGGCTTACCCGGAATTAATCTTGATCCGGAATAAAAGAGTTGATCCGGAATAACTCAAAGAAATGCTCTATCCGGAATAATCAACAAAGATACTTCATTCGGAATACAAGGCTTATTCGGAATAAATGGGGAAAAGGCTTCATGCGGAATATCTTCAGTTCATCCGGAATAATTAACAAAAGGTGGTTGATCCGGAATATTAAAGCTCATCCGGAATAAGGGTGTTGATTCGGAATAAAAATGAAGAACGTTTGATTCGGAATATGAAGGTTGATCCGGAATAATTACACTCATCCGGAATATTAATTATTCCGGATGAATACTTGATTCGGAATGTTTTGAAAATGACTGATCCGGAATATCCTGTTGATCCGGAATATCCAGTCGATCCGGAATAAAATGGGGAAAATACTTGATTCGGAATCTGGGTTTGGTTGAAGATGAAGAACAGAGCATAAACAGTAAAGACGATTTTTATCAAATCAACCAAAATAAACCAAAAGATTTAAACCAAACTAAACACTAATCATCTACTAACCATAAACATCAAATCCCAACAATAAAAACACAAAACCCACTAACTTTTAAGATCAATCAACCAAAATAAAAACTTTGAAAACTTTGAATCAATAAGAACAAGATGAACAAGATGGAATTAAAGATTGTATTGAAAGATTAATGTTAAACAAACAACGGGAAAGATTAACACTAGAAATCTAAGATGGAATCAAGAAAAATAAAAATCACCAACACCTTAGTGGTGTTGGCTTCGTCCCTACGAAACAAAAAGAAAGAAAGAAGAAAAAATAAAAGCTCCTTCTAAAATGTGAGGAGAGCTCTATTTATAGTCCATTGTGGGTGGTTGGTGAGTGGGCTTTCCTTCTCTCTTTTTGTCTTCGCGTCTTTTCAGTAAAGTTGACGTTTTCTACTCAGATTCGAGATTTGTTGATCAATAAAGTCAACTCGTCTTTTAATTTTCGTTTAATAGACTTGAGTTCTTCGACATATGTAAATCTTCCATCTTTGGTCCTTTTCTTCGATAAATCTTCAAATAGGCCCATTGACTTCAAATCTTTTGCATCTCTTGGACAATAGACTTCGTTTTGAGTCTTTTTCTTCCATAAAACCCGTGTAATCCCATGTTTTCTCCAAAATTCATTCGGTTGAATCTGAAAACACAACAAACACAAAAACCACGCATAATTCCAAACAAATGATATTAAATACGCGTTTTGGTCTCGTTTTAGTAAGAAATAAGTGGTAATAGGATGGGTGTTTTCACACCTATCATCCACCAAGTGACACCCAAATACTATTCCGTTGCACCTGACTATTTTGGGAGTGTCACATGTTTGATGAATCCTTTGATCCCCCAAGTGATGATACTCCGACACCTACAGTGATAGCTCCGATTCTCGTAGTTGTTGCTCAAGATAATGGATCTCAATCCGATGCATCTATGCTCACTATTGAACCGGATGCACCATCCCCAAGTAAATCTCAAACTACACCTGAATCTACAACCCCACTTGTTCCTAATGATATTGAAGAGGATCACAACGATCACGATTTAGAATTTGCTCACATTCAAGAGCTTCCATAGTTTGGTATACCTATTCCCGAAAACCCTAGCGGGACGTCTACCTAAGAAGGAGCTCCTGCTACCATTTACTCCAGACCACACCGGATTGAAACTCACAACACCAAGTGGAGAAAGAATCACCCAAAAGTACTCTCCATCTTATCAATCCAACTATGCAATTCTAATACACAACTAATACCACAAAACTGTGTAGAACCACACTTCCAAAAACTAACAATATATATATTCTTTTGAACTTGCAGAATAGCAGCAACACTATCATCTGGATCAACAACATAATCATTATGTTCAGCAGCATCATCATTATGTTCAGCAGCATCATCATTATTCTAAGCAGCATCAACTACATAACCATTATCTCCAGCACAACTAACTCCAACATCTTGATTCCTTGCAGCACAACCAGCTCCAAATGCTCTAGCAAAAACTTGTTCGATCATGGTGTTCACAGTAGCAGTCGTTAGTTTTGGCGACATATTTCAAGACACTTAGTCACGTGGTTACGTGGTCACGTGGATACCCAATAATGATAGAAATATGATTCCCCTACTCCTTCTTCCATCATCACAGAAGAAAGAAACATGATAAGTATACATATCAAGATAAAAGAAAGATTTCTTTATCAGGACATCTCATAAATACTACATGCACGAACAACATAACTACAATGGTTCATCAACCAACACTCAAAAGAGTTAATAAAGGCACATCATAAATCTAGAGGGTAATTTAGATTGTGTTGAGGATTCAACAAGGCAGTGGCAATATCTGTCACTACAATCATTTACCGAACAAACTTAAAAGATAATAAGTTCCATCACAATGTTACGACACAAGGTTTCAATAGGTTCGATCACAAAAAGAAAATAAGGTACAAAGAAATTCATTACGCGATTAGTTCCTTAGTACCAGCTCCTCATCCTCCTTAATATTGCTGTCAGCTTCATCACACTCGTCAATTTCCATTTTTCACACTTCAAAGTCAAATTCCTAACATGGTGGCAGCTCATTCTCAAAATTCAAATACTCACTCGTACATGGAAGATTAATCACAAGGCAAATCTCAATACGACATTCAACATTCCTAAACTTCCAAACTCTACTCAGAATTGATCTCACATGAGACTCCCACTCACTCATCATTTCAAAACATACCTACTTCTCTTTAAACCTTTCAATTCAAACTCACAAATTCATCATAATCGACCCAAGACTAGAAATCTCATCCATCTTCCAAGTCCTAACAAACTTAAATCTCCACATACCAAATACAACCTTTAAAACCACTTTTCTTTCACATCAACCACCAAATCACACCAGTTTTCAACCACATATCTATCATACATTAACTAATCAAATTTCCTGTTGTCCCATATATTTAGATGATTATAGATAGAAAATAGATGAAAAGAGATGGATTCCTAGAGAGAGAAAGTAGTGAGAGAAAGTAGAGAGGAGGAGAGGATTAACTTTTTGAATATTAGATTAGGAATTATGAGAATTACAAATGACCATCCACCCTCCTAACATGCTAGGAGGGTAGTATATATAGTCCACCCACATGCGGGCTTTAATGGGCTATATATTGGGTCGGGCTTGTCTTTTGGACTTTAATTAGTTTAAATCCAAGCCCGTAAACCACGACTAATTAACTACCTATTACAACGTTCTAATAAATATTACAATAGAAACCTATGACCGAACATTCTTGTTTGACTCAATATTTTGAGGCTAACAATCTCCCCCAATGTAAGGTCATTCCTCTTTGATATTTGGAGTCCAATGGATATTTATGAATTTCATCATAAATGAGTCATGAACGTGTAATAGTAGTGTTGTTCCTTCATGTTGTGATCTTTGAGCCTTTGTCGTTGTCTTTCGACTTTGTCTTTTATCTTGAGATCTTCAAATCATTCTTGACTTGTCTTTGCCATCTTGCGATCTTGTGTCTTTATCCACATGCTCACACTATTAGTTGTTGAATAAGTCTTTGGGCATGAATATGTGGTTTTGAATCTTTGACTTTGCTGAGTACACCGTGACGCCACCTTCTCGAGACAAAAACATAGACACTGACTGAATGGCTTTGACATTCGTCCTAAATCGGTAGCGTTTTACCTCTGGTCGGTGAAGACTGTTATACGATATTAAATACCGTACCTGTGATTAGGTAGATTCAATTAAGAATCTCCTTGACAGGGTTTCGCGGCTGTACTAGCCGTTCTCTTTACTCGACCGTCTCATAGCAAGACTGCGAACATAAAGAGTGAATCAATTGGATAAATATCCGCTTGATTAAATTCGTCAATTCAAATTCCTGGAACAAGTTTGATTCATTAAGAATCTTACCATTGTTGCTTTCCAGTTGACACAAGTTTGATTCGTAAGAATCTCACAAGTTACCTACCGTAGCGCTGTTTGATGTAGACGCTAGAAGGATTTCCATTCGTCACTGTGAATATTAATAAATAACACTCTGAATGTTCTGGCAAGACCATAAAGATATTGTGTAGAAACCTGAAACGAGTTTGAATCAATTCAGAATCAAACCACTGTTGCTTTTCAGTTTTACATATGTTCAATCCATAAAGAATCTTGCATATGACCTACCGCAGTGCTGTTTGATGTTAACACTGGAAGGATTTCCACTCATCATTGTGAATAATAAGTAGTATCACTCTGAGTGTTCTAGCAATATCACAAGGATATAGCGTAGGACTCTCTTGATCTTCATCCGTGTGTCCTAACGAGATTTGATTGATCTCTTGGCTCTAGACTCGATTTGTGCACTTTTAGTAGTCAGAGGCTGGAGCAGATTCCACCTATTCAATATCAACTATCTCGGAGTGAGAAAGTCAATAGAAGTCGTGTTGATCTCCGTGACAATAAAACAAACTTCTTTTGAGAGAAGCCTGAGTAGCTAGGAAAGGGTTGTGCTTCACATCACTGGGTCCATGATGAGTTTGTCTTCATGATGAGTTGACCCGGTTTCTGCCTAAGTTGTATGGAAGGCTTCTTTCTTTAGACCCTTTATCCTTACATTTCTTTTTCATTCTTCAACCCCTTCAATGCTTACCAAGACATCATTACTAACACCTTGTTGTGATTGTTCCGGTGCTAGCATCAGTACTTAGTCGGCATTCAGCTACGTTCACATTCTACTCCATATTTCCTAAGGACTTCTAATAATCTATTGGATTGTCCCTGGGAAGATCCCTCCGCTTCTGGTTAGATCATAGGACTTAACCTAACCACCCTATTGACACCAATAACGTCGTGAATTAAAGATTTTGTGGGTATTTGATCGTAACCATGAAAACCACTTTAAATTCTAACAAAGTGTTTGAAAAACATTTAATACCTTGATAGTTTTGACGTTTCAGAAATGCCCCCCCTTCACATGTGCATCGATAATCGAAAGTGTTTCGCACATGTAGGTAAGAGTTAAAGTGCTTGAGTCTTATATAAGATCACATTTTAATCACATTTTCTCCCCTATCTCTAATATATAAAATCTTTTGATATTAGAGATACCAAATTTGATTAAAATATATTTTGGAAAATAGTCTTGAAATCTTCGGGAGAAAGATGTGTCAAACTTAGCATGAATTTTGGAAAGATCCCCCTCAAAAATTGATCCAATGGAATTGTCATTACGAGGATTTGATCCATATTAAACTTTTGAGGATAGGAGTTTTTGAACACACAATTTTTGAAATATTTTGAATATCATTGAGAAATTCTTGAAAAAATTGTGTTCAACGCTTTTTGAAAAATCAATTCTTTTTGATGAAAAGGTTTTTCTAAAGCATAAACTTGAGTTCATAGACTTTGAATGTCTTGACGAATCCACTCAAGTGTAAGAAGATTTAACTTCTTTTGCTAAGGGTAAGAGTACAAAAACGTACACTCCCCCGTGAATTTAGATCCGGGTTGCAATCTGAAAGTGATTACAAGCCATTGTGGTGAGCTCAAAACGTTGAATATTTTGTGACAAGCTCAACCCAAGATAGATTGCTCTACCCGTTGTTGGAAATATTTTCCAAAATAGACAATTTTCTTTTTAAAAGATAGAAATGACATGTTTTGAAAAATATTTACAACTTTCATTCGAGCTTTATGTACACACCCGTGTCGTTATTGAGCGACATTTCTAGGTACGCCCATATTATCGATACTGAAAGACATGTCGAGAAGAATATTTTTGGATTATCAAAGATTTTTTAATTTTGTATTTTGCTTTTTGAATAATATTTACATGTAGATGTTTGATAGATGAATCAAGCAGGCTTTGTAGAATATTGATAATCTATGAATCTATGAAGGGGGTTGATGATTTCTAGAGAGAGAAAGTTAGAGAGATAAAGTGAGAGAAACTATGTGTTATTTCATTAAGTGGAAACTAGAAAATGACAACAACCAACCCCTTTCCATGGTGGAAAGGGGTATTTATACTTCCAAGCTACATGGGCTTGGGCCGGTCCATGACAAGCCCATGGATCGGTTCTTACTTAACTTAATAAGCAACTAATAACTATTTGTTAACTACGAGCTATTACAACATTAATAATATTGTGGAGTGACCGATACTTCTAATATACGTAAAACGTATTTCTAACAATCTCCCCCTAAGGGAGGTCACTCCATGTTACAAAATTCTAAACCTAGCATACTATACTAAGTCTTCGTTCTTTAGCTCGTAGTCTTTTCTTCTTTTCTTTCTTTTGTTGTGAATATGTTGGTTTGATCTTTTTGGCTTTGGCTTGAGAGCATTGTTCTTTGGCCTTTCACGTGCGATCTTTGCCTCTCTTGTGAATTTGCCTTCTCGTGACTCCATGTTCCACACACTTATGTCTTTTTGTTGAATTCTCGAAAGTTTCAGAGTTTGGTACAGCGGAAGACTTTATCTTGTTCTTTCTTGATATTTTGCTAAACTTTGATGCAGAAAAACATAAGCATGTGGGAACGACTTCTACAGGTACACCGCAACACCTCCGTCTTCACTGGTACACAGCAACGCCACCGTCTTCAACAGGTACATAGCAACGCCACCGTCTTTAACAGGTACACAGCAACGACACGAATAAAATGGCTTTGAACATTTTATTCTAATTCGGTAGCATTTTACCTCCGGTCGGTGAAGACCGTTGGACGATATTAGATATCGTACCCGTGACGGATAGTTTCAATTAAGTAACTTCCTGACAGGATTTCGCGGGTAAACCCGTTCTCTTTATTCGACCGTCCAAAGCTGACTGCGAACATAAAGAGTGAATCACTTGGATAAATTATCCTTGTGATTTGAAGCCGTCAATTCATGAAACCTGGAACAAGTGAATTTCAATTAAGATTTTCACCATCGTTGCTTTCCAGTTGTCACGAGCTCAATTCATAAAGAATCTTGCACGTCACCTACCAAGTGCTGTTTGATGTTAACACTAGAAGGATTTCCACTCGTCACTGTGGTCAATAAAGAGTCACTCTGAGTGTTCTGGCAAGATCAAATGATAGTGTGAAGAGGCCTGGAACGAGTTTAAGTTCAATTAAGAATTAAACCACTGTTACCTTCCAGTTTTTCACAAGATTGGTTCTAAAAGAACCGCACGTGTAACCTACCATGAGCTTGTTTGATGTTGGCTCAAGCAGGATTTCCATCTTCATTGTAATACTTGCGTATTACTCGGATGTTCTGGCAATATTACAGAAATACTGCGTAGGACTCATGAAAATCTTACTTTTCACAGTGTGTGAGAAAGCAAGGAATAAATGGAAAGTGTCCTAATGAGACTTTTGATGATCTCTTGGCTCTAGACTCGATTGTGCGTTTTGATTTAGTAAGCGATGGCTGGAGAGGAGTGCCACCTTTTCAATACCAGTCTATTCGGAGTGAATAAACCAATAGATAACATGTTAATCTCTGTGTGATTAAAACAAATACCTTTTGAGAGATATTTGAGTTAGCTGGGAAGGGTTGTGCATTGCATCACTGGGTCCATGATGTCTTTCTTCAATACCGAGAATCATTAGCAAAAATGACCTCAATAGCATATGTATTGACCCGGTTTCTGCCTAAAGTTGTAAGGAGGGCTTCTTTCTTTACACCCTTTATCTTTACAATTCTTTTTCATTCTTCAACCCCTTCAATGCTTTCCAATACGTCATCACTAGCACCTTGTTGTGATTGTTCCAGTGCTAGCTTAAGTACTTGGTCGGCATTCAGCTACGTTCACATTCTTTCTCCATCTTTCCTAGGACTTCTAATTCTATCTAGGGAATTGTCCTTGGGAAGATTCCATCGGCTCTGATGAATCATTGGACTAAACCTATTCCTACCACCCTTTTGTCACCACATTCGTCGTGAATTAAGCGTGTTTTGGGAAGGAATTGCCACCATGAAAAATCATTGAAAATCACCTAAAGTACTTGTGATATTGAAATCAAAAGTTTTGTACCTTAGGTGTTTTGTTCATCAAAAACGCTCCCCCTTAACACGTGCTTTACACATATTAAGTTGGATTATCGTTAAGTCTTTTTCATCTTTTAGCCAAGTATCACTTAAGTCTCCTTAATCCCATTTTCTCCCCTTATCCAAAATGTTAACCATTAATATTTGGGATATTGAATGGATTAACCGGTCTTTGGGTAAAAATGAAATCGATGTTTGGCCATAGAACAAGTTAATGCTCCCCCTTAATTTAATAAGGGATATATGTAGTGCTTTAGTGTGATATATTTTGAAAGATTTAGAATCTCGTGAGAAATTCTTGAAAAATTATCACACCTTAACACTACATCAAGCCGCAAAAGCACAATATTCACAAATATACATATTCACAAATGAAAACCAATATAAAGTGGACCTGAAGTATACGACCCATTAGATGGATCGTTGCAGTAGCTTGTGGTGCACTAAATATGGTCTTCCACCAACGAATCTTTCCAAGCTCCTCATCAATCTACGTTCACAGAGCTTTTGATCAATCTTCTTGATCACGTACTTTGCCATCTGCCGGTAACCCGGATGCCAATCCTCCGTCATCTCTGGCAAAGTCCCACCCGAGTTCAGATGCTCCAACTTTCCTCTGACTTGTAGAAGAGTCTCATCACTGTACTTATGGAGCTCACCCACCCTCATAAACTTCATCAAACCTCGACTGTTCAAGTAGAAAATGCCGTAATTCGGGACAGAAATGCCAGTATAGGGACATCTTTCTACATGTTGAGGTAGCACTTGATTCACTGGACGGGTTAGGTTAAGCTTCCTTTGATAGCTTTCGACTCCCAACTGAAGATCTTCAACTCGTGTCTTGATGACAACGCTTCGTGTGAACATACGAAGTGCTGTATTCAAAGCAATGAGGTCTTCACGAGGAATATGTGTGAGTTGATCTCGGGTCATCAGAAGCAGCATATCTTCGATATCCTCAAGGCGAATGATGGAAAAATCTCCCTGCTGGATTTTGTATTCCCTGTCATCCTCCCTTTTCAAACGAATCTCCGTCACCTGATAATAGCCGTTCTTGGCTTCAGTTTTCAACCCTAAAATGCTGGAGATGCGGATATCGGATCTAACGATACTTCCAGAATTGACTAGGCAGCAACCCCAGTACGCCCTTCGAACTCGTTCGTCCCAATGAGATGCACCTATGACAGCATACATATCATAATTACGATTTATCTTTGGGACCCAGAGTCGGTTTACCTTTTCCTCGATAAAGGGTATTGTCCCCCAGTTGGCAGCTTTCAGCAAGGTCAGGGAGGTTGCGTACTTTGATGACCCCTTCAGAAGATACACAAGATCATTGGTGACGAAGAAGTCAAGAGCAATCTGATTATCTTGAGAAGGATCCATTGGAGGTGGAGCTCTTTCTGATTCATGAAGTCCTGGCCGTTGAACGATATTCAGAGCCTTCAGGATCTCATCGGCATAATACTCGAACTCCATTCGGGTTAACCGGGTTTTGGCACGAAGTCTCTTATCCTTCAGCGCTTTCTTCACCAAGGATGGAGTAACCGAAGTCTTATACTCATGAGCAAGAAATGCACATAAGTCAATCGGACTGCGGATACGTAGATACAACACATCTTTGTCAGCGTCTGTGATCGGATCTTATTGTGCTGCTGCCGTGATCCAAGCCTGTGGTGGTGCAGTCTCGTCTATTTCCAACGTGTCAGCCCAGTCTCGTGTGCTTGGTTCAGGAACCGTAGATTGTTGTGCTTGTTGTAGAGGAGTAGAAGTGCGAACATCTGCTGGTTCTGATTCAGGCATTTCGGCAGTGTCGTGAACGGGTGAGTGTTGTGCAGCTTCGGGTTCCGTTACTGATTCTGCAATCACAGGAGCAACAACAACAAAACTAATGGGGTTAGTGGTAATAGGTAAAGATACAGCGATAGAGGTACCGGGAACCGATGACGCTGTAGTGGCATTCACATCGTGGCGCCACTTAGATCGTCTTGATTCCGATGATGTTGATTTGTCCTTCTGCGCTGCATCTTTCTTGGACTTGGTTCCAGACTTAGCAGGTTTCTTGGAGCTGGTAACCTTGTCTCCCTCTTTAGGCTGTTCACCCCCATCATCATCCTCATTGTTATCCCCGTTGCTCCCCCTAGCACTCTCCTCATTCCCATCACCACCATCATCGCCATCATCATCATCATCATCATCATCGTCATCATCATCCTCATCCTTATCCTCATCATCACCATCATCGTCATCCTTTTCCTCTTCTTCTCCTTCTTCTTCCTCTTCCTCTTCCTCTTCACCAGTGCCCTCTTCCTGCTCACTATCATCTTTATCCTCCTCAGGTAGAATGTGATCAGGTACCACACTTCCAAACGTTTTGAATAACCTATCATCCTCCATGATAGCGTCATTCAGGGATTTGTATAGAGCCCGTTGAATCCTAGACTTATCAAACGATCCGAGTTCCACCATACGAGCCTTAAGGATCTTCTTCAATTCAAAATCCGTCAAGTCATAAGCAATCTTGTAGGCGGATTCTGAAGGATTGGATGACTTGATCAACAAGTTATCAGCTGCTAGCGTCTTCAACTCATCACGCAGTTTAGGCATAATGGATTCAACGGATTCTTGCACTCTTTCTTCCACAGAGGCTTCAAGTGCTTCTTTTTGCTCTTTGTATTTATCCCTCATCGCTTGAAGTCTGGTGATACGTGCAGCATGCTTATCAGCCTCAGCCTGCTTAACCCGAGCTAGTTCTTCTGCATGTGCTTTTCAAGTCAACTCCATATCTGCAGCGAACCTATCAATCATCTCCTCTTGGGCTCTCCTAGATGCTTCTTCACTTTGAGCTCGTCTTTGTAACTCTTGGCGAAGTTCATCCATTTCTCGTTTGTGAGTATCCACATGTTTATCCAACAGTTCGGCCATCACCAATGCAGCCATTGTAGATGTTGCAGAGCTGCTCTGGGTTGATTGAAGAGGCTCGGTTGTTACTGCGGTACTAAGGATGGGAGTTATAGGTGGTGGAAGGAATGGTGTTGAAGCCGGTCTGGTTGGTAAGGGTTGTATTGGTGGAGGTTGAGTTGCTAAAGGTTGAGTTGACACCATGATCGTGGGAGCAACAGACTCCTTTTCCACACTTGCTGAAATAGGGATTGATGGTTCCTTCGAAGTGGAATAATTTTCAGGTGATCCAAACTCATAAACATCATCTGGTTCCTGGTACTCTTCTTCAACATTTACCCTTGCACCTGAACCACTACCGCCAGTATCTTTCCTACTCCTTTGAATTGCTATCTTCATCATTTGTTTCTCTGTCTTGTCAAGAGTAGGATCAACAACATCTTCTTCGTCACGTAAAACCATCTCATCAGCCTTACCCTTACCCTTCTTACCCTCAGTCTTCTTCTTCTTGGTTTCGGGTTCAGGTAACGCAGCTGGTTGTTTGCGTTTACCTTTACTCTTGACCGTTGTAGACGAGTCTTCTCCGGTCTGAAGGTTTGCTTTCAGCTTCTTGATTTCTAGCTGCAGTAGCTTGTAATCAGCAGAACCTTTGATTTTCTCCGTCAGAAGATAATCGGGAATAGGACCAGGAATCACACCAATAGACGGTCCTTCATGCCTCAGATCCACAGTATCATCAGCTTCTTCAGTGTGATAACGGCTTGCTGCACGCCTATCAATAGTAGCATCATTTTTCATAAAATAATTAATGATAAGCTTGATAAACCTTGGATAAGGAAAGAAATTTGTCTTCAGCTTCTTGTTCTGGAAGAGTTGAAAGGTGAATTCTTCCCATATCAACAATGCATAATCTGCATTTGCAGCTTTGTACATGCCATAGAACAGGTTTATTATAGGACTGCGCAGAGCATCATGGCCACTTGTTTTTGGTGTAAGACATCTATTGAGAATACCCATCAATGCTCTCCAAGGTTGTCCTACTTTAGCAGTGGTAAACTCAGACGCAACTCGTATGTCAGGACATCCAAGAGCGTCAAATAACTCCATGAGTTCATCTTTAGTAGGATCCCTTGAGAATGACATGCCTTTGGGTGTATCCCGTATACCAAAAATCTTACGGAAGTCTGAAACTGTGAGCGTCTGCTGCTTGTTGTCGATGGTGAAGGTGATCTTGTTTGAAGTGATTTCCTTGGTAGCCCAAAATTCATACATATAATCATAAGGCACCGAGGCACTACTTCTTGGAGCATTCTTAAAATGGGATTGATCAAGGATCGCGATGGCTACTTTAAATCCATGGTGAGTGGATTTTGAGACTTGCTTCAGCCGGTAGTTGTTGGGTATAAACTTAAGGGTTCGTGCTTTAGCAATAGCGGCTTCTCTAGAGTCTTGGATTGCTTGTACTGTTGGATTAGTCATTGTATCTGCTTAAGATAAGACATGAAAGGTTGATGCAAAAAAAAAAACATATAGATATATATCATTCTTACTTCTAAGCATAACACATTTCATAACATAATACAACAAGTACATATAACATGCAAACAATAATAATCGAACAACTCTTCATCCGGAACTTTCCTTCATTCGGAACTTCCTTCATCCGGAAGTTCTTCATTCGGAACTTCCTTCATCCGGAAGTTCTTCATTCGGAACTTCCTTCATCCGGAAGTTCTTCATTTGGAACTTCCTTCATCCGGAAGTTCTTCATTCGGAACTTCCTTCATCCGGAAGTTCTTCATTCAGAACTTCCTTCATCCGGAAGTTCTTCATTCGGAACTTCCTTCATCCGGAAGTTCTTCATTCGGAACTTCCTTCATCCGGAAGTTCTTCATTCGGAACTTCCTTCATTCGGAAGTTCTTCATTCGGAACTTCTTCATTCGGAAGTTCTTCATTCGGAACTTCTTCATTCGGAACTTCTTCATTCGGAACTTCTTCATTCGGAAGTCCTTCATTCGGAACTTCTTCATTCGGAAGTTCTTCATTCGGAACTTCCTTCATTCGGAAGTTCTTCATTCGGAACTTCCTTCATTCGGAAGTCCTTCATTCGGAACTTCCTTCATTCGGAAGTCCTTCATTCGGAACTTCCTCATTCGGAAGTTTTTCAGAAAAAATCCTTCATTCGGAAGTTCATATCCATGTTCATCCGGAACTTTTTCAAACGTAGCTATGATGATTAATCTATGCGCGTTTGTGAGTTTCTAAGGCAAACTAAGGCAATTAATCATCATTTAATGCTAATCCGCACAAAACCCACCAATAATCCTTAGTTTAATTAACCCTAAATAAATCATAAACCCTAATTTGATTTAAACTGATTTAAACGAGTAACTTAACAAGATTAAAGGATGAATAAGGTGAGATATAAGTTAAATATAGATGATAATTACCTTTTAAAATAGAATGAATCGGATTGGATGAATAAACGAAAGATTTTTAAAGCTTGTGTGTGTGATTCAACAATGGCGGTAAAGAGATAAAGCAACAGTGAAAAGAAAGGGGGGCGGGGGGCTTAGTTTTGACTTAGGTCAATTTTTGACTTTTCATTCTTTTCCTTAAGTCCCTACATTTTCTCATTCTTTTCCTTAAGTCCCTACCTTTTCTCATTCTTTTCTTTTTTGTTTATAATTTTTCATTTTTCTTAACCCTTGTTTAACTTACACACAACTTAGCAAACGCAATCTATTAGCATATCTCCAAGATCTAAAAGCAATGCCTATCACATAGAACGAACACAAGTCGTATTCTAAAGTAAGACCACTCAATTACCATTTAGCCATTAATTTTTCACAATCACTTTTGAAAATCAATTTAATGACGAAGATGATTTTACTATTTTCTCCCCCTTAAACGATGACCCGTTTTCTATTTAAAGAGCTGTAGTCATTGTTTAAAGAGTCAAATAGTGATGAAAGCATTTCCAATTTGTATCTTGAAAAAATTTGATTCGTGGTGTCAATAAGATTTCTCTTATTTTAACAAATTAATGCTCTGAGACGTACACAAATTCGTGTTAGACCAAGTTGTAAAGTAAACTTGATCCCTTTGCATGATTTGGCTTGTAAATCACGCCCGAGAAAATTAATTCCCGTTCTGAGCCAACGTTTTCCAAGGAAATACGTGACTTTAATATGAAAACCGGGTTGCAGTCAGAAATAACTACAAGCCATAATGGGCATGTTTTAAAATTGTTCAATTTTTATACGGACTCTATTTATGGCACCGTGTCAATATTAATCGACATTTCTAAGGCCGTAAATATTACCGTACTAAAAGACATGCCCGATTTAAAACGAAAAATATTTTTGGTTTTTCTTGATTTTATAATTTTTATGGTTTTTCTAGGTTTTATATTTTTTATGATTTTTGTTGGTTTTATATTTTTGTATTTTCTTTTTGTGGTTTATATATTTACGATAATATACATGATCACGAACAAAGGATACTCTGAATAGTTTACCACGACTATTCAGCTGATTCTTCTGCCAACTCTTTGAGAGTCGCTGGAGTGAATGATTTCATGCCAAGCTTGTCGATCAAAAACTCGATTCGTCCTCGATCTAAGGCTTTGGTGAACATATCCGCCAGCTGGTACTCAGTAGTGACAAAATACAGCTCGATCACTCCGTTCTCCACCTGCTCCTTAATGAAATGGTAGCGAATGTCTATGTGCTTGGCCCGGGAGTGTTGAACATAGTTGCAGCAAAGGGCAATGGCGCTCTTGTTGTCACAATACATCGGGATTTTGTTGAATCCCAAACCATAGTCAGTTAATTGTGATCTCATCCAAAGGACTTGAGCACAACAACCGGACATGGCGATGTATTCAGCCTCCGTGCTTGATATTGCAGCGCTTTTCTGCCTTTTTGAAGACCAACTAATCAATCTATCTCCAAGGAGTTGCACAGATCCAGAAGTGCTACGCCTCGTGTCTTGACATCCAGCATGATCGGCATCTGCGTATGATATTAAAGCAATAGAGGAATCTTTCGGATACCATAGACCACGATGAAGTGTTCCTTTTAGATACCAAAAGATCCTTTTCACAACATGTAGGTGCTTTTCGGTAGGCCGAGCCTGATACCGGGCACACATGCATACACCAAATTGCAAATCAGGCCTGCTAGCAGTCAGATATAGAAGGGTGCCGATCATCCCACGGTAAAGTTTTGGATCGACAATAGTCCCATTCCTATCTTCATCTAACTTGGATTTCTCCACCATTGGAGTGTCCACGGGGTCACAATTTTCAAAGTTTTATTTCTTAAGAGATTCTAGAGCATATTTGGATTGATTAATAAAGATGCCTCTGGGATTCTGAGAAATCTGTAATCCTAAGAAAAATGAAATTTTTCCCATCATCGACATCTGAAAGCGTGTGGACATTATCTTCTCAAATCGATTTGACAATTCTATGTTAGTGGCAGCAAATATTATATCATCAACATAAATTTGTACCAGAATCATGTCGTTGCCTTCCTTGAGAGTGAATAGAGTGGGGTCCACCTTGCCTTTGGAGAAGCCTTCCGAAATGAGATATGTTGACAGGAGATCATACCACGCGCGTGGAGCTTGTTTCAACCCATAGAGAGCCTTCTTAAGCTTGTACACATGATTAGGAAACTCCGTACTGACGAACCCATCCGGCTGACTAACATAGACCTCTTCCCTTAGTTCACCGTTCAAAAATGCCGTCTTCACATCCATTTGATAGAGGATCATGTTCATATGAGCAGCATACGCAAGGAATAGTCTAATCGCCTCCAATCTTGCCACAGGAGCAAAAGATTCTTCAAAGTCTATACCCAAGGCTTGTTTATATCCTCTAGCGACCAATCTAGCCTTATTCTTCAATACCGCACCCATCTCATCAAGTTTAACCTTATAAACCCACAACAAAGTAAGGATGTTGACCTTGTCAGGGAGAGGAACCAATTCCCATACTTCAAGTCGTTGGAATTCATTTAGTTCCTCCTGCATAGCTTCAATCCAAGATGATTGGGTCATAGCCTGCTGCCAATTTTTAGGTTCAACTTCAGAGAGAAATGCATCAAAGTAGCAATAAAGTACACTCTCTTGTAATTGATGGCGTGTAGAGACTGGTCGATCTAGATCTCCAATAACATTCCTAATTGGGTGATCTTTTGTCCATTTAGTGCTATGGTTTTCAATCCTAGGTGGTCTGGAGTGAACAATAGAAGGAGCTTCTTCTGAGGTAGACGCGGCTGAAGGGTTTTCAGGTATCGCTACACCAAAGAAAGGAAGCTCTTGCAAATGAGCATATTCCAAGTCGTGATCAATAGAATCCTCTTCCACATCATTAGGCACAAGTAGGGGTGATGATTCAGGTGTAGATTGAGAATCACTTGGTGAAGGTGCATCCGGTTCAATGTGAATTGTAGATGCATTAGATAAAGGTTCATTAGCTTGAGCAACCACTTCAGGGATTGGAGCGATTACTACAGATGCTGGAACTTCATCAGTCGGGGGATCGAAGAATTCATCAAACAACGGTTGAAACAGTTTATCCCACTCGGGCCTTGTTGGTGGTAAAAATGATGTAGAAGTAGGATTGTTGGGAACTAATCCGGAACTAATAGAACCGGTTCCCATCTCATGAAGCGCAGGTTCAGAGCTGTGTTGCTCAGAAGCCATCGCTGTCAGCTCATCGAAATCTGCGTCCATAGTTTCTACAATCTTGCCAAGACGACGGTTATAGATTCGGTATACTTTCTTGGACGGTGAGTAACCAATGAAAATACCTATATCGGCTTTCGGTTGAAGCTTACCCAAGTTCTCACTATTGATGTTTGGATAACAAAGAGCACCAAACACATGGAAAAATGAAACATCGGGTTTACGATCATGTAGAAGCTCATAAGGTGTTTTTCCATGGCGTTTCCGAATGATAGAACGGTTTTGGGTGAAACATGCAGTAGATATAGCCTCTGCCCACAAGAACAATGGAGCGTTCGCGTAAATAAGCATAGTCCTAGCAGCTTCCATAAGTGTACGATTCCGTCTTTCAACGACACCGTTTTGTTGTGGAGTGCGTGCAGCGGATGTTTCATGTGATATACCAACTCCTTCATAATAATCACGAAGAGTCTGGTTGACGAACTCTGTACCATTGTCTGTACGAATACGGCGGACAGTAGTATTCAAACGTACCTGAATGAATTTCAGAAAAGTGATGATAGCCTTCGGTGCTTCATCCTTTGTACGTAGATATCTAACCCATGTAAACCTAGAGAAATCATCCATAATAACCAGAATGAATTTCTTACCACTCACACTTTCAGTTCTCATTGGTCCACAAAGATCCATATGCAAAAGATGAAGTTTTTCTTGATTGGTGTCTTCAGCTTTGGGCTTGTAGGATTTCTTGGTACTTTTCCCCCTTGAACACGCGGAACATAAATGGTCCTTGTGAAATTTAAGCTTTGGAAGACCACGAACTAAATCGTTTTTAGCCAGATGATTAATAGCATCAAAATTAAGATGAGATAATCTGCGATGCCATAACCATGACTTGGTCTTAGATGCTTTAGAGAGAAGACATACTGGAGAGGCGGCCATCATGTCTTGTAAGGACAAGGTATAGAGATTTGCACCACGAGATCCCTTCAACAAATCTTTTCCTTCCAAGTTGCGGATGAAACAAGTGTGTTGTCGAAAAGCAACCTCAAGGTTGGAATCACAAAACTGTCCTACTGAGAATAAATTATGACCAAGACCTTCTACATAGTATACCCTTGAAATCGTCACGTTTCCAATCTGATATTCACCATACCCCATTATCTTTGCTATATGATCATTCCTGAATTTAACCGTACCAAGAAACTTGCTGACGAAATTTCGGAGCATCGAGCGATTTCCGGTCATATGTTTTGAACAACCGGAGTCCAAATACCACAGGATGATTTGGACCACCTGAAAATATCACCACACGAAGACAATGTAGAGGTATCGGAATCTGAGTGTTCCTTGTTATTAGCAGGTACAGATTTAATAATCTTAGATTTGCTAACTCTAGGTTTCTTAGATTTCCTAGCCTTCTTTTTCTTAATAGGTGGTGTAGATTCTAGTTGGCTTAAATCCTGAGGTATTTCTTCACTGATAGGCACTATAGTGGGGGCTGACCTAATTAAAGGGCGCTGTTTCCATACTTGAGTGCGAGTGTTCCTAACTAAAGGACGCTCAGACCTAACCTCAATGGATGCATTCCTAGTTAAAGGGCACATTTTTCCATCTAATGTAAAGGTCCTACCAGTGGGACGCCATTGCCAGCCAACTTGGGCACGAGTTCTACCCGTTGGCTTCCATTCAAGACCATTCTTAATAGCATTCATTTCATTCACGTGATCAATCAGACACAAATCATGACGTTGGGAAAACATACATTCATTACAATTCCAACAATTCAAATCAGAATTCACGAATGGTTTAGGCTGCTGCACAGGCGCAGAGCTTTTAGTCTTAACATGATTCTTTTTATTTAAAACTGAACTAGCATTCCTATTGTGAACTTCTACTTTCTTCTTTTTGGCACTACTAGTGGAGGGCTTGATCTTATCTTTCTTGAGTGGCGATCCTTTAGCCTTAGTAGTCTCTTTTAATCCTGTAGAAGGCAAAGTGGGAACATTAGCAACAGATTTTAAAGGTGCCTTACTTGATTGTGCCAATGACGGTTTCGCTCCTGGAGTCTTATTAAATGGAGTTACAGCAATGGGCCTATTATTAAGTAGTGCAGAACCTGGTGTACCTATGTATTTCAAATATGCTAAGCAATATTGAACTCGCTTAATATATTCATGAGCCGAATAATAGTAGCTACTTGAGGGATCTAAGGCATAAAGATCATCTAAAATATCCCTTACAAGATCTACATGCTTAATGGCATTCCTCATATAATCATCATAGGTAACCGGGTTTCTCTTATGAAGCGGGTTCTTATAAAGCACTACTGACTTGGTTGTTGGAGCACTAGTGGACGGTGCAGAGTCGGTAGCTAAGTTATCAACAACTTCTTCTCGGGTGAGAAGAAGTGTCTCCTTTAACTCGGCCAAAACCATATTTTTGTCAATGAGCAAGATGTTCAAGTCAGAGATTTCCTCGCACTTTTGGTTCAGTTGTTCAACATAAGATTGTTGCTGTGCCGCATTAAAAGCGAAGCGTTCTTCTAGTGAACCATAAAGAGCGGATAGTCCCTGTCTTGTCCGATCCATCTCCCCTAGAACAGACGAAAGTCTAATTTCTAAGACCTGGTTTTTAGACTCTGCAGCCTCTAGTTCCAATTTTAATGTTTCCTTTGATGACACATCTCTCTTCAATCTCATGATTTCTTCCTCTAATGTCTTAACAATTGCAATCATATTGTCACTCGTCTCAACACTGTTTTCACAACCATTTGATATCAAAAGATCCTCATTTTGAGTTTGTTGTTTTAATTCTAAAGATATACAATGTTGTTCTAGTTGATTAAAGCGTTTTGAAAGTAAATTGTAAGAATCTTGTAGCTTTAAAAAACTCAGCGTTAGATTCGTGACAAGAATGATTATCTACCTCATTTACAGTATCAGCAACATTTACAGAGAGATCACAAACATCATCACATATATGCACATCATCACAATTAATCATAGCGGATGTAAGCTCATTCGAATAATTAACATTTACAGTAGTAAGCACATCACACGAGATTACCGCAGACAAGAATCGGTCATATTCGGTTAAAATCTTTTCTTTTTCAATTAGTTGTAGTTCGTAAGCGGTGTCCATTTCATAAAACACTTTTTGAACTTCACCAATTTCAAACACAAGATTTTCCTTAAGAGATGCAAAAGTTCCTTTTAGACTTTCGACAAACGGATTGATCTCATTTTTAAACACCTCGTTCATATGTTCGAAAGCCCATTCTCCAGCATTTAAGCCATTTGAAGTCGTACAATCCAAAATGACCTTGTCAAAATTAGTAAAGTATTGATTAATCTCTTGCAAGTTTAACCATACAGTGCTAACAGGTGGAAGATCCTTTGGAATTGCCTTAGGACCTTCCATATTGACAAGTGTAGGAAATGTACTAGGGTTTTCTTCATCTAATATGTAGGTCGGTGCTGTTATGAGATCTTTGTCCATATGGAAGCGAATTCTAAAATTCGTTTTTGCAAGCTCCTTATTCAATTTAAAATAATCACACTCGGGATATTTTGCAGAATTGTATGACCGATCCTCATCAACTAGATCCTTACTTGTTCGATCATCGGGAAAAACAATCGGGTCTAAAGCCAATCCTAATTGAGTTGCATTATAAAGTCTAGGACTATGTCTTAAAGCTTGTTTTGCATACCGTGGATTAGGGGGAAGGCCTTTTAGACGTGATAAGTTAAACTCTCTAAACGAAGCATCAAATAAGTGAACTAGTTGAGAACCAGCGTATTGTCTTAAAAGCAAGTAATCTAGACTTCTAATCTTATTAGTAGCATTAATCTCCATTTCATTCTTCTTAGACTCGAGTGATTCAAAATCCGTTTGAAGTTTTTGAAAATTAGTGACCACTAACTCCTTTTCTTGAAGTTCATTAGACAGATTTGCTCTTAAGTTTTCAATTTCTTGCAAGTGACCCATTTGTTTGTTTCTAAAGTGATCATATTCGGGATTAGTTAGAACACTAGACGAAGGCACTAATTCCAAGGTTTGAACTTTCTCATTGCTTAAGGCAAGCTCATCAGACAAATTCTTATTCTTAGCTAAGGTTTCTAAGAGTGCAGCATTCATTTGGCTAAGTAATGTAGCAGGAACCATGACCAAATCTTGTTGAGCAGGAGTAGGCGTATGCGAAATGGGTCCCAGTTGTGATTCACTCAAAGTCTGGGGACTCACATTGATATTGCTATCATTGTTTGTCTCCTCGTTTGAAAGACTCACCACCGAAGATTCATTCGAATCAGCATTCTCTTGCACAACTTGATGTGGTTGAATACTAGCATCAGTGGTATTATCGGTGGTATTAATAAGTACCTCAGATCTCTTTCCTGGCCCTAAGCTGGAGATAGTTGCCATGAGAGCAGCCTTTGCAGATTGAAAGTCATCACAGTCTGAGTCATACGCATCAAGATCATCGGCTTGGTAAGCTGCATTCTGTGTAGTGACAACGTCTTGTTCAGCAATCCCTGGATCAGCAAGAAATGCAAGCTCCTCTTCATCAAGTTCCCTTCCTTGTGCCTGAGCATTTACCAGATAGATCTTTTCTGCAAACCATTGTCCATCCCTTCTCCTCTTGGGTTTCTTACAATCCCTGGACATATGACCCTCTTCCTTGCAGTTGTAGCATGTAATCATTCTCAACTTGCCTGTGGAATTAGCCCGTGGAGCAAGATTGACCATTAGAGCCTGATTGACCGTGCGAGCATTGGTAGTAATTGTGGTAGGTCTCCCCTGATATGGTTGAATTGGCTGAACCATTACCCTGCCATTCTCAATTGTAGCTTGTTGGCGAGAATTGGATGAATTCCTCAACTGATTGTTGGTAGGAGCTGATCCCCTAAATCCTCGTTTGCTTAAAGTCCTTGTGAGATAAGCAGACATAGTGGTTAACACTTCAACTGGATCAGCACCTTGTTTGAATACAGGAACGAGGACTTCCTCATCATCACAGTACATTGCTTGGTCTTGAGCTGCATAATCACTAGAAGGAATACTCATTTGATCAGGGTAGCTTGTTGGATATGTTGCATTCTCTTGATAAGAAGAATATGAAGATTGAGCATAAGGTGCAATACTTGCTGGGTGAGGTTGTGTAGCATATTGTGATGAAGGTGCACTGAACCGATATTGTTGCTGATGTGAGGTGGGTGGTTGTGGTAAAATCGAGTATTGGGGAAAGGTTGGTGTCATGTAAGGTGATGGATGATAGGCTTGATGTCCCAAAATATAAGGAGTGTTGTTGTGAGACAAGCTTGGTTGATTCGCCATCAAAGCTAATGAATCAGGGTACATACCTCGTGGAGAACGGTGCATGATCACATGTTTCTCATGCTGCTGAAGAAAAGCATATAGTTGATCCAAATTGCACTTATGCAAATCCCTGGTTAACTTAACATCGGTAATATACTCACCCCATTCAGCTTGAGGTAAAGTATTCAAGAATTTGGTGTTAACCTGGAATGGAGCAATCACCAGATTATATACATTCAGATCATTCATGAGTGTGGTGAATCTGAAGTAATAATCGTGAAGCGTTTCCCCTGGGTTGTACGTGAATCTGTCAAACAGGTCATACAACTGACATTCCCTTTCCTGTTTGGTGAGAGACATACCTTGTAGCAACACCTTAAGACGTTCCTATAAATCCTTTGCCACAGTATACTGACTTACCATCCTATAGATGTCATGGGGAAGAGCTTGGAGAATTGTTTGAAGAGCTTTCTCGTCTGCATCGGCAACAAGTTGTTGGGCTGGTGTAAGTTCTTCAAATTCTCTTGGTCGAGACACATTGTTAGCAACGATGGTACCATAGTCAAGTGGACCATTTAAGATTGACTTAACCATAAGCCTCCCATAAACCGGTTTTCCCTTAAGATAAGACATCATCCGGCCTTGCCATGCTTCAAAAACTTCTTTGATGAGCATTGGCGGGCGATTATCCGTTCCCGTAATGACGGAAATATCCGTAAGTGATGTCATCTGAGGCATTACTGAATTCGGATTCATTTTGTTAACTTCAAAGAGACAAAGATTATCGGTTGATCGAGCAGTGAAGTAAAGCTTGTGACTTGTGTTGAGTTTTTGTTGTAAGAAACCAAGATTAAATCCTCTAAAAATCGTCGAAAAAACAAGCAAAATAACCCTTGATTCGGAACTTTTGTTGATTCGGAAGTGTTGATTCGGAAGATTTGGCTTGGAATTACCTTGATTCGGAACTTTTGGCTTGATCCGGAACTTCTTGATCCGGAACTTCTTGGTTCGGAACTTTTGCTTGATCCGGAACTTCTTGGTTCGGAAGTTCTTGGTTCGGAACTTTTGGCTTGATCCGGAACTTCTTGGTTCGGAAGTTCTTGGTTCGGAACTTCTTGATCCGGAACTTCTTGGTTCGGAACTTTTTGGCTTGATCCGGAACTTCTTGGTTCGGAAGTTCTTGGTTCGGAACTTTCCTTGGTTCGGAACTTTCCTTGGTTCGGAACTTTCTTGATCCGGAACTTTCTTGATCCGGAACTTTCTTGATCCGGAACTTTTTCGTTCGGAACTTCCTGGTTCGGAACTTTTGCTGGGTAATCAGAAGTTTTATAACGATGAACAGTCGACCACTAATATGAAGATTAAACCCGGATTTTGACCAAATAACCCAAAAAGTTTTGTGATTTCTACAATAATAAGTAAAAACTAATACTTATCCACTAATCCCAATCACAAAAACACCAAAAACACCAAGAATCAAGATGAATCTTTTTAAAGAACACAAATACAATCAAAAACTAAAAAACCACACAAATCACTACCTTAAATCACCCCATAGCTCTTGATACCAAATGTAGAATATTGATAACCTATGAATCTATGAAGGGGGTTGATGATTTCTAGAGAGAGAAAGTTAGAGAGAGAAAGTGAGAGAAACTATGTGTTATTTCATTAAGTGGAAACTAGAAAATGACAACAACCAACCCCTTTCCATGGTGGAAAGGGGTATTTATACTTCCAAGCTACATGGGCTTGGGCCGGTCCATGACAAGCCCATGGACCGGTTCTTACTTAACTTAATAAGCAACTAATAACTATTTGTTAACTACGAGCTATTACAACATTAATAATATTGTGGAGTGACCGATACTTCTAATATACGTAAAACGTATTTCTAACAGGCTTCTTTGCCAGAACCTCCAGTTCTGCTGGAGTCAAACATCTCATACCAATTTGCCTAACAAGATACGCAAACCTCTCTTTCGAAAGAGCTTTTGTAAACAAGTCTGCTAATTGGTAATCAGTTCCAACAAAGTATAATTCAACGATACCCTTTTCAATTTGTTCCTTTATGAAGTGATATCTGACATCGATGTGCTTCGTGCATGAATGCTGTACCGGATTGCAGGAGATGGCTATGGCCTACTTTGAGTCACAGTACATAGGTACCTTATCAAAGTGGAAGCCATAATCCGTGAGTTGTGTTCTCATCCAAAGATCTTGAGCACAACACGCAGATAGAGACACATACTCTGCTTCGACTGATGAAAATGACGTGCAATCCTGCTTCTTGGAAGACCATCCCACAAGCTTATCATGACCTAGAAATTGTGCACCACCAGAAGTACTTTTTCGTGTATCAAGACACCCTGCATGATCAGAATCTGAATAGTCCGTTAGAAAGAAACCGGTTTCCCTCGGATACCAGAGTCCCATGTGAATGGTATTCTTAAGGTACCGAAAGATCCGTTTAACCTCCTTGAGGTGCTTTTCAGTGGGTCGTGCTTGATATCGGGCACAATAGCATGTAGCATGATGTATATCAGGTCTGCTTGCTGTCAAGTACATGAGGGACCCGATCATGGAACGATATCTCGTTTGATCTATGGGTAATCCCCCCAAATCAGCATCTAGGGATGTGGTTGATAATGGTGTCCCAACGGGGTCACATGATGTCATACCATGCTTTGTGATTATCTCTTGACAATACTTAGCTTGGTTAATAAAGATACCACTTGGGGATTGGTGAACTTGAATTCCTAGAAAGAATTTTAGTTCGCCCATCATAGACATTTCAAATCTGCTGTGCATTACTTTTTCAAACTATTTTGAAAGTTTTGGGTTTGTAGACCCAAAAATAATGTCATCAACATAAATCTGCACAAGCAAAATGTCATCCCCGTATTTATAAGTGAACAAAGTTAAGTCAATGGAACCTTTTGAGAAACCTTTGGAGACCAGAAATTTCGAGAGCTCGTCGTACCATGCCCTTGGAGCTTGCTTGAGTCCATATAGTGCTTTGTGGAGACGATACACCTTGTCAGGATAATGAGGATTGACGAATCCTTCTGGCTGTGTGACATAGACTTCTTCCTTCAAAGGACCGTTAAAAAACGACGTCTTTACGTCCATTTGATAAACGATGAATCCCTTATGTGCAGCATAATCAACAAAAATCCTGATCGCTTCCATTCGAGCTACTGGTGCAAATGATTCTTCAAAGTCAATACCCTCTTTCTGTCCATACCCTTTAGCCACTAGCCGAGATTTATTCTTGATGATCGTGTTTTCTTCATCCATCTTGTTTTTCCAGATCCATCGAAGATTTAATGGTGTTACATCGTATGGTCTGTCAACAAGTTCTCAGACTTTAAGTCTTTCAAATTGTTGAAGTTCATCCGTCATCGATTCAATCCAAGCGTGATCAGACATGGCTTCTTTGATGTTTTTCGGTTCAACTGAACTCACGGCGAGTGCGAACATACAAACATCGCCATCGGTGTTTAGCTGTCGTCTTGTGCGAACGGGCTGTGAAGGGTTTCCAATTACATGAACCAAAGGATGATCTCGGGTCCACTGATATGTTGAAGGATGTCGTTGATTGAATGTATGCATATTTGACGGATCAACATGGCGAGTAGAAGACTCTCTAGTTTCGTGTACCGGTGTACCGAATGGGTTGATAAATTCGTCTTTGTCAGATAATGTGTCGTCTGCTTGATTTGTGTTCTCTGGAGCAATGACAGTAGTCGTGGATGTTGTAGGATCGATTGTTGAAGTGATATTCTGAGGAGGTAAATCTGCAGCAACCCGTGTTGAAGTAGATGAAGTTGTATCCGGTTGTTGACGATGATAGATATCATCATTCTTATCATGAGTGACAGCGGAAGACTTCGATACATCTTGTTTCTCCCCCGTGAAATATTCATCATACATTGGTCCATATAACATTTCCAACTCTTCAATTGTCGTGTCGGTTGTCATATCAGCTCTTGTTGGAAACTCACTTTATGTGACGACATTTAAGAATTCCCATTAGTTATCATAGTCACACACGCTTAGACTAGAATAGGATCGATGTATAGTTTAAGGTGCGTGTGTGACTATATATACCCCTCCTTAGCTTCCAAGGAGGGGTGTTGCTTGTGTTATTTTTCATTCCTAATACATTTTCATTTCACACATTCAACCTCTCTTCTCTCTCTCTAAACCAACAATGGCAGCCAACACCTTTTACCACCATATTAGACCACCGGATAGCTTTTAGAAAATCTACATTTGGCATCAGAGCTTCGGTTCCATCCTTGGATCATGTTTTTGTTTCGATTTGGTGGTCTATAAATTTTTTTTTGTCTCGTTCTATAATTTTTTGGTCTGAATCTTTCATTCTTTTGTCACGTCCTATTACTTTTTTGTCAACAGTTTCATTGTCTCACTGGTTTCATTAAATCAAATTCATATCTGGGTCAAAATTTGTCATACTGTCCATATCTGCAAAGTTGTCATATCTGGGTCAAAGTTGTCAAAAGTTGTCCTGCTTGTTCTTGACATTCAAAAAGTGGTCAAAAATGGTAATCTGGTATTCATATTGTTTACTGTTTCTGGTCTAGTTTTTGATCTGGTACCTTTTTCTAGGTTTATCTTGTTGTTTTTGATGATAAAGTTACCCAGAAAAATATTCAGAGTACCATTTCCGGATTTTCAGGAACAAGGACTACTCGTGGATAAGGTTTCAGCTTCAGGTTCATCGCATTGACTGCGATGGTACCATTGCGATGGGTACCATCGCGATGGGTCCTAGTATAAACTGCGATGGGACTTCGAATGCGATGGACTCTACATCTTGACTGCGATGGGTCAAAGTTTTAGACTGTGATGGACTCTCATTGCAATGGGTTCCATCGTAATGGACTCAAAAGATTGACTGCGATGGACTCACAAGTTTAGACTGCGATGGCTCAAAGTTTTTTGACTGCGATGGACTCATAAGTTTAGACTACGATGGCTTAAAGTTTTTGACTGCGATGGACTTACAAGTTTAGGCTGCGATGGTAATTTTTTTTAATGTTTGACTGCGATGGTTGAAAATTTTGACTACGATGCAGATTCAACAAATCATGACCATGTAGTTTTAACTTAACAATTGACCGAATCCATCTCAACCGAGTCAACTCGGTAATTACCGAGTTGACTCAGTTCACTCACTGAGTTGACTAGACATCCAACCTTATATCACCACTACTCCATCATAACTAATCTATGCCCATCGTCACTTAAATCACCTTCTAGACTCAATACAGTAAATCCAAGAGAT
Organism: Glebionis coronaria; assembly: GCA_025667525.1. Lineage (NCBI taxonomy): Eukaryota > Viridiplantae > Streptophyta > Magnoliopsida > Asterales > Asteraceae > Glebionis > Glebionis coronaria. The sequence continues at coordinate 360,702,980 of CM046877.1, forward strand.
CTCAGTTTATTTTTTTCGATTAAGGATCTCTTTAAGATCTATTTCTCGAAAACTATTTTATCACAGATCTGTGTAAAGCCCCTACGCTTCTTTAATATACGAAAGATATGAAAGATGTATAACAATTTTGTTATAATCAGTTCATTATTTCGATTAAGACTCAAATCATACATAAAACAACATGCAAACCTACCCGAGACCTTTAACAGATCTTGAAGCCTCGATGGTGTTCATAATCATCGACAAGAGATACAGGCTAGATGAATCGGTGGGTTGCAACTTAGATGATAATTTGAGAGGAGATTAAGGGTAAATGGATTCTTATGATAAGATTAAGTCTTTGGTGTTAGATTATATGGGGGTCGGATTAAACGAGGATGGAGATGGAACAGGTGGAGTTTGGTTTGAGGGGCGGAGTTATCTAAGTGAGAGGATTAGGGGAGATAAGAGTGACTGCGTATTTTTTTTGATATAAAGAGATTAGGGATTAGGTTAACCCCTTTATACACCCTAATTTGTATCATCAAACCGTGTGTGTCAATTTGGGCTATGAAATGTCTCATGATGGATCGAGAAATAGTGGGCCGTATGGTTTTGATGGGCCGTATGGGTTTGAATCATTTTGGTTGGCAACGTATTCAAAAATATTACATCAATATAGTTGCTATCATTTTTTAAAATTAAAATGAAAGTAATATTTTTGATTAACGGTTTTAAATGTGACAAAGTGTCGAGACAAAACGACGTGACAAATTGACGAAATTTATTTGATGAGACCGAGAAAAAATTGGGCGATTTTTTAGTGGCTACAGATTTTGTTTGATCGGGTATTAATTACGTGACGTTGAAGACGGATTTTTTGAAGGCGTGTACTTATTTTATCTTTCATAGATAACTTGCTCGTGCTTCATAATAGAATGAAGACTTGATTATCTGGTTTCCGGGTTCGGGGTGGATGGTTGATGACTCGGATAACTATCACTTAAAGGGGTTACATTGTTGTACTCAGTGTCACGCGCTTAGTCGACGTGGATAATTTCAAGAGGTGTTGTGCTTATAGACTTCTTCAATGATGCATTGAGTACTTAGAGATTTCTCCACCGTTCTTCATTCAACAATCGTGCAAGCTTAAGTCACAAGATCGAAGGACTCTTATTCAGCTTCATGTTTGATGTATCCAGTTCATTCTTTCAGTGGTCACTTCAAATTGCTTTCACGTGGGTTGGTAAAGGTGGCCAGGGAGAGTTTATGAGAAGAGATTTTCGATCAACAGCTGATTCTCACAAAATATATAATTCAGCTTATTTATTATTCTCACAAGATTTCAGGTTCATGTGCATACGATTTGTTGATGGTTCCGAGTTTCGAAACCATCAAGGGGGAAAAAGAAGACACATTGAACGCACAACGAGTACACGTGATGAACTTCATACCTTCTTTTGATTTGAAGATATTCCGGGATGACATTTGTCATAGCCGCAGAGAAAATCAGTGTTTTAACTCGTGTCATTATCAATCTCCAAACGGTACACTACTGATTCGAGGTTTAATTGTTTGATTGTTGCAATTATTCATCATCATTATCCTATATGCATTCCCGGGACTTAATTGACTCTGGTGCATCTCCGGAAGAAGACATGTGCATTTCCGGGACTTAATTGACTCTGGTGTTACGATGTCAACTTCATGAATGGGATAAAATGTCCACGTCAGTATTTGAGCTTCATAATTGGGATTGATTTACCTTCTTCAACTATGTGGGGGAAGAAGTGTCTTGATTCTTTCTGGTATGCATAACTTGAACTCTTAGGGGGAAGAAAAATTCAGAAGAATTATTCAAGCGTGAGAAGAGAAGTTGTTGATCTACTTGGTGTACCCCTTACTTTCAATCCCTCTTAGCAACGTTATCATGTTATATGATGGGATTTGCTTGTTAGATTCCGCTGTGCGCTTAATCATTCTAAGCTTTATTGAAAGCTTTGAAGTTTCTTACGAGGATTGTCGATTTAGGGGGAAGCTATTTAAAAGCTTCTGCATCAAGTTTATGTGGCATGAATTAGGGGGAAGCTAATTAAGAGCTTCTCCTTAACCAGAAGTGTATGGGTTACTTAGCTCGTGCCGTTACAATATTTCTACTACAAGTTAAAGATGAGTCGTTTTGACGTCAAAGGCCTCAGAAGACATCATCAGCATTGGACGCTTCATGAAAGCTCTTGTTCTTATCATTATGTACTTGTTAGGAAAAATATTGTAAGGAATTCTACACGTCGTCCCATGAGGGAAGATTGTTGGAAACTCACTTTATGTGACGACATTTAAAAATTCCCATTAGTTATCATTGTCACACACGCTTAGACTAGACTAGGATCGATGTATAGTTTAAGGTGCGTGTGTGACTATATATACCCCTCCTTAGCTTCCAAGGAGGGGTGTTGCTTGTGTTATTTTTCATTCCTAATACATTTTCATTTCACACATTTAACCTCTCTTCTCTCTCTCTAAACCAACAATGGCAGCCAACACCTTTTACCACCATATTAGACCACCGGATAGCTTTTAGCAAATCTACAGCTCTAGGAACATGTTCTAGAACCAACGTTGAACTTGACGGTTTATTGCTGTGGTCTTGAGTTCCGAGTTCCGTTCGGTTGTGAACGGAAGTCATTTGTCGTTGTGGATCGAGACTTAAACTGTTTTGTTCAAGTGCCATCTCTTGCGATTCATCAAATCGAATGTGAATGGTCTCGACAATCAATTTTGTTCTTTTGTTTTACACTTTATACCCCTTAGACTGAGTTGCATATCCAACAAAATTACATGCATCACCTTTCTCTTTCATTTTATCCAAATTTTCACCATCTCGAATAATGTAACAAGTACATCCAAAAACATGTAGGTGTTTGAGTGAAGGTTTTCGATCATGAATTATATGATATGGTGTCTTTTCGTGTCTTGGGATAATTAAGGAGCGGTTTTGTGTGTAGCATGCGGTTGACACGGCTTCGGCTCAAAAGTACAGTGGAAGTTTTGAAGCGGATAATAATGTTCGAGCAGCCTCAACTAAAGTATGGTTTCGTCTTTCAACAACTCCGTTTTGTTCGGGTGTTCGAGCAATAGATGTTTCATGTTCAATCCTTTCGGCTTCAAAATAGTTTCTCAGTTTTGAATTCAAAAATTATGTACCTCTGTCAGTACGAACCACTTTAACTTGAGCTTGAAGACCACGTTGTATCAATTTAAGGAAGCGGATGAGAACCTCGGTTGTTTCATCCTTGGACCTCAAGAAGTGATTCCATGTGTACCTTGAGTAATCATCGATTATTACCAGAATATATTTCTTTCCATTGATACTCTGAACACGCATGGGACCACACAGATCCACGTGAAGAAGATCTAACCGTCCTTTAGAGCTTGGTGTGGTCTTTGTTTTGAAGCTACTTCGTTTAGCTTTACAAAGTTCACAAGAAGAACAAAGATGATCTTTGATGAATTTCAAGCTTGGAAGGCCTCTCACAATATCTTTCTTGGAAAGCAAGTTAATGGTATCAAAGTTGAGATGAGAAAGACGTTGATGCCATAACCATGCCTGAGTCGTTGAAGCTTTAGCCATGAAGCAAATTGGAGTTGATGAAGTTGTGTCTTGAAGTGAAATTGTGTAAAGATCAGTACCCCGTATACCGGTAAGTAAGTCATTCCCATCATAATCACGAACAAAACATGTCTTCTTTCTGAAAGCAACTTCCAAATCCGCATCACATAATTGACCAACCGAGAAAAGATTGTGATTGAGCCCTTCGACGTAGTATACCCTTTTAATCGTGATATTCCCCTGAACCAAATCTCCATATCCTAGGATCGGTGCAAATTGATCATTTCCGAATCGGACCGTACCCAGGAACTTCTCCACGAAGTTAATTAGAAGCTTGAGATTCCCGTCATGTGCTTCGTGCATTCGGAGTCCAGTATGAAGAGAATTATTTGTATCACCTGCAGAAGAGTTAGAACACGATGGAGCATTTGCTAAATTGGATACCACAGTAGTTGTGATAATAGAATCATTAGTGTCCTTATCAACATTTAAAGGAAAACTAACACTCGTTTTCACATTTAAATTTGATTTATATCAAGATTTCTAGCCCGAAATACTAAAAAAATTTAATTCGGGATGATTTATATAGAAATATCAACCGAATCAAACTCAAACCAAACAACCAAACACAATCTACCCCGTGGCGATTGATACCAAATGTTGTCCCATATATTTAGATGATTATAGATAGAAAATAGATGAAAAGAGATGGATTCCTAGAGAGAGAAAGTAGTGAGAGAAAGTAGAGAGGAGGAGAGGATTAACTTGTTGAATATTAGATTAGGAATAATGTGAATTACAAATGACCATCCACCCTCCTAACATGCTAGGAGGGTAGTATATATAGTCCACCCACATGCGGGCTTTAATGGGCTATATATTGGGTCGGGCTTGTCTTTTGGACTTTAATTAGTTTAAATCCAAGCCCGTAAACCACGACTAATTAACTACCTATTACAACGTTCTAAAAAATATTACAATAGAAACCTATGACCGAACATTCTTGTTTGACTCAATATTTTGAGGCTAACATTTCCTCATACCCGATACAAGTCGCAAGCAATCAATTGTAAAATCATTCACCATCTGGTCTACGGTCCTAGACCCTCGACAATATATAAGGTCATTATTTAAAATTATATACATATGCATTTCATAAAGAAAATTACGATAACAAGTACTCAACGTACTTTTAACAACATCAATACATTATCAATACATCGTCATAGTATTTACTTAATAAATACTCTAAAAATCATTTCAGTTTTAAGGGATACATCTAATTATAAAACAATACAAAACAAATAATCTTACCGGAGCCTTGCGGAGAAGTTGCGTGCTTTTGTAAAAGAATTTTTCGACGCCAAAGTTATAGTTTAGGACATTTTTCAAGATCGACGTAATTCGCTATAACTAAAAAGCTCTGATACCAATCTTTAACACCCCCAAATTACATTGCGCAGTGGAAATACATATTTGGGTGCTAAATACAAACATGATTACACAAAACACCTTAAACGATCTTAAAATCGTACAACTGAAATATAAAAGGATTTAAATTAACCATTGTCTAAAACTTTCGATCCCAAGTAAAACAATTTTAAAAATAATATCATAGTACATTTAGGTCCCCCAAAGGTTTTCAACAAACAATTTACCAAAGTACATGGCCGTACATTATTATTTTTATGACAGAAGGGAAATAAATCTGTTTTAGACGAATCACCACAAAAGCAATCCGCAATCCTTCTCCAGCAAGCTCCATCAGCAATCCACTTCATTCACCTGAAATACATGCTTAAAATCATCAACACAACGGTTGAGCGGGTCTATAGGTTTTGCAAATCATCATTTGAACACAAGAGAAAAATCAATCATAATAATTTAGTAGAATTGTCATCACAATCTATTAATCAGGCATCTAGTATATAGCAATAGCTATTGAATTGTATTAAGCTCATGACATCGACTGTAACACTCTCATTTTTCGTATCGGTACAACGGAAGGGTCTTTCAGAGTGTTACGGGATAGCACAATAACTCCAATCATAGACAACACATAAAAATGGTTGTACAAGGTTTAACAAACATTCATTCGATTTAAAGTTTCAAAAGTGTACAACAGGTCCCAAATTATACAGGTCATTAAGTTTACAAAACACAGATCGAATGAACATTTTTAATATTAAGTGTGGGCCATCATAGTCGATCTCCATCCGGATTACCTTCAAGCACCTGAGATAGAAAACATGCAAAAATCATATCAGCGAATGCCGAGTGAATTCATAGAGTTTAATGAAAACCGTTATATAAAACAATCATTTACAATCATTTAAAATCAGAACACAAGTATAATATCGGAAGTAAGTCCTCATATTGCTAGTCAGGCAATATATATCAAGCATACATCTTAAACCGTCCATGAGACCGTAGTCTCTATATTACCATGATAGGTAATATATTCATCGTAATAGCGTCGTCATCGTATATTATTTATGTCTTATAGCATACGTTGTATATTGTATAGGATTATTATTAGCCGCATGACATTGTTACCTTACTGTGAAAACAGCGGGCCGCGAACCCGACAAACAATTTGCCCATCTAAGTTAGCGTGTCGTCACAAAAATCACGCTATGGAATCTTCTCATACATAAATTCGCTTACCAATCAATGTGGTACGACGGGGATCAACCGTCAAGGCGCGAACTGGGGTGATCGTCCCCAAATAGTACTATCAAATGCATAAGCGTCTACCAAATCCCGGTAGTTCACAATTCATGCTAATGGGACTTTAAGTGACATAACCTAACTACTAATAATCCTTTTAGTCTCGAATATAGGGTCATAGCATCATTCGGGTCCATATCATTAAGCATACAATCGGGACTACTTGTGTTCTATTTTTATAAAAATCTAGCATGTTATCTCCCTCGCGGGTTTACAAATCATTTTATAAAACATTTAAAAGAGTGCGAGGCTATGAACTCACGTTGTTAATGAAAGGCGGATTATCGGCTACGGGCGTGCTTCGGTCACGGAAACCTATATAAATAATAATCGGTCTTAGACTCGGTCCAATGACTTTTATCAAAATAACAATATACATATATGTGATTTTTGTACATATGATGATGATCAAGTGGGTTTATAAATCCTCGTTTACTCATTTTAGTGTTTACGTTTTGGTAACGTCTTACTAGTTCACTAGTTTTATCGATTTTACCTATTTTAAGTTCATTAAGTATTTTATAAGTTCTTTTACTTGTTTTTACCCATTTTATACCTATATGATCAGTATATATATATCTTTCATGTTGGGCCCAAATGGGTTAAGCCCAATAATTCTTTTTACAAGTTTTTATCTTATTAAGTCTAATTATTAGTCCAATAGGTTTAGTTAGCTCGTAAATGTCCGTAATTCTTATAGTTCGGGTTTTATCGGTTTTTACTTGTATTAGTTACTTATACATCAGTATATAACTTTTATAAACTTTACATTAGACGGGTTTGGTCGTCTAAGTTTTATTTGGCGAAAAACGTTAATTTCACGGCGATAGCCGAAAAAGTCGTAAAAATCAAGTTTATAGTTTTTATTATTTATAAATATTATTTTATCACCATTTATATAATTTACCCATTTAATTAACCTTTTATACATTTATAAAAATAAGTTTTATAAGTTAGTGGGTTTATATTTTACATTTTATACATTATAAAGTGAGTGCTTATATAATAATAATAAACATTATTTCCAAAATCTGATTTTTAACTTCATATTCACCATTTTTATCATATCTAGAGTTCTACAATGAATTAGAAGCTCATTTTTGGATGACAACTTCTTCATAATATGTGCTACATATAACTTAGTTATAGCTACTGCCCATTTTGAGTTTAAGTTGCCTTAACAGTCCCTACAAAACTGCTTATTCAGATTATACCACCTAACTTGTTTTGATCATATCTCACTCATTATTTTGATTCCATTGCATGGCCAACTCTCACATGTGTATAACATCATCTACTTACTGTAAATGGATCAAACCATGCAATTTTATCAGTTCATCGTTTAGTTATCTACTGTTTTTATACAGCCAACTAATTAGTCAAGATTTTAGCTTCATTTCTTATAGTTATCATCATTTTTAAGCATGTTTATCAACACTTGATCCCCACACAACATTTTTATCATCATATATACATCATATACATATACAAAATGAAAGAAAATACATTTGTTCTTTACAAAATAATAAGAGAAAAATGTAGAGGATGATCTTCTTTACCAATCCAAGTGGATTTCTTATTTTAGGAAGGCAAGAACTTGATGAACACAACAAGTATCTCCAAGACCATCAAATATCAAGAACATAGGTTGGAAACTCAGCCCTAGGACACAAGCAAATCACCTTCCAAGTTGTTTATATGGCCACCAAATGATCAAGGCTTCAAGGAAACACCTTAATAGGACTAGTAAACATGTGGTTTGTGGCTAGAAAAGATCAATGATGGTGTTTGTTGCTTTATTTGGGACGGCAAGGAGGGAGAGATTGAGAGAGTTTTAGAGTGGATTGCATGTAAGGAAATGGTAGAAATGAAACCATTTGCTAGTTTTGTGTTAAAGTGGAAATGGTTAGCTTAAGGTGTAAGCACAAGCTTACACTTGTGTAAACTTGCTAACTTGATGCCACCTATGTGTGGTGGTGTCAATATTGCCGTCCCATATAAGCTAGTGGGGTGGGGCAAAGTGTTTTGTCCCATCTCACTAGTTTACGGGTATTCCTCGATTCTAGTTTTCTCGATTTGCGTGCCCTCGGGTCGTTTTACGAAAAACGTTTTTATAAATTATGAATCACCGTCACAAAACGAATCCAATAAAAATTGTCTCATCAAAAACGGAGTTCAAAAACGTAAATACGTAATCCTAAGGTTTCCGGTTTAGTCGTAAAAGACGCCAAATTATGCACGTAAGCCCAAATTTAAATCCGTAAATTGTGAGTTCGTCAACCAACACAAAAATAAGTTTCAAAATATTATACGAGAAAATATTTCACTACCTGAAAATGTTAGACTTGTCACAGCTTTTCCTCCTAAAAGGGATCAACGTCCTCGTGATCCATTTCATTTGGATGTCCGTTTCTTATTGAAATCGAAGAGGTGCGGATATTTCTTCCACATTTCATCCTCTCGTTTCCAAGTATACTCCGGTCCATGGTTTGAATTCCATCGGATCTTGACAATAGGTATCCGACTTTGTTTCAGTTGCTTTACCTCACGGTCCATAACTTCTGCGGGCTCTTCGATAAAATGCAACTTCCCATCTATTCGAACCTTACCTAACGGAATTTTCTCATCACTCACTGCTAGACATTTCTTCAGATTAGATACATGGAATGTGTTGTGAACACCATGAAGTTCTGGGGGTAACTCTAGTTTGTAAGCCACCGGACCTACTCTAGATAAAATCTTAAAGGGTCCAATATAACGGGGATTCAATTTTCCTCGTTTTCCAAATCTTATAACGCCTTTCCATGGCGATACTTTCAACATTACTCGGTCACCCACTTCAAACTCCATTGGCTTCCGCCGCACATCCGCGTAACTTTTCTGTCTACTACGGGCAGTCAACAACCTCTTCCTAATCTGAACTATCATCTCCGTAGTCTCCCGGATCAATTCCGGTCCCGTGAGCTGGGTATCCCCAACTTCACTCCAACATACAGGAAATCTACACTTCCTACCATACAAAGCTTCAAACGGTGCAGCCTTAATACTAGAATGGTAACTATTGTTATACGAAAACTCTGCTAATGACAAATGTTTATCCCAATTCTTACAAAAGTCTAACACACAAGCTCTCAACATATCTTCCAGTGTTTGTATCGTCCTTTCACTCTGCCCATCAGTCTGGGGGTGATAAGCAGTGCTCATATCGAGATTCGTTCCCAAAGATCTTTGGAGAGATTTCCAAAAATTCGATGCGAATCTAGGATCTCGATCTGAAATGATCGATACAGGCACTCCATGCTTGCATACAACATTATCAAGGTATATTCGAGTCAGCTTCTCCAGTGAGAACTGCTCCTTAACCGGAATGAAGTGTGCTGATTTGGTCAGTCTATCGACAATAACCCAAATCGAATTGTTTCCAGATGATGTTCTAGGAAGCTTGGTGATAAAGTCCATTGTAATTCGCTCCCACTTCCATTCAGGAATCTTTGGCTGTTGAAGTAGTCCTGATGGCTTTTGATGTTCCGCTTTAACTCTAGCACAAGTCAAGCATTGAAGAACATACATAGCTATGTCAGCTTTCATATTCGGCCACCAATACAACTTCTTCAAATCATGGTACATCTTATCAGATCCCGGATGAATGGAATACTTAGATTTATGGGATTCTAACATAATCAAATCTCTTAAGCCTCCAAACTTAGGTATCCACATACGACCTCTTAAACATTTCACTCCATCAGCTCTAACCTCTAAAGGATCTCCTTCTCCTCGGAACCCTTCATTAACAAAATTCTCCTTCTTACAAGCTTCTATTTGCGCATTTCTAATTTGCTCAGGCAAATTATTGTGCACGGTCAAGACTAGAGAACGCACCCTGATAGGCTCTCTATCTTTCCTACTCAACGCATCAGCAACAACATTGGCTTTTCCTGGGTGATATTTTATATCACAATCATAATCACTTAACAACTCTATCCATCTTCGTTGCCTCATGTTCAATTCCTTCTGGTCGAGAATATACTGTAGGCTTTTGTGATTGGTGAATACCGTACACTTGGTGCCATACATATAATGTCTCCATAACCTAAGAGCAAAGACCACCGCTCCTAGCTCAAGATCATGAGTAGCATAATTCTCCTCATTCTTCCTTAATTGCCTAGAAGCATAAGCTATCACTTTCTCTCTCTGCATCAAAACAGCTCCATAACCTCTAATAGATGCATCACAATACACTACAAAATCTTCACTCCCGTCGGGTAATGATAAGATTGGCGCACTACATAATTTTTGCTTCAATGTCTGAAATGCTCCATCTTCATCACTTCCCCAAACGAAAGGTTTATTCTTCTGAGTAAGCTTAGTCAAGGGTTTAGCTATCAAAGAAAATTCTTTAATGAATCGCCTATAATAGCCAGCCAATCCTAAGAACTGTCGCACTTCCGTTGGCGTTGTCGGTGCAGACCAATTCTTAATAGCTTCAACCTTTGCAGGATCAACATGAATTCCATCTCTGTTAATCACATGACCAAGAAATTGCACAGAATCCAACCAGAAATCACACTTTGAAAACTTAGCATACAACCTTTCATCCTTCAACAACTTCAAAACAATCCTCAAATGTTCTCTATGTTCATCTTCATTCTTAGAATAAATCAGAATATCGTCAATAAACACAATCACAAATTTATCCAAGTAGGGCTTGCACACTCGATTCATTAAATCCATGAAAACCGCAGGTGCGTTAGTTAACCCAAATGGCATTACTTGAAATTCATAGTGTCCATAACGAGTTCTAAATGCAGTTATAGGAATATCTTCTTCACGGACACGAAGTTGGTGATATCCTGACCGCAAATATATCTTAGAATACACACTAGATCCTTGCAGTTGATCAAACAAATCATCAATCCTAGGTAAAGGATATCGATTTTTAATTGTCAACTTATTCAGTTCCCTATAATCAATGCACATACGAAAAGATCCATCCTTCTTCTTAACGAACAAGACTCGAGCTCCCCAAGGCGACGAGCTCGGTCGAATAAAACCTTTATCAGACAACTCCTTAAGTTGCTCAGATAACTCCTTTAATTCAGAAGGGGCTAATCGGTAAGGCGCACGTGCCACCGGTGCAGCACCAGGAATTAAATCGATTCGAAACTCTACTTGCCTTATCGGTGGAAGTCCGGGTAAATCTTTAGGAAATACCTCAGGAAATTCACAAATAATAGGTACATCTTCCAATCGTTTCTCACTAGACTCATTCCCGGTCACTTGAGCTAAGAATAACTCACAACCGTTCCTGATGTACTTTTGGACTTTAATACATGAAACGATTTTCAAACGGGATTCACCTCGACTACCATCAATTACTAACGTCCTATTCCTAAGAGGAATCTTAACCTTCTTCTCTCCACATAAAATAGTAGCATTATTCAACGACAACCAATCCATACCAATAATAATATCGAAACTACCTAATTCTATCAGCATCAAATCAATCGGAAAGGAATGGTTCAAGAGATTTAGAGAGCATCCTTCTAATAGCTTATTAGTTTTCACTAATTTACCATCAGCCAATTCCACCTCGTAACTGGTACTTATCTCAACAGGTTCAATATCAATAAGGGCACTAAATTTAGTGGATACAAAGCTCCTATCGGCACCCGAATCGAATAAAGCAACAGCATAATGATTGTTGAGTAAAAACGTACCGGTAACGACATTCGGATCCTCTTTCTTCACCTCAATTGTTCCAAGTTGGTAGATACCACCCTGGGGGTTTCTTCCAGGTACAATCGCTTTCAACTTGGGGCATTCCGATTTCCTATGACCTTCTTCATTACAGTTGAAGCAAATGGTTCCCTTCTTACACCTTTCAACCTTGTGTCCAAGCTTTCCGCAATTTCGGCACTTCCAGCAGTCGCCAGGATGCCTCTTGTTGCCACACTTAGGACATCTATCATCGTTGCGCGGTGCATTGTTGGTAAGATCATTTGCATTCCCCTTTCTCTTGTTCTGACGGCGATTGAAATTCTTCCTATTATCACCTCTATCTACACGCTCACCGTCTCCCTTTCTTTTCTCACCAACACGGGCTTCATCTTCCTTATCCTGAATTATCTGTCCAATGAGTTGGTAAGCCATTCGAACAACATCATCAATGGTCAGTGGTTTCGATGATGTCACGTCCCCCCGGATATTCCCGGTCAACCCTTTCACATATTGCTCGATTCGGATCTCTTCGGGTTCAACCAATCGAGGACATAGCAAGGCCAACTCATGGAATCGATTCGTGTAACTATCAATGTCCACACCTTTCATTCTCAAATGAATCAACTCCTGTTCTAACCTAATAATCACACTACGAGGACAAAACTCCAAAGTCATCCACTTCTTGATTTCAGCCCAAGGAGTAGCATTAGCAGCATCAAGACCCATGAAAGCAATTCTCCCGTTCCACCAAGTCAACGCACGACCTTTAAGAGTAGCCATAGCAAAAGTCACCTTATCTTCCTCCTTACACTTACTAATCCTAAACACCGATTCAATCTTCTCGATCCACTGGCTTAGTCCTACAGCACCTTCAGTTCCATTAAAAGGTAGAGGTTCACACTTCATGAACGTCACATAAGTACAACCACCAACTTCAGGTGCATTCGTTCCAAGTCCTCCTACATTTCCTCCAGCATTAGCATTCACATTATTAGCATTCACATTCACATTTGTACCGCCAACTCCACTACCGCCAGCTCCACTACCGCCAGCTCCACTACCGCCAGCTCCACTACCGCCAGCTCCACTACCGCCAGCTTCATTTCTAGCATTTGCCATAAATTTTGTCATAGATGCGGTAACTTGCTCCGTAATAATCCTACGTACATCATCCTCAGTCACAGCCTTCTTGGGCGGCATAGTTCTATAATTCCACAATTTCAAAGCATTAAGCATTCATCCAACAAAGGATTCATATAATACGGATCGAATTCATGATCAAGATACAAATAAGGCACAATATGGAATTCAAGACAAGATACATATTTCATTCGATTTGAAACAAAAGTATTGTCTTAGTACATCCATATCAAAGTTCTAACACTATTTACACTCAAAATTCGTGCCAAGTCTACTACTAACAAGTCGGTTCAGTCAAAGCTACAAACACAAAAGATATAAAGGTCACTACTAAATACAGACTGGTCTACTGAGAACCGCCAGATGGTCCATCATCCATCGTCTTCTGGATCTTCGCCGGACGATCACTAGACACATCTTCAGCTGGGCGCTTACGGATTACTCCTCTTTCAACCATGTCGGCATAAAATCTACTGTTCCAACCCAAAGATATATTCAACTCCTTTTCAGCTTTCTCACGCATCGCACGAGCCACACTCAACTGAATCTCCATAGAATTCACCTTTCTCTTCATAGCAGCATACTCACCACTTTCCAACACCGATAACCTCCTAAAAGCCTCATTCAAACCACGTTCTACATCACTCAAATCCAGACTAAGCAATTCTCGCTCTTTCTCGCCAACTTTAGTCTTCGACTCCAAATAAGCAACCTGAGTCTGAACAACACCTAATCCAACCTCTGTCACACAACTCTTAACACGGGAAGCATCTAGATCACGTCTCAAGGCCCATGGTGCAAGACCATCAATATGAGTAGCCTCTCGAGTACTAGATGTCTCTCCTATCTCACGTCTACGAGTATCAATACCATCAGTACCGTCAGGTGCATCGTCATCCTCATCCTCCTCTGATTCAGAATCAGATTCAGACGATTCAGACATTTCATCCCTAGGTAACTCATCCTCAGAATCAGACAAACAAACTGGTGGGGGCAAAGGCTCGCCCTCTGGAACATCATACGGATAAATAAGCTCAGCTTCCTCATCATCATCAACCTCAACATCTATACCTACATCTTCCTCGACTTCCTCGTCGTCAATCTCATCATCTAACTCATCTAACCCAATCTCATCATTGTTCTCAATATCAGCATTCTCAATATCCACGTCCTTAATATCCACATTCTCAATCTCCACATTCTCATTACCCACATTCTCAATCTCCACATTCTCATTACCCACATTCTCAATCTCATTCTCTACTAAGTCAACCTGAGGGGCAATCTGATCTCCTAGTCCTAACTCGGGCTCGGGATCCTCAAATGGTTCCTCCTCATCATCGATATCAAAATCTACTAAGTCTAAATAAGGATCATCTTCTATATTAGGTTCGGGAATAGCATGGTTTTCTACAGGAATATTAGGGTCAGCCATGACAATCTGCATTTATATATATTTATCTCGTATTAGGATAACATACTAGTTAAACAATTACATAATGAAATCACGATATATACATATATATAAATTATATTATAAATATCAAAATATATATCTTCTCGATAGGGCTTGTTGGTAACGTCGGAGATCTCTGGCACCGTTATAGTCAAAAGATTTTTCAAATATTTTCTCAAATGTTCATTGTCAAAAGATTTTGAAAAGTTTTGTTCAAAACCTTGGTTTTTTTTAAAATCTTTTGTTCTCTACAACGAGAGCTCTGGTACCAAACTGTAACACTCTCATTTTTCGTATCGGTACAGCGGAAGGGTCTTTCAGAGTGTTACGGGATAGCACAATAACTCCAATCATAGACAACACATAAAAATGGTTGTACAAGGTTTAACAAACATTCATTCGATTTAAAGTTTCAAAAGTGTACAACAGGTCCCAAATTATACAGGTCATTAAGTTTACAAAACACAGATCGAATGAACATTTTTAATATTAAGTGTGGGCCATCAGAGTCGATCTCCATCCGGATTACCTTCAAGCACCTGAGATAGAAAACATGCAAAAATCATATCAGCGAATACCGAGTGAATTCATAGAGTTTAATGAAAACCGTTATATAAAACAATCATTTACAATCATTTAAAATCAGAACACAAGTATAATATCGGAAGTAAGTCCTCATATTGCTAGTCAGGCAATATATATCAAGCATACATCTTAAACCGTCCATGAGACCGTAGTCTCTATATTACCATGATAGGTAATATATTCATCGTAATAGCGTCGTCATCGTTTATTATTTATGTCTTATAGCATACGTTGTATATTGTATAGGATTATTATTAGCCGCATGACATTGTTACCTTACTGTGAAAACAGCGGGCCGCGAACCCGACAAACAATTTGCCCATCTAAGTTAGCGTGTCGTCACAAAAATCACGCTATGGAATCTTCTCATACATAAATTCGCTTACCAATCAATGTGGTACGACGGGGATCAACCGTCAAGGCGCGAACTGGGGTGATCGTCTCCAAATAGTACTATCAAATGCATAAGCGTCTACCAAATCCCGGTAGTTCACAATTCATGCTAATGGGACTTTAAGTGACATAACCTAACTACTAATAATCCTTTTAGTCTCGAATATAGGGTCATAGCATCATTCGTGTCCATATCATTAAGCATACAATCGGGACTACTTGTGTTCTATTTTTATAAAAATCTAGCATGTTATCTCCCTCGCGGGTTTACAAATCATTTTATAAAACATTTAAAAGAGTGCGGGGCTATGAACTCACGTTGTTAATGAAAGGCGGATTATCGGCTACGGGCGTGCTTCGGTCACGGAAACCTATATAAATAATAATCGATCTTAGACTCGGTCCAATGACTTTTATCAAAATAACAATATACATATATGTGATTTTTGTACATATGATGATGATCAAGTGGGTTTATAAATCCTCGTTTACTCATTTTAGTGTTTACGTTTTGGTAACGTCTTACTAGTTCACTAGTTTTATCGATTTTACCTATTTTAAGTTCATTAAGTCTTTTATAAGTTCTTTTACTTGTTTTTACCCATTTTATACCTATATGATCAATATATATATCTTTCATGTTGGGCCCAAATGGGTTAAGCCCAATAATTCTTTTTACAAGTTTTTATCTTATTAAGTCTAATTATTAGTCCAATAGGTTTAGTTAGCTCGTAAATGTCCGTAATTCTTATAGTTCGGGTTTTATCGGTTTTTACTTGTATTAGTTACTTATACATCAGTATATAACTTTTATAAACTTTACATTAGACGGGTTTGGTCGTCTAAGTTTTATTTGGCGAAAAACGTTAATTTCACGGCGATAGCCGAAAAAGTCGTAAAAATCAAGTTTATAGTTTTTATTATTTATAAATATTATTTTATCACCATTTATATAATTTACCCATTTAATTAACCTTTTATACATTTATATAAATAAGTTTTATAAGTTAGTGGGTTTATATTTTATATTTTATACATTATAAAGTGAGTGCTTATATAATAATAATAAACATTATTTCCAAAATCTGATTTTTAACTTCATATTCACCATTTTTATCATATCTAGAGTTCTACAATGACTTAGAAGCTCATTTTTGGATGACAACTTCTTCATAATATGTGCTACATATAACTTAGTTATAGCTACTGCCCATTTTGAGTTTAAGTTGCCTTAACAGTCCCTACAAAACTGCTTATTCAGATTATACCACCTAACTTGTTTTGATCATATCTCACTCATTATTTTGATTCCATTGCATGACCAACTCTCACATGTGTATAACATCATCTACTTACTGTAAATGGATCAAACCATGCAATTTTATCAGTTCATCTTTTAGTTATCTACTGTTTTTATACAGCCAACTAATTAGTCAAGATTTTAGCTTCATTTCTTATAGTTATCATCATTTTTAAGCATGTTTATCAACACTTGATCCCCACACAACATTTTTATCATCATATATACATCATATACATATACAAAATGAAAGAAATACATTTTTTCTTTACAAAATAATAAGAGAAAAATGTAGAGGATGATCTTCTTTACCAATCCAAGTGGATTTCTTACTTTAGGAAGGCAAGAACTTGATGAACACAACAAGTATCTCCAAGACCATCAAATATCAAGAACATAGGTTGGAAAATCAGCCCTAGGACACAAGCAAATCACCTCCAAAGTTGTTTATATGGCCACCAAATGATCAAGGCTTCAAGGAAACACCTTAATAGGACTAGTAAACATGTGGTTTGTGGCTAGAAAAGATCAATGATGGTGTTTGTTGCTTTATTTGGGACGGCAAGGAGGGAGAGATTGAGAGAGTTTTAGAGTGGATTGCATGGAAGGAAATGGTAGAAATGAAACCATTTGCTAGTTTTGTGTTAAAGTGGAAATGGTTAGCTTAAGGTGTAAGCACAAGCTTACACTTGTGTAAACTTGCTAACTTGATGCCACCTATGTGTGGTGGTGTCAATATTGCCGTCCCATATAAGCTAGTGGGGTGGGGCAAAGTGTTTTGTCCCATCTCACTAGTTTACGGGTATTTCTCGATTTGCGTGCCCTCGGGTCGTTTTACGAAAAACGTTTTTATAAATCATGAATCACCGTCACAAAACGAATCCAATAAAAATTGTCTCATAAAAAACGAAGTTCAAAAACGTAAATACGTAATCCTAAGGTTTCCGGTTTAGTCGTAAAAGACGCCAAATTATGCACGTAAGCCCAAATTTAAATCCGTAAATTGTGAGTTCGTCAACCAACACAAAAATAAGTTTCAAAATATTATACGAGAAAATATTTCACTACCTGAAAATGTTAGACTTGTCACATCGACCCCTTAACTTAGTCACCCACGCCTAAAGACGGTAGGACTAGATGAAATTCAGTGCCCCTACTAGGGTATCAGTTGCAAGTATACCACATTCTCATTCTCGTAAAATTATCCTTCCGAACGGGTTACTCAGTGTAAAGCCCTAGTCTCAGATAGGGTCGTCAGCCCAATAGTACTATTATTAGAATAAGCGGCTATTCCCAACTCACAACATCAAGTCAGAAGATAGTTAACGGCTCATGAATTTAGGGACTTTTGCAACTTAGGTACTCATACAATTCAGGTCAACAAAGGGAACAAAGGCAACATTCGGGTCCAAACAATCAATCATGACTTGTGTTCATTTTACTTTCAAATAGCATGTATCCCCCTCGCGGGTTTTAAAATCATTCAAAACAATTACAAAAGCGAGGCTATAGACTCACCTGGAGAAATAGCAGTAGTATGACGATCTTCGACGATAGTTGATGCCCGATAAACACAAAAACCGCAACCTATCAAATAAGGCGCGTTCATCAATAATAAACTAGAGTAAAATCCATACTTACTAACACCAAACTCAAAATAATAAAATCACAACCAACCCAAAATGAAAACAATACAAGTGACCTATTACTTCATTCTATATGTTTACTTTATTAGTCAATTCTTTTGATAAAAATCTGCCGGTACATACCAAATGTACGGGCTCATTTACCCCACTTAAACACATCAAATATTTATGATACTACTCAGAGACCTTACTTACTATATATAGAAAGACCTGTTAAAAGCCCATTAAAAGATTTTACTTTTAATGTTCCCTGCCCGACACATCTTTAAACTACAAAAACCGGACTGTTTTACGTCACCGACTAATACAATCATTTTGACCATTCTAAACAATCCCGTTTACAAATCCGACACTTGGGTTTGAAAATAGACTCACAACCCTAAGTTTAGAACCAAACATCAGACCTTGACCAATTTTACAACTCATTCTGTAGTCCCCGAGATTCGATCCAAATATCGACAACAACTTCGGATTGTGTCGATACTCGTCTCTTGGTACACGAATAATCAAAACATCATAACTTCGCGCTCGTTTGAAGCTAGAAGCTCTATCTTATATCAAATCGAAGCTAAAAGAAGTCTCTACAACATCATATAATTAGTTCATTCATTTTCAAATGGTAAGTTAGCCAAAATTAGCCTTGAACCTACTACCCTAAAATACCTTTTTAAAAACCATTCTAAATCAATTTTTTAACCAATTTTAATCAATCCCATATGCCTAAAATCATCCTAATATCATCACAAACACATCATCTAACCCATAACACCCTTGAAAGATCATTTAAAAATTACCCATTAAAAAATAATGAACATGCAATCAACAATTCTTGAATATAATAACAATAACACATATACCATCACACAAATGGATCAAACACCACTAGTTCATCAAGAAAATAATTTTTTTGAAAAGTTAATGCATGCGGGTAAAAAATATACCAAAATGTTCCTCTTTGAATTTGCAAGATGGGATTATGATTAGTTTTTGGAGATTCAAAGTAGATTTTTGAAAATCAAATGGTTTAGGGTGTGAGGGGTGGACGGGATATCAAAGAAAGAAAGAAAGATGGTGTTTTGTAGGTGAAATATGAATTTCATAATATAAATGGTTAGTGGAAAATCTATATATAGTGGGATGGGAGGGGTAGATTTTGCCAATTTGTGATAGTTTTGGTCCAAAATGCAATTAAATAGTTGTAAGGGTAGAAAATGTAAATTGTAAAATTTGAAAATATTTACGAGGCTCGGGTTTCGTAAAAATTCTTTTCAAAAATTTAAACGCACTCAAAATATGATAATAATATGATCCCGGTTCGACTTAATACGAACTTAAAATAAAAACGTCAAAAATATAAACATCGAGACAACAAAAAATGAAACATAAAATCTCGGGCATCCGTCGATATCGTGGTCACTAATAATCTTCGCTATTAGTAAAAAGATAAAAATAAGACCTCCAACGTCGGTTATAAATAAAACCATCAATCGTCATATCATTCAACTCATCAAAAATTTCAAAATCATTCGTAAAATAATATTATATAATATTAAATAAATGACCTCGGGTTTGGGTTGTTACAATTAGCTATGACACAATCGTATTGGATTGAATCCATGAAAGAGTAACTCAATGAATTTCAAAAACTCGAAGTATGGTAATTAGTTCCTTTACCCGATAACGTCAAAGTTCTTACTTTGTTGTGGGTATACAAAATTAAATTCGATGAGATGGGTGGTATATTGAAGAACAAGGCAAGATTGGTGGCTAGTGGTTACAAACAAGCATTGGGTATTGATTTTGAAGAATCCTTTGCTCATGTTGCAAGATTGGAGGCAATCAGACTAAACCTTACTTATGTTGCTCACATGAACATGATCGTCTATCAAATGGATGTTAAGACGACATTTCTCAATGGTGAATTAAAGGAAGAAGTCTATGTAAGCCAACCAAATAGGTTTGTGAACTCGAAGTATCCTAATCATTTGTACAAGCTAAAGCAGGCTCTTTATGGATTAAAACAAGCTCCACGCACATGGTACGATCTACTGTCATAATATTTCCTCTCAGAACGCTTCTCCAAAGGCAAAGTGGACCCGACATTATACATTCTCAAGGATGGCACAACATGATACTGTTACAAATTTATGTTGATGATATAATATTTCCTGCCACAACCCAAGAATTGTCCGACCGTTTTGAGAAAATCATGTCCAGCCATTTTAAGATGTCAATGATGGGAAAATTTCCATTTTTCTTAGGGTTACAAATTTCTCAAAATCCTAGAGGCGTCTTTATAAATCAATTCAAATATGCTCTAGAATCATTGAAAATTTACCACTTTGAATCATGTGACCCCGTGGATACTCCGATGTTGGAGAGATCCAAGTTAGATGAGGATAGAGATGGGATTGCTATCGAGCCGAAACTTTATCGTGGAATGATCAGTACCCTTCTCTATCTCACCGCTAGCAGGCCTGATTTACAAATTGCTATATGCATGTGTGCCCGGTATCAGGATCGGCCTACCGAAAAGCACTTACATGCTGTAAAAAGGATCTTTCGATATCTTAAAGGAACACTTAATCGTGGTATGTGGTATCCGAAAGACTCCTCTGTTGCACTAACATCATATGAAGATGCGGATCACACTGGGTGTCAAGATACTAGACGTAGCACTTCAGGAAGCTTGCAACTACTTGTAGATCGTTTGATTAGTTGGGCATCCAAAATGCAGAAAAGCGTTGCGATATCAAGCACGAAGGCAGAATACATAGCCATGTCCAGTTGTTGTGTTCAAGTCCTTTGGATGAGGTCACAATTAACTGACTACGGTATGGGATTCAACAAAATACCGATGTACTGCGACAATAAAAGTGCCATTGCCCTTTGTTGCAACAACGTTCAACACTCCTGATCCAAGCATATTGACATACGCTACCATTTTATCAAAGAGCAAGTGGAGAACGGAGTAATCGAACTATATTTTGTCAACACAAAGTATCAGTAGGCGGATCTTTTCACAAAGGCTTTAGATCGAGGACGAATTCAGATTTTGACCAACAAGCTAGGCATGAAATCATTCTCGCCTGATACTTTTAAAGAGTTGGCAAAAGAAACTGCAAAATAGTGGTGGTAAACTATTCTCGAGTATCCTTTTTCATGATCATGTATATATTGTATATTTAAACACCAAAAAGAAAAATACAAAAATATAAAACCTCCAAAAACCATAAAAATATAAAACAAAGAAAATCCATAAAAAATATAAAATCAAGAAAAACCAAAAAAAAATTTCATTTCCAAAAAGTCGTGTCTTTTAGTACGATAATATTTACGGCCTTATAAATGTTGATTAATATTAACACGCTTCCATAAATAGAGTTCATATAAAAGTTGTAAATATTTTAAAACATGCCTATATGGTTTGTAGTTATTTCAAACTGCAACCCGCTTTCATATTAAAGTCACGTATTTATTTGGAATACGTTGGCTCACAATGGGAATAATTTTCTCGGGCATGGTTTACTTCAAAACCATGTAAGGGATCGTGTTTTCTTTATAACTTGGTCTAGCATAAAAGTTGTGTATGCTTCAGTGCATTTATTTGTTTAAATAAGAGAAATCTTATTGTCACCAGAATCGTACCTTCTAAACATTAAATGGAAAATATTTTAATGAGTATTTGACACTTTAAACAATGACTAAAACTCTTTAAATAGAAAAAGGGTCATTGTTTAAGGGGGAGAAAATATAAAATCATTTTCAGAATTAAAATAGTCTTCAAAAGGTCTTCCAGAAATATCAAATGGTTTATGTCCAACGTCATATGTTGTGTGTTCTCTATGTGAAATGTGATATTGTGTGCTTTAGGGTACTTTCTTATGACTTACTTGATTGATGTTTATGTGCGTTAGTTAAACTTAAGAGTTAATGGGCGTTAGCAATAACCTATAAAAACAAGTTTAAGAAAGAATAGAATCAAGGGGGACTAAGTTGCAATTTTGTTACAATGCTTGACTTGCTCAACTCACCCCCCTCGTCTCTCTCATTCTTACACACAATAAACACAATCAAACACACCATACCCAGCCGCCATTGTTGAATCATCAAATCCTTCAATATAGCAATTATTACTTCGATTCAATTTAAGGTATAATACGAATGTCGTTATTTTACTGATTGTGAGTATGCCCATCTGTTTTAATTGATGTTATTTGCTATTTCAAGATCCAAACCTTTGAAATTAGGGTTAGGGTTCTTGAAAACGTTTTGGCTAATTAGGCTTGTTTAATAAGAGGTTTTGTAACACCCCCAAATTTATACAACTCAGTACAGCGGAAGACTAGTTGGTGTTACGGGATAGCACATTACTCACATCATAGACAACGCATAAAAATCGCGTTGTTTAATAATAAATCATTTCCATTCATAATTATCAAAGTTACATTGGTCCCAAGTCATTAATTTCATACAAAGTTTTACAAGTATTTTGAATGGAAAATATTGTTTAAGTGCGGGCCATGAATTATTGTCGTCTTCCCGAGAATTACCTTCAAGTACCTGAGACAAAACATGTTAAAAAAAAAGGTCAACGATAACGCCGAGTGAATTCATAGAGTTTAATAAATTCCATCAATATAACTTTGGTATAAAATTAGTACCGAAAATCAATTCGTACAAATCGTTTTAATAGGCCGTAAAATAGCCAAAATCATTTTATACAAATCCTTATCGAAAATCATAATATAGGCATTTGCCTTAAAAATTATTATACGAGCCAATGTCGTAAAAACATCATACAATACGTCTTACGACGTTGTATGAAAATAAAAACCGTTATATGAGTATGGTTATAAAAACCAAAACACAAACATAATATCAATAGTATGACCCTGTATTGCTAGTCAGGCAATACATCGCAATTCGAAGCGTCTAATAGTATTTCGGTGATTTGGATTATTATAAGCCGCATGACATTGTTACCTTACTAAACCAAAACGGGTAGCTAACCCGATACCAATTTTGCCCATCTAAAGTAGCGTGTCGTCACAAAGGTCACGCTATGGAAATCTTCTCATACATAAATTCGCTTACCAATCAATGTGGCACGACGGGGATCAACCGTCAAGACGCGAACTGGGGTGAACGTCCCCAAATAGTACTATTAAATGCATAAGCGTCTACCAAATCCCGGTAGTTCACAATTCATGCTAATGGGACTTTTAGTGACATAACCTAACTTTAATAATCCATTTTATTTCATCTATCGGGTCCATTAATCATTTATCGGGTCATACAATCGGGTCATTCAATCATTCGGGTCCAAAATCAATAAACAAACAATCGGGACAAATGGTGTCCTAATTTTATAAAAACTAACATGTTATCTCCCTCGCGGGTTTATAAAACATTTATAAAAACATTTAAAAGAGTGCGAGGCTATGAACTCACGTTGATGTGGGAAGGCGGGTGATCGGCAATTCGGACGTACGGTACGTGCTTCAATCACGGAAACCTAGACAAATAATACTCGTCTTAGACTCATGTCCAATGACTTTATAAAAATAACAATTATGTATACATATGATGATTATATACATATGATGATCAAGTGGGTTTACATATTCTCGTTTACTCATTTTTGTGTTATATGTCGATAACTTTTATACTAGTTTACTAGTTTTACTTATTTACACGTTTTAAGTCCTATAAGCTTATTATAAGTTCTTTAGCTTGTTTTAATCCTTGTTATACTTATTTTATCAGTATGTATACTTTCCATGTTGGGCCCAAATGGGTTAAGCCCAATAAGTTCTTTTTACTAGTTTTTATCTTATTTAGTCCAATTATTAGTCCAATATGCTTAATTGGCTCGTAAATGTCCGTATTTCTTATAGTTCGGGTTTTATCGGTTTTTACTTGTTATACATGTTTATATATCAGTATATAAGTTTTATAAAGTTTACATTAGACGGGTCCAACCATCTAAGTTTTATTTAACAAAAACGTTAATTTTACGGTATTAACCGAAAAAGTCGTAAAAATCATGTTTATAGTTTTATAACTTATAAAACATAACAAGTTATTATTTTTATAAAATGTCCACTTATTTATCATTGTACATATTTATATAAATAAAATCCAAGAGTTAGTGGGTTTTAACTTTACATTTTATACAATATAATTTTGAGTGCTTATATAATAGTATTATACTTTATTTTCCAAAATCTGATTTTTATCTTCACTTTCACTAAAACTGCCATATCTTGAGTTCTACATGGAGATAGAAGCTCAAATTTTTATCACATAAATTACATGATATGTGTTACATTTAACTCTACTATAGCTACTGTTGAATCATTTTCTAAATATTTTCTAAAAATCGTCCAAAACAGTGAACTCAGATTTATACCTTAAACTTGTTTTGATCATATCTCACTCATTACTTTGATTCCATTGCATGGCCAACTCTCACATGTGCACAAGACCCATATCTTACTGTAAATCCATTCTACTTCATCATTTTATCAGTTTACCATATGGTTCTTTACTGTTTTATACAGCCATCAAATTTAACCAAGATTTTAACCTTGTTTCTTATAGTCTTTCACCTTTTTAATCATGTTTATCAACACCAAATCCCCACATAACATTTTTATCATCATATAATCATCATATACATATACAATAGGAAATAAAATACATGTTTACATAATCAAAATAATAAGAAGATGAGGAGGACAATCTTTATACCACCATGATGATGTAGGTTGTGATCAAAACATGGATTTTGATGGAGAAACTTGTGCATAACCAAGACCATCTTCAAGACCACCATTCTTCATGAATACCTTGTGGAAAATCAGTCTCAAGACTCCATGTAAACTCCTCCTTGGATGTTAAAACTTGCACCAATCTTCATCTCTTTGAATGGAGATTAACGTATGTAAGTTATAACATATGTTTGTGGTTAAAAATCATATGATGGTGGTGTTTTGGTTGAATATGGGACGGCAAAGAGAGAGTGTAGGGAGAGAGTTGAGTGGTTTTTGCATGTCACAAATGAAAGCAAGTAGTAAATGAGAAGTGGTTTTGTGGTTTGAATGGGAAAAGTAGCTTCAAAATGAAGCAAATGGTACAAGTGTAAGCTAATACACAAGTGTTAGCTTGTTAGTTAAGCTTGGACACATCACAAAGGTGTGGTGTCCTTGTTTTAGCCGTGAGTTTGTGGGGGTGGGGCAAGTGTCCCACTTGTCTCATCCCTATTTATTTACGGGTACTCCTCGATTCTAGTTTCCTCGATTTGCGTGCCCTCGGGTCGTTTTACGAAAAACGTTTTTATAAATTATGAATCAACGTCACAAAACGAATCTAATAAAAATTGTCTCATCAAAAATGGAGTTCGAAAACGTAAATACGTAATCCTAGGGTTTCCGGTTTAGTCGTAAAGGACGTTAAAATAAAATCGTAAGTCCTAATCTCTTCTTGTAAATTTGTGAGTTTATGAACCAACACAAATTTAAAACTCCAAAATAATATTCATGGATAAATTTATTTTCTGAAATGTCGGACTGTCACCAAAGACGGTGTATGTAAACGTAAGCACGTAACGTTGAATCCTCTGGTTTAGACGTAGTCGATGCTACTCCAAGGCGTAAATCCAAATTTCTTCCCAAAAATAAGTGAGTTCATATTGTAATATTAAAATAATGTTTTCAAATAAATATTGAGAATAAAATATCAACCATAAATTGACGGATTGTCACAGGTTTTGCTAGGTTAGGATTGTTGATCCCAAACTTAGATCGATTTAGCTTGTGTAAACGAGATTAAATCAAGTTAAACACGTAGAGAAACTTTGTTGTGTATAAAACAATTTAAGTATTATGCGGAATTAATACTCAAACGAGAACACACAAACAATGTAAACCAAACATTCACTTTGATTGATAAATCAAACTTGCGTACATTGAAAGTGTTAAAACGTATATTAAATTAAATTCAAAAGACCTCCTTTTATAGACTAAGGAGCCTTGTACAAGAGTCTACGTATCAGCTATTTTAGGTAAAGATAAACATAAGAAATACATTGTTGATCATATCTTTACTAGAAACAAACTAGAAACATAATACATGTAGACTAAGTCTTCTATCAGTGCTTGACTTCTTCTTATCAACGCTCTACTTCTTCCGGTCAACGCTTGTCCTGTCAACGCTTGATTTCTTCTTAACAACGCTCAGATTGCTCTTGTCAGCGTCCAAGTGTATTGGCTATATTTTATTCCCAACAATCCTCCCCTAAACTTGATATCTACTCTAGTGATCAAGTTTCTAAATAAAAACTAAGAACTAGGAGGATTCTTACAAATCTTATCAAATTGGAAATAAACAAATCTAATCAAATCTTTGGCCACGTCACTTGAGTAGTCTATCTCTAGCTGTGTTTTCATCATTTTCTTCAAAACTTCTTTGGACATGGGATACTCAGCATCCACAAGAAGATACTCAGAAAAATTTGTCGAACTTAAATGATACACACCAGCTGCTGAATATAGACGCCATTGAAGTCCATTGATATCATCCTCAAGATCTTTCCAAATTGGATCTTCTTCTTCTGGTGCACACATTCTCTTGAATGTTGACCAAAGCTTTATTCCATTGACTGAAGTAGGTGCCTCAGTCTCATACTTGGCCTGCATTAACCTCCAAAGGTTTGCCAAGTATTCCCTATCCAAACTTGCAAACAAAGACATAAGAGTAGTAAAAGTATGTACCTCTTTCCCATATCTGCCAATCATCCAAAACCCACTTGCATCTTCTTCATAACTAATGATAGGGTTTCTAGAATCATGAGGTAATACTTCCACCATATGTGAAGCTTCCATGGGTGAGAGCTTAATACTCTTTCTATTAATAGCTTCACTAGGATTCACTCTATTCAAATTTAAAGGAAACTCAAGTGGAACTCCCTTCTTCAATGGTCTTAGAACAATCATAGCCCTTTGAATCTCCATATCCTCTGCATGTTCTTCTTTCCTTTCATCTGAAAGAAGTCTAATAGTGTTCATCTCTTGCACTCTTGCCTAAATAGGATAAGCCTTATATTCCAAATCATCAAAGGACAATTCCTGTAACTTCTGAAAAGTCCAACCTCCTTGATGACATCTAAGCAACATATAATAAAGCTCTCTTCTTTTTCTCTTAGAATGTGACAAAATATTGCTGGCCTTATACTTTAGGATTACCTGACAATCTCTTTGAATCCTAAGAAGAATTTCCAATCCCCAAATCTGATCTGATAAAGACATATCTGGATTCTCCAAGACCTTATTCTCCCAAGAAAAGTACATCTGGGCAACTTCTGGCATATCATAATCTATCTTCAACTTCAACTCTGCAAGTTTCTCCCTTGCCAACTCATCACCGTATTCAAGTCTTTATGGTTCTTCAATTATCATAACACTTGAATTTATGCTCTCTTCATTACTTCCTTCTTGTTCCTCAGAAGTAACCACAAATGGTGACTCAACAACCTGTTTCCTTTCTTGTTCCATAATTTTTGCAGCCAACATTGAATCAAATTTTACTTGTGCTGCATCCTTGGGAACCTCTGTTTCTAACATGATTCCTTTACCCTTATCTAATGCATCAATGATGGTTAAAGATGATGATGGTACCTGTGAAGACACTTCCTTGATGATAGTTGATGACTGGAATACATCAACCATATTTGCAGGTCTATCAACGTTCAAAACCTATATGTCAACGCCCAACTTACTCTTGTCAGCGCTTGGCTTGTCAGCGTCCAAAATCTGCTTGTCAACGCTCACCTTACTCTTGTCAGTGCTTCTCGTGAACTGCTCCATCATTGCTGTAAAGGGTAAGTTCAAATTTGTAGGAGTAACCAAAGAGACATCAAAACCTGGCTGCTTCTTCAAATCTGTAAGAGCTTCAGCCAAACCCAAAGATTCTCCATCATGTGAGCCTTTATCACTCACATGTATCTGCTCATCATCCCCTTTGGAAGAATCCTCCATACAACGCCTATTGTTAGCACCTTCTAAAAGAACAATCCTCTCCCTCAATTGCTTGAGTTCAAGGGCTTGTGTAGTGACAGTATGTACCAGGTCTGTATTTTTCTTTTGTAAGCTAATGCAGACAGCCGTCAATTCCAACATTGTATATGGTTCCAATCTGCCCTCCTCTAGAGTGGGGATTTGACCTCCCAAAATAGATTCATTGGGCATGGATGAGGTCTTAATGATGTTAGGACTGGCTTGGCCTGCATCTAAGCTAGCACCAATAGTCCTAGCCTCACCCATATCACCAACCACACTTGTGGTGGTGGTTCGCTCTACAACATGGCTAGGACCACCAGAGGAGAACACTCCAATGGTCCTTTGGCATTTTTCCAACCTAAAGTCTGGGGGTGAAGAAGATGATGTGGATTGGGTAGTAGTTTGAAGGTTAAGGGGTGTTTGGGTCTGTTGTAGAAAGGTGTCAACGTTTAGATTTGAAGTATCAACGCCAACATTTAATGTGTCAGTGTTGAAGAGATCTTGGTCAAGTTCCATATGTTGAGGTGAATGTGATGGTTCTGGTAATGGGTCAAGTTGTGGTTGTGGGTCAGGTTGAGGTTGTGTTACTGCAATAACAGCAAGCATGGCTTGGGTAAGGGGTAAGTCTCTGTGAGGGGGTGAATTCATCTTACTAAAAATAGCTTTCTTTTGCACATGGATCATATAAAAATCATTATGATCCCAGGTGCAAGACCTCTGTTCATAAAAAATCATTTGTTAAAATCTTGGGTAAGCCAGAGTCATCTTGTTACCCTTGTTTTTACACATGCCATCAAAAATTAGTTTAGAAAAGTTATACTTTTTCCCATTTGCAATACACACAATGGCACTAGCAATTGACCTGTTAATTTCATTATGTCCCGTACATTTGGGACTTAAACGTTGAAGGATGACATGTATTATGTACTTCCAAGCTAGGGGAAACTCCTTTTTATTATATTTATTTAAAGTACCCTCTTCAGGGAAAGGATACCCCAAAGCTTGAAGTCCCTGTTCTATCTCACCAATGGGTAGAGTGGTTATACCATTTGCATCATTAAGATGCAAAGCCTGGCGAACCAAGGCTTCAGTAACCACCCATGGACGCCCATGGACAATAGTAGTTAATGTAGTCACATTATTAAGCGTTGAGGAACTAACAGTGTTCCAAAACTATTTAATATGAGTGACATGGATAAGAGGAGCATGAGAAAGTGCATACCGTAATGGGGATGCATTGAAATATGCCACCATCTGAGTATATTGAGGAAACAGAGCATCATCAGCCTCCAAATAGGCAACCATGTTATGCTGACTTCTGAATCCCAATACCAAGTCACTCGGTTTAAACTTAGGCGCCATTGATATAGAAAGCTGTTGAAAGGTTATGAAAGATGAAATATAGGAGAAAAAAATTGTTAGACAAGAATAAGCAAGTACCCTTTACAAAATAAGGAGCCAAATTTATAGGAGAGGTAGGCACATGTGATTGGTAAAAAATGAGGCAATTATTTTCAAAATATGATGTAGTGGTTTTACTACTCTTTAGGAAAAGAGAGCAAATAGGGCAAGTATTTAATACGACGATTTAGGAAAATCGTGTACAAAAGACCCTAAAAATGAGTTCGTTCTCAAGGAGGCTTAGTGTGTGTATAATGAATTGATTATCTTTGTTGTTTTATTGTTATGAGAAGAAAATAGAAATGGGATAAGAAGAGATTGACAGTTACGATGACGGATTACACTAAGACAAAAGAGTCGTACACGTAAAACCATAAAAGCACCAAATTTAAAATTTTACCCTAAAAATTACTAAAAATTGCAAACAAATCCTAAATGATGTAAAAAGAGTTTACAAAAGATAAAAATTCACCCAAGCCTTTTAATTAATTAAATAATGATTTTTTAATGCTAATTAAAGCCCTAAAAATCAATTTAATTACCAAAAAGCCCAAAATGAGTTTTATCACTCTGTAAACCTCTAAAACAACCTAACTTAATTTAAAACTATTTTTGAAAATTTTAAAATTAATAAAAAATATTTTAAAACAATTAAAAACTATTAAAACTTAAAATAATTATAAAAATAAATCTAAGGACAATGAAAATATTCTAAAAGTTGCAAAACTCCTAACTTTATATACTTGAACTATGAAAAATGAAAAAAGTAGAAAAATTAACTTTTAATTTTTAATAATAAAATAATAATAAAATAATATCAAAAATTCAAAGTTTCCAAAAAAATTCTAAAAAATCACCAAAAATCTAGAAAAATGTAACTAAGACAAAAATGAAAACAAAAGTTTCCAAAACCTTTTTAATAAATTTATATTAATTTTTAAAGTTGGTAAAAAACCCTAAAATCATATAAAATCAAAAATAAGTTAATTTGAAAACTTTAATTGACGTAAACCTAAAAAATAATACTAAAAACTTAAAAACTATTTTTCCAGATTTTTAAAACACTTTTTTCTATTTTTATTTACTTTCTAAAATTAAAACTTAAAATATTCCTAATAAATTAACTATTCACGTGGAAAATAATATTTTTAAGCCAAAAAGCCTTAAACCTAATACAGAACAAAGGGAAAATTACTAACAAGTAAAAAGCTAAAGTAAATAAGCAGAAATCAGCTTATTTCTAAGTTGTTTGCTTGAATAAGCTACAAACTCAAATACCTTAAGTATTTAATAAACCAAGTGATAACCAGTCAAAGACCCTAGGGCAACTGGTTATCACGTTGGTGTGTGAGGGGAGTGGCGCAGGTTCGAGTCCTGGCCACGTCCTTTTTGTTAAAAACTTTTTTTTTTCTTTTTTAAATTTATGAAACTCAAAACCAGTAACTCACACTACTCTAAAACAAAATCTATATAACAATTAAGCTAGAATTTAACCAAATGGAATCAAAATCGTGCCCAGATAACCAACTTGTTACAGTAACTGATGAACACAACAAAAGTGTATCTTCACAAGTGAAGAATGAACAAGAGGGGCTTGTTCTTGGTGGTTACAAGTTGTTTTGGCAAGACAAGGCACCCCCACAACCAGTTGGGTTGTGGGGAGTCACAATATACAAGAAAAACTCACTTAGCACACACAAATCAAGCACACATGCCCATTTTCAGTCACTGACATGATATAGCAGAAAAAAGGAGTGTTTGCTGGTTCAAATGACCAAAGCTCTAACTTTAATCCAACAAATCTTGTTCAAGTAAGCATCAAAATGCAAGTAACAAGTGTACAATCCTGTATTACCCCTAATTCTAACAGATAACAAAGATCAAATGCAAGATTCAACTACAAAGCTAGACAATTAAGGGCATACTGAAATTATCAAGTATAAGCAAAAATAAGACCTTGAGAATTCTACCAAACCTAACCAAACACCAAGCCAATGATAAAAATACACTACCACAGATAAATCAAGTGTGTTAGGTCAGTTTTTAAATCAACAGCTTATCACCCTTGTAGCTTAATCCCTTATCCCAAACACCCCTTTAACTTGCTGATTTCAAATTTTAACAAACAAAATGTTTACAAAGCTTAACCAAATTGGTTCTAACTTATCTAAGCATGCATAACTACCCTAAATAAGCTAAATCAAACAGAAAACATTCAAATCAAAGTAGAATCATGCAAATTCATATACCAAACAGATTTTCAGAAAAATTAAGAAAGTAAAAGGAGAAATGAAAGAGAGTGAGCACCTCCCTCACTTTGCATCCTAGTGAGGGTCAGCTAAGCTCTCCTGAGCTTGACCAACAACTAGGTCAAGCCAGGAGTGTCTTGAAAGAAAAATGGACTGAGTGAGGTTGCTGGTTAAGTGACAAAACCCCAACCTCTTGTGATGAATGGAACACTTCCCTACACAACACCACAAGACCAAGTAGAAGATTCAAATATTAAATGCTACAAGCTTTTGGCTTGTAGCTTTTGATATAGTGAGTAAGGTGTCAGCCTCAAAATATTGAGTCAAACAAGAATGTTCGGTCATAGGTTTCTATTGTATTATTTATTAGAACGTTGTAATAAGTAGTTATTTAGTCGTGATTCACGGGCTTGGATTTAAACTAATTAAAGTCCAAACTACAAGCCCGGCCCAATATATAGTCCATTAAAGCCCGCATGTGGGTGGACTATATATACTACCCTCCTAGCATGTTAGGAGGGTGGATGGTCATTTTTGTAACTTCTTTTCTTAATCTAATCTCACCAAGTTAATCATCTCCTCTCTACTTTCTCTCACTACTTTCTCTCTCTAGGAATTCATCTCTTCTTCATCTATTTTCTTTCTCTCTTCATTGCTTAATCATCACAAATATGGGACAACATTTGGTATCAATCGCCACGGGGTAGATTTGTGATTGGTTGGTGTTATTATATTTGATTCGAATGATTTAATCCATAAATCATCTCGGATTCAAATTTTTTTGTGTTTTCCGTTCTTTGCTTAATCATCTACATCTTATACATAGTTGTAGTAGTGATTTGGTATATTTACTTTGGCTAAAAACACAAATTTTTTGGGTTTTTTGATCATTTTTTGGCTTAAAATCACGTATTGGTTGAGTTTTGTCCGAGAAAAGGGGGATACATTCCGATTGGTGTTTTCCGATTAACTCATTCCGATTGGTGATTCAGATTGGCATTCCGATTGGTGATTCAGATTGACATTCCGATTGGTGATTCAGATTGTCATTCCGATTGGTGATTCAGATTGGCATTCCGATTGGTGATTCAGATTGACATTCCGATTGGTGATTCAGATTGTCATTCCGATTGGTGATTCAGATTGACATTCCGATTGGTGATTCAGATTGACATTCCGATTGGTTATTCCGATAACATTCCGATTGGTTATTCCGATGATGTGTTTTGCTAAATTTTGTTTGAGTATTTTTTAGACTTAGCCACTATCTAGACTAGTTTCAGAATATCGTTTCCACGAAGATCAAAAAAAAAAAAAAAAAAAAAGAAAAAAAAAAAAAAAAAAAAAAAGAAAAAAAAAAAAAAAAAAAAGAGTTTTTTGGCGGGAAAACCCAAGTAAAATTTATTTTTTCCTAGACCATTTTTAGGCCATTTAAGCTTCAATTTCAAATTTTGGCGATGCGAAAAATTTTTCGACCAAAAATTCAAATTTTCGGACCAAAATTCAAATTTTTAGGCCATTTTTAGATTTTATTTTTCGTTAAAATTTTCATTTTTCAAATTTTTTCCCTACTAGTTATTGGCTATTTCTAGCTCGTTTTCAAATTTTGGTCATTCAAAATTTTTGGGTTTACCGTTTTAGTCGGACTGAGGAATTTATTGTCGGGCTGAGAAAAAAATTTTAAATTTTCGGAATTTCAACAACAACACAATCACACCATATCTACTTAAGATCCAAAGTCACTTCATTGGAAGAGAGAGAGACGATCATCATGCCAATGAGTAACGCGGTTACTGAAAGTTCAGACGTGAAAGACCTCGAAATGGAACGACTACAACAACATATATGTTTTTTGAGAAAAAACGCCATGGACGGTTTTAGAGTACTTCAAGATTCTTTTCAGCGCCTTTCAAAAGTCCTGTTCGACTTACGTGAATCCACTGGCACATTCAGCAAAACATTCACTCATGCCATGGATAGACTTCAAACACAACTTGTCAACGAAAGAATCATTGCTAGTGAATGCAAGATCACTTTCACTGATCTCAAGACATCACTTGAAACAATGTTTACTTCTGACTTCATCAAGTCCTCGATTACCAACGAGTGCTTCAAGCGATATCATGGAATGGATGCTTTATCATACAAAGATCGGATCACCCGCAACATTGACTTCATTGTAACCTATGTGAATCACACAATACATACGCAACAAACAATTGATGACAGACTTCATACCAGTTGTGGTATCGCATCAGATATTGAGAATACAAGCTGCAAATATGAGACTCCAACGCATAGTTCAGGGAATGATGACCACAACTCTGGGAAAGACAACAGCATCTCTGGCACACAACACATCGACTCTGAGAATGTCATCAGCAATACACCTTCCTATGATAATGGTCCTGTTTTCGATTCTGAGCCATTGGAAGAGGTACACTATGATGAATATAATGTGTTTGGAAATGCTAATACGCATGAGCATAGTGATCAAACTCATACCATTATTCCCACATGTATAACGGAAAAGGTTGATAGCAATACCATACCTGATCCATTAGACACGTGCAATAATTCCTCTGACAATGATCAACATGCAAATGAGTATGATGATGAGGAGCGTGTCGCGCTTGCTAATTTAATTGCTAGTTTACAAAAAGATGTCAATGAAACTAGAAAGAGTCAAAAGCAATTAAAGAAGGCAAACGCAGCGCTCACTCAAAACTTTGAAGAATGCAAAGCCGCTCTAATTAAATCTAATGAGACCCTTGAAAGTAATAGGGCTGAGCTTCTTCAAAAGACCAAAGAGCTTGAGGGGTACAAGGGAAGTGCGTTAAAAAGTCAAAAGGACGATTTTGAAAACAAATATAATACAACTCTGGAGTTATTAGCTAAAGAGAAGCGTCAGTATAATGTTTTCTTAATGGATGAACGTCAAAAAACGTACCTTGCCAACACCAAAGCAAATGAACTTGAACAAAAGCTCTCTATGACCACTACTGATTCTGCTAAAATTCTTGAGGATAAGAAACAAGAGGTAGATGCGTTAAAACAAGACTTCAAAAGTAGATATGATAAAGAAACTGAAAAGGTTACGAAATTAGAAGCACAAGTCGACTTTTTGAAGAACGTTGTTTATAAAACGCATGATTCTATTCAATCCGTAAGAATGCTAGCACCTCCATCGATGTTTAAGGGTCAAGCTAGCTTTGCAAGTCCTGAGTACCTTGCCAAAGCTCAAGCTGCGAACCCGCATCTTTATCTTGATGAGACTGAAAGGACAGATCTGGATTGCATGCCTCTAAGTGCCAATAGTGAAGAGACTGCCCTTTGGGATGCTGATAGTCAACCATCAGTTAATAAGGAGTTTGTGAAACCATATAATTATGCTTATGAGAATAGTCTTTATGGTTTGTTCCACAAACAAACTCAGAAATCTCGTGAGGAAGTATTTTTAGAATGCAGGCAAAAGAGAATTCAATGGAAGAAAGCGTTTGCCACTAAGAAAACAAACGTTTCTAAGTTCATCAACTACTTGCCCCTAGATGCTTCTAAAAGCAAGAGTAGGCAGATATTTGGGTTTCTTACTCATTACATAGATAATATTAAGTCCATTATTGATAATGATTGGAAACAACGACAAAATGACGAGTGGAAGAAACCAATTCCTCAAGACATAACTGTGCTTGTCAAACAAATCTTAATACCGAACGCGGCCACACTAAAAGAAAATGTTCTTAAATTCGAAAGCTTAATTCGGTCTGAAATGTTTGATGATTTACAATATGTTGAGTCTCTTGAGAAAGCAATTGATGATCTTCAAATGGACAAGTCCGTTTTTTCTGATGAATATGATTTACTCTTGCAAGAATGCGTTTCTAAAGATATTATGTGTGCTTATTTTACATCTTGTGCTGATATTGATGAATATTCTGAAGTTGCATGCCAATATCTTGATAAGATCAAAGAATGTGAACGTCTTGAAATTGAGCTTTCGAAACGGAAAGAAAATGTTGACAAAAAGGCTTTTGAGTTACTTCAACACAAAACTGATTTCCTTCAAAAACATTGTCATTCACTTGAACTTGCTTTGCAAAAAGACGTTGGTCGTTTTTCACATGATAATAAATTGCAAGAAAAACTTTCCCAAACATTTCGAGAAATGAATGAACAGAATTTGGAAATTCAAGAGTTGAAAGCTCAATTACAAGACAGGGACAGAGCAATAGCAGAGTTGCAGAAACTCGTTGCTAAAATGGGTGGGAAAATCGTGGAACCTAGCATTAAGAAACCTGTTGTTCGACAACCCAATGCCTACAAGGATCCAAAGCCTTCTATCTTAGGAAAACCGACTCCGTTCTCCAATTCTTCTCATATGAAATCTAGGTTACCCCCTAAGACTGATGTGCAACCAAGTGTTCCAAAACCATCCATATCACCCTATGTTCCTCCATTTAGAAAGCACACTGTTGCTAAACCCAACCATGTGAATGCACCTAGCACTTCTAGGACTCCTCCAAAACGTGTGACATTCACATCCACAAAGGAATCTGTAGGTTCAAATGACCTCGTTCATACCCACAACCTAGAGGATGCGAAACAAAAAGGGAAGATTCAGAAAGACAAACCAGTGTATGAAAAACCTAGTTCACCAAATCCCGCTAGAGTTCTACACACTCCTAATGGTAGTCAACCAAAACCTAGGATCCCTCTTCAGCAATCTAGGAATTGGAAACCATCCATGAATAGTCGTGTTTCAAACACTACGCCTGAACGATTTGGAAAACAAAGGAATACAAGTACTTTCGTGAATCCAAAATTCCCTGTATGTCCCACTTGCAAAAAGGGCATTCACAATGGAAATCATGACCACTGCATTTTGCAATACCTCTATAAGGTCAAATCTCGTTCCTTTAAACGGAGATCGAATACAGAATCCCACAAGACAACAAGGAGATACAAACCCGTCGTAAAGAAAAGCAACCACACCAATTCTGAAACGTGGATTCAAAAAGGACATAGTTTCTCTCCAAAGAAGTCTTCCGCTGTGCAAGAGAAAGCTACTCCTAAATCTAGTCTTCAGTGGAAACCAACGGGTCGGATCTTCACAGAAGTTGGTCTTAAGTGGATTCCTATAGAGAAGAGTGATGACACCTGCACCAGCACTAATGCTACTGTTCTACACGCTGAAAAGGAATTTGTTACTCCTAATTCTAGTATTTGTGCAAATTCTTCTTCTGTGATTGCAGGTACAACAGCGGATTCTGAACCCACTTCTCCTTCTTCAAAGGGTTCCAATTCTGTACATTCTATATCACCTTCTTCTGCTGTACAAAAGTCTATTTTAGATTATTTTCGAAAAACTTGAGAAAACACAAAAATATAATAAAATGTAAATATCCATAGAAAAACAAAATAAAAAAAAATGGAAAAACTTTCAAAAGACCAAAAATATTCCTCTCGACATGTCTTTCAGTATCGATAATATGGACGTACCTAGAAATGTCGCTCAATAACGACACGGGTGTGTACATAAAGCTCGAATGAAAGTTGTAAATATTTTTCAAAACATGTCATTTCAATGATTTACAATTACCTCAGATTGTGACTCGTACTTCAAAGAAAGGAAAGTTGATCACGATGATTACTTATCCTCAACAACGGGAAAATAAAATTTCTCGGTCATGAGCTATCGATAAAAACATTCAAAGTTTTTAAGCTCATGTACACGACTTACAGTTAAATGTCAGACTGTAACTCGGACCTCAAATAAAGGAAAGTGTATCTTTAAAGATACCATACCCTAACAAACGGGTAGAGCAATCTATCACGGGTTGAGCTAGTCACAAAACATTCAACGTTTTGAGCTCAACACAATGGCTTGTAATCACTTTCAGATTGCAACCCGGATCTAAATTCACGGGGGAGTGTACGCTTTTGTACTCTTACCCTTAGCAAAAGAAGTTAAATCTTCTTACACTTGAGTGGATTCGTCAAGACATTCAAAGTCTATGAACTCAAGTTTATGCTTTAGAAAAACCTTTTCGTCAAAAAGAATTGATTTTTCAAAAAGCGTTGAACACAATTTTTTCAAGAATTTCTCAATGATATTCAAAATCTTTCAAAAATTGTGTGTTCAACAACTCCTATCCTCAAAAGTTTAATGTGGATCACATCCTCGTAATGACAATTCCATTGGATCAATTTTTGAGGGGGAGCATTTCAACTTCATGCATAGATTGACACATCTTTCTCCCGAAGATTTTCAAGACTATTTTTCAAAATATATTTTAATCAAATTTGGTATCTCTAATATCAAAAGATTTTATATATTAGAGATAGGGGGAGAAAATGTGATTAAAATGTGATCTAATATAAGACTCATGCACTTTAACTCTTACCTACATGTGCAAAACACTTTCGATTATCGATGCACATGTGAAGGGGGAGCATTTCTAAAACGACAAAACTAGCAAGGTGTTAAATGTTTTTCAAACACTTTGTTAGAATTTAAAGTGGTTTTCATGGTTACGATCAAATACCCACAACATCTTTAATTCACGACGTTATTGGTGTCAAAAGGGTGGATAGGTTTAAGTCCTATGATCCAACCAGAACCGGAGGGATCTTCCCAGGGACAATCCAATAGATTATTAGAAGTCCTTAGGAAAGATGGAGTAGAATGTGAACGTAGCTGAATGCCGACTAAGTACTGATGCTAGCACTGGAACAATCACAACAAGGTGTTAGTAATGATGTCTTGGTAAGCATTGAAGGGGTTGAAGAATGAAAAAGAAATGTAAGGATAAAGGGTGTAAAGAAAGAAGCCCTCCATATAACTTAGGCAGAAACCGGGTCAACCCATCATGAAGACAAACTCATCATGGACCCAGTGATGTGAAGCACAACCCTTTCCTAGCTACTCAGGCTTCTCTCAAAAGAAGTTTGTTTTATTGTCACGGAGATCAACACGACTTCTATTGACTTTCTCACTCCGAGATTGTTGATATTGAATAGGTGGCATCTGCTCCAGCCTCCGACCACTAAAAGTGCACAAATCGAGTCTAGAGCCAAGAGATCAATCAAATCTCGTTAGGACACACGGATGAAGATCAAGAGAGTCCTACGCTATATCCTTGCGATATTGCTAGAACACTCAGAGTGATACTATTTAGTATTCACAATGATGAGTGGAAATCCTTCCAGTGTTAACATCAAACAGCACTGCGGTAGGTCATATGCAAGATTCTTTATGAATTGAACATATGTAAAACTGAAAAGCAACAGTGGTTTGATTCTGAATTGATTCAAACTCGTTTCAGGTTTCTACGCAATATCTTTATGGTCTTGCCAGAACATTCAGAGTGATATTTTTTAATATTCACAGTGACGAATGGAAATCCTTCTAGCGTCAACATCAAACAGCGCTACGGTAGGTGACTTGTGAGGTTCTTATGAATCAAACTTGTGTCAACTGGAAAGCAACAATGGTAAGATTCTTAATGAATCAAACTTGTTCCAGGAATTTGAATTGACGACTTTAATCAAGCGGATATTTATCCAATTGATTCACTCTTTATGTTCACAGTCTTGCTTTGAGACGGTCGAGTAAAGAGAACGGCTAGTACAGCCGCGAAACCCTGTCAAGGAGATTCTTAATTGAATCTACCTGATCACAGGTACGATATTTAATATCGTATAACGGTCTTCACCGACCGGAGGTAAAACGCTACCGATTTAGGACGAATGTCAAAGCCATTCAGTCCGTGTCTATGTTTTATCTCAAGAAGGTGGCGTCACGGTGTACTCAGCAAAGTCAGAGATTCACAACCACATATTCATGCCCAAAGACTTATCCAACAATTGATAGTGTGAGCATGTGGACAAAGACACAAGATCGCAAGATGGCAATGAGAAGTCAAGGATGATTTGAAGATCTCAAGACTTAAAGACAAAGTCGAAAGACAATGACAAAGGCTCAAAGATCACAGCATGAAGGAACAAAACTACTATTACACGTTCAAGACTCATTTATGACGAAATTCATAAATCTCCATTGGAATCCAAATATCAAAGAGGAATGACCTCACATTGGGGGAGATTGTTAGCCTCAAAATATTGAGTCAAACAAGAATGTTCGGTCATAGGTTTCTATTGTATTATTTATTAGAACGTTTTAATAAGTAGTTATTTAGTCGTGATTCACGGGCTTGGATTTAAACTAATTAAAGTCCAAACTACAAGCCCGGCCCAATATATAGTCCATTAAAGCCCGCATGTGGGTGGACTATATATACTACCCTCCTAGCATGTTAGGAGGGTGGATGGTCATTTTTGTAACTTCTTTTCTTAATCTAATCTCACCAAGTTAATCATCTCCTCTCTACTTTCTCTCACTACTTTCTCTCTCTAGGAATTCATCTCTTCTTCATCTATTTTCTTTCTCTCTTCATTGCTTAATCATCACAAATATGGGACAACATAAGAACACAAATGGGTCAAAAGAAACAAAAAGGTTTTCACCTCACAATGCTTTTTACCCAAGCTCTATACCCACTGAATCTTGATATCTCCAAGATATCAAGGTTCAATGGTCATATAGGAGCCCAAATAAAACAGCTTATGTGGCCTAAGAACCTATTTGCCAAACTAGAAAACGAAATTTTTTATAAAACTTGAGACTTCCCTTTTTGAAAACTCAGTTTACAAAATATATCACAAAATCAATATGGAACTCAGCTTGTTTTTCTTGCAGACACCAACTTTTAAATCAATAAAAAGGAATTACAGGTTTTTTTTAACAATACCGACTTTCATTACTTTTAAAAAGGAATAACAAAATGTAGAAAAACAAAAACTGGAACAAAAGGCAGCTCACATGTTGAGTGCTCCTTTTATAAGCTTAAACAGAACCCTCTAGAATGCTAAAACCCTAATACATTAAATCCCTAAAAAGCCCCTTGGAATCTTGTTGATAATTCTTGTTCAAATTGAACATGTGATGTGCCAGTTGGGTTGGAATGATCTTAGCCTTGAAATAAGTCCTTAGGAAGCACACCAAAGGATCCTAGCCGTCCAATGCCTGGTGCAATCTTGTATTGGAGCAAAACGTGGGTCAGGGGAGGCTGGGTTCTTCACATGGGCGAAAGTGATGGGGAATCTTGGGGTGGGTTTGGGTTAAGAAAACCCTTAATTAAGGATCTGGAGATTTTAACAAAAAAACCCTTTGGTTTTTGCTTTGATTAAACCTGGGCATTTTAGGGTTTATGGGGGTGATTAGGGAGTTTTTAATTCGTTTTTGGGATGGGTTAAATTTGAAAAGGTGTTTAGGTGGGAAACAATTTATTAACTGATTAATAATCAGTTTAACAAATGGTAGGGTGTGATGTGGATGGTGGGTGGAATGTAATTGGTGGAGGGGTGAGTGGGTTATGAGGTGGCATGTGGTGATAGGGTGAGGTGAGTTTGTTGTCTGGCCAGGAAAAGCCCCCCAATTCCCTTTGTTTTGTCATTTTAGTTCAAACAGCATAAAACTCCAATTCCTTTGTAATGAAACTTTCTAGTTTCATACATTGGCCACAATAACTTTTGAAAAGTTGTTCCAAGGGCTAGTTTTGCCAATTCATGATATTTTAAGGGCTGATTTTGGCATCTTCTCCTTTCTTCAAGGTCTTGACTTGTTTGTTGACATCTTGGAGGACTAATATTGACAATTTAGTTTTGTTGAGGGACTAAATTTGCCAATTCTTCAAAGTTAAGGGTCCTTTTAGTAATATTGACAAACTTTAGGGACCAATCTTGTAATTATGAATATACAAGGGTTTAAAGTGTCAATCCTTCAATATTGGAGGACCCTTCTTGTTCAATCTTCAATTCTTCAAGGGTCTTTCTTGGAAAATCAATACTAGGGCTCGGTTCATTGTGCGGCTTCGTTTCCCGTGTTTGTTTTTGATTGATCCTTGTGATCTTTTTTCTTTTCCTCAATATCCGTACCTAAAATACACAAGCAACAAACACAAGTATATATTTGGTATTTTTATGATATTTAATGCATTTTAAGCCCTTTTTGGACGATGAGACTATGTTAAAAAGCAGTCTCATCACTCCCCCATACTAAACCATTGTCGTGCCCTCACACAATGCTAGAATAATGTATCATAACATCTCCAAAGTTCATTTTTATTCACTTTATTGAATGATAAACTAGCTACGCTAATACTATTACAACTACTTGTGTTTTAGACATAATGTATGATTTTCATCGCAAAATGGGACGTTTAGGTTCATAGAACAAGAACACGTGAATGCTTCGTTAGAAATAATTTCATCGTCCTTGATTTTCACCCCAATTCCATGCCAAGCGTGCAACGAGATCAT
This sequence comes from Glebionis coronaria, assembly GCA_025667525.1. Lineage (NCBI taxonomy): Eukaryota > Viridiplantae > Streptophyta > Magnoliopsida > Asterales > Asteraceae > Glebionis > Glebionis coronaria. Next base: position 360,745,628 of record CM046877.1, read on the forward strand.
TGTCATTATAAGTTAGTAATGCTAACACTACTCATATGCCCTAATCACGTACTTATCCTCCCATTTTCATAAGTTGTATCTCTTATGTTTTATTTTGTCTTGAATGTTTCACGAGGATACATTGTTTGACTTATGCGATAATAGAGATTTAGGTCTAAAAATAGAGTCCTAACGGTGTAACCAAGACCATCAAATCAATAACCCCTCCAAATAGACAACGATGTCAAAAAATTAAGTCAACAAGAAGAATCGATAAACACGGTTTTATAACGGTTTTGAACATGAGACTTATTACCAAGACTTTTATACGCCCCCAAACGGAAGGGCCTTATTATCTTTGGTTTACCTCCATCTTTTATTCAACTTCGCCATGAAGCTTTTATTATGACTTTGGTCTTGCCTTGCCTTTTATTATCCACCTCATCGGTGGTTTTATTAGCCAAAGACGTATATCCTCACGCTAAGGCGAATTTTGGATCTTTAATGCTTCGAAGATTAAGGCTTGATTCACTTTCAGTTTTGCATAGATTTTTCGGCCTTGTGGGGCTTCAAATTGTTTGCTTGATTTAGGTGAGCACTTGAAATCTTATTATTGGGTGAAGCTTTTGATTATTCGGGTGCCAATACTTCAAAACCGTGACGCTGGCGATACCTTAATGTCTTCCCAATTTAATTACACGGAAGCTACTAGAAAAGACTAGAAACCCAACAATCCCAACTAAACCGTTAAGTCAATATTTATTAAGCAAAAAACATTTACATGCGAAGGGATAATAAGCAAACAACGAGAACACATGAGTTTTTGAAAGAATACGAGTACTCTACGTTTAGCATAGTAACTTATAATTAACCCTATTGATAGGTGTGTAAACACCCATCCTTTTACCACTTAATTCTGGCTAAAACAAGACCAAAACACGTATTTAATATCATTTGTTTGGAATTATGCGTGGTTTTTGTGTTTATTGTGTTTTCAGAGCCAACCGGATAAATATTAAAGAAAAAATGGGATTGCACGGGTTTTATCAAGGAAAAAGACTCAAGATAAAGTCTATTGTCCAAGACGTGCAAAAGATTTGAAGTCACTAGGCCTATTCGAAGATTTATTGAAGAAAAGGACTAAAGACGGAAGATTTTCATAAGTCGAAGAAACTCGAATCTATTTAACGAAGAAATTAAAAGACGAGTTGGATTTAATCGACAACAAATCCCGAATCAGAATCGAAAACGTCAACTTTTCTGAAAAGACGAGAAGACAAGAAGAAGAGGAGAAAGCCCACTCACCAACCAACCACTAGGACTATATATAGTTTTTCTCTTCACACATTAGGAGTTAGTTTTCATTTTTTTCTTTTTCCAGGTTTTGTAGTTCGTCTCATCACAAAACTCCATTAGGGAGTTTGGTGATTTTCATCTTTTCTTTTTGTAAGTTTGATTCAATACTCTTGTTACTTTTCCCTTAATCAATCCATTCCATCTTTTCATTAATCTTGTTCTTCATCATCTCTTTTTGCAAGTTCTTAAGTTTTTATGTGATTCAAGTTTGATCCTAAAAAATTGTTGATTTAATGTTTTTATTGGTGGGATTTGTTTCTCATGGTATGTTAATGATTTGTGTTTAATTTGGTGAAACCTTTTTGAGTGATTAAGTCGTTTGGATTAAAAACCGTTCCCCTATTTTACTTGCTGTTGTATCTGTTCTTCATCTGCCCAGATTTTCCGAATAGACCTTTTAAGTTTGCTTTACTCGGAATATTTCAATTATTCCGAGTAGAGGTTTTATTTCCTCTTCATTCGGAATATCCCAGATATTCCGAATAGCCCTATTTTCCGCATAGAAGTTCATTTTTCCGAATAGCTTTTTTTTTCAGTTTCCTTATTCGGAACTTTTTTCCGAGTAGCCGAATTTTCCGCATAGCAAATCTTTGTATCCCTATTCGGAATATTATTCCGAATAGGCATTATTTTCCGAATTGACTTATTTTCCGCATAGTCCATTTATTCCGAATAGCATTTTTCTTCCGCATAGACAGTTGTTCCGAATAGGTCCTTATTTTCCGAATGAAGCAAATGTTCCGCATAGAGAAGATATTCCGCATGATGTGAACTTTCCGAATAGAGAAATATTTTTATTCCGAATAGAAGTGTTTTCCGAATAGACTGGATTTTCTGCATAGAGCTTTTTCCGAATGGTCAATATTCCGCATAGGGTATTTTCTCAATAGAATATTTTTCCAGTTTTGCTTATTATTTGTTTTAAGTTTACTTCATTACCATTATACTCACTTATCTGTTTAGTAGACTAGAAAACCAAATCCACTTTTTGTCACCAAGAACAAATCATTCTACTTTTAACTAGATCAATTCGAGAGGATTCCAAGAAATCTGAAACCCATAGCAAAAATCCTAATATCAAATGATCATTTCTCGTCCTCATTTAAGAGACTTAGCCTAATGTGAAGTTAAGGAATCGAAGCTAAGTGCTCAACACGCACGGTTGAGTCAAAAATTACTCTTATTCTCGCCATCGGAAAATCTACATTCGTGTCTTCAAACACTTATAAAACATGAGAAAAATTTTAAAATTTGGCCATTTTTAGCCTTATTTTGCAACAAAACGATAAAAAAAAAGATAAACTTTGGAAAGCGTGAAGGTTTGGCAAGGCAAGTATCTATTCATCCCCCCTATACTAAAGTTAAACATTGTCCTCAATGTTTCGAGTCTAGGGGTGCAAACACCCCCATACTAGAGACGTAGTCGAATGCCTAATCTAGCATGGAAAAGGTGTAACCGTTAAATTTAAAGCCAACCTAAGGTTAGAACATCAAAGGATATATCATGGATATTGAGAAAGTCTTCAAAGCAAACGATCGAGTGCTCCCATAAAACGAACACGAGAGGCTCCATTCATGAAGATCATGATCATCTAAAGTCCACAATTCACAAACAACCACGGAACAAAGGTTGGAAGGGCACAAATCCCCTCACATTAAACTAATTAGAAAGCAATAATATGTACATGGATAAGCATGGGTTTCCCCCACGAGGCACCTTGTTTTTGATAACCGAGTCAAAAGCTCGACTCGAATCCCCAATAAATGTGATCATTTAGGGATTATCTTGGTATGGTTAATTTTTAGTGGGGCTTACATGATAAACAAGGCCCAAAAACAACCGGTATTAAGGACTAAGTCCTTTGATGGTGCAAAATACCAGGATCGAAGATGGCGTTCTCGTTTTCATTGTAAAAACAAATCAACGCCACTTCATCATGTGTCAACACAAACCCAAAGGGTTTAAAGAAAATAGATGAGAAGAAATAGAAGGGTGGGACAATGGGTAAGTCACAAAAACCATGAGCTACTCGAGGTAGACTCGCACCAATCAAATAGAAAGATTTTCCATTTATTGCATCGGTGGAAGACCGAGATTTCCCTTTATAAGCAATTCCGGGTTCAAATATCTCGTCCTCGGTGGAGAAAGGGGAGGGAACATCAGGGGCTTCCCCCACACTAAGTCCACACAAAGCATCGTCAAAAGGAGAAGACGAGCTTGTAGCACTCAAAACACGAGGTGATGACGGAGTTAGTATTGTAGAAAAATCTTTTGAATCAAATTTAAAATCTTTCCCCTTTTCATCTTTTAAACTCTCCTTATGAAAACCCGACATAATTATGTCAAAACTAATTGGTGTTTCTAAAGCAATGTTAGTTACACTAAAAATTCTCACATTTGAAAACCGTTTTGGTTTTGGTGGTGGTAAGTTCTCGAAACGTTTGTCAACATAGAAAACTTCCCCATCGGGGTCAACATATTCATCATCCGAAGAATCATTCGTGATTGGAAACGTAGGCTTAACACTCTTAACCTCCACCGGTGGAGGGGACGGAAAATCATTTTTATCATCAACTCCTAAAACTTCTTTGAATTCCTTTTGCAAATGTTTTTGATGGGATTAACATTGTTCAAAGACGTGATAGAATACACATGAGAAAGTGTGGAGTTTTGAGTTGCATTTATGACGAGTTCTTCCTCATTGAAACGAAGAGTGATTTTCCTAGCATGCACATCAATAAGTGCTCTCGAAGTATCCAAAAATGATCGACCTAAAATTAGAGGAACTTTAGGATAGATGGGGATGTCAACAAAAATAAAGCCCACGGGATAGTAGAACTTTACAACTTTCACGAAGACGTCCTCGGCTACTCCACAAGCTAGAATCGTAGAATGATTAGCCATCTCGATTGACATTCTTGAAGGAGTGAGATTAGGAAGATTGAGCGACTTATAAATCTCAAGAGGCATCAAATTTATACTAGCACCAAGATCGGCCAAGGCGTAGCATTCCTCCATATCTTGTATTGCACATGGGATTAAAAATTTACCGGGATCACCGACTTTTTGAGGTATGCGGCTAAGAAAAACCGAAGAACAACTAGACGACTTTTGCAATTTCTCTTTGTTATTCAACATACTTTTAAAGTTCGCGGCAAATCGAGGCATCATGACCAAGGCGTCGGAAAAACTTATATTAAAATGCAAGTCACGAAACATTTTCATAAAAAGTTCAAATTGATAATTATTTCGTTCTTGTGCCTTTTCCTTGTTTCGTCTTGAAGGGTAAGGTAAGGGTGGTGTGGGTTGGGGCATAGGCATCAGCCTTGGAATCTCGGGTTCCACTATTGGTATCGGTTCAACCGTAGGTGTGGTTTGAGCGGTACTTCGTGGACTTGGAATTTGCTCCTTTTCTACCACCACCTCGGGTTCTTTCTCTTTTTCCTTCTCCATAGAAGTACTTGGACGAGAAATGGGTTCTTTGAAAGTTTTACCACTACGAGTAGTAATGACTTTCAATTCTCCTTTCGGGTTTACAATGGTATCACTAGGAAGACCACCCGAAGAAGAAGGTTTACACATGATAGCTTCAAACATTTTTCCCATTTGGTCTTCAAACTTAGATTGCCTAGCATTCGCTTTTAACAATTCTTGCTTAATCTCATGTTGACCTTCCTCTATTTTTTGTTGATTTTGTTGGAGACGTTGAACATTTCCTTCCATTTTATTAGCATGAGTCTTAAGTTCATTAGCAAGTTCGTTTTTAAGCTCGTTTTTCAACTTGGATCTTAAGCTAACCATTTCACGTTGCATATTATCAAACTTAGCATCGTTTGGTTTAGCATAATTCAAAAATTCTCCTTGAAGATTTTTGGTGTGATCATTTTGAAAGCTTTGTGTGGTAGTTTGAAAATCACGGTTTTTGTTTTGGTTTGAAATTTGCCCATTTCCACTTTGATAATTACCCTTGTTATAGTTACGTTGATTTCCTTGATAAGCACCACTTTGATTGTTGTTTCGATAGTTGTTAGCATTTTGATTTTGTGGAGCTTGATTTTGGCGGGAACCTTGACCGTTTTGGTTATAAGTTCCCGTGCCTACATAAGCATTCAAAGTGTTACCATCCGCGGTAATGCACTCGGAAAAATCATGAGCTCCACCACACGAAATACAACTCTTGGCAACCGCCTTAACCGATGCGGAATTCAAAGCATCTTGTGCTTTCCAATGAGTCATAAGAGTCGAAAACCTATCGAAAAACCAATTCTCCTCATTTGCTTCATCTTGCAAGGAACTCATGTTACGAGACGACGATGGACCCATAGTGGCAACACTCGGTGTGTTACGAGGGCTATAAACCTTAGACCTATTCTCAATGATTTTCAAAGCCTCATCGGTCGTTTTGCAAAAAAAATTACCACCCGCGGCGGCATTTAGGTAATCTCGTTCATGATCATTAAGCCCATTATAAAAAGTATCAATTTGATGCAATTCGGAAAAATCATGGTGTGGACATTCGTGTAACATTTCTTTAAACCTTTCCCAAGCCATTGAAAAACTTTCATTATACCTTTGAGTAAATCGTGAAATCTCGTTTTTCAAATGTTTTGTTTTAGATGGTGGAAAAAATTGATTCACAAATTTAGAAACGAGATCACCCCACGTCAAAATCGAATTTGGGGGTTCTTTCTCGAGCCATATCTTGGTGGGTCCATCTAACGAGTATGGAAACAACATCATCTTAATGGCATCGTGTGGTACATCCTTAAACTTGCTTGTCGCGGTGAGACGATTAAATTGCCTAATGTGATAATGTGGGTTGTCTTTTTCGTGTCCACGAAACTTGTTGGCTTGAAGCATAGACATTAAACCCGTCTTGATCTCGAAGTTCTCCGCAAGGATGGCGGGAATCACAATGGCCTCTTCAAAACCCTCGGTGGGTGCTTGAAGCAACTCCATCATAGTACGATTAGCCATGATAGCTACTTGTTCTACAATAGGTTCCTCACTTGGAGTCTCTTCACTAGAAAGATTAGGAGTAGGTGTTGACTCCTTTTTGTTTTTTCGTTTACGTACACGTCTTGCTTGATTACGAGTAAGCATAAACGTCACGTACAACGTGGGGATGAGCAAAGAAGATTCTTTTTGGTGTTTTTAACTTTTTCAATTTTTTTGGATTTTTGATTGTTTTTAATTTTTTTGGATTTTGGAATTGTATTAAGTAGACAAAAATCTAAAAATCTCCTCCTTAATCAAATCTCTTGATTAAATAAGCCTCAAGGAATGAAAACGATCACGTGAAGTGAACGCCTTCGATGACTTTAGAACGTTGGTGGAACACCAAAACGTTCAAGATGGTTTAATCAAATAAAACCAAGAAAGTATATATGATACTTAATAATACTTTGGGCGGCAAAACCCTCGATTAGCTCTCAAAATCAAATACTCACAAGTAAGCGGGAAAACGAGGCGGCGCGAAGCACATAAGAGCCTTTTTCCTTAGGATATATTTTATAATATCCGCCTTATACCCACTTTATAGTTTGTATTTTTCAAAATCGAGCTTCTCGAAAGTATTTATCTATTTTTGCCTTTTTCTTTGGTTTGAGATTCGAATACAATGATTGGGTAATGACCTCCCAAGTCAAGGTTGTGATTTCTCACGTATTTGGAGTACTTGTGAATTTATTGTTCTACGTATACAATATAGTAATAGTATTCACACAAAAATCGAAAACCGATAATACGTATTAGTAGAGTGCTACTAATACAAATACTATTTTGGTTAGTATATAAAAACAACAATTCCAAATCAAAACACAACACGCCTCCCCGGCAGCGGCGCCAAAAATGATGTAGTGGTTTTACTACTCTTTAGGAAAAGAGAGCAAATAGGGCAAGTATTGAATACGAAGATTTAGGAAAATCGTGTACAAAAGACCCTAAAAATGAGTTATTTCTCTAGGAGGCTTAGTGTGTGTGTAATGAATTGATTATCTTTGTGGTTTTATTGTTATGAGAAAAGAAAATAGAAATGGGATAAGAAGAGATTGACGGTTACGATGACGGATTACACTAAGACGAAAGAGTCGTACACGTAAAACCGTAAAAGCACCAAATTTAAAACTTTACCCTAAAAATTCCTAAAAATTGCAAACAAATCCTAAATAATGTAAAAAGAGTTTACAAAAGATCAAAATTCACCCAAACCTTTTAATTAATTAAATAATGATTTTTTAATGCTAATTAAAGCTCTAAAAATCAATTTAATTACCAAAAAGCCCAAAATAAGTTTTACCACTTTGTAAACCTCTAAAACAACCTAACTTAATTTAAAACTATTTTTGAAAATTTTAAAATTAATAAAAACTATTTTAAATCAATTCAAAACTATTAAAACTTAAAATAGTTATAAAAATAAATCTAAGGACAATGAGAATATTATAAAAGTTGCAAAACTCCTAACTTTATATATTTGAACTAGGAAAAATGAAAAAAGTAGAAAAAACTAACTTTTAATTTTTAATAATAAAATAATATCAAAAATTCAAAGTTTATAAAAAAATTCTAAAAAATTACCAAAAATCTAGAAAAATGTAACTAAGACAAAAATGCAAACAAAAGTTTCCAAGACCTTTTTAATAATTTTATATTAATTTTTAAACATGGTAAAAAACCCTAAAATCATATAAAATCAAAAATAAGTTAATTTAAAAACTTTAATTGATGTAAACCTCAAAAATAATACTAAAAAACTTAAGAACTATTTTTCCAGATTTTTAAAACACTTTTTCCTATTTTTAATTTACTTTCTAAAATTAAAACTTAAAATATTCCTAATAAATTAACTATTCACGTGAAAAATAACATTTTTAAGCCAAAAAGTCTTAAACCTAATACAGAACAAAGGAAAATTGCTAACAAGTAAAAAGCTAAAGTAAATAAGCAGAAATCAGCTTATTTCTAAGTTGTTTGCTTAAATAAGCTACAAACTCAAATACCTTAAGTATTTAATAAACCAAGTGATAACCAGTCAAAGACCCTAGGGCAACTGGTTATCACGTTGGTGTGTGAGAGGAGTGGCGCAGGTTCGAGTCCTGGCCACGTCCTTTTTGTTAAAAACTTTTTTTTCTTTTTTAAATTTATAAAACTCAAAACCAGTAACTCACACTACTCTAAAACACAATCTATATAACAATTAAGTTAGAATTTAACCAAATGGAATCAAAAACGTGCCCAGATAACCAACTTGTTACAGTAACTGATGAACACAACGAAAGTGTATCTTCACAAGTGAAGAATGAACAAGAGGGGCTTGTTCTTGGTGGTTACTTAGTTGTTTTGGCAAGACAAGGCACCCCCACAACCAGTTGGGTTGTGGGGAGTCACAATATGCAAGAAAAACTCACTTAGCACACACAAATCAAGCACACATGCCCATTTTCAGTCACTGACATGATATAGCAGAAAAAAGGAGTGTTTGCTGGTTCAAATGACCAAAGCTCTAATTTTAATCCAAAAAATCTTGTTCAAGTAAGAATCAAAATGCAAGTAACAAGTGTACAATCCTGTATTACCCCTAATTCTAACAGATAACAAAGATCAAATGCAAGATTCAACTACAAAGCTAGACAATTAAGGGCATACTGAAATTATCAAGTATAAGCAAAAATAAGACCATGAGAATTCTACCAAACCTAACCAAACACCAAGCCAAAGACAAAAATACACTACCACAGATAAATCAAGTGTGTTAGGTCAGTTTTTAAATCAACAGCTTATCACCCTTGTAGCTTAATCCCTTATCCCAAACACCCCTTTAACTTGCTGATTTCAAATTTTAACAAACAAAATGTTTACAAAACTTAACCAAATTGGTTCTAACTTATCTAAGCATGCATAACTACCCTAAATAAGCTAAATCAAATAGAAAACATTCAAATCAAAGTAGAATCATGCAAATTCATATACAAAACATATTTTCAGAAAAATTAAGAAAGAAAAAGGAGAAATGAAAGAGAGTGAGTACCTCCCTCACTTTGCATCCTAGTGAGGGTCAGCTAAGCTCTCCTGAGCTTGACCAACAACTAGGTCAAGCCAGGAGTGTCTTGAAAGAAAAATGGATTGAGTGAGGTTGTTGGTTAAGTGACAAAACCCCAACCTCTTGTGATGAATGAACACTTCCCTGCACAACACCACAAGACCAAGTAGAAGCTTTTGGCTTGTAGCTTTTGATATAGTGAGTAAGGACACAAATGGGTCAAAAGAAACAAAAAGGTTTTCACCTCACAATGCTTTTTACCCAAGCTCTATACCCACTGAATCTTGATATCTCCAAGATATCAAGGTTCAATGGTCATATAGGAGCCCAAATAAAACATCTTATGTGGCCTTAGAACCTATTTTCCAAACTAGAAAACGATTTTTTTATAAAACTTGAGACTTTCCTTTTTGAAAACTCAGTTTACAAAATATTTCACAAAATCAATATGGAACTCAGCTTGTTTTTCTTGCAGACACCAACTTTTAAATCAATAAAAAGGAATTACATGTTTTTTTTAACAATACCAACTTTCATTACTTTTAAAAAGGAATTACAAAATGCAGAAAAACAAAAACTGGAACAAAAGGCATCTCACATGTTGAGTGCTCCTTTTATAAGCTTAAAAAGAACCCTCTAGAATGCTAAAACCCTAATACAGTAAATCCCTAAAAAGCCCCTTGGAATCTTGTTGAAAATTCTTGGTCAAATTGAACATGTGATGTGCCGGTTGGGTTGGAATGATCTTAGCCCTGAAATAAGTCCTTAGAGAGCACGCGAAAGGATCCTAGCCGTCCAATGCCTGGTGCAATCTTGTCTTGGAGCAAAACGTGGGTCAGGGGAGGCTGGGTTCTTCACATGGGCGAAAGTGATGGGGAATCTTGGGGTGGGTATGGGTTAAGAAAACCCTTAATTAAGGATCTAGAGATTTTAACAAAAAACCCCTTTGGTTTTTGCTTTGATTAAACCTGGGCATTTTATGGTTTATGGGGGTGATTAGGGAGTGTTTAATTCGTTTTTGGGATGGGTTAAATTTGAAAAGGTGTTTAGGTGGGAAACAATTTATTAATTGATTAATAATCAGTTTAACAAATGGTGGGGTGTGACGTCGATGATGGGTGGAATGTGATTGGTGGAGGGGTGAGTGGGTTATGAGGTGGCATGTAGTGATAGGGTGAGGTGAGTTTGTTGTCTGGCCAGGAAAAGCCCCCCAATTCCCTTTGTTTTGTCATTTTAGTTCAAACAACATAAAACTCTAATTCCTTTGTAATGAAACTTTCTAGTTTCATACATTGGTCACAATAACTTTTGAAAAGTTGTTCCGAGGGCTAGTTTTGCCAATTCATAATATTTTAAGGGCTGATTTTGGCATCTTCTCCATTCTTCAAGGTCATGACTTGTTTGTTGACTTCTTGGAGGACTAATATTGACAATTTAGTTTTGTTGAGGGACTAAATTTGCCAATTCTTCAAAGTTAAGGGTCCTTTTAGTAATATTGACAAACTTTAGGGACCAATCATGTAATTATGAATATACAAGGGTTTAAAGTGTCAATCCTTCAATATTGGAGGACCCTTCTTGTTCAATCTTCAATTCTTCAAGGGTCTTTCTTGGAAAATCAATACTAGGGCTCGGTTCATTGTCCGGCTTCGTTTCCCGTGTTCGTTTTTGATTGATCCTTGTGATCTTTTGTCATTTCCTCAATATCCGTACCTAATATACACAAGCAACAAACACAAGCATATATTTGGTATTTTTATGATATTTAATGCATTTTAAGCCCTTTTTGGACGATGAGACTATGTAGAAAAGCAGTCTCATCAAAATACAATGATGAAAATCTTGAAAAGAAAATAACTTATCTTGTTCATTAATTAAAAGTTACCACCTCCTAAAATTACGGCCCCAATTTTCGTCAAAAATAACAACTGGGTAGGACCGAATGAGTGTCAACGGTGAAAAATAACCCATCAACGCTCAATGGCTATATTCTTGTCAACGTTGAAAAAAGTCATGTCAACGTCTAAATTGGTCCTAACAACGTTTGGAGATAAACCTGTCAACGTCCAAAAAAATAATAATAAAAATGAAAAAGGACCTTAACAAAGTAATTTATCCTAGTGAAGATAACCTATAAACTGAAAATTACTATAGGGTGGCAAGCACTGTCCAATCATGCACACTTGCTTATGCAAGATAGACATAACAGTCCTCTAGTGTTCCTTCCTAACCAAAGTTCTAAACATTGAAGTTATCTCATAAATTTCTTTGTAACTTCCCAGGTAAGCCCAATATAAATCATACCCAAGTCTCCCAATAGACCACATCCAATTCTAGGCCAAAAAGTCTTGGTAGCGTGCATAGTATATCAACTTTGCATGCTACAGTGCCTCATGAGTTAGTAAACTAATTCATACTCACCAGTGGACACAATCTAGAATTGTGATAAGAGTATTATATGAATACCCAAAAATTCCTAAAAGGTTCCTAAACCTCCCCTTAAATTATGATACATAAGTTGCCAAATAATATGCATGTAATAAAAATTTATGTCAAGATAGGAATAAATATATTCCAACCATCATCCATAAATTGAAACATGCTCCAATAATACTCCAAGAATCCATAAGCAACTCTGTATCCAATGGTACAATGCTAACAACGCCTGCATAATTAGATCAAAAACGACAAAACTAACATGTTGCTGACAACGTCATGTTAACACTTATCAGTGTTAAAATTAACCTTTGTCAGCGTTAGACAAATAAAGTGGAAAATCTTATTTTGTATAAAGACCAATAACAAATGCATATCATGTATATACTTTTACAATAAAATCCCAAAACACATATTAAGTGAGATTGATCATTCCAATACTTGTTACCAAGTATTGAAATCTTCCAGTATCAAAAGGTTTAGTTAATAAATCAGACGCATTCTCTTCTGTGTCAACCCTATCTGGTTGTATTAAACCTTTTTCAAAACAATCTCTTATAAAATGATGTCTAATTTCTATATGTTTTGTTTTAGAGTGATTTACAAGATTTTTAATAATGCATAAAGTACTGTTATTGTGTACAAAAATCTTGGTATGCATGAAATTATACCCATAATCCAACAGCTGGTTCTGAATCCATAAGACTTGTCCACAACAAGCAGCTGCAGCAACATACTCTGCTTCAGTTGTAGAATTGGCCACCACTGTTTGTTTCTTGCATTGCCAAGATATCAATCTACTCCCAAGAAATTGGCATCAACCAGTTGTGGATTTTCTATCAAATTTATCACCACCATAATCACTGTCTGAATATGCAATAAGCTCCAATGGGGAATCTTTTGGATACCATAATCCCAAGTCTGGATAACACCTAAGGTACCTAAAAATCCTCTTGACAGCATGAAGATGACATTATTTGGGAGTCACTTGATGGCGTGCACATGCACACACTGCAAACATAATGTCAGGTCTTGAAGCTGTGAGATACATCAATGAACCAATCATTGACCTATAATGCCTGACATCCAACTCTTTTCCATATCCAACTCTTCCCCGAGGGTGTTCCCTATCCATAGGAGTACTAGCCCGTTTCTCATGTGGAGAAAAGCCAAACTTCTTCAAGATTTCTGCTACATATTTATCTTGAGAGATGAAGATACCATCTTCTTTCTGCTGTACTTGTAACCCTAGAAGGAAGTTCATCTTCCCTATTGCAATCATTTTGACCTTGTTTGTCATGAGTTTGGAAAAGTCTTCACTCATCTTGGACTAGAAGAGCCAAAGATGATATCATCCACATAGACCTGTACAAGTAAGAAATCCTTACCAGTCTTCTTTGTAAACAAGGTCTGGTCTATGGTGACCCTTTTAAATCCATTTTCCACAAGATAGGTGGACAATGTGCCATACCATGCTCTTGGGTCTTGATGAAGTCCATACATAGCTTTCTTCACTCTATACACCTTGTCTGGATGTTCTAAATCTTCAAAACCAGGAGGTTGCATGACATAAACCTCTTCTGCAATTTTGCCATAAAGAAAAGCACTCTTCACATCCATTTGATAGACTGTAAATCCCATGCAAGAAGCATAGGCTAGAAAAATTATTATAGCCTCAATCCTTGCAACAGGTGCAAAGACCTCCTCATAGTCTATCCCTTCTTCTTGTGTATATCCGTGTACCACTAAACGTGCCTTGTTTCTAACCACAATGCCTCTCTCATCCTTTTTGTTCCTAAGAACCCATCTTGTCCCAATAGGTCTGACATGTCTGGGACAATCAACCAACTCCCAAACATACTGAATAGCAAATTGGTGAAGCTCATCTTGCATTGCTTCCACCCAACTTGGTTCTTTGAGAGCATCAAAAAATCTTTTTGGGTTCCTGTTGTGACAGAAAACAGGCAAACAAACATGCTTGAACAAGAGGGGTATCAACCTTCTTGTGAATATTGGCAATAAATCCTCTTTGATTCTGATGAGACCTTCTAGTTTGCACAGGAGTCATTACATCACCAATAATTAGAGAAGGAGGATGATTTTTAGTTGTAGAAGTAGGAACTCCTCCTTCAATAAGTGTATTGTCCTCAATCTCATCTTCCATGTTACCAATATCCTCTTCAGACTCTCTTCTATCATCATCTGAATGAACCTCTCCATTTCTGTTTGAAGGTTCACCTTGTTCAAAATTATTGGAAGAGAAAAGATGGTCAAAAGATCTGTCAACGCTTGAACCAAAGCTGTCAACGTTTGAGACATCAACGCCTGAATTTGTCTTGTCAGCGCCAGAATTTCCTTTGTCAGCGCCTGAAGGATCATGCATGTTTGCAACTGGTGATACTTGGGGACCACCTTTTTCCTTTTTAGCAGCAACAGCAGCAGCAAATGCATCTGTACATATGGGAATGGTAACATACTCAAGGATAGGTATTGTTTTGTCTGCTTTTGATCCAACCTCTTCATCAACCTGTTTACCTGAAACATCAACAACTGGTTCTTCCACAACATTTGAAGTCACCTTCACAATGTTTGGATTAGTAACAGGCATATAAATCAATGTCCTAGATAGAGGTTCTAAGTCAAATAACCAATTTGGACCACTCTCAGGATCACTAGGTTTACTTTCTAAAAACCTAACATGTACTTTTTCAAGTATACGTTTTTCTTTCTTAAGGTAAACTATATATCCTCTACTCTGCACAGAATAACCCATGAAGTAGCCTTCATCACCTTTAGCAATAAACTTACCTAAGGCATCACTAGTGTCCAACACAACTACATGACATCCAAAAGGTTTAAGAAAACCAATATTAGGTTTCCTGCCCCAAATTAACTCATAAGGTTTTTTGTTATGAATCTTGTTGACTAATGCCCTATTCTGAACATAACAAGCTGTATTCACAGCCTCAGCCCAAAAAGCAATGGGAAAATGAGCATCAACCAACATAGTCCTGGCTGCTTCTATGAGGGTTCTATTCTTTCTCTCAGCAACCCCATTTTGTTGTGGGGTTCTAGCTACACTAAACTGTCTAGTAATCCCTTTCTTGGCACAAAAGTTATCTAATAACTTATTTCTAAACTCACCACCATTGTCACTTCTAAGCATCTTAACCTCATTACCAGACATCTTTTCAATTTGGGTAATAAAGTTAATCAAAGTATGAGCAGTGTCACTTTTCAAGGCTAAAAAGAAAGTCCAAGTAAATCTAGAAAAATAATCAGTGATGACAAAATAGTAGGATTTACCATTTATGCTTTCTATATTAGTTGAACCAAACAAGTCCATATGCAACAAGTGAAGTGGTTTAGAACTAGAATGCACAGGTTTAGACTTAAATGAGACCTTGTGTTGTTTGCCTTTGAGGCATGCAACACAAGAATGGTCATTGTGGAAAGCCTTTTCAGGCAAACCATCAACTAAACCATGTCTCACAAGCCTATTTATATTCTTAAAATTAATGTGCCCTAATCTTCTGTGCCAAAGATTACTCTCATCAACTGAAGCCTTATCATATAGGCATGACAAATTATTTTTCATCCTAATTCCATTAAGATTCACATTATAATTGTCCTTATGCCTAGGTGTTCTATAATCAATGAATTTCTCATCTGGTATTTTAAAATCTTTTCTCAACACCAAACATTCAGTATCAGTGAAAAGAACCTTATTTTTGTTATCACACACTTGTGATACACTAAACAGAATATAGTCAAGTTCTTTTACCAGAAACACGTTTTCAAAACGCAAATTGTTAGTGAGAAGAGTGCCTTTTCCAGTTATAGTTCCATATTGTAACACCCCCAAATATACACAATTTAATACAACGGAAGACTCGTTGGTGTTACGGGATAGCACATTACTCACATCATAGACAACGCTTAAAAATCGCGTCGTTTAATAATAAAGCATTTCCATTCATAAAGATCAAATTTTACATAGGTCCCAAGTCATAGTATTTCATACAAGTTTTACAAAGCATTTGAATGGAAATTGTTATTTAAGTGCGGGCCATGAATTCTTGTTGTCTTCCCGAGAATTACCTTCAAGTACCTGAGATAAAACGTGTTAAAAGAAAAGGTCAGCGATAATGTAACACCCCCAAATTTATACAACTCAGTACAGCGGAAGACTAGTTGGTGTTACGGGATAGCACATTACTCACATCATAGACAACGTTTAAAAGTCGCGTCGTTTTAATAATAAAGCATTTCCATTCATAAAATATCAAAGTTACATCGGTCCCAAGTCATTGTATTTCACACAGGTTTTACAAAATATTTGAATGGAAATTAATATTTAAGTTCGGGCCATGAATTCTTGTCGTCTTCCCGAGAATTACCTTCAAGTACCTGAGATAAAACATGTTAAAAGAAAAGGTCAGCGATAACGCCGAGTGAATTCATAGAGTTTAATAAAATCCATCAATATATTATCAGTATAAGATTATTACTGAAAATCATTTTTTTGTACAAATCATTTTAATAGGCCATAAAATAGCCAAAGTCATTTTATACAAATCTTCATCAAAATCATAATATAGGCATTTGCCTTAAAAATCAGTATACGAGCCAATGTCGTAAAAACATCATACAATACGTCTTAAGACGTTGTATGAAAATAAAAACCGTTATATGAATATGGTTATGAAAACCAAAACACGAACATAATATCAATAGTATGACCCTGTATTGCTAGTCAGGCAATACATCGTAATTCGGAGCGTCTAATAGTATTTCGTTAGTCGGATTATTATAAGCCGCATGACATTGTTACCTTACTAAACCAACAACGGGTAGCTAACCCGATACACAATTTGCCCATCTAAAGTAGCGTGTCGTCACAAAGGTCACGCTATGGAAATCTTCTCATACATAAATTCGCTTACCAATCATTGTGGCACGACGGGGATCAACCATCAAGGCGCGAACTGGGGTGATCGTCCCCAAATAGTACTATTATATGCATAAGCGTCTACCAAATCCCGGTAGTTCACAATTCATGCTAATGGGACTTTTAGTGACATAACCTAACTTTAATAATCCATTTAATTTCATCTATCGGGTCCTTTAATCATTTATCAGGTCATACAATCGGGTCATTCAATCATTCGGGTCCAAAATCAATAAACAAATAATCGGGACAAATGGTGTCCTATTTAATAAAAACTAACATGTTATCTCCCTCGCGGGTTTATAAAACATTTATAAAAACATTTAAAAGAGTGCGAGGCTATGAACTCACGTTGATGTGGGAAGGCGGGTTATCGGCAATTCGGACGTACGGTACGTGCTTCAATCACGGAAACCTAGACAAATAATACTCGTCTTAGACTCATGTCCAATGAATTTATAAAAATAACAATTATGTATACATATGATGATTATATATATATATGATGATCAAGTGGGTTTATATATTCTCGTTTACTCATTTTAGTGTTATGTGTCGACAACTTTTATACTAGTTTACTAGTTTTACCTATTTACGTGTTTTAGGTCCAATAAGCCTATTATAAGTTTATTAACTTGTATTAATCCATTTCATACTTATATTATCAGTATTTAAACTTTCAAGTTGGGCCCAAATGGGTTAAGTCCAATAAGTTCTTTTTATAAGGGTTTAACTTATTTAGTCCAATTATTAGTCCAATATGTTTACTTAGCTTGTTAATGTCCGTATGTCCTATAGTTCGTGTTTTATCGGTTTTTACTTGTTATACATGTTTATATATCAGTATATAAGTTTTATAAAGTTTACATTAGACGGGTCCCACCATCTAAGTTTCATTTAACAAAACGTTAATTTACGGTATTAGCCGAAAAAGTCGTAAAAATCATGTTTATAGTTTTTATAACTTATAAAACTTAACAAGTTACCATTTTATAAAATGTCCACTTATTTAACCTTTTACATACTTATATAAATAAAATCCATAAGTTAGTGGGTTTTAACTTTACATTTTATACAATATAATTTTGAGTGCTTATATAATATTTTTATACTTTAATTTCCAAAATCTGATTTTTATTTTCATCTTCACCAAAACTGCCATATCTAGAGTTCTATATGGAGATAGAAGCTCAAATTTTTATCACATAAACTACATGATATTTTCTCCATTTAACTCTACTATAGATACTGTTGAATCATACTCCAAGTATTTTCTAAAAATCGTCCAAAACAGTGAACTCAGATTTGTATCTTAAACTTGTTTTGACCATATCTTAGTCATTACAATGATTCCATTGCATGGCCAACTCTCACATGTGTACAAGACCCATAGCTTACTGTATATTAGTTCTACTTCATCATTTTATCAGTTCATGACATGTTTCTTTACTGTTTTATACAGCCAACAAATTTAAACAAGATTTTAACCTTGTTTCTTATAGTCTTTCATCTTTTTAAGCATGTTTATCAACACCAAATCCCCACACAATACTTTTATCATCATATAATCATCATATACATATACAATAGGAAATAAAATACATGATTACATAATCAAAATAACAAGAAGATGAGGAGGACAATCTTTATACCACCAAGTTGATGTAGGTTATGATTTGGACATGGATTTTGATGGAGAAACTTGTAGATAACCATGACCATCTTCAAGACCACCAATCTTTATATACTCCTTGTGAAAAATCTGCCTTAGTACTCCATGGAAACTCCTCCTTAGATGTTATAATCACCACCAATCAATAAGGTTTCAAAAAAGCTTCAACATGTGTATGAATAACATGAGATTTTGTGGTTGATTTTGATCAAATGAGGGTGTTCTTGGTGAGATATGGACGACACATACAAGAGAGTAGAGAGAAAATGTGTGTTGTTTGCATGTATGGAAATGGGAGTAGTGGTATTTGCTAGTGGTTTTGATGTAAGCTTGGCTTAATTTGTAAGCTAAGTAACAAGTGTAGCTAGTTAAGTTAAAACTTGACACCAAGTTGTCTTGGTGGAGTGTTGTAGCCGTGGGTTTGTGGGGGTGGGGCAAGTGTCCCACTTGTCTCATCCCCATTTAATTACGGGTACTCCTCGATTCTAGTTTCCTCGATTTGCGTGCCATCGGGTCGTTTTACAATGTTTTTATAAATTATGAATCAACGGCACAAAACGAATCCAATAAAAATTGTCTCATAAAAAACGGAGTTCGAAAACGTAAATACGTAATCCTAAGGTTTCCGGTTTAGTCGTAAAGGACGTTAAAATAAAATCGTAAGTCCTAATCTCTTCTCGTAAATTTGTGAGTTTATGAACTAACACAAATTTAAAACTCCAAAATAATATTCACGGATAAATTTATTTTCTGAAATGTCGGACTGTCACCAAAGACGGTGTATGTAAATGTAAGCACGTAACGTAGAATCCTCCGGTTTAGACGTAGTCGACACTACTTCAAGACGTAAATCTAAATTACTTCCCAAAAATAAGTGAGTTCATATTGTAACATTAAAATAATGTTTTCAAATAAATATTGAGAATAAAATATCAACCATAAATTGACGGATTGTCACAGCATTTACCCCTAAACAGGATCTTTGTCCTCAAAGATCATCTTACCTTACTACTCGCTTCTTATAGAGTTAAAGCCATGTGGGTATTTCCTCCACATTCGGTCTTTTCTCACAAGTGTAATTCATTATAATACGTGAGTTTCAGCAAATATAACTACGGGAATAAGATCAGGCTTAATGTTGACTTACTTTCTCTATCCATGATGTTCACGGGTTTCTGATGAATGCAACTTTTTGCCGATCAAAGCTTTACCAAAAACAATCAGATTTTCACTTGATAGATATTCCATCAAGTTCGATTTACGAAACATAATTCACGCAGTTCTTGAAGTCCTAGGGTAGATCCAGCTTACATGCCTTTCAATCCCAACTTTTATATCATCTCAATGGTCCCATACAACGGGGACTTATATCCCATGATTTGTCAGATCATTAATTCATTCTTCTAAGGTTAAAATTTTTGGCATAACTTCGCTACCCATTTGGCACTTCAAGATCTACATTTCATATTCACATAACCTCTTGCCCACTACCGGCTGTCAATAATCAAATCCTAATTTCAACAATCATTTCAGATCTCGCGGGTCGAGTATTTTGCAAGGATAGGTTCGCCATCATAGGAAACGTTAAACCTAAAAGACATGTCCAACTCACAATGGGTGTATGTCGGATGTCTTCATCTCAACTCCTTCTTACAGATGCTCTAATATTTAGATCCTAACAAGATTATGTCTCGATCCTAATACGATGATCATCAATGATAATCTTTCCAAAGGAAAACGATTATACGGTCTATTACAAAAGGTCAATCATTCAAACATAAAACAACACTTATATTACTTTGTATCGTTACTTTACCTCGTCCCTTCGATTTGGGATGGTATATAGTACTCTCATCAAGGTTCGTTCTCAATGATTTCTGAGCAAATCTCTAGAAATTCGATGCGAAGCGAGGATCTTGATAAAGATGTTCGATACAGGCACACTATGTTTACATAACTCTTTTGCATTTATCATTAACGGGAATGATATTAGCAGATTTGGTCAGTCTGTCGACGATGACCCAAATCGAATCAAATTCAGATGATGACCTTTGTAATAGCTAGACGTTTACTAATGTATGAGGCGATGTCTGCCTTCATAATTTGTCATTAGTACAACTTCTTTAGGCAAATATACTTTTAGTCATAAATGACATAAATAGAATACTTATACTTACAAATTCCAATATAACTATATCTCACAATCTCTATATTTAGGCAACCACCAGTGGCCTTTAAAACATTTAACGCTATCGGCTTCTCACTTTTAATGGTTCACATTAGACGTGAACTCCATTTATTATCTATATTATCCTTTTTACAAACATCGTTTATTTTTATATTGTTCGGCAATTTATTTTGCACCTTCATTATTAAGGAACACATCCTAATTGGTTCTTTATATTTTCTACATAATGTATCAGTATTTATATTCATTTTTGTTGATGATATAAATATCATAACCGTATTTATTCAAAATTCTTTCTTCATATCTTCTATGTTTTAGTTTCGTCTTTACTATCATTTTAATCCGTTTTACTCAATCCGTCGTCTAAAGCGTCGATAATTATTATAATTAATTAAATAATTATTAGTTAATTTTAATGAAGCGTATACGTAAAAGTTTTAAATTTCTTAGTTCGACCAATTATATAAAATGTTCAAAATAAATTTTAAATTTTATTAACAAGCTTTTTGTTGATTTATCGAAAATATTTAATAAGATTCGTAAATATTCGAAAAATCTTTGGTTATACTTTGGTCAAAATTTTCTTTGTTGAAAAGCAAAAATTGTCGTTTCAAATTCCAAGTTATGGTTTAAATGGTTTCCTCAATTCCTCTTAGGTTATCTGGAGGTATACACAAACATTTACCCCTAAACAGCAGTTTAGTTAAATGTTCTGGGTATAAGAGAATAATCCCTTAAATATCCTTTGTTAATATATTTGTCAAAACATGTTTCCGTTTTCTTTTTGGTAAAAATCCAAAGTCTTAAAAGGGCTCTTGATTTTTAAAGAGTCATTATAGATTCCATTATCTTTTAATCACACGGTTAAATCATGTAAAGTATTAAGTCTTAAGTCTTATGTTAAATATTCAAGGTTCAGGTTTTCATTGTTCGGCCAATTCAGGGAAATCTATAAATAATTATTAACTCATTTTATTCTTATCAACAAACATATAGTACTTAATGATCACGAGCATGAATTTATCAAATTAAAGCCTACACACGTGATTCACCAAATTTATGAATGCTACATGTGCATTGGTCAATCCAAACGACACCACGTGAAACTCATAATGTTCATTACAAGTACCGGATGTAGTGATTGGAATAGATAATCTTTTTCGCAGATGCGAAGTTGATGATAACCATGCTGTGGATCAAATCTAAAAGAAAAACAAACGCTAGAACCTTGTAAACGATCGAACAAATCTTCCATTTCGAGTTATGGATATCGTTTTCGATTGTCAATTTACTCAGTTCACAGTAATCTATAAATATAAGGAATGATAACACCACAACTCTTGATGATGACGAGCTCGGTAGAATAAAATCTTTCTCCGACAACTCTCTCAGTTGTATGGTAATTCCTAAAATTCAGATGGTGCTGACGTACAGTGCACAAGCCACAAGTGCAGCACCGGAAATATAATCAATACCAATTTCAAGTTGCCTTAATGGCAAAAGTCTAGGTAATTCATTAACAAATACTTACTAAAGTTTCAAATAACAGAATTATCTTTTCAATAAATTCACATTAACTTCTTTTTAGATTATAATATCTATGACTAATTCACAACCATTCATGGTATAATTTCAAGTCTAAATGCAGGATATGGTCGTCCATCAAGAACTATTTAGATCACTTTTGATAATCAACATCTTATCTTTTTAGGGGAATTCTACTCGAGTTCCCATTAGTTAAGACAATGTCGTCATGTCATAATCAATCAATCCATTCCACTGGCACTATCAAATTTCCAGTTTTATTGCCGTTGATAAGATGTGAACTTCTCAAAAGACTAATAATAACTCATAATCCTTAACAAATTCAAGGATATCTGGAGACACAACTACTATTAAAAGAGTAAGGTCAACGCATAATCTACGCGAGATAATTTCAAATCAGATACAGACGAAAACATTTAACGAATATGAATATATCCCATGTTTTCAGAATTTGAGTACGCATTCGAAAGCTCCTCGGATCGTTACCCAGGTCATTCAAATGAAATCAAATCAAAAGAAATGATAAGAACGTCAATACATCCAGTCGGGTATCAACACTCGGTAATCAGATACTTTTCCTAAGAATCTCACTACGGGAGAATTGGACAAGAAAGAATTGTCAATTGTCAAATAATACAATTTCCACAAATGAGTAAATTCGACTCAGAAGAATAAATAGTACGGGCACATATGTAGGTGTCCCTATCAATATGTCCCTATTTTTCACTTCTTGCAGATCTCATAAAATTTAATCTTTCACAATCTTCAAAGAAAATTTAGTGTTTATTTATATTTTCATGGTGACTACTAATCAGTCTTGCATGGTCCATTCCAAATTGTATGTAGGCGCGCAACTATATACAATTTCAAGATTAACGATGCAGTACTCAGTTCGTCAAAATTTTATCATCCATGTTTATAGTAAAAATCATTTTCATGCTTAATTCTTAGATAAGAATCAAGAATAAATTTACAAAGATTTTCTTTATTATGAAAACAATTAAGTTTTCCAAAGTGTTTTATAAACAACTTCATCTCGATAGTGATTATTTACAAATCTCATTTTGAATAATCCTTTTGGTGATGAGAATTCAATTTTTCTCAAGGAATACTGTTTTAACTTATAAAAACAATGAGTGATCTGCAAAAGAGTGATGAAAAGTTGTTCAGCAAGAACTAACTACAATCTAATAGGAAATGAGCTTAGCCAAATAATCATGAGGTCCATGACCTTGATGGCACTCAAAAAGAATAATCCACAACGTAACTCAAATCAAGATGAGTACTTGTTCAATGGTTGCATCACTAATGCAAGCATTAGAAAGAAGCAAGAAAAGATAGATAACATCGATACATGTAGGATTTAGCAATCAAAGGTAGTCTTTTCATTAATCACAAACAAGTCAAAATTGTACCGTAACACATTACGTGTCACTATGTCATACAATTCCAAGAACTCATCCTACCAACTGATGTCTCAGTTAAGTTAGGGATTTTTAAAAGATACCACAATGAATACTAATCTACAAGAGTCATTTAGGTGTTCCACATGTCCCAGAAGATCCATCGGTCTCAATTCAGAAGAAGATTTCTTCAATTTATTTATTGGACACTAGACATCCTCGTCAGTGGACAATGGCCTAGGAACAACCCTTAACACGAATCAACAATCAGTTAAAACCTTATAATTCAATCACAGGACTCAACAACTTCCTCTTAAGAATCTCATATTTCATACGGGTTAAATTTTTACTTTATTCAAGTTTCAATCAACTTATACTCAAGGCAATATCCTACCTCATTTTCCAATACTTTCATCCTTATTCTTACACCTTAATAGGGCAATAAAAGCTCGATATGAATCAACACTTAATTTCCAATCCTATAGCTCTTACAACAACAATTATCAAATGAGTCACTAGTATGAAATGACTCACACATTCAATTAGATTTCTCGGAAAGGTATTAGTGGCATGAGGCTTTTGGGTAATGGTTCCAATAACAGCCTCAAGTGCAACATTCACCCTTTCGATTTCAATTTAAGAATTGGATGACAACGAATCAGATGACATCTTTCTAGGTGGTAACGTTTTGTCAAACTCCACTCTATAAGGAAAGATCGTCATGACATCGATATCAGATTTAATCTCGGCAATTCTTTTTCAAAATCACAATCAACTAATATCTACATTTCTACGAATATCAACCATTTGTTGGGATCATAAATATCCACAACTTGGTTTAGATCTAGGAT
Organism: Glebionis coronaria; assembly: GCA_025667525.1. Lineage (NCBI taxonomy): Eukaryota > Viridiplantae > Streptophyta > Magnoliopsida > Asterales > Asteraceae > Glebionis > Glebionis coronaria. The sequence goes on from CM046877.1 coordinate 360,770,051, forward strand.
AGCTAGAATTCCTACGAGAATAGCTTCGATTAATTTACTAGGGGATTTAGGGTTTCTTGTGACAAATCTACGTCGTATAAATACCTCGTATAAAAATCAAAATAATCATCAAACAATCATGTAATAAAATTGCATCATATATATATAATCCAAGTTATATATATATATATATATATATTAAAATAACACTTCTCAATCTGGCCTTGTCGGTAACTCGGGAATTCTTCGGCACCGTTATAGTCAAAAGATTTTTAGACATTTTTAGAAAAATGTTTTTAGTAAAAAGATTTTGAAATGTTTTATTCAAAACCTTAGTTTTAAAAATCTTTCGTTCTCTATAACGAGAGCTCTGGTACCAAACTGTAACACCCCCAAATTTATACAACTCAGTACAGCGGAAGACTAGTTGGTGTTACGGGATAGCACATTACTCACATCATAGACAACGCTTAAAAGTCGCGTCGTTTTAATAATAAAGCATTTCCATTCATAAAATATCAAAGTTACATCGGTCCCAAGTCATTGTATTTCACACAGGTTTTACAAAATATTTGAATGGAAATTAATATTTAAGTGCGGGCCATGAATTCTTGTCGTCTTCCCGAGAATTACCTTCAAGTACCTGAGATAAAACATGTTAAACGAAAAGGTCAGCGATAACGCCGAGTGAATTCATAGAGTTTAATAAAATTCATCAATATATTATCAGTATAAGATTATTACTGAAAATCATTTTTTTTGTACAAATCATTTTAATAGGCCATAAAATAGCCAAAGTCATTTTATACAAATCTTCATCAAAATCATAATATAGGCATTTGCCTAAAAAATCAGTATATGAGCCAATGTCGTAAAAACATCATACAATACGTCTTAAGACGTTGTATGAAAATAAAAACCGTTATATGAATATGGTTATGAAAACCAAAACACGAACATAATATCAATAGTATGACCCTGTATTGCTAGTCAGGCAATACATCGTAATTCGGAGCGTCTAATAGTATTTCGTTAGTCGGATTATTATAAGCCGCATGATATTGTTACCTTACTAAACCAACAATGGGTAGCTAACCCGATACACAATTTGCCCATCTAAAGTAGCGTGTCGTCACAAAGGTCACGCTATGGAAATCTTCTCATACATAAATTCGCTTACCAATCAATGTGGCACGACGGAGATCAACGTCAAGGCGCGAACTGGAGTGATCGTCCCCAAATAGTACTATTATATGCATAAGCGTCTACCAAATCCCGGTAGTTCACAATTCATGCTAATGGGACTTTTTGTGACATAACCTAACTTTAATAATCCATTTAATTTCATCTATCGGGTCCTTTAATCATTTATCGGGTCATACAATCGGGTCATTCAATCATTCGGGTCCAAAATAAATAAACAAACAATCGGGACAAATGGTGTCCTATTTAATAAAAACTAACATGTTATCTCCCTCGCGGGTTTATAAAACATTTAAAAAAACATTTAGAAGAGTGCGAGGCTATGAACTCACGTTGATGTGGGAAGGCGGGTTATCAACAATTCGGACGTACGGTACGTGCTTCAATCACGGAAACCTAGACAAATAATACTCGTCTTAGACTCATGTCCAATGACTTTATAAAAATAACAATTATGTATACATATGATGATTATATATATATATGATGATCAAGTGGGTTTACATATTCTCATTTACTCATTTTAGTGTTATGTGTCGACAACTTTTATACTAGTTTACTAGTTTTACCTATTTACGTGTTTTAGGTCCAATAAGCCTATTATAAGTTTATTAACTTGTATTAATCCATTTCATACTTATATTATCAGTATTTAAACTTTCAAGTTGGGCCCAAATGGGTTAAGTCCAATAAGTTCTTTTTATAAGGGTTTAACTTATTTAGTCCAATTATTAGTCCAATATGTTTACTTAGCTTGTTAATGTCCGTATGTCCTATAGTTCGTGTTTTATCGGTTTTTACTTGTTATACATGTTTATATATCAGTATATAAGTTTTATAAAGTTTACATTAGATGGGTCCCACCATCTATGTGACAAGTCTAACATTTTCAGGTAGTTAAATATTTTCTCGTATAATATTTTGAAACTTATTTTTGTGTTGGTTGACGAACTCACAATTTACGGATTTAAATTTGGGCTTACGTGCATAATTTGGCGTCTTTTACGACTAAACCGGAAACCTTAGGATTACGTATTTACGTTTTTGAACTCCGTTTTTGATGAGACAATTTTTATTGGATTCGTTTTGTGACGGTGATTCATAATTTATAAAAACGTTTTTCGTAAAACGACCCGAGGGCACGCAAATCGAGAAAACTAGAATCGAGAAATACCCGTAAACTAGTGAGATGGGACAAAACACTTTGCCCCATCCCACTAGCTTATAAGGGACGGCCAAAAACACCTCACCACCATAGGTGGCATAAACTTAACTTGTTTAATAACAAGTGTAAGCCTTAGCTTACACTTTAGGCTAAGCTTTCCACCAAACTTTACAAAACCAACAATGGTTTTCACTTAACCATTTCACACATGCAATTTACTCTCAAACTCTCTCTACTTCACCATTTATGCCGTCCCATATCAAGCCACAAACACCATTTTTGATCTCTTCCAACTACAAACCACATGTTTACTAGTCCTATTAAGGTGTTTCCTTGAAACCTTGATCATTTGGTGGCCATATAACCAACTTTGGAGGTGATTTGCTTGTGTCCTAGGGCTGATTTTCCAACATATGATCTTGCTATTTGATGGTCTTGGAGATACTTGTTGTATTCATCAAGTTCTTGCCTTCCTAAAACAAGAAATCAACTTGGATTGGTAAAGAAGATTATCCTCTACATTTTTCTCTTATTATTTTGTAAAGAACAAATGTATTTTCTTTCATTTTGTATATGTATATGATGTATATATGATGATAAAAATGTTGTGTGGGGATCAAGTGTTGATAAATATGCTTAAAAATGATGATAACCATAAGAAAGGAAGCTAAAATCATGTCTAATTAGTTGGCTATATAAAAACAGTAGATAACCAAATTAAGAACTGATAAAAATGCATGGTTGGATCTATTTACAGTAAAGTAGATGATGTTATACACATGTGAGAGTTGACCATGCAATGGAATCAAAATAATGAGTGAAATATGATCAAAACAAGTTAGGTGGTACAATCTGAATAAGCAGTTTTGTAGTGACTGTTAAGGCAACTTAAACTTAAAATGGACAGTAGCTATAACTAAGTTATATTTAGCACATATCATGAAGAAGTTGTCATTTAAAAATGAGCTTCTAAGTCATTGTAGAACTCTAGATATGATAAAAATGGTAAATGTGAAGTTAAAAATCAGATTTTGGAAATAATGTTTATTATTATTATATAAGCACTCACTTTATAATTTATAAAATGTAAAGTACAAACCCACTAACTTGTAAAACTTAATTATATAAATGTATAAAAGGTTAATTAAATGGGTAAAATATATAAATGGTGGTAAAAGTAATATTTATAAGTAATAAAAACTATAAACTTGATTTTTACGACTTTTTCGGCTATCGCCGTGAAATTAACGTTTTTCATCAAATAAAACTTAGACGACCAAACCCGTCTAATGTAAAGTTTATAAAAGATATATACTGATTTATAAGTAACTAAGACAAGTAAAAACCGATAAAACCCGAACTATAAGAATTACGGACAATTACGAGCTAACTAAACCTAATAGACTAATAATTGGACTTAATAAGAAAAATACTTGTAAAAAGAATTATTTGGGCTTAACCCAATAGGACCCAACATGAAAAGTATATATACTGATCTTATAAGTATATAATGGGTAAAAACAAGTTAAAGAACTTATAAAAGACTTAATGAACTTAAGATAGGTAAAATCGGTAAAACTAGTGAACTAGTAAGACGATACTAAAACGTAAACACTAAAATGAGTAAATGAGGAATTATAAACCCACTTGATCATCATCATATGTACAATAATCATATATATTTATATTGTTATTTTGATAAAAGTCATTGGACCGAGTCTAAGACCGATTATTATTTATATAGGTTTCCGTGACCGAAGCACGCCCGTAGCCGATAATCCGCCTTTCATTAACAACGTGAGTTCATAGCCTCGCACTCTTTTAAATGTTTTATAAAATGATTTGTAAACCCGCGAGGGAGATAACATGCTAGATTTTTATAAAAATAGAACACAAGTAGTCCCGATTGTATGCTTAATGAGATGGACCCGAATGATGCTATGACCCTATATTCGAGACTAAAAGGATTATTAGTAGTTAGGTTATGTCACTTAAAGTCCCATTAGCATGAATTGTGAACTACCGGGTTTTGGTAGACGCTTATGCATTTGATAGTACTATTTGGGGACGATCACCCCAGTTCGCGCCTTGACGGTTGATCCCCGTCGTACCACATTGATTGGTAAGCGAATTTATGTATGAGAAGATTCCATAGCGTGATTTTTGTGACGACACGCTAACTTAGATGGGCAAATTGTTTGTCGGGTTCGCGGCCCGCTGTTTTCACAGTAAGGTAACAATGTCATGCGGCTAATAATAATCCTATACAACCTATAATACAATAATAAACGATAACAACGCTATTACGATGAATATATTACCTATCATGGTAATATAGAGACTACGGTCTCATGGACGGTTTCAGATGTATGCTTGATATATATTGCCTGACTAGCAATATGTGGACTTACTTCCGATATTATACTTGTGTTCTGATTTTAAATGATTGTAAATGATTGTTTTATATAACGGTTTTCATTAAACTCTATGAATTCACTCGGCATTCGCTGATATGATTTTTGCATGTTTTCTATCTCAGGTGCTTGAAGGTAATCCGGATGGAGATCGACTCTGATTGCCCACATTTAATATTAAAAATGTTCATTCGATCTGTGTTTTGTAAACTTAATGACCTGTATAATTTGGGACCTGTTGTACACTTTTAAACCTTTTTATCGAATGAATGTTTGTTAAACCTTGTACAACCATTTTTATGTGTTGTCTATGATTGGAGTTATTGTGCTATCCCGTAACACTCTGAAAGACCCTTCCGCTGTACCGATACGAAAAATGAGAGTGTTACAGTTTGGTACCAGAGCTCTCGTTGTAGAGAACAAAAGATTTTAAAAAACCAAGGTTTTGAACAAAACTTTTCAAAATCTTTTGACAATGAACATTTGAGAAAATATTTGAAAATTTTTTTGACTATAACGGTGCCAGAGATCTCCGACGTTACCAACAAGCCCTATTGAGAAGATATATATTTTGATATATATAATTTAATTTATATATATGTATATATCGTGATTTCATTATGTAATTGTTTAACTAGTATGTTATCCTAATACGAGATAAATATATATAAATGCATATTGTCATGGCTGACCCTAATATTCCTGTAGAAAACCATGCTATTCCCGAACCTAATATAGAAGATGATCCTTATTTAGACTTAGTAGATTTTGATATTGATGACGAGGAGGAACCATTTGAGGATCCCGAGCCCGAGTTAGGACTAGGAGATCAGATTGCCCCTCAGGTAGACTTAGTAGAGAATGAGATTGAGAATGTGGGTAATGAGAATGTGGATATTGAGAATGTGGAGATTGAGAATGCTGATATTGAGAATGAGAATGAGATTGGGTTAGATGAGTTAGATGACGAGATTGACGACGAGGATGTCGAGGAGGATGTAGGTATAGAGGTTGAGGTTGATGACGATGAGGAAGCTGAGCTTATTTATCCGTATGATGTTCCAGAGGGCGAGCCTTTGCCCCCACCAGTTTGTTTGTCTGATTCCGAGGATGAGTTACCTAAGGACGAAATGTCTGAATCGTCTGAATCTGATTCTGAATCAGAGGAGGATGAGGATGACGATGAACCTGACGGTACTGATGGTATTGATACCCGTAGACGTAAGATAGGAGAGTCGTCTAGTACTCGAGAGGCTACTCATATTGATGGTCTTGCACCATGGGCCTTGAGACGTGATCTAGATGCTTCCCGTGTTAAGAGTTGTGTGACAGAGGTTGGATTAGGTGTTGTTCAGACTTAGGTTGCTTATTTGGAGTCGAAGGAAAAGATTGGCGAGAAAGAGCGAGAATTGCTTAGTCTGGATTTGAGTGATGTAGAACGTGGTTTCAATGAGGCTTTTAGGAGGTTATCGGTATTGGAAAGTGGTGAGTATGCTGCTATGAAGAGAAAGGTGAATTCTATGGAGATTCAGTTGAGTGTGGCTCGTGCGATGCGTGAGAAAGCTGAAAAGGAATTGAATATATCTGTGGGTTGGAACAGTAGATTTTATGCCGACATGGTTGAAAGAGGAGTAATCCGTAAGCGCCCAGCTGAAGATGTGTCTAGTGATCGTCCGGCGAAGATCCAGAAGACGATGGATGATGGACCATCTGGCGGTTCTCAGTAAACCAGTCTGTATTTAGTAGTGACCTTTAGATCTTTTGTGTTTATAGCTTTGACTGAACCGACTTGTTAGTTGTAGACTTGGCACGAATTTTGAGTGTATATAGTGTTAGAACTTTGATATGGATGTACTAAGACAATACTTTTATTTCAGATCAAATGAAATATGTATCTTGTCTTGAATTCCATATTGTGCCTTATTTGTATCTTGATTATGAATTCGATCCATATTATATGAATCCTTTGTTGGATGAATGCTTAATGCTTTGAAATTGTGGAATTATAGAACTATGCCGCCCAAGAAGGCTGTGACTGAGGATGATGTACGTAGGATTATTACGGAGCAAGTTACCGCATCTATGACTGAATTCATGGCAAATGCTAGAAATGAAGCTGGCGGTAGTGGAGCTGGCGGTAGTGGAGCTGGCGGTAGTGGAACTGGCGGTAGTGGAGCTGGCGGTAGTGGAATTGGCGGTACTAATGTGAATGTGAATGCTAATAATGTGAATGCTAATGCTGGAGGAAATGTAGGAGGACTTGGAACGAATGCACCTGAAGTTGGTGGCTGTAGTTATGTGACGTTCATGAAGTGTGAACCTCTACCTTTTAATGGAACTGAAGGTGCTGTAGGATTAAGCCAGTGGATCGAGAAGATTGAATCGGTGTTTAGGATTAGTAAGTGTAAGGAGGAAGATAAGGTGACTTTTGCTATGGCTACTCTTAAAGGTCGTGCGTTGACTTGGTGGAACGGGAGAATTGCTTTCATGGGTCTTGATGCTGCTAATGCTACTCCTTGGGCTGAAATCAAGAAGTGGATGACTTTGGAGTTTTGTCCTCGTAGTGTGATCATTAGGTTAGAACAGGAGTTGATTCATCTGAGAATGAAAGGTGTGGACATTGATAGTTACACGAACCGATTCCATGAGTTGGCCTTGCTATGTCCTCGATTGGTTGAACCCGAAGAGATCCGAATTGAGCAATATGTGAAAGGGTTGACCAGGAATATCCGGGGGGACGTGACATCATTGAAACCACTGACCATTGATGATGCTGTTCGAATGGCTTACCAACTCATTGGACAGATAATTCAGGATAAGGAAGATGAAGCCCGTGTAGGTGAGAAAAGAAAGGGAGACGGTGATCGTGTAGATAGAGGTGATAATAGGAAGAATTCCAATCGCCGTCAGAACCAGAGAAAGGGGAATGCAAATGCTATTACCAACAATGCACCGCGCAACGATGATAGATGTCCTAAGTGTGGCAACAAGAGGCATCCTGGCGACTGCTGGAAGTGCCAAAATTGCGGAAAGCTTGGACACAAGGTTGAAAGGTGTAAGAAGGGAATGATTTGCTTCAACTGTAATGAAGAAGGTCATAGGAAATCGGAATGCCCCAAGTTGAAAGCGATTGTACCTGGAAGAAACCCCCAGGGTGGTATCTACCAACTTGGAACAATTGAGGTGAAGAAAGAGGATCCGAATGTCGTTACCGGTACGTTTTTACTCAACAATCATTATGCTGTTGCTTTATTCGATTCGGGTGCCGATAGGAGCTTTGTATCCACTAAATTTAGTGCCCTTATTGATATTGAACCTGTTGAGATAAGTACCAGTTACGAGGTGGAATTGGTTGATGGTAAATTAGTGAAAACTAAAAAGCTATTAGAAGGATGCTCTCTAAATCTCTTGAACCATTCCTTTCCGATTGATTTGATGTTGATAGAATTAGGTAGTTTCGATATTATTATTGGTATGGATTGGTTGTCGTTGAATAATGCTACTATTTTATGTGGAGAGAAGAAGGTTAAGATTCCTCTTAGGAATAGAACGTTAGTAATTGATGGTAGTCGAGGTGAATCCCACTTGAAAATCGTTTCATGTATTAAAGTCCAAAAGTACATCAGGAATGGTTGTGAGTTATTCTTAGCTCAAGTGACCGGGAATGAGTCTAGGGAGAAATGATTGGAAGATGTACCTATTATTTGTGAATTTCCTGAGGTATTTCCTAAAGATTTACCAGGACTTCCACCAATAAGGCAAGTAGAGTTTCGAATCGATTTAATTCCTGGTGTTGCACCGGTGGCACGTGCGCCTTACCGATTAGCCCCTTCTGAATTAAAGGAGTTATCTGAGCAACTTAAGGAGTTGTCTGATAAAGGTTTTATTCGACCGAGCTCGTCGCCTTGGGGAGCTCCAGTCTTGTTCGTTAAGAAGAAGGATGGATCTTTTCGTATGTGCATTGATTATAGGGAACTGAATAAGTTGACAATTAAGAATCGATATCCTTTACCTAGGATTGATGATTTGTTTGATCAACTGCAAGGATCTAGTGTGTATTCTAAGATAGATTTGCGGTCAGGATATCACCAACTTCGCGTCCGTGAAGAAGATATTCCTATAACTGCATTTAGAACTCGTTATGGACACTATGAATTTCAAGTAATGCCATTTGGGTTAACTAACGCACCTGCGGTTTTCATGGATTTAATGAATCGAGTGTGCAAGCCCTACTTGGATAAATTTGTGATTGTGTTTATTGACGATATTCTAATCTATTCTAAGAATGAAGATGAGCATAGAGAACATTTGAGGATTGTTTTGAAGTTGCTGAAGGATGAAAGGTTGTATGCTAAGTTTTCGAAGTGTGATTTCTGGTTGGATTCTGTGCAATTTCTTGGTCATGTGATTAACAGAGATGGAATTCATGTTGATCCTGCAAAGGTTGAAGCTATTAAGAATTGGTCTGCACCGACAACGCCAACGGAAGTGCGACAGTTCTTAGGATTAGCTGGCTATTATAGGCGATTCATTAAAGAATTTTCTTTGATAGCTAAACCCTTGACTAAGCTTACTCAGAAGAATAAACCTTTCGTTTGGGGAAGTGATGAAGATGGAGCATTTCAGACATTGAAGCAAAAATTATGTAGTGCGCCAATCTTATCATTACCCCAAGGGAGTGAAGATTTTGTAGTGTATTGTGATGCATCTCTTAGAGGTTATGGAGCTGTTTTGATGCAGAGAGAGAAAGTGATAGCTTATGCTTCTAGGCAATTAAGGAAGAATGAGGAGAATTATACTACTCATGATCTTGAGTTAGGAGCTGTGGTCTTTGCTCTTAGGTTGTGGAGACATTATCTGTATGGCACCAAGTGTACGGTATTCACCGATCACAAAAGCCTACAGTATATTCTCGACCAGAAGGAGTTGAACATGAGGCAACGAAGATGGATAGAGTTGTTGAGTGATTATGATTGTGATATAAAATATCACCCAGGAAAAGCCAATGTTGTTGCTGATGCGTTGAGTAGGAAAGATAGAGAGCCTATCAGGGTGCGTTCTCTAGTCTTGACCGTGCACAATAATTTGCCTGAGCAAATTAGAAATGCACAAATAGAAGCTTGTAAGAAGGAGAATTTTGTTAATGAAGGGTTCCGAGGAGAAGGAGATCCTTTAGAGGTTAGAGCTGATGGAGTGAAATTTTTAAGAGGTCGTATGTGGATACCTAAGTTTGGAGGCTTAAGAGATTTGGTTATGTTAGAATCCCATAAATCTAAGTATTCCATTCATCCGGGATCTGATAAGATGTACCTTGATTTGAAGAAGCTGTACTGGTGGCCGAATATGAAAGCTGACATAGCTATGTATGTTCTTCAATGCTTGACTTGTGCTAGAGTCAAAGCTGAACATCAAAAGCCATCAGGACTACTTCAACAACCAAAGATTCCTGAATGGAAGTGGGAGCGAATTACGATGGACTTTATCACCAAGCTTCCTAGAACATCATCTGGAAACAATTCGATTTGGGTTATTGTCGATAGACTGACCAAATCAGCACACTTCAATCCGGTTAAGGAGCAGTTCTCACTGGAGAAGCTGACTCGAATATACCTGGATAATGTCGTATGCAAGCATGGAGTGCCTGTATCGATCATTTCAGATCGAGATCCTAGATTCGCATCGAATTTTTGGAAATCTCTCCAAAGATCTTTGGGAACGAATCTCGACATGAGCACTGCTTATCACCCCCAGACTGATGGGCAGAGTGAAAGGACGATACAAACACTGGAAGATATGTTGAGAGCTTGTGTGTTAGACTTTGGTAAGAATTGGGATAAACATTTGTCGTTAGCAGAGTTTTCGTATAACAATAGTTACCATTCTAGTATTAAGGCTGCACCGTTTGAAGCTTTGTATGGTAGGAAGTGTAGATCTCCTGTATGTTGGAGTGAAGTTGGGGATACCCAGCTCACGGGACCGGAATTGATCCGGGAGACTACGGAGATGATAGTTCAGATTAAGAAGAGGTTGTTGACTGCCCGTAGTAGACAGAAAAGTTACGCGGATGTGCGGCGGAAGCCAATGGAGTTTGAAGTGGCTGACCGAGTAATGTTGAAAGTATCGCCATGGAAAGGCGTTATAAGATTTGGAAAACGAGGAAAATTGAATCCCCGTTATATTGGACCCTTTAAGATTCTATCTAGAGTAGGTCCGGTGGCTTACAAACTAGAGTTACCCCCAGAACTTCATGGTGTTCACAACATATTCCATGTATCTAATCTGAAGAAATGTCTAGCAGTGAGTGATGAGAAAATTCTGTTAGGTAAGGTTCGAATAGATGGGAAGTTGCATTTTATCGAAGAGCCCGTAGAAGTTATGGACCGTGAGGTAAAGCAACTGAAACAAAGTCGGATACCTATTGTCAAGATCCGATGGAATTCAAAGCATGGACCGGAGTATACTTGGGAACGAGAGGATGAAATGTGGAAGAAATATCCGCACCTCTTCGATTTCAATAAGAAACGGACATCCAAATGAAATGGATCACGAGGACGTTGATCCCTTTTAGGAGGAAAAGCTGTGACAAGTCTAACATTTTCAGGTAGTTAAATATTTTCTCGTATAATATTTTGAAACTTATTTTTGTGTTGGTTGACGAACTCACAATTTACGGATTTAAATTTGGGCTTACGTGCATAATTTGGCGTCTTTTACGACTAAACCGGAAACCTTAGGATTACGTATTTACGTTTTTGAACTCCGTTTTTGATGAGACAATTTTTATTGGATTCGTTTTGTGACGGTGATTCATAATTTATAAAAACGTTTTTCGTAAAACGACCCGAGGGCACGCAAATCGAGAAAACTAGAATCGAGAAATACCCGTAAACTAGTGAGATGGGACAAAACACTTTGCCCCATCCCACTAGCTTATAAGGGACGGCCAAAAACACCTCACCACCATAGGTGGCATAAACTTAACTTGTTTAATAACAAGTGTAAGCCTTAGCTTACACTTTAGGCTAAGCTTTCCACCAAACTTTACAAAACCAACAATGGTTTTCACTTAACCATTTCACACATGCAATTTACTCTCAAACTCTCTCTACTTCACCATTTATGCCGTCCCATATCAAGCCACAAACACCATTTTTGATCTCTTCCAACTACAAACCACATGTTTACTAGTCCTATTAAGGTGTTTCCTTGAAACCTTGATCATTTGGTGGCCATATAACCAACTTTGGAGGTGATTTGCTTGTGTCCTAGGGCTGATTTTCCAACATATGATCTTGCTATTTGATGGTCTTGGAGATACTTGTTGTATTCATCAAGTTCTTGCCTTCCTAAAACAAGAAATCAACTTGGATTGGTAAAGAAGATTATCCTCTACATTTTTCTCTTATTATTTTGTAAAGAACAAATGTATTTTCTTTCATTTTGTATATGTATATGATGTATATATGATGATAAAAATGTTGTGTGGGGATCAAGTGTTGATAAATATGCTTAAAAATGATGATAACCATAAGAAAGGAAGCTAAAATCATGTCTAATTAGTTGGCTATATAAAAACAGTAGATAACCAAATTAAGAACTGATAAAAATGCATGGTTGGATCTATTTACAGTAAAGTAGATGATGTTATACACATGTGAGAGTTGACCATGCAATGGAATCAAAATAATGAGTGAAATATGATCAAAACAAGTTAGGTGGTACAATCTGAATAAGCAGTTTTGTAGTGACTGTTAAGGCAACTTAAACTTAAAATGGGCAGTAGCTATAACTAAGTTATATTTAGCACATATCATGAAGAAGTTGTCATTTAAAAATGCGCTTCTAAGTCATTGTAGAACTCTAGATATGATAAAAATGGTAAATGTGAAGTTAAAAATCAGATTTTGGAAATAATGTTTATTATTATTATATAAGCACTCACTTTATAATTTATAAAATGTAAAGTACAAACCCACTAACTTGTAAAACTTAATTATATAAATGTATAAAAGGTTAATTAAATGGGTAAAATATATAAATGGTGGTAAAAGTAATATTTATAAGTAATAAAAACTATAAACTTGATTTTTACGACTTTTTCGGCTATCGCCGTGAAATTAACGTTTTTCATCAAATAAAACTTAGACGACCAAACCCGTCTAATGTAAAGTTTATAAAAGATATATACTGATGTATAAGTAACTAAGACAAGTAAAAACCGATAAAACCCGAACTATAAGAATTACGGACAATTACGAGCTAACTAAACCTAATAGACTAATAATTGGACTTAATAAGAAAAATACTTGTAAAAAGAATTATTTGGGCTTAACCCAATAGGACCCAACATGAAAAGTATATATACTGATCTTATAAGTATATAATGGGTAAAAACAAGTTAAAGAACTTATAAAAGACTTAATGAACTTAAGATAGGTAAAATCGGTAAAACTAGTGAACTAGTAAGACGATACTAAAACGTAAACACTAAAATGAGTAAATGAGGAATTATAAACCCACTTGATCATCATCATATGTACAATAATCATATATATTTATATTGTTATTTTGATAAAAGTCATTGGACCGAGTCTAAGACCGATTATTATTTATATAGGTTTCCGTGACCGAAGCACGCCCGTAGCCGATAATCCGCCTTTCATTAACAACGTGAGTTCATAGCCTCGCACTCTTTTAAATGTTTTATAAAATGATTTGTAAACCCGCGAGGGAGATAACATGCTAGATTTTTATAAAAATAGAACACAAGTAGTCCCGATTGTATGCTTAATGAGATGGACCCGAATGATGCTATGACCCTATATTCGAGACTAAAAGGATTATTAGTAGTTAGGTTATGTCACTTAAAGTCCCATTAGCATGAATTGTGAACTACCGGGTTTTGGTAGACGCTTATGCATTTGATAGTACTATTTGGGGACGATCACCCCAGTTCGCGCCTTGACGGTTGATCCCCGTCGTACCACATTGATTGGTAAGCGAATTTATGTATGAGAAGATTCCATAGCGTGATTTTTGTGACGACACGCTAACTTAGATGGGCAAATTGTTTGTCGGGTTCGCGGCCCGCTGTTTTCACAGTAAGGTAACAATGTCATGCGGCTAATAATAATCCTATACAACCTATAATACAATAATAAACGATAACGACGCTATTACGATGAATATATTACCTATCATGGTAATATAGAGACTACGGTCTCATGGACGGTTTCAGATGTATGCTTGATATATATTGCCTGACTAGCAATATGTGGACTTACTTCCGATATTATACTTGTGTTCTGATTTTAAATGATTTTAAATGATTGTTTTATATAACGGTTTTCATTAAACTCTATGAATTCACTCGGCATTCGCTGATATGATTTTTGCATGTTTTCTATCTCAGGTGCTTGAAGGTAATCCGGATGGAGATCGACTCTGATGGCCCACACTTAATATTAAAAATGTTCATTCGATCTGTGTTTTGTAAACGTAATGACCTGTATAATTTGGGACCTGTTGTACACTTTTAAACCTTTTTATCGAATGAATGTTTGTTAAACCTTGTACAACCATTTTTATGTGTTGTCTATGATTGGAGTTATTGTGCTATCCCGTAACACTCTGAAAGACCCTTCCGCTGTACCGATACGAAAAATGAGTGTTACAATCTAAGTTTCATTTAACAAAAACGTTAATTTACGGTATTAGCTGAAAAAGTCGTAAAAATCATGTTTATAGTTTTTATAACTTATAAAACTTAACAAGTTACCATTTTATAAAATGTCCACTTATTTAACCTTTTACATACTTATATAAATAAAATCCATAAGTTAGTGGGTTTTAACTTTACATTTTATACAATATAATTTTGAGTGCTTATATAATATTTTTATACTTTAATTTCCAAAATCTGATTTTTATTTTCATCTTCACCAAATCTGCCATATCTAGAGTTCTATATGGAGATAGAAGCTCAAATTTTTATCACATAAACTACATGATATTTTCTCCATTTAACTCTACTATAGATACTGTTGAATCATACTCCAAGTATTTTCTAAAAATCGTCCAAAACAGTGAACTCAGATTTGTATCTTAAACTTGTTTTGACCATATCTTAGTCATTACAATGATTCCATTGCATGGCCAACTCTCACATGTGTACAAGACCCATAGCTTACTGTATATTAGTTCTACTTCATCATTTTATCAGTTCATGACATGTTTCTTTACTGTTTTATACAGCCAACAAATTTAAACAAGATTTTAACCTTGTTTCTTATAGTCTTTCATCTTTTTAAGCATGTTTATCAACACCAAATCCCCACACAATAATTTTATCATCATATAATCATCATATACATATACAATAGGAAATAAAATACATGATTACATAATCAAAATAACAAGAAGATGAGGAGGACAATCTTTATACCACCAAGTTGATGTAGGTTATGATTTGGACATGGATTTTGATAGAGAAACTTGTGGATAACCATGACCATCTTCAAGACCACCAATCTTCATATACTCCTTGTGGAAAATCAGCCTTAGTACTCCATGGAACTCCTCCTTGGATATTATAATCACCACCAATCAATAGGGTTTCAAAAGGGCTTCAACATGTGTATGAATAACATGAGATTTTGTGGTTGATTTTGATCAAATGAGGGTGCTCTTGGTGAGATATGGACGGCACATACAAGAGAGTAGAGAGAAAATGTGTATTGTTTACATGTATGGAAATGGGAGTAGTGGTATTTGCTAGTGGTTTTGATGTAAGCTTGGCTTACTTTGTAAGCTAAGTAACAAGTGTAGCTAGTTAAGTTAAAACTTGACACCAAGTTGTCTTGGTGGAGTGTTGTAGCCGTGGGTTTGAGGGGGTGGGGCAAGTGTCCCACTTTTCTCATCCCCATTTAATTACGGGTACTCCTCGATTCTACTTTCCTCGATTTGCGTGCCCTCGGGTCGTTTTACGAAAAACGTTTTTATAAATTATGAATCAACGGCACAAAACGAATCCAATAAAAATTGTCTCATCAAAAACGGAGTTCGAAAACATAAATACGTAATCCTAAGGTTTCCGGTTTAGTCGTAAAGGACGTTAAAATAAAATCGTAAGTCCTAATATCTTCTCGTAAATTTGTGAGTTTATGAACTAACACAAATTTAAAACTCCAAAATAATATTCACGGATAAATTTATTTTCTGAAATGTCGGACTGTCACCAAAGACGGTGTATGTAAACGTAAGCACGTAACGTAGAATCCTCCGGTTTAGACGTAGTCGACACTACCTGAAGACCTAAATCTAAATTACTTCCCAAAAATAAGTGAGTTCTTATTGTAACATTAAAATAATGTTTTCAAATAAATATTGAGAATAAAATATCAACCATAAATTGACGGATTGTCACAGATAACGCCGAGTGAATTCATAGAGTTTAATAAAACCATTAATATATCATCGATATATAATTATTACCGAAAATCATTTTCGTACAAATCATTGTAATAGGCCATAAAATTGCCAAAGTCATTTTATACAAATCCTTATCAAAAATCATAATATAGGCTTTTTCCATTAGAATCATTATACGAACCAAAGTCGTAAAAACATCATACAATACGTTTTATAATGTTATATAAAGTTAAATAAAAACCGTTATATGAATACGATTATAACATTTGTCAAAACATATTTGCACCTCCTTTTTGGTATAACCCTATGCCTTAATGGCTCTAATTTTTTAAAAGTCAATATAGATCCCATTATCTTATTAATCACATGGTCAAATCATGTAAAGGGTTAAGCCGTTAATAACATGTTAATTATTCAAGGTACAAGCTTTCATTACTCGGCCAATTCAGGGCAGTCTATAAATGATTATTAACTCCTTCTTATTCTTATAAACAAACAGATGGTCCTTAATGATCACAAACATGAATTTATCAAATTACAGCCTACACACGTGATTCCCCAAATTTATTGATTCTACATGTGTATTGGTCAATCCAAACGACATCACATGAAACTCATAATGTTCATTATAAGTTATGGATGTAGTGATTGGAATAGAAAATCTTTTTCACGGACGCGTAGTTGATGATAACCATGTCGTGGATCCAATAAATATACACCGGAACCTTGTAAATGATCGAACAAATCTATCATCTTGGGTAGTGGATATATATTTTTAATCGTCAATTTACATAGTTCACGGTAATCAATAAATATAAGAAATAATAACACCATAGCTCTTCATAATGACGAGCTTGGTAGAATAAAAGCTTTCTCCGACAACTCTCTCAGTTGTAGGGTAATTCTTTTAATTCAGATGGTGCTGCCGTACAGTGCACATGCCACAGGTGCAACACCGGGAATATAATCAATACCAAATTCAACTTTCTTTAATGGTGAAAGTCTAGGTAATTCACCAACAAATACCTCCTAAAGTTTCACATAATAGAAACATCTTTTAATAAATTTACTTTATGTTCTTTCTAGATTATAATATCTATGACAAGTTCATAACCATTCATGGTATAATTTCAAGTCTAGATGCAGGACACAGTCACCTATCGGGAATTATTTGGATCACTTCTGATAATCAACATCTTATCATTTAGGGGATTTCTACTCGAGTTCCCATCAATTAAGACAATGTCGTCATGTCATAATCAATCAATCCGTTCTACTGACACTATCAACTTTCTAGTTTCGTTACCGTTGATAAGATGTCAACTTTTCAACACACTAATAATAACTCATAATCCTTCACAAATTCAAGGATATCAGGAGACATAACTAACCTTAAAAGAGTAAGGTTAACGCATGATCTATGCGAGAGAATTTCAAGTCAGATACAAATGAAAACATTAACGAATATGAATATATACCGTGTCTTCATAAATTAAGTACGCATTCGAAAGCTCCTCGGATCGTTACCTAGGTCATTCAAATGAAATCTAATCAAAAGAAATGATAGGAACGTCGATACATCCAGTCGGGTATCAATGCTCTATACTTAGATACTTTTCCGAAAGAATCTCACTACGAGGGAATTGGACAAGAAAGAATTATCAATTGTCAAATAAGACAATATCCACAAATGAGTAAATTAGACTCAAAAGAATAAATGGTACGGGCACATATGTAGGTATCCCTAACAATATGTCCCTATTTTGCACTTCTTGCAGATCTCATAAAATTTAATCTTTCACAACTTCAAAGAAAGTGTAGCGTTTATTAACAATTTCATGGTGACTACTAATTAGCCTTGCATGGTCCCTTCCAAATGTCTGTAGGCGCGCAACTATATACAATTTTAAGATTAACGATGCAATACTCAGTTCGTCAAAACTTTGTCATCATGTTTAAAATAAAAATATTTTCATGCTTAATTCTTAAATAAGAATAAAAAAATGAATTTACAGAGATGTTCTTTGTTATGGAAACAATTAATTTTTCCAAGGTGTTTCATAAAAAAATTCATTTCGATAACGATTACTTATAAATCTCACTTTGAATAATCCTTATAGTAATGAAAATTCAATTTTTCTCAAGGGAGACTGTTTTAACTTTATAAAAACAATGAGTGATCTACAAAAGAGTGATGAAAGGTTGTTCACCAAGAACTAACTACAATATGATAGGAAATGAGCTTTAGCCGATTAATCATGAGGTTCATGACATCGATGGCGCAAAAAAAATCCACAACATAACTCAAATCGAGATGAGTACTTGTTCAATGGTTGCATCACTAATGCGAGCATTAGGATGAAGCAATAAAAGATAGATAACATCGATACATGTAGGATTTAGCAATCAATGGTAGTCTTTTCATTAATCACAAACAAGTCATACTTGTACCGTAACACATTATGTGTCACTATGTCATACAATTCCAAGAACTCATCCTACCAACTGATGTCGCAGTTAAGTTAGGGATTATTTTTAAAAGATACCACAATGAATACTAATCTACAAGAGTCATTAGGTCTTCCACATGTCCCGGAAGATCCATTGGTCCCGATTCAGAAGAAGATTTCTTCAATTTATTTCTTGGACTCTGGGCATCCTCATCACTGGACAATGGCCTAGGAACAACACTTAACACGAACCAGCAATCATTTAAAACATTATAATTCAATTACAGAACTTAATGACTTCCTCTTAACAATTCTTATTCCATACGAGTTAAATTTTTACTTTATTCAAGTTTCAACCAACTTATACTCAATGCGATATCCTACCTCATTCTCCAATACTTTCAACCTTATTTTTAGACCTTAATACGGCAATAAAAGTTCAATAGGAACAACACTTAATTTCCAATCCTATAGATCCTTCATCAATAGTTATCAAATGAGTCACTAGTATGAATGACTCACACATTCAATTAGACTTCTCGAAAAGGTATTAGTGGCATGAGGCTTTTAGGTAAAGGCTCCAATGATAGCCTCAAGTGCAACATTCATCCTTTCGATTTCAAATTTAAGAATTGGGTGACAACGAATCAGATGACATCTTTTTATGTCGTAAAATTTTGTCAAACTCCACTCTATAAGGAAAGATCTTCATGACATCGATATCATATTTAATCTCGCCAATTCTTCTTTTATATCATAATCAACTACTATCAACATTTCTACGAATATCAACCATTTCGTCGGGATCATAAATATCCACAACTTGGTTTAGATCTGGAATAACTAGAATTCCTACGGGAATAGCTTCGATTAATTTTCTAGGGGATTTAGGGTTCCTTGTGACAATCTACGTCGTATAAATACCTCGTATAAATATTAAAATAATCCTCAAACAATCATATAATCAAATTAAAACATATATATATAATCCAAGTTATACATATATTAAAATAACACTTCTCAGTCTGGCCTTGTCGGTAACTCGGGAATTCTTCGGCACCGTTATAGTCAAAAGATTTTTAGACATTTTGAGAAAAATGTTTATAGTTAAAAGATTTTGAAATGGTTTATTCAAAATCTTGGTTTTAAAAATCTTTCGTTCTCTATAACGAGAGCTCTGGTACCAAACTGTAACACCCCCAAATATACACAATTCAATACAGAGGAAGACTCGTTGGTGTTACGGGATAGCACATTACTCACATCATAGACAAAGCTTAAAAATCGCGTCGTTTAATAAAAAAGCATTTCCATTCAAAAGATCAAATTTTACATAGGTCCCAAGTCATAGTATTTCATACAAGTTTTACAAAGCATTTGAATGGAAATTGTTATTTAAGTGCGGGCCATGAATTCTTGTTGTCTTCCCGAGAATTACCTTCAAGTACCTGAGATAAAACATGTTAATAGAAAAGGCCAGCGATAACGCCGAGTGAATTCATAGAGTTTAATAAAACCATTAATATATCATCGGTATATAATTATTACCGAAAATCATTTTTGTACAAATCATTGTAATAGGCCATAAAATAGCCAAAGTCATTTTATACAAATCCTTATCAAAAATCATAATATAGGCTTTTGCCTTTAAAATCATTATACGAACCAAAGTCGTAAAAACATCATACAATACGTTTTATAACGTTGTATAAAGTTAAATAAAAACCGTTATATGAATACGGTTATGTAAAACCAAAACACGAATATAATATCAATAATAAGACCCCGTATTGTTAGTCAGGCAATATATTGTAATTCAGTGCGTATAGCAGTATTTCGTTATTTGGATTATTATAAGCCGCATGACATTGTTACCTTACTACAACAAACAATGGGTAGCTAACCCGAAACTCAATTTGCCCATCTAAGTTAGCGTGTCGTCACAAAAATGGTGCTATGGAAATCTGCTCATACATAAATCGCTTACCAATTAATGTGGCACGACCGGGGATCAACCGTCAAGGCGCGAACTGGGGTGATCGTCCCCAAATACTACTATTATATGCATAAGCGTCTACCAAATCCCGGTAGTTCACAATTCATGCTAATGGGACTTTTAGTGACATAACCTAACTTTAATAATCCATTTTATTTCATACATCGGGTCATATAATCATTCATCGGGTCATACAATTATTCGGGTCCAAATCAATAACAAACAATCAGGACAAATGATGTCCTATTTTATCAAAACTAACATGTTATCTCCCTCGCGGGTTTATAAAACATTTCATAAAAACATTTAAATGAGTGCGAGGCTATGAACTCACGTTGAAGTGGGAAAGCGGGTTATCGGTAATTCGGATGTACGGTACGTGCTTCAATCACGGAAACCTAGACAAATAATACTTGTCTTAGACTTTTTTCTAATGACTTTATCAAAATAACAATTATGTATACATATGATGATTTTATATATATGATGATGATCAAGTGGGTTTATACATTCTCATTTACTCATTTTAGTGTTATGTATTGGTATCTTTTATACTAGTTTACTAGTTTTACTTATTTACATGTTTTAGGCCCAATAAGCCTATTATAAGCCCAATACCTTAAGTTATTCCATTTTATACTTTCATTATCAGTATTATACTCTACATGTTGGGCCCAAGTGGGTTAAGCCCAATAAGTAAATTTATAAGTGTTTAGCCCATTTAGTTGGATTAATAGTCCAATAATGCTAATTTAGCCCGTTAATGTCCGTATGTTATATAGTTCGGGTTTTATCGGTTTTTACTTGTATTAAGTACTTATATATACGTATATGACTTTTAAAAAGTTTACATTAGACGGGTCCGATCGTATAAGTTTTAATTGACGAAAAACGTTAATTTTACGGTATTAGCCGAAAGACGTAAAAATCATGTTTATAGTTTTTATAACTTATAAAACTTACCAAACTACCATTTTTATATAATGTCCATTTATTTATCCTTATACATATTTATATAAATGTAATATATAAGTTAGTGGGTTTTAATTTACATTTTATACTATATTATTTGAGTGCTTATATAATACTATTAAACTTTAATTTCACAAAATCTGATTTTTAGTTTCACTTTCACCATTTTTATCATATCTTGAGTTCTATAAGGAGATAGAAGCTCATTTTTGAATGGCATAAACTTCATATTATGTGCTACAAATAACTTCGCTATAGCTACTTCTAAATCTATGTCTAATTATCCTTAACAGTCCCTACAAAACAGACTATTCAGATTGGTATACAAATTTTGTTTTGATCATATCTCACTCGTTTCGATGATTCCATTGCATGGCCAACTCTCACATGTGTATGACATATAATACTTACTGTAAATTGATTCCACCATGCAATTTTATCAGTTTATAATTTGGTTACCTACTGTTTTTATACAGCCATCATTTTAAGCAAGATTCTAACCATTTTACATGTGGTTTTTCATATTTTTAACCATATTTATCAACACTTGATCCCCACACAATATTTTTATCATCATATATTCATCATATACATATAAAATAGGAAATAAAATACAAGATTATATAATCAAAATAATAAGAGGATAGGAAGAACAATCTTTATACCACCAAGATTAAGTAGCTTATGATCAAGGCTTTGATTTTTGATAGCAAAACTTGTGATAGATCAACACTAATCTTCAAGACCACCAATACTTGTAAATTTCTTATAGAAATCAGCCCTTGGACATCACTAAGTCACATCCTTGGATGTTAGAATCACCTCCAAACTTCAAGGCTTCAAAGGAGCATCATCATGTGTGTAGACAACACATGATTTTATGGTAAAAATTGATCAAGAGGGGTGTTGTTGATGATGGTGGGACGGAAATGAGAGAGAGAGGAAGGGAGAATATATGGTTTTGCATGTAATGTGTGCGAGAAATTGTTTCAAAGTAGCTAGTTAGTGGTTTTTGTGTAAGAGTAGCTTACTTGTTAAGCTTTGATTAACAAGTGTAAGCTTTTAGCTACAACATTGACACATCAAGTGATGTGGTGGCAATAGTTGGCCGTCCCTTTTAATTGAGGTGGGATAAACTTTTTTTGTCCCATCCCGCTAATTTACGGGTATTCCTCGATTCTAGTTTCCTTGATTTGCGTGCCCTCGGGTCGTTTTACGAAAAACGTTTTTATAAATTATGAATCAACGGCACAAAACGAATCTAATAAAAATTGTCTCATCAAAAACGGAGTTCAAAAATGTAAATACGTAATCTTAAGGTTTCCGCTTTAGTCGTAAAGGACGTTAAATTATTCACGTAAGTCCTAATCTCTTCTCGTAAATTTGTGAGTTTATGAACCAACTCAAATTTAAAATCCCAAAATAATATTCATGGATAAATTTATTTCCTGAAATGTCGGACTGTCACCAAAAATGGTGTATGTAAACGTAAGCACGTAACGTAGAATCCTCCCTTTTAGACGTAGTCGATGCTTCTTCAAGACGTAAACCCAAATTTCTTCCCATAAATAAGTGAGTTCATAATATAACATTAAAATAATGTTTTTAAATAATACTTGAGAATAAAATATCAACCATAAATTGATGGATTGTCACACATATCCACCTACAAAGTACACTTTGTCAACATTTTTAATGGGGATAAAATTTGTCAGATAATCTTCCTTCCCCGTCATGTGCCTAGAGCATCCACTATCCCAATAACCATAATCATTAACCTGCTTTTGAATGCCCTGCACATAAAGAAAACAAATTAGTTTTCTTTGGGAACCCATGCCTGAGCAGACTTGGATTTATTTGGTTGTTCAACAAGAACAGACTTAGTCCTGATGACAACCCCTTGTTCATCCCTTTTTGGATTATGTAACACCCCGGGTAGGGTCAAGATATGCGGAAAATATCCCCGGAGACGTCACAAGGGTGGATCGATAGCATATATTCCATATAGCATAAGATAAAGATTATCTAAATCAGATTACATGTTTGATAACAAAATATTAAAAATTGTCTTAAACGCGACAGAAGTTGATTGTTTACGTTTCCCAAGTCGAACCCCGGATGAGTCCTACAATCCAGATTACTAAGATGCTGGAGACCATGCACACACCACGTACTAACTTCATATTCATGTGCAAAACATACTAACGGGTCAACATAAAGTTGGTGAATTTACAGATTTTAACAATTAATTAGTTTGGACATATAATAATCATAGAAGCAATAATGCACAAAGCATTCTTACTAAAATGTAATAACATTTGTTTATTATTAGAAACTAAAGCTTAACCCCATAGTCCTCAACAGATGAGGACGTAGTGTCTTACAGAAAGACACCCATTCCAGTTCCAACATGGTATACGTCTGTTGTCCCGGCCAAGGCACAATGAGCATGACTCACCCAGACGGGGATGGTCAATCCCTAATAGATCTATTTATAACATTCGGGCGATTTACAACAATTTAACAGTTTCAACAATAAGCAATCATAATCCAGTTTATACAATTCAATTATGTCCAATATATGTTTGCATGTTTTCTTTCCCAAAAAAGGAAAGTTTTATCAAAGTTTATAGGGGGCTGTAAACTCACCTGGGAATAGGCAATTGCTTGTTTAACACGGATATCCAATTAAAGCTTACACCAAAGTTATGCCTAATCAGATAGTAAAGTCTTAATAGATAGTACAAAGAACTATATGTATGCTTATACTGATTTTATTCAGTTTATTCATACTATGGTATTTATCTAAATAACCGTAGCTCAAGTAGCATCAATATTCATTTAAACTTATTTATAGAAGTTTCATTTCTAAGAAAACATAAAATGTTTAACTATTAATATCAGTTAGCATACATGTATTAATACTCATTCAATCTTACAATCAAGTTTTACATTTAAGTGAACATAAAAGAAAATGTTTCACTTAAAATATTAATCTTGTTTATAGTACTTGTATCAATAAAATCTAATTAAATTTATAACCAAGTTCTATATTTAAGTAAACATAAGGGGTTTTACTTATAATACATTTATGTAGTAACATTCAATTTAATTAACGTTCATATAATTTTATTTCTTAAAGGTATATGAGTACATGTTTTAATAGTACATATTCATCTTGTTTATACAATTTATTTTGTAAAGCAAATATAATTAAATATTTCAAAAAAAAATATTATTTTATTTAACTCTCAAGTTTTCATAATTATTTAATATTTATAAAATAATTTATTTATCACAAACTTAAACTTATACATTAATCCTCAGGATCTAGACTTTTAATTATGTTTTATCATAATTAAAATAGCTTTTAGGGTTAGGGCTAGTTATGTTTCAGAATGTGGCAAAACTAGTCCCTCCATATTTTTAAACAAGTAAACTTTCGGATTATTACACATTTTGTACCTAGGGCTTGCTTAAGTTTCGGTTTATGGCAGATTTAGTCCCCCTAGTATTATCTAGGTTTTGTGACTATATAAAAATTACAAAACAGCCCCTAGGGCTTCTTTAAGTTTCAGCAATTTACAAGAATAGTCCTTAGGGTTATAAAGTGATAAAATAACTTTTAGAAACTTCCCAAAATGGTTCCTAGGGTTTAATTTGCCACAGATAATATTTATTAAACCCTAGACTTTTGGATATTTACATTTTCAGTCCTTGTGTTTACTAGTTTATCAAAACAAGTTTCATAAGTTACGGTTTTAGTCCTTAAGTTTTATAAATAGTCATTTTCATCCAAAAAGTTTTTATAAGTTATATTTTATTATAAAAACTTTTATTTTAACATTCAAACTTTATATGGGCTCAGTAAATGGGCTAAACATCTAATGGGCTATTTTAGTGGGCTAAAACATATCTCAAGTCCACTAATCATTTACATGGGTCTTTATATCATTTATTGGGCCTACATACATTTTTAAGTCCTTTAGTTAGTTAAATGGGCCTAAGTGTAATCTTAAGTCCATTAAATTTTGGATTAATATTTCATGGGCTTAAATAGTCCATTACCACTACTCTACATTTTATGTAAGTTTTAACTTAGGATGTTCTTATAAGTTTATTATGAGCTTATTCATATTTTTTTAAATCTAAAATAAAAGAATAAAACTTATACTTGTTTTATGTGATGTTCCAAATTAGATCTATCTATGTAAAAATCAATTAAACAAGTCATAAGTCCAAAATGAGTTCTAAATTATGTCTAGACCTAAAAATCAATCATATATCCATGTTTACCCAAATATAGTCCACGACCATATTTCTAAATCTTGGTATTTACAAGATGAACATATTAGCTAGTTTTAAAGTCTTGTAAATATTTACAACAACACATCATAATTATCTAGGTTACATGCATGTTCCCAAGGTTATTATTATTCCAAGAAAACAAGGTATAGCCCACGGCTATATTGTTTTCTCTCAATATCCCCATAAGATCTATAGGCTTATTTCATGTTTATCATGTTAAGTTAACACTTATTACAAGATCTAGGTTGTATAATAACATGCATGTACATCTAAACCATTTAGGGGCATATAAAACCCACGGCTACAAATATTCACATAAGTTACTTTGATGATTTTTAATATTCCATTTATCATGTTACCTTTCATATTCCATGATTCAAAACTTAGAAAACCAATCATATAGTCCCCACTTAATTTAGCCGTAACCTTTAAGGTCATGGTTTTCTTGATCTTTAAGTTGCACAAGTTCATTTCATGAGATCTATGGTTATTAGTTAACCAAAGTCCCATAAAACAAGATTTGTAACTCATGCAATGTCTAGATTTATAAAAGGTTTCATATGGGTTTTAAATCAAGTTTAAACATAACATATAAGTCATAAGTTTCTTATTAAAAGATTTTTAAATCATGAACATGATTTGCATAAATATGTCGTGACCTATAAGGGTCATAGCTTTATCAAATCTTGATTTTTAACACGTTATTTACTTGTGTTTATATGTGTATGATGATGCATGCATGAAAGAATGAAAGAATATGATGTGTATACCTTTTTGCCTAAATGTTACCAAGTAAGATCTATATGAACAAGGAGGTTAGAGATCTATTCAAGATGATGAGGGAGGCTCCAATTGTTAACCAAGCCGTGACCTATAAGCTTCGGCTAGGGCTTGGTATAATACTTCCAAGGATGATGATTATGCTACCTATAGATTTGGGATTACTATGAGGCAAGAATCTAGTAGATCTAGTGAACAAACTTGGATTTTTGGTGGCATATAGCCGAATTGCTTGAGAGGAAAAGGGAGGAGAGGGTGAGATCTAGTTGAGAGTGAATGTGAAGAGTATGTGTGTATTTTCGGCTAAAATGAGAGAGAAAGGCAAGTAAGGGTGTGAACACCTTGGTAAGAGCCATAGTGCCAAGTGTAGACACTTGTATTCCCAATGCATGACACTTGTATTTCCAAGGCTTCTCTTCAACTTCCACCTAAGATTTGCGTGTCATTCTTAGCCAAAAAGGGGAGATGGGCTTCAAGTTGTGGGCTTGTGTTGGGCTAGCACACAAGGTAGTGGACTTTGGGTTAGTCCAAACTGTATACATATATAAGTTTGTAAGGTACACATACTTATATGTATGTAGTACTACCCCATGCAACATTTTCCCATAATTTGTTTAAGTGTTAGGCATATATAGTTGTTGTAACTTTCAATACTTGTGATCCTAGTCTTATGTACCAAGTTTAGTTATGCATCATATTTCCATAGCAAAGTAGTAGTAGAAGTATAAGTACATAGTGATCAATATTACACACAACTTATAGATGCACAACACATGAGTGATTATTCTAGGATTTATGGGTGAATCTTATTACATGAAATCATGGTAAAATCATGGATTTTACAGCACCACTCCGTTATTTTAGCTTTGTCCTCAAAGCTACTAAAACGTAGTTATCTTTTATGTGAAAAGATGAGGGTATTTGGCTTTGAAGATGTCTTCTCGTTCCCAGGTATACCCGGGGCCTCTCTTTGAGTCCCATCGTACTTTGATTAACGGGATGAGGCTACGTTTCAACTTATTGGTCATCCTCTCCATGATTTCCACTGGTGTCTTAGTGTATTGGAGTTGGTCATCGATATGGACCCCCTCTAAGGGCATAACCAAAAGGTTCCTCTGCGTAGCACTTTTTCAGATTTGACACATGAAAGGTGGGTTGTATCCGACTTAACTGTGGCGGCAATTCTAAGCGGTAAGCCACTTCCCCGATCTTGGCTATCACTTTGAAAGGACCCACATATCGTGGATTCAACTTTCCCCGCTTCCCAAATCGTATAATTCCCTTCCATGGTGATACATTTAACATGACATGATCTCCTAATTTGAACTGCGCGGGTCTGCGTTTCTGATCCGCGTAGCTCTTTTGTCGATCACGAGCAGATTGCAATCTTTGCTTTATAAGTACGATTCGGTCTGTAGTCTCCTGAATCAATTCAGGCCCAGTGAGGTGGAACTCGCCTACCTCTGCCCAACATACAGGAGAACGACATTTCCTTCCTTAAAGGGCTTCAAAAGGGGTTGCCTTGATACTAGCGTGATAGCTGTTGTTGTAGGAGAACTCAACCAAAGGTATATGCTCGACCCAACTATTTCCAAAATCAATCACACATGCCCTTAGCATGTCTTCTAGATTTTGAATAGTTCGCTCACTTTGACCATCCGTTTGGGGATGATAGGCGGTGCTCATATCCAGTTGGGTACCCAGGGCTCGTTGGAGAGCCTTCCAGAAGTTGGAGGTGAATCTGTTGTCCCGATCACAGATTATTGAGACTGGTACCCCATGTTTGGTTACAATTTCCTTAAGGTAGGTCCTTGCCAACTTGGATAAGGAGTCGGATTCCTTAATGAGTATGAAATGAGCAGACTTGGTGAGTTGGTCGACTATCACCCAAATGGCATCATATCCTCGAGATGATTTTGGGAGTTTGGTCACGAAATCCATGGTGATATTTTACCACTTACATTCAGGTATCTTAGGTTGTACCAGTAGACCGGATGTCCTTTGGTGTTCTGTTTTGACAAGCGCGCATGTCAGACATTTCTGAACATAAGTGGTGATGTCTGCCTTCATGTTAGGCCACCAATACAATTTCCTCATATCCTAATACATCTTTTCCGATCCTGGATGTATTGAGTATTTGGATTTATGTGACTCATGCATGATTATGTACCTCAAATTCCCGTAACGGGGTAACCAACTCCTCCCGTGTAAGCACAATGTTCCGTCCGCCCTTGGTTCTAGTTTCTCTTTAGAGAGGTCAGTTCGAAGCATTCCTCCTATATCTTCTTTCCAGAGGTTTTCGGGTTTCTGTGCTTGAGTTTGTGCTTCAAGGATTTGCTTGGGCAGATCCAGGTTGATGGTCATGGTTAGGGCTCGAACCCTCATGGGTGGGTCTTTATCTTTACAGCTTAGTGCATCAGCGACTACGTTTGCTTTACTTGGATGGTATTTGATTTCACAATCGTAATCGCTTAATAGTTCAATCCAACAACGCTGCCTAATATTAAGCTCTTTTTTATCTAATATGTGTTGCAGGCTCTTGTGGTCGGTGTACACGGTACATTTTGTCCCGTAAAGGTAATGCTCCATATTTTTAAGGCAAAGACCACTGCTCCAAGTTCTAAGTCGTGGGTAGTGTGTTTTTTCTCATGCTTCTTCAGTTGTCTAGAAGTGTAGGCAATTACTTTCTTTCTTTGCATTAGCACTGCTCCCAATCCTTTATATGAGGCATCACAATATACCTCAAAGTCATCATTTCCCTCAGGTAAGATAGGAGAGGCGCACTACACAACTTCTGTTTTATCAATTGGAAAGTTGATTCCTCCTTTTCTCCCCAATTAAATTTTACTCCTTTCTGAGTGAGTTTTATCATTGGTTTGGCTATTTTGGAGAAGTCTTCAATGAATCGACGATAGTATCCGGCGAGTCCTAGGAATTGGCGGATCTCCGTTGGTGATTTGGGAGATGCCCAACTCTTGACGGGTTCAACCTTTGCAGGATCTATGTGAATACCATCGCTGTCAATGACGTGTCCTAGGAAATGGACTCTGGGTATCCAGAACTCGCATTTGGAAAATTTGGCATATAGCTGCTCTTCCTTGAGTATTTTCAGTACTTGGGTCAGATGCTCAGCATGGTCTTGCTTGTTTTTGGAGTAAGCAAGTATGTCGTCGATGAAGACTATTACGAATTTATCCAAATAGGGTTTACATACCCTGTTCATGAGATCCATGAATATTGTCGGTGCATTTGTCAACCCAAAAGGTATGACTCTAAATTCTAAATGACCATAACGAGTTCTGAAAGCTGTCTTAGGGATATCTTCTTCCCGGACTCTCAGTTGATGGTACCCAGACCTCAGATCAATCTTAGAATACATGCTTGATCCCTGGAGTTGATCAATTTAACACCCCCAAATTTACACGCAGCGGAATACATCTTTGGGTGCTAAACAATGATACAATAACACATAATTTATAAAGAACGACTCGAAAAGGGATGTTTCAAATTTATCGTTCCTAAAACATTTATCAGAGTAGCGTAGTCCCAAGTAATCGTTACCAAAAGATAAGTTAAACAACATATTAGTTTGTTTTTAAAAATGGAACCACAAATAAATCAAAGAGTTTGAACAAAAAAAGCAGTGCACAACTTCAATCCCCGTGACCTCCAAGCTTCCACTTCTGATTACCTGAAATACATGTGAGTAAAACTATCAGCAAAATGTCGAGTGAATCTATAGGTTTATGTAATTAATTTGAACACAAGCAAATATTATAAGTTTGTGGCATGCTTATAAGCATCAAGTAATAATTTGCATCAACAATGATAATTGTATATAGCATAAATTGCAATAAGCTCATGGAACCGAGCCCTTAAACACTCCTTTTAGAGGTCTAATAAGACAGGAGATTTATTAATTGTCGGTTACCTCCAGATTATTGGTACATTGCCGTATACCTGACTTCTCAATACAATATGTTCAAACAGTGTGGAGGTCGGGCCTAAGCTTTTGTGACAAGTCCACACAAACTGAACCGGGGCGGCTTCCCCCATAGATATATTAATTGTACTAGCGGGTAGCCCATCATAAGCTAGTTAATGGTCCATAATTAAGGCTTTAACAAAGGCAATCACTTAATGCAATTTAAAGGCAACCACGGGTCCATTCATAGAAGGACAAGCATACCATAAAAATATTGTGTTCTAAGTTTATAAAACATGTATTCCCCCTCGCGGGTTTTTAAAATCATATAATTGCGCAAACGAGGCTATAGACTCACCTTAAGTAGTAGAAGTTGTTGAAGACGATCGCCGACGATAGTAGATGCCCGATAAACACGACAACCGCAACCTAGCAAATAAGGTGCGTATGCTAATAATAGACTCGAGAAATAAATGATACATAATAAAATCAAACTCAAGTATAAAATCACGTCAACTCGAGAGAAAACGATACAAGTGGTTCTATTATACTCTCTTATACGTTGACTTTATTATTTTATCCCTTTAATAAAAATCTGCCGGAACATACCGAATGTTCGAGCCGTTTTCCCATACTTAAACATATCAAATTTTTATGATACTACTCAGAGAACTTACTTACTATATGTAGAAAGTCCCCCCAAGAGACCATTAAAAGATTTTACTTCTAAAGTTCCCTGCCCGACTCATCTTTGAATCACAAAATCCGGACAGTTTAGCGACCTTGACTTACGAAACCATTTTGACCATTCAAAACAACTCCATTTATAAAACCGACACTTGATTCTAAAAATAGACTCAAAACACTAAACTTTGAGCCTGAGAACAGCCCTTGAATCATTTTGAAACTCATTTTATAGTCCCCGAGATTCGATCCAAATATCGACAACAATTTTCGGATTGTGTCGACACTCGTCTCCCGGTACACGAAAATCAAACTAGTGTATCTTCCACCTCGTTTGGAGTTGGAAGGCCTACTTTATATCAAATCGAAGCTAAAGAAATTCGCTACAACATAATCCCATCATATCATCATATATTCAGACTTAAAACCCTAGAAAATGCCCTCAAACCTACTGCCCAAAATTGACTATAAAAATCTCTAACAAAATCAAGTTTTTTATCAAAACCAACAACTTTTATGATCATTCTAACATCTTAATATCACCATAAACCAATCCTAACACTTGTATCATCATCAAAATCAAAAAACCAAAAATTAAAATTCATCTTTTTAACAAAAACATAGCATAAACACCATTTGATCATCACTACTAACACATGCATGATCAAAATATCCACCTAACAAGCCTAGTTTTTATCAAAATTAAAAACTTAATGCATGTAAGAAAAATTTGTATCATTAGAATTACCTTGAGATATTAGGAATGAGACTTGTTTTGGTTTTGGAAGAATCAAGCTAGATCATCAAAAAAATTTGATGGAATGGATGGTAGTGGTGTACGGCTAAAATAGAAAAGGAAGAAGAAAGATGGTGATTTTTGTTTAATAATTTTTAAATGAAATGGTGCTAGTGTAATTTTTATATATAGTATAAGGTTAGGGTTGTTTTTGCCAATTTGTGATAGTTTTGGTCCAAAATGTAATAAAGGGTAGAAAATGTAAATTGTAAATTTTGAAATATTTACAAGACTCAGGTTTCGTAAAAAAATACTTTTTAAAAGTTTAAACGCACACGAAAAATAATAATATAACGACTCGATACGTAATTAAAACGATATCGTCGAAAGTATTAAATATCAAAACGATCGATAATAAAATATAAAAATTTTGGCATCCGTCGGTATCGCGATCACTAGTTGTCCTCGTTACTCGTCTAAATATTAAAATATAATATTTAATATCGGTTTCAACTTAAACCGTTAAACATAATAATAATATTTAACGTTATAAAATACTTCAAAATAATTGAAAATAGAATTAAATTATGACCTTATTTTTACGGGTTTTACATCCTCACCACCTTAAGGGAGCGACGTCCCGGCGCTCAACTCTCCTCATACTCGAGTTGTTCACTACCCGGAAGGATGAGGGCATTCCTTATAAAGAAGTCTTCACGTTCCAACGTGAATCTCGATCCACGATCTCCACTAGTTCTTTTACAAAATGCGACTTGTCGTCAAGTTGTATCTCGCCAAAAAGGAATAAACAAATCCTTATCCACAAGTCACCCATCAAGCTCGACACATTAAAATTTTATGAATCACATGAAGCTAATTTGACGACAAGAATAGATGACAGGATTTTTGGGTAAGTCCAGTTAAAAGGAATGTTGCAATTGATAGGATATCCGTCGGCCGGATAGCCATGGACACACATCAAAAAGAACTAACAAGAAAAACATTTTCGTCATCGGAGGGTGCTCACACGCGGGTCCCTACTCAAAAGATAATACAAAGACACCATCTCGCTTTCGCCAACGCGCATTAACGTCTCAATAAACATCGTCGTTGAAAGTAAAAAGATATTACATAATATGTGTTCTACATGATCGGACGTCATCGGATGATGTCGTCTCAAGTTCTCACAACTTACGATTAATTGACTAGATCACAAACCATATAAGTACATAAAAAGAAAAAGTCGAACATAAACATCGAGTATAGATCTCCACCATTAATCATCGAGAAAACCTTCAACGAACCCTTGATAATAACCACTTGATCTCCAGAGTCTTTCCACTTGCGGTGTCGGCTTCAACATACTCCTCGAGGTTGTAACAAATTTATTAACTCCATTCATTCAGAGGTTCGGTCCATTGGTGAAGATTCACAATATAACGCATAAATCCTGGTGAGACTTATCGTTTCTTCTTATACACTGCTTTCCGAGATTCATTTTAAATTCAGATAAAATAGTGATCTACAATACGAGGAACAGAATGAGATAAGAAAATGATTCAATAAACGCATAAACGGACAAGATGTGGTAAAATGATTTAAGGTTGACGATCGACGAGGGATCTCGACTCACGTAACCGTAAAACATAATAATTCACAATACTAGAAAAATGAGAGCGAATAATGAAGTAAATATTAACATTAAAATAACGTTTGTCACAATTATCCGTCCCAGATTTGGTATTACCTTAAAACTCAGTTGAGGTATTTCTTGATAAGGATGATATATCAAAATAGGAGTTAAATAGCTTCATAATTTATTTTGGTTGTCTTAAGAAACTGTGAAAGAATGACATGAATTTATTAATTAAACTCATATTGATGGTTACGATTTAGAAAATATAATTTCCAAATTAAATCATTATTAGAAATATAAATTAAACCGGTGATTTCATTACATTAAAGTAAAGTATGACAAGTTAATTTGTTCAAAAGATAGAGCATAATTTTATTTTAAACATTAGTTTTAGTTGTACAAAATATGATGTATAAATTTGACCTTTTACTTGTGATGGTAATTTCGATAATTGAAAATCATTGGAAAAATGTATAAAAGTTCCATGAAAATTTTATAATGCGTTGTAGAAATACATAAAGGTGTTTATTATTTCAAAATAAACATGGGATATATTTGGGTTTCAAAATGTGACGAGATAACAAACGAATACGAATGGAAATAATGGTCAACAATTAGTACGAAATCAATGGTACAAAAGAGGAAGAAGCAAATGTGGTATGAATTCTTAAAGAGGATAATAAAATAAAGGCGTAGATGGTAAGACGATAAGAAACAGTAGATTCAACAGGTTGTCAATTTTGTTAGTGCGGTCGATGGTTCACCAATCATCAGCTCTTTAACTTAGCGGTGGTCGATACACGATCGGAAATAAAATCCATACAAAAACTTTAATAAATTAAAATTCGTAATAATCACTTGTAATTAAAATGAATCAAATGAACGATGTTAGTGTTTAAAGAGAGAAGTCAAAGCACGGTTCACAAGAGTGGATTTCGAGACAAACGAGAGTGACGGACGTCATCCCGGATATACGGAAATCACTTTAATGATAATTCATTATTCACGTGCGGAGACATTCCAACGATCTAGCCAGTCGTATAAAGAAGACTGGAGGAGAAGGAAGGATAAAACATCGAGACTTTCAAGTCATTTATCAACAGTCAGTAATTAGAAGAACAGTCAAAAGAAATCAGTTATAAGACAAAATGAAGTAACAAGCGGAAAAACAATCATCGAGTAAAAACGTACCCGTAAACGTGTAATTCATCCAAGAGAAGGTAAGAAAACATATGCGGATGCATAGAAATTGCGCTACTTGCATAAAATATGAAGGTTTTCAAAGCTTCTTTTCACTTTATTTCATTTTATTTATCTTTATAATAAATGCAAGTAAAAAGTTGATTATTATAAAGATTTTTATGGTGACTACTATTCAGCCTGGCATGGCTGCTTATAAATTAGAAATAGGTGATCAGGCCATGTATAATTTAGGAATAGCAATGCAGTGCTCAGTTTAGTCGAAAAGTATTACGTTTCTTATGTTTATATAAACTGTGCCATTTGTAAAATGGAATTTAAAAATAGTTTATAAATTTATAGGATACAAGTAATTTGTGAGATACTCAATAAGCAACTTTTAATGTTACGAAAAGTATTTTATAAGACCAAAGTAAAAACAACTGGTGAAAATAATCGTAAAACATTATCAGATTTATTTATAAGGTGACATTATGACAACGTATAAAGTAGCCAAAGGTTTGCAAAAAGTAGCAAATAGTAGCTCATAAAACAACCAATGAAATGGTTACAAGTTGTTAAGGTTTCAAAAGGTTATAAGGTTTAGACGAAAACGCTACGAGACACGTGATAAGAATGTCGACGAAGAATGTGAAGGCAAAACTTCAAACTCAACCCAAATCAGTGGAAGGTTAAAAGAAAATAAAAATAAAATAACATCGAATGACAATTGAGTCATATATATAAAAAGAATAAATCAATCCACATGTGTATTCTATGTAAGATACTCGACACAACATGCTTTTAAGAAAGTATATTATTCATTTTCAAATTACACCATTAATCCGGTAATTGCTAATCCCATAATGTTTCTATTTTTAAACATTTTCACATGCAACTAGTATTCGTTAGTTGTAAGATAATATTCGTTAAAATTTTACGATCTCAAATGAACTTAAAACTACTTAGAAACGTTTAAAACTCATGTTCTGAATTTTCTATCAGATTTAACTTTTAATATGAGCCGATTAATTGACCCGATAAACGACATCTCCAAGACTCGGAGTCTAAAGCATTTTGATGCAAAACGACGTTTCAGACGACTTTCTAGTTTTACCCGAGACCTGAAACCCAATATAAAATGACCAAAATACCCCTGCAAGTTTTGTGCAGGTTTGACTATTTTATTTTAAGAACGCATGTTTTACTTTTATGTTTTGACCTGTTTATACTGCCTATTGTCCCTAATATGTGATGATTCTATACTATTAATGAAGAAAGAAAGGTAGAAATGAGATGAATTTTAGAGAGAGAAACTAGAGAGAGAAAGTAGAGAGAAATGGTTGGAGAAACTTGTGGAATATTAGATTAGGAGAAAATGAAATGACCAACCAACCTCTCTTTACATGCAAGGAGAGGTTTATATAGCCTTGCCTACATGTGGCATAATGGGCTATATGATCATGGGCTGGGCTTTACTTTTGGGCTTTGGTTACTTATTAATGAACCTTACCTTAAAGTTAAGCCCGTAATAACACGACTAATATACTACCTATTACAACGTTCTAAAATACAATACATAATAAACATATGACCGAGCATTCTTGTTTGGCTCAATATTTTGAGGCTAACAATCTCCCCCAATGAGAGGTCATAAACCTTAGTCATTTAGGAAATTTGTAGAGATTACTAATCTTGCCATAAATGAGTCTTGAACATGTAATAGTAGTCTTGTTCCTTCATGCTGTGATCTTTGAGCCTTTGTCGTTGTCTTTCGACATTGTCTTTAAGCTTGAGATCTTCAAATCATCCTTGACTTGTCTTTGCCATCTTGCGATCTTGTGTCTTCATCCACATGCTGACACTATTAATTGTTGAATATGTCTTTAGGCATGAGTATGTGGTTTCTGAATCATTGACTTTGCTGTGTACACCGTGACGCCACCTTCTCGAGACAAAACATAGACACGGACTGAATGGCTTTGACATTCGTCCTAAATCGGTAGCGTTTTACCTCCGGTCGGTGAAGACCGTTATACGATATTAAATACCGTACCTGTGATCAGGTAGATTCAATTAAGAATCTCCTTGACAGGGTTTCGCGGCTGTACTAGCCGTTCTCTTTACTAGACCGTCTCAAAGCAAGACTGCGAACATAAAGAGTGAATCAATTGGATAGATATCCGCTTGATTAAAGTCGTCAATTCAAATTCCTGGAACAAGTTTGATTCTTAACGAATCTTACCATTGTTGCTTTCTAGTTGACACAAGTTTGATTCATAAGAATCTCACAAGTCACCTACCGTAACGCTGTTTGATGTTGACGCTAGAATGATTTTCATTCGTCACTGTGAATATTAATGAATATCACTCTGAATTTTCTAGCAAGACCATAAAGATATTGCGTAGAAACCTGAAACGAGTTTGAATCAATTCAGAATCAAACCACTGTTGCTTTTCAGTTTTGCACATGTTCAATTCATAAAGAATCTTGCATATGACCTACCGCAGTGCTGTTTGATGTTAACACTGGAAGGATTTCCACTCATCATTTTGAATACTAAGTAGTATCACTCTGAGTGTTCTAGCAGTATCACAAGGAAATAGCGTAGGACTCTCTGGATCTTTATCCGTGTGTCCTAACGAGATTTGATTGATCTCTTGGCTCTAGACTCGATTTGTGCACTTTTAGTGGTCGGAGGCTGGAGCAGATGCCACCTATTCAATATCAACTATCTCGAAGTGAGAAAGTCAATAGTAGTCATGTTGTTCTCCGTGACAATAAAACAAACTTCTTTTGAGAGAAGCCTGAGTAGCTAGGAAAAGGTTGTGCATACATCACTGGGTCCATGATGAGTTTGTCTTCATGATGAGTTGACCCGGTTTCTGCCTAAGTTGTATGGAGGGCTTCTTTCTTTAGACCCTTTATCCTTACATTTCTTTTTCATTCTTCAACCCTTTCAATGCTTACCAAGACATCATTACTAGCACCTTGTTGTGATTGTTCCAGTGCTAGCATCAGTACTTAGTCAGCATTCTGCTACGTTCACATTCTACTCCATCTTTCCTAAGGACTTCTAATAATCTATTGGATTGTCCCTGGGAAGATCCCTCCGGTTCTGGTTGGATCATAGGACTTAAACCTAACCACCCTTTTGACACCAATAACGTCGTGAATTAAAGATGTTGTGGGTATTTGATCGTAACCATGAAAACCACTTTAAATTCTAACAAAGTGTTTGAAAAACATTTAACACCTTGCTAGTTTTGTCGTTTTAGAAATGCTCCCCCTTCACATGTGCATCGATAATCGAAAATGTTTCGCACATGTAGGTAAGAGTTAAAGTGCTTGAGTCTTATATTAGATCACATTTTAATAACATTTTCTCCCCTATCTCTAATATATAAAATCTTTTGATATTATAGATACCAAATTTGATTAAAATATATTTTGAAAAATAGTCTTGAAATCTCCAGGAGAAAGATGTGGTAATCTTTTGCATGAAGTTAAAATGTTCCCCCTCAAAAATTGATCCAATTGAATTGTCATTGCGAGGATATGATCCACATTTCGCTTTTTGAGGATGGGAATTGTTGAACACACAATTTTTGAAAGATTTTGAATATCATTGAAAAATTCTTGAAAAAATTGTGTTCAACGCTTTTTGAAAAATCTATTCTTTTTGTCGAAAGGTTTTTCTAAAGCATAAACTTGAGTTCATAGACTTTGAATGTCTTGACGAATCCACTCAAGTGTAAGAAGATTTCTCTTCTTTTGCTGAGGGTAAGAGCACGAAATCGTACACTCCCCCGTGAATATAGGACCGGGTTGCAATCTGAAAGTGATTACAAGCCATTGTGTTGAGCTCAAAACGTTGAATGTTTTGTGACAAGCTCAACCCGTGATAGATTGCTCTACCCGTTGTTTGGAAATATTTGTCTAAAATAGACAATTTCCTTTATTAAAAGAAGAAATGACATGTTTTGAAAAATATTTACAACTTTCATTCGAGCTTTATGTACACACCCGTGTCGTTATTGAGCGACATTTCTAGGCACGTCCATATTATCGATACTGAAAGACATGTCGAGAAGAATATTTTTGGATTTTGAAAGATTTTTAATTTTGTGTTTTGCTTTTATGTGTTTTATATTTTTGTATTTTGCTTTTTCAAAGATATTTACAAGTTGATGTTTGATAGATAAATAAAGCAGGCACCTTTGCCAGAATCTCCAGGTCTGCTGGAGTCAAATATCTCATACCAATTTGCCTAACGGGGTACTCAAACCTATCTTTCGACAGAGCTTTCGTAAACAAGTCGGCTAATTGGTAATCCGTTCCAACAAAGTATAATTCAACGATACCTCTTTCAACTTGTTCCTTTATGAAGTGGTATCTGACATCGATGTGCTTCGTGCGGGAATGTTGTACTGGATTGCAGGAGATGGCTATGGCCGACTTTGAGTCACAGTACATAGGTACTTTATCAAAGTGGAAGCCATAATCCATGAGTTGTGTTCTCATCCAAAGAACTTGAGCACAACACGCAGATAGAGACACATACTCCGCTTTGGCTGATGAAAGTGACGTGCAATCCTGCTTCTTGGAAGACCATCCCACAAGCTTATCTTGACCTAGAAATTATGCACCACCAGAAGTACTTTTTCGTGTATCAAGACACCCTGCATGATCAGAATCTGAATAGGCCGTTAGAAACAAACCGGTTTCCCTCGGATACCAGAGTCCCAAATGAATGGTATTCTTGAGGTACCGAAAGATCCGTTTAACCTCCTTGAGGTGCTTTTCAGTGGGTCGTGCTTGATATCGTGCACAATAGCATGTAGCATGATGAATATCAGGTCTGCTTGCTGTCAAGTACATGAGGGAACCAATCATGGAACGATATCTCGTTTGATCGATGGCATTTCCCTCCAAGTCAACATCTAGCGATGTGGTTGATAATGGTGTCCCAACGGGGTCACATGAAGTCATACCATGCTTTTTGATTATCTCTTGACAATACTTAGCTTGGTTTATAAAGATACCACTTGGGGATTGGTGAACTTGAATTCCTAGAAAGAATTTTAGTTCGCCCATCATTGACATTTCAAATTTGCTGTGCATTACTTTTTCAAACCATTTTGAAAGTTTTGGGTTTGTAGACCCGAAAATAATGTCATCAACATAAATTTGCACAAGCAAAATGTCATCCCCATATTTATAAGTGAACAAAGTTAGATCAATGGAACCTTTTGAGAAACCTTTGGATACCAGAAATTTCGAGAGCTCGTTGTACCACGCCCTTGGAGCTTGCTTGAGTCCATATAGTGCCTTGTGGAGACGATACACCTTGTCAGGATAATGAGGATTGACAAATTCTTCCGGCTGCGTGACATAGACTTCTTCCTTCAAAGGACCGTTAATAAACGCCGTCTTTACGTCCATTTGCTAGACAGTGAATCCCTTATGTGTAGCATAAGCAAGGAAAATCCTGACCGCTTCCATGCGAGCAACTGGTGCAAATGATTCATCAAAATCAATTCCCTCTTTCTGGCCATACCCCTTAGCCACTAGCCTAGCTTTGTTCTTGATGATCGTATTCTCTTCATCCATCTTGTTTTTCTAGATCCAACGAAGATTTAATAGAGTCACATCGTATGGTCTGTCAACAAGTTCCCAGACTTTGTCTTTCAAATTGTTGAAGTTCATCCATCATCGATTCAATCCAAGCATGATCAGCCATGGCTTCTTTGATGTTTTTCGGTTCAGCAGTACTCACGGCGAGTGTGAACATACAAACATCGCCATCGGTGGCTAGTTGTCGTCTTGTACGAACGGGCTGTGAAGGGTTTCCAATTACATGAACCAAAGGATGATCTCGGGTCCAATGATGTGTTGAAGGATGTCGTTGATAGAACGTATGCATATTTGACGGATCAACATGGCGAGTAGAAGACTCTCCAGTTTCGTGTACCGGTGTACCGAATGGGTTGATAAATTCGTCTTCGTCAGATAATGCATCGTCTGCTTGATGTGTGTTCTCTGGAGCAATGACAGTAG
Organism: Glebionis coronaria; assembly: GCA_025667525.1. NCBI lineage: Eukaryota > Viridiplantae > Streptophyta > Magnoliopsida > Asterales > Asteraceae > Glebionis > Glebionis coronaria. Next base: position 360,810,969 of record CM046877.1, read on the forward strand.
TTGTGGATGTTGTAGGATCGATTGTTGAAGTGATATTCTGAGGAGGTAAATCTGCAACAACCCGTGTTGAAGTAGATGAAGTTGTATCCTTTTGTTGATGATGAACGGTATCGTCATTCTTATCATGAGTGACAGCGGAAGACTTCGATGCAACTTGTTTCTCCCCCGTGAAATATTCATCATACATTGGTCCATATAACATTTCCAACTCTTCAAGTGTCGTGTCCACTGTCATATCTGCTCTAGGAACATGTTCAGGAACCAGCTTTGAACTTGACGGTTCATTGCTGTGGTCTTGAGTTCTGAGTTCCGTGTGGTTGTGAACGGAAGTCGTTTGTCGTTGTGGATCGGGACTTAAACTGCCTTGTTCAAGTGCCATCTTGTGTTGCTTACTTGTGAAACCCTTGAGACACATATTTCTCTGATATTTGTTTCTTCAGCAACCAAACTGTGAGAGTGACTTTTGTTGAACGGTATGAATAAGGAAAACCTTTATGTTCTTGTTGAACCTTTACTTGATTACCTGCACTTTCGTCAGTAGTTTGTATGCTTGCATATTTGTTAGTGATATCTTTGTGAGAAGCATGTGGGGGTTCACAGTGAACCTTTGTCATGCTAGAGGGAAATGTTTTTCCAGTAGGAACTGATACAAGGCTTTTGACACCCTGTATAAAAATATTAAAAGTTCGTTGTGTTGTTCTCTTCGAATTGAAAAACTTGTGTTTAATGTGTGACTCAGTTGAACTTTGGTGAAACAAAGATGTGTCGTTGTAGTTTTGAAAATAAAAGGTGCAAAACAATTAAAGTAAAGGTGCAATTAAAATAAATCTAAGTCTAATTAAAATAAAGTGCAAGTATTTAAAGCGCGACTAAAACTAAAGGGCAATAAAGTAAATAACGCAAACTTAAATCTAACTAAGGCAAACTTAAAACGCAACTAAACTAAATCTTAAACTAAGGCAAATAAACTTAAAGTGCGAGCAAGGAAAAAGGCGGGAAAAATAAAGATTAAAATGAAAAGGCAGAAAACTCCTATGCGGAATAATCCTCTATTCGGAATAGCTGTCACCTATTCGGAAAGAAGTTCTACACGGAATATTTAGACCAATTCGGAAAATCAGCCTATTCGGAATACTAATCTTATGCGGAATGTCCTTGCTATTCCGAATAGCAGTCTATTCGGAATGTAAGCATCTATTCGGAATACTGTCACCTATTCGGAAAGATAGCTCTATTCGGAATAAAAAATTCCTATTCGGAATAATTCCGCCTATGCTGAATATCAAGTCTATGCGGAATACTTGGAAATTCCGAATAAGCAATTCCTTCAAAATCCCTATGCGGAATAATTAAATATTCCGAATAAGCAATTTCTACAAAACCTTTACGCGGAATAAAACCTCCTGTTCGGAATATAGAATATTCCGTATAGAGCTCAATAAAACAGACCTATTCGGAATGTTTGCTGGGGACGAATCTGGCAAGAACAGTAAGATGTCCGAAGAACAAGGGATAAGAATAAAGATCGGATCCAATAAAAACTAAACCAAATCAACAATAAGATTAAATCAAACAAGTAAATAAACAAATATAAAGCATAAACAATCAATCCCAAACAATAAAACTAAACAAGTTAATCAAAACCACTTAAATAAAATCAACAAAAATAAAGAACTTGAACATAAACAAATCAACACAAAGATTAAGAAAGGAAGAATGAGATTAACAAGATAAAGATAAAGCTTGACAAGAATTAAAAAGAAAAAATTACTTGAATTAAAATGGTAATTAAGTGCAAGACAAGGTAATTAAATGGACAAGTATTTAAATTGACAAGGTAATTAAATGTGGAAGGACTAATTGTCACGATTAGCCAACAAGAGGAAAATGAAAATGATCTAATCTATATATAGGGGAGATTAAGGCTTGCTTAGGAAGCTTCCTTAATTGCATGCTTAGTCCCTCCTTCTTTAATCTTCATTAATTGCGTCATTAGTCCTTTTCTTCTAATCTTTTAAATTTGAACTTTAAGGACTTGTGGCTCGGGATATCTTTTGAACTCGTCTTTAATTTCTTCAGTAAAATAGACTTGAGTTTCTCGACTTTTGATAAACTTCCGTCTTTTGACTTTTTCTTCGATAAATCTTCATAATTGGTCTTGGACTTCCGTTCTTTTTCCACTTTTGACTTCTCGACTCCGTCTTTCATCTTTTTCTTCAATAAAAGCCGTGAATTCCCGTGAATTCCCATGTTTTCTCCACTTTTCACAATTTCGTCCTAAATTACAACAAAAACACAAACCACGCATAATTCCGACATAAAAGACATAAAATACACGTTTTGGTCCGGTTATTATAGTAATTAAGTGGTAGAAAAGATGGGTGTTTACACACCTATCAGGAACCCATTTAAGACCAGTTGTTTTGAAGATTCTACCCGTTGGTATCCACTTAAGACAAGGTCTAGGAAACGTAGGTTTCTCATGTACAGCGGAAGACTTAATTGGAGAAAATCTATTTCCTATAGGGTTCCGTCTTTCAGATGCTCTAGCTTTGTGGTTCACCTTGTTCAGGACTTTTGTGATGCAATCATCATGAATGGTATTAAACACACATTTGTTACATTTCGTGCAAACAAAATTCTTAGCATCTGAGAAGGATTTAGTGTTCCTAGGATAGACTGATTTGGGCACATCATAGAAGGGTCTAGAATTCCTAGATGTGTGATTAGCGCTCCTAGGTTTCGGTTGGGTCCTATCTCTTGCTTGTGTCTTTATCTTAGCATCATCTAAATAGATTTTATGACCCGTGTCATTTGAACTTCGCCTAGGCATGTTCTTGTGGCTATTGTTAGAGTTGCTTTAATCATTCATGTAATTGGGTTTTACATAGGCAGAATATCTTAAGGAGTATCTAGATTGTGGAGTGATAGCGTTTGGTAAATTGCTACGCATGTCAACTTGGGATGCAAACCTTGAGTTCGATGTTTTGGGTCTTTCAGATTTAAACGCATTCAGTTGTCTAGCAACTGAGCGGTTTCTGAATGGTTGAGTAGGAGGTTTCCCCAAGATAGACTGATTTGCTAACTTAGTATCCACACTATTTCCTTTTAGCTTCCTTAATTCATTTTTCACCGCTGTTAATGCAAAAACCTTTTCCTGAATCTGAGCTTTCAATTGCTCATTTTGTAGAAGTAATTGAGCGACACATTGTTCTAACTTAATGTTTATATTATCAAATATGTCGTTATCAACATTCGCGTCATTACTATCTACAGTGTCGATAGGTTGCACATAAATTTCACTTACTAAAGTAGGCGGAGGACTTGGATTTTGAGAAGCCAACTTTGATTCTAACAAATTTATTTGTTTCACAAAATGTTCTTTTTCCGCATTAGAATTTTGAATCTTACGATCCAGTTTTTGTTCAAGAACAACGTTTGCTTTTTCAGTTTTTTCAAAATAAGATTCAAATTTGTCATTTTTCTTTAAAAACTCGAGTTTGGCATCCTTAAAATCTTTTGTCTTTTGAGCTAACATAGTTTCAAGCTCATGAATCTTAGAGTCAATATATTGATGATCATCATATAAAGTATTTAATTGTACCTCAGCCATTGGCTCTTCATCATAAATGGGTCTGATATCTGCATCATCGGCTGCTGGATCATTCCCTAAGCTGTGGATGGTTTGTTGATGTTCTGATTCTATCCCGCTGATTTCTGTGATAATCGAACAATCATCCAATGTTTGACCATCATCGACATTGATCTCGTTCGTCTGCATCAGTCTTTCATTCACCCGTCTTTCAGCTGGTAGTTTATGACGTGTTCTTTCGGCAATTAACTTCCTTACATCTCTCATGTGTTGAAGAAACGTCTCCTTGAATTCTTGAACTTCTAATCGAGTGTATTTAAAGAATTAATTGTTTATGAATTCTCGATCATAGTGTACAGAAACATGTGTACCAATGAATTGCTGAAACTGATTTTCGAGAACCAAAACGGCATCTATGGATTCAACCTCTTGAAATTCATCGTTGGCAAGTTGTTGTTCAAGGTGAGCTGCATTGAGTAACATTGTTCTTGTGAATGTCTTAACATCTTGACCTGTTAGTGACATGAATACCCGTTTGAATCCAAGTTCGACGCGAGTGCCTTTTAAATCATCATTTGAAATAACTTGAAGGTGTGACTGGAGTGATCTAAAGTGTGTGATGCATCGTTCTTTTGCAACCGACATCTTGGATTTGAGTGCATACACATCTTGTGTTACGGAATCCATAATGGGTGACACAGTTGATGAATTGACTTTGGATCTTAAGTAGATATGGTGTGATTGGTTTGTGGTTGCAATTTCGAAAATTCCGATTTTTTCCCAGTCCGACAATAAATTCCTCAGTCCGACAAAACAGTAAACTGAAAAATTTGTCTTACCAAATTTTGAAATGAAGTCCGAAATAGCCAAAAACTAATAGGGAAAAATTTTGAAAAGTGAAAAATTTTGACAAAAATAAAACCTAAAAATGGCCTAAAAATTTGAATTTTGGTCCTAAAATTTGAATTTTTGGCCGAAAATTTTTTCGCATCGCCAAAATTTGAAATGGAAGCTTAAATGGCCTAAAAATGGTCTAGGAAAAAATAAATTTTAAAATGGTATTACGAAACGATATTACGAATTTTTTTTTTTTTTTAATATTCGTGTAAACGATATTACGAAACTACTTTAGATGGTGGCTAAGTCGAAAAAATACTCGAACAAAATTTAGCTAAACAAGTCATCGGAATGTCCATCGGAATGTGCCATCGGAATGTCCATCGGAATGTGCCATCGGAATGTCTATCGGAATGTTCATCGGAATGTGGCTTAGATCGCAATGCACTGTCGGAATCCCAGATCGCAATGTACTGTCGGAATCTCAGATAAGAATGTTCAGATCGGAATGTTCAGATCGGAATGTGTCTAATACAAATTTGGCAGAGTAACGACTCAAAAGTCCCTTGAAACCGTCGGAATCCCAGATCGCAATGTACGATCGGAATGTCCAGATCGGAATAAGGTATCGGAATCCTTAGATCGCAAAGTAGAACCTAGTGGTTATTGCGATCTGACCTCAAAATACTTGTACTTTCTGATGGGTACCTTTGCAAGAATTTCGGAAAGATGAAAAACCAAGGATTTTTGAACGTTTGATCCAAGAAAGTTGTGTTTAAGCCAAAAAACCAAGATACCCATGTCACAATGACCCGAATAAAGAGGTAATACGAGTCAAAAAAACACTAAAAAACAAGAAAAATCTTGAATTCGTGGTAGAAAGAAGGATCAAAGCAACTAAATCAAATGAAAACTCAAAAAACCAATCACAAAACTACCCCATGGCGATTGATACCAATTGTTGTCCCAAATATGTGATGATTCTATACTATTAATGAAGAAAGAAAGGTAGAAATGAGATGAGTTTTAGAGAGAGAAACTAGAGAGAGAAAGTAGAGAGAAATGGTTGGAGAAACTTGTGGAATATTAGATTAGGAGAAAATGAAATGACCAAACAACCTCTCCTTACATGCAAGGAGAGGTTTATATAGCCTTGCCTACATGTGACATAATGGGCTATATGATCATGGGCTGGGCTTTACTTTTGGGCTTTGGTTGCTTATTAATGAACCTTAGCTTAAAGTTAAGCCCGTAATAACACGACTAATATACTACCTATTACAACGTTCTAAAATACGATACATAATAAACATATGACCGAGCATTCTTATTTGGCTCAATATTTTGAGGCTAACACTGTCCCTGCAGTTTCTCCATTAAATGTATTTTCGACACTTCCTAACGGCTCAAAATATATATATATATATATACACACATGTCTTGTGGATTTTACAATAACGAAAAAGAAATCTCATAATGAGCATCAAATAAAAATATAGCATAATGAATGACAGAAGATGCTTCAAGGTATTCAACACGAAATTTAGGAAGAAAAACGGTGAATGACGTTCATAATTTAAGTTTCAAGGTGCAAAGTAGGCAAATCTCCTTGGTGCCACAATTGTCCAAAAACACAACACATAACATGAAAAGAATGGGACATTCACAGGTTACGTTCCGAGAGAAAAGAAGGTTAATGAAAGAAGATAATACAAGTTTATAGATGTAAAATCGTATTCCAATATAGCGCCATAATCTAGACGATGATTTATAAAATGACGATGACGTTACCGAGATATAAGCGAACAATACACTTCGGAGTCGATACATATAAATATCAATGAATTAAATCTTCGCATGCCGTGTAAAACGGTGATAAAAATCAACAAAATATTATGAAAAACCATGATATTATTCAACACAATTATAGGAAGTGTTTCAAAATTTGTGACTCACACAATAGTGGTTAGTCTATTCCAAGGACACATTGAGTTACACAATGGTATAGAGACTACGTTTCAAGACGTCCAAGCACAAACAGCCGAAAAGCGATTTGGATATCTATATAGATATCTCTAAGGGTTAAACAATGAACATAGCACACGCATATGAAGGTATGTAAGGTCATAATATAAAATTTTGCAATAAAAGCAGTTTAAATACCTCAAAAATAAATACAGAAAGATCTTGAAAATTCATTGTATTTATTTAAGTTAATCATTAATAAATTATAAACTTTTATCCAAAAGTTTAACGACATAAATATATATGGATAAAGGGATCCTAGATATAAATATATATCCATAAATGGATCATACTATTTATTTATAAATACTTGCCAATAAGGTATACGTAATAACATATACTAAAATTGTAATCTTAGAAGTAGCTTGAACCTGAAGTCACGCGAAGTCCGGTGCACATGACTCTTTGAAAAATAAAAATTGTCAGTTATAGTTTAGGTTTTTAAAATAAAGACCTAGTTCTCTATAACTCATGGCTCTGGTACCAATCTTTAACACCCCCAAATTTACACGTAGCGGAATACATCTTTGGGTGCTAAACAATGATACAATAACACATAATTTATAAAGAACGACTCGAAAAGAGACATTTCAAATTTATCGTTCCTAAAACATTTATCAGAGTAGCGTAGTCCCAAGTAATCGTTACCAAAAGATAAGTTAAACAACATATTAGTTTGTTTTTAAAAATGGAACGATAAATAAATCAAAGAGTTTGAACAACAAAAGCAGTGCACAACTTCAATCCCCGTGACCTCCAAGCTTCCACTTCTCATTACCTGAAATACATGTGAGTAAAACAATCAGCAAAATGCCGAGTGAATCTATAGGTTTATGTAATTAATTTGAACACAAGCAAAGATTATAAGTTTGTGGCATACTTATAAGCATCAAATAATAATTTGCATCAACAATGATAATTGTATATAGCATTAATTGCAATAAGCTCATGGAACCGAGCCCTTAAACACTCCTTTTAGAGGTCTAATAAGACAGGCGATTTATTAATTGTCGGTTACCTCCAGATTATTGGTACATTGCCGTATACCTGACTTCTCAATACAATATGTTCAAACAGTGTGGAGGTCGGGCCTAAGCTTCTGTGACAAGTCCACACAAACTGAACCGGGGCGGCTTCCCCCATAGATCTATTAATTGTACTAGCGGCTAGCCCATCATAAGCTAGTTAACGGTTCATAATTAAGGCTTTAACAAAGGCAATCACTTAATGCAATTTAAAGGCAACCACGAGTCCATTCATAGAAGGAGAAGCATACCATAAAAATCTTGTGTACTAAGTTTATAAAACATGTATTCCCCCTCGCGGGTTTTTAAAATCATATAATTGCGCAAATGAGGCTATAGACTCACCTTAAGTAGTAGAAGTGGTTGAAGACGATCGTCGACGATAGTAGATGCCCGATAAACACGACAACCGCAACCTAGCAAATAAGGTGCGTATATTAATAATAGACTCGAGAAATAAATGATACATAATAAAATTAAACTCAAGTATAAAATCACGACAACTCGAGAGAAAACGATACAAGTGGTTCTATTATACTCTCTTATACGTTGACTTTATTATTTTATGCCTTTAATAAAAATCTGCCGGAACATACCGAATGTTCAAGCCGTTTTCCCATACTTAAACATATCAAATTTTTATGATACTACTCAGAGAACTTACTTACTATATGTAGAAAGTCCTCCCAAGAGCCCATTAAAAGATTTTACTTCTAAAGTTCCCTGCCCGAGTCATCTTTGAATCACAAAATCCGGACAGTTTAGCGACCTTGACTTACGAAACCATTTTGACCATTCAAAACAACTCCATTTATAAAACCGACACTTGATTCTAAAAATAGACTCAAAACAGTAAACTTTGAGCCTGAGAACAGCCCTTGGATCATTTTGAAACTCATTTTATAGTCCCCGAGATTCGATCCAAATATCGACAACAATTTTCGGATTGTGTCGACACTCGTCTCCCGGTACACGAAAATCAAACTAGTGTATCTTCCACCTCGTTTGGAGTTGGAAGGCCTACTTTATATCAAATCGAAGCTAAAGAAATTCTCTACAACATAATCCCATCATATCATCCTATATTCAGACTTAAGACCCTCGAAAATGGCCTCAAACCTACTGCCCAAAATAGACTATAAAAATCTCTTACAAAATCAAGTTTTTGATCAAAACCAACAAATTTTATCATAATTCTAACATCTTAATATCATCATAAACCAATCCTAACACTTGTATTATCATCAAAATCAAAAACCCAAAAATTAAAATTCATCTTTTTAACAAAAACATAGCATAAACACCATTTGATCATCACTACTAACACATGCATGATCAAAATATCCACCTAACAAGCCTAGTTTTTATTAAAATTAAAAACTTAATGCATGTAAGAAAAATTTGTATCATTAGAATCACCTTGAGATTTTAGGAATGGGACTTGTTTTGGTTTTGGAAGAATCAAGCTAGATCATCAAAAAATTTTGATGGAATGGATGGTGGTGGTGTACGACCAAAATAGAAAAGGAAGAAGAAAGATGGTGATTTTGTTTAATAATTTTTAAATGAAATGGTGCTAGTTGAATTTTTATATATAGTGTAAGGTTAGGGTAGTTTTTGCCAATTTGTGATAGTTTTGGTCCAAAATGTAATAAAATAGTTTAAAAGGGTAGAAAATGTAAATTGTAAATTTTGAAATATTTACGAGACTCAGGTTTCGTAAAAATACTTTTTAAAAGTTTAAACGCACACGAAAAATAATAATATAACGACTCGATACGTAATTAAAACGATATCGTCGAAAGTATTCAATATCAAAACGATCGATAATAAAATATAAAATTTTGGCATCTGTCGGTATCGCGATCACTAGTTATCCTCGTTACTCGTCTAAATATTAAAATATAATATTTAATATCAGTTTCAACTTAAACCGTTAAGCATAATAATAATATCTACCGTTATAAAATACTTCAAAATAATTGAAAATAGAATTAAATTATGAAATTATTTTTACGGGTTTTACAATCAAACAAGTCGTCAATGCGAGGTAAAGGATAGCGATTCTTTATCGTTAGTTTGTTCAATTCCCGATAATCGATGTACATTCGAAAAGAACCGTCTTTCTTCTTGACAAACAGAACGGGGGCTCCCCATGGAGAAGAGCTAGGCCTAATGAATCCTTTTTCTGATAGTTCCTGGAGTTGTTTGGCCAGTTCCTTCAGTTCTGATGGTGCTAGCCTGTAGGGTGCCTTAGCTATAGGTGCAGCCCCAGGAATTAAAGCAATCTGGAATACTATTTGTCGTACTGGGGGCATACTTGACAGTTCCTCAGGAAATACCTCGGGAAAAACTCGGACAATTGGCACATCCTCGATTCTGATCTCCTCAGGTTTGTCTTCTTCCTCTATTTTGGAGATGTGTTCTAGGAAGATAGGGCATCCTCTAGTCAAGTACTTTTTTGCTTTGGTGCAAGAAATGACACTAAGTCTAGTGTTGATTATATCAGGGTTACCATCCCCTCGTATAATCAAGGTTTCATCTCCCCAAGGTACACGAACCAGTTTTTGATCACATAAAATGACTGCATGGTACTTCGACAGCCAATCCATGCCAATGATGATATCAAAGCTACTAAGATTTACTGGGATCAAATCGATGTCGAACGGCTGATTGGAGAGGTTTAAAGTACAACCTCGAATAATGGTGCCAACTGTCACAATTTTTCCGTCAGCTAGTTCTACTATATAGTAGGAGTCTAAGACTGATGGAGTAATTTCCAATACTCTACTAAATTCTGTCGAGATAAAGCTTCGATCTGCCCCGGTGTCAAATAGGACAGATGCATATCGTTGGTTTAGTAGAAATGTACCGATGACGATGCTGGAATTTGAATTGGCTTGGGCATCGTCAGTCATGTATACTTGTGATGGGGTTCCTTTGTTGTCCTCCTTCCAGTTGGCCAATTTGGGACAATCAAGTCTTACATGTCCATAGGTACCACATCCGTAACATACTACAACTTTCTTTGGCTCATGATGACTTTCACTTGTGGGGTTTTGGTTCCCTTTACATTGCTTTCCAGCATCATGATGGTAGTTGCACTTTAAACACTTAGGTTTGGATCTTAAGTATTTCTTGTTCCGGGTTGTGGGAGTAGTATCATCAGTTTTCTCAATGCGTTGTCTTTTGGAAGATCGTTGGGGCCGACTACGAGTAGTTCTACTCGACTTCTGCTTGTTGTCCGTTTGTCTTTTGGACAGGTTGTGAGCTTGCTTATTGATCAGCTTTGTCGCGAATTCCATTGCACCTTCTATGGTAGTGGGTTGTGAAGCTAGCACACTGTCATGAATGTTGTTAGGGAGTTCACTGACATACTTCTCAATCTTGTCACTCCTTAGAGGGAACATTCTGGTGCACATCAAGCTTAACTCTTGAAATCTTTGGTTGTACCAAAGGATATCATTGTTCTCACACTTGAGATCCCACAGCTCGACTTCCAACTTCTTCATCTCTATTCTAGGACAATACTTCTCAGTCATTCTTTCCTTGAGGTTGGCCCAAGTGAGAGTATAGGCAGTGTCTTGTCAAAGGATGGCGACCACAGAGTTCCACCAGGTAAGGGCACTCTCAAGTAGGGTGCACGTGGCAAACTTAACTCTGTTCTCGTCAGCACAACCGCTGATGTGGAAAACTGTCTCTAGTATTTCAAACCATTTCATCAATTCAACGACTCCTTCTTTTCCTCGATAGTATGAGGGTTTGAATTTCAAGAAGTTGGGGTATGAACAACCCCTGTTGAAGTTGTTTCTGTGCATGTTGTGGTTCGGTTCACTGCTCATATTAAATTCTCTGGCTGTCATAGCTGCCAAAATGCCTTCACCAATCATCTCTCTGAGTTGAGCATTGGTAACATTATGAGTAGCTTCAGGAGCCTCGGTGTGAGCAGTGTTGGGAGCGATTGCATTTTTGGGGTTTGATCGCGTAATCACCATTTGTCTATAATCATACACAAAATGAGACTATTAGTTCAAACTTTAGTGCAAGTGTTATATTATTTGCAAGAGATGATTTCATGCGTAAAATTCATAAAAAATTTGGATAACCTGTCAGGATTTCATAATATAATATTTTGCACAAAAGATATAACATAAGAGAATGATTGCATGCAAATATCCATAAGGAATTAAACATTCATCGAGCATATCAGATCTGGGACAGAGACTTGGCTAGCCTTGTCCTGGGTAATGGTACACATACTCTTAAGTACATCAAATCCCAAAAATACATGCCAGAAAAGAAAGGTACATCACATAAATGTATCAACAAGAGCTTGAAAATAATAAAAAGTATGAAGGTCTCATATTATGATAGCTGGGATACAATCCGTAAGCTTGTCATAATGTGCAAGAATTCCGGTACATTTATACTAGTCTTGCCTAGATGGTCCACTAGGCATGGCTAGTGCTGATAGTGTTGATGAAGCTGGTGGAGCTACAAATGCTCTTCGGGAACCCTGTAATGCTCGAATCGTCTCTCGGGTCTCCTTGAGCACATGAAATGCTGTCAGCAAATGGGTCTGAAGCCTGTTGGTGGTTCCCCAGAGATGAGTCATCTCTGCTGTAATCCCGTCATGTCGGACGTTGGCAAGATCACAAAAGATAGACAACAATTGCTTCTGAGCAGATAGGGCCGTATGGGTCTGATTCTGAGGACCCTCCATGACCTGGATACGTTGGTGAAGACGACGGTTTTCCTCTATGAGCCACTTCAATGCCTTATTAGTCTTAGCCCGGACACCCTTAGTGGCCTGGGCTTCTCTTCTCATGGTGCGGGAGAAAGTGTCAATGCGACCATGGATGACGGTGCGGCCTTGTTGGCCGGCCACCAGTAGATTGCGGAAGTCCAATATCTCTTTCTCCTGGCATGCAGCCAGTGCAGCAATCTGAGCCTGAACGGGATCGACATGTCTCGCTCTGGAGCCTTTCCCGGTCTCATAAGTAGAGACGGGTACGAGTACGGACCCGGAGAAATGGCCCGATGATAAGAATGGAGGCACGGAAGGTGCTAGGCTAGGAGGAACCTGGTCCTCTTCCATCGAGGTTGGGGCCAGTATAACTAATGTGGAAGTAGGAAATGGATCCTTTAGGAGTACAGCCTCGATAGTTGGGTCATCCTCTAAATCTGAGGCTGACAACCATCCATATTGCGCCGATCGTGGAGATGAACAAACAACTGGGGTAGGAGATACCACTGGTAGAAGAGTCGTAGATGCAGTAGGCGGAGTCATGATGCTCTAAAATAATATCATTTTAAGTTTGAAGTGAGTATGGGCTTACAAACAAAGAACAATATTATTTAGATTACATGCTTTATGAAATATATCCCTTTCAAACAATTATTAGAATGTTTTAAGGTTACAATTATTCATACCTATACATATATATGTACTATCATGTAAATAGTTCATTTATCAGTTAGTAAGTGTGAAGTTTTAGTTTAATATCACTCATATTCGCATTTCAGTATTTTACTATATAGTGTAAAATTTTCAAGTTTAACACGTCTAACATATAGCAATACCTTACTAAACAGTATTAATAATCAAGTGTAGTAAACATATATATACAATTAGTTCACATAGCATAAAATGCCCTAAGATCTATATGCTTAACTAAGACGGTCCCAAAATAAAATCCCATAAAGAGTTTTATAAGTTATAGTCCAGTTTTAAATAAAAGAAAAATCATTTTATTTTTATTTTATTTAAAAATTTATCTGGTTATCTATAACTAATGCTCTGATACCATTCACTGTGACACCCCGGGTAGGGTCAAGATATGCGGAAAATATCCCCGGAGACGTCACAAGGGTGGATCGATAGCATATAGTCCATAGAGCGTAAGATAAAGCTTATTTAAATCAGATTACATGTTTGATAACAAAATATTAAAAATTGTCTTAAACGTGACATAAGTTGATTGTTTACGTTTCCCAAATCGAACCCCGGATGAGTCCTACAATGCAGATTACTAAGATGCTGGAGACCATGCACACACCACGTACTAACTTCATATTCCTGTGCAAAACATACTAACGGGTCAACATAAAGTTGGTGAATTTACAGATTTTAACAATTAATTAGTTTGGACATATAATAATCATAGAAGCAATAATGCACAAAGCATTCTTACTAAAATGTAATAACATTTGTTTAGTATTAGAAACTGAATCTTAACCCCATAGTCCTCAACAGATGAGGACGTAGTGTCTTACAAAAAGACACCCATTCCAGTTCGAACATGGTATACGTCTGTTGTCCCGGCCAAGACACAGTGAGCATGACTCACCCAGACGGGGATGGTCAATCCCTAATAGATCTATTTATAACATTCGGGCGATTTACAACAATTTAACAGTTTCAACAATAAGCAGTCATAATCCAGTTTATACAATTCAATTATGTCCAATATATGTTTGCATTTTTTCTTTCCCAAAAAGGGAAAGTTTTATCAAAGTTTATAGGGGGGCTGTAAACTCACCTGGGAATAGGCAATTGCTTATTTAACACGGATATCCAATTAAAGCTTACACCAAAGTTATGCCTAATCAGATAGTACAGTCTTAATAGATAGTACAAAGAACATATATGTATGCTTATACGGATTTTATTCAGTTTATTCATACTATGGTATTTATCTAAATCACCGTAGCTCAAGTAGCATCAATATTCATTTAAGCTTATTTATATAAGTTTCATTTCTAAGAAGACATAAAATGTTTAACTATTAATATCAGTTAGCATACATGTATTAATACTCATTCAATCTTACAATTAAGTTTTACATTTAAGTGAACATAAAAGAAAATGTTTCACTTAAAATATTAATCTATGTTTATAGTACTTGTATCAATAACATCTAATTAAATTTATAACCAAGTTCTATATTTAAGTAAACACAAGGGGTTTTACTTATAATACATTTATGTAGTAACATTCAATTTAATTAACGTTCATATAATTTTATTTCTTAAAGGTATATGAGTACATGTTTTAATAGTACATATTCATCTTGTTTATATAATTTATTTTGTAAAGAAAATATAATTAAATATTTCAAAAAAAATATTATTTTATTTAACTCTCAAGTTTTCATAAATTATTTAATATTTATAAAATAATTGATTTATCACAAACTTAAACTTATACATTAATCCTCAGGATCTAGACTTTTAATTATGTTTTATCATAATTAAAATAGCTTTTAGGGTTAGGGCTAGTTAATGTTTCCGAATGTGGCAAAACTAGTCCCTCCATATTTTTAAACAAGTAAACTTTCGGATTATTACACATTTGGTACCTAGGGCTTGTTTAAGTTTCGGTTTATGGCAGATTTAGTCCCCCTAGTATTATCTAGGTTTTGTGACTATATAAAAATTACAAAACAGCCCCTAGGGCTTCTTTAAGTTTCAGCAATTTATAAGAATAGTCCTTAGGGTTATAAAGTGACAAAATAACTTTTAAAAACTTCCCAAAATGGTTCCTAGGGTTTAATTTGCCACGGATAATATTTATTAAACCCTAGACTTTTGGATATTTACATTTTCAGTCCTTGTGTTTACTAGTTTATCAGAACAAGTTTCATAAGTTACGGTTTTAGTCCTTAAGTTTTATAAATTGTCATTTTCATCCAAAAAGTTTTTATAAGTTATATTTTACTATAAAAACTTTTATTTTAACATTCAAACTTTATATGGGCTCATTAAATGGGCTAAACATCTAATGGGCTATTTTAGTGGGCTAAAACATATCTCAAGTCCACTAATTCATTTACATGTGTCTTTAAATCATTTATTGGGCCTAAATACATTTTTATGTCCTTTAGTTAGTTAAATGGGCCTAAGTGTAATCTTAAGTCCATTAAATTTTGGATTAATATTTCATGGGCTTAAATAGTCCATTACCACTACTCTACATTTTATGTAAGTTTTAACTTAGGATGTTCTTATAAGTTTATTATGAGCTTATTCATATTGTTTTAAATCTAAAATAAAAGAATAAAACTTATACTTGTTTTATGTGATGTTCCAAATTAGATCTATCTATGTACAAATCAAGTAAACAAGTCATAAGTCCAAAATGAGATCTAAATTATGTCTAGACCTAAAAATCAATCATATATCCATGTTTACTCATATATAGTCCACGACCATATTTCTAAATCTTGGTATTTCCAAGATGAACATATTAGCTAGTTTTAAAGTCTTGTAAATATTTACAAAAACACATCATAATTATCTAGGTTACATGCATGTTCCCAAGGTTATTATTATTCCAAGAAAACAATGTATAGCCCACGTCTATATTGTTTTCTCCCAATATCCCCATAAGATCTATAGGCTTATTTCATGTTTATCATGTTAAGTTAACACTTATTACAAGATCTAGGTTGTATAATAACATGCATGTACATCTAACCCATTTAGGGGCATATAAAACCCACGGCTACAAATATTCACATAAGTTACTTTGATGATTTTTAATATTCCATTTATCATGTTACCTTTCATATTCTATTATTCAAAACTTAGAAAACCAATAATATACTCCCCACTTAATTTAGTCGTGACCTTTAAGGTCATGGTTTTCTTGATCTTTAAGTTGCACAAGTTCATTTCATGAGATCTATGGTTATTAGTTAACCAAAATCCCATAAAACAAGATTTGTAACTCATGCAATGCATAGATTTATAAAAGGTTTCATATGGGTTTTAAATCAAGTTTAAACATAACATATAAGTCATAAGTTTCTTATTAAAAGATTTTTAAATCATGAACATGATTTGCATAAATATGCCGTGACCTATAAGGGTCATAGCTTTATCAAATCTTGATTTTTAACACGTTATTTACTTGTGTTTATATGTGTATGATGATGCATGCATGAAAAAATGAAAGAATATAATGTGTATACCTTTTTGCCTAAATGTTACCAAGTAAGATCTATATGAACAAGGAGGTTAGAGATCTAATTTAAGATGAAGAGGGAGGCTCCAATTGTTAACCAAGCTGTGACCTATAAGGTTCGGCTAGGGCTTGGTATAATACTTCCAAGAATGATGATTATGATACCTATAGATTTGGGATTACTATGAGGCAAGGATCTAGTAGATCTAGTGAACAAACTTGGATTTTTGGTGGCTTATAGCCAAATTGCTTGAGATGAAAAGGGAGGAGAGGGTGAGATCTAGTTGAGAGTGAATGTGAAGAGTATGTGTGTGTTTTCGGCTAAAAGGAGAGAGAAAGGCAAGTAAGGGTGTGAACACCTTGGTAAGAGCCATAGTGCCAAGTGTAGACACTTGTATTCCCAATGCATGACACTTGTATTCCCAAGGCTTCTCTTCACCTTCCACCTAAGAATTACGTGTCATTCTTAGCCAAAAAGGGAGATGGGCTTCAAGTTGTGGGCTTGTGTTGGGCTAGCACACAAGGTAGTGGAGTTTGGGTTAGTCCAAAGTGTATACATATATAAGTTTGTAATGTACACATACTTATATGTATGTAGTACTACCCCATGCAACATTTTCCCATAATTTGTTTAAGTGTTAGGCATATATAGTTGTTGTAACTTTCAATACTTGTGATCCTAGTCTTATGTACTAAGTTTAGTTATGCATCATATTTCCATAGCAAAGTAGTAGTAGAAGTATAAGTACATAGTGATAAAATTCACACACAACTTATAGATGCACAACACATGAGTGATTATTCTAGGATTTATGGGTGAATATTATTACATGAAATCATGGTAAAATCATGGATTTTATAGATTAAACACCCAGTTAACCCCAATTGGTTTTGTTATGACCTTTGAAATATAATGAAATCTGTTACAGGTCATAGAAATCCCATCTGAATTAGGGTCTTGATCTTGCTTAGGTCTCCATGTCAAGTTAGAAGAAGCTTTAGACCCCTTTCCCTTTGGTTGCAAATATTTTCCATTATTAGGTCTGGCAACGTTCCTGTCAGCATTTAATTTGTTCTTGTCAACGCTGAAATTACCCTTAACAGTGTTGAACCTAGGGTTTGCTACAGGAACCCATTGTTTGTTAGACCACGTATTGGTCTTCTAAAAAGGTCTTTGTCCATAAGTATTAGACCCTTTAGTAAAGAATGGGACTGGTCTAACAACTTGTGGACTTTGCTGGACAAAAGTTTGGGTTTGACAGCGTTTGACTTTTTATCAGCGTTGACCTTTGAAGCATTGACACACTTATAGGCTAAATGTGAAAAACTTCCAAAAGTATAACAGGCTTTTCTAGACATAGCTCTAGGTCTAGAAGAAAAGAAACCTGTCCCATTATCACTAATTTGGCTTTTTGGTGACCTAGGTTTTCTATACATTTCTGCATATTTAATACAAGGTTTTATATCAACGTTTAAGCCAAGGTCAACAGTCTTGCCAGTGGTTGGGTTTGTCACTTTTATAGGTGTAGACTCATTTGGGCTGTCACTAAGCATGCCACCCTTAACAAACAAGGTAGGGTTGGCTTTCTTCCATTGGTCCAAATCAGTCAATTTCTGCTTGTATTCCTCTACTGGGGTAAGAACTCTTGGTGGAGGAATGAATTCCTCTTCTTGGAGTTCTGGTATACCAGTCCAAGACAAGTCCTTTCTAAGGACACCATAGAAGTTCCCAACAGGTGGTGGAACACCAACATACTCTTACATCCCAATCCCAGTCATATCCCTAGAATCCCTTTGTTCATGAACATATTTTTCTAGGGTTTGTGAAGCTTTATCAAATCTCTGAATATTAAGATCTACATTATCTTTATTTTTGATAGCCTCATCTAACTTAGCCTGTAAAGCACCATTGGCTCTCTCCATGATGTTTCTAACCTCAATACTAGCATTTAAATCATGAGTTAAAATGTTTATTTGATCTTTTAGGTCAAACTACATTTTCTTATACTCAGCTACAGTCTTTTCAGTTTGAGTAAGAGCAAGTTGATAGTTAGATAACTTGCATCTTTGATTAACCACATCTGTTGTTAATTTTAAAACTTCTTTGTTATGTTTTTAAGTGTTTAGACGACAACCCTTACTACAAAATGCATCATCATATACCTCATTGTCTGATGAAGATGAAGAGTGTGCCATGAGAGCATAGTGAACATGCTTTTCTTCTTCCTTTTCTGCAACTAAAGCTTTGTACTCTTCCTCATCCTTGGCCAAATAGCTCCAATCCCAGCCAACACCATCAATGTCTTACATGGCAACCATATATTTGGAATCCTGAGCCTTGATGATTTGGCTTGAGGGTTTTCCAGCATCAGATCTTCTTGGAGATCTGCATTTTCTCATAAAGTGTCCCATCCGATGACAATTATAACACTCAACTTTGGATTTATCAAATCCAGCAGTGTCCTTAGCATTAAAAGTCATCTTCTTCTTAAATCTTCGATTCCATCTATTTGCTTTTATACTTGCAAGAGCCATATTCCACTTTATGTCCATCTCCTCCAAATGCTCATCACTAATTTGCTCAAGGTCCTCATATGTAATCACTGAACCATTGGGCAATGAAGCAATGTATGCACAAACAGTATCTAGATCAATACCAGCAGGCTAAACTCTTGGAGCGTCAATATTGTATGTGTCAGCGTCTGAATGTGAGGCGTTGACAAAGCTTGATCAAGCGTTGACACAAGTTGATCCAGTAACGGGGTGCATGTATGACTCCCTTTGATCAAATTGACCTTCACTATGTGAGAAGAAGGCCATATTTCCATTGGTAGACTTGCTGCCTTGATCCAAAAGAATTTCATTCTCTACCTGCCTCAGTTTATTGTAAACATCATCAAAAGTAGAACTTTTGTTAGAATTATTAGCAATTATAGACCTTGCCTCAATCTTCCATGCATCACCAAGACTTTTAAGAAAAGTGGTGATGATATCAACATCACCAAGCACTGTTCCCATAAAGGACAACTTGCTTGTAATGTCAAGAAGTCTGCTTCTCACTCCACTTAGCTCTTCATTGGGTTGAGCTTTAAAAACATCATATTCATGCAAGAGTTGCTTCTTTTTCTCTTGTACAGTATCAACATTACCACCATAAGCAACTTCAAGGGCTTCCCAAAGATCTTTTGCAGACTCATAGCTTCTATATTTTTGCTGATTGGCTTGTCCTAAAGAGAGTTTGAGAATGCTTAGGGTTTTCATGTCATTCCTTCTCTTTGCTATGTCCTCAGCTGAGACAACTCTACCATCTTCAGGTTTTTCTTTTCGATTCTCTTCAGTAGAGCCTTGAGTTGATCTTGTCAAGATAGCAGCTGCAATCTTTTCAGCCTTATTGAATGTGTTTCCGTATTCAATAATTTCCCATAGGGTGTAGTCATGGATTTGAAGATACTGTTCAAAGTTAAACTTCCACAACTCAAAATTGTCTGGGTCTAGCATGGGAATCTTGATGTTAGGGGTTGAGGAGGAAGAGGAGTTTAACTCTGTAGTAGACATGTTGTTTTTAGGGTTTCTTGAAAATTAGGGTTTTTGGCAATTTAGGGTTTTTGTGTTCTTTAGATCAAAGTTTCTCAACAAGCTCTGATACCACTTGTTGATCCCAAACTTAGATCGATTTATCTTGTGTAAACGAGATTAAATCAAGTTAAACACGTAGAGAAACTTTGTTGTGTATAAAACAATTTATGTATTATGCGGAATTAATACTCAAACAAGAACACACAAACAATATAAACCAAACTTTCACTTTGATTGATAAATCAAACTTGTGTACAATGAAAGTGTTAAAACGTATATTAAACTAAAACCTAAAGACCTCCTTTTATAGACTAAGGAGCCTTGTACAAGAGTCTACGTATCAGCTATTTTAGGTAAAGATAAACATAAGAAATACATTGTTCATCATATCTTTACTAGAAACAAACTAGAAACATAATACATGTGGACTAAGTCTTCTATCAGTGCTTGACTTCTTCTTATCAATGCTTGACTTCTTCCTGTCAACGCTTGTCCTGTCAACGCTTGATTTTTTCTTAACAACGCTCAGATTGCTCTTGTCAGCGTCCAAGTGTATTGGCTACATTTTATTCCCAACAAGGCTTATTTGAGATGGGGCATGTCCAATGTTTTGCAAAAAGTCGACCTAGGAATGAGATTCAAAGCTTTGATAAATTACCCAGTCATGTTTTTGCGAACTGAGACCTATACTAGTTTTTTTGCGAACTAAGCCTACACATTTATTGCGAAATGAACTCACGAGCATATTACAAACTGACATATCTTTTTGTATTGCCAATTGAGCTATAATTATTCTGAACTTAGGCTTGTGAATTATTGCGAACTCAGATATATGAATTATTGCAAACTCAGATATGCTAATTATTACGAACTCAGATATGCTAATTATTACGAACAAAGCTTATGCTTTTTACTGCACACTTAGGTTCGTTGATTATTGCGGGCTTACATTGGTTGATTATTGCGAAACGAGGACAAATTCATGCCAAAAAATTTTAAGTCTTATTGCGAACTCGCATTTAATATTGTGAACTGTGGTGTGTTTCAACATTAAGAACTGAGGACCAAAATGTTTTCGAACTAAGATGTCTTAATTATTGTGAACTTAAGTGTTTTGAATATTGCATACTTGAGGGTATATTTTTATTGCGAAATCAGTGGCTAAGTTAATATTGTGAACTGAGGAACAAGTTTTGTTTCAAATTTTTCTCTAAGTCTTTTGTGAATGTCTTTGGAATAAAATCGTTTGTTTTATAAATTAAACTATTTAAATCATTCTTGAATGTATTTTCTCAAATGTTTTAAGTGTGTCATATTGCGTATGTTCACTGTATGATTATCTTGTGCATTCAAATGATTAGATGTGATATGCTTTGCTTTGATAAGGGTTAATATGTATAATGGTATATATATATCTATGTGTATCAATTGTGTATGTCTTATCTTAAGCAGGAAACATGTCTCTCACTAAAGATCAGCAACGAGCACTTGATAATGAACTTTTTTCAGTTGAACAACGACGTCCATTTGCAAGAAACAACATCAGACTGAAGGATGATTTTGAACCATTATAGCCAACATTTAAACTTGCCATGGATATTCTCGACATATAACCAATCAGCAAAGCATTGGGTGCAACGACATGTGTTCCAAAGATGTACATGCATGAACTCTGGATTTCAGCACAAGTTGCACCATCATCAAAGATCAACTTCACCGTTAATCGGCAACCAAAGACTGTCAGTGTTGAAACGCTCAGAAGTATCTTTGGGTTCACTCCCCTTGCTCGAGGAGAGAAATATGATGAACTTCCCGTCAAATCCTAAATTCTGGAATTGTTTAGGCAACTGGGATATGCTGAACCCATCAATAATGTTTCTTAGTTTCACTCCTCCAAGATAGGGAAACCAAACAAATCTCTAATCAACATCATCATTAGGTGTCTCATAACAAAATCCAGCAGTACCGACACCTTGAGACATACACAAGCACATATGCAATAGGGTCTCTATCATGGCAAAAATTTGGACTACGCATTACTTATTTGGACACAATTTCAATTTCAATGCATAAAAAATACCAAGAAGAAGTACGATCACTTTCAATTCCCAAGATTCACAAAAGTCATTAATGATCACTCATGAAAGAAGATCCTTCAATTAATAAACAGGGATAGTTCTCCTATTTTAATCTCGAAGATGATTAGATTTTGGAAATGATGCAAGTTAGAGGACCCAATATTAAATCAAAAGTGTCTCTAACTTTAGTTCCTGACACTGTGATCAATAATGGAATCAAGGAAAGTGAAGCATATAATCAATTACTAAAGGCCATCGCAAGACACGTAAAACACGCAGAATCTGAACAACCTGAAGAAGAATCTCCTTCTCCTAAAATCAAAGGAAAAAGACCAAAGCATGTAGCTAAGCGAAAAAAGACATCATCATCAACAGATAAAGCTAAAAAGACTAAAAAAGCCAAGGAGAAGCTTGTTGATGAGGAAGAGGAAGAACCATCTACAGCTACTCTTTCTAAAGAAAAACTGGTAAAAGTCATCCTTAAGAAGAGTAAGCAGGAAGCTCTTGCTAAAGTCAGTGGTTCCGGCTCCAAAAGTACCGGAGAGTTAGAATTTGAAGAATTTAGAGATCCGGATAAAGAAACAGACCTAGAAGATGAAGAGGACATTGACACTGAAATAGTTCACACTGAATCTAAGGATGAGGAAATTTAAAATGAAAAAGAACCTGAAGGCCAAGATGATCAAGACGATGAAACACACAAAGGATTCAATTTTGATGATATCCAACAAGAAGATACTAGGTTACATCAAGAGAGTGAGGGAGATGATGACATGGATACCGAGTATAATGAAATCTACAAGGATGTCAACGTCAACAAACCTAAACAGTTACCGAAGCCCAACGCACTTCTGACTTCAGTAGACGTGCATACAACCGTCACTCCACTCCCCATAACTCTTGTGATCACTTCAATTATACCTACAACAACCGTTCCCATAACTCACCCATCAACCAAACAACCCGCACCATCTACCTCCCACCCAGCCATCAACTCAGATTTCATGCAAAAGATCAAACAACGCATGAAAGCCCAAGACGAGGAAATAGCAACTCTCAAAAAGGCATTCGAACATCGTCGCAAGACAGAACACATAATAGAGAAATGTCAAGAAGAGAAAATCACATACCTCACAAAGAAAGTAAATCAACTTGAAAAGACGCAAGAAGAATACAAAGTAAACACAGAGCTTCTCGATAAAGAAAATGCAACCTTCATCGACTCCATTAATGAACATATGCAATACATCATCCAAACCGAAGTCAATACATCTCTCACAAAGGAACGACCAGCTCTACGCAAGGAGATGAAAGACCTCGCCGCCAACAATTTCTTGATCAAGTCTTCTAACATTCCAAAGCCAGAATATGCAATTGCTAGAAAACTCAAAGACTTTAAGTTGAAGAAGTTGTTGTAGGAACGAATGATTGAAATTAGGTCATACACCAAAACACCAACTCAGAGAAAACTTCATGATATTCTTAAGGAAGCTATTGATGAAGATAATCAAACATTCAGAGAGCATGGCGACGTGGTTCCTTACAAAGCAAACAAAAGGAAACGAGTGAACTCTGAGAATGTTGATGAATCAGATGACTCTGATGATAATGACGATGATGAAGAGGAAAAACATAACGATGATGATGATGATGATGATGATGATGATGATGATGACGATGAGGGAAAGAATGTTGATGATGATGATGAGGGAAATAAAGGTGACGAGGAAGAGGAAGAAAGTGATGCTGATGACAAAAAAAAAGAATAATGATGATGATGAGGCAGAAAACAGGGAGGATGATGAGGACGAGACAAGGGATGATGATGAGGAAGATGGACAGAATAGGGAGATCCGCAGTAAGAGGCTCCATAATAAGAACATCACTCCAGCACTCACATCTACAGAAATAGGTACGTCTTCTGAACAACACCAGGTTGATGATACTATTTCACATACAGAACCGATGCTCGAAGATGAACCTTCAGCCACAGAAGAACATCAGTCCCCACCTCCGATAGTTGAACAGCCTGAACCAGAGGTTATCACAGAGTTTGCACCACCAAAGGGTTCAACACCTTCAACCTCAACATCTACATTTACTATGACCAGTGAAACTGACATGGATGTCCAGGACACAAATATCCTAGATCCGGAATGGGTTGATGTTGTCAACATAGATAAGAATGCACCTGAGAAAAGTTGGCTTACAAAAGCAGCAAGCATTCGTCCAATTTCTGATAAGGACATGGATGACTTCACTCAACTCCTCAACAATCCTATTGATTTCTCGGGGTTGATGATGTATAAATATGGAACCTCTCATATAACTACTGCTCTTCTCAAGATGGCACACAAAGACTCTAGTTTCTTTGCAAGTACGAACATCAGCAAAGTTGAGTGTGATTATCATTCAAATGAACTTCTAAATGCGATTAAAATGACGGCCGAGGATCTCCAAACCACCGATAAGACTCATTTGAATGCCCAAGTCATATCAAAAGATAAGTACCTTCCAATTGAATACTTCTTCAGTCGTGATTTCAAATACTTAAGAGACGAGGCAAACAAATATGATACTTCCTTAAACATTGTCAAAGCAATACTTTTGGATGACATACCATTGATTGAATAAAAAATTCCCAAGCTCTGGCGTCAAGAAGTACTTCCTTTATACGACCAATATGCTGAATTGGGTATCTCACATTGGGGTAGTAGAGAGAAGTTAGCTTACAACTTCATTTTTCAGTCTAAATCTGGTGCCGAAACACGTTCAGATATTCGCATCAAAAGTATTCAAGGAGGGAAGATTTATGAGATATACGGTTATCCTTATTTGATGGAAATCAGCTTCAAACGCAAAGACGATAAAATTTATACAATCAGTGAAGGAGACCTCCAGCTACTTCGTCTAAAGACATCAAAGATCTGTTACTTCTGATGGCTAAAAAAAGTCACTCATTTACCTAATGACCTTATCATCACTTTGAGCTCAGCTATTCGATTGTTCACACGCAAGGTTGTGATCAAGTATCGTGTTGAAGATCTACAACTTGGTGTGGAAAGTTGCCAAAGGAAGCTGAACTTGCAACATCCTCACACTGTGATTCTTGGTCGAGTTCATCATCACAAGCTTCCATATATGGGCACTCTAGAGCCTGAACCAAGCATATTTTATCTGAATGAGAAAGAAGTCATGAAATACATGAGAATTTCTGAACTTCACAAATTCAGTGACGGGACTCTTAGGCATGTTCGTGATAAACTAGTTCTTCTAAATATCGGACATAAACTTCCAGAGGTAAATTACGATTAGAAACCCCGGTTCAAACGAAGTGCTCTATACATGATCAAGATTATCGAGAGGAAGCTACGGGAAAGATGGTTGATATGCAGTCTGGAGTGGTTCATAGGTGGAAGACCGTATGGAGCTCACCACAGGCTACTAGAACGATCCGTTTGATGTGCTGGTCGTACTATTTCAGGTCAACTCCATACATGTTATTGTGAATATGTAAATATGTGAATACTAGGCTTTTGTGGCATGGTGTAGTGTAAGAGTATGATATTTTTCAAGAATTTCTCACGAGATTCAAAATCATTCAAAATATATCGTACTTAAGCACTACAACTAACCCTCATTTATTTTAGAGGGAGCAGTAAAATGTTTAATGGCCAAAATGAATTTCATTTTTAACCCAAGACCGGTTAATCCATTGATATCCAAAATATTAAGGGTTAACATTTTAGATAAAGGGAGAAAATGGGATTAAGATGACTTGTAAATATATGTGGCTAAGGTTAAAAGGAATTAATGTAAAAACCAACTTAATATGTGTTTTGCATATGTTGAGGGGGAGCATTTTGAGTATAAAAACACTAAGGTACAAAAACATTTGATATTATATCACACGTATCTGTAGTGATTTCTATGGAATTTTCATGGTGACAATTACTTAACCAAAATACACTTAATTCACGACGGTTGTGGTGACAAAAGGGTGGTGGGATTAGGTATAAGTCCAATGATTCTTCAAGAACCAGAGGAATCTTCCCAAGGACGATTTCATAGCTAGAAATAGTAGTCCATAGGAAAGATGGGAATGATTATGAACATAGCAGAATGCCGACCAAGTACTTAAGCTGGCACTGGAACAATAACAACAAGGTGTTGGTGATGACGTATTGGTAAGCATTGAAGGGGTTGAATAATGAAAAAGACATGTAAAGATAAAGGGTTTAAAGAAAGAATCCCTCCTTACAACTTAGACAGAAACCGGGTCAACACATCTTGAAGACATTGAGCATAAGACGTCATAGACCCAGTGATACAAAGCACAACCCCTCCCAACTAACTCAAATATCTCTCAAAAGATATATTTTTTAATGTCACGGAATTCAACACATTATCTATCGATTTATTCACTCCGAATAAATTGATATTGAAAATGTGGCAATCCTCTCCAGCCTCCGCTCAACAAATCAAAACGCATTATTCAGTCTAGAGCCACGACATCATCAAAAGTCTCATTAGGACACTTTTCCAAATATTCCTTGCTTCTTCACACACTGTGAAAAGTGAGAAATATTTTTTTGAGTCGTACGCAATATTCTTGTAATATTGCCAGAACATCCGAGTGATACGAAAGTATTAAAATGAAGATGGAAATCCTGCTTGAGCCAACATTAAACAAGCTCATGGTAGGTGACACGTGTTGTACTTTAAGAACCAATCTTGTGATAACCGGAAAGAAACGATTATTTGATCTTAATTGAATTCAAACATGTTCCAGGCCTCTACGCAAAATCTAAGTTATCTTTCCGAAACACTCAAAGTGACACTCTTTAGTGTTCAAAATGATGAGTGGAAATCCTTCCAGTGTCAACATTAAACAGCACTGTGGTAGGTGACAAGAAAGATTCTATTAGAATCAAGCTCGTGACAACTGGAAAGCAACGATGGTGAAGCTCTTAATTGAATTTCACTTGTTCCATGTTCATGAATTGACGGCTTCAATCATGAGGATATCATTATCCAAATGATTCACTCTTTATGTTCGCAGTCAGCTTTGGACGGTCGAATAAATAGAATGGGTTTACCCGCGAAATCTTGTCAAGGAGATTTTTTAATTAAATCTACCTGTCAAAAGTACGATATTTTTAAATATTGTCCAACGTTCTTCTCTGACCGTTGGTAAGATGCTACCGAACCAGAATAAAATGTCAAAGCCATTTTATTCGTATCTTATTATGTTGCTGCATTCGAAGACGGTAGCGTTACGGTGTACCAGAAGAAGTCGTCCTCACATACTTATACTTTCTACATCAAATACTTCAACAAAATTCGAGAAAGTTTTATCTAAAGTCTTTCGCTGTATCAACTCTGAAAGTTTCAAGAATTCAATTCAGTATAAGTGTGTGGGACATGAAGTCACGAGGAGTCAAGCATCACAAGAAGGAGAAGATCGCACGTGAAGATGATCTCTAACCACATGACAAGTCAAAGGTCAAAAGAACATGCTCTACGCTAAAGCCTATCAATTATCAACACATATTCACAACAACGAAGAAAAAGAAAATAAGAAAAGAGAAAGTGGACTACGAGCACAAGAACGAAGATCTAATATGCTAGATTTAGGACTTTGTAATTTGGGGTGACCTCTCTTAGGGGGAGATTGTTGGAAATGTGTTTTTACTATTAGAAGTCTCGGTCACTCCAACAATATAGATACATGCTCGTAGTATAGTATTTGTATTAGATTAAACAATCCCGACTCATGAGCATGTTCGTGGGCTGGAGGCCAAATTCCATTTATGGAATTGGGTATATAAACCCTCTCCTTTGATGGAGAGGGTGTTGGTTGGTTACTTTATTTTCTAATAAAACACATACTTTCTCTCTATAGAAAACCGTTAACATAGATCTAAATCTAAGATTACCAATATTCTACATCAATGACCAAATTGAATCAGAAGGAGATTGGACAGGTTCTGAGTGTCAAGACTCAGGCGATAGTGGTATCCAAAAGGTTATGACTTTCTTTAGAATGGAGGAATTGATGCCGAGTGAGAAGTACCTGATGCCTTTCCATGTTGAAGGAAAATTTGCTTATGATGGGCAAGGATATTTGGAGACGGAAAGAAGTTTGATCAAAAATGACTTTGTAATTGAGCTTGCCTTAACTTACAAAATACATAGGAATGGAGACAATGAAATAGACAAAAAAACTCATTGTCATGCTTAAAGATGAATTGTATTTTATTGACTTCTTTGTGAATCTGCAGGAAGATGATTGTGAACCATGTGTAATCTTTAGGAGAACTTTCCTAATGACCACCAATGCACACA
The DNA here is from genome assembly GCA_025667525.1 of Glebionis coronaria. Classification (NCBI taxonomy): domain Eukaryota; kingdom Viridiplantae; phylum Streptophyta; class Magnoliopsida; order Asterales; family Asteraceae; genus Glebionis; species Glebionis coronaria. The sequence goes on from CM046877.1 coordinate 360,839,418, forward strand.
TTGATATTACTTGTGGTATACTAACTTTGTGGCCAAAGGTCCACGAAAGTTTAGATTTTTGGCACATATATACTTTGCTTGACAACATCAATTTTGATGATTTGCCACCCATTGATCCTGAAGGAGTAGATCCTCCTCGATTTACTTGTAGTATGAGCAAAATTAAAAGAAATAAAGAAAAGAAGCCCTCTCACACCTGCAAATTGAACTACAATGGTCAAGGTACTTCACTCACCATTAACAAGCTTTTAACTAGAGAAGAATTATCAATGGAGGAATTGCAAGAAGATATTCAAGAAAGAGTCATGTTGTTGAACATAAATCATCCTATCATCAAAACTCTTAAATATAGTGATAAATACAAGACGATTTTTGATGGAGATTTTCTTGATAAATTGAAAGTTGAAGATGGCTTAACACTAGAGTATGAAGATGTGGCTATTCAAATGCTTTCTGAAAATAAAGTGATGCTTGAAAAAGAAGATTCGGGCTACTTTGTTCTACCAATAAGGTTAGAGGGTAAAGTCACCTACAATGCTTTAGTCGATACCAGGTCAAATGTCAATGTTATGCCATATGGAATATTCAAACACTTAGATGTTGGTAGAGTCAAACCGTGGTTTGATCATATCAAAATGCTTGATCACTCCTATGCGGAGGGATTTGGACTATTTTTTGGCGTTCTTTGCCAACTTGGTACAACTACACTACTAGCCGATTTCATGCTACTAAATATTCCTATTGATCGAGACATTCAACTAGTGGTTGGAAGGAAATTTTTGTATACTATTGGTGCGATTGTGGATGTTGGAAAAGCTATCATAACTAGCTTTGATGAATTTGTCCATCAAAATTATAATGTACTCAAAGCTAAGGAACGTGATTGTAACACCCCATTTTGATAAATGGAATGTCACGCGTGATTATGGCGTGTCATCAAAGCATACAAGGATAAATGTCTAAACATTACATGACCATAAAGGAAATACCGGAATCAAACATCGGTAGTCCAAAAGTAGAACTCATCACACACAAACATAAGTACTGTAAATGAAATGACTAAACAATGTCCATGAAAATGAGTATCAAAGTATAAAGAAATGCATAAAGTAAAGAAGGCTAGAAAGCTTCCAGTCCACATGCACCTACGCTTAAAGTGTACGAGCGTCCCTGAGGACCTACCGTTTTAGGAACATGAAAAGGAAAACGGCTGAGCAATACGCTCAGTTCACGGATGTACAAATAAAGCATGAATAATATAAGCATATAAGCATGAAACAGCGAAAGAAACTAAGTCCTGGATAACCCAGTTAAGTCTTAGTAAAACTGGTTTTATAGTTTGAAAAGCCTTATGTTTATCTTGTAAAAACTGTTTAACATATTTTACCGTTAGCCAATATAGGTCATGAAATATCAACGTGCATGAATACTTGGAGGGGTGACCTCGTCATGCAAATTAGAGGGGCTGCCTCTAAGTTAATATACTGGTTTTTGGGTAGGAGGGATCAGCTCCTTATGAAGTATGCAAGGCACACACCACATTCACACTGAGTAATCTACTGAAAACATGTAACTAGGATGCACCCATACGCCCCACATGATAAATATAATAATATGGCCAAAAGCTGAAGGGACGCCATGAGCAATCACCCTACCGTGGGGAAGTCATAACACCAGTGCCTCTAGTGTTATGGTTATGGTACCTCCATAACTAGGTGAAACTGGTCATGCATGTATATGGCTTTAGGTATTCTAATTAAACATAAGCAATCAAACATATAAACTTATACTATGGGAAAACAGTTGGCTGCATACGGGGAATCCTAATAAGGAAAGAATGTCCATACTGAAAGGACGGGAATCCATACCTTATGTCCAGTGAACGAAGAAGACGAACGGAAGAGAGTCCTACTTCAGTATCACTAATGCTACATAAATACATACGTGAATAAGTATCTGATTACTGAATACGTAACTGGTTTTATATCCTGTCTTAGCTTGTTTTATATGTTCATGTCATGTTTTACTATTTTAAACTTCATACTGTGTTTATCTTATATTTTGTCTATTCTGATTAAGTATTACTTGTATTTCATGTATTATTATACTTGTTGTGTAATAATAAGTAAATTTCTAAAAATAGCAGGTTTCCTAAAATAGAAAGTTTCCAAAAATACAAAGTTACCAAAAATAGAAATTTTCCAAAAATAAAAAGTTTCCATAAATAGAAAGTTTCCAAAAATAGAAAGTTTCTAAAAATAGAATTACTGCTTAAAATAGATAAGTTTCTAATAATAGAAAGTTTCCATAAATAGATTTGCTGCCTTAAATAAATAAGTTTCTAAAAATAGAAAGTTTCCATAAATAGCTATAAGCTGGTTAATTAAGCTAATAATATTAGCTTAAGTATTTTCTGATTATTATTCTAAGTCATGTGATTATATAGTATAGTTTATTAATTATTACATGTAAATTAAATAAACTATAGGTTAAAGTATTTAATTAAATATAACATGATTTTAATTAAATAAGGTAAAATACTTAGGTTAAAACATGTATTATTAACTATTAATAATATAACCTAAGTCATGTTAATTAATTAATTATAGTCATGGTTTTAATAATTAATTAATTATAATGTCTAATTAATAATAAAATACTTAGGTTAAAATTCATGAATTACCAATTAAATTTATAACCTAAGTCATGTAAATTAAATTAATCATGTCATGCTTTTAATCAATTTAATATAAGTCTAAAAACAAAACTAGTAAAATCATAAACCGTAGAAAAATAATTCATGAACGGACCCGTGACTAAAAACCATGAACCGGACCCGCAACCATCACCATACCTCGATCTAAGTAGGGTTTCCCCTTGGTTTTGCTGCTTCCGTGGGACCACCACCACCATACCGAGACCATATGGTCTCGGTGGTGTTAAATAAGCCAAGCCGAGACCCCTATGGGGTTCGGTTAGGCGTCGGCTAGACCACAACACCCCTAAAACCCTTGATTGATTTACCCCATGATCATTAACATGTTTAAAAATACTTGTTTTTAATTAGTTAATTAAAACATCATGATTTTATGTGATTCATTAAATCAAAACATAAAAGAAACGGTTAAAAAAGTTATACCGAATACGTGAATCAAATGATGACGAACACACATGAATCCTTGCAAAATTTCCAAGATCAAAATCAACCCGAACACCCCTTTGGTGTTATTAAAACCGGCAGCCAAAAGAGGACCAAGAAAAAGAATTAGGGTTTTTGTTATTTTCTTGATTTTGTGATAAATGAAAATACCTTTTCTATAATTTGCATGTTTAGTAAAATTATAATGGGCTTGGCCGATTTCCTTTGGTTTAGCCGCGGGTAGGGGGCCCACTTGGGGTAACCCGTACCTTTTTCCGTGTCTAAAAATAATAGTGTGTTCTCGTGTTTTACCGTGTTCGTAAATTACGTGTTCTAATTATTTTACGATCGTGACTTAGTTATTCGTGTTCGTAATAAATATATATACGTAATTTATATTAGCTCGTGATTAATTTATGTTCATGATTTCATGATCGCATGTTCGTGATTATAATTATTATTGGAATAATTCTCGTGTATTCATACGTAATAAATATTATCGTATTCTAACACGTACGTAATAATTGAAATTCTTATACATGAGACGTAAACGTGCTATAAAAGGAAAGTTCTAATCATGTACGTACGATCTAAAGGGTACTATTCATGGTAAAAGCATGTGGGTTTTACAACTCTTCCCCCCTAAAAAGAATAATTCGTCCCTGAATTATAGATAAGGTAAACTGGAAAAGAAGAACATAACCGAATTCAAAATATGAAATGAGGGTAAGAAGCCCGGATAGACTCCTCTATTTCCCAAGTGGCTTCCCGCTCGGTATGATCCCTCCAAGGGATTTTGACGAATGAAATCGTCTTCCTTCTCATGAATCGTTCTTATCTGTCAAGAACTCGTTCGGGTTCTTCTATAAAAGTGAGATCTTCACGAATCTGTTCCAGTGGATACTAAACCATGTGAAGGGATGATACTCGTACCCTCTGAGTAAGGACACATGAAAGAAATTGTGTACGTGCGAAGGCTGCGGAGGTAACGCTAAACGGTAAGAAACTTCACCGACTCGTTCAAAGATATCAAACGGTCCGATGAAACGAGGACTGAGCTTCCCTTTAACTCCAAAACGTCTAACACGACATGTCGGCGAAACCTTAAGGAAAACGTGATCTCCTACTGATGAGATGGCATTTATACATGATCTCATCCTTCTTTTCGGGCTTTTAATGCATAAAAATGTCATAAAATACCTTATATATGCTTGTGTTTGTTTACTTGTGTATTATAGGTATGGATATCGTGAAAAAGACAAAAGATCACAAGAAACAAGGAAAAACGGACACGAGAAACGAAGCCGTACAAAGAACCGGACCCTAGTTCATGAAATATTCAACAAATACCCTTGAAGACTTGAAGACATGCAAGTTTGATCCTCAATAAATGAAGATATGACACTTAAAACCCTTGTATATTGATAATTACAAGTTTGGTCCTTTAATTTTGTCAAAATTACACAAATGGTCCTTCAACTTTGAAGAAATGGCAAGTTTAGTCCCTCAACAATTCTAAATTGCCAATTATGGTCCCTCATGGAGTTAAAGTTGTATTGAAGACCTTTGAAGATCAACAATGTCCAAATTCAGCCCTTGAAATATGCAAAAGTTCCATAAATACTTGATTCCTTTTTTCAAAAGTTTAGTGCCAAAACTACCAAGTTGTGAAAGTTAAAAACAAAGGAAACATGTTTTGTGCCAAAATAAACTTGCTATATAACTTTCCCCAAAAACAAAGGACCAAAAGTGACAAGCTGAAACTTCAAATCCCTAAACACGCGGGTAACACTTACTGTTTGGATTTTTACCATCAAAAACACAACTTTTACCCAGGATTAAAAGGAAGGAAAACAAAGGGGAAAAAAAGGGGAAAACAAAATTGACTATACCCACGTGTGATTCACATCACCTCAATCAAATCCCACAACAAAAACCTTGAATCCCACTACCAGAATGATACCCCCATTCCCACTCACAACACGACACCTGGCATTTGATCATGACCTGGCAAAATCAATGGCCTCAAATCATTACTTGGTCACTAAGCACCCAACAAACGTCAAGGATTCACCCAAACCAGCTGGCAACACACCTAGAAGATTATGCAAGGATAGAATAGGAAATTCAGTTGCTAGGGTTTGTGAATAGTGTTAGCCAGGCATTTTCCTATAAAAGGAGACCTCAACATGTGAGAGTCCCTTTGTTCCAATTTTAGGCTATTAAATCTTTGTAATTCCTTTTTAATTAATAAAATTTGATTTTCTGAATTTTGAAAAATCTCTTTTATATTTTGTTAAAAGTTGGTGTTAGAATAGCCTGATTCTGAGTTCCATATACATGTTTGAAGGTTTTTGAGGCAAGGTTTTAAGTGATAAGGCTTGTGCTTCAAAAATCAGAAAGTTTGGTGTTGTTTGATCTCACTTTTGTGGTTTGTTCTTCTTAGCAGCTTAGAAGCTGGTACTTGTTCTGCTAGTACCTCAGCTCAAACAATCCAGGGCCTGGATGTAGGTCTTGGAGGTTTGCATCTTCTTCCCTTTTCATTTTCTCTCTTATTTTTCTGAATTTTGTGATATTGGCTTGTTTGTGCTTGAATCTGTGATTTGATGGTTGATTATTGTTGCTCTGTTGTTGTTTGATGATATTTAAGTGTTTGAGGTTTGATTTGTGGTTTGAATCTGCATGATCCTTTGAAAAGTTGTGAAAACAGGTTTTAAGGGGTGTTTAGGTTAACTGCATTGATTGGATTTGTGGTGTTTTGAGTGGATGTTTGTTGTTGCTATTGACTTCTACTTGTGTATCTGATATACTTGGTTGCTTTGCTGCACATTTTGTAGTTTGAAACACATAGATTCATAGATTGGGTATAAAATCTTGTTTACTTGGTGAAATTGACTGCAATTTAGGGGACACCTAGATCTAATCATAGACTAGGGTTAACAAGTGTTAAATCTAGGTTAACTACACCAGGGAAGAAGGATTTGAGGCTTGAATTTGGATCTAGTGTCAAATAGATCAGCAAAATAGTTTCTGCATATGCACTTTGTTCATCAGTAACTTTTTGTACTTTGATCTTGTTGTTTACTTTGATTCAGTGTTTGTTATAAGTTGATTTGTGCTTATTCATAGTTAATATAGCTTGTGTATGCATCCTGTTGAGTTTGGTTGGCTTATTCTTTCTAAATCTGCTTATTAAGTGCATAACTGCTTATTTCCATGTCTGAGCATGATCTGGTGACTGTTTGATCATTTGTGGCTTATTGTGTGAACTAAATTTGGATTTTCTTGTTGCTATTGACTCCTTGTGGTTCACTGATCACAAGGGCGCCCTTGTTTCCAATTGAATCCAACTGAAACTCTCTAAAAAGCTTGGTCAAATAGTCAAAGCAGTGGAACTCCTTTCCCCTGCTGGTTACCACTGCTAGTGTTAATTTGGTATCAGCTTATCAATAAGTTATAATAGCTTATCTTAACCAGCAAGAACTTGGATTTTGAAATAGGTGCTCATTATTTAACCCATTTGTTCATACTGGAGCATTTGGTGGGTTGACTTTAGGGTTTGACCAGAAAACCAACTTAATTGACTTTTTCATAAGTGCTTATTGGCTTATTCTGGCTTATTGGTTTTGCTTATTGGAATTTTGTTGATTGTTTTGGCTTATTGAGTCCATTTGTGATCTTTTGCAAGTTGAATCAAGTCCTGAGGTGCCTTATTTCTCAAAAACGACTATTTTGTCTTTTAGTGAAATATTACTTTGCTTATTTCTGGCTTATTGAGTGTGCTTTTTCAAAATTTCTTTTTACAGATCTCATAAGCATCCCAAAAGAAGGTTGTGTGTCAAATTAGAGCTTATGGCATTAGCTTATTGCTTAATGGGCTAAAAAGCCCAATAAGAATAAGTTGTTTGCTTATTAAGCTTTTGGGCCTTTAGAGTTTTGTGCTTAGAATTAAATTTTGAGTCAGATAGGGCTTTTCCAAGTCAATTGGGCCATGTTTGACTTTTTGGGCTAAAAGCCTATTAAGGTTGACTGTTTTTTATTTTAGCCCATGTAAGGGCCCAATAGGGGTATTTCGGTCATTTCACTTTGATTTTCTGATTATTTAGGTTAAAATAAACTAGTTTGCAAGTTTTTAGAACTTTTTATAATTTTTGGATTTTTAATATTATTTTAATATTATTTTATTATTATTTTTCAAGTTTCACATTTTCCAACTTTTTACATTTTTCTTAGCTTTAATACATTAAAATAGGAATTTAGCAACTTTTAGAATAATTTTATCACTTTTAGATTAATTTTTATAATTACTTTAAGTTTTAATAGTTTTTAAATCGTTTTAAATAGTTTTTATTAGTTTAAAAATTTATAAAAATAGTTTTTAATCTTTTTAGGTCATTTTAGAGGTTTACCAATTGAAAAATCTTTATTTGGGCTTTTTGATAATTTATTTGATTTTTAGGGCTTTAATTAGCATTTAAAAATTGAATATTTAATTATTTAAAAGGTTTGAAAAAGTTTTGATCATTCGTAAACTCTTAGTTTAATTAATTTGATTTTTGGTGAATTTTTGGTAATTTTTAGAATTAATTTTTATTTTTGTAGTTTTTACGGTTTTACGTTTTGTCGTCGTAGTATTATTTTCACGTCTTCGTCATCTTCTTTTCTCATCCCCTTCTAAAACCAATCATTAATCACAAACATTTAACAAGTTTTTCACACACATATACCTCCTTGGGAAACGAACTTTCACACCACAAGGGTCATTAGTGTTTACGTTTTCCTAAACGTACACTTAATACTTTCCGCTTTTACGCTCCTTTTCCTAAAGGACGTATTTTACCACAATCATTTTGACGCCGCTGCCGGGGAGGTGTGTCGTGATTAATTTGCATTGTTGTTTTTAATATTAACCATATATAGTATTTGTATTAGTAAAAATCTACTAATACGTATTATCGGTTTTCTTGGTTTTTCTTGTGAAAATATTATTACTATATTGTATTAAGTATCACAACAAATAAACAATATCTCCAAAAGTGTGAAAACACAACCTTAATTGGGATTTGATCTCCTAATTATTGTATTCGAATCTCAAACAAAAAGAAAAAGGCAAAAATAGATAAATACTTTCGTGAAGCTCGATTTTGAAAAATACGAACTATAAGGTAGGTATAAGGCGGGTATTATAAAATATACCCTAAGGAAAAAGGCTCTTAAGTGCTTCGAGCCGCCTCGTTTCCCCGCTTGCTTGTGAGTATTTTGAGATTGAAGGCTAATCGAGGGTTTTGCCGCCCAAAGTATTAGTACTTATAATATATTTGCTTGGTTTCTTTGTGATTAAAACCTCTTGAACAATTAGGTTTTCACCAAAGTTCTAAAGTCATTCGAAGGCGTTCACTCCACGTGATCGTTTTCATTCCTTTGAGGCTTCTTTAATTAAGAGTTTGATTCGAGGAGAGATTTTGTAGATTGTTGTCTACGAAGATACACCAAAATCCAAAAAAATTAAATACAATCAAAAACAAAAAAAAATTGAAAATTCACAAAACACCCAAAAAGAATCTTCTTTGCTCACCTCCCATTCTTCGTGAAGTTTATGATCACTCGTAATCAAGCAAAACGAGCTCGTAAACGTCTTCAAAAGCAAGCCAATCAAGAGACGTTGATTGAAGAACAACCTCCAATTGTTGAACCTATTGTAGAACAAGAAGTCGTCATGGCTAATCGTACTATGATGGAGTTGCTACAAGCACCCACCGAGGGTTTTGGAGAGGCCATTGTGATTCCCGCCTTTCTTGCGGAGAATTTCGAGATTAAGACGGGTTTAATGTCGATGTTGCAAGCAAATAAGTTTAGAGGTCATGAGAAAGACAACCCGCACTACCACATTAGGAATTTTAATCGTCTCACCGCTACTAGCAAGTTTAAGGATGTTCCACATGACGCCATTAAGATGATGTTGTTTACATACTCGTTAGATGGACCCGCAAAAAATTGGCTTGAGAAAGAACCACCAAATTCGATTTTGACATGGGGTGATCTCGTTTCTAATTTGTGAACAAGTTTTTTCCACCATCTAAAACAACACATTTAAAAAATGAGATTTCACGATTTGTGCAAAGAAATAATGAAAGTTTTTCAATGGCATGGGAACGCTTTAAAGAAATGTTACCTGAATGTCCACACCATGATTTTTCGGAATTACATCAAATTGATACTTTTTATAATGGGCTTAATGATCATGAACGAGATTATTTGAATGCCGCCGCGGGTGGTAATTTTTTTTGTAAGACGACCAATGAGGCTTTACAAATCATCGAGAATAGATCTAAGGTTTATAGCCCTCGTAACACACTGAGTGTTGCCAATTTGGGTTCGCCATCGTCATCATCGTCTCGTAGCATTAACGCCTTACATGATGAAGCTAATGAGGAAAATCGGTTTTTTGATAGATTTGCTAATCTTATGTCCCATTGGAAAGCTCAAGAAGCTTCAAATTCCGCTTCGGTTAAAGCGGTTGCTAAGAGTTGTTTGTCTTGTGGTGGAGCTCATGATCTTTCCGAGTGCATTACCGCGGATGGTAACACTTCGAGTGCTTATGTAGCAACGGGAACTTACAACCAAAACGGTCAAGGTTCCCGCCTAAATCAAGCTCCACCAAATCAAAATGCTAATAACTATCGAAACAACAACCAAGGTGGTACTTACCAAGGCAATTCACGTAACTACAACAAGGGAAATTATCAAAATGGGAATGGACAAGTCACTAATCAAAACCAAAACCGTGATTTTCAAAACACTACACCAGGTTTTCAAAATGATCACAATAAAAATCTTCAAGGAGAATTTTTGGACTATGCTAAAGCAAATGATGCTAAATTTGATAACATGCAACGTGAGATGATTAGCTTAAGATCTGAGTTGAAAAACGAGCTTAAAAATGAACTTGCTAATGAACTTAAAACTCATGCAAACAAAATGGAAGGAAATGTCCAACGTCTTCAACAAAATCAACAAAAGATGGAATTAGGCAACATGAGATTAAGCAAGAGTTATTAAAAGCGGATACTAGGCAATCAAAATTTGAGGACCGAATGGCTAAGATGTTTGAAGCAATCATGTGTAAACCCTTTTCCTCGGGTGGTCTTCCTAGTGATACCATTGCAAACCCGAAGGGAGAAATGAAGGTTATTACTACACGAAGTGGTAAAACTTTCAAGGAACCAATCTCTCGTCCAAATACTTCTACGGAGAAGGAAATCAAGAAAGAACCCGAGGTGATGGTCGAAAAGGAGCACATTACAATCCCACGAAGTACCGCTCAAACCACACCTACGGTTGAACCAATACCAATTGTGGAACCCGAGTTTCCAAGGCCGTTTCCTAATGACCAACCCACACCACCCTTACCTTACCCTTCGAGACGTAACAAGGAAAAGGCACAAGAACGGAATAACTATCAATTTGAGCTATTTATGAAAATGTTTCGTGATTTACATTTTAACATAAGTTTTGCCGATGCTTTAATCATGATGCCTCGATTTGCCGCAAACTTCAAAAGTATGCTAAGCAACAAAGAGAAGTTGCAACAATCGTCTAGTTGTTCATCGGTTTTTCTTAGCCGCATACCACAAAAAGTCGGTGATCCCGGTAAATTTTTGATTCCGTGTGCAATTCAAGATATGGAGGAATGCTACGCCTTGGCCGATCTTGGTGCTAGTATTAATTTAATGCCTCTTGAGATTTTCAAATCGCTGTCGCTTCCGGCTCTTACTCCTTAAAACATGTCTATCGAGATGGCCGATCATTCTACGATTTTAGCATGTGAAGTAGCCGAGGACGTTTTCGTTAAAGTCGGAAAGTTTTACTATCCCGTTGACTTTATCGTTGTAGACATTCATATCGATCGAAAAGTTCCTCTCATTTTGGGTCGTTCATTTTTGGATACATCAAGAGCACTTATCGATGTTCATGCTCGAAAAATCACCCTTCGTTTCAATGAGGAAGAACTTGTCATCAATGCAACACAAAATTCCAAACTTTCTCATGTCTATTCTATTGCAACTTTAAACCATGGTAATTCAACAAATGTCGTTTGCAAAGAATTTTCACCAAGAGTTTTAGGATATGTCGCCAAAAACAATTTACCATTTCCTCCGCCGGTGGAGGTTATGAGAGTAAAGCCTACAAAGAAGAAACCGTCAATACTTGAATCGAAAAATCCTTCGCCTCACCTCGAACATTCATTCTTGAAAAGTGTTGATAAGTTGCCGGTTTCTGCGGAAGATCTTTCGGATGATGAATATGTAGACCCCGATGGGGAAGTTTTCTTTGTCGACAAACGTTTTGAGAACTTGCCACCACCAAAACCAAAACGGTTTACAAATGTGAGAATTTTTAGTGTGACTAACATCGTCTTAGAAACACCAAATATTTTCGACATAATCAAAAAGGGTTTTCATAAGGAGAGTTTAAAAGATAAAAAAGGAAAAGATTTTAAATGTGATTTAATTGATTTTTCTACAAATCTAACTCCGTCATCACCACGTGTTTTGAGTGCTACAAGCTCATCTACTACTTTTGGCGATGCTTTGTGTGGTTTTAGTATGGGGGAAGCCGCTTATGTTCCCTCATCCTTGTCCACCGAGGACGAGATCTTCGATCCCGGAATTTCATGTAAAGGGAAATCTCGGTCTTCCACCGATGCAATAAATGGAAACGATATCTATTTGCTTGGTGCGAGTCTACCTCGAGTAGCTCAAAATTTTGTCTTACCAATTGTCCCACCCTTCTACTTCTCATCTCTTTTCTTCAAACTCTTTGAGTTTATAGCACATGATGAAGTGGCGTTGATTTGTTTTTCTAATGAAAACCAGAACGCCATCTTCGACCCCGGTATTTTGCATCATTAAAGGACTTAGTCCTTAATACCGGTTGCTTTTTGGGCCTTGTTTATCATGTAAGCCCCATCAAAAATTGACCATACCATGATTTTCCCTAAATGTTCACATTTTGAGGGGATCGAGTCGAGCTCATGACTCGGTAATCAAAAACGAGGTGCCTCGTGCGGGAGATCCCATGCTTATCCTTTATGCTTACTATTCACTAATAAGGGGACTTGTATCCTTTCAACTCGTTGTCTCGTGGTTGTTTGTGATTGTGTTCATCATCTACGATTGAAGACTCTCGTGTTCGTTTACGTGAGCCTCCATCGTTTGCTTGAAGAAGTTTTTCACGAATCCATGACATATCCTTTATTGTTTTAACAATTATCTTTTAGCATACTTAATAAATGGCTTTAGATATATTGTTGATCACCCTTTCCATGCTAGATCCTAAGCATTCGATCCTTCGTCTCTAGTATGGGGGTGCTCCACCTTTAGACTCGAAACATTGAGGAAAATGTTTACTTTTAGTATGGGGGGTGAATAGGTACTTGCTTTGCTACGCCCTCACGCTTTCCAACTTTCAATGTTTTGTTTTGTTGCTAATAAGGCTAAAAATGGCCAAATTTTAAAATTTTTCTTAGTTTTCATAAGTGTTTTTAAGACATGAATGTATATTTTCCGTTGGGTAGAATAAGAGCTAATTTTTGACTTGATGGGCATTTAGAGCCATTTACATTCCTTAACCCGCTCAATTAAAGTTTTGCTAGACTTTTATATAGGGAGCTTTAAAACGCGAAAGTCTTAACTCATTCGGGTTAAGAACAAGAACTTTTCGCAAGTTCCTATAATTGATCCTAGAAAGTCACTTATCAAGGGAACTATAAAATGCATTCTCTAAACTTGAAAAAGTCCAAGAAAGTGCAAGATCCTATAGGTGACTTGAAAACCCAAAACTTTGATTTGATATAGTCTTAATGAAAGCTAATCCAAATTTGGCTTAATTTTGACTTGCATGGCTAAGTATTCACGAGTCTCTTTAATTAGAGGTCTTTATATAGTGAAGAAAGAGAGATGATAGAGTTAGACAAGTGATCATGCTAAACGTAGAACATGAAAGTGTTCTTTCAAAAACTCATATGTTTTTAATTGTGGCTTTTTCTTCCCATAAGATCAATGCATTAGGAATAAATCATAATTGCAATAAGTAAGGTCGTACGATTTGAAAGGTTACTTAGCCTCTAGCGCAAGATCGTTTAAAAGTTGCTCGGGGTTGAATAGAGTTCATAGCCAAGGCATAACTTACTGAAGCGGGACGCGAAGATTGGCGATCATCCAAAAAGGCCCTAACAAGGCATGAGGAGCTCTATTTTTGCTAAAGATCCAAGATGATGTGAAGTATCATTATTCCTAAATCAATATGAAGGATCGAGACACACGACGAAAAGCAATTACTACCCTAAAGATCATGGAGAAAGTCTATCCGAAAAGAACCTTACAAGGTATGAGGATAAATATATCCAAGTCCGAAAAAGAGGCAGATCGTTGTATATCAAAATCCAAAGTAATGATTGAATAAAAATGATGAAGTCGTGGTCCAAATATGAAGAATCTCTCAAAAACGTCAAGTGAAGAAATTCCAAGTATATGAAGAGAAAACCATAATTTCAAGAACGTCTTCCCAAGATTTGAAGTATGAAGTACATGCCAAATATCGGTCCGAGAAAGGTCTCAAATCGTGAAACGAGTTATGCCAAGATATGAACTTAAGGAGATACACGAGAAGCCGTTTTAAAAGATTTTGTCCTTCGGCTAACTATCGATCAAATCGTGCTACTTTGCTTTCAGACTAATAACTACTCAAATAAGTCAATATGAATCACTTGTGATCCATGACAAATAGTTAAAAAATGCTAGTAACCCATTTCTTTTTATAATAACTAGGATTGCGGGGAGAAAAAGTACTACACAATTTGGACATATGAGTAGTGTTAGCATTGTGACTTGTACCAACAATGATCTCGTTTTTGCACTTAGCATGGAATGTATGACAATCAAGGATGACGAAGTTTACTCTAAGGGACATTTACTTGTTTCTATTCTTTGACCCTAAAAGTCACTTTTGTGATGAAAATCATACATTATGTCTTTACACATCTTCGTAGTATGTTGCAAGTCTTTTACTCTTCAAATAAGGTTAATAAAATTGAACTTTGGTGATGCTTAGATACTTTATTCTAGCATTCCGTGAGGGCACGGCAATGGCTTAGTATGGGGGAGTGATGAGATGGCATTTATACATGATCTCATCGTTCTTTTCGGGCTTTTAATGCATAAAAATGTCATAAAATACCATATATATGCTTGTGTTTGTTTACTTGTGTATTATAGGTATGGATATCGTGAAAAAGACAAAATATCACAAGAAACAAGGAAAAACGGACACGAGAAACGAAGCCGTACAAAGAACCGGGCCCTAGTTCATGAAATATTCAACAAATACCCTTGAAGACTTAAAGACATGCAATTTTGATCCTCAATAAATGAAGAAATGACACTTAAAAACCTTGTATATTGATAATTACAAGTTTGGTCCTTTAAGTTTGTCAAAATTACACAAATGGTCCTTCAACTTTGAAGAAATGACAAGTTTAGTCCCTCAACAATTCTAAATTGCCAATTATGGTCCCTCATGGAGTTAAAGTTGTATTGAAGACCTTTGAAGATAAAAAATGTCCAAATTCAGCCCTTGAAATATGCAAAAGTTCCATAAATAACCCTTGATTCCTTTCTTCCAAAGTTTAGTGCCAAAACTGCCAAGTTGTGAAAGTTAAAAACAAAGGAAACACGTTTTGTGCCAAAATAAACTTGCTATACAACTTTCCCCAAAAACAAAGGACCAAAAGTGACAAGCTGAAACTTCAATTCCCTAAACACGCGGGTAACACTTACTGTTTGGATTTTTACCATCAAGAACACAACTTTTACCCAGGATTAAAAGGAAGGAAAACAAAGGGGAAAACAAAATTGACTATACCCACGTGTGATTCACATCACCTCAATCAAATCCCACAACAAAAACCTTGAATCCCACTACCATAATGATACCCCCATTCCCACTCACAACACGACACCTGGCATTTGATCATGACCTAGCAAAATCAATGGCCTCAAATCATTACTTGGTCACTAAGAACCCAACAAACATCAAGGATTCACCCAAACCAGCTGGCAACACACCTAGAAGATTCTGCAAGGATAGAATAGGAAATTCAGTTGCTAGGGTTTGTGAATAGTGTTAGCCAGGCATTTGCCTATAAAAGGAGACCTCAACATGTGAGAGTCCCTTTGTTCCAGTTTTAGGCTATTAAATCTTTGTAATTCCTTTTTAATTAATAAAATTTGATTTTCTGAATTTTGAAAAATCTCTTTTATATTTTGTTAAAAGTTGGTGTTAGAATAGCCTGATTCTGAGTTCCATATACATGTTTGAAGGTTTTTGAGGCAAGGTTTTAAGTGATAAGGCTTGTGCTTCAAAAATCAGAAATTTTGGTATTGTTTGATCTCACTTTTGTGGTTTGTTCTTCTTAGCAGCTTGGAAGCTGGTACTTGTTCTGCTAGTACCTCAGCTCAAACAATCCAGGGCCTGGATGTAGGTCTTGGAGGTTTGCATCTTCTTCCCTTTTCATTTTCTCTCTTATTTTTCTGAATTTTGTGATATTGGTTTGTTTGTGCTTGAATCTGTGATTTGATGGTTGATTATTGTTTCTCTGTTGTTGTTTGATGATATTTAAGTGTTTGAGGTTTGATTTGTGGTTTGAATCTGCATGATCCTTTGAAAAGTTGTGAAAACAGGTTTTTAAGGGGTGTTTGGGTTAACTGCATTGATTGGATTTGTGGTGTTTTGAGTGGATGTTTGTTGTTGCTATTGACTCCTACTTGTGTATCTGATATACTTGGTTGCTTTGCTGCACATTTTGTGGTTTGAAACAGATTCATAGATTGGGTATAAAATCTTGTTTACTTGGTGAAATTGACTGAAATTTAGGGGACACCTAGATCTAATCATAGACTAGGGTTAACAAGTGTTAAATCTAGGTTAAGTACACCAGGGAAGAAGGATTTGAGGCTTGAATTTGGATCTAGTGTCAAATAGATCAGCAAAATAGTTTCTGCATATGCACTTTGTTCATCAGTAACTTTTTGTGCTTTGATCTTGTTGTTTACTTTGATTCAGTGTTTGTTATAAGTTGATTTGTGCTTATTCATAGTTAATATAGCTTGTGTATGCATCCTGTTGAGTTTGGTTGGCTTATTCTTGCTAAATCATCTTATTAAGTGCATAACTGCTTATTTTCATGTCTGAGCATGATCTGGTGACTGTTTGATCATTTGTGGCTTATTGTGTGAACCAAATTTGGATTTTCTTGTTGCTATTGACTCCTTGTGGTTCACTGATCACAAGGGTGCCCTTGTTTCCAATTGAATCCAACTGAAACTCTCTAAAAAGCTTGGTCAAATAGTCAAAGCAGTGGGAACTCCTTTCCCCTGCTGGTTACCACTGCTAGTGTTAATTTGGTGTCAGCTTATCAATAAGCTATAATAGCTTATCTTAACCAGCAACAACTTGGTTTTTGTAATAGGTGCTCATTATTTGACCCATTTGTTCATACTCGAGCATTTGGTGGGTTGACTTTAGGGTTTGACTAGAAAAGCAACTTAATTGACTCTTTCATAAGTGCTTATTGGCTTATTCTGGCTTATTGGTTTTGCTTATTGGAATTTTGTTGATTGTTTTGGCTTATTGAGTCCATTTGTGATCTTTTGCAAGTTGAATCAAGTCCTGAGGTGCCTTATTCTCACAAACGACTATTTTGTCTTTTAGTGAAATATTACTTTGCTTATTTCTGGCTTATTGAGGTGCTTTTTCAAAATTTCTTTTTACAGATCTCATAAGCATCCCAAAAGAAGGTTGTGTGTCAAATTGAGCTTATGGCATTAGCTTATTGCTTAATGGGCTAAAAAGCCCAATAAGAATAAGCTGTTTGCTTATTAAGCTGTGATAAGCTCACATTCAGCTTTTGGGCCTTTAGAGTTTTGTGCTTAGAATTAAATTTTGAGTCAGATAGGGCTTTTCCAAGTCAATTGGGCCAAGTTTGACTTTTTGGGCTAAAAAGGCCATTAAGGTTGACTGTTTTTTATTTTGGCCCATTTAAGGGCCCAATAGGGGTATTCTGGTCATTTCACTTTGATTTTCTGATTATTTAGGTTAAAATAAACTAGTTTGCAAGTTTTTAGATTTTTTATAATTTTTGGATTTTTAATATTATTTTAATATTATATTATTATTATATTTCAAGTTTCACATTTTCCAACTTTTTACATTTTTCATAGCTTTAATACATTAAAATAGGAATTTAGCAACTTTTAGAATAATTTTATCACTTTTAGATTAGTTTTTATAATTATTTTTAGTTTTAATAGTTTTTAAATTATTTTAAATAGTTTTTATTAGTTTAAAAATTTCTAAAAATAGTTTTTAATCTATTTAGGTCATTTTAGAGGTTTACCAATTGAAAAATCTTTATTTGGGCTTTTTGATAATTTATTTGATTTTTAGGGCTTTAATTAGCATTTAAAAATTGAATATTTAATTATTTAAAAGGTTTGAAAAAGTTTTGATCATTGGTAAACTCTTAGTTTATTTAATTTGATTTTTGGTGAATTTTTGGTAATTTTTAGAATTAATTTTTATTTTTGTAGTTTTTACGGTTTTACGTTTTGTCGTCGTAGTATTATTTTCACGTCTTCGTCATCTTCTTTTCTCATCCCCTTCTAAAACCAATCATTAATCACAAACATTTAACAAGTTTTTCACACACATATACCTCCTTGGGAAACGAACTTTCACACCACAAGGGTCATTAGTGTTTACGTTTTCTTAAACGTACACTTAATACTTTCCGCTTTTACGCTCCTTTTCCTAAAGGACGTATTTTACCACAATCACCTACGTTAAAATGTATGTCCCTACGATGCTTGTCGACGTAGCTCTTCTGACGTGACCGTGCCTCTTGAAGAATCTTCTTAGCTACTTCGACCCTATCATTAGTCAACTCTATGATCTCTGGTCCTTCAAGTGTTCGCTCACCAACCTGATCCCAGCAGATTGGGGCGCGACACTTACTACCATACAACATCTCGAAAAGAGCACACTTGATACTTGCGTGCCAACTACTGTTGTATGCAAACTCCACCAACCAGATATAATCATCCCAATCACCCGTCCATTCCAACGCACATGACCTCAACATGTCTTCCAATGTCTGAATCGTTCGCTCCGACTGCCCGTCTATTTGAGGATGAAAAGCCGTGCTAAGCTTAAGATGTGTACCCCAAGCTTTCTGCAGACTCTTTCTAACACCCCCAATTTACATTGCGCAGCGGAAATACACAATTGGGTGCTAGACACTAGCATCATCACACAAGATATATTGAACGACTCAAAAGTGAGACGTTTACACATAAATATAAACAAGATTTTCATAAATGGTCTAAAACATAGATTTCAACCCAAATTGTACTGACACGATACCAGAGTAAAGCGTTTTGTCCCCATGGATCTCGACCAACAACCAACAAGTTTAGTACAGTACATCAACATAAAGTAAATTGTTCAACATTAAAAGGTAGAAACAGTTTAGACCAACATTCTTCCAAAAGCCAAGCCACAACCTCCACAGCAAAGCTCCATGCTCCATCACTTCCTAATACCTGAAATACATGCATAAAACGAGTCAACAATAATGTTGAGCGAGACTATAGGTTTATCAAATCACATTTGAACACAAGAAGAAAATCAATCATAATCATTTATAGAATTGTCGTACACACAATCTATATTCAAGGTAGTAATAATAATGATATTATTAAACAAACATTGTATTTAAGCTCATGACACCGACCCCTTAACAAAATAGTCACCCACGCCAACTGCCGGCATGACTAGAATAAAACCATTGCCCCTCTAGGGTATCAGTTGCTAGAATACCACAATCTTATTCACGTAAAATTATCCTTCCCAGCGGGTTACTCAACGTAATGCCCTGGTCTCAGATAGGGTGGTCAACCCAATAGTACTACCATTAGAATAAGCGGCTATTCCCGACTCAAAACATCAAGTCAGAAGATAGTTAACAGCTCATGAATTTAGGGTCTTTAGCAACAAGTTACTCAATACAATGAAATCAACTTTAGGCAACATTCGGGTCCAACAATTACTCATGACTTGTGTTCATTTATTTTCAAATAGCATGTATCCCCCTCGCGGGTATTAAAATCATTAAAAAGAGTAGAAAGCGAGGCAATAGACTCACCTTAGTATAAGAGATCTAGCGAGATGATCGTCGATGATAATGGATGCCTTTCAAACACGAGAACCGCTACCTATCAAATAAGGCGCGTTCGTTAAATAATGACTCGAGAAATAAATCATACATAACAACATCAAACTCAAACTCATAAAGTCACGATAAACTCGAGAGAAAACGATATAAATAACTTCATTATACTTTACTACACATTTACTTAACCATTTTACACTTTTTTACAAAGTCCGCCGGTACATACTACATGTACTAGCTCATTTACCCCTTTTAAACTCGTCAACCGTTTATGAAACGACTCGATAAACTAAATTACTACATATAGAAAGTCCTCTTACAAGTTTATCAAATGAAATTATTTCTAAAGTACTTTACCCGACTCATTTTCAAACTACAAAATCCGGACAGATTTACGTTAATTTTTCATACAACCGTTTTAACTTATTTAAACGACTCCGTTTACAAAACCGACACTCGGGTTTTAAAGTAAACTCAACCTAATAAGTAAACACCTCATTATCAGTAGGTTACATTTTTCAAAACATCCATTTAGAGTCCCCGATATTCGATCCAAATATCGACAACAACTATTTGTAGTGCCGATACTCGTCTCCCGGTACACGATCATTCAAAACATCATAACTTCGCGCTCGTTTTGAGCTAGAAGCTCTATTTTATATCAAATCGAAGCTAAGAAAATTATCTACAACCCTAGGCTATAAGTTAAGCCATTTTCAAAACATAAAAATTCGGATTTTACCTTTTACTTACTGTTGTAAAATGACTACTCAAAACTTGTACAAAATCAACTTTTTGATAAAAACCAACCATGGAAATGATCATTACTATGCCCTAATATCATCATACATTACACATAACATAATAATCATAATCAAAATAAAAATCATAAGATCAAAATGAACTTTCTAACAAGATTTTTAGCACAAACCACCATGGATCATCATGATAATGCCATGCATGATCATATCTCCTACCTACCAACATCAAGAAAAAAAAAGTTGCTTGCATGTAAGAAATTCTTACACCAATGTGATCCTTGATAAAAAATAAGGTTGGGTCTGGTGTTAGTTTAGCTTGATTCAACCTAAAACTCAAGAAAAAATCAAGTTTGATTGTGTTTGGTGATGTTGGTGGGTTTCGGCAATTCAAGAGAGAGAGAGAGTGGAAGTGAAAAATTTTTAAATAAAAAATATGTGTGTGTGTGTGTGTGTTTGTTTGATGTTTATATATATTGGGGTAGGGACCAAGTTGCAATTTGGAAATAGTTGTGGCTAAAAATGTAAATAGTTAGCTAAAAAGCGGGAAATAACTATTAGTCAATTTTCAAAATATTTACGGGGCTCGGGTTTCATAAAGATACTTTTAAAAATTTAAAACGTACCTCAAAATAATAATATCGACTCTCGACTCGACTTACCACGTCATTTAAAATAAAACCTCGAAAATGACAAAAATCGAACAACCGACAATAAAACGTAAAATATTTGGCATCCATCGACATCATTCTTGCTAATACTCCTTATACTTAGTAAATATTAAATATAGACCTTCCAACATCGGTTTAAACTTAAACCTCCAAAAATAAATATCGTTCAACCTCATCCAAAAATTTCAAAAATAATCATAAAATAAGATTAAGCAATGACCTCGATTTTGGGTTGTCACATCCCCCCCTTCTTAAAAGAAGCGACGTCCGCGGCGCTTAATCCTTCCTAAACAAATGAGGATACTTGTCCTTAAAGAAATCCTCACGTTCCCACGTAAACTCTGACCCACGTCTAGAGTTCCATCTCACTTTCACAATCGGAATTCTACTATGCTTCAACTTCTTAACTTCCCTATCCATTATCTCTACAGGTTCCTCTATAAAATGCAACTTATCATCAAGTTGAATCTCCTTTAATGGAATCACCACATCCCTTTCAGCTAAACACTTCTTCAATATAGACACATGAAAAGTATTATGAATAGCCTTAAGCTCATCAGTCAATTCTAATTTATAAGCCACCAATCCAATCCTTTGGATAATCTTAAATGGTCCAATATATCTTCGGCTCAACTTTCCTCTCTTTCCAAAGCGTATTACTCCTTTCCATGGAGATACTTTCAACATAACCATGTCTCCTACTTCAAACTCCAACGGTTTCCTTCTGTTATCAGCATAACTCTTTTGTCTACTTCTGGTAGATAACAACCGCTTCTTAATTTGCACAATCTTTTCAGTCGTCTCAAATATCATTTCAGGCCCAGTCAATTGACTTTCTCCTACCTCACTCCAACACATTGGTGATCTACACTTACGTCCATACAAAGCTTCAAATGGCGCGGCTTTAATACTTGAATGATAACTATTATTGTACGAAAATTCAACCAATGGCAAATGCTTATCCCAACCATTTCCAAAATCAATCACACATGCACGAAGCATATCCTCTAATGTTTGAATCGTTCTCTCACTTTGTCCATCAGTTTCCGGATGATATGCTGTACTCAAACATAACTCCGTTCCCATCGCTTTCTGCAAAGACTTCCAAAATTCTGAAGTAAACCTACTATCACGATCAAAAGTTATCGACAAAGGCACACCATGTCGACAAACAATCTCCTTCACATACACCGTTGTTAACCTCTCCATACTATCTGTCTTCTTCATCGACAAAAAGTGAGCAGATTTAGTCAATCCATCTACTATCACCCATATCATATCACTACCATTTGCAGTCCTTGGCAAACTTGTCACAAAATCCATTGTAATCTTCTCCCATTTCCACTCAGGAATCTCAGGTTGCACTAATAATCCAGACGGTTTATTATGTTCAGCCTTCACCTTCGCACAAGTTAAACACTTATTAACATACTGTGCTATATCTGCCTTCAAATTCGGCCACCAATAAACTTTCTTAAGATCTTGATACATCTTGTCCGATCCAGGATGTATTGAATATTTCGACTTATGAGATTTATTCATCACCAAATCTCGCACCCCTAACTAATCTTCCGTAGATGGACACAACGGTAACCAAATCCTATTTTTAAAATACCTCAATCCATTCGACCTTACTTCAAACAATGGTTTCAACATTCTACCCAAATTTTCTGCCTCAACGTTCTCTTCC
This sequence comes from Glebionis coronaria, assembly GCA_025667525.1. Taxonomy (NCBI): domain Eukaryota; kingdom Viridiplantae; phylum Streptophyta; class Magnoliopsida; order Asterales; family Asteraceae; genus Glebionis; species Glebionis coronaria. Next base: position 360,861,964 of record CM046877.1, read on the forward strand.
TTCAAACCGTTAGTTTGGGCTTTCAATATCGCTTCTGTCAAATCAACAATTTCCAACATCGCCAAAGCTCTAACTCTTATAGACTTATCTCTTTCCTTTCTACTAAGTGCATCAGCTACCACATTCGCTTTACCAGGATGGTAACGAATCTCGCAGTCATAATAACTCAGCAACTCAACCCATCTCATTTGCCTCATATTCAATTCCTTTTGATCCAAAATATACTGCAAACTCTTATGATCAGTGAAAACCACACACTTGGTTCCATACAAGTAGTGTCTCCACAACATCAAAGCAAAAATAACAGCCCCAAGTTCTAAATCATGCGTAGTGTAATTCTCTTCATGCTTCCTTAATTGTCTCGACGCATACGCTATTACTTTCTCCCTTTGCATCAATACAGCTCCAAATCCTTTATGAGACGCGTCACAGTACACTACAAAATCCTCAGGTCCTTCTGGCAAAGACAATATCAACGCAGAACACAACTTATCCTTCAACATACTAAATGTAGATTCCTCTTCCAATCCCCATTCAAACACTCGATTCTTTTCCGTAAGCTTAGTCAACGGCTTAGCAATCAACGAAAACTTCTCAATAAACCTTCTATAATACCCAGCCAAACCAAGAAATTGGCGAACTTCAGTCGGCGTCTTCAGCACTGACCAATCCTTAATTGCCTCAATCTTAGCAGGATCCACACGAACACCTTCACTATCAATCACGTGCCCCAAAAGTTGCACTGATTTCAACCAAAATTCACACTTAGAGAATTTCGCATACAACTTCTCCTTCTTCAACAATTTCAAAATTGTTCTCAAATGCTTCTATTCAAAACTATGAAACTCAATAACATAAACATAACATAAGATTAAACACAAATAAGAAAGCTAGATGAGAGATTAAACAAGAAAAGTAAAGATTCAATAAAACTTACTTGGAATTAAAAGGAATTAAAAGGTGCGATACAAGGAAAATTAAAGTGCAAGAAATTAAATTGTGCAAGTAAATGAAAATGGTGGAAGAGGTGGTTTGTCAAGCCACCCAACAACTACAAATGAAATGAAAATCATCTATTTATAGTGGATTAGGGAGGTGCTTAGTGGAAGCTTCCTCCCTCTTTCTTCTTTCTCTAATTGCGTCATTAAGTCCTTAATCTTCTTAATCTTTTGACTTTAATGACTTTGTCTCGGGATTTCTTCAAACTCGTCTTGTAATTCTTCAATAAATTAGACTGGAGTTCTTTGGCTTTTAGTAAACTTCCGTCTTTTGACTTTTTCTTCGATAAATCTTCAGAATTGGTCTTGGACTTCCGTTCGTTTTGCACTCTTGATTTCTTGACTTCGTCTTTCGTCTTTTTCTTCGATAAAAGTCCGTGAATGCACGTGTTTTCTCCACTTTTCACCTTTTCGTCCTAAATCACAACAAAAACACAAACCACGCATAATTCTGACATAAATGACATACAATACACGTTTTGGCTCGGTTATTATTGTAATTAAGTGGTAAAAAGGATGGGTGTTTACACACCTATCAGCTTCTCATGTTCCTCTTCACTCTTGGAGTAAACGAGAATATCATCAATGAATACGATAACACACTCATCCAAATACGGCTTACATACACGATTCATCAAGTCCATAAATACAGCAGGCGCATTTGTTAATCCAAAAGGCATCACTTGAAATTCGAAATGTCCATATCGAGTACGGAAAGCTGTTATAGGAATATATTCTTCCCTAAATCTCAGTTGATGATACCCAGATCTCAAATCGATCTTCGAGTATACACTTGAACCTTGCAACTGATCGAACAAATCATCAATCCTCGGCAGTGGATACCGATTCTTGACAGTTAATTTGTTAACCTCTCTTTAATCAATACACATTCTAAAAGAACCATCTTTCTTCCTAACAAACAAAACAGGCGCACCCCACGGCGACGAACTTGGTCTAATAAATCCCTTATCCATCAATTCCTTCAATTGATCAGATTATTCTTTCATCTCAGATGGAGCTAAACGATACGGTGCACGAGCAACAGGAGCAGCACCCGGCACTAAATCAATACGAAACTCCACTTCATGATGCGGCGGCAATCCTGGCAATTCCTCAGGGAAAACCTCATGATACTCTCTAATCACATGCACATCCTCTAATTTCCTTTCATTCACACCATCATTACTTATCTGTGCAAGAAACACATCACAACCTGCTTCTATATACCTCGTCATCTTTAAACAAGAGACAACTCTCAAACGAGACGTACATTCATCACCCTTCACAGTCAATACCCTATTCCTTAGCGGTATCTGAACTAATCTTTCTCCACAAACAATTACTGCACCATTACCAACTAACCAATCCATTCCAATGATCACGTCAAAAGATCCTAATTCTATGGTCATCAAATCAATACTAAACACATAATTACCTAACTTCAAGGAACAACCTTTCAGTATAGAACTAGTGCTTACAACCTTACCATCAGCTAACTCCACATTATAACTAGTTGTCAATCTCACTGGTTCTCTATCCAATAGCTGACTGAATCTAACATCTACGAAACTTCTATCGGATGCAGAATCAAACAACACACTAGCATAACAAGCATCAAGTAAGAACGTACAAGTCACCACATTCGGCCCTTGAGGTTTGTCAGCATCTCCCACGACAGCAGCAATCCCAGCAGCAACAGCAGCAACATTGCCTCCCTGTCGTATGCCAACCCTCGGACAGTTCCCTTGCTTATGTCCACGGCCTCCACATCCAGAACAATAAACTACCTTGACAGCATTAGCCCCAGTGGCTACACCCTTGTTTCTGCAATCTACCATCTTATGTCCTGCCTTCCCACACTTGTTGCAAGCAGGTGGACAATATCCAACATGATACAGATTACACCGACCACACTTCGGATTCACCTTGTTACTTTGATTTCCTGTAGCAGCACGAACACCATCATTCCTTCTCAAATTGTATTGTTGATTCCTATTTGGTCCTTGGTTATTGTTATTACGATAACCACCTCGATTCTGCCCTTGACTTGAGTGTGTAGCTTCCGACTTTCTCTTATTCCCTTCAGCAATACTATCCTTTCGATCCTGCAACTTTACATCCATTAAAGCATGAGCCATTTGAACAGCTTCATCAAATGACTTGGGTTTCGACGAAGTAGTTTCTCCCTTGATATTACTAGATAAACACCGAATATACTGCTTCATCTTCTTACGGTCATCAGCCAACGCATCAGGACACAACAAACACAAATCAGAAAACCTCCTTGTATAAGCTACAACATCATTATTCCTCAACACCAAATGCCTCAATTCATCTTCCAACTGACCTAACTCTTCCTCAGGACAAAACTTAGCAGTCAACAGTCCCTTAGTCACAGTCCATGTTCTAGCATTAGCTTCAAGCATCCCTACAGTAGTTACTTGACTATTCCACCAACTCAACGCATCATCCTGAAAAGTAGCTGCAGCATATTTCACCTTACTAGCTTCTGAACATCCACTGATTTCAAAAGTACATTCAATCTTCTCAATCCACCTCCTTAATTCCAATGCACCACCAGTACCACGAAATTGGGTAGGTCCACATTTCATGAAACTAGCATAAGAACATTCCTTTTGAACCTGTTGAACAGCAGCATTACCTCCAACTTGTCTCACAGCATTTCCTTCTGCTTGTTCATTAGCATTACCTCCAGCCTGATTTCCAACATTCCCTCCAACCTGACCAGCAGCATTCCTATTCTCAGCCTCTTGGTTCCTCGCAGCACGTTCAGCTTCCAAAGCTCTAGCAATAGTTTGCTCAATCATTGTATTAACAGTAGCAGTCGTCAATTTAGGCAGCATGTTTACAGGAAAACTAACCAAATAATAATTTAGTAAAGTCAGAAAATGCCTCCCAACTCCTTCCTGTAACCATAACAGAAAAAGAACAAGTAAGTATTCATATCAAGATAAGAAGAAGGATTTCTCTATCAAGATGTAACATGGATACTACATGCATCAACAACACAATTCACAATGAATCATTAACCAATCACACAAGAACTAATAAGACAAATCAGAAGTCATGAGGGTAATTTTGGATTGCTTTGGAAAATCTTCACAAAATTGTGACAAGTAATGTTACTACAATCCTTCATCACAACAACTTAAAGTCATTAAGTTTCATCACAAACTAGAGTAGAGTCTACATAAGTTCTATTACAACAAGGCTAAATAAAAACAACAGAAAGAACTAAACATCAAATCCCCGCAGCTTCTTGTACATCGGCTCGTCATCACTGCTGCTATCATTATCCTCAGATTCTTCCTCCACTTTTTTCCTTCCCTTTACGACTACCTCCTTCACTCGGCTTCACCGACACTTGAGCTTCAACCTGATTCGGCACATCACGAATCACAATACCATGACTAGGAAAGGATCTCACCGGCAAACCCCATGCACTCAACCTAGCATTCCTTTCCTGCTCCCTACGCAACCTTTCGACTTGCCCACTCAAATTCAACACAATAGATCTCAATCTAACAACCTCATCCATTTCCCTCGCCCTAACAAACTCTGATCTCCTCACACTACCAACAAACCTTTCAAACTTTTTCTCATTCATCTCAAACCTCCTAATCACACGAGTCTCAACCAAATACCTTTCAAACAAAGACCGATCAAACTTCTTAAGAAACCAGAAAATATCATCATAAGACCTAGGACCTGGACAATAAACCTTAGTAATACCATCATGATAGATCGAGCACTAGCAGCCCTACTCGACTCAACTGGAACATCACCCCTAGCAAATGCAATCCCAGGCATACTACTAATATAAGCATCAAAAGTAGTAGTCGAAGAACGAACAATTGGTCGCTGACAATCTGGAACAGTCTGTGGCACAACATTGACCCTTGGAACATGACTACCTTGTATCAACTCAGGCTCTGTCTGACCAACTGCAGTTAGTGGAATCCCATCATCTAAAAACTCAAAAGGCTCCTCATCGTCACTAGAACCAAAGTTATCTACTTCCTCACCATCCACTACATTAGTCAAATCAATCCATCCATCCTCACGAGGTAAACCAGTCATTTTCTACAATTATAAGGGTTAAGGATACTTAAGGTCATTGTTAATAAAATAATAATTAGTATGCAATGCTCATGCACATGTCATACATTATCCATGCCATGCAACACAATGCAAATGATGTTTATGCAATGCTCGCAAAAAAAAAATATGATACTGACAAGCACTCAGCGTACATTCAATAATTCGAATACAATATCGTAGTATTTACTTAATAAATACTCGGAAAATCATTTCAGTTATGAGGGATACATCTACAATGCGTTGAAGAGGAGTTGTGTGCTTTTGAAGAATAAATACTTTCGACACCAAAGTTATAGTTTAGGAAAAAATTTAAAATCGACCCAGTTCTCTATAACTTGCAGCTCTGATTACCAATCTCTAACACCCCCAATTTACATTGCGCAGCGGAAATACACAATTGGGTGCTAGACACAAGCATCATCACAAAAGATATATTGAACGACTCAAAAGTGAGACGTTTACACATAAATATAAAACAAGATTTTCATAAATGGTCTAAAAAATAGATTGCAACCCAAATTGTACTGACACGATACCAGAGTAAAGCGTTTTGTCCCCATGGATCTCGACCAACAACCAACATGTTTAGTACAGTACATCAACATAAAGTAAATTGTTCAACATTAAAAGGTAGAAACAGTTTAGACCAACATTCTTCCAAAAGCCATGCCACAACCTCCACAGCAAAGCTCCATGCTCCATCACTTCCTATTACCTGAAATACATGCATAAAACGAGTCAACAATAATGTTGAGCGAGACAATAGGTTTATCAAATCACATTTGAACACAAGAAGAAAATCAATCATAATCATTTATAGAATTGTCGTACACACAATCTATATTCAAGGCAGTAATAATAATGATATTGTTAAACAAACATTGTATTTAAGCTCATGACACCGACCCCTTAACCAAATAGTCACCCACGCCAACTGCCGGCATGACTAGAATAAAACCATTGCCCCTCTAGGGTATCAGTTGCTAGAATACCACAATCTTATTCACGTAAAATTATCCTTCCCAGCGGGTTACTCAACGTAATGCCCTGGTCTCAGATAGGGTGGTCAACCCAATAGTACTACCATTAGAATAAGCGGCTATTCCCGACTCATAACATCAAGTCAGAAGATAGTTAACGGCTCATGAATTTAGGGTCTTTAGCAACAAGTTACTCAATACAATGAAATCAACTTTAGGTAACATTCGGGTCCAACAATTACTCATGACTTGTGTTCATTTATTTTCAAATAGCATGTATCCCCCTCGCGGGTATTAAACTCATTAAAAAGAGTAGAAAGCGAGGCTATAGACTCACCTTAGTATAAGAGATCTAGCGAGATGATCGTCGATGATAATGGATGCCTTTCAAACACGAGAACTGCTGCCTATCAAATAAGGCGCGTTCGTTAAATAATGACTCGAGAAATAAATCATACATAACAACATCAAACTCAAACTCATAAAGTCATGATAAACTCGAGAGAAAACGATATAAATAACTTCATTATACTTTACTACACATTTACTTAACCATTTTACACTTTTTACAAAGTCCGCCGGTACATACTACATGTACTAGCTCATTTACCCCTTTTAAACTCGTCAACCGTTTATGAAACGACTCGATAAACTAACTTACTATATATAGAAAGTCCTCTTACAAGTTTATCAAATGAAATTACTTCTAAAGTACTTTACCCGACTCATTTTTAAACTACAAAATCCGGACAGATTTACGTTAATTTTTCATACAACCGTTTTAACTTATTTAAACGACTCCGTTTACAAAACCGACACTCGGGTTTTAAAGTAAACTCAACCTAATAAGTAAACACCTCATTATCAGTAGGTTACATTTTTCAAAACATCCATTTAGAGTCCCCGAGATTCGATCCAAATATCGACAACAACTATTTGTAGTGCCGATACTCGTCTCCCGGTACACGATCATTCAAAACATCATAACTTCGCGCTCGTTTGAGCTAGAAGCTCTACCTTATATCAAATCGAAGCTAAGAAAATTATCTACAACCCTAGGCTAAAAGTTAAGCCATTTTCAAAACATAAAAATTCGGATTTTACCTTTTACTTACTGTTGTAAAATGACTACTCAAAACTTGTACAAAATCAACTTTTTGATAAAACCAACCATGGAAATGATCATTACTATGCCCTAATATCATCATACATTAACCATAACATCAAAATAATAATCAAAATAAAAATCATAAGATCAAAATGAAGTTTCTAACAAGATTTTAAGTACAAACCATCATGGATCATCATGATAATGCCATGCATGATCATATCTCCTACCTACCAACATCAAGAAAAAAAAAGTTGTTTGCATGTAAGAAATTCTTACACCAATGTGATCCTTGATCAAAAATAAGGTTGGGTCTAGTGTTAGTTTAGCTTGATTCAACCTAAAACTCAAGAAAAATTGAAGTTTGATTGTGTTTGGTGATGGTGGTGGGTTTCGGCAATTCAAGAGAGAGAGAGTGGAAGTGAAAATTTTTTAAATGAAAAATATGTGTGTGTGTGTTTGTTTGATGTTTATATATAGTGGGGTAGGGACCAAGTTGCAATTTGGCAATAGTTGTGGCTAAAAATGTAAATATTTAGCTAAAAAGCGGGAAATAACTATTAGTCAATTTTCAAAATATTTACGGGGCTCGGGTTTCATAAAGATACTTTTAAAAATTTAAAATGTACCTCAAAATAATAATATCGACTCTCGACTCGACTTAACACGTCATTTAAAATAAAACCTCGAAAATGACAAAAATCGAACAACCGACAATAAACCGTAAAATATTTGGCATCCATCGACATCACGCTTGCTAATACTCCTTATACTTAGTAAATATTAAATATAGACCTTCCAACATCGGTTTAAACTTAAACCTACAAAAATAAATATCGTTCAAACTCATCCAAAAATTTCAAAAATAATCGTAAAATAAGATTAAGCAATGACCTCGATTTTGGGTTGACACACTCTTCCAAAATCGCGAAGTGAATCGAGGATCTCTGTGTGAGACAATGCTGGATGGAGCACCGTGGAGTCTCGTGATGTCTCTTCTATACGTATCGGTGAGTTTACTGACCGAATCTTCCTTGCGGATCGGTAAGAAATGAGCTGATTTGGTATGTCGATCTACGATAACCCAAATTGCATCGTGCTTCCTCTTGGTTGGCGGAAGACCAGTAACAAAATCCATAGTGATTTTGTCCCACTTCCACTCTGGAATATCTAACGGTTGAAGGAGACCGCCAGATCACTGATGCTCGATCTTGACCTGCTGGAAGGTAAGACATTTGGAGACGTAAGTGGCAACATCTTGTTTCATACCACTCCAACAAAAGTACTGCTTGATGTCATGGTATATCTTAGCCGAACCAGGATGTATAGAGAATGGGGAGCTATGGCTTCAGCTAACAATGCTTCCTGGAGTTCTTGATCATAAGGAACACAAAGTCTCGTGCTCTGCCAAATGATACCATCTGCATCTACTCTGAATTCTGTCTGCTTATCCAAATTCTGAATTATCGCCCAGATTTCTCCATCATCTTTCTGAGCTTCCTTGATCTTAGAGAGTAACTCGGGTTCTACTCTAATATTATCCCAGTAACTGTGTTGTCCACGTACCATGATCTCTATGTCTAGTCGCTCCAAGTCTCTTATGATTTCTTCCTCAATTTTAATGCCTTTGATCATTCCGGACTTCCTTCTAAGTGCATCTGCTACTACATTCGCCTTGCTGGGATGATACTGCAGATTAATGTCATAATTCTTCAACAGCTCTAACCATCTCCTCTGTCTCATGTTCAATTCACGCTGAGTGAAGATATACTTCAAGCTCTTGTGGTCCGTGAAAATGTCACATGATTCTCCATATAAGTAGTGCCTCCATATCTTCAATGCAAACACGACTGCAGCAAGTTCCAAGTCATGCGTAGGGTAATTTTCTTCATAAGGCTCAAGCTGCCGTGAAGTGTACACGATCACTTTCCCATGTTGCATGAGAACACAGCCAAGTCCCTTCCCTGATGCATCACTGTAGATTTGAAATCCACCCGTACCAGATGGGAGAGTAAGAATAGGTGCAGATACAAAGTTTTGCTTCAGGTCTTCAAAGCTCTTCTCTCGTTCTTAAGTCCAGTCGAATTTCTCCCCTTTCCGCATCAGTTTGGTAAATGGTAGTGCTAGGCAGGAAAAGTTCTCCACGAACCTACGGTAATAGCCAGCAAAGCCTAAGAAACTGCGGACTTCAGTCGCTGATGTCGGCCTCAGCCACTTAGTAATAGCCTCAACCTTCGCTGGATCCATAGTGATTCCTTTTGTTGATACAATGTGACCTAAGAATGCCACTTTGTCTAACCAGAACTCACACTTGGAGAATTTAGCATACAGCTGCTTCTGGCGAAGAATCTGTAGTACTGTACGAAGATGGTCTTTGATAGGTGTAGAAATACGCGTTTAGGAAAACAACGTATTATTGTGGCAAGTATTAAGTTGCACGCTTTAGGAAAAACGCGAAACCGAATAAATTCCAAGTTCGTTCTCGAAGGAGGTGTGTGTATTAAGTGTGCCAATTATATAAAATCAAAGTTTGGATTGGTGTCGTTTTTGGTTAAAGAGAGAAAAATTAAAGACGAGCTACGACAACGATTAAACTACGACGTATTAACGTAAAACGATGACGTAATTACGTAAAACGTGACAAAATTAAAAATTAAACCTAAAAATTAATTAAAAGATTAAACGAAGTCCAAAATAATATAAATAAGAATAAAAATCCAACAAATATATTTTAAAACCTTTTATTAATTAAATATTCAATTTTTAATGCTAATTAAAGCCCTAAAATTAAATATAATTAACAAAACGCTCAAAATATTATTTTATTGAACTAATAGCTCACTTATATTATTTAAAGACTAAAAAGTATTTTTCCTAAATTTTCAAAACTATTTTTCTATTTTTACAACACTAAAAACTATTTTTAAACTAAAATAATACTAAAAAATAATAAAATAATGCTAAAAATAATTTGACAATTTTAAAAATCCTAATTTATACTAAAGAACAGTAGAAAAATGAAAAATTTTGAAAAATGTAAAATTTTTCACTAAAAGACAAAACTGATATAAATTAAACCCTAATTAAACTAAGTTTAAATCTAAAATTTAAATAAAAAGTTAACAGTAAAATATTTTTAAACCAAAAGTCTTAACATATCTTTCTAAGTCTAAGAAAATTTTTAAAACTAAAAAATATTAATTTCCTACACTAAAAGACAAAAACAGTAATATTAAAAAGTAATTTAAATAGCAATTAAATGTAAAAAATAAAAGATGAACAGTAACAGAAAAATAAATTAATCAGAAAAATCAAAAATAAAATAAGAAAAATAATAAAATTGGTTTTAAAGTCTAACTCCTATTTTAGGTCACAAAAGACAAAAAAGTAAGTTTCTGATAGTGACACTTGGTCACTTTTTGTCCTTTTGCTTGGTAGTACCAACAAATATACTAGCAGGGGTAACTGAGTTCCCACTGCTAGTGCAAAATTCAGGTCTGGGCACAATTTGTGCAATAACTTGCTTGTTGCTTAGTTTCTTTTGGATCCAAAGGCACCCCCACAACCAGTTGGGTTGTGGGGATTCAAATAAAGTATAAAAACACCAAGTTGTTCACACCAATTACACACAAAATGGTCAATTAAGTTATTGTTTAAGCTTAATGAGTTTCTGTGAACAGTAACTGAACTAAATGGCACAAAAAATGAATTTTAAAAGCCAAATACTTGCACACCACCTAACCAAATCTCATTTAACTGATTACAAACCCTAGGTCATACAATCTTCTAACAACTTGCAAAAATTACAAAGAAAATTAAGCTAAAAACAAGGCAGATTGGTGGTTTTGTTGATTTTACTATATTACTACCAAATTTTATCATGCAAACTACCTCAACTCCTATCAAACATGAAATCCAAAGCTGCAAATACCTTAATACTAGCACAAGAAGTAAGTTCAGGTAGGTTTTAAGCTAACAACTTATCACACATATAGCTAATGACCTAGACCCAAACACCCCTTTATAATCAGACCACCAAAATTAACAAGCCAATTTAGTTCTAATCCTACCAAATCTGATCTATCTTACTTCTATCATGCATAAAAACATCAAATAAGCATAAACCAACAAATAACTAACACTCAAACAGTTCATACATAATTTTCACATAACCTATCCTCTATTTAACTAGAATTGAAACAAGGGATTTCAAGCAAGACCTTTGCTGATGCCACCAGCCTGAAAATTTTCTAAATGAGTAAGGAGAGCTTATAAGTGTGTGCAGAGGGGGCCTGCTGGTGGAATCCAAGAGGACCCAAGGCCAAATATATCTTCAAAGGAATGCAAAGAGAATGGAAATGGATATGTTTCTTCTTGAGACCTGCACAAACACCACAAGACCAAGAAAACAAACAAGTTTGAACCAGTTGAAACCAAAAGTTTGTAAGGCTTTTGGCTTTTAGCTTGTTCAAACAATTAGATATTAAGCAAAAATTGAAAGAAATCAGTCAAAACTGATTTTGAGCACCAAATATTGAAACAATATTTCTGAAAACGCTTGTAATCAACACTAACAAACACAAAACTGAATCAAGTGGACAAATTTCACTTTCACTTCCTTTGTCCACAAAACCAGTTTTATGGGTCTTAAAAATTTAACCAAACAACTTTTGAGTAAAAGAAAACTTTATAAACTCAGAACTAATTTGAAATAATGGTAACCATTACACTACTAAAAAACATTTAAAAGGAACTCAGATATTTGTAAGATTTAAAGAATAAATACGTTAACTATTCATTTACTTAGAAAAAAGTTACAAAATCTGGAACAAGACTAATATGGGTACAAGCACCCATATTTATACAAAGCTATGGAAAATACTAGAAGCTAGAATAAAAAATTACAAGAGTACAAAAACCCTAAACCCTAATATGAACATTTCCAGTCTTTACCTTTGAATCTTGGTCAAAAGCAGTTACATGTGACTTGACATCTGTTGTGAACGCATCTTGGAACTCCTTAGGGACCAAGGATTGACTTTTGGCCGTAGGATGGTAGGTGGATTCCTTTTTTGCTAAAAGAGGTGAAGCAGGGAAGGATGGGGGGCCCATTTGAGTGAGGGTGATGGGTTGTTTGGTGGTGGGTTTGGTTTATGGTGGTGTTAATCATTATTCTGGAAGCAATTACACAAAAACCCTTTGATTTGTGGGTGATTAGGATTTAGGGTTTATGTGTTCTTGGGGGGGGGGGGGGGGGGGGTTAATCTATTTTTCTGGGTTAAATGATTTAAAAAGTTGTTTTGGTGGGAAGTTAAGTTTTAAACTGATTAATAATCAGTTTAATTGTGTTAGGGATAGTTGGATTCAGACGTGGAGGAGAGTGGTGGAGTGGTGACGTGGCAGTGGGTGATTGGTGGTGGGGTGTTTGTTTGTCTGGGCAGATATGGCCCCCCAATGTTTCAGAACTTGCTACTTCTTATTAAATTAGCCAAACTTGAAATCCTTTGTAAAAAACTTTCAGCAACTTGTCATTTTTGGCACATGCATATGTATAAACTTTCCAAGGGTCTTTTATGTAACTTTGGCATTCTCCAAGGACTAATGATGAAATATCTTGAAAATTTAAGGACCCACTTGTAATATTTGAGTTTTACAAGGTCCTAAAGTGACAAGTCTTCAATAGTTGAGGGACCAATCTTGCCAATCTTCAAAACTTCAAGGGCATTTTTGTAAATTCCATACTTGGGCCCGGTTCTTTGTGCGACTTCGTTTCCCGTGTTCGTTTTTGCTTCATTCTTGTAATCTTTTGGTGAATTCATGATATCCGTACCTGAAATACACAATGAACAAACACAAGCACATTTTTGGGTATTTTGATGATATTTTAAGCGTTTTAAGCCCGATTTGGACGATGAGACTATGTATAATTACAGTCTCATCACTCCCCCATACTAAACCATTGCCGTGTCCCCACGCAATGCTAGAATTAAGTATCATAGCACTTCCAAAATTCATTTTATGATGACATTTGTTAAAGACATAAATTTAAATAAACTACTACACGCGTTTTAGACATAATGTATTGCTTTCATCACGATAAAGTGACTTTTGGGATCATAGAACAAGAACACGTGAATGCTTCGTTAGAAATAATTTCGTCGTCCTCGATTTTCACCCAATTCCATGCTAAGCGTGTGACGAGATCATTGTTATTATAAGTTAGCAACACGATCATATCTCATAAGTGTTAATTATGAACCTAAACTCCATTATTCTTACTTGGTATCTCTTATATTTTATTTTGTCTTAATGATCACGAGGATACATCATTGACTTATGCGTGAATAGAGATTAAGTCTAAAAATAGAGTTTTAACGGTGTAACCAAAATCATTAAGTTAATAATTCATCCTAATAGACAACGATGTCAAAAAATTAAGTCAACAAGAAGGATCGATAAACACGGTTTTACAACGGTTTTGAACATGAGACTTATTACCAAGACTCTTATACGACCCCTAACGGAAGGGCCTTATTATCATAGGTTTACCTCCATCTTTTATTCAACTCCGCCATGGAGCTTTTATTATGACTTCGGTCTTTCCTTGCCTTTTATTATCCGCCTCATCGGTGGTTTTATTAGCCAAAGACGTATATCCTCACGCTAAAGCGAATTTTGGATCTTTAAAGCTTCAAAGATTAAGGCTTGATTCACTTTCAATTTGGGCATAGATTTTTCGGCCTTGTGAGCTTCAAATTTTTTCTTAATTTAGGTGAGCACTTGAAATCTTATTATTAGGTGAAGCTTTCGATTATTCGGGTGCCAATACTTCAAAACCGTTACGCTGGTGATACCTTAATGTTTTCCCAATTTAATTACATGGAAGCTACTAAAACAAATTAGAAACCAACAATAGTGACTAAACCGCTAAATCAATATTTATTAACAATTTATTATACAAAAGCGTGGGGAGAATAAGCTAATAATTACTACACATGAGATCGTGAAAGATTACGAGACTTATAAATAACTCTATCATTTCTCGTCCTCATTTAAGAGACTTAGCCTAAAAAGTTAAGGAATTGAAGCTAAGTGCTCAACACGCACGGTCGAGTCAAAAATTACTCTTATTCTCACCATCGGAAAACCTACATTCGTGTCTTAAACACTTATGAAAAATATGAAAAAATTTAAAATTTGGCCATTTTTAGCCTTATTTTGCATAAAACGATAACAAAAAGATGAATAATGGATTGCGTGGTGACGTAAGCAAGGTGAATTATCTACTCACCCCCCCCCCCCCCATACTAAAACTAAACATTGTCCTCAATGTTTCGAGTCTAGGGGTGAAAACACCCCCATACTAGAGACGAAGTCGAATGCTTAATCTCGAGCATGGAAAGGGTAAAACGAATAACCTAAAATCCGTTTATGAATTATGCTAATAAGATAAACGTTAGAACATAAAAGGATATCATCGGATATCGGAATCTCCAAAGGCAACGATCGAAGCTCGAGTGATCCGTAAAACGAAAACGAGAGGCTTCAATGATGACGATGAACCTAATGAATCACAATCACAAACAACCACGGAACAAAGGTTGGAAGAGCACAAGTCCCCTCGTTACGTTAACTAAGAAAGCGATAATATATACAAGGATAAGCATGAGAATCCCCCACGAGGCACCTTGTTTTTGATAACCGAGTCAAAAGCTCGACTCGAATCCCCATAAATGTGATCATTTAGGGATAATTATGGTATGGTAATTTTTGATGGGGCTTACATGATAAACAATGCCCAAAAGCAACCGGTACTAAGGACTAAGTCCTTTGATGATGCAAAATACCGGGATCGAAGATGGCGTCCTCTTTCTCATGGTCGAACCTCAAAGAGGTAGAAGAAAATAGATAAGAAGTAGAAAGGTGGGGCAATTGGTAAGTCAAAATAATGAGCTACTCGAGGTAGACTCACACCAAGCAAATGAATAAGATTTCCATTTATTGCATCGGTGGAAGACCGAGATTTCCCTTTACAAGCAATTCCGGGATCATAAATCTCGTCCTCCGTGGAGAAATATGAGGGAACATAAGGGGCTTCCCCCACACTAGATCCACACCAAACGTCGTCAAAAGGAGTATACGAGGTGGTAGCACTCATAAAACGCGGTGATGACGGAGTTAAACTTGTAGAAAAATCTTTTAAAACATTTTTAAAATCCTTTCCTTTTACGTCGTTTAAAAACTCTTTATGAAAACCCGATTTGATAATGTCGAAAATATTTGGCGTGTCAAATTCAAAATTAGTCGCGCTAAAAATCCTCACATTTAAGTCATTGGTGGGAGGGGGTGGCAGATTATATAAGTTCTCAAAACGTCTATCAATAAAGAACACTGCCCCCTCGGGGTCTACATACTCGTCATCCTAATGAGCGTCGATCTCGTCGATTTCTTCATCAAAGATAGGCTTGTCAAACCAAGGTTTGTCATTCCCCTCCTTGAGTATATTAGAAACTCTCTCGAAGAGATCACGATCAAGCACGAAACCATCATTCATTTGTGGGGATTGTTGATAAGTTAAATCCTCACGAATGTGGTAAACGTAATTCTCATTTGAGGAGTGTTGATTAGGTACTCCTCGAGAATTGGATTTTTGTTGGTCACATGAGTTGGTTCGTCATCGAAAATAAGACGTTCCAACTCATTAAGTTCATCCTCGATTTTGGAAAGATCGACCTCACTCGTAGGTGGAAGTGAAGGCATAAGAGCTAGCTCTCGTTCAATGATTTCCTCAATCTCGGGATCAAACTCGTAATCATCGTACTTCACATGTTTCTTTTTAGGAGAATCAAAAATTGCATGTGGATTTCGAAGTACGTGATCAATCTCGACAAAATCGCCATCGTCATCGTCAAAGAAAGAATCGATGTGAGCACTCACAACCATGGTCTTACAAGTCGAATGACTATGCTTAGGTGACTTCTCTAAGATGAGAGGATCAATGTCGATAAACCCTTTAGCCTCAACGGGTGTTGGGCTAGGCAAAGGAGGCACTTCGATGGAGTTAGAAGTTGAAGCCTCAAAGACGTGGTCCTTCGAAGGTGGTGAAGACGAGCCTATTTTGGTCATTGTCGTGATGGCACTAACGTCGCCCTTCGGAATTGGTGAGTCACTTGTTTCATCAAATTCATCCCAAAGTGAATTTTCATTCATAAATTTACACATACCCTTTTGAATTAGGTACACGTATTCTTTATCATTAAAACCCTCATCTTTAAAACCGTTCTGCTTAATTTTTTCAAAACACGCATTAAGCCTCATTCTTTCCGCTAAAGTGAACATTTTGAAATCATTAGGTTTAGAAACATTAGGTTTTGAAACCTCGGTTTTTTCATGATCATTAAAAACTTGGGATTTAGTCGTGAAAAAGTCCATTTTGTCCTCCCCATATCTCATAGTAAGTCTCCCCTCGTGAACGTTGATTACGGTTCGAGCCGTCGATAAGAATGGTCGGCCTAAAATAATGGGACATTTAGGGTCACACTCGTAATCGGATATAACGAAATCCGCGGGAAAACAAACTTTCCAATCCTAACATAGACATCCTCGGCTATTCCAATTGGTATAAGTGGTGTACAATTTTCAAGCTCGATTGTCATGTTCGTGGGGGTAAGTCTAGGCAATCTCATCAATTTCCAAAGAGAATGAGGCATGAGATTGATGCTAGCACCTAAATCGGCAAGGGCTAAACATCCCTCAATCTCGGAAAAATCACAAGGTAGTAGAAATTGGCCCGGATCCTCTTCCTTTCTAGGCATATGCCTTTTAGGTTTTTTAAGAAGGATCGATGCACAAGTTTCTTCAAGGGTTACTTTCGTAAGGTCGATAAAGCTCTCTTTTTGAATCGTGGATGGAATTTGAGGTACACGAGGGTGTGCACTCTTTTCCTTGGTTGCCACGTTCACCTCATCGGCTTTAGAATAATAAGACGTCTTAGAAGTCGAGGGTTGAGAAGAAGGAACATCTCGAAATCCTTCAAGGTTAGGGGTAATCACACGACCTTTCTCACGAGACGAGGCAGCTTTACATTGTTCTTTCGGATTTGATACGGTGTCACTAGGCAACGAACTCGATGACGCACCTGAGGACTTGTTCATAATGGCCGTAAACATCTTTTTAGTGTCAATTTGTCCTTGCTCAATCTTCGTGTTTTGCAATTTCAATGTATTAGAAAAGTCGTTTTTCAAAGTACCAATTTCTCCCTCTAATCCTCTCATATTAGCCTCATTCGTTTTCATGTAATTCTGAAAATTGTTTGATGAACTATTTTGATTAGAATTGATGTTCCCTTGGTTTTGATTACTTCTTTGAAAATTTCCTTGATTCCCACTTGAAAAATTGTTTCCTTGATTGTTGTTTGAAAAATTCGAGTTTTGATTATTGTCTCGATTTTGCCAATTCAAATTACGACCTTGATTATAACCTTGATTTTGATTCAAAAAATTTCCTTGTTGATTGTTTCCTTGAAAATTGTTTCGATTTTGAAAATTGTTGCCTTGGTTATAATTGCCTTGTTGTGATGGACCCGCGTTATTTTGATTTTGAAAATTGTTATTTCCATTTAACGCACTCACATTCGACGTTTGGCCATCCATAGTCGCACACTCGTAATAATTATGAGGTCCACCACAAAACGTACACGATGCCTCAACCGCTTTCACCGTAGCGGGAGCGTCTTTCTTTTGCATCTCAAAGAGAAAAGACGTAAACACATTCGTCAACTTGTCGACTTTTGCATCAACCCTCTCAATGTCGCGATTAGAACTACTAACATTGGCGACATTGGAAACACTCGGGGTGTTGCGGAGTTGGTAAACCTTGGATCGCTTTTCGATAATTATCAATGCATCTTTCAGAGTTTTACACAAAAAGTTTCCACCGGCGGCGGAATTCAACGAATCTTGTTCTTGGAAATTAAGACCGTTGTAAAACGTATCGATTTGGTGCAACTCGGAAAAACCATGGTGAAGACATTGCCTAAGCAATTCCTTAAAATGATCCCACGCGTCTCTAAAAGATTCATTCGGTTTTTGCTCAAATTTCGTAATTTCATTCTTGAAAAACGTCGTCTTAGACGGTGGAAAAAATAATTAACGAACTTGGAGACGAGATCCTTCCACGTAGTTATCGAATTAGGTGGCTCTTTCTCGTACCAATCCTTGGCGGCACCATCGAGCGAGTACGGAAAAAGCATAAGCTTGACGACATCGGTGTCGACGTTCTTAAACTTGCTCGTGGCCAAAAGACGATCAGAATTCCGAATATGGTCGTGAGGATTATCGGCTTCACGACCTCGAAACTTCGTAGCTTGGATTAACGAAAGAATTCCGCTCTTAATCTCAAAATTCTCCGCTTCGATAACGGGAATTACGATCGCGTCTCCATAACCCTCGGTGGGCGCTTGGAGCAATTCCATCATCGAACGATTGTCGGCCATCTCCTGTACGGTTTCTTCAACAACGATATTAGGAACGTCAGTTTCTAATTCGTCTACGTCGTCGATTCCTTCGATTGTGATTGCGTCGATTCGAAGCTTCGCTAGAATTGAAATAATCCTTCGATCGAGTGCGCATGCACTAAGCGTAGAATGGGAGGTAGCAAAGAAGATTCTTTTTGCGGCTTTTCGATTTTTCAATTTTTTTTGTTTTTGATTGTTTTTTTTAATTTTTTTGGATTTTTAATGTATTACGTAGACTTAAATCTACAATTCTCTCCTCGAATCGACTTTCTCGATTAAAGGAGCCTCAAAGAATGAAAACGATCACGTGGAGTGAACGCTTTCGATGACTTTAGAACGTTGGTGGAACACCAAAACGTTCAAGAGGGTTTAATCTTGAAAACAAGCAAATATATATGATACGTAGATAATACTTGGGCGGAAAACCCTCGATTAGCTCTTTTTCTCAAAACACGCACAAGCAAGCGGCGGAAACGAGGCGGCGCTAAGAACCTAAGAGACTTTTTCCCTTAGGTCGTGAAATACAACCGCCTTATACCCACCTTATAGTTTGTGTTAATTGAAATTAAGCCTCACGAAAGTATTTATCTATTTTGCCTTTAAACTTTTGCTTTAGATTCGAATACAATGATCGAGTGATAAAATCCCGAATCAAGGTTGCGTTTTCACGCTTTTGGAGTACTTGTATATTTATTGTTCTACATAAGTACAATATAGTAATATATTCACAAGAAAAACGAAAACCAATATATCTACAATATAGTAAAATGATCGCTGTGTGTTTAATTCAGGAAAATTAAACACGATTTATTTGGATAATATAATATAGTAATGAAAAATAACAAAAATGAGTATGTGCGATATGTACGCTTTCCAAAAATTGAAAAGCAAAAACGCACTACTAACACAAACACGATACTAATAATGGCACACTAAAAACACCTCCCCGGCAGCGGCGCCAAAAATTGATAGGTGTAGAAATACGCGTTTAGGAAAACAACGTATTATTGTGGCAAGTATTAAGTTGCACGCTTTAGGAAAAACGCGAAACCGAATAAATTCCAATTTCGTTCTCGAAGGAGGTGTGTGTATTAAGTGTGCCAGTTATATAAAATCAAAGTTTGGATTAGTCTCGTTTTTAGTTAAAGAGAGAAAAATTAAAGACGAGCTACGACTACGATTAAACTACGACGTATTGACGTAAAACGATGACGTAATTACGTAAAACGTGACAAAATTAAAAATTAAACCTAAAAAATAATTTAAAGATTAAACGAAGTCTAAAATAATATAAATAAGAATAAAAATCCAACAAATATATTTTAAAACCTTTTATTAATTAAATATTCAATTTTTAATGCTAATTAAAGCCCTAAAATTAAATATAATTAACAAAACGCCCAAAATATTATTTTATTGAACTAATAGCTCACTTATATTATTTAAAGACTAAAAAGTATTTTTCCTAAATTTTCAAAACTATTTTCTATTTTTAAAACACTAAAAACTATTTCTAAACCAAAATAATCATAAAAAATAATAAAATAATGCTAAAAATAATTTGACAATTTTAAAAATTCTAATTTATACTAAAGACAAAACTGATATTAATGAAACCCTAATTAAACTAAATTTAAATCTAAAATTTAAATAAAAAGTGAACAGTAAAATATTTTTAAACCAAAAGTCTTAAAATATTTTTCTAAGTCTAAGAAAATTTTTAAAACTGAAAAATATTAATTTCCTACACTAAAAGACAAAAACAGTAATATTAAAAAGTAATTTAAATAGCAATTAAATGTAAAAAATAAAAGATGAACAGTAAAATAAAAATAAATTAATCAGAAAAATCAAAAATAAAATAAGAAAAATAACAAAATTGGTTTCAAAGTCTAACTTCTATTTTAGGTCACAAAAGACAAAAAAGTAAGTTTCTGATAGTGACACTTGGTCACTTTTTGTCCTTTTGCTTGGCAATACCAACAAATATACTAGCAGGGGTAACTGAGTTCCCACAGCTAGTGCAAAATTCAGGTCTGGGCACAATTTGTGCAATAACTTGCTTGTTGCTTAGTTTCTTTTGGATCCAAAGGCACCCCCACAACCAGTTGGGTTGTGGGGAGTCAAATAAAGCATAAAAACACCAAGTTGTTCACACCAATTACACACAAAATGGTCAATTAAGTGACTGTTTAAGCTTAATGAGTTTCTGTGAACAGTAACTGAACTAAATAGCACAAAAAACGAATTTCAAAAGCCAAATACTTGCACACCACCTAACCAAATCTCATTTAACTGATTACAAACCCTAGGTCATGCAATCTTCTAACAACTTGCAAAATTACAAAGAAAATTAAGCTAAAAACAAGGCAGATTGGTGGTTTTGCTGATTTTACTATATTACTACCAAATTTTATCATGCAAACTACCTCAACTCCTATCAAACATGAAATCCAAAGCTACAAATACCTTAATACTAACAGAAGAAGTAAGTTCAGGTAGGTTTTAAGCTAACAACTTATCACACATATAGCTAATAACCTAGACCCAAACACCCCTTTATAATCAGAAAACCAAAATTAACAAGCCAATTTAGTTCTAATCCTACCAAATCTGATCTATCTTACTTCTATCATGCATAAAAACATCAAAGAAGCATAAACCAACAAATAACTAACACTCAAACAGTTCATGCACAATTTTCACATAACCTATCCTCTATTTAACTAGAATTGAAACAAGGGAGTTCAAGCAAGACCTTTGCTGATGCCACCAGCCTGAAACTTTTCTAGATGAGTAAGGAGAGCTTATGAGTGTGTGTAGAGGGGGCCTGCTGGTGGAATCCAAGAGGACCCAAGGCCAAATATATCTTCAAAGGAATGCAAAGAGAATGGAAATGGATATGTTTCTTCTTGAGACCTACACAAACACCACAAGACCAAGAAAACAAACAAGTTTGAACCAGTTGAAACCAAAAGCTTGTAAGGCTTTTGGCTTTTAGCTTGTTCAAACAGTAAGATATTAAGCAAAAATTGAAGAAATCAGTCAAAACTGATTTGAGCACCAAATATTGAAACAATATTTCTGAAAACGCTTGTAATCAACACTAACAAACACAAAACTGAATCAAGTGGACAAATTCCACTTTCACTTCCTTTGTCCACAAAACCAGTTTTATGGGTCTTAAAAATTTAACCAACCAACTTTTGAGTAAAAGAAAACTTTATAAACTCAGAACTAATTTGAAATAATGGTAACCATTACACTACTAAAAAACATTTAAAAGGAACTCAGATATTTGTAAGATTTAAAGAAGAAATACGTTAACTATTCATTTACTTAGAAAAAAGTTACAAAATCTGGAACAAGACTGATATAGGTACAGGCACCCATATTTATACAAAGCTATGGAAAATACTAGAAGCTAGAATAAAAAATTACAAGAGTACAAAAACCCTAAACCCTAATATGAACATTTCCAGTCTTGCCCTTTAAATCTTGGTCAAAAGCAGTTACATGTGACTTGACAACTGTTGTGAACGCATCTTGGAACTCCTTAGGGACCAAGGATTGATTTTTGGCCGTAGGATGGTAGGTGGATTCTTTTATTGCTAAAAGTGGTGAAGTAGGGAAGGACTTGGGGGGCCCATTTGAGTGAGGGTGATGGGTTGTTTAGTGGTGGGTTTGGTTTATGGTGGTGTTAATCACTATTCTGGAAGCAATTACACAAAAACCCTTTGAGTTGTGGGTGATTAGGATTTAGGGTTTATGTGTTCTTGGGGGGGGGGGGGGGGGGTTTAATCTATTTTTCTGGGTTAAATGATTTAAAAAGTTGTTTTGGTGGGAAGTTAAGTTTTAAACTGATTAATAATCAGTTTAATTGTGTTAGGGATAGTAGGATTCAGACGTGGAGGAGAGTGATGAGGTGGTGGGATGTGAGTGGTGGAGTGGTGACGTGGCAGTGGGTGATTGGTGGTGGGGTGTTTGTTTGTCTGGGCAGATATGGCCCCCTAATGTTTCACAACTTTCTACTTCTTATTAAATTAGCCAAACTTGAAATCCTTTGTAAAAAACTTTCAGCAACTTGTCATTTTTGGCACATGCATATGTATAAACTTTCTAAGGGTCTTTTATGTAACTTTGGCATTCTCCAAGGACTAATGATGAAATATCTTGAAACTTTAAGGACCCACTTGTAATATTTGAGTTTTACAAGGGCCTAAAGTGACAAGTCTTCAATAGTTGAGAGACCAATCTTGCCAATCTTCAAAACTTCAAGGGCATTTTTGTAAATTCCATACTTGGGCCCGGTTCTTTGTGCTACTTTGTTTCCCATGTTCGTTTTTGCTTCGTTCTTGTAATCTTTTGGTGAATTCACGATATCCGTACCTGAAATACACAATGAACAAACATAAGCACATTTTTGGGTATTTTGATGATATTTTAAGCGTTTTAAGCCCGATTTGGACGATGAGACTATGTATAATTACAGTCTCATCAGTCTTCGTGTTCCTCCTTGGACTTTGAGAACATCAGGATGTCATCGATGAAGACAATAACGAACTTGTCCACAAATTCATGGAAGATTATGTTCATCAAGTCCATGAACACTACAGGAGCATTGATCAGGCCGAATGGCATAACTACAAATTCGTAGTGGCCATAGCGTGTACGGAAAGCTGTCTTGGCCATGTCCTGCTCCTTAGCCCGTAGTTGATGATAGCCTAACCTAAGATCAATTTTGGAGAAGTGTTTGGCCCCTTGGAGTTGGTCAAACAGATCGTCTATACGTGGCAGTGGATACCTATTCCTGATAGTAATCTTGTTGAGCTCGTGATAGTCTACACAAAGACGCATACTGCCGTCCTTCTTCTTAACAAATAAGACCAGTGCGCCCCATGGAGATGCGCTCGATCGAATGACACCTCGTTCTAGAAGTTCTTGCAGTTGATCCTTCAGCTCCTTTAACTCTGGGAGCCATGCGATAATGAGCCTTGGAAATCGGCTCAGCTCCTAGGATGAGCTCGATATTGAATTCCACTTCTCATGCAGGTGGTATGCCTGGAAGTTCTTCTATAAATACATCTTGGAATTCTAACACTATCGGCTGATCCTGAATTGATGGGGATTCAGCATCCATGTCATGAACCGTAGCTAGATAACCCTCGCAGCCATGTAACAGTAGTGCACGTGCTTGCAGGGTTGATATGATTTGTACAGACCTGCCGGGTACGAACCCGTTATAAATGTACTCTAGTGCATTAACATCACCGAAGATGACAAGATATGAATGGCAGTATATGGTAGCATGATGCTTGGATAGCCAATACATGCCCAAAATCATGTCAAAGTCATTCATGTCCAGCGGAAGTGCGTCAACAGGACGAACCTTATCGTCAAACTCTACGGGAAGACTCTTGTACACATGGGTGATAAGTACAGAGTCTCTCAAAGGCGTGGAAATACTGAGTCTATTCTCTAGTGGCATGGGAAGTATCCTAACATTATTGTCATAAGCATTAGAAATGACCGAGTGAGTAGCACCCGTATCAATTAGAACACATGCAGCTTGACCATACATATACAAGATTCCAGTGATGGTACCTGTAGACTTGTTGACTGATCTCGAGATGTCGTGTAGACGTGTCTAGTGGTAGTAGGCGGCTTGGTATCAGCATGTCCTGATGTACCCTCAATCTCGCCCTTGCGGCAGTCCTTCATGCGATGGCCAGGAAGACCACACTTGAAGCATGCGTCATTGTCGCAGCGACATGGCCCTGGGTGCCTACGATGGCAAGTAGAGCAGAGAGGATGAGTATATCCTCCAGCAGGTGCTCTAGCTGGCTGAGAACCTGATAAAACATTATACATGAGACATGACAATAGGGTACAAAGGAGAATGCGGATAATCGTAAGATTGAATACTAGTGATAGCTGGACGGCTAGGCTGTGAACCTCTCTAGTTCTGGTCCCTACCGTTTCTATGGTTCCTGGTAGAAGATTTGCTAATGTGTCAGAATTATGAGTTATAACATGAAATCATAGGAAAATGCGTAAGTATAAGGACCTGATGTTGTTGGAGTGTCCAGCGTTGTTACGGTAATTATCATTACCGCCACGCCTATCCGTAGCAGAACGGTCGTTAGTCTGACCGTTTCCCTTGGTCTGATTAGGCTGTTGCTGAGTAGCCGACTAAGACCGATCCCCAATCTTCTGCCTGGAATATACAATTTAAAGAGATGAAATATTTGACATATATAGAAAGAATACGGATTGGTCACCGCTTAATTATGAATGTTTACCTATTATCGGGTTCTCTGCTTCCCCAAACACATCTCTCTCATGCAGCATCTCTAGCTTACGTGCCGCATCGGCCACTTGTGCTACCGTGTTGAACGTAGCACACACCAAGTTGTTTGCGAATGATGTGCGAAGAGCCCACCTGAAGTGGTGTGCCTGCTCTTCAGGAGTACCTGCCGCTGCACAAAGGAAACCAGCTAAGCGGAGAAAGCGCTGCATAAACTCGTTGCTATTCTCCCCAGCTCTCTGTCGGATCCCATGGTACTCCCTCTTCAACTTGTCTTGCTCAACCTTGGGAAAGAACTGCTCCATCACCCTATCTCTGAATTGAGCCCATGTCAAACCAGCCACCCATTTATCACCTCCCTTAGACTGCTTCAATGCTAACCACCAACTTAACACATCGCCTTCGAACCGGTAACATGCCAACCTCGCCTTGAAGACGGGGTCACAACCCATTGCACCGAAGATCTTCTCGATGTGAGCCAACCAGCTTTCAGCTTCACCGGGGCTATCTATTCTCTCAAAATCTCAAGGACGTAGCTTGTTTAATATCTCTAGCCATATTGCCAATGTCACTGGAGGAGGAGGAGGAGGAGGAGGTGCTTGGTTTTGCTGCTGATTGTTGGCAGCCTGAACCTCAGCCCTGATGTCATTCCTCAGTTGAGGAAGCAAAGCTTGCATTGCAGCTTGGATTGCTGCATTGAGTTGTTCCTGCTCGCGTGTGAGAACCATCTGACAGTATAACATAAAATACATGATTAAACTGATCAAAACATAAAATATATATACATAAAAATATTTATACCAATAAATCATGAGAAAAAATTTATGCAAGAAAATTTGTACATGAATGCATGATGCAGTTTTATGAAAACTTTTGTATGCTCGAGAGTGAACGCCTATGGTCAGTTCACTCAAAATAAAAGACATGGCGAGGGGACGCCTATGGGTCGGCCCCAAATTTAAAAGTTTCGATAAAACACATGCGACTAAATAGGGCCAGTCCTGTACCAACCATTACTTAGTCATAAACCTACGACAATGACATATATATGTATGCATGAAAATGATGAATGCATGAAAACCGACTGTCAGTTCTAGGAAGACCATTGTGACTACCCACTAATCACAAGTCATGTTTTGAGAGCCTACAGGTCGAAGCCTTGGCTCTGATACCATAATTGTAACACCCCATTTTGATAAATGGAATGTCACGCGTGATTATGGCGTGTCATCAAAGAATACAAGGATAAATGTCTAAACATTCGTAACCATAAAGGAAATACCAGAATCAAACATCGATAGTCCAAAAGTAGAACTCATCACACACAAACATAAGTACTGTAAATGAAAGGACTAAACAATGTCCATGAAAATGAGTATCAAAGTATAAAGAAATGCATAAAGTAAAGAAGGCTAGAAAGATTCCAGTCCATATGCACCTACGCTTAAAGTCTACGAGCGTCCCTGAGTACCTGCCGTTTTGGGAACATGAAAAGGAAAACGGATGAGCAATACGCTCAGTGCACGGATGTACAAATAAAGCATGAATAATATAAGCATATAAGCATGAAACAGCGGAAGAAATTATGTCCTGGATAACCCGGTTATGTCTTAGTAAAACTGGTTTTATAGTTTGAAAAGCCTTATGTTTATCTTGTAAAAACTGTTTAACATATTTTACCATTAGCCAATATAGGTCATAAAAATCAACGTGCATGAATACTTGGAGGGGTGACCTCGTCATGCAAATTAGAGGGGCTGCCTCTAATTTAATATACTGGTTTTGGGTAGGAGGGATCAGCTCCTTGTGAAGGATGCAAGGCACACACCACATTCACACTAAGTAATATGCTGAAAACATGTAACTAGGATGCACCCATACGACCCACATGACAAATATAATACTATGGCCAAAAGCTGAAGGGACGCCACGAGCAATAACTTCGCCGTGGGGAAGTCATAACACCAGTGCCTCTAGTGTTATGGTTATGGTACCTCCATAACTAGGTGAAACTGGTCATGCATGTATATGGCTTTAGGTATTCTAATTAAACATAAGCAATCAAACATATAAACTTATACTATGAGAAAACAGTTGACTGCATACGGGGAATCCTAATAAGGAAAGAATGTCCATACTGAAAGGACGGGAATCCGTACCTTATGTCCAGTGAACGAAGAAGACGAACGGAAGAGAGTCTACTTTGGTATCACTAATGCTATATAAATACATACGTGTATAAGTATCTGATTACTAAATACGTAACTGGTTTTATATCATCTCTTGGCTTGTTTTATATGTTCATGTCATGTTTTACTGTTTTAAGTTTTATACTGTGTTTATCTTATATTCTGTCTATTTTGATTAAGTATTACTTGTATTTCATGTATTATTATACTTGTTGTGTAATAATAAGTAACTTTCTAAAAATAGCAGGTTTCCTAAAATAGAAAGTTTCCAAAAATAGAAAAAATAGAAAGTTTCCTAAAATAGAAAGTTTCTAAAAATAGAAAGTTTCCAAAAACAGAAAGTTTCCAAAAATAGAAAGTTTCCAAAATAGAATTACTGCTTAAAATAGCTAAGTTTCTAAAAACAGATTATTTCCATAAATAGATTAGCTGCCATCATTAAATAAGTTTCTAAAAATAGAAAGTTTCCATAAATAGATATAAGCTGGTTAAATAAGCTAATTATATAAGCTTAAGTGTTTTTCTGATTATTATTCTAAGTCATGTGATTATAAAGTATAGTTTATTAATTATTACATGTAAATTAAATAAACTATAGGTTAAAAGTATTTAATTAAATATAACATGATTTTAATTAGGTTAAAACATGTATTATTAACTATTAATAATATAACCTAAGTCATGTTAATTAGTTAATTATAGTCATGGTTTTAAATAACTAATTAATTATAAAGTCTAACTAAATATAAATACTTAGGTTAAAATTCATGAACTAATAATTAAATTTATAACCTAAGTCATGTACATTAAATTAATCATGTCATGTTTTTATTAATTTAATTTAAATCTAAAACATAATTAGTAAAAATCATAAACCTTGAAAATAATTTATGAACCGGACCCGTGACTAAAAACCATGAACCGGACCCGTAACCATCACCATACCCCGACCTAAGTCGGGTTTCCGCTTGGTTTTGCTGCTGTCGTGGGACCACCACCACCATACCGAGACCATATGGTCTCGGTGGTGTGTAATAAGCCAAGCCGAGACCCCTTAAGGGCTCGGTTAGGCGCCGACTACAAAACAAACACCCCTAAACCCTTGATTTGATTTAACCCATGATCATTAACATGTTTAAAAATACGTGTTTTTAATTAGTTAATAAAAAACGTCATGATTTTATGTGATTATATAAATCAAAAAATAAAAAGAAATGGTTTAAGGTTATACCGAATACGTGAAACAAATGATGACGAACACACACGAATCCTTGTTAAAATTCCAAGATCAAAATCAACCCGAACACCCCTTTTTGGTGTTGTATAACAGACGGCCAAAGAGGACAAGGAGAAGGAGGAAAACTTTTAGGGTTTTAATTATTTTCTTGATTTTGTGAAAAGTGAAACATGTTTTTACCTTAACCCCCTAGTTAGTTAATTTTGCATGGGTTAAGCCCATGTTCTTTGTATGCCGCGGGTAGGGACCCTACTTGGGGTAACCCGCACATTTCTCGTGTCTAATTTTTAATACTGTGTTCTCGTGTGTTCTTGTATTCGTAATTTACGTGTTCTAATTAGTTTACGATCGTGACTTAGTTATTCGTGTTCGTAATAATATATATACGTAAATAATATTAGCTCGTGATTAATTTACGTTCATGATTTCATGATCGCATGTTCGTGATTATAATTATTATTGGAATAATTATCGTGTGTTCATACCTAATAAATACTTATCGTGTTCTAACAATTACGTAATACTTGTAATTCTTATTCATGAAACGTAAACATGTTATAAAATGAAAGTTCTAATCATGTATGTACGATCTAAAGGGTACTATTCATGGTAAAAGCATGTGGGTTTTACAACTCTTCCCCTCTAAAAAGAATAATTCGTCCCCGAATTATAGATAAAGTAAACCGAAAAAGAAGAACATACCCGAATTCAAAATATGAAATGTGGGTAAGAATCCTGGATAGACTCCTCTGTTTCCCAAGTGGCTTCCCGCTCGGTATGATCCCTCTAAAGGATCTTGACGAATGGAATCGTCTTCCTTCTTATGTCTCGTTCTTGTCTGTCAAGAACTCGTTCGGGTTCTTCTATAAAAGTGAGATCGTCACGTATCTGTTCCAGTGGATACTGAACCATGTGAAGGGGATGATACTAGTACCCTCTGACTAAGGACACATGAAATACGTTGTGTACATGCGAAAGCTGCAGAGGTAACACTAAACGGTAAGATACTTCACCGACTCGTTCAATGATATCAAACGGTCCGATGAAACGAGGACTGAGCTTCCCTTTAACCCCGAAACGTCTAACACCACATGCCGGCGAAACCTCAAGAAATACGTGATCTCCTACGTTAAAATGTATGTCCCTACGATGCTTGTCTGCGTAGCTCTTCTGCCGTGACCGTGCTTCTTGAAGTTTCTGCTTAGCTACTGCGACCCTCTCATTAGTCATTTCTATAATCTCTGGTCCTTCAAGTGTTCGCTCACCAACCTGATCCCAGTAGATTGGGGCGCGACACTTTCTGCCATACAACATCTTGAAAGGAGCACACTTGATACTTGCGTGCCAACTGTTGTTGTATGCAAACTCCACCAAACAGATATAATCGTACCAATCACCCGTCCATTCCAACGTACATGACCTCAACATGTCTTCCAATGTCTGAATCGTTCGCTCAGACTGCCCGTCTGTTTGAGGATGAAAAGTCGTGCTAAGCTTAAGTTGTGTACCCCAAGCTTTCTGCAGACTCTTCCAAAATCGCGAAGTGAAACGAGGATCTCTGTCTGAGACGATGCTGGATGGAGCACCATGGAGTCTCATGATCTCTATTCTATACGTATCGGCGAGTTTACTGTCGAATCTTCCTTGCGGATCGGTAAGTGATAGGTGTGTAAACACCCATCCTTTTTACCACTTAATTACAATAATAACCAGACCAAAACGTGTATTTTATGTCGTAAATTTCGGAATTATGCTTGGTTTGTGTTTTTGTTGTGATTTAGGACGAAAAGGTGAAAAGTGGAGAAAACACGGGCATTCACGGGCTTTTATCGAAGAAAAAGACGAAAGACGAAGTCGAAAGATCAAGAGTGCAAAAAGAACGGAAGTCCAAGACCAATTCTGAAGATTTATCGAAAAAAAGTCAAAAGACGGAAGTTTACTAAAAAGCCGAAGAACTCAAGTCTTATTTATGAAGAAATATCAAGACGAGTTTAAAGAAATCCCGAGACAAAGTCATTAAAGTCCAAGATTTAAGAAGATTAAAGACTTAAGGACTTAATGGTGCAATTAAGGAAAGAAGAAAGAGGGTAGGAATCTTCCTAAGCACCTCCCTAATCTCCCCTATAAATAGGCCATTAGTGTTTTCATTTCATTTTGTTGGCTAAGTGTGACAATTAGTCTTCCACCATTTTAATTACTTTCTCTTTAAATTCATGTCATTTTAAATACTTGTCTTGCACTTTAATTCATTCTAATTCCAAGTAAGTGTTCTTAATTTTGTTTCTTTAATCTTTATTTACCTTTGATCGAGTTTACTTTTATCATTCTCTTTCTACCTTTCTCTTGTTTTTGGTTGTTTTAAAATTCGGATTAAGTATGAAGTTGTTTAATCTCTTTGCTTATTTTACTAAAAAGTTTACCTTTTTACTTTTGTGTAAGTTTTTGTATAAGATAAGCTATAAGTTTGACAATCTTATTAGCTTGTTTCATACTTAGCTTATTTGTTTTTCTAAGTTCTCTAAAAAGTTTCATTTTTCTAAAAGTTGTTTATTTCGTTTTCTTATTTCGTGTTTTGAAAAGGTTTCAAATTTGTTGCTTATTATCTCGTCCTATTTCCATTTCATCTAAGTTTTAGTATTTGTTACTTCTTATTAGAATCAGCTTATTAGTACTTGTGCTTATTACGAATACATCTTCCATCGGAAAGGAGAGTTCCCACATTGCGACAGATAACCATCTCATTCCGATCGTGACAATCAGTCGAGGGTTTTGCATTCCGACAGAAGGATTGCGATCAGCATTCCGATAGGTTCTTTCCCCTTATTCCGATCAAGATTCTGATCGCTCATTGCGATCAGGATTGCGACGGCTCTTAAGGCTACATTGAGACGAAGTGCTGCCCAAATTTCACTAGCCATATTTCGATGGTTTTGCATTCCGACAGGTGATTCCGATCTGACATTCCGATCTAAGATTCCGATAGGATTGTTCAACATTCCGATAGGCGAAGTGTTATTCCGACAGATTCCATTTCAATCATTCCGACGGTTCACATTCTGATAGAATTCGTACCTATATTCCGATCTGGATTCCGATGGTATTGGTGACAGCATTCCGATCTGGATTTAGATGGTTTGGGGTTTAGAATTATATTTTTGCTTTGTTTTATTTTTAAGTTACATTTTTAATACTTAGTCAAATTTACTTTTTGTCACGCTTTAGTTTTAAGTCATTTAATTAATTTACTTTTCAAAGTTTTAAATTTAAGTTTTAATTAGGCTTAGATTTAATTAAGTGCCATTTACTTTAAAGTTTTGCATTTTAAATATACTACAACGACGCAACATTTGTTTCCACCAAAAACAGTTGAGTCGCACTTAAACCAGGATCAATTCGATTAGACATACATCAACGAACTTTTTAACTGAGTAAAATCAAGTTATTAATTGGCTCCGCTGCCTACTCTTTTCGTGAAGATAAATGGTTTTCTGTGAGAGACGCGTTGTTTTTGGGATCCGTTCATTCGTGAACGTTATTTTCTTGTTTAAAATTTTTTTAAAGAATCATAAAAAATAAACAATTGTTAAAAATCCATAAAAATTAAAAATTTCAAAAATACAAAAAGATTTTATTTTTATTGTGTATATATATTCTCTTTGTGTTTGGTTTCTTTTTCTTTTGCCTTTGTAGGTGTATGCGTACTAGATCTTCTACTTATCAAGAGCCCGAGACTCGCGAAGATTTAGGTATGGCAGGTGTGAAAAACAACAATAATCCACCGCACCTCAACAATAACAACAATGTTCTTCCACAGCCCGATCTTCGGACAATGTAGGAGCTTTGTCAACCCACCATGTTTGGACGAGGAGGACCGATTGCGCCGCTGCAAATCACGGCTCCAGAGTTTTCGTTGAAGCACCACATGATTCAGCAAGTGCAAACTAACCCATTCTGTGGATTGCCTGATGATGATGCCAACAAACACCTCGACAAATTCATTACTATCACTCAAAGCATGAAGTTTCCCGGTGCCACAATGGATGTCCTTCGCCTTCAACTCTTCCCACATACTTTATCCCACCACACCGAGAAATGGTTTGATCGTCTCCCGAAGAATTCAATTCATACTTGGGATGACATGACTCAACGCTTTTTGTCGCGCTACTTTTCACCATCCATGGTCACGAGCCTTCGCAATCAAATCAGCGGTTTCATGCAAGAACCCGATGAATCTCTCTTT
The DNA here is from genome assembly GCA_025667525.1 of Glebionis coronaria. NCBI lineage: Eukaryota > Viridiplantae > Streptophyta > Magnoliopsida > Asterales > Asteraceae > Glebionis > Glebionis coronaria. The sequence goes on from CM046877.1 coordinate 360,894,660, forward strand.
GATGCTTGGGAAAGATATAATGTTTTGATTGATCGTTGTCCAAACCACAACATGCTCCATGTGACATTAATTGATACTTTCTACAACGGTTTGACTTTTCGAGATCGTGATACGATTAATGCAGTCGCCGGTGGCATATTTAAGAAAAGGAGACCCGAGGAGTGTAGAGAGCTTATTGAGAACATGACTACTCATCACAAAAACTGGGATTCCTCCGCTTCTTCAAGGAACAACCCGAGAGTCAATGTTTCTTCTACTTCAGCAAACCCTGACATGACCGAATTCACCCGCATGATGACCGAAATGAACAAAAATATCTTGCTTCTCGCTACAAACCAACAACAAGTTAACGCGGTAGCCAATCCTTGTGAGACATGCGGCGGTCCTCACTTATACACTGATTGTCCTTCTACTCAAGGAAATCCGGAAAACGTGTATGCGGCTTACGGTAATTATTCACCAGAAAATTACCAAGCTCGACCTCAAGGGGATAGAAATTTGCTAAGTTACCGGTCAAACAACTACCTTTCACCCGGTTTTTCTCCTCAAAACCAAAACCTCAACAACAACTACAATAGAAGCAACCAAATCCCACCTAGAGCTTCTAATCCTTATCACCCACCCGCTCAACAAGCCCCACCCATCAATCAAGATGTTGAAGCCTTTATGAGAACCCAAGGTGAGCAAATTAAGATTCTGCAGAGCCAAATTATAAATTTGAAAGGGGATATCACCAAGCAAGGGAATGACATTAGATCCGAGCTTCGAGATAATATTCAATCCTCCTTTAGCAATCAAACGAATGATTTGAAGAATATGCTGGCTAGTTTCTTGCCCACCACTCAACCTTCTACTTCGAGTTCTCTACCTTCAAACACCGTCACCAATCCGCGAGCGAATGTGAGTGCTATTACTACCCGTAGTGGAGTTACCATAGTAGGACCACCTATTCCACCCCCATCATCTACAACTCCTCCACCACCATTTATCCCTACTCCTCCTACACCTAGTATTAGTACACCATTACCGTCTCCTCCTCGTCATGACAATGTACCCAAGAAGAACCCTTCAACATCTCACCCTTCAACATCTCAACCTTTACAACCTACACCTACACCTTCACCACCCAAACCCAATATTCCTTATCCATCTCGCTTAGGCAAGGCCAAAATGCACACCAAGGATGACATTCAAGTGTCAAACTATTTGAAGAAAGTTTCAGAAATGACCGTCACTTTTCCCCTTGTCGAAGCTCTAGCACAAATGCCGAAATTTGTTAAGATGTTTAAGGAATTACTTAGCAAAAAGGAGAAGATGGCCGAGTTTGTTAATACACGATTGAATGAAAATTGTTCTGCTGTCCTTCTTAAAGAACTTCCGGAGAAACTTGGAGATCCGGTCGTTTTGTGCTTCCTTGTACTTTTTACCAAACCGACAAATTTACTGCCTTAGCAGATCTCGGGGCAAGTATTAATTTGATGCCTCTAAGTGTTTAGAAAAAATTATCATTGCCCGACCTTACACCCACCAAAATGAATCTTGAGCTAGCCAATCGCACTCTCGCTTACCCCGTTGGTATTGCCGAAGATGTGTTCATCAAAGTTGTCACATTCACTTTTCCGGTCGACTTTGTCGTTGTTGATTATGAAATGGACCCTCGTATTCCGTTAATACTTGGATAACCGGTAGAGCTTTAATTGATGTGGATAAATGTGAGCTCATTTTAAGAGTCAGGGAGGATGCACAAGTTTTTGAAATGGGGAAGCTTACAAGCAAATCCTTTGGAGGACGAGAATCAGCGAATATGATTAATGTGCTCGATGATTTTATCGTCTACAACAATCCGCTATTCGATTCGTGCATTGATAATCCACTTTTTCAAGATGATGTGGATGCTTCTCTCTCCAATTTGGAACCTTCACCCATATATGATTCTCCACCGATCTTTGATGCTTATGATGATGATTCTAGCTCAGATTCGGATGATTATGATGACTTTACTTTCGAGTATCCCGACATGCCCACTTATGATGATTTTGATGAGGCCGATACTCTTTCGAGTGATTCTTCACATGATGAAGATCCTCCGCCATCACTTGATCCTACTTTGGATGATTACTCATTTGAGGAAGACTTCTCTACTTTTCTCAATACTTACTTCCCTCATGAGAGTGATGCTCCTCCTTTAGACTTTGATGATTATGGTCTTGATCCTACTTTGGATTTGAAGAAAATTCTTTCAAAGGAGAAGCAACCGGACGACACCAACATCCGGAGCACGTATGATTTAACACCTCTTTGTCCACCTTCTGAGGACGAGGTTGTGCATCTTCTTCGCAGATCATCTTCAAATTCTGCTGAGCCTGAGTGCTATTTTCCCCTAAAGGAAAAGGTGTTCGACCCCGGTATCGATATTCTTCAGCCATCTCAGTATCCATCTGATGAAATAAAAGGAAAAATCTTTGGAACTTATGAAGACATGCTTGAACCACTTCACCCTTTCTTCCACCGTGCTCCGTCTTTGCTTAAGGGAACCTTGCCTACTTGCCTTGTTCGACTTAAGCTTGTGCTATTTGATGGACGAAAACTATGTCTTTGATCCCGGTGGATATGTTTCATGCTTCTTCCTATGCTAATCAAGGTCGAGTCAGGCTCACGACTCGGTTAACAAAAATCAAGCACTTCTTGGGAGGCAACCCATGTATCTATCTTTTAGCTTTCTTTATCCTAAGTGTAGGGGAGACCCGTTGGTGTTTGCTATCTCCTCTCTTCTACTATTCAGGGATTCGAGCGTTCAATGATCCACTCTTGATGATTTTTGACGACCCGTGATTCCGTGTTCCCTTCTTCCCGGTTCTATCCTAAACTCTTTTCGATTCACTATTTTATATTTCTCAATATTAAAATAGGAATCTCGTTAGTTGTCTCTTCCTTAGCAAGATTTAAATAACGTGCACAATGTCCTAAGTGTAGGGGAGTTTACTCCCACATGCTTAAACATTCAGGACAATGTTTATGTTAAGTGTAGGGGGACTTCTATCGAAGTTAAGTGGCCTTTTCCTTGTATTTGTCCTCATTTTAACCGGAAAATCAATTTTTCGACATTTTTCAAAAATTTTTGATCTATTTTGGCCTATTAGTTTTTCCCTTTGTATAGTAATTTTCTTTCTTTGTTTGAATAAATTTTAATAAAGTGGTTTTAATTTTCAAACGTTGTGAATCTTTTGAATCAACTCGAGTTTACTTATCTAAGTTTACTCTAGCTAGTATCCTTAACGTGTTTAAGTCAAGTTTTTCTAGGCTTTTATATAGGGAGCTATAAAACGCGAAAGTCTTAACTCTCACGGGTTAAGAACAAGAACTTTTCGCAAGTTCCTATAATTTATCCTAGAGAGTCGTTTATCAAGGGAACTTTAAAATGAGATTTCTAAACTTGAAAAAGTCTAAGAGTTTGCAAGATCCTATAGGCGACTCGAAAACCAAAAACTTTGATTTAATAGGCTAAGCATCCACGAGTCTCATTCCTTTAGATTTTAAACTGTGGAGAACGAGAGATGATAGAGTCAGTTATAAGTTTGGTATTCTTTCATGAATTTATGTGAGTTAATTATGAGCCTATTCTCCCATCGCTTGCTAATAAATTTATCTGCAATAAATAAGGTTGTACGATTTGAAAAGTTACTTAGCTTCTAGCCCAAGATCGTTTAAAAGTTGCTCGGTATGGATTAGAGTTCATAGCCAAGGCATAACTTATTGAAGCGGGATGCGAAGATTGGCGAGTCCGAAAAGGTCCTAACAAGGCATGAGGGCTACATTTTGTTGCTAAAGATCCAAAAGTGATGTGAAGAATCATTTATCGAAAATTAATATGAAGGATCGAGACACACGACGAAAAGCAAATACTCCCCAATAGATCATGGAGAAGTCTATCCAAAAGACCCTAGCAAGGTATGAGGATAAATAAAGCCAAGTCCAAAAAGGAGGCGAATCGTTCTATATCAAAGTCCAAAGTAATGATTGGAGAAAAATGAAGAAGTCGTGGTCCAAATATGAAGAATCTCTCAAAACTTGAAGTGAAGAAATTCCTATTATGAAGAGAAGACAATTATTTCATGAACGTCTCTCAAGGTTTAAAGTATGAAGTCGCTGCCAAATATCGGTCTGAAAAAGGTCTCAAATCGCGAAGCGAGTTATGCCAAGATATGAACTTTATGAGGTCCCGAGAAGCAGTTTTAAAAGATTTTGTCCTTTAGCTAACTATTGATTAAATCGTCCCACTTTATTTTCAGCCTAAATAACTATCGAAATAAGTCAACAATGCATCCTCGTGATCATTCAAGACAACAATAAAATATAAGAGATACACCTAGGAATAAGGGAGTCTAAGTGAATAATTAGCCCACATGAGTTCGTGTAAGTTTGCTAACTTATAATAACAATGATCTCGTTTTTAAGCTTGGTTTGGAGAAAGTGAAAACTTGAGGATGATGATCATTCATGACATTTTCAAAACCCTAAGGTATGTTTTTGATTTCTTTCTTACTTTGAATGTTTATAATTTTCTATCTCTTTAATAAAGGCCAACGTGGATTGATTATGATGAAAAATTTAATCGTGCTTTGTAACTAATGCATTGCATGAGGACATTGCAATGGTCAAGTGTAGGGGATTTGATAGGTGTGTAAACACCCATCCTTTTTACCACTTAATTACAATAATAACCGGACCAAAACGTGTATTTTATGTCGTAAATGTCGAAATTATGCGTGGTTTGTGTTTTTGTTGTGATTTAGGATGAAAAGGTGAAAAGTGGAGAAAACACGGGCATTCACGGGCTTTTATCGAAGAAAAAGACGAAAGACGAAGTCGAAAGATCAAGAGTGCAAAAAGAACGGAAGTCCAAGACCAATTCTGAAGATTTATCGAAGAAAAAGTCAAAAGACGGAAGTTTACTAAAAAGCCGAAGCACTCAAGTCTTATTTATGAAGAAATGTCAAGATGAGTTTAAAGAAATCCCGAGACAAAGTCATTAAAGTCCAAGATTTAAGAAGATTAAAGATTTAAGGACTTAATGGTGCAATTAAGGAAAGAAGAAAGAGGGGAGGAAGCTTCCTAAGCACCTCCCTAATCTCCCCTATAAATAGGCCATTAGTGTTTTCATTTCATTTTGTTGGCTAAGTGTGACAACTAGTCGTCCACCATTTTAATTACTTGCTCTTTAAATTCATGTCATTTTAAATACTTGTCTTGCACTTTAATTCATTCTAATTCCAAGTAAGTGTTCTTAATTTTATTGCTTTAGTCTTTATTTACCTTTGATCGAGTTTACTTTTATCATTCTCTTTCTACCTTTCTCTTGTTTTTGGTTGTTTTAAAATTCGGATTAAGCAAGAAGTTGCTTAATCTCTTTGCTTATTTTACTAAAAAGTTTACCATTTTACTTTTGTGTAAGTTTTTGTATAAGATAAGCTATAAGTTTGACAATCTTATTTGCTTGTTTCATTCTTAGCTTATTTGTTTTTCTAAGTTCTCTAAAAAAGTTTCATTTTTCTAAAAGTTGTTTATTTCGTTTTCTTATTTCGTGTTTTGAAAAGGTTTCAAATTTGTTGCTTATTATCTCGTCCTATTTCCATTTCATCTAAGTTTTAGTATTTGTTACTGCTTATTAGAATCAGCTTATTTAGTACTTGTGCTTATTACGAATACATCTTCCATCGGAAAAGAGAGTTCCCACATTGCGACAGATAAACCATCTCATTCCGATCGTGACAATCGGTCGAGGGTTTTGCATTCCGACAGAAGGATTGCGATCAGCATTCCGATAGGTTCTTTCCCCCTTATTCCGATCAAGATTCCGATCGCTCATTGCGATCGGGATTGCGACGGCTCTTAAGGCTACATTGAGACGAAGTGCTGCCCAAATTTCACTAGCCATATTCCGATGGTTTTGCATTCCGACAGGTGATTCCGATATGACATTCCGATCTAAGATTCGGATAGGATTGTTCAACATTCCGATAGGCGAAGTGTTATTCCGACAGATTCCATTTCAAACCGACGGTTCACATTCCGATAGAATTCGTACCTATATTCCGATCTGGATTCCGATGGTATTGGTGACAGCATTCCGATCTGGATTCAGATGGTTTGGGGTTTAGAATTAAATTTTTGCTTTGTTTTATTTTTAAGTTACATTTTTAATACTTAGTCAAATTTACTTTTTGTCACGCTTTAATTTTAAGTCATTTAATTAATTTACTTTTCAAAGTTTTAAATTTAAGTTTTAATTAGGCTTAGATTTAATTAACCGCCATTTACTTTTAAAGTTTTGCATTTTAAATATACTACAACGACGCAACATTTGTTTCCACCAAAAACAGCTGAGTCGCACTTAAATCAGGATCAATTCGATTAGACATACATCAACGAACTTTTTAACTGAGTAAAATCAAGTTATTAGTAAGAAATGAGCTGATTTGGTAAGTCGATCTACGATAACCCAAATTGCATCGTGCTTCCTCTTGGTTGGCGGAAGACCATTAACAAAATCCATGGTGATTTTGTCCCACTTCCACTCTGGAATATCTAACGGTTGAAGGAGACCGCCAGATCGCTGATGCACGATCTTGACCTGCTGGCAGGTAAGACATTTGGAGACGTAAGTGGCAACATCCTGTATCATACCACTCCACCAAAAGTACTGCTTGATGTCATGGTACATCTTAGTCGAACCAGGATGTATAGAGAATGGGGAGCTATGAGCTTCAGCTAACAATGCTTCCTGGAGTTCTTGATCATCAGGAACACAAAGTCTCGTGCCCTGCCATACGATACCATCTTCATCTACTCTGAATTCCGTCTGCTTCTCCAAACTCTGAACTATCGTCCAGATTTCTCCATCATCTTTTTGAGCTTCCTTGATCTTAGAGAGTAACTCGGGTTCTACTCTAAGATTAGCCCAGTAACCGTGTTGTCCACGTACCATGATCTCTATGTCTAGTTCCTCTAAGTCTCTTATGATTTCCTCCTCAATCTTAATGCCGTTGATCATTCTGGACTTCCTGCTAAGTGTATCTGCTACTACATTAGCCTTTCCGGGATGATACTGCAGATTAATTTCATAATCCTTCAACAGCTCTAACCATCTCCTCTGCCTCATGTTCAATTCACGCTGAGTGAAGATATACTTCAAGCTCTTGTGGTCCGTGAAAATGTCACATGATTCTCCATATAAGTAGTGCCTCCATATCTTCAATGCGAACACGACTGCAACAAGTTCCATGTCATGCGCAGGGTTATTTTCTTCATAAGGCTTAAGTTGCCGTGAAGCGTACGCGATCACTTTCCCATGTTGCATGAGAACACAGCCAAGTCCCTTCCCCGATGCATCACTGTAGATTTGAAATCCACCCGTACCAGATGGGAGAGTAAGAATAGGTGCAGATACTAGCTTCTGCTTCAGGTCTTCAAAGCTCTTCTCTCGTTCTTCAGTCTAGACGAATTTCTCCCCTTTCCGCATCAGTTTGGTCAATGGTAGTGCTAGGCGGGAAAAGTTCTCCACGAACCTACGGTAATAGCCAGCTAAGCCTAAGAAACTGCGGACTTCAGTCGCTGATGTCGGCCTAGGCCACTTAGTAATAGCCTCAACCTTCGTTGGATCCATTGTGATTCCTTTTGCTGATACAATGTGACCTAAGAATGCCACCTTGTCTAACCAGAACTCACACTTGGAGAATTTAGCATACATCTGCTTCTGGCGAAGAATCTGTAGTACTATACGAAGATGGTCTTCGTGTTCCTCCTTGGGCTTTGAGAAAATCAGGATGTCATCGATGAAGACAATGGCGAACTTGTCCAGAAATTCATGGAAGATTCTATTCATAAAATCCATGAACACTGCTGGAGCATTGCTTAGGCCGAATTGCATAACTACAAATTCGTAGTGGCCATAGCGTGTACGGAAAGCAGTCTTGGCGATGTCCTGCTCCTTAACCCGTAGTTGATGATAGACTGAGCTAAGATCAATCTTGGATAAGTGTTTGGCCCCTTGGAGTTGGTCAAACAGATCGTCTATATGTGGCAGTGGATACCCATTCCTGATAGTAATCTTGTTGAGCTCACGATAGTGTATGCAAAGACACATACTGCCGTCCTTCTTCTTAAAAAATAAGACCGGTGCGCCCCATGGAGATGCGCTCGGTTGAAAGAAACCTCGTTCTAGAAGTTCTTGCAGTTGATCCTTGAGCTCCTTTAACTCTATGGGAGCCATGCGATAAGGAGCCTTGAAAATCGGCTAAGCTCCTGGAATGAGCTTGATATTAAATTCCACTTCTCGTGTAGGTGGTATGCCCGAAAGTTCTTCTGGAAATACATCTTGGAATTCTGACACTATCGGCTGATCCTGCATTGATGGGGATTCAGCATCCATGTCATGAACCGTAGCTAGATAACCCTCGCAGCCATGTGACAGTAGTGCACGTGCTTGCAGGGTAGATATGATTTGTACAGACCTTCCAGGTACGACCCCGTTGTGAATGTACTCTGGTGCATTAACATCACCGAAGATGACTCGATATGAATGGTAGTCTATGGTAGCATGATGCTTGGATAGCCAATCCATGCCCAAAATCATGTCAAAGTCATTCATGTCCAGTGGAAGTGCGTCAACAGGACGAACCTTATCGTCAAACTATAGGGGAAGACTCTTGTCCACATGGGTGATAAGTACAGAGTCTCTCAAAGGCGTGGAAATACTGAGTCTATTCTCTAATGGCATGGAAAGTATCCTAACATTCTTGGCATAAGCAGTAGAAATGACCGAGTGAGTAGCACCCGTATCAAAAAGAACACAAGCAGCTTGACCATAAATATACAAGATTCTAGTGATGGTACTTGTAGACTTGTTAGCCTGATCCCGAGACGTCGTGTAGACGCGTCCAGTGGTAGGAGGCGGCTTGGTATCAGCATGTCCCGATGTGCCCTCCATTTCGCCCTTACGACAGTCCTTCATGCGATGGCCATGAACACCACACTTGAAGCATGCGTCACTGTCGCGACGACATGGCCCTGGGTGTTTACGGTGGCAAGTAGAGCAAAGAGGATGAGTATATCCTCCAGCAGGTGCTCTGGCTGGCTGAGAACCTGATAAAACATTATACATGAGACATGATAATATGGTACAAAGGACAATGCGAATAATCGTAAGATTGAATACCAGTGATAGCTGGACGGCTAGGCTGTGAACCTCTCTGGTTCTGGTCCCTACCATTTCCGTGGTTCCTGGTAGAAGATTTGCTAAAGTGTCAGAATTATGAGTTATAACATGAAATCATAAGAAGATGCGTAAGTATTAGGACCTGCTGCCGTTGGAGTGTCCAGCGTCGTTACGGTAATTATCATTACCGCCACACCTATCCGTAGCAGAACGGTCGTTAGTCTGACCGTTTCCCTTGGGCTGATTAGGCTGCTGCTGAGTATCCGGCTGAGACCGGTCCCCAGTCTTCTGCCTGGAATATACAATTTAAAGAGATGAAATATTTGACATATATTGAAAGAATACGGATTGTTCACCACTTGATTACGAATGTTTACCTCTTATCGGGTTTCTCTGCTTCCCCGAACTCATCTCTCTCATGCAGCATCTCCAGCTTACGTGCTGCATTGGCCACTTGTGCTACCATGTTGAACGTAGCACACACCAGATTGTTTAACACCAATTTAACACATCGCCTTCGAACCGGTAACATGCCAACCTCGCCTTGAACACGGGGTCACAACCCATAGCATCGAAGATCTTCTCGATGTGACCCAACCAGCTTTCAACTTCACTGGGGCTATCTGTTCTCTCAAAAGCTCGAGGACAGAGCTTTTTTAATCTCTCCAGCCATATTGCAATGTCACTAGAGGAGGAGGAGGAGGTGCTTGGTTTTGCTGCTGATTGTTGGCAGCCTGAACCTCAGCCCCGATGTCATTCCTCAGTTGAGGGAGCAAAGCTTGCATTGTAGCTTGGATCGCTGCATTGAGTTGTTCCTGCTCGCGTGTGAGAACCATTTGACAGTATAACATAAAACACATGATTAAACTGATTAAAACATAAAATATATACATGAAAAAAAATTATACCAATAAATCATGAGAAAAATTTTATGCAAGAAAATTTGTACATGAATGCATGATGCAGTTTAATGAAAACTTTTGTATGCTCGAGAGTGAACGCCTATGGTCAGTTCACCCAAAATAAAAGACATGGTGAGGAGACGCCTATGGGTCTGTCCCAAATTTAAAAGTTTCGATAAAACACATGCGACTAAATAGGGCCAGTCCTCTACCAACCATTACTGAGTCATAAACCTGCGACAATAACATGTATATGTATGCATGAAAATGATGAATGCTTGAAAACCGATTGTCATTTCTAGGAAGACCATATTGACTACCCACTAATCACAGGTCATGTTTTGAGAGCCTACAGGTCGAAGCCTTGGCTATGATACCATAATTGTAACACCCCATTTTGATAAATGGAATGTCACGCGTGATTATGGCGTGTCATCAAAGCATACAAGGATAAATGTCTAAAACATTACATGACCATAAAAAGAAATACCAGAATCAAACATCAGTAGTCCAAAAGTAAAGCTCTTCACACACAAACATAAGTACTGTAAATGAAAGGACTAAACAATATCCATGGAAAGAGTATCAAAGTATAGATAATGCATAAAGTAACGAAAGGCTAGAAAGCTTCTAGTCCATATGCACGTACGCTTAAAGTCTACGAGAGTCCCTGAGTACCTGCCGTTTTGGGAACATGAAAAGGAAAATGGCTGAGCAATACGCTCAGTGCACGGATGTACAAATAAAGCATGAATAATATAATCATATGAGCATGAAACAACGAAAGAACTAAGTCATGAATAACCCGGTTAAGTCTTAGTAAAACTGGTTTTATAGTTTGAAAATCCTTATGTTTATCTTGTAAAATCTGTTTAACATATTATACCATTAGCCAATATAGGTCATGAAAATCAACGTGCATGAATACTTGGAGGGGTGACCTCGTCATGCAAATTAGAGGGGCTGCCTCTAATTTAATATACTGGTTTTGGGTGGAAGGGATCAGCTCCTTGTGAAGGATGCAAGGCACACACCACATTCACACAGAGTAATCTGCTGAAAACATGTAACTAGGATGCACCCATACGCCCCACATGATAAATATAATAATATGGCCAAAAGCTGAAGGGACACCACGAGCAATCACTCCGCCGTGGGGAAGTCATAACACAAGTGCCTCTAGTGTTATGGTTATGGTACCTCCATAACTAGGTGAAACTGGTCATGCATGTATATGGCTTTAGGTATTCTAATTAAACATAAGCAATCAAACATATAAACTTATAATATGGGAAAACAGTTGGCTGCATACGAGGAATCCTAATAAAGAACGAATGTCCATACTGAAAGGATAGGAATCCGTACTTTATGTCCAGTAAACGAAGAAGACGAACGGAAGAGAGTCCTACTTCGGTATCACTAATGCTACATAAATACATACGTGTATAAGTATCTGATTACTAAATACGTAACTGGTTTTATTTCATGTCTTGGCTTGTTTTATATGTTCATGTCATGTTTTACTGTTTTAAGCTTTATATTGTGTTTATCTTATATTCTGTCTATTCTGATTAAGTATTACTTGTATTTCATGTATTATTATACTTGTTGTGTAATAATAAGTAACTTTCTAAAAATAGTAGGTTTCCTAAAAAAGAAAGTTTCCAAAAATAGAAAGTTACCAAAAATAGAAAGTTTCCAAAAATAGAAAGTTTCCAAAAATAGAAAGTTTCCAAAAATAGAAAGTTTCCAAAAATAGAATTACTGCATAAAATAGATAAGTTTCTAAAAATTGAAAGTTTCCATAAATAGATTAGCTGCCTTAATTAAATAAGTTTCTAAAAATAGAATACTTCCATAAATAGATATAAGCTGGTTAAATAAGCTAATTATATAACCTTAAGTGTTTTTCTGATTATTATTCTAAGTCATGTGATTATAAAACATAGTTTATTAATTATTACATGTAAATTAAACAAACTATAGGTTAAAAGTATTTAATTAAATATAACATGATTTTAATTAAATGAAGGTAAAATACTTAGGTTAAAACATGTATTATTAACTATTAATAATATAACCTAAGTCATGTTAATTAATTAATTATAGTCATGGTTTTAAATAATTAATTAATTATAAAGTCTAATTAAATATAAATACTTAGGTTAAAATTCATGAACTAATAATTAAATTTATAACCTAAGTCATGTACATTAAATTAATCATGTCATGTTTTTATTAATTTAAGTCTAAAACATAACTAGTAAAAATCATAAACCTTGAAAATAATTTATGAACCGGACCCGTGACTAAAAACCATGAACCGGACCCGTAACCATCACCATACCCCGACCTAAGTCGGGTTTCCCCTTGGTTTTGATGCTGCCGTGGGACCACCACCACCATACCGAGACCATATGGTCTCGGTGGTATGTAATAAGCCAAGCCGAGACCCCTTAGGGGCTCGGTTAGGCGTCGACTACAACAAAAACACCCCTAAACCCTTGATTTGATTTAACCCATGATCATTAACATGTTTAAAAATACTTGTTTTTAATTAGTTAATTAAAAACATCATGATTTTATGTGATTATATAAATCAAAACAAAAAAGAAAAGGTTTAAGGTTATACCGAATACGTGAAACAAATGATGACGAACACACACGAATCCTTGCAAAAATTTTAAGATCAAAATCAACCCGAACACCCCTTTTTGGTGTTGTATAACCGGCGGCCAAAGAGGACAAGGAGAAGGAGGAAAACTTTTAGGGTTTTAATTGTTTTCTTGATTTTTTGAAAAGTGAAACATGTTTTTACCTTAACCCCCTAGTTAGTTAATTTTGCATGGGCTAAGCCCATGTTCTTTGTATGTCGCGGGTAGGGGCCCCACTTGGGGTAACCCGTACATTTCTCGTGTCTAATTTTTAATAGTGTGTTCTCGTATGTTCTTGTATTCGTAATTTACGTGTTCTAATTAGTTTACGATCGTGAGTTAGTTATTCGTGTTCTTAATAAATATATATACGTAAATAATATTAGCTCGTGATTAATTTACGTTCATGGTTTTATAATCGCATGTTCGTGATTATAATTATTATTGGAATAATTATCGTGTGTTCATACGTAATAAATACTTATCTAGTTCTAACACGTACGTAATACTTGTAATTCTTATTCATGAAACGTAAACATGTTATAAAAGGAAAGTTCTAATCATGTACGTACGATCTAAAGGGTACTATTCATGGTAAAAGCATGCGGGTTTTACACTAAAAGGACGGGAATCCGTACCTTATGTCCAGTGAACGAAGAAGACGAACGGAAGAGAGTCCTACTTCGGTATCACTAATGCTACATAAATACATACGTGAATAAGTATCTGATTACTGAATACGTAACTGGTTTTATATCCTGTCTTAGCTTGTTTTATATGTTCATGTCATGTTTTACTGTTTTAAGCTTTATACTATGTTTATCTTATATTATGTCTATTCTGATTAAGTATTACTTGTATTTCATGTATTATTATACTTGTTGTGTGATAATAAGTAACTTTATAAAAATAGCAGGTTTCCTAAAATAGAAAGTTTCCAAAAATAGAAAGTTACCAAAAATAGAAAGTTTCCAAAAATAGAAAGTTTCCAAAAATAGAAAGTTTCCAAAAATAGAAAGTTTCCAAAAATAGAATTACTGCTTAAAAAAGATAAGTTTCTAAAAATAGAAAGTTTCCATAAATAGATTAGCTGCCTTAAATAAATAAGTTTCTAAAAATAGAATGTTTCCATAAATAGATATAAGCTGGTTAATTAAGCTAATTATATAAGCTTAAGTATTTTCTGATTATTATTCTAAGTCATGTGATTATATAGTATAGTTTATTAATTATTACATGTAAATTAAATAAACTATAGGTTAAAGTATATAATTAAATATAACATGATTTTAATTAAATAAGGTAAATACTTAGGTTAAAACATGTATTATTAAATATTAATAATATAACCTAAGTCATGTTAATTAATTAATTATAGTCATGGTTTTAATAAATAATTAATTATAAAGTCTAATTAATAATAAAATACTTAGGTTAAAGTTTATGAATTACCAATTAAATTTATAATCTAAGTCATGTAAATTAAATTAATCATGTCATGCTTTTAATCAATTTAATTTAAGTCTAAAAACATAACTAGTAAAATCATAAACCTTAAAAAAATAATTCAAGAACCGGACCCGTGACTAAAAACCATGAACCGGACCCGTAACCATCACCATATCCTGACCTAAGTCGGGTTTCCCCTTGGTTTTGCTGCTGCCGTGGGACCACCACCACCATACCGACACCATATGGTCTCCGTGGTGTTAAATAAGCCAAGCCGAGACCCCTATGGGGTTCGGTTAGGCGTCGGCTAGACCACAACACCCCTAAAACCCTTTATTGATTTACCCCATGATCATTAACATGTTTAAAAATACTTGTTTTTAATAAGTTAATTAAAAACATCATGATTTTATGTGATTCATTAAATCAAAACATAAAAGAAAAGGTTAAAAAGAGTTATATCGAATACGTGAATCAAATGATGACGAACACACACGAATCCTTGCAAAATTTCGAAGATCAAAATCAACCTGAACACCCCTTTGGTTTTATTAAAACCGGCGGCCAAAAGAGGAGCAAGAAAAAGAATTAGGGTTTTTGTTATTTTCTTGATTTTGTGATAAATGAAAATACCTTTTCCATAATTTGCATGTTTAGTAAAATTATTATGGGCTTGGCCCATTTCCTTTGGTGTAGCCGCGTGTAGGGAGCCCCACTTGGGGTAACCCGTACCTTTTTCTGTGTCTAAAAATAATAGTGTGTTCTCGTGTTTTACCGTGTTCGTAAATTACGTGTTCAACTTAGTTTACGATTGTGACTTAGTTATTCGTGTTCGTAATAAATATATATACGTAATTAATATTAGCTCGTGATTAATTTACGTTCATGATTTCATGATCGCATGTTCATGATTATAATTATTATTGGGATAATTATCGTGTGTTCATACGTAATAAATACTTATCGTGTTCTAACACGTACGTAATACTTGAAATTCTTATACATGAAACGTAAACGTGCTATAAAAGGAAAGTTCTAATCATGTACGTACGATCTAAAGGGCTCTATTCATGGTAAAAGCATGCGGGTTTTACAGTGATGATAGTGATGATGAAGATGACAAGTATTATACCGTGAAAAGAGATGAATATGGTATGCCAACTTATGGACAAAATTTGCAACCATGGACCGAACTAGAAGATATTTTGGATGGATCACTAAGTGAGAGGAGCTACCACAACCCTTTCTTTGACATATGTGTATAAAAGAAGATTGTGGGGATGCTTGGAGCACTTCCCATTTCATTGAAATACAAATATTGGCAAGTGGGGGATAAGAGACAATTTGAAAACATTGCTAAGGATGGAGATAGTGAATGGCATGTTGCCATGGTTATTATTAATCCATGTGGAAAGAGGCATGGAAAGTGTACGAGACGAAAGATACTAATAGAGAAGTCTCGGGGCATTACCAAAAGATTGATATAATGTCACCTCTGAACTTTAGCTATAACTAAATCATGGATGAGACGAGGAGTGCACCATTGACTCCTAGTTACTAGTTTTTTTATTTTACTTTGTATGTAGATAAATCACTAAAACGTATGCCAAAGTCTAGAGTCCTAGATGTTGTTAGGATAGTCTTTGAATAAGGGAATGTTACCCTTAGTTTTATTTTTCTTTTTAGAATGAATAGAATGAATTGGAGGAATTTTTCTTTGAAATTGTCTCATTTGTACATATAATAAGCTTACTGTTTCTGATAGCGCAAAATGTGCGCCGCACTTCTGGACGGGAATTTTTATATAACTTTAACCTTAAAAAGGACGGTTCTTTCAAAGGAACTTCAACCAAAATACTTTTAAGTCGGTTTTTTTTGGTAAAGGGGTCTTTCCCCGGTAAGATATATTAACACCAAAAAACCACAATAAGTACAATGGAATGCGACTGAGTACCACATTAACCTCGAGCCAAGACATGAATCGAACTACTACTTAGCTAAATGACATGCCATATGACTAATTAAAACATGCACTAGACCAAAACACCAACCCAACAATTAGACACATCAAGATCTAATTAGATTGGCATCATCAGGCAGCTTCCACATCTTAAGATATGCATCACTGGCTGCAGATTGCTTAAACCGGCACGACAACAGTTTCAAACAAACTGTATTCCAAATACACTCCACAAGCCGAGGAACCGATCTAACCTCCTTACAAAAAAGCCGAGTATTCCTCTCTTTCCAAATAAAGACGCATACGCAACAACAACTAACTTCGCGATGATACTCCGAGTCGTCCTACGTTTAGCAAAAGGATGAATAAACTCAACTATATCAATAAAAACAGGCCTAAGATGTCCCAAGCGAGCGTAAGTCTTCATTCCACTCCAAACACGTTGCGAGTATGAACACTAAATAAAAAAAATGAGCATGTGAATCCGTCTACAATGAACACAATGGGCATACCACAACAACATCATTCACTATATCCCAGTTCCGAATCCGATCTTGATTCTTCAAACGGTGCAAGAAAATTAACCACATACATAGGGCACGACGAGAAACACACAATGAGAACCACACAATATTAAACCAAGAAACCTCCTCACAATGATGTCTAATCACATACTATGCAAGATAAATAGAAAAAACCTTCACCGTACCATCCTCCATACACCATTCAAACCTATCCGGCCGATGAGAGAGTTGTGGGGTGATGTCAGTATTGATCATGAGGTATTTCTGAACTAGATATAAAGGCCATGTGCATACCTCGTTATGATAGACTTCAAAAACCCTAGAGGTAGGGGTGAGACCAGCATCAAACATATCCCGAACTGACACCATATCAGCAAGCGGATTAGGAGAGCACCAACGATCATACCATAACGAAGCCGTGTTACCATCACCTATATTTTGCCAAACAAAATCACGAATATAATACCTTAATTGAAGGATTTTCCTACATCCCCACGACATGTTCCCGCGACCAGGAACATCCCAAAAACTACGCCCCCAGTTTATAAGCATGGATCCATTTGACCCATAACGATTCCTTCTGATAAAAAAGCTTCCATAGCTGAGCTATCATCAAAGCCTTGTTGAATATTTCAAGTCTCCTAATCTCGAGCCCACCCTCAGTCTTAGGTAAACACATAATTTCCCAAGCAACCTTATATTTACCCTTTTTCATGTCTTGGCTCCAAATGTACAACCTCATGATTTGTTCAATATGAAGGAGCACACGGGACGGAAGAATAAACACAGAAGCCCAAAAAACATGCATAGATCCAATGACGGATCTAACAAGTTGTACCCGACCCGCCATAGATAATGACCTATTTTCCCAATCTTGGATCCGGATTTCTACTTTTTGAATTAATTCCTTGCAATCTCGATATACAAGCCTCGTCGAAATTAACGGAACGCCCAAGTACTTAATAGGTAAAGTACCCTCCTCAAAAGGTAAAACATCCAGAATAGCAAGCTTGACATGGTTCAAAATGTTTCAAAAATAAGCAGTACTTTTAGGAAGATTAGGCGTCAACCTAGAGGCACATTTAAATTCCTCTAACGCCTCCTTAATCAGCCTCACGGAAGGAACATCACCATGCGCAAACAAAAATAGATCGTCAGCAAAACATATGTTAACTAACTCCAGCTTAGAACAATAACGATGGTAAGCTATTGATCCCAAACTCAGATCTTAAACCTTAGCTTGTTTAAGGGTTATAGTAGAAAGAAAGAATTCAAACTATTGTGAGAGAAACTTTGCATTACACAAAGTAACTAAACACGATGCGGAAAGTAATGTTTAGCACAAGAACAAACAATGAACCAAACGTTTAGATTTAGTATATTGAAGATATACGAATACCCAATGATGGTATTGGGGTCTTTCAACCTTAAAGCTATGAAATGAAATGATAAAAAAGATGTATCAAACATGAAAACCTAATGAGTCCTTTTATAGTACAAGGACTCATGTACAAGATAGCTACTAACAAACTAAGAAACTATTCTAGAGTAGTAACAAAAACGCGTCAATATCTCTTCCTAGTTTATCCATGTAGCAGGGTATTTGACTTCTACCAGGGAGACAAATCCTCTTGACTTTATTAATCAGTAGGGGGAACTTACTCTAGCAGGGGGGACTCTGACCAACCAGCAGGGGGAACTAATACACATACATTTGTTCCCAACAATCATCCCCTAAACTTGTACTTTCATCTAAATGACAAGTTTCTAAATAAATGCTGGTTGATGAGGATCCTTACAAACTTCCTGGCCAAATCTGACTATGAATAAACCTGATAAGATCATATGGTACATGGTTCTTGCAATCTACTATCAAGTCAGTCTGCACCATCTTCTTCATTGTCTCTTGGGATAGGGGATAAAAGAGATTGTTGAGCAAATGAACAATTACTCCTTCTATGGCTAGCTCATAGACTCCTGAATTTTTGAACAGCTTCCAATATAGCATTTTAGCTCCATTTTGTGCATCAAAAATAGGATCATGCGACCTTGTCTTATACATCCTATGCATACTCTCCCAAATCAGCCAATCCTTCTCAATTCCTTCCATGGTAAGAGGATTTGCTGCAAACATCCCTTTTAAGATTCTCTATAAATCATCTAGGTCTTCTCTATCCAAAGTTTGAAAGAGAAGACTCAAACTCAGGAATGTCTGAGCTATGTCATATGCCCTGGTAAGCTTCCAACAAGACATACCTCTATACTTTTTTTTGAACGACAATTTGGTGTAGCGGAGTATCTTGCGTGCCACCGAGGCACCAAGTCTCTCAACCCGAGTTCGAATCATTTCACGAATAGAATATCAACCCCCCTGGTAGCCATCTAGTTTCCCATTAAGGGGCTGTAAGGCATTGCGGTGGGATTCAAACACGGCTACCAATTCTAGGAAAATCCTAACATGGGGAATGACAGGAGTCGAACCCTTGACCTCCCCCACATGAAAGACATACCTCTATACTAAAACACATCATACATTAGTATATATTATTTCTTTCCTATCTCACTTGGTGGCATTTCATCAGACTCCTACAAAACTAAATGTTTATCAATTTCCTCATTGGAGGGATGCTGATCTTCTTTAGTTACAGCTCCAATCTTCTCCATTTTTTTCATCTTCTTGGCAGCTCTTTGTAAGTTAAGTGCAGATCTTTCACCTGCTTGTGTAGCTTCCACTGCCTTAGTAGTTTCACCTGCTTCCCCTTCTGCTTTTCTTTTCTTATCCTCCCTAACCATTCTTATCATCTCATTCTTCTTTCTAATGTACTCAGCCTCCTCAATTGTGCCCATACGTAGAAAGTTGTCCACACTAGTTGCCTTCATAACAGGAATGACATCTTGTTCAATCTATTCAATGGTCATTTTCCTGAGATTAACATCAGTATACCTCTTGTATCTCTTGATTATGACCTTGTAGTGCTCCAACCTCCCTGAAATGTAGTAAATTGTAGTTCGTTTCTCTTGATTCTTAACCAATTGAAAGTCCTAACAATATCAGGTTTATTATCGTTTTTGGTTGATAGGGTTATTTGGATTTTCTATGTCTATTTAAGCAAGCATGTAAAAATGTGAAAAATAGTAAGCTACGTAACCGTAAAACAATTAGCACATACCAAATTTTTATTCACAAAAGGACATAAATGTAAATCTATAAAAGTAATGTGCTAAAAATGTAAGTAAATGAAACTTTAATGCTTGAAATGAAAAAATCAGAAAATTAAAGGACCAATTATGTAAATTCTAACAAACTTCTAACCAAATGTAACAACTTTCAAAACTAACTAACTAAAAATGGCAAGTAATGAAAAGTTAAGGACTAAAATCATGAAAACCCTAATTAAGTGGAAGTTTAGCTAAATGTGGAAACTGTAACAAACTATGGGGACTAAAGTGCAATTAAAAGAGAAATTTTATCAAAAATGGGCACCTAGGGACAAATAAGCTCGTATAAGCTCAAAAGTGCACCAGTTAAGCTCTAACAAGTTTTAAATTGCTTAAAATTGAAAAACAACTAGACTTGTCCAAGGAAAAAGCTTAAGATGCTCTAGAACTCAAATAAGCCAACTCCAATAAGCCAAGAATAAGCTACAATGAAATCCAGACATGCACATTCCAATTGTATAGTCAAATCTGATTATACAGCTTATTGAGAGTCTGAAATGTCTTTTCTTATAGAAAATGATCCAGTATTTAAGCTGGAATTTGAAAATAAGCTGAAACCTAACTTATTGACCAAGTTTGACCAAAAAGTGAAAAAGCTGAAAAGCTCAAAATTTAATCAAGACATGTTTCTAAGTAGGAATGTGGAAGAAAATCACAAGTTTTATGAAGTAGAATTGCCACACTAAGAAATCAGTTAGCTATTTTATCACAGAAACTTGAAGTGGTTTGAGTGCTTATTCAAAAGCTGATTCTGAGCTTAAATGTGAAAACTGTAGAATTTCCCTTTGCAGAATCAAACTTTGAATGTTAAACCACAAGTAGGAACTAGTTTCACTGAAATTGGTTTAGAAATGAACAATTGCCAAGAGATTGAAAATGGTTAGTTTCCTGTTGAACTTTTATCACAAAACTGACCCAAACTTTTTAACAACCATTTGCCTTTTTGACCATATTTTTGACTTGACAACTACACAAACTTGTTCAAAAAGACTAAAAAGTGGTAAATGAAAAAACTTTAAACAGATTATCACACTCAAACTACAAAATGTATGCAAATCCAAACACTACTATGTGATCTTTTTAGGAATTTTGTAAAGAGAAATTGAGCAAAAGATTGAACTGAGCTATGATAGAAACAAGTATGAGCAGGATAAGAGCTATCAATTCTAACAAATATCTATCTAATCAACAGAATCAGGGCAAAACAAACTAACCACACTTGATCAAAGCAACATTTAGTGTTTAAGCTAGAATTAAGCATACATTGAACTATTTAGTGGAACAAAACTCAGAAACATGAAACCTTTTAGCAATGAGCCTCCATTGATGGAGTAGGTAGGCACTGAGCCTCCTAAACAATGCTAAATCACCACCTTAGCACTAAAATCAACTAATCAACCATCTACTATCATCATCATCATCATATCTACCCAAAATCTGCTACAAATCAACTCAGCAACTAAAATGGTAAGGAACAGCTACAAATCTTCAACAAAAAGCTTCTTATGATCAAGTGTGATCACAAGAAACTCATAACAGCAACAAGTTCAACAGGAATGCAGGAATTGATAAGAAGATTGAAGGAAAATGAGGAATTTTATTGATTTGTATGTGAAAGTTTGTTACAGAATTAGGTAAGTGGTTACAACTAACTATAACTAACTCAAGAGGTTGTCAAGCTCTTGAGTTTGTTATGCTAACAACTAACTAGCAGAAATGAAGGGAGAAAAAGGAAGTGTGTGTGATTTTACACTTAGCTACGTATATCAAATGAAAGTCTAATCCCTATTTATAGACAAGAAGTGAGAGTGAGTTGGGGTTGATGACGTATCCCACCCAATAGCAGGCTGCCAGGTGTCACCAATCTCTTAATTGCAGATTCGTGTGTTCTTCATGAATTGGGGGATTTTTATCCTTTGAGTTTGATATTGATTAAGTGTTCCCAATGTGTTCCTCTCTTGAAAACGAGCAAGTTTCATGTATAAATCATCTCTTGAAATTCATTTTAGCTCAAGAATGATTCTGGGTTCGTTTGTTGAAGACAATGCCACGTGGCAGTCTCTGGTTGGGCAAGGGATGAGCACACGGATTGCTATCCATATTTGGATAAAGTGATTATGGCATGTCAGCTTCCCATTGGCTAAAAATGAGTTAGTGGGGTGGTCTTGTAGCATAACGGCTCATTTAATGAGTTGGTGATGTGGCTTGATAGCTGGTGATCCGTGTCTTCTTTTTCTTGCAATTTCATTGGCTAAAAGCCTTACCACACGGATTGAATCCATGCTTTGTGTATTTTTGACAAGTTAAGTCCCTTTACTTTGGCAGAATGTCCAAATGAGCTAGAAACTTCATTCTAATGACATTTTTAGTCCTTCCACTTGTATTCTTGTCTAGTTTGACCCTTTGACTTGGTTGACTTGAGAGTTGACCATGTTTGACTTTAATCTTGACTTTGACCAATTTACACTTTGAGTCCTTCAACTTTGGAATGTTGTCAAGATAGGTCCTTTATCTTCAAAGTCTTTTCATCTTTGATCCTTCTTTGTATTTTTCATCCAAATAAGCTTGATTTCTTCTTGTTTGCTTGAAAATGTATCCTTCTTACCTATTTATACACAAACACAAAACATACCACATAATTCCGCTTTATAGCACAAAAGTTAGGTATTTTCCATGTGTTTTAGGGTGATTTGTTAATTAATTGATATGAGTTTTTTCTCATATCAAATCCCCTACACTTGAACATTGCCATGACCTCATGCAATGCTATATTTTAAAGAACAAATTTACATTCTCCTCATAATTAACCCACCTTGGCCAAAATGGAATTCTATTACAATATGATACTCTATATGATGCAATATTTTGATTTTGAAGAATGCAATGCAAAAGAAACAATTCTATTTACATCTTTTTGGATTTTTCTGGAAATGGCTTTGATGGAAAAACTCATAAAGAAGTCAGTGACTTAAATTAGGGATTTGGTACCATGGACACTTATCACCCTCAAGTTTCACTTTCCCCCATACCAAGCTTAAAAATGGGATCATTGAATTCACAAGTAAAAAGGTGCATCAACTTATTCATGACAGTTAAATGTGGAACCGGTTATTATTTGAGCAAATTGCTTTTAGGAAAATTTGTCATTATTTGAAGCGTGAAATATAAGAAATGTAAAATCCAAAAATAAGGAAGCACGGTCTTAATCCTAATTAATCCTCTCATCCATTACTTGAAAAACTGCTCACAATTAATATAAGTCCGTTTCAAGAGTAATAAGTCATTCTCCTTATGTGTAAAATCTTCATGTCATGCATTAATAAGTAGCTACACACTCGCTAAGGAAAGAAAAATAAAACTCACGCAATAATTTACATCCTCCGCCTTTTTGAGACTTTGGATCTTCAATCCCGCAACCCGTCAAGGTAATATTAGATTGGAGCAACTATTAAATCCCCGCAACCCATCAAGGTAATATTGGAATCTAATAGTTACTATAATTAACACTTCACTGCCCCTCTTGGGAGTCTTGTATAATTATTTTGTTTCTTTCTTTTCTTTTCCTAGCCACTCATTTTTTTAATAAGCCGCTCTTATTTTTCTTTATTCCTCACAAAGAAAGTTGAAAAGAATAAAAGGAAAAACACCCGCTAAGTATTAAGCATGACATAAGTCTAGTACACATAAAACGTTCTAACTTAGAATCTTAAGACGTACTTATATCAACCATGAATGATTAGACAAAAATGCATAAGAGACTACAAACCAATTAAAACTGTTCTTGATTATCTATTAACATATATACATGCGAAGAAAATAGAGGTAAAAAAGAGAAGGGTTTAGCCACAAGTAATTATCATGAAGTTTATCTAGCCCTTTTATACATGCTTCAACTCTATCATTTCCCATTCTCCACAAATTTAAAATCTCAAATAATGAGATTGGTGGATGCTTAGCCTAATAGACCAATGAAGGATTACATGGTTAAGTATACTAGCTAGAGAATGCTAAGATAAGCAAACTCGGGTTGAGTCAAAATATCCATGGCGGGCCTAATATGTCAAAGAAGTCTAAATTTGTTAAACCATGTTTTTATTATATTTTTTTCCTTTTTCAATTTTTCATAAAGAACAAAAGAAGAATTTATAAAATGCAAATGTGTTATGCAAATGAACAATGATTGATGCAAAAATTATGAATGCATATTTTTGGTGGCCAAAGTAGATCAAAAATTTGAAAGATGTTTGAAAAATTAATTTCCCAATTTATCATGAAGGTCAATGACAAAGTCTAGGTAAGGTCACTTCGATAGAAGACCCCCTACACTTAAGCTAAACATTGTCCTCAATGTTTAAGAGCATGGAAGTATAAAACTTCCCCTACACTTACGACAATGTATAGACTTTGCTTAACCCAAGCTAAGGAAAGATCAACTAAAGTGAATTCATTTTTAAAGCACAAGGTGTCTATGAAAAATCACAATAGTAACAAAGTGAACCGGATACAAGGGTCTCCTCCATAAGCTCCAAAGCACGTGATGAGTAAGCAACCCTACAAACAACCTGAAGACAAAAGAAGGTCTCCCCTACACTTCTCATCAACTCTCTATCCTTATTTCTAACCTACAACACTCTAGATCTAAAAAACTTCTGAACCTAGTTATTCAAGCTTGATTTAAGGAGTCTCTAGCTCGACTCTTCCCTCAATGAATTAATTCATGGGGAAAATGGGGATCTCTTGGACCATTTCCACGGAAATGTGCTCCCCAAAATAGTGCTTCACACGGTGACCATTCACTCTAAAATTGGGACCATCGGGTTGTGACAACTCAATAGTTCCATATGGAAATACTGGAGCAATAGTGAATGGACCGGAACATCTCGACTTAAGCTTGCCCGCAAAAAGTTTCAACCTTGAGTTAAAGAGGATAACCGACTCTCCAACCTTAAACTCATGGTTCTTGATCTTAGCATCATGCACTTTCTTAGTCTTTTCCTTATAAAGCAATGAGTTCTCATAAGCATTGGCTCTCTGATTGTGGTAAAATACGACCTTTTAGGGAAAAGGCGTAAAAGCGGTAAGTATCGAGTGATGATTTAGGAAAATCAACACTAATGACCCTTAAGGTATGGAAGTTCGTTTCCCAAGGAGGTATATGTGTTGTGAAAAACTTGTAAAAGTTTGTGATTAATGATTGGTTTAGAAGGGAATTAGAAAAGAAGATGACGAAAACGTAAAAATAAAAATTAACAAAAAATCACTACTAGAAAGTTGAAACGTAGAACCTTAAAAACCACAAAAATAAAAATAAATTCTAAAAATTACCAAAAATCAAAAATAATAAACTAAGAGTTTACCAATGATCAAAACTTTTTCAAACCTTTTAAATAATTAAATATTCAATTTTTAAATGCTAATTAAAGCCCTAAAAATCTAATAAATTATCAAAAAGCCCAAATAAAGATTTTTCAATTGGTAAAACTCTAAAATGACCTAAAAAGATTAAAAACTATTTTTAGAAATTTTAAAACTAATAAACACTATTTAAAATGATTTAAAAACTATTAAAACTTAAAATAATTATAAAAATTAATCTAAAAGAGATAAAATTATTCTAAAAGTTGCTAAATTCCTATTTTAATGTAATTAACCTAAGAAAAATGTAAAAAGTTGGAAAAAGTGAAATTTTAAAAATAATAATAAAATAATAATAAAATAATATTAAAAATCCAAAAATTATAAAAAAATTCTAAAAACTTGCAAACTAGTTTTTTTAACCTAAATAATCAGAAAATCAAAGTGAAATTACCAAAATATCCCTAATGGGCCCTCAAATGGGCCAAATCCAAATTCAGTCAACACAAATGGGCTTTTGGGCCCAAAAAGTCAAACTTGGCCCAATTGACTTGGAAAAGCCCTATCTGACTCAAAATTTAATTCTAAGAACAAAACTCTAAAGGCCCAAAAGCTGAATGTGAGCTTATCACAGCTTATTAAACACAAAGCTTATTCTTATTGGGCTTTTCAGCCCATTAAGCCATAAGCTAATGCCATAAGCTCTAATTTGACACACAACCCTCTTTTAGGATGCTTAAGAGATCTGTCAAAAGAAATTTCCAAAAAGCACACTCAATAAGCCAGAAAATAGAAAAGCAAAAATCCACAAAACGACAAAATAGTCGTTTTTGAGAAATAATGCACCTCAGGACTTGATTCAACTTGCAAAAGCTTTCAAATGGACTCAATAAGCAATATCAATCAACAAAAATCCAATAAGCACAAACAATAAGCCAGAATAAGCACAAATGAACTTATGTAAAAGTCAAAGGAGTTGGTTTTCTAGTCAAACCCTAAAGTCAAACACCCAAATGCTCCAGTATGAACAAATGGGTCAAAATATGAGCACCTATTACAAAAACAAAGTTGTTGCACGTTGGAATAAGCTATTATAGCTTATTGATAAGCTGAACCCAATTTTACACTATCAGTGGCAACCAGCAGGGGAAAGGAGTTCCCACTGCTTTGACTATTTGACCAAGCTTATTTGAGAGTTCTGGTTTGATTCAGTTGGAAACAAGGGCACCCTTGTGATCAGTGAATCACAAGGAGTCAATAGCAACAATAAAATCACAAATTGGTTCACACAATAAGCCACAATAAGCCAAAGAGTTACCAGATATGCTCCAGATATGCAAATAAGCAGTTAAGCACTTAATAAGCAGATTTAGCCACAATAAGCCAACCAAACTTAACAGGATGCATACACAAGCTATGTAAACTAAAAACAAACACAAAGCAACCAGAATCAAACACTGAATCAAAGTAAATAGCAAGATCAAAGAACAAAATGTTTCTGATGAACAAAGAACAATATGCAGACAAGTTTTGCTGATATACTTGACACTTGATCCAATTTCAAGCCTCAAATCCTTCTACCCTGGTGTGATTAACTATGATTTAGCACTTGTTAGCCCTAGCCTATGCTTAGATCTAGGTGTCCTCAAAATCCTAGCCAGTTTTACCAAGTATTTAAGATTTTATAGCCAAATAATGAATCTATGTGATCAAACACAGAAAACCTGCAAACAGATGAACACAAGCACCTAAATAACATATACAACACTTGCTTACACAAAACAAACACTTAGCAAACCACAAATCCAACTTATGCAGTAATCCCAAACACCCTTTTAAAACTTGATTCCACAAATTTTCAAAGGCTTATGAAGAATCAACCCACAAATCAGATCAATAACACCTCAATAACATCAAACCAAGCCAAATCAACAATATTCAACCACAATAACACAGATTCAAGCATAAATCCACAAAAATCACAAATAATCAGAAACTTAAAGAGAAAATGAAAAGGGAAGAAGATGCAAACCTCCAAGACCTACATCCAGGCCTTGGATTGTTTGAGCTGAGGTACTAGCAAAACAAGTACCAGCTTCCAAGCTGCTAAGAAGAACAAACCACAAGGTGAGATAAAAAATAATGCCAACTTCTGATTTTTGATGCACAAGCTTTATCACTTAAAACCTTGCCTCAAAAACCTTCAAACAAGATAATGGAACTCAGATTTTAGCTTCTCAAACACCAAAATTTTATAAATAACAGATTAGAACTCAAAATTTTAAGAAATTCAAACTTTATTTCATAAAAAGGAATTACAAAGATTAAAAGCTAAAATCTGGAACAAAGGGACTCTCACATGTTGAGGTCTCCTTTTATAGGCAAATGCCAAGCCTACACTATTCATAAACCCTAGAACTGAATTCCCAAATGTGCCCTTGAGGCCTTCTAGATAATTCTTTGGTGTGAGCTGTCCAAAGTGATCAAGGACGTTCATTTTAGCTTTAGGATGAAGCTAAGGTTCTTGGCTGTTGATTTTGCCACATAGGATGACTTGGAGGTTAAGTTGTCACATGATTGGTGGACGGGTATTTGGGGGTGGGGTCCATTGTGAGTGGGAATGAGTGTTTTAAGGTTGGGAAGTGTTTCTGGGCGTGTGAATTAAGTGTGTGTCAAGGTAATTGAAAATTACCGTTTGTTTAAGTGAAGGTAATTCTGGGTGGGATGAATGGTAAACAGTAAGGATTTTGATCCGATTTTGGGGGAAAGGTGTTTGTTTGGCGCATTTTCAGTTTGAATGTTTCAAATAGACACCTTTGGCCCTTGTGTTTTGGTATTTTTGGTAAACAAAGCATTTCAGCCCTAAAAACGTATTTCCTTTGTTAATAACTTTCACCATTTGTCACTTTTGGCACAAACTTTGGAAAAAGGTTATCAAGGGTTAATTTTGACACTTTTGCATATTTCAAGGGCTGATTTTGGACATTTTTGATCTTCAAAGGTCTTCAATTTATCTTTGGCTTGATGAGGGACCATAATTGACAATTTGAAATTGTTGAGGGACTAATCTTGCCATTTCTTCAAAGTTGAAGGACCTTTTGTGTAATTTTGACAAACTTAAGGGACCAAACTTGTAATTATGAATATACAAGGGTTTTAAGTGTCATTTCTTCAATAAATGAGGATCAATCTTGTTTGTCTTCAAGTCTTCAAGGGTATTTGTTGAGAATTCCATTATTAGGGCCCGGTTCTTTGTACGGCTTCGTTTCTCGTGTCCATTTTTCCTTGTAACTTGTGATCTTTTGTCTTTTTCACGATATCCATACCTAAAATATACAAGTAAACAAACACAAGCATATATATGGTATTTTATGACATTTTTATGCATTTAAAACCCGAAAAGAACGATGAGATCATGTATAAATGCCATCTCATCACTCCCCTATACTAAGCCATTGTCGTGCCCTCACGCAATGCTAGCATAAAGTATCTAAGCATCACCAAAGTACAAATTTATTAACCTTTATTGAAAAGTAAAAGACTAGCAACATACTACGATGATGTGTAAAGACATAACATATGATTTTCATCACAAAAAGTGACTTTTAGGGTCAAAGAATAAAAACAAGTGAATGTCCCTTAGAGTAAACTTCGTCATCCTTGATTGTCATACATTCCATGCTAAGTGAAAAAACGAGATCATTGTTGGTACAAGTCACAATGCTAACACTACTCATACGTCCAAATTATGTAATACTTTTATTCCCCGCAATCCTAGTTATTATAAAAAGAAATGGGTTACTAGCATTTTTTATCTATTTGTCATGGATCACAAGTGATTCATATTGACTTATTTGAGTAGTTATTAGTCCGAAAGCAAAGTAGCACGATTTGATCAATAGTTAGCCGAAGGACAAAATCTTTTAAAACGGCTTCTCGTGTATCTCCTTAAGTTCATATCTTGGCATAACTCGTTTCACGATTTAAGACATTTCTCGGACCGATATTTGGCATGTACTTCATACTTCAAATCTTGGGAAGACGTTCTCGAAATTATGGTCTCCTCTTCATATATTTGGAATTTCTTCACTTGACGTTTTTGAGAGATTCTTCACATTTGACCACGACTTCATCATTTTTCTTCAATCTTTACTTTGGATTTTGATATACAACGATCCGCCTCCTTTTCGGACTTGGATATATTTATCCTAATACCTTGTTAGGGTCTTTTTGGATAGACTTTCTCCATGATCTTTAGGGGAGTAATTGCTTTTCGTCGTTTGTCTCGATCCTTCATATTGATTTAGGAATAATGATACTTCACATCATCTTGGATCTTTAGCAAAAATAGAGCTCCTCATGCCTTGTTAGGGCCTTTTTGGATAATCACCAATCTTCGCGTCCCACTTCAATAAGTTATGCCTTGGCTATGAACTCTATTCAACCCCGAGCAACTTTTAAACGATCTTGCGCTAGAGGCTAAGTAACCTTTCAAATCGTACGACCTTACTTATTGCAATTATGATTTATTCCTAATGCATTGATCTTATGGGAAGAAAAAGCCACAATTAAAAACATATGAGTTTTTGAAAGAACACTTTCATGTTCTACGTTTAGCATGATCACTTGTCTAACTCTATCATTTCTCGTTCTTCACTATATAAAGACCTCTAATTAAAGAGACTCGTGAATACTTAGCCATGCAAGTCAAAATTAAGCCAAATTTGGATTAGCTTTCATTAGGTCTATATCATATCAAAGTTTTGGGTTTTCAAGTCACCTATAGGATCTTGCACTTTCTTGGACTTTTTCAAGTTTAGAGAATGCGTTTTAAAGTTCCCTTGATAAGTGACTTTCTAGAATCAATTATAGGAACTTGCGAAAAGTTCTTGTTCTTAATCCGAATGAATTAAGACTTTCGCGTTTTAAAGCTCCCTATATAAAAGTCTAGCAAAACTTTAATTGAGCGGGTTAAGGAATGTAAATGGCTCCAAATGCCCATCAAGTCAAAAATTAACTCTTATTCTACCCATCGGAAAATATACATTCGTGTCTTAAAAACACTTATGAAAACTAAGAAAAATTTTAAAATTTTGCCATTTTTAG
The DNA here is from genome assembly GCA_025667525.1 of Glebionis coronaria. Lineage (NCBI taxonomy): Eukaryota > Viridiplantae > Streptophyta > Magnoliopsida > Asterales > Asteraceae > Glebionis > Glebionis coronaria. Next base: position 360,925,043 of record CM046877.1, read on the forward strand.
CCTTATTAGCAAAAATATTGAAAATTGGAAAGCGTGAGGGCGTAGCAAAGCAAGTACCTATTCACCCCCCATAATAAAAGTAAACATTGTCCTCAATGTTTCGAGTCTAAAGGTGGAGCACCCCCATACTAGAGACGAAGAGTCAAATGCTTAGGATCTAGCATGGAAAGGGTGATCAACAATATATCTAAAGCCGTTTATTAAGTATGCTAAAAGATATTTGTTAGAACAATAAAGGATATGTCATGGATTCGTGAAAAACTTCTTCAAACGAACGATGGAGGCTCACGTAAACGAACACGAGAGTCTTCAATCGTAGATGATGATAATCTAGATAACACAATCACAAACAACCACGAGACAACGAGTTGAAAGGGTACAAGTCCCCTTATTAGTGAATAGTAAGCCTAAAAGATAAGCATGGGATCTCCCCCACGAGGCACCTCGTTTTTGATTACCGAGTCATGAGCTCGACTCGATCCCCTCAATGCTAATTATCATTGGGGAAGGTGACTTGGTCGAGGGCAACCATTGAAGGAATTTCCCCACCAAAGTAGTGCTTAAGCCTATGTCCATTCACCTTGAAATTAGGACCATCATCTTGAGCTAGCTCAATGGTCCCATAAGGAAACACTTGTGTAATGGTGAACGGACCCGACCAACGAGATTTCAATTTCCTGGAAAATATCTTAAGACGAGAGTTAAAAAGCAACACTTGATCACCAACCTTAAAAACCCGGTTTTTAATCTTTGAATCATGAAACTTTTTAGTCTTTTCTTTAAAAATTAATGAATTTTCATAAGCATTATCTCTTAATTCATCCAATTCATTCAATTGTATTTTCCGGTGATCTCCCGCGGTCTTCAAGTCAAAATTTGCATGCTTAAGGGCCCAATATGCCTTATGCTCCAACTCAATGGGAAAATGACAATTCTTCCCATAGACTAGCTTATAAGGAGTGCAACCGATAGGTGTCTTATAAGCGGTCCTAAAGGCCCATAAAGCGTCATCGAGTTTGTCGGACCATGAAGCACGGTTTTCTCCAATTGACCTCTCTAAAATCCTCTTCAAAGCTCGGTTCGAAACCTCGACTTGCCCACTCGTTTGCGGGTGATAAGCCGTAGAAAGACGATGAGTAACTCCATATTTCTTTAGAACCTTTTCGAATTGGTCATTACAAAAATGGGTTCCACGATCGCTTATAATAGCACGAGGGGTTCCGAACCGAGAGAATAGTTGCTTCAAAAACTTCACTACCACACGAGCATCATTAGTAGGCAAAGCCTTAGCTTCCACCCAGTTAGAAAGGTAGTCCACCGCGACGAGGATATATTTGTTGCCATGAGACGATGGGAACGGCCCCATTAAGTCTATTCCCCAAATGTCGAAAATCTCACATACTTGAATTATGTTTTGCGGCATTTCATCACGTTGAGACGATTTTCCTTGACGTTGGCACGAATCACACGACTTCACAAGTGTGTGTGCATCACGATAGATAGAAGGCCAAAAGAAACCGGCATCGAACACTTTCTTAGCCGTGAGATTAGCACCGTGGTGACCACCCGTGGGCCCCTCGTGACAAGCTCTAAGGATATTAGAAGCTTCGGCACCAAACACACAACGTCGAACGAGTTGATCCGCACAAATCCGAAAGAGATAAGGGTCGTCCCAAAAATAGAACTTGACGTCACGAAAGAATTTTCGTTTTTGTTGTGTCGTCATACCCTTGATTATGAAATTGCCCGCATGGTAATTTGCAATGTCGGCAAACCATGGGGTTGTGTCTTTAGAATTCACTACACCGAGAGTCTCAAGAGGAAATGTTTTGGTAATTTCCTTGTTCTCGAAAACATCTTTGTGAGGATCTTCTAGACGAGAGAGATGATCGGCCGCTAGATTCTCGGCTCCTTTTTTGTCAAGCACGGTGACATCAAATTCTTGGAGGAGGAGCATCCAACGAAGCAATCTCGGCTTAGCATCTTGCTTAGCTAAGAGATACTTGATAGCCGAATGGTCGGTATACACAATGCTTTTAGTTAAGACGAGATAAGGTCGGAATTTCTCAAAAGCATAGACCACGGCTAGGAATTCCTTTTCCGTTGTGATGTACTTTAATTGAGCCTCGGTCATCGTCTTACTAGCATAATGGATAGGACGGAAATGCTTGTCATAACGTTGCCCTAAGACGGCCCCTATAGCATAATCACTTGCATCGCACATGATTTCAAAGGGTAATTCCCAATTAGGTGCAACAAGAATGGGAGCTTCGGTAAGTTTCCTTTTGAGAGTTTCGAAAGCCTTAACACAATCCTCATTGAAGTTAAAAGGAGCATCCTTCTCGAGAAGGTGTGTCATAGGACGAGAGATTTTCGAAAAGTCCTTGATGAAACGACGATAAAAGCCCGCGTGGCCTAGGAAACTCCTAACTCCCTTAACGGTTTTGGGATGAGGTAACTTGGCGATGACGTCTACCTTAGCTTTATCGACCTCAATCCCCGCCTTGACACCTTATGTCCTAAGACTATTCCTTGTTTACACATAAAATGACATTTTTCCCAATTAAGCACAAGATTGGTTTCTTCACAACGTTTTAACATTTGCTCGAGATTAGATAAACATGACGTGAACGAATTACCAAACACCGAGAAGTCATCCATAAACACTTCCATCGACTTCTCGATCATATCGTGAAAAATCGCCATCATACACCGTTGAAACGTACCGGGTGTATTACAAAGTCCGAAAGGCATCCTACGATAAGCGAACGTTCCATAAGGACACGTGAACGTAGTCTTCTCTTGATCACGAGGGTCGATAGGGATTTGAAAGTAACCGGAAAACCCATCTAAAAAGCAATAGAATTCATTTCCCGCTAGTCGCTCCAACATTTGATCCATGAAGGGCAAAGGAAAGTGGTCTTTACGAGTGGCGTCATTTAACTTTCCTTAGTCAATACACACCCTCCAACCGGTCACAACACGAGTGGGAATTAACTCGTTGTTTTCATTAGGCACAACGGTCATTCCTCCCTTTTTAGGGACACAATGGATTGGGCTCACCCATGGGCTATCGGATATAGGATAAATCATTCCCGCGTCAAGGAGTTTAAGGACCTCCTTTTTAATGACATCGTGAATTTTGGGATTCACCCTTCTTTGACTTTGAATTGCGGGTTTGTAGTCCTCCTCCATTAAAATCTTGTGAGTACAAAATTTTGGGTCAATACCCTTAATGTCGGATATTTTCCACGCAATTGCCCCTTTATGAGCCTTAAGAAATTTCAAGAGCTCGGTTTTTTCATCATTAGCAAGACCTTTTGCAATAATAACCGGCAACTTGTCATCACCTTCCAAGAATGTGTATTCAAGGTGAGAAGGAAGATCTTTCAATTCAAGGATAGGTGGTTCCTCGATTGAAGATTTTGGTTCAACACTCATAACTTCCATCGGCGAAAGAAATGGTGGAATAGAAATTTCATCACTAATCAACACCTCATCTTCATTGTCGATTTCATTTGAAGTGAGATCGCCTCCTTGGAATGGAGTGAGATTTGGTGTAGAATTAGCAAGAATCGAATCTAAAATAGTGGGATTGCCACTTGACGAGCTATCGGAAAAACCTAACACTTCTTGTGAAAACTCATCACAAACCACATCAACGATGTCAATGTGATTGATGGTAGCGATTGCATAAACATGAGAAGGTTTCGAGTTTTGAGTAGCGTTTATAACAAGTTCCTCTTCGTTGAATCTCAAAGTGATAGTTCTCGCATGAACATCGATAAGCGATCTTGAAGTATCTAAGAATGAACGACCTAGAATTAGAGGAACTTGAGGATCCGCGGGGATGTCAACTACTATAAAATCAACGGGATAGTAGAACTTCCCCACTTTCACGAAAACATCTTCGGCTACTCCACATGCCATAATCGTAGAATGATCGGCCATCTCGATGGACATGTTCGAAGGAATGAGAGCCGGAAGCGAAAGCGATTTCCAAATGGAAAATGGCATCAAATTAATGCTCGCACCAAGATCGGCCAAGGCGAGGCATTCTTTCATTTCTTGTATGTCACAAGGAATGAGAAACTTTCTGGGATCACCAACTTTTTCCGGTATGCGGTTAAGATAAACCGAAGAACAATTAGCAAGCTTTGAAAGCTTTTCCTTATCGCTCATCATACTTTTAAAAGTGGAAGCGAAACGAGGCATATACAACAACGCGTCGGCTAATCTCACATCAAAATGCACTTGTTGAAACATTTTTCTAAAAAGCTCGATTTGTTGTTTGTTACGTTCTTGCAATTTCTCTTTGTTTCGTCTCGAAGGGTAGGGTAAAGGTGGTGTGGGTCGGTCATTAGGCAACGGCCTTGGAAACTCGGGTTCCACAATTGGTATTGGTTCAACCGTAGGTGTGGTATGAGCGGTACTTCGTGGGATTGTAATGTGCTCCTTTTCGACCATTACCTCGGGTTCTTTCTCGATTTCCTTCTCCGTAGAAGTACTTGGACGAGAGATTGGTTCCTTGAAAGTTTTACCACTTCGTGTAGTAATAACCTTCATTTCTCCCTTCGGGTTTGCAATGGTATCACTAGGAAGACCACCCGAGGAAGAGGGTTTACACATGATTGCTTCAAACGTCTTAGCCATTCGGTCCTCAAATTTTGATTGCCTAGCATCCGCTTTTAATAACTCTTGCTTAATCTCATGTTGTCCTAATTCCATCTTTTGTTGATTTTGTTGAAGACGTTGGACATTTCCTTCCATTTTGTTTGCATGAGTTTTAAGTTCATTAGCAAGTTCATTTTTAAGCTCGTTTTTCAACTCAGATCTTAAGCTAATCATCTCACGTTGCATGTTATCAAATTTAGCATCATTTGCTTTAGCATAATCCAAAAATTCTCCTTGCAAATTTTTAGTGTGAGCATTTTGAAAACCTTGTGTAGTGTTTTGAAAATCACGGTTTTGGTTTTGATTAGAGATTTGTCCATTCCCATTTTGATAATTCCCCTTGTTGTAGTTACATGTGTTGCCTTGGTAATTACTTTGGTTGTTGTTTCGATAATTGTTAACATTTTGGTTTGGTGGAGCTTGATTTGGGCGGGAACCTTGGCCGTTTTGGTTGTAAGTTCCCGTTGCTACGTAAGCACTCGAAGTGTTACCATCCGCGGTAATGCACTCGGAAAGATCATGAGCTCCCCCACAAGATAAACAACTCTTAGCAACCGCTTTAACCGAAGCGGAATTGGAAGCTTCTTGAGCCTTCCAATGGGACATAAGGTTAGCAAATCTATCAAAAAACCGATTTTCCTCATTATCTTCATCATGTAAGGCGTTAATGCTACGAGACGATTGTGACGAAGATGACGAACCCATATTGGCAACACTCGGTGTGTTACGAGGGTTATAAACCTTAGATCTATTTTCAATGATTTGTAAAGCCTCATTTGTCGTCTTGCACAAAAAATTACCACCCGCGGCGGCATTCAAATAATCTCGTTCATGATCATTAAGCCCATTATAAAAAGTATCCACTTGATGCAATTCCGTAAAATCATGGTGTGGACATTCATGTAACATTTCTTTAAATCGTTCCCATGCCATTGAAAAACTTTCATTATTTCTTTGCACAAATCATGAAATCTCATTTTTCAAGTATGTTGTTTTAGATGGTGGAAAAAACTTGTTCACAAATTTAGAAACGAGATCGGCCCATGTCAAAATCGAATTTGGCGGTTCTTTCTCGAGCCAAATTTTTGCGGGTCCATCTAACGAGTATGGAAACAACATCATCTTAATGGCGTCATGTGGAACATCCTTAAATTTGCTAGTGGTGGTGAGACGGTTAAAATTCCTAATGTGGTAATGCGGGTTGTCTTTCTCATGACCTCTAAACTTATTCGCTTGCAACATCGACATTAAACCCGTCTTAATTTCGAAATTCTCCGCAAGGATGGCGGGAATCACAATAGCCTCTCCAAAACCCTCGGTGGGTGCTTGTAGCAACTCCATCATAGTACGGTTAGCCATGACGACTTCTTGTTCTACAATAGGTTCAACAATTGGAGGTTCTTCAACAATCAACGTCTCTTGATTTGCTTGCTTTTGAAGTCGTTTACGAGCTCGTTTTGCTTGATTACGAGTGATCATAAACTTCACGAAGAATGGGAGGTGAGCAAATAAGATTCTTTTTGGGTGTTTTGTGAATTTTCAATTTTTTTGTGTTTTTGATGATATTTAATTTTTTTGGATTTTGGTGTATCTTCGTAGACAACAATCTACAAAATCTCTCCTCGAATCAAACTCTTGATTAAAGAAGCCTCAAAGGAATGAAAACGATCACGTGGAGTGAACGCCTTCGAATGACTTTAGAACTTTGGTGAAAACCAAATTGTTCAAGAGGGTTTAATCACAAAGAAACCAAGCAAATATATTATACGTAATAATACTTTGGGCGGCAAAACCCTCGATTAGCCTTCAATCTCAAAATACTCACAAGCAAGCGGGGAAACGAGGCGGCGCGAAGCACTTAAGAGCCTTTTTCCTTAGGGCATATTTTATAATACCCGCCTTATACCCACCTTATAGTTTGTATTTTTCAAAATCGAGCTTCACGAAAGTATTTATCTATTTTTGCCTTTTTCTTTTTGTTTGAGATTCGAATACAATAATTGAGTGATGAAATCCCAATTAAGGTTGTGTTTTCACACTTTTGGAGATATTGTAAATTTATTGTGATACTTAATACAATATAGTAATAATATTTGTACAAGAAAAACCAAGAAAACCGATAATACGTATTAGTAGAGTTCTACTAATACAAATACTATTTGGTTAATACTAAAAACAACAATGCAAATTAATCACGACACACCTCCCCGGCAGCGGCGCCAAAATGATTGTGGTAAAATACGACCTTTTAGGGAAAAGGCGTAAAAGCGGTAAGTATCGAGTGATGATTTAGGAAAATCAACACTAATGACCCTTAAGGTATGGAAGTTCGTTTCCCAAGGAGGTATATGTGTTGTGAAAAACTTGTAAAAGTTTGTGATTAATGATTGGTTTAGAAGGGAATTAGAAAAGAAGATGACGAAAACGTAAAAATAAAAATTAACAAAAAATCACTACTAGAAAGTTGAAACGTAGAACCTTAAAAACCACAAAAATAAAAATAAATTCTAAAAATTACCAAAAATTCACCAAAAATAAAAAATAATAAACTAAGAGTTTACCAATGATCAAAACTTTTTCAAACCTTTTAAATAATTAAATATTCAATTTTTAAATTCTAATTAAAGCCCTAAAAATCTAATAAATTATCAAAAAGCCCAAATAAAGATTTTTCAATTGGTAAAACTCTAAAATGACCTAAAAAGATTAAAAACTAGTTTTAGAAATTTTAAAACTAATAAAAACTATTTAAAATGATTTAAAAACTATTAAAACTTAAAATAATTATAAAAATTAATCTAAAAGAGATAAAATTATTCTAAAAGTTGCTAAATTCCTATTTTAATGTAATTAACCTAAGAAAAATGTAAAAAGTTGGAAAAAGTGAAATTTTAAAAATAATAATAAAATAATAATAAAATAATATTAAAAATCCAAAAATTATAATAAATTCTAAAAACTTGCAAACTAGTTTATTTTAACCTAAATAATCAGAAAATAAAAAGTGAAATTACCAAAATACCCCTAATGGGCCCTCAAATGGGCCAAATCCAAATTCAGTCAACACAAATGGGCTTTTGGGCCCAAAAAGTCAAACTTGGCCCAATTGACTTGGAAAAGCCCTATCTGACTCAAAATTTAACTCTAAGAACAAAACACTAAAGGCCCAAAAGCTGAATGTGAGCTTATCACAGCTTATTAAACACAAAGCTTATTCTTATTGAGCTTTTCAGCCCATTAAGCCATAAGCTAATGCCATAAGCTCTAATTTGACACACAACCCTCTTTTAGGATGCTTAAGAGATCTGTCAAAAGAAATTTCCAAAAAGCACACTCAATAAGCCAGAAAATAGAAAAGCAAAAATCCACAAAACGACAAAATAGTCGTTTTTGAGAAATAATGCACCTCAGGACTTGATTCAACTTGCAAAAGCTTTCAAATGGACTCAATAAGCAATATCAATCAACAAAAATCCAATAAGCGCAACCAATAAGCCAGAATAAGCACAAATGAACTTATGCAAAAGTCAAAGGAGTTGGTTTTCTAGTCAAACCCTAAAGTCAAACACCCAAACGCTCCAGTATGAACAAATGGGTCAAAATATGAGCACCTATTACAAAAACAAAGTTGTTGCAGGTTGGAATAAGCTATTATAGCTTATTGATAAGCTGAACCCAATTTTACACTATCAGTGGCAACCAGCAGGGGAAAGGAGTTCCCACTGATTTGACTATTTGACCAAGCTTATTTGAGAGTTCTGGTTTGATTCAATTGGAAACAAGGGCACCCTTGTGATCAGTGAATCACAAGGAGTCAATAGCAACAATAAAATCACAAATTGGTTCACACAATAAGCCACAATAAGCCAAACAGTTACCAGATATGCTCCAGATATGCAAATAAGCAGTTAAGCACTTAATAAGCAGATTTAGCCACAATAAACCAACCAAACTTAACAGGATGCATACACAAGCTATGTAAACTAAGAACAAACACAAAGCAACAAGAATCAAACACTGAATCAAAGTAAATAGCAAGATCAAAGAACAAAATGTTTCTGATGAACAAAGAACAATATGCAGACAAGTTTTGCTGATATACTTGACACTTGATCCAATTTCAAGCCTCAAATCCTTCTACCCTGGTGTGATTAACTATGATTTAGCACTTGTTAGCCCTAGCCTATGCTTAGATCTAGGTGTCCTCAAAATCCTAGCCAATTTTACCAAGTATTTAAGATTTTATAGCCAAATAATGAATCTATGTGATCAAACCCACAAAACCTGCAAACAGATGAACACAAGCACCTAAATAACAGATACCAACACTTGCTTACACAAAACAAACACTTAGAAAACCACAAATCCAACTTATGCAGTAATCCCAAACACCCTTTTAAAACTTGATTCCACAAATTTTCAAAGGCTTATGAAGAATCAACCCACAAGTCAGATCAATAACACCTCAATAACATCAAACCAAGCCAAATCAACAATATTCAACCACAATAACACAGATTCAAGCATAAATCCACAAAAATCACAAATAATCAGAAACTTAAAGAGAAAATGAAAAGGGAAGAAGATGCAAACCTCCAAGACCTACATCCAGGCCTTGGATTGTTTGAGTTGAGGTACTAGCAAAACAAGTACCAGCTTCCAAGCTGCTAAGAAGAACAAACCACAAGGTGAGATAAAAAATAATGCCAACTTCTGATTTTTGATGCACAAGCTTTATCACTTAAAACCTTGCCTCAAAAACCTTCAAACAAGATAATGGAACTCAGATTTTAGCTTCTCAAACACCAAACTTTTATAAATAACAGATTAGAACTCAAAATTTTAAGAAATTCAAACTTTATTTCATAAAAAGGAATTACAAAGATTAAAAGCTAAAATCTGGAACAAAGGGACTCTCACATGTTGAGGTCTCCTTTTATAGGCAAATGCCAAGCCTACACTATTCATAAACCCTAGAACTGAATTCCCAAATGTGCCCTTGAGGTCTTCTAGATAGATCTTTGGTGTGAGCTGTCCAAAGTGATCAAGGACGTTCATTTTAGCTTTAGGATGAAGCTAAGGTTCTTGGCTGTTGATTTTGCCACATAGGATGACTTGGAGGTTAAGTTGTCACATGATTGGTGGACGGGTATTTGGGGGTGGGGTCCATTGTGAGTGGGAATGAGTGTTTTAAGGTTGGGAAAGGTTTCTGGGCGTGTGAATTAAGTGTGTGTCAAGGTAATTGAAAATTACCCTTTGTTTAAGTGAAGGTAATTCTGGGTGGGATGAATGGTAAACAGTAAGGATTTTGATCCGATTTTGGGGGAAAGGTGTTTGTTTGGCGCATTTTCAGTTTGAATGTTTCAAATAGACACCTTTGGCCCTTGTCTTTTGGTATTTTTGGTAAACAAAGCATTTCAGCCCTAAAAACGTATTTCCTTTGTTAATAACTTTCACCATTTGTCACTTTTGGCACAAACATTGGAAAAAGGTTATCAAGGGTTAATTTTGACACTTTTGCATATTTCAAGGGCTGATTTTGGACATTTTTGATCTTCAAAGGTCTTCAATGTATCTTTGGCTTGATGAGGGACCATAATTGACAATTTGAAATTTTTGAGGGACTAATCTTGCCATTTCTTCAAAGTTGAAGGACCTTTTGTGTAATTTTGACAAACTTAAGGGACCAAACTTGTAATTATGAATATACAAGGGTTTTAAGTGTCATTTCTTCAATAAATGAGGATCAATCTTGTTTGTCTTCAAGTCTTCAAGGGTATTTGTTGAGAATTCTATGATTAAGGCCCGGTTCTTTGTACGGCTTCGTTTCTCGTGTCCGTTTTTCCTTGTAACTTGTGATCTTTTGTCTTTTTCACGATATCCATACCTAAAATATACAAGTAAACAAACACAAGCATATATATGGTATTTTATGACATTTTTATGCATTTAAAACCCGAAAAGAACGATGAGATCATGTATAAATGCCATCTCATCACTCTCAATTCATCCATTTCATTAAGTTGATCCTTTCTATGTGAGTCGGCTTGGTTTAAATCAAAGTTAGCCCACTTGAGAGCCCAGGAAGCCTTATGTTCTAACTCGAATGGGAGGTGGCATGCTTTTCCATAGACAAGCCTATATGGATTACAACCAATTGGTGTCTTAAAAGCCGTCCTAAAAGCCCACAAAGCATCGACAAGCTTATCCGACCAAGAAGCTCGATGCTCTCCCACCGTTCTTTCCAAAATTCTATTTAAACCATGATTTATGACCTCGGTTTGACGATTGCTTTGAGGGTGATACGCGGTAGAAAGTCTATGATTAACTCCATATTTCTTCATAACTCTTGTGAATTGATCATTACAAAAGTGTGTACCACGATCACTTATGATGGCCCTAGGTACACCAAATCTAGCAAACAATTGCTTCAAAAATTTCACAACAACTCGAGCATCATTAGTAGGTAAGGCTTTGGCCTCCACCCATTTTGTCACATAATCCACCGCTACAAGTATATACTTATTTCCCTTGGAAGATGGAAACGGTCCCATAAAATCTATTCCCCACACATCTAAGATCTCACACTCTTGAATGAAGTTTTGTGGCATCTCATCATGTTGTGTAATTTTCCCTTGTCTTTGACATACATCACAAAATTTCACCATCTCTTGGGCATCTTTGTAAATGGAAGGCCAATAGTAACCCGAATCAAAGACTTTCTTGGCGGTATCACAGGGCCCAAAATGTCCACCCGTAGGTCCTTTATGACAAGCTTCTAAAATCTTGAATGCCTCGGGCCCATCTACACACCGTCTAAAGATTTGGTCCGCACATTGCCTAAAGAGGTAAGGGTCATCCCAAAAGTAATACTTCACTTACTTTAGAAATTTCTTCTTTTGTTATGAAGTAAGACCCTCTAGAAGCACATCCCCCACAAGATAGTTCGCAATATCCGCAAACCAAGGGGTGGCATCCTCTTGAGAAGAGATAGACATGAGCTCCTCTAATGGAAAGGATTCATTGATTTCCTTATTAGGCAAATCTCCTTGAAAAGGATGCTCAAGTCTACTCAAGTGATCCGCCGCTAAATTCTCGGCTCCTTTCTTATCTCGAATCTCTTTCTTAAACTCTTGTAGCAATAAAACCTATCTCAAAAGCCTAGGCTTAGCATCTTGCTTTGTTATGAGATATTTGGGAGCGGAATGGTCGGTATACACTATGGTTTTGGATAGCACAAGGTACGGTCTAAATTTCTCAAAGGCATAAACTATAGCAAGCAACTCTTTTTCCGTGGTAGTATAATGAAGTTGTGCACCGGTCATGGTTTTACTAGCATAGTGTATAGGTTGAAAATGCTTATTCACTCTTTGTCCTAACACGCCCCCACCGCATAATCACTAGCGTCACACATAAGCTCAAAAGTTAATAGCCAATTTGGAGAAACTAAAACGGGAGCTTTAGTCAATTTCTCCTTAAGAGTCTCAAAAGAATCCAAACACTCTTGGTTGAAAATGAAAGGAGCCTCTTTTTCCAAGAGGTGAGTCATTGGTCTTGCTATCTTAGTGAAATCTTGTACGAAGCACCTATAAAACCCCGCATGACCTAAGAAACTCCTTACACCTTTAACCGTAGTGGGTGGGAGAAGCTTAGCAATCACATCAATTTTATCTTGATCCCACTTCTAATCCCTTATTGGATATCTTGTGTCCCAAGACAATCCCCTCTTTCACCATAAAATGACATTTCTCCCAATTAAGAACTAAACAGGTTTCCTCACACCGCTTAAGCATTCGTTCTAAATTGGTGAGACAAGAGGTAAATGAATCTCCAAAGACGTAGAAATCATCCATGAAAACCTCCATAGTTTTCTCAATCATATCATGGAAAATTGCCATCATACACCTTTGAAATGTCCCCGGTGCATTACACAAGCCAAAAGGCATTCTCTTGTAAGCAAATGTACCATAGGGACAAGTGAATGTGGTCTTTTCTTGATCCTTAGGGTCAATGGGTATTTGAAAATAACCCGAAAATCCATCAAGAAAACAATAGTACTCATTTCCCGCTAAGCGTTCAAGCATTTGGTCCATAAAAGGCAATGGGAAGTGATCTTTCCTAGTAGCTTCATTGAGCTTCCTATAATCAATACAAACTCTCCAACCCGTAACAAGTCTCGTAGGAATAAGCTCATTGTTCTCATTGGGTACTACGGTGATTCCTCCCTTCTTAGGAACACAATTTACCGGGCTAACCCATGGAGAGTCAGAAATGGGGTAAATCATTCCCACATCAAGGAGTTTGATAACTTCCTTCTTAATGACCTCATGGATTTTAGGGTTAACCCTTCTTTGGCTTTGAATGGCGGGTTTGTAATCATCCTCCATAAGGATTTTGTATGTACAAAAATGTGGATCAATTCGCCTTATGTCGGATATTTTCCATGCTAAAGCTTGCTTATGTTTCTTAAGGACTTCTATGAGTTTCACTTTCTCATCCTCTTTCAAATCTTTAGCAATAATCATGGGTAGTTGGTCTTTTCCTTCTAAGAAAGCATACTCTAGGTGGGATGGAAGGTCCTTAAGTTCAAGTGGAGGTGGACTCTCTATGGAAGGCTTAACTATGAATGGATCATCATTGGTTACTTTTTGTGGAATGGGTGAAGGAATGGGGTCCTCATTGAGCAACTTTTGGATAGTGAGAATATCTTCTTCCCAATTGATAGGAGAATCATCATTACCAAGAAAGTTGGACTCAAATTCCTCCAAGAGGAAATCACTCTCTCCAAAAGGTGTTAATGAGGGAGCAATTAAGGCCACGGTCTCAACATGGGGCATATCCTCACTATTACTCTTGCAAGCGTCATGAAATTGCTCATCACACACCTCATCTAATACATCAACTATGTTAATGGTTTCACAAGGTTTAGACGCCTTAATCATTGTCTCATCACACACTTTCCCTAACTTAAACACCAATCTCTCATCCTCAACTCTCATAATTAGTTCTCCCTCAGCCACATCTATTAAAGTACGACCCATTCTCAAAAACCGTCTACCAACAATCAAAGGAACTCTAGGGTCCATGTCATAATCAACCACTACAAAGTCAGCCGGAAAGGTAAACTTATCCACACCTACAAACACATCCTCCGTGATACCTACCGGGTAATCTATGGTACGGTTGGCTAACTCAAGTGTCATCCTAGTGGGAGTGAGCTCGGGAAGAGAGAGTTTTTCCAAACCGTAAAGACATGAGGTTTATGCTTGCCCCTAGATCCGCCAAAGCCATGCAATTTTCCCCCCTTGGAAAATTACAAGGTATCAAAAAGCGCCCCGGATCTCAAAGTTTTGTTGGTAAGGTTTTGAGTAACACGGAGGGAAAATTTTCATTAAGGGATGTGTTGGGCAAATCAACAAATTTTTCCTTGTTGGAGAGTAGATCCTTGAACATCTTAGAAAATTTTGGCATGTAAGCAAGAGCTTCCGCAAAGGAGATGTTTATGTTGAGTTGCTTGAACATCCTTAAGAAATTTGAGACTTGTATGTCATCCTTGTTCTTTAATTTGTCCTTTTTCAATCTTGAAGGGTAAGGAAGATTTGGTTTAGGTGTAGGTGGAATAGGTGTTGTAGTGGAAGATTTTTCTTTGTTAGCTTCTTCATTGTGAGTTATGGAAGGTAAAGAGAAGTGGGAATAGGTGGAGAAGGTGTGGTTGATGAAGTAGTAGAGTTTGAAGGTGGTGAAGTAGATTGAGAAGGCTTATCACAAGTGGGAACCAAAGTGGGTTTAACAATAGAAGGTGTAGGAGGTGAAGGATCATTTGTTGTTTTTCCACTTCTTGTTGTAATAGCTTTGACATTTGCCCTCGGGTTTGTTTGTGTGTTAGATGGTAAAGCCCCTTGTGGTCTTTGATTATGCATAATTTGGTTGTGAATAAGAGAAAATTTCTTGTTGTTTTCCTCTTGAGCCTCTTTCATTTGTCTCTCATAGGAAGTAAGCTTTTGAAGAATCAAATCCATGGGGTTAGGTTGCACATTCCCTTGATAAAAAGCTTGGTTTGGATAGGGTAGAGGTGGTGCATTAAATCCTTGATTTGGTGGATAAAAGTTATTTCCTTGATTGTGAAAGGTGTTAGGTGCCTTGTAATTGTCCCTTGGTATTGTGGTCTTGGACCTTGGTTCCTTTGTAACAATTGAGGGGGATTTTGTTGAAGTTGGGTGAGTGGTTAGGGTGGGAATCCTGGTGGTGCAAGATAGTTTTAATACTTATAAGAAAGGTTATTTTGATTGATGTTGGGTTTGAAATGTTCTCTATGTTCCTCTAGGTATGCATAACACTACCCTTGATAACCTTGTATCTTATCACATTGTTGGTAGGAATTGGGTCCTCCACAAGTCTCACATGAAAGAGTAATAACATGCACATCATTGCTGGAATTATTGCCCAAAGAAAGTTTCATAAAGTCATTCATCATGGTTTGTTGCATCTTTTGGGTGTTTTGCATAATTGTTTGACTTTCCTTTTGAGCTTGAGTCAATTCTTGGATAGATGAAATGAGTTAAGTCTCAAATGGTTTAGAACCTCCTTCTTGAATGACATGTACTCTCTCATGAAAATGTGTGTTAGTTTGCACCATTGCTTTAGTCTCAATTATGTCCCAAGTGTCTTGAATGGATTCAAGAAGAATATTTCCTCCCGCGGAAGCATTGAGTGAGTCTTGGTGATGAGGTCTAAGGCCATTGTAGAAAGTATTGATTTGGTAAACTTCATCTAATCCATGGTTAGGGCATCTCCTCAATAACTCTCTATACTCCTCCTAAGCATCACTAAATGTTTGACTAGGTTTTTGTTGAAAGCCTATAATTAAGTTCCTCAAAGTCGTGGTCTTAGATGGGGGAAAGAACTTGTTTAAAAACTTCTTAGTGAAACCATCCCATGTGGTAATGCTCTCGGGTGGTTGTGTATCTAACCAATTCTTAGCCGGACCTATTGACCCTTAGATGGCATTTTATAGCACATCGCCTTTCTATTCACTTTGTAGTTTGTATTCTTCGAATTATTGCCTATTGGAAGTATTTATCTATTCTTGCTTTATTGAATTTGATCGATACGCGTGTCAAGGACCGGAATGCCCCCTAACACGGTGTATTGCCATGACAATACTTATGGAGAATATGTGTATTGGTTGTTCTTATACGTATACGTATTTACATATAATAATATAGAGAAAATATTTTTGTATTTATTGGGGTTTTTTAAAGAAAATACTATATGTACATAAAAACCGAGGAAATCCAATAATATATATTTTTGGTTGCAATCTCTTAGGAAAAAGATTGCTTTTTGATTTTTAATTTTTTTGGTCAATTCTTTAGGAAAAGTATTATTTTTGTTATTTTTTAGTTTTTATATTTTTATATTTTTGATTTTTTTATGTTTTTTATTTATGATAGATAAAAATAACGTTTACGAGGTGAACGAATCCCAAAAGCCAATGAAAACCGTCAATCGATAGTCTCTCGTAAAGTCAAAGAACCGGAAGTGGCGCCATTTGAAATGTAGTAAATTGTAGTTCGTTTCTCTCGATTCTTAACCAATTGAAAGTCCAAACAATACAGGTTTATTATCGTTTTTGGTTGATAGGGTTATTTGGATTTTCTATGTCTATTTAAGCAAGCACGTAAAAATGTGAAAAATAGTAAGCTACGTAACCGTAAAACAATTAGCACATACCAAATTTTTATTCACAAAAGGACAAAAATGTAAATCTATAAAAGTAATGTGCTAAAAGTGTAAGTAAATGAAACTTTAATGGTTGAAATGTAAAAATCAGAAAATAAAAGGACCAATTATGTAAATTCTAACAAACTTCTAACCAAATGTAACAACTTTCAAAACTAACTAACTGAAAATGGCAAGTAATGAAAAGTTAAGGACTAAAATCATGCAAACCCTAATTAAGTGGAAGTTTAGCTAAATATGGAAACTGTAACAAACTATGGGGACTAAAGTGCAATTAAAAGAGTATCAAAAACGGGCACCTAGGGACAAATAAGCTCGTATAAGCTCAAAAGTGCACCAATTAAGCTCTAACAAGTTTTAAACTGCTTAAAATTAAAAAACAACTAGACTTGTCCAAGGAAAAAGCTTAAAATGCTCTAGAACTCAAATAAGCCAACTCCAATAAGCCAAGAATAAGCTACAATGAAATCCAGACATGCACATTCCAATTTTATAGTCAAATCTGATTAAACAGCTTATTGAGAGTCTGAAATGTCTTTTCATATGGAAAACGATCCAAATTTGAAAATAAGCTGAAACCTAGCTTATTGACCAAGTTTGACCAAAAAGTGAAAAAGCTGAAAAGCTCAAAATTTAATCAAGACATGTTTCAAAGTAGGAATGTGGAATAAAATCACAAGTTTTATGATGTAGAATTGCCATACTAAGAAATCAGTTAGCTATTTTATCACAGAAACTTGAAGTGGTTTGAGTGCTTATTCAAAAGCTGATTCTGAGCTTAAATGTGAAAACTGTAGAATTTCCCTTTGCAGAATCAAACTTTGAATTTTAAAGCACAAGTAGAAACTAGTTTCACTGAAATTGGTTTAGAAATGAACAATTGCCAAGATATTGAAAATGGTTAGTTTCCTGTTGAAATTTTATCACAAAACTAACCCAAACTTTTTAACAACCATTTGCCTGTTTGACCATATTTTTCACTTGAAAACTACACAAACTTGTTCAAAAAGACCAAAAAGTGGTAAATGAACAACGTTTAAAAAGATTATCACACTCAAACTGCAAAATGTATGCAAATCCAAACACTACTATCTGATCTTTTTAGGAATTTTGTAAAGAGAATTTGAGCAAAAGATTAAACTGAACTAAGACTGATAACTACACAAACTATATGATCATAATGAAGTGAAAATGAACCAAGAATAGGCTAGTAAACACACAAGTACTCAAAATGCTATAACAAGCTATATGACTGATGAGTTAATGACAGAAACAAGTATGAGCAGGATAAGAGCTATCAATTCTAACAAATATCTATCTAATCAACAGAATCAAGGAAAAACAAACTAATCACACTTGATCAAAGCAACATTTAGTGTTTAAGCTAAAATTGAGCATGCATTGAACTGTTTAGTGGAACAAAACTCAGAAACATGAAACCTTTAAGCAATGAGCCTCCATTGATGGAGTAGGTAGGCGCTGAGCCTCCTAAACAATGCTAAACCACCACCTTAGCACTAAAATTAACTAATCAACCATCTACTATCATCATCATCATCATATCCACCCAAAATCTGCTACAAATTAACTCAACAACTGAAATGGTAAGGAACAGCTACAAATCTTCAACAAAAAGCTTCTTATGATCAAGTCTGATCACAAGAAACTCATAACAACAACAAGTTCAACAAGAATGCAGGAATTGATAAGAAGATTGAAGGAAAATGAGGAATTTTATTGATTTGTATGTGAAAGTTTGTTATAGAATTAGGTAAGTGGTTACAACTAACTATAACTAACTCAAGAGGTTGTCAAGCTCTTGAGTTTGTTATGCTAACAACTAACTAGCAGAAATAAAGGGAGAAAAAGGAAGTGTGTGTGAATTTCACACTTAGCTACATACAACAAATGAAAGATCTAATCCCTATTTGTAGACAAGAATTGAGAGTGAGTTGGGGTTGATGACATATCCCATCCAATAGCAGGCTACCAGGTGTAACCAATCTCTTAATTGCAGATTCTTATGTTCTTCATGAATTGGGGGATTTTTATCCTTTGAGTTTAAGCTTGATTAAGTGTTCCCATTGTGTTCCTCTCTTGAAAACGAGCAAGTTTCATGTATAAATCATTTCTTGAAATTCATTGTAGCTCAAGAACGATTATGGGTTCGTTTGTTGAAGACAATGCCACGTGGCAGTCTCTGGTTGGGCAAGGGATGAGCACACAGATTGCTATCCATATTTGGAGAAAGTGATTATGGCATGTCAGCTTCCCATTGGCTAAAAATGAGTTAGTGGGGTGGTCCTGTAGCATAACGACTCATTTAATGAGCTGGTGATGTGGCTTCATAGCTAGTGATCCGTGTCTTCTTTTTCTTGCAATTTCATTGGCTAAAAGCCTTAGCACACGGATTGAAGCCATTCTTTGTGTATTTTTGCCAAGTTAAGTCCCTTTACTTTGGCAGAATGTCCAAATGAGCTAGAAACTTCATTCTAATGACATTTTTGGTCCTTCCACTTGTATTCTTGTCTAGTTTGACCCTTTTACTTGGTTGACTTGAGAGTTGACCATGTTTGACTTTAATCTTGACTTTGACCAATTTACACTTTGAGTCCTTTAACTTTGGAATGTTGTCAAGATAGGTCCTTTATCTTCAAAGTCTTTTCATCTTTGATCCTTCTTTGTCTTTTTTATCCAAATAAGCTTGATTTCTTTTTGTTTGCTTGAAAATGTATCCTTCTTACCTATTTATACACAAACACAAAACATACCACATAATTCCGCTTTATAGCACAAAAGTTAGGTATTTTCCATGTGTTTTAGGGTGATTTGTTAATTAATTGATATGAGTTTTTGCTCATATCACTCCCCTTCTCAGACCTCAGATACTTTTCCTTTTGAAGCTGAAATGTTCTCTTTACCAAACAGTACTTTTGAAAGTTGAACATCAATAGAGTCAGTTCATACCTTTCCACCAAAGAAACATTAACAAGTTCTTGCCTCTATTGCTCCAAGAATTCTTCAATATTAGGTACCCTTTCATCCCGCTCTCTATGCATAATCTCAATCTGCTTAAGCATTTCCCTTGCCTGCATATGTACCCTTTCCTGTTCTGAGAGATCTA
The DNA here is from genome assembly GCA_025667525.1 of Glebionis coronaria. Classification (NCBI taxonomy): domain Eukaryota; kingdom Viridiplantae; phylum Streptophyta; class Magnoliopsida; order Asterales; family Asteraceae; genus Glebionis; species Glebionis coronaria. The sequence continues at coordinate 360,944,583 of CM046877.1, forward strand.
ATTCTTTTCTACTCTTTTACATTCTCTCCTCTTGCATGTGTAGCTTTTCCTCATGCATCCTATGAGCTACAAGTTCATCATGTTTAGACTGAGCCCTTAGTTGTTCTGGAGTTTTGTGCTTGTATTTCCTCTTGGGATGTTCAATCATCTTCCCCTTACCTTTGTATTTTGGATCTACTGCTGGTTTGGCTTTGGGAGCAGTCTCTCCAATTTATATCCCTTTCTGAGCTGGCTGTCTCTTCTTCTTCCTAGAAAATGTCTGAGAAAAAGCTGCTTTTGATGGTGTAATTTTACTAACAGGGGGAATACTTACAGTAGGGGAATATTTTGTTGTATTAGGGGCTTCTCCTTGTTGACCCATATTTAGCAAATTCTGGGCCACATCCTTCGTTGCACTCCCCTCGTCACTTCCTTTCTCTTCACTAACTATCTTCTCTTTACCAAGGTCATGGTCACTTGGAAAGACATACCATTGGGTAGACTCATCAGTTTGAGGTACTTCCTCCCCTTTGTAAGCATTCTCATATGTGGATATGATCAGCTTTGGTCTTCTCCTCCCCTCAAGTGTAGCAAGTCTGGTTTCCAAATAATTGATAACCAGCCCTTGATTTTTGATAGTCTGTACAAGTTGTGCTTTCTACTTTTCCAATCTCATGCACATATTCGTCAATTCCAATAAGGAGAGTGGTTTCAGTCTGCTCTCAACCTCGATAGGAGATTGCTCTCCTCTTTGGGTATCACTGAGTGAGGAAGTGGACTTACTTATGGTGTCACTATCCTGCTCACCCTTTGGGGATGAGACAGTAGTGGCAGCCAAATCCCCAGTTTGCTCTACACCCATGGAGACTCTCCTCTCTACTGCTTGGGAAGGATCACTAGGCAAGGGAGACCTAGCAAACCTGGTTTTGGTCCTTCTCTCTTGGTGTGAGTTGGCAGGGGGTAGTTGGCTAGCAGGGGCATCAGTAGAGGTAGTGGGTGCATCAGCCAGAGTGGTTTAGGCTGCATGGTTGGGAAGCAGCTTCTCTTCTAATCTTGTTCATCATGGTTTAAGTGAGGGGAATTTCCCTGCTAGAAAATTATGGGGTGGCTGCTGCAAGAGTGGTGAATAGTTTGGTAGTATGTGGGTTAGCTGTGAAGTAATTTTTGTGTCGAATTTGACCATGTTGACTCATATCCCATAAAAGTTTCATAAACCTTGGATACATACAAAAATTTGAATTTCTTTTAACATTTTTTACCATTCCTTCAAAAATCATTTGAGAAAAACAATATTTTCACCTTGTTGCCAAACAAATCAGAGCAAAAGCAACTTGACTCCCAAATTCATTAAAAGCAGTAGTCTTTTATGACAAGCATTGCAAAATGGTATGAATCAAATACTTCCAATGGGGTACCAACTGACCTTTAGCAAACTTACATTTTTTATTTTCAGAAGTGTTGTACCCCAAGTTTCGTAGACCCTAAAAAATTTCAGCCTCGGGCAGTGTAACCACCCCTCCCTCATCATTCAAGACTAACTTGTCTCGAATGGAGGCAAGTGTAATCACCTTGGGATGTCCATCAACCAGGATTTTAATTGTAACCTTTACTTCCAATTTTTCTGTCGTGGCATTAGACCAAAACTGTTGGATGTGTGAGGTGTAAATCCTTGGACTGATCACAAGACCTAACCTGAAATAACTAGATTTTCACTAAGCAACTGCATCAGTGAATTCAATAGTCTCTCCAGATAAAATAGCAATTTGGTTATGGTTAGGAGAGATTTTGATAGCCATTTGAAAAAGTTAGAACAATTAAAGGTTTATATTTTGCAAAAAGAAGTGGGATATGGTCGACTGAATGAGTTAGGCCTGTTGGTTAAGGGAATTGAGTTTATATAGGTGAATTGAAGGACTGTGATTGGACCAAATTATCAATTTGCATAAAAATCTGAAATAAATCTTGCTAAGAAAGTATTTTATTTGAAATAATAATAAAGTTACCAATTAGCGAAGAAAGCGCATTAAATATCTTTTGAAAATAATAAAAAATTCCCTAACCAAAAATTCAACAAAAACAAGCCCAACGACTATAAGTCGGGTAACGGTATTGTCGGTCAACGGCCAAACAGGGGAATGTTTTGAAAAGTAGGGGAAATTTATACTAGCAGGGGAATGAAAGTCAAAAGCAAGGGAAACTTTCCTAAGGGTATTAGACTAACTTGAATAGGTCAATGCTAAACAGCTCTGTCCTAATGCACAAACTTGCATAAGTAAGTTAGAAACATAGAATCTCAAGATTCCTCCATTCAGAAAAGTCCCAAACAAAAAGCTAACACACAAGTAACCTTGCACCTGGTCAACTAATATTTGATCTTTTTCGTTCGTTTCTCTCGGTATCGATTCAAATTGATTTAACGTTTTTCAAGTTTAACTTAATTGTATTTGGTGAATAATAGTTGATTTGGTAACTATGTCTAATTGGCACAAATCATTCAAAAAGATAAGAATATCTAGTATTACGTAACCATACTATACTACACCAAGTTGCAATTACCACATTTAACTGTACGAAATACAAAACGTAAAGTGAAATTTTATTCTACAAATGAAAATTACAAGAAAAAAATATTAAATGTAAAACTAAATATATACTTATAAAAGTAAAAATGTAAAGATATTAAAATCTAATTCTATAAACTTCAAATTTCAAATTTTATAAAAACAAAAGATCAAGTTTGTAAAAACTAAATCTAAATAAAATCTGATTTTACAAAATCTAACTTTACAAAAATTAAATTTAACTAAAAACTTAAAATGACTTTTTTAAAAAAACCACAATTATGTAACTACGTTAAAGTGTACAAATCAAAAATGCAAGCCCAAATGGAAAATTCAACACTTAAAATTGGGCCTAATGACATGCATTGATCCATCAAATTGAATATAATGGACGAATGTTGATACATCATAACAGAAAGAGTACTTTATGACTTAAATTCTTCTTCCTAACAAAACTATAGCAGCTACTCACATTATATCAGTTGTTTCAGACACGATATGCGTTAAAAAAGGAAAACTAATTCCAAACTGTTCAAACCAAAAGCTGAAACATAGATTGCCAAACACTCCTAAACCGAATGAACAGAACTTGAAAAGCTAAGTCGTTAGAATGAAGGCAATGGCGAAAACAATTGCCAGACTAAATCCCTATAACCCAAGCACTAGTTAAAGAAGAACGTTCAGAAAATTGAGGTATCTTAATACTTGAATGTAATTTTCATATTAGAAACATCTATCGATCATTCAAGAACAAAACATCCAAAGAAAATCTGCAAACAAAAACTACAATCGGAAACTAAACAGCTAGTTTAACTAGGAATATGCAAAAATTGAAAACGCATGTAACCGTGTTGAATCAAAGCCTCCTTTGACGCCGTAGCTCAGCGCTGAGCTGGCTAAAACCAAACGCACCTCCATTCTGACTACTAATCTGAACTAGACTGATGAACCAACAAGTCCAAGTTTCTTAATCTTAAATCTTGACACATAATGAGTACCCAAAGATTAAGACCTTCGATGCGAAGATCAGCACTGAGCTTACTTGGAACTGATCTATTGAATGCCAACTCTATGGACTATCTACACTAATACTCGCAATCCTACTGTATTGAAAAACTGCTAATCAAACACCGAAATCAATACTAGCTTCTCTTTAATGAACTGATTATTTTGATTGTAGCAGCAAGTCAAATACTACTCGATGAACAGAATTTTTAAAACGTATGATTACTGATGAATTATAGTGAACTATGAACTGATTTTTCTAACTGTTTTGTAGAAAAACGTTTTAAACAAAGCACACGTCAGCCATACAAGTTTATAACAGTAGCAAATACGGAAACTTGAAGAAAAAATAGATGTTTTGAAAAATTTGTAAAATATGATAACAAGATTGAAAACATTTCATTAATGGAAGATTTTGATCATAACAACATAACAGAAATGTAATTGATTTGGATATCAAAACCTAGAATAGAATTGGAGAACAGAGATTTAAGTAAAGAAAAGCTTTTATTAGTGGTGGGAACGGTTACAGAGCTTAACTTAATATTAACACTATGTAACATAATTATAACAGAATGAAACACTAAGTGAAAGTAACACTACTCCTAACTCTAATCTACTGTGTGTAAAAACTACTCCTATGCTAACCCGTTGAAATGAGGCGATCTTCTTGTATTTATAGACGATTGAGAGGAGGAGTGAGGACTTGAATGACGTGTTGCTTCCAATCAACAATGGCCACATGTCAAATACGATGATGAATTCGATTTAGGATTCTTTACCTTTTGACAAACATTTGGGGCTTTCTTCTCCTTTGAGTCTTGATAAAATTAAGTAGTATCTTCTTGTAGAGGAGAAAGAGATGAACATGTTTCCTTCTTTAGTCTTTGTTTGAATCCTTGTAGATTTTCCTCGAAATCGGCTTGAAGGTTTATGGTGGAGAAAAGGTATGAAACGTTTGCTTATCTTTCTTTCTCTCTCTTTGTTGCGTAAAAGATGAAGACTGTAACACCCCACTTTGATAAGTGGACCGTTACGCGTAATTATGGCGTGTCATCAAAGCATGCAAGGTAATATGTAGTAAAACATACATGACCATAAGGAAAACCGGAATCAAACATCGGTTCCCAAACATAAGCCCAAAACCTAAATAAAGTAAATGAAATGAAACAAAGACTACACAAGCATAAATATATGAAGGCAAAAGGAAAAGAAGTATATGGCAGCTTCCGTCCTATGCACGTCCTCCAAATGCTCGAGTTAGTCCTTGGGTACCTGCCGTTTTGGGACATGGAAAGGAAAGTAACGGCTTAGCATAACGCTCATTGCCCGGATATACAAGCATGGAATATAGCAGCGGAAATGTATATGTCTTGGAAAACCTGGTATAACTTAATAAAACTGGTTTTATAGTTTGAAAAGCCTTACGTTTATCTTGTAAATACGGTTTAACATATTTACCATTAGCCAATATAGGTCATGAAATATCAACGTGCATTAATACTTGGAGGGGTGACCTCGTCATGCAAATTAGAGGGGCCGCCTCTAATTTCATATACTGGTTTTGGTAGGAGGGATCAGCTCCTTGTGAAGGATGCAAGGCACAAACCACATTGACACTGGGTAATCTGCTGAAAACATGTAAACTAGGATGCACCCATACGTCCCACCTGATAATATAATAAATGGCAAAAAGCTGAAAGGGACGCCACGAGCTATCACTCCGCCGTGGTGAAGTCATAACACTGGTGCCTCCAGTGTTATGGTTATGGTACCTCCATAACTAGGTGAAACTGGTCATGCATGTATATGGCTTTAGGTATTTTAATTAAACATAAGCAATTCATAAACATATAAAACATATACTAGGGAAAACAGTTGGCTGCATACGGGGAAATCCTAATAAGAAAAGAATGTCCATACTGAAAGGATGGAGAATCCGTACCTTGTGTCCAGTGAACGAAGAAGACGAACGGAAGACAGTCCTACTTCGGTATCCCTAATGTTACATAAATACATACGTGCATAAGTATCTAATTACTGAATACGTACTGGTTTTATATCATGTCTTAGCTTGTTTATATGTTCATGTCTTGTTTTACTGCTTTAAGCTTTATACTGTGTTTATCATATAATCTGTCTATTCTGATTAAGTATTTCATGCATTTCTTGTATTATTATACTTGTTGTGTAATAATAAGTAGCTTTTTAAAAATAGCAGGTTTTCCTAAAATAGAAAGTTTCCAAAAATAGAAAGTTTCCAAAACTAGTAAGTTTCCAAAAATAGAAAGTTTCTAAAAATAGATTTACTGCTTATAATGGATAAGTTTCTAAAAATAGAAAGTCTCTATAAATAGATTAGCGGCCTTAATTAAATAAGTTTCTAAAAATAGAAAGTTACCATATATAGAAATAAGCTAGATCATTAAGCTAATAATATAAGCTTAAGTGTTTACTGATTAATATTCTAAGTCATGTAATTTAATAGTATAGTTTATTAATTATTTAATGTAATTTACATAAACTATAGGTTAAAGTATTTAATTAAATATAACATGATTTAATTAAATTAAGTGTATAATATACTTAGGTTAAAACATGTATTAATATTAATATTAATATAATCCTAAGTCATGATAATTAATTAATTATAAGTCATGTTTAATAATTAATTAATTATTGTAGTCGAAATTGAATAATAAAATACTTAGGTTAAAATCATGTATTATTAATTAATAATAATATACCTAAGTCCATGTTTTAATTAAATTAATTATCTAGCATGTTAAATTAATTTAATTTATCTTTTAATAATAAGTCATGATTTACTATTTTAATTACCTTGTAATTAATATACACCTAAAGCTAAATAAACTTGTAAAAATAATCACCCAAAACCGCGTATTATTTTATGAAAACGTGTCGTAAACCGAACCCGTGAAATCCCGTGAAAACCGTGTTGTTTTTACATATAAGCCGAACCAAATAGCCCCTTATCGTCTTTTTAAAACTGACAGCCAAACACCCACTTAACTGTTCATAAACCCAAAAACAAACAACCCCTTAACTGCCAGTTCCCCCTGGCAGTTCTGTGTTCCCCCTGCTTGTTTAATACTCCCGCTTCCCACTGACAGGCTAAACTCCACCACTGGCCGCAGCCAGTGGTTCCCCCTACTAGGCCACCGTTTCCACTGTCAGAACAAAACCCAGCCAACACCCAATTATGGTTGCGACTGGTGGTCAGAAATCATCACCGAGACCATAGAAGGTCTCGGTTTGTGGCCAAGCAACGTAACAACACCCCCAAACGACACCCCTTTATATTGAGCGTGTTATTTACATAGTTTTAGATCGTAAACCTTGGATTCTTGATCAATTTAACAAAAGAAAAAGAATAAAAATGAGATTAGGGTTTCTTACTTGTGATTTAGGGTTTTAGGAATAACAAAACATATTCATCTTGATCCTTGAATCCGAAAACCCACGACTGTTCTTGTTTCTTTGGTGTTGGTCGCGACAGAGAAGAAAAAGGGAGAACAAAAGTGACGGCTGGATTCTAGCTTTAGGGTTTTAAGTATATTTGTGTGTTGTCCAAAATAAACAAAAACTCCCTCCCCGTCTTTTGTTTACACGGCCAAACCAAGACAACTTGGGCCTTGAGCCCAAGTCCTACTTCTTCTCTACTTGTCTAAAACGGCCCTTATACTATCTCCCTATTCGTTTGTATTAACCGTTTAATAAAACGTACGCGTGTTCGTGTATTTAACATGTCGTGAATTTCACATTTATTCTCATGCGTGTTAAACGTAACATTAATTACGTAATTACTTGTCGTGTTAATTTAAATATACGTAATAATAATAATCGTGTTAAATGTTCGCGTTTACGTGTTACGTAGTTATTAACTATTCATGTTATTATAATTACTTGTACGTACGACATTTATCGTATTAATAATTATGTAAGTACATAACTATCTGTTCGTGATTTTATGTTCGTGATTATAATTATTAATGTTAATAATTACCGTGTAATAACACATACGTAATTCTTGTAATTAATATTCGTGATACGTGTTCATGTTATATAAGGAAAGTTTTAATCCTGTACGTACGATCATTAGTGTACTGTTCATGGTAAAAGCATGCGGGTTTTACAACTCTTCCCCCTAAAAAGAATAATTCTTCCCCGAATTATAGATAACGTAAACTGGAAGAGAAACACCCGAATTAAACTAGAAGGGTATGTAAGATAACGGAAAATGAAGGTGACATGGTAGAAAAGGAACGTGGAACATGACATGTCTTGAAAGGACATGGAACGTGACATGACTGAAAGACATATCTAATCAATAAGAGAAAACGAATAAGAAGTCCGGATGAACTTGTCCGTTTCCAAATGGCTTCCCGCTTGGAACGGTTCCTTCATAAGATCTTGGCACAAAGATAAATCTTGGTCCTCCTGACCTTGACATTAACATCCTTAAAAGTTCATGGTTATCAACGTAAGATAGATCCCCTGAATTTGATCGAGGGATTAAGAATTAACGTGCAATGGTAACTGAAATGTTATGATGCAAACAATATAACTTAACTGATAATTAGCAACGATGCGCGAGACATATAGAAACGTAGTACGTGAAAATATTTGAACGTGATACGTGAAAAATTTTGAACGTGATACGTGGAGATATGGTGAGTGTAGTATGAGCAAACATATCGTGATGAATGATACGTGTAACATATCGTGAACGTGATATGAGGAACGTGGAATGAACATGACATGTGAAACATATCGCGAACATGGAATACAACTGCGATAACGCCAAACGCTATAAGGTGAGACGTGGAATGTGATGTGAAACGTCTGTATGAGGATAGAGAATTATACTAGACTTGAGTCTGGTCTCTCCAGTTCCTGCAAAACTTCCTAGAACGAAGATGAACGTAAAATCGTAAGCCAAGATACGATCATGAACGTGAATAGTATCATGAACGTGAGTGTGAAAGCCAGTAGTGAAACAAGGATGTAAACGTAATTAAGGAGCAAAAATGTGAACCTTCGTCTGGCCCGGTAGCTGAGGGATTACTAAGTGATCGGATGCGCCTTGTCTGGAACATGTATGATTTATCTGCTGGTTCTTGAAATCCTTGCGGGTGTAAGGATTATGCTGACTTGATCAAACTGTTGGCAATAACCCAGATAGCATCTTGCATCTTCTGAGTTTACGTTAATCTGGTAACCAAGATCCATGGAGATCTTGTCCCATTTTTGTTCACAATTTCTGTTGGTGGAGAAACATCTTAGTCTGTTTTGTTCTATCTTAACCTGTTGGTATGACAGGCACTTAGACATGAATGTAACTGTATCTTGCTTCGTAGAAACTTGATACATAGAAATTTGCGAATTAAGAGTCTCCGAAATTAGACTTCTCTTAGCGCAGGATTTTCTGTAACACTTATGCAGTGTAGGGTTCTCGCCTTTACGCATAAGCTGGGTCATGGTAAGATTAACCGTGAGAATACACGTGATTCAGCGTGTCACTGTAATCAACCAAAATTTAGATTGGAAAATTTCAAGATGAAATTTCTCTTGTCATAGAATTTGCAACATAGTGCAAATATGGTCTTCCTGCTCTTCTCTAGACCTAGAGAAAATCAGGTTATTCTCGATGAAAACACTGATGAATTTGTTTATGAGTTCATGGAAACTCATTTTATTAAGTCCATAATGCTGCTAGAGCATTAATGAGACTAATACAAAATCATGAATCTAGCATGACCGAATTGTGTATGAATAGCAGTCATGGAAATGTCCTGCTCTTTCACTCGTCACTGTTGGCACCACGATCATGAATCCGATCTTGGAAAAGTGTTTGACACCCTAAAGTCGATTGGACATGTTGTCAATACATGGAGGAGGATAACGGTTATAAATAGTGATTTGTTTAAGTCGACGTAGTCGACACATAATCTCATATTACCGTCCTCCTCCTTGAGTGTTCTGCTAGAATCTATGGGAAGATTTTGGAATAATCTGCTGGTTACGCGAACGAGGACTTCAGTGGTCGTGTCTTAACTGACAGCTAGGAATTTAGCAGCCATGGCTAACAAGGCACGTGCTTGGAAAACATAGATAATTTATACAGATTTTCCTGATGGAAAATCAAGCTGAATGTATTCAGGATCCTAAACACTATTGTACAAAATCATGAATCGTAGCAAGGTGTGTTATTCGTAGTCCATCATTAGGATTAAATTCAACTCGTGCTTGACCGAGGTAATGCGTTAGCAGCTTGGATCTCATCATTAGGCTAATGGAAAACCTTCGTATACATGGGGAAACGAGTGGTGTCCTTTATGGTCATGAATATGTGAATTATAGGTGCAAGAAAGGAAGGTATCATCAAACAATCGTGACAGATCTCACTGATATGCCGGTGCTGGTACTGAGTTTCTTGTTGCCTGTTTGATACATGGCACAACAAAATGGATATACCCTTTGGAGGGTACCCTGAAATTCTTAGGGATGTTCCAGAATTGGATGTGAGTCATGTGTTCTGACTCGTGTCTTGGGAAATGTAAGCATGACATGTGTCTCGACTGGTGTCTTGACATGTGTCTTTAGAAAGTATACGTGAGACATGTGTCTCAAATGAGGTCTTGACATGTGTCTCGAGATGTGAAACAAATAGAACTACCAAATATTAGGTTGTTATGCCAGAATTGGCGAATCGGTTGGACTACTGATCCTTTCTATTTCTGATCACATCCGTGGCCGGAGCCTCGGTTGCGATTGCTAGGATAGTTGTTGTCGTAATAGTGGTTACTATCGTATTGTCTGTCCGTTCCATGACGGTCATTCTCATGACTGTGATTCATGTAACTATTCAGTTGAGTGGCCGGCTGATAGCGGTCTTCACTCATACGACTGAAACGACAACTGAATGACGTGTGACATGTAACTAAGAATTTGGCACAATGATTGATGGAAATCGTCTGATGGTAAAGCATCTTCTCGTCCAATTGCTTTGCTCTAACGCCTTTGTCTTCTTCTTGTGGGATCTCCAAGTTGTGAACAGCATCCGCATCTCGTAGCGCCTCCAAGCATCAACCTTTAGTAACATCTCCAAGCTATGAGCGGCATCAATAATTTGTAGAGTACCAGCAAGTGGAAATACGCACATGGGATACGGTACATGGAGTTCACATGGAATGCACATGAAATGATCAGTATGGGATCGATCATCTGACATGATTTTAAAGGAAAATAACTGGTTAAACGGTTAGAAAGACCATCATGATAACCTGGCAATGCCAGTATATACCTCATTCTAGTTGAATAAAGAAACGCTAACGTGTGGTTAAACGAATTTCAACGATGATTTTCTTGAAAGCATGATTAATGAAAGCCAACCATGACTATCATGAAAGCAGAATTTACATGAATTCCAACAGTGTCTTGCATGAAAGTAAAAACAACAAAAGAGACGTAAGACATAGTCACGTGAAGACGAAGTCATCATGAAGAAACATGGAAAACCCAACATGAAGGAGTGTATAATATAATCAGCATGAAACTGAGTTTAACCATGACAGTATGAAAACATACTTGACATAAAAACATAGTAACTTATGAGGGGACATAAAAAAAATTTATGCCAATAAATCATGAGAAAAATTTTATGCATGAAAAACAGTGCATGAATACATGCTGTGGTTTATAAAAACCTGTATATATGAGAGGGGACGCCTATGGGTCGGTCCCAAAACAAAAGACATGGCGAGGGGACGCCTATGGGTCGGTCCCAAAGTTAAAAGTTTCGATAAAAGCACATGTGACTAAATAGGGCCAGTCCTGTACCAACCATTACTTAGTCATAATTCCTGTAACAAGGATACATGAAACATAAATAAGTGAAAATCATCTGTCTAAACTTATCAGAAAAAAAAATTATGTGACCAATTATGAACTACTGGGGTTCAGTCCACATAGTCACACTTCATGAGGAACGTCATGCATGAAACAATGACACATAACTAAACATGAATGACGGTTGTCCATCCATATTAGTAAAACAATATCGATGAAAACATCGAGGTTAAAACATTAAGGTGCTGAAAACATCATGGTTAAAACAACGATGTGCTGAAAACATCAATTCCTGGAATAACAAGCGTTGGCTTAGGAAGCTCCTGGTGACTACCCACTAATCACATGTCAAGTTTTAGAGCCTACCACGGTCGAAACATTGGCTCTGATACCATAATTGTAACACCCCACTTTGATAAGTCGACCGTTACGCGTAATTATGGCGTGTCATCAAAGCATGCAAGGTAATATGTAGTAAAACATACATGACCATAAGGAAAACCGAAATCAAACATCGGTTCCCAAACATAAGCCCAAAACATAAATAAAGTAAACAAAATGAAACAAAGACTACACAAGCATAAATATATGAAGGCAAAAGGAAAAGAAGTCTATGGCAGCTTCCGTCCTATGCATGTCCTCCAAATGCTCGAGTTAGTCCTTGGGTACTTGCCGTTTTGGGACATGGAAAGGGAAGTAACGGCTTAGCATAACGCTCATTGCACGGATATACAATGTCACACCCCACCATGGCGGAATATGGGGCGCGACATATGGATATCATCACAACATGGCGTGTCTATAGAGATAACTAAATGAAATAAGAAATGTCATAAATGGCGACACAAATGTCATGACAATATCTCAACATGCAGGAGTCTAGGTAAATAGGTAACAGTACTACCATTTACCCGAGACAAACAAATAACACAAACATATCAAACATATAGGTGCCAACATGCATCACTTATCAAAAACAACATAAAGGTAAACTAAGAAGGAAACGGGGATATCCTTCTATATGCATTCCTACGCTCTCCAAATCCTAGCCACATAAGTTCTCACGCTTAACCACGTTATCACCTGAAAGAGACACTAAAACACGTCAACATAAAGTTGGTGAGAGTCATAGGTTTAGACTCTAACGCTAAATCAGTTACAAGCTATGAATAACAAACACCAATACAATAACATATGGACAATGTGCTACAAGTATGCATTAACAACTAAAAATTCAAGATCAAACATATCAAACCAAATCTAAGGCTCCTACCTTGCCAAACAACATGGTACCATAGATGATCACACTATGTACCTATCCCAAGGCCACTACCTTGTCATTAACCATTGGTCTCATAGACGATCACGCTATGTACCTATCCCAAGGCCACTACCTTGTCATTAACCATTGATCCCATAGGCGCCCATACACCTATGTACCTTTCCAATCCAGATCATACACAAACAAGAATCCCATATAAGTTAATCACATAATGTACACACAATTCCATCTCAAACCTTAAAAACATTCACAGCATCAATTTATAAACAACTCAACACAGTGTCTCTTCCATCCCATCTGGAAGTCAAAATCAATAATAAACTTGGGACTATGAAACTCACCTGATAGCGTCTTCACAAGTCCTCGCACTAGCAACGAGCTAACAAACCAAAAACACACAATCAATACCCGAACCAATCACCAAGATGGCTCATCAACCTATGATAGACATCTAGCCTATTCCCATATAATTACCTCATTGTTAAGTTCTAATCACCCTATTACCCTTCCTTAACAAGTCCCTAACTTGGTTAAGTTTAATAGCTATCCCGTTCATAATTTTACACAAAACAGTCCTAGTTTTAGGTCTCAAAACTTTAAGTCAAACGTCAACTTAAATATACCCATGGTTTCTGTAAAAGGAATATTCACACTTTTATACATGTTAGTTAAAATCTCCCACTTTCCCTAACCTTAAAGCTACTGTTAAGGCCCCGATATATGTGTATATATTGCTACCTATCTAAAATTCACTAATTTTAAACGTATGAAAAGTTTATTACCATTAGAGGGTCTTACCCTAAACCACAATCTTAGCCCAAGTGCAGATACTCACTACAATATATAAAACATATCTCATGTTCGTGAAAAGATCCCAATGCAACCCTAAGTACCCCAAACAATCCAAAACTTAAAAAGAAAACAGGCTGAATTCAAAACTGTTTTGACCTCCGATTGTTGTAACTTGTTTTTGACCCACTTCCCAACCTCCAATTTAGTTCTAGTTTCTTGCATTGGAAAGCCACTTCAAATACCTTTTCAGGGTTAGTTTGATCGCATCTTGAATGTTCCTAGAACTCCAGATATGATCAAAACAATTGACTCAAAATTCTGCTCAGTTTTTAAAAACGGGTTTAACAAAATCAACCTCATTAATTAACCCTAATCCCTCTAATTACAAGCCCTAATTTATTTAATCATTAAAATATGATTAATATACTATTTTTAATTAAACCCTAATCTAATCCATCATATGATCATAGAAACATTAAAAATATTTAATATGAAAAGGGTTAAGAAGGTTTTACCTTTGAATTAATAGAAGATGAAGAAAACCTAATTTTTGAAGTACCCTAATTGGCCACCATTGATGAATTTCGGCTAGGAGATGTTATGGAGGCTAAAAACCTGATTATTATGGTTATGAGTTGGGTTTGGTTAAGTCTTAAAGGCCCCCTAATCCCATTACAAGTCCATTGGGCCTGTTTTGGGCTTTTCCCTTCTTTCTTTCTTTTTTGGTGTGTCTAAAGCGACCCAAACACCCCTAAATTCATTTTTTTTATTTAATATTATGTTATTAATATTAATTTAATTTTCCTTAATTTATTTCAGCTCCTAAAGCTTCCAAAACCATAAAACCGTAAAACTAGTCAAATTTACGCGTTTTACCGTAAAAGACGTAAAATATACACTTTTAAAAAAAATCTCAAATTTTGCAATAAACTTTATTACTAAGTCCTAAATGACTTAAAACCATCCCGAAAAATATTCATATGACTAATTACCTCATCCGCGACCTCTAAATGCTAAACCGTAAATCGTAAAAATACGATTTTTTATAATACATATACGTATACTTAGAACCACCAAATAACACCATCTCACTTCATAGTCACTACCATGTGAACTCATGAACATGAAATCATCACACATCGTTCCATTCACAAGGTACCCCGTACCGGAAACGATATCCAAACCACAATCTATACACACAAATAAGCACATAAACACGTAAAGACACGCAACTAGCACAAAACAAAACTAAGTGGCGAACCTCAAAACCAGGGTTGTCACATCACTCCCTCCTAATAGAAATCTCGTCCCGAGATTTACTCCTTAGGATCAGACACACAGACAACAAATCACACGAGGATACTTGTTCTAAAAGAACTCCTCTCATTTCCACGTGAACTTTAGTTCAAGTTTCAAAATACCACATATACAAACCAAAAACAATTAAACTCATTGCCAAACTCTTGACCTAACAATCAATAAATCTCCTAGATGACTCTTTGATAAAACAAAGACTCTCATTAACACAAGTCCCGAATAACCGTACATGCAAAATGCATTCTCAAATAACCTTTACCAATCTCAATACATGAAATGTATCATGTATACAACTCATTTCCCCCAGGAAATTCTATGCTCATAAGCTAATGGTACGATCTTTCTAAAGATCATAAATGGACCTACAAAACTCTACATCAACTCTTCCATTTTACCAAAACATACCACCCGTTACTATGGGTGAAACTCCCTACATAACTTTGTCACTAACTCTAGTGGTTTCCTCCTTTTCTACATAGCATCCCTTGTTGCTCTCATCCTTTCCACAACCATCATTACCACATTAGTAGCCTCTTTTACCAATTCTAGTCCACAATAGGGACAACTCACCCTATCCTTTCATATAGAGCCTCAAATGGCATTTATCGACTTCTAGTATGATAACTATCATTATATGAAAACTCAGCCATCGCTAACGAGTTTCCTAACTACCTCTAAATCAATCAGTATAGGTCAGTGCCATTTCCTTTTCCACACTACGACAGTATTAGCCTGCTTGTTCTTTATTCTACTCATTAAACTCTACCAAAGTTTTCCCTTCGGTTCCTATCTCGACCTATTTCATTCATGCTTCGCTTCTATACACACTTCCTTCTTCTTCTTCAACTCCTACCATACATCACGATGTGATGCTTCCTATCGTTTCTTCCCTTGCCATAATCCTTCATAAGGCATTCCATACATATTAGGCTAACTTTTACGCAAAGTCCTCTATTCCATCACATCCGTACGCAATCCTTCCAACTTCTCAACTATGTGACTTCTCCTTCCTCTTGAAATATGTGACGAATTAGTCAGTCTATCGACTATCACCCAACTCCCATCGTACTTAATCCTCCACCGCATTATGTATCCCTTCCACCAACTTCGTCCTTACATCGCCCTTTCTAAGCTGCTCCTATCTATGTAGGAATTATAGTCTACGTCCTTCTTCTCCGTATGATTGTCCAAGCCACGCATCATATACGTTGACGCGTTCTCTGCTTTAGGCAACTCAACTCGTGCAACCTATATCCTTTATCCAAACCGCTCCAATACGTCATCCCTATAGTTCAACTTCGTCTCAGCTTCACCTCATTCTTCTTATTCCATGTCTCATCGACCATGCTTGCCTTTCCCAGATGGTACTTGGCCTTGCAATTTTCTTTCGTCACTTAACTCCACCTACCACCTTTGCCAAATGTTCAATCAAGATGATTGAATATGTGTTAGAGATGTTCATAATCCGTATAGATCATTCTCCAGGTCTCGTACACCAAATGCCTCTAGCATTCTAAGCAGATATAACAATCCAGCCCCACTAACTAAGTCCATCTAGTTCTTCCAAATCTTCAGTTCCTGCAATGTATAAGCGATCGCCTTTCTTTATCGTCCTCGTACGCGTCCAAATCCTTGCTCCACGTATCTTCATGCTTCGCGAATTCATCCGGTCCTTCTGATAATGCCAAGATCGGCTCATTATCCAATCCACCTCTTCATCCTCCAAAACGCTTCCTCATCCTTCTTCACTTCGCCCATTACTAGTTCCATGATACGCCATCATCTCTAACTACTCATCATGGTAAACTTAATACTAAAAACTCACACTCGAAAATCTCACGTATAACTCCACTCCAAAACCAACACATAATTCGCCTCACTCTCCTTCTCAGATTTGAGTAGTTCAAGATGTTGTCGACGCTCCCGATGACAACTCGTTTATACACGTTCATGCACACTTGGTTCATTGACACCATGAAAACCGCTAGTGCTTTGGTGAAGCCAAATACATAACCGTAAACCCAAAGCGTTCATACAACATCCTTAGCAGTTTCAACTATGTCCTCCTTGCACCCTCTCTTAGCGGCAATACGAATAAATTCCTACCTCGTTCTACTTGCAAAATTCTACACGCATCTTAAAAGACCGGTACTTCCTCTCATCAGACCACTCAACCTCTTTCCACATCCAATCTACTACTAAGCAACTCAACTTTTATCCGGCATTCCTTGCAATCTCTAACAGCTCTTGTTTTTTTTAAATCACTCCATCAACGATTTGCCTTAGAAGGGCACTAACTACAACTCCTTTCACTTCTCCTACTTGCTCTATTTATGGTTCTAGCTCACAGTAATAGGCAAACCTACTAAATTTCAGGAAATTTTCGGAAAACTTACATGTCCTACGAAAAATCATAAATACCTTTGAGGTATTACTTCCCCTTCCAACACTCTCTATGGCGCGTTAGTTGTGCTAATATCCCACAAATCTCTATTCATCTCCTTGGTACTCCTAAGAGACCTCATGACCACACTAGTTCGTCTACGAACTTCTTTCCTCCCCACTAAGGGTATTCCGACCGTTCTCTCATGGTCACCTACTTAAGCGTGTAGGCGCGACCAAGTCTTTCATACGACTACCTCAACGCTCCCGAACAATGCGAAACCAAAACTACATCCTGAATCCATCAGATACGATCAACGAATCAAACCAACGGATAACTAACGACATTTCACGTGCACCAATTAAAACAAGTCAAAAACCACGAGACTCAAAAGAAAACTCAAACCCAGAACATGTATCAATTCAAAATGACCCATGACAACGAAAAATAATCCAAGAAACACCCAATGGCAACCAAAACATATTTACGCCCCGCAACATATTATTTAAACCGTGCAATAGACCGACCTTTCCAAAAGAATATACTCTTATTTATTATTATTTATATTTTTTTTACCTCCCCACATCTATGTGACTCAAACCATCTATAAACAACCTTCTAGGCGATCTCAAAACTCAACCCAAGGACTAGGTATCCCGTGCACCCCAAATAAAAAAACTAATATTCAAAACTCAACCTTGAACCCGACACTTGTACAACAATTCCGACCAGTCCACTGACCTCCCATGACTATACATTCTGAATATTTGAAAAGTACGTTCCGAGTACATAATTTTTGGCTTTTGAATCACTCAAAAAGCTCTAAAAACGAACAAGTTATGACCGAAACAGTTTTATATTAATGAAAGATAAAATTGTATGTGAAATCTTCATAAACTCAATTTAACCTTGAATTAATAATTATAAATGACGTGAATTGGTTAAACCCAATTATATAAACTATGTAAGTAGAAAGAAATTTTACTTGGCTTTATTTTAAAGAAAAACTTTTAGAATTTGAAATAAATAAGTGTTGACTAAAAAGAAATCTTATGTTACATCTTGTTTCAAA
The DNA here is from genome assembly GCA_025667525.1 of Glebionis coronaria. Classification (NCBI taxonomy): domain Eukaryota; kingdom Viridiplantae; phylum Streptophyta; class Magnoliopsida; order Asterales; family Asteraceae; genus Glebionis; species Glebionis coronaria. The sequence goes on from CM046877.1 coordinate 360,962,846, forward strand.
CACGACCCCAACACCTTACCCTTATTTTACCGAATACGACCAACTATCTAAACCTATACTATATTTCCAAGTCCCCTTTTTCCATATACCAACCAAAAGAAATGTAAGACTCAACACAAAAGATTTCATTATCTCAAAAGAAATCCCAGGTTATTTCAATAGACTTAAAACCAAGAACACCGTTTTAAAACGTACACGTGAAATACGAAACTCAAAGCATACGCTACAAGACACAGTTCAAAAGATTCAAATGCCGTTGAAACTCCACCAAACTCCAGCACCATAAAACACGAACAAACACAAGGTACGTTCAAGCTATAATAACTAGTGAACGACCATATACCATAACTTAACACATAGTAGTATATATACATCCGCATATGTATACCTATTGAATCCCCCAAACATACTCGTTATCATACACGTAAGTCAATCAATCGCTTTATACGCTCGTTTTTTCCATACGAGTAATCACCATCTCACCGTGCCACAACAAGGCATAAAGCCCACCTCCAAAACCTAACCATATCGTGTGACCCGAAAATCACACAACACATCTATAACCCAAAACATATAACACAAAAAGAACAATAGCCATATCGTAGGTAGCCATTACATAAACTCATATATAATACGTATACCTAAATTCTACATCTCATCATATACAAGCATGTACTAACCCTCTTTCATGCAACCATACTTGGGAACCCATTGAATTTGTGGTACTTGTATAACTATGTTGGCCACCATACTTATACAATTACCCTTTCCCCAATGCACTCCCTCCTATGATGACACTTATAAGAATCAATACAACATATAACACATAAATCCATCTACTCACATAAGCTCATAACCACAACCAATAAGATACAAAACTCCATCTATAAAAATAACATAATAAAACTCTTGGAATACAAAAATCCATAGTCTAGCTTAAACAGCCTAGACTAAATCCAAAACGAAAACATAATCAGTTATAAGTCATGTCGCCCATAAGAGTGGAAACGGCTTAAAATCCTTCCTACCCATGTACTCCTAGTAACTCGAACCGCCACACGATTCTTAGGGAACATGACTTAAACATCAAAAGAAAAATACTGTACCTCAGGTACATAAAATAACCCAACAAAAGATAGAACTACCATGTACCAAATTATGTACTATAATGTACAATTTAAGCAAATTACGACAATGACTAGTGTGGACGATTATGGTTCAACCCGCACTAGTCACCACCCAAAAAGAAAATAACATGTGGCTAAGTATGAACTTACTATGGTTCAATTCATACTAGTCAAAACATCACAATAAATAACATTCAAACACATCAATAATAAAATGCACACATACTCCTATGACGCCTATATGCAGGGACCCTTAAGCTATAGACTAGGCTACGTGACTAGGCAACCTAATTCTCTATAACCATTGTCTTTGATACCATTCTGTCACACCCCACCATGGCAGAATATGGGGCGCAATGTATGGATATCATCACAACAACAGCGTGTCTATAGAGAGAACTAAATGAAATTGAAATATCATAAATGGCGACACAAATGTCGTGACAATATCTCAACAATGCAGGCGTCTAGCTAAGTAGGTAACAGGCATACCTCTTACCAAATACATAAAAATAACACAAACATATCAAACATATAGGTGCCAACATGCATCACTTATCAAAAAAAACATAAAGGTAAACTAAGAAGGAAACGGGGATATCCTTATATATGCATTCCTACGCTCTCCAAATCCTAGCCACATAAGTTCTCACGCTTAATCACGTTATCACCTAAAAGAGACACTAAAACACGTCAACATAAAGTTGGTGAGAGTTATAGGTTTAGAATCTAACGCTAAATCAGTTACAAGCTGTGAATAACAAATACCAATACAATAACATATGGACAATGTGCTACAAGTATGCATTAACAACTAAAAATTCAAGATCAAACATATCAAACCAAATCCAAGGCTCCTACCTTGCCAAACAACATGGTACCATAGATGATCACACTATGTACCTATCCTAAGGCCACTACCTTGTCATTAACCATTGGTCCCATAGACGATCACGCTATGTACCTATCCCAAGGCCACTACCTTGTCATTAACCATTGGTCCCATAGGCGCCCATACACCTATGTACCTTTCCAATCCAGATCATACACAAACAAGAATCACATAGCAGTTAATCACATAATGTACACACAAGTCCATCTCAAACCTTAAAAACATTCACAGCATCAATTTATAAACAACTCAACACAGTGTCTCTTCCATCCCATCTGGAAGTCAAAATCAATAATAAACTTGGGACTATGAAACTCACCTGTTAGCTTCTTCACAAGTCCTCGCACTAGCAACGAGCTAACAAACCAAAAACACACAATCAATACCCGAACCAATCACCAAGATGGCTCATCAACCTATGATGGACATCTAGCCTATTCCCATATAATTACCTCATTGTTAAGTTCTAATCACCCCATTACCCTTCCTTAACAAGTCCCTAACTTGGTTAAGTTTAATAGCTATCCCGTTCATAATTTTACACAAAACAGTCCCAGTTTTAGGTCTCAAAACTTTAAGTCAAACGTCCACTTAAATATACCCATGGTTTCTATAAAAGGAATATTCACACTGTTATACATGTTAGTTAAAACCTCCCACTTTCCCTAACCTTAAAGCTACTGTTAAGGCCCCGATATATGTGTATATATTGCTACCTATCCAGAATTCACTAATTTTAAACATATGAAAAGTTCATTACCATTAGAGGGTCTTACCCTAAACCACAATCTTAGGCCAAGTGCAGATACTCACTACAATATATAAACCATCTCTCATGTTCGTGAGAAGATCCCAATGCAACCCTAAGTACCCCAAACAACCCAAAACTTAAAAAGAAAACAGGCTGAATTCAAAAATATTTTGACCTCCGATTGTTGTAACCTGTTTTTGACCCACTTCCAAACCTCCAATTTAGTTCTAGTTTCTTGCATTGGAAACCACTTCAAATACCTTTTCAGGGCTAGTTTGATCGCATCTTGAATGTTCCTAGAACTCCAGATATGATCAAAACAATTGACTCAAAATTTTGCCCAGTTTTTAAAAACGGGTTTAACAAAATCAGCCTCATTAATTAACCCTAATCCCTCTAATTACAAGCCCTAATTTATTTAATCATTAAAATATGATTAATATAATATTTTTAATTAAACCCTAATCTAATCCATCATATGATCATAGAAACATTAAAAACATTTAATATGAAAAGGGTTAAGAAGGTTTTACCTTTGAATTAATAGAAGATGAAGAAAACCTAATTTTTGAAAAACCCTAATTGGCCACCATTGATGAATTTCGGCTAGGATATGTTATGGAGGTTAAAAACCTGATTATTATGGTTATGAGTTGGGTTTGGTTAAGTCCTAAAGGCCCCCTAATCCCATTACAAGTCCATTGGGCCTGTTTTGGGCTTTTCCCTTCTTTCTTTCTTCTTTGGTGCGTCTAAACCGACCCAAACACCCCTAAATTCGTTTTTTTATTTAATATTATGTTATTAATATTACTTTAATTTTCCTTAATTTATTTCAGCTCCTAAAGCTTCCAAAACCACAAAACCGTAAAACTAGTCAAATTTACGCGTTTTACCGTAAAAGACGTAAAATATACACTTTTAAAAAAAATCTCAAATTTTGCAATAAACTTTATAACTAAGTCCTAAATGACTTAAAACCATCCTGAAAAATATTCATATGACTAATTACCTCATCTGCGACCTCTAAATGCTAAACCGTAAATCGTAAAAATACGATTTTCTATAATACATATACGTATACTTAGAACCACCAAATAACACCATCTCACTTCATAGTCACTACCATGTGAACTCATGAACATGAAATCATCACACATCGTTTCATTCACAAGGTACCCCGTACCGGAAACGATATCCAAACCACAATCTATACACACAAATAAGCACATAAACACGTAAAGACACGCAACTAGCACAAAACAAAACTAAGTGGCGAACCTCAAAACCAGGGTTGTCACATACAAGCATGGAATGAATAATATAAGCATGTAAAACATATAGCAGCGGAAATGTATATGTCCTGGAAAACCTGGTATAACTAAATAAAACTGGTTTTATAGTTTGAAAAGCCTTACGTTTATCTTGTGAAAACTGTTTAACATATTTACCATTAGCCAATATATGTCATGGAATATCAACGTGCATGAATACTTGGAGGGGTGACCTCGTCATGCAAATTAGAGGGGATGCCTCTAATTTAATATACTGGTTTTTGGTAGGTGGGATCAGCTCCTTATGAAGGATGCAAGGCACACACCACATTCACACTGAGTAATCTGCTGAAAACATGTAAAATAGGATGCACCCATACGCCCCACCTGATAATATAATAAATGGCCAAAAGCTTAAAGGGACGCCACGAGCTATCACTCCGCCGTGGTGAAGTCACAACACTGGTGCCTCCAGTGTTATGGTTATGGTACCTCCATAACTAGGTGAAACTGGTCATGCATGTATATGGCTTTAGGTATTCTAATTAAACATAAGCAATTCATAAACATATAAAACATATACTAGGGAAAACAGTTGGTTGCATACGGGGAAATCCTAATAAGGAAAGAATGTCCATACTGAAAGGACGGAGAATCCGTACCTTACGTCCAGTGAACGAAGAAGACGAACCGAAGAGAGTCCTACTTCGGTATCCCTAATGCTACATAAACACATACGTGTATAAGTATCTAATTACTGAATACCTACTGGCTTTATATCATGTCTTAGCTTGTTTTATATGTTCATGTCATGTTTTACTGATTTAAGCTTTATACTGTGTTTATCATGTATTCTGTCTATTCTGATTAAGTATTTCATGTATTTCTTGTATTATTATACTTGTTTTGTAATAATAAGTAACTTTCTAAAAATAGCAGGTTTTCCTAAAACAGAAAGTTTCCAAAAATAGAAAGTATCCAAAAATAGTAAGTTTCCAAAAATAGAAAGTTTCCAAAAATAAAAATTTCTAAAAATAGATTTACTGCTTAAAATGGATAAGTTTCTAAAAATAGAAAGTTTCCATAAATAGATTAGTTGCCTTAATTAAATAAGTTTCTAAAAACAGAAAGTTTCCATAAATAGAAATAAGCTGGATCATTAACCTAATAATATAAGCTTAAATGTTTACTGATTAATATTCTAAGTCATGTAATTAAGTGGTATAGTTTATTAATTGTTTCATGTAATTTACATAAACTATAAGTTAAAGTATTTAATTAAATATAACATGATTTAATTAAACTAAGTGTACAATATACTTAGGTTAAAACATGTATTAATATTAATATTAATATAATCCTAAGTCATGATAATTAATTAATTATAAGTCATGTTTAATAATTAATTGATTACTATAGTCGAAATTGAATAATAAAATACTTAGGTTAAAATCAGGTATTATTAATTAATAATAACAAACCTAAGTCCATGTTTTAATTAAATTAATTATCTAGCATGTTAAATTAATTTAATTAATCTTGTAATAATAAGTCATGATTTATTAATTTAATTACCTTGTAATTAATATACACCTAAAGCTAAATAAACTTGTAAAAATAATCACCCGAAACCGCGTATTATTTTATGAAAACGTGTCGTAAACCGAACCCGTGAAATCCCCTGTGAAAACCGTGTTGTTTTTATATATAAGCCGAACCAAACAGCCCCTTATTGTCTTTTTAAAACTGACAGCCAAACACCCACTTAACTGTTCAAAAACCCAAAAACAAACAACCCCTTAACTGCCAGTTCCCCCTGGTAGTTCTGTGTTCCCCCTGCTTGTTTAAAACTCCCGGTTCCCACTGACAGGCTAAACTCCACCACTGGCCGCAGCCAGTGGTTCCCCCTACTAGGCCACCGTTGCCACTGTCAGAACAAAACCCAGCCAGCACCCAATTACGGTTGCGGCTGGTGGTCAGAAATCATCACCGAGACCATAGAAGGTCTCGGTTTGTGGCCAAGCAACGTAACAACACCCCCAAACGACACCCCTTTATATTGAGCGTGTTATTTACATAGTTTTAGATCGTAAACCTTGGATTCTTGATCAATTTAACAAAAGAAAAAGAATAAAAAGGAGATTAGAGTTTCTTACTTGTGATTTAGGGTTTTGTTGGGTCTACTAGATGTAGATCTTGCAGCCTGTCAGGAACGGTGAATGACTTTTGTAATCACAAGTCAATCCACAGAGAGACTCTATACACAATATGAATGCAGAACACAAATATAATAAAGAAGAACAGAATAACTATAAAGACTTGATCCTTTTTAAGGATTTCTAATATTGATAATCACTAGAACTACGTTTTCTGAAGGTGTCCCTAACCCTTCTGCCTAAGGTTCCTTTTATACTACAAGGAAACCCTAATACAACATTAAACAAAACGTATAAAATTGATATGCATATCCTTTCCTAACATATCTCATGCATATCCTAACAGAATAATAAATAAATAATAAAGTTTAACTTTGACTAGGACCAGGAGCACGACTTGCTCCTACTACTACTAGGACCAGGAGAAACTACATACCTCCTAGTCTACCTATTACATTTAACTATTCCAATGGTCCTAACAATCCTCCCCTAAACTTGAATTTGACATGTTGAGTTCAAGTCCCTGGAAAATGTGCAATAAAGCCCGAGGATTGAATCAGCAAAAGTAAGAGCAGCATCAGCAAGATAAGAAATAGAAGAACCGCCGCAACATGAAACACTAGAAGCTTCTCCAAAGCTTGAAACAAATCAGCATCGTGTTGAATCTTGACAGCAACATGAGCAGATTTGATGAGCCTTTACCAAGTAGTTGCTCGCTCTTGGGCTAGCCAATCTTTCTGGTGGAATAAGCATCACCCTGGGAGACTAGAACCCAGCCCAACTCTTAGAACGTGAATCAATGGTGAGTGGGGGTACCCTGATGATTTTAGGCAAACCATCACAGCCGTCAACGGATTTGATATGTCTTTACCAGAAGCCGTACCCCTCTGGACTCGCCAACTCTCAGCAATGAAGCATCGGTGAGTTGAAAACCCTATAGCTTTAAGCAAGCTATTACAGCTATCAACGGATTTGATAAAATCTTTACCAAGAGCCGTACCCCCTTGGATTAGCCACTTATCAGTCTAGGACCATGGCAAGTGAAAACCATCCAGTTTTGGGTAACCTGGCAACCATCAACGGATTTGAGAATCGCACCAGGAGTCGTACCCTCAAGGTGAATCAACTCTTTCTTGTCGATTAGACATGGTGATTTCAGGACCATTTGTTGTGAGGACCAAGTCCAACACCAGATGAAACCAGTAACCAGCACAAGCACAATTCAGCAACCAGAACCCATAGTGTGAAGCAGCAAATGGTATTATATGCACAAGTGTAAAATCCATGATGTGTTTAAAGTATAAGCAGATATTATATAAAAAGTATAATTTTTTTCATGTTTTTTTTTCATTTTTTTTTAACTATAAAGAATGAAGTTCACCAATCACTTTACATATTGGTGAAAAGAATGATAATATGAACAAATAAACAAAACACAAAACATAAACACTTACAAACCAACCAAATCAAAGACCAGAAGCAGCCTTCTTATCTGCTTGCAAACGATCCTGGATCCCTTCCACCAACGCAGTTGCCATAGAGGACTCATTCCCTGAAGGAGCATTTGAAATCTGCAAGTGACAAGCCAACATAGCCTCAATCGATGCAATCGTCAACGGATAATCCACGTCTGTGAGCATGAAGACCATATGACCAGATTCTAACACCAACATATGCACACCACATCCCGCATATAACTTCCATCGCTGAATAACCTATTGCATCTGATCCTTCCAGATACCAGAAACAGGAGCATGAGGAGGCGCATCAAGCATCATCTTATGATCAGCCCATACTCGCAGACCAGGCCAGGAAGACACAGCCATGGGATCAACAGGCATGCCAGTATCCACAAACCCATATAAAGCCATAAGATCTTTACGATCAGCCCAAGACAAAATACCTTTCAGACCCGAAGCTAACCGCACAGACCCATCACTAAGAGTAATTCTATGAGATACCATACCAGGATGAGTCATGGAACGCTCAACCGTCCAACCAGTAATATGTCCATTTCCCAAAGGCAAATCAGAATCACTGTCAGAAGCTGCATCAATCAAATTTTCAGGATCACGCTTCTCATAGGGAACCGTCTTGCCACGTCTAACACGTTGAGCCGATTTCTTGCGAAGCGAACGTCGAGGTGTGGGATCACTAGGAGAGGGTTCAACCTTTACCTTTACCTCAGCAGCAGCAGTGGGAGCAGGAGAAGTAGACTCATTAGTTTGCCCACCCAAGGGATCAATAGGAGCTGCACTAGAAGAAGGAACATGTTGAGGACCAGGAACTGGTGGTGATGGAGATGCCATATCAGGTGTAGCAGTGGTGGTGGTTGTGGTAGCAAAGGTGGTGGTGGTAGCATGTGTTGTAGTGGTAGCAGGAACTAAAGAAGAAACCAAAGGAGTAGTGGTGGTACCAACTGTAGAAGCAACAAAAACCGAGGGAATAGCAGCAGAACCAGGAGTAGGATCAGATGGAGGACCAGTAGTAACAGCAGGCGAAGAAGTGGTCACCACACGTGGAGTAGGACGGTAGATAAATCGTTCCGGATTTGGTTGGCTCTGATGCTTGACCATACGTTCATAAAGTTCTTTAAGTTCATCAAAAGACAAAGCCCGAACCCTGCCCCACTTCCAACCAGCTTGGAAATAAGCAGCCGATTGATACTTCACATATCGCTGCATTTGCTTTCACTCCTCAGTTCTCGATAAAGGTCTATTCTTACGCTTCTCACGAAGCTGTGCAGCAAGCGCCAACTGATGCTTGCGCATCAATACCATGGCTCTTGGAATACAGTTATGCTCATCCACATCCGCACCCAAAAGATCAGTGAACTGGGCATAATCCCTGGTAAGAATAGTCAATACCTGCATCCAATCACTTTCATTCCAATGCATTGCATCATGCTGAACTTGTTCACATCGCTGCTTTTGAAGCACTTCCTCCTCAGCCCGAGCAGCTTCATCAATTTCGGCTTGCATCCGTTGAGCAGCCTCCTCGCCCAACCTTTCCTCCTCAAGCTGTCTGTGTGTACGCTTGCGAGGTGGTGATGGAGCATCAGTCATTGGGGCCTTCCCCTTTGGATCATGGGATGGACCAGCATTGGAACCAGCAGTAGGACCAGAAGCACCATCCATAGACGTGGGAATAGCAGCAGGAGAAGGAACATTGGAGGAAGTCGGAGGAACCGGCAAATCATCATACAATTTATCAGCAAAGGAAGCCTTTGCCAACAAAGTCAAACCATCCTCAACACGATCCTTAACTTCCTCATCAGACTCAGATTGAACCACATGCTTCTTTCTTCGTCTTTGTTGTGTCTCTAAAGCTTTGATGCGATCAGCCATGGGAAGAACAAACTCCCTAGTAAGCTTCCGGTGTTGATTCAAATCTGCTTCCAAGGAAAGAATCCGCGCATGATACCTGTGCATAAGATCAAGTAGAGAAGTAAGTGTAATAGGCTCCTCCGCTTTCCCACCAAGAGTACTTGGATCAGGGAAGTCGTCATTGGAGCCAGAAGCAACAGATGGGCCAGCATTAGGAGTACTAGTACCAAAAATCTTATCAAAAGAGTGTGGAGCAGGACTAGGAGGTGGAGTCTCCACAAACGGAGACTTATGTGGTACTGAAGAAGGACCAGCCTTGGAAGTGGATGGTCTGTCAACCACCACCTCCTCAACCAGCTCCTCCTCAACCACATGAGAAGCACCACCAGCAGGAGCCTCCTCCTCCATAGGGTCATCATCAAGTTCAACAACATCAGGAGGACCCTGAGCCAGCCCCAACATGGCCTCAGAAAGGGGCCTCCACTCCCCGGTAAACCCATGGACCATATTATAATACACTTTCGCAGTAAGCTTAGACGGTACATGTTCAGTCCTATCACGAGGAATGCAAACCAGTATTTGTTGTAAAAACCTAGGATACATCAGAAACTTCTTCCTAGAACCAACACTAGATAGATTGCTAACCATTCCCTCAAACAGATAATGAGAAAAATTAAATACCCTACCCTGGGCTAAGCATATGAGACCAGTAGCCAAGGGAGTAGGGAAAGCATCCCAACTCCCAGACTTGGGACTTAAACAATGAATCAGAAAATGCACCAAAAGCTTCCATTGGGGGGAAAACCGATTTTTCTGGAAGTTAAACTTCCCCCCATGATTGTACCCTATAGCAGCCATCCCCTCCAATACCTCCGAATTGGAGATGGACTCAACACCACCCTCATCTTGAAGATGAAGGGAAGATCGAATAGAAGCCTCAGACACCACGTATGAACGTCCATCTATGGTAGCATGGAGTTCACGTGGACGACCAACCACAACTACGAGACGAGCAGATGCCCAAAACTGACGAATGACACTATCATAAATAGTGGGACATACAGTAAAAGCATACCTTAGGTTTGAAGCCTCAATGAAGTCCAGAATGTCAGTAAAATCATCACGATGTGGACCATTGCCTAGATAGGCGACCTTGTTGTGAGCAGGTTGGTATACTAGGGCAGCCATGGATCTTGATTAATTGAATGGAGGATGATTTTGGTTAGGGTTGAGAGAGTAGGATCGGTTTTGTGTGTGTGATGATTGGAATGATTGAGTCAAGGGGGTTAATTTGACCATAAATAAGGAAGGTAGTAACTGTTCATTGACACCTATTAATGGGGGGTTGCCCTTTCAAATTACACAATTATTACATAGTAACCACTTGCCCCTTTTAACATAATTTCCAAATTCCAATTTACCAAAGTTAAATAAGAGTGTAAATACCAGAATTGGAAGCGTTGACTAAAAGTCAAAGCGCATAATGGTCAGACCAGAAGCAAAATGTGGTCAACAAAAGTCAATAAGAATGAATAGTGTCCCAGACCAACACCAGAAGCCAATCATCACTTGACAAAGAAGGATTTGTAACCACCAGAAGCCAACCAATAATGACTAGAAGCTAACCAAAGAGGACTAGAAGCCAGTCATGAAAGAATATAACCACCAGAAGTGAGCAAAATCCTCCACCAGGAGTAACACACACCACCAGAACTAATGCAATAAGTTGTTAAAATCTACCAATATGTTAGTCTGCGCAAAGTAATATGTACACTAAGCCTCCCCTTAGGCTTAGCCTCCCCTCAATCCTAAACCTCAAGGATTGACCATCCCAATGTGAACCACTAAGTGGTTGAACCGAGGACCATCAAATGCTTTTGTCAGTAAATCAGCAACATTATCATCCGTATGAACTTTAAGAACCTGTATCAACTTCTTCTCATTGGCATCCCGTATAAAATGGTGCCTAATTTCAATATGCTTTGTTCGCTGATGAAAAACAGGATTCTTCACAATGCAGATAGTGCTTTGATTGTCAATAAAAATTTTGGTGTTCATAAAATTGAAACCATAATCCAACATTTAATTTTGGATCCACAAAACCTGTCCACAACAGCTAGCAGCAGCAACATATTTAGCTTCTGTTGAAGAAGTATCTACTATCGTCTGTTTCTTGCATTGCCATGAAATAAGTCGGCGACCTAAAAATTGACAACCACCAGTAGTAGACTTTATGTCATTATTAGCACCTGCATAGTCACTATCACTATATGCTTCTAGAACAAAAGGTGATTCTCTAGGATACCATAAGCCCAGTTTAGGTTGAGCCTTGATATACTTGAAAATATTCTTCACTGCATTCAAGTTCGAAACCGTTGGAGTCACCTGGTGTCTAGAACAAGCACTTACTACAAACATGATATCCGAACGTGATGCAGTCAAATACATGAGTGAGCCAATCATAGACCTGTACATGTGAACATTGACCGGGGGGTCTGGCTCATTCTTGAGTTTGACTTTAGCAACTTCATAAGGAGTTGATGTTGGTCTAAGAGGATCCATGTCAAACTTCTGAAGGATCTCATGAACATATTTATCTTGACTGATGAAGATCCCATCCGACTTTTGCTTGACTTGAAGACCAAGGAAGAAAGAAAGCTCTCCCATCGCACTCATCTGAAATTCGCCTTTCATCAAGTGTTCAAACTCATCACACCATTCCTTCCTAGTAGAACCAAAGATAATGTCGTCCACATAAACCTGAACAAGGATAATGTCCTTGGTATTCCTCCTAAGAAATAGTGTTTTGTCAATAGTACCTCTTCTATAGCCATTCTTTAACAAGAAAGTTGAAAAACGCTCATACCAAGCTCTAGGAGCCTGATGTAATCCATAAAGAGCCTTGACCACCTTGTAAACTTTCTTGGGATGAAGTGGATCTACAAAGCCCTTAGGTTGAGTGACATACACCTCCTCATCAATTTTGCCATAGAGAAATGCACTCTTGACATCCATCTGAAACACCGTAAAGCCCATATAAGAAGCAAAAGCAAAAAATAGACGAATGGCCTCAATCCTTGCAACTGGAGAAAAAAATTTAGTGTAGTCAATGCCCTCAATTTGAGTGTGGCCCTGTGCGACAAGCCTAGCTTTATTCCTTACGAAAATTCCCCGTGCATCCTTCTTGTTCTTGAGAATCCATTTGGTATTGATTGCTGTCTTTCCATCTGGTAAGTCAACCAGAACCCAAACATTCTGAAACAAGAATTGCTGCATTTCCTCCTGCATAGCCTCCACCCAACTTTGATCCTCAAGAGCATGAGAGACTGACCTAGGTTCCACCTGTGAAAGAAAACAAGCAAACAAACAGTGTTGAAAGTCCGTATGATTATTACACTTTTGATCTTCAATATAGCTCACAAGAGCATGATGATCAGACGAGGCCTTCTTCTGCATTCTGCGTGTCTTGACAGTAGAACCAGGATCTCTAATGATTTGAGTGGTAGGGTGATCTTTGTGTGATTGCAAGACTGGATTGGAAGCGACCTCCACTTCTGGTGCCAAGTTATTGAGATCACCAACAAAGTCAGCATCATATGAAGCAGTGTTGAAAATCCCATCTACTGGTTGTTTATGAATATCATCCAGCTTGGTAGAAGACTTCTTTTGATGGTTCCCCAAATCAGAAGGACTGGAGAAACGAGTATTTGAAGCAGACTCACTAGCTGGAGTACCAATAGGTGATAAGCTGGCACTAGGAGCAGAAGCTGGGGTACCAGGAGCAGCTTTGTCAGTAGGCGTATTCAAGGGAAACATAAAACCACCTTGAGCAGCTGCTGTAGTAGCGTCTTGTTGTTGTTTGAGTAGAGTGTCAAGAGCTACTTGGGAATCCAGTACATCCAATGGAGTTGCATCACTAGGAGGAGTAGGAGAGACTGTGGTGGAGTAGGATGGAACCACAAAAATGTCATCGTCGTCATCTGAATCAGAAAGACTAGAAGGAACACCTGTACTAGAAGTTGCAAACACTTGTGGACCTGCATCATGGTTAGTTTTGAAACGAAAATATCCTAACGAATCATTAAGATAATCAAGATCAAAATACCATTCAGGACCCTTGCCTTGGATGTTTGACTTCTCTTCAAAATACCTGAGATTTATAGTTTCAATGATCCGCTTGGCTTGGAGATTGTAGACACGATAAGCCCGAGAGTGAGCTGAATATCCCACAATGTATCCTTCATCTGCCTTGCCATCAAACTTCCCCAAATAGTCACTAGTATTCAGAATGGTTATTGGACATCCTAAAGGCTTCAAATGAGCAATATTTGGAACTTTTCCCGTTAGAAGCTCATAAGGAGTCTTCTTGTGAGGATTGGTAATAGAAACCCTATTCAAAACATAACTTGCAGTATTAACGGCTTCTGTCCAGAACATGGTTGGAAGCTTGGAATCTGCAAGCATTGTTCTTTCTGCTTCTATTAGTGTCCTGTTCTTTCTCTCTGCCACGCCATTCTGTTGAGGAGTTCTTGCTGCACAATAATCTCTTTTGATGCCCTTAGCATTACAAAGTGCTATGAGGTCTTTATTTTTTAACTCGGTTCCATTATCACAACGAATACCTTTAACTTTCTTGGATAACTGGTTCTCTATAAGGGTAAGAAAATCTCTAAGAATTGAGTAGGTCTCACTCTTGGCAGCCATGAAGAACACCCACATAAACTTGCTATATCCATCAGTTACCACCAGACAGAATTGTTTGTGATCAATGCTCCTAATGGAGGTAGGACCAAATAAATCCATGTGTAGTAGCTGCAATGGTTCAGTAATAAGACTAAGAGCAGTAATGGCTTTGAAGGATGCTTTATGCTGTTTGCCTTCGCTGCAAGCAATACAATTTATATCATTTCTAAATGACTTGGGAGGTAAACCAGAGACCAGATTTAGATTTGCAAGTTTGTGAATGGTCTTGAAGTTCACATGCCCCATCCTTCTGTGCCATTGAGTGGCTTCATTTTCTGAGGCGTTAGCAACCAAACATGCTAGTTGACCATTAGGGTTGACTTCATTCAGCTTGATGCTATAGAGATTGTGTCTTCTAGGGATTCTGAGCAGAACCTGTGAGTCATCCGGAAGCTGAAAGTCTTTGGAGAGCACAAGTGCATCAATATGCGTGAAGAGAACAAACTGCTTCTTGTCACAAATCTGAGAGACAGATATCAAGTTGAAGTGTTGAAGTGCTTCCACATAGTAGACCTGCTCAAAATTTAGATTAGGCGTCTTAATTGTTCCTTTGCCAGTGATCCTGCCTTCACCTCCACCAAAATAGACCTTGCCGCCTTGGAATGGTACAAAGTTAGAGAGAAGACTTTTATTTCCTGTCATGCTCCTAGAGCAACCACTATCAACAATGTCTAAACTAGGATCTTGGTATGAAGTAACCTACAACAACAAAAAATGCAAAAGTTAGTGTCTTAAGGGGACCCAAACCTTTTCAGGTTTGAGCCTGCCTTGTGGATCTTTAGGAGAGAGCCAAGAAGATTGATGAGATCCACCGTTGTTCCTTGGTTGCCTATGCATCATTTGGGCATTATTGTTTGACCAAGAACAACCTGTTGAGGGCTTAACAGCAGTTCCCAAACTTCCCAAACCAAAATACATGTGGTCAAAAGTATGTGGATAAATTGGATTAAAATTTTGAAAATAGTTTGGTTCTATTTGTTGTTAATCCAATGTTTCTCCAAGGATCAGGAGATAATGGAGAGGACCTCCCAGAAGAAGAAAACGATTTAGCACTAGGATTGAGTCTTCTAGACGTATATGGGGCAGCTCCTGGTGGACCAGGAGCAGAAAATGCTTGATTAACAGAAGCATGTGTGTCATAAAAATCACAATCTTTAATCAAATGAAATGCACTTCCACAAACAAAACATGTTTTAATAGACCTTTTATTAGAATGACATTGTTTCATACTGCTAACATTATTACACATAATTCTAGGAGAATCAAACTTCCTAGGACTCAATACACCAGGACCAGACACATTTGACTTAAAAGGAACTTTCTCTTCACACTTCCTAGCACTAGTAGCAGCATGATCATTCTTCTTGGAACTTGTAGGTCTTGACTCTTCACTTGAACCATTGATGCAGAGTCACTGGCTTTGTCACTGAAAGTACACGAGACAAAGTTATTAGTATTAATAGAACTTTTTGGGGACTCATGCATCTATGATCCATCCAAGTCAATATGCATAGAAGTGGGCATAAAAGTTCCAGTAAGAGGGGGAGGGACAACATGCATTTCTGCTGCTGGTTTAAACCTATTGTACCTAGGTTCTCCCTCTTCCTCTTTGTCGGCATCAAACACACTCGAAAAAGATAAATCAAACACATCTTCTGAATCAATATATTTATCAAATCCTAATCCTCTTTTAGTCCTACCAGACATGCTACTATCAATTAATTTTGAAAGATTTTTAGGTGCCTTTTGCCATTTTTCAAATCTCAACATTGTAGCATCTAATTTTTCTTGCATCTCCTGTTTTTCTTTGATACTGGCATCTGTTACCTTTTCTGTATATTTAAGCATATTAGTTGTGTTTTCTAAATCGATGCTCAGTATCCTAATTTTATCCTCATACGCACGTTGAGTATCTTGTAGCCACCTCTTTTGTTGTTCCAATGTGTTTAAAGAAGCCTTATAGGCTTGAACCTCTGAAAAATACTTATCATTTTGATCATTTACTTCATTAAATTGGGACAACAATTCTGAGTATTTATCATGGCAACCAAGAGGACAATGTTGTACCTGAGGACAATGTTTAGTTGCTGTACGACTTGCTCCTACTACTACTAGGACCAAGAGGAACTACATACCTCATGCATCTGTGATCCATCCAAGTCATTATGCCAAGAAGTGGGCATAAAAGTTCCAGTAAGAGGGGGAGGGACATCATGCATTTTTGCTGCTGGTCTAAACCTATTGTACCTAGGTTCTCCTTCTTCTTCTTTGTCGGCATCAACGACACTCGAAAAAGATAAATCAAACACATCTTCTGGATCAATATATTTATCAAATCCTAACCCTCTTTTAGTCCTACCAGACATGCTACTATCAATTAATTTTGAAAGATATTTAGGTGCCTTTTGCCATTTTTCAAATCTCAACATTGTAGCATCTAATTTTTCTTGCATCTCCTGTTTTTCTTTGATACTGGCATCTTTTACCTTTTCTGTATATTTAAGCATATTAGTTGTGTTTTCTAAATCGATGCTCAGTATCCTAATTTTATCCTCATACTCACGTTGAGTATCTTGTAGCCACCTCTTTTGTTGTTCCAATGTGTTTAATGAAGCCTTATAGGCTTGAACCTCTAAAAAGTATTTATCATTCTGATCATTTACCTCATTAAATTGGGACAACAATTCTGAATATTTATCATGACAACCAAGAGGACAATGTTGTACCTGAGGTGAGATGCCCATAAGAGCAAACTCGTCTGCTTCTTCTGCATCAGAGAGATTCCCAGCAATCATTGCAAATACGTCAGTCGAGGATTCAGCGGATTCCAAAGTGGTAGTCTGATGATCATTCCAGTTGACCATAGAGTCAACAGATACCAGTGCTTTCTTGTCATCTTTTACCTCCTGAACCTTAAAAGCTGAGTACCTGCTCTTCTCCTGGTCATTCTTGCTAGGGCATTCCCTTGCAAAGTGACCTTGTTGCTGACAGTTGTAGCATCGAACCTTGCTCCTGTCGAATCTTGCTGGCTCCCGTGGGTTGTAATTGAATTTTTGACCTGCTTTCTTCTCAAACTTGTGAACCCTAAGAGTGAGCATGGCCAACTGCCATTAAGATCCATTTCATCCAGGTCAAGTTTATCGACCTGTTTGAAGTCATCAAAAGCAAGTTGTTGTTGAGCATCAACATCAGCCACAAAAGAATGAAGAACGGCTTCTACCATACTACCAGACTTGGCAGTAGGATCAGGAGCAGAAGTATGCTGAAAAGTATGTTGAGAAGACACAGTATTGCTTGGGCTACTAGCATATGACATGGGACTAGAAGCCATAGAACTCACAAAGGCAGAATTAGCAGGAGTGGGAAAAGAATCACTTGAATATCCTCTCACATGAGGTTCAAAGGTTCTGAGCTTATGAAATAGATCATCAAAATTGAGATAGTCAAGCCCACCTTTGGCTTTGAGAGAGATCACCACCTGATTCCATGAGTAGGGTAAGGCTTTAAGAAACCTTGCATTAATATCACCATCGTCAGGCTTTGAACGAAGTTGATTCAATTGGCTCAATATCTTCTGAAACCTGTCATACCCTTGATGTAAACCTTCAGTTTCTAAGATTTTGAATTCTATGAATTCATCTCTCAGCATGGATCTTCGCATTTTCTTTGACTCCTCATTCCCACCAAACCTTGCTTTTATACCGATCCAGATCTCTCTGGCATCATCTAAATGGTAGAAGTCACCCATGTGATCATCAGGAAGAGATTGAAGCAAAATCGTTTTTGCTTTGACCTCTTTCTGAATAGCTATGATTTCTTCATGAGATTTAGGGTCAAGAAGAGTAATATTACCATTCTTGTCTCTTCCAGTTAGCTTCCTGCTGTTCCCATTCAGAATAATCTTCCAAAGATCTTGATCAGTATTGGTGATCCACCATTCCATCTTCATTGCCCAACTATCATATTCATCCTTTTTCAGAAGAGGGAATTTACCATTCGTGTTGGAAACCGTAGCAACGATATGCTGAGGTTGCACAATTTTAGGAGTATTGTCTTCTCCTGTTTGAGTAGAAGTTGAGGCAAACATGATAAAACAAAAATGTCAGTAATAAGAAAACTCGATTCTTCTTGTATAGAGACCCTCCCAGGCTCTAATACCACTTGTTGGGTCTACTAGATGTAGATCTTGCAGCGTGTTAGGAATGGTGAATGACTTCTGTAATCAAAAGTCAATCCACAGAGAGACTCTATACACAATATGAATGCAGAACACAAATATAATAAAGAAGAACATAATAACTATAAAGACTTGATCCTTTCTAAGGATTTCTAATATTGATAATCACTAGAACTACGTTTTCTGAAGGTGTCCCTAACCCTTCTGCCTAAGGTTCCTTTTATACTATAAGGAAACCCTAATACAGCATTAAACAAAACGTATAAAACTGATATGCATATCCTTTCCTAACATATCTCATGCATCTCCTAACAGAATAATAAATAAATAATAAAGTTTGACTTTGACTAGGACCAGAAGTACGACTTGTGCCTACTACTACTAGGACCAGGAGGAACTACATACCTCCTAGTCTACCTATTACATTTAACTATTCCAATGGTCCTAACAGGTTTTGGGAATAACAAAACATAATCATCTTGATCCTTGAATCCGAAAACCCACGACTGTTCTTGTTTCTTTGGTGTTGGTCGCGGCAGAGAAGAAAAATGGAGAACAAAAGTGACGGCTGTATTACAGTTTTAGGGTTTTAAGGATATTTGTGTGTTGTCCAAAATAAACAAACACTCCCTCTCCGTCTTTTGTTTACACGGCCAAACCAAGACACACATGGGCCTTGAGCCCAAGTCCCACTTCTTCTCTTCTTGTCTAAAACGGCCCTTACACTTTCTCCCTATTCGTTTGTATTAATTGTTTAATAAAACGTACGCGTGTTCGTGTATTTAACATGTCGTGAATTTCACATTTATTCTCATGCGTGTTAAACGTAACATTAATTACGTAATTACTTGTCGTGTTAGTTTAAATATACGTAATAATAATAATTGTGTTAAATGTTCGTGTTTACGTGTTACGTAGTTATTAACTATTCTTGTTATTATAATTACTTGTACGTACGACATTTATCGTATTAATAATTACGTAAGTACATAACTATCTGTTCGTGATTTTATGTTCGTGATTATAATTATTATTGTTAATAATTATCGTGTACTAACACGTATTTAATATTTATCGCGTAATAACACATACTTAATTCTTCTAATTAATATTCGTGATACGTGTTCATGTTATATAAGGAAAGTTTTAATCATGTACGTACGATCATAAGTGTACTGTTCATGTAAAAGCATGCGGGTTTTACAAAGACGACTTGGTCTTTTGACTAAGTTAAGTATTTAACTAAAGACTATTTTTTCATTCTTTTCTTTTTTTGGTCCTTTCACTTCCATTTCTAACAAATGTAATATAAAAGAGTTAAAATCTTTTAAGCTAAACTCTTTTAAATCCTTTATCTTTGTAAAAATTACAACTTAAACCCTTGATCTTTAAAAGTTTGGCAAATAAGGTCCTTGAAGGCTTCATTTGTCCTTTCTTCGTCTTTCTTCAGATAAAACCCTTGAAAACGCGTGTTTGCTCCAAAATGCATCTTGTTTACCTGAAAACACAAAAACACATATACACGCGTAATTCTGATATTTTAAAGTTAAATATAATGTATTTGGTTGTGTTTTAAGTGGTTTTTGGTGCATAATTGATGAGTGTTTTCACACTTATCAACTCCCCTCTACTTGACCATTGCCAAGGCCTCATGCAATGCAGTATTTCAAAGCTCTATAGTACACTTTTCTCATAATTAATCCACCTTGGCCATTTTATGATTTAATAAACTATACTATACTACCTGATGAATGATTTTGAATATTTACAATGCAATGAAAAGAAAACAATCTTATTTATATATTTTTGGATTTTATTGAAATGGTTTTGATGGAAATAACTCATATAGAATTCAAAGACTTTAATTAGGGCTTTGGTACCATGAACACTTATCATCCTCAAGTTTCACTTTCCCCATACCAAGCTTAAAAACAAGATCATTGTTTTCCATAAGTGAAAGTGCATCAACTCATTCATATATATTAATTGTGTTACAATTATACCCCCACTTATTATGCCTCTAAGACCGGTTATTATTTGAGCAAATTGCTTTTGGGCAAATTTGTCATTATTTATAGTGTGAAATATAAGAAATGTAAAATCTGAAAATAAGGAAGCACGGTTTTAATCCGAAGTAACCATCTTATCCATTACTCGGAAAACCGCCCATGATTAATATAAGTCCGACTCAAAATAATAAGTCATTCGCCTTATGTGTAAGATCCTTATGTCATGCATTAATAAGTAGCTACACACTCGCTAAGAAATGAAAAATAAAACTCACGTAATAATTTATATCCGCCGCCTTTTTGAGATCTTGGATTTTCAATCCCCTAACCCGTCAAGGTAATATTGGATTGTAGCAACTATTAAATCCCGGCAACCCTTGTGAGCGTAATATTAGAATTCAATAGCTACTATAATTAACACTTGACTGCCCCTCTTGGGAATCTCGTATAATTATTTTTTTTCTTTTCTTTTTCTTTTTCTCTTTTTTTTCTAGCCACTCATTTTTTTAAGCCACTCTTATTTTTCTTTATTCCTCACAAAGAAAGTTTAAAAGAATAAAAGGAAAAACACCCGCAAAGTATTAAGCATGACATAAGTCTAGTACACATAAAACGTTCTAACTTAGAATCTTAAGACGTACTTATACCAACCACGAATGATTAGTCAAAAATACATAAGAGACTACAAACCGATTAAAACCGTTCTTGATTATTCGTTGACAAGAAAGTAAGGGTTACGAAAGGGATATAAAAGCCACAATTAATTAATATAAGGTTTATCTAGCCCTTTACACTTACTTCAAACTCTATCATCTCTTGTTTTCCACAATTTAAAATCTCAAATAATGAGACTAGTGGATGCATAGCCTAATAAACCAATGAAGGTCAACATGGTTATGGATACTAGCTAGAGAATGCTTGGAAAAGCAAACTCGGGTTGAGTTAAAGTATCCTTGGTAGGCCTAACATGTCAAATAAATCTAAACTCGTTAAACCATATCCTTTATTATATTTTTTTTCCTTTTTATATATTTTTGATGAAAAATAAAAGAAGAAATATATACAATGCAAATGTGTTATGCAAATGAAAAATGATTGATGCAAAAATTATGAATGCATATTTTTGGTGGCCAAAGTAGATCAAAAATTTGAAAAATGTTTGAAACAATTAATTTCCAAGTTATCAGGAGTCAAAGGCAATTGTAAAACCCGCATTAAAATCCTATGAACAGTACTCGTGAATAGTAACTTATGAAAACACAAAATTTAAACTTTCCATTTATAATATTAACACACGTATCACGACAATGAATAGCGAACAATCATGAATATTATAAATGTGACACGATCACGAATACCAAAATCACGAATAATAAATCACGAACACACACGTTAACTAATTAACACACGAAAAGTTACGGGTTTACCCCGTGGGCTCCCTTGATGCCGCGGTTACAAAAGAAACAAGGAAGGGATGGGCTTAGGCCCATGACCCAAATTAAATACATGTTAAGTAAAAACTCCAGGAAACCTTTTCATAATTTTAGGTTTAACAAAAAGTCTCTCCTTGCCTTCTTCTTGCTCTTGCCGCCGGCCACCCTAAACAACAAGGGAGATTCGGACAATTTTGAACTTTGATTTTGGACTCTACGTGTTCGTGATCTTTAATTCTTTCAGTTTACGTGTTCGGTATATTCAAACACTTTTTCTTTTCCTTTAATTCTTATGCATTCATGATTAGATATTTAATTAATCTTAAAATAAAATGAGTAAAACATGTAGATTAATTAAATCATGAAAAAAGAGGGGTTTTTGGTTGTGTTTTTGGGTTAGCCGCGACACCACCGAGAGCGAAAGGGCTCTCGGCTTGCGTTCAGCACCACCACCAAGCCCACTAGGGGTCTCGGCTTGGTTGGTTTCGGCTCGGCGCAGTTAAGAAACTCCCGACCTAAGGTCGAGGTGTGGTTGTTTGTTCGGTTTGATGTAACCGAGGCACCACTGAGACCCCCAAGGGGCTCGGTTGGTTTTGTTTGATCGGACCCGAGACCAAAGAAACCCCGACACTAGGTCGGGGTATGTTTACATGTTTAGTTGATTAGGTAGTGTCAACCAGGACCCCTCCAAGGTCTCGGTGGGACTTGCTTATAGCTAATTTGGTTCGGCTTAATTAAAACACGGGCTTGGGATTCGGGTTTTTATAAAAACTATTTTTATAAATCATGTCATATTAAACTTTTGGTTAATAAATTCATTAAATTAGTTCTTGTATAACCCAAGGTATTTATACTTGGTCATTTTAATTAAAACATGTATTTTAATTAAAATCATATAACGTATAGTTTAATTAAATTAACCAATTATTTGATTAACCAACTATAACCATGACTTATATTGTACTAATTTAACTTCACTTATTAATTATAATTCAGCTTATTTCTAATTAAGCAAACTCACTACTTTTGGGAACTTTCTATTTTTGGAAACTTTCTATTTTTGGAAACTTACTATTTATGGAAACCTACTATTTTTAGAAAGTTACTTAGTATTACAATACAAGTATTATAATACACTAATACATGAATAATACACAACAGAACATCAGAATAACTATAGTTAACACAGTAAATAGTAAAACATGAAAGGATACGTATAACAAGCAAATAACACACGGAACAAGTAAAATACATGTAATTCAGACAACCCATACAAGTCCATATTTCTTATGTAATGTTATCCGTCAAGGCGGATTAGTCTTCATCGTTTCCGTTAGTTTCTAATGGATATAAGGTACGGATTTCCCGTCCTTCAGTAAGGATAATCTCTTCCTTCATTAGGATTTCCCGTATGCAGCCAACTGTTTTTCCCAGTAGTTAAAGATTAAATGCTTATGTTTTATTAGTTACCTTAGCCATATACATGCATGACCAGTTTCACCTAGTTATGGAGGTACCATAACCATAACACTAGAGGCACTAGTGTTACGACTTCACCACGGTGGAGTGATAGCTCGTGGCATCCTTTTTCAGATATTTGGCCATTATATTATTATATTATCATGTGGGGCGTATGGGTGCATCCTAGTTACATGTTTCAGTCATGATTTTCAAGGTGAATGTGGTGTGTGCCTTGCATCCTTCAAAAGGAGATGATCCCTCCTACCCATTGACCAGTTAATTAGAGGCAACCCCTCTAACTGCATGATGAGGTCTCCCCTCCAAGTATTCATGCACGTTGTTGACCTCATGACCTATATTGGCTAATTTGGTACATAAACTAATACAGATTTTTCATAAGTAACATAAGCTATGTTTTCAGAACTAAAACCAGTTAACGTGACAGACAACTAGGTTTTCCAGGACTTATTCATTTCCGCTGCCATTCATGCTTTATATTCATTATATGCTTCCATATTCTATGTTTTCCATGCTATATTCTATATCCGTGCACTGAGCGTTATGCTCAGTCTTCTACTTTTCCATGTTCCCAAACGGCAGGTACCCAAGGACTCAAGTATGAACTCAAGAGTATGTGCATTCGGATTGGAAGCTATTCGGCCTCTTTTACCTTATGCATTTATTCCTACTTTACCATACTTTACATCTTTTGGACACTGTTTAATCCTTTCCATTTACAGTATTTATATTGCTTGTTTGTAAGTTACTAGACTACCGACGTTTGATTCCGGTATTTCTATTTATGGTCATGAAGGTTTAGACATTTACCTTGCATGCTTTGATGATACGCCATAATTTACTGTAGCACTCTATCCTGTTGAATGAGGTGTTACAGCAATGGTCTAGGCAAGGTCACTTTGATAG
This sequence comes from Glebionis coronaria, assembly GCA_025667525.1. Classification (NCBI taxonomy): domain Eukaryota; kingdom Viridiplantae; phylum Streptophyta; class Magnoliopsida; order Asterales; family Asteraceae; genus Glebionis; species Glebionis coronaria. The sequence goes on from CM046877.1 coordinate 360,987,116, forward strand.
AAGTCTCCCTTACACTTAAGATAAACATTGTCCTTAATGTTTAAGAGTATTGGAGTAAATTCCCCTACACTTATGACATTGAGTACTTTGCTTAACTCGAGCTAAGGAAGAGACAACTAAAGTGAATTCAATTTAAGCACAATGTTTTGAATATCACAATAGCAAAAACTTCGGATACACGGGCCTCCTAAAAACGAACACCAAAAGACGAAGAAAGGCACCCCTCCACTTCAACTCTACTATAACACCCTTTAATTAAACCTAACCTATTTAGATCTACTCTACGTTTTCTAACCTAGTTATTCAATGCTTGATTTTTTATGACCCTAAGTCTCTAGCTCGACTCGGCCCCGAATTAGGTTGTCATTGGGTAAACCATCACGGAGAATAAAAGATATCCACTTTGAAGCACATCTCACATGATACACCCAAACTTAGCACGTTGCCATTTACTATAAGATTTACAATATCTGCCTCGATAAATAGAACGGTCCAACGTGTCTCAAGTTTGTCCAATATAGAAAGATCTCATACATGAAGCACACCAGGATCAAATACATAGTTTCCATCTCACATGTGAACAACTCCAAAGTAGGTAGCATCACCAAAGTAAGCTCATACGAGAATCCCATCTCAATAGAAATCACACTCTTAAGTGGAGTATATGAAAACCAATATTTCTCAAACATACGGATCCCATGATCAAAAACCTTTCCCTTCATGGGAAAATAAGAAGATGAGCTCATATCAACTATATAATATTCCCCCTTAGTTATCAAAGTATCATGAGATAATGAAGGTGTAGGAATGAAAACATTCACAACAAGTATATCCATGTGTTGCTCCTCCTCATCATCAATTGGTTGGGAATCTTCCATAAAAGGCATAGTGAAAGGAGGATCAAGAGTAATAGTCTCTTGTGAAGGAGGTGTAGGTTATATGTTCCCAAAAAGCATGTTCTCAATAAGACGAATATCCTCTTCCCAATTAGAAACACTATCATCAACCTCTATATCAGTATTAGCAAGAACAGCCTCTATGATGGCATTAATATTCATAAGAGAATCAATATCAACGGTTTTTGGTTCTAAATTTTCCTTGGGTGAAATGTTATCAATCTCGAAGGGAATAAGATTTTCATCAATAACCAACTCCATGGGTGAAAAGGTGGGACTAGAAGGCTCAAAAGTAGGTATATCAATGAGAGAATCACTCTTAGGGATGATATGATCATGAAAATCAATAGGTGTATCCTCAAAAACCGGTGAAAAATGATCAATCTAGGATTCTTCTTCTATAGACTCATTATTAGGTTCTTCATACTCCTCAAAAAATGGGTTATCAAAACATGTCTCAAAAAGAGGGTTTGAATGCATCATAAAATCACATGAAGGAATAGGTGAAAGAGTCATTAGAAGACATGGATTCATCATCATCAGAAGTAAGGGACTCATCACTATGATAATGATCATCAAAGGGTTCTTCACAAGAATCATAAGATAGGAGAGGAGAAGGATCCACATTTCCTATAGGAGCAAACTCTTCATCCAAATTAGGAATGTTATCTTCACAAAACAAGTCATCGGATGATATCTCATAAAATGCTTCACTAGAATCACATTCATCATCCTCTATTTGTGGCAAGTCTTGCAAAAATTCTTCCTCAATCTCATTATCCCTTTCTTTGAGCAATTCATCAAGATCAAAGTCACCAAAATCAGTAGTAGTAGCATGAAGGTCAACATGTGATGAAATCTCAATGTGATCATAAGGAGAAGAGGTATCAATATAAAAATCGTCACAAGGTTCATTGGAAACACCCTCAAGATCTCTTTGGATTCGGATAAGGTTCTCAACACTAGAGGCGGTTAATTCATCCGAATTGGTGTTTGTATTAGTGCTAAAAGGTTCTCCCCCCATGGTTAAAGAGTTGTTAGGTTCCATGTGAGGTAAAGGCAATGAAGGTGTGTCATCATTAAGTGTCATACAAATCGAAGGTCCGTCACAATCATCATAGAAGCATCGATAAGACATACGAGCACGAGTAGAAAAATATTCTTCGTCTTCATTTCTATCAATCTCAAAGAGTAAATCATCTAAATATTTCTTGAGGTGACGATAAAATTTTTTCAACGATTCACGAAAAATATCACCGATTTCCTTGTCATTAAATTGCCAAGACTTAATTTCCTCTTCCTCATTAAACCTAATTTTTTCCTTTAACCATCGACACGTGTCTTTCATTTCCTCGAGGCTTATGTCTTTCATACTATCAAGCTCCTTAAAAATGTCATCGTTTGACTCGTTTATTTTCTCAAGTAAAGAATGAAACTCATTGGAAATATTAGGGGCATAGGAAGGATAATCCATTGGTCTACAATCATAACCATAATGGGGTGCGGTCCCCCAAAACTCACATGAATAAGTCAAAGAATAGGGTGGATGTGGATTTCCATAATTAGGTGAATTATAGGTTTGAAAACCTTGAAAATTCCCTTCATTTTGAAAACCCTCATAATGTGAAAATCCTTGATTTTGAAAAGTATCTTGATTATGGCATTGAAAATTTTAATCATTTTGAAAGCCTTCATTGTTTGAAAATCCTTGATTATGAAAGGTTTCTTGATTATAGCCTTGAAAATTATCATTATTTTGAAAAGTGTCATGATTGGAAAATCCTTGGTTTTGGTATGGCTCATCAAAGTGTTGATCATGAAATGATGGTGGATTTTGTGATGAAAAACCAGAATATCCTATATAGTCATTACAAGTGTAGTCCGTGTGAAGGTTAGGTTGAAAATTAGGGGTCTCGGTTTCATTATAAGCATATCTCCCCATAATAGCCATTGTTTTGATCACATAAATAAGAATCGTGTGGACCTCCACAAGTCGGATGCAACATCTCCCACAAGGAACGAGTATCCATGTGTAGCAAGGTAGCCGAATGTATATACAAGCGAATGACGTTTAAAGCTTCCTCGGGGAAGGAAGTAATACACCAAAGGTGGTATGGTTACACGCGTGCGAGTACACGTGTAAATAAACTCGAGGAGTGAAAGAGGAGCTCTCGGTCGACTTTTGAGAGATAAGAGATTATCTCCTTCGAGGTTCGATAATTAATATCCACAAGAAAATATATAGATATGTAATAATAATTCGGTGGCACGTCACTCACTATAATCACCTTTGAAAGACCCACAAGGTTGCGGAGAAACGAGGCGACGCGTAGCTCTTAAGAGCCTGCTTCTTTAACCATAATGGGGTGCGGTCCCCCAAAACTCACATGAATAAGTCAAAGAATAGGGTGGATGTGGATTTCCATAATTAGGTGAATTATAGGTTTGAAAACCTTGAAAATTCCCTTCATTTTGAAAACCCTCATAATGTGAAAATCCTTGATTTTGAAAAGTATCTTGATTATGGCATTGAAAATTTTAATCATTTTGAAAGCCTTCATTGTTTGAAAATCCTTGATTATGAAAGGTTTCTTGATTATAGCCTTGAAAATTATCATTATTTTGAAAAGTGTCATGATTGGAAAATCTTTGGTTTTGGTATGGCTCATCAAAGTGTTGATCATGAAATGATGGTGGATTTTGTGATGAAAAACCAGAATATCCTATATAGTCATTACAAGTGTAGTCCGTGTGAAGGTTAGGTTGAAAATTAGGGGTCTCGGTTTCATTATAAGCATATCTCCCCATAATAGCCATTGTTTTGATCACATAAATAAGAATCGTGTGGACCTCCACAAGTCGGATGCAACATCTCCCACAAGGAACGAGTATCCATGTGTAGCAAGGTAGCCGAATGTATATACAAGCGAATGACGTTTAAAGCTTCCTCGGGGAAGGAAGTAATACACCAAAGGTGGTATGGTTACACGCGTGCGAGTACACGTGTAAATAAACTCGAGGAGTGAAAGAGGAGCTCTCGGTCGACTTTTGAGAGATAAGAGATTATCTCCTTCGAGGTTCGATAATTAATATCCACAAGAAAATATATAGATATGTAATAATAATTCGGTGGCACGTCACTCACTAGAATCACCTTTGAAAGACCCACAAGGTTGCGGAGAAACGAGGCGACGCGTAGCTCTTAAGAGCCTGCTTCTTTAAAATGTGAAATACACTCGCCATATACCCCCTCACACAGTGGTCGCTTTCTCAAGTTCAAGTAGATTGCAATATTTATCTATTGTGCCTTAATTAACTTTCATCGATACACGTACTTAGGACCGGAACGCCCCCAAATACGGTGTATTGCCTCGGCAATACTTATGGAAGTAGGTATATTAAGTGTTCATATCTACGTATACTTATTTACATATAATAATATATCAAAAATATTTTTGTAGTTATTTGATTTTTTAAAGAAAATATAATAGGTATGTAAAAAAAAGTGAAAACGATATATACAATAACATTTTTTGTGTATTCTTTTAGGAAAAAGATTACTTTTGTTTTTTATTTTATTTTTTGGTTCAATTCTTAGGAAAGAATTGATTTTTGTAGTTTTATATTTTTTATATTTTCATCTTTTTGATTTTTTTTTATGTTTTGATTTATAATACGTAAAAATAATGTTCACAAAGTGAACGGATCCCAAAATCCAATACGTCTCACTCGAAACCGTTAATCTTCACGAAAAGAACCGGCAGCGGCACCATTTAATATTTGTTCTTTTTTGTTCGTTTCTCTCGGTATCGATTCGAATTGATTTAATGTTTTTCAAGTTCAACTTAATTGTTTTTGGTGAAAAATAGTTGATTTGATAACTATCTCTAATTGGCACAAATCATTCAAAAAATAAAAATATATACTATTACGTAATCATACTATACTACAATATAAAAACGTAAAGTGCAATTTTATTTTACAAATGAAAATTACAAGAAAAAAATTATTAAATGTAAAACGAAATCTATATTTATAAAAGTAAAAATGTAAAGATATTAAAATCTACTTCTATAAACTTCAAATTTCAAATTTTATAAAAACAAAAGATCAAATTTGTAAAAACTAAATCTAAACAAGATCTGATTTTACAAAATCTAACATTACAAAAATTGAATTTGACTAAAAACTTAAAATGACGTTTTTTTAAAACCACAATTATGCAACTACGTTAAAGTGTACAAATAAAAAATGCAAGCCCAAATGGAAAATTCAACACTTAAAATTGGGCCTAATGACATGCACTGATCCATCAAATTGAATAGAATGGACGAATGTTGTTACATCATAACAGAAAGATTACTTTATGACTTTTATTCTTTTTCCTAACAAAATAATAGCAGCTATTCACATTATATTAGTTGTTTTAGACACGATATGCGTTCAAAAAAACTAATTCCAAACTGTTCAAACCAAAAGCTGAAACATAGATTGCCAAACACTCCTAAATCGAATGTACGGAACTTGAAAAGCTAAGTCGTTAGAATAAAAGCAATGGCGAAAACAATTCCCAAACTAAATCCCTATAACCCAAGCACTAGTTAAAGCAGAACTTTCGGAAAATTAAGGTATCTTATTACTTGAATGTAATTTTCATATTAGAAACATCTAACGATCATTCAAGAACAGACCATCCAAAGAAAATCTGCAAACAAAAACTACAACCGCAAACTAAACAGCTAGTTTAACTAGGAATATGCATAAATTGAAAACGCACTTAACCGTGTTGAATCAAAGCCTCCTTTGACGCCGTAGCTCAGCACTGAGCTGGCTAAAACCAAATGCACCTCCATTCTGACTACTAATCTGAACTAGACTGCTGAACCAACAAGTCCAAGTTTCTGAATCTTAAATCTTGGCACATAATGAGAATCCAAAGATTAAAACCTTCGATGCGAAGATCAACACTGAGCTAACTTGGAACTGATCTATTCGTCGCCAATTCTATGGACTTTCAACACTAATACTCGCACTCCTACTGTACTGAAAAGCTGCTAATCCAACACCGAAATCAACACTAGCTTCTCTTTAATGAACTGTTTATTTTGATTGTAGCAGCAAGTCCAAATACTCATCGATGAACATAATTTTTAAACGTATGATTACTGATGAATTATATTGAACTATCAACTTATTTATCTAAATGTTTCGTAGAAAAACGTTTTAAATAAAGCACACGTCAGCCATACAAGTTTATAACAGTAGCAGATATGGAAACTTGAAGAAAAAATAGATGTTTTGAAAAATTTGTAAAATATGATAACAAGATTAAAAACCTATCATTAATGGAAGATTTTGATCATAACAACATAACAGAACTATAAATGATTTGGATATAAAAAAATAGAACAGAACTGGAGAACAGAGATTTAAGTAAAGAAAAGTTTTCATTAATGGTAGGAACGGTTACAGAGCTTAACTGAATATTAACACTATGTAACCGAACTATAATAGAATGAAACACTAAGTGAAAGTAACACTACTCCTAACTCTAATCAACTATGTTTAAAAACTACTCCTTGCTAACCCGTTGAAATGAGGTGCTCTTCTTGTATTTATAGACGTTTGAGAGGAGGAGGTGAGGACTTCAATGACGTGTTGCCTCTAATCAACAATGGCCACGTGTCAAATATGAGGATGAATTCGATTTAGGGTTCTTAAACTTTTGACAGAAATTTGGGGCTTTCTCTCCTTTGAGTCTTGTTAAAATTAAGTAGAATCTTCTTGTAGAGGAGAAGGAGATGAACATGTTTGCTTCTTTAGTCTTCGTCTGAATGCTTGTAGATTGTCCTCAAAATCGGCTTCAAGGTTTATGGTGGAGAAAAGGTATGAAACGTTTGCTTATCTTTCTTTCACTCTCTTTGTTGCGTAGAAGATGAAGACGAATTGGTCTTTTGACCAAGTTAAGTATTTAACAAAAGATTATTTTTTTCGTTCTTTTCTTTTTTTGTTCCTTTCACTTACATTTCTAACAAGTGTAATATAAAAGAGTTAAAAGCTTTTAAGCTAAACTCTTTTAAATCCTTTATCTTTGTAGAAATTACAATGTAAACCCTTGATCTTTAAAAGTTTGGCAAATAACATCCTTGAAGGCTTGATTTGTCCTTTCTTCATCTTTCTTCAGATAAAACACATGAAAACGCGTGTTTGCTCCAAAATGCATCTTGTTTACCTGAAAACACAAAAACACAAATACACTCGTAATTCTGATATTTTAAAGCTAAATATAATGTATTTGGATTTGTTTTAAGTGGTTTTTGGTTCATAATTGATGAGTGTTTTCACACTTATCATCAACCCAATGAAATGCTTATACCCAGGTCTCCAACCCTACCATTCCTTCATATGGTCAAATGGTCTTGGCAACATACACTCAAAAGCTCCATTTTTTGCAGCAAACTACTCAATCAAGAGTTTGAGTGCACATTACAGTGCTTGAAGGTCTTAAAACTCCAACAAGCTTTGCAGCAAGGTGTCATTGTCCCAAGCCCCTACTCACCAGTGGATATGATCTAGAATCATACATGAGTATCCTAATAATATCCTGAATCCTAAAGGTGTGACCTAACCTCCCCTGAAACATAGAGTACATACCAGATTTGTCCATATGGTATACCATACTCCATATTAAGCTCTACAGTGTTAGTCGAAAAACCACATGTAACCACTTAAAAAGAACACACCCTTAAGCAGGGCAAAGTACCATAGAAGGGGAATGACCCCAAGAAGGGGAAAGTTTGTTCAAAAGCAGTGGCATTGAAAATTATGGAAAAAGTGACTAGCAATTGTACAATGATAGGTGTGAAAACACCCATTCTTTTACCACTTAATTCTGGCTAAAACAAGACCAAAACACGTATTTAATATCATTTGTTTGGAATTATGCGTGGTTTTTGTGTTTATTGTGTTTTCAGAGTCAACCGGATGAATAATAAAGAAAAAACATGGGATTGCACGGGTTTTATCAAGGAAAAAGACTCAAGATGAATTCTATTGTCCAAGAGATGCAAAAGATTTGAAGTCATTGTGCCTATTTGAAGATTTATCGAAGAATAGAGCCAAAGATGGAAGATTCATAAATGTCGAAGAACTCGAGTCTATTAAACAAAAGATTATAAGACGAGTTGGAATTATTCACCGACACTTCTAAAAATCCAAAGTCGAAAACGGTTATTTAAAAGAAGCGTGAAAGACCAAGGAAGAAAGAAGAAAAGAAGCCCGATATCAAAGCCCATTCACAAGCCCATATACACGCCTATAAATAGGACTCCATTCCACAAATTTCACACACTTAGTTTTTAGCTAGTCTTTAGCTTTTCATTTTCTCTAGTTTCTAGAGAGAGAAAGTTCCATACTTTCTCTCACTAAACTTTTCCTTTGTTTCTCATCTTTTAATTCAAGCTTTCTTGTACTTTTGATTTCATTAATCTTAATCAAGTTTATGCTTTTAAGTTCTTTAAGCTTTTCCTACTTTTCTTGATTTGTCAAAATCCTTGATCCGATTGTTGAAATCCATACGTTTTGAATTTAGTGGATTAGTTCGTGTTAAAAGTTTAATCTTTCTCGTTTCTTCTTAAGCTCTACGTGAATAAGCCATAAGCTCTCCATGCTTATTGGCTTATTGCTTGTTTAAGCTTATTGATTTCGGATTTCATATAAGTTTTAATCTTTCAAAAGTTCCTTTCATTAAGTTCATGATTTACGTTTTTAAAAGTTGTCAAATTTAAGCTTTTGGAGTTATTTAAAGTTTCGATTAAGGTGGCTTTTGTGTTTGCTTATTGAAATTCTTGCTTACCACCATTTTCGGAACTTCCTTCATTCCATCGCAAAAGAGGGGTTTTAACACATTCCGACGGATCTTCGTTGCTTGGTATCGCAATAACCCAAAAAGGGGTTTTACTTTGCGATAGGGTGTAACTCCCCTTATTCCGATCTGGGATTGCGATCGCATATTGCGATCGCACTTTCCGACGGGTTTAGGTCCATTTTCTAGTCGAAACTCTGGCCAATTTTTGTCTTCCATATTCCGATAGAACTAATATTCCGATCTGGGACATTCCGATAGCCTCATTCCGACAGCTTGATTTTAAAGTATTCCGATGGTGATTGTTAGAAACATTCCGATGAACTTTCACGTGAGATATTCCGATGGATCATTTTAATTGCATTCCGATAGTAGTAATTTTCAACATTCCGATAAGAACAAGTTTTTAAGCATTAATTCAATTAAGTTTTCAAAGTAATTTTCTAATCTTTCCTTTACGTTTTCAAGCACTCAATTTTAACTTGTCAATTTAGTTAATCTTCCAAAGTTTTAAATTACTCAACGTCATTTACATTTAATTGTTATTAGTTTAAAAATAGATAAACAAACCAACTCCTTTTTAGTAACCAAGAACAAATCATTCCACTTAAGGCCGAGATCAATTCGAGAGGATACCGAGAATTATTTTGAACCCATTGCAAAAAGCTTGTATCAAATGGCGCCGCTGCCGGCTCTTCTCGTTAAGATCAAAAGTTTTTTGTGAGAACTTGGATTTTGGGATCCGTTCCCCGTGAACGTTACTTTTTCACAAAAATTTTAAAAAATCCTAAAAAATATAAAATTTTCAAAAATACAAAAAAAAAAAAAATTAAAAAACATAAAAACCAAAAATATTTTTGCTTTGTTTTTCTTTGTTCGTTCTTTTGCAGGTGTATGCGCACTCGTTCCACGTCATATCAAGAGCCCGAGCCTCTCGATCACTTAGACATGGCCGGTGTACCACCTCCAAACAATAATAACAACAACATGAACAATAACAACAACAATGAGCCCCTTCCGGATAATCGCCCGATGATTGAATTGCTACAAGCTCATGTCGGTGGCAACACGGATTCAATTGTTATACCACCAATTGCCGCCAACAATTTCGAGCTAAAATCAGGCTTTATCCAGATGGTCTCCGCTCAACCGTTCTTGGGACGAACCATTGATGACCCACATGACCATATCAAGAGATTTCTACAACTCACTAACACGGTCAAGTTCAATGGAGTTCCACAAGAGGTTATAAGGTTACAACTTTTTCCCTTTTCTTTAGAGGGACAAGCCCGGCATTGGCTTGCTAAGGAACCGCCACAGAGTATTCTCTCGTGGACGGATTTGGAAACAAAGTTTATCAACTACTTTTTTCCACCCTCTCGTACTACCGCTTTGCGGAATGAGATCATAAATTTTGAACAAAAGTACGACGAGTCATTCAGTGAATCTTGGGATCGCTTTAAAGATCTTTTAAGAAAATGCCCACAACATGGTTTTACCAAAGTACATCAAATCAATACTTTTTACAATGGTTTAAGCATGAGTGACCAAGATTCATTGAACAGTGCCTCAGGGGGTAATTTATTGGCTAAGACTTCCAATGCTGCTTGGGATATCATTGAGAACAAATCTCGTGTGCAAACCAAGAGTGTTAGGACCAATGTTGCTAGTGCTAGCACTAATGACAGCGACAAGCGACTTGACAAAATCACCACACTTCTTGAATCGCTTGTCACCCACACCGTCAGCAACAACAACAGCAACAACGCCAAAAACGCTCAAGTGAACGCTGTCAGCCAACCTTGTGAGATATGCAGGGGTCCTCACTCTTACACAACTTGTACCGCCACCCAAGATTACCCTGCTGAGAATGTGAATGCGGCATATGGCACCTATCCTCAACCTGCTTATCAAGATAGACCTCAAGGTGACCGTAATTTGCTTAGCTATAGATCCAACAACTATCTTTCACCACCTGGCTTTCCTCCTACCAACCCAAAACAACAACAAAACCTTAACCGCCCTCCTCAACAACAACAACAACCTCGACAACCATACATCCCTCCTCACAAGCAACAACAACCACCTCCACGTAACAATCAAGTCTACCAACAACCTGCTTACCAACCACCTGCATACAATGTTCCTCCCAACCAAGCCACCACTGCATTACACCAAGAGGTTGCAACCTATATGAGGACCAATGATGTGATAGTGGGAAATCTCCAAGAGGAAGTGCGCAATTTGAAAGCAGACTTGGTCAAGCAAGGAAACGACTTGAGAGCTGACATGAGAAACACGTTGGATAGCCAGACTAATGATCTAAGGAACATGATGGTCAGTTTCTTCCAAAGTAGTCAACCCTCTTCTTCGGGTACTCTTCCGAGTAACACCGTTGCGAACCCAAGAGGGGAGATGAAAGCAATCACCACTCGCAGTGGTAAAGGTACCAAGGAACCCGAGCTTCCTATACCTCCACCGGTGGTTGTGACTAAGGAGAACGAGTCACCTGCTCCCATTCCTCATTCTTCTCCTTCCCCAATTTCTCCACCTCTTCTTTCTACCCCTCCTCCACCCGTGGTTGTGAGTGATCCTATTCCTCTAAAGCCTTCCTCTTCTTCCAATATACCTTATCCTTCAAGGTTGAGGAAAGAGAAGCAAAAGAGCAAGGATGATATTCAGGTTTCGAATTTCCTTAAAATGTTCAAACAACTGAATTTCAATATCTTCTTCGCTGAGGCTCTCGCTCACATGCCCAAATACGCCAAAATGTTTAAAGATCTTCTGAGCGACAAGGAAAAGCTCCCCGATCTCGCCAACACCCAACTTAATGAGAACTGCTCTGCAGTGCTCTTAAGGAAATTGCCAATCAAGCTTGGTGATCCGGGTCGTTTTCTTATCCCTTGCAATTTCCCGGGAGTAGAGAATTGCATGGCCCTAGCCGATCTAGGTGCCAGTATTAATCTCATGCCTCTAAGTGTTTGGAAGCAATTATCTCTCCCAGAGCTTGTCCCCACCAATATGACTTTGGAGTTAGCTAACCGTACGGTTGCTTATCCAGTGGGGATAGCCGAAGATGTCATCGTAGGAGTCGACAAATTCACCTTCCCTGCCAATTTTGTTGTCGTCGACTACGAGATGGACCCCCGTGTGCCACTCATTGTTGGTCGTCCATTCTTGAGGACCGGTCGCACTCTCATTGATGTTGAAGCCGGTGAGCTTATCATGAGAGTGGGTGACGATAAAGTAGTCTTCAACATGGGAAAGCTTTCTAAACAGCCTTATTCTTACGAGAGTGTTAATTGTATTGACGTTCTTGATGAGGCTTGTGAAGAACACTTCAAGGATGCTTGTAAAAACATTCCTATCTCTCTTCCCAATGTTGAGACCGTTTCCTCTATCGACTCATCACTATCTCTATTTGGAGAAAGTGATTTCCTTTGGAAAGATTTGGAAGCCACCCTGGGAGATGTGAATTTACATAATGACGATTCTTCTACCAATTGGGATAAAGATCTCAGCTTCATTGCTAACCTTCTTAAAGAAGACAATCATTCCCCTCCATCTCCCACTGTTATTGCTATCGAGACTCCGACTTCGAATACGCCTCCCGTCGACAATCCTCCGGATTTGGAACTTAAGGAGTTGCCACCCCATCTTGAGTATGTATTCCTCGAAGAAGAGAAGAAGTCGCCAGTCATCATTGCTAAGGATTTGAAGGATGAAGAGAAAGCCCGACTTGTCGCTGTGTTGAAAGATCATAAGAAGGCTATTGCTTGGAAGATTTCGGATATTCGTGGAATTGATCCTCACTTCTGCACACACAAAATTCTCATGGAGGACGACTTTAAGCCCACAATTCAAAGCCAACGAAGGGTGAATCCAAAAATCCATGAAGTCATCAAAACAGAGGTTCTCAAACTTCTTGATGCGGGTATGATTTACCCTATTTTGGATTCACCATGGGTTAGTCCAATCCATTGTGTGCCCAAGAAGGGCGGAATAACCGTTGTTCCCAATGAACACAACGAGTTAATTCCCACTCGTCTCGTTACTGGGTGGAGAGTTTGTATAGACTACCGCAAACTCAATGATGCCACGAGAAAGGATCATTTCCCTCTACCTTTTATGGACCAAATGCTTGAACGATTAGCCGGTAATGAATATTACTGCTTTCTTGATGGTTTCTCGGGTTATTTTCAAATACCCATCGATCCCCAAGATCAAGAGAAGACTACATTCACTTGTCCCTATGGCACTTTCGCTTACAAAAGAATGCCTTTTGGCTTATGTAATGCGCCCGGGACTTTCCAAAGGTGCATGTTAGCTATCTTCCATGACATGGTTGAACAAACCATGGAAGTATTCATGGATGATTTCTCGGTCTTCGGGGATTCCTTCTCTGCTTGCCTTGCCAATTTAGAACGTATGCTAAAGCGGTGCGAAGACACTCGCCTTGTTCTGAATTGGGAAAAATGCCATTTTATGGTAAAAGAAGGTGTCGTGCTTGGACATAAGATCTCGAAAGCCGGTCTTGAAGTTGACCGTGCTAAAGTCGATGTTATCGCAAAGTTGCCTCCACCTTCAACCGTGAAGGGTGTGAGAAGTTTTCTGGGTCATGCGGGCTTCTACCGTCGATTCATCAAAGATTTTTCGCAAATCGCTCGCCCGATGACCCACCTCTTGGAAAAAGATACTCCTTTTATCTTTTCCAAAGAGTGCCTTAAAGCCTTCAACTCGCTTAAGGATAAGCTCACTAAGGCACCTGTCTTGGTTACCCCTAATTGGGAGCTGCCTTTTGAGTTGATGTGCGATGCTAGTGATTTTGCTATTGGAGCGGTTCTTGGACAACGAGTGAACAAACACTTCCAACCGATCCATTACGCTAGCAAGACAATGACTGGGGCACAATTGCATTATACGACAACCAAAAAAGAGCTTTTAGCTGTTGTCTATGCTTTTGAAAAATTCCGCCCCTATCTTGTCCTTTCTACCACCATTGTGTATACCGATCATTCCGCGCTGAAGTACTTGTTGACAAAGCAAGATTCCAAACCAAGACTTCTTCGCTGGGTTTTGCTGCTCCAGGAATTTAAAATCGAAATTCGCGATAAAAAAGGAGCAGAAAACCTAGCCGCGGACCATCTCAGCAGACTTGAGGATCCTTACCAGGGGGATCATCCGAACAAAGAAATCAATGATTCTTTCCCCTTGGAGACCTTAATGTCTATAAACTCGAAACCGAATGAAACCCCGTGGTTTGCGGACTTTGCAAACTACTTAGCGAGTGGAATTCTCAAGGAAGGGTTGACGTCTCAACAAAAGAAGAAGTTCTTCACCGACATTAAGACTTACTTTTGGGACGACCCTTACCTATTCAAACAATGTGCCGACCTCATTATTCGCCGATGTGTTGATGGACCGGCAGCGTCTGAAATCCTTGATGCTTGCCACAAAGGACCCACCGGTGGTCACTTTGGTCCCAACTACACCGCCAAAAAAGTGTTTGATTCGGGATTTTATTGGCCCACCATCTATCGTGATGCTCACGATATGGTTAAAAAATGTGATGCTTGCCAGAAACAAGGTAAGATCACACATAAAGACGAGATGCCTCAGAATTTCATTCAAGAGTGTGAAATCTTTGATGTTTGGGGTATCGACTTTATGGGGCCATTCCCTTCATCTAAAGGAAACAAATACATCCTTGTAGCCGTTGACTACGTTTCAAAGTGGGTGGAAGCCAAAGCTTTACCTACTAATGACGCAAGGGTGGTTTGTAACTTTTTGAAAGCTTTATTCGCTAGATTCGGTGTGCCTCGTGCCATTATTAGTGATCGTGGGACTCATTTCTGCAATGACCAATTTGCTAGAGTCATGGCTAAGTACGGTGTAAATCATCGTCTTTCCACAACCTACCACCCACAAACTAATGGCCAGGCTGAAATCTCCAACCGAGGACTGAAGCGAATTCTTGAAAGAACCGTGGGAGAGCATCGTGCCTCATGGGCCGATAAACTTGATGATGCTTTGTGGGCTTTCCTTACTGCTTACAAGACCCCGATCGGCTGTACGCCTTATGGTCTTGTGTACGGGAAAGCGTGCCACCTCCCCATTGAGTTGGAACACAAGGCTTATTGGGCCTTGAAGTGGGCTAATTTTGATATCAACAAAGCCGGTGACCTACGCAAGATCCAACTCAATGAGCTGAATGAACTTCGGAATGAGGCTTATGAAAATTCTTTGATCTATAAGGAAAGAACTAAGCTCATTCACGACTCCAAGATCAAAAACCGAGAGTTCCATGTTGGAGACAAAGTCTTACTTTTTAACTCTCGGTTGAAAATCTTCTCGGGCAAACTCAAATCTCGTTGGTCCGGCCCATTCACCATTGCCCAAATTTTTCCATATGGTACTCTCGAGCTCGCTCAACATAATGGACCGAATTTTAAGGTGAATGGCCAACGAGTGAAGTTGTACTTTGGTGAGGACACCTCTCACGAGGTGATTCCATCCCTCACCACGTTCCCCATGAACTAATTTTGGGACGAGTCAGGCTCATGACTCGGTTATCAAAAACAAGCGCTCCTCGGGAGGCAGCCCGAGTATCTATCCCTTTAACCCCCTAAGTGTAGGGGAGGACCTATTTTGGTCGTTTGTGTTTGTGTGGTGATGTGATTACAGGGATAACTGCAATCTTGGAATTCTTTGAAGAACCGTGCTCCCGTGTTATCCGAAATCCGGTTCTTTCTCTCAACTATCGTGATTCAATTTTCTTCATAGTCATATTTGAAATTGATCACGTTAGTCGTCTCTTCCTTAATTTGAGTTAACCAACGTGCACAATGTCATAAGTGTAGGGGAGACTTTTCCCACATGCTTAAACATTGAGGACAATGTTTATCTTAAGTGTAGGGGGGACTTCTATCAAAGTTTTAAGTGGACTTTTCCATGAAAATTCCTTCATTTAACCAGAAAATCATCTTTTTCAACATTTTTTCAAATTTTTAATTAACTTTGGCCATTTAGTCGTAATTTTAAAATTTTTATCGTTGCTTTCATATGTATATATCCCGCAATAAAGTCAAAAATATTAATAAGTGGTGTAGCTAGTTTAGAAATCTTTGACATATTAGGCCCGTTGCGTTTATTTTGACTCAACCCGAATAGACTTATC
Organism: Glebionis coronaria; assembly: GCA_025667525.1. Lineage (NCBI taxonomy): Eukaryota > Viridiplantae > Streptophyta > Magnoliopsida > Asterales > Asteraceae > Glebionis > Glebionis coronaria. The sequence continues at coordinate 361,003,053 of CM046877.1, forward strand.
CAAGTTTATTCTAGCTAGTATCCTTAACCATGTAGACCTTAATTGGTTTATTAGGCTAAGTGTCCACGAATCTCATTACTTGAGATTTTAAATTGTGGAGGACGAGAAATGATAGAGTCAATTATAAGTCGGTATTCTTGCACAAGCTCACTTGGTGTAATTATTTGCCTATTCTCCCATCACTTGCTAATAATTTATCTGCAATAAGTAAGGTCGTACGATTTGAAAAGTTACTTAGCTTCTAGCCCAAGATCGTTTAAAAGTTGCTCGGTAATGATAAGAGTTCATAGCCAAGGCATAACTTATGAAGCGGGGCGCGAAGATTGGCGAGTCCGAAAAGGCCCTAACAAGGCATGAGGATTCAATTTTATTGCTGAAGATCCAAAAGTGATGTGAAAAGCATTATTCCCAAAATCAATATGAAGGATCAAGACTCACGACGAAAAGCAATCAACTCCCATAAAGATCATGGAGAAGTCTATCCGAAAAGACCCTAACAAGGTATGAGGATAAATAGATCCAAGTCCGAAAAGGAGGCGGATCGTTGTATCTCAAAATCCCAATTAGAGATTGAAGAAATAATCATGAAGTCGTGGTCAACAAAGTTGGAGTACCCCTCAAAAGTCTCCAAGTGAAGAAACTCTATTATGATGAGAAGACCATTATCTCAAGAACGTCTCTCGAAGATATGAAGTATGAAGTACATGCCAAATATCGGCCCGAGAAAGGTCTCAAATCGCGAACCGAGTTATGCCAAGATATGAACTTTTTGATATCCCGAGAAGCAGTTCTAAGAGATTTTGTCCTTTAGCTAACTATTGATCAAATCGTCCTACTTTGCTTTCAGCCTAAATAAACTATCGAAATAAGTCCAAAAATGCATCTTCATGATCATTTTAAGACAAAAATAAAATATAAGAGATACAACTAGGAATAAGGGAGTTTAAGCATTTAATTAAGCCATGTGTGTAAGTGTTTGAATTACTAACTTATAATAACAATGATCTCGTTTTTAAGCTTAGTTTGGGGAACGTGAAACTTGAGGGTGATAAATCTTCGCAGCACCGAAGCCCTAATGTAAGTCCTCGATCTCTTTGCAAGTTATTTCCACATAGCTATTTTCTATCCTTTTGTTTACTTTAAAGTTTTAATTTCTCTTAGTACTTTCATTTTTAAGGCCAAGGTTGATTGATTATGAGAAAAGTGTAAATGTGCTTTGTCACTAAGCATTGCATGAGGGCATGGCAATGGTTAAGTGTAGGGGATTTGATAGGTGTGAAAACACCCATCCTTTTACCACTTAATTCTGGCTAAAACAAGACCAAAACACGTATTTAATATCATTTGTTTGGAATTATGCATGGTTTTTGTGTTTATTGTTTTTTCAGAGTCAACCGGATGAATAATAAAGAAAAAACATGGGATTGCACGGGTTTTATCAAGGAAAAAGACTCAAGATGAATTCTATTGTCCAAGAGATGCAAAAGATTTGAAGTCATTGTGCCTATTTGAAGATTTATCGAAGAATAGAGCCAAAGATGGAAGATTCATAAATGTCGAAGAACTCGAGTCTATTAAACAAAAGATTATAAGACGAGTTAGAATTATTCACCGACACTTCTAAAAATCCAAAGTCGAAAACGGTTATTTAAAAGAAGCGTGAAAGACCAAGGAAGAAAGAAGAAAAGAAGCCCGATATCAAAGCCCATTCACAAGCCCATATACACGCCTATAAATAGGACTCCATTCCACAAATTTCACACACTTAGTTTTTAGCTAGTCTTTAGCTTTTCATTTTCTCTAGTTTCTAGAGAGAGAAAGTTCCATACTTTCTCTCACTAAACTTTTCCTTTGTTTCTCATCTTTTAATTCAAGCTTTCTTGTACTTTTGATTTCATTAATCTTAATCAAGTTTATGCTTTTAAGTTCTTTAAGCTTTTCCTACTTTTCTTGATTTGTCAAAATCCTTGATCCGATTGTTGAAATCCATACGTTTTGAATTTAACGGATTAGTTCGTGTTAAAAGTTTAATCTTTCTCGTTTCTTCTTAAGCTCTACGTGAATAAGCCATAAGCTCTCCATGTTATTGGCTTATTGCTTGTTTAAGCTTATTGATTTCGGATTTCATATAAGTTTTAATCTTTCAAAAGTTCCTTTCATTAAGTTCATGATTTACGTTTTTAAAAGTTGTCAAATTTAAGCTTTTGGAGTTATTTAAAGTTTCGATTAAGGTGGCTTTTGTGTTTGCTTATTGAAATTCTTGCTTACCACCATTTTTGGAACTTCCTTCATTCCATCGCAAAAGAGGGGTTTTAACACATTCCGACGGATCTTCGTTGCTTGGTATCGCAATAACCCAAAAAGGGGTTTTACTTTGCGATAGGGTGTAAGTCCCCTTATTCCGATCTGGGATTGCGATCGCATATTGCGATCGCACTTTCCGACGGGTTTAGGTCCATTTTCTAGTCGAAACTCTGGCCAATTTTTGTCTTCCATATTCCGATAGAACTAATATTCCGATCTGGGACATTCCGATAGCCTCATTCCGATGAACTTTCACGTGAGATATTCCGATGGATCATTTTAATTGCATTCCGATAGTAGTAATTTTCAACATTCCGATAAGAACAAGTTTTTAAGCATTAATTCAATTAAGTTTTCAAAGTAATTTTCTAATCTTTCCTTTACGTTTTCAAGCACTCAATTTTAACTTGTCAATTTAGTTAATCTTCCAAAGTTTTAAATTACTCAACGTCATTTACATTTAATTGTTATTAGTTTAAAAATAGATAAACAAACCAACTCCTTTTTAGTAACCATTAATTGTTATTGCTGAAAATGTGAAAAAGTTCCGACAGCTTGATTTTAAAGTATTCCGATGGTGATTGTTAGAAACATTCCGATGAACTTTCACGTGAGATATTCCGATGGATCATTTTAATTGCATTCCGATAGTAGTAATTTTCAACATTCCGATAAGAACAAGTTTTTAAGCATTAATTCAATTAAGTTTTCAAAGTAATTTTCTAATCTTTCCTTTACGTTTTCAAGCACTCAATTTTAACTTGTCAATTTAGTTAATCTTCCAAAGTTTTAAATTACTCAACGTCATTTACATTTAATTGTTATTAGTTTAAAAATAGATAAACAAACCAACTCCTTTTTAGTAACCAAGAACAAATCATTCCACTTAAGGCCGAGATCAATTCGAGAGGATACCGAGAATTATTTTGAACCCATTGCAAAAAGCTTGTATCATACAACAACAAGCACTAATACAATCCTGAATATACACACAAAGCAATAAACATTTGTTCAGGGATTGACCATCCTAATACTTGCAACCAAGTACTGGAATCTCCCTATATCAAAAGGTTTTGTCAAAAGATCAGCTACATTAAGTTCTGTATCAATTGTCTCAGGGACAATCAACCCTTTTTCAAAACAATCTCTATTAAAATGATGTCTGATTTCAATATGTTTAGTTTTGGTATGAAAAACAGGATTCTTAATTATGCAAATTGTGTTGTTATTGTCAATTAATATCTTGGTTTTAAGAAAATTATGCCCATAATCAAGCAACTGATTCTGAATCCAAAGGACTTGTCCACAGCATGCAGCAGTTGCCACATATTCAGCTTCAGTAGTGGAAGTTGCCAGAATAATTTGCTTTTTACACTGCCAATATATAAGCTTGCTCCCCAAAAATTGACATCCACCGGTTGTGGACTTCCTGTCATTGTTGTCACCTCTATTGTCACTATCTGATTAGGCTATAAGCTCAAAGGATGACTCTTTAGGATACCAGAGTCCTAAGGTAGGGTGACACTTGAGATATCTAAATATTCTCTTCACAGCAAACAGGTGGCACTCCATTGGTGTCACTTGGTATCTTGCATACACAAACAACAAACATGATGTCAGGTCTTGAGGCTGTAAGCTACATAAGAGATCCAATCATGGATCTGTAGGTTCTGACATCAATAGGTTTCCTTGGGTCCGCTTTCTCCAAGAATGCTCTTTTTCAATAGGAGTGGAGACTTTCTTTCCTTCACATTGTCCAAACTTTTTCACATTTTCAGCAATATATTTTTCTTGGGAAATAAAAATCCCATCTTTCCTCTTCTAAAATTGTAACCCCAATAAAAAGTTGAGCTCTCCCATTGCACTCATTTGGAATTTGTCTTGCATCAATTTGGAAAAATCTTTGCTAAGCATGGAGTTTGTGGATCCAAAAATGATATCATCTACATATACTTGCACTAAAAGAAAGTCACCTTTTTGCTTCTTAATAAACAGGGTCTGATCAATCTTTCCCCTGTTGAGTCCATTATCCAAGAGATACTTGGATAGTGTAACACCCCCAAATATACATAATTCAATACAGCGGAAGACTCGTTGGTGTTACGGGATAGCACATTACTCACATCATAGACAACGCTTAAAAATCGTGGCGTTTAATAATAAAGCATTTCCATTCATAAATATCAAATTTACATAGGTCCCAAGTCATATTATTTCATACCAATTTTACAAAGCATTTGAATGGAAATTGTTATTTAAGTGCGGGCCATGAATTCTTGTCGTCTTCGCGATAATTACCTTCAAGTACCTGAGATAAAACATGTTAAAAGAAAAGGTCAGCGATAACGCCGAGTGAATTCATAGAGTTTGATAAAACCATTAATATATCATCGGTATATAATCATTACCGAAAATTATTTTGTACAAATCTTTGTAATAGGCCATAAAATAGCCAAAGTCATTTTATACAAATCCTTATCAAAAATCATGATATAGGCTTTTGCCTTCAAAATCATTATATGAACCAATGTCGTAAAAACATCATACAATACGTTTTATAACGTTGTATAGAGTTAAATAAAAACCGTTATATGAATATGGTTATGTAAAACCAAAACACGAACATAATATCAATAATAAGACCCCGTATTGCTAGTCAGGCAATATATATCGTAATTCAGTGCGTATAGAAGTATTTCGTTATTTTGATTATTATAAGCCGCATGACATTGTTACCTTACTACAACAAACAACGGGTAGCTAACTCGAAACTCAATTTGCCCATCTAAGTAAGCGTTTCGTCAAAAAAAATCACGCTATGGAAATCTTCTCATACGTAAATTCTCTTACCAATCAATGTGGCACGACGGGGATAAACCGTCAAGGCGCGAACTGGGGTGATCGTCCCCAAATAGTTCTATTATATGCATAAGCGTCTACCAAATCCCGGTAGTTCAAAATCAATGCTAATGGGACTTTCAGTGACATAACCTAACTTTAATAATCCATTTCATTTCATTTATCGGGTCATATAATCATTCATCGGGTCATATAATCATTCGGGTCCAAATCAAGAAACAAACAATCGGGACAACTGGTGTCCTATTTTATTAAAACTAACATGTTATCTCCCTCGCGGGTTTATAAAACATTTCATAAAAACATTTAAAAGAGTGTGAGGCTATGAACTCACGTTGATTGGGAAAGGCGGTCATCGGCGATTTGGATGTACGATACGTGCTTCAATCACGGAAACCTAGACAAATAATACTCGTCTTAGACTCTTGTCCAATGACTTTATAAAATTAATAACTATGTATACATACGATGATTTTATAAATATGATGATGATCAAGTGGGATTGTACATCTTTATTTACTCATTATAGTGTCAAGTGTTGGTAAATTTTTATACTAGTTTCACTAGTTTAACTTCTTCACATGTTAAGGCCCAATAAGCCCATGATAAGCCCATTACATTTAATTAGTCCATCTTATTCTTTTAACATCAGTCCTATGCTTACATGTTGGGCCCAAGTGGGTTAAGCCCAATAAGCAAGTTCATTAGTGTTTAACCAAACTTGTCGGGTTAATAGTCCAATAAGGCTATTTTGGCCCGTTAATGTCCATATGTTATAAAGCTCGGGTTTTATCGGTTTTTACTTGTTATATAAGTTTATACATCAGTATGTGAGTTTATGAAAGTTTACATTAGAAGGGTCCGACCGTCTAAGTTTTATTTGACAAAAATGTTAATTTTACGGTTTTAGCCGAAAAGACGTAAAAATCATGTTTATAGTTTTATAACTTATAAAACTTATCAAATTGCCATTTTTATAAAATGCCTCATTTATTTATTAATGTACATACTTATATAAATGTAATATATAAGTTAGTGAGTTTTAAGTTTACATTTTATATATTATTTACTTGAGTGCTAATATAATACTATATACTTTAATTTCACAAATATGATTTTTACTTTCACTTTCACCATTTTTATCATATCTTGAGTTCTACAAGTAGATAGATGCTCATTTTTGGATAACATAAACTTCATATTATGTGCTAAAATTAACTTAGTTTTAGCTACTGCTCAATCTAAATCTAAGTGTCCCTAACAGTCCTCACAAAACAGACTATTTAGATTGGTACATCAATTTTGTTTTGATCATATCTCACTCATTATAATGATTCTATTGCATGGCCAACTCTCATATGCGTACAAGACTTAATACTTACTGTATATTGATTCAACTATGCCATTTTATCAGTTTAACATATGGTTGTTTACTGTTTTTATACAGCCTACTAATTTAAGTAAGATTTACCACTTTTACATGTAGTTTTTCATCTTTTTATCCATGTTTATCAACACATGATCCACACACAATATTTTTATCATCATTCATCATCATATACATATACATAAATAAGAAAATACAAGATTACATATTCAAAATAACAAAAGGATAGGAAGAACTATCTATATACCACCAAAGTGATGAAAAGATGGGGTTGATGATGAACAAGACTTGGTTTTGGGTAACCAATCTTATGAGATATCAACACCACTTCTAGGATCACCAAATATTTGTAGACTCCTTGAAAAATCATCCCTTGATCTTCATGAAAACTCCTTGAGAAATCAGCCCCAAACTCCCTTAAAAACTCCTTTTCACATGTTAAGATCACCTCCAATCTTCATCTTTTTAAGTAACTATCAACATATGTTGATTATAGCTTAAGTTCATGGTTAAATTTTTGATGAAATGGGGTGTTTTTGGGTGTTATGGGTCGTTAACATAGAGAGAGAAAGGAGCGAGTGTGTGAGTTTTGGATGTAAAAAAGTGAGTTGGTTGTTTATGTTAGCTAGTTTGTGAGGTTTAGTGGTTTTCTTGAAAAACTAAGACATGTGTCCTAGTTTTTACTAGAAAATGGACACCTCAAATGTGTGTTGGTGAAGCTTTGTCTTGCCATTTTATTTAGTGGGGGTGGGACAAGTGTCCTACTTGTCTCATCTCCACTAATTTACGGGTAATCCTCGATTCTAGTTTCCTTGATTTGCGTGCCCTCGGGTCGTTTTACGAAAAACGTTTTTATAAATTATGAATCAACAGCACAAAATGAATCTAATAAAAATTGTCTCATAAAAAACGGAGTTCAAAAACGTAAATACGTAAACCTAGGGTTTCCGGTTTAGTCGTAAAGGACGTTAAATTATGCTCGTAAGTCCTAATCTCTTCTCGTAAATTTGTGAGTTTATGAACCAACACAAATTCAAATTCCAAAATAATATTCACGAATAAATTTATTTCCTGAAATGTCAGACTGTCACCAAAACGGTGTATGTAAACGTAAGCACGTAACGTAGAATCCTCCGGTTTAGACGTAGTCGATGCTACTTCAAGATGTAAACCCAAATTTCTTCCCAAAAATGAGTGAGTTCATAATATAACATTAAAATTATGTTTTTAAATTATACTTGAGAATAAAATATTAACCATAAATTGACGGATTGTCACAACATTTACCCCTAAACAGGATCTTTGTCCTCAAAGACCGATTTATCTTACTACTCGCTTCTTATAGAATTAAAGCCATGTGAGTACTTCCTCCACATTCGGTCTTTCCTCACAAGTGTAATTCATTACGATACGCGAGTTTCATCAAACATAACTACGGGAATACGATCAGGCTTAATGTTGACTTACTTTCTCTATCCATGATGTTCACGGGTTTTTTATGAATGCAACTTTTCACCGATCTAAACTTTACTAAGAAACAATCAGATTCTCACTTGATAGACATTTCATCAAGTTTGATATACGAAACATAATTCACGCAGCTCTTGAAGTCTTAGGGTAGATCCAGCTTATATGCCCTTCAAACCAACTTTTTACATCATCTCAATGGTCCCATACAACGGGGACTTATTTCCCATGATCTTTCAGATCATCAATTTACTTTTTCATGGTTAAATATTTTGGCATAACTTCGCTACCCATCCTGCACTTGAAGATCTACATTTCATATTCACATAACCTCCTGCCTACTACCGGCAGTCAATAATCAGATCCTAATTTCAACAATCAATTCAGGTCTCGCGGGTCGGGTATTTTGCAAGGTTAGGTTTATCATCAAAGGCAACCTTAAAACCTAAAAGACATGTCCAACTCACAATGGGTGTATGTCGGGTGTCTTCCTCCCAACTCCTGCTTACAGATGCTCTCATACTTAGATCCTCACAAGATTCGATCTCGATCCTAATACGATAAATATCAATGATAATCTCTCCAAAGGAAAACGATTATACGGTTTATTACCAAAGGTCAATCATTCAAACATAAAACAAGACTTCTAGTGTTTTGTATCGTTACTTTACCTCGTCCCTTCGATTTGGAGTGGTAAACAGTACTCTCCTCAAGGTTCGTTCCCAATGACTTCTGAGCAAATCTCTAGAAATTCGATGCGAAGCGAGGATCTTGATAGAGATGATCAATACAGGCACACTTTGTTTACGCAACTCCTTTAAATACAAAGTGTCAATTTCTTCATCGAGAATCTATCATTAACAGGAATGATATTAGCATATTTGGTCACTCTGTCGATGATGACCCAAATCAAATCAAATTCAGATGATGACCTTTGCAATAGTTAGACGTTTACTAATGTATGAGGCGATGTCTGCCTTCATAATTGGCCATCAGTACAACTTCTTCAGAAAAAGATACATTAAATCAGAAATGACAGGAATAGAATACTTACACTTACGGGATTCCAACATGACTATATCTCACAAACCTCCATATTTAGGCAACCACAAGTGGCCTTTTATACATTTAACGCTAGCGGCTTCTCAATTCTAATGGTTCACATTAGCCGCGAACCCCTTTTATTATCTATATTATCCTTTTTACAAGTATCAACTATTTTTAAATTGTCTGGGCAAGTTATTTTGCACAGTCATTACTAAGGAACACATCCTAGTTGGTTCTTTATCCTTTCTATATAATGTGTCAGTATCTACGTTCACTTTTCTTGATGAAATAATTATCATGATCACAATTCATTCAGAATTTCTTTCTTCATATTTTCTAAGTTTTAGTCTTGTCTCAACTATTATTTTTATCAGTTTTGCTCAATCCGACGTTTAAAGCGTCGATAAGTATTACTAGTAATTAAATAATAATATTTAATTTTATGAAACGTAAACGTAAAATTTTTTAAATTTTCTCGGTTCGTCCAATTATAGGAAAATGTTCAAAATAAATTTTGAATTTAATTAACACGATTTTTGTGGATTTATCGAAAATAATTAATAAGATCCATAATTGTTCGAAAATCATTGTTTATACTTTGGTCACAATTTTTTTAGTTGAAAAGCAAAAATTGTCGCTTCAAATTTCAAGTCATGGTTTAAATGTTTTCCTCAATCCCTTTTAGGTTGTTTTGAGGTATGCACAAACATTTACCCCTAAACAGGAGTTTAGTTAAATGATTTCGGTATAAGGAAATAATCCCTTAAAAATTCTTTTGATAAAACATTTGTCAAAACATAATTGCACTTTCTTTTTGGTAAAACCCGAAGTCTCAAATGGCTAAAATGTTCAAAGAGTCAATATAGATTCCATTATCTATTAATCACACGATCAAATAATATAAAGGATTTAGTCTTTAATCATATGTTAAATACTCAAGGTACAGGTTTTCATTGCTCGACCGACACAGTGCAGTCTATATATGATTATTAACTCCTTCCTATTCTTATAAACAAACAGATGGTCCTTAATGATCACAAACATGAATTTATCAAATTACAGCCTACACACGTGATTCACCAAATTTATGAATGCTACATGTGTATTAGTCAATCCAAAACACATCACGTGAAACCCATAATGTTCATTACGATTTCTGGATGTAGTGAAAATAATCTTTTTCGCGGACGCGAAGTTAACGATAACCATGTCGTGGATCAAATCTTTGAATATACGCTAGAACCTTGTGAATGATCGAACAAAGCTATCATCTTGGGTAGTGGATATAGATTTTTATCATCAATTTACCTAGTTCATGGTAATTCAACAAATATAAGGAATAATAACACCATAGCTCTTCATGATGACGAGCTTGGTAGAATAAAAGCCTTCTCCGACAACTCTCTCGGTTGTACGGTAATTCTTTTAATTCAGATGGTGCTGAAGTACAGTGCACACGCCACAGGTGCAGCACCAGAAATATAATTAATACCAAATTCAACCTGCCTTAATGGCAAAAGTCTAGGTAATTCACCAGCAAATACCTCCTAAAATTTCAGATAACAGAAACATCTTTTAATAAATCCACATTAGGTTCTTTCTAAATTACAATTTCTATGAATAATTCATAACCATTCACGGTATACTTTCAAGTCTAAATGCAGGATATGGTCATCCATCAAGAATTATTTAGATCATTTTTGATAATCAACATCTTATCTTTTAGGGGAATTCTACTCGAGTTCCCATCAATTAAGACAATGTCGTCATGTCATAATCAATCAATCCACTCTACTGGCACTACCAACTTTCCAGTTTTATTGCCGTCGATAAGATGTGAACTTCTCAAAAGACTAATAATAACACATAATCCTTCACAGATTCAAGGATATTAGGAGACATAACTAACCTTAAAAGAGTAAGGTTAACGCATAATCTATGCGAGAGAATTTCAAATTAGATACAGACAAAAACATTTAGCGAATATGAATATATCCTATGTTTTCATAATTTGAGTACGCATTCGAAAGCTCCTCGGATCGTTACCCAGGTCATTCAAATGAATCTAATCAAAAGAAATAATAAGAACGTTAATACATCCAGTCGGGTTTCAACACTCGGTAATCAGATATTCTCCCAAAGAATCTCACCACGAGAGAATTGGACAAGAAGGGAATATCAATTGGCAAATAAGACAATTTTCATAGATGATTAAATTCGATTCAGAAGAATAAATAGTACGGGCACATATGTAGGTGTCTTTAACAATATGTCCTTATTTTTGCACTTCTTGCAGATCTCATTAAATTTCAATCTTTCATAATTTCAAGGAAAATGTAATGTTTATTAACAATTTCATGGTGACTACTAATCAGCCTTGCATGGTCCTTTCCAAATTGTATGTAGGCGCGCAACTATATACAATTTTAGGATTAACGATGCAATACTCAGTTCGTCAAAACTTTGTCATCATGTTTAAAATATATATATTCATGCTTAATCATGAAATAAAAATCAAATTGAATTTACAGAGATGTTCTTTTTTATGAAATCAATTAGGTTTTCCAAAGTGTTTCATAAACAACTTTTTTTCATTAATGATTACTTATAAGTCTCACTTTGAATAATCCATATGATGATGAAAATTCAATTTTCTCAAAGGATACTGTTTTAACTTTATAAAAACAATGAGTGATCTGCAAAAGAGTGATGAAGAGTTGTTCACCAAGAACTAACTACAATATGATAGGAAATGGGCTTTAGCCAAATAATCATGAGGTTCATGACCTCGATGGCGCTCAAAAAGAATAGTCCACAACGTAACTCAAATCGAGATGAGTACTTGTTCAATGGTTGCATCACTAATGAGAAGATTAGGATGAGGCAATAAAGGATAGATAACATCTACACATGTAGGATTTAGCAATCAAAGGTAGTCTTTTCATTAATCACAAACAAGTCAAAATTGTACCGTAACATATTACATGTCACTATGTCATACAATTCTAAGAACTCATCCTACCAACTGATGTCTCAGTTAAGTTAGGGATTATTTTTTAAAGATACCACAATGAATACTAATCTACAAGAGTCATTAGGTGTTCCACCTGTCCCAGAAGATCCATCGGTCCCAATTCAGAAGAAGATTTCTTCAATTTATTTCTTAGACACTGGGTATCCTCGTCATTGGACAATGGCCTAGGAACAACCCTTAACACAAACCAACAATCATTTAAAACCTTATAATTCAATCACAGGACTCAACAACTTCCTCTTAACAATTTCTTATTCCATACAAGTTAAATTTTTACTTCATTCAAGTTTCAACCAACTTATACTCACTTTGATATCCTACCTCATTCTTTAATACTTCAACCGTATTCTTAGACCTTAAAAGGGAAATAAAAGTTCGATATGAACAACACTTAATTTCCAATCCTATAGCTCTTACAACAATAGTTATCAAATGAGTCACTAATATGAAATGACTCACACATTCAATTAGACTTCTCGGAAAGGTACTAGTGGCATGAGGCTTTTGGGTAATGGTTCTAATGACAGCCTCAAGTGCAACATTTACCTTCTCGATTTCAATTTAAGAAATGGGCGACACCGAATCAGATGACACCTTTCTAGGTGGTAATGTTTTGTCAAACTCTACTCTATAAGGAAAGATCGTCATGACATCGACATCAGATTTAATCTCGCCAATTCTTCTTCAGTATCACAATTAACTAATATTTACATTTCTACGAATATCAACCATTTTGTTGGTATCATAAATATCCACAACTTGGTTTAGATCTGCAATAGCTAGAATATCCTACAGGAATAGCTTCGATTGATTTGCTAGGGGAGCTAGGGTTTCTTGTGACAATCTACGTCGTATAAATACCTCGTATAAATATAAAAATAATCATCAAACAATCATGTATCAAATTACATCAAATTTATATATATAATCCAAGTTATATATATATATATTAAAATAACACTTCTCAGTCTGGCCTTGTCGGTAACTCGGGAATTCTTCGGCACCGTTATAGTCAAAAGATTTTTAGACATTTTTAGAAAAATGTTTATAGTTAAAAGATTTCGAAATGTTTTATTCAAAACCTTAGTTTTAAAAATCTTTCGTTCTCTATAACGAGAGCTCTGATACCAAACTGTAACACCCCCAAATATACACAATTCAATACAGCGGAAGACTCGTTGGTGTTACGGGATAGCACATTACTCACATCATAGACAACGCTTAAAAATCATGTCGTTTAATAATAAAGCATTTCCATTCATAAATATCAAATTTACATAGGTCCCATGTCATATTATTTCATAAAAATTTTACAAAGCATTTGAATGAAAATTGTTATTTAAGTGCGGGCCATGAATTCTTGTCGTCTTCCCGAGAATTACCTTCAAGTACCTGAGATAAAACATGTTAAAAGAAAAGGTCAGCAATAACGCCGAGTAAATTCATAGAGTTTGATAAAACCATTAATATATCATCGGTATATAATCATTACCGAAAATTATTTTGTACAAATCTTTGTAATAGGCCATAAAATAGCCAAAGTCATTTTATACAAATCCTTATCAAAAATCAGGATATAGGCTTTTGCCTTCAAAATCATTATACGAACCAATGTCGTAAAAACATCATACAATACGTTTTATAACGTTGTATAGAGTTAAATAAAAACCGTTATATGAATATGGTTATGTAAAACCAAAACACGAACATAATATCAATAATAAGACCCCGTATTGCTAGTCAGGCAATATATATCGTAATTCAGTGCGTATAGCAGTATTTCGTTATTTGGATTATTATAAGCCGCATGACATTGTTACCTTAATACAACAAACAACGGGTAGCTAACCCGAATCTCAATTTGCCCATCTAAGTAAGCGTGTCGTCACAAAAATCACGCTATGGAAATCTTCTCATACATAAATTCGCTTATCAATCAATGTAGCACGACGGGGATCAACCATCAAGGCGCGAACTGGGGTGATCGCCCCCAAATAGTAATATTATATGCATAAGCGTCTACCAAATCCCGGTAGTTAACAATTCATGCTAATGGGACTTTTAGTGACATAACCTAATTTAATAATCCATTTCATTTCATTTATCGGGTCATATAATCATTCATCGGGTCATATAATCATTCGGGTCCAAATCAAGAAACAAACAATCGGGACAACTGGTGTCCTATTTTATTAACACTAACATGTTATCTCCCTCGCAGGTTTATAAAACATTTCATAAAAACATTTAAAAGAGTGCGAGGCTATGAACTCACGTTGATTGGGAAAGGCGGTCATCAGCGATTTGGATGTACAGTACATGCTTCAATCACGGAAACCTAGACAAATAATACTCGTCTTAGACTCTTGTCCAATGACTTTATAAAATTAATAACTATGTATACATACGATGATTTTAGAAATATGATGATGATCAAGTGGGATTGTACATCTTTATTTACTCATTATAGTGTCAAGTGTTGGTAAATTTTTATACTATTTTCACTAGTTTAACTTCTTCACATGTTAAGGCCCAATAAGCCCATGATAAGCCCATTACATTTTATTAGTCCATCTTATTCTTTTAACATCATTCTTATGCTTACATGTTGGGCCCAATTGGGTTAAGCCCAATAAGCAAGTTCATTAGTGTTTAACCAAACTTGTCGGGTTAATAGTCCAATAAGGCTATTTTGGCCCGTTAATGTCCATATGTTATAAAGCTCGGGTTTTATCGGTTTTTACTTGTTATATAAGTTTATACATCAGTATGTGAGTTTATGAAAGTTTACATTAGACGGGTCCAACCGTCTAAGTTTTATTTGACAAAAATGTTAATTTTACGGTTTTAGCCGAAAAGACGTAAAAATCATATTTATAGTTTTATAACTTATAAAACTTATCAAATTGCCATTTTTATAAAATGCCTCATTTATTTATTAATTTACAAACTTATATAAATGTAATATATAAGTTAGTGAGTTTTAAGTTTACATTTTATATATTATTTACTTGAGTGCAAATATAATACTATAACCTTTAATTTCACAAATCTTATTTTTACTTTCACTTTCACCATTTTTATCATATCTTGAGTTCTACAAGTAGATAAACGCTCATTTTTGGATGAAATAAACTTCATATTATGTGCTAAAATTAATTTAGCTTTAGCTACTGCTTAATCTAAATCTAAGTGTCCCTAACAGTCCTCACAAAACAGACTATTCAGATTGGTACATCAATTTTGTTTTGATCATATCTCACTCATTATAATGATTCCATTGCATGGCCAACTCTCATATGTGTACAAGAATTAATACTTACTGTATATTGATTCAACTATGCCATTTTATCAGTTTAACATATGGTTGTTTACTGTTTTTATACAGCCTACTAATTTAAGTAAGATTTACCACTTTTACATGTAATTTTTCATCTTTTTATCCATGTTTATCAACACATGATCCACACACAATATTTTTATCATCATTCATCATCATATACATATAAATAAATAAAGAAAATACAAGATTACATATTCAAAATAACAAAAGGATAGGAAGAACAATCTCTATACCACTAAAGTGATGAAAAGATGGGGTTGATGATGAACAAGACTTGGTTTTAGGTAACCAATCTTATGAGATATCAACACCACTTCTAGGATCGTCAAATATTTGTAGACTCCTTGAAAAATCATCTCTTGATCTTCATGAAAACTCCTTGAGGAATCAGCCCCAAACTCCCTTGTAAACTCCTTTTCACATGTTAAGATCACCTCCAATCTTCATCTTTTTAAGTAACTATCAACATATGTTGATTATAGCTTAAGTTCATGGTTAAATTTTTGATGAAATGGGGTGTTTTTAGGTGATATGGGACGTTCACATAGAGAGAGAAAGGAGAGAGTGTGTGAGTTTTGCATGTAACAAAGTGAGTTGGTTGTTTATGTTAGCTAGTTTTTGAGGTTTAGTGGTTTTCTTGAAAAACTAAGACATGTGTCCTAGTTTTTACTAGAAAATGGACACCTCAAATGTGTGTTGGTGAAACTTTGTCTTGCCATTTTATTTAGTGGGGGTGGGACAAGTGTCCCACTTGTCTCATCTCTACTAATTTACGGGTAATCCTCGATTCTAGTTTCCTCCATTTGCGTGCCCTCGGGTCATTTTACGAAAAAAGTTTTTATAAATTATGAATCAACGGCACAAAATGAATCTAATAAAAATTGTCTCATAAAAAACGGAGTTCAAAAACGTAAATACGTAAACCTAGGGTTTCCGGTTTAGTCGTAAAGGACGTTAAATTATGCTCGTAAGTCCTAATCTCTTCTCGTAAATTTGTGAGTTTATGAACCAACACAAATTTAAATTCCAAAATAATATTCACGAATAAATTTATTTCCTGAAATGTCACACTGCCACCAAAACGTGTATGTAAACATAAGCACGTAACGTAGAATCCTCCGGTTTAGACGTAGTCGATGCTACTTCAAGATGTAAACCCAAATTTCTTCCTAAAAATAAGTGAGTTCATAATATAACATTAAAATAATGTTTTTATATTATATTTGAGAATAAAATATCAACCATAAATTGACGGATTGTCACAGATAGAGTCCCATACCAGGCCCTAGGAGCTTGATGAAGTCCATATATTGCCTTCTTTACCTTGTAGACCTTGTCTGGATGTTTTGTGTCTTTAAAAACTGGAGGCTACATAACATACACTTCCTCATCATTGGTTCCATACAGAAAGGAACTTTTAACATCCATCTTGTACACAATAAAGACCATGTAAGAAGCATATGCGAGAAATAGTCTGATGGCTTCAATTCTTGCAACTGGGGCAAAGACTTCATCATAATCAATTCCTTCCTCTTGTGTGTATCCTTGTGGTACTAGCCTGGCTTTGTTTCTTACCACTATTCCCCTCTCATCCTTCTTTTTGCTGAGCACCCATTTTTTCCCAATAGGTCTTGCCCATTTTGGACAGTCAACCAAAATCCAAACCTCTTGAATATCAAATTGCAGTAGCTCTTCTTGTATAGCCTCTACCCAGCTAGGATCATTTAATGCCTGAAAAATCTTCTTTGGCGCTTCTTATGACAAAAAGGCAGTAAATAGGCAACATTGCATATTGTCATGATTGAATTTCATTGTGATGTTGGCAATGAAGCTATGTTCCTTGGCTTGATACCTTGTTTGCCTGGGAGTATCATGATCACCAATGATTTGTGATTGGGGGTGATCTTTATTGATTCTGTAGGTAGGTTGCATATTCATGAGGACTTCAGTTTCATCATTTCCCAAAATAGGCTCTATGGGACTATCTTAATTGGGAAAGAACTCTTCAAAGGAGTTCCCAAAGTATACTGCATGGATGAGAGATGGATGTTGGTGAGATGTATGAAACTCAGAATAGCTTGGTCCTCCATGCCTAATGATTCTGCTTCCACTACTTGACATAGGAATTGGAGAGTTTGTAGAAATGAGTGGGGATTCTATTTCTGATTCATTAGCACTCTCCAAGACTGTTTCTTCCACAGCAGGGGAAACATTTGGTCCAGCAGGGGAATCTATGATTCCACTGCTTTTAGTCATATCACTGCTTTTAGAATTTGGCATAGCAAGGGAAAGGAATGATTGTCCATCCTTTTGAGAGAGGTATTCTTCTTCATCCATTTCTTTGGCAGCCTCATCAGCAGAGAACAATGAAGGTACAGTCATGTACCTCAATGGTGAACTCTCCAAAACAGTTGGTTCTTTTGTACCTGAAATGTTAGTATTTTCCAAAGCAACAGGCACATAATTCATAGACTAGGAAAGCACTTCAATATCAAAGAACCATTTGGGACCTGTTTGTGTGTCTTCAGGCTTATCCTCAAGAAAATCCACATGTAAGTTCTCTTTTACCTTGCTTTTCTTCTTGTTGAAGACCCTATATCCCTTACTTGTTAGTGAATAACCAACAAAGTATCCATCATCCCCTTTTCATTGAAGTTTCCCGATTTATCAATAGTGTTGAGTATCACAACATGACACCCAAAAGGTCTGAAAAAGTCAATCAAAGGAGGTCTTCCATTGAATAGATGATAAGCGGTCTTGTTATGAGCCTTTACCACCAAGGCCCTGTTTTGAACATAACAAGCAGTGGCAACAACGTCAGCCTAAAAGATGACTAGAAGCTTGGAATCAGATAACATGGTCCTTGCAGCTTTAATAAGTGTTCTGTTTCTCCTCTCTGCAACTCCATTTTGTTAAGGTGTTCTAGCTATAATGTATTCCATTTTGATCCCTTTGCTAGTGCAAAAAGTGTCCAGCTCTTTGTTCCTAAACTCTCCACCATTATCAGACCTTATTGTCACCACATTCATGCTCTTTTGAAGCTCAATCTGAGTGATGAAGTCTTTGAGTACTCTTGCTGTATCCTTCTTTTCAAACAAAAAGAAGGTCCATGTGAACCTTGAGTAGTCATCAGCGACCACTAGGTAGTACCACTTCTTTTTCATGCTTGTCACAGATGTAGGACCAAAGAGATCCATGTGAAGTAATTTCAATGGCTTGGTGGTGTAGAGAATAATTTTTGATTTGCAAGAAGCTCTATGTTTCTTTCCCTTCAAACAAACAACATAAGTATGATCATTATTGAAGGTCTTGGAAGGCAGACTGTGAACAAGATTGAATTTAACCAGTTTGTTCATATTTTTGAAGTTCAAATGACCAAGGCTTCTGTGCCATTTCTTGCATTCATCTACTGAGGCTTTAGAAATAAAACAGTTCTCATTGTCTTGAAGAGAAATATCTATTAAATCAATGGTGTACATGTTCTTCTGCCTTGGTGTTCTTAGTACAATGGGAGTATTAGGTGGTAAAACAAACTTTTTACCCGAACCCAGACACTTAGTATTAGTGAAAAGAACAAAGTTCTTGTTATCAGTCATCTGAGACACATTAAAGAGGTTGTACTTCAATTCTTTTGTTGGGAATTAATTTGATGAGACAAATCATGTATAACGAAACAAGAAGGACTTATATGAAATTATCAAGATTTACAAGAATATGGAGCCCTTTCATACAACAAGGAGGACTTATTAGCAAAAGATGGAGGGACTTCTAGTGTAATTAGATTTCTTGCAAAGAGGGTTATGTGTAGTATATAAACACACATCCTGCGTGGGATCGTTCATTCAATTCATTAACAATGTAAACCTAAAGTGTCTTCATGTTCTAGGCATGGGATTCAATGTATACATTCCTAGAGGTTACTTGTAATCGTTTAGTGCAAGTAATCGTTTGGAATAAAGTAATCATTGGAAAAGAAACACCTTGTTCGTAATCAATGTTCTAATTCTGCTATGTTTATCATATGAACGTTGATTATCCTAGTAAGCTTAATCGATCCGTGAATAATGGTTTCCATAATTGGTATTAGAGCGGGTGGCTCTCGATGATAGGATCAACAAGGTGTTGAGTTGAAGAATAGCGAAAAATCATAAAAATCCGTATATGATTTTATGTTCGAATCTCACCGTGCAACTGTTTTTAAATAGCGATATCTTATTCGTTAACCGTTGGATCGTGGTGAAATTTGTGCTGTATGTTCTTGGCATATATGTCGTGAATCTCACCAGAGGGATCTTCGATCTGAGATCTTATGAAGTAGATATACATCGTCGAAGTTGGCTGCAGAAAAAGGTCAAAATTTTCTGTTTTTGTTTTTATTGAATACGAGGGTTTCTTCCCCTAAACCCTATATCGACATAAAAAGTAGAAAGTTATGTGGTTTTTGGCTGTTATAACGCATTTGAACTAAGGTTGATTTTCAAACCCTAAGTTAGGGTTTTGGTGCATAAAATTTTAAACCCTAGATCGATCTTAAATGAGAAAAGAGGTGTTGCTGTGTTCGTTGGTGATTTTAATTCGAGTATGAAGAATGAAGCTGTGACTAAAAAGATTTATGTTTTTAGGGTTTGATATAAAACCCTAGATCTGTGCAAGGACGTATGGAAGGATTCTGTTGTATTGATTTAATGGAACAGATTTTGGAAAAATTGATCGTGGTTTTTTACTGTCAAAATAAAAGAAGTTCACGTGGAGTAGATAGAAAGTGGGAAAAAGGTCACATGTGATTGACCAATTGCAAGGATGTGTCAATATCATAGAAGTCAGAAAGTGGGACAGAGATGTATACTATGCTTATAGAGTACTTTGCTGATGATTCAAAGATATGGCTGTGTTGATTATTTTTGTTCCTCACAACACGATGTTGCCAAGTCTGCTCAAGTGTGATTGGCTTCACAATTCAAAAGGGGGACGCGAGCTTTCAAGTAATGCCAAAGTAAAAGGTAATTGTGTTCATCTTTGTGTACATATTACTTCGCAGCATGTGGTCAAAGAGCCAAGAGTATGTATGTTCATCTCGTGGGAGCATGATATATATATTATTCTATCGGACAACAGTGGGGTACAATTGTTTGTTCGATTTTTGATATTCATGTGGGAACGTGTACAGCCAAAGAGAAACATATGGAGTGGTAATATATTCAGTTTCCTATTTTATGGGTAAGTAATCACATGAAGTTTTTGCTCAAAAGAATGAAAAGATTTGATTGGCTGTAAAGGTAGATATTGACCATGTTTTATATGGGATCCAATATATTGGTTGTGGTTGTGGTCTCGTGGTATGTAGTATTCGTGTGGTTTAAGTATATCACGTGGGGTTTTAGCAAAGGGAAGGCAACAATAAGGACGTAAGGATTGAACAGCAGGCCATGAGTGATAGTATTTGATCGTGACATATCAAGAAGACGAAGACTAGAAGAAAAGTGGTACATAGTAGAGTCGAGCCGCTGACGAGAATTAAACACGCGCTGACAACGTAGACGCTGACAAGTATAAATTTACACGCTGACAGCGTGTTGTCCGATATATGGTTTTAAGCGCTGACAAGTATCGTTCGGTATCGGACAATACATACAGAAGAAATATTTGATGACAAAGGATCTCGGACATAACTGACTGTTTAAAATTTTATGGCTTGTTTTTGAAGATTGTGTTTGGTGCAATGACGTTTTATTTGATTATGTGACAAGGCTAACCTTGCGGTTACGTACCGACTTGGATTAGAAGCAGAACGCCGACAGAGGCAGCAGTTGCATAAAAAAAAAGAAGAGGATGATATTTTACTTAGATGATATTCATTGCAAATTAGAGGTTTCGATGAAGACGATTGATTATTGCTTCTTTGGTGTTGGAGTTGTTTTTAACAGTTTGTATTTTATCATATCTCAAAAGACTCTCCTCTCTTTTGAGATAACTTGTTTGTTCTTTTAATGGTTGGTGACGAAGACTTGTCTGAATCTAGCAATTAGGTGTCATTGCTATCACTTGAAGGAGTTACATTATCGTGCTCAGTGTCTCACAAAAGGATGAGGATTTTGACAAGAGATCGAGGTCTGCTTATATTGAGTCTCATTGTATAAGTTCGATGTCACGTGAATAGTGCAAGATATAAGGTAAAAGCTTAGGAGATTCCACTTCTTCAACAAATAGGTTATATTCGTTTTTCTTCATTCATAATCTACAATTAGAGTCTACGTAGTTCGTGATTCATTTACATGCACCACCCAAGGGGAAGAGTTTATTAGTTGTTTATCTTTAGAAGACCCCTATTGGATGTGAAAAAAAAGAGAAGAAGATTCAAAGATCAAGGTATGCAACTTAATTTTATGTGGTTATATGTTTTACAAGAAATCTTACTTTAAGGGGAAGCTTGTTTCATTCGTAAAAGATCATGATTTGAAGATTGGTTTTGTCATCATCAAATAGGGGAAGATTGTTGGGAATTAATTTGATGAGACAAATCAAGAATAATGAAACAAAAGGACTTATATGCAATTATCAAGATTTACAAGAATATGGAGCCCTTTCATACAACAAGGAGGACTTATTAGCAAAAGATGGAGGGACTTCTAGTGTAATTAGATTTCTTGTAAAGAGGGTTATGTGTAGTATATAAACACACACCCTGCATAGGTTTCGTTCATTCAATTCATTCACAATGTAAACCAAAAGTGTCTTCGTGTTCTAGGCGTGGGATTCAATGTATAAATTCCTAGAGGTTACTTGTAATCGTTTAGTGTAAGTAATCGTTTGGAATAAAGTAATCATTGGAAAAGAAACACCTTGTTCGTAATCAATGTTCTAATTCCGCTATGTTTATCATATGAACGTTGATTATCCTAGTAAGCTTAATCGATCCGTGAATAATGGTTTCCACATCTTTCACCAGATAGACATTATCAAATGTCATTCCATTAGTCACAATGGTCCCTTTCCTAGTAATTGTCCCATGTCCATCTCCAAATGAGACACCATCATTATCATGCAAGGGAACAAAGTTTGACATATATGTTTTATGCCCAGTCATGCTCCTTGAGCATCCACTATCCCAATAAGCTTTGTCATTCTTTGTCTGCTTTGTTACCTGCAAGAGAAAAACAAATTAGTTCTTCTTGGGGACCCAAGCCATTACTGACTTAGATCTACCTCGTGTATCAATGTAAGATAATTTGTCAAAGGCTAAAGATACACCATTGGGTTGAGTACTCCTTTTGGGAGCCCAAACCCATCGAGCTGAGCCTTTCACAGCTTTTCCCCATCTACCCATGTTCTAGAGGTCATAACTTTGCCAGCAAGGGAAATTCTAGGCTTAGCAGGGGAATCCCTATGCTTAGCAAGGGAATCCCTATGCTTAGTAGAGGGAACCCATTTCTTGTTATGGCCTTTATAAGTGCGTTGACAAGGTCTATGGTCAGATGCAAATGCATTATGAGATGTTGGTCTGTTCACATTAGCGCTAGATTGGGGGTATGCTTCACTTTTCTTTCTCAAGGCAGGCACAACATACTTATCAGTTGCCTTATTTCTTAAAGCAGGGGGAATATACTTAGCAGGGGAAAAAGTTTTGCCCCTGCATTCAATAAAATAGCTTGTGGTTGCATTTCCTTTAAAGGATTTGCAGCCACCATTCCCTTGGTTGCTTTACAGTCTTCGTGTAAGTGATCAAAACTGCCACAGGTGAAACAAGGTTTGGTGTTTTTCACAAGGTCCTTTCCTAGTTGAATGGACTTTTGATTATTCCAGTTCCTTTGATTTACTCTAACCACATGTCTATTGTATTTAGATCTATACATCTTTGCATATCTAGTAGTGGTTTTGTAAGGTTTTGGACTAGTAGTTCTAGTTTCAGCTTCTGATGTACTACTAGTTCTAGATGAAGTACTTTTGGAACTAGTGTCACTACCAAACAAACCTTCTCTAGAGAAAAGGACATGGTTATCTATTTTCCACTGCTTTAAAGCAGCTTGTTCTTTTCAAACTCCTTAACCTCACTGGTTCTTACATAATCATTTAAGCTAAACTCAATATCTGCCTACTTGGCAAAACAAGGAAGACCAGTCCAAGAAAGATCTTTGATAGGAGTGGCTCCATGTATGTTGGCAGGTGGTGATGGAAAAGTAGCATGTTCATTTTTAACACCAAAACCAGTTTTCTCTCTTGGAGATTGTCCTATTTCAGCGACCATAGTTAGATCTTTAGAGGCTTTTCCAAACTTTCAACAGTTTGTTCGTCTACCTTTTTATTAGCTCTAAAGATTTCAACTTCATCAGTTAATTCCTTAATGGAATCATCTTTTTCTCTAGCATCTCTTTCTAGAATTTCAATGTGGTCTCTATATTGGTTTTCTCTTTGCTTATATTCTCTAATGCTAGACTCTAGTTGTTCTAAAGTGCGTTTGTAGTTGTCTAAATAATTATCACAATTAATCTAAGAAACATTTAATTTTCTTATTTGGTCGTTTAATGACACAGTATTTTTCCTACATGCTTTTGTACAAGGAGTCATCATATAACTCATTGTCTTAGGTAGATATTGACATAGCCATAAGAGCAAATTCTTCCTCTTTCTCCTCATCAACTAGAGCTTGGTTCCTTTCAACACCTTCTGTCATAGAGCTCCAGTCCCATCCAACAACTCCATCTATTCCTTGCATGGCTACCATAGCCTTAGCCTCAGAATCATCATCCCTGCTTTCCTTCCTATAGCTGCTTCCATTCTTTGGACCTCTGCACTCCCTAGAAAAGTGACCTTTCTTGCCATAGTTGTAGCATTCCAACTTTGATATATCAAATCCAGCTATATCAGAAGGATCAATGGAAATCTTTTCCCATATTTCTTATAGAATCTGTTGGCTCTCATGTTGAGTAGAGACATATTCCACTTGATGTCCATTTCCTCCAGACCTTGCTTACTGATTTGAGTTAGGTCTTCATGTAGCACAGTGAAACCATGAGATCCTTGTGATGCAATAAAGGCACAAGCAGTGTCAAGGATAAATGTTGCAGGCCTTTCTTCTCCATTTGAAATAGTGGAGTATGTAGTAGGGGAAACTTCAATCCCACTGCTTGTGTCTGAAACAACAATTCCATTGCTTTAAGAAATGAAATCCATTTCGCAGGTGGATCAGTAGTTCCACTTGAGTTTGTGGGAATAGTCCCTAAGGCCTTCATTTCATTGACCACAGGCTCAAAAATCTTCAGGTTGTTGTAGATATCATCAATGTTTTTATCATCAATGTCATCTCTATTTTTTATCAAATGGCTTTGTAAACAAACCATTCCTTCTAAAGACTATTGAGAAATCTTGCATTGACCTCTTCTCTTGACACTTCTATTTCAAAGAATTCCAGTTGAGCAACTAGATTTTGAAGCCTATTATAGATAGAACCAATTGCTTCATCACCTTTTGCTTTAAAGGAAGAAAATTGGTCTATCATCTGATTCTTCTTCTTTTTCTTGGTAGCTTCATTTTCTCCAAATGTGTTACCAATGGCTTCCCAAAGATCCAACCATCTTATGCTTCCTAAACCTTATTTGATGTCTATTAGGTAGAGCCATCAGCAAAGAACTATGAGCTCTGACATCATGCCTTCTCAATTGGATCTCTTTGTTTGAAACAATAGCAGACTTTTTCTTTCCATCACCTTTGGAGATTTCACCACCATCTACCTTTTCTTTGTTCTTATCTTCAACTAGTACAATTTTGGTGAAGTGATCACCAAGTTCTATGACCTCCCAAAGGGCATAATGTTCCATCTTGAGATATTGTTGAATCCTGAATTCTCATATTTTAAAGATTTCAGGATCCAAGATTGGAAGTTTGAGTGCATTGTTGTTTGTGGATGAAATAGATTCAGTAGACATGATTGTGGATGGATGTGAGGTTTGTGTTTTTCTTGGTTTATTAAAAGTTTCTCATCAAGCTCTGATACCACTTGTTGATCCCAAACTCAGATCTTAAACCTTATCTTGTTTACGGGTTATAGTAGAAAGAAAGAATTCAAACTACTAGTAGAGAAACTTTGCAATATACAAAGTAACTAAACAAGATGTTGAAAGTAATGTTTAGGTCATGAATCCTAATGATTTTCTATCTTGGGTAGTTAGTGTTTGTACCTTTATAAACACTTATTCTAGGGATTATATAGTATGTTTATGATTTCTAGGGATTCTACATTTTTAGTTTAAGGGTTTGTATAGGTTGATCATATTCTAGGGACAATTATGGGAGCTTAAGATCCTATGCTTTGAAAACTTGTAGTTTATGCTTTACCAACTTGTAACTTGACTTGAAATGAATGCATAATCTTAATATGATATGTAGTTGAGTTTTATAATTTATGGCAAAAGATTATACTCTAATTCAAGCTAGTCTTGGTTACTAGGTCTTAACTTGTATGGCATTGGATTAGTCAATATTAGCATTTTGTGATTACGACGATTTGACGTAAAACGCGAACGTAAATACGTAAAACGTGACAAAATTAAAAATTAAACCTAAAAATTAATTAAAAACTAAAACTAAGTCTAAAATAATATAAATAAGAATAAAAATCAAATAAATAAATTTAAAACCTTTTATTAATTAAATATTCAATTTTAAATGCTAATTAAAGCCCTAAAATTAAATATAATTAAGAAAAAGCCTAAAATATTATTTTATTAAACTAATAACTTACTTATATCATTTAAAGACAAAAAAATATTTTTCCCGAATTTTTAAAACTATTTTTCTAATTTTTAATGGCTAAAAACACCTTTTGTATTAAAATAATGCTAAAAATTAATAAAATAATGATAAAATAAATTTTGTTTTTCTAAAAATCTTTCTTAACTAAATTAACAAGTTAAAAATGAAAAAGTTTAAAAAAAACTAAAAAAATGGCTAAAAACGAAAGTACCCCAAAGTACTCCAAGGTGGAGTACTTCTGTGTTGTCCAAGATCCTACCAGACAAAGGTATTGTCCAAGGTCTGTGTTGTCCGATATTGGACAACACTAAAAAACAAAAAATATGGTCGTTCTCGGACATAACTAAAAAAGTTGTTGTATGGATTTTTTTGCGTTGTTTTGCTGTTTTGGTGCGATCCTTGGGTACAAACGGCACCCCTACAACCAGTGGGTTGTAGGGAGTCAATAACAAACACAATTAAACACAATCACAACAACAAAACACACAAAGCACATAGATATAGCCTCAAAATCACCCAAAAATCAGCAAGTTACAAAGAAAAGTGGGGCTGTGGGCGTATATTGTTATACAGTGAGTTAAGCTTGCTGTTTAGAGCCACCAAATGCTACAAAGTCCTAGATACCAGATGATGTAGACTCTAAACTAACCCTAAGCTAGCTGAAGACAAAAAATCAAAGCTCAAAATCAACAAATACACCCCCTTATACCTGCTGATGTCTAGGACCTCAAATAGGCAAAAATATAGAACTAAATGTGAGCAGTTTTGAGTATTAGTTTCCCTCACTTGAAAGCAATTCTCCTACACCTCTAGTACACACCTAAATAAGTAAAATCCACTAAGAATCAAACCACAAATACATTAATAACAGCAAGATAAGAGAATCATGCACCCACTGCTATTAATCAACAGAAATCATTAACCACTTATAATTATTAATTTTTTTCGATTTTTTTTATTTTTTTTTAAGAAAATGCTGATAACTGATGAGACTGCTTTTATACATAGTCTCATCGTCCAAATCGGGCTTAAATGCATAAAATATCATTAAACTGCCAAATATATGCTCGTGTTTGTTACTTGTGTATTTTTAGGTACAAATATTGAGGAAATGGCAAAAGATCATAAGAATCAACCAAAAACGAACACGAGAAACGAAGTCGCACAATGAACCAAGCCCAAGTTTGGAATTTTGCAAAAAGACCCATGAAGTTTGAAGAATTGGCAACTTTGGTCCCTCATCTTTGAAGACTTGTCACAAATGACCCTCTAATAGTCATTTGTACAAGAAAGGTCCTTTGAGTTTAAAGATATGTCAAATTAAGCCCTTGGGAAATGATTTAATGTGCAAAAGTTAGCCCTAGTTAGCACAAGGACTAATCATGCAATATGGTTTGCACTGAAAATGTAATGGCAAAAGGACTGATTGTGCAAAACTTTGTGACGGCTGTTAACTTTTGGGACTGGCAAAGATATTACCCACCACTAGCCCAAACCCCACCCTTTGGCCCAATACTCCTATTTAATAAAACCCGGTTTAATTTATTAAACGAGGTCAAACCCCCAGTCAACCTTTCCCATTTTTCCCACCCAAACAAGTTTTTAAATCCTATTTTACCTAAAATGGATTAAACTCTCCCTAATGACCTTATAAACCCTAATCCAACCCAGCTTTAATTACCTTTAATCCAAAGGGTTTTCACATAATACTTTCCAGATCCTAAATTACCCTTAACCTCAATCTATCCCACATCCCAAACCACCACAAGACACACCCATGTGTCTTGTGGGACCCTCCCTTGCACCCGTCTCTTTCCCCCAAACCCTAAACCTGACAAATTAAACGGCTGGATGTAATTCCTTTGACCCCAAGCACTTTTTGACGTCCAAGATCAATTTAAGCAGCTGGCATCTTCACATGATCCTCCAGAGATCACATGGACGAATTTTGACTAATTTTCAAAATGAAGACCAAGGGCCTTTATGGCAATTCAAGAATTAGGGTTTAGGTTTCTAGTTAGTTCCATTATCTAGTATAAATATGAGTGGCCTGTCACTCATATTTCTTGTTCCAGTTTTTCCTAGCAAATTATTGTAATTTCCTTTTTTACTAAATTAAAGTTGGTATTTTGAATCCAAATATAATTCCTTTTATTTTTATTAAAAAGTTGGTGTTGATTTAGCTAGAATACTGAGTTCCAAACAAATTTGTTGAAGTAATTTTTGGATTTTCAAAAATTATCTTCAAGTTTCTGAAATTCTGAAAATTGGGAATTTGTGGTGAAAATCTGTTTCAAGGTTTTGTTTTTCAGGATTCATCAGTTGTTGTTTAAGTGTTTCAAACAGGAAGATTGTTTGAGGAAAAGTTTTTGAAAAGATTTTAAAAGGTTTTAAGAAATCAGTATATTGGATATATTGTTCTATTTCCATTTTTTTTAGCAGGGTTGTTTGAAACTTGTTATCCAAGGTTCTGCATAGGCCCCAGCCTATTTGGAGATGGCAATGCTGCCATTGTTGGGCCTGGATGTAGGTCCAACAAGGTAAATCCTTGATTTCATTTTCAGTTTCTTTATTTGGTGTTTTAAGTGAATCTGCATGAAAGTTGTTAAGTGACTGATATTTGGTTTGATATTGCCATAGGTTTAATATGCATGTTAGGATTGTTTAAAATCAGTTTGGTATAGATTTGATGGGATTTGGTTTGTAAAAAGATTGAATTTCAGTTTAAAGGGGTGTTTGGATTTGTGATTTAAGCAGATTTTGTGACAAGTTTGTGAGTTAAAAGCTGATTAAACACACTCCTTAGGGTATTAATAGGTTACTTGTAGGTTACTTTCAGTTTGGAAAAGTTTTTAAATCAAGTTGTATGGTAAAAAATTGGGTTAAGTGGTCAAAAGTCGAAAACTGCTTGTTTTGCATGTACTTGTGTGATTTTGCCATTCAAGGTGCTAAGGTTGTTAGAAGATAGTTTATTCTAGGGTTTGTGATTGCTTATTTACCTTGTTATTGGATTGTGTGCATGTTTTTGGCCATTGAAAATCAATTTAGTGCCAATTGAATCAACATATCACCCACAGACTAGTACTAGCTATAACAGCAACTTCATTTTGCAAATTTTGTGCTTGTTTTGTGTGATTTCGTACTTAGGATTACTTGATTTGTGTTTTTCTTGACTCCTTATACTCAAAGGAGTATAAGGGTGCCTTTGTCCAATCAAATCACCAGCAAAATCAAAGAGACAAGCTCCTCTTGTCATTTTCTTCATCAGTGAAGAAACTCACAATCTTTGAGTTTTCAAAAAGCATAACTGAGCCCGTTTATCATTCTTTTAGGTTTAATCTTTGTTATTTTTGATTTGTGTTTGTGTTTTTGTGTTTAGAGTAAGCTCAGGTTTGAGTTTTAAAAAAAAATAAAAAATAAAAAAATGAAAAAGGCAAAAACTCACCTGGCCTGGGCTCGAACACGCGACCTCCCTTTCGGAGAGGTAACGTGTTTACCAGTGATCCAGATGGTTTTTCTTGTCATACCTCTCTACCCACCAAGTATTAAACACATTTTGTTTCCTTCCATTTAAAAAAAGCCGTAGCATAATAAGCCCTTATTGGCTTATTCGTTAAGCCATTTTGCTCCAGCTTATTTTTCCTAGGATAGTGATATCATTTAGGATTTTTCTGGCTAAGTTTTGCATTTTTCTCTTTCTTTATTTATTTTTTTATTAATTTTTAATTACCCGTATTTAGTTAAGTAATTTAAAAATAGTAAAAAGCATTTAAAAATCCAAAAAATAGTTTTTAGGTTTTGATTTATATTTTTGAGGTTTACATCACAAAAAGTTTTCAAAAAGGCTTATTTTTAATTTTATTTGATTTTAGGGTTTTTAGCTAACTTTAAAATTTAATATAAAATTATTAAAAAGGTTTTAGGAACTTTTAATTGCATTTCTGTCTTAGTTATAATATTTTAGATTTTTGGTAATTTTTTAGAATTTTTTTATAAACTTTTTATTTTTTTGATTATTTTATTATTATTTTATTATTAAAAATTGAAAATTAGTTTTTTCTACTTTTTTCATTTTTCCTAGATTGTAGACACTAAATTAGGAATTTTGTCACTTTCTAAATCTTTTTAGGACTTTTTAATTATTTTCTAGAATTAATTTAAGTTTTAATAGATTTTAATAGTTTCTAAGTATTTAAAAATAGTTTAATTTGGTTTTAAAATTTTTAAAAATACTTTTTAGCTTAATTAGGTCATTTTTGAGGTTTACAAACTTGAAAACCTTGCTTGGGGCTTTTTAACAATTAATTGTGATTTTTAGGGCTTTAATTAGCATTAAAAAGTCATTATCTAATTAATTAAAAGGTTTTAGCAAGTTTGGATTTTTTGTAAACTCTTAGAACATTTTTGTGGATTTTTAGTAATTTTTAGGAATTTTTAGGTTAAAATTTTAATTTTTGTACTATTTACGGTTTTGCGTGATCGCCTTTTTCGTCTTAGTTTAATTCGTCTTCGTAACCGTCTTTTTCTTTCTTCTTTCTTATTTTCTCTTTTCTTAACAATAAAATCATCATAAATCAATTCAATTCACAACACACTAGCCTCCTCGAGAACGAACTCACTTAGGGTCATTTACACACGGTTTTCCTAAATCGTCGTGCTCACTTGCCCTATTTACGCTCTTTTTCCTAAAAGACGTATTTCTACGACTATCATTTTGGCGCCGCTGTCGGGGAGGCGTGTTGTGTTTTGATTGAACCATTGTTGTTTTCTATATAGCCATAATTAGTATTTGTATTAGTAGCACTCTACTAATACGTATTATCGTTTTTCGGTTTTTGTGTTAATATTATTACTATATTGTATACGTAGAACAATAAATTCACAAGTACTCCAAATACGTGAGAAATCACAACCTTGACTTGGGAGGTCATTACCCAATCATTGTATTCGAATCTCAAACCAAAGAAAAAAAGGCAAAAATAGATAAATACTTTCGTGAAGCTTAATCTTGAAAATACAAACTATAAGGTGGGTATAAGGTGATTGTATTTCACGACCTAAAGGAAAAAGGCTCTTAAGTGCTTCGCGCCGCCTCGTTTCCTCCGCTTGCTTGTGCGTATTTGATTTTGAGAGTGAATCGAGGGTTTTGCCGCCCAAAGTATTATTACATATCATATATATTTTCTTGGTTTCATTTGATTAAACCCTCTTGAACGATTTGGTGTTCCACCATCGTTCTAAAGTCATCGAAGGCGTTCACTCCACGTGATCGTTTTCATTCCTTGAGGCTTCTTTCATCAAGAGATTTGATTAAGGAGGAGATTTGTAGATTTGTGTCTACTTAATACATTCACCAATTTCCAAAAAGTTAATACAATCAAAAACCACAAAAAAATTGAAAAATTAAAAAACACCAAAAAGAATCTTCTTTGCTCGTCTCCTCGTTGTACGTGACGTTTATGCTCACTCGTAATCAAGCAAAACGTGCACGTAGACGAAAGAACAAAACTCCCACTCCAACTCATTCTAGTGAGGAGTCTCCTATTGACGAACCCATTGTACGAGAAGGACCAACCATGGCGAATCGACCTATGATGGAGTTACTTCAAGTACCCACCGAGGGTTATGGAGAAGCTATTGTGATTCCCGCAATCCTTGCGGAGAATTTTGAGGTGAAAACGGGTTTGTTGTCGATGATCCAAAACAACAAATTCCATGGTGATGAGAAGGACAATCCACACAACCATATCCGCCAATTTAATCGTCTTACCGCCACGTGCAAATTTAAGGATGTCTCGAATGACTCGATTAAGATGATGCTTTTTCCGTATTCCTTAGCGAGGCCCGCTAAAATTTGGTTAGAGAAAGAGCCACCCAATTCTATATTGACGTGGAAGGATCTCGTTTCAAAATTTGTGAACCAATTTTTTCCGCCCTCTAAGACTACGCATTTGAAGAATGAAATTTCTAAATTTTCACAAGAATCAAATGAAAGTTTTTCAACGGCTTGGAATAGGTTTAAGGAAATGTTGCATGAATGTCCTCATCACGGTTTTTCCGACTTACACCAAATCGACACGTTTTACAATGGACTTAACGATCATGAAAGAGATTATTTAAATGCCGCCGCGGGTGGTAATTTTTTGTGTAAAACGGTCGAGGAAGCTTTGGTCATAATTGAGAATAGGTCTAAGGTTTATAGCCCTCGTAACACACCGAGTGTTGCCAAATTGGGCTCATCATCGTCTCGTAGCATTAATGCTTTACATGATGAAGCAAATGAAGAAAATCGATTTTTTGATAGATTTGCTAGCCTTATGACCCATTGGAAAGCTCAAGAAGCTTCAAATTCCGCTTCGGTTAAAGCGGTTTCTAAAAGTTGTTTGTCGTGTGGTGGAGCTCATGATCTTTCCGAGTGCATTACCGCGGATGCTAACACTTCGAGTGCTTATGTAGCCACGGGAACTTATAACCAAATCGGTCA
Source organism: Glebionis coronaria (assembly GCA_025667525.1). NCBI lineage: Eukaryota > Viridiplantae > Streptophyta > Magnoliopsida > Asterales > Asteraceae > Glebionis > Glebionis coronaria. The sequence goes on from CM046877.1 coordinate 361,035,724, forward strand.
AGGTTCCCGCCAAAATCAAGCTCCACCAAATCAAAATGCTAATAACTATCGAAACAACAACCAAGGTGGAAATTACCAAGGAAATCAAAGGAATTACAACAAGGGTAATTATCAAAGTGTAAATGGGCAAATTTCTAACCAAAACCAAAACCGTGATTTTCAAACTTCGACTCAAGGTTTTCAAAATGATCACACCAAAAATCTTCAAGGAGAATTTTTGAATTATGCTAAGGCTAATGATGCTAAGTTTGACAATATGCAACGTGAAATGGTTAGCTTAAGATCCGAGTTGAAAAACGAGCTTAAAAACGAACTTGCTAATGAACTTAAAACTCATGCTAATAAAATGGAAGGAAATGTCACACGACTCCAACAAAATCAACAAAAAATGGAGCAAGGTCAACATGAGATTAAGCAAGAATTGTTAAAAGCGGATGCTAGGCAATCTATGTTTGAAGACCGAATGGGAAAAATGTTTGAAGCTATCATGTGTAAGCCCTCTTCTTCGGGTGGTCTTCCTAGTGATACCATCGTGAACCCGAAAGGAGAGTTGAAGGTTATTACTACTCGTAGTGGTAAAACTTTCAAAGAACCCATTTCTCGTCCAAGTACTTCTATGGAGAAGGAAAAAGAGAAAAAACCCGAGGTGGTGGTTGAAAAGGAGCAAATTACAAGCCCACGAAGTACCGCTCAAACCACACCTACGGTTGAACCAATACCAATCATGGAACCCGAGATTCCAAGGCCGATGTCTATGCCTACTATGCCCCAACCCACACCACCCTTACCCTACCCTTCAAGACGAGACAAGGAAAAGGCACAAGAACGAAATAATTATCAATTTGAACTTTTTATGAAAATGTTTCGTGACTTGCATTTCAATACAATTTTTGCCGACGCCTTAGTCATGATGCCTCGATTTGCCGCGAACTTCAAAAATATGTTGAATAACAAAGAGAAATTGCAAAAATCGTCTAGTTGTTCTTCGGTTTTTCTAAGCCGCATACCTCAAAAAGTCGGTGATCCTGGAAAGTTTTTAATCCCATGTGCTATACAAGACATGGAAGAATGCTACGCCTTGGCCGATCTTGGTGCTAGTATTAATTTGATGCCTCTTGATATTTTTAAATCGCTCAATCTTCCAAATCTCACTCCTTCAAGAATGTCAATCGAGATGGCCGATCATTCTACGATTCTAGCTTGTGGAATTGCCGAGGACGTCTTTGTGAAAGTTGGAAAGTTCTACTATCCTGTAGACTTTATTGTTTTTGACATTCCCATCGATCCTAAAGTTCCGTTAACTTTAGGTCGATCTTTTTTGGATACCTCGAGAGCACTTATCGATGTGCATGCAAGGAAAATCACTCTTCGTTTCAATGAGGAAGAACTCGTCATTAATGCAACCCAAAACTACACTCTTTCTCATGTGTATTCTATCACATCTTTGTATAATGTCAATCCCATCAAAAACATTTGTCAAAAGCTTTCAAATAGAGTTTTAGGAGTTGTTGAAAAAAATGAAGTTCCGTCCCCTCCGCCGGTGGAGGTTAAGAGTGTTAAGCCTACGATTCCAATCTCGAGTGATTCTTTGGATGATGAATACGTTGATCCCAATGGGGAAGTTTTCTTTGTTGACAAAAGATTTGAAAACCTACCACCACCTTTACCAAAAAGATTTCAAAATGTGAGAATTTTTAGTGTGACTAACATTGCTTTAGATACACCAAATATTTTTGACATAATTAAATCGGGTTTTCACAAGGAGAGTTTAAAAGATGAAAAAGGAAAAGATTTTGAATTTAATTTAAAAGATTTTTCTACAACTCTAACTCCGTCATCACCACGTGTTTTGAGTACTACAAGCTCGTCTTCTCCTTTTGACGATGCTTTGTGTGGACTTAGTGTGGGGGAATCCCCTTATGTTCCATCCCCTTTCTCCACCGAGGACGAGATATTTGATCCTGGAATTACTTATAAAGGGAAATCTCGGTCTTCCACCGATGCAATAAATGGAAAATCTTTTCATTTGATTGGTGCGAGTCTACCTCGAGTAGCTCATGTTTTTAGTAACTTACCCATTGTCCCACCCTTCTATTTCTTCTCTCCTATTTTCTTGAAACTCTTTGAGTTTTTGTTGGCACACCTTGAAGTGGCGTTGATTTGTTTTTCCAATGAAAACGAGAACGCCATCTTCGATCCCGGTATTTTGCACCATCAAAGGACTTAGTCCTTAATACCGGTTGTTTTTTGGCCTTGTTTATCATGTAAGCCCCACCAAAAATTGACCATACCATGATTATCCCTAAATGATCACATTTATGGGGATTCGAGTCGAGCTTTTGACTCGGTTATCAAAAACAAGGTGCCTCGTGGGGGAGTTCCCATGCTTATCCATGTACATATTATTGCTTTCTAATGTAGTTTAATGTGAGGGGATTTGTGCCTGATATGAGCTTAAACTCATATCCTTTTAATAACAAATAACCCTAAAACATGAAGCAAAATACCAATTTATTTGGCAAAAACAGTGTTATGTGGTATGTTTGTGTTTGTATGCACTTGTGTAGGTAAAAAGATACATTTCCAAGCAAACAAGAAAAAATCAAGCTCAAATGGATGAAAAAGACAAAAGAGGATCAAAAGTGACAAGACTTTAAAGTATAAGGACCTATCTTGACAAGTTATGAAAGTTGAAGGACTAAAAGTGCAAATATTGTAAAGTCAAGATTCAAGTCAAACTTGGTCAACTCTCAAGTCAACTCAGTCAAAGGACCATTTTGTTCAAGAATGGAAGTTAAAGGACCAAATATGTCAAAGGAATGAAGCTACAAGCTCAAATTTACATTCTGCCAAGTTAAGGGGTTAATTCTGCCAAGATTGGAAAGTTACTTAAGTTTGATCCATGTGTCAAGGAGTTCAACCAATGAGAAGGAAGAAAAGGAAGCACACGGATTGCCATTTCATCACATTTAATGTCCACTACCACCGCCTCACATTTATTACCAAATCCAAACAGTGCAATCCGTGTGACTAATTTTAAACCAATCAAATGCTTACACGTGTCATCTTCTTCAAAGGAAAATTTTCCCAGAATCGCGTTTGAGATAGAAGCCATTTCATGGAAAGATTTAAACACCAAAGTTGATCAATTTGAAGAGACGAACATAATGGTGCAACTCAATTAACATTTCATCCATCCAATCAAGAAAACCCAAATCCTTGTTCATACCTTCAAAGTGCAAAATGCAGAACTCTCCACGTGGCAAGCTGGGATTGGTTCTGACACGTCACCAACCCCAACAAACTCTTCCTTCATGTCTATAAATAGCTGGAATGTACTTCATTTTCATTTTGTAGCTTAATTTTGTAAAAAACACCTAGTTCTACTTTTCCTTTCCCTTTTCCCTCAATCTTACCCTAGCTACTCAAGAGTCTGACAAACTCTTGAGTTAGTTAGTTAGTTACTACCTTTGTAACAGCTTTGTAACCGTTTTCCATTAATGAAATTCAAATTTACTCTTTCCCGCCAAAACTGTTCTTATCATTCCAGTTCATTACTTGCTGCATTTGGATACTAGTGTTGCTGATAAGTGTTTGTTATGATCATTGATTGATCATAACTAACATTGAAGGAGTTAGATTGCTGTTTGATCACAATTCAGTCATTGCATAGTTCTAATGGAGTTTTCAAGCAGAATGATGATCTTAGTTGTTTAGTTTGTTGATTCTTGTTGATTGATTGGTTCCTAGTGATAAGGTGGTGGTTATCACTAGGGTAAGAGAGCTCAGCGCTCCTCTTCTTCTCAAAGGATAACTACAATAGGTTCTATAGTTCTCATTTTTGTTCCTCTCAATAAGTAAATTGCATGCTAACTTTTTCTAGTATAATCTGATGGCTGCATGATAAAGTTGTTAGTAGTTGCTGTTTGATTGAGCTTTGTGTGTTTGTAGCTTGATTACTACTTACTTGTGTACTGATTTGAATAATTTGTAGTCTACTGCATTTGTTAAGTACTTTTCAGCCTTATAGCTTAATTGGAGTCCTAGCCTTGATAATTGTTTGTTTTCAGTTTTAAAGTCTTTCATTGTGATCACCAAGTCTGTTTTGCTATAACTTTTGATTCAGAGTTGATTAGAGCTTAATAAGTCTTTGTAAAAATTTGTTAAAAGCAGTTAAAGGAGTGTTTGGGAATAACTCAAGAATAGTTTTCTAGTATTGAGATTTGTATTTTTAGAGTTCATTTACAGTCCTTAAGTGATAACAAAGAGTTTTCAGTCATTTGCAAGTCAAATACAAGGTCAAACAGGCAAATGGCATCTAAAAAGTTTGGGTCAGTCTTATGCATTTGAGTTATTCAGAAACTTGCCATTTTCAATTTACTAGAACTCACTCAAAACTGGATGAATTTGGATCAAATTTGTTTCTACTTGTAGCTTATATCATATAGTTTTAGAGTCTAGAAGGATTTAATACAGTATTCCATAAGCACTTAGTAATAAGCAAAAATCAGAAATGGAGACTTAATGCAATCTATATCTCATTTTCCTCTTCATAAACTTAGCATTTTTTCTTCACAAATCCATTTAGGTAGTTGAGTTACTTGATTTTTGAGAAAATTAGCTTTTTGAAAAAAGCTGGTCAACGCTTGGTCAACATAAGCTCTTTTTAGCTTAATTCAGATTTAGAGCTTATTACTTGATGAAATTTGTTCTGGTTTGATTTCCCATTCTTTAAATCAGTTGCCTAATCAGTTTTAATAGAAAAATCAAGTTGTGGTTGATTAGATTTGGCTAGAGCTTATTTTGTGCTTATTGATAAGCACTCATTTGCTTATTTCTGATCTTTAGCTAAATTCCTTGAACACACGTAGCTTAATTGAGATTTGAAACGTTTTGCAAGTTGTTTCATCAAATTTGGTTGAGTAATAAGCCAGAACGAGCTTATTTTCTTCCTAGCCCGTTTTTACTTAAAAAGTTTTCTTAATTGCACTTTGGTCCCTGAAGTTCTGTCAGCGTTTAAATTTAGCCTAACTTCCATGTTTTTAGGGTTTGCATTGTTTTAGTCCTTGGAGTTTTGGAAGTTGTTAAAAATCAGTTAGATATTTGTTAGTTTGTTACATTTTTGGCAAGTTTGTTGTAGTTGTTGCATTTTTGATCCTTTTAGTTAACAGTTTTACATTTTTAGTCCCTATAATTGTTAGAGTTTACATTTCAAGCATTTACTTTTCATAGAATTTACAATTTCAGTCCCTTTAGTTTCAAATTTTGCATTTTAAATTTTTACTTGAATAAAAACGTGGTATTTGCAATTTGTTTTACATATACGTAGGTAATATTTTTCCGTTTTGCAAGCATTTGTTGAATTAGCAATAGATTACCAAGCAAGCTTAACAACCAAGAACAATTAAAAACCCGATATTGGTTGGACTTTCTATTAGCAAGAACTGAGAAAAACGAACTGCATTATACTCAATTTCAAATGGCGCCGCTGCCGGTTCTTTGACTACACGAGAGACTATCGATTGACGGTTTTCATTGGCTTTTGGGATCCGTTCACTTTGTGAACGTTATTTTTACGTATCATAAATCAAAAACAAATAAAAAATCAAAAATATAAAAATATATAAAAAAACTAAAAAATTAACACAACAATTCTTTTCCTAAAGAATTGACCAAAAAAATAAACAATCCAAAAAGCAATCTTTTTCCTAAGAGATTGCACCCAAAAATATATATTATTGGATTCTCTCGGTTTTTGTGTACATATAGTATTTTCCCTTAAAAAACTCATAAATACAAAAATATTTTCCATATATTATTATAAGTAGATACGTATACGTATAAGAACAATCAATCTACATATCTTCCATAAGTATTACCGAGGCAATACACCGTGTTGAGGGGCGTTCCGGTCCTTGACACGTGTATCGATCAAACAAAATAAAGCAAGAATAGATAAATACTCTCAATAAGCAACAATTCGAAGAATACGAACATTTAAGTGAATAGAAAGGCGATGTGCTATAAAATGCCATCTAAGGGTCAATAGGTACTTAAGTGCTTTGCGCCACCTAACCCCCCGTTCACTTGGGAGTATTCTAAGGAGGAAGGCTTCATTGAGGGTCTTGCACCCAAAGTAGTAAATACATATATTGTTATTTTCTTGTGGATATTTAATATTGAAACTCGAAGAGGATAATCCATTTCTCTTCAAAGTCACACGAGAGCTTCTCTCTCATTCCTCGTATTGAGTTGCATGCTCACTCGCGGGCGTGCACAAATACCGATTGGTGTACAACCTCTTCCTCCGAAAAGGAAGAAAAAGAGAAAGAGTAAGACCACCATCGTCCACCAAGCCGATCACGAGAATTGTGCTTTGACTCCACCACAAGAAGCCATGGCTATTGATAATCGTACTTTGTATGAACGTATGCAATCCAACATTCATGGATATTCTAGTGCCATTAAGATTCCCGACTTTCCCGCTAACACATTTGAGCTACATACATCTATGATCAATATGGTTGCTTTATCACCTTTCTTGGGAAAATAAAATGAGGATCCTCATGCTCACCTTAAGAGATTCCTTTCACTTTGCAATACCATTAAGCATAATGGGGTTCCACATGAGGTCATTAGATTGATGTTAGTGTCATTTTCCTTAGAGGGGAGTGCTAAGCATTGGTTAGACACCCAACCACCCGATAGTATCACCACATGGGAGGGTTTTACCACTAAGTTTTTGAACAAGTTCTTTCCTCCACAAAAGACTATGGCTTTGAGAAATTTAATTATGGGCTTTCAACAAAAACCTAGTCAATCCTTTAGTGATACTTGGGAAGAGTATAGTGAGTTGTTGAGGCGATGCCCTAATCATGGATTGGATCAAGTTCATCAAATAAGTCTCTTTTATGATGGCCTTAAAGCTCACCACCAAGATTCACTCAATGCTTCCGCGGGAGGGAGTATTCTTCTTAAGACCTACCAAGAGGCTTTGGACATCATTGAGACTAAGGCAATGGTTCAAACAAACAATCCATCTGAAGAAAGGGTTCATGTTATCCAAAACACTTCTCAAACTCCTTGTGACACCCAACTTCTTAAAGAGATCCTTCAACAAGTCAAACAAGGACAAGAAATGACTCATGAAATAGTTCAAAATTTTAAGAGCATGACATTGAACAATTCCTCAAATAATGTGAATGCCATCACCATTTCTTGTGTTACTTGTGGAGGTCCCCATTCTTATGAACAATGTGATAAGGTGCAAGGGTATCAAGGGGAATGCTATGCTTACCAAGAGGAACATCGTGAACACTTCAAACCTAATATCAATCCAAATAACCTTTCTTACAAATCCCAAAATTACCTTACTCCACCCGGCTTCCCACCCCAACCACCCACCCAAATTCCATAAAATCCTCCTCAAATTTTAGCAAGGAATCAAGGGCAAAGACCACCATACCAAGGAAATAACTACAAGGCACCCAATCAATTTCAACCTCAAGCAAATACCTTTTATCCACCACAACAAGGATTTAATCAACCACTTCCATTTGTTCCCACTCAAGCATATGCTCCAATACCAAATCAAGCTTACCCTCAAAATCCAACTCAAGGATATGGGATGCAAGAAACTCAAGAGTATGTTGACAAGAAAATGCGTGAAATTGAGAAGAGAATGAATGACCAAATGAAACGTACAATGGAGGAACAAATCAATAGGGTTTTAGTGGCGGTAACTCAAAGACCACAAGGGGCTTTACTTTCTAACACACAAACAAACCCTAGGTCCAATGTCAATGCTATTACAACAAGGAGTGGAATAACAACAAAGGATCCTTCACCTCCTAAACCTACTCTTGTTCAACCCACTTGTGCTCCTACTTGTGACAAGCCTTCTACTTCTACTCCACCTCCTCAAAATGCTCCTATTCACTCAAACACACCTTCTCAACCACCTCATACTTCTCCTTTACCTTCCACACTTTCCAATGAAGAGGCTAACAAAGACAAATCTTCCACCACAATACCTATTCCACCTACACCAAAACCTACTCTTCCATACCCTTCAAGGTTGAAAAAGGACAAGTTAAAGAACAAAGATGACATCCAAGTCTCCAATTTCTTAAGGATGTTCAAGCAACTCAATATCAACATATCCTTTGCCGAAGCTCTTGCTTATATGCCAAAGTTTGCTAAGATGTTCAAGGATTTGCTCTCAAACAAAGAGAAATTGGTTGATTTGCCCAACACATCACTTAATGAAAATTGTTCCGCGGTGTTACTTAAAACCTTACCAACAAAACTTGGAGATCCGGGGCGCTTCTTGATACCTTGTAATTTTCCCGGTGTTGAAAATTGCATGGCTTTGGCGGATTTAGGGGCGAGCATAAATCTCATGCCTTTATCGGTTTGGAAACAACTATCTCTTCCCGAGCTCACTCCCACTAGGATGACTCTTGAACTAGCCAACCGAACCATAGCTCACCCTGTAGGTATAGCGGAAGATGTGTTTGTAGGTGTGGATAAGTTTACCTTTCCGGCCGATTTTTTAGTGGTCGATTATGACATGGATCCTAGAGTGCCTTTGATTGTTGGTAGACCGTTTTTGAGAACGGGTCGTACCTTGATAGATGTGGCGGAAGGAGAATTAATTATGAGAGTAGAAGATGAGAGAGTGGTGTTTAAGTTAGGGAAAGTTTGTGATAGAAGAGAGGTTAAGGAGTCTAGACCTTGTGAGACTATTAACATTGTGGATGTGCTAGATGAAGTGTGTAATGAACATTTTCATGATGCTTGTAAGAGTGCTAGTGATGAGATTCCTCATGTTGAAACCGTGGCCTCAATTGCTCCCTCTTTAACACCTTTTGGAGAGAGTGATTTCCTCTTGGAGGAATTTGAGTCTAACTTTCTTGGTGATGATGATTCTCCCATTAATTGGGAAGAAGATATTCTTACTATCCAAAAGTTGCTCAATGAGGACCCTATTCCTTCTTCTATTCCACAAGAGATTACCATTGAGGAACCTTCCATAGTTAAACCTTCCATCGAGAGTCCACCTCCCATTGAACTTAAGGAACTTCCATCCCACTTAGAATATGCTTTCTTAGAAGGAAAAGACCAATTACCGGTGATTATTGCTAAAGAGTTGAAAGAGGATGAGAAGGAGCAACTTATTGAAGTCCTTAAGAAACATAAGAAAGCTTTAGCATGGAAAATATCCGACATAAGGGGAATTGATCCACATTTTTGTACTCACAAAATCCTTATGGAGGATGACTATAAACCCGCCATTCAAAACCAAAGGAGAGTTAACCCAAAAATCCATGAGGTTATTAAGAAGGAAGTGATTAAACTCTTAGATGCGGGTATGATTTACCCCATTTCCGACTCTCCATGGGTTAGCCCGGTTCATTGTGTTCCAAAGAAGGGTGGAATCACCGTGGTGCCTAATGAGAACAATGAGCTTATTCCCACGAGACTTGTGACCGGTTGGAGAGTTTGCATTGATTATAGAAAACTCAATGAGGCAACTAGGAAAGACCATTTCCCGCTTCCCTTTATGGATCAAATGCTTGAACGCTTAGCGGGAAATGAGTACTATTGTTTTCTTGATGGCTTTTCGGGTTATTTTCAAATACCCATTTACCCTAAGGATCAAGAAAAGACCACATTCACTTGTCCCTACGGTACATTTGCTTACAAGAGGATGCCTTTTGGCCTATGTAATGCACCGGGGACGTTTCAAAGGTGCATGATGGCAATTTTCCATGACATGATAGAGCAAACCATGGAGGTTTTATGGATGACTTTTCCGTCTTTGGAAACTCCTTTAGCTCATGTCTCACCAATCTTGAGAGGATGCTTAAGCGTTGTGAGGAAACACGTTTGGTGCTTAATTGGGAGAAATGTCACTTTATGGTGAAAGAGGGGATTGTTTTAGGACACAAGATATCCAATAAGGGATTAGAAGTTGATCGAGCTAAAATTGATGTGATTGCTAAGCTTCCCCCACCCACCTCGGTTAAAGGTGTGAGGAGTTTCTTAGGTCATGCGGGATTTTATAGGCGCTTTATACAAGATTTTTCTAAGATAGCTAGACCGATGACTCATCTCTTGGAGAAAGAGGCTCCTTTCATTTTTGACCAAGCTTGTTTAGACTCTTTTGAGACCCTTAAGGAAAAATTAACAAAGGCTCCCGTTTTGGTTTCTCCAAATTGGGAATTACCTTTTGAGCTTATGTGTGACGCTAGTGATTATGCGGTGGGGGCCGTCTTAGGACAAAGAGTTAATAAGCATTTTCAACCTATACACTATGCGAGTAAAACCATGACCGGTGCACAACTTCATTACACTACCACGGAAAAAGAGTTGCTTGCTATAGTATATGCTTTTGAGAAGTTTAGACCATATCTTGTGCTTTCCAAAACCATAGTGTATACGGATCATTCCGCTCTCAAGTATCTTATGACAAAACAAGATGCTAAGCCTAGGCTTTTGAGATGGGTTTTGTTGCTTCAAGAGTTTAAGATAGAGATTTGTGATAAGAAAGGGGCCGAGAATTTAGCGGCGGATCATTTGAGTAGACTTGAGCATCCTTTTCAAGGAGATTTCCCACATCAAGAAATCAATGAATCCTTTCCACTAGAGGAGCTCATGTCTATCTCTTCCCAAGAGGATGCCACACCTTGGTTTGCGGATATAGCAAACTATCTTGTGGGCATTGTGCTTATTGAGGGTCTTACTTATCAACAAAAGAAAAAGTTTCTTAAGGAAGTTAAGTATTACTTTTGGGATGATCCATATCTTTTTAGGCAATGTGCGGACCAAATCATTAGACGGTGTGTAGATGGGCCCGAGGCATTTAAAATCTTAGAGGCATGTCATAAAGGACCTACGGGTGGACATTTTGGGCCTAACTACACCGCCAAGAAAGTCTTTGATTCGGGTTACTATTGGCCTTCCATTTACAAGGATGCTCAAGAGATGGTGAAATTTTGTGATGTTTGTCAAAGACAAGGAAAAATTACACAACGTGATGAGATGCCACAAAATTTTATCCAAGAGTGTGAGATATTTGATGTATGGGGAATAGATTTCATGGGACCTTTTCCATCCTCTAAGGGAAACAAGTATATACTTGTGGCGGTGGATTATGTGTCCAAGTGGGTGGAGGCTAAAGCTTTACCTACTAATGATGCTAGAGTGGTTGTAAAGTTCTTGAAACAATTGTTTGCTAGATTTGGTGTACCTCGGGCCATCATAAGTGATCGTGGTACGCACTTTTGTAATGATCAATTCACGAGAGTTATGAAGAAATATGGAGTGAATCATAGACTTTCTACCGCGTATCACCCTCAAACAAATGGTCAAACCGAGGTCACAAATCGTGGTTTAAAGAGAATTTTAGAGAGAACGGTGGGAGAGCATCGAGCTTCTTGGTCGGATAAGCTTGATGATGCTTTGTGGGCGTTTAGGACGGCTTTTAAAACACCAATTGGTTGTACTCCTTATAGGCTTGTCTATGGAAAAGCGTGCCACCTCCCATTTGAGTTAGAACATAAGGCATCTTGGGCTCTCAAGTGGGCTAACTTTGATTTAAGCCAAGCCGGTTCATATAGGAAAGATCAAATCAATGAGATGGATGAGTTGAGAGCCAATGCCTATGAGAATTCTTTGCTTTACAAGGAAAAGACTAAGAAATTGCATGATGCTAAGATCAAGAATCGTGAGTTCAAAGTTGGAGAGCCGGTTCTCCTCTTTAACTCAAGATTGAAGCTTTTTGCGGGCAAACTTAAGTCGAGATGGTCCGGTCCATTCACTATTGCTCAAGTGTTTCCATATGGAACTCTTGAGTTGTCCCAACCCGATGGTCCAACTTTTAAAGTGAATGGTCACCGTGTTAAACATTACTTTGGGGAGGACATTTCCGTTGAAATGGTCCAAGAGGTCCCCATTTTCCCCATGAATTAATTCATTGAGGGACGAGTCGAGCTAGAGACTCATTAACTCAAGCATCGTATAACTAGGTTTAGAGTGTCGTAGGTTAGAAATAAAGGCATAGACTTGGAGATAAGTGTAGGGGAGACCTTCTTTTGTCTTCATGATTGTTTGTAGGGTTGCTCACTCATCTCATGATTTGGAGCTTATGGAGGAGGCCCTTGTATCCGGTTCACTTCGTTACTTTAGTGAATTTTCATTGACACCTTGTGCTTAAACATGATTTCACTAATAGTTGTCCTTTCCTTAACTTGGGTTAAGCAAAGTCTATTCATTGTCATAAGTGTAGGGGAAGTTTTTATACTTCCATGCTCTTAAACATTGAGGACAATGTTTAGCTTAAGTGTAGGGGGGTCTTCTATCGAAGTGACCTTACCTAGAACTTGTCATTGTCTTGCATGATAACATGGAAAATTGAATTTTCAACATTTTTCAAATTTTTGATCTACTTTGGCCAACAAAAATATGCATTCATAATTTTTGCATCAATCATTTTTCATTTGCATATCACATTTGCATTGTATATATTTCTTCTTTTACTTTCATCATAAAGATATAAAAAGAAAAAAAAATAAAATAAACATGGTTTTAACAAGTTTAGACTTCTTTGACATATTAGGCCCGCCATGGATATTTTGACTCAACCCGAGTTTGCTTATTTTAGCATTCTCTAGCTAGTATCCTTAACCATGTAGTCCTTCATTGGTCTATTAGGCTAAGCATCCACCAATTTCATTATTTGAAATTTTAAATTTGTGGAGAATGGGAAATGATAGAGTTGAAGCAAGTGTAAAAGGGCTAGATAGACTTCATGGCAATTACTTGTGGCTAAACCCTTCTCTTCTTTACCTCTATTTCTTCGCATGTATATAATTGTTAATAAATAATCAAGTACGGTTTTAATTGGTTCGTAATCTCTTATGCATTTTTGACTAATCATTTATGGTTGATATGAGTACGTCTTAAGATTCTAAGTTAGCACGTTTTATGTGTACTAGACTTATGTCATGCTCCATATTTAGCGGGTGTTTTTCCTTTTCTTCTTTTCAAATTTCTTTGTGAGGAATAAAGAAAAATAAGAGCGGCTTATGAAAAAAAATGAGTGGCTAAAAAAAAAAAAGAAAAAGAAAAAGAAAAAAAAAAATTATGCAAGACTCCCAAGAGGGGCAGTGTGGTGTTAATTATAGTGACTATTGAGTTCCAATATTACCTTGACGGGTTGCGGGGATTCAATAGATTGCTCCAATCCAATATTACCTTGACGGGTTGCGGGGTTGAAGATCCAAAATCTCAAAAAGATGCGGATGTAAATTATTGCGTGAGTTTTATTTTTCCTTCCTTAGCGAGTGTGTAGCTACTTATGAAAGCATGACATTAGGATTTTACACATAAGGCGAATGACTTATTACTCTTAATACGGACTTATATTAATTGTGAGCGGTTTTTCAAGTAATGGATGAGAAGATTACTTAGGATTAAAACCATGCTTCCTTATTTTTGGATTTTACACTTCTTATACTTCACACTTGAATAATGACAAATTTGCCCACAAGCAATTTGCTCAAATAATAACCGGTTCCACATTTAATTGTCATGAATAAGTTGATGCACTTTTTACTTGTGAATGCAATGATCCTATTTTTAAGCTTGGTATGGGGAAAGTGAAACTTGAGGGTGATAAATGTCCATGGTACCCAAGCCCTAATCTAAGTCATTGAATTCTTTATGAGTTATTTCCATCAAAACCATTTCAAGAAAAATCAAAAAGATATAAATAGAATTGTATTTTGATTCATTGCATTATTAAATGTCAAAATCATGCATCATCTAGTCTAGAGTAGCATAGATGCATCTCATATGGCCAAGGTGGATTAATTATGAGGGAAATGTAAAATTTTGAGCCTTAAAATATAATATTGCATGAGGACATGACAATGTTCAAGTGTAGGGGAATTTGATATGAGCTTAAACTCATATCCTTTTAATAACAAATAACCCTAAAACATGAAGCAAAATACCAATTTATTTGGCAAAAACAGTGTTATGTGGTATGTTTGTGTTTGTGTGCACTTGTGTAGGTAAAAAGATACATTTCCAAGCAAACAAGGAAAAATCAAGCTCAAATGGATGAAAAAGACAAAAGAGGATCAAAAGTGACAAGACTTTGAAGTATAAGGACCTATCTTGACAAGTTATGAAAGTTGAAGGACTAAAAGTGCAAATATTGTAAAGTCAAGATTCAAGTCAAACTTGGTCAACTCTCAAGTCAACTCAGTCAAAGGACCATTTTGTTCAAGAATGGAAGTTAAAGGACCAAATATGTCAAAGGAATGAAGCTACAAGCTCAAATTTACATTCTGCCAAGTTAAGGGGTTAATTCTGCCAAGATTGGAAAGTTACTTAAGTTTGATCCATGTGTCAAGGAGTTCAACCAATGAGAAGGAAGAAAAGGAAGCACACGGATTGCCATTTCATCACATTTAATGTCCACTACCGCCGCCTCACATTTATTACCAAATCCAAACAGTGCAATCCGTGTGACTAATTTTAAACCAATCAAATGCTTACACGTGTCATCTTCTTCAAAGGAAAATTTTCCCAGAATCGCGTTTGAGATAGAAGCCATTTCATGGAAAGATTTAAACACCAAAGTTGATCAATTTGAAGAGACGAACATAATGGTGCAACTCAATTAACATTTCATCCATCCAATCAAGAAAACCCAAATCCTTGTTCATACCTTCAAAGTGCAAAATGCAGAACTCTCCACGTGGCAAGCTGGGATTGGTTCTGACACGTCACCAACCCCAACAAACTCTTCCTTCATGTCTATAAATAGCTGGAATGTACTTCATTTTCATTTTGTAGCTTAATTTTGTAAAAAACACCTAGTTCTACTTTTCCTTCCCCTTTTCCCTCAATCTTACCCTAGCTACTCAAGAGTCTGACAAACTCTTGAGTTAGTTAGTTAGTTACTACCTTTGTAACAGCTTTGTAACCGTTTTCCATTAATGAAATTCAAATTTACTCTTTCCTGCCAAAACTGTTCTTATCATTCCAGTTCATTACTTGCTGCATTTGGATACTAGTGTTGCTGATAAGTGTTTGTTATGATCATTGATTGATCATAACTAACATTGAAGGAGTTAGATTGCTGTTTGATCACAATTCAGTCATTGCATAGTTCTAATGGAGTTTTCAAGCAGAATGATGATCTTAGTTGTTTAGTTTGCTGATTCTTGTTGATTGATTGATTCCTAGTGATAAGGTGGTGGTTATCACTAGGGTAAGAGAGCTCAGCGCTCCTCTTCTTCTCAAAGGATAACTACAATAGGTTCTATAGTTCTCATTTTTGTTCCTCTCAATAAGTAAATTGCATGCTAACTTTTTCTAGTATAATCTGATGGCTGCATGATAAAGTTGTTAGTAGTTGCTGTTTGATTGAGCTTTGTGTGTTTGTAGCTTGATTACTACTTACTTGTGTACTGATTTGAATAATTTGTAGTCTACTGCATTTGTTAAGTACTTTTCAGCCTTATAGCTTAATTGGAGTCCTAGCCTTGATAATTGTTTGTTTTCAGTTTTAAAGTCTTTCATTGTGATCACCAAGTCTGTTTTGCTATAACTTTTGATTCAGAGTTGATTAGAGCTTAATAAGTCTTTGTAAAAATTTGTTAAAAGCAGTTAAAGGAGTGTTTGGGAATAACTCAAGAATAGTTTTCTAGTATTGAGATTTGTATTTTTAGAGTTCATTTACAGTCCTTAAGTGATAACAAAGAGTTTTCAGTCATTTGCAAGTCAAATACAAGGTCAAACAGGCAAATGGCATCTAAAAAGTTTGGGTCAGTCTTATGCATTTGAGTTATTCAGAAACTTGCCATTTTCAATTTACTAGAACTCACTCAAAACTGGATGAATTTGGATCAAATTTGTTTCTACTTGTAGCTTATATCATATAGTTTTAGAGTCTAGAAGGATTTAATACAGTATTCCATAAGCACTTAGTAATAAGCAAAAATCAGAAATGGAGACTTAATGCAAGTTTCTGTAACTTGACAACTGAAAATCTATATCTCATTTTCCTCTTCATAAACTTAGCATTTTTTCTTCACAAATCCATTTAGGTAGTTGAGTTACTTGATTTTTGAGAAAATTAGCTTTTTGAAAAAAGCTGGTCAACGCTTGGTCAACATAAGCTCTTTTTAGCTTAATTCAGATTTAGAGCTTATTACTTGATGAAATTTGTTCTGGTTTGATTTCCCATTCTTTAAATCAGTTGCCTAATCAGTTTTAATAGAAAAATCAAGTTGTGGTTGATTAGATTTGGCTAGAGCTTATTTTGTGCTTATTGATAAGCACTCATTTGCTTATTTCTGATCTTTAGCTAAATTCCTTGAACACACGTAGCTTAATTGAGATTTGAAACGTTTTGCAAGTTGTTTCATCAAATTTGGTTGAGTAATAAGCCAGAACGAGCTTATTTTCTTCCTAGCCCGTTTTTACTTAAAAAGTTTTCTTAATTGCACTTTGGTCCCTGAAGTTCTGTCAGCGTTTAAATTTAGCCTAACTTCCATGTTTTTAGGGTTTGCATTGTTTTAGTCCTTGGAGTTTTGGAAGTTGTTAAAAATCAGTTAGATATTTGTTAGTTTGTTACATTTTTGGCAAGTTTGTTGTAGTTGTTGCATTTTTGATCCTTTTAGTTAACAGTTTTACATTTTTAGTCCCTATAATTGTTAGAGTTTACATTTCAAGCATTTACTTTTCATAGAATTTACAATTTCAGTCCCTTTAGTTTCAAATTTTGCATTTTAAATTTTTACTTGAATAAAAACGTGGTATTTGCAATTTGTTTTACATATACGTAGGTAATATTTTTCCGTTTTGCAAGCATTTGTTGAATTAGCAATAGATTACCAAGCAAGCTTAACAACCAAGAACAATTAAAAACCCGATATTGGTTGGACTTTCTATTAGCAAGAACTGAGAAAAACGAACTACATTATACTCAATTTCAGTGCCCTTCCAACCTTTGTTCCGTGGTTGTTTGTGCATTGTGGTTTTTAGATCATGATCTTCACGATTAGAGCCTCCCGTGTTCGTTTTATGGGAGCACTCGATCGTTTGCTTTGAAGACATTCCTCAATATCCAAATGATATATCCTTATATGTTCTAACCTTAGGTTTTTAGCACACTTCATAAACGGCTATTAATTTATTGGTTACCCTTTCCATGCTAGATTAGGCATTCGACTACGTCTCTAGTATGGGGGTGTTTGCACCCCTAGACTCGAAACATTGAGGACAATGTTTAACTTTAGTATTGGGGGGGGGGGGGGGGGGGGGTGAATAGATACTTGCCTTGCCAAACCTTCACGCTTTCCAAAGTTTATCTTTTTGTTTATCGTTTTGTTGCAAAATAAGGCTAAAAATGGCCAAATTTTAAAATATTTCTCATGTTTCATAAGTGTTTGAAGACATGAATGTAGGTTTTCCGATGGCGAGAATAAGAGTAATTTTTGACTCGACCGTGCGTGTTGAGCACTTAGCTTTGATTCCTTAACTACACATTAGGCTAAGTCTCTTAAATGAGGACGAGAAATGATAGAGTTAATTATAAGTTACTATGCTAAACGTAGAGTACTCGTATTCTTTAAAAAACTCATGTGTTCTCGTTGTTTGCTTATTCTCCCTTCGCATGTAAATATTTTTTGCTTGATAAATATTGACTTAGCGGTTTAGTTAGGATTGTTGGGTTTTTAGTCTTTTCTAGTAGCTTCCGTGTAATTAAATTGGGAAGACATTAAGGTATCGCCAGCGTCACGGTTTTGAAGTATTGGCACCCGAATAATCGAAAGCTTCACCTAATAATAAGATTTCAAGTGCTCACCTAAATTAAGCAAATTTTTGAAGCTCACAAGGCCGAAAAATCTATGCCCAAATTGAAAGTGAATCAAGCCTTAATCTTCGAAGCTTTAAAGATCCAAAATTCGCTTTAGCGTGAGGATATACGTCTTTGGCTAATAAAACCACCGATGAGGCGGATAATAAAAGGCAAGGCAAGACCGAAGTCATAATAAAAGCTTCATGGCGAAGTTGAATAAAAGATGGAGGTAAACCAAAGATAATAAGGCCCTTCCGTTAGGGGGCGTATAAAAGTCTTGGTAATAAGTCTCATGATCAAAACCGTTATAAAACCGTGTTTATCGATTCTTCTTGTCGACTTAATTTTTTAACATCGTTGTCTATTAGGAGGGGTTATTGATTTGATGGTCTTAGTTACACCGTTAGGACTCTATTTTTAGACCTAAATCTCTATTATCGCATAAGTCAACAATGTATCCTCGTGAAACATTCAAGACATCATAAAATATAAGAGATACAACTTATGAATAATGGGAGGATAAGTAAGTGATTAGGGCATATGAGTAGTGTTAGCATTACTAACTTATAATGACAATGATCTCGTTGCACGCTTGGCATGGAATTAAGGTGAAAATCGAGGACGATGAAATTATTTCTAACGAAGCATTCACGTGTTCTTATTCTATGAACCTAAACGTCCCATTTTGCGATGAAAATCATACATTATGTCTAAAACGCAAGTAGTAGTAATAGTAGTAGTATAACTAGTTTATCGTTCAATAAAGTGAATAAAATTGAATTTTGGAGATGCTACGATAATTTATTCTAGCATTGCGTGAGGGCACGGCGATGGTTTAGTATGGGGGAGTGATGAGACTGCTTTTATACATAGTCTCATCGTCCAAATCGGGCTTAAAATGCATAAAATATCATTAAACTGCCAAATATATGCTCGTGTTTGTTACTTGTGTATTTTTAGGTACGGATATTAAGGAAATGGCAAAAGATCACAAGAATCAACCAAAAAAGAACACGGGAAACGAAGTCGCACAATGAACCAAGCCCAAGTTTGGAATTTTGCAAAAAGACCCCTGAAGTTTGAAGAATTGGCAACTTTGGTCCCTCATCTTTGAAGACTTGTCACAAATGACCCTCCAATAGTCATTTGTACAAGAAAGGTCCTTTGAGTTTGAAGATATGTCAAATTAAGCCCTTGGGAAATGATTTAATGTGCAAACGTTAGCCCTAGTTAGCACAAGGACTAATCATGCAATATGGTTTGCACTGAAAATGTAATGGCAAAAGGACTGATTGTGCAAAACTTTGTGACGGCTGTTAACTTTTGGGACTGGCAAAGATATTACCCACCACTAGCCCAAACCCCACCCTTTGGCCCAATACTCCTATTTAATAAAACCCGGTTTAATTTATTAAACGAGGTCAAACCCCCAGTCAACCTTTCCCATTTTTCCCACCCAAACAAGTTTTTAAATCCTATTTCACCTAAAATGGATTAAACTCTCCCTAATTACCTTATAAACCCTAATCCAACCCAGCTTCAATTACCTTTAATCCAAATGGTTTTCACCTAATACTTTCCAAATCCTAAATTACCCTTAACCTCAATCTATCCCACATCCCAAACCACCACAAGACACACCCATGTGTCTTGTGGGACCCTCCCCTGCACCCGTCTCTTTCCCCCAAACCCTAAACCCGACAAATTAAACGGCTGGATGTAATTCCTTTGACCCCAAGCACTTTTTGACGTCCAAGATCAATTTAAGCAGCTGGCATCTTCACATGATCCTCCAGAGATCACATGGACGAATTTTGACTAATTTTCAAAATGAAGACCAAGGGCCTTTATGGCAATTCAAGAATTAGGGTTTAGGTTTCTAGTTAGTTCCATTATCTAGTATAAATATGAGTGGCCTGTCACTCATATTTCTTGTTCCAGTTTTTCCTAGCAAATTATTGTAATTTCCTTTTTTACTAAATTAAAGTTGGTATTTTGAGTTCAAATATAATTCCTTTTATTTTTATTAAAAAGTTGGTGTTGATTTAGCTAGAATACTGAGTTCCAAACAAATTTGTTGAAGTAATTTTTGGATTTTCAAAAATTATCTTCAAGTTTCTGAAATTCTGAAAATTGGGAATTTGTGGTGAAAATCTGTTTCAAGGTTTTGTTTTTCAGGATTCATCAGTTGTTGTTTAAGTGTTTTAAACAGGAAGATTGTTTGAGGAAATGTTTTTGAAAAGATTTTAAAAGGTTTTAAGAAATCAGTATATTGGATATATTGTTCTATTTCCATTTTTTTTAGCAGGGTTGTTTGAAACTTGTTATCCAAGGTTCTGCATAGGCCCCAGCCTATTTGGAGATGGTAATGCTGCCATTGTTGGGCATGGATGTAGGTCCAACAAGGTAAATCCTTGATGTCATTTTCAGTTTCTTTATTTGGTGTTTTAAGTGAATCTGCATGAAAGTTGTTAAGTGACTGATATTTGGTTTGGTATTGCCATATTTAGGTTTAATATGCATGTTAGGATTGTTTAAAATCAGTTTGGTATAGATTTGATGGGATTTGGTTTGTAAAAAGATTGAATTTCAGTTTAAAGGGGTGTTTGGATTTGTGATTTAAGCAGATTTTGTGACAAGTTTGTGAGTTAAAAGCTAATTAAACACACTCCTTAGGGTATTAATAGGTTGCTTGTAGGTTACTTTCAGTTTGTAAAAGTTTTTAAATCAAGTTGTATGGTAAAAAATTGGGTTAAGTGGTCAAAAGTCAGAAACTGCTTGTTTTGCATGTACTTGTGTGATTTTGCCATTCAAGGTGCTAAGGTTGTTAGAAGATAGTTTATTCTAGGGTTTGTGATTGCTTATTTACCTTGTTATTGGATTGTGTGCATGTTTTTGGCCATTGAAAATCAATTTAGTGCCAATTGAATCAGCATATCACCCACAGACTAGTACTAGCTATAACAGCAACTTCATTTTGCAAATTTTGTGCTTGTTTTGTGTGATTTCGTGCTTAGGCTTACTTGATTTGTGTGTTTCTTGACTCCTTATACTCAAAGGAGTATAAGGGTGCCTTTGTCCAATCAAATCACCAGCAAAATCAAAGAGACAAGCTCCTCTTGTCATTTTCTTCATCAGTGAAGAAACTAACAATCTTTGAGTTTTCAAAAAGCATAACTGAGCCCGTTTATCATTCTTTTAGGTTTAATCTTTGTTATTTTTGATTTGTGTTTGTGTTTTTGTGTTTAGAGTAAGCTCAAGTTTGAGTTTAAAAAAAAATAATAAAAAAAATAAAAAAGGCAAAAACTCACCTGGCCTGGGCTCGAACACGCGACCTCCCTTTCGGAGGAGTAACGTGTTTACCAGTGATCCGGATGGTTTTTCTTGTCATACCTCTCTACCCACCAAGTATTAAACACATTTTGTTTCCTTCCATTTAAAAAAAGCCGTTGCATAATAAGCCCTTATTGGCTTATTCATTAAGCCATTTTGCTCCAGCTTATTTTACCTAGGATAGTGATATCATTTAGAATTTTTCTGGCTAAGTTTTGCATTTCTCTCTTTCTTTATTTATTTTTTATTAATTTTTAATTACCCGTATTTAGTTAAGTAATTTAAAAATAGTAAAAAGCATTTTAAAAATCCAAAAAATAGTTTTTAGGTTTTGATTTATATTTTTGAGGTTTACATCACAAAAAGTTTTCAAAAAGTCTTATTTTTAATTTTATTTGATTTTAGGGTTTTTAGCTAACTTTAAAATTTAATATAAAATTATTAAAAAGGTTTTAGGAACTTTTAATTTCATTTCTGTCTTAGTTATAATATTTTAGATTTTTGGTAATTTTTTAGAGTTTTTTATAAACTTTTTATTTTTTTTGATTATTTTATTATTATTTTATTATTAAAAATTGAAAATTAGTTTTTTCTACTTTTTTCATTTTTCCTAGATTGTAGACTCTAAATTAGGAATTTTGTCACTTTCCAAATCTTTTTAGGACTTTTTAATTATTTTCTAGAATTAATTTAAGTTTTAATAGATTTTAATAGTTTCTAAGTATTTAAAAATAGTTTAATTTGGTTTTAAAAATTTTTAAAAATACTTTTTAGCTTAATTAGGTCATTTTTGAGGTTTAAAAACTTGAAAACCTTGCTTGGGGCTTTTTAACAATTAATTGTGATTTTTAGGGCTTTAATTAGCATTAAAAAGTCATTATCTAATTAATTAAAAGGTTTTAGCAAGTTTGGATTTTTTGTAAACTCTTAGAACATTTTTGTGGATTTTTAGTAATTTTTAGGAATTTTTAGGTTAAAATTTTAATTTTTGTACTATTTACGGTTTTGCGTGATCGCCTTTTTCGTCTTAGTTTAATTCGTCTTCGTAACCGTCTTTTTCTTTGTTCTTTGTTATTTTCTCTTTTCTTAACAATAAAATCATCATAAATCAATTCAATTCACAACACACTAGCCTCCTCGAGAACGAACTCACTTAGGGTCATTTACACACGGTTTTCCTAAATCGTCGTGCTCACTTGTCCTATTTACGCTCTTTTTCCTAAAAGACGTATTTCTACGACTATCAATAACTACCTAAACTAAACTTAATAATAAAACAAAATCAAACTTAAAAGCTATATCTAAGATATGGCAGAAATTCAAGTTCAACCAAACAATAGCAATGAGAAACTTAACATAAGACCTATTTTTTTTTAAGGTTTAAATGTGAAAGAAAGGTTGATAAACACTACTTCTAATTCCCTAATAATGATGCAATCACGAACATAAACCTAAATTTTTTCTATGTCGGAGATCAAACTTAAACCAAACACTAGATATATAGGCGGGCAAGTAACTTAAAACCTAGGAAATTTAGGAACAGTTGAATTTAAGCAAGCAAATGACTAACTAAAGTAAATAAACAAAAAATTAACAAGGAATAACAAGTAAAGAACAACAATAAGCAACAACATGAAACAAATAAGCAGATTAAGCACATAGCAAAAAAACAAGCATATTTCATGGAAAATATGTTCAAAAAAAAGGTCGAGAAGATTACTTACAAATGGTTGAGGCACATCCACCCCAACCGAGCAAGATATAAGCAGCTTCTACCAAATTTTTTCTTAACATCACAAAAGAGACTCAGCTTATCCACACTGCGCTTATCCTCTCTTGGGATTTTTGGACTAAACATCTGCTAGCAAATCAACCAAGATCTACAAATCTTGAATCCTTGGTGCCTGAAATAAATGAAGACAAACAAGAAAAGAGCAAGGAGCTATAAGCTCAAAACCCACAGCTTGTTTGTCAGACAGGCTGTGGCTTATGGCTTAAGCAACAATAAGCTGAAAAGTAAAAATCTAAAAAAAAAACTTGAAAACCTTTTGTACAAGACTTAAAAATATGCAGAGAAACATAACATTAAGCCATAAACCAAGTGCATAAGCTATGTTGTGTCAAAACTAGCTTATGCACAGCTTATAACTTAATGGGTCTCAAATAGATTGTTACAAATTTAAAAGAAAAACCTTGATGAACAAAATGAAGTAAAGTTTGTAGAATAGTTAAAGTGCAAGAAAAAAATAACACTTGAATTTAAACAAGATAATAAGCCTAGGTGTAAACTTAGCTTATTATCAGCTTAAGCTCAATTGGTTCTTCAAAAATAAAATTCTCAAAAAGACTTTTACTTTGAATAAACTAAAACGTAAATGCAGAAATTTAAAAAACCAATATTAAAACTGGAACTCAAACTTTATATCATCAATAATTCACTAAAATTACAAGAATTCTTGAAAAATATAAAATCTGGAACAAGAGGCTGCTGCTACATAACTATCCTATATATACAAGTGAGAGGAGTGAAACCCTAGCCCTAAAAGGTCTTCTTTTTTTCCAGAATTACCCTTGGCATATGCTGAAGAATATGCTGAATTTGAATTGCTTATTGAAGGTTCTGAATGATCTTGTCTATTGAAAAGTTTTGGGCATCACTTATAACATCATAGACGTTAAATGGTCTTCAATTACTAGCAAAAGTGGAATCTCATGACTCCTCTGAGCTGTCAATTGGGGTCCATAAGCTGATGTGGATGAGAAGTATCACATGGGTTGAGATAACATTATGGTTAATTTTCATTTGCCTCAAGTAGTTAAGAAACCCCTTTGATTTATATGTTAGGGTTCTTGGTGGAGGGTGGATTAAGAACACAAATAACAGCAATGTTTAATCCTTTCTGGGAATAAAAAATGTGTTTTTCTCCCTTAATTATGTTTGACTAGTTGACTTGGGCTGATTAAACAAAATGGGTAAAAGGGACGGGCTGTTGGTGGGTTGTCGGTAGGATGTTGGATATTTAAGGGATAATGGGTTAAATAGTTTGGTTATGTGGCAGTTTAAGTCCTCCTCTGTTATATGATCATTCATTAACTTTGCATTCTCAGTCCTTCTGCCTTCTCACAGTTAGTCCTTCCCCATTTGCACCATTAGTCCTTTAGCATTAAAAAAGATTAAATATGTAACATCTTCCAACACAAGGGCTGATTTTTGACAAGTCATAATACTTTAGGGACCCCAAAGTACTTTTGAGATTCTTAGGGGTATAAAGTGTCAATCTTTAAAACTTGAGGGACCAAACTTGTACAATCTTCAAACTTCAAGGGTATTTTTTGGAAATTAATTGTTCGGGTCCGGTTCTTTGTGCGGCTTCGTTTCCCGTGTTCGTTTTTGCTTGATTCTAGTGATATTTTGTTGATTTCTTGATATCCGTACCTAAAATACACAAGGAACAAACACAAGCATATTTTGGGATATTTTGATGATATTTTAAGTGTTTTAAGCCCGATTTGGATGATGAGACTATGTATAATTGAAGTCTCATCACTCCCCCATGCTAAACCATTGCCATGTCCCCACGCAATGCTAGAATTAAGTATCTTAGCACTTCCAAAATTCATTTTATGATGACATTTATTGAAGACATAGACTTAAATAAACTACTACACGTGGACATAATGTATTGTTTTCATCATGATAAAGTGACTTTTAGGATCATAGAATAAGAACACGTGAATGCTTCGTTTGAAATAATTTCATCGTCCTCGATTTTCACCCAATCCCATGCTAAGCGTGTAACGAGATCATTGTTATTATAAGTTAGCAACACGATCATATCTCTTGAGTGTTAATTACGAACCGAGACTCCCTTATTCCTAATTGGTATCTCTTATATTTTATTTTGTCTTAATGATCACAAGGATACATCATTGACTTATGCGTGAATAGAGATTAAGTCTAAAAATAGAGTCTTAACGGTGTAACTAAAATCATTAAATTAATAATTCATCCTAATAGACAACGATGTCAAAAAATTAAGTCAACAAGAAGGATCGATAAACACGGTTTTATAACGGTTTTAACATGAGACTTATTACCAAGACTTTTATATGCCCCCTAACGGAAGGGCCTTATTATCATAGGTTTACCTCCATCTTTTATTCAACTCTGCCATGGAGCTTTTATTATGACTTCGGTCTTGCCTTGCTTTTTATTATCCGCCATCATCGGTGGTTTTATTATGGCCAAAGACGTATATCCTCACGCTAAAGCGAATTTTGGATCTTTAAAGCTTCAAAGATTAAGGCTTGATTCACTTTCAATTTTGCATAGATTTTTCGGCCTTGTGAGCTTCAAATTGTTTGCTTAATTTAGGTGAGCACTTGAAATCTTATTATTAGGTGAAGCTTTCGATTATTCGGGTGTCAATACTTCAAAACCGTGACGCTAGCGATACCTTAATGTTTTCCCAATTTAATTACATGGAAGCTACTAAAACAAATTAGAAACAAAAAATAGTGACTAAACCGCTAAATCAATATTTATTAGCAATTTATTATCAAAGCGTGGGGGGAATAAGCTAATAATTATTACACATGAGATCGTGACTGATGACGTATAGTCCCCAGCCGGGTCATGAACCCGGCCCACGGGTACTACCCGTATCCGGCCCATCATGGATGGGTGGGAATAATGTCATTTGAGCTTATGGGCTTGGATGAACAGTAACCGCACACACGTGTGCGGCCCACGGCCCGGCATGACCGGTACAGGGTTAGACAGAATCATATTCTGTCTATGAATAGGATTTACCACAAAGAAGAGGATATTCACTCACCATAATTAGAAGATAACAATCAAATCTAATTCTGGTACTTATCCTTTCCTTGGGGCCGAAGCATCAGTGACAGCCCATTAGGGTTTCACTGCCTATAAAAAGAACCCCCAAGGGTTCCACAAAGGTATTACGTTCTATACACTCTCAACTCATCCGATTCCTATAAACCCTAACCGATTACTTACTCTCACGCCGAAGTCTAATCGTGGGAAACATTCCCACGGTAAGCCTAACGCGTGTTGTTTAGTATGCAGGATCCCAACCATACGATTCACTTGGTGCAGGAGCCGGAGTCCAACCAACCCGAATTAAGCTTAATTCGGGTCTAGCAAGGACCACCAAACTTTTGCATCAACAAGTTGGCGCCATCCGTGGGACCCATTACACTAAGCTTGAGCGAAATCTCATCTTGAATTCTCAATGACGAAGGGGTATTCGCAAGCTAATCCCAGGAACACAAATCCTGGAAATCGGAATTCCCGAGGGGAAGGGATACTCATTCCCAATCAATCCCCTAGTCGTCCAGTGGGCGGACCAAACAACCGCAGTGGTTTTCAGTCCATGGGGGTGACGAGCACGATCTCCATGACTCCTCCACCTACTTCAACCTTGGACAACCCTGATCCAGGGAGTGCGCCCAACCCCCCTAACAAGGAGCCGCGCAGACAGTCGATCGAGGAAGAAGTAGAAGTCCAACCACTCAGCGAGGAAGATCACACTCGAGTTCTCACGCAGAATTTTGAGAGGATCGTCCCAGGGATCGCGTCAAGGTTGAACCTAGGGAGGGACCTCCAGTCTAGGCTCAACTTTGGCCATGCCGGACCAGGTACCTCTTCTCAAAATCAGAGAAAAAGAAGGACGCGACCCCAGGAGCGGAACCACTTCGAGGAAACTCCCCAACCCAGGAATGTGTTCGAACGTATAGGGGATCGCCTCATGAAGGAACTAATGCAGTCTCGAGAAGGGGGAGAGAAGTCTGACGGTTCACCCGAACGACCAGATCTGGAACTGACCAGAGCCACCCGCCGCACAAGTGTGTGGGATAGGATGAATACTGGGAAGAAGGCTCCTAGTTCTTCTCAAAAGAATGGTCCTCATCCAAGAGATGGGGCACCACCTCCTTCACAAGATCCATCAGGATAGGACTCGGATGACCATCCGCCCAAGCGTCGCCGACCTAGTCGTACTCCTCTACCACCACCAAACAATGATGAGTACTATGGTGGTCCCAACTATCGAGAGACGAAAGAAGAAGATCTTTCCCAACCATGGTGCGACCCTAGTATCACCCGTCCATGGGCAGACCCCAGGGAAGATCCTTTTACTCTCCGCATACGAAATTACTCTGAGGACACAAAATGTCGCATGCCGGCGTGTGTCAAGACTTATGATGGAACTGGCGATCCGGATGATCACCTCAAGATATTTGATACACAGGCTAAAATTGAGCGATGGCCCATGCCTATATGGTGCCAAATGTTCAATTCAACTTTGATCGGCAATGCTCGTGACTGGTTTGAAGGACTCCCTCCGCGAAGCATTGATAGCTTCACTGAACTACGCACTGCGTTCAAGAATAATTATACTCAGCGGAAGAAGTATAATAGGGACCCGGTCTCATTGGCAACTATCAAGCAACGGCCGGGGGAGTCTACAGAAACCTTCACTGAACGCTTCAACGACGAGTGCACACGCACAAAGACAATGCCGAAACTCCTGAAAATTTCTGACTATATGCATGCCATAACAGACAGGGAATTAATCAGGAGCCTCAATGACAAGCGTCCGGAGAGGTATGACGACCTCATGGAAAGGGTCAGAAACTTCATAGAGGGAGAAACAACGGTTGTCGCGGCCTACCCTTCAAAATGAAATGGCTATCGATTGAACGACCAGTCCAGGAGACAGTCGGGCGGTCAAAGCAACCAAAACAATGGTAGGGGCTCATATTACAAGAGCCAAAATAAGGGAGGACGGCCGGATGATAAGTTTACTCCTTTAAAGATGTCCTACCGAGAGATCTTGCTGACGGAAGGGGCTAATTTTCCAAGGCCTCCCCCAATGACGACTCCGTTGGACCGTCGCCAAGGAAATCGCTTCTGTGAGTTCCATAACGACAAGGGCCATGGCACGGAGGAGTGTATCCAGCTCAAGAAGCACATTGAGTCACTGATCAAGTCAGGTAAACTCAAGCATTTGGTTAAGGATTGGAAGGATGGAAAAGACAACAAGAAGTATGACAAGAAGGATCCCCAAAAGGAAAAACCTTCGACCATATACATGATCCAATCCAGACAACGCCGCACGAGGCAGAAAATTGGCCAAAAATTTTCAAGCGGCAGGGAAATCTCATTCCCTCCCATCACAGCAGGCGATGTGATTGATGCACCTCTCACTATTGAGATAAGCATTGGAACACACAATGTCCGTCGCATGTATGTGGATGGAGGATCATCAGTAGAAGTACTGTACGAACACTGTTTTGTACAGTTACGACCAGAAATAAGAAGCCAATTGGTACCGGCCACGACGCCGCTCATTGGTTTTAGTAGAGACACAATCTGGCCAATAGGGCAACTGCGTCTGCTTGTAACCATTGGGAACGAAGAGCACTCCACCACGGTGTGGATGAACTTTATGGTGATACGCTCACACTCCCCATACAATGGGATCATAGGCAGACCGGGTATCCTGGGCATACGAGCAGTGCCTTCCACGGCCCACGGAATGATCAAATTCCCAGTGGAAGGAGGAATCGTCACAATCTACAACACAATCGTACCAGCATCTAAGTGTCACGACGTGACAACACCGGTTCCACCTGTTCCCCCCCAAGGACGGATCACCACCTCCCAATTGGAAGGTGGAAATCCATCCGGATTACCCATAACAGGAGGTGTCTGATAGGTGTGAAAACACCCATCCTTTTACCACTTATTTCTTGCTAAAACGAGACTAAAACGCGTATTTAATGTCATTTTTTTGGAATTATGCGTGTTTTGTGTGTTTGTTGTG
Source organism: Glebionis coronaria (assembly GCA_025667525.1). Classification (NCBI taxonomy): domain Eukaryota; kingdom Viridiplantae; phylum Streptophyta; class Magnoliopsida; order Asterales; family Asteraceae; genus Glebionis; species Glebionis coronaria. The sequence goes on from CM046877.1 coordinate 361,064,794, forward strand.
TTTTCAGAGCCAACCGGATAAATATTAAAGAAAACATGGGATTGCACGGGTTTTATCGAATAAAAAGACGAAAAGACGAAGTCTATAGTCCAAGAGATGCAAAAGATTTGAAGTCAATGGGCCTATTTGAAGATTTATCGAAGAAAAGGACCAAAGATGGAAGATTTACATATGTCGAAATCGAAAACATCATTTCCTGTTTCGTAGGAACCATCTCCCTTAAGGAGATTGGTGGTTTTTCATTTTCTTTGATTTCTTCCACAATCTTGTAAGTTTGATCTTTCCATTTTGATTGTTTGAATCTTAATCATTAATACAAGTTTACATTTAATCTTTCTCTCATCTTGTTCTTCCTTTTCTTGTTGATTCAAAGTTCTAAGGTGTTTATGTTATTGGTTTTAATCTTCAAAAGTAAGTGGGTTTTGTGTTTTTGTTGTTTTGGATTGATGATTATCATTAGTAAATGATTAGTGGTTAAATTGGTTCGAGTTTTGGTTAAAAACTTGGTGGATTTTGGTTAGAATCGTGCCCAGTTTTCATCCCCTGTTCTTCGTCATTTGTAACTTGCCCAGATCCGGATCAACATCATATTCCGGATCAAGGGTTTGTGAAAATATTCCAGATCAAGCTCTTTGGTTCGGAATATCTAACATTCCGGATCAACCTTGTTTATTCGGAATATCCATTATTCCGGATCAAGGGATTTCAGTTGGAATAACATTCCGAATCAGTCTTTTCTTTTTTATTTCGGATCAGTCATTTTATTCCGGATCAACTCTTATATTCCGGATCAAGTTTTATTCCGAGTAAACTAATTATTCCGAATCAAGCTTCTTATCATTTTATTCCAGATAGAAATTTATTCCGGGTCAAGCAAAGATTCCGGATCAACTCATTTATTCCGCATCAGTCAACATTCCGGATCAACTGTTATTCCGCATGAGCCAAATATTCCAAATATTCCGGATCAAGCAAACATTCCGCATCAACTGTTTTTCCATGTTTAGGTACTTTACTGTTTTATTTTCATTTTTGCTTTATTTTCAGTAACTGCTTTTAGTTTAATTTTATTATTTCTCGCACTTATCGTTTTAGTAGATATAGATCAAAAGCTCCCCCTTTTAGTTACCAATTGCAACTATTCCACTTTGAACCGTGATCGATTCGAGAAGATACCGAGAACGAAACAACGACATATATCATTAGGTACGAGCAACACAAACAAAGATCTTGCAAAAGCAACATTTTTAATCAACTAAAATAACAGTTATTAAAATGGCGCCGCTGCCGGCTCTTTTCGTAAGGATCAACGGTTTCTTGTAAGAAAAATTGGATTTTGGGATCCGTTCTTTCGGGAACGTTATTTTCAAGCACAAAAATTTTCAAAAAAACCCATAAAAATATAAAATTTTCAAAAATACAAAAACATTAAAAAAAACGTATAAAAACCAAAAATATTTTCTCTTGCATTTTCTTTTTAGTGTATGCGTACTCGATCAACGTCTTATTCAGAGCCCGAGACTTCCGAAGATTTAGACATGGCCGGTGTACACAACAACAACAATAATAATCTACCCCTCCCCAACAATAATAATCCACCCCACCCCAACATGAATAATCCACCCTTACCCGACCTACGAACCATGGAGGAGCTATGCCAACCTACGATGAACGGACGTGGAGGCCCGATTGCGCCGATGCATATCACGGCTCAGGAGTTTTCGTTGAAGCATCACATGATCCAACAAGTGCAAACTAACCCATTTCGCGGAATTCCGGATGATGATGCCAACAAACACCTCGACAAATTCATTACCATCACCCAAAGCATGAAGTCGCCAGGTGTTTCTATGGATGAACTTCGCCTTCAACTATTTCCCCACTCGCTTTCTCACCATGCCGAAAAATGGTTTGACCGTCTCCCAAAGAATTCTATTCATACTTGGGACGACATGACTCAACGCTTTTTGTCGCGCTACTTCCCTCCATCCGTGGTCACGAGCCTTCGTAACCAAATTAGTGAATTCATGCAAGACAATGATGAATCGCTCTTTGATGCTTGGGAACGATACAATGATTTGATCGACCGTTGTCCAAATCACAACATGCTCCCCGTCACTCTCATTGATACTTTCTACAATGGTCTCACTTTTCGTGATCGTGAGACGATCAACGCCGCCGCCGGTGGTACTTTTATGAAAAGGAAACCGGAGGAGTGTAGAGAGTTGATTGAAAACATGACTACTCACCACAAGAATTGGGATTCATCCGCATCCTCAAGATCTAACCCGAGAGTCAATGTTTCTTCTACTACTTCCAATCCCGAGATAACCAAATTTACCCGACAAATCGTGGAAATGAACAAGAATTTCATGACCATGGCCACAAACCACTTTCAACAAGCTAAAGCCGTTTCTATTTCTTGTGACACATGTGGTGGTCCTCATTCTTACAATGATTGTCCTTCCACTCAAGGCAATTTTTGGGAAGACGTTAACGCGGCATACGGTACTTATCCCACAGGAGGCTATCAAGCTCGTCCTCAAGGAGACTGTAGCTTGCAAAGTTATCGTTCAAACAAGTATCTTGCATCACCCGGTTTTCCTCCTCCAAACCAAAAACAACAACAAAGCTATAACCGAAACAACCAATCCCAACCTCGTGCTAACAATCAATATCAATCCCAAAGAAACCGATACCCACCTCAAGGAAATTCTCAAGCTTACCAAGCTCCACCTCTCAATCCACCGATGGCATTGAATCTAGACGTCGAGACGTTCATTAGGACTAATAGAGAGATGGTGACGAATCTTTAGAGTCAATTCGTCAACTTAAAGGGAGAAATGGTGAAACAAGGGAACGATATTCGCGCCGAGCTAAGGAATGACATGGCGAAACAAAGCAATGATATTCGTGCATACATGAGAGACTCTTTCAGTACTCAAGCGCTTAACATACGTGATATGATCGGTTCGCTCTTCCAAGGTAATCAACCCTCTTCTTCGGGTACTCTTCCGAGTAACACCATTGCAAATCCAAGAGGGGAGATGAAAGCAATCACCACACGTAGTGGAAAAGGTTATACGGAACCCGAGCTTCCTACACCTCCACCCGTGATTGTGAACAAGGAAAAAGAGCAAATTTCCCCACCTCCTTTGCCTTCTATCCCTATTTCCCCACCACCCGTGGTTGTGAGTGATCCTTCTCCCCTAAAGCCTTCTTCTTCATCCGATATACCTTATCCTTCAAGGTTGAGGAAAGATAATCAAAAGAGCAAGGATGATATTCAAGTTTCAAACTTTCTTAAAATGTTTAAACAATTGAATTTTAACATCTCCATTGACGAGGATCTCGCTCACATGCCAAAATACGCGAAGATGTTTAAAGATCTTCTTAGTGACAAGGAAAAGCTTCTTGACATTGCTCAGACCCAACTTAATGAGAATTGCTCCGCCGTTCTCTTAAGGAAATTGCCCACCAAACTTGGTGATCCGGGTCGCTTCTTAATTCCTTGCAACTTCCTAGGAGTAGAGAATTGCATGGCCCTAGCCGATCTAGGTGCCTGTATAAATTTAATTTCTTTAAGTGTTTGGAAGCAATTATCTCTCCCGAGCTAGTCCCCACCAAAATGACTTTGGAATTAGCCAACCGTACGGTTGCTTATCCAGTGGGGATAGCCGAAGACGTCTTCGTTGGCGTTGACAAATTCACCTTCCCGGCAGATTTTGTTGTCGTTGACTACGAGATGGATCCTCGTGTTCCATTAATCGTTGGACGTCCCTTCTTGAGGACCGGTCGCACTCTCATTGATGTAGCCACGGGCGAAATAATCATGAGAGTTGGTGACGATAAAATTGTCTTCAACATGGGTAAGATTTCTATGCAACCTTATTCATATGAGAGTGTTAATGCTATTGATGTTCTCGATGAGGCTTGTGAAGAACTCTTTCATGATGCTTGCAAAAGTACTCTCTATTCTCTACCCAATGTTGAGACCGTTGCCTCAATTACTCCGTCCTTGACTCCTTTTAGAGAAAGTGACTTGGATGATTTTGAAGCTAGCTTGGGTCCTCTCGATCTTAAGTATGATGATTCTTCCACCGATTGGTATGAAGACATTCATACAATTGAGAAACTTCTCAATGAAGACCCGTTTTCTCCTCCTTCTCCTAAAGAGGTGACTAATGATGATCCATCGTTGGTTACACCATCTATTAAGGATCCTCCTGCTCTTGAGCTTAAGGACCTACCTCCTCATCTCGAGTATGTTTTCTTAGAAGGCATTGATAAACTTCCCGTTATCATTGCTAAGGACTTAAAAGACGATGAGAAAACTCGTCTCATTGAAGTTCTCAAGAAACATAAAAGAGCTATCGCTTGGAAAATCTCTGATATTCGCAAAATTGATCCTCACTTTTGCACACATAAAATTCTCATGGAGGATGACTTTAAGCCCACAATTCAAAGCCAACGAAGGGTGAATCCTAAAATCCATGACGTTATCAAAAAAGAGGTTATCAAACTTCTTGATGCGGGCATGATTTATCCCATCTCGGATTCACCATGGGTTAGTCCAGTCCATTGTGTGCCTAAGAAAGGCGGAATCACCGTTGTGCCCAATCAAAACAACGAGTTGATTCCTACACGTCTCGTTACTGGGTGGAGAGTTTGTATAGACTACCGAAAACTCAATGATGCCATGAGAAAGGATCATTTCCCTCTTCCTTTTATGGACCAAATGCTTGAACGTTTAGCGGGTAATGAATATTACTGCTTTCTTGATGGTTTCTCGGGTTATTTCCAAATACCCATCGATCCCCAAGATCAAGAGAAGACAACATTCACTTGTCCCTATGGTACATTTGCTTACAAAAGAATGCCTTTTGGCTTATGCAATGCCCCCGGGACTTTCCAAAGGTGCATGTTGGCTATCTTCCATGACATGGTTGAGCAAACCATGGAAGTCTTCATGGATGATTTCTCGGTCTTTGGGGATTCCTCCTCTTCTTGCCTTGCCAATTTGGAACGTATGCTTAAGCGATGCGAAGACACTTGCCTTGTTCTCAATTGGGAAAAATGCCATTTTATGGTAAAAGAAGGAATTGTGCTAGGACACAAAATTTCAAAATTCGGTGTTGAAGTCGACCGTGCTAAAGTGGATGTCATAGCCAAATTACCTCCACCTTCAATCGTGAAGGGTGTGAGAAGTTTTCTGGGTCATGCGGGCTTCTATCGTCGATTCATTCAGGATTTCTCTAAAATCGCTCGCCGATGACCCACCTCTTGGAAAAAGATACTCCTTTTATCTTTTCTAAAGAGTGTATCGAAGCCTTCAATCTTCTTAAGAATAAGCTAACTAAGGCACCGGTCTTGGTTACCCCTAATTGGGAGCTACCCTTTGAGTTGATGTGTGATGCTAGCGACTTTGCTATTGGTGCGGTTTTGGGACAAAGGATCAACAAACACTTCCAACCAATCTACTATGCTAGCAAAACAATGACGGGGGCTCAATTGCATTATAAGACAACCAAAAAAGAGCTTTTAGCTGTTGTCTATGCTTTTGAAAAATTCCGCCCCTATCTTGTTTTATCCACCACCATCGTATAAACGGACCATTCCGCGTTGAAGTACTTGATGACTAAGCACGACTCTAAGCCAAGACTTCTTCGCTGGGTTTTACTCCTTCAAGAATTCAACATTGAAATTCGTGACAAGAAGGGAGCCGAAAACCTAGCCGCGGATCATCTGTGTAGACTTGAGGATCCATATCAAGGGGATCATCCGAACAAAGAGATCAATGACTCTTTTCCCCTCGAGACCTTAATGTCTATAAATCTCAATCTGGATGACACCCCGTGGTTTGCCGACATTGCAAACTACTTAGCGGGTGGTGTTCTCATCAAAGGGTTAACATCCCAACAAAAGAAGAAGTTCTTGAATGATGTTAAGACTTACTTTTGGGATGACCCTTTTCTCTTCAAACAATGCGCTGATTTGATTATTCGCCGATGTGTTGACGGACTGGCAGCTTTAGACATACTCAAGGTTTGCCTTAAAGGACCCACCGGTGGTCACTTTGGTCCCAACTACACCGCCAAAAAAGTGTTTGACTCGGGATTTTATTGGCCCACCATTTATCGTGATGCTCACGAGATGGTTAAACATTGTGTTGCTTGCCAAAAACAAGGCAAGATCACACATAAAGATGAGATGCCTTAAAATTTCATACAAGAATATGAAATCTTTGATGTATGGGGCATCGACTTTATGGGGCCATTCCCTTCTTCTAAAGGAAACAAATACATCCTTGTCGCCGTTGACTACGTTTCTAAATGGGTTGAAGCCAAGGCTTTATCCACTAACGACGCGAGGGTGGTTTGTAATTTCTTGAAACAACTGTTTGCTCGATTCGGTGTTCCTCGTGCTATAATCAGTGACCACGGGACTCTTTTTTGCAATGATCAATTTGCACGAGTCATGGCTAAGTATGGTGTCAATCACCGTCTTTCCACTGCTTACCATCCTCAAACCAACGGTCAAGCCGAAATATCCAACCGTAGATTGAAGAGAATTTTGGAACGTACTGTGGGAGAGCATCGTGCCTCGTGGGCCGATAAACTTGATGATGCTCTGTGGGCTTTCCGTACCGCCTATGAGACACCGATTGGTTGTACACCTTATCGTCTTGTGTACGGGAAAGCATGCCACCTCTACATCGAGCTGGAACATAAGGCGTACTGGGCCTTGAAGTGGGATAACTTCGACATCAACAAAGCCGGTGATCTTCGCAAGATTCAACTCAACGAGCTACATGAATTGAGGAATGAAGCTTACGAGAACTCATTGATCTACAAGGAGAAGACCAAGATTATCCACGATGCTAAAATTAAGAACCGAGAGTTCCACGTTGGTGTTCAAGTCTTACTTTTTAACTCTCAGTTGAAGATCTTCTCGGGCAAGTTGAAGAGCCGCTGGTCTGGTCCATTCACCATCGCCAATGTCTTTCCCTATGGCACCATTGAGCTTTCTCAGCCAAATGGGCCCAATTTTAAGGTGAATGGCCAGCGTTTAAAGTTGTACTTTGGTGAGGACATCTCTCATGAGATGATTCCATCCCTCACCACGTTTCCCTTGAATTAGTTCGGGACCGAGTCAGTCTCGTGACTCGGTTAACAAAAACAAGCACTCCTCGGGAGGCAACCCGAGTATCTATCCCCCTTTCCCGTTTTTAATCCTAAGTGTAGGGGGAGCTATATAGGTTGCTTGTGGTTGTATGGTGATGTGATTACAGGGATAAGTGCACCCTCGGAATCTTTGAAGAACCGTGCTCCCATGTTATCCGCAAATCCGGTTCTATCTCTCAACTATCGTGAATCAATTTTCTTCATACTCACATTTGAAATTGAACACTTTAGTTGTCTCCTCCTTAACTTGATTTAACCAACGTGCACAATGTCATAAGTGTAGGGGAAACTTTTCCCACATGCTTAAACATTGAGGACAATGTTTATATTAAGTGTAGGGGAGACTTCTATCGAAGTTTTAAGTGGACTCTTCTATTAAAATGCCTTCATTTAACCGGATAATTCTATTTTTCGACATTTTTCAAAATTTTTAATCTATTTTGGCCTAGTTGTATAGTTGCATTTTCCTTTGTTATGATTATTTTCTCTCCTTGCTAGAATAAAATTTCAATAAAGTGGTTTTAAACTTTTCAAAGTCATGAATATTTTGACTCAACCCGAGTTTACTTATCTAAGTTTCCTCTAGCTAGTATCCTTAACGTGTTTAAGTCAAGTTTTGCTAGGCTTTTATATTGGGAGCTTTAAAACGCGAAAGTCTTAACTCTCACGGGTTAAGAACAAGAACTTTTCGCAAGTTCCTATAATTGATCCTAGAGAGTCGTTTATAAAGGGAACTTTAAAACGCAAATTCTAAACTTGAAAGAGTCCACAAAGATGCAAGATCCTATAGGCGACTCGAAAACCAAAAACTTTGATTTAATTGGCTAAGCATCCACGAGTCTCATTCCTTGAGATTTTAAATTGTGGAGAACGAGAAATGATAGAGTCAATTATAAGTTTGGTATTATTTCGTGAATTTATGTGAGTTGATTATAAGCCTATTCTCCCATCGCTTGCTAATAAATTTATCTGCAATAAATAAGGTTGTACGATTTGAAAAGTTACTTAGCTTCTAGCCCAAGATCGTTTAAAAGTTGCTCGGTATTAATTAGAGTTCATAGCCAAGGCATAACTTATTGAAGCAGGATGCGAAGATTGACGAGTCCGAAAAGGCCCTAACAAGGCATGAGGGCTACATTTTGTTGCTAAAGATCCAAAAGTGATGTGAAGAATCATTTATCGAAAATCAATATGAAGGATCGAGACACACGACGAAAAGCAAGAACTCCCCAAAAGATCATGGAGAAATCTATCCGAAAAGACCCTAGCAAGGTATGAGGATAAATAGATACAAGTCCTAAAACGAGGCGGATCGTTGAATATCAAAGTCCAAAATAAAGATTGGAGAAAAATGAAAGAAGTCGTGGTCCAAAGATGAAGAATCTCTCAAAACATCAAGTGAAGAAATTCTTATTATGAAGAGAAGACCATAATTTCAAGAACGTCTCTCAAAGATTCAAAGTATGAAGTCGCTGCCAAATATCGGTCCGAGAAAGGTCTCAAATCGTGAAGCGAGTTATGCCAAGATATGAACTTTATGAGGTCCCGAGAAACAGTTTTAAAAGATTTTTTCCTTTAGCTAACTATTGATTAAATCGTCCCACTTTGTTTTCAGCCTAAATAACTATCAAAATAAGTCAAACAATGCATCCTCGTGATCATTCAAGACAAAAATAAAATATAAGAGATACACCTAGGAATAAGGGAGTCTAAGTGAATAATTGGGCCACATGAGTTCGTGTTAGTTTGCTAACTTATAATAACAATGATCTCATTTTTAAGATAGGTATGGGGAACATGAAACTTGAGAATGAGGAACATTCATGACAATCTAAAACCCCAATGTAAGTCTTTGAATACTTTACTTGTTCTGTTCTTTTGGTTTCCTTAGTATTTAGAATTTAATAAAGGCCAAGGTGGTTATTTATGATGAGAAATGTAAACCGTGCTTTAAAATGGTAGCATTGCATGAGGGCATGGCAATGGTTAAGTGTAGGGGATTTGATAGGTGTGAAAACACCCATACTTTTACCACTTATTTCTTGTTAAAACGAGACCAAAACGCGTATTTAATGTCATTTGTTTGGAATTATGCGTGTTTTGTGTGTTTGTTGTGTTTTCAGAGCCAACCGGATAAATATTGAAGAAAACATGGGATTCCACGGGTTTTATCGAAGGAAAAGACGAAAAGACGAAGTCTATAGTCCGAGAGATGCAAAAGATTTGAAGTCAATGGGCCTATTTGAAGATTTATCGAAGAAAAGGACCAAAGATGGAAGATTTACATATGTAGAAGAAACTCAAGTCTATTAAATGAAGAAATTAAAAGACGAGTTGAATTTATTCGTCGACAAATCCCGAATCGAAATCGAAAACGTCAACTTTTCTGAAAAGACGAGAAGAGAAAGGGAGAAAGCCCACTCACCAAACCAATCCAAGCCCTATAAATACCCCTCCCATTCACATTTTTCAACGAGTTAATTTCTGTTATTTCATTTCCTGTTTCGTAGGAACCATCTCCCTTAAGGAGATTGGTGGTTTTTCATTTTTCTGATTTCTTCCACAATCTTGTAAGTTTGATATTTCCATTTTGATTGTTTGAATCTTAATCATTAATACATGTTTACATTTAATCTTTCTCTCATCTTGTTCTTCCTTTTCTTGTTGATTCAAAGTTCTAAGGTTTTTATGTTATTGGTTTTAACTTCAAAAGTAAGTGGGTTTTGTGTTTTTGTTGTTTTGGATTGATGATTATCATTAGTAAATGATTAGTGGTTAAATTGGTTCGAGTTTTGGTTAAAAACTTGGTGAATTTTGGTTAGAATCGTGCCCAGTTTTCATCCCCTGTTCTTCGTCATTTTTAACTTGCCCAGATTCCGGATCAACATCATATTCCGGATCAAGGGTTTTGTGAAAATATTCCGGATCAAGCTCTTTGGTTCGGAATATCTAACATTCCGGATCAACATTGTTTATTCGGAATATCCATTATTCCGGATCAAGGGATTTCATTTGGAATAACATTCCGAATCAGTCTTTTCTTTTTTATTCTGGATCAGTCATTTTATTCCGGATCAATTCTTATATTCCGGATCAAGTTTTATTCCGAGTAAACTAATTATTCAGAATCAAGCTTCTTATCATTTTATTCTGGATAGAAATTTATTTCGGGTCAAGCAAAGATTCCGGATCAACTCATTTATTCCGCATCAGTCAACATTCTGGATCAACTGTTATTCCGCATGAGCCAAATATTCCAAATATTCCGGATCAAGCAAACATTCCGCATCAACTGTTTTTCCAAGTTTATGTACTTTACTGTTTGATTTTCATTTTTGTTTTATTTTTAGTAACTGCTTTTAGTTTAATTTTATTATTTCTCTCACTTATCGTTTTAGTAAATATAGATCAAAAGCTCCCCCTTTTAGTTACCAATTGCAACTATTCCACTTTGAACCATGATCGATTCGAGAAGATACCGAGAACAAAACAACGACATATATCATTAGGTACGAGCAACACAAACAAAGATCTTGCAAAAGCAACATTTTTAATCAACTAAAATAACAGTTATTAGTGTCCATAGGGGGAACGCTCTCGGACAACGGCAAGAGGGCCATGTGCTCTCTGTTGAAGGCAAACTTGGATGTATTCGCATGGGAGCCCAAGCATATGACGGGCGTACCACGCGCGATAGCAGAACCTAGGCTCCAGATCCGCCGGGGATACCCACCCGTCAAGCAAAAGAAGCGTGGTCAGGCACCTGAACGCAGCCAAGTGATATTGGATGAGGTACAGAAACTAGTGGACGCAGGTATCATGCACGAGGTATACTACCATGAGTGGTTATCCAACCCAGTCATGGTCAAAAAGCATGACGGAAGCTGGCGCATGTGCGTGGATTTCATGGATCTGAACAAAGCCTGTCCACAGGATTGTTACCCGTTACCGGAGATCGACTGGAAGTTGGAATCCCTATGTGGATATCCCTTTAAGTGCTTCTTAGACGCATATAAAGGATACCACCAGATCCAAATGGCGGAAGAGGACGCAGAGAAGACAGCGTTCCAAACTAGTCAGGGCGTATACTGTTATATAAAAATGCCGTTTGGACTAAAGAACGCCGGGGCAACATACCAGCGGCTTGTGGACAAAGCCTTTTACTCACAGATAGGCCACAACCTGGAGGTCTATGTGGATGACTTAGTCATCAAAAGTCATACGGAGGTTGCACTTCTCCGGGACGTCCAAGAGACGTTCGACACATTGAGGAGGATTAATATGAAGCTAAATCCAAAGAAATGCACGTTTGGGGCAACGGAAGGAATGTTCCTTGGATATATGATTGATCCAAATGGCATCAAACCTTGCCCAGAAAAAACGGACGCAGTAATACAGCTACCATCCCCTCAGACGCGGAAAGAGGTGCAGTCCTTAAATGGGAAGATGGCCGAGCTAAATAGGTTCTTATCAAAGTGCACAGAGAAGTCACCCCCCCTATTCAAAACACTCAAGAAGTGCATTAAGAAGGGAGACTTCCGGTGGACAAAGGAAGCTGAGGAAGCCTTTGGTCAACTCAAGCAACACCTCGCATCTCTCCCCATGCTAGTAGCTCCCCGACCAAAGGAGGAGCTCATTATGTATCTATCAGCCACACATGGAGCAATAAGTGCGGTACTCATGACGGATAGGGACACGGTGCAAACTCCGATCTACTTCATAAGTAGAACATTACAAGGGCCGGAGTTGAATTAGTCCTCTATGGAAAAATTGGTTTTGGCACTAGTGTTTGCTACAAAACGGTTACGCCGACACTTCCAGGCGCATTCAATTGTAGTCATTACTGACCAACCAATAAAACAAGTCATCTCTAGACCGGATGTGGCAGGTAGGCTACAAAAGTGGAGCATCCTATTGGGAGAACACAACATATCTTATAGGCCAAGGACGGCTGTTAAAGGCCAAATATTGGCGGATTTCTTGGTAGAAAAGCCGGATGAAGAAGGACCAATCGTAAAACAAGACGAAACTCCAGCAGAACCATGGGTGTTATTTACGGACGGATCTTCGTGTACGGATGGGTCAGGAGCTGGCCTCATCCTTACGAATCCGGAAGGAATGGAGTTTACTTACGCCCTTCGCTTTGAGTTCACAGCCACCAACAATGAGGCGGAATATGAAGCATTAATTGCGGGTTTAAAAATCTCCGCTAGAATGGGAGTCCGCAACCTTGAGGCCTACGTGGACTCACGGCTTGTCGCGAACCACATTCTAGGTGGATATGTGGCTAAGGAGGATAACATGGTCCGATACTTGTAGAAAGTCAAGTCACTCATCGCGGCTTTCAACAAGTTTTCTATCAAGCAGGTACCAAGAGGTGAGAACAAGAAGGCGGACGCTCTTACCAAGATCGCATCTACAAGTTTCGCCCACTTGTCCAAGCAAGTCTTGGTGGAAATACTCAAGGAAAAGTATATAACAGAAGGGGAGGTCGCTACTATAGTTAAGGAGGATGGACCTACATGGATGACCCCGATCGTCAACTATTTGACTAATGAAACCCTTCCGGACGATGAAAAAGCAGCACGACGCATCAGAAGAAAGTCGCAGCACTTCGAGCTTCGAGAAGGTATCCTTTATAAGCGCTCTTTCTTGCAGCCGTGGTTGCGGTGTGTTGGACCACGTCAGGCCACTTATGTGATCAGTGAGATACATGAAGGGTTATGCGGCATGCATGCAGGTCCACGATCCGTGGTAGCTGGAGCCCTACGTACAGGATATTATTGGCCTACCATGCATAGGGACGCACGTGACATGATTCACAAGTGCAGTGATTGCCAAGTGCATAGACCAGTGTCGCGACATCCGCAGTAGGAGCTTACACCTATTACATCCCCATGGCCATTCTATAAGTGGGGAATCGACATCGTAGGACCATTTCCTATAGCTGCGGGGGGAGTTAAGTTCTTGATTGTCGCAATGGACTACTTTACACGTTGGATAGAGGCCAAGGCAGTCAAATCCATCACAGGCAAACAAGTTAAAAAGTTTGTTTGGGAGAACATTGTGTGTCGTTTTGGCTTACCAGGAGAAATCATCTCGGACAACGGTAAACAGTTCGCGGATAATCCATTCAAGGACTGGTGCGCATCATTGAATATCAAACGGAGCTTCGCGTCTGTTAAGCACCCACAGACAAATGGCCTTGTGGAACGAGCAAATAGAAGCTTGGGAAACGGCGTCAAGGCACGCTTGGAGGAACGAAGTGCCAAATGGGTGGACGAACTACCATATGTTCTGTGGGCGCATAGGACTATGATCAAAACAGCCAACGGGGACACTCCATTTGCATTGGCCTACGGCATTGAAGCTGTTATACCAGCAGAAATAGGAATGCCTACCATCCGCACAACGGAAGTTAACGTCGTTACGAATGACGAGCATTTACGGATAAACCTGGATTTATTGGCATAAAAAAGGGAGATAGCAGCCATCAATGAGGCTAAGTCCAAGGCTAAAATGAAGGCTTATTATGACGCCAAGGTTAAAGGTGTTTCTTTTTGACCGGGAGATTATGTCTATCGTGCTAAGGAAGCAAGTCGAGCGGAGAATACAGGAAAGCTGGGCCCTAAGTAGGAAGGACCGTATGAGGTCACGGAAGCCTTAGGACGAGGCGCGTACAAGTTACGTGACATGGATGGCCGCGATCTAGAACGCACATGGAACATCTCCAATCTCAAAAGGTGTTATCTTTGAAAGCTACGGCTTCCGCATGGATACTTCGTTATATAAGGCTTTAATGAAGATCCATGCACTCTATCTGTTTTGTTTCTTATGTTTTTTCTAGGTTCCTTTTTTGTTTTTTAGGATTTCCCATTATTGTTAAAACAAAAAATGTAAACGTTCTAATAAAATGCCGTGGTGCCTAGCTAGCTCCACGACTTGTTTTATGCAAATTATTTTTTAGGATTTCGTTATAGTCGTATGAATTTAACTATTATTATAATGTGCCATATCTTATTCGTATGCATTCATTCAATACCGTACATGTACAATACGCCTCCATGTGGGGTAAGAGGATTAAGTGAACCTAATAATTCAACTTGTCACATAAGAGGGATGCAACCCCAGTGACGCGGATCATGTATCCTTACTAGACAACTTATTCACAAGACGTTGTGATAAGTTTCCATATGTCGCGCTCACGTAGTGCTTTGCATATTAAAGAAGCACGCCGCACGTCTAGTAAAGTATAGACTTTGTTATATTTTGGGTAAGACGTGACATGTCATGCGACACAGATACATGATATCTAAAAATATAAACAAGTTTCCAAAACATCAAAATTGCCGTGCCTACGCACGGGCTTATACATAGCAAAACAAATGTTTACAATCATAAGGTACCGTGGACATCCACGGACAAATGTTTAAAGGTTACAAACCAAATTGTCCGAAATAGATAACATATTAGGGGCACCCTACATGGGGGGGGGGGGGGGAGAAACCTACCTATTTCCACTTGTTCTTCAGCCAGGCAAAGCAACCTCTCACCGCGCTCCCTCCATTTCAAGGCTTGAGCCGCATTCCTCTCCAGCACCCCGGTTAATGGTTCTTCATCAATTACGAGCCTGGTCACGTCCTCATAAATAGGGAGTGTAAGGTGGCTGGGCGAGGGAGTGAAGGAAGCCCGGGAATGACCCTCATCTTGAGAGAACGCACCAAGACTAAGCTTTTCCATGATCTCCATGTTTGATGCATCCTTTGTGGATTCCAGCTCGGCCAAGAATGGGTAATGTAGATCTCGCATCGCGGCCATAGAAGCAGTCATCTTGTTAGCAGCTTCGGGGTTAAAGAAGGCATGCCTTGTGAAGTTTTCCTTCTTCCTGATTAGTTCTACGGCCGTGACCATTCCTTCATGGCGGCCGTGATCAATGCCATCTGACACAAGGCTCGTAAACTGTTGAACAAATTTAGGGGCTTCCATCACCTTGGTAACGGCTAGACGTGCCCCGTGACTCGTGACCCACCATCCACCTATGGCCAGCAATGGCTGCTAGTAGTTGGGGGCATAGCACGTCGTCACATTCGGTGGGAAGGGCATCTATTATCACATATTTTTGGGCGGACGCCTCCCTCAGCTCCTCGGTCATAACCCTCTCATGAGCAAGCTCCTCTTGTACCTTTTCCATGCTTTGGATTATCGTCTGGGCATCCTCAAGTCTTTTGGTGAGCATGGATACTTGGTTGGAGGAGGACTTGGCCGACGCTTCTGCTGCGGTCACCTATATGAGATACATTACTTGTTAAAACTGTGATTATTATGGAATAAGAGTGATGCGGCGTGGATACGTACCTTAGTTGTTGCGGCCTCAAGTTTTGCCTCAAGCTCGGCTACCTGCTGGTCATGAGCATTAGCGTGGGCTGATTGTTCTTTCACGGTCGCCTCGGCGGTGGCAAGCTGGGATTGGTGGGCAGCAATTTGAGCTTCATTCTCCTCGATCATCCTTTCCCTTCGCCCAAATTTCCTCTTAAGAGACTCCACATGCCCTAACGCGGCTTTGAATCTCACCCTCATCGAAGTGCCCATTGTCATTTGGTGCACCAGGGCGCCGTTGTACTCATCCACCAGGTTAGCGTGGCTTAGTACATTCACATCTCGTACCAAACAAGGTGGGATACAGTTGTTGAGGTACTCACGGCACTCCTCGGCCTCTCTCATCCGCGATGCAGTAGTAATATTCCAAACAATATTGAACGATTGAGGTGGGCCGGACATTGGGATGTCTTAGGAAGCTGTGGGGGTACCTTCTTCGAATGCAGGGCCGAATCTTGGTACGGCTGTATGAAGCATAGGTTCTCTCTCCACTTCCTTCCCTTTCCCCTTATCTTTCTGTACATCGGGTGGAGGCGCGGCACCAGCTTGTTCCTCTCTACAAAATAGACATTGGGAATAAATATCAAGTATTGTTTAAAGGACAGTCGTGGCTCTTACTTAAGAAAGATGTAGCCTTACATGTTATTCCCTGCTAGTTCTAACGCAGTCGGGGGAACCTGAGTAACTGGATCCACATGTGCAGCCCGCACCGTCTCAGATGCCTGGGTGGTGCTCCCAACAGATTGATACAGGGGGTGGTCCTAGCGAAGTTTTTTTTTTTGGGGGGGGGGGGGGGCATTATGTTCACCAACCTCGGTCGGGGCGACTCTTCTTACCCGTTTGTTTTTTCTACGGGTACGCTTAGGGGCAGGCTGGGCTGCTGCTTCTTCACCTTCCTCTTCAAGTTCTTTTTCTGCTCCCTCGTCTTCTTCTTCATTGACTTGCTGCATCTCCTCCTCATCATCGCCCAACATTTGGCGAAGGCTGGAGGTGGTCCTCTCAATGTTGTCTCCTTGCTCTTCCCCGTATGCGGGGGGTGGCAGTTTTATGTGGCGAGGAGGGCCCGGCTCCTTCTTCAAGTAACATATTATCACCGCCCTCGTTGTCAAAGTCGACGGGGGTTCTCAGGATTGTTGTTTCCTCTTCGTCTGAGTGGGGGTCCGGCAAGACCTCCAGGGCAACCGTCACATTTCGAGTATGCTTCAAGAAGAGGTAGCTCGTTCTCACGTCTAGGTTGGGATCCCTCTGGTACGAGCTTTGGGTCGCCTTGACGTAGGAGTCCAAAGAAGTTCATTTCTGCCACAATAAACGAAATATGTTAGGCATTTAAAAAAATAGTTGTATGTGTTTTTTGATATACGGATGCTAACCTACCTTCACCATGCCTTCTCCAAAACACAGGATATCTGTTGGACGAGCCGAAATAGTTGCGGCTAATACCTAGCAAACAGAGGAATGATTCAGGGAGGTTTCTATGTAATCCTGTTCTGTTAAGATCTATTTCTCGGGAATGTTGGGGATTATATGTACTGGCGTGCGGAAGGGGGTCATGAGATAACCTATGCTTGAAGACATAATCGGCCAGCCACACTATCGAGTCAATGAAAAATTAATGGTCGTACCAGTTTTTCAATGAGTCCATGGGCTTATTATGGGACTGGGGGCTGTTGGGAGATCATTTCTTAAAAGATAGCCAACCATTTACTATACTGGGGGTGTAAAATAGCCAGAATAGTTCTACGGTTGGGGGGATTCTTCTAGCACGACAAAGAATCTCGAATTGACTTATCTTACATGCGCCTATACAGTGAAGCTGGCTAATATGTACATCATAATACCCTAATAGATCTATGAGGAAACGGGTGAACGGAATGCGGTAGTTGGCCGCATCAAAAAGGCGAGTATATAGGCCAATTTTTCCCTGCGGAGCCTTAGTTATGAGGTCTCCGGCACCAGGGAGAGAGGGGTGTAGGTTGGTAGGGATGAAGTAATTGGTACAAAAATGATCTAGTTGCTCCTGGGTCATTACATTGAGCACGGATCCAATTGTGGGGTTGTTTCTCTGGGCCATTACTAAATAAAAAGTTAAGGACGTGGTATTCTAACCTGTGGAGGAAGGGATCCGTGCGTGAGTAAGTGAAGCTAAGAAGAAAAGCTTTAATGGCAGAAATGGAGAAAAAGACTATGTGTTTCACACAGCCGTAGGGGTGGCTTATTTATAGGGTTGCCTTGTGGGTCATGGTCTATTGGATGCGTGACACGTATCTGCCACTATCCTTAATCGTGTGGTTAAGGTGTAAGTGGCAAGTGAAAAGTCAGGTGGGACCCACGGGTAACTTCTGACTCAGAAGTTTACGCCGCTCGAGGTTCTGACTGTTTGCACTTTGTCAGTCAAGTGGCAGGTGAACAGTCATTTATGTCAGGATATGCGGTCTTACGTAAGACCCAAATTCAATGCTACATTTAATTTGTCTCGGTCGTCACGTGCGGCTGAGGTGTTATTAGAATAAATTCCTAAATCAGGTTGCCACGTGCGGCCGAAACAAATTTTTGGACAATTTGTCATTCCCTAAAGATCTTTCTTGGTACGTCCGGGGAGCATCTTGATAGTCTAGAGGTTACGCCTACGGTTGTAACAACTAGACAGGGGGGACATGATGACGTATAGTCCCTAGCCGGGTCATGAACCCGGCCCACGGGTACTACCCGTATCCGGCCCATCATGGATGGGTGGGAATAATGTCATTTGAGCTTATGGGCGTAGATGAACAGTAACCGCACACACGTGTGCGGCCCACGGCCCGGTATGACCGGTACAGGGTTAGACAGAATCATATTCTGTCTATGAATAAGATATACCCCAAAGAAGAGGACATTCACTCACCATAATTAGAAGATAAAAATCAAATCTAATTCTGGTACTTATCCTTTCCTTGGGGCCGAAGCATCAGTGACAGCCCATTAGGGTTTCACTGCCTATAAAAGGAACCCCCAAGGGTTCCACAAAGGTATTACGTTCTATATACTCTCAACTCATCCGATTCCTATAAACCCTAACCGATTACTTACTCTCACGCCGGAGTCTAATCGTGGGAAACATTCCCACGGTAATCCTAACGCGTGTTGTTTAGTGTGCAGGATCCCAACCTTACGATTCACTTGGTGCAGGAGCCGGAGTCCAACCAACCCAAATTAAGCTTAATTCGGGTCTAGCAAGGATCACCCAACTTTTGCATCAACAGTGACGATTACGGGACTTATAAATAACTCTATCATTTCTCGTCCTCATTTAAGAGACTTAGCCTAAAAAGTTAAGGAATCGAAGCTAATTGCTCAATACGCATGGTGGAGTCAAAAATTACTCTTATTCTCACCAACGGAAAACCTACATTCGTGTCTTAAACACTTATGGAAAATAAGAAAAAATTTAAAATTTGGCCATTTTTAGCCTTATTTGCAACAAAACGATAGCAAAAAGATGAATATTGGAGAGCGTGGTGACGTAAGCAATCTACTCACCCCCATACTAAAACTAAACATTGTCCTCAATGTTTCGAGTCTAGGGGTGAAAACACCCCCATACCAGAGACGAAGTTGAATGCTTAATCTCGAGCATGGAAAGGGTAAAACGAATAACTTAGAATCCGTTTATGAATTATGCAAAAAGATAAACGTTAGAACATAAAAGGATATCATCGGATATCGGAATCTCCAAAGGCAACGATCGAAGCTCAAGTGATCCATAAAATTAACACGAGAGGCTTCAATGATGACGATGAACCTAATAAATCACAATCACAAACAACCACGGAGCAAAGGTTGGAAGAGCACAAGTCCCCTCGTTACATTAAACTAAGAAAGCGATAATATTTACAAGGATAAGCATGAGAATCCCCCCCCCCGAGGCACCTTGTTTTTGATAACCGAGTCAAAAGCTCGACTCGAATACCCATAAATGTGATCATTTAGGGATAATCATGGTATGGTCATTTTTGGTGGGGCTTACATGATAAACAATGCCCAAAAGTACATGGAGTAATTTAAAAACCCGATACACGTATACCGGGGTCAAAGATAGCGTCTTCGTTTTCGGATGAAAGACGAAACAACGCCACTCCAACATGTACTAAAACCCCAAAGGGGTAGAAGAAAACAGATGAGAAGTAGAAAGGTGGGACAATGGGTAAGTCAAACTTATGAGCTACTCGAGGTAGACTCACTCCAAGCAAATAGATATCATTTCCATTTATTGCATAGGTGGAAGACCGAGATTTCCCTTTACAAGCAATTCCGGGATCGTAAATCTCGTCCTCGGTGGAGAAATGTGAGGGAACATAAGGGGCTTCCCCCACACTAGATCCACACCAACCGTCGTCAAAAGGAATAGACGAGGTGGTAGCACTCATAATACGCAGTGATGACAGGGTTAAACTTGTAGAAAAATATTTTAAAACATTTTTAAAATCTTTCCCTTTTTCATCGTTTAAAAACTCTTTATGAAAACCCGATTTGATAATGTCGAAAATATTTGGCGTGTCAAATTCAAAATTAGTCGCGCTAAAAATCCTCACATTTAAGTCTTTGGTGGGAGGGGGTGGCGGATTATATAAGTTCTCAAAACGTCGATCAATAAAGAACACCGCCCCCTCGGGGTCAACATACTCATCATTCTCATGAACGTCGATCTCATCGATTTCTTCATCAAAGATAGGCTTGTCAAACCAAGGTTTGTCATTCCCCTCCTTGAGTATCTTAGAAACTCTCTCGAAAAGATCACGATCAAGCATGAAACCATCATCCATTTATGGGGATTGTTGATAAGTTAAATCCTCACGAATGTGGTAAACGTAATTCTCATTTGAGGAGTGTTGATTAGGTAACTCCTCGAGAATTGGATTTTGGTTGGTCACATGATTTGGTTCGTCATCGAAAATAAGACGTTACAACTCATTTAGTTCATCCTCGATTTTGGAAAGATCGACCTCACTCGTAGGTGGAAGTGGAGGAAAAAGAGCTAGATCTCGTTCAATGATTTCCTCGATCTCGGTATCAAACTCGTAATCATCGTACTTCACATGAGAAGAGGTCTTTTTAGGAGAATCCTCAAAAATGGCATGTGGATTTCGAAGTACATGATCAATCTTGGAAACATCACCATCGTCATCGTCAAAGAAAGAGTCGATGTGAGCACTCACAACCATGGTCTTACAAGTCGAATGACTATGCTTAGTTAACTTTTCTAAGACGAGAGGATCGATGTCGATAAACCCTTTAGCCTCAACCGGTGTTGGGCTAGGAAAAGGAGGTACTGAGGTACTTCGATGGATTTAGAATTTGAAGCCTCAAAGACGTGGTCCTTCGAAGGTGGTGAAGACGAGCCCATTTTGGTCATTGTCGTGATGGCACTAACGTCGCCCTTCGGAATTGGTATGTCACTTGTTTCATCGAATACATCCCAAAGTGATTTTTCATTCATAAATTTACACATACCCTTTTGAATTAGGTACACGTATTCTTTATCATTAAAATCATCATCTTTAAAACCGTTCTTCTTAGTTTTTTCAAAACATGCATTAAGCCTCATTCTTTCCGCTAAAGTGTACATTTTGAAATCATTAGGTTTAGAATCATTAGGTTTTGAAACCTCGGTTTTTTCATTGTCATTAAACACTTGGGATTTACTCGTGAAAAAGTCCATTTTATCCACCCCCTATCTCATAGTAAGTCTCCCCTCGTGAACGTCGATTATGGTTCGAGCCGTCGATAAAAATGGTCGGCCTAAAATAATGGGACATTTAGGGTCACACTCGTAATCGGATATAACGAAATCTGCCGGAATAACAAACTTTCCAACTTTGACATAGACATCCTCGGCTATTCCAATTGGTATAAGTGGTGTACATTTGCAAGCTCGATAGTCATGTTCGTGGGGGTAAATCTAGGCAATCTCATCAATTTTCAAAGAGAATGAGGCATGAGATTGATGCTAGCACCTAAATCGGCAAGGGCTAAACATCCCTCAATCTCGGAAAAATCACAAGGTAATAGAAATTGGCCCGGATCCTCTTCCTTTCTCGGCATATGCCTTTTGGGTTTTTTAAGAAGGATCGATGCACAAGTTTATTCAAGGGTTACTTTGGTTAGGTCGGTAAAGCTCTCTTTTTGAACCGTGGATGGAATTTGAGGTACACGAGGGTGTGCACTCTTTTCCTTGGTCGCCACGTTTACCCCATCGAGTTTAGAACAATAAGACGTCTTAGAAATCGAGGGTTGAGAAGAAGGAACAACTCGAAATCCATCAAGGTTAGGGGTAATCACACGACCTTTCTCACGAGACGATGCGGCTTTACATTGTTCCTTCAGATTAGCAACGGTGTCACTAGGTAACGAACTCGATGAAGCACCCGAGGACTTGTTCATAATGGCCGAAAACATCTTTTTAATGTCGATTTGACCTTACTCAATCTTCGTGTTTTACAATTTCAAAGTATTAGTAAAGTCGTTTTTCAAAGTACCAATTTCTCCCTCTAATCTTCTCATATTAGCCTCATTCGTTTTCATGTAATTTTGAAAATCGTTTGACGAACTATTTTGATTTGAATTAAAGTTCCCTTGGTTTTGATTACTTCTTTGAAAATTTCCTTGATTACCACTTGAAAAATTGATTCCTTGATTGTTGTTGTTTAAAAAATTCGAGTTTTGATTGTTGTCTCGATTTTGCCAATTCAAATTCCGACCTTGATTATAACCTTGATTTTGAAAATTCCCTTGTTGATTGTTTCCTTGAAAATTGTTACGATTTTGAAAATTGTTCCCTTGATTATTATTGCCTTGTTGTGATGGACCCGCGTTATTTTGATTTTGAAAATTGTTGTTTCCATTTAACGCACTCACATTCGACATTTGGCCATCCGTAGCCGCACACTCGTAATAATTATGAGTTCCACCATAAAACGTACACGATGTCTCAACCGCTTTCACCGTAGCGGGAGCGTCTTTCTTTTGCATCTCAACGAGAAAAGACGTAAACACATTCGTCAACTTGTCGACTTTTGCATCAACCCTCTCAATGTCGCGATTAGAACTACTAACATTGGCGACATTGGCAACACTCGGTGCGTTGCGGAGTTGGTAAACCTTGGATCGGTTTTAGATAATTATCAATGCATCTTTCGGAGTTTTACACAAAAAGTTGCCACCGGCGGCGAAATTCAACTAATCTTGTTCTTGAAAACTAAGACCGTTGTAAAACGTATCGATTTGGTGCAACTCGGAAAATCCATGGTGAGGACATTGCCTAAGCAATTCCTTAAAACGATCCCACGCGTCTCTAAATGATTCATTCGTTTTTTGCTCAAATTTCGTAATTTCATTTTTGAAAAACGTCGTCTTAGACGGTGGGAAAAAAAATTAACGAACTTGGAAACGAGTTCCTTCCACGTAGTTATGGAATTAGGTGGCTCTTTCTCGTACCAATCCTTGGCGGCACCATCGAGCGAGTACGGAAAAAGCATTAGCTTGACGACATCGGTGTCGACGTTCTTAAACTTTCTCGTGGCCAAAAGACGATCAAAATTCCGAATGTGGTCGTGAGGATTATCGGCTTCACGACCTCGAAACTTCGTAGCTTGGATTAAAGAAAGCATTCCGCTCTTAATCTCAAAATTCTCCGCTTCGATAGCGGGAATTACGATCGCGTCTCCATAACCCTCGGTGGGTGCTTGGAGCAATTCCATCATCGAACGATTGTCGGCCATCTCGTCTAAGGTCTCTTCAACAACGATATTAGGAACGTCGGTTTCTAAATCTCGTCTACGTCGTCGATTCCTTCGATTACGATTGCGTAGATTCGAAGCGTCGCTAGAATTAGAATAATCCTTCGATCTAGTGCACATGCACTAAGCGTAGAATAGGGGTAGCAAAGAAGATTATTTTTGGGGTTTTTCGATTTTGTTTTTTAATTTTTTTGGATTGTTGATTGTATTACGTAGACTCAAATCTACAAATCTCCCCTCGAATTGATATTCTCGATTAAAGGAGCCTCGAGGAATGAAAACGATCACGTGGAGTGAACTCTTTCGATGACTTTATGATGTAGTGGTTTTGCTACTCTTTAGGAAAAGAGAGCAAAAAGGGCAAGTAATGAATACGACGATTTAGGAAAACCGTGTACAAATGACCCTAAAATGAGTTCGTTCTCAAGGAGGCTTGGTGTGTGTGTAATGAAATGATTAACTTTGTGATTATATTGTTATGAGAAAGAAAATAGAAATGGGATAAGAAGAGAATGACGGTGACGATGACGATTTATACTAAGACGAAAGAGTCGTACACGTAAAACCGCAAAAGCACCAAATTTAAAAATTTACTCTAAAAATCCTAAAAAATTGCAATAAATCCACTAAAATATTCTAAGGGTTTACAAAAAATCCAAACTTGCTAAAACCTTTTAATTAATTAAATATTAATTTTTTAATGCTAATTAAAGCCCTAAAAATCAATATTAACTAATAAAAAGTCCAAATCAAGATCTTAATGTTTGTAAACCTATAAAATAACCTAATTAAGCTAAAAAGTATTTTTCAAAATTTTAAAACCACTAAAAACTAATTTTAAACAATTAAAAAACTATTAAAAACTATAAAAACTTAAAATAATTCTAGTAAATAATTGAAAAACCCTAAAAATATTTGGAAAGTTGTAAAATTCCTAATTAAGTGTCTAGAATCTAGGAAAAATATAAAAACTTAGAAAATCAGATTTTTAATTTTTAATAATAAAATAATATTAAAATATTAATAAAAATCCAAAAATCTTAAAAAATTCTAAATAGTTGCAAACTAGCTTAATTTAACCTAAATAACATAGAAATGAACTTGAACTTACCTACATACCCTTAATGGGCCTAGAAAATGGGCTAAACCCAAAACAGACTCCTTAATGGGCCAAATTGAGCCCAAAATGTAAAAGTGGCCCAAATAAGCCCAAAAAGCACTACTTGACTCAAAATTTGATTCTAAGCAACTTTTTCCAAAGGCCCAAAAGCTGAAAATGTGAAATAAGAAAGCTTATACCAAACAGCTTATTATTAATGGGCTTTTTAGCCCATTAAGCTATAAGCTAATGCCATAAGCTCAAATTAGACACACAAGCTTCTTTTGAGCTAAATAAGACTTCTGTAAAAAGAAATTTGAAATAAGCCTGAAAATGCAAAAAGCAATCTACAGAAAACGACAAAATAGTCGTTTTTGAGTTCTAGGCCACCCCAAGAGCTGATTCAAGTTTCTAAAGCTTTTAAATGACTTAAATAAGCTATTTCAACAAAAATTTTTCAAATAAGCTGACTCAATAAGCTGGAAAAAGCAAATAAGCAATTATGAAAAAGTCAATTAAGTTGGTTTTCTAGCAAAAAGTCAAAGTCAAAGTCCAATAAGCTCTAGTCTAATCAAATGGGTCAAATAATGAAGATCTATCACAAAAAATAAGTTGTTGCAGGTCTGGATAAGCAATTATAGCTTATTCATAAGATGAGAACAAATTAACACTAGCAGGGGCTAGTTTTGGGTGTTAAGTAGTGGGAACTTTTCCCACTGCTTGACTTGTAGACTTTTTTGTCTTTAGTGACTTTTTTGGAGATTCAAGTTTCAACAAGGCTCCCAAATGATCATTGGATCATAAGGAGTCAATACAAACAAAGAAATCAACAATCCAACAAGCCAATTTGTACAGTTAATTCAAACAATCACCAGATCTAGCCCAGACTTGAACAAATAAGCAGATGAGGTTCAATAAGTACTTAGAGCACAATTCAGCCAGCCAAACTCAACCAAATGCATACACAAGCTATTATAAACTCAAATGAACAAGTCTAAACAGTTTTCATGCAATATCTTAAGGCCTAGATCAAAATTCAAGCTGACGAATGTTACTGATGAACACAAACACATGTAGTTTATACTTTTGCTGATGCAATTGACCAACAAGCCATATTCAAACCTCCAAATCTATCACATATGTTATAATAATGATGTTTAAACAACTTTTAACTCTAAGCATGCACAAATTCTAGATTTCACCAAAATCTTAGGTCAAAAACAGTTAAAATCAACAAGTTATAGGATAATGTTTGATTTAGTGTTTCAAGACTGAAAACTTGCAGCAAAATACTCTCAACCAAGCATATATCAGATACAAATCACAAACACAAACTTCCTTCCACACAATAACAAGTTTTGATTCAAAACAGGTAATCCCAAACACTCCTTTATCTTTTCAATCCAAAAATTAAACAAGTATAAGTGTGATTCAGTTTACCAAATGATTAATCTAGCATACTAACAACATTATCATGCAAGATTAAGCAGATTCAAGCCAAGAAAACAACAAGAACAAAAGTAGAGCACAAATCCACCAAAAATCCAAAATTTATCAGATTTTCAAGGTTTTAAGACAAACCTCATGGATGTACATCCACACCCACGAATGTTAGAGCTTATGTGCTAGCAAGAACAAGCACAAGCTTCCAACAACAACCCTGCTAAGATTCAACAGAGTTAGAAGCACAATATCAAAACAGAAAGGTGACTTTTTGGAAAATAAACTTGATTAATGCAACTTCTTGTAACCACTCTTGATTATCCCCAAGATATGAGCCTCACAACACCTTAATATCCAAATTAGGGTGCTATGATCAGCTTATATCCTAAAAATTCCAAGATGTACCAAGAAAACTTAGCAAAATATCAAGTTTCAGTCCAATGTGTAATTTCTTACACAAGGTTTAAAAACACGTTTTAAGGTTCAATTTCAATAAACATATAACAAAAACAAGCTTAAGATTAAATGGCACTTGGTCTTTCTTCAACAAACTTAACACAATTTCATTAATCAGAAAAGAGGATTTACAACTTTGTGAACAAGGAAAAACCAAAAGCAGTTGAAATGTAAAGAGCTAAGGCCTTTATATAGGCATACAATTAATCTGCTAAGTGCATAAAAACGTAAACCCTAGCTTGTAGAATCCTTGAATTGCCCTTGTGAAGTTTGAACATTTTGGAGAATCATGTGACTCTTTCTTGGCAGTTTGTTGTAGCTGGCATGTGTGAGTGCATCCAATGGCTTGTAAGAAGCTTAAAAAGTAAGCTTTAATCTCTAACGTTGGATTGCTGCCACCCTTTTGGCAGTTAGCTCAATGGTGTAGCAGGGGAATCTCATGTGGGACAAGGAAGTGTTGTGGTGTCATGTTTAAGGTTTGGGATGTGTTTATGTTGAGGTTAATCATAAATCTGGAGGAGATTAACCTTTAATTCATAGCAAATAAAAAATCCCCAATTTGGATTATGAACTTCAAGAACAGGTTATTGATCTTTGTTGTGGGTTTAAAACATGTTTAGCGCCAGATTTAATATTAATTAACTTTGTTTGAAAAGTTAGTTAATATAAACGGTGAGTGGGATCTGATGTGGAGGAGTGGAGAGTTTTCATTGGTTGTGGAGTGGTACTGGGGCACGTGTGACCCCACTACTGGTCTAGGTAAGAATTATGTTTGGCCAGCTTAAGCCACTCTCCTTTCTTCTTTCTTCCATATTGTAAATAATTAAACACAATCCGTTTTCCTTTGTAATCCAACTTTTCATTTTCACACTTTTGCCCCAAAATATTTTGTAAAGTAAATTCAGGGGTATTTCTTGCCATTTTATGATTCTTGAAGGACTGATTTGGTATTTTCTTCAAGGATAATGGTCTAAACTTGTATGATTGACATTTTGGAGGACTGAAATTGTCAAATCATGTTTGATGAGGGACCATTTTTGCCAAGTCTTCAAAGTCAAGGGTCCTTTTTGTAATTTTGACATTTTCAAAGGACCAATTTTTCCATTCTTGTATCTTGGAGTCCTTAATATGTTTGACTTTTAGGATGATAAATATTGACATTTTAGTTTTGTTGAGGGACTAAAATTGCCAATTCTTCAAAGTGGAGGGCCTTTTTTCCAATATTGACAAACTTTAGGGACCAAACTTGTAATTATGAAGACACAAGGGTGTAAAGTGTCAATTATTCCATATTGTAGGACCCTTCTTCACAATTCTTCAAATCTTCAAGGGTTTTCTTGGGGAAATTCTTCATTAGGGCTTGGTTCAATGTGCGGCTTCGTTTCCCGTGTTCGTTTTTTGCATAATTCTTGTGATCTTTTGTCATTTTCTCAATATCCGTACCTAAAATACACAAGCAACAAACACAAGCATACATATGGGTATTTTGATGATATTTAATGCATTTTAAGCCCTTTTTGGACGATGAGACTATGTATAAAAGCAGTCTCATCACTCCCCCATACTAAACCATTACCGTGCCCTCACGCAATGCTAGAATAAAGTATCGTAGCACCTCCAAAACTCGTTTTTATTCACTTTATTGAATGATAAACTAGCTACACTACTACTACTACAACTACTAGAGTTTTAGACATAATGTATGATTTTCATCGCAAAATGGGACGTTTAGGTTCACAGAATAAGAACACGTGAATGCTTCGTTAGAAATAATTTCATCGTCCTCGATTTTTACCCTAATTCCATGCCAAGCGTGCAACGAGATCATTGTAATTATAAGTTAGTAATGCTAACACTACTCATATGCCCTAATCACGTACTTATCCTCCCAATTTCCTAAGTTGTATCTCTTATATTTTATTTTGTCTTGAATGTTTCACGAGGATACATTGTTTGACTTATGCGATAATAGAGATTTAGGTCTTAAAATAGAGTCCTAACGGTGTAACCAAGACCATCAAATCAATAACCCCTCCTAATAGACAACGATGTCAAAAAATTAAGTCAACAAGAAGGATCGATAAACACGGTTTTATAACGGTTTTGAACATGAGACTTATTCCCAAGAATTTTATACGCCCCCTAACGGAAGGGCCTTATTATCTTTGGTTTACCTCCATCTTTTATTCAACTTTGCCATGAAGCTTTTATTATGACTTCGGTCTTGCCTTGCCTTTTATTATCCACCTCATCGGTAGTTTTATTAGCCAAAGACGTATATCCTCACGCTAAGGCGAATTTTGGATCTTTAAAGCTTCAAAGATTAAGGCTTGATTCACTTTCAATTTTGCATAGATTTTTCGCCTTGTGCGGATTCAAATTGTTTGCTTGATTTAGGTGAGCACTTGAAATCTTATTATTGGGTGAAGCTTTTGATTATTCGGGTGCCAATACTTCAAAACCGTGACGCTGGTGATACCTTAATGTCTTCCCAATTTAATTACACGGAAGCTACTAGAAAAGACTAGAAACCCAACAATCCCAACTAAACCGCTAAGTCAATATTTATTAAGCGAAAAATATTTACATGCGAAGGGAGAATAAGCAAACAACGAGTACACATGAGTTTTTGAAAGAATACAAGTACTCTACGTTTAGCATAGTAACTTATAATTAACCCTATCATTTCTCGTCCTCATTTAAGAGACTTAACCTAGTGTGAAGTTAAGGAATCGAAGCTAAGTGCTCAACACCCACGGTCGAGTCAAAAATTAGTCTTATTCTCGCCATCAGAAAATCTACATTCGTGTCTTCAAAGACTTATAAAACATGAGAAAAATTTTAAAATTTGGCCATTTTTAGCCTTATTTTGCAACAAAACGATAGACAAAAAGATAAAATTTGGCAAGCGTGAAGGTTTGGCAAGGCAAGTATCTATTCACCCCCATACTAAAGTTAAACATTATCCTCAATGTTTCGAGTCTAGGGGTGCAAACACCCCCATACTAGAGACGTAGTCGAATGCCTAATCTAGCATGGAAAGGGTGTAACCGTTAAATTTAAAGCCGTTTATGAAGTGTGCTATAAACCTAAGGTTAGAACATCAAAGGATATATCATGGATATTGAGAAAGTCTTCAAAGCAAACGATCGAGTGCTCCCATAAAACGAACACGAGAGGCTCTAATCGTGAAGATCATGATCATCTAAAGTCCATAATTCACAAACAACCACGGAACAAAGGTTGGAAGGGCACAAATCCCCACACGTTACTACATTAGAAAGCGATAATATGTACATAGGATAAGCATGGGACTCCCCCACGAGGCACCTCGTTTTTTATTACCGAGTCATAAGCTCGACTCGATCCCCTCAATACTGATTATCATTGGGGAAGGTGATTTGGTCGAGGTAGTTCAAGGATGGAACTTCCCCGCCAAAGTAGTGCTTCAACCTATGTCCATTCACCTTGAAATTGGGGTCATCATTTTGAGCTAGCTCGATGGTCCCATATGGAAAAACTTGAGTCACAGTGAATGGACCGGACCAACGGGATTTCAATGTACTGGAAAAGATTTTCAAACGAGAATTAAAAAGCAAAACTTGATCCCCAATGTTAAAAACCCGGTTTTTAATTTTAGAATCACGCAACTTTTTAGTTTTTTCTTTATAAATTAATGAATTTTCATAAGCAATATCTCTCAATTCATCCAATTCATTTAATTGCATTTTCCGGTGTTTTCCCGCGGTCTCCATGTCATCATTACAATGCTTTAGGGCCCAATAAGCCTTGTGTTCTAATTCAATTGGCAAATGACAATTTTTCCATACACAAGCTTATAGGGAGTGCACCCAATGGGCGTATTATGAGCGGTCCTAAAGGCCCATAAAGCATCGTCTAACTTATCCGACCAAGATTGTCGGTTTTCCCCAACGGATCTCTCCAAGATCCTCTTCAACGCTCGGTTTGAAACCTCGACTTGCCCACTCGTTTGCGGGTGATAAGCCGTAGAAAGCCGATGTGTAACCCCATATTTCCTTAGGACCCTTTCGAATTGGTCGTTACAAAAATGGGTTCCACGATCGCTTATGATCGCACGAGGGGTTCCAAACCGAGAAAACAAGCTTTTCAAAAACTTGACTACCACACGAGCATCATTGGTGGGCAAAGCCTTAGCTTCAACCCACTTAGATAGGTATTCAACCGCGACAAGGATGTACTTATTACCACGAGATGATGGGAATGGCCCCATAAAGTCGATGCCCCAAACGTCAAAGATCTCACACACTTAGATGATGTTTTGTGGCATTTCATCTTTTTGTGAGGCTTTTCCTTGTCGTTGTCATGAATCACATGACCTCACAAGATCTTGTGCATCTCGGTAAAGAGTAGGCCAAAAGAAGCCGGCATCAAACACCTTCTTAGCCGTGAGATTAGCACCATGGTGACCACCCATGGGTCCCTCGTGACAAGCTCTAAGGATATTAGAAGCTTCGGTGCCAAATACACAACGTCGGATGATTTGATCCGCACAAGTTCGAAACAAGTAAGGGTCGTTCCAAAAGTAGAACTTGACGTCACGAAAGAATTTTCGTTTTTCTTGAGTCGTCATACCCTTAATGATGAAGTTACCCGTATGGTAATTTGAAAAGTCCGCAAACCATGGGGTGGAAGAATCAATCTTAGAATTCACTACACCAAGTGTCTCGAGCTGAAATGTTTCGGTGATTTCCTTGGGCTCGTAAACACTTTGGTGAGAATCTTCCAAACGAGAAAGATGATCTGCCGCTAGATTCTCGACTCCTTTTTTGTCAACAATTTTGTGATCAAATTCTTGAAGGAGGAGAATCCAACGAAGTAATCTCGGCTTTGCATCTTGTTTAGCCATAAGATACTTGATAGC
This sequence comes from Glebionis coronaria, assembly GCA_025667525.1. Taxonomy (NCBI): domain Eukaryota; kingdom Viridiplantae; phylum Streptophyta; class Magnoliopsida; order Asterales; family Asteraceae; genus Glebionis; species Glebionis coronaria. The sequence continues at coordinate 361,096,030 of CM046877.1, forward strand.
CGAATGATCCGTATACACTATGCATTTCGTCAAGACGAGATAAGGTCGAAATTTCTCAAATTCATACACCACTGCAAGGAACTCCTTCTCCGTTGTAGTGTATTCAAGTTGAGCCACGGTCATCGTCTTGCTAGCATAGTGAATAGGCAAGAAGTGCTTTTCATGACGTTGCCCCAATACGGCCCCAATAGCGTAATCACTAGCATCACACATGAGCTCAAAGGGGAGGTTCCAATTGGGAGCAACAAGAATGGGAGCTTCGGTAAGTTTCCTCTTAAGGATTTCAAAGGCTCGTACACAATCTTCGTCAAAGACAAAACATGCCTCTTTTTCAAGAAGATGTGTAATAGGTCGAGAGATCATTGAAAAATCCTTGATGAATCGACGATAAAAGCCCGCGTGGCCTAGGAAACTCCTAACTCCCTTAACGGTTTTGGGATGAGGTAATTTGGCGATGACGTCTACCTTAGCTTGATCTACCTCAATCCCCGCTTTCGAGACCTTGTGCCCTAAGACGATTCCACTCTTAACCATAAAATGACACTTTTCCCAATTGAGCACAAGGTTGGTTTCCTCACAACGTTTCAACATTCTCTCAAGATTCGACAAACACCAAGTGAACGAATTACCAAACACGGAAAAGTCTTCCATGAAGACTTCCATCGTCTTCTCGATAATATCATGAAAAATAGCCATCATTCGCCTTTGAAAGGTTCACGGTGCATTGCAAAGTCCGAATGTCATTCTACGATAGGCAAACGTTCCATATGGACACGTAAACAGAGTTTTTTCTTGATCACGAGGATCGATGGGGATTTGGAAGTAACCGGAAAAACCATCTAAAAAGCAATAGAAATCGTTTCCCGTAAGACGCTAATATTTGTCTTTTTAGTTCGTTTTTCTCGGTATTGATTCGAATTGATATAAAAATTTTAAGCTTGACTAAATTGTTTTTGGTTAAAAATTGCTTGTTTGGAATCTAAGCTACTTTGACAATTTTGACAAATAAAACTCCTAAAAAATGTAAAATAATATCTATACTAATCTACGTATACGTACTATCTAAAAACACATTGCAATTACCACATTAAAAATTCACGAAATATAAAATCGTAAAATACAAATTTATACTACTTGGCACGCAAATCGAGAAAGCTATAATATTCTACTATCTTTGCTAGACTAAATCTTATGCTAAAGAAAAGCAAGTAAAAATTCAAGTAAAGGTTCAAACTATTTCTACTTACTAAGTATTACAAGAACAAAACGTTTGTGACACTATCTAAAGCCCAAAAGAAATGCAAAGCCCAACAATATTAACAACAGTCCAATAATCTCAATCATACTAGCAAATAACTAATTGATTACTAGTAAACTAACAGAAAGGACTAGAATAGCAACTGATTCTATCTAAAAGGACCAAGCATCTAACTGACTTAACAATGGGGATTGTGAGCGTAATGACTTATACAACAATGAAGGGCTAAAGATGTGCAGTTACTAAACTCTCCCAATTACAGTTACAAAAGGACAAAAACAAAGTTTTTAACTGTCTTGCATCCGAATCTTTATCATCTACGAGCAGACTTCTACAAGTCTAACAAAAACTAATTTTTTACCACTTTCTATTTAAAACTACAATTTCTTTTAACTCTTTTAACCAGCTGATATCTATGATGAACTCATTTATCAACTAACTCTAACTTAATTACTGTCTAATCCTATCTGCTAAACACCTAGTTAAAATCTAATATGCAGAAACTTGAACATCAAATTCACATGAAACTAATTATAACCGAATTCAAATATCTAACATCATTTGACTAGTAAATTTGAGCACGTTGCAAGTAATTCTACACTACAAAAAAATCAAATGCAGATTGAGCTAAGATTGTGCAGGAAAATAAAAACGATTGACCTGCTACATCCAGGCCTAGTCCTTTGACGTGAAGCAGAGCGCTGAGCTCGCTTAAAATTGAACACGCCTAATCTCTACTACTGATCTTGACAGATTGAATCGTCTGAACTACAAATCATTCCCCTGCATAAACTCCAAAGTACACCTGCATAAACTTGAAATTCTCTTGCAAAAATCAATCTAAAACAAGAAAACGAACAAATCCTTCTAATATTGAAACCTGCGTAAACTTTAAACAAATCTGTATCCTTTCTTACAAAACTGACTTCTATTAATCTCTCAATTCAAAACTCAAACTACAATGAGACTGCTTAACAGAAATCGACAAGCTCTAAAGTGTATTTCATTAATGGCGGTAATCAATTTCGGATCTAAACTTATGTAAACGTTAAGTAACAACTCTCACAATCTTCTAAGCTAAAAACCACTACTTATTCGACTTAATCAGACTATTCAAAAGCAACCAGTACCAAATCACCTGTAAATCCAGTATCAAGGTTATATGTAAAAAAAAATCAAACAGGCAAGATCTTAAAATCAGTAAAGTAAGGTTATATGTGTAAAACTGAAAATCATAACCACTTCTTATCCAAAAGCTATTCTATCAAACAAAGACTCATCCAAAGCTTATGAACAAGTATCTATCCAAAAGACTTCTAACAAACTTAAAAAAAAAGAATATAGATGAAAAGAGAGAATCATGGAAGCTTGATACGGAAATCACTAACAAGAATTCGAGACATGATTATCAAAATAGTAAAGAAGAGAGATATTAAAACTATGAAAGCTTGGTATTTCATTAATGGTGGAAAATAAGCATTCGGTTACAAATGAATCAAAACAAAATTTGTAACTAATTAACAAAAAACTGAAATGATTTTTACTGTGAAGAAAACTTATCTAAAACTACTCCTTACTACTATGTGAAATTCTACTCCTAGTCTAACCATTTGCAAATGAAGTCTTCATCTTCTTTATATAGCCGTCGAGAGGGGAGAAGAATGACGTGGTTAAGCCAATGAAATCGTGCCACGTGGAAAATACGAGGATAACTCGTCTTCATTCTTCATTCCAATTTGGGCGTTTCTCCATCTTTGACTTTTGATCTAATTGAGTGCTATCATCTTGTAGAGGAGAAGAAGATGATCACTTTTGTAGTTATAGACTTTGGCTGAAACTTCATGTATCATCCTTGAATCTGGTTTGCAGGTTATGGTGGTGGAAGGAGAAAAATGAAACCGGTTCATCTTTGTTTCTCTCTCTTCTTTGAGAAGACGCGTCTTTGTGTGTTTGTGTTGTTTGACCGTTCTTGGTCAATTGACCAAGCTAATAAACTTTACTTTCCTTCTAATTTCTTTTTGATCCTTTATTTTTCACTTCTTTTCAAATGTTTTTAAAACCTTTTAAGTAAAAGCTTTTTCATCCTTTGTTTTATAGAAAGTTACAAGTCTAGTCCTCCATCTTGTAAAAGTTGCAACTTAAGCCCTTGAAATTTGTGAATAATGGCAAGTATGGTCCTTGAAAGCATCTTTCGTCTTTTTCTTCGTCTTTTATCATGAAAATCCCTTGAAAACGTGTATTAGCTCCAAAATTGTATCTTGTTACCTGAAAACACATAAAACACAAATACACGCATAATTCTGATATTTTAAAGTTAAAATAATGTATTTGACTGTGTTTTGAGTGGTATTAGTATCATTATTGATGAGTGTTTTCACACTTATCAACTCCCCTCCACTTGACCATTGCCATGACCTCATGCAATGCAGCATTTTAAAGCACCAAATTTCACTTTTCTCATAATTAACCAACCTTGGCCATTTTATGATTTAATAAACTTATCTATACTACATGATGAATGATTTTGAATATTTACAATGCAATGCAAAGAAAACAATTCTATTTATATATTTTTGATTTTTATTGAAATGATTTTGATGGAAATAACTCATAAAGAAATCAATGACTTAAATTAGGGCTTTGGTACCATGGACATTTATCACCCTCAAGTTTCACTTTCCCCATACCAAGCTTAAAAATGGGATCATTGCATTCACAAGTAAAAAGTGCATCAACTTATTCATGACAATTAAATGTGGAACCGGTTATTATTTGAGCAAATTGCTTTTGGGCAAATTTGTCATTATTTAAAGCGTGAAGTATAAGAAATGTAAAATCCAAAAATAAGGAAGCACGGTTTTAATCCTAAGTAATCCTCTCATCCATTACTTGAAGAACTGCTCACAATTAATATAAGTCCGTTTCAAGAATAATAAGTCATTCGCCTTATGTGTAAAATCCTCATGTCATGCTTTCATAAGTAGCTACACACTCGCTAAGGAAAGAAAAAATAAAACTCACGCAATAATTTACATCCGCCATCTTTTTGAGACTTTGGATCTTCAACCCCGCAACCCGTCAAGGTAATATTGGATTGGAGCAATCTATTGAATCCCCGCAACCCGTCAAGGTAATATTGGAACTCAATAGTCACTATAATTAACACCACACTGCCCCTCTTGGGAGTCTTTTATATATATTTCTTTTCTTTTCTTTTCTTCTTTTTTTTCTAGCCACTCATTTTTTTTTCATAAGCCGCTCTTATTTTTCTTTATTCCTCACAAAGAAAGTAGAAAAGAATAAAAGGAAAAGCACCCGCTAAATATTAAGCATGACATAAGTCTAATACACATAAAACGTTCTAACTTAAAATCTTAAGACGTACTTATACCAACCATGAATGATTAGGCAAAAATGCATAAGAGATTACAAACCAATTAAAACCGTTCTTGATTATTTATTAACAATTATATACATGGGAAGAAAATAGAGGTAAAGAAGAGAAGGGTTTAGCCACAAGTAATTATCATGAAGTTTATCTAGCCCTTTTACACTTGCTTCAACTCTATCATTTCCCATTCTCCACAAATTTAAAATCTCAAAGAAAGAGATTGGTGAATGCTTAGCCTAATAGACCAATTAAGGACTATATGGTTAAGGATACTAGCTAGAGAGTGCTAAGATAAGCAAACTCGGGTTGAGTCAAAATATCCATGGCGGGCCTAATATGTCAAAGAAGTCTAAATTTGTTAAACCATGTTTTTATTATATTTTTTTTTCTTTTTATATATTTTGATGAAAAATAAAAGAAGAAATATATACAATGCAAATGTGATATGCAAATGAAAAATGATTTATGCAAAAATTATGAATGCATATTTTTGGTGGCCAAAGTAGATCAAAAATTTGAAAAGCGTTGAAAAATCATTTACAAGTTATCATGAAGTTAAGGCAATGGTCTAGGTAAGGTCACTTCGATAGAAGTCTCCCCTACACTTAAGATAAACATTGTCCTCAATGTTTAAGAGCATGGGAGTAAACTCCCCTACACTTATGACATTGATTACTTTGCTTAACCCAAGTTAAGGAAGAGACAACTAAAGGATATTCATTTTTAGCACAAGTGTTTAATAGCAAAAACTAATCAAAGTGAACCAGATACACGGGCCTCCTCTATAAGCTCCAAACATGAAATGAGAGAGAGCAACCCTTGAAGCAAACACCAAAAGACGAAGAAAGGCACCCCGCCACTTCAACTCTACTATAACATCCTTTTAATTAAACCTAACCTATTGAAAATCTACTCTACGTTTTCTAACCTAGTTATTCAATGCTTGAGTTTTTTTTAACCCTAAGTCGCTAGCTCGACTCGGCCCCGAATTAGGTTGTCCCCGGCAGCGGCGCCATTTAATATTTGTCTTTTTAGTTCATTTTTCTCGGTATCGATTCGAATTGATATAACAATTTTAAGCTTGACTAAATTGTTTTTGGTTAAAAATAGCTTGTTTGGAATCTAAGCTACTTTGACAATTTTGACAAATAAAACTCCTAAAAAATGTAAAATAATATCTATACTACTCTACGTATACGTACTATCTAAAAAACACATTGCAATTACCACATTAAAAATTCACGAAATATAAAATCGTAAAATACAAATTTATACTACTTGGCACGCAAATCGAGAAAGCTATAATATTCTACTATCTTTGCTAGACTAAATCTTATGCTAAAGAAAAGCAAGTAAAAATTCAAGTAAAAGTTCAAACTACTTCTACTTACTAAGTATTACAAGAACAAAACGTTTGTGACACTATCTAAAGCCCAAAAGAAATGCAAAGCCCAACAATATTAACAACAGTCCAATAATCTCAATCATACTAGCAAATAACTAACTGATTACTAGTAAACTAACAGAAAGGACTAGAATAGCAACTGATTCTATCTAAAAGGACCAAGCATCTAACTGACTTAACAATGGGGACTGTGAGCGTAATGACTTATACAACAATGAAGGGCTAAAGATGTGCAGTTACTAAACTCTCCCAATTACAGTTACAAAAGGACAAAAACAAAGTTTTTAACTGTCTTGCATCCGAATCTTTATCATCTACGAGCAGACTTCTACAAGTCTAACAAAAACTGATTTTTTTACCACTTTCTATTTAAAACTACAATTTCTTTTAACTCTTTTAACCAACTGATATCTATGATGAACTCATTTATCAGCTAACTCTAACATAATTACTGTCTAATCCTATCTGCTAAACACCTAGTTAAAATCTAATATGCAGAAACTTGAACATCAAATTCACATGAAACTAACTATAACCGAATTCAAATATCTAACATCATTTGACTAGTAAATTTGAGCACGTTGCAAGTAATTCTACACTACAAAAAAATCAAATGCAGATTGAGATAAGATTGTGCAGGAAAATAAAAATGCTTGACCTGCTACATCCAGGCCTAGTCCTTTGACGTGAAGCGGAGCGCTGAGCTCGCTTAAAATTGAACACGCCTAATCTCTACTGCTGATCTTGACAGATTGAATCGTCTGAACTACAAATCATTCCCCTGCATAAACTCCAAAGTACACCTGCATAAACTTGAAATTCTCCTGCAAAAATCAATCTAAAACAAGAAAACGAACAAATCCTTCTAATATTGAAACCTGCGTAAACTTTAAACAAATCTTTATCCTTTCTTACAAAACTGACTTCTATTAATCTCTCAATTCAAAACTCGTACTACAATGAGACTGCTTAACAGAAATCGACAAGCTCTAAAGTGTATTTCATTAATGGCGGTAATCAATTTCGGATCTAAACTTATGTAAAAGTTAAGCAACAACTCTCACAATCTTTTAAGCTAAAAACCACTACTTGTTCGACTTAATCTGACTATTCAAAAGCAACTAGTACCAAATCACCTGTAAATGCAGTATCAAGGTTATATGTAAAAAAAAATCAAACAGGCAAGATCTTAAAATCAGTAAAGTAAGGTTATATGTGTAAAACTGAAAATCATAACCACTTCTTATCCAAAAGCTATTCTATCAAACAAAGACTCATCCAAAGCTTATGAACAAGTAGCTATCCAAAAGACTTCTAACAAACTTAAAAAAAAAAGAATATAGATGAAAAGAGAGAATCATGGAAGCTTGATACGGAAATCACTAACAAGAATTCGAGACATGATTATCAAAATAGTAAAGAAGAGAGATATTAAAACTATGAAAGCTTGGTATTTCATTAATGGTGGAAAATAAGCATTCGGTTACAACTGAATCAAACCAAATTTGTAACTAATTAACAGAAAACTGAAATGATTTTTACTGTGAAGAAAACTTATCTAAAACTACTCCTAACTACTATGTGAAATTCTACTCCTAGTCTAACCATTTGCAAATGAAGTCTTCGTCTTCTTTATATAGCCGTCGAGAGGGGAGAAGAATGACGTGGTTAAGCCAATGAAATCGTGCCACGTGGAAAATACGAGGATAACTCGTCTTCATTCTTCATTCCAATTTGGGCGTTTCTCCATCTTTGACTTTTGATCTAATTGAGTGCTATCATCTTGTAGAGGAGAAGAAGATGATCACTTTTGTAGTTATAGACTTTGGCTGAAACTTCATGTATCATCCTTGAATCTGGTTTGCAGGTTATGGTGGTGGAAGGAGAAAAATGAAACCGGTTTATCTTTGTTTCTCTCTCTTCTTTGAGAAGACGCGTCTTTGTGTGTTTGTGTTGTTTGACCGGTCTTGGTCAATTGACCAAGCTAATAAACTTTAATTTCCTTCTAATTACTTTTTGGTCCTTTATTTTTCACTTCTTTTCAAATGTTTTTAAAACCTTTTAAGTAAAAGCTTTTTCATCCTTTGTCTTATAGAAAGTTACAAGTCTAGTCCTCCATCTTGTAAAAGTTGCAACTTGAGCCCTTGAAATTTGTGAATAATGGCAAGTATGGTCCTTGAAAGCATCTTTCGTCTTTTTCTTCGTCTTTTATCTTGAAAATCCCTTGAAAACGTGTATAAGCTCCAAAATTGTATCTTGTTACCTGAAAACACATAAAACATAAATACACGCATTATTGTGATATTTTAAAGTTAAAATAATGTATTTGACTGTGTTTTGAGTGGTATTAGGATCATTATTGATGAGTGTTTTCACACTTATCAGACGCTCCAACATTTGGTCCATGAAGGGCAAGGGAAAATGGTCTTTTCGAGTGGCTTCATTCAACTTACGATAGTCAATGCACACTCTCCGTCCGGTCACGAGTCTTGTGGGAATTAACTCGTTGGCATCGTTTGGCACAACGGTCATTCCTCCCTTCTTAGGGACACAATGAATAGGACTCACCCAAGGGATATCGGAAATAGGGTAAATCATTCCCGTGTCAAGGAGTTTAAGGACTTCCTTTTTGATGACGTCGTGAATTTTGGGGTTCACCCTCCTTTGACATTAGATTGCGGGCTTGTAATCCTCCTCCATTAAGATTTTGTGGGTATAAAATTTGGGATCAATCCCCTTAATGTCGGATAACTTCCACGCAATTGCCCCTTTGTGATCCTTTAGAACATCGACAAGTGCGGTTTTTTCATCATCCAAAAGTTCCTTCGCAATAATAACCGGCAACTTGTCGCCCTCCTCCAAATAGACATACTCGAGATGAGGAGGTAAATCTTTCAACTCGAGGATAGGTGGTTCCTCAAGTGAAGATTTGGGCTCGATACTCATAACCTCCTCGGGTGGAGGAAATGGGAAATCGTTATGAAAATCCTTGATAATCGAGAAGTCCTCATCGTTGTCGAGGTCTTCGATACAAGTACGTGGAACATCGAATTCTTCCAACGTAAAACTACCACCTTCAAATGGATTGAAGGTTGGTGTCGAGTTATCAAGGATAGGATCTAACATAGTGGGATTGCCACCATTTTCTTCATCACCAAAACCTAGAACTTCTTGTGAAAATTCCTCGCAAACCACGTCAATCATATCAACGAGGTTTATGGTTGCAACGGAATAAACATGATAAATTTGAGAGTTTTGAGTTGCGTTTATAACAAGCTCCTCGTCGTTGAAACGTAAGGTGATCTTTCTAGCATGAACATCGATCAAAGCCATAGACGTATCTAAAAACGAACGACCTAAAATGAGAGGAACTTGAGGATCCGTGGGAATATCAACAATGATAAAGTCTACGGGATAGTAGAACTTTCCCACTTTCACAAAAACGTCTTCCGCCAATCCACATGCGAGAATCGTGGAATGGTCGGCCAACTCGATAGACATTAGTGAAGGAGTAAGATTAGGAAGATTGAGCGACTTGAAGATTACAAGTGGCATCAAGTTAATGCTAGCACCAAGATCGGCCAAGGCAAAGCATTCTTCCATATCTTGGATTTCACAAGGGATCAAAAATTTACCGGGATCACCGACTTTTTGAGGTATGCGATAAAGATAAACCGATGAACAACTAGACAATTGATGCAATTTCTCCTTGTTGTTCAACATACTCTTAAAGTTAGCGGCAAATCGAGGCATCATGACCAAAGCATCGACGAAACTCACATTAAAGTGCAAATCACAAAACATTTTCATAAAAAGCTCAAATTCGTAATTGTCGCGCTCTTGACGTTTCTCCTTCCTAAGTCTTGATGGATAGGGCAAAGGTGGTGTGGGTTGAGGCATAGGCATAGCCTTTGGAATCTCGGGTTCCAATGTTGGTAATGGGTCAACCGTAGGTGTGGCATGAGCGGTACTTCGTGGGATTGGGACATGCTCCTTTTGGACCACCACCTCGGGTTCTTCCTCAATTGCTTCCTCCGTAGGAGCAATTGGTTGAGGAGTCAGTTCCTTAAGTGTCTTAACACTACGCGTGGTAATCACTTTCATCTCACCCTTAGGGTTTGATACGGTGTTGCTAGGAAGACTACTCGAAGACGGTTTACACATAATTGCCTCAAACATAGATGAGATTTTATCTTCAAACATGGATTGCCTCTTCTCGGCTTTAATCATTTTTTGTTTAATATCATGCTGCCGTTGTCAATTTTTTGTTGGTTTTGTTGTAACCTAGTTACATTTCCTTCCATCTTGTTGGTATGGATTTTAAGCTCATTTGCTAACTCATTTTTCAACTCTTTCTTCAAGTTGGTCTTAAACTCGGATCTTAGGCTAATGATTTCTCTTTGAATGTTGTTAAACCTAGCATCATTCCCATTAGCGTATTCAACAAATTCATTTGGAAGATCTTTCAAAGTTTGCAAACTTTTGTTGTTGTTTTGAAAATCATTTTGATTTTTGTTTGAAACTTGATTATTAGCCCCTTGATTACCATAGTTTCCTTTGTTGTAATTATTTTTTAAACCAACTTGATTGTTGCGATAGTTGTTGTTAGCATTTTGATTTGAACCAAAACCCGGTGGAGTCAATTGATTAGAGCGGGTAACTTGACCGTTTAGGTTGTAAGTTCCCATGGCCGCGTAGGCACTCGAATTGTTACCACCGTTGGTAATGCACTCGGAGAAATCATGACCTCCACCACAATACATGCATGAAACCTCAACCGCTTTAGCCGTAGCGAGAGCACTTGGTTCTCCAACTTTGAACTCAATCAAAAGACCTTTAAGCTTATCAAAGATTTTGTTTTCCAATTTCGCCTCAATTTGGCAAGCATCGATGGTATTAGACAAAGAAGGTGAAGCCGAAGACGAAGCCTTACGAACACTAGACGTGCTACGAGGACTATACACCTTAGATCTATTCTCAGTTATCACCAAAGCTTCCTCAACCGTTTTACACAAAAAATTACCACCCGCGGCGGAATTTAAATAATCCATTTCATGATCATTATGTCCATTGTAAAACGTGTCAATTTGATGCAAATCGGAAAAACCGTGATGAGGACATTCATGTAACATTTCCTTAAACCTATTCCAAGCCGTTGAAAAACTTTCATTAAACTCTTGTGAAAATTTGGAAATCTCGTTTTTCAAGTGCGTAGTCTTAGAGGGCGGAAAAAATTGGTTCACAAACTTATACACGAGATCCTTCCACGTCAATATAGAATTGGGTGGCTCTTTCTCCAACCAAATTTTAGCGGGCCCCGCTAAGTAATACGGAAAAAGCATCATCTTAATCGAGTCATTAGAGACATCCTTCAACTTACAAGTGGCGGTAAGACGATTGAATTGGCGGATATGGTTCTGTGGATTGTCCTTCTCATCTCCACGGAATTTGTTGTTTTAGATCATCGACAACAAACCCGTTTTCACTTCAAAATTCTCCGCAAGGATAGCGGGAATCACAATAGCCTCTCCATAACCCTCGGTGGGTGCTTGAAGTAACTCCATCATAGTACGATTCGCCATGGTTGGTGCTTCTCTTACAATGGGTTCGCCAATAGGAGACCCCTCACTAGAAAGATTAGGAGTAGGAGTTTTGTTCTTTCGATTACGTGCACGTCTTGCTTGATTACGAGTAAGCATAAACGTCACGTACAACGTGGGGGTGAGCAAAGAAGATTCTTTTTGGTGTTTTGTATTTTTCAAATTTTTTTTTGTGGTTTTTGATTGTATTAACCTTTTTGGATTTTGGTGAATGTATTAAGTAGACAAAAATCTACAAATCTCCTCCTTAATCAAATCTCTTGATTAAAGAAGCCTCAAGGAATGAAAACGATTACGTGAAGTGAACGTCTTCGGTGACTTTAGAACGTTGGTGGAACACCAAAACGTTCAAGAGGGTTTAATCAATGAAACCAAGAAAGTATATATGATACTTAATAATACGTTGGGCGGCAAAACCCTCGATTAGCTCTCAAAATCAAATACTCACAAGCAAGCCCGGAAACGAGGCGGCGCGAAGCACTTAAGAGCCTTTTTCCTTAGGATATATTTTATAATATCCGCCTTATACCCACCTTATAGTTTGTATTTTTCAAAATCGAGCTTCACGGAAGTATTTATCTATTTTTGCCTTTTTCTTTGGTTTGAGATTCGAATACAATGATTGGGTAATGACCTCCCAAGTCAAGGTTGTGTCTCACGTATTTGGAGTACTTGTGAATTTATTGTTCTACGTATACAATATAGTAATAGTATTCCCACAAAAAACGAAAACCGATAATACGTATTAGTAGAGTGCTACTAATACAATTAGCTTTTTATGGCTATATAAAAACAACAATTTCCAAATCCAAACACAACACGCCTCCCCGACAGCGGCGCCAAAATGATGTAGCGCTTTGCTACTTTTTAGGAAAAGGGAGCAAAAAGGGCAAGTAATGAATACGACGATTTAGGAAAACCGTGTACAAATGACCCTAAAATGAGTTCGTTCTCAAGGAGGCTTGGTGTGTGTGTAATGCAATGATTAACTTTGTGATTATATTGTTATGAGAAAGAAAATAGAAATGGGATAAGAAGAGAATGACGGTTACGATGACGATTTATACTAAGACGAAAGAGTCGTACACGTAAAACCGCAAAAGCATCAAATTTAAAAATATACTCTAAAAAATCCTAAAAAATTGCAATAAATCCACTAAAATATTATACGGGTTTACAAAAAATCCAAACTTGCTAAAACCTTTTAATTAATTAAATATTAATTTTTCAATGCTAATTAAAGCCCTAAAATCAATATTAACTAATAAAAAGTCCAAATCAAGATCTTAAAGTTTGAAACCTTTAAAATAACCTAATTAAGCTAAAAATTATTTTTCAAAATTTTAAAACCACTAAAAACTATTTTTATACAATTTAAAACTATTAAAAACTATAAAAAGTTAAAATAATTCTAGTAAATAACTGAAAAACCCTAAAAATATTTGGAATGTTGTAAAATTCCTAATTAAGTGTCTAGAATCTAGGAAAAATATAAAAACTTAGAAAATCAGACTTTTAATTTTTAATAATAAAATAATATTAAAATATTAATAAAAATCCAAAAATCTTAACAAATTCTAAAAAGTTACAAACTAGCTTAATTTAACCTAAATAACACAGAAATGAACTTGAAATTACCTACATACCCTTAATGGGCCTAGAAAACGGGCTAAACCCAAAACAGACTCCTTAATGGGCCAAATTGAGCCCAAAATGAAAAAGTGGCCCAAATAAGCCCAAAAAGCACTACTTGACTCAAAATTTGATTCTAAGCAACTTTTTCCAAAAGCCCAAAAGCTGAAAATGTGAAATAAGCAAGCTTATACCAAACAACTTATTCTTAATGGGCTTTTTGGCCCATTAAGCTATAAGCTAATGCCATAAGCTCAAATTAGACACACAAGCTTATTTTGAGCTAAATAAGGCTTCTGTAAAGAGAAATTTGAAATAAGCCAAAGGAATAAGCCTGAAAATGCAAAAAACAATCTATAGAAACGACAAAATAGTCGTTTTTTAGTTCTAGGCCACCCCAAGAGCTGATTCAAATTTCTAAAGCTTTTAAATGACTTAAATAAGCTATTTCAACAAAAAGTTTTCAAATAAGCTGACTCAATAAGCTGGAAAAAGCAAATAAGCACTTATGAAAAAGTCAATTAAGTTGGTTTTCTAGCCAAAAGTCAAAGTCAAAGTCCAATAAGCTCAAGTCTAATCAAATGGGTCAAATAATGAAGAAATATCACAAAAAATAAGTTGTTCTAGGTCTGGATAAGCAATATAGCTTATTGATAAGCTGAGAACAAATTAACACTAGCAGGGGCTAGTTTTGGGTGTTAAGCAGTGGGAACTTTTCCTACTGCTTGACTTGTAGACTTTTTTTGTCTTTAGTGACTTTTTTGGAGATTCAAGTTTCAACAAGGCACCCAAATGATCATTGGATCATAAGGAGTCAATACAAACAAAGAAATCAACAATCCAACAAGCCAATTTGTACAGTTAATTCAAACAATCACCAGATCTAGCCCAGACTTGAACAAATAAGCAGATGAGGTTCAATAAGTACTTAGAGCACAATTCAGCCAGCCAAACTCAACCAAATGCATACACAAGCTATTATAAACTCAAATGAACAAGTCTAAACAGTTTTCATGCAATGGCTTAAGGCCTAGATCAAAATTCAAGCTGATGAATGTTACTGATGAACACAAACACATGCAGTTTATACTTTTGCTGATGCAATTGACCAACAAGCCAGGTTCAAACCTCCAAATCTATCACATATGTTATAATAATGATGTTTAAACAACTTTTAACCCTAAGCATGCACAAATTCTAGATTTCACCAAAATCTTAGGTCAACTCTTTCTTCAAGTCGGTCTTAAACTCTGATCTTAGGCAAATGATTTCTCTTTGAATGTTGTCAAACCTAGCATCATTCCCATTAGCGTATTCAACAAATTCATTTGGAAGATCTTTCAAAGTTTGCAAACTTTTGTTGTTGTTTTGAAAATCATTTTGATTTTTGTTTGAAACTTGATTATTAGCCCCTTGATTACCATAGTTTCCTTTGTTGTAATTATTTTTGAAACCAACTTGATTGTTGCGATAGTTGTTGTTAGCATTTTGATTTGAACCAAAACCCGGTGGAGTCAATTGATTAGAGCGGGTAACTTGACCGTTTGGGTTGTAAGTTCCCATGGCCGCGTAGGCACTCGAAGTGTTACCACCGTTGGTAATGCACTCGGAGAAATCATGACCTCCACCACAATACATGCATGAAACCTCAACCGCTTTAGCCGTAGCGAGAGCACTTGTTTCTCCAACTTTGAACTCAATCAAAATACCTTTAAGCTTATCAAAGATTTTGTTTTCCAAGTTCGCCTCAATTTGGCAAGCATCGATGGTAGTAGACAAAGAATGTGAAGCCGAAGACGAAGCCTTACGAACACTAGACGTGCTACGAGGACTATACACCTTAGATCTATTCTCAGTTATCACCAAAGCTTCCTCAACCGTTTTACACAAAAAATTACCACCCGCGGCAGAATTTAAATAATCCCTTTCATGATCATTAAGTCCATTGTAAAACGTGTCAATTTGATGCAAATCGGAAAAACCGTGATGAGGACATTCATGTAACATTTCCTTAAACCTATTCCAAGCCGTTGAAAAACTTTCATTAAACTCTTGTGAAAATTTGGAAATCTCGTTTTTCAAGTGCGTAGTCTTAGAGGGCGGAAAAAATTGGTTCACAAACTTATACACGAGATCCTTCCACGTCAATATATAATTGGGTGGCTCTTTCTCCAACCAAATTTTAGCGGGCCCCGCTAAGTAATACGGAAAAAGCATCATCTTAATCGAGTCATTAGAGACATCCTTAAACTTGCAAGTGGCGGTAAGACGATTGAATTGGCGGATATGGTTATGTGGATTGTCCTTCTCATCTCCACGGAATTTGTTGTTTTAGATCATCGACAACAAACCCGTTTTCACTTCAAAATTCTCCGCAAGGATAGCGGGAATCAAAATAGCCTATCCATAACCCTTGGTGGGTGCTTGAAGTAACTCCATCATAGTACAATTCGCCATGGTTGGTGATTCTCTTACAATAGGTTCGCCAATAGGAGACCCCTCACTAGAAATATTAGGAGTAGGAGTTTTGTTCTTCCGTTTACGTGCACGTCTTGCTTGATTACGAGTAAGCATAAACGTCACGTACAACGTGGGGGTGAGCAAAGAAGATTCTTTTTGGTGTTTTGTATTTTTCAAATTTTTTTTTGTGGTTTTTGATTGTATTAACCTTTTTGGATTTTGGTGAATGTATTAAGTAGACAAAAATCTACAAATCTCCTCCTTAATCAAATCTCTTGATTAAAGAAGCCTAAAGGAATGAAAACGATCACGTGAAGTGAACGCCTTCGATGACTTTAGAACGTTGGTGGAACACCAAAACGTTCAAGAGGGTTTAATCAATGAAACCAAGAAAGTATATATGATACTTAATAATGCTTTGGGCGACAAAACCCTCGATTAGCTCTCAAAATCAAATACTCACAAGCAAGCGGGGAAACGAGGCGGCGCGAAGCACTTAAGAGCCTTTTTCCTTAGGATATATTTTATAATATCCGCCTTATACCCACCTTATAGTTTGTATTTTTCAAAATCGAGCTTCACGAAAGTATTTATCTATTTTTGCCTTTTTCTTTGGTTTGAGATTCGAATACAATGATTGGGTAATGACCTCCCAAGTCAAGGTTGTGTCTCACGTATTTGGAGTACTTGTGAATTTATTGTCCTACGTATACAATATAGTAATAGTATTCACACAAAAAACGAAAACCGATAATATGTATTAGTAGAGTGCTACTAATACAATTAGCTTTTTATGGCTATATAAAAACAACAATTTCCAAATCAAAACACAACACGCCTCCCCGACAGCGGCGCCAAAATGATGTAGCGCTTTGCTACTCTTTAGGAAAAGGGAGCAAAAAGGGCAAGTAATGAATACGACGATTTAGGAAAACCGTGTACAAATGACCCTAAAATGAGTTCGTTCTCAAGGAGGCTTGGTGTGTGTGTAATGAAATGATTAACTTTTTGATTATATTGTTATGAGAAAGAAAATAGAAATGGGATAAGAAGAGAATGACGGTTACGATGACGATTTATACTAAGACGAAAGAGTCGTACACGTAAAACCGCAAAAGCACCAAATTTAAAAATATACTCTAAAAAATCCTAAAAAATTGCAATAAATCCACTAAAATAATATAAGGGTTTACAAAAAATCCAAACTTGCTAAAACCTTTTAATTAATTAAATATTAATTTTTTAATGCTAATTAAAGCCCTAAAATCAATATTAACTAATAAAAAGTCCAAATCAAGATCTTAAAGTTTGAAACCTTTACAATAACCTAATTAAGCTAAAAATATTTTTCAAAATTTTAAAACCACTAAAAACTATTTTTAAACAATTAAAAACTATTAAAAACTATAAAAAGTTAAAATAATTCTAGTAAATAACTGAAAAACCCTAAAAATATTTGGAATGTTGTAAAATTCCTAATTACTTGTCTAGAATCTAGGAAAAATATAAAAACTTAGAAAATCAGACTTTTAATTTTTAATAATAAAATAATATTAAAATATTAATAAAAATCCAAAAATCTTAACAAATTCTAAAAAGTTGCAAACTAGCTTAATTTAACCTAAATAACACAGAAATGAACTTGAAGTTACCTACATACCCTTAATGGGCCTAGAAAACGGGCTAAACCCAAAACAGACTCCTTAATGGGCCAAATTGAGCCCAAAATGAAAAAGTGGCCCAAATAAGCCCAAAAAGCACTACTTGACTCAAAATTTGATTCTAAGCAACTTTTTCCAAAGGCCCAAAAGCTGAAAATGTGAAATAAGCAAGCTTATACCAAACAACTTATTCTTAATGGGCTTTTTGGCCCATTAAGCTATAAGCTAATGCCATAAGCTCAAATTAGACACACAAGCTTATTTTGAGCTAAATAAGACTTCTGTAAAGAGATATTTGAAATAAGCCAAAGGAATAAGCCTGAAAATGCAAAAAACAATCTACAGAAAACGACAAAATAGTCGTTTTTTAGTTCTAGGCCACCCCAAGAGCTGATTCAAGTTTCTAAAGCTTTTAAATGACTTAAATAAGCTATTTCAACAAAACGTTTTCAAATAAGCTGACTCAATAAGCTGGAAAAAGCAAATAAGCACTTATGAAAAAGTAAATTAAGTTGGTTTTCTAGCCAAAAGTCAAAGTCAAAGTCCAATAAGCTCAAGTATAATCAAATGGGCCAAATAATGAAGATCTATCACAAAAAATAAGTTGTTCCAGGTCTGGATAAGCAATTATAGCTTATTGATAAGCTGAGAACAAATTAACACTAGCAGGGGCTAGTTTTGGGTGTTAAGCAGTGGGAACTTTTCCTACTGCTTGACTTATAGACTTTTTTTGTCTTTAGTGACTTTTTTTGGAGATTCAAGTTTCAACAAGGCACCCAAATGATCATTGGATCATAAGGAGTCAATACAAACAAAGAAATCAACAATCCAACAAGCCAATTTGTACAGTTAATTCAAACAATCACCAGATCTAGCCCAGACTTGAACAAATAAGCAGATGAGGTTCACTAAGTACTTAGAGCACAATTCAGCCAGCCAAACTCAACCAAATGCATACACAAGCTATTATAAACTCAAATGAACAAGTCTAAATAGTTTTCATGCAATGGCTTAAGGCCTAGATCAAAATTCAAGCTGATGAATGTTACTGATGAACACAAACACATGCAGTTTATACTTTTGCTGATGCAATTGACCAACAAGCCAGATTCAAACCTCCAAATCTATCACATATGTTATAATAATGATGTTTAAACAACATTTAACCCTAAGCATGCACAAATTCTATATTTCATCAAAATCTTAGGTAAAAAACAGTTAAAATCAACAAGTTATAGCACAATGTTTGATTTAGTGTTTCAAGACTGAAAACATGCAGCAAAATATTCCCAACCAAGAATATATCAGTTACAAATCACAAACACAAACTTCCTTCCATACAATAACAAGTTTTGATTCAAAGCAGGTAATCCCAAACACTCCTTTATCTTTTCAATCCAAAAATTAAACAAGTATAAGTGTGATCCAGTTTACCAAATGATTAATCTAGCATACTAACAACATTATCATGCAAGATTAAGCAGATTCAAGCCATGAAAACAACAAGAACACAAGTAGAGCACAAATCCACCAAAAATCCAAAATTTATCAGATTTTCAAGGTTTTAAGAAAAACCTCATGGATGTACATCCACACCCACGGATGTTAGAGCTTATGTGCTAGCAAGAACAAGCACAAGCTTCCAACAGCAACCCTGCTAAGATTCAACAGAGTTAGAAGCACAATCTCAAAACAGAAAGGTGACTTTTTGGAAAATAAACTTGATTAATGCAACTTCTTGTACCCACTCTTGATTATCCCCAAGATATGAGCCTCACAACACATTAATATCCAAATTAGGGTGCTATGATCAGCTTATATCCCAAAAATTCCAAGATGTACCAAGAAAACTTAGCAAAATATCAAGTTTCAGTCCAATGTGTAATTTCTTACACAAGGTTTAAAAACACGTTTTAAGGTTCAAATTCAATTAACACATAACATAAACAAGCTTAAGATTAAATGGCACTTGGTCTTTCTTCAACAAACTTAACAAAATTTCATTAATCAGAAAAGAGGATTTACAAGTTTGTGAACAAGGAAAAACCAAAAGCAGTTGAAATGTAAAGAGCTAAGGCCTTTATATAGGCATACAATGAATCTGCTAAGTGCATAAAAACGTAAACCCTAGCTTGTAGAATCCCTGAATTGCCCTTGTGAAGTTTGAACATTTTGGAGAATCATGTGACTCTTTCTTGGCAGTTTGTTGTAGCTGGCATGTGTGAGTGCATCCAATGGCTTGTAAGAAGCTTAAAAAGTAAGCTTTAATCTCTAACGTTGGATTGCTGCCACCCTTTTGCCAGTTAGCTCAATGGTGTAGGAGGGGAATCTCATGTGGGACAAGGAAGTGTTGTGGTGTCATGTTTAAGGTTTGGGATGTGTTTATGTTGAGGTTAATCATAAATCTGGAGGAGATTAACCTTTAATTCATAGCAAATAAAAAATCCCCAATTTTGATTATGAACTTCAAGAACAGGTTTTTGATCTTTTTTGTTGGTTTAAAACATGTTTAGCGCCAGATTTAATATTAATTAACTTTGTTTGAAAAGTTAGTTAATATAAACGGTGAGTGGGATCTGATGTGGAGGAGTGGAGAGTTTTCATTGGTTGTGGAGTAGTAGTGGGGCACGTGTGACCCCACTACTGGTCTAGGTAAGAATTGTGTATGGCCAGCTTAAGCCCCTCTCCTTTCTTATTTCTTCCATATTGAAAATAATTAAACACAATCCGTTTTTCTTTGTAATCCAACTTTTCATTTTCACACTTTTGCCCCAAAATATTTTGTAAAGTAAATTCAGGGGTATTTCTTGCCATTTTGTGATTCTTGAAGGACTAATTTGATATTTTCTTCAAGGATAATGGTCTAAACTTGTATGATTGACATTTTGGAGGACTGAAATTGTCAAATCATGTTTGATGAGGGACCATTCTTGCCAAGTCTTCAAAGTCAAGGGTCCTTTTTGTAATTTTTACATTTTCTAAGGACCAATTTTGCCATTCTTGTATCTTGGAGTCCTTCTTGATATGTTTGACTTTGAGGATGATAAATATTGACATTTTAGTTTTGTTGAGGGACTAAAATTGCCAATTCTTCAAAGTGGAGGGCCCTTTTTGCAATATTGACAAACTTTAGGGACCAAACTTGTAATTATGAAGATACAAGGGTGTAAAGTGTCAATTCTTACACATTGGAGGACCCTTCTTCATAATTCTTCAAATCTTCAAGGGTTTTCTTGGGGAAATTCTTCATTAGGGCTTGGTTCAATGTGCAGCTTCGTTTCCCGTGTTCGTTTTTTGCATGATTCTTGTGATCTTTTGTCATTTTCTCAATATCCGTACCTAAAATACACAAGCAACAAACACAAACATATATATGGGTATTTTGATGATATTTAATGCATTTTAAGCCCTTTTTGGACGATGAGACTATGTATAAAAGCAGTCTCATCACTTTAGAACGTTGGTGGAACACCAAAACGTTCAAGAGGGTTTAATCTTGAAAACAAGCAAATATATATGATACATAGATAATTCTTGGGCGGCAAACCCTCGATTAGCCTTCTTTCTTGAAACACGCACAAGCAAGCGGAGGAAACGAGGCGACAATAAGCACTTAAGAGCCTTTTTCCCTTAGGTCGTGAAATACAACTTCCTTATACCCACCTTATAGTTTGTGTTAATTGAAATTAAGCCTCACGAATGTATTTATCTATTTTTTCTTTAAACTTTTGCTTTAGATTCGAATACAATGATCAAGTGATGAAATCCCTAATCAAGGTTGCGTTTTCACGCTTTTGGAGTACTTGTATATTTATTGTTCTACGTAGTACAATATAGTAATATATTCACAAGAAAAACGAAAACGATAATGGGATATCTACAATAAAGTAAAATGATTGTTTTATGTTTAGTTTAGGAAAACTAAACACGATTTATTTGGATACCATAATATATTAAGGAAAAGTAACAAAAATGAGTATGTACGTTATATACGCTTTCCAAAAAATGAAAAGCAAAAAACGCACTATTCACACAAACACGATAATAATCATGTCAACACTAAAACACCTCCCCGGCAGTGGCGCCAAAAATTGATGTAGGTAAATCGTACACGTTTTAGGAAAAACGCGTCTGAGCGGCAAGTATTAAGTCTTACTGTTAGCCCTATATTTTATATAGTCTAACAAGAATGTAATAGGTCATCTTAGTCGTTATTGGTCTTGTATTGTAATAGGTTAGTCGGGAAAACCGGGCTTGGTATTTAAGCTAATATTGTATAAGTTAGGGGCGTAAGCCCAAGCAAAGCCAAGCCCGGCCCATGAACAAGCTCACTAAGGCCTTTTGGCCGTGGCATATAAATACCCTCTTCCATGTGTGGAAGAGGGTGTTGGTTAACATTTGTTTCTCTCTCTAAAAGTGTTTAATCATCCATAATCTCTCTAATTTCTCTTTCTGCTTTTCTACTCTTTATCTCTCTAAATATCATCTTATATTGTGTTATGGATTGAAGAGGGATTAACATTTGGTATCAAGAGCCTATAGTGGATAAGTGATTGAAGATTCGTGGTTGCGTTCTTAATGATTTTGTGAGGTATTTGATCCATAATCCTTGATCCAAATTTATTTTGTGTTTTCTAGGGTTTATTTTTCTTGATTCAAATCATCTTGGTACTGTTTATTTGGGTAAAAACACAAATTTTTTAGGTTTTTGGACCAAATCACGACATAAAGTTACGTTTCTTTGCAAGTTTGTTCTGAGAAATTAGGATATCGATCACCAGTTAGTAATTTCGGAAAAGGGTTTGTTTTCCGAAATTGTGCACTTATTCCGAAGAAATTTTTTTCGAAAAAGGCTTTAATTTCTCTGAAAAAGTGTTTTTTCCGAAGAAGTGTTAATTCTGAAAAAGTGAATATTCCGAATAAGTGAATTTTCTGAAAAACATCATTATTCCGAAGAAGTTGGTTTTCTGAAAACATCCATATTCCGAAGAAAATTCCGAAGAAAATTCCGAAGAAGTGAAAATTCCGAAAAAGAGCCTTTTCAGAAGATTATTCCGAAGAAAGGATTTTCCGAAGATTTTTTCGAAGAAGTGTGTTGTCCAAAGATTATTCCGAAGAAAGGATTTTTCGAAGATTTTTCCGAAGAAGTGTGTTTTCCGAAGATTTTTCCGAAGAAAGGATTTTTCCGAAGATTATTCCGAAGAAAGTATTATTCCGAAGATTATTCCAAAAAAGTCAAGTATTCCGAAAATATCCATTTTTTTGAAAAAGTCAATTTTCCGAAAATCTTCAATTCTCTGAAAAAGTCATTATTCCGAAGATACTCATTATTACGAAGATACACATTTTCCTGAAATTTTTGGTTTCTAGAGAGACAATTCTTAGGGGTTTTTAAGATCTTTTCTCAACAACATAAACCACACCTCATCACAACACATCCACTAAGATCCTAATCAATTCACAATCATCGACAATGTCCAACAACAATATCAGCAATGCGACTGTAAATCAAATTCGTTTGGAACAAGGTGGCAATGGAAATCCACCTGTGCTCACAGTCGGTTGCTATGTTCAATGGAGATCTCGCTTTCTCAGATTTCTTGATGGAAAAGAGAACCGAACGGCTCTTCGTCACTGCCTTGAGAACCCACCTCCAGTTTTCGAATTCAGACCCATTACCACACAAGCAGAGGATGGTACTTCATCAACTATACGAGCTATGGAAGATTTCGACACATGTTCTGTTGAAAAAAGAAACTCCTCCAAGCTGAAGCTGATGTTGTGAACTACATACTCACTGGGATTGATAACGATATCTATTCCACGGTTGATGCATGTCCTAATGCTATGGAAATATGGAATGCAATTCATCGATTGAAGCAAGGTGAGTCAATAAATGTTCAAGATCTCGAGACTAATCTACTTTGGGAGTTTGGAAAATTCACATCTGAAGATGGTGAATCCATTGACTCATATTACTCGAGATTCTACAAAATGATGAATGAGCTTGTTAGAAACCAATGCACCATCTCCAATCATCATGCCAATGTTTAGTTTCTACTTCAACTCAAACCGGAATGGCAAAGGTTTGTGACTTTGGTTAAACAAAGGGAAAATATCAAGACCATCTCCTATCACAAACTTTATGATATCCTGAAACAACATCAGAATGAAGTGAATGAACTAAGGGCTGAAAAGGCAGAACGGTCTGCTAACTCTATTGCTTTTGTGGCTGCTACTTCAACAAACCCGTACACCGTCAACAACCACCTACTCATTCCTCAAAGTCATCAAGCTCATCCACCAAACCTCCAACTACTGCTAAAAAGGCAAAAGCAATTGTCCCCACTCCACCTCCAAAGTATGACACCGAGTCAGATGGAGACAGTGATGATGAACAAACTTCAAGGGACAAGAAGATTGAAGAACTCATGTCTCTACTCACCACAACCTATTAGAAGATCTACAAACCTAACAACAACAACCTCAGATCATCATCCAATGCTCGATATAAGGAAGTTGATCATGCACCTAGGTATGATCGTGAGGCTAGGTATGATAATTAGAGGATGCCGAATCAAGTTGGGGCTAGAGAAACTGTAGGCACTCCGGTTGTGCATAAAACTAGGATTCAATGCTTCAATTGCAAGGGATTTGGGCACATGGCTAGGGAATGCAAGAAGCCAAAACGGGTTAAGGATTCGGGATATCACAAGGAAAAGATGCTGCTGTGTAAGAAAGAAGAAGCAGGAATTCCACTCACAACAAATGAAGTTGACTAGCGTGATGACACAGATGATGAAGCCGATGATCAAGAGTTGGAGGCACATTATGTGTACATAGCAAAGATTCAAGAAGTGATCCCAGAGACTGATGATACTTCTGGACCCATCTATGATTTTGATCCACTTGAAAAGGTACCATCACATGATAACTATAATGTGTTTGCTAATGAACGACGTCATCCTGAGCAACCCGAAAGCATCAATGACACATATGTAATGGACACGGAGGATAGCAATATCTCTACGGATTCACAGCATATGTGTAATGATGACGGAAAAGCTGTTCAGGATACTGACTCGGATGAGGACCGTGATTTGCTTGCGTCTATTATTGATTCTTTAAAACATGAAATTGAGGAAAACAAAGAGGCTAATAAACGTTTGAAGCAAGAAAACACATCCTTAGCCGAGGAGATAGACAGGCTTAAAGAGTGTGATTATGTAAAAGAAGCTGATCGACGGGTTGCGATAGCTAATGGTTTGGTATATGAACGTAAGGTGCTTAGTGAACAATATTGTTCTGAAGTAACACACGAAATTCATATTGTTGATCCCTAAGTCAGATCTTAAACCTTAATAGCTTGTTTAAGGGTTGTGATAGAAAGAAAGAATTCAATCTAACACTAGAGAAACTTTGCAAAGCAAAGTAACTAAACAAGATGCGGAATGTAATGTTTAGCACAAGAACAAATGAGATTCAAACGTTGAACTTTAATATATCAAAGATATACGAATACCCAAAGTGGTATTAGGGTTTACAAAACCTTAAAGTAATAATAATGAAAAACGAAATGAGAAAGACACACTTTGCATGCTAACCTAGTGAGTCCTTTTATAGATGCAAGGACCCACGTACAAGATCACTACTAACAAACTATGGAAAGTATTAAGGAATAATAACTGAAACGCGTAAAGATCTATTCCATGTTTATCTTGACGGCAGGGCCTTTGACTCCAGCAGGGGAACGGATCCCCCTGCCTTTGTTATATAGCAGGGGGAACTTACTCTAGCAGGGGTATGGATAATCAACTAGCAGGGGAAACAAATAAGCATAGATTTATTCCCAACAATCCTCCCCTAAACTTGTGCTTTCCCCTAAAGACAAGTTTCTGAATAAATGCTAGTTGATGAGGATGCTTACAAACTCTCTGGCCAAATCTGACTATGAACCATTCTTACCAGATCATAAGCAACAGGCTTTTTGGCATCAACAATTAACTTAGCCTGTGCTAACTTCTTCAAGGTTTCCTGAGAGAAAGGATAATACCTATGATTGAGTAAATAAACACTCACACCTTCCATTACTACCTCATAAACCCCAGAATTTGTAAATAGCTTCCAATACACCAAATCTCCTTTATTCACTGCATCAAATAGAGGATCAAATAATTCATGTTCATACATTCTATGCATGCACTCCTAGATTACCCAATCCTTCTCCACACCATCCATGGTAGGAGGTTTTGCAGCAAACGTTTTCTTCAATATTTTCCACATATCTTCTAAGTCTTCACTATCCAAAATTTGAAACATGACATCTAGACTTAGAAATGTCTGTGCTGTATTGTCAGCCCTTGTAAGCTTCCACCAAGTTCTCCCTTTGTGTTCATAAACAACATACTCTATAATAGCAAACTTCTTTCCAAGTTCACTAGGTGAGATTTCATCATTTTCCTATAAAATCAGCTGTTTGTCAATTTCATCATTTGATGGCCCTTGAGACTCTTTAGTGATTATGCCCACTTGCTCCATTCTCTTGAGTCTCTTTGCTGCTCTTTGTGCATTAAGTACTGACTTCTCAAGTACTTCTGGAAAACTTTCACCTGCTTGGTGTGATGCCCCTGCTGGGGATGATGCACCTGCTTGTGTAGTCTCTCCAGCTTTTCTTTTCTTTGTTGCTCTAGCTTTCTGTAGCACTTCACTTTGTCTCCTAAGATACTCAGCTTCCTCAGGAGTGTTGATTGTCATCCAATCCTCCACATCATACAACTTTAGAACTGGTCTGACTGCTCTCTTTATGGCTTCAAAGCTCATATCTGTGAAGTCACCATCCTTCCACTTTCTATGCCTTTTAAGCAGAACTTTGTAGTGATCAAGTTGCCCTTTCTCTGATGTTCTATACTTCTCACTCTGAATTTGCATTGCCCTTCTTTCCAGATATTCAGTTTGAAATTTGTAAACAAGGCAAGTCAACTCATACCTGTCTTCCAAAGGAGCATTTTTCAACTCCTTCTCCCATTGATCAAGAAATTCTCCAACATGAGGTACCCTCTCATCTAGTTCCCTATGCATAATCTCAACTTGTTTTAGCATATCTTTGGGCCTCATCTTTTCCATCCTTTGATCCTGCATATCCATTTTCTCTTGTTGTAGCCTGAGAGCTACTTGTGCATCATGTGCTTCTTGGATCTTCTGCTGTTCAGGAGTCAGATGCTTGTATTTTCTCTTGGGCTGTTGCACCATGATTCCTTTTCCTTTGTCTTTTGGATCCACTGCTGGTGCTGGTTTTGCTTTAGATGTAGGTTCTTTGATTGTTATCCCCTTCTGAGCTGGTTGCTTTCTGTTCTTCCTAACAAATGTTTGAGAAAAGTTCTTAGCAGGGGATAAACTTACAGCAGTGGGATCAGCAATGGCAGGGGAAACTTTTGAAGCAGGGGCTTCTTCTTGATTGCCCATGGTGAGCAATGTTTGAGCAATATCTTTGGTTGCACTCCCCTTGTCACTTCCTTTATCAGCACTTTCCCTCTCCATTCCTTCCTTAGCACCTGTTATCTTTCCATGCTCCCTACCAGGATATGAATAATACTCAGTAGATCCTTCTTTGGTTGGAATTTCCTCCCCTTTGGAAGCATCCTCATCTGTGGAAAGAATCAGTCTGGGCTTTCTCCTCCCTTCAAGAGTAGCAAGTCTGGTTTCCAAATGAGAGATAACCAGACCTTGCTTTTTGACATCTTGTACAAGTTGTGCATTCTGCCTTTTCAGGCTCATGCACATTTTCGTCAATTCCAAGTTTGTCAAAGGTTTCATACTGCTCTCAATCCTAGAAGGGAATTTCTCCCCTTGTTGGATATCATGGAGTGGGGGAGAGGACTTATTGATGGTGTCACTATCCTGCTCACCCCTTGAGGATGAGACAGTAGTGGCAGCCAAACCCCCAGGTTGCTCCAAACTCTTGGAGACTCTCCTCTCAGCTGCATGTGAAGATTCACCAGGCAAGGGAGACCTGGCAAACCTGGATTTTGAACGCCTTTCTTGGTGTGGATCAGCAGGTGGTAGGTTCTTGGCAGGGGATTCAGCAGGTGGATTTATGGCTGTTTGATGTTTGGCTTCTTCCCGTCTGATTTGGTCTAGCATGATTGAAGTGAATGGAATATTTCTGCCAGAGAACAAAGGTGATGGTGCAAGTAATGTGGTGAAAAGTTTGGTTGTGTGTTTGGTTGCTGAAAAATAGTTTCTGTGTGTAATGGGACCATGATCACTCATATTCAGCAAAACTTCTATAAACCTTGGATACATACAAAACTTTGAGGTGCTTGAAACATTTTTCACCATGCCTTTAAAAATCATTTGAGAAAAACAATACTTCCTTCCTGTTGCAAAGCAGATCAGGGCAGAAGCTATCTCACTACCAACTTCATTAAAAGCAGTGGTTTTGGGTGACAAACGTTGCATAATAGTATGAATCAAAAGTTTCCAATGAGGGGCAAACTGGCCTTTAGCAAACTTTAATTTTTGATTTTCAGAAAGTTTATACCCCAATTTTTCAAGACCTTCAAAAATTTCAGCCTCAGAAAAGTTGGTTATTCCATCCTCATCATCAAGGAGGAGATTCTCCCTGATGGAGGCAAGTGTGATTACCTTGGAATGACCATCAACTGTGCTTTGAATTATGACCTCTCCATTCACTGTTTTGATCATGGCTTTAGACCAGAACTGTTGAATGTGTGAGGTATAAATGCGAGGATTGATGAGAAGGGCCAATTTGAAGTACGAAGACTTTAGAAAGGCCACAGCCTCAGCAAACTCGGCTGGTTCATCATGAAGCAAAGCAATTTGGTTATGATTAGGAGCAATTTTAAGGGTCATGATGAATTTGGAAAAAAAAAATTTAGAGGTTTATAGAGATGGGAGGTAAGTGGGATTAGGTCGAGAGAGATTTATGGACCTGCTGGTAAAGGGAATTAAGTTTATATAGGCGAATTAGAGAGCTGTGATTGGACCAAAATTTTCAAATTGCAAAAATATCAAAGATAAATCTTGATAAAAAATTAATATATTTGAAATAGAAGGAAAAGATTACCAATCAGCTAAGAAAGCGCCTTAAATATCTTTTAAAAAGAATAAAATATTCCCTAACCAAAATTTAAGCAAGCAGGCCCAACGGCTATGAATAGGGTAACGGTATTGTCGGTCAATGGTCAAACAGGGGAATGTTGTGAAGGCAGGGGAATAAAAAATAAAAGCAGGGGAAACTTTCCTAGGGGTATTAAACTAGTCATGAAGGGACTAATGCTAACTAGCTCTGCTCAAATGCACACACTTGTATACACAAGATAGATACATAGAATCTCAAGAGTCCTCTATTCAGCAATGGTCCCAATACAAAAAGTTAATACATAAGTCCCCCTACACCAGGTAATCCCAAGAAATCATGCATACCCCAGTCACCATCCCAACCTTGTCCCTTACCTATGGTCTGTTAGTCTTGGCAATGTGTGCCACACATCTGTATTTTGAACAGCAAGCTGCTTGAATAAAGAAATGCAAACACACACTACAGTGCCTCAAGGTTTCAGAGTTTAGACAAGCTGTGCAGCAAGTCATCATTACCCTGAACCCCCACTCACCAATGGATATGATATAAGACCATATATGAGCATTCTAAGAATACCCTGAATCCTAAAGGTTTGACCTAACCTCCCCTGAAACATAGAGTATATACCTGATCCACCAAGGAGAGTAGTATGCACCATATGAACCTCTGCATTGTTAGTCTAAAACCACATAAAACCACTTTTGTAAACAGAACACACCCAGCCTAAGAGAAGAATTCTCTTGGCAGGGGAATGAACCCCAGGCAGGGGAATCAGTGTTAAAAAGCAGTGGAATGAAAGAAATGGTAAAATTGACTAACAATAATACAAAAACAGCAGTTAAGCAACCCTGATTACACATGACAAAAAAATAGACATCAGATTTTAAGGAGTAACCATTCCAATACCTGCAACCAGATACTGAAACCTCCTTACCTCAAAAGCTTTTGTTAAAAGATCAGAAACATTAAGTTCTGTATCAATTTTCTCAGGAACAATCAGTCCTTTTTCAAAACAATCTCTGATAAAGTGATGTCTAATTTCAATGTGTTTGGTTTTGCTATGAAAAACAGGGTTCTTTATGATGCAAATAGTGCTGTTGTTGTCAATAAATATCTTGGTTTTAAGAAAGTTGTACCCATAATCAAGTAATTGATTTTGCACCCAAAGAACTTGACCACAGCATGCAGCAGCTGCTACATACTCAGCTTCAGTTGTGGATGTTGCCATGATAGTCTGCTTCTTACATTGCCAAGATATAAGCCTGCTCCCCAAAAATTGGCATCCCCCTGTTGTAGACTTCCTATCATTGTTGTCACCAGCATAATCACTATCTGAATAAGCTATCAGCTCAAATGGTGACTCCTTTGGATACCAGAGTCCTAGGGTGGGATGACATTTGAGATACCTAAAGATCCTTTTCACAGCAAATAAGTGACACTCTGTTGGTGACACCTGGTATCTTGCACATAAGCAGACTGCAAACATGATGTCAGGTCTTGAAGCAGTGAGATACATAAGAGACCCAATCATAGACCTGTAATTCCTGACATCAATAGGCTTTCCAGGACCATCCTTGCCCCATGGATGATCCTTGTCCATGGGAGTGGACACCTTCTTCCCATCAGACATGCCAAACTTCTTTACAATCTCAGCTACATATTTGTCTTGTGAGATAAATATCCCATCTTTCCGCTGCTGAACTTGTAACCCCAAAAAGAAGTTTAGTTCTCCCATAGCACTCATTTGAAATTTATCCTGCATCAATTTGGCAAACTCTTTGCTAAGCATGGAGTTGGTTGATCCAAAAATGATGTCATCCACATAGACTTGTACTAGCAGAAGGTCACCCTTTTGTTTCTTTGTAAACAGGGTCTGATCAATCTTCCCCCTGCTGAATCCATTGTCTAGGAGATATTTGGAAAGAGTACCATACCAGGCTCTCGGAGCTTGGTGAAGGCCATACATGGCCTTTTTCACTTTGTATACTTTGTCAGGATGTTCTGGATCTTCAAACCCTGGTGGTTGCATGACATAGACTTCTTCATCAATGGTTCCATATAAGAAGGCACTTTTCACATCCATCTGGAAAACAGTGAAGTCCATGAATGAGGCATAAGCAAGGAATAATCTAATAGCTTCAATCCTTGCTACTGGGGCAAACACCTCTTCATAATCAATCCCTTCTTCCTGAGTATACCCTTGTGCTACTAACCTTGCCTTGTTCCTGACAACTATTCCCCTCTCATCCTTTTTGTTCCTGAGCACCCACTTGGTCCCAATAGGCCTTGCCCATTTGGGACAATCAACCAGAATCCAAACCTCTTGTATGTCAAATTGTAAGAGCTCCTCTTGCATAGCTTCAACCCAGCTTGGGTCATTTTAAGCCTGAAAAATCTTCTTTGGCTCTTCTTGTGACAAAAATGCAGTAAACAGACAACATTGCATGTTGTCATGATTGAACTTCATGGTGATGTTAGCAATGAAGTTGTGCTCCTTTGCTGTATACCTTGTATGTCTGGGAGCTTCAGGATCCCCAATGATCTGAGAGATAGGATGATCCTTATTGATTCTATAGGTAGGCTGCATGATGACTTCTGTTTCATCTTCTTCCAAATCAGAATTGATGGGGCTATTTTGATTAGGAAAGAAGTCCTCAAAGGAACTTCCAAATGAGACAGCATGACCTAAAGATGGGTGCTTGTGAGCAGAATGAAGCTCTGAATAACTAGGGCCTCCACTCCTGATGATTCTGCTTCCACTGCTGGATATGATAGGACCATCATTTATGGGTGTAGATGATGAGATGAGTGGGGATTCTCTTTCTGCATCAGTAGTCTCAGTAGCATCATGATCCTTTGTGAGAGAGGAATCAATTCCTCTAGCAGGGGAATCCAGGATTCCACTGCTTTCAGCCATTCCACTGCCTTCAGACATAGCAGGGGATGAGATTGGCTGTTCTTTTCCTGAAGTAGAGTTATCTTCTTGTTTATCAGCTTCACTAGGAAACAATGAGGGTACATTCATGTACCTCAGAGGTGACTTCTCATCAGCAATTGTTTCTTGAGTACCTGAAATGTTAGTGTTCTGCAAGACAACAGGTACATAATTCATGGACTTAGAAAGTACATCTATATCAAAGAACCAATCAGGACCTGTTTGAACATCTTCAGGTTTGTCTTCAAGAAAGTTCACATGAAGATTTTCTGTGATTTTGCTTGTCTTCTTGTTGAAGACCCTATATCCTTTGCTATTTAAGGAATAACCCACAAAGTATCCATCATCACCCTTTTCACTAAACTTACCAAGATTGTCAATGGTGTTCAAGATGATAACATGACACCCAAAAGGTCTGAAAAAGTCAATTAAGGGAGGTCTTCCATTAAACAGCTGATAAGGGGTCTTGTTGTGCGCCTTGACCACCAAGGCCCTGTTTTGCACATAGCAAGCAGTGGATACAGCTTCAGCCCAAAAGATAACTGGAAGTTTGGAGTCAGACAGCATAGTTCTTGCAGCTTCAATGAGTGTCCTATTCCTTCTTTCTGCCACTCCATTCTGTTGAGGTGTTCTAGCAATGCTAAATTGCCTCTTGATGCCTTTGTTTATGCAGAAAGAATCCAGCTTGTGATTTCTGAATTCACCACCATTGTCTGATCTTATGGTAACTACCTTCATGCTTTTTGACAGTTCAATTTGATTGATGAACCTAATGAGTACATCAACAGTGTCACTCTTTTCAAATAGAAAGAATGTCCATGTAAATCTTGAAAAATCATCAGTAATCACTAAGCAGTACCATTTCTTCATTATACTTGCCACAGAAGTAGGACCAAAAAGGTCCATATGCAGTAGTTCCAATGGCTTGGTGGTGGACATACTTGTTTTTGACTTGCAAGATGCTCTGTGTTGCTTCCCTTTCAGACATGCTGCACAAGTATGTTCAGTGGCAAAAGACTTGGAGGGAAGACCATGAACCAGATTATGCTTCACTAGTTTGTTCATGTTCTTGAAATTTAGATGACCAAGTCTTCTATGCCATTTCTTACATTCATCTGCTAAAGCTTTGGCAATGAAACATGTTTCATTGTCTTGGAGAGAGATGTCCTTGAGATCAATTGTGTACATGTTCTTCTGTCTTGGTGTTCTGAGAACAATTGGTGTGTCTTGTGGCAAGACAAACTCCTTTCCTAATACCAAGCATTCAGTGTCAGTAAACAAGACAAAATTCTTGTTATCAGTCATCTGTGACACACTGAAGAGATTATATTTGAGTTCTTTCACCAAGTACACATTGTCAAAAGTCATCCCATTTGTGACAATAGTTCCTTTTCCTGTTATAGTTCCATGCCCATCTCCAAAAGAAACACCATCATTGTCATGCAGGGGTACAAAGTTAGACAAGTAAGCTTTGTGTCCAGTCATACTTCTTGAGCATCCACTATCCCAATATGCTCTATCATCCCTTGTCTTCTTTGTCACCTGCAAAAGGAAAAACAAATTAGTTTTTCTTGGGGACCCAAGCCATTACAGACTTGGATCTACCTCGTGTATCAATGTAGGATAGCTTATCAAAAACTAGAGATACACCATTAGATTGAGTACCCCTTTTGGGTGCCCAAACCCAACGAGCTGAGGCTTTCACAGCTTTTCCCCATCTTCCCATATTCCTAGAATGCACACCTCTTTTAGCAGGGGAATCCTTATGCTTAGCAGAGGGAACCCACCTTTTGTTTTGGCCTCTGTTCATGTGTTGGTAAGGTCTAGGGCCAGATCTATATGCAATATAAGGTGTTGGGGTGGTAACAGAAGTGTTGGACTTTGGGTGAACATCATTTTCCTTTCTAAGAGTTGGAGCAACATATTTCTCAGCTACTCTATTTCTCAAGGCAGGGGCAACATACTTGGCAGGGGAAAAGGATTTTGCCCCTGCATTTAGAAGAATGGCTCTAGGTTGCATATCCCTTAAGGGATTTGCAGCCACCATCTCCATTGGTGCCTTACACTCTTGATAAGTGTGTTCAAAACTGCCACATGTGAAGCAGGGCTTGGTATTGATCACAAAGTCTTTTCCTAATTGATGAGACTTTTGGTCATTCCAATTTCTTTGATTACCTCTGACATTCCTGTACATACCAGCATATTTAATGATAGGTTTAGGAGACTGTGGCCTAACCTTGCTCTTAGAGTTTGGATTGCTACTAGAACTTCCTTCTTTTGAAAATCTAACAGGGTTGTCAATTTGCTTTAAGCCAACCTGTTCCTGTTTAATATCCCTAATGACACTAGTTTTAACTAGAGACTCTTCTGTATCAGGATTATTAGGTATATAAGCACTCAAGTCAAACTCAATGTCATCCTGTTTTTCAAAACAAGGGAGACCAGTCCATGACAAGTCTTTTCTAGGATAGGGAGCATGGATGTTAGCAGGGGGTGGAGGTATAGTAGCATTCATGTTCTTAATTCCAAACCCTGTTTTGTCCTTAGGAGATTGACCAATTTCAAATGCCTTGGTTAAATCTTTTGAAGCTTTTCCAAAATTTTCAACAGTTTCCTCATCTATCTTTTGGTTAGCTTTAAAAATTTCAAGTTCAGCAGTTAAAACATTTATAGATTGGTTATTCTCCTTGACATCCCTTTCTAGAATCACAATGTGATCCCTATACTCACTTTCTCTTTGCCTATATTCTCTTATGGTGGACTCTAGTTGTTCTAAAGCACGTTTGTAATTATCAAGATCATTATCACAATTGATATAATCAGCTTTTACCTTTCTGATTTGATCATTTAAAGATTCAGTATTTTTTCTACAAGCTTTAGTACAGTATGAGTCATCATATACCTCATTGTCAGAACTGGAACTTGACATGGCCATAAGTGCAAAGTCTTCTTCCTTTTCCTCAGCCACCAAAGCTTGATTTCTTTCCACACTTTCTGTCATAGCACTCCAGTCCCATCCATTAGCTCCATCTATCCCCTGCATTGCTACCATGGCTTTAGCACCAGACTCCTCATCCTTTCTATGGTTATTTCCAGACTTAGGTCCTCTGCACTCCCTTGCAAAATGACCCTTCTTGCCACAATTGTAGCATTCAACTTTTCCTTTATCAAATCCAGCCACATCAGATGGATTAATTGTGATCTTCTTCCCATACTTCTTGTGGAACCTGTTTGCTCTCATGCTGAGAAATGCCATGTTCCACTTGATATCCAATTCTTCAAGTGCTTGCTTACTGATTTGATTCAGATCTTCATGTAACACTGTAGATCCTTGTGGCCCTTGAGACGCTATAAAGGCACATGCAGTGTCAAGACTGAATGTGGCTGGTCTTTCTTCATCGTAGGAAGGTCCAGACCTGGTAGCAGGGGAATAAGTAGCAGGGGCTACTTCTATTCCACTGTTCTTGGAGATTCCACTGCTTTGTGATATAAATGCCATGTTAGCAGGGGGATCAGCAATTCCACTTGAGTTGGTGGGAATTGTTCCTTTTGACTTCATTTCATTGACAATAGGTTCAAAAACTTTTAAGTTATTGTATATATCATCAATATTCTTGTTGTCCAAGTCATCCTTATTTTGCAAGATTGCCTTATAGACAAACCATTCTTTCTGGAGGCTGTTAAGAAACCTGGTATTCACCTGCTCTCTTGATACCTCAATATCAAAGAATTCCAAGTGGGCCACCATGTCTTGAAGCCTATTGTAAATAGCTCCAATTGATTCATCACCTATTGCTTTGAAAGAAGCAAAATCATCCAGCATTTGATTCTTCTTCTTCTTCTTTGTGGCTTCATTTCCTCCAAAGGTTGTGCCTATGGCTTCCCATAGTTCCTTAGCTGTCTTGTACTTCCTGAATCTGAGTTGATGTCTATCAGGTAGGGCCAACAGCAATGAGCTATGAGCCCTGACATCATGCCTCCTAGCCAGTATTTCCTTATCACATAGAGCAGCAGATTTCTTCTTGTCCTTACCTTTGGAACTTTCACCTTCATCCTTGCCTTCTTCAACTGCCACCATTTTGTTGAATTGATCACCAAACTCTATGATCTCCCAGAGAACATAGTGTTCCATTTTCAGGTATTGTTGGATTCTGAATTCCCATAATTCAAAGTTTTCAGGATCCAACATGGGTAGCTTGAGGGTATTGTGGTTGTTGCTGTTTGTGGATGAATCTGAAGACATGTTTGCTATGAGGATTTTGTTCTTGATTTAGACAAAGTTTCTCAACAAGCTCTGATACCACTTGTTGATCCCTAAGTCAGATCTTAAACCTTAATAGCTTGTTTAAGGGTTGTGATAGAAAGAAAGAATTCAATCTAACACTAGAGAAACTTTGCAAAGCAAAGTAACTAAACAAGATGCGGAATGTAATGTTTAGCACAAGAACAAATGAGATTCAAACGTTGAACTTTAATATATCAAAGATATACGAATACCCAAAGTGGTATTAGGGTTTACAAAACCTTAAAGTAATAATAATGAAAAACGAAATGAGAAAGACACACTTTGCATGCTAACCTAGTGAGTCCTTTTATAGATGCAAGGACCCACGTACAAGATCACTACTAACAAACTATGGAAAGTATTAAGGAATAATAACTGAAACGCGTAAAGATCTATTCCATGTTTATCTTGACGGCAGGGCCTTTGACTCTAGCAGGGGAACGGATCCCCCTGCCTTTGTTATATAGCAGGGGGAACTTACTCTAGCAGGGGTATGGATAATCAACTAGCAGGGGAAACAAATAAGCATAGATTTATTCCCAACACATATGTCAAAACAAAAGCTATTGGACCTTGAAGAACAACTGCTTCTATATAAACTCCAAATTACTGAATTAGAGTCGGTTAACAAAGAACAAACTGGGCTTTATAAAACTCATGAAGAAAAGGATATTGAAAAAATTCTTGCTTTGGAAAAGAGAGTCGACACGTTAAACAACATTGTTTACAAAACGGGTCAGTCTATTCAAACTATGAATATGCTCAATAGAAATATGAAAATGAGTTTTGTCAAGCCTGAATATCTCAAGAAAGTTCAATGTACCAAGCCTGCTCTTTATGATATCGGTTGTTATGTTGATAATCTTGCTCTTATGCTTTCCCCTGACTGCGACGAAATCATTCGTCAACAAGAAGAAAGTCG
Organism: Glebionis coronaria; assembly: GCA_025667525.1. Taxonomy (NCBI): domain Eukaryota; kingdom Viridiplantae; phylum Streptophyta; class Magnoliopsida; order Asterales; family Asteraceae; genus Glebionis; species Glebionis coronaria. The sequence goes on from CM046877.1 coordinate 361,132,680, forward strand.
ATCAAACTTAAATGATTTAATAAACCTTTCTGATTCAGATAATTATATTAAGTTTGTTCCTCAAAAAGAACTTTCCAAAGAACAAAATATGTACAATAGTGTTCCACCACCAAGTGATGAACCCCAAAAGAAAGTTTCTTTAAAAAGGAGTTTCAAAAAGCAATCAATTTTATTAGAAAAACAAATTTCGGATTAAAAACGTAAATGGGATGAGAAAAGCAAAAGTGTTCAACAATTTGAGTTTATAAAACAAGGGGTTTTAAATTTGTACAAAGGTGTCGTCGACTATGAAAAAGTTTCTAGGGATACCATTTGGAATATTAAACCTAACCCACAAGTAGAAGTCGTCATTCAACAATGCATTGTTCCAACCATTGATAATCTTTCAAAAAATGTGGAAATGTTTTATAATGCTCTCACTGAGGAAATGTTAACTGATTTAAGCTATGTCAAATCTCTTGAAGATGAAGTTGATTTTCTTCAAATTAAATTAAAGACACAAGAACACCAACTTTCTAACGAAATTGATCGACTTTATAAGGAATACTTTTATGCTGACCATATGAATGCTATACATGGTGTGTATACCGATCTTGATCAATATTGTCATGTAGCATGTCTAGTGTCAGAATCGAACGAGAAATGTCGCAATCTTGACGTAGAGCTTTCGAAACAAATTCAGTTATATAACAAACTTTCGAAAAGTTTTTCCCAACTTGAGAAACACTCCATTTCTCTTGAACTTGCTTTACAAAAAGGTGATAAATCTCATAATCATAAAAAGTGTCAAGAAATGGCAGCATCTTCGTTTCGTATTTTAAATGAAAAAGATTTTGAAATAAAGGATTTGAAAGCTCAACTACAAGAAAGAGACATGGCAATTAGTGAGTTACAAAAGCTCATTGAGAAACTGAAAGGAAAGTCTGATTTGGGTAAACCATCCGCTGCTCGTCAACCGAATGCGGTTAAATGCCCTAAATCATCTATTTTGGGCAAACCCCCACAGACTTTGCCTAAGCTAGGAACTGATAAGAGCACAAATGTGATAGCACCTCGAATGTACAAGATGAACACTAGGTCCACTCAAACTGGAACATCGGGGTTACCTCAGAATACTAGGAAAACTAATCAACGTGTGTCTTTATCTACAGGAGTAACTCCCACTTCTAGCGTTAGCGGACCACAGCTTAAGAGCACTAGAATTGAAGATAGAGTCATGCCTAACAATATTCAAGGGAAGAAGAAGGAAGTAGAAGATCACCGTAGGAATTTTAAGTTTTCTAAGAATAAAACGTCTGTAACTGCATGTAATGACAGTTTGAATGCTAAGACTTCGAATGTTGAATTTGTTTGTGTTAAATGTGGAAAACGTGTTCGTACTTTCAATCATGATGCTTGTGCTTTTAATCATAATGGCGTGAATGCTAGAACTAGGAAGCCTATTCTTGTGCCCACTAGTACTAGAAAACCCACAAAAACTTTGAACCAATCCACTGCTCAAACACTTAAGAAGCTAAGTGCGTTAGAATCCACTACTCTACGTAAACAAAAAAATGTTAAAGAAGCTTTATGAGAACATGGGTAGGACATGTAAACAGGGGTACTCAAGATTTACACCACCTGGATACAAATGGGTACCTAAGACAACCATTATTCTAATTGGGTCTATGAATGTTAGTTTGCCTTTTAAATCTATGTCTACTAATATTTTGGAACCCACTTCTATCAAGGGCTCCCATTTGTCAAACTCTACATTGTCTTCTAATGCTTATGCAGCTCGTCGAGATCATTCTCTTCATAATGGACTCTGGGTGCACAAAGCACATGACGGGCAATCTCAAACTTCTAATTAACTTCGTAGAGAAGTTTCTGGGTACGGTACGGTTTAGAAATGATCAGTTTGCACCGATACTCGGATATGGAGACTTGGTTCAAGGGAATATCACTATAAAACGGGTTTATTACGTCGAGGGACTGAATCACAATTTATTCTCGGTCGGTCAATTTTGTGATGCGGATTTGGAAGTGGCTTTTCGGAAATCTACTTGCTATGTTAGAGACTACGATGGGAATGACCTTCTTACAGGTTCTCGTGGTTCTGATCTCTACACAGTAACTCTTCAAGATACATCTTCAACAAATCCAATTTGCTTAATGGCGAAAGCTACATCTTCTCAAGCATGGTTATGGCATCAACGATTGTCACATCTCAACTTTGACACCATCAATCTGCTTTCAAAGAATGATATTGTGACCGGTCTTCCTAAGTTAAAATTGGTCAAAGACCATCTTTGTTCTTCATGTGAGTTGGGGAAAGCAAAACGGAATTCTTTCAAAACAAAGACTACCCCAAGCTCAAAAAGACGATTGGAACTTCTACACATGGACTTATGTGGTCCCATGCGTGTAGAGAGTATTAACGGGAAAAAGTATATTCTCGTGATTGTTGATGATTACTCTAGATACACATGGACTCTCTTCTTAAGGTCCAAAGATGAAACACCAGAGGTTCTAAAAAACTTTCTCAAGATGATACAACGCAATCTTCAAGCTCAAGTCTTAACCGTAAGAACGGGTAGGGGTACTGAATTTCTGAACAAGAATTTGCAATCTTACTTTCAAGAAGAAGGCATCGAACATCAAACGTCTATTGCTCGAACTCCTGAACAAAACGGCGTTGTCGAAAGACGGAACCGCACTTTGGTCGAGGCAGCTAGAACAATGCTTTCTGCTTCAAAATTACCAATATTCTTCTGGGCTGAAGCTATTGCAACCGCCTGTTACACTCAGAATCGTTCTCTCGTTATCCCTAGACATGAAAAGACACCTTACCACATCATCAATGGCAGGAAACCTACAGTTAAATTCTTTCACGTATTTGGATCTTTATGCTACATTCTTAAAGACGACGATAATCTCGACAAGCTGAAAGAAAAAGGTGTTGCATGTATTTTTGTGGGGTATGCTACGTTGTCAAAAGGATATCGAGTTTACAACAAGAAAACAAATATTATTATAGAAACAATTCATGTGAACTTTGACGAATTTCCACATATGGTACTTGAACACAACAGCTCAAGTCCCGCACCTCATTGTCCAGCAATGGCACCTACACACAATAGTGTACGTCCCGTGCAAGAATGTCAAGAAAATACTCCTACAGCAGAATCGACGGATACGACACATATGAATGAGTTGGTTGATTTATATGATCCAATGTTTGATGAATATTACTATGGAAACAATCAAGTTGTGTCAAAGCCTTCCACTGTCAATACCGCTGATGCACCTGAACAAAATCAACTAGACACAACTGCCTCTACTCCAGCAACCGTTGCTCAAGAGACTATTCCATTGGATAATCAACAAACTCAAGAAACTGTCATACAACCAACATCACCAACCGTCAATGCTGAAAATATGGGGATGACATACTGATGGTGCAAGTTTATGTTGATGACATTATTTTTGGTTCTACGAACCCAAAACTTTCAAAACGCTTTGAAAAATTAATGCACAGCAGATTTGAAATATCAATGTTGGGGGAGCTAAAATTCTTTTTAGGCCTCCAGATTCATCAATCCCCACGTGGTATCTTCATAAACCAAGCTAAGTATGCTCAAGAGATACTTAAAAATCATGGTATGACCTTATGTGCTCGCGTTGGTATACCATTGTCGACCACATCCCTAGACCCTGACTTGTACTCATATCCCGTAGATCAAACGCGATATCGCAGTATGATCGGGTCACTTATGTACCTTACAGCCAGCAGGCCTGATATTCAAAATGCCACATGCTATTGTGCACGATATCAAGCCAGACCTACTCAAAAGCACCTCAAAGAGGTTAAGCGGATCTTTCGGTACCTTAAGAATACCATTCACATGGGACTCTGGTATCCGAAGGGAACCGGTTTTCATCTAACAGCTTTTTTAGATTCTGATCATGCAGGTTGCCTTGATAGTCGAAAAAGCACTTCTGGTAGCGTACAATTTCTAGGGGAAGACAAACTTGTGAGCTGGTCGTCAAAGAAGCAGGATTGCACTTCGCTCTCATCAGCTGAAGCAGAATATGTGGCTCTATCCGCGTATTGTGCTCAAGTCCTCTGGATGAGAACTCAACTCACGGAATATGGCTTCCACTTTGATAAAATACCTATGTATTGTGACTCAAAGTAGGCCATAGCCATCTCTTGCAATCCGGTTCAACACTCCCGTACCAAGCACATTGCAGTCAGATATCACTTCATCAAGGAACAAGTGGAACGTGGTATCGTGGAATTATACTTTGTCAGAACTGAGTACCAGATAGCAGACTTGTTTACTAAAGCCCAATCCCAAAATAAGTTTCAGTATCTCGTTGGCCGTCTTGGTATGACGTATATGACTCTAGAAGACTTGGAGGTTTTGGCAAATGAAGCTGCTTGATTTTTCTCTCATAATGACTTCTAAGCACATCACAGCTTAGGACTCGGACCTCAAATAAGGAAAGTTTGGACGATAACTTATCCTTCTCAACGAGAAATTAATATTTCTCGGTCATGAGCTTCCTATAAAAACATTCAAAGTTTTTAAGTTCATGAAAATTGACTTCTAAGTTAATGTCAGCTTAGAACTCGTACTTCCACTTCAGGAAAGTTTATCACGGATTATAACTTATCCTCCACAACGGGAAGTTAATTTTTCTCGGTCATGAGCTAGTCACAAAACATTCAAGGTTTTGAGCTCATGTAAATCAGAATTTATTTTAAAACCGTTGAACACAACGTTTCAAGAATTTCTCAAAAAGATTTTTCTAAATCTTTCAAAATTGTGTGTTCAACACTCCCTTCCTCATAAGTCGTTTTCATATCTCAAAAATGTCATATGTTATTTTGATCAATTTTTGAGGGGGAGCGTTTTAAAATCAAGCATTTTAATGTTGTTGGGTACATCTCAAAAATTGTCATATTTTATGTATCCAACACATTCCGAACATGATATTAAATCTGTCATATATTATCGGTAAAGGCATCTCAACTCCGTACCTCAACATATTTTGTGGTGTCGTTTTTCTAAAATTTTGTCAAATTTTGTCTCAAGACACACATATATTGTTGAGGGGGAGCGACCCAACTGAAAATGTTCCATGATTCATGCGTGCACACATGTTTCTCTCCCGTCGATTTTTCGGAAATTGTCATATTTTAATCAATTGGTATCTCTAATATTATATTTTTATATTAGAGATAGGGGAGAAAATGTGATTAAAATGTAATATATCACAACATGTGATCTTAAAGACTCAAGGGAAACTCTTTCCTTCACATGCCAAACTATTTCGTATATCGATGCATGTGTGTAGGGGGAGCTTTTCGGAAATGTAAAACTTTCAAGTGTTAAAAGTTTTGATTTTTATCAAACACTTTGAATGGTTTTCAATGGTTTTATGGTTACGATCTATACCAAAAACAACCTACTATCGACGACGGAATGTTGGAGTCAAAAGGTGGTTTAGGATAGGAAACTAAGTCCTATGATCCAACCAGAACCGGAGGGATCTACCCAAGGATATTCCATAGCTAGAAATAGTTGTCCTTAGGAAAGATGGAGTTGAATGAAGCTGAATGCGGACCAACTACTTAAGTTAGCACTGGAACAATCACAACAAGGTGCTAGTGATGACGTATTGGTAAGTATTGAAGGAGTTGAATATTCTATGCAACTCAGGCAGAAACCGGGTCAATACATTTATTGAAGACAAGTCATCATGGACCCAGTGATGCAATGCACAACCCTGCCCAGCCATTCGAGTTTCTCTCAAAAGAAACTTGTCTCATTGTCACAGAGATCAACACGTATCTATTGACTTTCTCACTCCGAGTTAGTTAATATTGAAAAGGTGGCAGTCTGCTCCAGCCTCCGATTACCAAAATGCACTTATTGAGTCTAGAGCCAAAAGAGATCAATTTATCATCTCATTAGGACACAATTGAGTCCTACGCATTATCCTTGTGATACTGTCAGAACATCTGAGTGATATGATTAACAATGAAGATGGAAATCCTGCTTGAGCCAGCATTAAATAAGCTCATGGTAGGTAACTTGTGCGATTCTACACGAATCAAACTTGTGAGAACTGGAAAGCAACTAAGTTTCGATTCTTAATTGATTCAAACTTGATTCCAGGTTTCTTCGCAAACTCCGTGTGATCTTGCCAGAACATTCAGAGTGACACTCATTAGTGTTCACAGTGACGAATGGAAATCCTTCCAGTGTCAACATCAAATAGCACTGCGGTAGGTAACTCGCAAGATTCTATATGAATCAAGCTTGTGACAAACTGGAATGCAACAATGGTGCGATTCTTTTAGAATCAAACTTGTTCCAGGAATTCTAAATTGACGACTCTAATCAGACGGATAATTTATCCTTATGATTCACTCTTTACGTTCGCAGTCTGCTTTGAGACGGTCGAGTAATAGAACTGGATATTACCGCCGGGAAACCCTGTCAAGGAGGTTCTTAATCGAATCAACCCGATCACAGGTACGGTATCTGATACCGTCTAATGGTCTTCACCGACTGGAGGTAAAATGCTACCGAGTTAGGATGAAATGTTCAAAGCCATTTTATTTGTGTCTATATATGTTGCTGCATATCAAGAAGGTGGCGTAGCTGTGTACTAACCGATGTCGATTCAGAAGTCACAAGAGCACAAGATGGCGATAATCAAGATACCTAAGAATGTAAGAATATAAAAGGGTTATCTTAGTCACAAGGAGCACAAGATGAAGATCTCAAGCACTCAAAGTCAAATGACAAAGGCTCAAGATAAATATCACAAGGCATGAAGGAACAAAACCGTTACAAACAAGATCAAGAACAAGATCAAGACCAAGATACAAGACCAAAGCAGGAAGATCTCCTCTACAAGAATGTATTCACTCAATCATCTTATGCTTTTTATGCTTTTTAAGATGACCGATACATTGGGGGAGATTGTTAGCCCTATATTTTATATGGTCGAACAAGAATGTAATAGATCATCTTAGTCGTTATTGGTCTTGTACTATAATAGGTTAGTCGGGAAAACCGGGCTTGGTATTTAAGCTAATATTGTATAAGTTAGGGGCCTAAGCCCAAGCAAAGCCAAGCCCGGCCCATGAACAAGCCCACTAAGGCCTTTTGGCTGTGGCATATAAATACCCTCTTCCGTGTGTGGAAGAGGGTGTTGGTTAACATTTGTTTCTCTCTCTAAAAGTGTTTAATCATCCATAATCTCTCTAATTTCTCTTTCTACTTTTCTACTCTTTATCTCTCTAAATATCATCTTATATTGTGTTATGGATTGAAGATGGATTAACACTTACGCTTTAGGAAAAACGTAAAACCGAATAAATGCGGGTTCGTTCTCGAAGGAGGTGTGTGAATTGAGTGCGCCAATATGTTAAATCAAAGTTTGGATTAGTGACGTTTTTAGTTTAAGAGAGAAAAAATAAAGACGAGCTACGACTACGATTACACTACAACGATTTGACGTAAAACACGAACGTAAATACGTAAAACGTGACAAAATTAAAAATTAAACCTAAAAATTAATTAAAAATTAAAACTAAGTCTAAAATAATATAAATAAGAATAAAAATCCAATAAATAAATTTTAAAACCTTTTATTAATTAAATATTCAGTTTTAAATGCTAATTAAAGCCCTAAAATTAAATATAATTAAGAAAAAGCCTAAAATATCATTTTATTAAACTAATAACTTACTTATATTATTTAAAGACTATAAAATATTTTTCCTAAATTTTTAAAACTATTTTTCTAATTTTTAATGGCTAAAAACACCTTTTGTATTAAAATAATGCTAAAAATTAATAAAATAATGATAAAAATAAATTTTATTTTTCTAAAAATCTTTCTTAACTAAATTAACAAGGTAAAAATGAAAAAGTTTAAAAAAAACTAATAAAAAATGGCTAAAAACGAAAGTACCCCAAAGTACTCCAAGGTGGAGTACTTCTGTGTTGTCCAAGATCCTACAAGACAAAGGTGTTGTCCGAGGTCTGTGTTGTCCGATATTTGAAAACACTAAAAAAACAAAAAATATGGTCGTTCTCGGACAGAACTAAAAAAGTTGTTGTATGGATTTTTTTGCGTTGTTTTGCTGTTTTGGTGCGATCCTTGGGTACAAACGGCACCCCTACAACCAGTGGGTTGTAGGGAGTCAATAACAAACATAATCAAACACAATCACAACAACAAAACACACAAAGCACACATATATAGCCTCAAAATCACCCAAAAATCAGCAAGTTTCAAAGAAAATGGGGGTTGTGGGTGTATATTGCTATACAGTGAGTTAAGCTTGCTGTTTAGAGCCACCAAATGCTACAAAGTCCTAGATACCAGATGATGTAGACTCTAAACTAACCCTAAGCTAGCTGAAGACAAAAAATCAAAGCTCAAAATCAACAAATACACCCCCTTATACCTGCTGATGTCTAGGACCTCAAATAGGCAAAAATATAGAACTAAATGTGAGCAGTTTTGAGTATTAGTTTCCTTCATTTGAAAGCAATTCTCCTACACCTCTAGTACACACCTAAATAAGTAAAATCCAATAAGAATCAAACCACAAATACTTAAATAACAGCAAGATAAGAGAATCAAGCACCCATTGCTATTAATCAACAGAAATCATAAACCACTTATAATTATTATTTTTTCGATTTTTTTTAAAGAAAATGCTGATAACTACCTAAACTAAACTTAATAATAAAAGAAAATCAAGCTTAAAAGCTATATCTAAGATATGGCAGAAATTCAAGTTCAACCAAACAATAGCAATGAGAAACTTAACATAAGACCTATTTTTTTTTAAGGTTTAAATGTGAAACAAAGGTTGATAAACACTACTTCTAATTCCCTAAGAATGATGCAATCACAAACTTAAACCTAAAATTGTTCTATGTCGGAGATCAAACTTAAACCAAACACTAGATATATAGGCGGGCAAGTAACTTAAAACCTAGGAAATTCAAGAACAGTTGAATTTAAGCAAGCAAATGACTAACTAAAGTAAATAAACAAAAAATTAACAAGGAATAACAAGTAAAGAACAACAATAAGCAGCAACATGAAACAAATAAGCAGATTAAGCACATAGCAAAAAAACAAGCATATTTCATGGAAAATAAGTTCAAAAAAAAGGTCGAGAAGATTACTTACAAATGGTTGAGGCACATCCACCCCAACCGAGCTAGCTATAAGCAGCTTCTACCAAATTTTTTCTTAACATCACAAAAGAGACTCAACTTATCCACACTGTGCTTATCCTCTCTTGGGCTTTTGGGACTAAACATCTGCTAGAAAATCAACCAAGATCTACAAATATTGAATCATTGGTGCCTGAAATAAATGAAGACAAACAAGAAAAGATCAAGGAGCTATAAGCTCAAAACCCACAGCTTGTTTGTCAGACAGGCTGTGGCTTATGGCTTAAGCAACAATAAGATGAAAAGTAAAAATCTAAAAAAAAACTTGAAAACCTTTTGTACAAGACTTAAAAATATGCAGAGAAACATAACATTAAGCCATAAACCAAGTGCATAAGCTATGTTGTGTCAAAACTAGCTTATGCAAAACTTATAACTTAATGGGTCTCAAAGAGATTGTAACAATTTTAAAAGAAAAACTTTGATGAACAAAATGAAGTAAAGTTTGCAGAATAGTTAAAGTGCAAGAAAAAAATAACACTTGAATTTAAACAAGATAATAAGCGTAGGTGTAAGCTTAGCTTATTATCAGCTTAAGCTCAAATGGTTCTTCAAAAATAAAATTCTCAAAAAGACTTTTACTTTGAATAAACTAAAACGTAAATGCAGAAATTTAAAAAACCAATATTAAAACTGGAACTCAAACTTTATATCATCAATAATTCACTAACATTACAATAATTCTTGAAAAATATAAAATATGGAACAAGAGGCTGCTGCTACATAACTATCCTATATATACAAGTGAGAGGAGTGAAACCCTAGCCCTAAAACGTCTTCTTTTTTTTCAAGAATTACCCTTGGCATATGCTGAAGAATATGTTGAATTTGAATTGCTTCTTGAAGGTTCCGAATGATCTTGTCCATTGAAAAGTTTTGGGCATCACGTTATAACGTCATAGACGTTAAATGGTCTTTAATCACTGGCAAAAGTGGAATCTCGTGACTCCTCTAAGCTGTCAATTGGGGTCCATAAGCTGATGTGGATGAGAAGTATTACATGGGTTGAGATAGCCTTATGGTTAATCTTCATTTTCCTCAAGTAGTTAAGAAACCCCTTTGATTTATATGTTAGGGTTCTTGGTGGAGGGTGGATTAAGAACACAAAGAACAACAATGTTTAATCCTTTCTGGGAATTAAAAAAAATGTGTTTTTCTCCCTTAATTATGTTTGACTAGTTGACTTGGGTTGATTAAACAAAATGGGTAAAAGGGACGGACTGTTGGTGTGCTGTGGGTAGGATGTTGGATATTTAAGGGATAATGGGTTAAGTAGTTTGGTTATGTGGCAGTTTAAGTCCTCCTCTGTTATATGATCATTCATTAACTTTGCATTCTCAGTCCTTCTGCCTTCTCACAGTTAGTCCTTCCCCATTTGCACCATTAGTCCTTTAGCATTAAAAAGGATTAAATATGTAACATCTTCCAACACAAGGGCTGATTTTTGACAAGTCATAATACTTTAGGGGCCCCAAAGTACTTTTGAGATTCTTAGGGGTATAAAGTGTCAATCTTCAAAACTTGAGGGACCAAACTTGTAGAATCTTCAAACATCAAGGGTATATTTTGGAAATTCATTGTTCGGGTCCGGTTCTTTGTGCGGCTTCGTTTCTCGTGTTCGTTTTTGCTTGATTCTAGTGATCTTTTGTTCATTTCATGATATCCGTACCTAAAATACACAATGAACAAACACAAGCATATTTTGGGGTATTTTGATGATATTTTAAGTGTTTTAAGCCCGATTTGGATGATGAGACTATGTATAATTGAAGTCTCATCAGTGATTAATTAACTTTCCTTTATTTGATAGATTGTAATTAGTACATTGTTTTTTATACTTGTACATGGATATTATGTAATTATATTGCTTGAACTATTGTTTACCAAGGGTTTCTAGGTGGTGTTCTATACTATTATGTACAATTACTTGTACTTTGCTTTGTATGGTTTGTTCTTGCCATTATTAGGTATTATTATGTCTTCAAATTATAGTTTATAACTTGTTTATAATCCCTAATGACTTATTCATATGTGTTTTCCTTTCATAGCTTACCATTCTTGAGTTTACAACTTATTTATAGGGATTCTAGGGTTTTTAAGGGATTTAGGGCATCATGGTTTCTTTTGAGATGTTCTTATTAATATTGAACTTATTCGATCACTTTTAGATCTTAGACTTGATATATACATTGTATTGACAACATATAGGAGTATGTTGTAATAGCATTTCAGGCAGTGAGAAGCAGTTCATGTTACCAAGTAAGGTACATAAAGTAAAAATTTGTAGCCTATTTTTTTATTGAGACAGTTATTGCTTATAACATAGATGTGAATTTTGAGGATTGTCACAGTCTCTCCCCCTTAAAGAAATCTCGTCCCGAGATTATAAGGGAAACATAGCATATCGAGGGCAAACCTAGCTCTTAGTTCCTCAATTTCTTTCATGGAATTTTATTCACATATCAAGAATACAACTTTACGGTTGGTATTTAGTTTCAAATCAATCATTTAATCAGATAAATCTTTCTTAGAATCCAAAATATAAAAAAGATTGTGATTACTGAGTTCTTTGGGAAACTCAAGTCAATATGTCACTACTTAATTCAAAATCTTGAATTGATTATCATATTTTTCAAAATCATTTTGGGTAATTGATAGAGCAACTATCCTTTTCAACTAGATACTGCTTAATATGATGTAGTTTCTGATTCACATTGAGAAATCTTTATCAAAACAGTCTTTCCAATTTACCATTTCAATCTAGCAGTTACCTAATGATTGTAGGAAAAATACGTCTCTTGTTTAGGAAAACAAAAGAGCGTATATGAGCGGAAAGTATTAAGTGGTGATTTAGGAAAATCAAACACTAATGACCCAATTAAGTTCGTTTCCCAAGGAGGTATATGTGTGTGACTAAAATGTAATGATATTTGAAATTAATATTGAGAAAGAAGGGGATGAGAAAATAGAATGACGGAAACGTGAAAATTATTACTACGGCGACTAAATTAAAAACCGTAAAAAGTGCTAAAATAAAAATTAATTCTAAAAATTCCCAAAAAATTACTAAAAATCAAATTAAATACACTAAGAGTTTACTAATGATCAAAACTTTTTCAAACCTTTTAATTAATTAAATATTATTTTTTAAATGCTAATTAAAACCCTAAAAATACAATTAATTATCAAAAAGCCCAAATAAATATTTTTCACTTTGTAAACCTTTTAAATGACTAAATAAGAATAAAAACTATTTTTATGAATTTTAAAACTAATTAAAACTATTTAAAATGATTAAAAACTATTAAAACTTTAAAATAATTCTAAAAATTAAGAAAATGATGATAAATTTAATCTAAGAATTGCAAAAATCCTATTTTAATGTATTAGACCTAAGAAAAATATAAAAGTGCAAAACGTGAAAATTGAAATTTAATAATAAAATAATATTAAAAATCCCAAAATTATAAAAAATTCTAAAAACTTGCAAACTAGTTTATTTTAACCTAAATAAACAGAAAATGAAAGTGAAATTACCAAAATACCCTTAATGGGATAAAAACTAAAACAGTCCAATTGAGTGGGCTTTTTGGCCCAAAAAGTTCAACTAAGCCCAAAAGACCTGAAAAAGCCCTATCTGACTCAAAATTTGATTTTGAACACAAAAGTCTGAAGGCCTAAAAGCTGGTTTTGAGCTTATCACAGCTTATTGGTATAATAGCTTATCCTTATTGGGCCAATAAGCCCATTAAGCAATAAGCCAATGCCATAAGCTAGGATTTGACACAAAACCTTCTTTTGAGATTCCTAAGAGATCTATGAAAAGAAATTTTTAAAAAGCAAACCCAGTAAGCTAGAAATAAGCAAAGTAGAGTTGTCACTAAATGACAAAATAGTCCACTTAGAGTTCTAGACCACCTTAGACCTTAAAATAAGTTGCAAAAGACTCTAAATGACTCAATTAAGACAAATAAACAAAGAAAAGTTCAATAAGCCAAGCCAAATAAGCAGAATAAGCTGATAAGCACTTATGTAAAAGTCAAAGTTATTGGTTTTCTAGTCAAACCTCAAAGTCAACCCCTCAAATGCTCCAATATGAACAAATGGGTCAAATAAGTGACACCTATTACAAATCCAAAGTTGTTGCAGATTAAAATAAGCTAGAATAGCTTATTGATAAGCACCAGTTGAAATAACACTAGTAGTGGCTAGCAACAGGGGAAAGGAGTTCCCACTGCTTTGACTATTTTACTTGCTTTTTTAGAGAGATCAAGTTGGATTCAAATGAAAACAAAGGCAGCCTTGAAATCAGTGGATCACAAGGAGTCAATATCAATTAACAAATCACAATTTGGTTCACTCAATAAGCACATAATAAGCAAACATTCCACAAATATGATACAGACCTTGAAAATAAGCAGTTATGACAAAATAAGCAGATTAAGCATGAATAAGCCAGCCAAATTGAACCATATGCATACACAAGCTATAATAAAGTCCAATAAGCACAATCAAACTTGTTTCAAGCACTGGGTCAAAGTAAATAAGTAGATTCAAGCATAAAAAGTCACTGATGAGCAAAGGTGATTATCCAAAATCCTTTTGCTGATCTATTGACCACCAATCCAATTTCAAGCCCTCAAATCCCTTTCCCTGGTTTTGTTAACCAAAATTAAAGGCTTGTTAACCCTATTCTACCCTTAGATCTAGGTGTCCCCAAAATTTTAGCCAAAATACCCAAGTAAAACAGATCTTATAAACCTTTGATTGATTTAGGTGTTTAGACCCTCAAAACTTGCAGATAATAGACCACTTGCACCCGATAAGAAGATACCAACACAAAGCAACCACAAACAACCACAAAGGTTGCCTTAGATATTGACAAATCAGTTAACCCAAACACCCCTTTGGAATATGATTTCTCAATTTTCCAAAGGATTGTAGTGATTTAACCATTAATCCAAGATCAAAACAACCCTTACAACAATAATCCAACCTTAGTAACACAAATCAACCATAAATCCACAGATTCATAGACCAAAATCCGAAATCACATAAATCATGCAATATTTTCAGAAAAGTAAAAGAGATGAGAGATGCAAACCTCCAAAATGTACGTCCACACTTTGGAATGTTTAAGCTGAGGTGCTAGCAAGAACAAGCACCAGCTTCCACAAGCTGCTAAGATGAACAAACACAAAAGTAAGCAAAAACATATTATCCTTTGATTTTTGAAAACAAGTGTTTTAAACCCTTAAAACCTTTTCTCAAAATCAATCAAACATGTAAATGGAACTCAGATCTTAGTTAATCAAACACCAAAATTTTATAAATCACAAAAAGAGAATTCAATATTTTCATAAATTCAAATTTTATTTCATAAAAAGGAATTACAAAGAAAATAGCTAAAATCTGGAACAAAATCTCTCTCACATGTTGATGAGTCTTTATATAGGCGATTACAAGGTAGAAAAATGCAAAATCCTAGGCTATGAAGTCTCCATAATACCCTTGAAATCTTCTAGACGTTTGTTGTTGCTGAGCTGTCCAAAATGATCTTGGCTGTTCATTTTATGCTTGGGGACCAAGTAGTAGCTAAAAATCGTTGATCTTGCCAACTAGGATTTCTTGGAGAGGAGGTTGTCATGTGATTGGTTGACGTGTGAAATGGTGGGGTCACATGGTGAATGGGGAATGGGGTTTTGGGTGTGGGATGAGTTCCTGGGCATGTGAATTAAGCGTGTGCCTAAGTAATTTCATTTTACCCTTTGTTTTATGTGGGGTAAGTTCTGGGTTCATAAAGGTAAACAATAACAAGTTTGATCCGAAATAAGGGGGTGTGTTGTGTTTGGCACGTGTTTATTCGGTTTAAACTTTGGAAAATGACAATAAGAGTCCTTGTGTTTTGGCAGAAGTAGTAAATCATGTTTTTTAGCTTACAAACTTGGTTTCCTTTGTTATTTAAGTTTCTAACTTCACACTTTGGCCATAAAACTTAGTTACAAGGGTTATAAGGGTTTGTTTTGCCATTTTTGAATAGTTCAAGGACTGATCTTGGACATTTCTCATCTTTGAAGGTCTTCATTGGATCTTTGACTTCATGAGGGATCATTGTTGACAATTTAGAATTGTTGAAGGACTAAACTTGCCAAATCATCAAAGTTGAAGGACCTTTTTGTAATTTTGACAAACATAAGGGACCAAACTTGTAATTATGAATAAACAAGGGTATTAAGTGTCATTTCTTCATAAATGAGGGATCAATCTTGTACATCTTCAAGTATTCAAGGTTTTTTCTTTGAGAAATCCACAACTAGGGCATGGTTCATTGTACGGCTTCGTTTCTCGTGTTCGTTTTTCCTTGTTTCTTGATATCTTTTGTTATTTTCACGATATCCATACCTAAAATACACAAGTGAACAAACACAAGCATATATATGGTATTTTTATGACATTTTATGCATTTAAAGCCCGAAAAGAACGATGATATCATGTATAAATGCCATCTCATCACTCCCCCATACTAAGCCATTGCCGTGCCCTCACGCAATGCTAGAATAAAGTATCTAAGCATCACCAAAATTTAATTTTATTACCCTTTATTGAAAAGTAAAAGACTTGCAACAATACTAATAAGATATGTAAAGACATAATGTATGATTTTCATCACGTGTGTGACTTTTAGGGTCAATGAATAGAAACAAGTGAATGTCCCATAGAGTAAAGTTCGTCATCCTTGATTGTCATACAATCCATGCTAAGTTCAAAAACGAGATCATTGTTGGTACAAGTCACAATGCTAACACTACTCATAAGTTCAAATTGTGTAATACTTTTTCTCCCCGCAATCCTAGTTATTATGAAAGGAAATGGGTTTCTAGAATTTTTTAGCTATTTGTCATGGATCACAAGTGATTCATATTGACTTATTTGAGTATTTATTAGTCTGAAAGTAAAGTAGCACGATTTAATCTCTAACACCCCCACAAATGCTATGCGCAGCGGAACTACAACATTTGGGTGCTAGGCAGTTATCATCACACACAAGCTATATCAAACGACTCAAAGAGATGTAAAAGTTTTAACATAAATTAAACATTGTTAAAAATATACAAGTCTACGGTTTTCCAAATCCCAAGATGATACAACACAGAGTTAGCGTTTTGGTCCCCACGAATCTCAACCCCAAAAGATACATTTTCGTTAACATGACAGAAAATTAAAAGTGTTCAAGTTAAATAATGGGTGGAAAAGAAGTAGACGCCAAGCCACACACAAAACCCATCCTTTGCATGCTCCATGCTATACTTCATCGATCACCTGAAACATATGCTAAATTGGGTCAACAAATAATGTTGAGTGGAATTCATAGGTTTTACAATCTCATTTTGAACATATGTGTTATAAAAATCAATCACGATCATTTATAGAATTGTCGATCAAACAATCTATTATCAAGGTTATGACAATTGTGTTTAAGCTCATGACACTAATCCGTTAACTCAATAACCCGCGTATAATTACCAGCGTGATTAAGATGAAACCATTGCCCCTTCTAAAGGCATCAGTTGCAATTATACCTTATCTCTTATCACAAGTTATCCGTCCGCAGGGGGTACTCAACGTACTAGCCCTCGTCTCGGACAGGGTCGTCAACCACATAGTACTATCAATTGTATAAGAGGTTATTTTCAATCCACACAAGGATTAAACAATCGTTAATAGTTCATGAATATAGGGTCTTTTGCAACTACGTACTCAACATAATTTAAGGCAACATTCGGGTCCAACATTCATTCATGACATATGTTCA
Source organism: Glebionis coronaria (assembly GCA_025667525.1). Classification (NCBI taxonomy): domain Eukaryota; kingdom Viridiplantae; phylum Streptophyta; class Magnoliopsida; order Asterales; family Asteraceae; genus Glebionis; species Glebionis coronaria. The sequence continues at coordinate 361,149,756 of CM046877.1, forward strand.
TTTTATAAAACTAGCATGCATCTCCCTCACGGGTAAAAACAATTTAAAACAGTAGTAAGCGAGGCTACAAATTCACACCTTATGTATATAGAAGTAGTCGACGATACGAATGACGATCACTGACGATGATGAGGATGCCCGGGAAATTCAACACCTAACAAACAATAACGCGTAATGAGTAAATATCATTTATAAACTTCAAGTACTGTATAATATGTACATATTAGTCAATTGTGATAATTACAAACTCACGCCAAAATCAAACAAATAATCGTTATTAGTTTTATACGATTCATCTACGTTATTAACGTTATTACCCTTTTTACGTTTTTCACCGATACTTACCAAAAGTATGGGCTGTTTTCTAAGACTTAAACCCTTTTATAAAATTTAGGAAAATTATCAAAAATACCTCAAGACCTGTAGAAAACCCATTTTTAATCCCATTAAAAGTTCTCACTTTTATGACCCGTTACTCAACCCATTACTAGAAATACGTTTTTCGGACTGATTTTGCATATTGACCATGTTGGACTTGTTTGACCCATTTAAAATACACCATTGACCCGTTCAACACCTAAGCCTAATAATAGACTCACAAATGAAGGTTTGAGACCAAAAATCAACTTTTAATCAATTATTAAACTATATCTATGGTCCCCGGGATTTGACCCAAAACCAAACATAATTTCGGATTATGTAAGTTCTCATCTCCCGGTACACGTATTTTCAAAACATCATAACTTTTGACTCGTTAGGTGTCGTAAGCTCTTTTTTATACCAAATCGAAGCTAAGACGATGATCTACAACTCCTAGTCTCATGACCTGTTTACAAAATCAAACCCATGAAAACAAGCCTAAACAATCTGCCTAAAATTACCCTTCTCAAAATCAACCCAACGCTTGTTTCCAAACCATTTTATCGACACCTAGCCTCAACTTATCACTCCTAACCATGTCTAAACACCCTAATCAGTCCTTAACACCAAAAATATCAAATCCACTCTAAAACCCATTCACCAAATCAAACATGCAACAAGCTTAACCCATTCAAAAACATCTAAAACAATAACTTAAACATGAACCCACAAGCAAAAACATCAACCACCAAGATCCACCAAACACCCCCATATTGCCGTGGGGTGTTGGTGATCAAAACACCCCAACCAAATTGATTTTGGTTGGTTTGTTGGGTGATTATTCATCACTTACACACTAATTAAACATGCATTAACCCTATTAACATCAAAACTAATTTTGAAAAACCCATTTGATTCTTGAAAAATTTTTATGAATGCATATTGGATTAAAATACATCAAAACACTTGAAATGGATAATCTAAACGTGGTCTAACCTTGATTTTAATCAAAACAAAGTAGAAAAAAAAAGATGGTGGTGGTGTGGTGGTGTGGCCGACGGCTAAAAGAGAGAAAAGAGAGAGAGTGTGAAAATTTTTTGAATGTGTTTGTGTTGTGTGTGTTCCATTTCCCCCTTTTGTAAACTTCTAGGGACCTTTTGGGCAATTTGGGCTTTCTTTTGGCCTTGTTTAAAAACGACCTGAAATGTTTGCGGGAATGACTTACTAGTCGACTTGGAAAATTTTGCGGGAGTCGGGGGTCATCCCGAACACTCCAAAATACTCTTAGGACAATTTAAATGCACCCAGAAAGCAATAAAACGCACCCGACTCGACTTAACACGAACCGAAAGTAAAATCCTCGAAAAATTATAATATCGATAAAACGACAATAAACATAGAAATTTGGGCATCCGTCGGGATCGTAGTCGTCATCGTCCTTCTTAAATCGTCAATCGTCAAGATTACGACCTCAAACATTGTTTTCAACCAAAACGATAAAATATATAGTAAATAAAGTTTCTTAAAAATTTCAAAAATAGGCGTAATTTAGGGTAAGATAAGTGACCTTGGTTTCTGGGTATTACATAATCGATAGTTAGCCGAAGGACAAAATATTTTAAAACGGCTTCTCGTGTATCTCCTTAAGTTCATATCTTGACATAACTCGTTTCATGATTTGAGACCTTTCTCGGACCGATATTTGGCATGTACTTCGTACTTCAAATCTTGGGAAGACGTTCTTTTAATTATGTTCTTCTCTTCATATTTTGGAATTTCTTCACTTGACGTTTTTGAGACATTCTTCATACTTGGACCACGACTTCATCATTTTTCTTCAATCTTTATTTTGGGTTTTGATATACAACGATCCGCCTCCTTTTAGGACTTGGATATATTTATCCTCATACCTTGTAAGGGTCTTTCTGGATAGACTTTCTCCATGATCTTTATGGGAGTAATTGCTTTTCGTCGTGTGTCTCGATCCTTCATATTGATTTAGGAATAATGATACTTCACATCATCTTGGATCTTTAGAAACAAAATAGAGCTCCTCATGCCTTGTTAGGGCCTTTTTGGATCTTCACCAATCTTCGCATCCCGCTTCAATAAGTTATGCCTTGGCTATGAACTCTATTCAACCCCGAGCAACTTTTAAACGATCTTGTGCTAGAGGCTAAGTAACCATTTAAATCGTATGACCTTACTTATTGAAACTATTTTTATTCCTAATGCATTGATCTTATGGGAGAAAAAGCCACAATTAAACACATATGAGTTTTTGAAAGAACATTTTCATGTTCTACGTTTAGCATGATCACTTGTCTAACTCTATCATTTCTCGTTCTTCACTATTTAAACACCTCTAATTAAAGAGACTCGTGAATACTTAGCCATGCAAGTCAAAATTAAGCCAAATTTGGATTAGCTTTCATTAAGACTATATCAAATAGAAGTTTTGGGTTTTCAAGCCACCTATAGGATCTTGCACTTTCTTGGACTTTTTCAAGTTTAGAGAATGCATTTTATAGTTCCCTTGATAAGCAACTTTCTAGGATCAATTATAGGAACTTGCGAAAAGTTCTTGTTCTTAACCCGAATGAGCTAAGACTTTCGCGTTTTAAAGTTCCCTATATAAAAGTCTAGCAAAACGTGATTCGAGCGGGTTAAGGAATGTAAAGGGTTCCAAATGCCCATCAAGTCAAAAATTAACTCTTATTCACCCCCATGCTATAATTAAACATTGTCCTCAATGTTTCGAGTCTAAAGGTGGAGCACCCCCATACTAGAAACGAAGAGTTGAATGCTTAGGATCTAGCATGGAAAGGGTGATCAACAATATATCTAAAGATGTTTATGAATTATGCTAAAATATAATTGTTAGAACAATAAATGATATGTCATGGATTCATGAAAAACTCTTTAAGCAAACGATCGAGGCTCACGTAAATGAACACGAGAGTCTTCAATCGTATTGATGATGACGATCTAGATAACATATTCACAAACAACCACGAGACAACGAGTTGGAAGGGCACAAATCCCCTCTCATTATTTATTAGAAAGCATAAAAAGGATAAGCATGGGATCTCCCCCACGAGGCACCTCGTTTTTGATTACCGAGTCATGAGCTCGACTCGATCCCCTCAATGCTAATTATCATTGGGGAAGGTGACTTGGTCGAGGCCGTCCAACGAAGGAACTTCCCCACCAAAGTAGTGCTTAAGCCTATGTCCATTCACTTTAAGTTAGGACCATCATTTTGAGCTAGCTCGATGGTCCCGTAAGGAAACACTTGTGTTATGGTGAAAAGAACCGACCAACGAGATTCCAATTTACCGGAAAATATCTTTAATCGAGAGTTAAAAAGTAACACATGATCACCAACCTTAAAAAACCAGTTTTTAATCTTTGCATCATGAAACTTTTTAGTCTTTTCTGTAAAAAATCAATGAATTTTCATAAGCATTATCTCTTAATTCATCCAATTCATTCAATTGTATTTTCCGGTGATCTCCTGCGGTCTTTAAATCAAAATTTGCATGCTTAAGGGCCCAATATGCCTTATTGTCACACCCCACAATGGCGGAATATGGGGCGCGAGCTATGGATATCATCACAACATGGCGTGTCTATAGAGATAACTAAATACAATAAGAAATGTCATAAAATGGTGACACAAATGTCATGACAATATCTCAACAATGTAGGAGTCTAGGTAATTAGGTAACAGTCCTACCGCTTACCCGAGACAAACAATTAACATAAACAAAGAAAACATAAAGGTGTCAACAAAGTACCACTTATACAAACATCAAATAAAGACTAAGAGGAAAGGGGGTTCCTCCAAATGCAACCCTAAGCCTCCAAAGCTAGCCACACCTATTCTCATGCTTAACCACATTCTCACCTGAAAGAGACACTAAAACACGTCAACATAATGTTGGTGAGAGCCATAGGTTTAGCCTCCAACTCCAAATCAATTATAATATAAGCTGTGAATAACAACCATTAACAAAAGAACATATGGACAATGTGCTACAATTATAACAACTAGCATTCAAGATTAACCAATCACCACAAATCCAAGGCTCCATGCCTTATCAATAACCACAATTCCAAGTCTCCAAGCCTTACCAATCACCATGGTCCCGTAGGCGCCCATACACCTATGAACCAATCCCAAGGCCCCGCCTTGTCAACATCCCCTTGGTACCAAGTCAAACCACTATAACTGAGACGGTACGTGTCCCCCGATCCAAATCATAAACACAATCAAGAATCACATAGCAGTTAATCACATAAGTGTACACACAAGTCCATCACAAATCATAAAAACATTCATAGCATTCTTTACAAAACCATATAGTGTCTCTTCCATCCCATCTGGAAATCAAATCATAAAAAGACATGGGACTATGAAACTCACCTGAACAAGCTTCTCAAAGTATCCGCGCTCTAGCAAAAATCTAAACACACAAACGTATACAATCAAGACATGAACCACATACCAAAATGGCTCATCAATCTATGATGGATATCTAACCTTTTCCTACAACTTAACCCTATTTATATGCCATATGCATCTCATTACACCCCTCTATAAAGCCCTTAACTTAGTTTAGTTTATAACTCGTCTCGTTAACATTTTACCCAAAACAGTCCCGTTTTTCATACTTCAAACTATGGGCCGAACACCCCCTTAACAAACATAACATGCCCTGTAAAATAAACCTTATGTCTTTACATGTGTTAGCTAACTCTACTATTTGGCCTCAACCTTAAAGCTACTGTTAAGGTCTCCATATATATATATATATATATATATATATATATATATATATATATATATATATATATATATATATATATATATATATATATATATATATATATATATATATATATATATATATATATATATATATATATATATATATATATATATATATATATATATATATATATATATACTTGTACCTTTCCAGAATTTATTGATTTTGAACATATGCAAAGTTTGTTATGACCAGAGGGTCTTAACCTATTCCATTTACTTAGACCCACTGCATATCCTTTCTATAATATATAAAATAATTCCCATATTCGTTTGAAGGTCTATCTATAACCCTAAGCACCCTAACCAACTCAAAACATCAAATGTAAACAGGCTGATCCAAAAACTGCTTTGACACCCGACTGATGTAACCTGTTTTTGACCCACTTCCCTACCTCCAATTCAATTCCCGTTTCTTGCATTTGAAAGCTAATTAAATTACCTTTTCAGGGACATAGGATTTGAAACATAAAATCTAATAAAACTCTAGATATGATCAAAACAATGGACCAAAAATTCTGCCCAGTTTTTAAAAACGAATTTAACACACCAAGTCTAATTAATTATCCACATCATGTATAATTATTAACCCTAATTAATCTAAACATGTTTATATAATTAAAATACAGAAGTTATGTTTAAGCTAACCCTAGATCCATCATCTATTGATTGATTACATGATTAGATTAATTAAAATCATACATTAAATAAGAGTTTTGAAGATTTTAGATTAGAAATCAAAGGAAGAAATTATCTTTGATGAAACCTAATTCCACCATTGTTAAAATTCGAATATGAGATGTTATGGGGGTGAAAAATATGATTATTTTGGTTATGGGATGGGTTTGGTTAAGTCCTAAAGTCCACCTAATCCCATTAATAGTCCATTGGGTCTGTTTTTGGGCTTTTTGGTTATTTTCTTTCTTCCTTTTCTTTTGGCTTCCCAAACCAAGCCCAAAGCACCTAAGGATATGGTTTTCAACCTTATTTTATAACTTATATTATTCTTAATCTAAATCTCACATTCGGGTTACTTCCAGACCATAACCCGAAAGCCTTACGTTGATTTTTTCGACTTTCTACGTGATTTCCAAACTAACCATCATTTCCAAAAGTTTCTAATTATGGAAAGTATCTCTAAAACTTATCCTAACCATATAATATGTACTTACTACATACATACAACATACGATACGTACACGAAACCTTGTAAAAACAATATCCAAACTTTCCCGCAGTTCATTTCTGAACTCATTTCATTTCATTTCATTTCCAACCCGTACCATGATTTACAAATCATGTACCTCATTTCGTCCATTCTGATCCCCAAAATCACACATATAAACACATAAATCACATAAATCACATAGTTACACAAAATACCCCAAAAATAAGACTAAGTGACGAACCTCAAAAACCGGGGTTGTCACATCACTCCTTCCTAATAGAAATCTCGTCCCGAGATTTACTCCTTAGGATCATCATTAGAAAATATCTAAGGATACTTGTTCCTCATAAATCCTTCCCGTTCCCACGTGAACTCTAGTCCACGTTCCAAATTCCATCTAACCATTACTACGATACATTACCCTTTTTCCAACGTCTTAGCTTCACTACCTAAAATCTCTACCGGTTCTTCGATGAAACGAAGACTCGTATCTATACTAATATCATCTAACGGTAGTTGCAAGTAGGTTCTTGCTAAGAATTTCCGCAAGTTTAATACATGAAATACATCACGCATACCACTCAAGTCTCCCAATAATTCCAACCTATAAGCCACTGGTCCAATCCTTTCGAAGATTTTGAATGGACCTACGATTCTAGGTGTTAACTTCCCTTTCATCCCAAACCACGTCACTTCTTTCCATGGTGAAACCTATAGCACAACCTTATCCCCAAACTCAAATCCCAACGGCTTACGCCTCTTGTCCACATAGCTCTCTTGTCGGTCCTTTGCCATTTTTAACCTCTACTTAAGCACTGCCACCACCTCTTGTAGTTTTCTGTTCCAACTCTGGTCCAACATGTTGACTACTTCTAACTTCACCCCACCGTAACGGTGATCCACCTCATCTTCTATGGATTAAATCCAACAGTTTCTACTACATTTCCTATCACCAGACCTAACGATTTTCCCTTCTATATTACTACACAATCTTGACAACCCTTTGCTCCGTCAAGCCATTCTTCCTCCATACTACTTCTCGCTTGTCTCTCCATAATCTTAATTTCCATACCATCTTCTATCTCATCTTCAACCAATAATTTAGGCGATCCTCTTTTATTCCCTACATTCTCATCAGTGAAGAATACACCCCTCTCACTAGTGACTCTCTTTGTAGAAGAATTCTTCCTAAAGAAAATGCAATCTCCAACTATCTCTAAACCACAAGCCAATGCTCTAGGCGTCTTCCTCCATTATCCTTATGTTATGCTCATACCAACCATTAGTCTATCAACGGTATACTATGCTTACTTCCCATCGTTTATTCCCTTGCCATAATCCTTCATAAAGCATTCCATACTTCTTAGGCTAATTTTTATGCAGAAACTCCTATTCCATCACATCCGTACACAATCCTTCCAACTTCTCAACTACTTGACTTCTCATTCCTCTTAGAATATGGGATGAATTATTTAGTCAATCGAGTATCACCCAACTCTCATCGTACTTATTCCTCACCCCATTATGTATCCCTTCTACCAACTTCGTCCTTACATCGCCCTTTCTAAGCTACTACTATCTATGTAGGAAGTATAGTCTACGTCCCTTTTCTCCATATGATTGTCCAAGCCATGCAACATAAATGTTGTCGTGTTCTCTGCTTTAGACAACTCAACTCGTGCAACCTATATCTTTCATCCAAACCACCCTAATACGTCATCCTTATAGTTCAAGTTCGTCTCAGCTTCACTTCCTTCTTCTTATTCCATGTCTCATCAACCATTCTTACCTTTCCCAGATGGTACTTGGCCTTGCAATTTTATTTCATCACTTAACTCCACCCATCACCTTTGTCAAATGTTAATTCAAGAGGATTGAATATGTGTTGGAGACGTTCATGATCCGTATAGATCATTCTCTATGTCTCGTACCCCAAATGCCTCTAGCATTCTAGGAAGATATAACAATCCAGCTCCACTAACTAAGTCTTATCTAGTTCTTCTAAATCTTCAGTTCTTGCAACGTATATGAAATCGCCTTTCTTTGTCGTTCTCGTACACATCCAAATCCTTGCTCCACGTATCATCATGCTTCGCGAATTAATCCAGTCCTCCGATAATGCCAAGATCGGCTCATTATCCAATCCACCTCTTCAGCCTCCAAAACGCTTCCTCGTCCTTCTTTACTTTGTCCCTTGTTGGTTCCATGATATATCATCATCTCTAACTACTCATCCTGGTCAACTTAATCCTAAAACTCACACTTGAAAATCTCACGTATAATTCCCTTTCCTAACAACTCCAAAACCAACTCATAATTCGCCTCACTCTCCTTCTTAGACTTTGAGTAGATCAAGATGTCGTCGATACTCCCTACGACAACTCGTTTATATACGTTCATGCATACTCGCTTCATTGACTCCATGAAAACCGCTAGTGCTTTGGTGAAGCCAAATGCATAACCGTAAACCCTAAAGCATCCATTCAACATTCTATATGATGCGTTACTTGTGCCAATATCCATACTTTATACAAATCTCTATTCATCTCCCTTGGCACTCCTAAGAGACCTCATGACCACATTAGTTCGTCTATGAACTTATAACTCTTTCCTCCCCACTAAGGGCATTCCAACCATTCTCTCATGACCACCTACTTAATCGTGTAGGCGCGACTTCCATATGACTACCTCAACGCTCCCAATCAATACGAACCAAAACTATATCCTGAATCCACCAGATACGATCAACGAATCAAACCCACGGATAACTAACGACATTTCATGTGCACGAGTTAAAACAGACCAAAACCACGAAAACTCAACCCGAAACATGTACCAATTCAAATGACTCATGACAAGGAAAAAATAATCCAAGGAACACTTAATGGCAACCAAAACATCTTACGCCCCGCGTCATATAATTTAAATCATGCGCAAAATCGACTTTTCCCAAAAGAATATTTTTCTTTACCTCCCCACATCTATGTGACTTAAACAATCTACAAACAACCCTGTAGATGATCTCAAGACTCAACTCAAAGACTAGGTACCCTGAACATCCCAAAACATAAGTTTAAAATTACTATTCAAAACTCAACCTTGAAGCCGAAATTTGTACAAACATTTTCACCAAGCTACTGACCTCCCATGACTGTACATCCCACATATACGAAAATACGTTCCGAGTACATAATTTTAGCCTTTTGAATCACCCCAAAAGCTTTAAAAAAGAATAAGTTACGACCAAAACATTTATCTTAGTTGTTTTAAAAACTAAAGAATCATCTTAGTGATTAATGTCACCCTTTTAAATAAAAAAATAAAAAAAAATAATTTTGTGAAATTTTCATGAACTCAATTTAACCTTGTATAAATAATTATAAGTGACGTAAATCGATTAAAATCAATTATATAAACTATTTTAGTAGAAAGAAATTTTATTTCGCTTTATTTTATATAGAGTCTTTTAGAATTTTGAAATAAATAAGTGTTTATTTAAATTCTTATGTTACATTTTGTTTGAAACACGACTCCAACACCTTACCCTTATTTTACCGAATACAACCAACTATCCAACTCTATAGTAGATTTCCAAGTCTTTTCAATATATACCGACTAAAAGGAATGTAAGACTCAACACAAAAGATTTCATTATCCCAAAAGAAATCCCAATTTATTTCAATTACTTAACACCAAGGACACCCTTTTAAAACGGACACGTGAAATAGGAAACTCGAAGAATACGCCACAATAGAGGTTGAATACCTAAAATAAGCGAGCTAGAAAACCCTACTACTGATACAATCGATAATAGCGAGGGATCATACATATGTAGGTAATATCGGGATACATATACTTAAATTCGTCTAACATTTACTAAACAAGCATGTATTAATCCTCCTTCATGCAATCATACTTAGGAATCCATTGAAGTTGTGGTACTTGTATAACTATGTTGGCCACCATACTTATACAATTACCCTTTCCCCAATGCACTCCCTCCTATGATGACACTTATAAGAATCAATACAACACATAACACATAAATCCATCAACTCACCTAAACACAAAACCACATAAATAATAAGGTCAAAAACTCTAACAATTAAAATAACATGGTCAAACTCTTGGAATACAGAAATCCATAGTCTAGCTAAAACAGCAAAGACAAAATCCAAAACAAAAACATAATCAATTATAAGTCATGTCGCCCCTCAGAGTGGAAACAACTTAAAATCCTTCCTATCCACCTACTCCTAGTAACTCGAACCACCACATGATTCTTAGGGAACATGACTTAAACATAAAAAGAAAAATACTATACCTCAGGTACATAAAATAACTCAACAAAAGACAGAAACTACCATGTACCAAATTATGTACTATAATGTATAATATAAGCAAAATACAACAATGACTAGCGTGGACGATTATGGTTCAACCCGCACTAGTCCCAACCAGAAAAGAAAATAACATTTGGCTAAGTATGAACTATTATGGTTCAACCCATACTAGTCAAAACTTAACAAATATCGCAAGTAAAAAACAATAACATCATTTAATATCAAATACACACATACTCCTATGACGCCTATATGCGAGGACCCTTAAGCTATAGACTAGGTTACGATACTAGGCAACCTAATTCTCTATAACCATTGTCTCTGATACCATTCTGTCACACCCCACCATGGCGGAATATGGGGCGCGAGCTAAGGATATCATCACAACATGGCGTGTCTATAGAGATAACTAAATGAAATAAGAAATGTCATAAAATGGTGACACAAATGTCATGACAATATCTCAACAATGCAGGAGTCTAGGTAATTAGTTAACAGTTCTACCGCTTACCCGAGACAAACAATTAACATAAACAAAGAAAATATAAAGCTATCAACAAAGTACCACTTATACAAACATCAAATAAAGACTAAGAGGAAATGGGGTTCCTCCAAATGCAACCCTAAGCCTACAAAGCTAGCCACACCTATTCTCATGCTTAACCACATTCTCACCTGAAAGAGACACTAAAACACGTCAACATAATGTTGGTGAGAGCCATAGGTTTAGACTCCAAGTACAAATCAATTATAATATAAGCTGTGAATAACAACCATTAACAAAAGAACATATGGACAATGTGCTACAATTATGTATTAACAACTAGCATTCAAGATTAACTAATGACCACAAATCCAAGGATCCATGCCTTACCAATAACCACAATTCCAAGTCTCCAAGCCTTACCAATCACCATGGTCCCATAGGCGCCCATACACCTATGAACCAATCCCAAGGCCCCGCCTTGTCAACATCCTCTTGGTACCAAGTCAAACTACTATAACTGAGACGGTACGTGGCCCCCGATCCAAATCATAAACATAGTAAAGAATCACATAGCAGTTAATCACATAAGTGTACACACAAGTCCATCACAAACCATAAAAACATTCACAACATTGTTTTTAAAACCATATAGTTTATCTTCCATTCCATCTGGAAATCAAATCATAAAAAGACATGGGACTATGAAACTCACCTGAACAAGCTTCTCCAAGTATCCGCGCTCTAGTAAAAATCTAAACACACAAACGTATATAATCAAGACATGAACCACGTACCAAAATGGCTCATCAATGTATGATGGATATCTAACCTTTTCCTACAACTTAACCCTATTTATATGCCATATGCATCTCATTACACCCCTCTATAAAGCCCTTAACTTAGTTTAGTTCATAACTCGTCCCGTTAACATTTTACCCAAAACAGTCCCCTTTTTACATACTTCAAACTATGGGTCGAACACCCCCTTAACCAAAATAACATGCCCTGTAAAAGAAACTCTATTCCCTTACATGTGTTAGCTAACTCTACTATTTGGACTCAACCTTAAAGCTACTATTAAGTCCTCTATATATATATATACTTGTACCTATCCAGAATTTACTGATTTTTAACATATACAAAGTTTGTTATGACCAGAGGGTCTTAACCTATTCCATTTACTTAGAACCACTCCAGATCTTTTCTATAATATATAAACTAACTCTCATATTCGTTTGAAGGTCTATCTATAACCCTAAGCACCGTAACCAACTCAAAACATCAAATGTAAATAGGCTGATCCAAAAACTGCTTTGACACCCGACTGATGTAACCTGTTTTTGACCCACTTCCCGACCTCCAAATCAATTCTTGTTTCTTTCATTTGAAAGCCAATTAAATTACCTTTTCAGGGACATAAGATTCGAAACTTAAAAGTTTATAAAACTCTAGATATGATCAAAACAATGGACCAAAAATTCTGCCCAGTTTTTAAAAACGAATTTAACACAACTATTCTAATTAATTATCCACATCATGTATAATTATAAACCCTAATTAATCTAAACATGTTATAATTAAAATACAGAAGTTATGTTTAACCTAACCCTAGATCCATCATCTATTGATTAATTACATGATTAAATTAATTAAAATCATACATTAAAGAAGAGTTTTGAAGATTTTACCTTAGAAATCAAAGGAAGAAATTATCTTTGATGAAACCTAATTCAACCATTGTTAAAATTCGACTATGATATGTTATGGGGGTGAAAAATATGATTATTTTGGTTTTGGGATGGGTTTGGTTAAGTCCTAAAATCCCCCTAATGCCATTACTAGTCCATTGGGCCTGTTTTTGGGCTTTTTGGTTATTTTCTTTCTTCCTTTTCTTTTGGTTGCCCAAACAAAGCCCAAAGCACCTAAGGATCTGGTTTTTATCCTTATTTTATAACTTATATTATTCTTAAACATAATCTCACATTCGGGTTACTTCCATACCATAACCCGAAAGCCTTACGTTGATTTTTTCGACTTTCTACGTGATTTCCGAACAAACTATGATTTCCAAAAGTTTCTAATTATGGAACGTATCTCTAAAACTTATCTTAACCATATAATATGTACTTACTACATACATACAACATACTATACGTACACGAAACCTTGTAAAAATGATATCCGAACTTTCCCGCAGTTCATTTCATTTCATTTCCAACCCGTACCATGATTTACAAATCATGTACCTTATTTCGTCCATTCTCATCCCCAAAATCACACATATAAACACATAAATCACATAAATCACATAGTCACACAAAATACCCCAAAAATAAGACTAAGTGACGAACCTAAAAAACCGGGGTTGTCACACTTATGCTCCAATTCAATGGGCAAATGACAATTCTTTTCATAAACCAACTTATATGGAGTACAACCGATAGGTGTCTTATAAGCGGTCCTAAAGGCCCATAAAGCGTCATCGAGTTTGTCGGACCATGAAGCACGGTTTTCTCCAATCGACCTCTCTAAAATCCTCTTCAAAGCCCGGTTTAAAACCTGGACTTGCCCACTCGTTTGCGGGTGATAAGCCGTAGAAAGACGATGAGTAACTCCATATTTCTTTAAGACCTTCTCGAATTGGTCATTACAAAAATGGGTTCCACGATCGCCTATAATAGCATGAGGGGTTCCAAACCGAGAGAATAGTTGCTTCAAAAACTTCACTACCACACGAGCATCATTAGTAGGTAAAGCCTTAGCTTCCACCCACTTAGAAAGGTAGTCGACGGCGACGAGGATATACTTGTTTCCATGAGACGATGGGAACGGCCCCATAAAGTCTATGCCCCAAATGTCGAAAATCTCACCCACTTAAATTATATTTGGCGGCATTTCATCAAGTTGAGACGATTCTCCTTGACGTTGGCACGAATGACACGACTTCACAAGTGTGTGTGCATCACGATAGATAGTAGGCCAAAAGAAGAAGGCATCGAACACTTTCTTAGCCGTGAGATTAGCACCGTGGTGACCACCCGTGGGTCCCTCGTGACAAGCTCTAAGGATTTTAGAAGCTTCGGCACCAAAAACACAACGTCGAACGAGTTGATCCGTACAATATCGAAAGAGATAAGGGTCGTCCCAAAAATAGAACTTGACGTCACGAAAGAATTTTCTCTTTTGTTGTGTCTTCATACCCTTGATTATGAAATTCCCCGCAAGGTAATTTGTAACGTCGGCAAACGATGGGGTAGTGTATTTAGAATTCACTACACCGGGAGTCTCGAGAGGAAATGTTTCGGTGATTTCCTTGTTCTTAAAGAAATCTTTGTGAGGATATTCTAGACGAGAGAGATGATCGGCCGCTAGATTCTCGGCTCCTTTTTTGTCAAGCACGGTGACATCAATTTCTTGGAGGAGGAGCATCCAACGAAGCAATCTCGGCTTAGCATCTTGCTTAGCTAAGAGATACTTGATAGCCGAATGGTCGGTATACACGATGCTTTTAGTCAAGACGAGATAAGGTCGAAATTTCTCAAAAGCATTGACCACGGCAAGGAATTCCTTTTCCGTTGTGGTATACTTTAATTGAGCCTCGGTCATCGTCTTACTAGCATAATGGATAGGACGGAAATGCTTTTCATAACGTTGCCCTAAAACGCCCCCTATAGCATAATCACTTGCATCGCACATGATTTCAAAGGGTAATTCCCAATTAGGAGCAACAAGAATTGGAGCTTCGGTAAGTTTCCTTTTAAGAGTTTCGAAAGCTCTAACACAATCCTCAATGAAATTAAAAGGAGCATCCTTCTCGAGAAGGTGTGTCATTGGTCGAGAGATTTTCGAAAAGTCTTTGATGAAACAACGCTAAAGCCGTGTGGCCTAGGAAACTCCTAACTCCCTTAACGGTTTTGGGATGAGGTAACTTGGCGATGACGTCTACCTTAGCTTTATCGGCCTCAATCCCCGCTTTCGAGACCTTGTGTCCTAAGACGATTCCTTGTAGCACAAGGTTGGTTTCTTCACAATGTTTTAACATTTGCTCGAGATTAGATAAACACGACGTGAACGAATTGACAAACACTGAAAACTCATCCATAAACACTTCCATCGACTTCTCGATCATATCATGAAAAATAGCCATCATACACCGTTGAAACGTACCCGGTGCATTGCAAAGTCAGAAAGGCATCCTACGATAAGCAAACGTTCCATAAGGACACGTAAACATAGTTTTCTCTTGATCACGAGGGTCTATAGGGATTTGAAAGTAACCAGAAAAACCATCTAAAAATCAATAGAATTCATTTCCCGTGAGTCGCTCCAACATTTGATCCATGAAGGGCAAAGGAAAGTGGTCTTTACGAGTAGCGTCATTTAACTTTTGATAGTCAATACACACCCTCCAACCGGTCACAACACGAGTGGGAATTAACTCGTTGTTTGCATTGGGCACAACGGTCATTCCTCCCTTTATAGGGACACAATGGATTGGGCTCACCCATGGGCTATCGGAGATAGGATAAATCATTCCCGCGTCAAGGAGTTTTAAAACTTCCTTTTTGATGACATCGTGAAATTTAGGGTTTACCCTTCTTTGACTTTGAATTGCGGGTTTATAGTCCTCCTCCATTAAAATCTTGTGAGTACAAAATTTTGGGTCAATACCCTTAATGTCAGAAATTTTCCACATAATTGCCCCTTTATGAGCTTTAAGAACTTTCAAGAGCGCGGTTTTTTCATCATTAGCAAGACCTTTTGCAATGATAACCGACAACTTGTCATCACCTTCCAAGAATGCGTATTCAAGGTGAGATGGAAGATCTTTCAATTCAAGGATAGGCGGTTCCTCGATTGAAGATTTTTGCTCAACACTCATAACTTCCATCGGCGGAAGAAATGATGGAATAGAAGTATCTTTACCAATTTTCACCTCATCTTCATTGTCGATTTCATTTGAAGTAAAATCGCCTCCTTGGAATGGAGTGAGATTTGGTGTAGAATTAGCAAGAATCGGATCCAAAATAGTAGGATTGCCACTTGACGAGCTATCAGAAAAACCTAACACTTCATGTGAAAACTCATCGCAAAACAAATCAACTAATTCGATGTGACTGATGGTAGCGATTGCATAAACATGAGAAGGTGTCGAGTTTTGAGTAGCGTTTATAACAAGTTCCTCTTCGTTGAATCTCAAAGTAATAGTTCTTGCATGAACGTCGATAAGCGATCTCGAGGTGTCTAAAAATGGACGACCTAAAATTAGAGGAACTTGAGGATCCGCGGGGATGTCAACTACTATAAAATCTGCGGGATAGTAGAACTTCCCCACTTTCACGAAAACATCCTCGGCTACTCCACATCCTAAAATCGTAGAATGATCGGCCATCTCGATAGACATGTTCAAAGGAGTAAGAGCCGGAAGCGAAACCGATTTCCAAATGGAAAATGGCATCAAATTAATGTTTGCACCAAGATCGGACAAGGCAAGGCAATCTTCCATATCTTGTATATCACAAGGAATGAGAAACTTTCCGGGGTCACCAACTTTTTCTGGTATGCGGTTAAGATAAACCGAAGAACAATTAGCAAGCTTTGAAAACTTCTCCTTATCGTTCATCATACCTTTGAAAGTGGAAGCGAAACGAGGCATATATAACAATGCGTCGGCTAAACTTACATCAAAATGAACTTGTTGAAACATTTTTATAAAAAGCTCGATTTTTTATTTGTTACGTTCTTGCAATTTCTCTTTGTTTCGTCTCGAAGGGTAAGGTAAGGGTGGTGTGGGTTGGACATTAGGCAACGGCCTTGGAATCTCGGGTTCCATGATTGGTATTGGTTCAACCGTAGGTGTGGTATGAGCGGTACTTCATGGGCTTGTGATATACTCCTTTTTGACCATCACCTCGGGCTCTTTCTCGATTTCCTTCTCCTTAGAAGTACTTGGACGAGAGATTGGTTCCTTGAAAGTTTTACCACTACGTGTAGTAATAACCTTCATTTCTCCCTTTGGGTTTGCAATGGTATCACTAGGAAGACCACCCGAGGAAGAGGTTTTACACATGATCGCTTCAATCATCATTGCAATTCGGTCTTCAAATTTTGATTGCCTAGCATCCGCTTTTAACAATTCTTGCTTAATCTCATGTTGTCCTTGTTGCATCTTTTGTTGATTTTGTTGAAGACGTTGAACGTTTCCTTCCATTTTATTAGCATGAGTCTTAAGTTCATTAGCAAGTTCGTTTTTAAGCTCGTTTTTCAACTCGGAACTTAAGCTAATCATTTCACGTTGCACGTTATCAAACTTAGCATAATTTGCTTTAGCATAATTCAAAAATTCTCCTTGAAGATGTTTGGTGTGATTATTTAGAAAACCTTGTGTAGTAGTTTGAAAATCACGGTTTTGGTTTTGATTTGAAACTTGTCCATTTCCACTTTGATAATTAACTTTGTTGTAATCACGTGAATTTCCTTGATAACCACCATTTTGGTTGTTGTTTCGATAGTTGTTAGCATTTTGATTTGGTGGAGCTTGATTTGGGCCGGAACCTTGGCCGTTTTGGTTGTAAGTTCCCGTTGCTACGTAAGCACTCGAAGTGTTACCACCGGCAGTAATGCACTCGGAAAGATCATGAGCTCCACCAGAAGATAAACAACTCTTTTCAACCGCTTTAACCGATGTGGCATTCAAAGCATCTTGTGCTTTCCAATGTGTCATAAGCGTCGAAAACCTATCGAAAAACCGATTTTCCTCATTTGCTTAATCATGTAAGGCATTAATGTGACGAGACGATGACGACGATTACGAACACATATTGGCAACACTCGGTGTGTTACGAGGGTTATAAACCTTAGACCTATTCTCGATAATCTTTAAAGCTTCATCGGTCGTTTTGCACAAAAATTACCACCCGCGGCGGCATTCAAATAATCTCGTTCATGATCATTAAGCCCATTATAAAAAGTATCGATTTGATGCAATTCCGAAAAATCATGGTGTGGACATTCATGTAACACTTCCTTAAATCGTTCCCATGCCATTGAAAAACTTTCATTGTTACGTTGTGTAAACCTTGAAATCTCATTTTTCAAATGTGTTGTTTTAGATGGTGGAAAAAATTGGTTCACAAACTTAGAACGAGATCACCCCATGTCAAAATCGAATTTGGTGGTTCTTTCTCGAGCCAAATTTTAGCGGGTCCATCCAACGAGTATGGAAACAACATCATCTTCATGGCGTCATGTGGAACATACTTAAACTTGCTTGTTGCGGTGAGACGATTAAAATTCCTTATGTGATAATACGGGTTGTCTTTCTCATGACCTCTATACTTATTTGCTTGCAACATCGAAATTAAACCCGTCTTAATCTCGAAATTCTCCGCATGGATAGCGGGAATCACAATAGCTTCTCCAAAACCCTCGGTGGGTGCTTGAAGCAACTCCATCATAGTACGATTAGCCATGGTGACTATTGGTTCTACAACGGGTTCGACAATTGGAGCTTGTTCTTCAACCAAAGGCTCTTGATTTCCTTGACTTTGACGACGTTTACGAGCTCGTTTTGCTTGATTACGAGTTAGCATAAACTTGACGTAGAATGGGTGGTGAGCAAAGAAGATTCTTTTTGGGTGTTTTGTGGATTTTTTATTTTTTGTGTTTTTGATTGTTTTTACTTTTATTTTTATTTTGTGTATCTTCCTAGACAACAATCTACCAAATCTCTCCTCGAATCAAACTCTTGATTAAAGAAGCCTCAAAAGAATGAAAACGATCACGTGGAGTGACCGCCTTCGAATGACTTTAGAACTTTGGTGAAAACCAAATTGTTCAAGAGGGTTTAATCACAAAGAAACCAAGCAAATATATATGATACGTAATAATACTTTGGGCGGAAAGACCCTCGATTAGCTTTCAATCTCAAAATACTCACAAGAAAGCGGGGAAACGAGGTGGCGCGAAGCACTTAAGAGCCTTTTTCCTTGGGGTATCTTTTATAATACCCGCCTTATACCCACCTTATAGTTTGTATTTTTCAAAATCGAGCTTCACGAAAGTATTTATCTATTTTTGCCTTTTTCTTTTTGTTTGAGATTTGAATACAATAATTAGGAGATCGAATCCCAATTAAGGTTGTGTTTGCACACTTTTGGAGATATTTTGATTTTTTTGTGATACTTAATACAATATAGTAATAATAATCTCACAAGAAAAACGAAAAAAAACCGATAATACGTATTAGTAGAATTCTACTAATACAAATACTATTTATGGTTAATATTAAAACAAAAATGACAAATTAATCACGACACACCTCCCCGGCAGCAGCGCCAAAATGATTGTAGGAAAAATACGTCTCTCGTTTAGGAAAACAAAAGAGCGTATATGAGCGGAAAGTATTAAGTGATGATTTAGGAAAATCAAACACTAATGACCCAATTAAGTTCGTTTCCCAAGGAGGTATATGTGTGTGACTAAAGTGTAATGAAATTTGAGATTAATATTGAGAAAGAAGCGGATGAGAAAATAGAATGACGGAAACGTGAAAATTATTACTACGACGACTAAATTAAAAATCGTAAAAAGTGCTAAAATAAAATTTAATTCTAAAAATTTCCAAAAAATTATCAAAAATCAAATTAAATAAACTAAGAGTTTACTAATGATCAAAACTTTTTCAAACCTTTTAATTATATAAATATTAATTTTTAAATGCTAATTAAAGCCCTAAAAATCAAATTAATTATCAAAAATCCCAAATAAAGATTTTTCACTATGTAAACCTCTTAAATGACTAAATAAGAATGAAAACTATTTTCATGAATTTTAAAACTAATTAAAACTATTTAAAATGATTAAAAACTATTAAAACCTTAAAATAATTCTAAAAATTAATAAAATGATGATATAACTAATCTAAGAATTGAAAAAAAAAATCCTATTTTGATGTATCAGACCTAAGAAAAATATAAAAGGTGCAAAAATGTGAAAATTGTAATTTCATAATAAAATAATATTAAAATAATATTAAAAATCCAAAGATTATAAAAAATTCTAAAAACTTGCAAACTAGTTTATTTTAACCCAAATAAACAGAAAATGAAAGTGAAATACCAAAATACCCCTAATGGGCCCCCAAATGGGCTAAAAACTAAAACAGTCCAATTGAGTCGGCTTTTTGGCCCAAAAAGTTCAACTAAGCCCAAGAGACCTGAAAAAGCCCTATCTGACTCAAAATTTGATTTTGAACACAAAAGTCTGAAGGCCCAAAAGCTGGTTTTGAGCTTATCACAGCTTATTGGTATAACAGTTTATTCTTATTGGGCCAATAAGCCCATTAAGCAATAAGCCAATGCCATAAGCTCAGACTTGACACACAACCTTCTATTGTGATGCCTAAGAGATCTGTGAAAAGAAATTTTGAAAAAGCAAACCCAATAAGCCAGAAATAAGCAAACTAGAATTTCACTAAAAGACAAAATAGTCGACTTAGAGTTCTGGACCACCTCAGACCTTCAAATAAGTTGAAAAAGACTCTAAATGACTTAATAAAGACAAATCAACAAAGAAAAGTTCAATAAGCCAAGCCAAATAAGCAGAATAAGCTGATAAGCACTTATGTAAAAGTCAAAGTTATTGGTTTTCTAGTCAAACCTCAAAGTCAACCCCTCAAATGCTCCAGTATGAACAAATGGGTCAAATAAGTGACACCTATTACAAATCCAAAGTTGTTGCATGTTAAAATAAGCTAGAACAGCTTATTGATAAGCACCAGTTGAAATAACACTAGTAGTAGCTAGTAGTAGGGGAAAGGAGTTCCCACTGCTTTGACTATTTGACTTGCTTTTTTAGAGAGATCCAATTGGATTCAAATGAAAATAAAGGCACCCTGAAATCAGTGGATCACAAGGAGTCAATATCAATCAACAAATCAAAATTTGGTTCACTCAATAAGCACAGAATAAGCAAACAGTCCACAGTTATGATAAAATAAGCAAATTAAGGATGAATAAGCCAGCCAAATTGAACCATATGCATACACAATCTATAATAAAGTCCAATAAGAAAAATCAAACTTGTTTCAAGCACTGGATCAAAGTAAATAAGCAGATTCAAGCATAAAAAGTTACTGATGAGCAAAGGTGATTATCCAAAATCCTTTTGCTGATCTATTTGACAACCAATCCAATTTCAAGCCCTCAAATCCCTTTCCCTGGTTATGTTAACCAAAATGTAAAACATGTTAACCCTATTCTACCCTTACATCTAGGTGTCCCCAAAATTTTAGCCAAAATACCCAAGTAAAATAGATTTTATAAACCTTTGATTGATTTAGGTGTTTAGACCCTCAAAACTTGCAGATAATAGACCACTTGCACCAGATAAACAGATACCAACACAAAGCAACCACAAACAACCACAAAGGTTGCCTTAGATCTTGACAAATCAGTTAACCTAAACACCCCTTTGGAATCTGATTTCTTAATTTTCCAAAGGATTGTTGTGATTTAACATTCAATCCAAGATCAAAACAACCCTAACAACAATAATCCAACCACAGTAACACAAATCAACCATAAATCCACAGACTCATAGACCAAAATCCAAAATCACATAAATCATGCAATATTTTCAGAAAAGTAAAAGAGATGACAGATGCAAACCTCAAAAATCTACATCCACACTTTGGAATGTTTGAGCTGAGGTGCTCCAAGAACAAGCACCAGCTTCCACAAGCTGCTAAGATGAACAAACACAAAAGTAAGCCAAAACAGATTATCCTTTGATTTTTGAAAACAAGTGTTTTAAACCCTTAAAACCTTTTCTCAAAATCAATCAAACATGTAAATGGAACTCAGATCTTAGCTAATCAAACACCAAACTTTTATAAATCACAAAAGAGAATTCAATATTTTCAGAAATTCAAATTTTATTTCATAATAAGGAATTACAAAGAAAATAGCTAAAATCTGGAACAAAAGCTCTCTCACATGTTGAGGAGTCTTTATATAGACGATTACAAGGTAGAAAAATGCAAAACCCTAGGCTATGAAGTCTCCAAAATACCCTTGAATTCTTCTAGACGTTTGTTGTTGTTGAGCTGTCCAAAATGATCTTGGCTGTTCATTTTATGCTTGGGGACCAAGTGGTAGCTAAAAATCGTTGATCTTGCCAACTAGGATTTCTTGGAGAGGAGGGTGTCATGTGATTGGTTGACGTGTGAAATGGTGGGGTCACATGGTGAATGGGGATTGGGGTTTTGGGTGTGGGATGAGTTCCTAGGCATGTGAATTAAGCGTGTGCCTGGGTAATTTAATTGTACCCTTTGTTTTAAGTGGGGTAAGTTCTGGGTTCATAATGGTAAACAATAACAAGTTTTATCCGAAATAAGGGGGTGTGTTGTGTTTGGTGCGTGCTTATTCAGTTTTAACTTTAGGAAATGACAATAAGAGTCCTTGTGTTTTGGCAGAAGTAGTAAATCATGTTTTTCAGCTTACAAACTTGGTTTCCTTTGTTATTTAAGTTTCTAACTTCACACTTTGGCCATAAAACTTTGTAACAAGGGTTAAAAAGGTTTGTTTTGCCATTTTTGAATAGTTCAATGACTGATCTTGGACATTTCTCTTCTTTGAAGGTCTTCATTGGATCTTTGAGTTCATTAGAGACCATTGTTGACAATTTAGAATTGTTGAGGGACTAAACTTGCCAAATCTTCAAAGTTAAAGGACCTTTTTGTAATTTTGACAA
Source organism: Glebionis coronaria (assembly GCA_025667525.1). NCBI lineage: Eukaryota > Viridiplantae > Streptophyta > Magnoliopsida > Asterales > Asteraceae > Glebionis > Glebionis coronaria. The sequence continues at coordinate 361,172,702 of CM046877.1, forward strand.
ACTTAAGGGACCAAACTTGTAATTATGAATATACAAGGGTATTAAGTGTCATTTCTTCATAAATGAGGGATCAATGTTGTACATCTTCAAGTCTTCAAGGGTGTTTCTTTAAGAAATCCACAACTAGGGCCTGGTTCATTGTACGACTTCGTTTCTCGTGTTCGTTTTTCCTTGTTTCTTGATATCTTTTGTCTTTTTCACAATATCCATACCTAAAATACACAAGTAAACAAACACAAGCATATATATGGTATTTGTATGACATTTTATGCATTTAAAGCCCGAAAAGAACGATGAGATCATGTATAAATGCCATCTCATCACCTAACAGTCACTATTCAACGTACTATGAAGCTCGATTCTCATATAACGTTCTCAAATTGTTTCATGAACTAATTTGGATTTCGTATGTTGAAAATCTCCAACTTTAGCCCAACAGATACGCATATGGCACTTCTCTCCATAGAGTGCTTTGAATACTACTGCTTTAATTCTAGAATGAAAACTATTGTTACACGGGAAAATTTTACTAATGTTAAGTGTCCTTCCAAACTTTATATGACATACATGAAGTATGTAGTTTAGTATCTGGATAGTTCTTCCACTTAACACCTTGGTATACTTATCTAAGTATAACACACAAATTTTGAGTATACTTTTAGGATCAAGATGTGAAACACTCGTCACGATCTTAGATGAAAGATATTGATTCTCTATGTCGACAAATTATTTCTTGTATAATCTCGCCAGAGTTTCCAAATTATCAATTTCCTAGATAGGAATAGATCTTGTAGCCTTAGTAAAACAACTGACAATGATCCATATGGCATCATGTCTATTTGAAGTAACAAAACCCTCATTGTTCTTTCCTATTTCCATGGAGGAATTCAGGTTGAACTAGTAAGTCGGATGACTTTCAATATTCTCTTCTTTTGGTAGAGCATAATATAAAGATTTCAAAGTGTCTTCGAGTTGAATGGAATAGTTCACATTCCAAGTATTTAAAAATTCTAAATCTACGCCGAACATTGACGTACTTTATCACTTAGTATTCTAACATTTTATTAAGTCTACACTTGTCTTATATCGAATCTCTTTAAGTCCATTTATAAATTCTTACTAACATAAACATGCGTCCAACTTTATGTAAGGAAGAAATCATAAATTTTATGATTTAGATATATTTATCTGACTGAAGAAGTGTCCTAATAAAATCAAATAAACAGAATGTAAATCATTGACTTAGAAATTTCTGACTTAACACGAATATACATAAATATTTTACCCTTAAGTTCCTTTTTACGTTGGCATGTGTAAGACGTCTTGTATATGATATCTTAGAATACGATGTTTCTAGAGATGAATGACGTGAAAACAGAAGACGATATTTTATTCCCTATAAAATATAGAATAATCTTACCAAGCATATGATTTATAAGGCCACTTTCCCTTACAAATCCAAGTCCAGTGATCTACTATGTTGAAAATTTGAGACGAGATGGTGCAAATTTATGTGTGATGCAGAGGGCATTTTCTTCATAGAAGAAATTTTCCATCATATTCACCGTAGGTTGAATTCAAATTTACCTGAATTTTACAGACGTTCTTTAATTTACCGAGTTTATGCTAATATTTTTCCGATTTTTGCACAGGATTGTGCTTAATTACCTTGTTCATCAACTCTTTGGGTAGAGGTAAAAGTCTTTTTCCAATATGTTGGGATTTGGAAGTGGTAATCTTTTTTCAAAATCATCAATAAAATTCCTTAATAAACATTTCTAACAAAATCTTCTGATTGAGTCTTCTTAATAGAATTTCAGATGAAATTCCATGACATAATTCCATGATAAAATCTTCTGATGAAGGCTTTCCTCATTCTACGGAATAGGATTTGACTCTACTAACTATTGAAATTTCCTCGTGTATGTCTCGAGGTTAATTCTCTTGTCATTAGATAGCGGAGTTCTTCTTTCATCTTCTCGATCATATTTCTAAGAAATATTTGAAATTTAATTAAGCGATCTTATGTATTTCTTTTATCTCAATAGGTTGAGTATAAAGAATTTACCAAGATAAGCGACGAAGTGCTATCTTCATATAGAAAGCTTCACTTTATAATTCAAATATGATAGGAAACTGAATTGGCTCTTTTAATCCAACGGGTGATACTAATAGCATCTTTTCTTCCTTGGATATAAAAAAACTAACTAGTAATCGAGTCTTCTTTCGAATAATACTTCTTATTGACAATTTACACTTGCAGGATTGTAACCACATCATTGTCAATTCTTCGTCAAATACTTTTTAGGGTTTAGAATGAGGGGAAAGAATAATTCAGAATCCAAGGTATACTCATATCGAAAAACTTTCGTCACATATGTATATGGATACATATTAATGTTTATCGAACACAAGATATATCTTTTGGGTTTATTTGGTAGGGTGTAAGGGAAACTTAATATGATGATTATCATTCATATCTGAGAATCATAAAACAAACTATGAAACATAGTTCCAAAGTTTACAATGGATTTATAAAGATATAACTCATGCATGATCGGAACATATTTTTCCATGATATGGAATGGAGGAATATAATAGAAAATGTAAAAACTAGTCTTACAGAACATGCTTCTCTTTTACATATCCTATAGAAGAATCTTTTGATGGACAAAAATCGAGAATAGAATATTTCTAGAAAACTTAGGAAGTTTCCTTTCTCTTTCTTCAAACTTGCGGGTTATGTTCAACTTGATAATTATTATTATCATAGAAGATAACAGAAATTATAAAGAATATATACTTTATCAAGTATATGCTTTCTTCTTAAATTAACACAATTTTATTCATAATCGTTTATGAGAAAACCAAGAAATAGGGGTTTCTTACTTCTCAAAAATAAATATGAAACGACAAGATGAGAACAAAACTTTTATTTATTAACAACTTGTCTTGTATAAACATACAGGTCAAGCTTCTCTGTTAATATAAATGTAAAGACATAAAGTTGAAAGTATTTACAACTTAATAGTCTAATGTTTTCATCTCTCCCTCTTAAGTTCTTTGATGTCATCAAAGAGACTTCATATGTTGGCTCGATGTCTAATTTGAATGTTCTCAATGACTAACTCAAGTGTAGAAATCTTCAGTGGAGCTTGAACAATTTCTTCATCGTGTATCATTTGTCTTCTCCACAACTTAACCTTATTTCTTCAAAATATCCTTCTAACTTCTCAAAATCTCGTTGTATAATTCTCCAGCCTTTCCTAAGCCCTTCAACTTTATCTTCAAGATCTTCAATACGCTCGGGAGTAACATCTTTCATATAGGGTAGGACATCTATAAGTTGTTGTTCATATGTATTTTTAGGTAAGGTTTTCAGATATAGGTGAAGGTACATTAATAGGGTATGGTGATGGAAAATCTTGGTGTCGAGGTGTAAAATCTACTTCTTCATTATATGCTCGTATAACTTTCATATAGGGGTCGTCATCAAAGGGTAAAACGGATTCTGGGATTTTCTGGTCTTTGGGTATATTTTCTGAAGTGTCATAAGGATTATTCATCGGGAGAGTGGAAATATACTTTGGGAAGTTATCAGGAATACTTGCAGAACGCTCTTCTTGAGAATCCGATTAGATGATAATTGGAGGGAGATAGGGATACCTATTTCTAAAGACATCAATAAATCCTAAAATATTACTTACACATAAACCTTGTATTTTTTACACATTTTTCTACTGGGTAGAAGTCCTAGTATTGGCATAATATTACCTCATTCTTGTAGCAGCACTCGCATTGGCATGGAGGACTTTCTTAAAGTTATTTTAAAAGTAGTTATATTCAAGATTTTACTTGTTCTCTATAACCATGGCTCTGAGTACCAATCTGTAACACCCCCATTTTACCATTATGCAGCAGAACATTGATCTGGGGTATTACTTCATAGAACACAAGTCATAATAATAGAAAACAACTCAAAAGTGTGATGAAATCAACTTTCTTAGTATATCACTAAAAATTCAGAGTTTTACAATATGAACAATATGAGGTTCCCAAAATCTAGAATAATTTTAGTCTTGTGCCTCTTCATGCCATCCTTGTGCTTCTCCATGCTACCCGTCATCAGTTATTTGAAATATATGCTTAATGTCAACATAAAGGTTGAGTGAATTCATAGGTTTAAAAATCAGTTTTTACACGACCCTTTTCCTGAGCTACGTTGTTATTTGCTCATAAGGTTGAACAAAATGATGATTCAATTGCACTAAGCTTATGATACCGCGACTAGACATAGGAACCAACATTTTTCCCTTATGAGGAAGTCTACCAAACTATCCTTATTAGCAAAATAAAGTATGCATGTTTGACCACTGAGGTGCTAGCAAGTGAGACTTGCCCATACAGGAGATGCCAGTCTCCAATAGTACTATTTACGATATTAGCGCTCATTCCGAGAAATGATTAGCGGTTCAATGAATCATATCTAGAAAGCATACCAAAAACACTTGTATTCCATTTTTAGCATATATCTCCCTCACCGGTTTTCTAAATCATTTATAAAGCATTTAAAAGTGAGGCTATGAACTCACCTTATATGTATAGAATCCGAGCTTTAATTAGATATATTTCATTCACAAATAAACAGCTTGATCATACAAACCACAGCTTGGTCTCATAGACAACAGCTTGATCTCACACAAACCTAGATAAATACATTGTGTATAGTATCAAGTCCTTGATTTTTAGTTTAATATTGTTAAGTGTTGGTTGTATATTCTTTAATTAATATTTGTTTGTAATTTTAGCACCATTGTTTGGGCCATACGTAGAAGCCATTCTATAAACGTTTGAGGAGCGAAGGTGTGACAATCTGTCAATTTGAGGTCGATATTTTATTCCCAAGTATTCTTTAAAATCATTATTTTATTGTAAATTTATGAACTCAATCACCTTTGGGAATAAATTGGGGTTTACGTCTTAAAGTAGCATCGACTACGTCTAAAAAGGAGTTTTCAAAGGAGTTTAGGGCTGATTTATCAAGGAGTATACATATACTTGGTGATCTTAGAAGTGGTCTTGATATTTCATAAGATTGGTTACTAAAAACCAAGTCTTGTTCTTAACCTTTCACTATATTGGTTGGTACAAGATCATTTCTTCCTATCATCTTGTTATTTTGTAAATGTACTCATATATTTTCTTCATAAATGTATATGTATATGATGATGAATGATGATCAAAATATTGTGTGGGGATTTTGTGAAAATAGATTAGGTTGAAAAGGCTAAAATCAACAAGTAAAAATGTTAAAATCTTGGTTAATTACATAGGCTGTATAAAACAGTAAGTATCAATATGATCACTAGGTTAAATGGCTTGGATTATTAAATATACAGATAGATAAATGATTTTTACATATGTGGTGAGTTGGCAACTCAATGGAATCATTAAAATGAGCAAGTTATGATCAAAATACTATTGAGGTACAAATCTATAAAGTCTGTTTTGGACGAATTATTTAGAATACAGATGATTGAGCAGTGGCTATACGAGTGTTATTTGTAGCACACATCATGTAGTTTATACCGCTCAAATTTGAGGTTATATCTCCTTGTAGAACTCAATATATAGCAAAAATCGTGGAACTGACTTTAGTAATCAGATTTGTTAATAAACTATATAGTATAAAAAGAGCACTCAAGTAAATATTATTATAAAATAATTATATAAAAGCCACTAAATAATAATAACTATTATAAAATGAGTTTCTATACAAAAATAAATGAACATGATATTTATAAAAGTAAAACTCAAATGTTTTCTAAAACTACAAACTATATATAAGTTTTACGTCTTTTCGGCTAAAACCGAAAGATTAATATTTTCGCCAAATAAAAATTAGACGGTCGGACCCGTCTAATGTAACATTTTTATAACTCATATAATGATATGCAACCACATTTGACAAGTAAAAACCGATAAACCCGAGCTTTATAAATTATGGACCATAATGGGCCAAAGTAGCCTTATTGGACCATTAGCCCAACTAGTTTGGCTTAACACTAATGGACTTATTCATGGGCTTAACCCACTTGGGCCAAACATATGAGTATGGGCCTGGTCTTAAAAAGATAAATGGACTAATAAAATGATATTGGACTCTTAATGGGCTTATTGGGCCTTAATATGTAAATGGGTTAAAACTAGTATAACTAGTCTAAATTAACTAACACATAACAACTATAATGTTGTACGAAGAGATAAAATCCCACTTAATCATCATCATACTTATGATATCATCACATATACATAACCATTATTTTTATAAAGTCATTTGACAAAAGTCTATGATCGAGTATTATTTGTTTAGATTTTTCGTGATTGAAGCACGTACCGTACATCCAAATCGCTGATAACTCGCTTTTCCCAATCAACGTGAGTTCATAGCCTCGCACTCTTTTAAATGTTTTATGAAATGTTTTATAAACCCGCGAGGGAGATAACATGCTAGTTTTAATAAAAATAGGACACCAGTTGTCCCGATTTTATGCGTATTGATATGGAACCGAATGATTATATGACCCAATGAATGAAATGAAATGGATTATTATTAGTTAGGTTATGTCACTAAAAGTCCCATTAGCATGAATTATGAACTACCGGGATTTGGTAGACGCTTATGCATATAATAGTACTATTTGGGGAAGATCACCCCAGTTCGCGCCTTGACGGTTGATCCCCGTCGTGCCACATTAATTGGGAAGCGAATTTATGTATGAGAAGATTTATGTAAGCGTGATTATTGTGACGACACGCTATTTTAGATGGACAAAGGAATTACGGGTTAGCTACCCGATATGTGTTATAGAAAAGTTACAATGTCATGCGACTTATAATAATCCAATAATGAAAATACTAATATACGAATTGAATTATAATATATTGCCTGACTAGCAATACGGGTCTTATTACTGATATTATGTTCGTATTTTGGTTTTACATAACTATTTTCATATAACGGTTTTTATTAAACTCTATACAACGTTATAAAACGTATCGTATGATGTTTTTACGACAATGGTTCGTACAATGGTTTTGAAGGGAAAAGCCTATATTATGATTTACGACCAAGATTCGTATAAAAATGTCTTTGGTCTATTTTATGGCCTACGACAAAGAATTGTACAAAATGATTTTTGGTAATTATTATATAACGTTGATATATATATATTAATGGTTTTTAATAAAACTCAATGGATTCACTCGGCGTTTCGCTGAATTTTTATCATGTTTTATATCAGGTACTTGAAAGTAATTCGCGAGAAGACGACAAGAATTTATGGCCCGTATTCAAATAAAAATTTCCATTCAAATGTTTTGTAAATCTGTATGACATACTATTACCTAAGGACCTATGTAATTTGATATTCATGAATGGAAAATGCTCTATTATTAAACGACGCGATTTTTAAGCGTTGTCTATGATTTGAGTAATGTGCTATCCCGTAACACAAAGGACTCTTCCGCTACTTTGAAATGTAAATATTTGGGGGTGTTACAGTTTGGTATCAGAGCTCTCGTTATAGAGAACGAAATATTTTTAAAACCAAGGTTTTGAATAAAACATTTCAAAAACTTTTTAACTATAAATATTTTTAAATAAATATTTTGAGTAAAATGTTTAAAAATCTTTTGACTATAACGATGCCGAAGAATTCCCGAGTTACCGACAACGCCAGACTAAGAAGTGTTATTTTAATATATATATATATATATAACTTGGATTATATATATGTTGTAATTTGATTACATGATTGTTTAACGATTATTCTAATACTTATAGAGTGGAGTTTGACAAAACCTTACCACCTAGAAAGGTGTCATCTGATTCGGTGTCACCCAATTCTTAAATTTGAAATCGAAAAGGTAAATGTTGCACATGAGGTTGTTATTGGAACCTTTACCCAAAAGCCTCATGCCACCTGTACCTTTCCGAGAAGTCTAATTGAATATGTGAGTCATTTCATACTAGTGACTTATTTGATAACTATTGTTGTAAGAGCTATAGAATTGGAAACTAAGTGTTGTTCATATCGAGATTTTATTGCCCTTTCAAGGTCTAAGAATAAGGTTGGAAGTATTGGAGAATGAGGTAGGATGTCGCATTGAGTATAAGTTGTGTTGAGTCCACTAGATGTGGATCTTGTAGCCTGTCAGGAACGGTGAACGACTTCTGTAATCACAAGTCTATTCACAGAGAGACTCTATACAAATTACAAAATATAAGTGAGGAATACAAATACTACGAATAAGAAGAACAGAATAACTATAACGACTTGATCCTTTTCTAAGGATTTCTAATATTAATAAGAACTAGAATTATATTTGATGAAGGTGTGTCAAACCCTTCTGCCTAAGGTTCCTTTTATACTACAAGGAAACCCTAATACATCATTAACCAAAACATGTAAAACTGATATGCATATCCTTTCCTAACATATCTCATGCATATCCTAACAGAATAATAACTAAATACTAAAGTTTTACTTTCTATAAGACCAGGAGCACGACTTTCTCCTACTACTACTATGACCAGGAGGAACTACATACCTCCTAGTCTACCTATTACAAAAAACTATTCCAATGGTTCTAACAATCCTCCCCTAAACTTGAATTTGACATGTTGAGTTCAAGTTTCCTGGTAAATCGTGCAACAAAGCTTGAGGATTGGAACAGCAAAAGAAACAGCAGCATCAAAACCATCAGCATAAGGAACATAAAGACCGCTGCAACAATGAACACCTAGAAGTTTCTTCAAAGCTTGAAACAAATCTGCATCGTGTTGAATCTTCACAGCAACATGAGCAGATTTTATGAGCCTTTACCAAGTAGCTTCTCTCTCTTGGGCTAGCCAGTCTTTATGATGGAATAAGCATCACCCTGGGAGACCAGAACCCAGCCCAACTCTTAGAACGTGAATCAATGGTGAGTGGGGGTACCCTGATGATTTTAGGCAAACTATCACAGCCGTCAACGGATTTGATATGTCTTTACCAGAAGCCGTACCCTTCTGGACTCGCCAACTCTTAGCAATGAAGCATCGGTGAGTTGAAAACCCTATAGCTTTGAGCAAGCTATTATAGCTATCAACTGATTTGATAAAATCTTTACCAAGAGCCGTACCCCCTTGGATTAGCCACTTTTCAGTCTAGGACCATGGCAAGTGAAAACCATCCAGTTTTGGGTAAGCTGGAAACCATCAACAGATTTGAGAATCACACCAGAGCCGTACCCTCATGGTGAATCAACTATTTCTTGTCCGTGAGACATGGTGAGTTGAGCACCATTTGTTGTGTGGACCAGGTCCAACACCAGATGAAACTCCAAACCAGCACAAGTATGAATCAGTCAAAAGGAACCCAAAGTTTGGAAAAGTATAAGCAAATATTATATTATTCACAAGTGTAAAATCCATCATTTGTTTAAAGTATAAGCAGATATTATATAAAAAGTATATATTTTTTTTATTTTTTTTAATATTTAGTTTTTTTTAAACTATCTAGAAGTTAAGTCACCAATCATTGTACATATTGGTGAAAAGAATGGCAGTATAATCATAAAAACATAAAACACAAAACATAAAAACTTAGAAACCTACCAATCACATACCAGACGCAACCACCTTCTCAGCTTGCAACCGAGCTTGTATCCCTTCCACCAGAGTAGTAGCCATAGAAGTCTCATTCCCTGAAGGGGAATTGGAGATCTGCAAGTGACAAGCGAGCATGGCTTCCATAATAGCAATAGTTAACGGATAGTCCAGATCCGTAAGCATGAATACCATGGCACCAGACTCCAACTCCAAGACATGCACTCCACACCCAACATACAACTTCCATCTCTTGATTACCCAGCGTGGCTGGTCCTTCCAGACACCAGAATGTGGAGCATGTGGAGGAGAATCAAGCATCATCTTCAAGTCAGACCACATTGTCAGACCAGGCCAGGAGGGCACCTCACTAGGATGAGTAGGCATACCAGCATCCACAAACCAATACAACGACATAAGATCCCTACGATCTACCCAAGTCAAAACACCTTGCAAACCCGAAGCATAACGAACATAACCATCACTAATAGAAATCGTATGGGTGAAAGTACCAGGAATAGTCGTGGATGGCTTAACCGTCTAAGAAGTAATAAACCCCGTACCCATTGGCAACTCTGAGTCACTGTCTGAAGCTACATCAATAAGGTCCTCTGGAGCACGCTTCTCATAAGGAACAGACTTGCCACGTCTAGCCATCTTCTTGCGGATGGAACGACGAGGAGTTGGAACACCAGACGAGGTTTCAACCTTTACCTTCGCAGCAGGAATAGGAACAGCAGAAGTAGAATCAATACCTTGTCCAACCAAAGGATCGACGGTAGCTGCACCAGGAGAAGGGGTAGGTTGAGGGTCAGTCACTGGTGGTGAGGTTTGTTCCATAACAGGGGTAGCAGTGGTGGTGGTAGTTGTAGCATAGGTGGTGGTGGTAGGACCCGAAGATGAAATAGGATGAGCAACCGAAGGTGTGGGTGTGGTACCAGCAGTAGAAACATCAAGAACAGATGGGATACTAGTAGAACAAAGAGGAACACCAGATGAAGAACCAGGAGCAACAGCAGGTTGTGAAGTAGGAACCACTCGTGGAGGAGGACGAAAGATGAAACGCTCCGGAACCGGTGTGTTTTGACGCTTGATCATTCTTTGGTATAGATCCTTAAGCTCGTCAAATGACAATGCCCTAACCCGATCCCATGTCCAACCAACAGTAAAGTGAGCACCCGACTGATATTTGACATACCTCTGCATTAACTTTATCTCCTCGGTTCTTGTCAAAGGTTTGTTCCTACGCTTTTCACGCAGTTGAGCAGCAAGAGATAATTGTTGCTTACGCATTAACGCCATTTCTCGGGGGATACAATTCTGCTCATTCACATCAGCACCCAATAGATCAGTAAACTGCGAATAATCAGATGTTAGAATAGTGAGCACCCGCATCCAATCATTATCATCCCAATGCATAGCATCATGCTGCAACTGTTCACGTCTTTGCTTTTGAAGAGCTTCTTCCTCAGCCCTAGCATCTTGATCCATCTCCGCCTGCATTCTTTGTACAGCCTCCTCACCCGACCTGTCTTCCTCAAGTTGTCTACGAGTACGCTTACGAGGGGGTGAGGGAGCATCAGTCATAGGGGCTTTCACTTTAGGATCATGAGACGGTCCAGCAGTTGGACCAGCAGTAGTACTAGCAGAAGAACCAGTAATATCCTCCTTTGTTCTAGGGGTAGCAGCAATAGGAGGGATGCTTGATGAAGTAGGAGGAATAGGCAAATCAGCATATGGCTTATCAGCAAATGCAGCCTTCGCCAGCAAATTCAAGCCATCCTCCACAAGATCCTCAACATCCTTATCAGAATCATACTGAACAACATGCTTCTTCCTCCTCCTCTGCTATGTTTCCAAAGCTTTAATCTGATCAGCCATTGGAAGAACAAATTCCCTTGTAAGCCTACGATGTTGATTCAAATCTGCCTCCAAAGAAAGAATCCTTTCATGGTACCTGTGCATGAGATCAAGCAAAGAAGTTAGTGTAGCAGGTTCCTCCGCATTCCCACCAAGAGGACTTGGAACTGGGAAGGCTTCATTGGAACCAGAAGCAATAAAGGGGTCATCATCATGATCACGAGAACCAGAGGGCCTCTCAGCAGAGTGAGGTGCTGGACTAGGAGGGGGAGTATCCACAAATGGAGACGGATGTGGCATGGAAGAGGGGGCAGCCTTGGAAGTGGATGGCATTTCAACCACCACTTCCTCAACTGGCTCTTCCACCACCACATGAGGTGCACCATCAGCAGGATGCTCCTCCTCCATAGGATCATCACCTAATGGAAGTTCCTCCTCGGCTTCGACAGCCGGAGGAAAAACATCAGGAGGACCTTGGGCAAGGACCAGCATTGCATCAGTAAGGGGCCTCCAATCCCCCTTAAACCCTAGATCCATATTGGAGTACACTTCAGAACTAAGCTTAGGGGTCTCATACTCTTCCCTATTACAAGGTATACACACAAGTATCTTCTACAAAAACCTAGGATACATTAAAAATTTCTTCCTAGATCCAGTACTAGTCAGATTGCTAACCATCCCATCAAACAAATAGCGAGAAAAATTAAACACCTTACCCTGAGCTATGCAGATCAAACCAGTAGCCAAAGGAATGGGAAAGGCATCCCAACTCCCAGACTTGGGGCTTAAACAGTGAATCAAGAAGGGCACTAGAAGCTTCTACTGGGGGAAAACCTATTCTTTTGGAAGTTAAACTTCCCCCTATGGTTATACCCAATAGCAGCCATTCCCTCCAAAACCTCAGCATTGGGGATGGAAACAAAACCACCTTCATCTTGAAGATGAAGGGAACTCCTAATAGAAGCTTTAGTAACCACATAAGAACGTCCATCAATGGTAGCATGGAGTTTAAGTGGGCGACCCAAAACAGCCACAAGTTCAACAGTATCCCAAAACTGGCGAATCACACTATCATAGACAATTGGGCAAACAGTAAAAGCATACCTGAGGTTACAAGCCTCAATAAACTCTAGGATGTCTGTGAATTCTTCACGTTTAGGACCATCTCACAGATAGGCGACCTTATTGTGATCGGGTTTGTAGAACAGAGCAGCCATTGATGTTGATTGGAAGTGATGGAAGGTGATTGATTAGGGATTGAGAGAGTAGGAGCGTGTGTGTGTGTTATGATTGTGATGAATGAGTCAAGGGGGGTAATTGACCATAAATAATGGTCTTGTTCATTGACCCCTAATTATGTGGGATGCCCTTTCAAATTAGGCAGTTAATGCAAAGTAACCACTTGCCCCTTATAACATTATTTGCAAATCCCAGTTTACCAAACTTATATAATATGATATATACCAGAATTAGCTTGCGTTGACTAAATGTCAAAACGCATAAGAGTCAAAACTAGAAGCACACGGTGGTCAACAGAAGTCAACGAAGTGAACAGTAACCCAAACCAAGACTAGAAGCCAACCTTTAATGATAAGGAAAGATGTTTATCAACTAGAAGTTGAAGACTACCACCAGAAGTGAGCAAAATCCTCCACTAGAAGTAGCACACACCGCAAATACCCATACAATCTGATGTGAAAAGCTACCAAGATGTTAAGCTGTGCAAGTAAATATGTACATTAAGCCTCCCCTTAGGTTTAGCCTCCCCTCAATCCTAGGTGTCAAGGATTGACAATTCCAATGTGAACCACCAAGTGGTTGAACCGAGGACCATCAAAGGGTTTAGTCAATAGGTCAGCAACATTATCATCCGTATGAACCTTAAGAACCTGTATCAACTTCTTCTCATTGGAATCCCGGATAAAGTGGTGCCTAATTTCAATATGTTTTGTACGTTTATGAAAAACAGGATTCTTCACAATGCAAATAGTGCTTTGGTTGTCAAGGAAAATTTTGGTGTTCATAAAGTTGAACCCATAATCAAGCATCTGATTTTGTATCCACAAAACTTGTCCACAACAACTAGCAGCAGCTACGAATTCAACTTCTATTGAAGAAGTAGCTACTATCGTCTGTTTCTTACATTGCCATGAGATAAGCCGTCGACCCAAAAACTGACAACCACCAGTAGTAGATTTTCTGTCATTATTAGCACCTGCATAGTCACTATCACTATATGCTTCAAGGACAAAAAGTGATTCTCTAGGATACCACAAGCCTAACTTGGGTTGAGCCTTGATGTACTTGAAAATATTCTTGACTGTATTCAAGTTAGAAACTGTTGGAGCCACCTGATGTCTAGAACAAGCACTTACTGCAAACATAATATCCGGACGTGATGCAGTCAAATACATGAGTGAGCCAATCACTGACCCGTATTACCGGAGGATCTGGCTCATTCTTGAGTTTGACATTAGCAACTTCATAAGGTGTGGTTGCTGGTCTAAGAGGATCCATATCAAACTTCTGAAGGATCTCATGAACATATTTATCTTGACTTATGAAAATTCCATCCGACTGTTGCTTGACTTGAAGACCAAGGAAAAATGTAAGCTCTCCCACAGCACTCATCTAAATTTCACCCTTCATCAGTTGTTCAAACTCATCACACCATTCCTTTTTAGTAGAACCAAAGATAATATCGTCCACATAAACCTGAACAAGGATAATGTACTTGGTATTCCTCTTAAGAAATAGTTTTTTTGTTAATGGTGCCTCTTCTATAGCCATGTTTTAACAAGAAAGTGGAAAGACGCTCATACCAAGCTCTAGGAGCCTGATGAAGTCCATAGAGAGCTTTGACCACCTTGTAAACTTTCTTGGGATGAAGTGGATCTACAAAGCCCTTAGGTTGAGTGACATAAACTTCCTCATCAATTTTGCCATAGAGAAATGCACTCTTGACATCCATCTGAAAAACTGTAAAGCCCACATAAGAAGCAAAAGCCAAAAACAGACGAATGGCCTCAATCCTAGCAACAGGAGCAAAAACTTCAGTGTAGTCAATGCCTTCAAGTTGTGTATGACCTTGTGCAACCAATCTTGCCTTATTTCTCACCACAATTCCCCTTGCATCTTTCTTGTTTTTAAGAATCCATTTGGTACCTATTGCTGTCTTTCCATCCGGCAAGTCAACTATGATCCAAACATTCTGAAACAAGAACTGCTTCATCTCCTCCTGCATAGCCTCCACCCAACTTTGATCCTCAAGAGCATGAGAGACTGATCTAGGTTCCACCTGTGAAAGAAAACAAGGAAACAAACAATGTTGAAAGTCCGTATGATTATTACGCTTCTGGTCCTCAATATAGCTCACAAGAGCATGATGATCAGACGTTGTTTTCTTATGCATTCTGCGAGTCTTGACAGTAGAACCAGGATCTCCAATGATTTGAGTAGTAGGATGGTCTTTGTGTGATTGCAACACTGGATTGGAAGCTACTCCCACTTCTGGTGCCAAGTTATTAAGATCCCCAACAAAGTCATCATCATATGAAGCAGAGTCGAAAATGCCATCTATTGGTTTCTTATAAATATCATCAAGCTTGGTAGAAGACTTCTTTTGATAGTTTCCCAGGTCAGAAGGACTAGAGAATCTTGTAGAAGGAGTGGAATCACTAGCCGGACTACCAATAGGTGTTACACTAGCACTAGGAGTAACAGTTGGCGCACTAGGAGTAGCTTTTTCAGAAGAAGTATTCAAAGGAAACTCAAAGCCACCTTGAGCAGCTGCTGTAGTAGCTTCTAGTTGTTGCTTAAGTAATGTGTCAAGAGCTCCTTGTGAGTCCAATATATCTGATGGAGTTGCATCACTAGGAGTAGCAGGAGAGACTGCGGTGGAATAGGATGGAACAACAAAAATATCATCCTCGTCATCTGAGTCTGAAAGACTAGAATGAGCACCTGCACTAGAAGTTGCAAACACTTGTGGACCTGCATCATGGTTAGTTTTGAAACGAAAATATCCAAATGAATCACTAAGATAATCAAGATCAAAATACCATTCAGGACCCTTGCCTTGTATGTTTGACTTCTCCTCAAAATACCTGAGATTTATAGTTTCAATTAATCGCTTGGCTTGGAGACTATAGACACGATAAGCCCGAGAGTGAGTTGAATATCCCACAATGTATCCTTCATTTTCCTTGCCATCAAATTTCCCCAAATAGTCACTAGTATTCAGAATGGTGACAGGACACCCAAATGGCTTCAAATGAGCAATGTTTGGTACTTTGGCTGTTAGTAGCTCATAGGGAGTCTTCTTGTGAGGATTTGTAATAGAAACTCTATTCAAAACATAACTTGTAGTATTGACAGCTTCTGTCCAGAACATGGTTAGAAGCTTGGAATCGGCAAGCATTATTCTCACAACTTCTATTAGAGTCATGTTCTTTCTTTCTACCACGCCATTCTGTTGAGGAGTTCTTGCTGCACTCTAATCTCTTTTGATGCCTTTAGAATTACAAAGTTATATGAGGTCTGCATTTTTGAATTCCGTTCCATTATCACATCGAATACCTTTAACCTTCTTGGACAACTGATTCTTAATGAGTGTAATAAAGTCCTTGAGATTTGAGTAGGTCTCACTGTTGGCAGCCATGAAGAAAACCCACGTGAACCTGCTATACCCATCAGTTACCACAAGGCAGAATTGTTTGTGGTCAATGCTCCTAATAGAGGTAGGACCAAA
The DNA here is from genome assembly GCA_025667525.1 of Glebionis coronaria. Lineage (NCBI taxonomy): Eukaryota > Viridiplantae > Streptophyta > Magnoliopsida > Asterales > Asteraceae > Glebionis > Glebionis coronaria. The sequence continues at coordinate 361,188,964 of CM046877.1, forward strand.
TAAATCCATGTGTAGTAGCTGCAATGGTTCAGTTATAAGACTGAGAGCAGTAATGGCCTTGAAGGATGCTTTATGTTGTTTGCCTTTGCTGCATGCAAGACAATTGATATCATTTCTGAATGTTTTGGGAGGTAAACTAGAGACCAAATGCAGATTCGCTAATTTGTGAATGGTCTTGAAGTTCACATGTCCCATCCTTCGGTGCCATTTAGTGGCTTCATCTTCTGAGGCTTTAGCAACCAAACATGCTAGTTGACCAGTAGGATTGACTTCATTCAGTTTGATACTATAGAGGTTGTGTCTTCTAGGGATTCTGAGCAGAACCTGTGAGTCATCCGGGAGTTTAAAGTCTTTGGATAACACTAGTGCATCAGTATCCGTAAAGAGGAAAAACTGATTCTTGTCACAAATCTGAGAGACAGATATCAAGTGAAGTGTTGAAGTGCTTCCACATAGTAGAACTGCTCAAAATTAAGATTAGGCGTCTGAATCGTGCCTTTGCGAGTGATCCTTCCTTCACCTCCTCCAAAATAGACCTTTCCGCCTTGAAATGGTACAAAGTTAGATAGAAGACTTTTATTTCCTGTCATGCTCCTAGAGCATCCACTATCAACAATTCCTAGAGTAGGATCTTGGTATGGAGTAACCTACAACAACAACAAGAAAAGAGATATACAAAAGTTAGTGTCTTAAGGGGACCCAAACCTTTTCAGGTTTGAGCCTGCCTTGTGGATCTTTAGTAGATAGCCAAGAAGATTGATGTGATCCACTGTTGTTCTTAGGTTGCCTATGCATCATATGGGTGTTATTGTTTGACCAAGAACAACCTGCTGAGGGCTTAACAGCAGTTCCCAAATTTCCCAACCCAAAATACATGTGGTCTAAATTAAAGGCATAATTTGGATTAAAAGCTTGAAAATAGTTGCTGGTTGGTCTATTTGGTATTAATCCAGTATTTCTCCAATGATCAGAAGCTAATGGAGAGGTCCTTCTAGAAGAAGAAAAAGATTGAGCACATGGGTTTAGTCTTTTAGAAGAATATGGAACAACTCCTGGTGGACCAGGAGAAGGAAATGCTTGATATATAGAAGACTGTTTGTCATAAAAATCACAATATTTAATCAATGAAATTCACTCCCACAAACAAAACATGTTTTAAACGACCTTTTATTAGAATGACATTGTTTCATACTGCTAACTTTATTACACACAATTCTAGGAGAAGCATTCTTCCTAGGACTCAATAAACCAGGACTAGACACTGTTGTAGTAAAAGCAACTCTCTCTTCACTCTTCCTAGCACTAGTAGCAGCATGGTCATTTGACTTGGAACATGCATGTTTGGACTCTTCACTTGAACCACATGATGCTGAGTCACTAGCTTTGTCACTGAAAGTACACGAGACAAAGTCATTAGAATTAGTAGAACGTTTTGGGGACTCATACATCTGTGATTCATCAAGTCATTATGACTAGTAATGGGCATGAAAGTTCCTGAAAGAGGTGGAGGGACATCATGCATTTCTGCTGCTGGTTTAAACCTATTGTAGCTAGGTGTTCCCTCTTCCTCCTTGTCAGGATCAAAGACACTTGAAAAAGATAAATCAAACACATCTTCTAAATCAATATATTTCTCAAAGCCTAACCCTCTTTTAGTCCTACCAGACATACTACTATCAATTAATTTTGAAAGATTCTTAGGTGCCTTTTGCCATTTTTCAAATCTTAGAAGTGTAGCATCTAATTTTTCCTTGATGTCTTGTTTATCTTTGATACTGATTGTAGGAAAATTACACCTCTTAGGAAAAAGGCGTAAAAGCGGTAAGTATCGAACAAATGACTTTAGGAAAAATCAAGTGTTAATGACCCTTAATGGTATGAAAGTTCGTTTCCCAAGGAGGTATATGTGTGTGACTAAGATGTTCAAGATTTGTGATTAATATTTGGTTTAGAAGGGGATGAGAAAAGAAAATGACGAAGACGTAAAAATAAAAATTAACAAAAAATCACTACTAGAAAGTTAAAACGTAGAACCTTAAAAACCACAAAAATAAAAATAAATTCTAAAAATTACCAAAAATTCACCAAAAATCAAAAATAATAAACTAAGAGTTTACCAATGATCAAAACTTTTTCAAACCTTTTAAATAATTAAATATTCAATTTTTAAATGCTAATTAAAGCCCTAAAAATCAAATAAATTATCAAAAAGCCCAAATAAAGATTTTTCAATTGGTAGACCTCTAAAACGACCTAAAAAGATTAAAGACTATTTTTAGAAATTTTTAAACTTATAAAAACTATTTAAAATGATTTAAAAACTATTAAAACTTAAAATAATTATAAAAATTAATCTAAAAGTGATAAAATTATTCTAAAAGTTGCTAAATTCCTATTTTAATGTATTAAACCTAAGAAAAATGTAAAAAGTTGGAAAATGTGAAATTTCAAAAATAATAATAAAATAATATTAAAATAATATTAAAAATCCAAAAATTATAAAAAATTCTAAAAACTTGCAAACTAGTTAATTTTAACCTAAATAATCAGAAAATCAAAGTGAAATTACCAAAATACCCCTAAAGGGCCCTCAAATGGGCCAAATCCAAAATCAGTCAACACAAATGGGCTTTTGGGCCCAAAAAGTCAAACTTGGCCCAATTGACTTGGAAAAGCCCTATCTGACTTAAAATTCAATTCTAAGAACAAAACTCTAAAGGCCCATAAGCTGAAAATGAGCTTATCACAGCTTATTGAACACAAAGCTTATTCTTATTGGGCCTTTCAGCCCATTAAGCCATAAGCTAATGCCATAAGCTCTAATTTGACACACAACCTTCTTTTGGGATGCTTATGAGATCTGTAAAAAGATTTTTTGAAAAAGCTCACTAAATAAGCCAGAAATAAGCAATGTCTTATTTCACAAAACGACAAAATAGTCGGGTTTGAGAAATAATGCACCTCAGAACTTGATTCAACTTGCAAAAGCTTTCAAATGGACTCAATAAGCAAAATCAATCAACAAAAATCTAATAAGCACAACCAATAAGCCAGAATAAGCACAAATGAACTTATGTAAAAGTCAAAGGAGTTGGTTTTCTAGTCAAACCCTAAAGTCAACCACCCAAATGCTCCAGTATGAACAAATGGGTCAAAATAGGAGCACCTATTACAAAAACAAAGTTGTTGCTGGTTGGAATAAGCTATTATAGCTTATTGATAAGCTGAACCCAATTTTACACTAACAGTGGCAACTAGCAGGGGAAAGGAGTTCCCACTGCTTTGACTATTTGACCAAGCTTATATGAGAGTTCTGGTTTGATTCAATTGGAAACAAAGGCACCCTTGTGATCAGTGAATCACAAGGAGTCAATAGCAACAATAAAATCACAAATTGGTTCACACAATAAGCCACAATAAGCCAAACAGTTACCAGATATGCACCAGATATGGAAATAAGCAGTTAAGCACTTAATAAGCAGAATAAGCCACAATAAGCCAACCAAACTTAACAGGATGCATACACAAGCTATATAAACTAAGAAAAAACACAAAGCAACAAGAATCAAACACTGAATCAAAGTAAATAACAAGATCAAAGCACTAGAGTTACTGATGAACAATGAACATATGCAGAAACAAGTTTGCTGATATACTTGACACTTGATCCAATTTCAAGCCTCAAATCCTTCTTCCCTGGTGTGATTAACTATGATTTAGCACTTGTTAGCCCTAGCCTAAGCCTAGATCTAGGTGTCCTCAAAATACTAGCCAATTTTACCAAGTATTTAAGATTTTATAGCCAAATCAAGAATCTATGTGTTCAAAACCCTCAAACCTACAAACAGATGAGCAAATACACCAAAACAACAAATACCAACTCTTGCACACAACAAACAACCACTTAGCAAACCACAATCCTAACTTATGCAGTAATCCCAAACACCCTTTTAAAACATGATTCCACAAATTTTCAAAGGCTTATGAAGATTCAACCCACAAATCAGATCAATAGCACCTCAATTACATCAAACCAAACCAAATCAACAATAATCAACCACAATAACACAGATTCAAGCATAAACATGCAAATATCACCAAATTCAGAAAAATAAAAGAGAAATTGAAAAGGGAGAAGGATGCAAACCTCCAAGACCTACATCCAGGCCCTGGATTGTTTGAGCTTAGGTACTAGCAGAACAAATACCAGCTTTCAAGCTGCTAAGATGAACAAACCACAAAGTGAGATCAAAATAATGCCAACTTTCTGATTTTTGATGCACAAGCTTTATCACTTAAAACCTTGCCTCAAAAACCTTCAAACAAGATAATGGAACTCAGATTTTAGCTTCTCAAACACCAAACTTTTATAAATAACAGATTAGAACTCAAAATTTTAAGAAATTCAAACTTTATTTCATAAAAATGAATTACAAAGATTAAAAGCTAAAATCTGGAACAAAGCTCTCTCACAGGTTGAGGAGTCTTTATATAGGCAAATGCCAAGGCTAGCACTATTCACAAACCCTAGATGTGAAATTCCCTAAATGCCCTAAGTCCTTGAGTGCGTTTGTTGTTGATGAGCTGTCCAAAGTGATCTTGGACGTTCATTTCAGCTTTGATATGAAGCAATGATCCTTGGCTGTTGATTTGGACACGTCACATAACTTGGAGGTTAAGTTGCATTCTGATTGGTTTAAAGGGAATTGGGGGTGGGGTCCATGGTGGAGTGGTGTGAGGTTATATGTGTGGGATGTGATCGTGCTAGGGTGAATTAGTTTTTGGTTAAAGTAATTGGGAAAAACCCTTTGGCAGTAAAAAGTAAAACATGGGTTCATACGTGTGAATAGTGACACGTTTGATCCGTTTTCTTAGGGAGAAAGGTGTTTGGCGCGTGTTTAGGGATTTAAACTTCCAGAATTGGCAGCCTTGGTCCTTTTTCTTTCTTTCTCTTGTCAGTTGTAAGTAAACTTCTATCAGCGCCCATTTCCTTTGTATCAACGTTTCACAACTTGTCATTTTTGGCACAAACTTTCCAAAAAGTGTATCAAGGGTTAATTTTGGAACTTTTGCATATTTGAAGGACTGATCTTGGACATTTTTGATCTTCAAAGGTCTTCAATGTATCTTTGGCTTGATGAGGGACCATATTTGACAATTTGAAATTGTTGAGGGACTAATCTTGCCATTTCTTCAAAGTTGAGGGACCTTTTGTGTAATTTTGACAAACTTAAGGGACAAAACTTGTAATTATTAATATACAAGGGTTTTAAGAGTCATTTCTTCAATAAATGAGGATCAATCTTGTATGTCTTCAAGTCTTCAAGGGTATTTGTTGAATTTTTCATGATTAGGGCCCGGTTCTTTGTACGGCTTCGTTTCTCGTGTCCGTTTTTCCATGTAACTTGTGATCTTTTGTATTTTTCATGATATCCATACCTAAAATACACAAGTAAACAAACACAAGCATATATATGGTATTTTATGACATTTTTATGCATTTAAAGCCCGAAAAGAACGATGAGATCATGTATAAATGCCATCTCATCACTCCCCCATACTAAGCCATTGCCGTGCCCTAACGCAATGCTAGAATAAAGTATCTAAGCATCACCAAAGTTCAAATTTATTAACCTTTATTGAAAAGTAAAAGACTAGCAACATACTACGATGATGTGTAAAGACATAACATATGATTTTCATCACAAAAAGTGACTTTTAGGGTCAAAGAATAGAAACAAGTGAATGTCCCTTAGAGTAAACTTCGTCATCCTTGATTGTCATACATTCCATGCTAAGTGCAAAAACGAGATCATTGTTGGTACAAGTCACAATGCTAACACTACTCATACGTCCAAATTGTGTAATACTTTTTCTCCCCGCAATCCTACTTATTATAAAAGGAAATGGGTTACTAGCATTTTTTATCTATTTGTCATGGATCACAAGTGATTCATATTGACTTATTTTGAGTAGTTATTAGTCCGAAAGCAAAGTAGCACGATTTGATCAATAGTTAGCCGAAGGACAAAATCTTTTAAAACGGCTTCTCGTGTATCTCCTTAAGTTCATATCTTGGCATAACTCGTTTCACGATTTGAGACCTTTCTCGGACCGATATTTGGCATGTACTTCATACTTCAAATCTTGGGAAGACGTTCTTGAAATTATGGTCTTCTCTTCATATATTTGGAATTTCTTCACTTGACGTTTTTTAGAGATTCTTCATATTGGACCACGACTTCATCATTTTTCTTCAATCTTTACTTTGGATTTTGATATACAACGATCCGCCTCCTTTTCGGACTTGGATATATTTATCCTCATACCTTGTTAGGGTCTTTTTGGATAGACTTTCTCCATGATCTTTAGGGGAGTAATTGCTTTTCGTCGTGTGTCTCGATCCTTCATATTGATTTAGGAATAATGATACTTCACACCATCTTTGGATCTTTAGCAAAAATAGAGCTCCTCATGCCTTGTTAGGGCCTTTTTGGATAATCGCCAATCTTCGCGTCCCGTTTCAATAAGTTATGCCTTGGCTATGAACTCTATTCAACCCCGAGCAACTTTTAAACGATCTTGCGCTAGAGGCTAAGTAACCTTTCAAATCGTACGACCTTACTTATTTCAATTATGATTTATTCCTAATGCATTGATCTTATGGGAAGAAAAAGCCACAATTAAAAACATATGAGTTTTTGAAAGAACACTTTCATGTTCTACGTTTAGCATGATCACTTGTCTAACTCTATCATTTCTCGTTCTTCACTATATAAAGACCTCTAATTAAAGAGACTCGTGAATACTTAGCCATGCAAGTCAAAATTAAGCCAAATTTGGATTAGCTTTCATTAAGACTATATCAAATCAAAGTTTTGGGTTTTCAAGCCACCTATAGGATCTTGCACTTTCTTGGACTTTTTCAAGTTTAGAGAATGCGTTTTATAGTTCCCTTGATAAGTGACTTTCTAGAATCAATTATAGGAACTTGCGAAAAGTTCTTGTTCTTAACCCGTATGAATTAAGACTTTCGCGTTTTAAAGCTCCCTATATAAAAGTCTAGCAAAACTTGAATTGAGCGGGTTAAGGAATGTAAATGGCTCCAAATGCCCATCAAATCAAAAATTAACTCTTATTCTACCCAATGGAAAATATACATTCGTGTCTTAAAAACACATATGAAAACTAAGAAAAATTTTAAAATTTGGCCATTTTTAGCCTTATTAGCAAAACAAAACATTGAAAATTGGAAAGCGTGAGGGCGTAGCAAAGCAAGTACCTATTCACCCCCCATACTAAAAGTAAACATTGTCCTCAATGTTTCGAGTCTAAAGGTGGAGCACCCCCATACTAGAGACGAAGAGTCGAATGCTTAGGATCTAGCATGGAAAGGGTGATCAACAATATATCTAAAGCCGTTTATTAAGTATGCTAAAAGATAATTGTTAGAACAATAAAGGATATGTCATGGATTCGTGAAAAACTTCTTCAAACGAACGATGGAGGCTCACGTAAACGAACACGAGAGTCTTCATACGTAGATGATGATGATGATCTAGATAGCACAATCACAAACAACCACGAAACAACGAGTTGAAAGGGTACAAGTCCCCTTATTAGTGAATAGTGAGCATAAAAGATAAGCATGGGATCTCCCCCACGAGGCACCTCGTTTTTGATTACCGAGTCATGAGCTCGACTCGATCCCCTTAATATGTGAACATTTAGGGAAAATCATGGTGTGGTCAATTTTTGATGGGGCTTACATGATAAACAAGGCCCAAAAAGCAACCGGTAATAAGGACTAAGTCCTTTGATGGTGCAAAATACCGAGATCGAAGATGGCGTTTTCGTTTTCATTAGAAAAACAAATTAACGCCACTTCAACATGTGCCATAAACTCAAAGAGTTTGAAGAAAATAGATGAGAAGTAGAAGGGTGGGACAATTGGTAAGACAAACTTTTGAGCTACTCGAGGTAGACTCGCACCAAGCAAATAGAAAGATTTTCCATTTATTGCATCGGTGGAAGACTGAGATTTCCCTTTACATGAAATTCCGGGATCGAATATCTCGTCCTCGGTGGACAAGGATGAGGGAACATAAGGGGCTTCCCCCATACTAAAACCACACAAAGCATCGTCAAAAGGAGTAGACGAGCTTGTAGCACTCAAGTCACGTGGTGATGACGGAGTTAGATTTGTATAAAAATCAATTAAATTACATTTAAAATCTTTTCCTTTGTTATCTTTTAAACTCTCCTTATGAAAACCCTTTTTGATTATGTCGAAAATATTTGGTGTTTCTAAGACGATGTTAGTCACACTAAAAATTCTCACATTTGAAAATCGTTTTGGTTTTGGTGGTGGCAAGTTCTCAAAACGTTTATCGACGAAGAAAACCTCCCCATCGGGATCTACATATTCATCATCTGAAAGATCTTCCATAGAAACCGGCAACTTATCAACACTTTTCAAGAATGAATGTTCGAGGTGAGGCGAAGGATTTTTTGATTCAAGTATTGACGGTTTCTTCTTTGTAGGATTTACACTCATAACCTCCACCGGCGGAGGAAATGGTAAATTGTTTTTGGCGACATTTCCTAAAACTCTTGGTGAAAATTCCTTGCAAACGACATTGGTTGAATGACCATGGTTTAAAGTTGCAATAGAATAGACATGAGAAAGATTGGAGTTTTGTGTTGCATTGATGACAAGTTCTTCTTCATTGAAACGAAGGGTGATTTTTCGAGCATGAACATCGATAAGTGCTCTTGATGTATCCAAAAATGAACGACCCAAAATGAGAGGAACTTTTCGATCGATAGGAATGTCTACAACGATAAAGTCAACGGGATAGTAAAACTTTCCGACTTTAACAAAAACGTCCTCGGGTACTCCACATGCTAAAATCGTAGAATGATCGGCCATCTCGATAGACATGTTCGAAGGAGTAAGAGCCGGAAGCGAAAGTGATTTGAAAATCTCAAGAGGCATTAAATTAATACTAGCACCAAGATCGGCCAAGGCGTAGCATTCCTCCATATCTTGAATTGCACACGGAATCAAAAATTTACCGAGATCACCGACTTTTTGTGGTATGCGGCTAAGAAAAACCGATGAACAACTAGACGATTGTTGTAACTTCTCTTTGTTGTTTAGCATATTTTTGAAGTTTGCGGCGAATCGAGGCATCATGATTAAAGCATCGGCAAAACTTATGTTAAAATGTAAATCACGAAACATTTTCATAAATAGCTCAAATTGATAATTGTTCTGTTCTTGTGCTTTCTCTTTGTTTCGTCTCGAAGGGTAGGGTAAAGGTGGTGTGGGTTGGTCATTAGGCAACGGCCTTGGAAACTCGGGTTCCACAATTGGTATTGGTTCAACCGTAGGTGTGGTATGAGCGGTACTTCGTGGGATTGTAATGTGCTCCTTTTCGACCATCACCTCGGGTTCTTTCTCGATTTCCTTCTCCGTAGAAGTACTTGGACGAGAGATTGGTTCCTTGAAATTTTACCACTTCGTGTAGTAATAACCTTCATTTCTCCCTTCGGGTTGTTAATGGTATCACTAGGAAGACCACCCGAGGAAGAGGGTTTACACATGATTGCTTCAAACATCTTAGCCATTCGGTCCTCAAATTTTGATTGCCTAGCATCCGCTTTTAATAACTCTTGCTTAATCTCATGTTGTCCTAATTCCATCTTTTGTTGATTTTGTTGAAGACGTTGGACATTTCCTTCCATTTTGTTTGCATGAGTTTTAAGTTCATTAGCAAGTTCATTTTTAGCTCGTTTTTCAACTCGGATCTTAAGCTAATCATCTCACGTTGCATGTTATCAAATTTAGCATCATTTGCTTTTGCATAATCCAAAAATTCTCCTTGCAAATTTTTAGTGTGAGCATTTTGAAAACCTTGTGTAGTGTTTTGAAAATCACGGTTTTGATTTTGATTAGAAATTTGTCCATTCCCATTTTGATAATTCCCTTTGTTGTAATTGCGTGAATTGCCTTGGTAATTAACTTGGTTGCTGTTTTGATAGTTGTTAACATTTTGGTTTGGTGGAGCTTGATTTTGGCGGGAACCTTGACCGTTTTGGTTGTAAGTTCCCGTTGCTACATAAGCACTCGAAGTGTTACCATCCGCGGTAATGCACTCGGAAAGATCATGAGCTCCACCACAAGATAAACAACTCTTAGCAACCGCTTTAACAAAAGCGGAATTGGAAGCTTCTTGAGCCTTCCAATGGGACATTAGATTAGCAAATCTATCAAAAAACCGATTTTCCTCATTAGCTTCATCATGTAAGGCGTTAATGCTACGAGACGATTGTGACGAAGATGACGAACCCATATTGGCAACACTCGGTGTGTTACGAGGGTTATAAACCTTAGATCTATTTTCAATGATTTGTAAAGCCTCATTTGTCGTCTTGCACAAAAAATTACCACCCGCGGCGGCATTCAAATAATCTCGTTCATGATCATTAAGCCCATTATAAAAAGTATCCACTTGATGCAATTCCGTAAAATCATGGTGTGGACATTCATGTAACATCTCTTTAAAGCGTTCCCATGCCATTGAAAAACTTTCATTATTTCTTTTCACAAATCGTGAAATCTCATTTTTCAAGTGTGTTGTTTTAGATGGTGGAAAAAACTTGTTCACAAACTTAGAAACGAGATCGGCCCATGTCAAAATCGAATTTGGCGGTTCTTTCTCGAGCCAAATTTTAGCGGGTCCATCCAACGAGTATGGAAACAACATCATCTTAATGGCATCATGTGGAACATCCTTAAACTTGCTAGTGGCGGTGAGACGGTTAAAATTCCTAATATGGTAATGCGGGTTGTCTTTCTCATGACCTCTAAACTTATTTGCTTGCAACATCGACATTAAACCCGTCTTAATTTCGAAATTCTCCGCAAGGATGACGGGAATCACAATAGCCTCTCTAAAACCCTCGGTGGGTTCTTGTAGCAACTCCATCATAGTACGATTAGCCATGACGACTTTTTGTTCTACAATAGGTTCAACAATTGGAGGTTCTTCAACAATCAACGTCTCTTGATTGGCTTGCTTTTGAAGTCGTTTACGAGCTCGTTTTGCTTGATTACGAGTGATCATAAACTTCACGAAGAATGGGAGGTGAGCAAAGAAGATTCTTTTTGGGTGTTTTGTGAATTTTCAATTTCTTTTTTTGTGTTTTTGATGATATTTAATTTTTTTGATTTTGGTGTATCTTCGTAGACAACAATCTACAAAATCTCTCCTCGAATCAAACTCTTGATTAAAGAAGCCTCAAAGGAATGAAAACGATCACGTGGAGTGAACGCCTTCGAATGACTTTAGAACTTTGGTGAAAACCAAATTGTTCAAGAGGGTTTAATCACAAAGAAACCAAGCAAATATACTATACGTAATAATACTTTGGGTGGCAAAACCCTCGATTAGCCTTCAATCTCAAAATACTCACAAGCAAGCGGGGAAACGAGGCAGCGCGAAGCACTTAAGAGCCTTTTTCCTTAGGGTATATTTTATAATACCCGCCTTATACCCACCTTATAGTTTGTATCTTTCAAAATCGAGCTTCACGAAAGTATTTATCTATTTTTGCCTTTTTCTTTTTGTTTGAGATTCGAATACAATAATTGAGTGATTAAATCCCAATTAAGGTTGTGTTTTCACACTTTTGGAGATATTGTAAATTTATTGTGATACTTAATACAATATAGTAATAATATTTGTACAAGAAAAACCAAGAAAATCGATAATACGTATTAGTAGAGTTCTACTAATACAAATAGTATTTGGTTAATACTAAAAACAACAATGCAATTTAATCACGACACACCTCCTCGGCAGCGGCGCCAAAGTGATTGTAGGAAAATTACACCTCTTAGGAAAAAGGCGTAAAAGCGGTAAGTATCGAACAAATGACTTTAGGAAAAATCAAGTGTTAATGACCCTTAATGGTATGAAAGTTCGTTTCCCAAGGAGGTATATGTGTGTGACTAAGATGTTCAAGATTTGTGATTAATAGTTGGTTTAGAAGGGGATGAGAAAAGAAAATGACGAAGACGTAAAAATAAAAATTAACAAAAAATCACTACTAGAAAGTTAAAAAGTAGAACCTTAAAAACCACAAAAATAAAAATAAATTCTAAAAATTACCAAAAATTCACCAAAAATCAAAAATAATAAACTAAGAGTTTACCAATGATCAAAACTTTTTCAAACCTTTTAAATAATTAAATATTCAATTTTTAAATGCTAATTAAAGCCCTAAAAATCAAATAAATTATCAAAAAGCCCAAATAAAGATTTTTCAATTGGTAGACCTCTGACCTAAAAAGATTAAAAACTATTTTTTGAAATTTTTAAACTTATAAAAACTATTTAAAATGATTTAAAAACTATTAAAACTTAAAATAATTATAAAAATTAATCTAAAAGTGATAAAATTATTCTAAAAGTTGCTAAATTCCTATTTTAATGTATTAAACCTAAGAAAAATGTAAAAAGTTGGAAAATGTGAAATTTCAAAAATAATAATAAAATAATATTAAAATAATATTAAAAATCCAAAAATTATAAAAAATTCTAAAAACTTGCAAACTAGTTTACTTTAACCTAAATAATCAGAAAATCAAAGTGAAATTACCAAAATACCCCTAAAGGGCCCTCAAATGGGCCAAATCCAAAATCAGTCAACACAAATGGGCTTTTGGGCCCAAAAAGTCAAACTTGGCCCAATTGACTTGGAAAAGCCCTATCTGACTTAAAATTCAATTCTAAGAACAAAACTCTAAAGGCCCAAAAGCTGAAAATGAGCTTATCACAGCTTATTGAACACAAAGCTTATTCTTATTGGGCCTTTCAGCCCATTAAGCCATAAGCTAATGCCATAAGCTCTAATTTGACACACAACCTTCTTTTGGGATGCTTATGAGATCTGTAAAAAGAATTTTTGAAAAAGCTCACTAAATAAGCCAGAAATAAGCAATGTCTTATTTCACAAAACGACAAAATAGTCGGGTTTGAGAAATAATGCACCTCAGAACTTGATTCAACTTGAAAAAGCTTTCAAATGGACTCAATAAGCAAAATCAATCAACAAAAATCCAATAAGCACAACCAATAAGCCAGAATAAGCACAAATGAACTTATGTAAAAGTCAAAGGAGTTGGTTTTCTAGTCAAACCTTAAAGTCAACCACCCAAATGCTCCAGTATGAACAAATGGGTCAAAATATGAGCACCTATTACAAAAACAAAGTTGTTGCTGGTTGGAATAAGCTATTATAGCTTATTGATAAGTTGAACCCAATTTTACACTAACAGTGGCAACTAGCAGGGGAAAGGAGTTCCCACTGCTTTGACTATTTGACCAAGCTTATATGAGAGTTCTGGTTTGATTCAATTGGAAACAAAGGCACCCTTGTGATCAGTGAATCACAAGGAGTCAATAGCAACAATAAAATCACAAATTGGTTCACACAATAAGCCACAATAAGCCAAACAGTTACCAGATATGCACCACATATGGAAATAAGCAGTTAAGCACTTAATAAGCAGAATAAGCCACAATAAGCCAACCAAACTTAACAGGATGCATACACAAGCTATATAAACTAAGAACAAACACAAAGCAACAAGAATCAAACACTGAATCAAAGTAAATAACAAGATCAAAGCACTAGAAGTTACTGATGAACAATGAACATATGCAGAAACAAGTTTGCTGATATACTTGACACTTGATCCAATTTCAAGCCTCAAATCCTTCTTCCCTGGTGTGATTAACTATGATTTAGCACTTGTTAGCCCTAGCCTAAGCCTAGATCTAAGTGTCCACAAAATCCTAGCCAAATTTACCAAGTATTTAAGATTTTATAGCCAAATCAAGAATCTATGTGTTCAAAACCCTCAAACCTGCAAACAGATGAGCAAATACACCAAAACAACAGATACCAACTCTTGCACACAACAAACAACCACTTAGCAAACCACAATCCTAACTTATGCAGTAATCCCAAACACCCTTTTAAAACTTGATTCCACAAATTTTCAAAGGCTTATGAAGATTCAACCGACAAATCAGATCAATAGCACCTCAATTACATCAAACCAAACCAAATCAACAATAATCAACCACAATAACACAGATTCAAGCATAAACATGCAAATATCACCAAATTCAGAAAAATAAAAGAGAAATTGAAAAGGGAGAAGGATGCAAACCTCCAAGACCTACATCCAGGCCCTGGATTGTTTGAGCTTAGGTACTATCAGAACAAGTACCAGCTTCCAAGCTGCTAAGATGAACAAACCACAAAGTGAGATCAAAATAATGCCAACTTTCTGATTTTTGATGCACAAGCTTTATCACTTAAAACCTTGCCTCAAAAACCTTCAAACAAGATAATGGAACTCAGATTTTAGCTTCTCAAACACCAAACTTTTATAAATAACAGATTAGAACTCAAAATTTTAAGAAATTCAAACTTTATTTCATAAAAAGGAATTACAAAGATTAAAAGCTAAAATCTGGAACAAAGCTCTCTCACAGGTTGAGGAGTCTTTATATAGGCAAATGCCAAGGCTAGCACTATTCACAAACCCTAGATGTGAAATTCCCTAAATGCCCTAAGTCCTTGAGTGCGTTTGTTGTTGATGAGCTGTCCAAAGTGATCTTGGACGTTCATTTCAGCTTTGATATGAAGCAATGATCCTTGGCTGTTGATTTGGACACGTCACATAACTTGGAGGTTAAGTTGCATTCTGATTGGTTTAAAGGGAATTGGGGGTGGGGTCCATGGTGGAGTGGTGTGAGGTTACATGTGTGGGATGTGATTGTGCTAGGGTGAATTAGTTTTTGGTTAAAGTAATTGGGAAAAACCCTTGGGCAGTAAAAAGTAAAACCTGGGTTCATACGTGTGAATAGTGACACGTTTGATCCGTTTTCTTAGGGAGAAAGGTGTTTGGCGCGTGTTTAGGGATTTAAACTTCCAGAATTGGCAGCCTTGGTCCTTTTTCTTTCTTTCTCTTGTCACTTGTAAGTAAACTTCTATCAGCGCCCATTTCCTTTGTATCAACGTTTCACAACTTGTCATTTTTGGCACAAACTTTCCAAAAAGTGTATCAAGGGTTAATTTTGGAACTTTTGCATATTTGAAGGACTGATCTTGGACATTTTTGATCTTCAAAGGTCTTCAATGTATCTTTGGCTTGATGAGGGACCATATTTGACAATATGAAATTGTTGAGGGACTAATCTTGCCATTTCTTCAAAGTTGAGGGACCTTTTGTGTAATTTTGACAAACTTAAGGGACCAAACTTGTAATTATTAATATACAAGGGTTTTAAGTGTCATTTCTTCAAAAAATGAGGATCAATCTTGTATGTCTTCAAGTCTTCAAGGGTATTTGTTGAATTTTTCATGATTAGGGCCCGGTTCTTTGTACGGCTTCGTTTCTCGTGTCCGTTTTTCCTTGTAACTTGTGATCTTTTGTCTTTTTCACGATATCCATACCTAAAATACACAAGTAAACAAACACAAGCATATATATGGTATTTTATGACATTTTTATGCATTTAAAGCCCGAAAAGAACGATGAGATCATGTATAAATGCCATCTCATCAGATACTGTCATCTTTTACCTTTTCATTATATTTAAGCATATTGGTTGTGTTTTCTAAATCAATGTTCAGTATCCTAGTTTTATCCTCGTACTCACGTTGAGTATCTTGAAGCCACCTCTTTTGTTGTTCCAATGTTTTTAAAGAAGCCTTATATGCTTGAACTTCTAGAAAATACTTATCATTCTGATCATTTAAGTCATTATATTGGGACAACAATTCAGATTATTTATCATGACAACCAAGAGGACAATGTTGTACCTGAGGTGAGATGCCCATAAGAGCAAACTCTTCTGCTTCCTCGACATCAGACATATTCCCAGCAATCATTGCAAACACGCCAGTAGAAGGCTCAGCTATTTCCAAGGTAGCATTCTGATGATCATTCCAGTTGACCATAGAGTCAACAGACACCAACGCCTTCTTGTCATCCTTCACCTCCTGAATCTTAAAAGCTGAATATCTGCTCTTTTCTTGGTCATGCTTGTTAGGGCATTCCCTTGCAAAGTGACCTTGCTGCTGGCAATTATAGCATCGAACCTTGCTTCTGTCAAATCTTGCTGGCTCTCTTGGGTTATAATTAAATTTTAGACCGGCTTTCTTCTCAAACTCGTGAACCCTAAGAGTAAGCATGGCCATCTGCCATTTGAGAACCATTTCATCCAGGTCAAGTTTATCAACCTGTTTGAAGTCATCAAAAGCAAGTTGCTGTTGAGCATCAACGTCGGCAACAAAAGAGTGAAGAACAACTTCTACCATGCTACCAGACTTGGCTTTTGGTTCAGGAGTAGAAGTATGCTGAAAAGTATGCTGAGAAGACACAGTATTGCTTGGGCTACTAGCATAAGACATGGGACTAGATCCCATAGAACTCACAAAGGCAGAGTTAGCAAGAATAGGAAAAGAATCACTTGAGTATCCCCTCACATGAGGCTCAAAGGTTTTGAACTTATGAAACAAATCATCAAAATTAAGATAGTCAAGCCCACCTTTTGCTTTGAGAGAGATTACCACCTTATTCCATGAGTAGGGTAAGGCTCTAAGAAACCTTGCATTGATATCACCATCGTCAGGTTTCGACCGAAGTTGATTCAATTGGCTCAGTATCTTTTGGAACCTGTCATACCCTTGATGGATACCTTCAGTTTCTGAGATCTTGATGTCTGTGAATTCATCTCTCAGCATGGATCTTCGCATTTTCTTTGACTCCTCATTCCCACCAAACCTTGATTTTATTCCATTCCAGATTTCTCTAGCATCATCCAGATGATAGAAGTCACCCATGTGATCATCAGGAAGAGACTGAAGCAAAATAGTTTTTACTCTGATCTCCTTCTGAACAACTGTGATTTCTTCATGAGTTTTAGGGTCAAGAAGAGTAATATTACCATTCTTGTCTCTTCTAGTCAACTTCCTGCTGTTTCCATTCAGAATGATCTTCCAAAGTTCTTGATCAGTGTTGGTGATCCAACATTCCATCTTCATCGCCCAGCTATCATACTCGTCCTTTTTTAGAAGAGGAAACTTACCATTTGTGTTGGAAACCGTAGCAATGATCTGCTGAGGTTGCTGTGTTTTAGGGGTACTATCTTCTCCTGTTTGTATAGAACTTGAGGCAGGCATGTTTAAACAAAGATGTTAGTAATGAGAAAAATTGATTCTTCTTGTACAGAGACTCTCCCAGGCTCTGATACCACTTGCTGGGTCCACTAGATGTGGATCTTTCAGCCTGTCAGGAACGGTGAACGACTTCTGTAATCACAAGTTTATTCACAGAGAGACTCTATACAAATTACATAGTATAAGTGCGGAATACAAATACTATGAATAAGAAGAACATAATAACTATAACGAATTGATCCTTTTCTAAGGATTTCTAATATTATTAAGAACTAGAATTATATTTGATGAAGGTGTGTCAAACCCTTCTGCCTATGGTTCCTTTTATACTACAAGGAAACCCTAATACATCATTAACCAAAACGTGTAAAACTGATATGCATATCCTTTCCTAACATATCTCATGCATATCCTAACAGAATAATAACAAAATAATAAAGTTTGACTTTCTATAAGAGCAGGAGCACGACTTGCTCCTACTACTACTATGACCAGGAGGAACTACATACCTCCTAGTCTACCTATTACAAAGAACTATTCCAATGGTCTTAACAAGTTGGTTGAAACTTGAATAAAGTCAAATTTAACTCGTATGGAATATGAGATTGTTAAGAGGAAGTCGTTAAGTCCTGTGATTGAATTATAAGGTTTTAAATGATTGTTGGTTTGTGTTAAGGGTTGTTCCTAGACCATGGTCCAATGACGAGGATGCCCAGTGTCCAAGAAATAAATTGAAGAAATCTTCTTCTGAATTGGGAACGATGGATCTCTCGAGACAGGTGGAACACCTAATGACTCATGTAGATCAGTATTCATTGTAGTATCTTTTAAAATCCCTAACTTAACAACATCAGTTGGTAGGATGAGTCCTTGGAGTTGTATGACATGGCGACACGTAATGTGTGACGGTACAATGTTTGACTTGTTTGTGATTAATGAAAAGACTACCTTTGATTGCTAAATCCTACATGTATCGACGTTATCTATCTTTTCTTGCTTCTTCCTAATGTTCGCATTAGTGATGCAACCATTGACCAAGTACTTATTTCGGATAGAGTTGCGTGGTAGATTCTTCTCTTTGTATTCCTGAGTGCCATCGAGGTCATGAACCTCATGATTATTTGGCTAAGCTTATATCCTATCATATCGTAATTAGTTCTTGGTGAACAACTCTTCATCACTCCTTTTGTAGATCACTCATTGTTTTTATAAGGAATGCAGTACCATCTGGGGAAAATATGAAATTCTTATTTTCATATGAGTTATTTAAATCAGTACTATTAAGTAACAGCCCTCGAAATAAAGTTTTTATTAAACATCTTGTAAATGGAAATGCTTTCATAATGATGAACATTTCGGTAAAATCATTTTATTTTTATTTTCAGTCATGAATATATATATTATAAACATGATGACAAAATTTTGACGAACTGAGTATTGCATCGTTAATCCTAAAATTGTATATAGTTACGCGCCTACGTACAATTTGGAAGGGACCATGCAAGGCTGATTAGTAGTCACTGTGAAATTGTTAATAAACATTACATTTTCTTTGTAATTGTGAAGGATTAATTTTTATGAGATCTGCTAGAAGTGCAAAAATAGGGACATATTGTTAAGGACACCTACATATGTGCCCGTACCATTTATTTTTCCGAATCAAATTTACTCATCTGTGGATATTGTCTTAATTGACAATTGACATCCCCTTCTTGTTCATTTCTTTAAATGATAAGATTCCTTGGAAACATATATAATTATCGAGTATTGATACCCGACTGGGTGTATCGACGTTCCTATCATTTCTTTTGATTAGATTCCATTTGAATGACATGGGTAACGATCCAAGGTGCTTTCGAATGCGTACTCAATTCATGAAAACATGGGATATATTCATATTCGTAAATGTTTCGTCTGTATCTGATTTGAAATTCTCTCGCGTAAATTATGCGTTGACCTTACTCTTTTAATGGTAGTTATGTCTCCTGATATCCTTGAATTTGTGAAGGGTTATGAGTTATTATTAGTCATTTGAGAAGTTCACATCTTATCAACGGTAATGAAACTGGAAAGTTGGTAGTGCCGGTAGAATGGATTGATTGATTATGACATAATGTTATTGTCTTAATTGATGGGAACTCGAGCTGAAATCCCTAAAATATAAGATGTTGTTTATCAAAGGTGATCCAAATAATTCCCGATGGGAGGTCGTATCCTACATCCAGGCTTAAAAATTATACCATGAATGGTCGGGAACTAGTCATAGATCTTGTAATCTAGAAAGAACCTAAGGTGGATTTATTAAAAGATGTTCCTGTTATCTAAGACTTTCTGAGGTAATTGCTGGTGAATTACCTAGACTTCCGCCAATAAGGCAAGTTGAACTTGGTATTGATTATATTTTCGGTGCTGCACCTGTGGCATGTTCACTATACGTCAGCACCATCTGAATCAAAAGAGTTACCGTATAACTGAGAGAGTTGTCAGAGAAAGCTTTTATTCTACCGAGCTCGTCATCATGAAGGGATATGGTATTATCATTCCATATTGATTCATTGATTATCGTGAACTGAATAAATTGACGATCGAAATCGATATCCATTACCCTAGATGAAAGATTCGTTTGATCATTTACAAGGTTCTAGCGTATATTCCAAATATTTGATCTACGGTCTGGTTGTTATTATCAAATTCGCATCCGCAAAGGAGATTATTTATTCCAATCACTACATCCATAAATTGTTATGAACATTATGAGTTTCATGTGATACCGTTTGGATTGACCAACGGACGTGTGGCATTCATGAATTTGATAAATCATGTGTGTAAGTCGTAGGCTATATTCATTCATTCACTACTACAATGTAACCTACTGTTGCTTTGATATTTAGGTGTGGGATTGAATGTACACACACCTAGAGCGGTTTGTGTTAATCAATAATACAAACCCTTCGAGAAGAATTCGTCTTTGTTAGACATCTTGTTCTAATTATTGTTCTATTCGGCTATGTTAAATCATATGAATGATGATTACTCTAGGTAAAACGGTTTCGACTGTTCGAGTCTAACGGTCTTGCATTCAACACCATCTTTAGACTACCCTGAGTATTTATCATGTGATTTAAAGATTTGATCCTTTACATTATATGACCATGTGATAAATGGTAGTGGAATCTATGATGACTCTTCAAAGATCGGAGCCATTAAGGCTTTGGGTTATACCAAAAAGGAAGTGCGAAGATGTTTCGACCAATAATTATCGAAGGATTATTAAGAAAATTATTCCCTCTTACCCAGATCATTTAACTAAACTCACCTAAGAGTAGATTCTAGTGCATACCTCTAGAAAACCTTGGAGGAATTGAGGAAATCATTTAAACCATGATATGGAATTTGGAACGACAATTTTTGCTCTCCAACTAAGAAAATTTTGACCAAAGTATCAACAAAGATTTTTCGAAAATTTACGGATCTTATTAATTATTTTCGATAAATCAACAAAGATCGTGTTAACTAAATTCGAATTTATTTTGAACATTTTTCTATAATTGGACGAATTGAGAAATTTAAAAATTTTACGTTTACGTTTCATAAAATTTAATATTTATTATTTAATTACTTGTAATATTTATCGACGCTTTAAACGTCAGACTGGGCAAAAATGATAAAAATAATAGTTGAGACGAAACTAAAACTTAGAAAATATGAAGAAAGAATTTTTGAATAAATACGGTCATAATATTTATTTCATTAGGGAAGGTGAATATAGATACTGACACATTATGTAGAAAGGATAAAGAACCAATTAGGATGTGCTCCTTAGTAATGACCGTGCAGAATAATTTGCCCGAGCAATTTAGAAATAACGGATGCTTGTATGAAGGATAATATAGATAATGGAGGGTCTCGTGGTTAATGAGAACCACTAGAAATAGGAGCCGATGACATTAATATTTAAAAGGTTGTTTATGGATGCCTAAATATGGAGGATTTCGATATTTAGTCATGTTGGAATCTCATAAGTTTAAGTATTCTATTCATGCCATTTCTGATTAAATGTATCTCTATCTGAAGAAGTCGTACTGATGGCGAAATATGAAAGTAGACATCGCAACATATGTTAGTAAATGTTTAACTTTTGCGAAGGTCGAGGTTGAACACCAAAATCCATCAGGATTACTTCTACAGCTTATTATTCCTGTTTGGAAGTAGGATAGAATCACCATGGATTTTAACACAAATCTTCCAAGGTCATCATCTGGATTTGGTTCGATTTGGGTCATCGTCTACAGAATGACCAAATCTGCTAATATCATTCCCGTTAACGATAGGTTCCCGATGAAGAAATTGACTCTTTTGTATTTAAAGGAGTTGTGTAAGCATGATGTGCCTATATCGATCATCTCTATCAAGATCCTCGCTTCACATAGAATTTCTGGAGATTCCTTCAGAAGTCATTGGGAACGAATCTTGATATGAGTACTTCTTCCCACCCCAATCGAAGGGACAAGGTAAAGTAACGATACAAACACTAGAAGTCTTGTTTTATGTTTGAATAGTTGACCTTTGGTAATGAATAGGATAATCGCTTTCCTTTGGAGAGACTATCATTGATAATTATAACATTAAGATTGAGACCGAACCTTGCGAGAATCTATATAAAGAAAAGTATAAGGGCACCTGTAGGTGGGAGTTGGGATGAAGATACCCGACATACACCCATTGTGAGTTGGACATGTCTTTTAGGTTTAAGGTTGCCTATGATGACAAACAAAACCCTACAAAATACACCCATTAGGAGATGTAGATATTGAAGTGCAGGATGGGCAGCGAAGATATGCCAAAAAATTCTCCATGGAAAAGTGAATTGATGATCTGAAAGATCATGGGAAAATAAGTCCTCGTTGTATGGGACCATTGAGATGATGTAAAGATTTGGATCGGGAGGCATATAAGCTGGATCTACCCTAGAACTTCAAGGGCTGCATGAATTATGTTCCATATACTGAACCTAATAAAATGTCTATCAAGTGAAAATCTGATTAATTCCTAATGATGTTTGGGTCGGCAAAAAGTTGCATTTCCTCAAAAACCCGTGGACATCATGGAGAGAGAAATTGAGTCAACTTAAGCACGATCGTATTCCCATTATTATGTTGATGAAACTCGCATATTGTAATGAATTACACTTGAGAGAAAAGACCGAATGTGGAGGAAATGTCCACATGTCTTTGACTCTATAAGAAGCGAGTAGTAAGATAAATTGATCTTTGAGGACAAAGATCCTCTTTAGGGGTAACTGCTGTGACAATCCGTTAATTTAAGGTCGATATTTTATTCCCAAGTAGTATTTAAAATCATTATTTTATTGTAAATTTATGAACTCACTCACCTTTGGGAAGAAATTGGGGTTCACGTGATAAAGTAGCATCGACTACGTCTAAACTGGAGAACACTACGTTACGTGTTTATGTTTACATACTCCGTTTTTGTAACAGTCTGACATTTCAGATAATAAATTTATTCTCGAATATTATTTTGGAATTTTAATTTGTGTTAGTTCATAAACTCACAAATTACAAGAAGAAATTAGGACTTACGTGAATTATTTAGCGTCTTTTACGATTAAACCGGGAACCCTAGGTTTACGTATTTACGCTTTTGTGCCCTGTTTTTGATGAGACAATTTATATTAGAATCGTTTTGTGTCGTAGTTTAATAATTTATAAAAACATTTTTCATAAATTGACCCGAGGGCATGTAAATCGAGGAAAATAGAATCGAGGAGTACCCGTAAATTAGTGGGGATGAAACAAGTATACACTTGTCTCGCCCCCACTATGGGCGGCAAGACAAGTCACCAACACCATTTGGTGTCAACTTAACATAAACTCTAAGGACACTTGTCCTTAGAGCCTTCCAAAACCACAAAACCAAGAAACCAACTACCCATAAACCATTTCCTTTCATTTACAACATGCAAAACTAGAAACAAAGCTCTCAATCTCTCTCTCTTGCTCCCCTTTTCCGTCCCATATCCATCAACAAACACCACCATGAATAAAAAATTTAACCACAAATTTTATGTATAATCTACATATGATGATAACCCATTGAAGAAACGATGATTTGAGGTTATCTTAACAACTAAAAAGGAGTTTTCAAAGGATTTTAGGGCTGATTTATCAAGGAGTCTACATATACTTGGTGATCTTAGAAGTGGTCTTGATATTTCATAAGATTGGTTACTAAAAACAAAGTCCTGTTCTTAACCTTTCACTATATTGGTTGGTACCAGGTCATTTCTTCCTATCATCTTGTTATTTTATAAATGTAATCATATATTTTCTTCATAAATGTGTATGTATATGATGATGAATGATGATCAAAATATTTTGTGGGGATTTTGTGTTAATAGATTAGGTTGAAAAGGCTAAAATCAACAAGTAAAAATGTTAAAATATTTGTTAATTACATAGGCTGTATAAAACAGTAAGTATCAATATTATCACTTGGTTAAATGGCTTGGATTATTAAATATACAGATTGATAAATGATTTTTACATATGTAATGAGTTGGCCACTCAATGGAATCATTAAAATGAGCAAGTAATGATCAAAATACTATTGAGGTATAAATTTGTATAGTCTATTTTGGACGAATTAGTAAAAATACTTAGATGATGATTGAGAAGTGGCTATATAAGTTATTTGAAGCACACATCATGTAGTTATTCTGCTCAAATTTAAGGTTCTATCTCCTTGTAGAACTCAAGATATGGCAAAAATGGTGGAATTGACTTTAGTAATCAGATTTGTTAATAAACTATATAGTATAAAAAGAGTACTCAAGTAAATATTATTATAAAATAAGCATATAAAAGCCACTAACTAATAATAACTATTATAAAATGAGTTTGTATACAAAAATAAATAAATATGACATTAATAAAAGTAAAATTCAAATGTTTTCTAAAACAACAAACTATATATAAGTTTTTCGTCTTTTCGGCTAAAACCGAAAGATTAACGTTTTCGCCAAATAAAACTCAGACGGTCGGACCCGTCTAATGTAACATATTTATGACTCATATACTGATATGTAACCACATTTGACAAGCAAAAACTGATAAACCCGAGCTTTATAACTTATGGACCATAATGGGCCAAAGTAGCCTTATTGGACCATTAGCCCAACTAGTTTGGCTTAACACTAATGGACTTACTCATGGGCTTAACCCACTTGGGCCCAACATATGAGTATGGGACTGGTCTTAAAATTATAAATGGACTAATAAAATGATATTGGACTCTTAATGGGCTTATTGGGCCTTAATATGTAAATGGGTTATAACTAGTATAACTAGTCTAAATTGACTAACACATAACAACTATAATGGTGTATGAAGAGATAAAATCCCACTTGATCATCATCATACTTATGATATCATCACATATACATTACCATTATTTTAATAAATTCATTTGACAAAAGTCTAAGACCGAGTATTATTTGTTTAGGTTTTCCGTGAATGAAGCACGTACCGTACATCCAAATCACCGATAACCCGCCTTTCCCAATCAACGTGAGTTCATAGCCTCGCACTCTTTTAACTGTTTTATAAGCCCGCGAGGGAGATAACATGCTAGTTTTAATAAATATAGGACACCAGTTGTCCCGGTTGTATGCGTATTTGATATGGACCCAAATGATTATATGACCCAATGAATGAAATGAAATGGATTATTATTAGTTAGTTTATGTCACTAAAAGTCCCATTAGCATGAATTGTGAACTACCGGGATTCGGTAGACGCTTATGCATATAATAATACTATTTAGGGAAGATCACCTTAGTTCGCGCCTTGACGGTTGATCCCCGTCGTGTCACATTGATTGGTAAGCGAATATATGTATGAGAAGATTTATATAAGCGTGATTATTGTGACGAGACGCTATTTTAGATGGGCAAAGGAATTACGGGTTAGCTACTCGACATGTGTTATAGAAAAGTAACAATGTCATGCGGCTTATAATAATCGAATAATGAAAATACTGATATACGAATTGAATTATAATATATTGCCTGACTAGCAATACGGGGTCTTATTACTGATATTCTGTTTGTATTTTGGTTTTACATAACCATTTTCATATAACGGTTTTTATTAAACTCTATACAACGTTATAAAACGTATCGTATGATATTTTTACGAAAATGGTTCGTACGATGGTTTTGAAGGCAAAAGCCTATATTATGATTTACGACCAAGATTCGTATAAAAATGTCGTTGCTCTATTTTATGGCCTACGACAAAGAATTGTACAAAATGATTTTCGGTAATGATTATATATCGGTGATATATATATTAATGGTTTTTATTAAAACTCTATGGATTCACTCGGCATTTCGCTGACTTTTTATTATGTTTTATCACAGGTACTTGAAGGTAATTCTCGGGAAGACGAAAAGAATTTATGGCCCGCATTATAAAAATTTCCATTCAAATGTTTTGTAAATTTTTATGACATACTATGACCTGAGGACCTATGTAATTTGATATTCATGAATGAAAAATGCTTTATTATTAAACGACGTGATTTTTAAGCGTTGTATATGATTCGAGTAATGTGCTATCCCGTAACACCAGTGACTCTTCCGCTGCTTTGAAATATAAATATTTAAGGGTGTTACAGAGGGCACTTTAAATCGTAAACCCAACCACTCAGTCAGAACGTAATATCGAGATGGAAAATCAAAGTTCCCTACTAACATGATACTTTCATCACTTCCTCATATTCATAATTAATCTTCTTTAGTTTCAAAATTGGCAAAAATAGCCCTTTTGGTTACACTTTGGTATAATTACACTTTTAACCCCTAAAGTATATAGTTTTAGTTTTTGCATTTTAAACCTTCAATATTTAAACTTAGGACCTCAAACATTCCAACATTTATTATTATAGCTTTAACTTTCATAAAATGACAATGTGGCCCAAAATGATAAATAGTTTCAAAAATGACAGTTTTAGTCCCTATACATGTAAAAATCACATAACAAACTAAAAAATTGACCAATGATCTAGGATTTTAAAAAAAAGTTTCAAAACAAGTTTATAATCATAATAGAAACATTTCTCCAGAATTATAGCTTTTGAAAAGGGGTTTTGCTTATTATTTCATGTAAATTATAAAACTAGGGTTTTAAGACATTTTTAGCTTATAACTTCCAATTAAAATGATGAAATGACTTAGTTTCTTTTAGATTATCTTTCTAACACCTTATTAGGAGTATAATAACTATAATAAAGTATTATAATAAGATCAAAGCATATATAAAAAAGTGATTACCTAGGATGCTCTAAAATGGCTCCTAATGGCTTCCTATAAGCATATCTTACTATCAAAGCCTCAAGAGCTTCAATGTCTAGCTTATAGACCTGGTTTCTGGTCTTGGGAAATCTTATAGGATGTATATAGAAGTGGAAATTAGAATGGGTATGGAGATACAAAGGAAACGTGGTGCAAGTCTCTATGTACATTTCGCCTCTATTTATAGCAATTCCAAGCCTTAGGCTCCAAGTTCTTTCCTAGAACGTGTCATATCAAAAAATTAGTTACTAAGGGTTCCTAGGGAAGGTCTATACACGTTTTTAGAGCCTAGCTTCATTCCAATCCTTAATGTGTGGCTAAAATGATACACGGATGGATAATGATAAGATTGGAGATGTGTAGCAACCAAAGAGGTGATGCACCAGCTTTTTGACACTCCTAATATATCTAGGAGCATGCAAATATCTGATTTTCAAAGTTGTAATGGGAGGGAAAGAGTTTAAATCGAGTTTTGGTGGGAAAAACCAAAACGGGTTCAATTCTAGGGCTTTTAACTTGTAACTTTGTAATTTTGGTGATTAAGGGTTTAGAAATATGATTAGTGATGGATTAGGGTTTATTTAGGGTATATACATTGTAATTAAGAAGTTTGGGTCTTTGGTTTGAAGTTTAACAAAGGTTTGATGTGAAAATGGGAAGGAAACTTAGGCGGGTTAGGGTTTCTAATGATTTAGGGTTAATCTTAATAAATGTGATTATCCTTCAACTATTTACTGATGTAAACTCAATTTATACATCCTACATTGTCCTCAAAATTTTCATGAAGTCCCTACATTGGTTTTATTAAGTTATTCTAAAT
Organism: Glebionis coronaria; assembly: GCA_025667525.1. Classification (NCBI taxonomy): domain Eukaryota; kingdom Viridiplantae; phylum Streptophyta; class Magnoliopsida; order Asterales; family Asteraceae; genus Glebionis; species Glebionis coronaria. The sequence continues at coordinate 361,216,425 of CM046877.1, forward strand.
AAACATGTCTAAAGGATGAAAATACTCATTTTGACCTAATTTACAATCCATGCATTGAAATCTTGTACCTTGTGAATTAGGGTACTTGTACATTGTCTTAACATAATCTTATAACCTTAATGAAGTCCTTTAACTATTAATATACTATTACAAAAAGAACTAGGTGATGATTCCATGTAGATTTCTTAATATTGGGGATTTTAGGTCATTAATCTTAATGATTTTCTATCTTGGGTAATTAGTGTTTGTACCTTTATAAACACTTATTCTAGGGCTTATACAGTATGTTAATTACTTCTAGGGATTCTCCATTTTTAGTTTAAGGGTTTGTATAGGTTGATCGTATTCTAGGGATAATTATGGGAGCTTAAGATCCTATGCTTTAGAAACTTGTACTTTATGCTTTACCAACTTGTAACTTTACTTGAAATGAATGTATAATATTAATATGATATGTAGTTGAGTTTTATAGTTTATGGAAAAATATCAGACTCTAATTCAATATATAATGGGTTTTATATGCTAATCTTGGTTACTATTTCTTAACTTGTAATTAGCCTTGGATTAGTGAATATTAGCATTTTGAGATCAATTAACTTTCCTTTATTTGATAGATTGTCATTAGTAAATTGTTTTTGATACTTGTACATGGATATTATGTAATTACATTGCTTGAAATATTGTTTACCAAGGGTTTCTAGGAGGTGATCTAGACTATTATGTACAATTACTTGTACTTAGCTTTCTATGGTTTGTTCTTGCCATTATTAGGTATTATTATGTCTTCAAAGTATAGTTTACAACTTGTTTAAAATCCTTAATGATTTATTCATATGTGTTTTCCATTAATAGTTTACCATTCTTGAGTTTACAACTCATTTATAGGGATTCTAGGGTTTCTATGGGAATTTAAGGCATCATGGTTTCTTTTGAGATGTTCTTATTAATATTGAACTTATTTGATCACTTTTAGATCTTAGAATTGATATATACATTGTATTGAAAACATATAGGAATATGTTGTAATGGCAGTTAAGGTTGTGAGAAGCAGTTCATCTTAGCAAGTAAGGTACAAAAAGTAAAAATTTCTAGCCAAATTTTCGTATTGAGACAGTTATAGCTTATAGCATAGATTCGAATTTTGAGGATTGTCACATAATAGCAATGGATTAAATATGTATATTTTGGGTGTTATCAGGACTCTTTATTGGAGTTCGAGCCTCTCAAGGCTCGAAGTTCCCTATCTAAATCCAAGTTGACTCTCAATTCATTCGTTGCATTCGCTCTAATGCGCGCTGTCATGAGCAGGATTAAAGCCTCGAAATTTCTTGTGACGTAGTCATTTATGTCTGGGTCTGGGTCAGGGGATTTTCCTGTCCTGGCTTGTAGTATTTACTCAGTCCTTGAGTTTGGTGGTGCCTGATTTTGGATTTCGCTGGGCGTTCCTCTTGAGGTGGATGCTTCTCCGACGGCTAGTGGACTAGGTGGGGGAGTCGGCACCTGTGGCGCTCTTACTCCACTTCCCCGTCCTGAGTTGTTAGTTGTCTCGGTGCATTGTGTTTTCTTCTCTCCGCCCTTCTATTGAGTCGAATTCGCACCACCCTTCATCATGCTTTAGAGTCTAGTGTATGGTCCCACGGATGGTGCCAACTTGTTGATACAAAAGTTGTATAGACCGCTGATAGTTGTAAAATACGTCTTTTAGGAAAAAGAGCGTAAATGTGATAAGTATTAAACAAGTGGCTTAGGAAAACCAAGTGTTTATGACCCAAAGTGGTGTAGGATCATTCTCAAGGAGGCTAGTGTGTTGTGTAAACAGATGATTAATATTTGTGATTATGATTATGAAGAAGGAAAAAAGAAAAGGATGACGGTTACAATTAAAATTACACTAACACGAAAGTCGTACACGTAAAACCGTAAAATATGACGAAATTTAAAAATTATCGTAAACAAATTCCTAGAAAATTGCAATAAATCCTAAAAAATGTAATTAGAGTTTACAAAAAATCAAAATTCACTCAAACCTTTTATTTAATTAAATAATAATTTTTTAATGCTAAATAAAGCCAAAAAATCAAATTAATTAATAAAAAGCCCAAAATGAGATTTTTCAAATTGTAAACCTCTAAAATAACTTAATTAAACTAAAAACTATTTTTGGAAAATTTAAAATCAACTAAAACTATTTAAAAATGATTAAAAACTATAAAAATATTAAAATAATTCTAAAAACTAATTAAATGACAAGAAAATTAATCTAAAAGTTTTAAAAATCTTAACTTAATGTATTTAACCTAAGAAAAAAATGAAAAAGTTGAAAAAATATTAAAAACTAATTTTTATAATAAAATAATAATAAAATATTAATAAAAAGTCAAAATTTATAAAAAATTCTAAACTTGCAAACTAGTTTAATTTAACCTAATTAAACAGAAAAAAGGAAAGTGGAATTACAAAATACCCCTACTGGGCCTCCAAATGGGCCAAATAGTAAAACAGACCCCTCAATGGGCTCAAATTGGCCCAATAAGAAAAATGTTCACAAAAATTCCCCAAAACTTTCAGTCAAGCTTAAAATTCAATTTTAGACACAAAATTTCAAAGGCCCAAAAGCTGAAATTGAGCTTATCACAGCTTATTTCAAAACAGCTTATCACTAGTACAAAAATGGGTTTCGGTCACACATACCGAAATTGGTGTAGTTACAAATTATTTTTTTGTGTGACTGAATTCGCCAGTCATAAATAAACAGTCACACGTGAAGTCAGTTTGTATGACCATTACGTATTTTGTTTGCCACGCATATGAATATTTACGTGACTAGGGCTAACAAATGCTTTTTGGATGAGTCGTTAGTCACTTAATAATTTTAGAGTGTTACAGAATCAAAGTCTAGTTCAAGTAGTAGTCACAATATACCTATACATGTGTGACAAATATTTGTCATACACACATTGAATGTGACCAAAAATCATATATGGTCACATAGACTTATTTTACAAGGGACAAATTGATAAACAAGGTTGTCACACACATTATTTTAATGTGACTGGTGTATTTTGTTAAATTTTAACCACACATGAATTTTGTATGTGTTGCAAGTGGAAAGTAGGTATTGAAACATTTGCCACTATATTTATTTAAATGTGAAAAATATTTTACAATTACTTGAAGACTATGATCAAATATAATACATGATCATACTCAATAACCAAACAATTATGTGACTATATGTTTTCCAATAGTCACAACATTTGCGAAATGTGAAACTAAATTATATTTATGGTCACATTATAATGGGATTATATGTGACCAACACATTGAAAAAGTCACACAGTAAAATATTCATGTGACAAATGTTTAGAACTAAATGTAATCTCAATTTTCACTAATGTTGATATGAGTCACATTTTTTAGTGTTTGTATGACTAAAGTCACTACATCTAGTCACAACAAGTATTTTTCTATGTGACTAAATAAGCCCATAAAACAATAGTTTGTCTCAACAAGTATTTTTTTATGTGACTAACTAAGCCCATCAAAAAAAACTTGTCACACACATTTACAAGTGTATGTCGAAGCTTCCTTGATACTATTCCCTCCATGCATTGAGTTCAGACTATTTGCTGCAACTCTTCATTTGCCCCAATAAAAACTGTGGTTGTTATGGGTTGTATAAATACCCTGCCTATGGTTATATAATATATAAAATCACCAACTAACAAATCATCTTCCCCAAATCAAAAACACATTTTTACTTTCTATTAACAGATCAATCCATGGCAGATTCTCAAGGAAGTACTTCTGATGCAAATGCAACCCCTGTGTTGGACGAGATTTTGCAACTCACTGGTGGTGCAAATATTTCGTATGCCACCAGGGTATACTTGGAGCAACTGATTATTGAAGAGAAGGCCTTTACTAATGATATCCGGGATTTGATTGAACCGGTTAAGGTAAGCCTAAAAAGGGTGCGTACTGCACTTTCTGAAATGAAGACCAAGCATCCAGCTGCTGATTGGGAGGAGTCTATTAAAGCTTTTACTGATTTAAAGAAGAGGTTGGAGACGAAGCTTTACCGTTTGAACATTATTGTTCAGGAACAAGTTGAAGGTGTAGATGAGTTGAAAGCTTGGTCCACTGATATGGAAATGGTTCCACCAGTAGAAGAAAATGTTTGATGATTGTTGTGCATGGGCACATATCTTTTTGTTGTTTTAGCCCATCAATATGCAGTTTGGGTATGTCGTGTCTAAACCAGCTCTTTGGTTTAAGTTAAAGTACTCTGTACTCATGTTTCGCTTAACTGCATATCTAATATGTATATAATGTCTAATGGTAATGGTATTGACATTTATGTTTAATTTGGTATAATGTTTAACGCCTGCTATTGTGTTTATCTTAATTTTTATTACATCTAATTAAATTGTTCTTTAACTTATACTGTAACACCCCATTTTGGAAATGGAATATTACGCATATCATGGCGTGTCATCAAAGCATACAAGGATAAATGTCTAAGCATTATTCAACCATAAAAGGAAATACCGGAATCAAACATCGGTATCCCAAAGTAAAGCTCATCACACACAAACATAAATACTGCAAAAGGAAGGACGAAACAATGTCCAAAGCAACTGTATCAAAGTAAAGGAAATGCATAAAGTAAAGAAAGACAGTAACGCTTCCAATCCATATGCACCTACGTTTCAGATCTACGAGCGCCCCTGAGTACCTGCCGTTCTGGGAACATGAAAAGGAAAACGGCTGAGCAAGACGCTCAGTGCACGGATGTACAATAAAGCATGATATAGGATAAGCATGTAACATATAACAGCGGAAGACTAAGTACTGAGTAAACTGGTTAAGTAACATGAAAACTGGTTTTATAGTTTGAAAAGCCTTATGTTTAACCTGTGAAAACTGTTTTAACATATAAATACCATAGCCCATATAGGTCATGAAAAGGTCACGTGCATGAATACTTGGAGGGGTGACCTCATCATGCTGATTAGAGGGGATGCCTCTAATCAATATACTGATTTGGGTAGGAGGGATCAGCTCCTTGTGAAGGGTGCAAGGCACACACCACATTCACCATGATAAACTGAAATAAAACATGTAACTAGGATGCACCCATACGCCCCGACTGATATAATAATATGGCCAAACTGAAAAGGGACGCCACGAGCAATCACTCCACCGTGGTGAAGTCATAACATCGGTGCCTCCAATGCTATGGTTATGGTACCTCCATAACTAGGTGAAACTGGTCATGCTTGTATATGGCTATAGTTTATGCTAAATTAACATAAGCAGTTCAAAACAATAAAACAAATGCTGGGGAAAACAGTTGGCTGCATACGGGGAAATCCTAATAAGGAAGGAATGTCCATACTGAAAGGACGGGAATCCGTACCTCAAGTCCAGTGAAATGAACGGAAGAAAGACTCCTACTTCTGAATCACTAATGCTACATGAATACACACGTGTATAAGTATCGATTCACTGATTACGTACTAGGTTCTGTGTCTTGTTATAGCTGATTTGGTATGTTTTAGGTTATGGTTCACTGTTTTAAGCCTTAAACTGTGTTTATCTTGTATTTCTGGTTTATCTGATTAAGTATTACTGGTGTTTCATGTATTAATATACTTACTGTATAATAATAAGTAACTTTCCAAAAATAGCAGGTTTCCAAAAATAGAAAGTTTCCAAAAATAGAAAGTTTCCAAAAATAGAAAGTTTCCAAAAATAGAAAGTTACCAAAAATAGAAAGTTTCCAAAAATAGAAAGTTTCCAAAAATAGAAAGTTTCCAAAAATAGAAAGTTTCCAAAAATAGAAAATTCCCAAAAATAGAATTTACTGCCTAAAATAGATTAGTTTCTAAAAAATAGAAAGTTTCCAAAAATAGATCAGCTGCCTTAATTAAATAAGTTTCCATATATAGAAAGTTGCCATGATTAGGTTAGCTGCCTGAATTAGATTGATTTCCATATATAGAAGGTTTCCATAACTAGATTAGTTGCCTTATTTAATTAAGTTTCTATAAATAGAAGTTTCCATAATTAGAATTAAGCTGATTATATAAGCTAACATATAAGTCTAAGTGTTATAAGCTTACTACTTAAGTCATATGATATAGTGTATAGTTTAATTATTATTTCATGTGTTTTAATTAAACTATAGGTTAAGCATTTTAATTAAAGTATAACATGTATAATTAAAATGAAATGAAAATACTTAGGTTAACATGTGTATTATTATTAATAATAATATAACCTAAGTCATGTCTAAATTAATTAATTATAAGCATGTTTTAATAATTAATTAATTATAACTTATAACATAAAAATACTTAGGTTAAATTAATGTCATGATAAACTAATAATTAAAATAACCTAAGTCATGATTTAATTAATATTTCATGTTATTAATTAATTATATCCTAAGTTCATGATTCATAAAATTACATGTAACATAGATCATGATTTTAACCAACGAACCGTGAACCGGGTATGAATTCGACACCGTACCCCGGGCCAAACCCGGGGCACACGTGTCCCCTTGCTGCCGTGGGTCCCACATGAGCCAACCAAGACCAATTGTGGTCTTGGTGGTGGCGGCAATAGCAAACCAAACCCCCCTCGGGTTTGTTTTGCTAGGCGGCTAGAAACAAACACCCCTTTAAATCATTCCTTGATTTTATTTAATATCAAAACATGTTAGATCAATGATTAATTATCTTGTTTTCATAAGAAAAATAATAACATGTTCATGAAAATAATCAAAGATCAAAAGAATTAAAAAGAATTAAAAAGAAGGGTTAGAAAGGTATACCACTATGTAGCTTGGAAAAAGGATGAACAAACACGTATTCTAACACTTGTTTTTAAGATCAAAATCAATCAAACACCCCCTTATGATGGTGTATAGGTGGCGGCACAAAGGAGGCAAAAAGGAGAGGAGAAAACTCTTTTTAGGGTTTTTAGTTTATTTCTTGTAAAATGAAAATGAAAACATGTTTAACACTTTACCCCCCTTAACTTGAAAGTCCATGGGCTAAGCCCATTACATGCATGTGTGCCGTGGGTATGGGGGCCCCACATGGGGTACCCGTACCTTTCTCGTGTCCCGATGTTTCGTGTTCGTTCGTGGTTAAACGTGCTCGTGTTTAACGTGTTTCTGTTTCTTTTAACGTGTCGTTTATCGTAAACTTAACGCTCGTAAATATATTATAAGTATTTACGTAATTATTTTAGTTAGTATTCTAATTGGTGTTCATGATTTAATTATGTTCACGTGATATATCATTAACTGTTTATCATGGGTTCGTACGTAATCGATACTTGTCATGACATACACGTATGCACTTGCTTGATTATTAGCACATGAATGTGATCAATACTACATGAGGTAAGTTTTAATCTAGAACGTACGATCTTAAGGGCACTGTTCATGGTAAAAGCATGCGGGTTTTACAATTCTTCCCCCCTAAAAAGAATAATTCGTCCCCGAATTATAGATAAAGTAAGCTGAAAAGAATTGACATACCCGAACTCAAAATATGAAGTGAGGGTAAGAAGCCCGGATAGACTCCTCTGTTTCCCAAGTGGCTTCCCGCTCGGTATGGTCCCTCCAAAGGATTTTGACGAATGGAATCGTCTTCCTTCTCATGACTCGTTCTTGCCTGTCGAGTACTCGTTCGGGTTCTTCTACAAACGTGAGATCTTCACGTATCTGTTCTAGTGGATACTGAACCATGTGAAGGGGATGATAATTGTACCCTCTGAGTAAGGACACATGGAACACGTTATGTACGTGCGAAAGCTGAGGAGGTAACGCCAATCGGTAAGATACTTCGCCGATTCGTTCAACGATATCAAATGGTCCGATGAACCGAGGACTGAGTTTTCCTTTGATCCCGAAGCGTTTAACACCACGTGCCGGCGAAACCTTGAGGAAGACGTGATCTCCCACATTAAAATGTATGTCCCTACGATGCTTATCGGCGTAACTCTTCTGACGTGACCGTGCTTCCTGCAGTTTCTGTTTAGCTACCTCAATCTTCTGGTTGGTCATTTCTATAATCTCTGGTCCTTCAAGTGTTCGCTCTCCCACTTGATCCCAGCAAGTTGGAGCGCGACACTTTCTGCCATACAACATTTCGAAAGGAGCACATTTGATACTTGCGTGCCAGCTGTTGTTGTATGCAAACTCAACTAAACAGATGTAATCGTCCCAATCACCTGTCCATTCCAACGCACACGACCTTAACATATCTTCCAATGTCTGAATTGTTCGCTCCGACTGTCCGTCCGTTTGAGGATGAAAGGCTGTGCTCAGCTTAAGTTGTGTACCCCAAGCTTTTTGCAGACCTTTCCAGAATCGCGACGTGAAACGAGGATCTCTGTCTGAGATGATGCTGGAGGGAGTGCCGTGGAGTCTCATGATCTCCCTTCTGTACGTATCTGCGAGTTTACTTACCGGATCTTCCTTGCGTATCGGTAAGAAATGAGCTGATTTGGTGAGTCGATCAACGATGACCCAAATAGCATCGTGCTTCTTCTTGGTAGGCGGAAGACCGGTAACAAAATCCATGGTGATTTTGTCCCACTTCCACTCTGGAATATCCAACGGTTGAAGGAGACCGCCAGATCGCTGATGTTCAATCTTAACCTGCTGACAGGTAAGACATTTGGAGACATACGTGGCTACATCCTGTTTCATACCACTCCACCAAAAGTGCTGTCTGATGTCATGGTACATTTTTGTCGACCCAGGATGTATAGAAAATGGGGAGCTGTGAGCTTCAGCTAACAATGCTTCCCGGAGTTCTTGATTATCAGGAACACAAAGTCTCGTGCCCTGCCAAACGATACCGTCTGCGTCCATTCTGAATTCTGTCTGCTTCTCCAAATTCTGAATTATCGCCCAAATCTCTCCATCATCCTTCTGCGCTTCCTTGATCCTAGTCAGTAACTCAGGTTCTACTGTAAGATTCGCCCAGTATCCGTGCTGCCCACGTACCATGATTTCAATGTCAAGCCGCTCCAAGTCCCTTATGTTTTGCTCCTTGATCTCAATGCCGTTTATCATTCCGGACTTTCTGCTGAGTGCATCTGCTACTACATTAGCTTTCCCGGGATGATACTGTAGGTTAATATCATAATCCTTCAACAGTTCCAACCATCTCCTTTGTCTCATGTTCAATTCTCGCTGTGTGAAGATATACTTCAAGCTCTTGTGATCCGTGAAAATGTCGCATGATTCTCCGTATAAGTAATGCCTCCATATCTTCAATGCGAACACCACTGCAGCAAGTTCCAGGTCATGCGTAGGGTAGTTTTCTTCATAGGGCTTAAGCTGCCGTGAAGCATACGCGATCACTTTCCCATGTTGCATGAGAACACAGCCCAGTCCCTTCCCCGATGCATCGCTATAGATCTGAAATCCACCTGTACCAGATGGGAGAGTAAGAATAGGTACAGATACTAACTTCTGCTTTAGGTCTTCGAAGCTCTTCTCTCGATCTTCCGTCCAGACGAATTTCTCTCCTTTCCGCATCAGTTTGGTGAGAGGCAATGCCAGCCGAGAAAAGTTCTCCACGAATCTTCGATAATATCCAGCTAAGCCTAAGAAACTGCGGACTTCTGTCGCTGATGTTGGTCTTGGCCATTTAGTGATAGCCTCAACCTTCGCTGGGTCCATAGTGATCCCTTCTGCTGATACAATGTGACCTAAGAACGCCACCTTGTTTAACCAGAACTCACACTTGGAGAATTTCGCATACAGCTGCTTCTGACGAAGAATCTGTAGTACAGTACGGAGGTGATCTTCGTGTTCCTCCGTGGACTTTGAGAATATTAAAATGTCATCGATGAATACAATGACAAATTTATCAAGGAATTCATGAAAGATTCTGTTCATTAGATCCATGAATACTGCTGGAGCGTTAGTCAGGCCGAATGGCATGACTACAAACTCATAATGGCCATAGCGGGTACGAAAAGCAGTCTTGGCAATATCCTGCTCTTTAACCCTTAGCTGATGGTAGCCTGACCTTAGATCGATCTTTGAGAAGTGTTTGGCTCCTTGAAGTTGGTCAAACAGATCGTCTATACGTGGCAGTGGATATCTGTTGCGGATGGTAATCTTATTAAGTTCACGGTAGTCAATGCAAAGTCGCATGCTGCCGTCCTTCTTCTTAACGAACAAGACCGGTGCGCCCCATGGTGATGCGCTCGGTCTAATGAACCCTCGTTCAAGAAGTTCCTGTAATTGGTCCTTCAGTTCTTTTAGCTCTATGGGAGCCATACGATACGGAGCCTTAGAGATTGGCTCAGCTCCTGGAACAAGGTCGATGTTGAACTCCACTTCTCTTGCAGGTGGTATGCCTGGAAGTTCATCTGGAAAGACGTCTTGAAATTCTGAAACTACTGGTTGATCCTGAATCGATGGGGATTCAGCATCCATGTCATGAACCGTAGCGAGATAACCTTCGCAGCCATGTGACAGTAATGCACGTGCTTGCAAGGTAGATATGACTTGTACAGACCGTCCGGGTATGAACCCGTTATGGATGTACTCTGGTGCATTAATGTCGCCGAAGATCACTCGATAAGAGTGGCAGTCTATGGTAGCATGGTGCTTGGATAGCCAATCCATGCCGAGAATCATATCGAACTCAATCATGTCTAGAGGAAGTGCATCTACTGCGCGAACTTTATCGTCAAACTCTAAAGGAAGACTCTTGTATACATGAGTTATTAATACAGAGTCCCTCAGAGGCGTGGAAATGGTAAGCTTAGTTTCTAATGGCAAGGGAAGTGTCCTGATGTTCTTAGCATAAGTAGTGGAAACAACTGAATGAGTGGCACCCGTGTCGAAAAGAACACATGCAGCCTGGCCGTACATATACAAAATTCCAGTAATGGTACCTGTAGATTTGTTTGCCTGATCGCGCGATGTCGTGTAGACACGCCCAGTGGTAGGAGGCGGTTTAGTATCAGCATGACCCGAAGTACCCTCCATTTCACCCTTACGGCAATCTCTCATACGATGGCCAGGGAGGCCGCACTTGTAGCACGCGTCGGAGTCACGACGACATGGGCCAGGGTGTCTGCGATGGCAGGTGCTGCAAAGAGGATGAGTGAATCCTCCAGCAGGAGTTCTTGCTTGCAGAGGGCCTGCTGATGACAGAACGTGTTAAGAACAAGGTATATGCACGAGTATAGGACGTAAACGTCGTAAGATGCTTACCAGTGTTAGCTGAACGGTTGGGCTGAGAACCCCTGTGGTTCTGGTCCCTTCCGTTACCGTGGTTCCTGGTAGAGATTAACATAGTGTCAGCATGAGAGATATAACATGAAATCATAAGAAGATGCGTAAATAGTAGGACCTGTTGTTGTTGGACTGTCCCGCATTGTTACGGTAATTGTCATTACCGCTGCGCCTTTCCACAACAGAACGGTCGTTAGAGTGACCGTTTCCTTTGGGCTGATTGGGCTGCTGCTGAGTAGCCGGCTGAGACCGGTCCCCAGTTTTCTGCCTGGAAGATACAGTTTAAGAGATGATTATAGAACATATGACGATAGGATGCGGTCTGGTTAACGCTAGAACATGAAATGTTTTACCTCTTGTCGGGTCTTTCTGCTTCCCCGAACTCATCACGTTCCTGCAACATTTCAAGCTTTCTTGCTGCGTCAGCCACTTGTGCTACCGTATTGAACGTAGCACATACTAGATTGTTCGCAACCGAGGTGCGAAGTGCCCACCTGAAATGGTGTGCCTGCTCCTCAGGAGTACCAGCCGCTGCTCCTAGAAAACCAGCAAGGCGAAGAAAGCGCTGCATGAATTCGTTGCTATTCTCGCCCTGTCTCTGACGTATCCCGTGGTATTCACGCTTTAGTTTGTCCTGCTCTGCCTTAGGAAAGAACTGTTCCATCACTCTCTCCTTGAATTGGGCCCATGTCAAACCAGCGACCCATTCATCACCTCCTTCTGACTGTGTCAAAGCTAGCCACCAGTTGAGTACATCGCCTTCAAACCTGTAGCACGCCAATCTTGCCTTGAAGGCGGGGTCACATCCCATAGCATTGAAGATTTTCTCAATGTGAGTCAGCCAGCTTTCAGCATCGCTGGGTCTATCAGTCTTTTCAAAAGCTCTAGGACGGAGCTTGTTAAATCGTTCCAACCATACTGCTAGAGTCACTGGGGGAGGAGGAGGAGGTGCCTGATTCTGCGGCTGCTGATTATTCGCAGCTTGGACTTCAGCACAAATGTCATTCCTCAGTTGAGGAAGTAAGGCTTGCATGGCAGCCTGAATCGCAGCATTGAGCTGCTCTTGCTCGCGTGTGAGAACCATCTGACAGTATAACATAAACATATGATTAACAGTTCAAACATAAAATATATAAAAGAAAAATTTTATGCCAAAATTTCACGAGAAAAATTTTATGCAAGAAAATCTTTGTATGAATGCATGATGCAGTTTTATGAAAACTTTTGATGCTCGAGAGTGAACGCCTTCGGTCAGTTCACTCAAAATAAAAGACATATCGAGGGGACGCCTATGGGTCGGTCCCAAATCTAAAAGTTTCGATAAAACACATGCGACTAAATAGGGCCAGTCCTGTACCAACCATTACTTAGTCAAAAACCCTGTAACAATGACATGTATATGTATGCTTAAAAATGATGAATGCATGAAAACAACTGTCAGTTCTAGGAAGACCGTAGTGACTACCCACTAATCACAGGTCATATTTGAGAGCCTACAGGTCGAAGCCTTGGCTCTGATACCATAATTGTAACACCCCATTTTGGAAATGGAATATTACGCATATCATGGCGTGTCATCAAAGCATACAAGGATAAATGTCTAAGCATTATTCAACCATAAAAGGAAATACCGGAATCAAACATCGGTATCCCAAAGTAAAGCTCATCACACACAAACATAAATACTGCAAAAGGAAGGACGAAACAATGTCCAAAGCAACTGTATCAAAGTAAAGGAAATGCATAAAGTAAAGAAAGACAGTAACGCTTCCAATCCATATGCACCTACGTTTCAGATCTACGAGCGCCCCTGAGTACCTGCCGTTTTGGGAACATGAAAAGGAAAACGGCTGAGCAAGACGCTCAGTGCACGGATGTACAATAAAGCATGATATAGGATAAGCATGTAACATATAACAGCGGAAGACTAAGTACTGAGTAAACTGGTTAAGTAACATGAAAACTGGTTTTATAGTTTGAAAAGCCTTATGTTTAACCTGTGAAAACTGTTTTAACATATAAATACCATAGCCCATATAGGTCATGAAAAGGTCACGTGCATGAATACTTGGAGGGGTGACCTCATCATGCTGATTAGAGGGGATGCCTCTAATCAATATACTGATTTGGGTAGGAGGGATCAGCTCCTTGTGAAGGGTGCAAGGCACACACCACATTCACCATGATAAACTGAAATAAAACATGTAACTAGGATGCACCCATACGCCCCGACTGATATAATAATATGGCCAAACTGAAAAGGGACGCCACGAGCAATCACTCCGCCGTGGTGAAGTCATAACATCGGTGCCTCCAATGCTATGGTTATGGTACCTCCATAACTAGGTGAAACTGGTCATGCTTGTATATGGCTATAGTTTATGCTAAATTAACATAAGCAGTTCAAAACAATAAAACAAATGCTGGGGAAAACAGTTGGCTGCATACGGGGAAATCCTAATAAGGAAGGAATGTCCATACTGAAAGGACGGGAATCCGTACCTCAAGTCCAGTGAAATGAACGGAAGAAAGACTCCTACTTCTGAATCACTAATGCTACATGAATACACACGTGTATAAGTATCGATTCACTGATTACGTACTGGGTTCTGTGTCTTGTTATAGCTGATTTGGTATGTTTTAGGTCATGGTTCACTGTTTTAAGCCTTAAACTGTGTTTATCTTGTATTTCTGGTTTATCTGATTAAGTATTACTGGTGTTTCATGTATTAATATACTTACTGTATAATAATAAGTAACTTTCCAAAAATAGCAGGTTTCCAAAAATAGAAAGTTTCCAAAAATAGAAAGTTTCCAAAAATAGAAAGTTTCCAAAAATAGAAAGTTACCAAAAATAGAAAGTTTCCAAAAATAGAAAGTTTCCAAAAATAGAAAGTTTCCAAAAATAGAAAGTTTCCAAAAATAAAAAGTTCCCAAAAATAGAATTTACTGCCTAAAATAGATTAGTTTCTAAAAAATAGAAAGTTTCCAAAAATAGATCAGCTGCCTTAATTAAATAAGTTTCCATATATAGAAAGTTGCCATGATTAGGTTAGCTGCCTGAATTAGATTGATTTCCATATATAGAAGGTTTCCATAACTAGATTAGTTGCCTTATTTAATTAAGTTTCTATAAATAGAAGTTTCCATAATTAGAATTAAGCTGATTATATAAGCTAACATATAAGTCTAAGTGTTATAAGCTTACTACTTAAGTCATATGATATAGTGTATAGTTTAATTATTATTTCATGTGTTTTAATTAAACTATAGGTTAAGCATTTTAATTAAACTATAGGTTAAGCATTTTAATTAAAGTATAACATGTATAATTAAAATGAAATGAAAATACTTAGGTTAACATGTGTATTATTATTAATAATAATATAACCTAAGTCATGTCTAAATTAATTAATTATAAGCATGTTTTAATAATTAATTAATTATAACTTATAACATAAAAATACTTAGGTTAAATTAATGTCATGATAAACTAATAATTAAAATAACCTAAGTCATGATTTAATTAATATTTCATGTTATTAATTAATTATATCCTAAGTTCATGATTCATAAAATTACATGTAACATAGATCATGATTTTAACCAACGAACCGTGAACCGGGTATGAATTCGACACCGTACCCCGGGCCAAACCCGGGGCACACGTGTCCCCTTGCTGCCGTGGGTCCCACATGAGCCAACCAAGACCAATTGTGGTCTTGGTGGTGGCGGCAATAGCAAACCAAACCCCCCTCGGGTTTGTTTTGCTAGGCGGCTAGAAACAAACACCCCTTTAAATCATTCCTTGATTTTATTTAATATCAAAACATGTTAGATCAATGATTAATTATCTTGTTTTCATAAGAAAAATAATAACATGTTCATGAAAATAATCAAAGATCAAAAGAATTAAAAAGAATTAAAAAGAAGGGTTAGAAAGGTATACCACTATGTAGCTTGGAAAAAGGATGAACAAACACGTATTCTAACACTTGTTTTTAAGATCAAAATCAATCAAACACCCCCTTATGATGGTGTATAGGTGGCGGCACAAAGGAGGCAAAAAGGAGAGGAGAAAACTCTTTTTAGGGTTTTTAGTTTATTTCTTGTAAAATGAAAATGAAAACATGTTTAACACTTTACCCCCCTTAACTTGAAAGTCCATGGGCTAAGCCCATTACATGCATGTGTGCCGTGGGTATGGGGGCCCCACATGGGGTACCCGTACCTTTCTCGTGTCCCGATGTTTCGTGTTCGTTCGTGGTTAAACGTGCTCGTGTTTAACGTGTTTCTGTTTCTTTTAACGTGTCGTTTATCGTAAACTTAACGCTCGTAAATATATTATAAGTATTTACGTAATTATTTTAGTTAGTATTCTAATTGGTGTTCATGATTTAATTATGTTCACGTGATATATCATTAACTGTTTATCATGGGTTCGTACGTAATCGATACTTGTCATGACATACACGTATGCACTTGCTTGATTATTAGCACATGAATGTGATCAATACTACATGAGGTAAGTTTTAATCTAGAACGTACGATCTTAAGGGCACTGTTCATGGTAAAAGCATGCGGGTTTTACATATACTTATGCTTAATATCAGTATCTGTTGTAATTTTTGGGGGTTAAGATAGCAGAATGTGATGTGTGTATGAAATTAAAGAAGGTACATGAACTGATTTAAGTATGAATTTGAGCACAAACTTGACAAGTATGACAAAATTCTGTATTATAGATTATGCAAACTTCTTGCAGACACAAATTTATACTCATTATGTCAATAACTAGTGCACGTCAGTAATGTGCAGATTTTTGCAATACATGCTAATCATAAATTTTGTGAATACAGACTGAAATAAAAACCAACTATAACCTATTGTAACTAAACACTAGGTGTGCAGGCAATAGGAGGTTTAAATCATGTTGTCAATAAGCTTAAACATACAGTCTTAAACACCCCATATGTTGAGCAGTATATCAAAATTACAAAGGAATAATGAAATTTAAGCAAATTCAGGGCATGCAACCAATATGAAATATAAATGTGAGCAACAAAAGACTTAAATAAGCTGGATAATCAATTAAATTAGCATTCACAAGCCAAACCACTAGTGGAGTTGAAACTGATACAAACTGATGCAATAGCTATATTTACATTATGCAGTTCAGTAATTGCAACTCAAACCACCAAATTGAACACTATGTAGTATGTCACTAGCTATATAAAAAGATATGAAACTCAACTCACCAATCTGAACATTGTTTTTGAACACAAAGTTTCACTAGTATGACAGAATTCAATATGAAAGATTATGAAAACTTACATGTAGTTAGCTATATTAGCAGGACACAATTGAAATCTAATTTTCATAAAAACATAATTAAAAGAACCACTTAATGTTAAAGAAATTTTACATTCAAATAAAAGAGATTACAAGTGTTTTTGCAGAAAAAAATGAAAGATTATATGTGTGATATGCACACAAACATAAATCCTTAAACAAGTACTAGAACCTATCCTTTAAAAGAACAAGTTAAATACGATAAAAAGGCCGATTGTGCCAACTTGAGCATGACAGGCTTCACTTGGTTTTTCGTATGACAACTCCTTCACCGTCTACTCGATAGTAATCACTATGTGATTCATCACCTACATGTGCATCTGGCAAAGTGTTATCATTGTTCTGGTGAATAACTGTACTAAATTCCTCATCGACTTCGTCATATGTATCTTTGTAATTCTTGCTAGGGGTCCTGAAGACAATAGACATATTTTTGTGTACCTGGTCTTGGTGATAAAACACTTGTCCTGCTTGTGAGCCAAATATGAACGGATCATCCTTGTGGCCTAAGTTATTCAGGTCTACCAATGTATATCCAAGAAGCTTATCTTTTTTGACCGCATGTTTCTTGTGATTAACCCAATCGAACTTGAAAAGAGGTATTCTCCTGAAACTGTAATCTAGCGCCCATATCTCTTGTAAAACCCCATAATATAATAGTTTTTTTTGGTTTCAACTTCTTTGGATATATGAGTATCTTCTACCTCAACACAAACCCCGCTGTTCTGGTGAACTTTGCCATCATTTATTTTCGTACTAAATGTATACCCATTGATGTTATATGCATCGTATTTCACTACCGTGGGACGTGGTCCAAATGATATCCACCTAACAGTATCTGATACGCTATCTTTTGATATTGCTAACTCTCTCAAAACCTGAATTTCAACAGTTAAAGGATAGTGCTTCAAATAAAGAAATGGTGTGCTGGTGGACTTCTACCTTGCTAATGACAACGCTTCTAATTGCTACTGAGAGTTGGAGATCGCCTCATTATGTTGTAAGTGCTTATTTATTATTCTCTACTACTAGCTTAGTATTGGTTTTTGAGATGTTAAGTTAACCAATATTTAGCAAAAAACAAACAATTATAAACATCATACAAGTAATTACCTCATCATGTAACCACTTAGCAAAAGTTTTATAATGCTCAGCCTCCAGCAATGCTATTCGTTTACCCGGGTTATTTTGTTCAAAAAATTCTTGTGTCACCTGAAGCGAAACAATGTATTTGATTAATTTTTTGTTTCTAGAATATTTATATCAATGAAATAGACATGTGTTAGTAATACTTACTCGATATAGGGTAAAAGTTCATCTCTATTTTGTAGTACATACAAATGAGCTTTTGCAAATAGTTCCCCATTCATTTCGAATGGTGTGCCGGCCGACAATGGCATTCCGTCCTCATTTTCATTGGTTACATCTTTATCAGGTGGAAAACCAACAGATTTCATTGTTTTATGATACTCGCTTATAAAACTCTATTGTTTCTTCCGCAATAGTCTCCTCAGCAATGCATCCCTCTGGTCTGTTTCTGTTTCTAACATGGTTTCTAATAACCTTCATACATCTTTCAAATGGGTACATCCACCGAAAGCATATGGGACCACACAATCTTACCTCTCTAGTTAGGTGCACAGTCAAGTGTATCATAATATCAAAAAATGACAGAGGAAAGAACTTCTCAAGTAGGCACAGTGTCACAACTAGTTCTTGTTTCTTCGCATCTAGTTCTTCCAATTTGATTTCTTTTCTACATATAGATTTAAAGAAAAATCAAAACCTGATAATAGCATATCGTGTGGGTGGATGCATGATTGAACGTATTGCAATTGGTAAAAACTCTTGCATCAACATGTGATACTCATGTGACTTAAGGCCAATGAGCTTCCTTTCCTTTATGTTGACCAAACTAGCAAAATTTGAACAATATCCCTGTGGTACTCTGATGTTGGCTAACGTTTCACAAAATTTGTCTTTTTCAGCATTAGTTAACGTGTAGCCTGCTGGAGATAGTGTTGTTTTGTCTTGTTCTAGCCTAGAAAAAGCTCAGGATTTATACCCAAAGCTGCCAGATCCAATCGTACCTTCAATCCATCTTTCGTCTTACAAGGAACATTTAGCAAAGTTCCAATAAAACTCTCCCCACAAATGTTTTCTACATGCATAAGGTCAATACAATATGGAACAGGATTATGTCTCCAATACCTTAGCCTTCGATACCAAATGTTGAATTTCTTCCAATACCATTCAGTAGGTTGGCTTGAACTACCCTCGTCTTCCTCTGTTGCTTTTCTTTCGTTATTTTGAATTTTCCCACCTCTGCCTCTTGTATCTTCCTAGTTTCCTGATGTGTTATTGTTAGTTTTCTTTACTTTTCCCCACTTATTTTGAATATGTCGAACTTCGTCGTATATTTCTTCCCCTGTCTTTGGTACTGGAGCAAGTGTAAGTTCTCGTTCTCCTTTAAATGATTTCCTTTGCTTTCTGAATGGATGGGTGTTTGGTAGATATCGTCTGTGACCAGCATAACTTTGCTTGGCTGAGGTCGAAAGTCTTACACTATCTTTCCCACATACCACGCAACCATTGAGTCCACTGTATGGGCAGCCGCATAATGTACCCAGTGCTGGGTAATCATTTATCGTCCATAACACAACGGAATGAAGCTTAAAGTTCTGCTTCGTTGACGCATCGTATGTATCAACACCATGTTCAAATAAGGTATATAGATCATCAACTAACGGTTCTAAGAAAACATCAATATCATTCCCCGGGTATCCCGATATAAGGGTCGAAAGCATGATAAACTTTCGTTTCATACACAACCATGGAGGAAGGTTGTATATGACACATAAAACCGGCCATACACTGTGATGCCTATTACCTGAGTTGACGTCAACCCCATCAGCCGATATTCCCATCCGTATATTTCTTGGATATTCTGCAAATTGAGGGAATTTTTCATCTATGGTACGCCATGCCTGTGAATCTACAGGGTGACGTAAAACACCATCTGTTTTCCTCCTTGTTGCGTGCCATCTCATGTTTTCTACAATACTTGGTATCTTAAACAATCGTCTTAGTCTTGGTATAATTAGGAAGTACCACATCACTTTGGCTGGAATGTTTTCGTAAACTTTCTTTGTCTTATTATCGACCTTCCATCTTGTTGTCCCACATGTTGAGCAAGCAGTCAATTTTGAGTTAGTTTTCCAGTAAATCATGCAGTTGTTGATACATAAAGAACTTATCACACGCTCCATACTTACCCTTGAAGTTGAGAAGTTGAACTATTGCAGACAACTTTGTGAAGTCGGGACATCCTTCATAAAGTGGCTTCTCCGCGTCTACTACTAGTTATTGAAACTTGGCAATGTAATCCTCATCAAAATCATCTTTTGTAGCGTTAACCATCTCTACTGTTGCTGGGCCATCTGTTGGAATTTCCGAACCAGCGTCCGTGTCGACATCCGTGTTGTCAACATACTCTGTTGTATCATCAACTAATATTTGGGCATTTGATGATTGCTCGTCCTTTTCTCCATGTTTTATCCAATTTGTGGAATTTGTATTAAACCCATGTCTGAATAAATGGAATCCTACAGATTCTACTGTGCCCTCTATATGCTTTAAGCAGTTGTTACAGGGACATGGAATTGTAAGTGGTCCATTATGAATTTCTGGGTGGCGGTTAATCTCCTCTTGGGCTTTTTTTTGGCATATTCAATAAACGCTTCTACTCCGTCAAAATATTCTTTTTTAGTCCTATTACTTCGTATCTGATGAGATGGCATTTATACATGATCTCATCGTTCTTTTCGGGCTTTAAATGCATAAAAATGTCATAAAATACCATATATATGCTTGTGTTTGTTTACTTGTGTATTTTAGGTATGGATATCGTGAAAAAGACAAAAGATCACAAGAAACAAGGAAAAACGGACACGAGAAACGAAGCCGTACAAAGAACTGGGCCCTAGTTCATGAATTATTCAACATTTACCCTTGAAGACTTGAAGATATGCAAGATTGATCCTCAAACAATGAAGAAATGACACTTAAAACCCTTGTGAAATCATAATTACAAGTTTGGTCCCTTAAGTTTGTCAAAATTGCAAAAAGGTCCCTCAACTTTGAAGAAATTGCAAGATTAGTCCCTCATCAAATCTAATTTGTCAATTATGGTCTCTCATAAAGTCAAAGATACATTGAAGACTTTTGAAGATCAATAAAGTCCAAAATCAGTCCTTCAATTATGGAAAAATGGAAAAAACAACCCTTGATATCTTTTTGGAAAAGTTTTGTGCCAAAAGTGTGATGATGGAAACTTAAACAACAAAGGGATGCGTTTATTTGAGCTGAAAAACTTGTTTTACAATTTTTCCCAAAGAACAAGGACCAAAGTTGTGCAAGTTAAACATTTGAAACGAATTTGCGTCAAACAAACACCTTTCCCCCAAAATCGGATCAAAACCTTACTGTTTGCCATTCATCCCACCCAGTTTTTACATCACTTAAAACAAAGGGTAAATTTCAATTAACCCTTCCCACACTCGATTCACACATGCAGAAACAAAACCCACACACAAAACCCTCAACCCCATTACCCAGTGGACCCCACACTCAACCTCACACACCAAAGAAAATGCAACTTATTCCCCAAGGACTGCCACGTGTCAGGATCAACGGCCAAGACTCCTAGCTTAACCCCAAAGCTAAGATAAACGTCTATGATCATTTTGGACAGCTCATATCAAGGATTCGTCTAGAAGCATTTGAGGACAATATTGGAAATTCACTTCTAGGGTTTGTGAATAGTGTTTGCTTAGCATATGCCTATAAAAGGAGACCTCAACCTATGAGAGTCCCTTTGTTCCAGATTTTGGCTATCAATCTTTGTAATTCCTTTTAAGTTAAATAAAATTTGAATTTCATAAAGTTTCTGAATTCTCTTTTGTGTTTATTAAAACTTGGTGTTAGAATAGCCTTAATCTGAGTTCCATTTGATCATTAAGACCTACCTTAATCTTGTGGTTAAGGCACGTCTTTGTTTGAAGGTTTTCAAGGTTCAAAATCCTTGAAAATCCTAGTTACTGTTTTGGTTATATACTTGTACTAACCCTTAGCCAAAAGCCTTAAGCTCCTTCAAGCTTGTTGACACCAAGCCTGAGAAGAGTTATAAGCTCTTGGTTGAGTTGTTTTCTTATTTGTGTTGAAGAAATTTCATAATCAAATCCTTGTTCTACTTTGAACATCAGCAGGATTTGATCTTCCTTCTTGAAGAACCTTGGTCTTGTTCTAGTTGTTGAACAGGGTCCAAGGAGCATAGATGTCCCTCCTAGGATGTTGTAGAGGGCAGGTATAATTCCTTGATTAAGTTTCCTCTAAAAATTTCATGTTACTGCATGTTTTGGATTTGGTGCTTTGATTTTGAGTTCTTGTGTTTGAAGTGGTGATTTTAGTGTTTGATTCTGTTAGTTGTTACATAGGAAGTGTTTTTGATTCATAAAATCAGTAGGTTATTAGAGAAAATCACAAGTTGCTTTGAAATATGGTAGATTAAGGGCTGTTTGGCATAACAGCTTGATTTGGATTTGTGTGATTTTGAGTAGATGCTTTGTATTGCTTTGTGTTGGAACATATCTCATAGGTGCTAAGTAACACTTATTTGCAGGTTTTGTGGTTTGAAACACCTAGATCCTAAAAAGGGCTATAAAATCTTGTTTACTTGATAAAATTGGTTGTGGTTTAAGGGACACCTAGATCTAATCATAGACTAGGGCTAACAAGTGATTAAACCTAGTTAATAACACCAGGGAAAGAGATTTGAGTGCTTGAAATTGGATCTGTGGTCAATTAGATCAGCAAAGTGTGCATGAGTTCTTGTAGTTCATATCAGAAGGTGTAATTTGCTTTAATCTTGCTCCATACTTTGATTTAGTGGTTGATTTAAGTTTGTTTATGCTTAATCATAGTTTATATAGCTTGTGTATGCATCTTGTTGAATTTGGATGGCTTATTCATGCTATAGCTGCTTATTTGTTCATAAAAGCTTATTTTCCATGTATGTGCTAGATCTGAGCATTGTTTGATTTTTCTGTGCTTATTGAGTGAACCAAAGTGTGTTTTTGTGCTTGATTGTGACTCCTTGTGATTAACTGATCACTTGGGTGACATTTTCTTCCAATATAACATACTAAATCTCTCTAAAAGGCTTGGTCAAATAGTCAAAGCAGTGGGAACTCCTTTCCCCTGCTGCTCGCCACTACTAGTGTATTTTGGGTTTCATCTTATCAATAAGCTATAATAGCTTATTTTAACCAGCAATAACTTGGATTTTGTAATAGGTGCTCATTATTTGACCCATTTGTTCATACTGGAGCATTTGGTGGGTTGACTTTAGGGTTTGACTAGAAAACCAACTTAATTGACTTTTTCATAAGTGCTTATTGGCTTATTCTGGCTTATTGTTTTTGCTTATTGGAATTTTGTTGATTGATTTGGCTTATTGAGTTCATTTGTGACATTTTGCAAGTTGAATCAAATCTTGAGGTGCCC
Source organism: Glebionis coronaria (assembly GCA_025667525.1). Taxonomy (NCBI): domain Eukaryota; kingdom Viridiplantae; phylum Streptophyta; class Magnoliopsida; order Asterales; family Asteraceae; genus Glebionis; species Glebionis coronaria. The sequence goes on from CM046877.1 coordinate 361,239,628, forward strand.
TAAATCTCATACCCGACTATTTTGTCGTTTTGTGGATTTGTACTTTTCTTATTTCTGGCTTATTGAGTGTGCTTTTTCAAAATTCCTTTTTACAGATCTCTTTAGTATCCCAAAAGAAGGTTGTGTATCAAATTAGAGCTTATGGCATTAGCTTATTGCTTAATGGGATAAAAAGCCCAATAAGGATAAGCTGTTTATTTAATAAGCTGTGATAAGCTCACTTTCAGCTTTTGGGCCTTTAGAGTTTTGTGTTTAGAATTAAATTTTAAGTCAGATAGTGCTTTTCCAAGTCATTTGGGCTTATTTGGACTTTTTGGGCTAAAAAGCCCATTTAGGTGGACTGTTTTTGGTTTTGGCCCATTTGAGGGCCCAATAGAGGTATTCTGGTCATTTCACTTTCATTTTCTGTTTAATTAGAATTTTTTATAATTTTTGGATTTCTAATATTATTTTAATATTATTTTATTATTATTTTTCAAATTTCACATTTTTGCACTTTTTATATTTTTCTTAGCTTAAATACATTAAAATAGGAATTTTGCAACTTTTAGATTAATTTTATCATCCTTAGATTAATTTTTATATTTATTTTAAGTTTTAATAGTTTTTAAATCATTTTAAATAGTTTTTATTAGTTTATATATTTCTAAAAATAGTTTTTAATCTTTTTAGGTCATTTTAGAGGTTTACCAATTGAAAATTCTTTATTTGGGCTTTTTGATAATTAATTTGATTTTTAGGGATTTAATTAGCATTTAAAAATATAATATTTAATTAATTAAAAGGTTTGAAAAAGTTTTGATCATTGGTAAACTCTTAGTTTATTTATTTTGATTTTTGATGAATTTTTGGTAATTTTTAGAATTAATTTTCATTTTAGCTTAATTTACGGTTTTACGTGTAGACGTAGTAGTAATTAATTTCACGTCTTCGTCATCCTCTTTTCTCATCCCCTTCTAACCAATATTAATCTCAAACCTTGCTACATTTTAGTCACACACATATACCTCCTTGGGAAACGAACTTCATTGGGTCATTAGTGCTTGATTTTCCTAAATCATCACTTAATACTTTCCCATTTACGGTCTTTTTCCTAAAAGACGTAATTTTACCACAATCATTTTGGCGCCGTTGCCGGGGAGGTGTGTCGTGATTAATTTGTCTTGTTGTTTTTAATATTAACCATAAATAGTATTTGTATTATTAGAAATCTACTAATACGTATTATAGGTTTTTTGGTTTTTCTTGTGAAATTATTATTACTATATTGTATTAAGTATCACAATAAATACAAAAAATCTCCAAAAGTTTGAAAACACAACCTTAATTGGGATTTGATCTCCTAATTATTGTATTCGAATCTCAAACAAAAAGAAAAAGGCAAAAATAGATAAATACTTTCGTGAAGCTCGATTTTGAAAAATACAAATTATAAGGTGGGTATAAGGCGGGTATTATAAAATATACCCTAAGGAAAAAGGCTCTTAAGTGCTTCGCGCCGCCTCATTTCCCCGCTTGCTTGTGAGTATTTTGAGATTGAAGGCTAATCGAGGGTTTTGTCGCCCAAAGTATTATTACGTATAATATATTTGCTTGGTTTTCTTTGTGATTAAACCCTCTTGAACAATTTGGTTTTCACCAAAGTTCTAAAGTCATTCGAAGGCGTTCACTCCACGTGATCGTTTTCATTCCTTTGAGGCTTCTTTAATCAAGAGTTTGATTCGAGGAGAGATTTGGTAGATTGTTGTCTACGAAGATACACCAAAATCCAAAAAAAAAAAAAAAAAACAATCAAAAACACAAAAAAATTGAAAATTCACAAAACACCCAAAAAGAATCTTCTTTGCTCACCTCCCATTCTTCGTGAAGTTTATGATCACTCGTAATCAAGCAAAACGAGCTCGTAAACGTCTTCAAAAGCTAGCCAATCAAGAGATGTTGATTGAAGAACAAACTCCAAACGTTGAACCTATTGTAGAACAAGAAGTCGTCATGGCTAATCGTAGAGAGGCCATTGTGATTCCCGCTATCCTTGCGGAGAATTTCGAGATTAAGACGGGTTTAATGTCGATGTTGCAAGCTAATAAGTTTAGAGGTCATGAGAAAAACAACCCGCATTACCACATAAGGAATTTTAATCGTCTCACCGCCACTAGCAAGTTTAAGGATGTTCCACATGACGCCATTAAGATGATGTTGTTTCCATACTCGTTAGATGGACCCGCTAAAATTTGGCTTGAGAAAGAACCGCCAAATTCAATTTTGACATGGGGTGATCTCGTTTCTAAGTTTGTGAACAAGTTTTTTCCACCATCTAAAACAACACATTTGAAAAATGAGATTTCAAGATTTGTGCAAAGAAATAATGAAAGTTTTTCAATGGCATGGGAACTCTTTAAAGAAATGTTACATGAATGTCCACACCATGATTTTTCGGAATTGCATCAAATTGATACTTTTTACAATGGGCATAATGATCATGAACGAGATTACTTGAATGCCGCCGCGGGTGGTAATTTTTTGTGCAAAACGACCGATGAAGCTTTAAAGATTATCGAGAATAGATCTAAGGTTTATAGCCCTCGTAACACACCGAGTGTTGCCAATTTGGGTTCGTCATCGTCGTCATCGTCTCGTAGCATTAATGCCTTACATGATGAAGCTAATGAGGAAAATCGGTTTTTCGATAGATTTGCTAATCTTATGACTCATTGGAAAGCTCAATAAGCTTTGAATTCCGCTTCGGTTAAAGCGGTTGCTAAGAGTTGTTTGTCTTGTGGTGGAGCTCATGATCTTTCCGAGTGCATTGCCGCGGATGGTAACACTTCGAGTGCTTATGTAGCAACGGGAACTTATAACCAAAACGGCCAAGGTTCCCGCCCAAATCAAGCTCCACCAAATCAAAATGCTAATAACCATCGAAACAACAACCAAGGTGTTAATTATCAAGGCAATTCACGTAACTACAAAAAAGGGAACTATCAAAGTGGGAATGGACAAGTCACTAATCAAAACCAAAACCGTGATTTTCAAAACACTACACAAGGTTTTCAAAATGCTCACACTAAAAATTTTCAAGGAGAATTTTTGGATTATGCTAAAGCAAATGATGCTAAGTTTGATAACATGCAACGTGAGATGATTAGCTTAAGATCCGAGTTGAAAAACGAGCTTAAAAATGAACTTGCTAATGAACTTAAAACTCATGCTAATAAAATGGAAGGAAATGTTCAATGTCTTCAACAAAACCAACAAAAGATGGAACAAGGACAACATGAGATTAAGCAAGAATTGTTAAAAGCGGATGCTAGGCAATCTAAATTTGAGGACCGAATGGCAAAAATGTTTGAAGCAATCATGTGTAAACCCTCTTCCTCGGGTGGTCTTCCTAGTGATACCATTGCAAACCCGAAGGGAGAAATGAAGGTTATTACTACACGAAGTGGCAAAACTTTCAAGGAACCAATCTCTCGTCCAAGTACTTCTACGGAGAAGGAAATCGAGAAAGAACCCGAGGTGATGGTCAAAAAAGAGCACATTACAATCCCACGAAGTACCGCTCAAACCACACCTACGGTTGAACCAATACCAATTGTGGAACCCAAGATTCCAAGGCCGTTGCCTAATGTCCAACCCACACCACCTTTACCTTAACCTTCGAGACGAAACAAAGAGAAATTGCAAGAACGTAACAAACAACAAATCGAGCTTTTTATAAAAATGTTTCAACAAGTGCATTTCGATGTGAGTTTAGCCGACGCGTTGTTATACATGCCTCGTTTCGCTTCCACTTTTAAAAGTATGATGAGCGATAAGGAAAAGCTTTCAAAGCTTGCTAATTGTTCTTCGGTTTATCTTAACCGCATACCGGAAAAAGTTGGTGACCCTGGAAAGTTTCTCATTCCTTGTGACATACAAGATATGAAAGAATGCCTCGCCTTGGCCGATCTTGGTGCGAGCATTAATTTGATGCCATTTTCCATTTGGAAACCGCTTTCGCTTCCGGCTCTTATTCCTTCGAACATGTCTATCGAGATGGCTGATCATTCTACGATTTTAGCATGTGGAGTAGCCGAAGATGTTTTCGTGAAAGTGGGGAAGTTCTACTATCCCGTTGATTTTATAGTAGTTGACATCCCCGCGAATCCTCAAGTTCCTCTAATTTTCAGTCGTTCATTTTTAGACACCTCGAGATCGCTTATCGATGTTCATGCAAGAACTATCACTTTGAGATTCAACGAAGAGGAACTTGTTATAAACGCTACTCAAAACTCGAAACCTTATCATGTTTATGCAATCGCTACCATCAATCACATTGACTTAGTTGATGTGGTTTGCGATGAGTTTTCACAAGAAGTGTTAGGTTTTTTTGATAGCTCGTCAAGTGGCAATCCCACTATTTTGGATCCGATTCTTGCTAATTCTACACCAAATCTCACTCCATTCCAAGGAGGCGATTTTACTTCAAATGAAATCGACAATGAAGATGAGGTGTTGATTAGTGATGATACTTCTATTCCACCATTTCTTCCGCCGATGGAAGTTATGAGTGTTGAACCAAAATCTTCAATCGAGGAACCACGTATCCTTGAATTGAAAGATTTTCCTTCTCACCTTGAATACACATTCTTGGAAGGTGATGACAAGTTTCCGGTTATTATTGCAAGATGTCTTGCCAATGATGAAAAAACCGAGCTCTTGAAAGTTCTTAAAGCTCATAAAGGGGAAATTGCGTGGAAAACTTCCGACATTAAGGGTATTGACCCAAAATTTTGTACTCACAAGATTTTAATGGAGGAGGACTACAAGCCCGCAATTCAAAGTCAAAGAAGGGTAAACCCCAAAATTCACGATGTCATTGAAAAGGAAGTTTTGAAACTCCTTGACGCGTGAATGATTTATCCTATCTCCGATAGCCCATGGGTGAGCCCAATCCATTGTGTCCCTAAAAAGGGAGGAATGACCGTTGTGCCTAATGAAAAAAACGAGTTAATTCCCACTCGTGTCGTGACCGGTTGGAGGGTGTGTATTGACTAGCAAAAGTTAAATGACGCCACTCGTAAAGACCACTTTCCTTTGCCCTTCATGGATCAAATGTTGGAGCGACTCGCGAGAAATGAATTCTATTGCTTTTTAGATGGTTTTTCCGGTTACTTTCAAATCCCTATCGACCCTCATGATCAAGAGAAGACTACGTTTACGTGTCCTTATGGAACGTTTGCTTATCGTAGGATGCCTTTCGGACTTTGTAATGCACCGGGTACGTTTCAACGGTGTATGATGGCAATTTTTCACGATATGATCGAGAAGTCGATGGAAGTGTTTATGGATGACTTCTCGGTGTTTGGCAATTCGTTCATGTCGTGTTTATCCAATCTCGAGCAAATGTTAAAACGTTGTGAAGAAACCAATCTTGTGCTTAATTGGGAAAAATGTCATTTCATGTGTAAACAAGGAATCTTCTTAGGACATAAGGTGTCGAAATAGGGGATTGAGGTCGATAAAGCTAAGGTACACGTCATCGCCATGTTACCTCATCCCAAAACCGTTAAGGGAGTTAGGATTTCCTAGGCCACGCGGGCTTTTATCGTCGTTTCATCAAAGACTTTTCCAAAATTTCTCGACCTATGACACACCTTCTCGAGAAGGATGCTCCTTTTAATTTCAATGAGGATTGTGTTAGAGCTTTCGAAACTCTTAAAAGGAAACTTACCGAAGCTCCCATTCTTGTTGCTCCTAATTGGGAATTACCCTTTGAAATCATGTGCGATGCAAGTGATTATGCTATAGGGGTCGTCTTAGGGCAACGCTATGAAAAGCATTTCCGTCCTATCCATTATGCTAGTAAGACGATGACCGATGCTCAATTAAAGTACACCACAACGGAAAAGGAATTCCTTGCCGTGGTCTATGCTTTTGAGAAATTCCGACCTTATATCGTCTTAACTAAAAGCATCGTGTATACCGACCATTCGGCTATCAAGTATCTCTTAGCTAAGCAAGATGCTAAGCCGAGATTGCTTCGTTGGATGCTCCTCCTCCAAGAATTTGATGTCACCGTGCATGACAAAAAAGGAGCCGAGAATCTAGCGGCCGATCATCTCCCTCGTCTAGAAGATCCTCACAAAGATGTTTTTGAGAACAAGGAAATCACCGAAACATTTCCTCTTGAGACTATTGGTGTAGTGAATTCTAAAGACACCACCCCATGGTTTGCCTACATTGCAAATTGCCATGCGGGAAATTTCATAATTAAGGGTATGACGATACAACAAAAGAGAAAATTCTTTCGTGACGTCAAGTTCTATTTTTGGGACGACCATTATCTCTTTCGGGTTTGTGCGGATCATCTCGTTCGACGTTGTGTTTTTGGTGCCGAAGCTTCTAATATCCTTAGAGCTTGTCACGAGGGACCCACGGGTGGTCACCATGGTGCTAATCTCACGGCTAAAAAAGTGTTCGATGCCGGCTTCTTTTGGCCTTCTATCTATCGTGATGCACACGCACTTGTGAAGTCGTGTGATTCGTGCCAACGTCAAGGAAAATCGTCTCAACGTGATGAAATGCAACAAAACATAATTCAAGTGTGTGAGATTTTCGACATTTGGGGCATAGACTTTATGGGGCCGTTCCCATCGTCTCATGGTAACAAGTATATCCTCATCGCGGTGGACTACCTTTCTAAGTGGGTGGAAGCTAAGGCTTTACCTACTAATTATGCTCGTGTGGTAGTGAAGTTTTTGAAGCAACTATTCTCTCGGTTCGGAACCCCTCGTGCTATTATAAGCGATCGTGGAACCCATTTTTGTAATGACCAATTCGAGAAGGTCTTAAAGAAATATGGATTTACTCATGGTCTTTCTACGGCTTATCACCCGCAAACGAGTGGGAAAGTCGAGGTTTCGAACCAAGCTTTGAAGAGGATTTTAGAGAGGTCGATTGGAGAAAACCGAGCTTCATGGTCCGGCAAACTCGATGACGCTATATGGGCCTTTAGGACCGCTTATAAGACACCTATCGGTTGCACTCCTTATAAGTTAGTTTATGGGAAGAATTGTCATTTGCCCATTGGATTGGAGCACAAGGCATATTGGGCCCTTAAGCATGCAAACTTTGACTTGAAGATCGCGGGAGATCACCGGAAAATACAATTGAATCAATTGGATGAATTAAGAGACAATGCTTATGAAAATTCATTAATTTTCAAAGAAAAGACTAAAACGCTTCATCATGCAAAGATTAAAAACCGGGTTTTTAACGTTGGTGATCAAGTGTTACTTTTTAACTTTCGACTTAAGATATTTTCCAGGAAATTGAAATCTCGTTGGTCGGGTCCTTTCACCGTTACACAAGTGTTTCCTTATGGGACCATCGAGCTAGCTCAAGATGATGGTCCTAACTTCAAGGTGAATGGACATAGGCTTAAGCACTACTTTGGTGGGGAAATTCCTTCAATGGTTGACCTCGACCAAGTCACTTTCCCCAATGATAATTAGCATTGAGGGGATCGAGTCGAGCTCATGACTCGGTAATAAAAAACGAGGTGCCTCGTGGGGGAGATCCCATGCTTATCCTTTTATGCTTTACTAATAGCTAATTAGAGGGGACTTGTACCCTTCCAACTCGTTGTCTCGTGGTTGTTTGTGATTGTGTTATCTAGATCATCATCATCATCTACGATTAAAGACTCTCGTGTTCATTTACGTGAGCCTCCATCATTTGCTTGAAGAAGTTTTTCACGAATCCATTGACATATCCTTTATTGTTCTAACAATTATCTTTTAGCATAATTCATAAACGGCTTTAGATATATTGTTGATCACCCTTTCCATGCTAGATCCTAAGCATTCGACTCTTCGTCTCTAGTATGGGGGTGCTCCACCTTTAGACTCGAAACATTGAGGACAATGTTTACTTTTAGTATGGGGGGGGGGGGGGGGTGAATAGGTACTTGCTTTGCTACGCCTTCAAGTTTTCCAAACTTTCAATGTTTTGTTTTTGTTGCTAATAAGGCTAAAAAATGGACAAATTTTAAAAATTTTCTTAGTTTTCATAAGTGTTTTTAAGACACGAATATATATTTTCCGATGGGTAGAATAAGAGCTAATTTTTGACTTGATGGGCATTTGGAGCCATTTACATTCCTTAACCCGCTCAATTCAAGTTTTGCTAGACTTTTATATAGGGGACTTTAAAACGCGAAAGTCTTAGCTCATTCGGGTTAAGAACAAGAACTTTTCGCAAGTTCCTATAACTGATCCTAGAAAGTCACTTATCAAGGGAAATATAAAATGCATTCTCTAAACTTGAAAAAGTCCAAGAAAGTGCAAGATCCTATAGGTGGCTTGAAAACCCAAAACTTTGATTTGATATAGTCTTAATGGAAGCTAATCCAAATTTGGCTTAATTTTTACTTGCATGGCTAAGTATTCACGAGTCTCTTTAATTAGAGGTCTTTATATAGTGAAGAACGAGAAGTGATAGAGTTAGACAAGTGATCATGCTAAACGTAGAACATGAAAATGTTCTTTCAAAAACTCATATGTTTTTAATTGTGGCTTTTTCTTCCCATAAGATCAATGAATTAGGAATAAAAATAATTGCAATAAGTAAGGTCGTACGATTTGAAAGGTTACTTAGCCTCTAGCACAAGATCGTTTAAAAGTTGCTCGGGGTTGAATAGAGTTCATAGCCAAGGCATAACTTATTGAAGCGGAAAGCGAAGATTGGTGATTATCCAAAAAGGTCCTAACAAGGCATGAGGAGCCCTATTTTGTTGCTAAAGATCCAAGATGATGTGAAGTATCATTATTCCTAAATCAATATGAAGGATCAAGACACACGACGAAAAGCAATTACTCCCATAAAGATCATGGAGAAAGTCTATCCAAAAAGACCATTACAAGGTATGAGGATAAATATATCCAAGTCCGAAAAGGAGGCGGATCGTTGTATATCAAAGTCCAAAATAAGGATTGAAGAAAAATGATGAAGTCGTGGTCAAAATATGAAGAATCTCTCAAAAACGTCAAGTGAAGAAATTCCAAATATATGAAGAGAAGACCATAATTTCAAGAACGTCTTCCCAAGATTTGAAGTATGAAGTACATGCCAAATATCGGTCCGAGAAAGGTCTCAAATCGTGAAACGAGTTATGCCAAGATATGAAATTAAGTAGATACACGAGAAGCAGTTTTAAAAGATTTTGCCCTTCGGCCAACTATCGATTAAATCGTGCTACTTTGCTTTCGGACTAATAACTACTCAAATAAGTCAACATGAATCACTTGTGATCCATGACAAATAGTTAAAAAATGCTAGTAACCAATTTCCTTCTTTAATAACTAGGATTGCGGGGAGAAAAAGTATTACACAATTTGGACGTATGAGTAGTGTTAGCATTGTGACTTGTAGCAACAATGATCTCGTTTTTGCACTTAGCATGGAACGTATGACAATCAAGGATGACGAAATTTACTCTAAGGGACATTTACTGGTTTCTATTCTTTGACCCTAAAAGTCACTTTCGTGATGAAATTCATACATTATGTCTTTACACATTCTCGTAGTATTGTTGCAAGTCTTTTACTTTTCAATAAAGGTTAATAAAATTGAATTTTGGTGATGCTTAGATAATTTATTCTAGCATTGCGTGAGGGCACGACAATGGCTTAGTATGGGGGAGTGATGAGATGGCATTTATACATGATCTCATCGTTCTTTTCAGGCTTTAAATGCATAAAAATGTCATAAAATACCATATATATGCTTGTGCTTGTTTACTTGTGTATTTTAGGTATGGATATCGTGAAAAAGACAAAAGATCACAAGAAACAAGGAAAAACGGACACGAGAAACGAAGCCGTACAAAGAACCGGGCCCTAGTTCATGAATTATTCAACATTTACCCTTGAAGACTTGAAGATATGCAAGATTGATCCTCAAAAAATGAAGAAATGACACTTAAAACCCTTGTGAAATCATAATTACAAGTTTAGTCCCTTAAGTTTGTCAAAATTGCAAAAAGGTCCCTCAACTTTGAAGAAATGGCAAGATTAGTCCCTCATCAAATCTAATTTGTCAATTATGGTCCCTCATAAAGTCAAAGATACATTGAAGACCTTTGAAGATCAACAAAGTCCAAAATCAGTCCTTCAATTATGGAAAAATGGCAAAAACAACCCTAGATATCTTTTTGGAAAAGTTTTGTGCCAAAAAGTGTGAAGATGGAATCTTAAACAACAAAGGGATGCGTTTATTTGAGCTGAAAAACTTGTTTTAAAATTTGTCCCAAAGAACAAGGACCAAAGTTGTGCAAGTTAAACATTTGAAACGAATTTACGCCAAACAGACACCTTTCCCCCAAAATCGGATCAAAACCATACTGTCTACCATTCATCCCACCCAGTTTTTACATCACTTAAAACAAAGGGTAAATTTCAATTAACCCTTCCCACACTCGATTCACACATGCAGAAACAAAACCCACACACAAAACCCTCGACCCGATTATCCAATGGACCCCACACTCAACCTCACACACCAAAGAAAACGCAACTTATTCCCCAAGGACTGCCACGTGTCAGGATCAACGACCAAGACTCCTAGCTTAACCCCAAAGCTAAGATAAACGTCTAAGATCATTTTGGACAGCTGATATCAAGGATTCGTCTAGAAGCATTTGAGGACAATACTGGAAATTCACTTCTAGGGTTTGTGAATAGTGTTTGCTTAGCATATGCCTATAAAAGGAGACCTCAACCTGTGAGAGTCCCTTTGTTACAGATTTTGGCTATCAATCTTTGTAATTCCTTTTTAAGTTAAATAAAATTTGAATTTCATAAAATTTCTAAATTCTCTTTTCTGTTTATTAAAAGTTAGTGTTAGAATAGCCTTAATCTGAGTTCCATTTGATCATTAAGACCTACCTTAATCTTGTGGTTAAGGCACGTCTTTGTTTGAAGGTTTTCAAGGTTCAAAATCCTTGAAAATCCTAGTTACTGTTTTGGTTATATACTTGTACTAACCCTTATCCAAAAGCCTTAAGCTCCTTCAAGCTTGTTGACACCAAGCATGAGAAGAGTTATAAGCTCTTGGTTGAGTTGTTTGCTTATTTGTGTTGAAGAAATTTCATAATCAAATCCTTGTTCTACTTTAAACATCAGCAGGATTTGATCTTCCTTCTTGAAGAACCTTGGTCTTGTTCTAGTTGTTGAACAGGGTCCAAGGAGCATAGCTGGCCCTCCTAGGATGTTGGAAGAGGGCAGGTATAATTCCTTGATTAAGTTTCCTCTAAAATTTTCATGTTACTGCCTGTTTTGGATTTGGTGCTTTGATTTTGAGTTCTTGTGTTTGAAGTGGTGATTTTAGTGTTTGATTCTGTTAGTTGTTACCTAGGAAGTGTTTTTGATTCATAAAATCAGTAGGTTATTAGAGAAAATCACAAGTTGCTTTGAAATATTGGAGATTAAGGGCTGTTTGGCATAACAGCTTGATTTGGATTTGTGTGATTTTGAGTGGATGCTTTGTATTGCTTTGTGTTGGAACATATCTCATAGGTACTAAGTAACACTTATTTGCAGGTTTTGTGGTTTGAAACACCTAGATCCTAAAAAGGGCTATTAAATCTTGTTTACTTGATAAAATTGGCTGTGGTTTAAGGGACACCTAGATCTAATCATAGACTAGGGCTAACAAGTGATTAAACCTAGTTAATAACACCAGGGAAAGAGATTTGAGTGCTTGAAATTGGATCTGTGGTCAATTATATCAGTAAAGTGTGCATGAGTTCTTGTAGTCCATATCAGAAGGTGTAATTTGCTTTAATCTTGCTCCATACTTTGATTTAGTTGCTGATTTAAGTTTGTTTATGCTTAATCATAGTTTATATAGCTTGTGTATGCATCTTGTTGAATTTGGCTGGCTTATTCATGCTATATCTGCTTATTTGTTCATAACAGCTTATTTTCCATGTCTGTGCTAGATCTGAGCATTGTTTGATTTTTCTGTGCTTATTGAGTGAACCAAAGTGTGTTTTTGTGCTTGATTGTGACTCCTTGTGATTAACTGATCACTTGGGTGCCCTTGTCTTCCAATATAACATACTGAATCTCTCTAAAAAGCTTGGTCAAATATTCATAGCAGTGGGAACTCCTTTCCCCTGCTGCTAGCCACTGCTAGTGTATTTTAGGTTTCAGCTTATCAATAAGCTATAATAGCTTATTTTAACCAGCAATAACTTGGATTTTGTAATAGGTGCTCATTATTTGACCCATTTGTTCATACTGGAGCATTTGGTGGGTTGACTTTAGGGTTTGACTAGAAAACCAACTTAATTGACTTTTTCATAAGTGCTTATTGGCTTATTCTGGCTTATTGGTTTTGCTTATTGGAATTTTGTTGATTGATTTGGCTTATTGAGTTCATTTGTGACATTTTGCAAGTTGAATCAAATCCTGAGGTGCCCTAAATCTCAAACCCAACTATTTTGTCCTTTTGTGGATTTGTACTTTGCTTATTTCTAGCTTATTGAGTGTGCTTTTTCAAAATTTCTTTTTACAGATCTCTTTAGTATCCCAAAAGAAGGTTGTGTGTCAAATTAGAGCTTATGGCATTAGCTTATTGCTTAATGGGCTAAAAAGCCCAATAAGGATAAGTTGTTTGTTTAATAAGCTGTGATAAGCTCACTTTTAGCTTTTGGGCCTTTAGAGTTTTGTGTTTAGAATTAAATTTTAAGTCAGATAGTGCTTTTCCAAGTCATTTGGGCTTATTTGGACTTTTTGGGCTAAAAAGCCCATTTAGGTAGACTGTTTTCTGTTTTGGCCCATTTGAGGGCCCAATAGGGGTATTCTGGTCATTTCACTTTCATTTTCTGTTTAATTAGGTCAAAATAAACTAGTTTGCAAGTTTTTAAAATTTTTTATAATTTTTGGATTTTTAATATTATTTTAATATTATTTTATTAATATTTTTCAAATTTCACATTTTTGCAGTTTTTATATTTTTCGTAGCTTAAATACATTAAAATAGGAATTTTGCAACTTTTAGATTAATTTTATCATCTTTAGATTAATTTTTATAATTATTTTAAGTTTTAATAGTTTTTAAATCATTTTAAATAGTTTTTATTAGTTTATAAATTTCTAAAAATACTTTTTAATCTTTTTAGGTCATTTTAGAGGTTTATCAATTGAAAAATCTTTATTTGGGCTTTTTGATAATTAATTTGATTTTTAGGGCTTTAATTAGCATTTAAAAATTGAATATATAATAAATCAAAACGTTTGAAAACGTTTTGATCATTGGTAAACTCTTAGTTTATTTATTTTGATTTTTGGTGAATTTTTAGTAATTTTTAGAATTAATTTTTATTTTAGCTTATTTTACGGTTTTACGTGTAGACGTAGTAGTAATTAATTTCACGTCTTCGTCATCCTCTTTTCTCATCCCCTTCTAACCAATATTAATCTCAAACGTTGCTACATTTTAGTCACACACATATACCTCCTTGGAAAACGAACTTCATTGGGTCATTAGTGCTTGATTTTCCTAAATCATCACTTAATACTTTCCCTATTTACGCTCTTTTTCCTAAAAGACGTAATTTTACCACAATCAGTATCCAAGACTTGTTCATCATAGTGTTGAGGATAAATCATACCGTATATATCCTATAAATTAAAAAAAACCAATATATCATATCCAAGATAAAACATTCTTAAAGGTTTAATGCACATAGCATGAATCAATAACGCATAATATAAAACCCCAAAATCCAATCATATATATACTAATTATCTAAACAAATGCATATGAACACTACAGATTATAATCCTAATAAAAACATTACCTGATTTATAAAGTAATGAAATTAAAACTAGTGTAGATGGCCGGACAGAATAGTTGTTGATGGCTGGAGAATGAGGGATTGAAAAAAAATTATGTGATGAGTTTAAAATTTTTGGGAGTTATTTTCAATGTTCACTAAATAACATTTTGGAGGCAAATTTTCAATTTTTAACAAAATAGAATTTTGGAGGAATGTTTTAAATTTCACTCAATAAAAGTTTGAAGATTCAACAAAATAAAAGGTTTTAAAATTTGACCCGTAAATGTAGGTTATTTATTATCTGAAAATGTAGGTTATTTGAACCGAAAATTTGACCCGAAAATGAATATTCAATAAAATAAAAGGTTTTAAAAGTTTGAAGATTCAACGAAATAAATTCTGACCATCATAAGAATTTGTGTATTTATGACTTATACCCTTTTATAAATATGTTATTTATGATTTATTAAACATAAGTCTAGATGGGCTTATGTGTCATAAGCTTACATTTTGTGGTTTATATCTATTAAAAAATTAATATAATGCATGAAATATATTTAAGGAATTATTATTTTAGACGGGTCAATGCGGTGGAGTCGTATTATCAGGTAACCATATAACATAAACAAATATGTTAAAAGTGATAGTATCAATATTAAGACAAAAAAAAGTCAACAAACGACAATTATTTTGAAAGATAAAGTATATAAAACTTGATAAAAATTATATTAATGAAAATACATTAATTATGTTTTAAATAAGTAACATATAATATATGCAAACGTTTTATACCGCTTTTAAAAGGTCGGTGCTTAAAAGGTTTTATGACTTATTTCACCAAGACCACGTCTGAACGTAACATAAATGATGAGTAATTTGTTATCTTACTTAATTTAAAACCTAAACGTTAAATAATTTAACCCTAAACCATATAACCCTTAAACCAAACCATAATTCATAATCCTACATACCATAATCCCTAATCCTTAAGCATTAAATCCTAAACATTAAACCTCAATAAACACTAAACCTTAAACCAATGAACCCTAAACACTAAATCATAAACCGGTACATATAAACCTTAAATCCTATTTAACCCTTAAACCATAAACCCTAGCTAACTAAACCATAAATCATAAACCTTAAAACATAAACCAATAAACCTTAAACCCTAATTAAGCCCTAAACCTTAAAGTAATGCAACCTAAACACTATATCATACAGTACACCTTAAACCTATAAACCTTAAATCCTATTTAACCCTTAAACCACAAACCCTAGCTAATTAAACCATAAATCATAAACCTTAAACCATAAACTAGTAAACCTTAAACCCTAATTAAGCATAAACCTTTAAAGTAATGAACCCTAATTAAACACTATATCATACACCTTAAACCAATTAACCTTAAATCCTATTTAACCCTTAAAACCACAAACCCTAGCTAATTAAACCATAAATCCTAAACCTTAAACCTTAAACCATAAACCAATGAACCTTAAACCCTAAACCCTAAACCAATGCACTCTAAACACTATATCATACACCTTAAACCTATAAACCTTAAATCCTATTTAACCCTTAAACCATAAACCAATGAACCTTAAAACCTAAACCCTAAGCCCTAAACCTTAAACCAATGCACCCTAAACACTATATCATACACCTTAAACCATTTAACCTTAAATCCTATTTAATCCTTAAAACCACAAACCCTAGCTAATTAAAACATAAATCCTAAACCTTAAACCTTAAACCATAAACCAATTAAACTTAAACCCTAAACCCTATAAGCCCTAAACTCTATAAACCTTAAGTCATAATTAATCCTTAAACTACAAACCCTAGCTAATTAAACCATAAATCTAAAAGCTAATTAAACCTTAAACCATAAAACAATGAACCTTAAACCCTAAACCCTATAAGCCTTAAACCATATAAACCTTAAATCATAATTAATCCTTAAACCACAAACCCTAGCTAATTAAACCATAAATCATAATTAAACCTTAATAAACCACACTATCTAATTAAACCATAGATCCTAAAACTTAAACCCTAATTAAATATAAACCACTTCATTAACCCTAAACCATAAACCCTAAATCATAAATCCTAAACCTTAACCCTCAACCCTATACCTTAAACCAAAAACCCCAACCCTAAACCATAAACCCTAACACATTACTAAACTATAATTTTGTCACCCTAACCTTATTAAACCGACCATTCAAAATCGACCTTATTCATATTTAATTTTTTTAACTAAAATTTTATGTTTAAATTTAATTAAAGTAATATTTTTATGTTATGTTTAAAATTATAACCTTTTTAAAATTAGTTAATTTTGACAAAAATGTTTTTAATAAAAATACAAAGTATATGTTTTTTTATTTACTTACTATTATTTATTTATTATTAACTTTTTATAATTAAATGTTAGTTACTATAAATTTATTAGTAAGTAATTTTAAATAATATTTACATTTTCATTAAACACAAATAATATCCAGCAACCATCTAGCTTGTAACCGCCACCATCTTCAGAATCACACACAGGAAGAACAAACCCTAAATCTTCATCCAATACACAATAAAAAAAATAAAACCCTCATACATAATAGTCGCCAATCTACACAATCATTAACGACATGATGAATCAGGAAAAAAGGTAATGCAACAATCAGTATTGTTCTATTTAAATATTTGGGTTCATACGAATAGTGTAAGTTTGTTATGGTATTAGGGTTTACACTAATTTTTAATGCATGTATGTGGACCTATTTCATTTTTCATTAACGTGATTCGATTTATAGGACTAGCCCTTCTTAATCTATGTCATTATTAATTAACGTGTTTATATGGTCTATGTTTCAATCTTGGTTATGGTTTTTCTACATGTGTCTGGATATGGTCCCATAGTATACTATAGTTATAGGTTTTTTGGTATGATATTGTTTTAGGTCTTTTGTAATCAGTTGGATATGGTCCTCTACAAAAACATATGCATAACCAAATCCAAATGTTGTTACGGCAACCATAACCATGCTACACATACTGCCAAACACTACCTTCGTCGAGATATAACTAACATTAATATGTACATGTTTGCAGAAGTTAGCAATATAAGTCCGATTCGGAGTTTGACCACAAGTTCTTCAAGTACTCCATGTATTCGCCCTCCACTGTTTGTAGGCATACATAATGTAAGAAGTTTCGGTCAAGGAATGCTGCAGAGGGGAGCAACAACAAAGGCAAAAGGAATGTTGGAAGGTTAGATGATGTCAGTTCTCCCTGTGTAATATGAACAAATTTTTTATGTTTTCTTGGTCTGTTATTGTTGGGCACCTGTTGCATTTTCAACCTACAGGTTGCAACAATTATGAAACAATTATCAGTTATATCTGTAATCAACAATACGAGTTTGTTAATTACTTAATATAAGTATTTTAAGGCCATGTACAATTCACTATATGTTATATCCATTTTCTTATAATATATGAATTCAAGTTTTTATGTAGTGTAAACTTTGGATTTTTGGTTGAATGTTAAAATGTGAAAAATAGTATAACATTTTGTTCAAACTTTGATTTTACCAGGAAACTCAAAGGGAAAAGTTTAATGTTTAATTTGGAGGCAAATTGGAGTTCAAAAAATTTGGTTGTGTAATTTTTGTATTTGGAGCCAAAATTTTCACGAAAATTTTGAATGTCCATGCTAAGTTAATGCATATGCAGTTACCATAATATTCTAATTCCATCTCCATCTCAAATCCTGATTTTTCTCCAAAATCACAAAATATACCATAATTTTCTAACTCCATCTCCATCCCAATTACTGCCATCACTAGTTTCATACCATTTCCACTTATTGTTCTTGTACACATCGGTTTGTGGTCAATAATCATGGACACTGAAAACGATGATCAAGATTATAATGTTAATGATGATGATTATTTGGTTAATAATCATGATGTAAATCATGATAATCAAGGAGATTATGAATTAGAGGATTATGGTGATCAATCAGAAGAGGATGAAGACATCAGTAAACAGAAGGTTGTTAATAAGAGGGGTATAACTAGGTTATCCAAGTTTCGGATAAAATATGGAAAACCAGGTGTCATGAAGATAAATGTAAACTTTGATGCACTGAATAGAATATCAGGGCCAAATAGATAATTGTTTATTAGTTTTTTAGGACACACGGTTCAGGAGCAGATAGGATTGAAGATTCTATCGTGGAAAGATGTGAAGGCGGAAGCAAGAGAAAAACTTAGGACTGAAACCACGGTACGCATACAAAAATTTTACCCAACTATCAGTCTTATTCCTACATTTACTTTAACGTTATATTAATATGTGCAGCAATACTTTGAATTGGATGTGTCCTACAAAAAGTTGGTAATGAATAAGCTAGGTGAACTGCTATGAAATTTCAGAAGTAAATTGACAGCTAAGCACATAGTTCCCAACCTAGATAATCCTAAAAAACTAAATGTAGTTCCAAAGAATTACAGAGAAATCATCAATGCCAAACACTGGGTTGCTTTTGTAAACCACACGGCGACAGAAGAATTTAAGGTTGTTAATTTATATTTCGTTTTACATTTATAAACACCGTATGTATGTATTGTTTGGAAACTCCGTATGACAAACACAGTCTGTCACGTACTAGCAACTTCTCATCCAGTAATCTCTTTTGTTAGGTGAAATCAGCTGCTAATAAATTGGCGCATTCCAAGTCTCTTTATCAGCATACAATGGGACATGGTGGTTATGTATATATAAAAGAGCAAATGGTAAGGTTATATTGGTTTAATATCCTAACACTGTTGTCCATGTTGGTTTAACTTTTCATCTGTATGTATTTGATGTTTGGAAGATCATAAAAAAAGAAATTACACCAGATCAAGAACCCCCCCCCCCCCCCCCGGTGGTGTATTGTGGTTTCATGGAAGGGTTAGAAAAGAAGGAAAAAAGATAGATGATGAAACAATCAAAGTTGGCACTAACATTGTAAGTGTAAGTGCAAATTTTTGTATATAATGTTTATATTCGTATAATAAATTATTTACCATTTTTTGTGTTCAGCTGGAAGTAGAGGAACAGCTCAGGGATGGAACCTTGACGGTTGATAGTGGTTCAGATTCATTATCACATGTATTAGGAATGGAAAAGGGAGGGTATGCACGAGGAGTGGGAGGCAGAGTTACGTGCAGGAAGTTCTTTGATCTACCTAGAAGGAAACAAGAACTGATGTAAGGATTGTGTTGCTTGAAAATGAACTTGAGAAGGAGAGACAGGCGCGTAAAGATAAAGAGATTATAGTCGCTGAATTAAAAACCAAGATGTCACAAACACAGGAAACTATTGATAAAATGTGGAAAGTTATGTCTGCACAAGGGTTTAATATAGTCGAGTTAATGCCAAGTCAGTCAAATGTAAGACTAGTTTTCTAATTTTGATTTGATGATTTTCAGTCTTAATACCAATAACAATTAACATACTTATATATTGTAGGTATTAAAACTAGAAAATAATGCATTAACTACAAAACCTAGTGAAGAACAAAGGACGTCGATCAGTGGTGGTGGTCTTCAGAAGGGTGTTTTAAAGTCAACTACAACTTTGAACAAGGATTTGGACACTGCAGCTGCAACTGCAACTGCAACTGCAACTGCGAACCATGTAAGTTATAAAAAAGCATGTTTGGTTTCTAATTTTTACTATACATGACTTATTTACTGTCTTATGTATATATGCAGGGACCTGGTAGAACTAGGGGAGCAAAAAAAAGACTAGATCGTTAGAAAAGAAGTCTCCACTTCAAAATTCCCAATCTCAGTTAGATATTTCTCCAACTTCCGGTTCACAACAAAATCTGTCTCCCTCGACAAAACAAGACGTACCTATTTCATCATTACGAAAGAAGCGTACACCTTCTAAATCCAAAGTAAATCAGTCTCCACCATCACTACCAGATGTAAGTATTTCATCTTTTTTCATATAATTACTTGTTTAATTTATTTCTCATTAATGCATGTAAACATATTTTCTTCAGACATTTCAGTGCAAACTGTGGAACATATCTAGGACAATTATCATTGGTATCGGTAGGGTACACAAGGCTAAGGATGGAGACAATGTAATGATTCATAACCAACCACTACCAAAAAATTGCTACAAAGTTTCAGTTGATGAATCCCTAGTGGATGCAGCATTCATACCTGATGACGGAAATAATGGTTTACAAACTGTTAAGGATGTAAAAGGTAGTTTTGTGGCATGGCCAAAGGAAAAGGTTATTTTTTTATAAGAGGTACATACACTTGATTTATCATCCTACGTATACATATACATAGCTTTTCATATTTAGTTCAATGTTTAATACACGAAATTTTTTTCCCTACAGGAAACAACACCACCAAATACCATAAAAGCTGTTGTTGAAAGTGCAGCAAAGATAGGATCTAAGCGCTTGATGAACGTTCCAGCAGGAAGTAAATTTACGACTATTCCTCATATGCAGAAACAAGCTAGGAATAACAAGGATCAAAAGAATTTACAATACGGTGATTCAAAGTCTTTACAAATGTGATTCTATGTGAAAAGTATGTTACTTGAGAATAATACGACATTACATTTGTTGATTTGCTCATGTACATTCAATTTTATATATTAATGCAATTGAAATTTGATTTCCAGAATTTTGTTTTTTGTTTTTATTGAATTCTGAAAGGTTACTAGAAGATGAAACATAGTCAAACTTATTCACATTACAATGTGTGACTACATGTCATAAAAGGTCACACAAACATACAATTTATGTGACTATCGGATGCATATAGTCACACAAAATACAATTTCCTTGACTTGACAAAGCATACAGTCACACTTATTACTACTATTGGTAACTCTTTGGTTAATTGTATGTGACAAACTTAGTGCCATTAGCATGATTTTTGTGACTACATGTCATAAAAGGTCATACAAATATACAATTCTATGTGACTATTGGATGCATATAGTCACACAAAATACAATTTGCTTGACTTGACAAAACATACAGTCACACTTATTTCTATTATTGGTAACTCTTTGGTTAACTGTATGTGACAAACTTAGTGCCATTAGCATGATTTGTGTGACTACATGTTATAAAAGGTCACACAAACATACAATTCATGTGACTCTTGGATGCATATAGTCACACAAAATACAATTGGCTTGACTTGACAAACCATACAATCACACTTATTTCTACTATTGGTAACTCTTTGGTTAATTGTATGTGACAAACTCAGTACCATTAGCATGATTTGTGTGACTACATATCATAAAAGGTCACACAAACATACAATTCATGTGACTATTGGATGCATATAGTCACACAAAATACAATTTGCTTGACTTGACAAAGCATACAGTCACACTTATTTCTACTATTGGTAACTCTTTGGTTAATTGTATATGACAAACTTAGTGCCATTAGCATGATTTGTGTGACTACATGTTATAAAAGGTCATACAAACATACAATTCATGTGACTATTGGATGCATATAGTCACACAAAATACAATTTGCTTGACTTGACAAAGCATACAGTCACACTTATTTCTACTATTGGTAACTCTTTGGTTAATTGTATGTGATAAACTTAGTGCCATTAGCAAGATTTGTGTGACTACATGTTATAAAAGGTCACACAAACATACAATTCATGTGACTATTGGATGTATATAGTCACATAAAATACAATTGGCTTGACTTGACAAAGCATACAATCACACTTATTTCTACTATTGGTAATTCTTTGGTTAATTGTATGTGACAAACTCAATACCATTAGCATGATTTGTGTGACTACATATCATAAAAGGTCACACAAACATACAATTCATGTGACTATTGGATGCATATAGTCACACAAAATACACTAATCACATAGTAAATGTCACAAATATCGTATATTCATGTGACAAACTTATAAACAATAGTCACTCTTAAAAAAACTCGTGTAACTGTAGAGTGTTTACCGTCACAAATATTCACTAAAACACCAAATATTGTACCTAGTTTGTCACACATTTTCGAGTATTGGTCACTCATTTTTGATTGCTAAGGTCACTAAGACGAGCTTGTGACCAAAAGGTACCTACGGTCGCGGGACCTTTGGTCACAAAGCCTAAAAAAACCGCATGTGACTATATGCCTACGGTCACTCTTTTTTAGTGTGACGGATACCATTTTTTGTACTAGAGTATTCTTAGTGGGTTTTTGGCCCATTAAGCTATAAGTTGAGCCATAAGCTGAAAATTGGCACACATACTTCTCTTGACCTAATTAAGCTGTTTATATAGATAATTTTTGAATAAGCCCAAGAAATAAGCCTGAAATGAGCAAAAGCTCTTTACACAAAACGACAAAATAGTCGTTTTCGAGTTCTAGGCAGTTTCAAGTGCTGATTCTTGTTGCAAAATGTTTCTTAGCACTTAACAAAGCTTAATAATCAAAAAAATTTCCAAAAAGCACAATGAATAAGCTAGAAAAAGCAAATAAGCACTTATGTAAAAGTCAACTAAGTTAGTTTTCTAGTCAAACCGAAAAGTCAAAGTCTCAAATGCTCCAGAATAGTCAAATGGGTCAATTAAGGAAGATTGATTACAAAAACAAAGTTGTTGCAAGTCCAAATAAGCTATAATAGCTTATTGATATGCTGTTTGAAAAATTGCACTAGCAGTGTCTAGTTTTGGGTGTCCAGCAGTGGGAAAAGTTGCCACTACTTGACTTGTTTGACTTTTTGTCTTTTGTAGGTTTTTGTTGGATTCAGTGAACACAAAGGCAACCTTATAACCAGTGGGTTATAAGGAGTCAATAATAATCAACAAATCACAAAAACAACAAGCCAATTAGTACAGTTAAATCAAAACAGCATCAGACATTGCCCAGACATGAAAATAAGCAGTTTTTGAACAAATAAGCAGATTAAGCAAGAATAATCCAACCAAATTGAACCAAATGCATACACAAGCTTTCATAAACTCAAATAAGCATAAATAAAGTTGTTTCATACACTGGTTTAAAGCTTAGACAAAGATTCAAGCTTATGAATATTACTAATGAACAATGAAGAACACAAAATGAACTTTGCTGATGTACTTGACCACAAGCCCAATTTCAAACCCTCAAATCTCTTAAACACGTTACACAAACATTGTTTAAACACCTTTTAATCCTAAACATGCATACACACTAAGTGTTCCCAAGATTTCAGATTAAAATATGCAAAATCAAAGCAGTTATAGCATAATCTAGAATTTGATATTCAAGAACTCAAAAGTTGCATATATCAGCACACAACCAAGTCAATATCAGATACAAGCACTTAACAACCCTAAACACTAACTCAAATTCAAATTATCCCCTTAAAACAGTAGACCCAAACACCCCTTTCACTTTTTAAATCCAATATTTAATAAAGTAAGAGTGATAAACAGGTTTACCTAACCCTAATCAAGCATCATACCAACAACATGAAGCATAATCAACAAGATTCAGGCATAAAAAACAACACATAAACAGTAGATCACAAAATCACTTAATACCACTTTTTTAACAGATTTTTGGTAAGAGAGCTCAAACCTCATGAATGTACATCCACACTCACGAATTTTAGAGCTTATGTGCCTAGCTTAACAAGGCACAAGCTTCCAATAGCTACTAAGAACAACAAGGTGAGTAACAGATTATATGAAAAAGAAAATAAAAAATAAAGCTGATTTATTTAAGATTTGTACCCTACTCCTTGATTATCCCCAAGCCAAGATCTCACCTCACCTTGCTAATCTTCTTATCAAGGTGATGTGATCAACCTTTGACCCAAAAATTCCAAGGTTTTGAACAAAGACATACAAAAATATCAGATTTTGAACTTTTTGCAATTTCTTGCACAATCTTTGAAAACAAGTTTTAAAACTTCACAATCACAAACTAGAATCAATAACAACAGAATATTAAAGGTGGCACTTGGATTTCTTCAACAAATTCAAACACTATTACATTGACTTGAATATAGGATTTATAGAAAGTTGAACAAAGGAAAAACCAAGAGCAAAGATAAATGTTGCATACTATGACCTTTATATAGGCTCACAAACTATCTAGAAAGCTGAAAATGTAAGGAAACCCTAATGTAGTGAAGTCCCAATTATGCCCTTGAGAATTTGAATTTTGATTGATCATGTGAAGTCTTCTTGGCTTTTTATTGATGCAAAGGTGGTGGAATTTGATCAAAGGGTCCAAAATAAGCTTAGAATGTAAGCTGCATTGTGGTTTGTAGATTTTCTGTCAGGTTTTGGCATTTTCCCAAAAAATGTGTGTAGGGGAGGTTTCATGTGAACTCTTGGGTGATGTGGCATGTAAAGTGAGAGTTGGGTTTTGTAAATAACATCCTTAATCACAAATTTGGAGGTTATGGGGGTTTAATTTTTGCTTAAACACAAACCCCTAATTTGTGTTCTTGGCATGAATAGTGGAGTTTAATCTGGATTATCATTTGAATTTGTGTTAACCGCGTATTTTAAATAACTAATTAAGTTAGTTATTAAAAACGGGTGAGTGGATGTGTGAGTTGGCAAAAGGGAGGCTTGTGATTGGCTGAAATGTGTGAGTGGAGCACGTGTCACAATGACACTAGTCTAGGTAAGTTTGGTGTCTTGGCAGATTTCACCCCCTTTCTTTCTTTCTTCTTTCATTTCAATTTAAACATGAATAAACTGATTTTCCTTTGTTATTCAAGTTTGGTTTTCTAGACTTTTGCCCCAAAAAGTTTTGCAAAGGGATTTCAAGGACTTGTTTTGCCAATTCATGATATTTGAAGGGTGATTCTTGTAATGTCTTCAATCTTCAAGGTATTTACTAGTTCTTTGTCTTCATGGAGGACTAAAAGTGACAAGTCTTCAAATATGAGGGACCATTCTTGCCAATTCTTCAAAGTTGAGGGTCCTTTTTGTAATTTCGACAAACTTTAAAGACCAAACTTGTAATTATAAATATACAAGAGTTTAAAGTGTCAATTCTTCAATAATGAAGGACCCTTCTTGTACAATCTTCAATTATTCAAGGGTTTTTCTTGGAAAATCAACTCTAGGGTCCGGTTCATTGTGCGGCTTCGTTTCCCGTGTTCGTTTTTGCTTGTTTCTTATGATCTTTTGCCATTTTCTTAATATTCGTACCCTAAAATACACATTGAACAAACAAAAGCATATATTTGGCACATTTTATGATATTTAATGCATTTTAAGCCCGTTTTGGACGATGAGACTATGTATAAAAGCAGTCTCATCACTCCCTCATACTAAACCATTGTCGTGCCCTCACGCAATGCTAGAGTAAAGTATCTAAGCACCTCCAAAATTCATTTTCATGTACTTTTATTGAATGATAAACTTGCTACACTACTACTACTTCTACTACTTGCGTTTTACACATAATGTAGGATTTTCATCGCAAAATGGGACGTTTAGGTTCATAGAACAAGAACACGTGAATGCTTCGTTAGAAATAATTTCATCGTCCTTGATTTTGACCCAATTACATGCCAAGCGTGTAACGAGATCATTGTCATTATAAGTTAGTAATGCTAACACTACTCATGTGCCCTAATCACGTACTTAGACTCCCATTTTCCTAAGTGGTATCTCTTATATTTTATTTTTGTCTTGAATGTTCACGAGGATACATTGTTTGAATTATGCGATGATAGAGATTTAGGTCTAAAAATAGAGTCATAACAGTGTAACCAAGACCATCGAATTAATAACCCCCCCCCCCCCCCCTAATAGACAACGATGTCAAAAAATTAAGTCAACAAGAAGGATCGATAAACACGATTTTATAACGGTTTTAGACATGAGTCTAATTACCAATACTTTTATACGCCCCCTAACGGATGGGCCTTATTATCATAGATTTACCTCCATCTTTTATTCAACTTCGCCATGATGATTTTATTATGACTTCGGTCTTGCCTGATGTTTTATTTAACCTCGCCATGAGGTTTTTATTATGGCGAAAGACGTATATCCTCACGCCAAAAGAGAATTTTGGATCTTTAAAGCTTCAAAGATTAAGGCATAATTCACTTTCAATTTCGCATAGATTTTTCGACTTTGTGAGCTTCAAATTGTTTGCTTGATTTAGGTGAGGACTTGAAATCTTATTATTAGGTGAACCTTTTAATTATTCGGGTTGCCAATACTTCAAAACCGTGACGCTGGTGATACCTTATTTTTTTCCCCAATTTAATTACATGGAAGCTACTAGAAAAGACTAGAAACAAACAATCAACACTAAACCGCTAAGACAATACTTATTAAGCAAAATATATATACAAGCGAAGGGAGAATAAGCAAACAATTAGAAGAAATGAGTTTTTGAAAGAATACGAGTACTCTACGTTTAGCATAGTAACTTATAATTAATTCTATCATTTCTCGTCCTCTTCTAAGAGACTTAGCCTAATATAAACTTAAGGAATCGAAGCTAAGTGCTCAACATGCACGATCGAGTCAAAAACTACTCTTATTCTCGCCATCAGAAAATCTACATTCGTGTCTTCAAACACTTATGAAACACGAAAATTTTTAAAATTTGGCCATTTTTAGCATTATTTTGCAACAAAACGATAAACAAAAAGATAAACTTTGGAAAGCGTGAAGGTTTAGCAAGGCAAGTATCTATTCACCCCCCATACTAAAGTTAAACATTGTCCTCAATGTTTCGAGTCCAAGGGTAGGATACCTCATACTAGAGACGAAGTCGAATGCTTAATCTAGCATAGAAAGGGTGTAACCATTAAATTAATAGCCGTTTATAAAGTATGCTAAAAACCTAAGGTTAGAACATCAAAGGATATATCATGTGGATATTGAGAAATTGTTGAAGGCAAACGATCGAATGTTCCCATAAAACGAACACGACAGGCTCCAATCGTGAAGATCATGATCTTCTAAAAACCACATATCACAAACAACCACGGAACAAAGGTTGGAAGGGCGCGAATCCCCACACGTTAAGTAAATTAGAAAGAGATAATATGTACATGGATAAGCATGGGACTCTCCCATGAGGCACCTCGTTTTTGATTACCGAGTCATGAGCTCGACTCGATCCCCTCAATACTAATTATCATTGGGGAAGGTGACTTGGTCGAGGTAGTTCAAAGAGGGAACTTCCCCACCAAAGTAGTGCTTCAACCTATGTCCATTCATCTTGAAATTAGGGCCATCATTTTGAGCTAGCTCGATGGTCTCATATGGAAACACTTGGGTAACGATGAATGGACCGGAGTTAAAAACCCGGTTTTTAATTTTAGAATCATGAAACTTTTTGGTTTTCTCTTTTTAAATCAATGAGTTTTTATAAGCAATGTCTCTCAATTTACCCAATTCATTTAATTGCATTTTCTGGTGTTTTCCCGCGATCTCAATGTCATCATTAACATGCTTAAGGGCCCAATAAGTTTTTTGTTCGAGTTCAATTGGCAAGTGACAATTCTTCCCATACACAAGCTTGTGAGGAGTGCACCCAATGGGCGTCTTATGAGCGGTGCGAAAGGCCCATAAAGCATCGTCTAACTTATCCGACCATGATTGTCGGTTCTCCCCTATCAATCTCTCCAAGATCCTCTTCAACGATCGGTTTGAAACCTCGACTTGCCCACTCGTTTGCGGGTGATAAGCCGTCGAAAGCCGATGTGTAAACCCATATTTCTTCAAAACTCTTTCAAATTGGTCATTGCAAAAATGGGTTCCACGATCGCTTATGATTGCACGAGGGGTTCCAAACCAAAAAAAAAAATTATTCAAAAACTTTACTACCACACGAGCATCGTTCGTGGGCAAAGCCTTAGCTTCCACTCACTGAGATAGGTAGTCAACGGCGAAAAGGATGTACTTATTACCATGAGATGATGGGAACGGACCCATAAAATCAATTCCCCAAACGTGAAAGATCTCACACACTTGGATGATGTTTTGTGGCATTTCATCATTTTGTGAGGCTTTTCCTTGACATTGGCATGAGTCACACGACTTCACAAGTGCGTGTGTATCTAGGTAAATAGTAGGCCAAAAGAAACAGGCATCAAAGACCTTTTTTGCCGTGAGACTAGCACCATGGTGACCACCCGTGGGTCCCTCGTGACAAGCTCTAAGGATATTAGAAGCTTCGGTGCCAAAAACACAACGTCGAATAATTTGATCCGCACAAGTCCGAAAGAGGTAAGGGTCGTTTCAAAAGTAGAACTTGACGTCACGAAAGAATTTTCGTTTTTGTTGAGTCGTCATACCCTTAATGATGAAGTTGCCCGCATGGTAATTTCCGATGTCAGCAAACCATGGGGTAGATGAATCAACCTTAGAATTCATTACACCAAGTGTCTCGAGAGGAAATGTTTCGGCGATTTCCTTGTTCTCGTACACACTTTGGTGAGGATCTTCCAAGCTAGAAAGATGATCGGACGCTAGATTCTCGGCTCCTTTTTTGTCAAGGATTTCGACATCAAATTCTTGTAGGAGGAGAATCGAACGAAGCAATCTCGGCTTTGCATCTTGCTTAGCCATGAGATACTTGATTGCCGAATGATCTGTATACACTATGCATTGGGTCAAGACGAGGTAAGTTCGGAATTTGCCAAATACATACACCACGACAAGGAATTCCTTTTCCTTTGTGGTATACTTAAGTTAAGCCTCGATCATTGTCTTGCTAGCATAGTGAACAGGAAAGAAGTGCTTATCATGACGTTTCCCCAAAACGGCCCCAATAGCATAATCACTAGCGTCACACATGAGCTCAAAGGGGAGGTTCCAATTGGGAGCAACAAGAATGGAAGCTTCGGTAAGTTTCCTCTTAAGGATTTCAAATGCTCGTACACAATCTTAGTTAAAGACAAAAGGAGCATCTTTTTCGAGGAGATGTGTAATGGTTCGAGAAATCTTTGAAAAATCCATGATGAATCGACAATAAAAGCCCACGTGGCCTAGGAAAATCCTAACTCCCTTAACGGTTTTGGGATGAGGTAATTTGGCGATGACGTCTACCTTAGCTTTGTCAACCTCATTCCCCACTTTCGAGACCTTGTGCCCTAAGACGATTCCTTCCTTAACCATAAAATAACATTTTTCCCAATTGAGCACAAGGTTGGTTTCCTAAAAACTTTTTAACATTCTCTCAAGATTCGACAAACACGAAGTGGACGAACAACCAAACACGGAAAAATCATCCATAAAGACTTCCATCGTCTTCTCGATCATATCATGAAAAATAGCCGTCATACACCATTGAATAGTTCCCGGTGCATTGAAAAGTCCGAATGGCATTCTACGATAGGCAAACGTTCCATATGGACACGTAAACATAGTTTTTTCTTGACCACGAGGATCAATGGGGATTTGGAAGTAACTAGAAAAACCATCTAAAAAGCAATAGAAATCGTTTCCCGCAAGACGCTCCAACATTTGATCCATGAAGGGCAAGGGAAAATGGTCTTTATGAGTGGCGTCATTCTACTTTTGATAGTCGATGCACACCCTCCAACCGGTCACGAGTCGAGTTAGAATTAACTCGTTGTCATCATTTGGCACAACGGTCATTCTTCCCATTTTTGGGACACAATGAATAGGACACACCCAAGGGCTATCGGAAATAGGGTAAATCATTCCCGCGATAGAGAGTTTAAGGACCTCCTTTTTTATGACGTTGTGAATTTTGGGGTTCACCCTCCTTTGACATTGGATTGCAGGCTTGTAGTCCTCCTCCATTAAGATTTTGTGGGTATAAAATTTGGGATCGATCGCCTTAATGTCGGATAATTTCCACGCAATTTTCCCTTTGTGGTCCTTTAGAACATCGATAAGTACGGTTTTTTCATCATTCGAAAGATCTTTCGCAATAATAACCGCAACTTATCTTCTCCTTCCAAGAATACGTATTCAAGATGAGGAGGTAAATCTTTCAACTCGAGGATTGGTGTTCCTCGATTGAAGATTTGGGTTTGATCCTCATAACCTCCTCGGGCGAAGGAAATGTGAAATCGTTAAGAAAATCCCTGATAATCGAGAAGTCCTCATCGTTGTCGAGGTCTTCATTATAAAGTACGAGGAACATCAAATTCTTCCAATGTAAAACCACCACCTTCAAATGGAGTAATGGATGATGTCGAATTATCAAGAATAGGATCGAGCATAGTGGGATTGTCACTATTTTCTTCATCACCAAAACCTAAAAATTCTTGTGAAAATTCCTCGCAAACGAAATCGATCATATCAACGAGGTTTATAGTCACGACGGAATAAACATGTGAAATTAGAGAGTTTTGTGTTGCGTTTATAACAAGTTCCTCGTCGTTGAAACGTAAGGTGATTTTTCTAGCATGCACATCAATCAACGAAATTGACATATCCAAAAACGACCTAAAATAAGAGGAACTTGAGGATCCGTGGGAATATCGACAACGATAAAGTCTACCGGATAATAGAACTTTCCCACTTTCACAAAAACATCTTCGGCCAATCCATATGCGGGAATAGTGGAATGATCCGCCAATTTGATAGACATTAGTGAAGGAGTAAGATTAGGAAGATTGAGCGACTTGAAGATTGCAAGAGGCATCAAGTTAATGCTAGCACCAAGATCGGCCAAGTCATTGCATTCTTCCATATCTTGAATAGCACATGGAATCAAGAATTTACCGGGATCAGTGACTTTTTTAGGTATGCGGTTAAGATAAACCGATGAACAACTAGACAATTGATGTAATTTCTCTTTGTTGTTCAACATACTCTAAAAGTTAGCGGAAAATCGAGGCATCATGACCAAAGCGTCGGCGTAACTTATATTGAAATGCAAATCACGAAACATTTTCATAAAAAGCTCAAATTGGTAATTCTCACGCTCTTGTCGTTTCTCCTTACGAAGTCTCGATAGGTAAGGTAAGGCTGGTGTGGGTTGAGTCATAGGCATAGCCTTTGAAATCTCGGGTTCCAACGATGGTAATGGGTCAACCGTAGGTGTGGTTTGAGCGGTACTTCGTGGGATTCGGATATGCTCCTCTTCAACCACCACCTCAGATTCTTCCTCAATTTCCTCCACCGTTGGACTAATTGGTTAAGGAGTAGGTTCCTTAAGTGTCTTACCACCATGTATGGTAATCACTTTCATCTCTCCCTTAGGGTTCGATATGGTGTTACTAGGAAGACTACTCGAAGACGGTTTACACATTATAGCCTCAAGCATAGATGAAATTTTATCCTCAAACATAGATTGCCTCTTATCGGCCTTAAGCATCTCTATTTTTATCTCATGTTGCCCTTGTTCCATCGTTTGTTGGTTTAGTTGTAACCTAGTCACATTAACCTCCATTTTGTTGGTATGAATCTTAAGTTAGTTTGCTAACTCATTTTTCAACTCCTTTTTCAAGTCATTCTTAAACTGGGATCTTAGGTTAATGATCTCCCTTTGTATATTATCAAACCTAGAATCATTACCATGTGCATATTCAACAAATTTATTTGGATGATCTTTCAAGTTTTGCAAACATTTATTGTTGTTTTGAAAATCATGGTTTTGATTTTTGTTGTGAACTTGATTATTAGCCCCTTGATTCCCATAGTTTTTACCCTTGTAATTGTTCTTGTAACCAACTTGATTGTTTCGATAGTTGTTAGCATTTTGATTTGGTGAAAAACCCGGTGGAGTCAACTGATTAGTGCGGGAAACTTGACCGTTTTGTTTATAAGTTCCCGTGGCCGCGTAGGCACTCGAAGTGTTACCACCGTTGGTAATGCACTCGGAGAAATCATGACCTCCACCAAAATACATACAAGAAACCTCAAGCGCTTTAGCCGAAGCGAGAGTGGATTGTTCACCAACCTTAAACTCAATCAAAAGTCCCTTAAGCTTATCAAAGATTTTGTTCTCCAAATTTGCCTCAATTTGGCAAGCATCGATGGTATGAGATAATGAAGGCGAAGCCGAAGACGAAGTCTTACGAACACTCGATGTGCTAAGAGGACTATAGACCTTAGACCTATTCTCAATAATCAACAACGCTTCCTCGACCATTTTACACAAGAAATTACCACCCGCGGAGGCATTAAGATAATCACGTTCATGATCGTTCAATTCATTGTAAAACGTGTCAATTTGATGCAAGTCGGAAAAACCATGATGAGGACACTCATGTAACATTTCCCTAAACCGATTCCAAGCCGTAGAAAAACTATCATTAAACTCTTGTGAAAACTTTGAAATCTCGTTTTTCAAATGCGTAGTCTTAGAGGGCGGGAAAAATTGGTTCACGAACTTTGAAACGAGATCCTTCTACGTCAATATAGAATTGGGTGGCTCTTTCTCTAACCAAATTTTAGCGGGCCCCTCTAAGGAATACGGAAAAAGCATCATCTTAATCGAGTCGCTAGAGACGTCCTTAAACTTACAAGTGGCGTTAAGACGATTGAATTGGCGGATATGGTTCTAAGGGTTGTCCTTTTCATCACCACCGAATTTGTTGTTTCGGATCATCGACAACAAACCCATCTTAACTTCAAAATTCTCCACAAGGATGGCGAGAATCACAATAGCCTCTCCATAACCCTCGGTGGGTGCTTGAAGTAACTCCATCATAGTACGATTAGCCATCGTTGCCTCTTGTTCTACGATAGGTTCGTCAATAGGAGATTCTTCACTAGAAGGCGTTCCTTCCTTTCGGTTTCTACGTTTACGTACACGTCTTGCTTGGTTGCGAGTTTGCATAAACGTCACGTACAACGTGGGGTTGAGCAAAGAAGATTCTTTTGGGTGTTTTTAACTTTTTCCAATTTTTTTGTGTTTTTGATTGTTTTTACTTTTTTTGGATTTTGTGATGTATTACGTAGACAAAAATCTACAAATCTCTCCTCAAATCAAATCTCTCGATTAAAGGAGCCTCAAGGAATGAAAACAATCACGTGAAGTGAACGCCTTCGATGACTTTAGAACGTTGGTGGAACACCAAAATGTTCAAGAGGGTTTAATCTTTGAAACCAAGAAAATATATAGATACGTAGATAATACTTTGGTTGGCAAACCCTCGATTAGCCCTTTTTATCTAAACACGCACAAGAAAGTGGAGGAAACGAGGTGGCGCTTAGCACTTCAGAGCCTTTTTCCTTTAGGTCGTGAAATACAACCGCCTTATACCCAGCTTATAGTTTGTGTTTTTCAAAATTAAGCTTCAGGAAAGTAATTATCTATTTTGCCTTTTTTTTCTTTGTTTGAGATTCGAATACAATGAACAAGTGATGAAATCCCGAATCAAGGTTGTGTTTTCACACTTTTGGAGTACTTGTGAATTTATTGTGATACGTATACAATATAGTAATAATATTCACACAAAAAACGAAAAACCGATAATACGTATGATTGGAGTGCTAATCAAACAAATAGTTATTATGGCTAATAAAAAACAAAATTTGGTCATATCAAAGCACAACACGCCTCCCCGACAGCGGCGCCAAAATGATAGTTGTAAAATACGTCTTTTAGGAAAAAGAGCGTAAATGTGATAAGTATTAAACAAGTGGCTTAGGAAATCAAGTGTTTATGACCCAAAATGGTGTGGGATCGTTCTCAAGGAGGCTAGTGTGTTGTGTAAAGAGATGATTAATATTTGTAATTATGATTATGAAGAAAGAAAAGAGAAAAGGATGACGGTTACAATTAAAATTACACTAAGACGAAAGCCGTACACGTAAAACCGTAATATATGACGAAAATTAAAAATTATCCTAAAATTTGAAATAAATTCTAAAAAATGTAATTAGAGTTTACAAAAAATCAAAAATCACTCAAACCTTTTATTTAATTAAATAATAATTTTTTAAGGCTAATTAAATCCAAAAAATAAAATTAATTAACAAAAAGCCCAAAATGAGATTTTTCAATTTGTAAACCTTTAGAATAACTTAATTAAACTAAAAAATATTTTTGGAAAATTTAAAATTAATTAAAACTATTTAAAAATGATTAAAAACTATAAAAATATTAAAGTAATTCTAAAAACTGACTAAATGACAAAAAAATTAATCTAAAAGTATGAAAAAACTTAATGTATTTAACCTAAGAAAATGAGAAAGTTGCAAAAATACTAAAAACTAATTTTTATAATAAAATAATAATAAAATATTAGTAAAAATTCAAAATTTATAAAAATTTCTAAAAACTTGCAAACTAGTTTAATTTAACCTAATTAAACAGAAAATGAAAGTGAAATTAGAAAAATACCCCTAATTCGCCTCCAAATGGGCCAAATAGTAAAATAGACCCCTTAATGGGCTCAAATTGGCCCAATAAGAAAAATGTTCACAAAAATGGCCCAAAACTTAAGGCTAAGCTTGAAATTCAACTTTAAACACAAAATTTCAAAGGCCCAAAAGCTGAAAATTAGCTTATCACAGTTTATTTCAAAACAGCTTATTCTTAATGTGCTTTTTGGCCCATTAAGCTATAAGTTGATGCCATAAGCTGAAATTTGACACACATCCTTCTCTTGACCTAATTAAGCTGTTTTTAAAAACAATTTTTGGATAAGCCAAAGAAATAAGCCTGAAATAAGCAAAAGCTCTCTACACAAAACGACAAAATAGTCGTTTTCGAGTTCTAGGCAGTTTCAAGTGCTGATTCTTGTTGCAAAATGTTTCAAATCACTTAACTAAGCTTAATAATCAAAAAGATTTCCAAAAAGCACAATGAATAAGATGGAAAAGCAAATAAGTACTTATGTAAAATTCAACTAAGTTGTTTTCTAGTCAAACCTAAAAGTCAAAGTCTCAAATGCTAGAAAATAGTCAAATGGGTCAATTAAGGAAGACTGATTACAAAAACAAAGTTGTTGTAAGTACAAATAATCTATTATAGCTTATTGACAAGCTGTTTGAAAAATTGCACTAGTAGTGGCTAGTTTTGGGTGTCCAGCAGTGGGAAAAGTTGCCACTGCTTGACTTGTTTGAATTTTTGTCTTTTGTGGGATTTTGTTGGATTCAGTGAACACAAAGGCACCCTTATAACCAGTGGGTTATAAGGAGTCAATAATAATCAACAAATCACAAAAACAACAGGCCAATTAGTACAATTAAATCAAAACAGCATCAGACATTGCCCACACATGAAAATAAGCAGTTTTTGATCAAATAAGCAGATTAAGCAAGAATAAGCCAACCAAATTGAACCAAATGCATATACAAGCTATAATATACTCAAATAAGCATAAATAAACTTGTTTCGTACACTAGTTTAAAGTTTAGACAAAGATTCAAGCTTATGAATATTACTGATGAACAATGAAGAACACAAAATGAACTTTGCTGATGTACTTGACCACAAGCCCAATTTCAAACCCTAAAATCTCTTAACCAAGTTACACAAACTTTGTTTAAACACCTTTTAATTCTAAACATTCATACACACTAAGTGTTCCCTAGATTTCAGATTTAAATATGCAAAATCAAAGCAGTTATATCACAATCTAGAAGTTGATGTTCAAGAACTAAAACTTGTAGATTACAAAATCACTGAATACCACTTTTTAACAGATTTTTGGTAAGAGAGCTCAAACCTCATGAATGTACATCCACACCCACGAATTTTAGAGCTTATGTGCCTAGCCTAACATGGCACAAGCTTCCAATAGCTGCTAAGAACAACAAGGTGAGTAACAGATTATATGAAAAAGAAAATAAATAATAAAACTGATTGATTCAAGCTTTGTACCCCACTCCTTGATTATCCCCAAGCCAAGATCTCACCTTACCTTGATAATCTTCTTATTAGGTTGATGTGACCACCCTTTGACCCAAAAATTCTAAGGGTTTGAACAAAGACTTAGAAAAATATCAGATTTTGAACTTTTTGCAATTTCTTGCACAATCTTTGAAAAAACAAGTTTTGAAACATCACAATCACAAACAAGAATCAATAACAACAAAATATTAAAGTTGGCACTTGGATTTCTTCAACAAATTCAAACACTATTTCATTGACTTCAATATAAGATTTACAGAAAGTTGAACAAAGGAAACAAAAAGAGCAAAGATAAATGTTGCATACTATGGCCTTTATATAGGCTCACAAACTATCTAGAAAGCTGAAAATACAAGGAAACCCTAATGTAGTGAAGTCCAAATTATGCCCTTGAGAATTTGAATTTTGCTTGATCATGTTAAGTCTTCTTGGCGTTTTGTTGATGCAAAGGTGGTGGAATTTGATCAAAGGGTCCAAAATAAGCTTAGAATGTAAGCTGCATTGTGGTTTGTAGATTTTCTACCAAGTTTTGGCATTTTCCCAAAAAACGTGTGCAAGGGAGGTTTCATGTGGACTCTTGGGTGATGTGGCATGTAAAGTGAGAGTTGGGTCTTGTTAATAACATCCTTAATCAAAAATTTGGAGGTTATGGGGGTTTAATTGTTGCTTACAAACCCATAATTTGTGTTCTTGGCATGAATAGTGGAGTTTAATCTGGATTAACATTTGAATTTGTGTTAACCCCGTATTTAAATAACTAATTAAGTTAGTTATTAAAAACGGTTGAGTGGATGTGTGATTTGGCAAAAGGGAGGCTTGTGATTGGCTGAAATGTGTGAGTGGGGCACGTGTCACCATGACACTAGTCTAGGTAAGTTTGGTGTCTTGGCATATTTCACCCCCTTTCTTTCTTTCTTCCTTTATTTCAGTTTAAACATGAATAAACTGATTTTCCTTTTTTATTCAAGTTTGGTTTTTTAGACTTTTGCCCCAAAAAGTTTTGCAAAGGGATTTCAAGGACTTGTTTGGCCAATTCATGATATTTGAAGGGTGATTCTTGTAATGTATTAAATCTTCAAGGTCTTCACTAGTTCTTTGTCTTCATGGAGAACTAAAAGTGACAAGTCTTCAAATATGAGGGACCATTCTTTCCAATTCTTCAAAGTTGAGGGTCCTTTTTGTAATTTTGACAAACTTTAAGGACCAAACTTGTAATTATGAAAATACAAGGGTTTAAAGTGTCAATTCTTCAATAATGAAGGACCCTTCTTATACAATCTTCAATTCTTCAAGGGTTTTTCTTAGAAAATCAACTCTAGGGCCCGGTTCATTGTGCGGCTTCGTTTCCCGTGTTCGTTTTTGCTTGTTTCTTGTGATCTTTTGCCATTCTCTCAATATCCGTACCTAAAATACACATTGAACAAACACAAACATATATTTGGCCCATTTTATGATATTTTATGCCTTTTAAGCGCGTTTTGGACGATGAGACTATGTATAAAAGAAGTCTCATCAACCGCGCTTGACCCGAATTAGGGCTAATTTGGGGTCTTGTGGACTCCGGATCTTGCACCAAGTGAATGTTGGAAATACGTTTTTCGTATTTAGAAAGTCTCGGCCACTCTAACAATATAGTTAAGGGCTCGCAGTATAGTTTAGTTACATTTTATATTAGCTCGACCCATGAGCATGTTCATGGGCCGGAGGCCCAAGTCCACTAATGGAATTGGGTATATAAACCCCTTTCCTTCATGGAAAGGGATGTTGGATGTTTCATTTTCTTAATAGATTTCACACCTTTCTCTCATCTTTCTCTCTCTACTTTCTCTCACTAGAAACATCAACCATCTTGTTAGATCATAGATTACCAAGATTCTACAATTGGTATCAAGAGCCATGGATGAAATAGAGGTAGGTTTTGTGTTGTTCATGCTTATTTTAGTGTGTTCGTATGTTTTTTATTGATTTATACCCAAGTTTCAAAAATTTTTCGTGTTTTTGTTATTCCAAGTGATCCATATATCTTCTGCATAGTTGTGGTAGATATTTCGGTGCTTTGGTTTGGTTAAAATCACGGAATTCTAGGCAAAATTCTCATTTTTTATTTCAAGATTCGGAACAGTGCCTATATTGCGACACATTAGCTTGAATCTCATCGCAAAGGACAAGGGTTTCTGGATTGCGACACTTATTACGATACCTATTGCGATAAGGATTCTGAATTGGGATACATATTGCGATAGGGTCCAAGTTAGGTATTGAGATAGATCAATCTTTATGTTATTACGACAGACTCACTTGTGTACATTGCGACAAAGCTTAAGTTTTGTATTACGACAGAATTATTGGTGTGCATAGCGACAAAATCATTCGTGTGTATTGCGATAGAACTATTTGTGTGCATTGCGACAGTATCAATTGTGTGCATTACGACAAAATCATTTGTGTGTATTGCGATAGAATCATTTGTGTGCATTGCGACAGAATCATTTGTGTGTATTACGACATAATACTTGTTGGGATTATTGCGAAGGATTTTGGGTATTGCGAAGAATTTGCACAACTTAGAGGATTTTTGACTTTGCATTTCTTTGTACACTTTCACAAAAACACATAACCAAAAGATAACAACATCTTGTTTAAACAACACTAAAATACTTAACCTTATTTCATTGCTCGATCATTTGGTAGTCTTTCTTCAAGTGATAAAAAATGAATTCACATTCTTTCATGCCTACAATGACATCGCTTACTGACCTTTCTATGATATCGGGTACCGATACCCGTCCACCATTGCTTATCAAAGAGCTATTTGAATCATGGAAAGGTCGCATGATGTCTTATATTATTGGTAGACCCAGTGGGAGACTTATGGTTAAATCCATTGAGCAAGGACCAGTCGATTAGGGCGAAATTACTATAGACAGTGTGACTCGGCCAAGGCAATTTTATGAGTTAACGGTTGCCAATCAAATCATTGCCGATGTGGATGAGAAGGCCGTTCAGACTATACTTCAAGTTCTTCCACCCGATATTTATCGTATGGTAAGCAAACACAAGGTAACAAAGGAACTTTGGGATCGCTTAACGGTTTTGTTACAAGGGCTTCACTTTCCTAGCAGGAACGAGAGTTTCAACTTTATGACTTATTCGATAGGTTTTCATACATTCCAGGGGAAATTCTTCATGACTACTACTGGCGATTCACTACATTGATGAATGATTTGAATGTGTATAATCTAACGATTGCTCAGTTTCAACTCAACACCAAGTTTTTGAACATGTTACCCCCAGAGTGGAGCCAATACGTCACTGACGTTAAATTGATTCTGGATTTGCACAAATGACATTTAGATCAACTCTATGCTTTCTTGCAACAACACGAGAAGCATGAGCTCCAAAAACGTATGTCTCAAGGATCTTATTCTGAACCATTGGCGTTAATGGCAAATCATCCAACATTGTCATATAACAATACTCCGTATGCTATGGGACAACAATCTTATCACAAGCCCATGTTTCAGACTCCAAGCTTTCCACAGTATTCGATATTACCACAACCACCTACATCATATCAGCAACAATATCAGCAAACAACATCATCATCACAACGTGACTCACATATATCACCATATGCTCAACCACAATACTCTCCTTATCAACCACCTACAAACCCTGCTATCACCTACTAGCAACAAGAAGTTCCTCAACCCCACTATTTACAACATGTTAGTACTCCTTCAAGCGTGTATGCAGCTCCAACAGAACTAGTTTTCTACTGCGATGATGAGGTTCCAGTTCCTGAGTTTAAACAAGGGGATAATCCTACTGATGTACTAGCACAAATGTCTGCCTATATAACTAAAACGTTAAACAAAAGAGGTTATAGAGTACCATTTCCAACAAATAATCAGTTGAGAAATTCTTCTAACTCTCGTCAATAAGCAACAATTCAAGATGGTAGAGTTACGGTGCAACCACTTCAGGGGAGACCAAGTTCATCAAATGTTGGTGCACACCCATTTAACACTACTCCAAGAGGAAACACCACTGGAAAAGTGAAGATGATCATCTGCTACAACTAGAAAGGGAAGGACATATGGCTAGGGAGTGTAAGCAACCTAAAAAGAGAAGGGATGCTTCGTGGTTTGAGGAGAAGGTCGTGTTGGTAAAAGCTCAAGCAAATGGTCGTGAGTTAGATGAAGAGGAGTTATCATTTCTAGCAGATCCAAGAGTTGCGGATAGTGAAGGAATCAAAAAAACTCTCACTCATAATGTAGCATATCAATGGGATGATCTTGATGCATATGATTCAGACTGTGATGACTACAACACCGCCAAGGCAGCTCTTATGGCAAATCTTTCACTCTATGGGTCTAACCAAATCTCTGAGGTACCAAATACTGCCAGTGATACTAGTATTGTAGCTTATCATGTTGAGCAAGCGTCTTAGTATCCGGAAGAGCCTCCGGTGGTTAGTAATTCAAACGAGGAGACAAACAATGATTGCGATATCAATGCAAGTCCCCATACTTTGAGTGAAACACAACCGGGAGCTATTACGACTACAAATTCTCCTGCTCAACAAGATTTGGTTATGGTTTCAGCATCTATGCTTGGCCAAATGAATAATGCTGTCCTTGAAACCCTAAGTGTTAATCAGACATTATCTGCCGAGCATGCTTTGTATAAGGAAAAGGTTCAAACCTCGGAATTAACTTCGTTGACCAATACCTTAACTAATCCAGAGTTTCATAAGTTTAGGAAAGTCCAAATGGATAACCTGCTAGAAATTAAACATTTAAGAGAAAATATTTCAAAAGAACTTAAAGAAAAATATTCAGTCGTTACTAATTTTCAAAAACAGCAAACGGATTTCGAAATCCTCGAGTCTAAAAGGGATGAAACATAAATTAAGGCGTCTGAGAAAATTAATAAGACTGAAATTTTGCTTTTAAAACAATACTCCGCTTCACATTTAGTACACTTGTTTCATTCATCTTTTATTGAATTTACTCTATCACGTCTAAAAGACCTGCCACCTAACCCGAGTTATGCAAAGCAAGCTCTTCACCACAACTCGTGACTTTATGATGCAACAAAATTAGGTTTGGTCTTAGATCCGATCAATAATTCGGGCGATTCTGAGTATATATCTCTAGTTGACGACAATCAGTCAAAAATACTTTTGGAATATCCTAAGTTTAATTATGATAAACTTAATCAAGAGTATGCTAAAACGGATTTTATAACTCGCTTTAATATTAAAAGGGAACTTATCCATACACCAACATACATGTCTACTAGAGAAAACCCTAGTATATTTCCTACACAAATCAACCC
This sequence comes from Glebionis coronaria, assembly GCA_025667525.1. NCBI lineage: Eukaryota > Viridiplantae > Streptophyta > Magnoliopsida > Asterales > Asteraceae > Glebionis > Glebionis coronaria. Next base: position 361,280,643 of record CM046877.1, read on the forward strand.
GAATGAACCTAAGGAAATTCCAAAGGGTCTTCCACCGGTAAGAATAGTATTGCTAAGCTTAAAAGAGATTAGAGGATACATTACCGGATTTGACAAGGTCATTAAGGAATTTACGAATCCAACGGCTCAAACCACCGGGGAATGGGCTTTCGAACACATGAAATCGGTGTTTGAGAAAGAGATCGTTCCGTTTGTAGGAAAATCTTAAAGAGGGCTTTCTAGATCTCGGAGATAATCTGTAACACTCTCAAATTTCGTATCGGGTCAGCGGAAGAGTCAATAGAGTGTTACGGCATAGCACAATAACTCAAATCATAGACAACGCATAAAAAGATTTGTACAAAGTTTAACATACATTCATTCGAATAAAAGTTTAAAGTTTACATCAGGTCCCCCAGTTTGACAGTCATAAAGTTTTACAAAACATAGATCGAATGAATATTATTATTATGTGGGCCATCGGAGTCGATCTCCATCGAAGTTACCTTCAAGCACCTGAGATAAAACATGCGAAAATCATATCAGCGAATGCCGACTGAATTCATAGAGTTTAATAAATCCGTTATATGAAACAGTCATAGAAAGTAGAACACAGTTGTAATATCAGAAGTGAGTCCTCGTATTGCTAGTCAGGCAATATATTATAAATCAAGTCACACATCTTATACCGTCCATGAGACCGTAGTCTCAATATTACCATTATAGGTAACATTATTATCGTTATTACTATTTGTAATGTTATTGTGTTGAATATTTGGATTATTATCAGCCGCATGACATTGCTACCTTACTAAGATTAACAACAGGCCGCGAACCCGACAAATAATTTCCCATCTAAATTAGCGTGTCGTCACAATAATCACGCTATATAAATCTTCTCATACATAAATTCGCTTACCAATCAATGTGGCACGACGGGGATCAACCGTCAAGGCGCGAACTAGGGTGATCTTCCCCAAATAGTACTATTATATGCATAAGCATCTACCAAATCTCGGCAGTTTACAATTCATGCTAATGGGACTTAAGTGACATACCCTAACTAATAATAATCCTTTACATCTCATTCATTGGGTCATAACATCATTCGGGTCCATATCAATAAGCATACCATCAGGACTACTCGTGTTCTATTTTTATCAAAACTAGCATGTTATCTCCCTCGCGGGTTTACAAAACATTTAATAAAAACATTTAAAAGAGTGCGAGGCTATGAACTCACGTTGATTTGGAAAGGCGGGTTATCGGCGATTGGGATGTACGGTACCTGCTTCAATCACGAAAAACCTAAACAAATCATACTCGGTCTTAGACTTTTGTCCAATGACTTTATAAAAATAATGGTTATGTATATGTGATGATATCATATGTATGATGATGATCAAGTGGGATTTTATCTGTTCATACAAGATTATGGTTGTTATGTGTTAGTCAATTTAGACTAGTTATACTAGTTTCAATCCAATTACATATTAAGGCCCAATAAGCCCATTAAGAGTTCAATTCATTATATTAGCCCATTTATACTTTTAATACCAGGCCAATACTCATATATTGGCCCCATGTGGGTTATGCCCATGAGTAAGTCCATTAGTGTTAAGCCAAACTAGTTGGGCTAATGGTCCAATAAGGCTACTTTGGCCCATTATGGTCCATAAGTTATAAAGCTCAGGTTTATCAGTTTTTTCTTGTCAAATGTGATTACATATCAGTATATGAGTTATAAAAATGTTACATTAGACGGGTCCGACCGTCTAAATTTATTTGGCGAAAACGTTAATCTTTCGGTTTTAGCCAAAAAGACGTAAAACTTATATATAGTTTGTAGTTTTATAAAATATTTTAGTTTTACTTTTTTAAAATTTCATGTTTATATATTTTAGTATAAAACCCCATTTTATAATAGTGATTATTAGTTAGTGGCTTCTATATACCTATTTTATAATAATATTTACTTGAGTGCTCTTTTTATACTATATAGTTTATTTACAAATCTGATTACTAAAGTTCATTCCACCCTTTTTCCCATATCTTGAGTTCTACAAGGAGATAGAACCTAAAATTGTAGAAGCATAAACTAAATGACGTGTTATACAAATAACTCTTTTATAGCCACTACTCAATCATCCTCTAAGTATTTTAAATAATTCGTCCAAAACATACTATACAGATTTGTACCTTAATAGTATTTTGATCATAACTTGCTCATTTTAATGATTCTATTGAGTGGCCAACTCACCACATATGTAAAAGTCATTTATCTATCTGTATATTTAATAGTCCAAGCCATTTACCCAAGTGATCATATTGATCCTTACTGTTTTATACAGCCTATGTAATTAACCAAGATTTTAACATCTTTACTTGTTGATTTTAGACTTTTTAACCTAATCTATTAACACAAAATCCCCACATAATATTTTGATCATCATTCATGATCATATACATATACATTTAAGAAGAAAATACATGAGTACATTTACAAAATAACAAGATGATAGGAAGAAATTATCTTGTACCAACCAATATAGTGAAAGGTTAAGAACAAGACTTGGCTTTTAGTAACCAATCTTATGAAATATCAAGACTACTTCTAAGATCACCAAGAACATGTAGACTCCTTGAGAAATCAGCCCTAAACTCTTTTTAAAAACTTCTTTTTAGTTGTTAAGATCACCTCAAATCATCATTTCTTCAGTGGGTTATCATCATATGTAAGTTATACATAAGATTTGTGGTTAAATTTTTTGATGAATGGGGTGTTTGTTGATGGATATGGGACGGCAAAGGAAGCAAAGAGGGAGAGATTGAGAGGTTTTGCATGTGTGAAATGAAAAGAAATGGTTTTGGTTTAGCTAGTTTGTTGGTTTGGTGGTTTGTAAGGCTCTAAGGACAAGTGTCCTTAGAGTTTATGAGAAATTGACACCAAATGTGGTGTTGGTTACTTGTCTTGGCCGCCCATAGTGGGGGTGAGACAAGTGTATACTTGTTTCATTCCCAATAATTTACGGGTACTCCTCGATTCTAGTTTCCTCGATTTACGTGCCCTCGGGTCGTTTTACGGAAAACGTTTTTATAAATTATAAATCTACGACACAAAAGGAATCTAGTAAAAATTGTCTCATCAAAAACGGAGTTCAAGAACGTAAATACGTAAACCTAGGGTTCCTGGTTTAGTCGTAAAGGACGTTAAATTATGCACGTAAGCCCTAATTTCAACCCGTTAATTGTGAGTTCATAAACCAACACAAAAATAAGTTTCAAAATAATATACGAAAAATAATTTACTACCTAAAAATGTCAGATTGTCAGAGCATTTCCTTCTAAAAGGGATCAACGTCCTCGTGATCCATTTCATTTTGATGCCCGTTTCTTATTGAAATAAAAAAGGTGTGGGTATTTCTTCCACATTTCATCCTTTCGTTCCCAAGTAAATTCTGGCCCATGCTTTGAATTCCACCGAATCTTAACGATAGGTATTCGACATTGTTTAAGTTGCTTTACCTCACGATCCATCAGCTCTACGGGTTCTTCGATAAAATGCAACTTCTCATCAGTTCTGACCTTATCCAACGAGATTTTCTCATCACACATTGCTAAACATATCTTCAGATTAGATACATGGAATGTGTTGTGAACACCATGAAGTTCTTGGGGTAACTTTAATTTGTAAGCCACCGGACCTATTCTAGATAAAATCTAAATGGTCCAATATAGCGGGGATTCAATTTCCCTTTCTTTCTAAATCTTATGATGCCTTTCCATGGCGACACTTTCAACATCACACGGTCACCCACTTCAAACTCCATCGGTTTCCGCCGCACATCCGCGTAATGTTTCTGTCTACTTCGGGCCGTCAACAGCCGTTTCTTAATCTGAATTATCATCTCTGTAATTTCCCGAATCAATTCCGGTCCTGTGAGCTGGGTATCCCCAACTTCACTCCAACATACAGGAGATCTACATTTCCTACCATACAAAGCTTCAAAGGGTGCAGCCTTAATGCTAGCATGATAACTATTGTTATATGAAAATTCTGCTAAAGGCAAATGTTTATCCCAATTCTTACCAAAGTCTATCACACAAGCTCTCAACATATCTTCTAGTGTATGTATCGTCCTTTCACTCTGCCCATCAGTTTATGGGTGATAAGCAGTGCTCATATCGAGATTCGTTCCCAATGATCTTTGGAGGGATTTCCAAAATTTTGATGCGAATCTAGGATCCCGATCAGAAATAATCGATACATGCACTCCATGCTTACATACTACATTCTCAAGATAGATACGAGTCAGCTTCTCCAATGAGAACTGCTCCTTAACAGAATGAAGTGAGTTGTTTTGGTCAGTCTGTCGACAATGACCCAAATCGAGTTATTTCCAAAAGATGTTCTAGGAAGCTTTGTGATAAAATCCTTTGTGATTCGCTCCCATTTCCATTCAGGAATTTTTGGTTGTTGAAGTAGTCCTGATGGCTTTTGATGTTCACTTTTGACTCTTGTACAAGTCAAACATTGAAGAACATACATAGCAATCTCAGCTTTCATATTCGGCCTCAAGTAAAACTTATTCAAGTCATGATACATTTTATCAAAACCAGGATGAATGGAATATTTATATTTATGGGATTCCAACATGATTAAATATCTTAAGCCTCTATACTTAGGTATCCACATACGACCTCTTAAGCATTATACTCAATCTGCTCTAACTTTTAAAGGATCTCCTTCACCTCGAAACCCTTCATTATCAAAAATTTATTTCTTAAGGCTTCTATTTGTGCATTGCTAATTTGTTCAGGCAAATTATTGTGCACAGTCAAGACTAGAGAACGCACCCTGATAGGCTCTCTATCCTTTCTACTTAATGCATCAGCAACAACATTTGCTTTACCTGGGTGATATTTTATATCAAAAAAATAATCACTTAACAGCTCTATCCATCTTCGTTTCCTCATGTTTAATTACTTTTGATCGAGAATTGTTAAACACATAATTATTCATGCATTTAGTGAGAATTTCCCTTCATTTTTTCGCATAATAAATAGCAAAAATGTATTTTTAGTGCATATATTGTTTATATTTGCTATTTATTATTGTAGGTACGAATATTAAAGAAAAGGAGCAAAAACGAAGAAAAAGACCAAAAGCGAGCACGAGAAATGGAAAGAGCACAGGAAATCGAGTTTGACGATGCATTCATATTTTATTGGGTCGGCCCGACACCATTTAAATGGGTCGAACCGACCCATTAATATACTTTCAGCCACACAAGCCCACTCAGCCCAGCAGCTTTAAAAAAGAAAAAAAAGGGACTCAGCCCAAAGGCCCAACAATGAAAAAAGATCAGATATGTTGTCAGCTTAAAGAATACGCACCTTTCCATATTTTTGTGTGGTGTGACTCATTTTTCGAGATATAGATAAGATCCATTTTCTAAAAAAAAATAAAAAAAATGTGTTTCTTATTATTTTTAATATTTTATAAAATCTAGATTTAATTAAAAAAATATAGTTTTTATAAGAGTTTTAAAATGTCGTGTAGATTTGTCGTTAACGTTTTTTGTCTTTTGAGCTCGGCGTCTCCGGTTATTCGCTCGGGTTCGTTTCTCTATCTATTTCCTTGTCGTTATTTAGTTAGCTTCTATATTGTTGCCTTATTATTGTTTAACTTTAATGTCGAGATTATATTAGTTTTGATTATGCTCGTTTTACCATCGTTATTGTCCTTAGTATTATTTTAGGTACCTTTAGCTTAAAATTTGTAGTATAATTGTCGCTCTTATATCGTTTTATATTTTTAGTCTTTTCAAATTAGTAGATTTAAATATTAAAATCTAAACCCTTTTTATTCGAGCATCAAAGTTGAGACATAAACGCAGATTTACATTCACACTTCGTCAGGAACTACGATAACCTTCGGGTGTACGAAAACGACTCAATCAAATGGCGCCGCTGCCGGCTCTGTGTGTAGCGATATTGGCGTTGTGTTTTTTGTTGGTGACTTGAAGATCCTTTCGCTTTGAAAGTTTATTTTCGTATTTGTATATATATAATAAAAAATTTAAAAAATCCCAAAAAATTTATAAAATTTGTAAAAACCAAAAATATTTTCTTATTTTCTTTTCTTTTCTTTATTAATATATATATCATTTAAAAAAATAATGATAATAAAATAAAATAAAATAAAAGGTTTCAAATATTCTTCTTTATCCTCTATTGTGTTTAATTCTTTTTCTCAACCCCTCTTATTTTTAATTCTTCATGGATTCATATTGTATAGGGTGTGGGTCGTCTGGTAGTCAATCATGTTATTGGTGTTCATGCGAGCAGTGTGGTATGGCTATCCCTAATTACGAATTTAGACATTGTTCATTTTGCAATTCGACCAATTCATACTTCACCTCTAATGACACTGTCTTACTCTCTTCCATATATGACGATCCGTATCCGCAACATGCACCGGGTTTTTCTCAATACCCGTGTTGCAATCATTGTGGGGGCCCTCACGATACTTCTTATTGTCAGTCGATGAATTATTATGCGCCAAATCCGTGTTCTAATTATTTTCAACCGATGATTTATGAGGGACCACATCCGTTCTATTATTCTGGTTTTCATAATTTTGAGCCCCCACAATACACCCTCGATCATCAACCTTCTTTGAATTCGAATGACGAAACACAAGACTTTCTTTTGAAACTTGAAGAAGGTTTAATTCAACTAAAAGAAGCTTGGGAGGGGGAAAAGCGACAACGACAAGAGCAAGTATCTAATCTTAGTGCTTATACCCCTACGCCTCGTGTGATTCCTTATTGTTATGATGATGACGAGGATAATATTAACGATCTCAATCCATCATGTGAGACTACCACTCCTATTCTCGATTCTTCCACTACGGAGACCGATGCCTCTCTCATCATGGGGGATGAGGGTCTTATCACTATTCCTTGTGATGAGATTCTTATTCCATTCTAAAGTGAGCCTACGGTTGCTTCCGATAGTGATAGTGAGTGTGAATCTCTTTCTAGTGATGATTCATTACCTCCCACCGACATCATGGGAGATGATTCTTTGGCTTTCTCTAATCCTCTTTTTGATCTCGATGATGATTTTACTTCTAGTGATGACGAGTCACTATCCGATGAAGACGTTCAGAAGGAAAATTTCAAGATTTATTCGAACCCTTTATTTGATTTTGATGACGCCTACATCTCTAGTGAGGTGAATCCTCTCTTTGAAGAAGGGACTGAGGACATTGATAGCTCCGACTCTCTTGCTATTGATGAGCATTCTTGGTTAGCCATGCCACCTCCCATCGTAGAGTAGGTGGAGAGATTTGACCCTACCTTCCGTTTGCTTCGGTCTGGAGAGGTGACGCGGGTGGTAGATATTTCTTCTGATATTTCTCATATTATGTTGCCACCCCGTCCTACCACGTGCACACCCAAGGGGGTGATGTATCGCTTTTACTCTCCTCATTTCATACAGGGAAATGAGGATGAGTGTTTTGATCCTGGAGGAGACGTTTATGTTGCTATGACTTGTGATGTTTTACCGGTTATCCCATCAACTCTTGCTTTGAGTTTCTATCAAGTGTCCTCGGGTGACACTTTGATATCTTTTTCTCCCACCCTCCCGCCCTTGGCGAAGATGAGTATTCTTAAGGATCGACTTTATACCTATTTCTCGTATGTTATAAGAATCCTTCTGCTTTTCTTCACTTATACTGTGGATTCTTCTTCTTTATTCTCATCCGGTAATGAGGATAAGATTTTTGACCCTAGCATATCTGTTTTGAGCCAGTGGTGATTCTCTTGCTCCCCCATGGACCATTTAATTCAGGGTCGAGTCAGGCTCGTGACTCGGTTAACAAAAACAAGCGCTTCTTGGGAGGCAACCCCAGGATCTATCATTCTTTTCTTTATTTTCTAACATAAGTGTAGGGGCGTGCTTCTCTCCATGTGTGTTTGTTGGTATTTGTTTTTGTGTGCAGGGTTCCCTTGGATCGAGAAGACTTTCAGAGGGTTGATGTTGCTGTTTTCCATCATCTTCTTCATTCAGTCTCCGATCGATCTTCATGTCTATATCAGGGGAGTACTCAGTTCTCATCTTTATCCATGCATATCTGATTGTGTTCTCCTTCTTACACTTGGAATTCTAGCATTAGCCTTTTGTGTTCTTAAGTGTAGGGTTAGAACCTTATCACTTTTGAACATTGAGGCCAATGTTCGGTTCTAAGTGTAGGGGGTTTATATCATATTGATCATATTCATGCCTACTTGTTTGCCCTCTTGCATCCTATTTTAATCAAATGTCTGTTTGTTTTTATTTTATTTTATTAAAAATAATAAAACGTTTTCGACCGTGCGTGATTGACTTGTCCCGTAGGCTAGAACAAAGGAGATCCTGACTCTGCCTGAGTGTTGATCTGGCTGCTCCCTTAACTTTTAGACTAAGCTTTTAGGAATTGTGCAAATAAAAATGCTAAACGTGGAGTAGTTGGTTCTCTTTAGAGCTTATATGAATAACCTGTGGTTTTTCCTCCTAGATTGTAACTAGACTTAATAAGTATGTTTTTTTCAAGCCTTTGAACGTTAAAAATTGTGTTGTTATGCCAAAAAAAAATTCTTATGCAATTTTGATATAGAGTCATTATTCAACTTTTTATTTAAATTTGAGTGAAAGCATACTTTCTTAAATTTGAAATAATGTTGCGTGAATAAATATGTTAAAAAAAATTTGAAAAAAAAGAGAAGAAAAAAAAAAGAAGAAGAGCAAAAAATATATATATTTGAAAAAAAAAACAAAAATAAGAAAAAAAAATATGAATAAGAGTTTTATGTTTTTTGTTGCTTTAATTATAATTGTGAGAAACTTGCTTTTTCTTAAATTTAAATCCGAAGTTGAACTAGAATTCATCAATTTTTTATAAGAGTTTAGACGGTAATTGAGAATGTAGAAGTCAAAGGTCCCGTGAGCTCCGATACTATTCTCGAGGGTGTAAAAACCTAGCCTCCTAGCTTTGCTAAAGGACAAGCTGAGAAGAAAGTCGCTACATAGAGTGATCTCTCCTTTGAATCTTCATTCTCTAATTACCGTCGTTGTTTTTCATCTAAGTGTCTTTTATTAGCTTAGCGGTGATTTCAAGATCTTTGATTTCAAAATCCCGCCGATCCCGGTAATATTCTCCGTGGGGTGTCAAAAAAGCCCGGGCACTTAACCGATGAGGTTGGGACGTCCCGAGAAGAAAGCCGCTACATGGGAAAGGCCATTTTTGAATCTCAAATCTCGTCATTTTCGGTGAGTCTAATATTCCACTTAGATGATTAGCAACCATAACAAATATCGATTTAAACGATCAAAACTTTGAAAATGAACCCACTTGCCTAGTCTTTTATAATTATAGGAGTGAAAAGTTATATTTACACGGGTTATTAGTATAAGTAGTGGTAGCATTTTGCCAAAATGTTTGCACAAGGAATCTTAGCTTAGTTGGGAGTAATAAAAAGAGGATGACGATATTTATTCCCTAGAGACACCCAGTTTGTGTGTTTCCCGTTCTATGATCCTTATACCTTGAATAAAAAGTCGAGCATGGCGGGTCACGATAGATTTCTTTTTTTATTTTATTTTAGCAATTTCAAATAAAGTAGTTCTAAATTGTTTTTGGATTTAACGTTTATGATAATAGTTGCTTGGGAACACGTAATTATTCATGCATTTAGTGAGAATTTCCCTTCATTTTTCGCATAATAAATAGAAAAAATGTATGTTTAGTGCATATATTGTTTATATTTGCTATTTATTATTGTAGGTACGAATATTAAAGAAAAGGAGCAAAAACGAAGAAAAAGACCAAAAGCGAGCACGAGAAATGGAAAGAGCACGAGAAATCGAGTTTGACGGTGCATTCATGTTTTATTAGGTCGGCCCGACACCATTTAAATGGGTCGAACCGACCCATTAATATACTTTCAACCACACAAGCCCACTCAGGCTAGCAGCTTTAAAAAAGAAAAAAAGGGACTCAGCCCCAAGGCCCAACAATGAAAAAAGATCAGATATGTTGTCAGCTTAAAGAATACGCACCTTTCCATATTTTTGTGTGGTGTGTCTCATTTTTGGAGATATAGATAAGATCCATTTAAAAAAATAAAAATAAAAAAATACTAGTAAAATAAAATAAAATAAAATAAAAAATGTGTTTCTTATTATTTTTAATATTTTATAAAATCTAGATTTAATTAAAAAATATAGTTTTTATAAGAGTTTTAAAATGCCGTGTAGCTTTGTCGTTAACGTTTATTGTCTTTTGAGCGCGGCGTCTCCGGTTTATCGCTCGGGTTCGTTTCTCTATCTATTTCCTAGTCGTTATTTAGTTAGCTTCTATATTGTTACCTTATTATTGTTTAACTTTAATGTCGAGATTATATTAGTTTTGATTATGCTCGTTTATTTACCATCGTAATTGTCCTTAGTATTATTTTAGGTACCTTTAGCTTAAAATTTGTAGTATAATTGTCGCTCTTATATCGTTTTATATTTTTAGTCTTTTCAAATTAGTAGATTTAAATATTAAAATCTAAAACCTTTTTATTCGAGCATCAAACTTGAGACATAAACGCGGATTTCCATTCACACTTCGTCAGGAACAACGATAACCTTCGGGTGTACGAAAACGACTCAATCAAGAATATAGTGGAGGCTTTTATGAACGGTGAATACCATACACTTGATGCCATACAGATAATGTCTCCACAACCTTAGAGCAAAGACTACAGCTCCTAACTCAAGATCATTACTAGTATAATTTTCCTCATTTTTCCTAAATTGCCTAGAAGCATAAGCTATCACCTTTTCTCGCTGCATCAAGACAGGTCCATAACCTCTATGAGATGCATCACAAAATACTACAAAATCTTCAATTCCGTCGGGTAATGATAGAATTGGTGCACTACATAATTTTTGCTTCAATATCTGGAATGCTCCATCTTCTTCACTTCCCCAAACGAAAGTTTTATTTTTCTGAGTAAGCTTAGTCAAGGGTTTAGCAACTAAAGAAAATTCTTTCATGAATCGTCTATAATATCCAACCAATCCTAAGAATTGTCGCACCTCCGTTGGCGTTGTCGGTGCATACCAATTCTTAATGGCTTCAACCTTTGCTGGATCAACATGAATTCCATCTTTGTTAATCACATGACCAAGAAATTGCACAGAGTCCAACCAAAAATCACATTAAAACTTAGCATACAACTTTTCATCCTTTAACAAGCTCAAGATAGTCCTTAAGTGTTCTCCATGTTCTTCTTTATTCTTAGAATATATTAGAATATCGTCAATTAACACGATCACAAATTTATCCAAATAGGGTTTGCACACTCGATTCATTAGATCCATGAATACCGTAGGTGCGTTAGTTAGCCAAAATGGCATCTCTTGAAATTCATAGTGTCCATAACGAGTCCTAAATGCAGTTATTTGAATATCTTCTTCACGGACGCGAAGTTGATGATATCCATACCGCAAATCTATCTTAGAATATACACTAGAGCCTTGTAGTTGATCAAATAAATCATCAATCCTTGGTAAAGGATATCGATTTTTAATCGTCAACTTATTCAGCTCACGGTAATTGATGCACATACGGAAAGATCCATCCTTCTTCTTAACTAACAAGACTGGAGCTCCCCAAGGTGACGAGCTCGGTCGAATAAAAACTTTATTAGACAACTCATTGAGTTGTTAGGATAATTCCTTTAATTCAGAAGGTGCTAATCGGTAAGGCGCACGTGCCACCGGCGCAGCACCAGGAATTAGATCGATTCGAAACTCGACTTGCCTTATCGGCGGAAGTCCGAGTAAATCATTGAGAAATACCTCAGGAAAATCACAGATAATAGGCACATCTTCTAATCGTTTCTCCTTAGACTCGTTCCCGGTCACTTGAGCTAAGAATAGCTCGCAACCGTTCCTGATGTACTTTTGGACTTTAATACATGAAACGATTTGCAGACAGGATTCACCTCGATTACCATCAATTCCTAACGTCCTATTCCTAAGAGGAATCTTAACCTTCTTTTCTCCACATAAAATGATAGCATTATTCAAGGATAACCAATCCATACCAATAATAATATCAAAACTACCTATTTCTATTAACATCAAATCAATCGGGAAGGAATGGTTCAAGAGATTCAAAGAGCATCCTTTTAACAACTTATTAGTTCTTACTAATTTACCGTCAGCCAATTCTACTTCGTAACTGGTATTTATCTCAACAAGTTCAATGTCAATAAGGGCACTAAATTTAGTAGATACAAAGCTCCTATCAGCACCCGAATCAAATAAAGCAACAACATAATGATTGTTGAGTAAAAACATACCAATAACGACATTTGGATCCTCTTTCTTAACATCAACCGTTCCAAGTTGATAAGCACCATCCTGGTGGTTTCTTCCAGGTCCAATCCTTTTCAACTTGGGGCAATCTGATTTCTTATGACCCTCTTCACTACAGTTGAAGCAAATGACTCCCCTCTTTCACTTTTCCACTTTGTGTCCTAGCTTTCCGCAATTCGGCACTTCCAGCAGTCGCCAGCATACCTCTTATTACCACACTTAAGACATTTTTCATCATTGTGCGGTGTGTTGTTGGTAAGAGCATTTGCATTCCCCCTTCTTTGATTTTGACGGCGATTAAAATTCTGCCTATTGTCACCTCGACCTCCACGATCGCCTTCACCCTTTCTTTTCTCACAAGCATGTGCTTCATCCTCCTTGTCCTGAATTATTTGTCCAATGAGTTGGTAAGCCATTCGAACCACATCATCAATGGTTAATGGTTTTGATGATGTCACATCGCCTCGGATAATCTTGGTCAACCCTTTAATGTATTGTTCAATTCTGATCACTTCGGGTTCCACCAATCGAGGACACAGCAAGGCCAATTCATGGAATCGGTTTGTGTAGCTATCAATGTCCACACCTTTCATTCTCAAATGAATCAACTTTTGTTCCAACCGTATAATCACACTACGGGGACAAAACTCCAGAGTCATCCACTTTTTAATTTCAGCCCAAGGAGTAGTATTAGCAACATCAATGCCCATGAAAGCAATTCTCCCATTCCACCAAGTCAATGCCCGACCTCTAAGAGTAGCCATAGAAAAAGTCACCTTATCTTCATCCTTTCACTTACTAATTCGAAACACCAACTCAATCTTTTCAATCCACTGGCTTAATCCTACAGCACCTTCAGTTCCATTAAAAGGGAGTGGTTCACACTTCATGAACGTCACATAAGTACAACCACTGACTTCTGGCGCATTAGGTCCAAGTCCTCCTACATTTCCTCCAGCATTAGCATTCACATTATTAGCGTTCACATTCACATTATTACCACCAATTCCACTAGCGCCAGCTCCACTAGCGCCACCTCCACTACCACTAGCTCCACTACCGCCAGCTCCATTTCTAGCATTTGCCATAAATTCAGCCATAGATGCGGCACCTTGCTCCGCAATATACCTACATACATCTTCCTCAGTCATAGCTCTCTTGGGTGACATGATTCTATTATTGCACAATTTCAAAGTATATTAAGCATTCACTCAATGTTGAATTTATATAAGATGGATTGAATTGATAATCAAGATACAAATAAGGTACGATATGGAACTCAAGACAAAAGATACATATTTCATTAGATTATAAACAGCCACATCGTCTTAGTGAACATTCCACATCAAAATTCCTAGCACTATACAGGCCCAAAATTCGTGCCAGATCTACTAACCAATATGTCGGTTTAGTTACAGTTTTACAAAAGACACAAAAGATACTACTAAAGATAGACTGGTCAACTGAGAACTGCTAGAAGGTCCATCATCCATCGTCTTTGGTATCTTCCTCGGACGATCACAAGACACATCTTCAGCTGGGCGCTTACGAATCACTCCTTTCTCGACCATCTCAGTATAAAACCTACTGTTCCAACCAACAGATATATTCAACTCTTATTCTGCCTTTTCACGCATCGCACGAGCCACACTCAACTGAATCTCCATCGTATTCACCTTTTTCTTCATCTCGGTATACTCACGACTTTCTAACAAAGATAATCTCCTAAATGCATTATTCAAACCATGCTCTACATCAGTCAAACCCAAATTAAGTAACTCTCTCTCTTTCTCACCAATCTTTTCTTTCGACTCTAATAAAGCAACATGACTCTGAGCAACACTTAAACCAATTTCTGTCACACGACCTTGATCATGAGAAGCATATAAATCGCGCCTTAAGGCCCAAGGAGCAAGTCCATCAATATGAGCAGCCTCTTGAACCCTATACGACTCTCCTTTCACATGCGCACTACCCTGAAAGTCATCCAAATAAATCGGCCTACGAGTAGCAATCCCATCAGTGCCATCGGGTACATCATCATCCTCATAATCCTCTGATTGAGACTCAGATTCAGACGATTCAAACAATTCATCTCTAAGTAAATCCAACTCAGAATCGGACCAATCAACTGGAGGGGGTAAAAGCTCACCAAACTCTACATCATAAGGAAAAATAAGCTCAGCCTCATCATCATCAACCTCATCATCTATATCTACCTCCTCCTCGACATCCTCGTCGTCATTCTCATTACCTACATTATCTATACCAAACTCATCATCTTCCTCAATACCAACATTATCATTATCATTCTCTGCAACATCAACCTGAGGGGCAATCTGATCTCCTAGTCCTATCTCGGGCTCGGGATCCTCAAATGGTACCTCCTCATCATCATCCATATCTTCCTCTACATTATAATCCACTAAGTCTAAATTAGGGTTATCATCTACGTTAGGTTCGGGAATAGCAGGGTTCTCGACGGGAATATTAGGGTCAGCCATGACAAATCTGCATTATATCATATATCTCGTATTAGCATAAAATAATCATTAAGCAGTTACATACTGAAATAACAATATATATATATATATATATATATATATATATATATATATATATATATATATATATATATATATATATATATATATATATATATATATATATATATATATATATATATATATATATATATATATATATATATATATATATATATATAAAATTATATATATCAAAATATATATCTTTTCAATTAGGCTTGTTGGTAACATCAGAGATCTTTGGCACCGTTATAGTCAAAAGATTTGCAAAAATTTTGAGTAAAATATTTATAGTTAAAAGATTTTGAAATGTTTATTCAAAACCTTGGTTTAAAAAATCTTTCGTTCTCTATAACGAGAGCTCTGATACCAAACTGTAACACTCTTAAATTTCGTATCGGGTCAGCGGATGAGTCAATAGAGTGTTACGGGATAGCATAATAACTCAAATCATAGACAACGCATGAAAAGGGTTGTACAAAGTTTAAAATACATTCATTCGAATAAAAGTTTAAAGTTTACATCAGGTCCCCCAGTTTCACAGTCATAAAGTTTTACAAAACATAGATCGAATGAATATTATTATTATGGGGGCCATCAGAGTCGATCTCCATCCAAGTTACCTTCAAGCACCTGAGATAAAACATGTGAAAATCATATCAGTGAATGCCGAGTGAAGTCATAGAGTTTAATAAATCCGTTATATAAAACAGTCATAGAAAGCAGAACACAAGTATAATATCAGAAGTGAGTCCTCGTATTGTTAGCCAGGCAATATATTATAAATCAAGTCATACATCTTATACCATCGATGAGACCGTAGTCTCAATATTACCATTATAGGTAACATTATTATTGTTATTACTATTTGTAATGTTATTGTGTTGGATATTTGGATTATTATCAGCCGCATGACATTGCAACCTTACTAATATAAACAACGGGCCGCGAACCCGACAAACAATTGCCCATCTAAATTAGCGTGTCTTCACAAAAATCACGCTATATAAATCTTCTCATACATAAATTCATTTACCAATCAATGTGGCACGACGGGGATCAACCGTCAACGCGCGAACTGGGGTGATCTTCCCCAAATAGTACTATTATATGCATAAGCGTCTACAAAATCCCGGTAGTCCACAATTCATGCTAATGGGACTTTAAGTGACATAACCTAACTCATAATAATCCTTTACATCTCATTCATTCGGTCATAACATCATTCAGGTCCATATCAATAAGCATACCATCGGGACTACTTGTGTTCTATTTTTATCAAAACTAGCATGTTATCTCCCTCGTGGGTTTACAAAACATTTCATAAAACATTTAAAAGAGTGTGAGGCTATGAAGTCATGTTGATTGGGAAAGGCGGGTTATCGGCGATTGGGATGTACGGTACGTGCTTCAATCACGGAAAACCTAAGCAAATCATACTCAGTCTTAGAGTTTTGTCCAATTACTTTATAAAAATAATGGTTATGTATATGTGATGATATCATATGTATGATGATGACAAAGTGGGATTTTATCTCTTCATACAACATTATAGTTGTTATGTGTTAGTCAATTTAGACTAGTTATACTAATTTCAATCCATTTACATATTAAGGCCCAATAAGCTCATTAAGAGTTCAATTCATTATATTATCCCATTTATAATTTTAATACCAGACCTGTACTCATATATTTGGCCCAAGTGGGTTAAACCCATGAGTAAGTCCATTATTGTTAAGCCAAACTAGTTGGGCTAATGGTCCAATAAGGCTACTTTGGCCCATTATGGTCTATAAGTTATAAAGCTCGGGTTTATCGGTTTTTGCTTGTCAAACGTGATTACATATCAGTATATAAGTTATTAAAATGTTACATTAGACGGGTCTGACCGTCTAAGTTTTATTTGGCGAAAACGTTAGTCTTTCGGTTTTAGCCGAAAAGACGTAAAATTTGACAATCCGTCAATTTATGGTTTATATTTTATTTTCAAATATTATTTAAAAACATTATTTTAATGTTATATTATGAACTCACTTATTTTTGGGAAGAAATTTGGATTTACGTCTTGAAGTAGCATCGACTACGTCTAAACCGGAGGATTCTACGTTACGTGTTTACGTTTACATACACCGTTTTGGTGACAGTCCGATATTTCAGAAAACAAATTTATCCGAGATTATTATTTTGGGATTTTAAATTTGAGTTAGTTCATAAACTCACTAATTTACGAGAAGATATTAGGACTTACGTGAATAATTTAACGTCCTTTACGACTAAACCGGAAACCTTAGGATTACGTATTTACGGCTTCGAACTCCGTTTTTGATGAGACAATTTTTATTAGATTCGTTTTGTGCCGTTGATTCATAATTTATAAAAACGTTTTTCATAAAACGACCCGAGGGCACGTTAATCGAGGAAACTAGAATCGAGGAGTACCCATAAATAATTGGGGATGAGACAAAAACAAGTTTTGCCCCATCCCCACACATGGGACGGCCAAAACTTGACACCACAACATGTGATGTGTCCAAGTTTTAGCTAGTTGCTTACACATGTTTACTAAGCTTAGCAAGTAAGCCACCAAAACCACAAAACCACTTGCTAAACCATTTCTCTCATTCATACATGCAAAACCACCTATTCTCCCTTCCTCTCTCTCTCATTTTCGTCCCATTTGATCAATTATTAACCATGAAATCATGTGTTATTCACACATATGATGAAGCCCTTTTGAAGCTCTATAGATTGGTGGTGATTTTAACATCCAAAGAGAAGTTTGCAAGATGAAGTGGGGCTGATTTTCCACAAGATGTTCATGAAGATAGGTGATCTTGAAGTTGATATTGGTATATCACATGTTTTGCCATCAAAATCCAAGCCTTGTTCATCAACCTCATCTTTTCATCACTATGGTGGTATAAGGATCATTCTTCCTATCCTTCTTGTTATATTGATTATGTAATCTTGTATTTTCTTTATTTATGTATATGTATATGATGATGAATGATGATTAAAAATATTATGTGGGGATTTGGTGTTGATAGATTTGATAAACATAGTTAAAAAGATGGAAAACCATAGGTAAAATGGTTAAAATCTTGCTTAATGTGACGGCTGTATAAAAACAGAAAGTAACCAAATGTTAAACTGATAAAATGGTAAAGTGGAATCAATATACAGTAAGTATTAGGTCTTATACACATGTGAGAGTTGTCCATGCAATGGAATCATAAAAATGAGTGAGATATGATCAAAACAAGTTTAGAGTGCAAATCTGCCTACACTGTTTTGGACGAATTTTATAAAATACTTAGAAGTTGATTCATCAGTAGCTATAAAGGAATAAAATGAATCACATATCACTTAGTTTCTATGATAAAAATTTGGGGTTCTATCTCCATGTAGAACTCTAGATATGACCATTTTAGTAAACTAGATTTATAGGACTGATTTTTGTATAAATAATATATAATATAAGCACTCAAAATTTATATAAAGTATATAAATATATAAAACCCACTAGTGGATAATAACTATAATAAAAGATTTATACAAATATTGATATTAAAATGGGATATGTTATATAAATTACAAGTATACATGTTTTTCCAAGTTATAAAACTATATACTAAGTTTTACGTCTTTTCGGCTAGTACCGAAAGATTAACCTTTTTGTCAAATAAAACTTAGACGGTCGGACCCGTCTAATGTAAACTTTTATAAACTCACATACTGATATATAAACTTATATAACAAGTAAAAACCGATAAAACCCGAGCTTTACGACATGTAAACATTAACGGGCCAAAGTAGCGTTATTGGACTAATAATACAACAAAATGGGCTAAACACTTATAAACTTACTCATTGGGCTTAACACACTTGGGCCCAACATGAAAAGTATAATACTGATAATAAAAGTATAATTGGGCTAATATAATATATTGGACTTTTAATGGGCCCATTGGCCCTCAAAATGTAAACAAGTTGAACTAGTGTAACTAGTCTTGAAAATTACAAACACATAACATTATAATGTTGAATAAAGATGTAAAATCCCACGTGATCAGCATCATATTTATAAAATCATCATATATATACATAGTTATGGTTTTTATAAAGTAAATGGACAAGATTCTAAGTCGAGTATTATTTGTCTAGGTTTCCGTGATTGAAGCACGTACCGTACATCCAAATCGCCGATAACCGCCTTCCCACATCAACGTGAGTTCATAGCCTCGCACTCTTTTAAATGTTTTTATAAATGTTTTATAAACCCGCGAGGGAGATAACATGTTAATTTTTTTAGAAATAGGACACTAGTTTTCTCTACTGTCTGTTTATTGATTTGGACCCGAATGATTGTATGACCCGATGAATGATTAAATGACCCGATAGATGAAATGAAATGCATTATTAAAGTTAGGTTATGTCACTAAAAGTCCCATTAGCATGAATTGTGAACTACCAGGATTTGGTAGACGCTTATGCATATAATAGTACTATTTGGGGACGATCACCCCAGTTTGCGCCTTGACGGTTGATCCTCGTCGTGCCACATTGATTGGTAAGCGAATTTATGTATGAGAAGATTTACACAAGCGTGATTATTGTGACGACACGCTAATTTAGATGGGAAAATTGAGTTTCTGGCTAGCTACCCGTTGTTTGGTTTAGTAAGGTAACAATTTCACGCGGCTTGTAATAATCCATAAATAATGAAATACTGCTATACGCACTAAATTACGATATATTGCCTGACTAGCAATACGGGGTCTTACTATTGATATTATGTTTGTGTTTTGTTTTTTTCATAACCATATTCATATAAGGTTTTATTTAATATATACAACGTTATAAGACGTATTGTATGATGTTTTTAACGACAATGGTTCTTATAATGATTTTGAAGGCGAAAGCATATATTATGATTTTGATAAGGATTTGTATGAAATGACCTTGGCTATTTTATGGCCTATTACAAAGATTTGTACAAAATGATTTTCGGTAATAATTTTATACCGATGTTATATTGATGGATTTTACTAAACTCTATGAATTCACTCGGCGTTATCGCTGTCCTTTTCTTTTAACATGTTTTATCTCAGGTACTTGAAGGTAATTCTCGGGAAGACAACAAGAATTCATGGCCTACACATAATTAACAAATTTCCATTCAAATGCTTTGTAAAATTTTATGAAATAATATGACTTGGGACCTATGTAAATCTGATATTTATGAATGGAAATGCTTTATTATTAAACGACGCGATTTTTAAGCGTTGTCTATGATGTGAGTAATGTGCTATCCCGTAACACCAACAAGTCTTCTGTTGTATAGAATTGTGTAAATTTGGGGTGTTACAGTTTGGTATCAGAGCTCTCGTTATTGAGAACGAATGATTTTTAAAACTAAGGTTTTGAATAAAACATTTCAAAATCTATAACTATAAACATTTTTCTCAAAATTTCTAAAAATCTTTTGACTATAACGGTGCCGAAGAATTCCCGAGTTACCGACAAGGCCAGACTGAGAAGTGTTATTTTAATATATACATATATATAACTTGGATATATATATATATATATATATATATATATATATATATATATATATATATATATATATATATATATATATATATATATATATATATATATATATATATATATATATGATGTAATTTTATTACATGATTGTTTGATGATTATTTTGATATTTATACGAGGTATTTATACGACGTAGATTGTCACAAGGAACCCTAAATACCCTAGTAAATTAATCGAAGCTATTTCCGTAGGAATTCTAGCTATCCTAGATCTAAACCAAGTTGTGGATATTTATGATCCCAACAAAATGGTTGATATTCGTAGAAGTGTTGATAGTAGTTGATTGTAATCTTGAAGAAGAATTGGCGAGATTAAAACTGATATCGATGTCATGACGATCTTTCCTTATAGAATGGAGTTTAACAAAATGTTACCACCTGGAAAGGTGTCATCTGATTCGTTGTCACCCAATTCTTAAATTTGAAATCTAAAGGGTGAATGTTGCACTTGAGGCTGTAACTGGAACCATTACCCAAAAGCCTCATGCTACTAGTACCTTTCCGAGAAGTCTAATTGAATGTGTGAGTCGTTTCATACTAGTGACTCATTTGATAACTATTGATGAAGGAGCTATAGGATTGGAAATTAAGTGTTGATCATATCGAGCTTTTATTGCCCTATTAAGGTCTAAGAATAAGGTTGAAAGTATTAGAGAATGAGGTAGGATATCGCATTGAGTATGATTTGGTTGAAACTTGAATAAAGTAAAATTTAACCCGTATGGAATATGAGATTGTTAAGAGGAAGTCGTTAAGTCCTGTGATTGAATAATAAGGTTTTAATTGATTGTTGATTCGTGTTAATTGTTGTTCCTAGGCCATTGTCCACTGATGAGGATGCCCAGTGTCCAAGAAATAAATTGAAGAAAACTTCTTCTAAATTGGGACCAATGGATCTTCCGGGACATGTGGAACACCTAATGACTCTTGTAGATTAGTATTCATTGTGGTGTCTTTTAAAAATAATCCCTAAATTAACTGAGACATCAGTCAGTTGGTAGGATGAGTTCTTGGAATTGTATGACATAGTGACACGTAATGTGTTACGGTACAATTTTGACTTGTTTGTGATTAATGAAAAGACTACATTTGATTGCTAAATCCTACATGTATCGATGATATCTATCTTTTCTTGCTTCTTCCTAATGCTCGCATTAGTGATGCAACCATTGAACAAGTACTCATCTCGATTTGAGTTATGTTGTGGATTATTCTTTTTGAAGTGCCATCGAGGTCATGAACCTCATGATTAATTGGTTAAATTCATTTCCTAGCATATTGTAGTTAGTTCTTAGTGAACAACTTTTCATCACTCCTTTGCAGATCACTAATTGTTTTTATAAGTTAAAATAGTATCCCTTGAGAAAAATTGAATTTTCATAACTATAAGGATTATTCCAAGTGAGATTTATAAGTGATCGTTATCGAAATGAAGTTATTTATAAAACACCTTGGAAAACTTAATTGTTTTCATAACAAAGAAAATCTTTGTAAATTTATTTTTGATTCTTATTTAAGAATTAAGCATGAAAATGTTTTTATTATAAACATGATGATAAAATTTTGACGAACTGAGTATTGCATCGTTAATCTTGAAATTGTATATAGTTGCACGCCTACATACAATTTGGAATGGACCATGCAAGGCTGATTAGTAGTCACCATAAAACTGAATAATAAACACTACATTTTCTTTGAAGATTGTGAAAGATTAAATTTTATGAGATTTGCAAGAAGTGAAAAATAGGGACACCTACATATGTGCCTGTAGCATCTATTCTTCTGAGTCGAATTTACTCATCTGTGGAAATTGTCTTATTTGACAATTGACAATTCTTTCTTGTCCAATTCTCCCGTAGTCAGATTCTTAGGAAAAGTATCTGATTACCGAGTGTTGATACCCGACTGGATGTATCGACGTTCCTATCATTTCTTTTGATTTGATTTCATTTGAATGACCTGGGTAACGATCCGAGGAGCTTTCGAATACGTACTCAAATTATGAAAAGATGGGATATATTCATATTCATTAAATGTTTTCGTCTGTATCTGATTTGAAATTCTCTCGCGTTGATTATGCGTTGATCTTACTCTTTTAAGGTTAGTTATGTCTCCAGATATCCTTGAACTGTGAAGTATTATGAGTTATTATTAGTCTTTTGAGAAGTTCACATCTTATTTACGGTAATGAAACTAGAAAGTTGATAATTCCAGTAAAATGGATTGATTGATTATGACATGACAACATTGTCTTAATTGATGGGAACTCGAATAGAATTCTCCTAAATGATAAGATGTTGATTATCAAAAGTGCTCTAAATAATTCTTGATGGATGACCATATCCTGCATTTAGACTTGAAATTATACCGCGAATGGTTGTGAATTAGTCATAGATACTATAATCTAGAAAGAACCTAATATGAATTTATTAAAAGATGTTTCTGTTATCTGAAACTTTAGGAGGTATTTATTGGTGAATTACCTAGAATTTTGTCATTAAGGCAAGTTGAAATTGGTATTGATTATATTTCCGGTGGTGCACCTGTAGCATGTGTACTGTACGTCAGCACCATTTGAATAAAAAGAATTATTGTACAACTGAGAGAGTTGTCGGAGAAAGCTTTTATTTTACCAAGCTCGTCATCATGAAGAGCTATGGTATTATCATTCCTTATATTTATTAATTACCGTGAACTAAGTAAATTGACGATTAAAATCTATATCCACTACCCAAGATAATAGATTGTTCGATCATTTACAAGGTTCTAGTGTATATTCAAAGATTGGATCCTCGGCATGGTTATCATCAATTTCGCATCGGCGAAAAAGATTATCTATTCCAATCACTACATCCGATACTTCTAATGAACATTATGAGTTTCACGTGATGACTTTTGGATTGACTAATACACATGTAGCATTCATAAATTAGGTGAATCACGTGTGTAGGCTGTAAATTGATAAATTCATGTTTGTGATCATTAAGGACCATCTGTTTGTTTATAAGAATAAGAATGAGTTAATAATTAGTTATAGACAGCCCTAAATTGGCCGAACAATGAGAACTTGTACCTTGAGTATTTAACATGTGATTAAAGACTTAATCCTTTACATTATTTGACCGTGTGATTAATAAGATAATGGAATCTATATTGACTCTTCAAAAATTTAGAGCCCTTTTAAGACTTTGGGTTTTACCAAAAAGAAAGTGCAAATGTGTTTTGACAAATGTTTTATCGAAAAGAACTTTTGAAGGATTATTCCCTTATACCCAGAACATTTAACTAAACTCCTGTTTAGGGGTAAATGTTTTTGCATACCTTAAGACAACTTAAGAAGGATTGAGGAAAACCATTTATATCATGACTTGAAATTTGAAACGACAATTTTTTCTTTTCAGCTAAGAAAATTTTGACCAAAGTATAACCAAAGATTTTCGAACATTTACGAATCTTAATAATTATTTTAAATTTATTTTGAACATTTTTATATAATTAGCTGAACTGAGAAAATATAAAACTTTTACGTTTACGTTTCATAAAAACTAAAGATTTATTATTTAATTATTTGAAATATTTAACGACGCTTTAAACGTCGAATTGAGCAAAACTGATAAAAATGATAGTTGAGACGAAACTAAAACCTAGAAAATGTGAAGAAATAAATTTTGAATGAATACGGTCATGATAATTATTTCATCAGGGAAGGTGAATGTAAATACTGAGACATTATGTAGAAAAGATAAAGAACCAATTAGGATGTGTTTCTTAATAATGATTGTGCAAAATAAATTGCCGAGCAATTTAAAAATAGTCGATGCTTGTAAAAAGGATAATATAGATAATAAAAAAGGGGGTTCACGGCTAATGTGAATCATTAGAATTGAGAAGCTGATGGCGTTAAATGTATAAAAGGCCACATGTAATTGCCTAAATATGGAGATTTTGAGATTTAGTTATGTTGGAATCTTATAAATATAAGTATTCTATTCCTGTCATTTCTGACTAAATGTATTTTTATCTGAAGAAGTTGTACTAATGGAAAATTATGAAGGCAGACATCGCCTCATACATTAGGAAACGTCTAACTATTGCAAAGGTCATCATCTGAATTTGATTTGATTTGGGTCATCATCGAGAGATTGACCAAATCTGCTAATATCATTCTTGTTAATGATAGATTCTTGATGAAGAAATTGACTCTTTGAATTTAAAGGAGTTATGTAAACATGGTGTGTCTGTATCGATAATCTCTATCAAGATCCTCGCTTCACATCGAATTTCTAGAGATTTACTCAGAAGTCAATGAGAACGAATCTTGATGAGAGTACTGTACCACCCCAATCGAAGGGACAAGGTAAAGTAACGATACAAAATACTATAAGTGTTGTTTTATGTTTGAATGATTGACCTTTGGTAATAAACCATATAATCGTTTCCTTTGGAGAGATTATCATTGATAATTATCATATTAGGATCAAGATCGAATCTTGTGAGGATATATATTAGAGCATCTGTAAGCAGGAGTTGGGATGAAGACACCCGACATACACTGATACTTGGTTTTCATTGGGGTTCAGATTAATTCTCGGTAGCTTCTCGAATTGATTTCTGGTTCAAAGTACGACTCAATTGTTTTTGGTGAAACAAATATTTTTGGTTGTTTTTAAAATAAATATGCAAAACGTGTATGAAAATGACGTTAAAGTAAATCTAACTCTAATTTAAAATAAATGACGGGAATTTAAAAGCGTGACGAGAAATTAAAATTACGAAAATAAATTAAGACAAAACGAGTAAAAATAGATTGACGTAAAAATAAGACGAAATAATTAAAATAAAGCTAATAAGAATGGCGGGAAAAATGAATTTAAAAATCAAATTTCAATAAAACTTAATTAATTTCGCAATATTTGAAAACATTAATTAATTTCGCAACTAAAAACTTAGATTTCGCAATTACAATAATTTTGCAATCCAAATCCATAATTCCGCAATTAAGAGGATGTTCAATTTCGCAATACCAGGATTTCTAAGATTTCGCAATAAGGGAAACATGGGAAAGAATTCGCAATAATTGATGAACAAGGAATTCGCAATTAAGAAGATTGATTCCGCAATATGAGCTGAAGAACAAATTCGCAATCAGGATTCCAAGTATGATTTCGCAACATTTAGAAAGCAAGATTTCGCAACATTGATAAAAGTTGCGAAATCATAACAGTTTCTCCTAAAAACTAGGAAAACGAGAAAGGACGAAAATAAACAACTTTTTAAGAACTTTTAGGGTAAAATAAGCAAAACAAAACACGAATAAGCTACCAATAAGCTAGGAAGAAGATAAAAACTTGTAAAAACATCAAGATAACCCACGAAAATTAAAAAGACCACAACTTTAAATAAGAACTTGATTAAAAAGATGATGAAAACAAGAACGTGACTAACAAGAAAGATTAGAAGAAGAAGATGAGAGGATTAAAAGCTTAAATTAAAAACAAAGATTCGAGCCTTCATGAAAATTTAAAAACAAGAATTAAAGACATGAAATTTAAAGTGCAATTATGAAAAAGGGTGGAAGGAATGGGTTGTCAATCCACCCAACAACATGAAATGAAGTAGCTAATGGCTATTTATAGTGGAGATTAGGGAGGAGCTTAGGAAGCTTCCTCCCTCTTTCTTCTTTTCCTTAATTGCAAGCTTAGGTCCTTTATCTTCTTAATCCTTTGATAATCTTCTTAATACTTGGACTTAAATGACTTCGTCTCGGGATTTCTTTGAACTTGTCTTGAATTTTCTTCATAAATAAGACTCGAATTCTTCGGCTTTTAGTAAACTTCCGTCTTTTGACTTTTTCCTCGATAAATCTTCAGAATTGGTCTTGGACTTCCATTCTTTTTCCACTCTTGATCTTTCGACTTCATCTTTCGTCTTTTTCTTCGATAAAAGCCCGTGAATGCCGTGTTTTCTCCACTTTTCACCTTTTCGTCCTAAATCACAACAAAAACACCAACCACACATAATTCCGACATAAATGACATAAAATACCCGTTTTGGCTCGGTTATTATTGTAATTAAGTGGTAAAAAGGATGGGTGTTTTCACACCTATCAAATCCCCTACACTTGACCATTGCAATGTCCTCATGCAATGCATTAGTTACAAAGCAAGTTTACATTTTTCATCATAATTAATCCATGTTGGCCTTTATTAAAGAGATAGAAAACTATAAACATTCAAAGTAAATAAATCAAAAACATACCTTTGGGTTTTGGAAAAGTCGTGAATGATCATCATCCTCAAGTTTTCACTTTCTTCAAACCAAGCTTAGAAACGAGATCATTGTTATTATAAGTTAGTAAACTAACACGAACTCATGTAGGCCAATTACTCACTTAGACTCCCTTATTCCTAGGTGTATCTCTTATATTTTATTTTTGTCTTGAATGATCACGAAGATGCATTGTTTGACTTATTTCGATAGTTATTTAGGCTGAAAATAAAGTGAACGATTTAATCAATAGTTAGCTAAAGGACCAAATCTTTTAAAACTGCTTCTCGGGAACTCATAAAGTTCATATCTTGGCATAACTCGCTTCACGATTTGAGACCTTTCTCGGACCGATATTTGGCAGCGACTTCATACTTCGAATCTTGAGAGATGCTAATAAAATAATGGCCTTCTCTTCATAATAGGAATTTCTTCACTTGAAGTTTTGAGAGATTCTTCATCTTTGGACCACGACTTCTTCATTTTTCTCTAATCTTTATTTTGGACTTTGATATACAACGATCCGCCTCCTTTTAGGACTTGGATCTATTTATCCTCATACCTTGTTAGGGTCTTTTCGGATAGACTTCTCTATGACTTTTGGGGAGTTCTTGCTTTTCGTCGTGTGTCTCGATCCTTCATATTGATTTTCGATAAATGATTCTTCACATCACTTTTGGATCTTTAGCAACAAAATGTAGCCCTCATGCCTTGTTAGGGCCTTTACGGACTCACCAATCTTCGCCTCCCGCTTCAATAAGTTATGCCTTGGCTATGAACTCTAATCCGTACCGAGCAACTTTTAAACGATCTAGGGCTAGAAGCTAAGTAACCTTTTAAATCGTACAACCTTATTTATTGCAGATAAATTTATTAACAAGCGGAGGGAGAATAGGCTTATAATTAGCTCACATAAATTCACGAAAGAATTCCGAACTTATAATTGACTCTATCATCTCTCGTTCTCCACAGTTTAAAATCTCAAGGAATGAGACTCGTGGATGCTTAGCCTATTAAATCAAAGTTTTGGGTTTTCGAGTCGCCTATAGGATCTTGCAAATTCTTAGACTTTTTCAAGTTTAGAAATCGCATTTTAAAGTTCCCTTGATAAACGACTCTCTAGGATCAATTATAGGAACTTGCGAAAAGTTCTTGTTCTTAACCCGTGAGAGTTAAGACTTTCGCGTTTTATAGCTCCCTAAATAAAAGCCTAGCAAAACATGACTTAAACACGTTAAGGATACTAGCTAGAGTAAACTTAGGTAAGTAAACTCGGGTTGAGTCAAAATGTTCACGACTAAGAAAAATCTAAAACCACTTTATTGAAAATTTATTCTAGCAATGGAAAGAAACTAAACATGATAAAGGAAAATACAACTATACAACTAGGCCAAAATAGATTAAAATTTTTGAAGAATGTCAAAAAATCAAATTTTCCGGTTAAAATGAGGACAAATACAAGGAAAAGGCCACTTAACTTCGATAGAAGTCCCCCCTACACTTAAGATAAACATTGTCCTCAATGTTTAAGCATGTGGAAGTAAACTCCCCTACACTTAGGACATTGTGCACGTTGTTTAAATCTCGCTAAGGAATAGACAACTAAAGAGATTCCTATTTTAATATTGAGAAATATAAAATAGTGAATCGAAAAGAGTTTAGGATAGAACCGGGAAGAAGGGAACACGGAGTCACGGTTTGTCAAAAGTCATCAAGAGTGTGTCTTTGAAGCTCTAATCCTTGCACATGATAAGAAAGAAAGCAAGAAACACCACGGGTCTCCCCCTACACTTATGGTGAAAATAGATAGATAATTGGGTTGCCTCCCAAAAAGCGCTTGTTTTTGTTAACCGAGTCACGAGCCTGACTCGTCCCCGAATTAAATGGTCCATGGGGAAGCCTCGAATGTGATACCGGGATCAAAGACCTTGTCCTCGTTCCCGGTTGACATCAACAAAGGAGAGGCGGGGGAATAAGTCTTGAATGGGAGAAAAACCTTTTCAATATACGAGAAGTATGTGAATTCAAGATCCACGGGAGGTGGGTTGGGTATAGTAAGCACATTGTCCTCCCCCAAAGACAATAGATGCTAAGCAACCGCCAAAGCCGTATTGTTATCAATCATAGCATAATCAATGTCACCTCCCGGGTCAAAGAACTCATCCTCCGTGATGGTCTCTAACGGAGTGGATGAAAGGTGCTCGGGAGGGGGACTTGGGTCAATACTTTCCTGCAGCAAATTATCAAAAATAATGTCCCCCTCCAAATCATTATCATCAATACCTGGAGGGATGGAGTGGATATCGATTTATTCCGGCAATGGGTCATTATCTTCAACGGGAGGAATAGATGGAGGCAAAGACTCGGAAAGAGGAGGAGAAGTCAACGCTTCGATTTGAGCAATAAGAAGGTGCACTTTCCGTAATCTATCTCGAAGAAGCACGTCTTCCACCTTATCCACAAGATAATGTTCATCGGTGAACTTCTCGTAAACCGGAGAGAATAAACCGTCATCACCCGCATCTCCCGGTGGAGATTGAGAAATTTCAAAAGTGAAATTCTCATAGCTTGGAGAAAAATCGTCATCATTAGGATCGACCTCTTTCGTAAGAGTAACGTCGTCCTTAGGCTCCATAGCAGTTGGTAGGTCACAAACCTCATCATCAAACACTTTATCAAGACCAACATCACTAAACTCATTCAATGTATCACACTCCTTAGACACGTTTGGGATATTGAGAGGAGGGATGACAATTGCACTAGGACATTGAGCAGTAAGGTCATTCCAAGAAATAGTAGGCTCGTCGTCATCATCATCATAATAGTATGGATACACCGGGGAAGGAGTATAAGTCTCGATATTTGATATTTGCTCCTGGCGTTGATCCTCTTGACATTTCTCGATGATCCTGTTGCAAGTTTCTTGAATTTGTTGACTTTGCTTAACAAGAGAGTCCCATTGCTCGTGGGGGCTCAAATGTTCGAAGGAGGGTGGATGATCGATGGGGTGTTGTGGGGGTTCAAGATGTTGAAAACCTGAATTATAGCATGGTTGTGTCTCATAGTAGTTCATCGGTTGAGAAGAATTAGAAACCGGGTTTGGTTCATAATAATCCATTGGTGACGAAAACTGAGGAGACGGATTTTGCTCATAATAATTCATTGGTTGACAATAATAGGTATCATGAGGACCCCCACAGTTGTTGCAAACCGGGTATGGAGAAAAATCAGGTGCGTCTTGTGGATAGCTATTATCATTGTCATAATTGTACCCCGGTTCTTGCCCGTGATCATACGGGTATCGAACCAGGCACGGAACATGCCAATGAGAATCGCTTCCACAATAGATGCATGGGGAAAGAGGAGGTGGGTTCAAAAAGGACGAATTAGTCGAGTTGCACAAAGGACAAAATCCGCATATGAATTGTGTATTGTTGATATCGTTGCCACATCGCTCACATGTACACCATTGACATGAGTCGTTCCCGTACAATCGTCTCCCGCACCCGACGCAATAGACATAAGAGTCCATTAAGAAAAATAGATGACCAAGAAGAATATTTTTGGTGCAAAACTGTGAAAAAGAAATGCTTTTATTGATTTTTTTAAATGTTTTTGGGATTTTTGAAAATTTTTGATACAAAAAAAATAACGTTCACAAGTGAACGGGTCCCAAAAGCCAACGCGTCTCTCACAAGAAACCGTTAATCCTCACGAAAAGAGCCGGCAGCGGCGCCATTTGATACTTGGTTTTCATTGGGGTTCAGATTAATTCTCGGTATCTTCTCGAATTGATTTCCGGTTCAAAGTACGACTCCATTGTTTTTGGTGAAACAAATATTTTTGGTTGTTTTTAAAATAAATATGCAAAACGTGTATGAAAATGATGTTAAAGTAAATCTAACTCTAATTTAAAATAAATGACGGGAATTTAAAAGCGTGACGAGAAAATTACGAAAATAAATTAAGACAAAACGAGTAAAAATAGATTGACGTAAATATAAGACGAAATAATTAAAATAAAGCTAATAAGAATGGCGGGAAAAATGAATTTAAAAATCAAATTTCAAAAAAACTTAATTAATTTCGCAATATTTGAAAACATTAATTAATTTCGTAACTAAAAACTTAGATTTCGCAATTACAATAATTTTGCAATCCAAATCCATAATTCCGCAATTAAGAGGATGTTCAATTTCGCAATACCAGGATTGCTAAGATTTCGCAATAAGGGAAACATGGGAAAGAATTCGCAATAATTGATGAACAAGGAATTCGCAATTAAGAAGATAGATTCCGCAATATGAGCTGAAGAACAAATTCGCAATCAGGATTCCAAGTATGATTTCGCAACATTTAGAAAGCAAGATTTCGCAACATTGATAAAAGTTGCGAAATCATAACAGTTTCTCCTAAAAACTAGGAAAACGAGAAAGGACGAAAATAAACAACTTTTTAATAACTTTTAGGGTACAATAAGCAAAACAAAACACGAATAAGCTACCAATAAGCTAGGAAGAAGATCAAAACTTGTAAAAACATCAAGATAACCCACGAAAATTAAAAAGACCACAACTTTAAATAAGAACTTGATTAAAAAGATGATGAAAACAAGAACGTGACTAACAAGAAAGATTAGAAGAAGAAGATGAGAGGATTAAAATCTTAAATTAAAAACAAAGATTCGAGCCTTCATGAAAATTTAAAAACAAGAATTAAAGACATGAAATTTAAAGTGCAATTATGAAAAAGGGTGGAAGGAATGGGTTGTCAATCCACCCAACAACATGAAATGAAGTAGCTAATGGCTATTTATAGTGGAGATTAGGGAGGAGCTTAGGAAGCTTCCTCCCTCTTTCTTCTTTTCCTTAATTGCAAGCTTAGGTCCTTTATCTTCTTAATCCTTTGATAATCTTCTTAATACTTGGACTTAAATGAATTTGTCTCGGGATTTCTTTGAACTTGTCTTGAATTTTCTTCATAAATAAGACTCGAATTCTTCGGCTTTTAGTAAACTTCCGTCTTTTGACTTTTTCCTCGATAGATCTTCAGAATTGGTCTTGGACTTCCATTCTTTTTCCACTCTTGATCTTTCGACTTCATCTTTCGTCTTTTTCTTCGATAAAAGCCCGTGAATGCCGTGTTTTCTCCACTTTTCACCTTTTCGTCCTAAATCACAACAAAAACACCAACCACGCATAATTCCGACATAAATGACATAAAATACACGTTTTGGCTCGGTTATTATTGTAATTAAGTGGTAAAAAGGATGGGTGTTTTCACACCTATCATACACCCATTGTGAGTTGGACATGTCTTTTAGGTTTAAGGTTTCCTATGATGGCGAACCTAGCCTTACAAAATACTCGACCCGCGAGACCTGAAATGATTGTTGAAATTAGGATCTGATTATTAACTGTCGGTAGTGGGCAGGAGGTTATGTAAATATAAAATGTGGATCTTGAAGTGCCAGATGGGTAGCGAAGTTATGCCAAAAAATTTAACCATGGAAAAATGAATTGATGATCTGAAAGATCATGGGATATAAGTCCCCGTTGTATGGGACCATTGAGATGATGTAAAAGATTAGTTCGAAAGGCATATAAGCTGGATCTACCCTAGGACTTAAAGGACTGCGTGAATTATGTTTCGTATATCTAACTTGATAAAATGTCTATCAAGTGAAAATCTGATTACTTCTTGATGAAGTTTAGATCGGCGAAAAGTTGCATTCATCAAAAACCCGTGAACATCATGGATAGAGAAAGTAAGTCAACATTAAGCCTGATCTTACTCTGTGAACATCAAAAACCCATGTATTGTAATGAATTACACTTTTGAGAAAAGACCGAATGTGGAGGAAATACCCACATGGCTTTAACTCTATAAGAAGCGAGTAGTAAGATAAGATGATCTTTGAGGACAAAGATCCTGTTTAGGGGTAAATGCTGTGACAATCCGTCAATTTATGGTTTATATTTTAGTCCTAAATATTATTTAAAAACATTATTTTAATGTTATATTATGAAGTCACTTATTTTTGGGAAGAAATTTGGATTTACGTCTTGAAGTAGCATCGACTATGTCTAAACCGGAGGATTCTACGTTACGTGCTTACGTTTACATACACCGTTTTGGTGACAGTCCGACATTTCAGAAAATAAATTTATCCGTGAATATTATTTTAGGATTTTAAATTTGAGTTAGTTCATAAACTCACTAATTTACGAGAAGAGATTAGGACTTACGTGAATAATTTAACGTCCTTTACGACTAAACCGGAAACCTTTAGGATTACGTATTTACGTTTCGAACTCCGTTTTTGATGAGACAATTTTTATTAGATTCGTTTTGTGCCATTGATTAATAATTTATAAAAAATGTTTTTCGTAAAACGACCCGAGGGCATGTAAATCGAGGAAACTAGAATCGAGGAGTACCCGTAAATAATTGGGGATGAGACAAAAACAAGTTTTGCCCCATCCCCACACATGGGACGGCCAAAACTTGACACCACAACATGTGATGTGTCCAAGTTTTAGCTAGTTGCTTACACATGTTTACTAAGCTTAGCAAGTAAGCAACCAAAACCACAAAACCACTTGCTAAACCATTTCTCTCATTCATACATGCAAAACCACCTATTCTCCCTTCCTCTCTCTCTCATTTTTGTCCCATCTCAACCAAAAACACCCTCATTTGATCAATTATTAACCATGAAATCATGTGTTATTCACACATATGATGAAGCCCTTTTGAAGCTCTATAGATTGGTGGTGATTTTAACATCCAAAGAGAAGTTTGCAAGATCAAGTGGGGCTGATTTTCCACAAGATGTTCATGAAGATAGGTGATCTTGAAGTTGATATTGGTATGTCACAAGTTTTGCCATCAAAATCTAAGCCTTGTTCATCAACCTCATCTTTTCATCACTATGATGGTATAAGGATCATTCTTCCTATCCTTCTTGTTATTTTGATTATGTAATCTTGTATTTTCTTTATTTATGTATATGTATATGATGATGAATGATGATTAAAAATATTATGTGGGGATTTGGTGTTGATAGATTTGATAAACATAGTTAAAAAGATGGAAAACCATAGGTAAAATGGTTAAAATCTTGCTTAATGTGATGGCTGTATAAAAATAGTAAGTAACCAAATGTTAAACTGATAAAATGGTAAAGTGGAATCAATATACAGTAAGTATTAGGTGTTATACACATGTGAGAGTTGGCCATGCAATGGAATTGTTGATCCCAAACTTAGATCGATTTAGCTTTATGTATACGAGATTAGATCAAGTAATACACTTAGAGAAACCTTTGTATATGTATATGATAATCTAAGTGTTATGCGGAATTAACACTTAAACAAGAACACACAAGGTATAAACAAACTTTCACTTTGATTAATTATATCAAACTTGCTTACAATTAAAGTAGTTTACGAATGAAAACTTATATTGAACATTAACCTAAAGGTCTTCTTTTATAGACATAAGAAGCCTTGTACAATAATCTACGTATCAACTATTCTAGGTAAAGATAAATATAGAAAATACATTGTTGTTCCTATCTTTACTAGAAGTAATCTAGAATACAATAAACGCGTAGAGTATATCTTCCCATCAGTGCTTGTCTTCAATGTATCAACGCTTGACTTTGTCTTGTCAACGCTTGAGCTGTCAGCGTTTGTTTTACTCCTGTCAACGCTTGTTTTACTCTTGTCAGCGTTCAAGTGAACTGGCCATAACTTATTCCCAACAATCCACCCCTAAACTTGATATCTACTCCAATAATCAAGTTTCTGAATAAACATTAAGTACTAGGAGGAATCTTACAAACCTTCTCATATTGGTAATAAATAAATCTGATCAAGTCTTTTGCCACGTCACTTGAATAATCAATTTCCAGCTGAGTGTTCTTCATCTTCTCCAAGATATCCTTGGACATGAAATACTGACCATCCACAAGTAGATACTCAGCAAACTTTGTAGCACTCAAATAATAAACACCAGCAGCTGAATACAATCTCCATTGAAGACCACTGAGATCATCTTCAAGATCCTTCCAAATAGCAGGATCCTCATCTTTTGGTCCACACATTCTCTTGAATGTGGACGACAGTTTTATTCCATTGGCTGAAGTTGGTGCTTCAGCCTCATACTTGGCCTCTAACAACCTCCATAGGTCTACCAAGTCTTCTCTGTCACAACTTGCAAATAAAGATATAAGGGTGGTAAAAGTGTGCACCTCTTTTCCATACTTGCCAATCTTCCAAAACCCACATTCATCTTCTTCATAGCTCACAATTGGGTTTCTGGAATCTAGTGGTAACACTTGTACCATATATGAAGCTTCTAATGGTGAGAGCTTGAGGCTCTTTCTTATGACAGCTTCACTAGGATGTAATGGATCCATATCTTTGGGAAACTCAAGAGAAACTCCTTTTTTCACTGGTCTGGGAACAAACATTGCTTTCTTGAGCTCCATTTCTTCTGCAAGTTCTTCTTTTCTTTCATCAGAAAGAAGTCTTAGAGTGTTTGCTTCCTGCACTCTAACCCAAATGGGATAAGCTCTACATTCCAACTCATCAAATGTCAATGCCTTCAATTTCTGATAAGTCCACCCTGTTCCATGACACTTGAGCAACATGTAGTACAACTCCCTTCTATCCCTTTTCAACTCTGAGAGAACATTGCTGGCTTTGTGTCTCAAAATGACCTTGCAATCCTTTTGTACTCTGAGAAGAATCTCCAAACCCCATATCTGATCTGAAATGGTCAAGTTTGGATTCTCCATACATCTATCTTCCCAAGCATGATACATTTGAACCACCTCTGGCATATCAAAATCAACCTGCAATTTCAACTCTCTCAATTTCTCCTTGGCCAACTCATCTCCATACTCAAGTCTTTCTGGCTGTTCTATGATCATAACACTTGAGTCTGAGCTAGCTTCATCACTTCCTTCTTGCTCTTCTGAAGTGACAACAAATGGTGACTCTCTCACCTCCTTTCCGTCTTGTTCCACAATTTGTGCAACCAACTTTCTATCAAACTCAATTTGAGCTGCATTCTTTGGAACAACCTCTTCTACCATATTACCCTTACCCTTATCTAATGGATCAATTGTTGGTAAGGTAGATGGTGATACCTGTGAAGAAACCTCCTTGATGATGGATGATGACTGGGATACATCACCCTCATTTGCAGGTCTGTCAACGCCCAATTTTGCTTTGTCAGCGCCCAAAATACTCATCTCAGCGTCCAAATTCTCCTTGTCAACGCTCAAATTTCCTGCCTCAGCGCCTTTTGCAATTTCCTCCAACATGGCTGTAAATGATAAATTTAAGTTTGTTGGAGAGACTAGAGACGTATCAAAACCTGTCTGTTTCTTCAATCTTGTTAGGACCTCAGCAACATCCAAAGACTGACCATCATGGCTGCCCTTATCACTCACATTTATTTGATCATCCTCCCATTTGGAAGATTCCTCCATCCCTCTCCTTGTACTAGCAGTCTCCAAAATAACAATCCTCTCCCTCAATTGCTTGAGTTCAAGGCCTTGTGTGCTGACAACTTGTACCAAGTCTGCATTTTGCTTTTGCAAGCTCATGCAGACTACCGTCAATTCCATTTGGGTCATTGGTTCCAATCTGCCCTCTTCTAAAATGGGTATTTGACCTCCCAAGTTAGATTCATTGGGCATGGATGAGGTCTTAATTATGGTGGGACTGCCTTGGCCAACATCTAAGCCAGAACCAATAGTCCCAGCCTCATCCATGACACCAACCACACTTGTGGTGGTGGTTCTCTCTGCTACATGGCTAGGACCACTAGAGGAGAACACTCCAGTAGTCCTTTGGCGTTTTTGTAACCTATATTGTGTTGGTGGAGATGATGATGTGGATTGGGTGGATGTGGGTTGGTTAAGGGGTGTTTGGGTCTGTAAAGGTTGTGTGTCAACGTTTGAAATAGGCACATCAACGCCAATATTTAACGTGTCAGCGTCAAAGGGTTGTTGGTCAATTTGCATATGTTGAGGTGAAGGTAAAGGTTCAGGTATTGGGTCAATTTGGGGTTGGGGGTCTGGTTGGGGTTGAGTTGCTTCAATAACAGCAATCATAGCTGGGGTTAGGGGTAGGTCACGATGTGGGGGTGAGTTCATCTTCATAAAAATTGCTTTCTTTTGCACAGGGATCTCATAAAAATCATTATGATCCCTTGTGCAGTATCCTTGAACATCAAAAACCATTTGTAAAAATCTGGGATAAGTTAAAGTCATTTTGTTCCCTTTATTTTTACACATGCCCTCAAAAATCGTTTTAGAATAATTAATTTTTTGCCCAGTAGCAATGCACACAATAGCACTTGCAATAGATCTATTGATCTCATTGTGTGCAGTACATTTGGGACTCAAAAATTGTAGGAGGACATGTATGAGGTACTTCCAGGCTGGGGGAAATTCCTGTTTATGATATTTATTTAAAGTTCCTTCATTAGGAAAAGGATAACCCAAATCCTGTAGTCCTTGTTCTATTTCAATAATGGGAAGGGTGGTTATACCATCAGCATAATCAAGATGCAAAGCTTGGCGTACCAAAGCCTCAGTAACCACCCAAGTTCTCCCATGAACAATAGAAGATAATGTAGTCACTCTATTAACTGTTGAGGAACTGACATTGTTCCAAAATTGTTTAATATATGTGATAGGAATGAGTGGTGCATGAGAAAGAGCATACCTAAAAGGAGATGCGTTCAAATACGCCACCATTTGTGTGTATTGGGGAAACAGAGTATCATCAGCTTCAAGATACGTGATCATGTTGTGTTGACTTCTGAACCCCAATTCCAAATCTGATGGTTTAAACTTTGGTGCCATTGTTGAAAGCTGTTAAAATGATTGATGAAGATGAAGTTGATAAGAGAAATTTATGTTAGACAAGAATAATAGGTACCTTGTTTAAAAATAGGAGCCAAATTTATAGCAGAAGAAAATGCATGTGATTGGCCCAAAAATAGGCAAGTATTTTCAAAACACAATCATGAAAATATTGAAAAAGAATAATTTTATCTCATGCATTAAATGAGGTTTATCTGCTCCCAAAATTACGGCCTAAAAATATGTCAAAAAGTAACAATTGGGTAGGACCCATTGAGTGTCAACGGTAAAAAAAACCTATCAACGGCCAACGGCTATATTCTTGTCAACGTTTGCCATAGCCATGTCAGCGTCTAAATTGGTCACAACAACGCTTGGAAATATACTTGTCAGCGTCCAAAAAATAAAAATGTTTAAAAATGAAAGATGACCTTAACAAAGTAATTTATCCTAGAGAAGATAACCAAAAAGCTGATAATTATTATAGGGCGGCAAGCACTGTCCAGTTATGCACACTTGCTTATGCAAGATAGACATAACAGTCCTCTAGTGTCCGTTGCTAACCAAAACTCTTAACAGCTAAGTTACTTTACAAAATTCTTTGTTACTCCCAGGTAAATCCCATAACAAAATTATTCCCAAGTCTCCCAACAGACCACAACCAATTCTAGACCAAAAATGTCTTGGCAGCATGCATAGTATATCAACTTTGCATGCTACAGTGCCTCATCATTTAATAAAACTAACTCATACTCACCTGTGGACACAATCTAGAATTGTGATAAGAGTATCATATGGATACCCAAACATCCTAAAGGTTCCTAAAACCTCCCCTTAAACTATGATACATAAGTTGCTAAAAATATGCATGAACATAAAAAATTTATGTCAAGATAGGAATTAAAAATTACAACCATCATCCATAAACAAAAACATGCCCAAATGCTTCTCCATTGATCCATAAGCAACTCTGTATCCATGGTATACTGCTAACACCACCTGCACATTTAGATTGAAAACCACAAAACTAACATTGTTGTTGACAACGCCCCGATAACACATAACAGCGTTGAAGGAAGCTTTGTCAGCGTTAGACAAATATATTGCTGACAACGTCACAAAAACACTTAGCAGCGTTCAAGCAACCTTTGTCAGTGTTAGAAAAATATAGTGGAAAATCTAAGTCTTCAAAAAGACCAATAACAATGCATTATCCTGTACATACTTTTACAAAAAAACTCCAAAACACATATTATGTGAGATTGATCATTCCAATACTTGTTACCAAGTATTGAAACCTCCCAGCATCAAAAGGTTTAGTTAGTAAATCTGACACATTTTCTTCTGTGTCAACCCTATCAGGTTGTATTAAACCCTTTTCAAAACAATCTCTTATAAAATGGTGTCTAATTTCTATGTGTTTAGCTTTAGAATGATGTACAGGATTCTTAATGATGCATAAAGTGCTGTTATTGTCAACAAATATCTTGGTATGCATGAAATTATACCCATAGTCCAACAGCTGGTTCTGAATCCATAAAACTTGTCCACAACAAGCAGCTACAGCCACATACTCAGCTTCAGTTCTAGAATTAGCCACCACTGTTTGTTTCTTGCATTGCCAAGATATCAATCTGCTCCTAAGAAACTGACATCCACCAGTTGTGGATTTCCTATCAAATTTATCACCTCCATAGTCACTGTCTGAATATGCAATCAGCTCCAATGGTGAATCCTTTGGGTACCACAAACCAAGACTAGGATAGCATCTTAGGTACCTAAAGATCCTCTTCACAGCATAAAGGTGACATTCTTTGGGAGTCACTTGATAGCGTGCACAAGCACACACAACAAACATGATGTCAGGTCTGGAGGCTGTAAGATACATCAAGGATCCAATCATGGATCTATAGTGCCTGACATCAACATCTTTCCCATCTCCAATCTTTTCCCAAGGGTGTTCTCTATCCAAAGGAGTAGTAGCTCTCTTTTCATGTGGAGAAAAGCCAAACTTCTTCAAGATCTCAGCCACATATTTATCCTGGGGATGAAGATACCATCTTCTTTCTGCTGAACTTGTAAACCAAGAAAGAAGTTCATCTCCCCCATAGCACTCATCTTGAATTTGTTTTTCATAAGCTTGGAGAAATCCTCACTCATCTTTGGATCAGTAGACCCAAAAAATGATGTCATCAACATAGACCTGAACAAGCAACACATCCTTACCTTTCTTCTTTGTAAATAGTGTCTGATCTATGGTGCCCCTTTTGAATCCATTGTTTACTAAGTAAGTAGACAAAGTACCATACCATGCTCTTGGGGCTTGATGAAGTCCATACATAGCCTTCTTGACTCTATACACCTTATCTGGATTCTCTGGATCCTCTAAGCCAGGAGGCTGCATCACATATACCTCCTAAACAATTGTACCATATAGGAAGGCACTCTTGACATCCATTTGATAGACAGTGAAGCCCATGCAGGATGCATAGGCTAAAAAGATCCTAATAGCTTCAATCCTTGCAACTGGTGCAAAGACCTCCTCATAGTTTATCCCCTCCTCTTGTGTATAACCCTGAGCCACTAACCTTGCCTTGTTCCTGACCACAATTCCTCTTTCATCTCTCTTGTTTCTTAGAACCCATCTTGTCCCTATAGGTCTAACATACCTAGGACAATCAACCAGCTCCCAAACATCCTGAATTGCAAATTGGTGAAGCTCATCCTGCATTGCTTCCACCCAACTTGGTTCTTTGAGAGCATCAAATATCTTCTTGGGTTCCTGTTGTGACAGAAAACAGGCAAACAAACATGCTTGCACAAGAGGGGTATCAACCTTCTTGTGAATATTGGCAATAAACCCATCAAGACCTTGATGAGATCTTCTAGTCTGAACAGGAGTCATAATATCACCAATGATTTGAGAAGTGGGGTGATTCTTCATAGTAGAAGTGAGAACTCCTCCTTCGAAAAGTCTGGTGTCCTCAACCTCATTCTCCATGTTGCCAATATCTTCTTCTTCAGTCTCTCTTTCATCAACATGAGGATGAACCTCTTCATATAAATTGGAAGGTTCACCTTGTTCAAAAATGGAAGAGAAAAGATGTGCAGAAGTGTTGTCAACGTCTGAACCTTGTTTGTCAGCGTGTGGGCTAACAACGCTTGAACTATTGTTGTCAACGTCTGAGCCATCAACGTCTGAATTGGTCTTGTCA
Organism: Glebionis coronaria; assembly: GCA_025667525.1. Lineage (NCBI taxonomy): Eukaryota > Viridiplantae > Streptophyta > Magnoliopsida > Asterales > Asteraceae > Glebionis > Glebionis coronaria. The sequence continues at coordinate 361,321,573 of CM046877.1, forward strand.
ACGCTAGATTTGCCTTTGTCAGCGCCTGAAGAACCATGCATGTTGTTATCCGGTGATACTTGGGGACCACCATTATCTTTACCAGCAGCAGCAGCAGCAAAAGCATCTGTCCATATGGGGATTGTAACATATTCTTGTATAGGAGATGACTTTTCTGCTTGTGATCCAACCTTTTCATGAACCTGTGTACCTGAAACATTAACAACTTGTTCTTCCACAACACATGAAGTTTCCTTCACAATGTCTGGATTAGTGACAGGCATATAATTTAAAGTTCTAGATAAAGGTTCCAAGTCAAATAACCAATTTGGACCACTTTCAGGATCAATAGGTTTATTCTCTAAAAACCTAACATGTACTCTTTCAAGTATACGTTTTTCCTTTTTAAGATAAACCCTATATCCCTTGCTCTGCGCTGAATACCCCATGAAGTAGCCTTCATCACCTTTTGCACTAAATTTACCTAAGGCATCACTAGTGTCCAAAACTACTACATGACAACCAAAAGGTCTGAGAAAACCAATATTAGGTTTTCTTTCCAAAAGTAACTTATAAGGTGTTTTGTTCTGAATTTTGTTAACCAATGCTCTATTTTGAACATAACAAGCTGTATTAACAGCCTCAGCCCAAAAGGCTATAGGAAAATGAGCATCAGCCAACATGGTTCTGGCTGCTTCAATTAGGGTTCTATTTTCCTCTCAGCAACTCCATTTTGCTGTGGGGTTCTGGCAACACTGAATTGCCTAGTAATTCCTTTCCTGGCACAGAAATCATCTAACTTTTTATTCCTAAATTCACCACCATTATCACTCCTAAGTATTTTAACTTCATTGCCAGATTTCTTCTCAATCTGAGTGATAAAATCAATTAAAGTATCAATTGTATCACTCTTCATAGCTAGAAAGAAGGTCCAAGTAAACCTAGAAAAGTCATCTGTGATGACAAAGCAATAGGACTTTCCATTCAAACTTTCTATATTGGTTGGACCAAAGAGGTCCATATGAAGCAAATGAAGAGGTCTAGTACTAGAGTGCACCTGTTTAGACTTGAATGAGACCTTGTGCTGCTTGCCTTTAAGACATGCAACACAAGAGTGGTCATTGTGGAAGGCCTTCTCAGGAAAACCATCAACCAAGCCAAGTCTCACAAGCCTGTTTATATTCTTAAAATTTATGTGCCCTAGTCTCCTATGCCACAAATTACTTTCATCTACTAAAGCTTTAGCATAAAAATAAGACATATTGTTATTCATTCTAATCCCATTCAGATTCACATTGTATATGTCCTTATGCCTAGGTGTTCTATAGTCAATATATTTCTCATCAGGGATCTTATAATCCTTGCTTAACACCAAACATTCAGTATCAGTAAACAGAACTTTATTTTTGTTATCACAAACTTGTGATACACTAAAAAGATTATAGTCAAGTTCCTTTACCAAAAATACGTTCTCAAAACGTAAGTTCTTGGTGAGAAGGGTTCCTTTGCCTTTGATAGTACCATATCCGCCTCCAAAGTAAACCTTATCACCATCCTTAATGGGAGTGATGTTTTTGAGATAATCTTCCTTCCCTGTCATGTGACTTGAGCATCCACTATCCCAATATCCATAATCATTGACCTGTTTTTGAATGCCCTGCACATAAAGAAAACAAATTAGTTTTCTTTGGGAACCCAAGCCTTAGAAGACTTGGATTCATCAGGTTGTTCAATAAGAACATAATTAGTTCTCACAACAACCCCATTTTCATCCTTCTTAGGATGAAATACCCAGTTAACCCCAATAGGTTTTGTAATGACCTTTGAAATGTAATTAAATCTGTTGCAGGTCATTGAAATCACATTATCATTAGGGTTTTGATCTTTCTTTGGTCTCCATGTTAAGCTTGAAGAAGCTTTAGACCCCTTACCTTGTGGTTGCAAATATTTAGGTTTGGTCACGTTTCTGTCAACGTTGGAATTGGTCTTCTCAACGCTGAAATTACCCTTGTCAGCGTTGAACTTAGAGTTTGCTACAGAAACCCATTGCCTATTAGACCAAGTATTTGTCCTTTGAAATGGTCTTTGTCCATGAGTGTTAGACCCTCTATTGAAGAATGGGGAAGGTCTAATCACTTGTGGACTTTGCTGCACACAAGGTTTGGGTCTGACAACGTTTGACTTTCTAAAAACGTTGACTTTGTTCCTGTCAGCGCTGAATTTGTTCCTGTCAGCGCTGATTTTGGGAGCGTTGACACACTTATATGCCAAGTGTGAAAAGCTACCACAAGTGTAACAGGCATTTCTAGACACAACCCTAGGTCTAGAAGAGAAGAAGCCTGTTCCATCATTGCTAACTTGGATCTTAGGTGACCTAGTATTCCTATACATCTCTGCATACTTAATGCTAGGTTTTCTAATAGTGTTTGAGCCAAAGTCAACAGCTTTACCAGTGATTGGGTTTGTAACCTTAATGGGAGTTGACTCATTAGGCCTTTCACATAGCAAGCCACCCTTAACAAATAATGTAGGGTTAGCTTTCTTCCATTCATTTAGGTCAGTCAACTTTTGTTCATACTCTTCAACTGGGGTGACAACTCTTGGTGGAGGAATGAATTCCTCCTCTCGGAGTTCTGGCAAACCAGTCCAAGATAGGTCCTTTTGTTGGACACCATAGAAGTCACCAGCTGGTGTTGGAACCACAGAGTAGTCTTTCATCCTAATCCCAGTCATGTCCTTTGGATCCCTTTGTTTACTCACACATTCACCTAGGGTTTGTGTTGCCTTATCAAATCTCTGGATTTAAGGCCAACATTATCTTTGTTCTTAATGGCTTCATCTAACTTAGCCTGTAACTCACCATTAACCCTTTCCATGATGTTTCTAATATCCATACTAGCATTTAACTCATGTTTTAAGATATTTATTTTATCTTTTAAGTCAAATTCCATTTTCTTGTATTCAGAAACTGTCTTCTCAGTTTGAGTGAGAGCTAGTTGGTAATTAGACAGTTTGCATCTTTTAGTACTCACATCATCTAATAATCTTAACACCTCTTTGTTAAGTTTCTCAGTATTTAACCTACAACCTTTACTACAAAAAGCATCATCGTATACCTCATTATCAGATGAAGAGGAGGAGTGTGCCATGAGAGCATATTCAACATGCTCTTCTTCTTCAGTTTCAGCAACCAAAGCTTTATCCTCTTCCACATCCTTAGCCAGATAGCTCCAATCCCATCCCATACCATCAATTCCTTGAACTGCAACCATGGCTTTAGGATCCTGAGCTTTAACAACTTGACTTGAGGGTTTACCAGCATCAGATCTTCTAGGGGATCTGCATTCCCTCATGAAATTCCCCATACGATGACAGTTGTAGCATTCAATTTTGGATTTATCAAATCCAGCTGTGTCCTTTGCATTGAAGGTCATCTTCTTCTTAAACCTTCTGTTCCACCTGTTTGCTCTTATACTAGCAAGAGCCATGTTCCACTTAATGTCCATCTCTTCCAAGTGCTCATCACTTATCTGCTCAAGGTCCTTATATGTAATCACTGAACCATTGGGCAAAGAAGCAATGTAAGCACATACAATATCAAGATCCAAACCAGCAGGTTTAACTCTTGGTGAGTCACTTTTGAATGTGTCAGCGTCAAAAAAGGAGACGTTGACAGGACATGTTCCAGCGCTGACACATGATGATCTAGTAACTGGATGCATGTAGGAGTCCTTCTGATTAAATTGACCTTCACTATGAGAAAAGAAGGCCATGTAACTGTTGGTGGACTTGCTTCCATGCTCTAAGAGAGTTTCATCTTCCAACAGCCTCAGTTTGTTGTAGATATCATCAAACGTGGAACTTTTGTAAGTATTATTGGCAAGAATAGATCTTGCCTCAATCTTCCATGCCTCACCAAGACTTTTAAGAAAAGTAGCATTGATGTCATCATCACCAAGTTGTGTCCCCATGAAGGACAATTTGCTTGTAATATCAAGCAATCTGCTTCTCACACTACTAAGCTTCTCATTAGGTTGAGCTTTGAAAACAGCATAATCATGCATGAGTTGTTTCTTCTTTTCTTCCCTAGTATCTTCATTGCCACCATATGCAACTTCAAGGGCTGCCCAAAGGTCTTTAGCAGAATCATAACCTCTGTATTTATGCTGGTTCTCTTGTCCCAAAGAGACTTTCAGAATATTTAGGGTTTTCATATCAACCCTTCTCTTAGCTATATCTTCAGCAGACACAGCTCTACCATCACCAGGTTTTTCTTTCTTATCTGCTTCTGAACATCCAGCAACAGCAGTTCTTGTAGCAATAGCAGCAGCAACCTTTTCAACTCTATTGTATGTGTTCCCATATTCAATGATCTCCCAGAGAGTGTAGTCATAGATCCTTAGATATTGCTCAAAGTTGAATTTCCACAATTCAAAGTTGGCAGCATCAAGCATGGGAATCTTGATGTTTGGCAAAAGTTGGTTGGAAGAGGTTCTTTCTGGAGTTGACATGATATTGTTTAGGGTTTTCAGAAAATTAGGGTTTTGGTGTTTTAGGGTTCTTGTGTTCTTTAAGATCAAAAGTTCCTCAACAAGCTCTGATACCACTTGTTGATCCCAAACTTAGATCGATTTAGCTTTATGTATACGAGATTAGATCAAGTAATACACTTAGAGAAACCTTTGTATATGTATATGATAATCTAAGTGTTATGCGGAATTAACACTTAAACAAGAACACACAAGGTATAAACAAACTTTCTCTTTGATTAATGATATCAAACTTGCTTACAATGAAAGTAGTTTACGAATGAAAACTTATATTAAACATTAACCTAAAGGTCTTCTTTTATAGACATAAGAAGCCTTGTACAATAATCTACGTATCAACTATTCTAGGTAAAGATAAATATAGAAAATACATTGTTGTTCCTATCTTTACTAGAAGTAATCTAGAATACAATAAACGCGTAGAGTATATCTTCCCATCAGTGCTTGTCTTCAATGTATCAACGCTTGACTTTGTCTTGTCAACGCTTGAGCTGTCAGCGTTTGTTTTACTCCTGTCAGCGCTTGTTTTACTCTTGTCAGCGCTCAAGTGAACTGGCCATAATTTATTCCCAACAGGAATCATAAAAATGAGTGAGATATGATCAAAACAAGTTTATAGTGCAAATCTGCCTACACTGTTTTGGGCGAATTTTATAAAATACTTAGTGGTTGATTCATCATTAGCTATATAGGAATAAAATGAAGCACATATCATGTAGTTTCTGTGATAAACATTCGGGGTTCTATCTCCATGTATAACTCTAGCTATGACCATTTTAGTAAACTAGATTTATAGGATTGATTTTTGTATAAATAATATATAATATAAGCACTCAAAATTTATATAAAATATATAAATATATAAAACCCACTAGTGGATAATAATTATAATAAAAGAGTTATATAAATATTGATATTAAAATGGGATATGTTAGATAAATTACAAGTATAAATGTTTTTCCAAGTTATAAAACTATATACTAAGTTTTACGTCTTTTCGGCTAGTACCGAAAGATTAACGTTTTTGTCAAATAAAACTTAGACGGTCGGACCCGTCTAATGTAAACTTCTATAAACTCACATACTGATATATAAACTTATATAACAAGTAAAAACCGATAAAACCCGATCTTTACAACATGTAAACATTAACGGGCCAAAGTAGCGTTATTGGACTAATAATACAACAAAATGGGCTAAACACTTATAAACTTACTCATTGGCTTAACCCACTTGGGCCCAACATGAAAAGTATAATACTGATAATAAAAGTATAATTGGGCTAATATAATATATTGGGCTTTTAATGGGCCCATTGGCCCTCAAAATGTAAACAAGTTGAACTAGTGTAACTAGTCTTGAAAATTACAAACACATAACATTATAATGTTGAATAAAGATGTAAAATCCCACTTGATAATCATCATATTTATAAAATCATCATATATATACATAGTTATGGTTTTTATAAAGTCATTGGACAAGATTCTAAGACGAGTATTATTTGTCTAGGTTTCCGTGATTGAAGCACGTACCGTACATCCAAATCGCCGATAACCGCCTTCCCACATCAACGTGAGTTCATAGCCTCGCACTCTTTTAAATATTTTTATAAATGTTTTATAAACCCGCGAGGGAGATAAAATGTTAATTTTTTTAGAAATAGGACACTAGTGGTCCCGGCTGTCTGTTTATTAATTTGGACCCGAATGATTGTATGACCCGATGAATGATTAAATGACTCGATAGATGAAATGAAATGGATTATTAAAGTTAGGTTATGTCACTAAAAGTCCCATTAGCATGAATTGTAAACTACCGGGATTTGGTAGACGCTTATGCATATAATAGTACTATTTGGGGACGATCACCCCAGTTCGCGCCTTGACGGTTGATCCCCGTCGTGCCACATTGATTGGTAAGCGAATTTATGTATGAGAAGATTTACACAAGCGTGATTATTGTGACGACACGCTAATTTAGATGGGCAAATTGAGTTTCGGGCTAGCTACCCATTCTTTGGTTTAGTAAGGTAACAATGTCACGCGGCTTGTAATAATCCATAAATAATGAAATACTGCTATTCGCACTAAATTACGATATATTGCCTGACTAGCAATACGGGGTCTTACTATTGATATTATGTTTGTGTTTTGTTTTTTCATAACCATATTCATATAAGGTTTTATTTAATCTATACAACGTTATTAGACGTATTGTATGATGGTTTTAACGACAATGGTTCGTATAATGATTTTGAAGGCGAAAGCCTATATTATGATTTTGATAAGGATTTGTATGAAATGACTTTGGCTATTTTATGGCCTATTACAAAGATTTGTACAAAATGATTTTCGGTAATAATTTTATACCGATGTTATATTGATGGATTTTACTAAACTCTATGAATTCACTCGGCGTTATCGTTGACCTTTTCTTTTAACATGTTTTATCTCAGGTACTTGAAGGTAATTCTCCGGAAGACAACAAGAATTCATGGCCTGCACTTAATTAACAAATTTCCATTCAAATGCTTTGTAAAATTGTATGAAATAATATGACTTGGGACCTATGTAAATCTGATATTTATGAATGGAAATGCTTTATTATTAAACGACGCAATTTTTAAGCGTTGTCTATGATGTGAGTAATGTGCTATCCTGTAACACCAACGAGTCTTCCGCGGTATTGAATTGTGTAAATTTGGGGGTGTTACATAAAACTTATATATAGTTTGTAGTTTTATAAAACATTTGAGTTTTACTTTTGTATACAACCTTATTTTATAATATTTATTATTAGTTAGTGGCTTCTATATACCTATTTTATAATAATATTTACTTGAGTGCTCTTTTTATACTATATAGTTTATTTACAAATCTGATTACTAAAGTCCATTCCACCATTTTTGCCATATGTTGAGTTCTACAAGGAGATAGAACCTAAAATTTTTGCAGCATAAACTACATGATTTATGCTACAAATAACGGTTTTACAGCCACTGCTCAATCATCTTCTAAGTATTTTAAATAATTCGTCCAAAACAGACTATACAGATTTGTACCTTAATAGTATTTTGATCATAACTTGCTCATTTTAATGATTCTATTGAGTGGCCAACTCACCACATATGTAAAAATCATTTATCTATCTTTATATTTAATTATCCAAGCTATTTACCCAAGTGATCATATTGATACTTACTGTTTTATACAGCCTATGTAATTAACCAAGATTTTAACATCTTTACTTGTTGATTTTAGCCTTTTTAACCTAATCTATTAACACAAAATCCCCACATAATATTTTGATCATCATTAATCATCATATACATATACATTTAAGAAGAAAATATATGAGTACATTTACAAAATAACAAGATGATTGGAAGAAATTATCTTGTACCAACCAATATAGTAAAAGGTGAAGAACAAGACTTGGTTTTTAGTAACCAATCTTATGAAATATCAAGACCACTTCTAAGATCACCAAGAACATGTAGACTCCTTGAGAAATCAGCCCTAAACTCTTTTGAAAACTTCTTTTCAGTTGTTAAGATCACCTCAAATTATCATTTCTTCAATGGGTTATCATCATATGTAAGTTATGCATAAGATTTGTGGTTAAATTTTTTGATGAATGGGGTGTTTGTTGATGGATTTAGGACGGCAAAGGGAGCAAAGAGAGAGATATTGAGAGGTTTTGCATGTGTGAAATGAAAGGAAATGGTTTTGGTTTAGCTAGTTTGTTTGTTTTGTGGTTTGTAAGGCTCTAAGGACAAGTGTCCTTAGAGTTTACGAGAAATTGACACCAAATGTGGTGTTGGTTACTTGTCTTGGCGGCCCATAGTGGAGGTGAGACATGTGTATACTTGTTTCATCCACACTAATTTACGGGTACTCCTCGATTCTAGTTTCCTCTATTTACGTGCCCTCAGGTCGTTTTACGAAAAACGTTTTTATAAATTATGAATCTGCGGCACAAAACGAATCTAATAATAATTGTCTCATCAAAAACGGAGTTAACGTAAATACGTAAACCTAGGGTTCCCGGTTTAGTCGTAAAGGACGTTAAATTATGCATGTAAGCCCTAATTTCAACCCGTAAATTGTGAGTTCATAAACCAACACAAAAATAAGTTTCAAAATAATATACGAGAAATAATTTACTACCTGAAAATGTCAGATTGTCACATAATCTTAATTTCGAAATGGCTCAAGTTAAAAACAGTTTTCCATGAAATGGATGATGCTTATTGGGAACATTTAATAGAGAAAGAAAATATTTTGTCCGAAGATGACCGATTCTTGGAACAAGTGGTGTCTATTGATGTGATGCAAGTTCTGACTATTAATTGTGCTATTGAGATTACATCTGTTGTGAATAAATGTGATGATGTGCATGATTTCTCTGTGAATATTGTTGAACCTGTAAATGATGTAGATAATCGTTCTTGTCACGAATCTAACGCTGAATTTTTAAAGCTTCAAGATTCTTATAACTCATTTTCAAAACGTTTTGATGAGCTTCAACAACATTGTATATCTCTTGAAATTGCACAACAATCTAAAAATGAAACTCTTTCAAAAACAAATGATCGTGAAAACAACGGTCAGACAAGTGACAAGATGATTCAGGTGGTTCAGGCATTAGAGGAAGAAATAACGAGACCTAAGAGAGAGTCATTAGCAGAGAAAGTGTAACTAGAGGCTGCAGAGCATAAAAACCATGCCTTAGAAAACAAAATTACTTCTATGCTAGGAGAGTTTGATATAGTAAAGCAGGGTTTCTCACAAATTATGGTTCAATAGAAGAACGCTTTGCTTTTAATGCGGTAGAGCAAAAGTAACTTGTTGACCAACTGAACCAAAAGTGTGAGGAAATCTCTGACTTAAATATTCAGCTCATAGACAAAAATATGGTTTTAGCTGAATTAAAGGAGACACTTCAACTTAAAGAACAAGAATTTGTTGATAACTCAACTACCATCTCTGCTCTGTACTCTAGCGCTCCCACACCCAACCCACGTGTGCTTTATCGGGACCTAAAATTTAAGCATAGTCCAACCAAGTTTGCAACCTATATGAAGAATGTCGTAGAACATGCTTAGCTCGCTAGAGATATCGTTGATGATATGTGTATCGAATTCAAGATTGTTTGGCTAACATAGAATATATCCGTCAACCGATATCAGCACCACTAAAACAACAACCTCCCACCATTGGCATGACTCCATTCAATAACACCCCAGAAGCTAAGCCTACTTTAAACACACCCATCAAGGCTAAATCAAAATCTGCCACTAATGTTCCCTTGCCTTTTAAAGGAGTAAGTGCGTCTACTAAAGCTAAAGGATCTCGAGTAAAGAAAGATAGGATCAAGCCTTCCACTAGTAGAACTATAAAGAAGAAAGTAGAAGTTCACCCTAGGAATGTTATTTCAGATTTGAATAAAAAGAATCATATAGCTAAGACAAAAGTCTATGTTGCTATGCAAAAGCCTAAGCAAAATGTAAATTCTAATATGAGTAGTTGGAATTGTAATGAATGCATGTTTTCTTAGCGTCATGATTTATGCCTTATTGACCATGTTAATGAAATGTATGACATTAGGAACAACCTTGAATGGAAATCAACGAGAAAGAAATTCACCCAAGTTGGATGGAAATGGCAACCTACTGGTAGGACCTTCACTACAAATGGAACTAAGTGCCCTATAACTAGGACCACATCCACTAAAGTTAGGTCTCAGCGTCCTTTAAATAGGAACTCTAGCACTAAGAAACGGAAAAAGCACCCTTTAACTAGGTCAACATCCACTATTGTGCCTACCAGTGAAGAAGTACCTCGGGATCTTAGACAACTAGAACCTAAGCCAACATCTAGGAAGAAAATTTGAAAACCTAAGAACTCTTCTGATAGCAAATCTAAGATAATTATATTTGTACCTGCTAACACAGAGGAACAATTAGATTCTGATACATCGTCTTTGTCTGGTGATATTTTCTGGTGGTCCAAATCATCCTCTGGTACTTGACTCTAGATGCTCCAAGCACATGACCGGATATCGCTCGATCCTCAAAAAATTTGTCAGCAAGTTTCTAGGGACGGTGAAATTTGGTAATGACCATATTGAAAAGATCATGGGTTATGGGAAATATCAGATTTGGAATGTCACGATTTCAAGGGTGTATTATGTGGAAGGACTCGGTCATAACTTATTCTCAGTGGGAAAATTTTGTGATTCAAATCTTGAGGTTAATTTTTGACAACATACTTGCTTCATTCGTGATCTTGCAAGAAATGATTTGTTAAAAGGTTCTCGAGGGGATAATCTCTACACACTGTCTATTCAAAACATGATGGCCGCTTCTCCTGTATGCCTTCTCTCTAAAACATCTAAGACCAAGTCATGGTTGTCGCATCAACGATTATCTCATCTTAACTTTGATGCAATTAACCATTTGGCTAAAAACGAACTTTTTCGTGGTCTTCCAAAGCTCAAGTTTAACAAGGATCGTTTATGTTCCGCGTGTTCATTGGGGAAAAGCACCAAGAATTCTTACAAACCTAAAGCTAAAGATAACAACCAGGAAATTCTACATCTTTTGCACATGGATCTTTGCGGGCCAATGCGTACGAATAGTGTGAGTGGAAGAAAATACATCCTCGTCATGGTGGATGATTTTTCTAGGTTTACATGGGTAAAGTTCTTAGCAACAAACGATCAAACACCAGGATTTATTACCAAATTATTAATATGATCCAAGTGCGTCTCAATGCTACTGTTCGCCGCATTCGAACTGATAATGGAAATGAGTTCGTTAATCAGATTCTACGGGATTACTATGAAGAGGTTGGAATTTACCACGAAACATCAGTTGCTCACACTCCACAACAAAACGGTGTCGTGGAAAGACGTAATCGTACGCTTATGGAAGCTGTTAGAACTATGTTGATTTATGTGAATGCTCCATTATTAATATGCGTTGAAGCAGTGGCAACAACATGTTATACCCAAAATCGCTCTATCATTCGAAAGCTCCATGGAAAAACACCGTATGAGCTTCTTCATGGACGTAAAGCCGATATATCATTTCTGCAAGTGTTTGGTGCACTTTGTTATCCAAATACAAATAGTGAGAATTTGGGCAAACTTCAACCGTAAGGCTGATATAGGAATTTTCATTGGGTACTCACCCACAAAGAAAGCTTACCAGATTTATAATCGTCGTCTTGGCAAGATAATAGAAACTATTGATGTCGATTTTGATGAGTTGACAGCGATGGCTTCTGAGCAACGCAGCTCTGAACCCGTAATTCATGAGATGGGAACCGGTACTATTAGTTCCGGATTAATTCCCAACAATCCTACTTCTCCATCATTTACACCACCTAAAAGTCTCGAGTGGGATGAGTTATTTCAACTTATGTTTGATGAATTCTTTGATCCTCCAATTGATTATTCTCCAGCACCTGCAGTAGTAGCTCTGATTCTCGAAGTTGTTGCTCAAGATAATGGAAATCAAGCCTATGCATCTACAGTCACAACTAAACCAGATGTACCATCCCCCAATATTTCTCAAACTACACCTGAATCAACACCCCCACTCGTTCCTGATGATGTTGAAGAGGATTATGACGATCACGATTTGGAAATTGCTCACTTACAAGGGCTTCCATTCTTTGGTTTACCAATACCCGAAAACCTTAACGGTGCGTGTACCTTAGAGAAATCTCCTGCAATCGTTCACTCCAGACCACCACGGATTGAAAATCACGACACTAAATGGACAAAGGAACACCCAATCTGCAATGTTATTAGTGACATCGATCGACCAGTCTCTACACGCCATCAACTACAAGAACACACATTATACTACTATTTTGATGCATTTCTCTCCGAGGTTGAACCTAAAACTTGGCAACAAGCCATGATACAATCATCTTGGATTGAAGCCATGCAATAGGAACTTAATGAATTTTAGCGACTTGAAGTATGGGAATTAGTTCCTTTACCCGACAAAGTCGACATTCTTAGATTGTTGTGGGTTTTTAAGGTTAAACTCTATGTGTTGGATGGTGTGTTAAAGAACAAGGCTAGATTGGTTGCGCGAGGTTACAAACAAGCACTAGGTATTGACTTTGAAGAATCCTTTGCTCATGTTGCAAGATTGGAGGCGAATAGACTATTCCTTGCTTATGCTGCTCACATGAGTATGATCGTCTACCAAATGTAAGTTAATGTCACACCCCACCATGGCGGAATATGGGGCGCGACGTATGGATATCATCATAACATGGCGCGTCTATAGAGATAACTAAATGAAATAAGAAATGTCATAAAATGGTGACACAATTCATGACAATATCTCAACAATGCAGGAGTCTAGGTAAGTAGGTAACAATCCTACCACTTACCCGAGACAAACAATTGACATAAACAAAGCAAACATATAGGTGTCAACAAAGTATCACTTATTCAAACATCAAAGAAAGACTAAGAGGAAAGGGGTTCCTCCAAATGCAATCCTAAGCCTCCAAAGCTAGACACTCCTATTCTCATGCTTAACCACATTCTCACCTGAAAGAGACACTAAAACCCGTCAACATAATGTTGGTGAGAGTCATAGGTTTAGACTTCAACCTCAAATCATTTATAATATAAGTTGTGAATAACCACCAACAATAAAAATATATGGAAAATGTGTTACAAATGTGAATTAACAACTAACAATTCAAGATTAATCATACCAAACCAATTACAAGGCTCCAAGCCTTTCCAAACACCATGGTCCCATAGGCAACCATACACCTATTAACCAATCCCAAGGCCCCACCTTGTCAACATTCCCTTGTTACTAAGTCAAATCACAAAACAATCATGAATCAATTAGCAGTTAATCACATAAGTACAAGTCCATCACAAATCATAAAACATTCACAGCAACAATTTACAAAACCATAACGAGTGTCTCTTGCATCCCATCTAGAACTCAAAATCATTAAAAGATATGGGACTATGAAACTCACCTGATTCAAGCTTCTCTAAATATCCGCGCTCTAGCGAAAATCTAAACACACAAACATATCCAATCAAGAGATGAACCAGATACCAAAATGGCTCATCAATTTATGATGGATATCTAACATTATCCTACAACTTAACCTCATTTATGTGCTATAAGCATCCTATTACACCCCTCTATAAGCCCTTAACTTAGTTAAGTTCATAACCCGTCCCGTTAACATTTTACCCAAAACAGTCCCGATTTTCATACTCCGTATTATGAGCGAAACCCCCACCAAAGCTAACCCACATTCCTTTCCATAAAAATCCAATAAGTTTATATTTGTTAGCTAAAATATCAGCCCTTTCCCCAACATCAAAGCAAATTTTAAGTCCCCGATATACAACTTATACTTTCGCCTATCCAGATTTTAACGATTTTGAACATATGAAACGTTTGTTATGATCAGAGGGTCTTCCACTATCCCAATTGATTTTCCCTATTACTGATATCTTATATAACATATAAACTAACTCTCATGTTCGTTTTAAAGTCCAATTGTACTCCTAAGTACCCTAACCACCTTAAAACATTAAATTAAACCCAACTGATTTCAAAACTGTTTTGACCTCCGACTGTTGTAACCTGTTTTTTACCCTCTTCCAGACCTCCAATTCAATTCTAGTTTCTTACATTTGAATGCCAATTCAATTACCTTTTTCAGGGATATAAGATTCGAAAATTAAACGTTTGTAGAACTCTAGATATGATCAAAACATTAGCCCTGAAATTCTGCCCAGTTTTTAATTACGAATTTAATTAAACTAACCTAATTAATTACCCAAGAATCTATTAATTACAAGCTCTAATTATTGTAATCATCACATATCATTAACATACTGATTTAATATAAACCCTAACCTAAATCCATCATTAAATGATTAAGAAAGAATTAAAAACACTTTAATTGAAAAGGGTTTTAAACATTTACCTTTGATTTATGAAAACCCCAAATTTTATGAAAGAAACCCTAATTCTTCCCTTTTTCAGTCGACTATAAATCTCTAGGAAGCAAGTTTTATGCAGTGTATGGAACTCCTTATATAGTACAAAATGTCCTAGACCAACCATAAGCCCACTTATCATAAACTTTTCCATTCTTTTTTGTTTTAATCATAATAACCGACCCTCCCCTCTAAAATTTCGTTTTTTTATTTTAATTATTAATAGTTGTATTAATAATGTTACCTTATTTTTCCTTAATTTATTTCAGCTCCTAAAGCCTCCTAAACCTCAAAACCGTAAAAGTAGTCAAATTTACGCGTATACCGTAAAAGACGTAAAATATACAGTTTTATAAAAACTATTGAAATATGAAATAAACTAATTACCTAAGTCCTAAATGACTTAAAACCATCCCAAAAATACTCCCGTGACTAAATACCTCATCCGAGACCTCTAAATGCTAAACCTTAAATCGTAAAAATACAATTTTCTATAATACATATACGTATACGTAAACCACTAAATAACACCATCATAATTCATAGTGACTGCTTTGTGGGCTCATGAACATGAAAAACATCACACATCGTTTCACTCACAATGTACCCCTAACCCGAAAACGATGTCCCAACCACACTCTGTTCACACCAAATAACATGTAAACACATAAAGGCACATAAGTTCACGAAATATGCACAAAATGAAGCTAAGTGACGAACCTCAAAACCGTGGTTGTCACATCAATCCCTCCTAATAGAAATCTCGTCGCGAGATTTACTTCTTTGGACCGTCATTACCAATAGTTAAGGATACTTGTTCCTCATAAACTCCTCCAGTTCCCAGGTGAACTCTAGTCCACGTTTCAACTTCCATATACCCATAACTACGGTATATTAATTTTTCCAATGTCTTAGCTTCACGATCCAAAATCTCTACCGGCTATTCGATGAAACGAAGACTCGTATCCATACTAATATCATCTAACGGTACATGAAAGTAGGTTCTTGCTAAGCATTTCCTCAAGTTTTACACATGAAATACATCACGCATACTACTCATGTGATAATCCGTCAGTTTATGGTCGATATTTTATTATCGAGTATTATTTAAAAACATTATTTTAATGTTATATTATGAACTCACTCATTTTTGGGAAGAAATTTGAGTTTACATCTTAAAGTAGCATCAACTACGTCTAAACCGGAGGACTCTACGTTACGTGCTTACGTTTACATACACCATTTTTGGCGACAGTCCGACATTTAGGAAATAAAATGTATTCTTGAATATTATTTTGGAATTTCAATTTGTGTTGGTTCAAAAAATCACAAATTTACGTGAAGAAATTAGGACTTACGAGCATAATTTAACTTCTTTTACGACTAAACCGGAAACCCTAGGTTTACGTATTTACGTTTTTGAACTCCGTTTTTGATGAGACAATTTTTATTAGATTTGTTTTGTGCCGTTGATTCGTAATTTATAAAAACGTTATTCGTAAAAGGACCCGAGGGCACGCAAATCGAGGAAACTAGAATCGAGGAGTACCCGTAAATTAATGGGGATGAGACAAGATAAATCTTGCCCCACCCCCACAATGGGACGGCCAAAACTACACAACACATCAAAGATGTGTCAAATTTACATAATAAACTAGGCCACTTGCCCTAGTTTACTTACCAAAACCACTTGTAGCTTAAAACAAGCTAACACATACCACTTCTTTCATTTTACAACATGAAAAACCACAAATCTCACTCTCTCTACTCTCCTTGTGTCGTCCACTTCACCACCATAAACCACCACTTGATCAAATTTTATCCATGAATCTTGTGTTAAACATGCACAAGATGAAAACCTATAGAAGACTTGTTGATTGGAGGTTATTTTAACAAGGAAAAAGGAGTTTATCTGGAGATCAAGGGTTGACTTCATGGATGTGTTCATCCCTTTGAAGGACCCAAGAAGTTGCCTTGCTAAAGTTGAAGATTTGGTAACAAGGAACCAAGCCTTATTCATCAAAATCCCATCTTTTCGTCATCTTGATTGGTATAGGGATCAATCTCTTCCTATCATATAGTTATTTTGAATATGTAAGCTTGTATTTTATTCATTTATGTATATGTATATGATGATGAATGATGATCAAAAATATTATGTAGGGATTTGGTTTTTATAGATTTGATTAGAAAGATTAAAATCTACATGTAAAGATGTTGAAATCATGACTAAAATAGTAGGCTGTATAAAATAGTAAAGAACCTTATGATAACTTGTTAAAATGAATTGGATAGATTAATATACAGTAAGGTATATGACTTTTACATATGTGAGAGTTGGCCACTCAATGGAATCCATAAAATGAGTGAGATATGATCAAAACATTATTAAGGTTCAAATCTGTATAGTCTGTTTTGGACGAATTATTAGAGACACTTAGAGAATGAATGAGCAGTAGCTAAACTGGAATTAATTGTAGCACATATTATGTACTTTGTGCTGCCCAACATTGAGCTTCTATCTCCTTGTAGAACTCAAGATATGGTAAAAATGGGTAAAGCGAGTTTCATAATCTGATTTGGAAAATAAAAGTATATATTATAAAATTAGCACTCAAGTAAAACTAATTTAAAATACCTACCTAAAACCAACTAACTTATATAATACTTATAAATAAGTATATACTTTGATAAGTAAATGTGACATTTTATAAAAGTTACAAATTGATATGTTTTATAAGTTATAAAACTATATACATAAGTTTTACGTCTTTTCGGCTAAAACGGAAAGATTAACGTTTTCGTCAATTAAAACATAGACGGTCGGACCCGTCTAATGTAAACTTTTTATAACTCATATACTGATTTATAAGTATATTTGACAAGTAAAAACCGATAAAACCCGAACTTTATGACTTATGGACATTAACGGGCCAAAGTAGCCTTATTGGACTATTAACCCAACTAGGTTGGATAAACACTAATGGACTTACTCATTGAGCTTCCCAAAATATGAGTATAGGCCTGATATTAAAAGTATAAAATGGGCTAATATAATGTATTGGGCTTATAATGAGGTTATTGGGCCTTAATGTGTAAACAAGTTAAAACTAGTGTAACTAGTAAAAAATTTGACTAACACATAACACTATAATGTTGAATAAAGAGATAAAATCCCACTTGATCATCATCATACTTATAATGTAATCATATATACATAGCCGTTGTTTTTATAAAGTCGTTGGACAAGAGTCTAAGACGAGTATTATTTGTCTAGGTTTCCGTGATTGAAGCACATACCGTACCTCCAAATCGCTGATAACCCGCCTTTCTCAATCAACGTGAGTTCATAGCCTCGCACTCTTTTAAATGTTTTTATGAAATGTTTTATAAACCCGCGAGGGAGATAACATGTTAGTTTCAATAAAATAGGACACCGGCTGTCCCGATTGTTTGCTTATTGATATGACACCCGAATGATTATATGACCCGATGAATGATTATATGACCCGATGAATGATATGAAATGGATTATTATTAGTTAGGTTATGTCACTAAAATTCCCATTATCATGAATTGTGAACTACCGGGATTTGATAGACGCTTGTGCATATAATAGTACTATTTGGGGAAGATCACCCCAGTTCGCGCCTTGGCGGTTGATCCCCGTCGTGCCACATTCATTGGTAAACGAATTTATGTATGAGAAGATTTATATAAGCGTGATTATTGTGACGACACGCTGTTTTAGATGGGCAAATGAATTTCGGGTTAGCTACCCGTTGTTTGTTATAGTAAGGTAGCAATGTCATGCGGTTTATAATAATCCAATATTGAAACTACTGATGTACGAATTGAATTATAATATATTGCTTGAATAGCAATACGGGGTCTTATTAATGATATTATGTTCGTGATTTGGATTTTATATAACGGTTTTTATTAAACTCTATGTGTCGACGTATAGTCTGCAGTCGGCCCGGCCCGACAGGCCTGCGACCCACACATACCTAACTTATCCTTCAAGAAACCCTAACACTATATAAACAGGGCTAAGGGTATCATTATACAATAGGATATCTCTCACATTCACACCTCTTTACAATATATCGACCGAATACTAACTTGACCGTCAGAGGTGGACCCCGGGGCTCCGGCCTCGGGTCCACGTCTAACTGGTTTACCTTTGTTTGCAGCATTACTCAGGACCCGGGAAGACGACGAACGACCCAGCAGAGTCGTCAGACCGGCCTAGCCAAATTATGCTCCAACAATTTGGCGCCATCCGTGGGACCCTGACTAAAACTATGTACGTGGTCTCATACTACAGAAAAGCAAAGATCTATGCGAAAAATCGGTAACTTTGTATTCTTGTTTTTTCATTAAACGATCTGCCATGCGCGAAAACTTAATTCGCATAGAAAAGATTTTCATTGTGCATTACATTAAGGTAGATATCTACACGTCATTATGCATTCTGCCTACAACATACTACTAGGAACAGTTTGTTCAGATGGTTTGCCTATGTTATCACGAATTAACCATGCAAGTGGGTTCAACTAATAATGTGAAAATAAGTACGGTTACTACATATTTGTACCATATGTATGTATCAAAATAGTTACTAGATTTTTCACAATACATGATGCATAAAACGAGTGAAATTCAACATATCTGATATGAAGTATGCTTGTTATTTTTTATCCGCGATCTTGTGACCAAAGACCATGTGTCTAGACCTATTTTATTTTTATGAGCGGTCATGGCATGTTCAGCCACGCTCTTTCTTACGTTTAAGCATATTTTATTTTTTACTACGGTCATTAGCCGAGTGATGAGACTGCTTTTATACATAGTCTCATCTTCCAAATAGGGCTTAAAATGCATTAAATATCATCAAAATACCCATATATATGCTTGTGTTTGTTGCTTGTGTATTTTAGGTACGGATATTGAGAAAATGACAAAAGATCACAAGAATCATGCAAAAACGAACGAAGCAGCACAATGAACCAAGCCCTAATGAAGACTTTCCCAAGATCAACCCTTGAAGATTTGAAGAATTATGAAGAAGGGTCCTCCGATATGGAAGAATTGACACTTTATACCCTTGTATCCTCATAATTACAAGTCTGGTGTGACAATCCGTCAATTTATGGTTGATATTTTGTTCTCAAATATTATTTAAAAATATTATTTTAATGTTATTATATGAACTCACTTATTTTGGGAAGTAATTTGGATTTACGTCTTGAAGTATCGTCGACTACGTCTAAACCGGGGGATTCTACGTTACGTGCTTACGTTTACATACACCGTTTTGGTGACAGTCCGACATTTCAGAAAATAAATTTATCCGTGAATATTATTTTGGAGTTTTAAATTTGTGTTAGTTCATACACTCACAAATTTACGAGAAGAGATTAGGACTTACGATTTTATTTTAACGTCCTTTACGACTAAACCGGAAACCTTAGGATTACGTATTTACGTTTTCGAACTCCGTTTTTGATGAAACAATTTTTATTAGATTCGTTTTGTGCCGTTGATTTATAATTTATAAAAATGTTTTTCGTAAAACGACCCGAGGGCACGCAAATCAAGGAAACTAGAATCGAGGAATACCCGTAAATTAGCTGGATGGGACAAAACTAGTTTATCCCACCCCACTAACTAGGGACACCACATAAAAGATGTGGCATCCTTACACTAAACTAAGTTACACTTGTAACTTAGCTTCATTTTGAAGCTTCTCTTCCCACAAAACTAACAAAACCACTAGACATTACCATTTCCTTCCATTTTCACATGCAAACCACCATAAACACTCTCCTCTCTCTCTAAATTCGTCCTATTTTCATCAAGAACAACCCTCATTTGATCAAATTTAACCATGAAATCATATGTTATTTACATATATGATGATGCCCTTTTGAAAGACCTATTGATTAGTGCAAGTTATAACATCCAAAGAGGAGCTGCTATGGAGTATTGGAGCTGATTTTCCACAAGGTGTTCATGAAGAATGGTGGTCTTGAAGATGGTCTTGGTTATTCACAAGTTTCTCCATCAAAATCCATGTTTTGATCACAACCTACATCATCATGGTGGTATAAAGATTGTTCTCCTCATCCTCTTGTTATTTTTGATTATGTAATCTTGTATTTCTTTTACTTATATATATGTATATGATGATGAATGATGATTAAAAATATTGTGTTGGAATTTGGTGTTAATAAACATGTTTAAAAAGATGAAAAACTATAAGAAACAAGGCTAAAATCTTGTTTAAATTGTTGGCTGTATAAAACAGTAAAGAATCATATGATCAACTGATAAAAATGGCATAGATTAATGGATATACAGTAAGTAATATGTCTTGTTCACATGTGAGAATTGTCCATGCAATGGAATCATTAGGATGAGTGAGATATGATCAAAACAAGTTTAAAGTACAAATCTGAGTTCACTGTTTTGGACAATTTTTAGAAAATACTTAGAAGATGATTTAACAGTATCTACAAAAGAGTTAAATGGAGCACATATCATGTAGTTTATGTCATAAAAATTTGAGCTTCTATCTCCATATAGAACTCTAGATATGGCAGTTTTAGTGAACATGAAAATAAAATCAGATTTTGAGAATTAATGTTTATTACTATTATATAAGCACTCAAAATTATATTGTATAAAATGTAAAATTAAAACCCACTAACACATGAATTTTATTTATATAAATATGTTAAAGGTTAAATAAATGGATAAATTATAAAAATGGTAGTGGAATAATATTTATAAGTTATAAAAACTATAAACTTGATTTTTACGACTTTTTCGGCTATTACCGTAAAATTAACGCTTTTCGCCAATTAAAACTTAGACGATCAAACCCGTCTAATGTAAAGTTTTTAAAAGTCATATACTGATATATAAGTATCTAATACAAGTAAAAACTGATAAAACCCGAACTATAGGACATACGGACATTAACGAGCTAAGTAAACATATTGGACTAATAATTGGACTAAATAAGTTAAACTCTTATAAAAAGAACTTATTGGGCTTAACCCATTTGGGCCCAACTTGTAATGTTTAAGTACTGATAATATAAGTATAAAATGGATTAAAACAAGTTAAAGAACTTATGATAAGTTTATTGGACCTAAGACACGTAAATAGGTAAAACTAGAAAACTAGTATAAAAGTTATCGACACATAACACAAAAATGAGTAAATGAGAATATGTAAACCCACTTGATCATCATATATATATATAATCATCATATGTATACATAATTGTTAATTTTATAAAGTCATTGGACTTGAGTCTAAGACAAGTATTATTTGTCTAGGTTTCCGTGATTGAAGCATGTACCGTACATCCGAATTGCCGATAACCCGCTTTCCCACATCCACGTGAGTTCATAGCCTCGCACTCTTTAAATGTTTTTATGAAATGTTTTATAAACCCGTGAGGGAGATAACATGTTACTTTTTACAACATAGGACACCAATTGTCCCGATTGTTTGTTTATTGATTTGGACCCGAATGATTGAATGACCCGATTGTATGACCCGATAAATGATTAAAGGACCCGATAGATGAAATTAAATGGATTATTAAAGTTAGGTTATGTCACTAAAAGTCCCATTAGCATGAATTGTGAACTACCGGGATTGGTAGACGCTTGTGCATATAATAGTACTATTTGGGGACGATCACCCCAGTTCGCGCCTTGACGGTTGATCTCCGTCGTGCCACATTGATTGGTAAGCGAATTTATGTATGAGAAGATTTCCATAGCGTGACCTTTGTGACGACACGTTAATTTAGATGGGCAAATTTAGTATCGGGTTAGCTACCCGTTGTTTGGTTTAGTAAGGTAACAATGTCATGCGGCTTATAATAATCCGATTAACGAAATACTCCTATACGCTCCGAATTACGATGTATTGCCTGACTAGCAATACGGGGTCATACTATTGATATTATGTTCGTGTTTTGGTTTTCATAACCATATTCATATAACGGTTTTTATTTACATACAACGTCATAAGACGTATTGTATGATGTTTTTACGACATTGGCTCGTATAATGATTTTTAAGGCAAACGCCTATATTATGATTTTGATGAAGATTTGTATAAAATGACTATGGCTATTTTACCGCCTATTACAATGATTAGTACCAAATGAATTTCAGTAATAATTTTATACTGATATTATATTGATGGATTTTATTAAACTCTATGAATTCACTCGGCGTTATCGCTGACCTTTTCTTTTAACATGTTTTGTCTCAGGTACTTGAAGGTAATTCTCGGGAAGACAACAAGAATTCATGGCCCGCACTTAAATTATAATTTCCATTCAAATACTAGTAAAACTTTGTATGAATTAATATGACTTGGGACCTATGTAACTTTGATATTTATGAATGGAAATGCTTTTATTATTAAACGACGCGATTTTTAAGCGTTGTCTATGATGTGAGTAATGTGCTATCCCGTAACACCAACTAGTCTTCCGCTATATTGAGTTGTATTAATTTGGGGGTGTTACAGTTTGGTACCAGAGCTCTCGTTATAGAGAACGAAAGATTTTTAAAACTAAGGTTTTGAATAAAACATTTCAAAATCTTTTAACTATAAACATTTTTCTAAAAATGTCTAAAAATCTTTTGACTATAACGGTGCCGAAGAATTCCCGAGTTACCGACAAGGCCAGACTGAGAAGTGTTATTTTAATATATATATAACTTGGATTATATATATATATATACATGATGTAATTTTTTTACATGATTATTTGATGATTATTTTGATATTTATACGAGGTATTTATACGACGTAGATTGTCACAAGGAACCCTAAATCCCCTAGTAAATTAATCGAAGCTATTCTCGTAGGAATTCTATCTATCCTAGATCTAAATCAAGTTGTGGATATTTATGATCCCAACAAATGGCTGATATTCGTAGAAATGTAGATATTAGTTTATTATGATATTAAAGAAGAATTGGTAAGATTAAATCTGATATCGATGTCATGACGATCTTTCCTTATAGAGTGGAGTTTGACAAAACGTTACCACCTAGAAAGATGTCATCTGATTGGTTGTCATCCAATTCTTAAATTGAAATCGAAAGGGTGAATGTTGCACTTGAGGCTGTCATTGGAACCATTACCCAAAAGCCTCATGCCACTAGTACCTTTCTGAGAAGTCTAGTTGAATGATCAAGTCATTTCTTACTAGTGACTCATTTGATAATTGTTGTTGTAAGAGCTATAGGATTGGAATTAAGTGTTGGTTCATATCGAGCTTTTATTGCCCTTTTACGGTGTAAGAATAAGGTTGAAAGCATTGGAGAATGAGGTAGGATGTTGCATTGAGTATAAGTTAATTGAAACTTGAATAAAGTAAAGTTTAACGTATGGAATATGAGACTGTTAAGAGGAAGTCGTTAAGTCCTGTGATTGAATTATAAGGTTTTAGTTGATTGTTAGTTTGTATTAAGGGTTGTTCCTAGGCCATTGTCCACTAATGAGGATGCCCAGTGTCCAAGAAATAAATTGAAGAAATCTTCTTCTGAATTGGGACCGATGGATCTTCCGGGACATGTGGAACACCTAATGACTCTTGTAGGTTAGTATTCATTGTGGTATCTTTTAAAAATAATCCCTAACTTAACTGAGACATCAGTTGGTAGGATGAGATCTTGGAATTGTATGACATAGTGACACATAATGTGTTACGGTGTAATTCGACTTGTTTGTGATTAATGAAAAGACTACCTTTGATTGCTAAATTCTACATGTATCGATGTTATCTATCTTTTATTGCTTCATCCTAATGTTCGCATTAGTGATACAACCATTGAACAAGTACTCATCTTGATTTGAGTTACGTTGTGAATCATTCCTCGTGAGTGCCATCGAGGTCATGAACCTCATGATTATTTGGCTAAGCTCATTTCCTATTATATTGTAGTGAGTTCTTGGTGAACAACTTTTCATCACTCTTTTGCAGATCACTCATTGTTTTTATAAGATAAAACCGTATCCATTGAGAAAAATTGAATTTTCATCACTATAAGGATTATTCAAAGTGAGATTTATAAGTGATTGATATCAAAATGAAGTTATTTATGAGACGATTTGAAAACTTAATTATTTCCATAACAAAGAAAATCTTTGTAAATTTATTTTTGATTCTTATTTAAGAATTAAGCATGAAAATGTTTTTATTATAAACATGATGATAAAATTTTGACGAACTGAGTATTGCATCGTTAATCTTGAAATTGTATATAGTTGCGCGCCTACATACAATTTGGAATGGACCATGCAAGGCTGATTAGTAGTCACCATGAAATTATTAATAAACACCACATTTTCTTTGAAGATTGGGAAAGATTAAATTTTATGAGATCTGCAAGAAGTGAAAAATAGGGACATAGTGTTAGGGACACCTACACATGTGCCTGTAGCATCTATTCTTCTGAGTCGAATTTACTCATTTGTGAAAATTGTCTTATTTGACAATTGACAATCCTTTCTTGTCCAATTCTCCCGTAGTGAGATTCTTAGGAAAAGTATCTGATTACCGAGTGTTGATACCCGACTGGATGTATCGACGTTCCTATCATTTCTTTTGATTAGATTTCATTTGAATGACCTGGTTAACGATCCGAGGAGCTTTCGAATGCGTACTCAAATTATGAAAACATGGAATATATTCATATTCGTTAAATGTTTTCGTCTGTATCTGATTTGAAATTCTCTCGCATAGATTATGCGTTGACCTTACTCATTTAAGGTTAGTTATGTCTCCAGATATCCGTGAATTGTGAAGGATTATGAGTTATTATTAGTCTTTTGAGAAGTTTACATCTTATCAACGTTAATAAAACTGAAAAGTTGGTAATGCCAGTAGAATGGATTGATTGATTATGACATGACGACATTGTCTTAATTGATGGGAACTCGAATAGAATTCCCCTAAATGATAAGATGTTGATTATCAAAAGTGATCTAAATAATTCTTGATGAATGACCATATCCTGCATTTAGAATTGAAATTATACCGTGAATGGTTGTGAACTAGTTATAGATATTGTAATCTGGAAGAACCTAATATGAAATTATTTAAAGATGTTTCTGTTATCTGAAACCTTAGGAAGTAATTATTGATGACTTACCTCGACTTTCGCCATTAAGGCAAGTTGAAATTGGTATTGATTATATTCCCAGTGCTGTACCCGTGGCTTGTGCACTGTACATCAGCACCATCTAAATTAAAGGAATTACCGTGCAACTGAGAGAGTTGTCGGAGAACGATTCTATTCTACCGAGCTCGTCATCATGAAAAGCTATGGTGTTATCATTCCTTATATTTATAGATTACTGTAAACTGAGTAAATTGACAATCGAAAACGATATCCATAACTCGAAATGGAAGATTTGTTCGATCATTTACAAGGTTTTTGATCCTCAGCATGGTTATCATCAACTTCGCATCTGCAAAAAGGATTATGTATTCCAATCACTACATCCTGTACTTGTAATGAACATTATGAGTTTCACGTGATGTCGTTTGGATTGACTAATACACATATAGTATCCATAAATTTGATGAATCACGTGTGTAGGCTGTAATTTGATAAATTCATGCTCATGATCATTAAGGACCATTTTTGTTTTTTTTTAAGAATAAGAAGGAGTTTATAATTATTTATAGATTGCCCTGAATTGACCGAACAATAAAAACATGTACCTTGAATATTTAACATGAGATTTAAGACTTAATCTTTTACATTATTTGATCGTGTGATTAAAAGATAATGGAATATATATTGACTCTTCAAAGAATTAGAGCCATTTAAGACTTTGAGTTACCCTAAAAAGAAAGTGCAAATATATTTTGACAAATGTTTTATCAAAGGATTTTTAAGGGATTATTCCCTTATACACAAAACATTTAACTAAACTTATGTTTAGGGGTAAATGTTTTTTTTGCATACCTTAGGACAACTTAAAAAGGATTGAGGAAAACCATTTAAACCATGACTTGAAATTGAAACGACACTTTTTGCTTTTCAACTAAGAAAATTTTGACCAAAGTATAACCAAAGATTTTTCAAACAATTACGAATCTTAATAATTATTTTCGATATTCAAAATTTATTTTGAACATTTTATATAATTGGTCGAACTAAGAAATTTAATATTTTTACGTTTACATTTCATAAAAATTAAATAATTATTGTTAATTTACATGTAATAATTATCGACGCTTTAAACGCTGGATTGAGAAAAACTGATAAAAATGATAGATGAGACGAAACTTAAACTTAGAAATTATGAAGAAAGGTGAACGTAATTACTGACGCATAATATAGAAAGAATATCTGAGTGAATTGTGGACATGATAATTACATCATCATGAGAAGTGAATATAGATACTGACATATTATATAAAAAGGATAAAGAACCAATTAGGATATATTTCTTAATAATGAACGTGCAAAATAAACTGCCGAACAATGTAAAAGTAAACGATGTTTGTAAAAAGGGTAATATAAATAATAAAAAGGGTTCGCGACTAATATGAACCATTAAAAAGTGAGAAGCCAATAGCGTTAAATGTTTTAAAGGGCCGTTTATGGTTGCCTAAATATGGAAGATTGTGAGATGTAGTCATATTGAAAACTTGTAAGTATAAGTATTCTATTCCTGTCATTTCTAATTTAATATATCATTATCAAAAGAAGTTGTGCTGATGGCAAACTATGAAGGCAGACATCGCCTCATACATTAGTAAACGTCTAACTATTGCAAAGGTCATCATCTGAATTTGATTCGATTTGGGTCATCGTCGACAGACTGACCAAATCTGCTAATATCATTCCCGTTAATGATAAATGCAAAAGAGTTATGTAAACATAGTGTGCCTGTATCGGACATCTTTATCAAGATCCTCGCTTCGCATCGAATTTCTAGAGATTTGCTCAGAAGTCATTGAGAACGAATCTTGATGAGAGTACTATGTACCAACCTGATACAAGGGTTTTTATGCGGGTTCAGAATAATTCTTCTCGGAATCCTCTCGAATTGATCTCAGTTAAAAGTGGAATGATTTGTTCTTGGTGAGAAAAAGTGGATTTGGTTTTCTATTCTACTAAACAAGGTGAGTGAATAAAATGGTAAGGAAATAAACTTAAACCAAGCAACGAATAAAAAGCAAAACTTGAATTAAAGCTGGAAAATTACTCTTAAGAAAAATACCCCATGCGGAATGTTGCTCTATTCGGAATGTTTTGTTATGCGGAAAATAATGCCTACTCGGAAAAATATCTCTATGCGGAAAGTAGGCTTATGCGGAAAATACTTCTATTCGGAATAAAATGCTCTATGCGGAAAAATCAAGTCTATGCGGAAAAAGAACACTGTTCGGAATATTTAAAATATTCCGAGTAAGGAAATTACAACTTTGGCTATGCGGAAAATTAAGGTCATTCGGAATATTGGAAAGATTCCGAATAAGGCAAATTGGAAATCACCTATTCGGAATATTTGCTCAGTGCGGAAAGTAAGGACCATGCGGAATATATGAAATATTCCGAGTAAAGGAAATATAAATAATCCTATTCGGAATAACCAAGATTCCGAGTAAGAAAGGCACAAAATCACCTATTCGGAAAGTTCTGGGAAGAGAAAAAAACAGTAGCAGACGTTCAACAGTAGACACGAATTAATCCAAGATCAAGCTTAATACTTAAAAAGGTTTTACCAAATCAAACACAAATCATTTAAATACCTTAAGTAACAAATCCCACCAATAAAAACACTAAATCAACAACTTTTTGAAATCAAACTTGAATCAAATAAGAAACTTAAGAAACTTGCAAAAAAATGATGAATAACAAGATGAATAGAAAGATGGAATGGATTGATTAATGAAAAAGTAACAAGGTTAATGATTAAAGATTACAAGATGAAAAGAAAAAGATGAAAATCACCAAACTCCCTAATGGAGTTGGTGATGGAACGAACTACAAAGAAACTGGGAAAGAAAAATGAAGCTAACTCCCTAATTGTGTGAAGGGAAAGACTATTTATACTCCTAGTGGTTGGTTGGTGAGTGGGCTTTCTCCCTTTCTTCTTGTCTTCTCGTCTTTTCAGAAAAGTTGACGTTTTCGATTCTGATTCGGGATTTGTTGTCGATTAAATCCAGCTCGTCTTTTAATTTCTTCGTTAAATAGACTCGAGTTTCTTCGACTTATGAAAATCTTCCGTCTTTAGTCCTTTTCTTCGATAAATCTTCGAATAGGCCCAGTGACTTCAAATCTTTTGCATCCCTTGGACAATAGACTTCGTCTTCAGTCTTTTTCCTTGATAAAACCCGTGCAATCCCATGTTTTCTTTAATATTCATCCGGTTAGCTCTGAAATCACAATAAACACAAAAACCACGCATAATTCCAAACAAATGATATTAATTACGTGTTTTGGTCTTGTTTTAGCCAGAATTAAGTGGTAAAAGGATGGGTGTTTACACACCTATCAAATCCCCTACACTTAACCATTGCCATGCCCTCATGCAATGCTTAGTGATAAAGCAAATTTTACATTTTTCTCATAATTAATCAACCTTGGCCTTATTCAAATACTACTAAATAAGAATCAAATTACTAAGAGAGAAATAAAAACTTTAAAATAAACAAAAGGAAGGATGCTTGTTATTTTTTATCCGCGATCTTGTGACCAAAGACCATGTGTCTAGACCTATTTTATTTTTATGAGCGGTCATGGCATGTTCAGCCACGCTCTTTCTTACGTTTAAGCATATTTTATTTTTTACTACGGTCATTAGCCGAGTGATGAGACTGCTTTTATACATAGTCTCATCTTCCAAATAGGGCTTAAAATGCATTAAATATCATCAAAATACCCATATATATGCTTGTGTTTGTTGCTTGTGTATTTTAGGTACGGATATTGAGAAAATGACAAAAGATCACAAGAATCATGCAAAAACGAACGAAGCAGCACAATGAACCAAGCCCTAATGAAGACTTTCCCAAGATCAACCCTTGAAGATTTGAAGAATTATGAAGAAGGGTCCTCCGATATGGAAGAATTGACACTTTATACCCTTGTATCCTCATAATTACAAGTCTGGTGTGACAATCCGTCAATTTATGGTTGATATTTTGTTCTCAAATATTATTTAAAAATATTATTTTAATGTTATTATATGAACTCACTTATTTTGGGAAGTAATTTGGATTTACGTCTTGAAGTAGCGTCGACTACGTCTAAACCGGGGGATTCTACGTTACGTGCTTACGTTTACATACACCGTTTTGGTGACAGTCCGACATTTTAGAAAATAAATTTATCCGTGAATATTATTTTGGAGTTTTAAATTTGTGTTAGTTCATAAACTCACAAATTTACGAGAAGAGATTAGGACTTAAGATTTTATTTTAACGTCCTTTACGACTAAACCGGAAACCTTAGGATTACGTATTTACGTTTTCGAACTCCGTTTTTGATGAAACAATTTTTATTAGATTCGTTTTGTGCCGTTGATTTATAATTTATAAAAAACGTTTTTCGTAAAACGACCGGAGGGCACGCAAATCGAGGAAACTAGAATCGAGGAATACCCGTAAATTAGCGGGATGGGACAAAACTAGTTTATCCCACCCCACTAACTAGGGACACCACATCAAAGATGTGGCATCCTTACAGTAAACTAAGTTACACTTGTAACTTAGCTTCATTTGAAGCTTCTCTTCCCACAAAACTAACAAAACCACTAGACATTACCATTTCCTTCCATTTTCACATGCAAACCACCATAAACACTCTCCTCTCTATCTAAATTCGTCCTATATTCATCAAGAACAACCCTCATTTGATCAAATTTAACCATGAAATCATATGTTATTTACATATATGATGATGCCCTTTTGAAAGCCCTATTGATTGGTGCAAGTTATAACATCCAAAGAGGAGCTGCTATGGAGTATTGGGGCTGATTTTCCACAAGGTGTTCATGAAGAATGGTGGTCTTGAAGATGGTCTTGCTTATTCACAAGTTTCTCCATCAAAATCCATGTTTTGATCACAACCTACATCATCATGGTGGTATAAAGATTGTTCTCCTCATCCTCTTGTTATTTTTGATTATGTAATCTTGTATTTATTTTACTTACGTATATGTATATGATGATGAATGATGATTAAAAATATTTTGTGGGAATTTGGTGTTAATAAACATGCTTAAAAAGATGAAAAACTATAAGAAACAAGGCTAAAATCTTGTTTAAATTGTTGGCTGTATAAAACAGTAAAGAATCATATGATGAACTGATAAAAATGGCATAGATTAATGGATATACAGTAAGTAATATGTCTTGTTCACATGTGAGAGTTGTCCATGCAATGGAATCATTAGAATGAGTGAGATATGATCAAAACAAGTTTAAAGTACAAATCTGAGTTCACTGTTTTGGACAATTTTTAGAAAATACTTGGAAGATGATTCAACAGTATCTATAAGAGAGTTAAATGGAGCACATATCATGTAGTTTATGTCATAAAAATTTGATCTTCTATCTCCATATATAACTCTAGATATGGCAGTTTTGGTGAACATGAAAATAAAAATCAGATTTTGAGAATTAATGTTTATTACTATTATATAAGCACTCAAAATTATATTGTATAAAATGTAAAATTAAAACCCACTAACTCATGAATTTTATTTATATAAATATCTTAAAGGTTAAATAAATGGATAAATTATAAAAATGGTAGTGGAATAATATTTATAAGTTATAAAAACTATAAACTTGATTTTTACGACTTTTTCGGCTATTACCGTAAAATTAACGCTTTTCGCCAATAAAAACTTAGACGATCAAACCCGTCTAATGTAAAGTTTTTAAAAGTCATATACTGATATATAAGTATCTAATACAAGTAAAAACCGATAAAACCCGAACTATAGGACATACGGACATTAACGAGCTAAGTAAACATATTGGACTAATAATTGGACTAAATAAGTTAAACTCTTATAAAAAGAACTTATTGGGCTTAACCCATTTGGGCCCAACTTGTAAAGTTTAAGTACTGATAATATAAGTATAAAATAGATTAAAAAAAGTTAAAGAACTTATGATAAGTTTATTGGACCTAAGACACGTAAATAGGTAAAACTAGAAAACTAGTATAAAAGTTATCGACACATAACACAAAAATGAGTAAATGAGAATATGTAAAACCACTTGATCATCATATATAATCATCATATGTATACATAATTGTTAATTTTATAAAGTCATTGGACTTGAGTCTAAGACAAGTATTATTCGTCTAGGTTTCCGTGATTGAAGCACGTACCGTACATCCGAATGGCCGATAACCCGCTTTCACACATCCACGTGAGTTCATAGCCTCGCACTCTTTAAATGTTTTTATGAAATGTTTTATAAACCCGTGAGGGAGATAACATGTTAGTTTTTACAAAATAGGACACCAATTGTCCCGATTGTTTGTTTATTGATTTGGACCCGAATGATTGAATGACCCGATTTTATGACCCGATAAATGATTAAAGGACCCGATAGATGAAATTAAATGGATTATTAAAGTTAGGTTATGTCACTAAAAGTCCCATTAGCATGAATTGTGAACTACCGGGATTGGTAGACGCTTGTGCATATAATAGTACTATTTGGGGACGATCACCCCAGTTCGTGCCTTGACGGTTGATCCCCGTCGTGCCACATTGATTGGTAAGCGAATTTATGTATGAGAAGATTTCCATAGCGTGACCTTTGTGACGACACGCTAATTTAGATGGGCAAATTGAGTATCGGGTTAGCTACCCGTTGTTTGGTTTAGTAAGGTAACAATGTCATGCGGCTTATAATAATCCGATTAACGAAATACTGCTATACGCTCCGAATTACGATGTATTGCCTGACTAGCAATACGGGGTCATACTATTGATATTATGATCGTGTTTTGGTTTTCATAACCATATTCATATAACGGTTTTTATTTACATACAACGTCATAAGACGTATTGTATGATGTTTTTACGACATTGGCTCGTATAATGATTTTTAAGGCAAACGCCTATATTATGATTTTGATGAAGATTTGTATAAAATGACTTTGGCTATTTTACGGCCTATTACAATGATTAGTACCAATTGAATTTCAGTAATAATTTTATACTGATATTATATTGATGGATTTTATTAAACTCTATGAATTCACTCGGCGTTATCGCTGACCTTTTCTTTTAACATGTTTTGTCTCAGGTACTTGAAGGTAATTCTCGGGAAGACAACAAGAATTCATGGCCCGCACTTAAATTATAATTTCGATTCAAATACTTGTAAAACTTTGTATGAATTAATATGACTTGGGACCTATGTAACTTTGATATTTATGAATGGAAATGCTTTAATTATTAAACGACGCGATTTTTAAGCGTTGTCTACGATGTGAGTAATGTGCTATCCCGTAACACCAACTAGTCTTCCGCTATATTGACTTGTATAAATTTGGGGGTGTTACATTTGGTCCCTAAAGTTTGTCAAAATTACAAAAAGGGCCCTCCACTTTGAAGATTTGGCAAGTTTAGCCCCTCAACAAAGCTAAATTGTCAACCAATATCATCCACAAAGTCAAATATATCATGAAGTCCGTCAAAGTACAAGAAATTACAAGTTTGGTCCTTTGAAAATATCAAAATTACAAAAAGGACCCTCAACTTTCAACATTTGGCAAAAATGGTCCATCATCAAACATGACTTGGCAAATTCAGTCCTCCAAAACATCCATTATATAAGTCAAGACCATTATCCATCATCAAAATGCCAAATCAGCCCTTGAAGAATTCAAAAATGGCAAGAAATACCCCTGAAAATACTTTGGAAAAGTATTTGGGGCAAAAGTGTGAAAATCAAAACTTCAAATACAAAGGAAAACGAGTTTGGCCAGTTTTGTTTACAAGTGACAAGGAAGAAGGAAACAAGGGACTAATTTGGGCAGACAAGAGAAGATACCTAGTCCACTCACACCCTGCCACGTGCCCCACTCACCCAAAACAACCAATCAACACACACATTATGCCATGTCATCTTCCACCCACAACAGATTATAACTAATCTGTTTATTTAATTAAACTCGCGCTAAACACAAGTTTAAAAACCAAAAACAGATTAAAACATGCACTATTCATGTTCTTGATCCAAATTGGGTTTTTAGTGATGGCTTGTAATTAGACCCCCAACTGCTCCAGATTTATGATTAAGCTAATCATAAACACAACCCAACTTTAAAAACCCATGCCACATCATCCCTTTGTCACATGTTAAACCCTGCTTTGTCACCTTTGAGGAAGAAGCCAAAACCCTGCCAGAGAATCAACACACCACATTCCAGCTTACACTTTAAGCTTGTTTTGGACCCTTGGATGAAATTCAAACATGCCAGCAACAACAAAACTCCAAAACAAAGTCACATGTTCAAGAATCTTCAAGCTACTCAAGGGGCATTTTTGGGACTTCACCACCAATTAGGGTTACGTTTTTATGTATTCACTAGTCCATTTGTAGCCTATATAAGGCATAGGACCCTTACAATTTATCTTTGCTTTTTATTTTTCCTTGTTCAAGTTTCTGTAAATCCTATTTCAGTTTAATGAAATTGTGTTTGAATCATTGAATAAAAGTCATTGGCCAATCTTTATAACTGCTTGTTATTGTTATATGATTGTTAGTTTAGAAGTTAAAAACCTGTTTTCACTTGGAGGTCGCAAAAGTTTGCAATTTTCCTCATTCTTGATATTTTGCTTAGTACTTGTTCCAATCTTGGAATTCTTGGGTTATAGGGCTGATCATAGCATCCTAATTGAGTTGATTAAGGTGTGGTGAGGCTTATAACTTGGGGATAATCAAGTGTGGGGTAACAAGGTTGCATTAATCAAGATTTTTCAAGTTTCTGTTTTTATACACTTGTGCTTTAACCTTGTTCAATCTTAGCAGGCTTTGTTGTGGAAGCTTGTGCTTGTTCTTGCTAGCACATAAGCTCAAAATTCGTGAGTGTGGATGTACATCCATGAGGTTTGCATACTCAATCCTAAAATCTGCTTAAATTCATGATTTTTGGTGATATTTGTATGTGACTTGTGATCTTGTGAATTTTGTGGCTTGTTCTTGCTTGAATCTGTTAATCTTACCTGTTTTAGTGTTAATTGATGCTTGGGTAGTCTTGAATCTCACTTTTGCTTTGAAGAATTTGATTTGGAAAAGATAAAGGGGTGTTTGGGTCTACCTGTTTGAGTTGATTTTGTGTTATTGTGTTAAGGGAAGTTTGTGTTTATGCTTTGTATCTGATAAATACCTTGTTGAGAGTGTTTTACTACAAGTTTTTGGGTTTGAAGCCTTGAATCAAACAATCTGCTATAAAAACCTTGTTACTGCCTGTTTTGACCTAGGATTTTGGGAACACTTAGTGTGTATGCATGCTTAGGGCTAAAAGTGGTTTAAAAAAAGTTATTGTAACATGTTTGAAAGATTTGAGGTGTTGAATCTGGCTTATTGGTCAAATACATCAGCAAAGTAGAAAACTGCATGTGTTAGTGTTCATCAGTAACTTTCATTGGCTTGAATCTTGCTTAATTCTTTGAATCATTGCACGAAACCTGTTTAGACTTGCTTATTGGAGTTTTTAATAGTTTGTGTATGCATTTGGTTGAATTTGGCTGGCTGATTTGTGCTAAAACTACTCATAAGTGCTTAACTGCTTATTGTTCATGTATGTGCAATGTCTGGTGATTAATTGATTAAACTGTATCAATTCGGTGTTAGTGATTGTGTTATTTTGATTGTATTTGACTCCTTTTGATCCAAAGATCATTTGGGTGCCTTTGTGTAATCTGAATCTCCAAAAAAGTCACTAAAGACAAAAAGTCAAACAAGTCAAGCAGTGGAAAAAGTTTCCACTGCTCAACACCCAAAACTAGCCCCGGCTAGTGTAATTTTGAGTTCAGCTTATCAATAAGCTATTCTAGCTTATCCAGACTTGCAACAACTTATTTTTTGTGATAGGTCTTCCTTATTTGACCCATTTAAGTAGACTGGAGCTTATTGGACTTTGACTTTGACTTTTTACTAGAAAACCAACTTATTTGACTTTTACATAAGTGCTTATTTGCTTTTTCCAGCTTATTAAGTCAGCTTATTTGAAAACTTTTTGTTGATTTTGCTTAATTAATTCATTTCAAAGCTTTTGGAACTTGAATCAGCACTTGGGGTGGCCTAGAACTCAAAAACGACTATTTTGTCGTTTTGTGTAGATTGCTTATTGCATTTTCAGGATTATTCCTTGGGCTTATTTCAAATTTCTTTTTGCAGAAGTCTTTGTTTGGTCAAAAGAAGCTTGTGTGTCAAATTTTAGCTTATGGCATTGGCTTATAGCTTAATGGGCCAAAAAGCCCATTAAGAATAAGCTGCTTGTTATAAGCTAGCTTATTTCACATTTTCAGCTTTTGGGCCTTTGGAAAAAGTTGTTTAAAATCAAATTTTGAGTCAACCTGTGCTTTTTGGGCTTATTTTGAACAATTTTTGTTATTGGGCCCAAATTTGGCCCAATAGTGTACTGTTTTGGGTTTAGCCCATTTTCTAGGCCCAATAGGGGTATCTAGGTAATTTCACTTTCATTTCTGAGTTATTTAGGTTAAATTAGGCTAGTTTGCAAGTTTTTAGAATTTTTTATGATTTTTGGATTTTTAATATTATTTTAATATTATTTTATTATTAAAAATTAAAAGTCTGATTTTCTAAGTTTTTATATTTTTCCTAGGTTCTAAACACTTAATTAGGAACTTTTCAACTTTCTAAATATTTTTTAGGTCCTTTAATTATTTTCTAGAATTAATTTAAGTTTTAATTGATTTTATTAGTTTTTAATTGATTAAAAATAGTTTTTAGTGATTTTAAAATTTTGAAAAATACTTTTTAGCTTATTTAGAGTATTTATGAGGTTTACAAACTTTAAAATATTGTTTAGGGCTTTTTAATAATTAATTTTGTTTTTTAGGGCTTCAATTAGCATTAAAAAGTCATTATCTAATTAATTAAAAGGTTTTGGCAAGTTTAGATTTTTTGTAAACTCTTAGAAAGTTATTGTGGATTTTTGGTAATTTTTAGGAATTTTTAGGGTAAAATTTAAATTTTGGTACTTTTTACGATTCTACGTGTATACCTTTTTCGACTTAGTTTAATCCGTCTCCGTAACCGTCATTCTCTTCTAATCTCATTTCTATTTTTCTTTCTAAAATATAATCACAAATTTAATCCAAATCATTACACACATAACACACTAGCCTCCTTGAGAACGAACTCATTTTAGGGTCATTTACACACGGTTTTCCTAAATCGTCGTGCTTACTTACCCTATTTGTTGCTCTTTTCCTAAAGGGTATACAAAAATTCAACTATCATTTTGGCGCCACTGCCGGGGAGGCGTGTTGTGTTTTGATTTGGCATTGTTGTTTTTATATACTAACCATAATTAGTATTTGTATCAGTAGCACTCTACTAATACGTATTATCGGTTTTCGGTTTTTGTGTGAATACTATTACTATAGTGTATACATAGAACAATAAATTCACAAGTACTCCAAATACGTGAGAAATCACAACCTTGACTTGGGAGGTCATTACCCAATCATTGTATTCGAATCTCAAACCAAAGAAAAAGGCAAAAATAGATAAATACTTTCGTGAAGCTCAATCTTGAAAAATACAAACTATAAGGTGGGTATAAGGCGGATATTATAAAATATATCCTAAGGAAAAAGGCTCTTAAGTGCTTCGCGCCGCCTCGTTTCCCCGCTTGCTTGTGAGTATTTGATTTTGAGAGCTAATCGAGGGTTTTGCCGCCCAAAGTATTACTAAGTATCATATATATTTTCTTGGTTTCCATTGATTAAACCCTCTTGAACGTTTCGGTGTTCCACCAACGTTCTAAAGTCATCGAAGGCGTTCACTTCACGTGATCGTTTTCATTCCTTGAGGCTTCTTTAATCGAGAGATTTGATTAAGGAGGAGATTTGTAGATTTGTGTCTACTTAATACATTCACCAAGATCCAAAAAGGTTAATACAATCAAAAACCACAAAAAATTGAAAAATACAAAACACCAAAAAGAATCTTCTTTGCTCGTCCCCTCGTTGTACGTGACGTTTATGCTAACTCGTAATCAAGCAAGACGTGCACGTAAACGAAAGAACAAAACTCCCACTCCAAACAATTCTAGTGAGGAGTCTCCTATTGACGAACCCATTATAAGAGAAGCACCAACCATGGCGAATCGAACTATGATGGAGTTACTTCAAGCACCCACCGAGGGTTATGGAGAGGCTATTGTGATTCCCGCTATCCTTGCGGAGAATTTTGAGGTGAAAACGGGTTTGTTGTCGATGATCCAAAACAACAAATTCCGTGGTGATGAGAAGGACAATCCACACAACCATATCCGATAACTCAATCGTCTTACCGCTACTTGCAAGTTTAAGGATGTCTCGAATGACTCGGTTAAGATGATGCTTTTTTTGTATTCCTTAGCGGGGCCCGCTAAAATTTGGTTAGAGAAAGAGCCACCCAATTCTATATTGACGTGGAAGGATCTCGTGTCTAAATTTGTGAACCAATTTTTTCCGCCCTCTAAGACTACGCATTTGAAAAACGAGATTTCGAAGTTTTCACAAGAATTTAATGAAAGTTTTTCAACGGCTTGGAATAGGTTTAAGGAAATGTTACATGAATGTCCTCATCACGGTTTTTCCGACTTGCATCAAATTGACACGTTTTACAATGGACTTAAAGATCATGAAAGGGATTATTTGAATGCCGCCGCGGGTGGTAATTTTTTGTGTAAAACGGTTGAGGAAGCTTTGGTGATAATTGAAAATAGATCTAAGGTGTATAGTCCTCGTAGCACGTCTAGTGTTCGTAAGGCTTCGTCTTCGGCTTTACCTTCTTTGTCTACTACCATCGATGCTTGCCAAATTGAGGCGAACTTGGAAAACAAGCTTTTTGATAAGCTAAAAGGACTTTTGATTGAGTTTAAAGTTGGTGAACAAAGTGCTCCCGCTACGGCTAAAGCGGTTGAGGTTTCTTGCATGTATTGTGGTGGAGGTCATGATTTCTCCGAGTGCATTACCAATGGTGGTAACACTTCGAGTGCCTTTGCGGCCACGGGAAATTACAACCAAAACGGTCAAGTTTCCCGCTCTAATCAAATGACTCCACCGGGTTTTGGTTCAAATCAAAATGCTAACAACAACTATCGCAACAATCAAGTTGGTTTCAAAAACAGTTACAACAAGGGAAACTATGGGAATCAAGGGGCTAATAATCAAGTTTCAAACAAAAATCAAAATGATTTTCAAAACAACAACAAAGGTTTGCAAACATTGAAAGATCTTCCAAGTGAGTTTGTTGAATACGCTAGTGGGAATGATGCTAGGTTTGACAATATTCAAAGAGAAATCATTAGCCTAAGATCTGAGTTTAAGAACGACTTGAAGAAAGAGTTGAAAAATGAGTTAGCTAATGAACTTAAAATCCACACTAACAAGATGGAAGGAAATGTCACTAGGTTGCAACAAAACCAACAAAAAATGGAACAAGGGCAACACGATATTAAACTAGAAATGATTAAAGCCGAGAAGAGGCAATCCGTGTTTGAAGATAAAATCTCGTCTATGTTTGAGGCAATAATGTGTAAACCGTCTTCGAGTAGTCTTCCTAGCAACACCGTATCCAACCCTAAGGGTGAGATGAAAGTGATTACCACACGTAGTGGTAAGACACTTAAGGAACCGACTCCTCAACCAATTGCTCCTACGGAGGAATCAATTGAGGAAGAACCCGAGGTGGTGGTCCAAAAGGAGCGTGTCCCAATCCCACGAAGTACCGCTCATGCCACACCTACGGTTGACACATTACCATCATTGGAACCCGAGATTCGAAAGGCTTTGCCTACTATGCCTCAACCCACACCACCTTTGCCCTATCTATCGAGACTTAGGAAGGAGAAACGTCAAGAGCACGACAATTATCAATTTGAGTTTTTTATAAAAATGTTTCGTGATTTGCACCTTAATGTGAGTTTCGTCGATGCTTTGGTCATGATGCCTAGATTTGCCACTAACTTTAAGAGTATGTTGAACAACAAGGAGAAATTGCACCAATTGTCTAGTTGTTCGTCGGTTTATCTTAATCGCATACCTCAAAAAGTCGGTGATCCCGGTAAATTTTTTATCCCTTGTGCAATCTAAGATATGGAGGAATGCTTCGCCTTGGCTGATCTTGGTGCTAGCATTAACTTGATGCCACTTGCAATCTTCAAGTCGCTCAATCTTCCTAATCTTACTCCTTCACTAATGTCTATCGAGTTGGCCGACCATTC
This sequence comes from Glebionis coronaria, assembly GCA_025667525.1. Classification (NCBI taxonomy): domain Eukaryota; kingdom Viridiplantae; phylum Streptophyta; class Magnoliopsida; order Asterales; family Asteraceae; genus Glebionis; species Glebionis coronaria. Next base: position 361,361,627 of record CM046877.1, read on the forward strand.
CACAATTCCCGCATGTGGTTTGGCGGAAGACGTTTTTGTGAAAGTGGGGAAGTTCTACTATCCCGTAGACTTTATCGTTGTTGATATCCCCACGGATCCTCAAGTTCCTCTTATTTTAGGTCGTTCGTTTTTAGATACGTCTATGGCCTTGATCGATGTTCATGCTAGAAAGATCACCTTACGTTTCAACGACGAGGAACTTGTTATAAACGCAACTCAAAACTCTCAAATTTCTCATGTTCATTCCGTTGCAACCATAAACCTCGTTGATATGATCGATGTGGTTTGCGAGGAATTTTCACAAGAAGTTCTAGGTTTTGGTGATGAAGAAACTAGTGGCAATCCCACTATGTTAGATCCAATTCTTGATAATTCGACACCAACCTTCACTCCATTTGAAGGTGGTGGTTTTACGTTGGAAGAATTCGATGTTCCACGTAATTGTGACGAAGACCTCGACAACGATGAGGACTTCTCGATTATCAAGGATTTTCTTAACGATTTCCCATTTCCTCCACCTGAGGAGGTTATGAGTATCGAGCCCAAATCTTCACTTGAGGAACCACCTATCCTTGAGTTGAAAGATTTACCTCCTCATCTCGAATATGTCTATTTGGAGGAGGACGACAAGTTGCCGATAATTATTGCGAAGGAACTTTCGAATGAAGAAAAAACCGCACTTGTCGATGTTCTAAAGGACCACAAGAGGGCAATTGCGTGGAAGTTATCCGACATTAAGGGAATCGATCCCAAGTTTTGTACCCACAAAATCTTAATGGAGGAGGATTTCAAGCCCACAATCCAAAGTCAAAGGAGGGTGAATCCCAAAATTCACGACGTCATTAAAAAGTAGGTCCTAAAACTCCTTGACGCGGGAATGATTTACCCTATTTCCGATAGCCCTTGGGTGAGTCCTATTCATTGTGTCCCTAAAAAGGGAGGGATGACCGTTGTGCCAAACGATGCCAACGAGTTGATTCCTACTAGACTCGTGACCGGATGGAGTGTGCATTGACTATCGAAAGTTGAATGAAGCCACTCGAAAAGACCATTTTCCCTTGCCCTTCATGGACCAAATGTTGGAGCGTCTTGCGGGAAACGATTTCTATTGCTTTTTAGATGGTTTTTCCGGTTACTTCCGAATTCCCATCGATCCTCGTGATCAAGAAAAAACTATGTTTACGTGTCCATATGGAACGTTTGCCTATCGTAGAATGCCATTCGGACTTTGCAATGCACCGGGAACCTTTCAAAGGTGCATGATGGCTATTTTTCATGATATGATCGAGAAGACGATGGAAGTCTTCATGGATGACTTTTCCGTGTTTGGCAATTCGTTCACTTCGTGTTTGTCGAATCTAGAGAAAATGTTGAAATGTTGTGAGGAAACCAACCTTGTGCTCAATTGGGAAAAATGTCATTTTATGGTTAAGAGTGGAATCGTCTTAGGGCACAAGGTCTCGAAAGCGGGGATTGAGGTAGATCAAGCTAAGGTAGACGTCATCGCCAAATTACCTCATCCCAAAACCGTTAAGGGAGTTAGGAGTTTCCTAGGCCACGCGGGCTTTTATCGTCGATTCATCAAGGATTTTTCAAAGATTTCTCGACCCATTACACATCTTCTTGAAAAAGAGGCACGTTTTGTCTTTGACGAAGATTGTGTACGAGCCTTTGAAATCCTTAAGAGGAAACTTACCGAAGCTCCCATTCTTGTTGGTCCCAATTGGAACCTCCCCTTTGAGCTCATGTGTGATGCTAGTGATTACGCTATTGGGGCCGTTTTGGGGCAACGTCATGATAAGCACTTCTTGCCTATTCACTATGATAGCAAGACGATGACCAAGGCTCAACTAAAATACACTACAATGGAGAAGGAGTTCCTTGCCGTGGTGTATGCATTTGAGAAATTTCGACCTTATCTCGTATTGAAGAAATGCATAGTGTATACGGATCATTCGGCTATTAAGTATCTCATGGCAAAGCAATATGCTAAGCCTAGATTACTTCGTTGGATTCTCCTCCTTCAAGAATTTGATCACACCATTGTTGACAAAAAATAAGCCAAGAATCTAGCGGCCGATCATCTTTCTCGTTTGGAAGATCCTCACCAAAGTATTTACGAGCCCAAGGAAATCACCGAAACATTTCCGCTCGAGACACTTGGTGTAGTGAATTCTCAACTTGATCCATCTACCCCATGGTTTGCGGACTTTGCAAATTACCATGCGGGTAATTTCATCGTTAAGGGTATGACGACTCAAGAAAAACGAAAATTCTTACGTGACGTCAAGTTCTACTTTTGGAACGACCCTTACTTGTTTCGAACTTGTGCGGATCAAATCATCCGACATTGTGTATTTGGCACCGAAGCTTCTAACATCATTAGAGCTTGCCATGAGGGACCCACGGGTGGTCACCACGGTGCTAATCTCACGGCTAAGAAGGTGTTTGATGCCGGCTTCTTTTGGCCTACTATTTACCGAGATGTACAAGATCATGTGAAGTCGTGTGATGCATGCCAACGACAAGGAAAAGCCTCACAAAAAGATGAAATGCCACAAAATATCATCCAAGTGTGTGAGATCTTTGACATTTGGGGTATAGACTTTATGGGGCCGTTCCCATCATCTCGTGGTAATAAGTACATCCTTGTTACGGTTAACTACCTATCTAAGTGGGTGGAAGCTAAGGCTTTGCCCACCAATGATGCTCGTGTGGTAGTCAAGTTCTTGAAAAGCTTGTTTTCTCGGTTTGGAACCCCTCGTGCGATCATAAGCGATCGTGGAACCCATTTTTGTAACGACCAATTCGAAAGGGTCCTAAGGAAATATGGGGTTACACATTGGCTTTCTACGGCTTATCACCCACAAACGAGTGGGCAAGTCGAGGTTTCAAACCGAGCTTTGAAGAGAATCTTGGAGAAATCCGTTGGGGAAAACCGACAAACTTGGTCGGATAAGTTGGACGATGCTTTATGGGCCTTTAGGACCGCTCATAAGACACCCATTGGGTGCACTCCCTATAAGCTTGTGTATGGAAAGAATTGTCATTTGCCTATCGAGTTAGAACACAAGGCTTATTGCGCCCTAAAGCATTGTAATGATGATATAGAGACCGCGGGAAAACACCGGAAAATGCAATTGAATGAATTAGATGAATTGAGGGACATTGCTTATGAAAATTCATTAATTTACAAAGAAAAGACTAAAAAGTTGCATGATTCTAAAATTAAAAACCGGGTTTTTAACATTGGGGATCAAGTTTTTCTTTTTAATTCTCGCTTGAAAATCTTTTCCGGTAAGTTGAAATCCCGTTGGTCTGGTCCATTCACCGTGACTCAAGTGTCTCCGTATGGGACCATCGAGCTAGCTCAAGATGATGGTCCTAACTTCAAGGTGAATGGACATAGGTTGAAGCACTACTTTGGCGGGGAAGTTCCATCCTTGAACTACCTCGACCAAGTCACCTTCCCCAATGATAATTAGTATTGAGGGGATCGAGTCGAGCTCATGACTCGGTAATAAAAAACGAGGAGCCTCGTGGGGGAGTCCCATGCTTATCCTATGTACATATTATCGCTTTCTGATGTAGTTAACGTGTGGGGATTTGTTCCCTTCCAACCTTTGTTCCGTGGTTGTTTGTGAATTGTGGACTTTATATGATCATGATCTTCACGATTGGAGCCTCTCGTGTTCGTTTTATGGGAGCACTCGATCGTTTGCTTTGAAGACTTTCTCAATATCCATGATATATCCTTTTGATTTTCTAACCTTAGGTTATTAGCACACTTCATAAACGGCTATTAATTTATTGGTTACACCCTTTCCATGCTAGATTAGGCATTCGACTACGTCTCTAGTATGGGGGTGTTTGCACCCCTAGATTCGAAACATTGAGCACAATGTTTAACTTTAGTATGGGGGGGGGTGAATAGATACTTGCCTTGCCAAACCTTCACGCTTTCCAAATTTTATCTTTTTGTTTATCGTTTTTGTTGCAAAATAAGGCTAAAAATGGCCAAATTTTAAAATTTTTCTCATGTTTTATAAGTGTTTGAAGACACGAATGTAGCTTGTCCGATGGCAAGAATAACAGTAATTTTTGACTCGACCGTGCGTGTTGAGCACTTAGCTTTGATTCCTTAACTACACATTAGGCTAAGTCTCTTAAATGAGGACGAGAAGTGATAGGGTTAATTATAAGTTACTATGCTAAACGTAGAGTACTCGTATTCTTTCAAAAACTCATGTGTTCTCGTTGTTTGCTTATTCTCCCTTCGCATGTAAATATTTTTTGCTTAATAAATATTGACTTAGCGGTTTAGTTGGGATTGTTGGGTTTCTAGTCTTTTCTAGTAGCTTCCGTGTAATTAAATTGGGAAGACATTAAGGTATCACCAGCGTCACGGTTTTGAAGTATTGGCACCTGAATAATCAAAAGCTTCACCCAATAATAAGATTTCAAGTGCTCACCTAAATCAAGCAAACAATTTGAAGCCACACAAGGCCGAAAAATCTATGCAAAATTGAAAGTGAATCAAGCCTTAATCTTCGAAGCTTTAAAGATCCAAAATTCGCCTTAGCGTGACGATATACGTCTTTGGCTAATAAAACTACCGATGAGGTGGATAATAAAAGGCATGGCAAGACCGAAGTCATAATAAAAGCTTCATGGCGAATTTGAATAAAAGATAGAGGTAAACCAAAGATAATAAGGCCCTTCCGTTAGGGGGCATATAAAAGTCTTGGTAATAAGTCTCATGTTCAAAACCGTTATAAAACCGTGTTTATCGATTCTTCTTGTCAACTTAATTTTTTGACATCGTTGTCTATTAGGAGGGGTTATTGATTTGATGGTCTTAGTTACACCGTTAGGACTCTATTTTTAGACCTAAATCTCTATTATCGCATAAGTCAAACAATGTATCCTCGTGAAACATTCAAGACAATATAAAATATAAGAGATACAACTTAGGAATAATGGGAGGATAAGTACGTGATTAGGTCATATGAGTAGTGTTAGCATTACTAACTTATAATGACAATGATCTCGTTGCACGCTTGGCATGGAATTGGGGTGAAAATCGAGGACGATGAAATTATTTCTAGCGAAGCATTCACGTGTTCTTATTCTATGAACCTAAACGTCCCATTTTGCGATGAAAATCATACATTATGTCTAAAACACAAGTAGTAGCAGCAATAGTAGTAGTGTAGCTAGTTTATCGTTCAATAAAGTAAATAAAAATGAATTTTGGAGATGCTACGATACTTTATTCTAGCATTGCATGAGGGCACGGCAATGGTTTAGTATGGGGGAGTGATGAGACTGCTTTTATACATAGTCTCATCTTCCAAATAGGGCTTAAAATGCATTAAATATCATCAAAATACCCATATATATGCTTGTGTTTGTTGCTTGTGTATTTTAGGTATGGATATTGAGAAAATGACAAAAGATCACAAGAATCATGCAAAAACAAACACGAGAAACGAAGCCGCACAATGAACCAAGCCCTAATGAAGACTTTCCCAAGATCAACCCTTGAAGATTTGAAGAATTATGAAGAAGGGTCCTCCAATATGGAAGAATTGACACTTTATACCCTTGTATCCTTATAATTACAAGTTTGGTCCCTAAAGTTTGTCAAAATTACAAAAAGGGCCCTCCACTTTGAAGATTTGGCAAGTTTAGCCCCTCAACAAAGCTAAATTGTCAACCAATATCATCCACAAAGTCAAATATATCATGAAGTCCTTCAAAGTACAAGAAATTACAAGTTTGGTCCTTTGAAAATCTCAAAATTACAAAAAGGACCCTCAACTTTCAACATTTGGCAAAAATGGTCCCTCATCAAACATGACTTGGCAAATTCAGTCCTCCAAAACATCCATTATACAAGTCAAGACCATTATCCATCATCAAAATGCCAAATCAGCCCTTGAAGAATTCAAAAATGGCAAGAAATACCCCTGAAAATACTTTGGAAAAGTATTTGGGGCAAAAGTGTGAAAATCAAAACTTCAAATACAAAGGAAAACGAGTTTGGCCAGTTTTGTTTACAAGTGACAAGGAAGAAGGAAACAAGGGACTAATTTGGGCGGACAAAAGAAGATACCTAGTCCACTCACACCCTTCCACGTGCCCCACTCACCCAAAACAACCAATCTACACACCCTATTGTGCCAGGTCATCTTCCACCCACAACAGATTATAACTAATCTGTTTATTTAATTAAACTCGCGCTAAACACAAGTTTAAAAACTAAAAACAGATTAAAACATGCACTATTCATGTTCTTGATCCAAATTGGGTTTTTACTGATGGCTTGTAATTAGACCCCCAACTGCTCCAGATTTATGATTAAGTTAATCATAACACAACCCAACTTTAAAAACCCATGCCACATCATCCCTTTGTCACATGTTAAACCCTACTTTGTCACCTTTGAGGAAGAAGCCAAAACCCTGCAAGAGAATCAACACACCACATTCCAGCTTACACTTTAAGCTTGTTTTGGACCCTTGGATGAAATTCAAACATGCCAGCAACAACAAAACTCCAAAACAAAGTCACATGTTCAAGAATCTTCAAGCTACTCAAGGGGCATTTTTGGGACTTCACCACCAATTAAGGTTACGTTTATATGCATTCACTAGTCCATTTGTAGCCTATATAAGGCATAGGACCCTTACAATTTAGCTTTGCTTTTTGATTTTTCCTTGTTCAAGTTTCTGTAAATCCCATTTCAGTTTAATGAAATTGTGTTTGAATCATTGAAGAAAAGTCATTGGCCAATCTTTATTACTGCTTGTTATTGTTATATGATTGTTAGTTTAGAAGTTAGAAACGTGTTTTCACTTGGGGTTGCAAAAGTTTGCAATTTTACTCATTCTTGATATTTTGCTAAGTACTTGTTCCAATCTTGGAATTCTTGGGTTATAGGGCTGATCATAGTATCCTAATTGAGTTGATTAAGGTGTGGTAAGGCTTATAACTTGGGGATAATCAAGTGTGGGGTAACAAGGTTGCATTAATCAAGATTTTTCAAGTTTGTGTTTTTATACACTTGTGCTTTAACCTTGTTCAATCTTAGCAGGCTTTGTTGTGGAAGCTTGTGCTTGTTCTTGCTAGCACATAAGCTTAAAATTTGTGGGTGTGGATGTACATCCATCAGGTTTGCATACTCAATCCTAAAATCTGCTTAAATTCATGATTTTTGGTGATATTTGTATGTGACTTGTGATCTTGTGAATTTTGTGGCTTGTTCTTGCTTGAATCTGTTAATCTTACCTATTTTAGTGTTAATTGATGCTTGGGTAGTCTTGAATCTCACTTTTGCTTTAAAAAATTTGATTTGGAAAAGATAAAGGGGTGTTTGGGTCTACCTGTTTGAGTTGATTTTGTGTTATTGTGTTAAGGGAAGTTTGTGTTTATGCTTTGTATCTGATAAATACCTTGTTGAGAGTGTTTTACTACAAGTTTTTGGGTTTGAAGCCTTGAATCAAACAATCTTCTATAAAAACCTTGTTACTGCCTGTTTTGACCTAGGATTTTGGGAACACTTAGTGTGTAAGCATGCTTAGGGCTAAAAGTGGTTTAAACAAAGTTATTGTAAACTATTTGAAAGATTTGAGGTGTTGAATCTGGCTTATTGGTCAAATACATCAGCAAAGTAGAAAACTGCATGTGTTAGTGTTCATCAGTAACTTTCATTGGCTTGAATCTTGCTTAATTCTTTGAATCATTGCATGAAACCTATTTAGACTTGCTTATTGGAGTTTTTAATAGTTTGTGTATGCATTTGGTTGAATTTGGCTGGCTGATTTGTGCTAAAACTGCTCATAAGTGCTTAACTGCTTATTGTTCATGTCTGGTGATTAATTGATTAAACTGTATCAATTAGGTGTTAGTGATTGTGTTATTTTGATTGTATTTGACTCCTTTTGATCCAAAGATCATTTGGGTGCCTTTGTGTAATCTGAATCTCCAAAAAAGTCACTAAAGACAAAAAGTCAAACAAGTCAAGCAGTGGAAAAAGTTTCCACTGCTCAACACCCATAACTAGCCCCTGCTAGTGTAATTTTGAGTTCAACTTATCAATAAGCTATTCTAGCTTATCCAGACTTGCAACAACTTATTTTTTATGATAGGTCTTCCTTATTTGACCCATTTAAGTAGACTAGAGCTTATCGGACTTTGACTTTGACTTTTTACAAGAAAACCAACTTATTTGACTTTTACATAAGTGCTTATTTGCTTTTTCCAGCTTATTGAGTCATCTTATTTGAAAACTTTTTGTTGATTTTGCTTAATTAAGTCATTTCAAAGCTTTTGGAACTTGAATCAGCACTTGGGGTGGCCTAGAACTCAAAAACGACTATTTTGTCGTTTTGTGTAGATTGCTTATTGCATTTTCAGGCTTATTCCTTGGGCTTATTTCAAATTTCTTTTTGCTGAAGTCTTTGTTAGGTCAAAAGAAGCTTGTGTGTCAAGTTTTAGCTTATGGCATTGGCTTATAGCTTAATGGGCCAAAAAGCCCATTAAGAATAAGCTGCTTGTTATAAGCTAGCTTATTTCACATTTTCAGCTTTTGGGCCTTTGGAAAAAGTTGTTTAAAATCAAATTTTGAGTCAACCTGTTCTTTTTGGGCTTATTTTGAACAATTTTTGTTATTGGGCCCAAATATGGCCCAATAGTGTACTATTTTGGGTTTAGCCCATTTTCTAGGCCCAATAGGGGTATTTAGGTAATTTCACTTTCATTTCTGAGTTATTTAGGTTAAATTAAGCTAGTTTGCAAGTTTTTAGAATTTTTTAAGATTTTTGGATTTTTAATATTATTTTAATATTATTTTATTATTAAAAATTAAAAGTCTGATTTTCTAAGTTTTATATTTTTCCTAGGTTCTAAACACTTAATTAGGAATTTTTCAACTTTCTAAATATTTTTTAGGTCTTTTAAATATTTTCTAGAATTAATTTAAGTTTTAATTGATTTTATTAGTTTTTAATTGATTAAAAATAGTTTTTAGTGATTTTAAAATTTTGAAAAATACTTTATAGCTTAATTCGAGTATTTTTGAGGTTTACAAACTTTAAAATCTTGTTTAGGGCTTTTTAATAATTAATTTTGATTTTTAGGGCTTCAATTAGCATTAAAAAGTCATTATCAAATTAATTAAAAGGTTTTGGCAAGTTTGGATTTTTTGTAAACTCTTAGAATATTATTGTGGATTTTTGGTAATTTTTAGGAATTTTTAGGGTAAAATTTTAATTTTGATACTTTTTACGATTCTACGTGTATACCTTTTTCGACTTAGTTTAATCCGTCTTCGTAACCGTCATTCTCTTCTAATCTCATTTCTATTTTTCTTTCTAAAAAATATAATCACAAATTGAATCCAAATCATTACACACATAACACACTAGCCTCCTTGAGAACGAACTCATTTTAGGGTCATTTACACACGGTTTTCCTAAATCGTCGTGCTTACTTACCCTATTTGTTTCTCTTTTCCTAAAGGGTATACAAAAATTCAACTATCACTGTGCCCTTTCGCTCTAGTCCGCATGATTGTTTATATTATTAAATGATATTACGCATATCTTTTAAATTAACAAAAAGATATTATTTATCTTTTAAATTTGGCAAAAGTATATTCTTATATTTTTTAAAAGAGGATAAGATATTGCCTATATTATCCATATCTTTTAAGTAGGTAGTAAGATATTGCCTATATTTTTAAACTAATAAAAGATATAACCTATATATTTTAAATTTAAAAATCCTATTAATATTTTTTATATTAATAAAAGATATTACATATATCTTTTAAATCGGTTTTTTGATTTTGTTACTATATTTTCCGTATAAGTTGCGATCCGACCTACTAATACCATGTCGCAGCTCGCCCTTTCCGTCCGCGGTCATGGTCCATCCATCCGCACTCATCTGCACATTCATCTATTATTACATATAATATGGATAATATATTTTATTTTTTATCCGCGGTTATGGTATGCCTATCCGCGCTAGTTCGTACATTCGGACATCTTTAGCCTATGGCCGTACATGTACACATCGTTCCCAAGCGGAATAACAGGATTGAGTGAACCTAATAATTCAACTTGTCGTGTAAGAGGGTTGCAAACCCAGTGACCACGGATCATGTATCCTTGTTAGACACCTTGCTATCAAGACGTTGTAGTAAGTTACGCAAACCACATGACTCATGATGGACTTGCGAAAGACACATTGTGCACGTCTAACAATATTTTGTCAAAACTTTGGCCGTCCTTATGGTAGTAGCGGTACGCCGCACGTAATAGCCTAGCGCAACCCATAAGTTAGTTAAAATACGTCTTATATTATGTGATAATTCGCGGTTATGGCAAGACCCATCCGCGTTGGTTCACACGTTCGAACCCAATTTCTATCTTTTGTACACAGCTACGCGCTGGTCTACGCGACCGTAATCTTTTGAATACTTTATTAAGTTTAATACTACTAATCGAGTGTAGCACCATTAATCTTTGGGGGCTACCAGGGTATAGTAATACCACTATTTTCGTGCATGTCACGCAAATATCTTTGGATATATTTCTTTGCCGCAGAAGTCCGCCTTCTGCTGATTTATTCCTTTGCCACGGAAGTATCTCTTCCGTTGGCTTATTCATGCGCCGTGGAAGTATTCTTCCATGTGCTTATTATCTTCGCCGTGGAAGTATCTCTCCACGTGCTTATTAACTTTTCCGTGGAAGTATCTCTTCCACGTGCTCGTTATTTTCGCCGTGGAAGTATCTCTTCCACGTGCTCATTATCTTTGCCGTGGAAGTATCTATTCCACGTGCTTATTATATTCGCCGTGGAAGTATCTCTTCCACGTGCTCATTTTCTTCGCCGTGGAAGTATCTCTTCCACGTGCGCATTATCTTTTGCAGTGGAAGTACTCTTCCACGTGCTTCTTATCATTCGCCGTGGAAGTATTCCTTCCACGTGCTCATTATCATTCACCGTTGAAGTACTCTTCCACGGGCTCATTATCTTTTGCCGTGGAAGTATTCTTCCACGTGCTCCTTATCATTCGCCGTGGAAGTATCTCTTCCACGTGCTCATTATATTCGCCGTGGAAGTATCTCTTCCACGTGCTCATTTTCTTTGCCGTAGAAGTATCTCTTCCACGTGCTCATTATATTCGCCGTGGAAGTATCTATTCCACGTGCTCATTTTCTTCGCCGTGGAAGTATCTCTTCCACGTGCGCATTATCTTTTGTCGTGGAAATATTCATCCACGTGCCTCTTATCATTCGCCGTTGAAGTATTCCTTTCACGTGCTCATTATCATTCACCGTGGAAGTACTCTTCCACGGGCTCATTATCTTTTTCCGTGGAAGTATTCTTCCACGTGCTCCTTATCATTCGCCGTGGAAGTATTCCTTCCACTCATTATCATTTGCAGTGGAAGTATCTCTTCCACGTGCTCATTGTCTTGGTAACACCCCCAAATTTATACAACTCAATACAACAGAAGACTCGTTGGTGTTACGGTTTGGTACCAGAGCTCTCGTTATAGAGAACGAAATATTTTTAAAACCAAGGTTTTGAATAAAACATTTCAAAATCTTTTAACTACAAACATTTTTCAAAAAATGTCTAAAAATCTTTTGACTATAACGGTGCCGAAGAATTCTCGAGTTACCGACAAGGCCAGACCGAGAAGTGTTATTTTAATATATATATATATAACTTGGATTATATATATATGATGTAATTTTATTACATGATTGTTTGACGATTATTTTGATATTTATACGAGGTATTTATGCGACGTAGATTGTCACAAGGAACCCTAATTCCCCTAGTAAATTAATCGAAGCTATTCTCGTAGGAATTCTAGCTATCCTAGATCTAAACCAAGTTGTGGATATTTATGATCCCAACAAATGGTTGATATTCGTAGGAATGTAGATATTTGTTGATTATGATATTGTAGAAGAATTGGCGAGATTAAATATGATATCGATGTCATGACGATCTTTCCTTATAGAGTGGAGTTTGAAAAAACGTTACCACCTAGAAAGATGTCATCTGATTCGTTGTCATCCAATTCTTAAATTGAAATCTAAAGGGTGAATGTTGCACTTGAGGCTGTCATTGAACCATTACCCAAAAGCCTCATGCCACAAGTACCTTTCTGAGAAGTCTAGTTGAATATATGAGTCATTTCGTACTAGTGACTCATTTGATAACTACTGATGAAAGAGTTATAGGATTGAAAATTTATTGTTGTTCATATCGAACTTTTATTGCACTTTGAAGGTATAAGAATAAGGTTGAAAGTATTGGAGAATGAGATAGGATATCGAGTTGAGTATAAGTTGATTGAAATTTGAATGAAGTAACATTTAACTTGTATGGAATATAAGATTGATAAGAGGAAATTATTTAGTCATGTGATTGAATTATAAGGTTTTAAATGATTGTTAGTTTGTGATAAGTGTTATTCCTAGGCCATTGTCCACTAACGAGGATGCCCAGTGTCCAAGAAATAAATTTAAGAAATCTTCTTCTGAATTGAGACCGATGGATCTTCTGGGACATGTGGAACACCTAATGACTCTTGTAGATTAGTATTCATTGTGGTATCTTTTAAAAATCCCTAACTTAACTGAGATATCAGTTGGTAGGATGAGTTTTGGAAATTGTATGACATAGTGACACGTAATGTGTTACGGTACAATTTAGACTTGTTTGTGATTAATGAAAATACTACCTTTGATTGCTAAATTCTACATGTATCGATGTTATCTATCTTTTCTTTCTTCTTCCTGATGCTCGCATTAGTGATGCAACCACTGAACAAGTACTCATCTCAAATTGAGTAACGTTGTGGATTATTCTTTCTGAGGGCCATCAAGGTCATGCGCCTCATGATTATTTGGCTAAAGATCATTTCCTATTATATTGTAGTTAGTTCTTGGTGAACAAGCTTTCATCACTCTTCTACAGATCACTCATTGTTTTTATAAGATAAAACAGTATCCCTTGAGAAAAATTGGGTTTTCATCACCATATGGATTATTTAAAGTGAAACTTATAAATAATTGTTATCGAAATGAAGTTTTTTATAAAACACCTTCGAAAACATAATTGTTTCCATAACAAAGAACATCCTTGTAAATTTATTTTTGATTCTTATTTAAGAATTAAGCATGAAAATGTTTTTATAATAAACATGATGATAAAAGTTTGACGAACTGAGTATTGCATCGTTAATCTTGAAATTGTATATAGTTGCGCGCCTACATAAAATTTGGAATGGACCATGCAAGGCTGATTAGTAGTCACCATAAAACTGATTAATAAACACTAAATTTTCTTTGAAGATTGTGAAAGATTAAAATTTATGAGATCTGCAAGAAGTGAAAAATAAGGACATAGTGTTAGGGACACCTACATATGTGCCTGTAGCATCTATTCTTCTGAGTCGAATTTACTTATCTGTGGAAATTGTCTTATTTGACAATTGACAATTCTTTCTTGTCCAATTCTCCCGTAGTGAGATTCTTAGGAAAAGTATCTGATTACCGAGTGTTGATACCCGATTGGATGTATTGACGTTCTTATCATTTCTTATGATTTGATTTCATTTGAATGACCTGGGTAACGATCCGAGGAGCTTTCGAATGCGTACTCAAATTATGAAAACATGGGATATATTGATATTCGTTAAATGTTTTCGTCTGTATCTAATTTGAAATCCTCTCGCATAGATTATGTGTTAACCTTACTCTTTTAAGGTTAGTTATGTCTCATGATATCCTTGAATTTGTGAAGGATTATGAGTTATTATTAGTCTTTTGAGAAGTTCACATCTTATCAACGGTAATGAAACTGGAAAGTTGATAGTGCCAGTAAAATGGATTAATTGATTATTACATGACGACATTGTCCTAATTGATGGGAACTCGAATAGAATTCCCCTAAATGATAAGATGTTGATTATCAAAAGTGATCTAAATAATTCTTGATGGATGACCATATCCTGCATTAGACTTGAAATTATACCGTGAATGGTTGCGAATTAGTCATAGATATTATAATCTAGAAAGAACCTAATATGAATTTATTAAAAGATGTTTCTGTTATTTGAAACTTTAGGAGGTATTTATTGATGAATTACCTAGACTTTTGCCATTAAGGCAGATTGAGATTGAAATTGGTATTGATTATATTTCCGGTGCTGCACCTGTGGCTTGTGCACTGTACGTCAGCACCATCTGAATTAAAGGAATTACCGTACAACTGAGAGAGTTGTCGGAGAAAGATTTTTTCTACCGAGCTCGTCATCATGAAGAGCTATGGTGTTATTATTCCTTATATTTATTAATTACTGTGAAATGAGTAAATTGACAATCGAAAACGATATCCATAACTCGAAATGGAGGATTTGTTCGATCATTTACAAGGTTCTAGCGTATGTTCTAAAGATTTGATCCATGGCATGATTATCATCAACTTCGCATCTGCGAAAAAGATTATGTATTCCAATCACTACATCCGGTACTTGTAATGAACATTATGAGTTTCACGTGATGTCGTTTGGATTGACCAATGCACATGTAGCATTCATAAATATGGTGAATCACGTGTGTAGGCTGTAATTTGATAAATTCATGCTCGTGATCATTAAGGACCATTTATTTGTTTATTTATAAGAATAAGAATGAGTTAATAATTAGTTATAGACTGCCCTAAATTGGCCGAACAATAAAAACCTGTACCTTGAGTATTTAACATGTGATTAAAGACTTAATCCTTTATATTAAATGACCGTTTAATAATGGTAAGATATATATATATATATATATATATATATATATATATATATATATATATATATATATATATATATATATATATATATATATATATATATATATATATATATATATATATATATATATATATATATATATATATATATATATATATATATATATATATATATATATATATATATATATATATATATATATATATATATATATATATATATATATATATATATATGTATATATATTGACTCTTTAAAAATTAAGAGCCCTTTTAAGACTTTGGATTTTACCAAAAAGAAATGGAGAAATGTTTTGACAAATGTTTTATCAAAAGAATTTTTAAGGGATTATTTCCTTATACACAAATCATTTAACTAAACTCCTGTTTAGGGGTAAATGTTTGTGTATACCTCAAGACAACCTAAGGGGGATTGAGGAAACCTTTTAAAACCATGGCTTGAAATTTGAAACGACACTTTTTGCTTTTCAAACTAAGAAAATTTTGATCAAAGTATAACCAAAGATTTTTCAAATATTTAAGAATCTTATTAATTATCTTCGATAAATCAACAAAAATCATGTTAACTAAAATTTAAACTTATTTTGAATATCTTTATATAATTGGTCGAACTGAGAAAATTTAAACTTTTAACGTTTACGTTTCATAAAAACTTAATATTTATTTTTAATTTACGTGTAATAATTATCGACGCTTTAAACGTCGGATTAAGTAAAACGGATAAAAATGATAGTTGAGACGAAACTAAAACATAGAAGATATGAAGAAAGAAATTTTGAATTAATACGGTCATTTTATATATATTTCATCAGGAGAAAGTGAATATAGACACTGACGCATTATGTAAAAAGGATAAAGAACCAATTAGGACATGTTCCTTAGTAATGAAGGTGCAAAATAAATTGCAGAACAATTTAAAATATTGCCGATGCTTATGAAAAGGATAATATAGATAATAAAAGTGGTTCGCGGCTAATGTGAACCATTAGAATTGAGAAGCCGATAGCGTTAAATGTTTTAAAGACCATTTGTGATTGTCTAAATATGGAGGATTGTGAGATATAGTTATGTTGGAATCTTGTAAGTATAAGTATTCTATTCCTGACATTTATGATTTAATGTATCATTATCAGAAGAAGTTGAACTAATGGCAAATTATGAAGGCAGAAATCGCCTCATACATTAGTAAACATCTAACTATTGCAAAGGTCATCATCTGAATTTGATTCAATTTAGGTCATCGTCGACAGACTGACCAAATCTGATAATATCATTCTTGTTAATGATAGATTCTCCATGAAGAAATCGACCCTTTTTGTATTTAAAGGAGTTATGTAAGCATGGTGTGCTTGTATCGATCATATCTATCAAGATCCTCGCTTCGCATCGAATTTCTAGAGATTTGCTTAGAAGTCATTGAGAACGAACCTTGATGAGAGTACTATGTACCATCCCAATCGAAGGGATGAGGTAAAGTAACGATACAAAATACTATAAGTGCTGTTTTATGCTTGAATGATTGACCTTTGGTAATAAACCGTATAATCGTTTTCCCTTGGAGAGATTATCATTGATAATTATCGTATTAGGATCAAGATCGAATCTTGTGAGGATATATATTAGAACATCTGTAAGTAGGAGTTGGGATGAAGACACCCGACATACACCCATTGTGAGTTGGACATGTCTTTTAGGTTTAAGGTTTCCTATGATGGTGAACCTAACCTTACAAAATACTCGACCCCCGAGACCTGAGATGATTGTTGAAATTAGGATCTGAATATTGACTGCCGGTAGTGGGCAGGAGGTTATGTGAATATGAAATGTAGATCTTGAAGTGCCAGACGGGTAGCGAAGTTATGTCAAAAATTCTAACCATGGAAAAATGAATTGATGATATGAAAGATCATGGGATATAAGTCCCCGTTGTATGGGACCACTGAGATGATGTAAAAGATTGGTTTGAAAGGCATATAAGCTAGATCTACCCTAGGACTTCAAGAGCTGCGTGAATTATGTTTCGTAAATCGAACTTGATAAAATGTCTATCAAGTGAAAATCTGATTTCTTCTTGATGAAGTTTAGATCGGCGAAAAGTTGCATTCATCAAAAACCCGTGAACATCATGGATAGAGAAAGTAAGTCAACATTAAGCCTGATGTTATTCATGTAGTTATGTTTGATGAAACTCGCGTATTGTAATGAATTACACTTGTGAGAAAAGACCGAATGTGGAGGAAATACCCACATGGCTTTAACTCTATAAGAAGCGAGTAGTAAGGTAAGATGATCTTTGAGGAAAAAGATCCTGTTTAGGGGTAAGTGCTGTGACAATCCGTCAATTTATGGTTGATATTTTATTCTCGAATATTATTTAAAAACATTATTTTAATGTTACATTATGAACTCACTTATTTTTGGGAAGAAATTTGGATTTACGTCTTGAAGTAGCATCGACTACGTCTAAACCGGAGGATTGAACGTTACGTGCTTACGTTTACATACACCGTCTTTGGTGACAGTCCGACATTTCAGAAAATAAATTTATCCGTGAATATTATTTTGGAGTTTTAAATTTGTGTTGGTTCATAAACTCACAAATTTACGAGAAGATACTAGGACTTACGATTTTATTTTAACGTCCCTTACCACTAAAACGGAAACCTTAGGATTACGTATTTACGTTTTCGAACTCCGTTTTTGATGAGACAATTTTTATTAGATTCGTTTTGTGCCGTTGATTCATAATTTATAAAAAGGTTTTTCGTAAAACGACCCGAGGGCACGTAAATCGAGGAAACTAGAATCGAGGAGTACCCGTAATTAAATGGGGATGAGACAAGTGGGACACTTGCCCCACCCCTACAAACCCACGGCCACAATACTCCACCAAACTAACTTGGTGTCAAGTTTTAACTTATGAAGCTAACACTTGTCACAAAAGCTTACAAGGTAAGCTAACAACACAACAAAACCACTTTTGATCAAACCATTTCTCATTTATCTCGTGCAAAACCACATACTTCACTCTCTCCCTCCTCCTTGCCGTCCCACCATCATCATCAAACACCTCACTTTGATCAAATTTAACCACAAACATTTGTCATAATTAACATATGTTAATCTCCATTCAAAGAGATGAAGATTGGTGCAAGTTTTAACATCCGAGGAGGAGTTTCTATGGAGTATTAGGGCTGATTTTCCACAAGGAGTTCATGAATATTGGTGGACTTGAAGATGGTCTTGGTATATCACAAGTTTCTCCATCAAAATCCATGTTTTGATCACAACCTACATCATCATGGTGGTATAAAGATAGTTCTTCCCATCCTCTTTAATTTTGATTATGTAATCATGTATTTTCTTCTTAAATGTATATATGTATGATGATATATGATGATAAAAATATTGTGTGGAGATTTGGTGTTGATAATCATGGGTAAAAAGATGAAAAACTATATGTAAAAAGGTTAAAATCATGCTTAAAAATGATGGCTGTATAAAACAGTAAAGAACCACATGTTAGACAGATAAAATGGAAAGTTGGAAACAATATACAGTAATTAATATGTCTTGTACACATGTGAGAGTTGGCCATGCAATGAAATCATTAGGATGAGTGAGATATGATCAAAACAAGTTTAGAGTACAAATCTGAGTTCACTTTTTTGGACGATTTTTAGAAAATACTTAGAAGTTGATTCAACAGTAGCTATAGAATAGTTAAATGGAGCACATATCATGTAGTTTATGTCATAAAAATTTGAGCTTCTATCTCCATATAGAACTCTAGATATGGCAGTTTTGGTCAACATGAAAGTAAAAATCAGATTTTGGAAATTAAAGTATAATAGTATTATTTAAGCACTCAAATAAAAATAGTATAAAATGTGAATTAAAACCCACTAACTTATATAATACATTTATATAAACATGTATAAGGATAAATAAATGTACATTTTATAAAAATGGTAGTTTGATAAGTTTTATAAGTTATAAAACTATAAACATGATTTTTATGACTTTTTCGGCTATTACCGTAAAATTAACGTTTTTCGCCAATTAAAACTTAGACGATAAAACCCGTCTAATGTAAAATTTTATAAACTCATATACTGATATATAAACATATATAACAAGTAAAAACCGATAAAACCCAAACTATATAACATACGGACATTAACGGACTAAGTTAACGTTATTGGACTAATAATACAACAAAATGGGCTAAAACACTTATAAACTTATTTATTGGGCCTAACCCATTTGGGCCCAACATATAAAGTGTAAATACTGATAATATAAGTATAAATGGATTAAAACAAGTTAAAGAACTTATAATAAGTTTATTGGACTTAAAATATGTAAATAGGTAAAACTAGTAAACTACTATAAAAGTTATCGACACATAACACTAAAATGAGTAAATGAGAATATGTAGACCCACTTGATCATCATATATATAAAATCATCATATGTATACATAATTGTTATTTTTATAAAGTCATTGGACAAGAGTCTAAGACGAGTATTATTTGTCTAGGTTTCCGTGATTGAAGCACGTACCGTACGTCCGAGTTGCCGATAACCCGCTTTCCCACATCAACGTGAGTTCATAGCCTCGCACTCTTTTAAATGTTTTTATGAAATATTTTATAAACCCACGAGGGAGATAACATGTTAGTTTTTATGAAATAGGACACTATTTGTCCCGATTGTTTGTTTATTGATTTGGACCCGGATGATTGTATGACCCTATGAATGATTAAATGACCCGATAAATGAAATAAAAATGGATTATTAAAGTTAGGTTATGTCACTAAAAGTCCCATTAGCATGAATTGTGAACTACCGGGATTTGGTAGACGCTTATGCATATAATATAACTATTTGGGGACGATCACCCCAGTTCGCGCCTTGACGGTTGATCCCCGTCGTGCCACATTGATTGGTAAGCGAATTTATGTATGAGAAGATTTACATAGCGTGAACTTTGTGACGACACGCTAATTTAGATGGGCAAATGAGTTTCGGGCTAGCTACCCGTTGTTTGTTGTAGTAAGGTAACAATGTCATGCGGCTTATAATAATCCAATTAACGAAATACTGCTATACGCACCGAATTACGATATAATCCTGACTAGCAATATGGGGTCATACTATTGATATTATGTTCGTGTTTTGGTTTTTCATAACCATATTCATATAACGATTTTTATTTAATCTATACAACGTCGTAAAACGTATTGTATGATGTTTTTACGACACTGGTTCGTATAATGATTTTTAAGGCAAATGCCTATGTTATGATTTTGATAAGGATTTATATAAAATGACTTTGGCTATTTTAAGGCCTATTACAATGATTTGTACAAAATGATTTTTGGTAATAATTTTATACCAATGTTATATTGATGGATTTTATTAAACTCTATGAATTCACTCGGCGTTATCGCTGACCTTTTCTTTTAACATGTTTTATCTCAGGTACTTGAAGGTAATTCTCGGGAAGACAACAAGAATTCATGGCCCGCACTTAAACAACAATTTCCATTTAAATTCTTTGTAAAATTGTATGAAATGACCATGACTTGGGACCTATGTAAATTTGATATTTATGAATGGAAATGCTTTATTATTAAAACGACACGACTTTTAAACGTTGTCTATGATGTGAGTAATGTGCTATCCCGTAACACCAACGAGTCTTCCGTTGTATTGAGTTGTATAAATTTGGGGGTGTTACAGTCTTTGCCGTGGAAGTATCTCTTCCACGTGCTCATTATATTCGCCGTGGAAATATCTCTTCCACGTGCTCATTATCTTTGCCGTGGAAGTATCTCTTCCACGTGCTCATTATATTCTCCGTGGAAGTATCTCTTCCACGTGCTCATTTTCTTCGCCGTGGAAGAATCTCTTCCACGTGCTCATTATTTTCGCCGTGGAAGTATCTCTTCCACCTGCTCATTATCTTTGCCGTGGAAGTATCTCTTCTACGTGCTTATTATATTCGTCGTGGAAGTATCTCTTCCACGTGCTCATTTTCTTCGCCGTGAAAGTATCTCTTCCACGTGCGCATTATGTTTTGCCGTTGAGGTATTCTTCCACGTGCTTCTTATCATTCGCCGTTGAAGTATTCCTTCCACATGCTCATTATCATTCACCGTGGAAGTACTCTTCCACGGGCTCATTATCTTTTGCCGTGGAAGTATTCTTCCACGTGCTCCTTATCATTCGCCGTGGAAGTTTCCCTTCCACGTGCTCATTATATTCGTCGTGGAAGTATCTCTTCCACGTGCTCATTGTCTTTGTCATGGAAGTATCTATTGCACGTGCTCATTATATTCGCCCACGGAAGTATCTCTTCCACGTGCTCATTTTCTTCGCCGTGGAAGTATCTCTTCCACGTGCGTATTATCTTTTTCCGTGGAAGTATTCTTCTATGTGCTTCTTATCATTCGCCGTGGAAGTATTCCTTCCACGTGCACATTATCATTAACCGTGGAAGTACTCTTCCGCGGGCTCATTATCTTTTGCCGTGGAAGTATTCTTCCACGTGCTCCTTATCATTCGCCGTGGAAGTATTCCTCCCACGTGCTCATTATCATTTGCCGTGGAAGTATCTCTTCCACGTGCTCATTATTTTCGCCGTGGAAGTATCTCTTCCACGTGCTTATTATCTTTTCTGTGGAAGTATCTCTTCCACGTGCTCATTATTTTCGCCGTGGAAGTATCTCTTCCACGTGCTCATTATCTTTTATGTGGAAGTATCTCTTCCACGTGCTCATTATATTCGCCGTGGAAGTATCTCTTCCACGTGCTCATTTTCTTCGCCGTGGAAGTATCTCTTCCACGTGCGCATTATCTTTTGTCGTGGAAGTATTCTTCCACGTGATTCTTATCATTCGCCAAGGAAGTATTACTTCCACGTGCACATTATCATTCACCGTGGAAGTACTCTTCCGCGGGCTCATTATCTTTTGTCGTGGAAGTATTCTGCCACGTGCTCCTTATCATTCGCCGTGGAAGTATCTCTTCCACGTGCTCATTATATTCGCCGTGGAAGTATCTCTTCCACGTGCTCATTTTCTTTATCATGGTAGTATCTCTTCCGCGTGCTCATTATCATTCACCGTGGAAGTACTCTTCCGTGGGCTCATTATCTTTTGCCATGGAAGTATTCTTCCACTTGCTCCTTATCATTCGCCGTGGAAGTATCTCTTCCACGTGCTCATTATATTCGCCATGGAAGTAACTATTCCACGTGCTCATTTTCTTCGCCGTGGAAGTATCTCTTCCACGTGCGCATTATCTTTTGCCGTGTGTAAAACTCGCATGCTTTTACCATGAATAGTACCCTTAAGATCGTACGTACTAGGTTAAAACATTTCTATTATAGCATGATTACGGTTACGTGTTATTATTTTACGTATTACGTACGTGTTAGAACACGATAAGTATTTACTACGCACGAGCACGTAATAATTATTTGACAATAATTAATCACGAACATGCGATCATGAAATCATGAACGTAATTAAATCACGAACTACTATTAATTACGTATATATATTTATTACGAGCGTAAATAAATATATTAGGTCACGGTAATCATTTAACGAGAACACACAAAACGCGAACACAAATAAACACGAACAAACACGTAAAACACGAACACGAGAACACACTTATTAATTAGACACGGAAAACATTCGGGTTACCCCTTGTGGGCCCCATTACCACAAAATTAAGGAGGGAGGATGGGCTTAGCCCATCAATTTTTACTAAAAGGAGGTTAAGGAAAATTACACTACTCATTTTTTTCTACAGAAGAATTTTTACAGAAAACCTAAAAACTTCTCCTCCTCTTTCTTTTTCTCTTTTAGCCGCCACATTCAAACACACCAAATGGTGTTTGTTGATCTTGGATCTTGGAATTATTGCTAGTGTTTGTGTTTGTTCATCGTTCTTTAGATCCCCGTACTCGGTAAATCCTTTAAACCTTTTTCTTTTGATTTAATCTTTTAAATAATTAAGAACATGTTATGTTTTTTTATAAAACCTAATTAAATATTAGATCTAACACGAATTTGGGTTTAGATTAAATCAAAAGGGATGTTTAGGGGTGTTTTGTTCTTGGCCGCCGCCTAAACCGAACCCGAGAGGGTCTCGGTTTGGCCATTTGACCACCACCGAGACCATATGGTCCCGGTTGGTTGGTGTGGGTCCCACGGCAGCATCAAGACAAGGGTAACCCCGACTTGGTTCGGGGTATGGTGTCGATTTCATGTCCGGTTCATGGTTCTTAGTCAAGATCCGGTTCACGGTGTATGTTTAGATTTTTATTTTTTATGATCTTATGTTAAAATTAAATTAATAACATGACATGATTAATTTAATAACATGACTTAGGTTATTTTAATTATTAAAATCATGAAATTATTAACCTAAGTATTTTTATATTTTAGACTTATAAATTAATTAATTATTTAAAAACCATGGTTATAATTAATTAATTAACATGACTTAGGTTATATTATTAATAAATAATAATACATGTTTTAACCTAAGTATTTAAAATTTATTTAACTAAAAACATGTTATACTTTAATTAAATATTTCAACCTATAGTTTAAGTTAATTACATGAAATAATTATTAAACTATGCATTATATCATATGACTTAGAAAATAATCATGAAAACACTTAGGCTTATATACTTAGCTTATTTAACCAGCTTATTTCTAATTATAGAAACTTTCTATTTTTAGAAACTTAATTAAATAAGGCAGCTAATCTATTTATGGAAACCAGCTATTTTTAGAAACTTATTTATTTTAGGCAGCTAATCTATTTATGGAAACTTATTTAATTAAGGCAGCTAATCTATTTATGGAAGCTTTCTATTTTTAGAAACTTATCTATTTTAAGCAGTAAATCTATTTTTAGAAACTTTCTATTTTTGGAAACTTTCTATTTTTGGTAACTTTCTATTTTTGGAAACTTTCTATTTTTGGAAACTTTCTATTTTTGGAAACTTTCTATTTTAGGAAACTGCTATTTTTGGAAAGTTACTTATTATTACACAGTAAGTATAATAACACATGAAATACCAGAAATACTTAATCAGATTAAACCGAATATAAGATAAAACATAGTTTAAGGCTTAGAAACAGTAAAACATGGTAAGAACACATAAAATAAGCTAAGACATGACATAAAACCAGCTATGTATTTAGTAAGCAGATACTTATTCATGTACGTATTTATGTAGCACTAGTGATTCGGAAGTAGGATTCCTCGCAGTTCATCTTCTTCGTTCACTGGACATAAGGTACGGATTCCCGTCCTTTCAGTATGGACATTCTTTCCTTATTAGGATTCCCCGTATGCAGCCAACTGTTTTCCCAGTATTTTTTTGATATGTTTTTGAATTGCTTATGTTTAATTAGAATACCTAAAGCCATATACATGCATGACCAGTTTCACCTAGTTATGGAGGTACCATAACCATAACATTAGAGGCACTGATGTTATGACTTCACGACGGCGGAGTGATTGCTCGTGGCGTCCCTTCATCTTTTGGCCATTTATATTATATTTATCATGTGGGGCGTATGGGTGCATCCTAGTTACATGTTTTCAGTCATGATTTCATGGTGAATGTGGTGTGTGCCTTGCATCCTTCACAAGGAGCTGATCCCTCCTACCCAGAACCAGTATATTAAATTAGAGGAAGCCCCTCTAATTTGCATGATGAGGTCACCCCTCCAAGTATTCATGCACGGTGGATTTTCATGACCTATATTGGCTAATGGTAAAATATGTTAAACAGTTTTCATATGATAAACATAAGGCTTTTCAAACTATAAAACCAGTTTTACGAACATGTTCTAGGTTTTCCAGGACTTATACATTTCCGCTGCTATTAAGTCTTTATTAGGTTTTAGTCATTTATACTATGTCCATATCCGTGCACTGAGCGTTTTGCTCAGCCATTACTTTCCTTTCCATGTCCCAAAACGACAGGTACTCAAGGACTGACTGGAGCATTTGGAGGACACGCATAGGATGGGAGCTACCTTAGATTCCTTCTCCTCTTGCCTTCATATTTATGCTTGTCTAGTCTTCCTTTTTGTTCATTTACTTTATTTATGTTTTGGGCTTATGTTTGGGAACCGATGTTTGATTCCGGTTTTCCCTATGGTCATGAAATGTTTAGGCATTTAACCTTGTATGCTTTGATGACACGCCATAATTACGCGTGACATTCCATTTATCGAAATGGGGTGTTACAATTATGGTATCAGAGCCAAGGCTTCGAACTGTAGGCTCTAAAACTCGACCTGTGACTAGTGGGTAGTCACCAGAATTTTCCTAAGCCAACGTTTGTTATTTTACGTATTGATGTTTTCAGCGCATTGTTGTTTTAACCATGATGTTTTCAGCACCTTGAGGTTTTAACCTTGATGTTTTCATCGATATTGTTTTGCTAATATGGATGGACAACCGTCATTCATATTTAGTTATGTGTCATTGTTTCATGCATAATGTTCCTCGTGAACTGTGGCTATGTGGACTGAACCCCAGTAGTTCCTAATTAGTCACATAAAAAAATTTTCTGATAAGTTTTGACATATGAGTTTCATTTATTTATATTTCATGTATCATTGTTGCAGTGATTATGACTAAGTAATGGTTGGTACAGGACTGGCCCTATTTAGTCGCATGTGCTTTTATCGAAACTTTTAATTTTGGGACCGACCCATAGGCGTCCCCTCGCCATATCTTTTGTTTTGGAACCTACCCATAGGCTTTCCCTCACACATATAAAGGTTTTATAAACTACATTACGCATTCATGCACTGTTTTTCAAGCATAAAATTTTTCTCATGATTTAAATTGGCATAATTTTTTTTTCATGTCCCCTCATAAGTTATTATGTTTATATGTCAAGTATGTTTTCATACTGTCATGGTTAACTTCAGTTTCATGCTGATTATGTTATACACTTATTTGTGATAGATGGTTTCATGTTTCTTCATGATAATTCCGTCTTCATGTTGATTATGTTTTACGCCTCTTTTGTTATTTACGTTATCCTGCCAGACATTGTTGGATTTCATTGAATTCTGCTTTCATGATAGTCATGGTTGGTTTTTATTGATCATGCTGTCAGGCAAATCATCGTTGAATTTTGTGTAACCACACTTTAGCGTTTCTCTATGCAACCAGAATGAGGTATATACTGGCATTGCCAGGTTATCATGATGGTTTTCCTTACCGTTTAATCGATATACTTTCCTTAAATCATGATAAATGATCGACCCCATACCGATCATTTCATGTGCATTCAACGTGTACTCCATGTACCATGTTCCATGTGTATTACACGTACCTAAATCCATGTGTATTTCACTTGCAATACTGCACGAGTATTCGCTAGTCGATTCTGAATCATCTCAGGCATTTGTCCACTTGCTAATACTCTACAAATTGCTGATGCCGCTCATAACTTGGAAATGTTACTAAAGGTTGATGCTGCTGACGTTCGGAGACGCTACGAGATGCGGATGTTGTTCAAAACCTAGAGATCCTACAAGACGAAGACAAAGGCGTCCGAGTAAAGCAATTGGACGAGAAGATGCTTCACCATCAGACGATTCCCATCAATCATTGTCCCTAATTCTTAGTTACATGTCACACGTCATTCGGTTGTCATTTTAGCCATATGAGTGCAAACCGGTACCAGCCGGCCACTCAGCTGAATAGTTACATGAATCACGGTCATGAGAATGACCAGCATGGAACTGACAGACAGGACGATAGTAACCACTACTATGACAGCAACTATCCTAGAAATCGCAACCGAAACTCTGGCCACGGACGTGATCAGAAATACAAGGATTAGTAGTCCAACCGATCCGCCAATTCTGGCATAATAACCTTATATTGTGGTTATATTTGTTTCATAACTCGAGACACATGTCAAGACATCGGTCAAGACACATGTCTCACGTATACTTTCTGAAGACACATGTCAAGACATCAGTCAAGACACATGTCTCACGTATACTTTCTGAAGACACATGTCAAGACATCAGTCAAGACACATGTCTCACGTATACCTCTTGAAGACACATGTCAAGACACCAGTCAAGACATATGTCATGCTTATAGTTCCAAGAAACGAGTCAAGACACATGACTCACGTCCAACTATGGAACATTTCTAAGAAATTCAGGGTACCCTCCAAGGGTATATCCATTTTGTTGTGCCATGTATTAATCAGGCCACAAAAATTTCAATACCATTACCGGCGTAACACTGAGAACTGTCACGTTGCTAATGTAACTTTCATTTCTTTCACCATATTTCATATATTCATGACCATGAAGGACGCCTTTCGTATTCCCACGTATACGAAGGTTTTCCTTCAGCTTAATGATGAGATCCAAGCTGCTAACGCATTTCCTCGGACAGACGCAAGATGAATTTTATCCTAATTATTTACTATGAACAGCACACCATGCTACGATTCATAATTATTTACAGTAATGTTTAGGCTCCTGAGTACATTCAGCTTGATTTTCCATCGGGAAAATCTGTACTAATTATCTATGCTTACAAGCATGTGCGTTGTTAGCCATGGTCGCTAAAATTTTCTAGCTGTCAGTAAGACACGGCCAGCTAAGTCTTTTACGCATAGCCAGTTGATTATTCCAAAATCTTCCCATACATTCCAGAAGAACTTACAAGGAGAAGGACGGTACCATGAGATTATGTGTCGACTACCGTCGGCTTAAACCAATCACCATTCATGACCGTTATTCTCCTCCACGTATTGACAACATGTCCAATCGACCTTATAGTGTTAATCACATTTACAAGATTGAACTCATGATCATGCTGCCAACAGTGACGAGGGAAAGAGCAGGACATGTCCATGACTGCTATTCGTACACGACTCGGTCATGCTAGATTTATTATTTTGAATTAGTCTCATCAATGCTCCAACGGCATTATAAGAATGAGTTTCCATGAACTCATAGCAAATTCATCAATGTTTTCATTGAGGATAACCTGATTTTCTTTAAGCCTAGAAGAAGAACAGGAAGACCATAACTGCACTATGTTGCAAATTCTATGACAAAAGAAATTCCACCCTGAAAATTTCCTATATCAGTTCTGGTTGATCACAGTGACATGCTGGATCACATGGATTTTCATGGTTAATCTTACCATGACTCAGCTTATGCGTAAAGGAGATAACCCTATATTACATTAGGTGTTATAGAAAATCCTACGCTAGGAGAAGTCTAGATTCAGAAACTCAGAGTTTCGCAAACTCCTATGTATCAAGTCCTACGAAGCAAGATACAATTATGTTCATATCTACGTACCTGACATACCAACAGGTTAAGATAGGACACCAACAAACTGGGATGTTTTCATCATCTGAAATTGTGAATTGAAATGGGACAAGATCTCCACGGATTTTGGTTACCAGATTAACGCAAACTCAGAAGAAGAATGATGTTATCTGGGTTATTGCAAACAGTTTGATCAAGTCTGTAGAATCGTTACATCCGCAAGGATTTCAGAACCAACAGATTGATCAGAGATGTTCCAGCCAAGGCTCATCCGACCACTTGGTAATCCCTCAGCTATCGGGTCAGACAAAGATTCACAAATGTACTCCTAAATTACTTCACGTCTTCATTCTGATTCCACGACTTGCTTTCGCGCTCGCGTTCGGGACACTATTCACGTTCATGATCGTATCTGGGCTTACGATTTTACGTTCATTTCGTTCTGGGAAGTTTTGCAAAAACTTGAGAGACCAGACCCAAGTTTAGTATAACTCTCCATCATCAGATAGACGTTTCACGTCATATTCCACGTCTCACCTTGTAGCATTTGGCGTTACCGCCATTATATTCTATGATCACGATATGTTTCACATGTCATGTTCATTCCACGTTCCTCATATCATGATCAAGATATGTTACACGTATCATGGATCACAATATGTTTACTCATACTACACTCGCCATATCTCCACGTAGCACGTTCAAAATTTTTCACGTATCACGTTTAAAATTTTTCACGTACTACGTTTCTTTATGTCTCGCGCATAGTTTCTAGTTAACAGTTAAGTCAGATTGTCTTGCATCGTAACGTTTCAGTTACCCTTACACGTTAACTCTTATTTTCCTCGATCGAATTTCGGGGATCTACCTTCCGTTGATAACCAAGAATTTCTTCGGATTCCAAGTCAAGGTCAGGAGGACCAAGATTTATCTTTAGTGTAAAGATCTTCTGAAGGAACCGTTCCAAGAGGGAGGCCACTTGGAAACGGACAAGTTCGTCCGAACTTCTTATCCGTTTTTCACTTATCATTTAGATATGTCCTTTCAGCCACGTCACGTTCCATGTCCTTTTAAGACATGTCACGTGTAAAACCCGTAAAAATAAGGTCATAATTTAATTCTATTTTCAATTATTTTGAAGTATTTTATAACGTTAAATATTATTATGTTTAACGGTTTAAGTTGAAACCGATATTAAATATTATATATTAATATTTTGACGAGTAACGAGGACTACTAGTGATTGCGATACTGACGGATGCCTAAATTTTTATATTTTATTATCGATCGTTTCGATATTTAATATTTTCAACGATATCGTTTTAATTACGTATCGAGTCGTTATATTATTATTTTTCGTGTGCGTTTAAACTTTTTAGTATTTTTACGAAACCCGAGTCTCGTAAATATTTCAAAATTTATCATTTACATTTTCTACCCTTTTAAACTATTTTATTACATTTTGGACCAAAACTATCACAATTTGGCAAAAACAACCCTAAACCCACACTATATATAATATTTCCACTAGCACATTTCCTTTAAAAAAATCATTTCTCCAAAAACTTCTTCCTCCCTCCTCCTTTTTCTTTCTAGCCGTACACCATAAACCCACCACCACCAAAATCCATTAATTTTCTTGATCAAAATTTTGATCCATCCAAAAACAAAACAAGTCCACTTCCTAATTTTCCAAGGGGATTCTTTTGGTATGATTTTCTTCAACATGCATTAACTTTTTTTCAAAAATTTATTTTCTTGATAAACTATGCTTGTTTGATCCATTTTGAAGAAATAAATAGGTGTTAATAATATTATATTACATAGTGGAGTGTTTGCATGTTTGAATTTTTGAGTTTGATTTATTAGATTTATACATGCAAGTGTGTTAGAATTTTGATCATAGTGTAGGAGTGTTAGAATGATCATATTAGTGGTATAGAAATGGGTAAAATGTGTTGAAAAATTGATTTTGTATGGTTTTTAAAAGGTCAATTTCGGGCAGTAGGTTTGAGGCTATTTTCGGGGGTCTTAAGTCTGAATATAGGTTGTTATTATGGGATTATGTCGTAGAGAATTTCGTTAGCTTCGATTTGATATAAAGTAGGCCTTCCAACTCCAAACGAGGTGGAAGATACCCTAGTTTGATTTTCGTGTACCGGGAGACGAGTGTTGACACAATCCGAAAATTGTTGTCGATATTTGGATCGAATCTCGGGACTATAAAATGAGTTTCAAAATGATTCAAGCGCTGTTCTCAGGCTCCAAGTTTAGCAATTTGAGTCTATTTTTAGAATCAAGTGGCGGTTTTACCAATGGAGTTGTTTAGAATGGTCAAAATGGTTTCGTAAGTCAAGGTCGCTAAACTGTCCGGATTTTGTAATTCAAAGATGAGTCGGGCAGGGAACTTTAGAAGTAAAATCTTTTAATGGGCTCTTGGGAGTACTTTATACATATATTAAGTAAGTTCTCTGAGTAGTATCATAATAAGTTGATATGTTTAAGTATGGGAAAACGGCTTGGACATTCGGTATGTTTCGGCAGATTTTTATTAAAGACATAGAAATAAAACTAATATATAGGAGAGTGCAATAGTATCACTTGTATCGTTTTCTCTCGAGTTTGTCGTGCTTTTATGAGTCGAGTTTTATATTCTTATGTATGGTTTATTTCTCGAGTCTATTATTAATGAACGCACCTCATTTGATAGGTTGCGGTTCTCGTGTTTGAAAGGCATCATCTATCGTCGGCGATCGTCTCATTACCACTATCGGCTAAGGTGAGTCTATAGCCTCGCTTTATACTAGTTATTAAATGGTTTTAAACCCGCGAGGGGGAATACATGTTATATAAACTTAGAACACAAGATTTTTATGGTATGCTTTGTCCCTCTATGAATGGACCCTTGGTTGCCTTTAAATTGCATTAAGTGATTGCCTTTGTTAAAGCCTCAATTATGGACCGTTAACTAGCTTATGATGGGCTAGCCGCTAGTACAATTAATAGATCTATGGGGGAAGCCGCCCTGGTTCAGTTTGTGTGGACTTGTCACAGCAGCTTAGGCCCGACCTCCACACTGTTTGGACATATTGTATTGAGAAGTCAGGTATACGGCAATGTACCAAAAATCTAGAGGTAACTGACAATTAATAAATCTCCTGTCTTATCAGACCTCTAAAAGGAGTGTTTAAGGGCTCGGTTCCATGAGCTTATTGCAATTTATGCTATATACAATTATCATTGTTGATTCAAATTATTATTTGATGCTTATAAGCATGCCACAAACTTATAATTTTGCTTGTGTTCAAATTGATTACATAAACCTATAGATTCACTCGGCATTTTTGCTGATTGTTTTACTCACATGTATTTCAGGTAATCAAGAAGTGGAAGCTTGGAGGTCACGAGGAATGAAGTCGTGCACTGCTTTTGTTGTTCAAACTCTTTTATTTATTTATCGTTCCATTTTTTTAAAACAAACTAATATGTTGTTTTAAATTATCTTTTGGTAACGATTACTTGGGACTACGCTACTCTGATGAATGTTTTGGGAATGATAAATCTAAAAGGTCTCTTTTCGATTCGTTCTTTATAAATTATGTTTTGTTGTATCATTGTTTAGCACCCAAAGATGTATTCCGCTGCGTGTAAATTTGGGGGTGTTAGAGATTGGTAACAGAGCCATGAGTTATAGAGAACTAGGTCTTTATTTTAAAAACCTAAACTATAACTGTCAGTTTTTATTTTTCAAAGAGTCATGTGCACCGGACTTCGCGTGACTTCAGGCTCAAGCTACTTCTGGGATTACCACTTTAGTATGCGTTATTACGTATACCTTATTGGCAAGTATTTATAAATAAATACTATGATCCACTTATGGATATATATTTATATCTAGGATCCCTTTATCGATATATATTTATGTCGTTAAACTTTTCGATA
This sequence comes from Glebionis coronaria, assembly GCA_025667525.1. NCBI lineage: Eukaryota > Viridiplantae > Streptophyta > Magnoliopsida > Asterales > Asteraceae > Glebionis > Glebionis coronaria. Next base: position 361,393,801 of record CM046877.1, read on the forward strand.
AAAGTTTATCATTTATTAATGATTAACTTAAATAAATACAATGAATTTCAAGATCTTTCTGTATTTATTTTTGAAGTATTTAAATTGCTTTTATTGCAAAATTTTTTATATTATGACCTTACATAACTTCATCTACGCGCGTTACTTTCATTGTTTAACCCTTTGTGATATCTATATAGATATTCAAATCGTCTTCCGGCTATTTGTGATTGGACGTCTTTTAACGTAATCTCTAGACCATTGTGTAGCTCAATGTGTCCTTGGAATAGACTAACCGCTATTGTGTGAGTCATACATTTTGAAACATTTCTTAAAATAGTGTTGAATAATACCATGGTTTTTCATAATATTTTGTTAATTTTTATTATCGTTTTATACGACATACGAAGATTAAATTCATTGACATTTATATGTATCGACTCCGAAGTGTATTGTTCGCTTATATCTCGGTAACATCATCGTCTAGATTATGGCGCTAGATTGGAATACGATTTTACTTCTATAAAACGGTATCATTTGTTTTTCATTAACCTTCTTGCTCCTGGAACGAAACCTATGAATTATGAACGTCATTCAACGTTTTGCTTCCTAAATTTCGTGTTGAATACCTTGAAGCATCTTTTGTCATTCATTATGCTATATTTTTACTTGATGCTCATTATGTGATTTATTTTTCGTTGTTGTAAAATCCACAAGACATGCGTGCGTATATATATATATATATATATATATATATATATATATATATATATATATATATATATATATATATATATATATATATATATATTGAGCCGTTAGGAAATGTCGAAAAATATATTAAATGGAGAAACTACAGGGGGTGTATAAACAGGTCAAAACTTAAAAGTAAAATCTGAGTTTTTAAAATAAAATAGTCAAACCTGCACATAACTTGCAGGGGTATTTTAGTCATTTATTATTGGATTTCAGGTCTCGGGTAAAACTAAAAAGTCGTCTGAAACGTCGTTTCGCATGAAAATGCTTTAGACTCCGAGTCTTGGAGATGTCGTTTATAGGGTCAATTAATCGGCTCATATTTAAAAGACAAATCTGATAGAAAATACAGAACATGAGTTTTAAACGTTTCTAAGCAGTTTTAAGTTCATTTGAGATCGTAAAATTTTAATGAATATTATTTTACAACTAACTAATACTAGTTACATGTTAAAATGTTCAAAAATAGAAACAGTACAGGATTAGCAATTACCGGAATAATGGGGTAATTTGGAAACGAATAATATACTTTCTTAAAAGCATGTTGTGTCGAGTATCTTACATAGAATACACATGTGGATTGTTTTATTCTTTTCATATATATGACTCATTTGTCATTCGATGTTATTTTATTTTCGTTTTCTTCTAACCTTCCACTGACTTGGGTTGAGTTTTGAAGTTTTGTCTTCACATTCTTCGTCGATATTTTATCGCGTGTCTCATGGCGTTTTCGTCTAAACCTTATAACCTTTTGAAACCTTAACAACTTGTAACCATTTCATTGGTTGTTTAATGAGCTACTATTTGCCACCTTTTGCAAACCTTTGGCTACTTTATACGTTTTCATACTGTCACCTTATTAATAAATCTGATATTGTTTTACAATTATTTTCACCAATTGTTTTTACTTTGGTCTTATAAAATACTTTTTGTAACATTAAAAGTTGCTTATTGAGTATCTCACATATTACTTGTATCCTATAAATTTATAAACTATTTTTAAATTCCATTTTACAAATGGCATGGTTTATATAAACATAAGAAACGTAATACTAGTCGACGAAACTGAGCACTGCATTGCTATTCCTAGATTATACATGACCTGATCACCTATGTCTAATTTAGAAGGAGCCATGCTAGGCTGAATAGTAGTCACCTTAAAATTTTTGATAATAATCAACTTTTTACTTGTATTTATTATAAAGATAAATAAAATGAAATAAAGTGAAAAGAAGTTTTGAAAACCTTTATGTTTTATGCAAGTAGCACAATTTCTATGCATCCGCATACATTTTCTTACCTTCTGTTGAACGAATTACGCGCTTATGAATAAATTTTTACTCAACGGTCGTTTTCTACTTGTTACTTCATTTTGTCTTTTAACTGATTTCTTGTGAACGTTCGTCTAATTATTGACTGTTAATAAAAGACTTGAAAGTCTCGATGTTTTATCCTTCCTTTTTGTCCAATCTTCTTTATATACGACTGGGTAGATCTTTGGAATGTCTCCGCACGTGAATAATGAATTATCACTAGAGTGATTTCCGTATATCCGGGATGACGTCCGTCACCCTCGTTTGTCTCGAAATCCACTCTTGTGAATCGTGCTTTGACTTCTCTCTTTAAACACTAACATCGTTCATTTGATTTGTTTTAATTACAAGTGATTATTAGGAATTTCCTTTTATTAAATTTTTTGTATGTAACTTATTTCCGATCGTGTATCGACCACCGCTAAGTTAACAAACTGATATTGGTGAACCATCGACCGCACTAACAAAATTGACAACTTGTTTAACCTATTATTTCTTATCGTCTTACCATCAACACCTTTATTTTATTATTCTCTTTAAGAATTCATACGACATTTGCTTCGTTTTCTTTCGTACCGCTGATTTCGTACTAATTGTTTACCATTATTTCCATTCGTATTCATTTGTTATCTTGTCACATTTTGAAACCCAAATATATCCCATGTTTATATTGAAATAATAAACACCTTTATGTACTTCTACAACGTATTATAAAATTTTATGGAACTTTTATACATTTTCCAATGATTTTCAATTATCGAAATAACCATCACAAGTAAAAGGTCAAATTTATACATCATATTTTGTATAACTAAAACTAATGTTTAAAATGAAATCATGTTCTATCTATTGAAGTAATTGATTTATCATACTTTACTTTTAATATAACGAAATTACCAGTTTAATTTATATTCCTAATAATGATTTAATTTCGAAATTATATTTCTAAATCGTAACCATCAGTATGAGTTTAATTAATAAATTTATGTCATTCTTTCAAAGTTTCTTAAGACAACCAAAATAAATTATGAAGCTATTTAACTCTTATTTTGATATATCATCTTTATCATGAAGGTACCTCAACTGAGTTTTACGGTAATACCAAATTCGGGGCGGATAATTGTGACAAACGTTATTTTAATGTTAATATTTTATTCATTCTTCGCTCTCGTTTTTCTAGTATTGTGAATTATTATGATTTACGGTTACGTGATTCGAGATCCCTCGTCGATCGTCAACCTTAAATCATTTTACCACATCTTGTCCGTTTATGCGTTTATTAAATTTATTTTTATCTCGTTCTGTTCCTCGTATTGAAGATCACTATTTTATTCTGAGTTTGAAATGAATCTCGGGAAGCAGTGTATAAGAAGAAACGATAAGTGTCACCAGGATTTATGCGTGTACTTGTGGAATGATTGAGGACCGAATCTCTTAATGAATGGAGTTAATAAATTTGTTACGACCTCGAGGAGTAGGTTGAAGCCGACACCACAAGTGGAAAGACTCTTGAGATCAAGTAGTTATTATCAAGGGTTCGTTCAAGGTTTTCTCGATGATTAACGATGGAGATCTATATTCGATGTTTATGTTCGAACTTTTCTTTTATGTACTTATATGGTGTGTGATCTAGTCAAATGATCATAAGTTGTGGGAACTTGAGACGACATCATCCGATGACCTCCGATCATGTAGAACACATATCATGTAATATCTTTTTGACTTCCAACGACGATGTTTATTGAGACTTTAATGCGCATTGGCGAAAGTGAGATGGTGTCTTTGTAGTATCTTTTGAGTAGGGACCCGCGTGTGAGCATCCTCTGATGACGAGAATGTTTTTCTTGTTAGTTCTTTTTGATGTGTGTCCATGGCTATCCGGCCGACGGATATCCTTTAACTTGCAACATTCTTTTTAACTCGACTTACCCGTAAACCCTGTCATCTATGCTTGTCGCCGAATGAGCTTCGTGTGATTCATAAAATTTTGATGTGTCGAGCTTGCCGCATGATTGGGGGATAAGGATTTATTTCTTCCTTTTTGGTGAGATACAACTTGACGACAAGTTGGGTTTTGTAAAAGAACCAGTGGAGATCGTGGATCGAGATTCACGTAGGAACGTGAAGACTTATTTATAAGGAATGCCCTCATCCTTCCGGGTAGTGAACAACTCGTGTATGAGGCGAGTTGAGCGCCGGGACGTCGCTCCCTTAAGGTGGTGAGGATGTAAAACCCGTAAAAATAAGGTCATAATTTAATTCTATTTTCAATTATTTTGAAGTATTTTATAACGTTAAATATTATTATGTTTAACGGTTTAAGTTGAAACCGATATTAAATATTATATATTAATATTTGACGAGTAACGAGGACTACTAGTGATTGCGATACCGACGGATGCCTAAATTTTATATTTTATTATCGACCGTTTCGATATTTAATATTTCCAACGATATCGTTTTAATTACGTATCGAGTCGTTATATTATTATTTTTCGTGTGCGTTTAAACTTTTTAGTATTTTTACGAAATCCGAGTCTCGTAAATATTTCAAAATTTATCATTTACATTTTCTACCCTTTTAAACTATTTTATTACATTTTGGACCAAAACTATCACAATTTGGCAAAAACAACCCTAACCCCACACTATATATAATATTTCCACTAGCACATTTCCTTTAAAAAAAATCATTTCTCCAAAAACTTCTTCCTCCCTCCTCCTTTTTCTTTCTAGCCGTACACCATAAACCCACCACCACCAAAATCCATCAATTTTCTTGATCAAAACTTTGATCCATCCAAAAACAAAACAAGTCCACTTCCTAATTTTCCAAGGGGATTCTTTTGGTATGATTTTCTTCAACATGCATTAACTTTTTTTCAAAAGTTTATTTTCTTGATGAACTATGCTTGTTTGATCCATTTTGAAGGAATAAATAGGTGTTAATAATATTATATTACATAGTGGAGTGTTTGCATGTTTGAATTTTTGAGTTTGATTTATTAGATTTATATATGCAAGTGTGTTAGAGGTTTGATCATAGTGTAGGAGTGTTAGAATGATCATATTAGTGGTATAGAAATGGGTAAAATGTGTTGAAAAATTGATTTTGTATGGTTTTTAAAAGGTCAATTTTGGGTAGTAGGTTTGAGGCCATTTTCGGGGGTCTTAAGTCTGAATATAGGTTGTTATTATGGGATTATGTCGTAGAGAATTTCGTTAGCTTCGATTTGATATAAAGTAGGCCTTCCAACTCCAAACGAGGTGGAAGATACACTAGTTTGATTTTCGTGTACCGAGAGACGAGTGTTGACACAATCCGAAAATTGTTGTCGATATTTGGATCGAATCTCGGGGACTATAAAATGAGTTTCAAAATGATTCAAGGGCTGTTCTCAGGCTCCAAGTTTAGAAATTTGAGTCTATTTTTAGAATCAAGTGGCGGTTTTACAAATGGAGTTGTTTAGAATGGTCAAAATGGTTTCGTAAGTCAAGGTCGCTAAACTGTCCGGATTTTGTAATTCAAAGATGAGTCGGGCAGGGAACTTTAGAAGTAAAATCTTTTAATGGGCTCTTGGGAGGACTTTATACATATATTAAGTAAGTTCTCTGAGTAGTATCATAATAAGTTGATATGTTTAAGTATGGGAAAAACGGCTTGGACATTCGGTATGTTCCGGCAGATTTTTATTAAAGACATAGAAATAAAACTAATATATAGGAGAGTGTAATAGTATCTTATGTATGGTTTATTTCTCGAGTTTGTCGTGCTTTTATGAGTCGAGTTTTATATTCTTATGTATGGTTTATTTCTCGAGTCTATTATTAATGAACGCACCTCATTTGATAGGTTGCGGTTCTCGTGTTTGAAAGGCATCATCTATCGTCGGCAATCGTCTCATTACCACTATCGGCTAAGGTGAGTCTATAGCCTCGCTTTATACTAGTTATTAAATGGTTTTAAACTCGCGAGGGGGAATACATGTTTTATAAACTTAGAACACAAGATTTTTATGGTATGCTTTGTCCCTCTATGAATAGACCTGTGGTTGCCTTTAAATTGCATTAAGTGATTGCCTTTGTTAAAGCCTCAATTATGGACTGTTAACTAGCTTATGATGGGCTAGCCGCTAGTACAATTAATAGATCTATGGGGGAAGCCGCCCTGGTTCAGTTTGTGTGGACTTGTCAAAGAAGCTTAGGCCCGACCTCCACACTGTTTGGACATATTGTATTGAGAAGTCAGGTATACGGCAATGTACCAAAAATCTAGAGGTAACCGACAATTAATAAATCTCCTGTCTTATCAGACCTCTAAAAGGAGTGTATAAGGGCTCGGTTCCATGAGCTTATTGCAATTTATGCTATATACAATTATCATTGTTGATGCAAATTATTATTTGATGCTTATAAGCATGTCACAAACTTATAATCTTTGCTTGTGTTCAAATAGATTACATAAACCTATAGATTCACTCGGCATTTTTGCTGATTGTTTTACTCACATGTATTTCAGGTAATCAAGAAGTGGAAGCTTGGAGGTCAAGGGGAATGAAGTCGTGCACTGCTTTTGTTGTTCAAACTCTTTGATTTATTTATCGTTCCATTTTTTTAAAACAAACTAATATGTTGTTTTAACTTATCTTTTGGTAACGATTACTTGGGACTACGCTACTCTGATGAATGTTTTGGGAACGATAAATCTAAAAGGTCTCTTTTCGAGTCGTTCTTTATAAATTATGTGTTGTTGTATCATTGTTTAGCACCCAAAGATGTATTCCGCTGCGTGTAAATTTGGGGGTGTTAGAGATTGGTAACAGAGCCATGAGTTATAGAGAACTAGGTCTATATTTTAAAAACCTAAACTATAACTGTCAGTTTTTATGTTTCAAAGAGTCATGTGCATCGGACTTCGCGTGACTTCAGGCTCAAGCTACTTCTGGGATTACCACTTTAGTATGCGTTATTACGTATACCTTATTGGCAAGTATTTATAAATAAATACTATGATCCACTTATGGATATATATTTATATCTAGGATCCCTTTATCGATATATATTTATGTCGTTAAACTTTTCGATAAAAGTTTATCATTTATTAATGATTAACTTAAATAAATACAATGAATTTCAAGATCTTTCTGTATTTATTTTTGAAGTATTTAAATTGCTTTTATTGCAAAAAAATTTATATTATGACCTTACATAACTTCATCTACGCGCGTTACTTTCATTGTTTAACCCTTTGTGATATCTATATAGATATTTAAATCATCTTCCGGCTATTTGTGCTTGGACGTCTTTTAACGTAATCTCTAGACCATTGTGTAGCTCAATGTGTCCTTGGAATAGACTAACCGCTATTGTGTGAGTCATACATTTTGAAACGTTTCTTAAAATAGTGTTGAATAATACCATGGTTTTTCATAATATTTTGATAATTTTTATTAACGTTTTATACGACATACGAAGATTAAATTCATTGACATTTATATTTATCGACTCCGAAGTGTATTGTTCGCTTATATCTCGGTAACATCATCGTCTAGATTATGGCGCTAGATTGGAATACGATTTTACTTCTATAAAACAGTATCATTTGTTTTTCATTAACCTTCTTGCTCCTGGAACGAAACCTATGAATTATGAACGTCATTCACCGTTTTGCTTCCTAAATTTCGTGTTGAATACCTTGATGCATATTTTGTCATTCATTATGCTATATTTTTACTTGATGCTCATTATGAGATTTATTTTTCGTTGTTGTAAAATCCACAAGACATGCGTGCATATATATATATATATATATATTTTGAGCCGTTAGGAAATGTCGAAAAATATATTAAATGGAGAAACTATAGGGGGTGAATAAACAGGTCAAAACTTAAAAGTAAAACCTACGTTTTTAAAATAAAATAGTCAAACCTGCCCAGAACTTGCAGGGGTATTTTAGTCATTTATTATTGGATTTCAGGTCTCGGGTAAAACTAGAAAGTCGTTTGAAACGTCGTTTCGCATCAAAATGCTTTAGACTCCGAGTCTTGGAGATGTCGTTTATCGGGTTAATTAATCGGCTCATATTTAAAAGACAAATCTGATAGAAAATACAGAACATGAGTTTTAAACGTTTCTAAGCAGTTTTAAGTTCATTTGAGATCGTAAAATTTTAATGAATATTATTTTACAACTAACTAATACTAGTTACATGTTAAAATGTTTGAAAATAGAAACAGTACAGGATTAGCAACTACCGGAATAATGGGGTAATTTGAAAACGAATAATATAATTTCTTAAAAGCATGTTGTGTCGAGTATCTTACATAGAATACACATGTGGATTGTTTTATTCTTTTCATATATATATGACTCATTTGTCATTCGATGTTATTTTATTTTCGTTTTCTTCTAACCTTCCACTAACTTGGGTTGAGTTTTGAAGTTTTGTCTTCACATTCTTCGTCGATATTTTATCGCGTGTCTCATGGCGTTTTCGTCTAAACCTTATAACCTTTTGAAACCTTAACAACTTGTAACCATTTCATTGGTTGTTTTATGAGCTACTATTTGCCACCTTTTGCAAACCTTTGGCTACTTTATACGTTGTCATACTGTCACCTTATTAATAAATCTGATATTGTTTTACGATTATTTTCACCAATTGTTTTTACTTTGGTCTTATAAAATACTTTTTGTAACATTAAAAGTTGCTTATTGAGTATCTCACATATTACTTGTATCCTATAAATTTATAAACTATTTTTAAATTCCATTTTACAAATGGCATGGTTTATATAAACATAAGAAACGTAATACTAGTCGACGAAATTGAGCACTGCATTGCTATTCCTAGATTATACATGACCTGATCACCTATGTCTAATTTAGAAGGAGCCATGCTAGGCTGAATAGTAGTCACCTTAAAAATTTTGATAATAATCAACTTTTTACTTGTATTTATTATAAAGATAAATGAAATGAAATAAAGTGAAAAGAAGTTTTGAAAACCTTTATATTTTATGCAAGTAGCACAATTTCTATGCATCCGCATACATTTCCTTACCTTCTGTTGAACGAATTACGCGCTTATGAATAAATTTTTACTCAACGGTCGTTTTATACTTGTTACTTCATTTTGTCTTTTAACTGATTTCTTGTGAACGTTCGTCTAATTATTGACTGTTAAGAAAAGACTTGAAAGTCTCGATGTTTTATCCTTCCTTTTTATCCAATCTTCTTTATATACGACTGGGTAGATCTTTGGAATGTCTCCGCACGTGAATAATGAATTATCACTAGAGTGATTTCCGTATATCCGGGATGACGTCCGTCACCCTCGTTTGTCTCGAAATCCACTCTTGTGAACCGTGCTTTGACTTCTCTCTTTAAACACTAACATCGTTCATTTGATTTGTTTTAATTACAAGTGATTATTAGGAATTTCCTTTTATTAAAATTTTTGTATGTAACATATTTCCGATCGTGTATCGACCACCGCTAAGTTAACAAACTGATATTGGTGAACCATCGACCGCACTAACAAAATTGACAACTTGTTTAACCTATTATTTCTTATCGTCTTACCATCAACGCCTTTATTTTATTATTCTCTTTAAGAATTCATACGACATTTGCTTCGTTTTCTTTCGTACCGCTGATTTCGTACTAATTGTTGACCATTATTTCTATTCGTATTCATTTGTTATCTTGTCACATTTTGAAACCCAAATATATCCCATGTTTATATTGAAATAATAAACACCTTTATGTACTTCTACAACGTATTATAAAATTTTATGGAACTTTTATACATTTTCCAATGATTTTCAATTATCGAAATAACCATCACAAGTAAAAGGTCAAATTTGTACATCATATTTTGTATAACTAAAACTAATGTTTAAAATTAAATCATGTTCTATCTATTGAAGTAATTGATTTATCATACTTTACTTTTAATATAATGAAATTACTAGTTTAATTTATATTCCTAATAATGATTTAATTTGGAAATTATATTTCTAAATCGTAACCATCAGTATGAGTTTAATTAATAAATTTATGTCATTCTTTCAAAGTTTTTTAAGACAACCAAAATACATTATGAAGCTATTTAACTGTTATTTTGATATATCATCTTTATCATGAAGGTACCTCAACTGAGTTTTACGATAATACCAAATTCGGGGCGGATAATTGTGACAAACGTTATTTTAATGTTAATATTTCATTCATTCTTCGCTCTCGTTTTTCTAGTATTGTGAATTATTATGTTTTACGGTTACGTGATTCGAGATCCCTCGTCGATCGTCAACCTTAAATCATTTTACCACATCTTGTCCGTTTATGTGAATTATTATGTTTTATTCTGAGTTTGAAATGAATCTCGGGAAGCATTGTATAAGAAGAAACGATAAGTATCACCAGGATTTATGCGTGTACTTGTGGAATGATTGAGGACCGAATCTCTTAATGAATGGATTTAATAAATTTGTTACGACCTCTAGGAGTAGGTTGAAGCCGACACCACAAGTGGAAAGACTCTTGAGATCAAGTAGTTATTATCAAGGGTTCGTTCAAGGTTTTCTCGATGATTAACGATGGAGATCTATATTCGATGTTTATGTTCGACCTTTTCTTTTATGTACTTATATGGTGTGTGATCTAGTCAAATGATCATAAGTTGTGGGAACTTGAGACGACATCATCCGATGACGTCCGATCATGTAGAACACATATCATGTAATATCTTTTTGACTTCCAACGACGATGTTTATTGAGACTTTAATGCGCATTGGCGAAAGTGAGATGGTGTCTTTGTAGTATCTTTTGAGTAGGGACCCGCGTGTGAGCATCCTCTGATGACGAGAATGTTTTTCTTGTTAGTTCTTTTTGATGTGTGTCCATGGCTATCCGGCCGATGGATATCCTTTAACTTGCAACATTCTTTTTAACTCGACTTACCCGTAAACCCTGTCATCTATGCTTGTCGCCGAATGAGCTTCGTGTGATTCATAAAATTTTGATGTGTCGAGCTTGCCGGATGACTGGGGGATAAGGATTTATTTATTCCTTTTTGGTGAGATACAACTTGACGACAAGTTGCGTTTTGCAAAAGAACCAGTGGAGATCGTGGATCGAGATTCACGTATGAACGTGAAGACTTATTTATAAGGAATGCCCTCATCCTTCCGGGTAGTGAACAACTCGTGTATGAGGCGAGTTGAGCGACGGGACGTCGCTCCCTTAAGGTGGTGAGGATGTAAAACCCGTAAAAATAAGGTCATAATTTAATTCTATTTTCAATTATTTTGAAGTATTTTATAACGTTAAATATTATTATGTTTAACGGTTTAAGTTGAAACCGATATTAAATATTATATATTAATATTTTGACGAGTAACGAGGACTACTAGTGATTGCGATACCGACGGAAGCCTAAATTTTATATTTCATTATTGACCGTTTCAATATTTAATATTTTCAACGATATCGTTTTAATTACGTATCGAGTCGTTATATTATTATTTTTCGTGTGCGTTTAAACTTTTTAGTATTTTTACGAAACCCGAGTCTCGTAAATATTTCAAAATTTATCATTTACATTTTCTGCCCTTTTAAACTATTTTATTACATTTTGGACCAAAACTATCACAATTTGGCAAAAACTACCCTAACCCCACACTATATATAATATTTCCACTAGCACATTTCCTTTAAAAAAATCATTTCTCCAACCCTCCTCCTTTTTCTTTCTAGCCGTACACCATAAACCCACCACCACCAAAATCCATCAATTTTCTTGATCAAAACTTTGATCCATCCAAAAACAAAACAAGTCCACTTCCTAATTTTTCAAGGGGATTCTTTTGGTATGATTTTCTTCAACATGCATTAAATTTTTTTCAAAAATTTATTTTCTTGATGAACTATGCTTGTTTGATCCATTTTGAAGGAATAAATAGGTGTTAATAATATTATATTACATAGTGGAGTGTTTGCATGTTTGAATTTTTGAGTTTGATTTATTAGATTTATACATGCAAGTGTGTTAGAGGTTTAATTTATGTGTTGTTGTATCATTGTTTAGCACCCAATGATGTATTCCGCTGCGTGTAAATTTGGGGGTGTTAGATCACGTTCCGCGTTCTTTCAGCCAGGTCACCTGCACGTTAATTTATCTTACATACCCTCTCAGTTTGATTTGGGTATGTTTCTCTTTCAGTTACGTTATCTATAATTTGGGGACGAATTATTCTTTTTAGGGGGGAAGAGTTGTAAAACCCGCATGCTTTTACCATGAATAGTACCCTTAAGATCGTACGTACTAGGTTAAAACTTTCCTATTATAGCATGATTACGGTTACGTGTTAGGATTTTACGTATTACGTACGTGTTAGAACACGATAAGTATTTACTACGCACGAGCACGTAATAATTATTTGACAATAATTAATCACGAACATGCGATCATGAAATCATGAACGTAATTAAATCACGAACTACTATTAATTACGTATATATATTTATTACGAGCGTAAATAAATATATTAGGTCACGGTAATCATTTAACGAGAACACACAAAACGCGAACAAAAATAAACACGAACAAACACGTAAAACACGAACACGAGAACACACTTATTAATTAGACACGGAAAACATTCGGGTTACCCCTTGTGGGCCCCATTACCACGAATTTAAGGAGGGAGGATGGGCTTAGCCCATCAATTGTTACTAAAAGGAGGTTAAGGAAAATTACACTACTCATTTTTTTCTACAGAAGAATTTTTACAGAAAACCTAAAAACTTCTCCTCCTCCTTCTTTTTCTCTTTTAGCCGCCACCTTCAAACACACCAAGGAGGTGTTTGTTGATCTTGGATCTTGGAATTATTGCTAGTGTTCGTGTTTGTTCATCGTTCTTTAGATCCACGTACTCGGTAAATCCTTTAACCCTTTTTCTTTTGATTTAATCTTTTAAATAATTAAGAACATGTTATGTTTTTTATAAAACCTAATTAAATATTAGATCTAACATGAATTTGGGTTTGGATTAAATCAAAAGGGATGTTTAGGGGTGTTTTGTTCTTGGTCGCCGCCTAAACCGAACCCGAGAGGGTCTCGGTTTGGCCATTTGACCACCACCGAGACCATATGGTCCCGGTTGGTTGGTGTGGGTCCCACAACAGCATCAAGACAAGGGTAACCCCGACTTGGTTCGGGGTATGGTGTCGATTTCATGTCCGGTTCATGGTTCTTAGTCAAGATCCGGTTCACGGTGTATGTTTAGATTTTTATTTTTTATGATCTTATGATAAAATTAAATTAATAACATGACATGATTAATTTAATAACATGACTTAGGTTATTCGAATTATTAAAATCATGAAATTATTAACCTAAGTATTTTTATATTTTAGACTTATAAATTAATTAATTATTTAAAAACCATGGTTATAATTAATTAATTAACATGACTTAGGTTATATTATTAATAAATAATAATACATGTTTTAACCTAAGTATTTAAAATTTATTTAATTAAAAACATGTTATACTTTAATTAAATATTTTAACCTATAGTTTAAGTTAATTACATGAAATAATTATTAAACTATACATTATATCATATGACTTAGAAAATAATCATGAAAACACTTAGGCTTATATACTTAGCTTATTTAACCGACTTATTTCTAATTATGGAAACTTTCTTTTTTTAGAAACTTAATTAAATAAGGCAGCTAATCTATTTATGGAAACCAGCTATTTTTAGAAACTTATTTATTTCAGGCAGCTAATCTATTTATGGAAACTTATTTAATTAAGGCAGCTAATCTATTTATGGAAGCTTTCTAATTTTAGAAACTTATCTATTTTATGCAGTAAATCTATTTTTGGAAACTTTCTATTTTTGGTAACTTTCTATTTTTGGAAACTTTCTATTTTGGAAACTTTCTATTTTTGGAAACTTTCTATTTTTGGAAACTTTCTATTTTAGGAAACTGCTATTTTTGGAAAGTTACTTATTATTACACAGTAAGTATAATAACACATGAAATACCAGAAATACTTAATCAGATTAAACAGAATATAAGATAAAATACAGTTTAAGGCTTAGAAACAGTAAAACATGGTAAGAACACATAAAATAAGCTAAGACATGACATAAAACCAACTATGTATTTAGTAAGCAGATACTTATTCATGTACGTATTTATGTAGCACTAGTGATTTGGAAGTAGGATTCCTCGCAGTTCATCTTCTTCGTTCACTGGACATAAGGTACGGATTCCCGTCTTTTCAGTATGGACATTCTTTCCTTATTAAGATTCCCCGTTTGCAGCCAACTGTTTTCCCAGTATTTTTTTATATGTTTTTGAATTGCTTATGTTTAATTAGAATACCTAAATCCATATACATGCATGACCAGTTTCACCTAGTTATGGAGGTACCATAACCATAACATTAGAGGCACTGATGTTATGACTTCACCACGGCGGAGTGATTGCTCGTGGCGTCCCTTCAGCTTTTGCCCATTAATATTATATTTATCATGTGGGGCGTATGGGTGCATCCTAGTTACATGTTTTCAGTCATGATTTCATGGTGAATGTGGTGTGTGCCTTGCATCCTTCACAAGGAGCTGATCCCTCCTACCCAGAACCAGTATATTAAATTAGAGGAAGACCCTCTAATTTGCATGATGAGGTCACCCCTCCAAGTATTCATGCACTGTGGATTTTCATGACCTATATTGGCTAATGGTAAAATATGTTAAACAGTTTTCATATGATAAACATAAGGCTTTTCAAACTATAAAACCAGTTTTACGAACATGTTCCAGGTTTTCCAGGACTTATACATTCCCGTTGCTATTAAGTCTTTATTACGTTTTAGTCATTTATACTATGTCTATATCCGTGCACTGAGCGTTTTGCTCAGCCGTTACTTTCCTTTCCATGTCCCAAAACGGCAGGTACTCAAGGACTGACTGGAGCATTTGGAGGAAACCCATAGGATGGGAGCTACCTTAGATTCCTTCTCCTCTTGCCTTCATATTTATGCTTGTCTAGTCTTCCTTTTTGTTCATTTACTTTATTTATGTTTTGGGCTTATGTTTGGGAACCGATGTTTTATTCCGGTTTTCCCTATGGTCATGTAATGTTTAGGCATATATCCTTGTATGCTTTGATGACATGCCATAATTACGCGTGACATTCCATTTATCGAAATGGGGTGTTACACCGTGGAAGTATTCTTCCACGTGCTTCTTATCATTTATCGTAGAAGTATTCCTTCCACGTGCTCATTATCATTCACCGTGGAAGTATTCCTTCCATGTGCTCATTATCATTCGCCGTGGAAGTATTCCTTCCACGTGCTCATTATCATTCGCCATGGAATCCACGGGCTGATTATCTTTTGTCGTGGAAGTATTCTTCCACGTACTCCTTATCATCCGCCGTGGAAGTATTCCTTCCACGTGCTCATTATTATTCGCCATGGAAGTATTCCTTCCACGTGCTCATTATCATTCACCGTGGAAGTATTCCTTCCACGTGCTCATTAGCATTCGCCATTAAAGTACTCTTCCACGGGCTCATTATCTTTTGTCGTGGAAGTATTCTTCCACGTGCTCCTTATCATCCGCCGTGAAAGTATTCCTTCCACGTGCTCATTATCATTCGCCGTGGAAGTATTCCTTCCACGTGCTCATTATCATTCGTCGTGGAAGTACTCTTCTATGGGCTCATTATCTTTTGCCGTGGAAGTATTCTTCCACGTGCTCATTATATTATCCATGGAAGTATCTCTTCCACGTGCTCATTTTCTTCGTTGTGGAAGTATCTCTTCCACGTGTGCATTATCTTTTGCCGTGGAAGTATTCTTCCACGTGCTTCTTATCATTCGTCATGGAAGTATTCGTTCCACGTGCTCATTATCATTCGCCGTGGAAGTATTCCTTCCACGTGCTCATTATCATTCGCCGTGGAAGTATCGCTTCCACGTGCTCATTATCATTCGTCGTGGAAGTACTCTTCCACGGGCTCATTATCTTTTGCCGTGGAAGTTTTCTTCCACGTGCTCTTTATCATCCGCCGTGGAAGTATTCCTTCCACGTGCTCATTATTATTCGCCGTGGAAGTATTCCTTCCACGTGCTCATTATCATTCGCCGTGGAAGTATTCCTTCCACGTGCTCATTATAATTCGCCATGGAAGTACTCTTCCACGGGCTCATTATCTTTTTCCATGGAAGTATTCTTCCACGTGCTCCTTATCATCCGCCGTGGAAGTATTCCTTCCACGTGCTCATTATCATTCGCCGTGGAAGTATTCCTTCCACGTGCTCATTATCATTCGCCGTGGAAGCACTCTTCCACGGGCTCATTATCTTTTGCCGTTGAAGTATTCTTCCACGTGCTCCTTATCATCCGCCGTGGAAGTATTCCTTCCACGTGCTCATTATCATTCGTCGTGGAAGTATTCCTTTCACGTGCTCATTATCATTCGCCGTGGAAGTATTCTTTCCACGTGCTCATTATCATTCGCCACGGAAATACTCTTCCACGGGCTTATTATCTTTTGCTGTGGATGTATTCTTCCACGTGCTCCTTATAATCCGCCGTGGAAGTATTCCTTCCACGTGCTCATTATCATTCGCCGTGGAAGTACTCTTCCACGGGCTCGTTATCTTTTGCCGTGGATGTATCCTTCCACGTGATCCTTATCATTCGCCGTGGAAGTATTCCTTCCACGTGCTAATTATCTTCGTCGTGGAAGTACTCCTTCCACTGGCTTATTATCTTCGCCGTGGAAGTATCTCTTCCACGTGCGCATTATCTTTTGCCGTTGAAGTATTCTTCCACGTGCTTCTTAGCATTCGCCGTTAAAGTATTCCTTCCACGAGCTCATTATCATTCACCGTGGAAGTACTCTTCCACGGGCTCATTATCTTTTGTCGTGGAAGTATTCTTCCACGTGCTCCTTATCATTCGCCGTGGAAGTATCTCTTCCACGTGCTCATTATATTCGTCGTGGAAGTATCTCTTCCACGTGCTCATTGTCTTTGTCGTGGAAGTATCTCTTGCACGTGCTCATTATATTCGCCCACGGAAGTATCTCTTCCACGTGCTCATTTTCTTCCCCGTGGAAGTATCTCTTCCACGTGCGCATTATCTTTTTCCGTAGAAGTATTCTTCCACGTGCTTCTTATCATTCGCCTTGGAAGTATTCCTTCCACATGCTCATTATCATTAACCGTGGAAGTACTCTTCCGCGGGCTCATTATCTTTTGTCGTGGAAGTATTCTTCCACGTGCTGCTTATCATTCGCCGTGGAAGTATTCCTCCCACTTGCTCATTATCATTTGCCGTGGAAGTATCTCTTCCACGTGCTCATTATTTTCGCCGTGGAAGTATCTCTTCCACGTGCTTATTATCTTTTCCGTGGAAGTATCTCTTCCACGTGCTCATTATTTTCGCCGTGGAAGTATGTCTTCCACGTGCTCATTATCTTTTCTGTGGAAGTATCTCTTCCACGTGCTCATTATATTCGCCGTGGAAGTATCTCTTCCACGTGCTCATTGTCTTTGTCGTGGAAGTATCTCTTGCACGTGCTCATTATATTCTCCCACGGAAGTATCTCTTCCACGTGCTCATTTTCTTCGCCGTGGAAGTATCTCTTCCACGTGCGCATTATCTTTTTCCGTGGAAGTATTCTTCCACGTGCTTCTTATCATTCGCCTTGGAAGTATTCCTTCCACATGCTCATTATCATTAACCGTGGAAGTACTCTTCCGCGGGTTCATTATCTTTTGCCGTGGAAGTATTATTCCACGTGCTCCTTATCATTCGCCGTGGAAGTATTCCTCCCACGTGCTCATTATCATTTGCCGTGGAAGTATCTCTTCCACGTGCTCATTATTTTCGCCGTGGAAGTATCTCTTCCACATGCTTATTATCTTTTCCGTGGAAGTATCTCTTCCACGTGCTCATTATTTTCTCCGTGGAAGTATGTCTTCCACGTGCTCATTATCTTTTCTGTGGAAGTATCTCTTCCACGTGCTCATTATATTCGCCGTGGAAGTATCTCTTCCACGTGCTCATTTTCTTCGCCGTGGAAGTATCTCTTCCACGTGCGCATTATCTCTTGTCGTGGAAGTATTCTTCCACGTGCTTCTTATCATTCGCCGTGGAAGTATTACTTCCACGTGCACATTATCATTCACCGTGGAAGTACTCTTCCGCGAGCTCATTATCTTTTACCGTGGAAGTATTCTTCCGCGTGCTCCTTATCATTCGCCGTGGAAGTATCTCTTCCACGTGCTCATTATATTCGCCGTGGAAGTATCTCTTCCACGTGCTCATTTTCTTTATCATGGTAGTATCTCTTCCGCGTGCTCATTATCATTCACCGTGGAAGTACTCTTCCGTGGGCTCATTATCTTTTGCCGTGGAAGTTTTCTTCCACTTGCTCCTTATCATTCGCCATGGAAGTATCTCTTCCACGTGCTCATTATATTCGCCATGGAAGTAACTATTCCACGTGCTCATTTTCTTCGCTGAGGAAGTATCTCTTCCACGTGCGCATTATCTTTTGTCGTGGAAGTATTCTTCCACGTGCTTCTTATCATTCATCGTGGAAGTATTCCTTCCACGTGCTCATTATCATTCGCTGTGGAAGTATTCCTTCCACGTGCTCATTATCATTCGCCGTGGAGGTATTCCTTCCATGTGCTCATTATCATTCGCCGTGGAAGTACTCTTCCACGGGCTCATTATCTTTTGCCGTGGAAGTATTTTTTCACGTGCTCATTATCATCCGTCGTGGAAGTATTCCTTCCACGTGCTCATTATTATTCACCGTGGAAGTATTCCTTCCACGTGCTCATTATCATTCGCCGTGGAAGTATTCCTTCCACGTGCTCATTATCATTCGCCATGAAAGTACTTTTCCACGGGCTCATTATCTTTTGCCGTGGAAGTATTCTTCCACGTGCTCCTTATCATCCGCCGTGGAAGTATTCCTTCCACGTGCTCATTATCATTCGCCGTGGAAGTATTCCTTCCACGTGCTCATTATCATTCGCCATGGAAGTACTCTTCTATGGGCTCATTATCTTTTGCCGTGGAAGTATTCTTCCACGTGCTCATTATATTATCCATGGAAGTATCTCTTCCACGTGCTCATTTTCTTCGCTGTGGAAGTATCTCTTCCACGTGCGGAATATCTTTTGCCGTGGAAGTATTCTTCCACGTGCTTCTTATCATTCGTCGTGGAAGTATTCCTTCCACGTGCTCATTATCATTCGCCGTGGAAGTATTCCTTCCACGTGCTCATTATCATTTGTCGTAGAAGTATTCCTTCCACGTGCTCATTATCATTCGCCGTGGAAGTACTCTTCCACGGGCTCATTATCTTTTGTCATGGAAGTTTTCTTCCACGTGCTCCTTTTCATCCACCGTGGAAGTATTCCTTCCACGTGCTCATTATTATTCGCCGTGGAAGTATTCCTTCCACGTGCTCATTATCATTCGCCGTGGATGTATTCCTTCCACGTGCTCATTATCATTCGCCATGGAAGTACTCTTCCACGCGCTCATTATCTTTTGTCGTGGAAGTATTCTTCCACGTGCTCCTTATCATCCGCCGTGGAAGTATTCCTTCCATGTGCTCATTATCATTCACCGTGGAAGTATTCCTTCCACGTGCTCATTATCATTCGCTGTGGAAGTACTCTTCCACGGGCTCATTATCTTTTGCCGTTGAAGTATTCTTCCACGTGCTCCTTATCATCCGCCGTGGAAGTATTCCTTCCACGTGCTCACTATCATTCGTTGTGGAAGTATTCCTTCCACGTGCTCATTATCATTCGCCGTGGAAGTATTCCTTCCACGTGCTCATTATCATTCGCCACGGAAATACTCTTCCACGGGCTCATTATCTTTTTCCGTGGAAGTATTCTTCCACGTGCTCCTTATCATCCTCCATGGAAGTATTCCTTCCACGTGCTCATTATCATTCACCGTGGAAGTACTCTACCACGAGCTCGTTATCTTTTGCCGTGGAAGTATCCTTCCACGTGCTCCTTATCATTCGCCGTGGAAGTATTCCTTCCACGTGCTCATTATCTTCGCCGTGGAAGTACTCCTTCCAATGGCTTATTATCTTCGCCGCGGAAATACTCCTTCCACTGGCTTATTGTCTTCGCCGTTGAAGTACTCCTTCCACCGGCTCACTATTTTTTTCGCGAAAGTATTTCTTTCGTTGGCTCATATCTTTGCTGTGGAAGTACGCCTTCCGCGACGAATTACTTGGCCCGGATACGGAGTGAATTTCCAAAATTTATATCGTTTGTACTTAATTAGATGGAGCCTGATCAACTACATTTAAACCAGGAAAAACCGTGACAAATTTTGGAAAGTCGTTATCAAATGTCGTGGCCATAAGACGGATGTAATATCCGCATCACTTTGCCACAAAGGTAAGAATTCTGTTGGCCTTAAGACGAATGCAATATTCGCATTATGCTGCATCATTAATGGATATAAGGAGTACGCCTTCAAGATGTTCACAATGCAGCATACGGGTTCCACCTCCACCTTCACAAAACCTTCTTATAATCCTTACGTAAGAGATGAATAAGAATGATACCTTGCCAATGCCAGTGTTAGCCCGGCTATAGAACACGCTTTCTTCTTACGGGGTCCTTACCGTCTAATCACGGGAAACCAAGCATTCGAGCACAATCACCCGTATTACGTGTTTTCCCATTTCTTTCGATGTGGATATGCTTACAGGTAGCGGATATGGTGTAAATTCTAGTAACCTTGGTGACAACCTCGCATACTAGAATAGGGGGACATGATGGCGTATAGTGGCTATGCTCACTATTTGCAATCCCAAACCATCATCTTTTCGCTATAAGTAGCCCATTACGAGTGGAGCCATATGTTACGGACAACCCAGGAGGATGTCCTAGCAGCAAGCCGCACGCGGTTGTTTAGTGATCATGATACACAAATGAGTCTAGCATAACATGATCATGGACCATATCATACTAGACTAGGGGACATGTCAGCGTATAGTCTGCAGTCGGCCTGACCCGACAGGCCCGCGGCCCACACATACCTAACTTATCCTTCAAGAAACCCTAGCACTATATAAACAGGGCTAAGGGTATCATTCTACAACAGGTTATATCTCACATTCACACCTCTTTACAATATATCGACCGAATACTAACTTTACCGTCGGAGGTGGACCCCGGGGCTCCGGCCTCGGGTCCACGTCTAACCGTTTTACCTTTGTTTGCAGCATTACTCAGGACCCGGGAAGACGACGAACGGCCCAGGAGAGTCGTCAGACCGGCCTAGCCAAATTATGCTCCAACACTATACAACGTTATAAAACGTATAGTATGATGTTTTTACGATATTGGTTCATATAATGGTTTTGAAGGCAAAAGCCTATATTATGATTTACAACAAAGATTTGTACAAAATGATTTTCGGTAATAATTATATATCGATGATATATTAATGGTTTTATTAAATTCTATGAATTCACTCGGCGTTTTCGCTGACCTTTTCTTTTAACATGTTTTATCTCAGGTACTTAAAGGTATTTCTCGGGAAGACGACAAGAATTTATGGCCCGCACTTAAATAAAAAATTTCATTCAAAGGTTTTGTAAAATTTTATGAAATACTATGACTTAGGACCTATGTAATTTGATATTCATGAATGGAAAAATATTTTATTATTAAACGACGCGATTTTTAAGCGTTGTCTATGATTTGAGTAATGTGCTATCCCGTAACACCAATGACACTTCCGCTGAACTAAAGTATGAATATTTGGGGGTATTAAAATTTGGTACCAGAGCTTTCATTATAGAGAACGAAAGATTTTGAAAAACTAAGGTTTTGAATAAAACATTTCAAAATCTTTTAACTATATACATTTTTCACAAAATGTCTAAAAATCTTTTGACTATAACGGTGCCGAAGAATTCCCGAGTTACCGACAAGGCCAGACTGAGAAGTGTTATTTTAATATATATAACTTGGATTATATATATATATATATATGATGTAATTTGATTACATGATTGTTTGATGATTGTTTTAATACTTATACGAGGTATTTATACGACATAGATTGTCACAAGGAACCCTAACTCACCTAGCAAATCAATTGAAGCTATTCCCATATGAATTCTAGCTATTCCAGATCTAAACCAAGTTGTGGATATTTATGATCCCAACAAAATGATTGATATTCGTAGAAATTTTGGTATTAGTTGATTATGATATTGAAGAAGAATTGGCGAGATTAAACTTGATATCGATGTTATGACGATCTATTCTTTATAGAGTGGAGTTTGACAAAATCTTACCACCTGGAAAGGTGTCATCTAATTCGGTGTCACCCAATTCTTAAATTTGAAATCGAAAAGGTAAATGTTGCACTTGAGGCTTTCATTGGAACCATTACTCAAAAGCCTCATGCCACTAGTATCTTTCAGATAAGTCTAATTGAATGTGTGAGTCATTTCATATTAGTGACTCATTTGATAATTATTGTTGTAAGAGCTATAGGATTAGAATTTAAGTGTTGTTCATATCGATCTTTTATTGCCCTTTCAAGGTCTAAGAATAAGGTTGAAAGTATTAGAAAATGAGGTAGGATGTAGCGTTGGGTATAAGTTGATTGAAAACTTGAATTAAGTAAATTTTAACTCGTATGGAATATGAGATTGTTAAGAGGAAGTCGTTGAATCCTCTGATAGAATTATAAGGTTTTAAATTATTGTTGGTTCGTGTTAAGGGTTTTTTCTAGGCCATTGTCCAATGACGAGGATGCCTAGTGTCCAAGAAATAAATTGAAGAAATCTTCTTCTGAATTGGGACCGATGGATCTTCCAGGACAGGTGGGACACCTAATGACTCTTGTAGATTAGTATTCATTGTGGTATCTTTTAAAAATCCCTAACTTAACTGAGACATCAGTTGGAAGGATGAGTCCTTGGCATTGTATGACATGGAAACACGTAATGTGTTACAGTACAATTTTTTACTTGTTTGAGATTAATGAAGAGGGTACCTTTGATTGCTAAATCCTACATGTATCGATGTTATCTATCTTTTCTTGCTTCTTCCTAATGTTCGCATTAGTGATGCAACCATTGAACAAGTACTCATCTCGATTTGAGTTACGTTGTGGATTATTCTCTTTGTATTCTTGAGTACCATCGAGGTCATGAACCTCATGATTAATTGGCTAAGCTCATTTCCTATCATATTATAGTTAGTTCTTGGTGAACAACTTTTCATCACTCTTTTGCAGATCACTCATTGTTTTTATAAGTTAAAACAATATTCCTTGAGAAAAATTGAATTTTCATCACCATATAGATTATTTAAAGTGAGACCTATAAATAATCGTTATCGAAATAAAGTTGTTTATGAAACACCTTGTAAAACTTAATTGTTTCCATAACAAAGAACATCATTGTAAATTCATTTTGATTCTTATTCAAGAATTAAGCATGAAAATATTTTTATTTTAAACATAATGACAAAGTTTTGACGAACTAAGTATTGCATCGTTAAACCTAAAATTGTATATAGATGCGCGCCTACGTACAATTTGGAAGGGACCATGCAAGGCTGATTAGTAGTCACCATAAATTTGTTACTAAACATTACATTCCTTTTGTAATTGTGAAAGATTAAATTTTTATGAGATCTTCAAGAAGTGCAAAATAGGGACATATTGTTAGGAACACCTACATATGTGCCCGTACCATTTATTTTCTGAATAGAATTTACTCATCTGTGGACATTGTCTTATGTGACGATTGACCTCCTCTCCTTGTCCAATTCTCTCGTAGTGAGATTCTTGGGAAAAGTATTTGATTACCGAATGTTGATGCCCGACTGGATGTATCGACGTTCCTATCATTTCTTTTGATTAGATTTCATTTGAATGACCTGGGTAACGATCCGAGGAGCTTTCGAATGCGTACTCAAATATTGAAAACATGGGATATATCCATGTTCATTAATGATTTCGTCTGTATTTGATTTGCAATTCTCTCGCGTAGATTATGCGTTGACCTTAATCTTTTAATGTTAGCTATGTCTCCAGATATTCTTGAATTTTTGGAGGGTTATGAGTTATTATTAGTCTTTTGAGAAGTTCACATCTTATCAACGTTAATGAAACTGAAAGGTTGATAATGCCAGTAGAATGAATTGATTGATTATGACATGATGTCATTGTCTTAATTTATGGGAACTCGAGTGGAAATCCCCTAAAAGATAAGATGTTGATTATCAAAAGTGATCTAAATAATTCTTGATGGATGACCATATCCTGAATTTAGGCTTGAAATTATACCATGAATGGTTATGAACTAGTTATAGATCTTGTAATCTAGAAAGAACTTAAAGTAAATTTATTAAAAGATGTTTCTGTTATCTGAAACTTTAGGAGGTATTTGCTGGTGAATTACCTAGACTTTCGCCATTAAGGAAAGTTGAATTTGGTATTGATTATATTTTCGATGTTGCACCTGTGGCGTGTGCACTGTACGACTGCACCATCTGAATTAAAAGAATTACCGTTCAACTGAGGGAGTTGTCGGAGAAAGCTTTTATTCTACCGAGCTCGTCATTATGAAGAGCTATGGTGTTATTATTCCTTATATTTATTGATTACCGTGAATTAAGTAAATTGAAGATCGAAATCGATATCCATTACCCAAGATAAAAGATTTGTTCGTTCATTTATAAGGTTCTAGCGTATATTCAAAATTTGACCCACGACATGGTTATCATCAACTTCGCGTCCGCGAAAAAGATTATCTATTCCAATCACTACATTCAGAACTTGTAATGAACATTATGAGTTTCATGTTATGTCGTTTGGATTGACCAATGCACATGTAGCATCCATAAATTTGGTGAATCGCGTGTATAGGCTGTAATTTGATAAATTCGTACTTGTGATCATTAAGAACCATCTGTTTGTTTCTAAGAATAAGAAGGAGTTAATAATCATTTATAGACTGTCCTGAGTTAGCCGAGCAATGAAAACCTATACCTTGAGTATTTAACATGTGATTAAAGACTTAACCCTTTACATTATTTGACCGTGTGATTAATAGATAATGGAATCTATATTGACACTTCAAAGAGTAGAGCCATTTAAGGCTTTGGGTTATACCAAAGAGAAAATGAAAATATGTTTTGACAAATATTTATCAAGGGAGTTTTTTTAAGGAATCATTCCCTTATACCCAGATCATTTAACTAAACTCCTTTAGGAGTAAATGTTTGTGCATACCTCAAGACAACCTAAGAGGGATTGAGGAAACCATTTAAACCATGACTTGAAATTTGAAACGACAATTTTCACTTTTCAACTAAGAAAATTTTGACCAAAGTATAAACAAAGATTTTTTGAACATTTACGGATCTTATTAATTATTTTCGATAAATCAACAAAAATCGTGTTAACTAAATTTAAATTTATTTTGAACATTTTTCTATAATTGTACGAATTGAGAAATTTAAATATTTTTACGTTTTCGTTTCATAAAATTAAATATTTATTATTTAATTACTTGTAATATATATCGACGCTTTAAATGTCGGATTTAGCAAAACTAGTAAAGATAATAGTTGAGACGAAACTAAAACTTAGAGAATATGAAGGAAGAATTTCTGAGTGAATTGTGGTCATGATATTTGTTTCATCAGGAAACGTGAATGTAGATACTGACACATTATATAGAAAGGATAAAGAATCAATTTAGGATGTGTTCCTTAGTAATGACCGTGCAGAATAATCTGCCCGAGCAATTTAGAAATAACCGATGCTTGTAAGAAGGATAATATAGATAATCAAAGGGGTTCGCGACTAATGTGAACCATTAGAATTGAGAAGCCGATAGCGTTAAATGTATAAAAGGCCGCTTGTGGTTGCCTAAATATGGAGGATTTTGAGATTTAGTCATGTTGGAATCTCGTAAGATTAAGTATTCTATTCATGCCATTTCTGATTTAATGTATCTTTATCTGAAGAAGTTGTACAGATGGCATATTATGAAGGCATATATCGCCTCATTCATTAGTAAACACCTAACTATTTTAAAGGTCATCATCTGAATTTGATTCGATTTGGGTCATCGTCGACAGTCTAACCAAATATACTAATATCATTCCCATTAATGATAGATTCTCGATGAAGAAATTGACTCTTTGTATTTAAAGGAGTTGTGTAAACATAAGTTTGCATGTATCGATCATCTCAATCAAGATCCTCGCTTCGCATCGAATTTCTAGAGATTTGCTCAGAAGTCATTGGGAACGAACCTTGATGAGAGTACTGTATACCACCCCAATCGAAGGGACGAGGTAAAGTAACTATACGAAACACTAGAAGTGTTGTTTTATGCTTGAACAATTGACCTTTGGTAATAAACTGTATAATCGTTTTCCTTTGGAGAGATTATCATTGATAATAATCGTATTAGGATCGAGATTGAATCTTGTGAGGATCTAAATATGAGGGCATCTGTAAGTAGGAGTTGGGATGAAGACTCCCGACATGCACCCATTGTGAGTTGGAAGTGCCTTTTAGGTTTAAGGTTGCCTATGATGACAAACCTAACCTTACAAAATGCCCAACCCGCGAGACCTGAAATGATTGTTGAAATTAGGATCTGATTATTGATTGCCAGTAGTGGGCAGGAGGTTATGTGAATATGAAATGTAGATCTTGAAGTGCAGAATGTGTAGCGAAGTTATGCCAAAAATTTTCGCCATGGAAAAATGAATTGATGATCTCAAGGATCATGGGAAATAAGTCCCCGTTGTATGGGACCTTTGAGATAATGTAAAAAGTTGGTTTTAAAGGCATATAAGCTGGATCTACCATAGGACTTCAAGGGCTGCCGAATGATGTTTCGTATATCGAACTTGATAAAATGTCTATCAAGTGAAAATCTGATTACTTCTTGATGAAGTTTAGATCGGCGAAAAGTTGCATTCATCAAAAACCCGTGAACGTCATGGATAGAGAAAGTAAGTCAAAATTAAGCCTGACCGTATTCCCATAATTATGTTTGATGAAACTCGCGTATTGTAATAAATTACACTTGAGAGAAAAGACCGAATGTAGAGGAAATACCCACATGGCTCTAACTCTATAAGAAGCGAGTAGTAAGATAAATTGATCTTTGAGGACACAGATCCTGTTTAGGGGTAAATGCTGTGGAAATCCGTCAATTTATTGTCGATATTTTATTCTCAAGTATTATTTAAAAACATTATTTTAATGTTATATTATGAACTCGCTCATTTTTGGGAAGAAATTTGAGTTTACATCTTAAAGTTGTATCGACTACGTCTAAACTGGAGGACTCTACGTTACGTGCTTAGGTTTACATACACCGTTTTAATTTAACGTCTTTTACGAATATTATTTTGGAATTTTAATCTGTGTTGGTTCATAAACTCACAAATTTATGAGAAGAAATTAGGACTTACGAGCATAATTTAACGTCTTTTACGACTAAACCGAAAACCCTAGGTTTACGTATTTACATTTTTGAACTCCGTTTTTGATGAGACAATTTTTATTAGATTAGTTTTGTGTTGTTGATTCATAATTTATAAATTTTTTTTTCGTAAAACGACCCAAGGGCACGCAAATCGAGGAAACTAGAATCAAGGAGTACCCGTAAATTAATGGGGATGAGATAAGATAAATCTTGCCCCACCCCCACAATCGGAACTACACAACACATCAAAGATGTGTCAAGTTTACATAATAAACTAGGACACTTGTCCTAGTTTACTTACAAAAATCACTATTAGCTTAAAACAAGCTAACACATACCACTTCCTTCATTTTACAACATGCAAGACCATAAATCTCTCTCTCCCTACTCTCCTTGTGCCGTCTACTTCACCACCATAAACCACCACTTGATCAAATTTTATCCATGAATCTTGTGTTAAACTTGCACAAGATGAAAACCTATAGAAGACTTGTTGATTGGAGGTGATTTTAACAACTAAAAAGGATTTGATGTGAAGATCAAGGGCTGATTTCATGGAGATGTTCATCCATTTGAAGGACCCAATAAGTTGCCTTGCTAAAGTTGAAGATTTGGTAACAAGGAACCAAGCCTTGTTCATCAAAATCCCATCTTTTCATCATCTTGATTGGTATAGGGATCGATCTCTTCCTATCATCTTGTTATTTTGAATATGTAATCTTGTATTTTCTTCATTTATGTATATGTATATGATGATGAATGATGAATAAAAATATTATGTGGGGATTTTGTGTTGATAGATTTGATTAAAAAGATTAAAATCTACATGTAAAGATGTTGAAATCATGACTAAAATAGTAGGTTGTATAAAATAGTAAAGAACCTTATGATAACTTGTTAAAATGACTTGGATAAATTAATATACAGTAAGGTATATGTCTTTTACATATGTGAGAGTTGGCCACTCAATGGAATCCATAAAATGAGTGAGATATGATCAAAACATTATTAAGGTTCAAATCTGTATAGTCTGTTTTGGACGAATTATTAGAGACACTTCGAGGATGAATGATGTGGAAACCTTGGTTTCCGGATCTTTAAGCTACTAGGAATGCATCATGTTCATATGATTAACATAATCAAAGCGGAATTAGAACATGACACATTAACAAGGTGTTTAGGCACAAAACATGAATTAAAACAATTGGGTTGTTCATTATATTAATAACAAACAACCACTAGACGTGTATACATTGAATTACGTCTAGTGCACACACGCTTTGAGGTTTACATTGTGAATGAAAGTATGAATAAAACCTAAGACCCTTGGTTCCTTTTATAGTGTAAGGATTAGGGTTTACAAGAGATAAAATCAAATAAACAAGTAAATCTTCTATTTAAATAAACTTATGCAGAATATATCTTGCATGTTTATCTAAATAGAAGCTTCCATAAGCTTCTTGTCTACGTTTATATCAACTCTTGAATTACATGTGACAATGCTTAGATTGCACATGACAACTCTTGAGCCAACAACGCTTAGTTTGCTCTTGTCAACACTTGGATTGCTCTTGACAACGCTTAGACAAAATCTTCATGTTTTATTCGTTTTTGAGTTTCTGCCACATCAACTTTTTGACCCAACAATCTTCCCCTAGTTGATGTCGACAAAACTCTTTGTGTATCTCTTGTAAGTTGTACATGATCTTCAAATTGCTTCCCCTCAAGTGTAGCATGCGTATTCGTGTGTATCTTCCCCTTTTTGTCACATCAACAGGGAAGTAAATATTGTATGCAATCTTGAAGATTCTACAAATGTAGCTCTATGTAATGATCTTGAAGAAAAATAACTATAAAATTTTTGATGTAGAAGTAGAATAACCCAACCTTGTGTTCCATGTCTTGTACTATCCATGTGATGAAGAACTTATAAGAAGACTGGAAAGTATAAGTAGACCTCGATCTCTTGTCAATATTCTCATCCTATGTGAGACATTGAGTACGATAATGTAACTCCTTCAAGTGTTATGACAAGTCTTCGTCACCAACCATGTAAAGCACGAACAAGTTATCTTTAAAGTCAGTGGCTGGAAGTGCATGACTTTAAGATATGATAGAACACAACCTCGTGAAAATCTTCTTCAATCATCAAACTTACCATAAGAACTCTTCCCCTTAAGTCAACACCTCTTCATGACGAATTTTAATGGAATAACATCTTCATACCATATGTAAAAGCACAGATTGGATAACTCTTTCGCAAGGCTATCCCGATTACATTGTTTAAATATCCATCAAATTCCCACGAATAGTTGCTAACTCGCTTTAAGATCATTAATCCCTTTTAAAAATATCTGAGTCGTAAATATCAACACGATATTCTAAATTAAAACGGAGATTCCATGTACCTTCGTGTGTAAATTCCTCCTTTTTGTGTGCTTTTCTCAACAGCAGATATCCTTGTGTTATCCGAGATCCTTCTCTATCCAATATATCTGGAATGTGTATTGTCACATATCGGACAACACCTAACAGCGTTTGAAAAACCATATCTCGGACAACACTGTCAACGCTGTCAGCGTTTGACTTATTCTGTCAGCGTCAAAAGTACACACGTCAGCGTCAAAACAACAAGCAACAACGTCAACTTCTGCTGCTGACGTCTTCTAGGGCTACAAACTATCAGCGACTTTGCCTCCCTTCCACCAAAGTTTGTACATCCACGTTTTAAAAACAATGTAATAGATCACTTGATATAGAAAGCCCAATCTATCCAGCCCATTACTTTGTAGTACACGCACCAGAATATCTGTTTGAATCGTCCAATGATCCATTTTCTTCATGTATTCCATAAATATTCATTCAAAAATGTATCCCACAAAATCAGGACTAAATATTCTTCACGTTGTAACCCATCACTCACGTCTTTAAAATGCTAGACACAATCTTTTCTTGTTGGAATCTTCAAACCACCAGTGCCATATTTAAAAGATACTCCCTACAAAGTAGGGCTCATTAAATATCACACGTCTTTTTATTCTATATTCTTAAAACTGACGTGCTTGTTTCCTTGTTGATAATACAAACAAAAATCAAACAACACCACCAACCAGCAACCTAAACGAATCAGATCTTTGTTTATATGAATGACTGCATTGGCATCTTTTAGTCCTTGATTCATGGACCACAGTCCATAATAACGTATTATCATTGTATATTGCTGCTTCTTGATTTGGGACCACAACAGCCTTGCATCTTTGTTTCCCTGAATCATGAGTATGAACGCTTATATCTGTTATGTCATCACAAACATGTACCAATCTGCCGACTAGAATCATGAATCTAGGGTTTCGTGAAAAACCCTAATATGAAGATCAGTCATAGTATACAGATTATGAACAGATCTAGGGTTTATAATCAAAAACCTAACAATCATACTTGCTGCTGCTATCTTTTCTGATTTCTAGGGTTTTAAGACAAAACCTAAATTCTTTTTGTCAAATCGCAGCAACCATGATCAACGAACATCGTACTAGGGTTCATTGTGATTCCAAGAAATCACTCACCAAAGCTAGTACGAGTAGCAACATTTCTATTTTCTGTATAAGAATGGTCTAGGGTTTAAAGATACCCTAAATCATTATTTTATGTGAAAATAGAAAATCTGAAAATCATCTCTACAGCCAACTTCGACGCATAATAACTTTTGATTGGGGATAAAACTCGACAATCCCTCCGGTGAATGTTTAGATATATGTATGTAGAACACACATAAAACATTTCGTGATGATCCGACGGTCCAATCAAAAGTTATGACCTTCTGAATACTGCTGTGCACACAAAAACGTCCAGAAAAACCCTAGACAGATTTTTCTTCTTTTCACCATACACGAACACCTTGTTGGTCCTAGCATCACGAGCCACGAGGCTCTGATACCAATTGTGGAAACCTTGGTTTCCGGATCTTTAAGCTACTAGGAATGCATCATGTTCATATGATTAACATAATCAAAGCGGAATTAGAACACAACACATTAACAAGGTGTTTAGGCACAAAACATGAATTAAAACAATTGGGTTGTTCATTATATTAATAACAAACAACCACTAGACGTGTATACATTGAATCCCACATCTAGTGCACACACGCTTTTAGGTTTACATTGTGAATGAAAGTATGAATAAAACCTAAGACCCTCGGTTCCTTTTATAGTGTAAGGATTAGGGTTTACAAGAGATAAAATCAAATAAACAAGTAAATCTTCTATTTAAATAAACTTATGCAGAATATATCTTGCATGTGTATCTAAATAGAAGCTTCTATAAGCTTCTTGTCTACGTTTCTATCAACTCTTGAATTACATGTGACAATGCTTAGATTGCACATGACAACTCTTGAGCCAACAACGCTTAGTTTGCTCTTGTCAACGCTTGGATTGCTCTTGACAACGCTTAGACAAGATCTTCATGTTTTCTTCATTTTTGAGTTTCTGCCACATTAACTTTTTGACCCAACAAATGAGCAGTAGCTAAAGCGAAGTCAATTGTAGCACATATTATTTACTTTGTGCTTCCCAAAATTTTGCTTATATCTCCTTGTAGAACTCAAGATATGGTAAAAATGGTGAAAGTGAGTTTCATAATCAGATTTGGAAAATAAAAGTATATATTATAAAATTAGCACTCAAGTAAAACTAATATTAAATACCTACCTAAAACTCACTAACTTACATAATACTTATAAATAAGTACATACTTTGATAAGTAAATGTAACATTTTATAAAAATTACAAATTGATATGTTTTATAACTTATAAAACTATATACATAAGTTTTACGTCTTTTCGGCTAAAACCGAAAGATTAACGTGTCGTCAACTTAAACTTAGACGGTCAGACCCGTCTAATGCAAACTTCTTATAACTCATATAATGATGTATAAGTACATTTGACAAGTAAAAACCGATAAAACCCGAGCTTTATGACTTACGGACATTAACGGGCCAAAGTAGCCTTATTGGACTATTAACCCAACTAGGTTGGATAAACACTAATGGACTTACTCATTGCGCTTAACCCACTTGGGCCCAACATATGAGTATAGGCCTGATATTTAAAGTATAAAATGGGATAATATAATGCATTGGGCTTATAATGGGCTTATTGGGCCTCAATGTGTAAACAAGTTATAACTAGTGTAACTAGTCAAAAATTTGACTAACACATAACACTATAATGTTGAATAAAGAGATAAAATCCAACTTGATCATCATCATACTTATAATGTCATCATATATACATAGCCATTGTTTTTATAAAGTCATTGGACAAGAGTCTAAGACGTGTATTATTTGTCTATGTTTCCGTGATTGAAGCACGTACCGTACCTCCAAATCGCCGATAACCCGCCTTTCCCAATAAATGTGAGTTCATAGCCTCGCACTCTTTTAAATGTTTATATGAAATGTTTTATAAACCCGCGAGGGAGATAACATGTTAGTTTTAATAAAATAGGACACCATCTGTCCCGATTGTTTGCTTATTGATATGGACCCGAATGATTATATGACCCGATGAATGATTATATGACCCGATGAATGAAATGAAATGGATTATTATTAGTTAGGTTATGTCACTAAAATTCGCATTAGCATGAATTGTGAACTACCGGGATTTGGTAGACGATTGTTCATATAATAGTACTATTTGGGGAAGATCACCCTAGTTCACACCTTGACGGTTGATCCCCGTCGTGCCACATTGATTGGTAAGCGAATTTATGTTTGAGAAGATTTATATAAGCGTGATTATGGTGACGAAACGCTGTTTTAGATGGGCAAATGAATTTCGAGTTAGCTACCCGTTGTTTCTTATAGTAAGGTAGCAATGTCATGCGGTTTATAATAATCCAGTATTGAAACTACTGATGTACGAATTGAATTATAATATATTGCTTGACTAGCAATACGGGGTCTTATTACTGATATTATGTTCGTGATTTGGATTTTATATAACAGTTTTTATTAAACTCTATACAACGTTATAAAATGTATAGTATGATGTTTTTACGACATTGGTTCTAATAATGGGTTTGAAGGCAAAAGGGCCTATATTATGATTTACAACAAAGATTTGTACAAAATGATTTTTGGTAATAATTATATACCGATGATATATTAATGGTTTTATTAAACTCTATGAATTCACTCGGGGTTTTCGCTGACCTTTTCTTTTAACATGTTTTCTCTCGGGTACTTGAAGGTAATTCTCGGGAAGAGGACAAGAATGTATGGCCCACACTTAAATACTATGACTTGGTACCTATGTAATTTGATATTCATGAATGGAAAAATGTTTTATTATTAAACGACGCGATTTTTAAGCGTTGTCTATGATTTGAGTAATGTGCTATCCCGTAACACCAACGACTCTTCCGCTGAACTAAAGTATGAATATTTGGGGGTGTTACAACTCAAGTCTCCCAGTAACTCCAACCTATAAGCCACTGGTCCAATACTTTCGAAGATTTCGAATGGACCCACGATTCTAGGTGTTAACTTCCCTTTCATCCCAAACCACGTCACATCTTTCCATGGTGAAACCTATAGCATAACCTT
Organism: Glebionis coronaria; assembly: GCA_025667525.1. NCBI lineage: Eukaryota > Viridiplantae > Streptophyta > Magnoliopsida > Asterales > Asteraceae > Glebionis > Glebionis coronaria. The sequence goes on from CM046877.1 coordinate 361,428,046, forward strand.
ATCCCCAATCTTAAATCCCAACGGCTTACGGCACTTGTCCACACAACTCTCTTATCGACCCTTTGCCATTTTCAACCTCTACTTAAGCACTGCCACGACCTCTTTTAGTTTTCCGTTCCAACTCTGGTCCAATATGTTGACTGCTTCTAAATTCACCCCACCGTAACGGTGATCCACCTCATTTTCTATGGACTAACTCCAGCAGTTTCTACTAAATTTCCTATAACTAGACCTAACAGTTTTCCCTTCTATATCACTACACTATCTTGACAACCCTTTGCTCCCTCAAGCCATTCTTCCTCCATACTACTTCTCGCTTGTCTCTCCATAATCTTAATTTCCATACCATCTTCTATCTCATCTTCAGCCAATAATTTAGGAGATCCTCTTTTATTCCCTACATTGTCATCAGTAAGGAATACGCCCCTCTCACTAGTGACTCTCTTTGTACAAGAATTCTTCCCAAATAAAATGCATTCCCCAACAATCACCAAACCGCACGCCAATTCTCTAGGCATCTTCCTCCATTATCCTTATGGTATGCTCATACCAACCATTAGTCTATCAACGATATACTATGCTTACTTCCCATCATTTATTCCCTTGCCATAATCCTTCATAAAGCATTCCATACTTCTTAGGCTGATTTTTATGCAAAACTCCAATTCCATCACATCCGTAAGCAATCATTCCAACTTCTCAACTACTTGACTTCTCATTCCTCTTACTATATGGGATGAATTATTCAGTCTATCTATCACCCAACTCTCATCGTACTTATTCCTCTACCCCATTATGTATCCCCTCTACCATCTTCGTCCTTACACCACCCTTTCTATGTTACTCCTATCTATGTAGGAAGTATAGCCTATGTTCCTTTTCTCCATATGATTGTCTAAGCCACGCAACATAAATGTTGACGCGTTCTCTGATTTAGATAACTACTCGTGCAGCTTACATTCTTCATCTAAACCATCCTAACACGTCATCCATATAGCTAAATTTTGTCTCAGCATCACTTCCTCCCTCTTATTCCTTGCCTTTCCCAGATGGTACTTGGCCTTTCAATTTTCCTTTATCACTTAACTCCACCCATCACCTTTGCCAAATGTTCAATCAAGAGGACTGAATATGTGTTGGAGACGTTTATGATCCGTATTGATCATTCTCTACGTCTCGTACACCGAATGCCTCTAGCATTCTAGGCACATCTAAAAATCCAGCTCTACTAACTAAGTCTTATCTAGTTCTTCTAAATCTACAGTTCATGCAACGTATAACTAATCTCCTTTCTTTGTCGTCCTCGTACGCATCAAAATCCTTGCTCCACGTATCGTCATGCTTCGCGAATTCATCTAGTCTTTCCGATAATGCCAGGATCTACTCATTATCCAATCCACCTCTTCAGCCTCCAAAATGCTTCCTCGTCCTTGTTCACTTTGCCCCTTGCTGGTTCCATGATATGCCATCATCTCTAACTACTCATCATGGTAAACTTAATACTAAAACTCACACTTGAAAATCTCACGTATAATTCCTTTTTCTAAACCACTAAAAAACCAACACATAATTCGCCTCACTCTCCTTCTTAGACTTTGAGTAGATCAAGATGTCGTAGATACTCCCGATGAAAACTTGTTTATATACGGTCATGCACACTCGGTTCATTGACTCCATGAAAACCGCTAGTGATTTGGTGAAGCCAAATGCATTACTGTAAACCCAAAGCGTCCATTCAACATTCTTAACATCATCCCTGCACCCTGTCTTGGCAGCAGCACAAACAAATTTCTACCTCTTTCTACTCGCAAAATTCTACACACATTCTAAAAGATCGATACTCCTTCTTATCAACCCATCCAACCGCTTTCACATCACATTTACTGCCAGGCAACCAACCTTTGTCTTGCATTCCTTGAAATTTCTAACAACTCATGTCTTTAAAATCATTCCATCAACAATTGCCCTGGAAAGGCACTAACTACGACTCATCTTGCTCCTTCTACTGGTTCTGTTCATGGTTCTACTTGAAGATAATAGGTAAACCCACTAAATCTTAAGAAGTTTTTAGAAAATTTTACATACCTAACGAATATCACAAGTACCTTTGAAATATCACATCCCTTCCAACGTTCTCTATGATGTGTTACTTGTGCCAATATCCATACTTTATACAAATCTCCATTCATCTCCTTTGGCACTCCTAAGAGACCTCATGACCACATTAGTTCGTCTTTCTACGAACTTCTAACTCTTTCCCCATCACAAAGGGCATTCTAACTATTCTCTCATATGACTATATCAATGCTCTTAATCAATACAAAACCAAAACTACATCTGGAACCCACCAGACACGACAAACGAATCAAAACTACGGATAACTAATGAGATTTCACGTGCACCAGTTAAACAAGTCAAAAACCACGAGACTCAAAAGAAAACTCAAACCCAAAACATGTATCAATTCAAAATGACCCATGAAAACGAAAAATAATTCAAGAAACACCCAATGGTAACCAAAACATATTACGCCCCGTGACATATTTTTTTAAACCTTGCACGACATTGACTTTTCCTAAAAGAATATTTTTCTTTACCTCTCCACATCTATGTGACTCAAACAATCTACAAACAACCCTCTATACGATCTCAAGACTCAACTCAAAGACTAGGTACCCCGAACATCCCAAATTATAAGTTTGGAAACTAATATTCAAAACTCAAAGGTCATTTTAACGCTGATAAGTGTTAAAATGGACGCTGACAGCAATATGTTAGTTTTGTGGTTTTTGATCTAATTATGCAGGCATTACGAGCATTTTACAAATGGATACAGAGTTTCTTATGGATCTTTGGAGCTTACTAGGAGTGTGTTCAAGTTTATGGATGATGGTTGGAATGTTTACATTCCTATCTTGACATAAATTTTTATTACATATTTTATTTTTGACAACTTTGTTTATCTTAGTTTAAGGGGAGGTTTAGGAAACCTTTAGGATTTTTGGGTATTCTTATAATACTCTCATCACAATTCTAGTTTTTGTCCACTGGTGAGTACGAGTTAGTTTTCTAAATCGTGAGGCACTGTAGTATGCAAAGTTGATATACTGTGCATGCTGGCAAGACTTTTTGGCCTAGAATTGGATTTGGTCGGTTGGGAGACTTGGGTACATTTATATTGGGCTTACCTGAGAAGTTACAAAGGATTTATAAGAGATAAATTCATTGTTAAGAACTTTGGTTAGCAAGGGACACTTGAGGCAATTATGTCTATCTTGCTTAAGGAAGTGTACATGATTGTACAGTGCTTGCCACCCTATAGTGATTTTCAGTCTATGAGTTATCTTCACTAGGATAAATTACGTTGTTAAGGTCCTTTTTCTTTTTAATTATTTTTATTTTTGGATGCTGACACTTTTCTTTCCAAACGCTGATAAGACCAATTTTCACGCTGACATGGAAAATTTCCAACGTTGACAAGAATATAGCCGTTGGGCGCTGATACGTTATTTTTTACCATTGATAAATATTGGGTCCTACCCAGTTGTTATTTTTGACAAAAATATGGGCCGTAATTTTAGGAGGTGGTAACTTTTTATTAATGTTTGAGATAAGTTATATATTTTTCAAGATTTTCATGATTACTTTTTGAATATAGCTGCCTCACGTTTGACCAATCACATATTTTCGCCTCTCCTATATATTTGGCTCATTTCTTTTAAACAGTGTAACTGCTTATTCTTGTCTAACTGAAATTTCACAAACCTTCTTCCATAACTTTTATCACAACTTTTTTATATCATCAATGACACCTAAGTTTAAACCTACAGAATTGGAATTGGGGTTCAGGAGTCAACATAACATGGTAGCTTATTTGCAAGCTGATAATGCTCTGTTTCCCCGATATACTCAGATGATTGAGTATTTGAATGTGTCCCCATTAAGGTATGCACTTTCACATACTCCTCTTATCCCTATCACACACATTAAACAATTTTGGAACGCAGTACGTTCCTCAACAGTTAATGAAGTGACTACATTGACTGCTATTGTCCATGGGGTTCCATGGGTGGTTACTAGAGCTTTGGTTCGCCAAGCTTTGCATCTTAATGATGCAGATGGTATAACCACCCTACCCATTGCAGAGCTAGAACAAGGACTCCAAGCCTTAGGTTATCCTTTGCCTAAAGAAGGCCATTTAAACAAATATACAAAACAGGAATTTCCCCCGGCTTGGGAGTACCTAATACATATCATTCTTCAATGTTTGAGACCCAAATGCACTGCACACAATGAAATCAACCGATCCATTCGGAGTGCCATTGTGTGTATTTCAACTAGGGAAAAGTATAACTTTTCAAAAATGATTTTTGATGGCATGTGTCATAATAAGGTTAACAAGATGACTCTTGCTTATACTAGGTTCTTGCAAATGGTTTTTGATTTAGAAGAATACTGTAATAGAGATAATAATGATTTTTATACGATCTACGTTCAAAAGAAAGCAATTTTTGGGAAGATGAACTCTGAACATTATAGAGACCTACCCCTCACCCAAGCTATGATTGGTGTTATTGAAGCAGCAAACCCTCAACCTCACCCACAACCTCAACCAGACCCACAACCTCCATCACCCCAGCAAATGGAAATTGACCAAGAACAATTCAACACTGACACTTCAAATGTTGGCATTGACACTCCAAATCCAAACTCTGCCACCCTTTTGCCACAAACCCAAACACCCCTTAACCTTCAAACAGACCCTCAATCCACTTCCTCTTCTACACCACCAGACTATAGGTTGAAAAAAACGCCAAAGGACTATTGTAGTGTTCTCCTCTAGTGGTCCTCGCCATGTAGTAGAGAGAACCACCACCACAAGTGTGGTTGGTGACATTGGTGGGGATGGGACTATTGGTTCTATCTTAGATGCAGGACAAGACAGTCCTAACATTATTAAGACCCCATCCATGCCTCATGAATCTACTTTGAGAGGTCAAATTCCCATTCTAGAAATGGGCAGATTGGAACCTTACACCATTTTGGAATTGATGGTGGTCTGCATTAGCTTGCAAAAGCAAAATGTAGACCTTGTACAAATTGTCAAGTTACAAGGCCTTGAACTCAAGCAATTGAGGGAGAGGATAGTTATTTTGGAGAATCCTAACACTCTGCGTAGGGAGGAGGATTCTTCCAAAGGGGAGGATGAACATGTTCATATGAGTGACAAAGGCTCACAAGAAGGTACTTCTTTTGGTGATTCTTTGGGTATTGCTGAGGCTCTTACAGATTTGAAGAGGCAACCAGGTTTTAATGCTTCATTAGTTACTCCTATAAAGTTGTCTTTTACTGAAATGATGAACCAGTTCACAGAGTCAGCCGCTGACAAGAGTAGATTAAGCGTTGACACTCGTAGTTTGGACGCTAAGAGACTTGCAGGCATAGTTGGTGTATCCCAACCATCAGCTATCATTAATGATGGTTCTACACAGGTACCACCCACTACTTTACCAACCATTAGAGCAAGTGACAAGGGTAAAGCAATCTTGGTAGAAGTTGAGAAGCCAAAGAAGAATGAATCCCAGATTAAGTTTGATCAAGCTTTGGCTGCACAACTGCAACAAAAGGATTGGGCTACTACTATAGAGATAGAAAAGGGTGGTAGTGATGATGAAAGCTCAGATTCTAGTGTTATGATCATTGACGATCCAGAGAGGCTGGAATATGGAGATGAGTTGGCTAAGGAAAGACTTGAGGAGTTGAAAATGCAAGTTGATTATGAAATGCCTGAAGTAGTAAGAATGTACTTTGCATGGGAGAATAAGGTTATGGAGAATCCAAACATGAGGATTTCTGATCAAATTTAGGGTTTGGAGATTCTGCTAAGAGTTCAACAAGATTGCAAGGTAATCTTGAAGTATAAAGCTAGCAAGGTTCTTTCATAGACTAAGAAGGATAGAAGGGAGCTTTACTATATGCTTCTCAGATGTCATCAAGGGGGTTGGACTTTCAAGAAATTATAGAAGTTGTCCTTTGGTGAGTTGGAGTTTCGTGCCTATCCCATTTGGGCACGTGTTCAAGAAGAGAATTCTATTAGACTCCTTTCTGATGAAAGAAAGGAAGAAATTGAGGAAGAAATGCAGATCCAAAAGGCTTCAATTGCACCAAGGCCAGTGAAGAAAGGACTTCCTATTGAGTTTCCAGCTTTGGATAGAGTGAACCCTAGTAAAGCAGTTATTAGAATGAGCATTAAGCTCTCACCGTTGGAAGCTTCACATGTTGCAGAGGTATTACCTTTTGATTATAGAAACCCTATAGTTTACTATGAAGAAGATGAAAGTAGGTTCTGGATGATCACCAGATATGGAAAGAAGGTACATACTTTTACTTCTTTCATCTCTTTGTTTGCAAGCCTGGATCAAGAAGACTTGGTAGATCTTTGGGTATTAATGAAGGCCAAGTATGAGGCTGAAGCACCTACTTCAGTCAACAGAATAAAGATCTAGACATCCTTCAAAAGGATGATTGAACCAGATGATGCAGATCCAATATGGTTGGATTTGGATGATATCAGTGGACTTCAATGGCGTCTACATTCAGCAGCTGGTGTTTACCATTTGAGTACTACAAAGTTTTCATATTATCTTCTTGTGGATGTTGAATATCCCATGTCCAAGGAAGTTTTGAGGCAAATGGTGTCAACACAGCTGGAAATGGATTATATAAGTGATGTTGGCAAATATTTAATTAGGTTTATTTATTATCTAATTAACAAGTGATTTGTATTTGTAAGAATCCTCCTTGTACTTAGGTTTTATTCAGAAACTTGATTACTAGGGTATATATCAAGTTTAGGGGAGGATTGTTGGGAATAAAATGAGCCAAGACACTTAGACGCTGACAAGAGTTATTTGGACGCTGATAGGAAGAAATCAAGCGCTTACAGATCAAGCGTTGACAAGAAGTATTCAAGCGCTGATAAGAAGAAGTCCAAGCACTGATAGGAAAACATAGTCAACACGTTTATTATTTGAAAAGAAGATATGCTCAAATATTGTATTTTCTATATTTATCTTTTCCTAAAATAGTTGATAGGATATCCATTGTACACGACTCTTTATGTTATAAAAGGAGGTCGTGGGTGTTGTCCCATATATTTGTTATGATTAAACAAGAAAGGAAGATAAAAGATGGAAGATTTCTAGAGAGAGAAAGTAGTGGGAGAAAGTAGAGAGAAGTTTGTGAAACAATGGGAAGGTTAGTTTAGAGAAAATGAATCAACCAACACCCTTCCTAACATGATAGGAAGGGTATTTATAACCTTTGCCTACATGTGGCATAATGGGATATATTATTATGGGCGGGGCTTTCCTTTTGGGCTTTGGTTACTTATGAATGAACCTTAGCTAAAAGTTAAGCTCGTAATACACGACTAACCTACTACTCATTACAATGTTCTGATATACGATACATAATAAACATATGACCGAGCATTCTTGTTTGACTCAATATTTTTAGGCTAACAATCTCCCCCAATGAGAGGTCATTACCCTTTATGAGAGGTCATTACCCTTTGTCATTTTGAGATTTGTAGAGATTACTAATCTTTCCATAAATGAGTCTTGAACATGTAATGGTAGTGTTTTTCCTTTATGTTGTGATCTTTGTGCCTTTGTCGTTGTCTTTCGACTTTGTCTTTTGATCTTGAGATCTTCAAATCATCCTTGACTGGTCTTTGCCATCTTGTGATCTTGTGTCTTCATCCACATGCTCACACTATTAATTGTTGAATATGTCTTTTGGCATGAGTATGTGGTTTTAAATCTTTGACTTTGCTGAGTACACCGTGACGCCACCTTCTCGAGACAAAACATAGACACGGACTGAATGGCTTTGACATTCGTCCTAAATCGGTAGCGTTTTACCTCCGGCCGGGGAAGACCGTTATACGATATTAAATATTGTGCATGTGATTAGGTAGATTCAATTAAGAATCTCCTTGACAGGGTTTCGCGACTGTACTAGTCGTCCTCTTTACTCGACTTTCTCAAAGCAAGACTACGAACATAAAGAGTGAATCAATTTTTATAGATATCCGCTTGATTAAAGTCGTCAATTCAATTTCCTTGAACAAGTGTGATTCATAAAGAATCTTACCATTGTTTATTTCCAGTTGACACAAGCTTGATTGATAAGAATCTCACAAGTCACCTACCGTAGCGCTGTTTGAGGTTGACGCTAGAAGGATTTCCATTCGTCACTGTGAATATGAATGAATATCACTCTGAATGTTATGGCAAGACCATAAAGATATTGCGTAGAAACCTGAAACGAGTTTGAATCAATTCAGAATCAAACCACTGTTGCTTTTCAGTTTACATGTGTTCAATTCATAAAGAATCTTACACATGACCAACCGAAGTGTTGTTTGATGTTAACACTGGAAGGATTTGCACTCATCATTGTGAATACTAAGTAGTATCACTCTGAGTGTTCTGGCAATATCGCAAGGATATAGCATAGAACTCTCTTGTTCATCATCCGTGTGTCCTAACAAGATTTGATTGATCTCTGGGCTCTAGACTCGATTTGTGCACTTTTGTGGTCGGAGGCTGGAGCAGATGCCACCTATTCAATATCAACTATCTCGGAGTGAGAAAGTCAATAGAATTCATGTTTTTCTCCATGAAAATAAAACAAACTTCTTTTGAAAGAAGCCTGAGTAGCTAGGAAAGGGTTGTGCATACATCACTGGTTCCATGATGAATTTTTCTTCATGATGTGTTGACCCAGTTTCTGCCTAAGTTGTATGGAGGGCTAATTTCTTTACACCCTTTATCCTTACATTTCTTTTTCATTCTTCAACCCCTTCAATGCTTACCAAGACATCATTACTAGCACCTTGATTGTTCCAGTGCTAGCATAAGTACTTAGTCAGCATTCAGCTACGTTCACATTCTACCTCCATCTTTCCTAAGGACTTCTAATAATCTATTGGATTGTCCCTGGGAAGATCCCTCCGGTTCTGGCTGGATCATAGGACTTAAACCTAACCACCCTTTTGACACCAATAACGTCGTGGATTAAAGATGTTGTGGGTATGATACCATAACCATAAAACCACTTCAAATGTCTAACAAAGTGTTTGAAAAAAATTTAACACCTTTCTAGTTTTGTTGTTTCAGAAATGCCCCCCCCCCCCCCTACACATGTGCATCGATAATCAAAAGTGTTTCGCACATGTGGTTAAGAGTTAGTGCTTCAGTCTTATATATGATCACATTTTAACCACATTCTCTCCCCTATCTCTAATATATAAAATCTTTTTATATTAGAGATACCAAATTTGATTAAAATATATTCTGAAAAATAGTCTTGAAAATCTCCGGGAGAAAGATGTGTCAATCTTTGCATGAAGTTGAAATGCTTGCCCTCAAAAATTGATCCACTTGAATTGTCATTATGAGGATTTGATCCACATTTCGCTTTTTGAGGATGGGAGTTGTTGAACATACAATTTTTGAATGATTTTGAATAATCATTGAGAAATTCTTGAAAAAATTGTGTTCAACGCTTTTTGAAAAACATTCTTTCTTTTTGGCGAAAAGGTTTTTCTAAAGAATAAACCTGAGTTCATAGACATAATGTCTTGACAAATCCACTCAAGTGTAAGAAGAATCCTCTTCTTTTTCTGAGGGTAAGCGCATTAAATCGTACACTCCCCCGTGAATATAGAACCGGGTTGCAATCTGAAAGTGATTACAAGACATTGTATTGAGCTCAAAACGTTGAATGTTTTGTGACAAGCTCAACCCAAGATAGATTGCTCTACCCGTTATGTGGAAATATTGTCCAAAATAGACATTTTCCTTTATTAAAATTAGAAATGACATGTTTTGAAAAATATTTACAACTTTCATTTGAGCTTTATGTGCAGACCCGTGTCGTTATTGAGTGACATTTATAGGCACGTCCATATTATCAATACTGAAAGACATGTCGATAAGAATATTTTTGGATTTTGTAAGATTTTTCATTTTGCGTTTAGTTTTGATATGTTTTATATTTTTGTATTTTGCTTTTTCAAAAATATTTACAAGTGGATGTTTGATAGATAGATCAAGCATGCACCTTTGCCAGAATCTCCAGGTCTGTTGGAGTCAAACATCTCATACCAATTTGCCTAACGAGGTACTCAAACCTATCTTTCGATTGAGCTTTCGTAAACAAGTCGGCTAATTGGTAATCCGTTCCAACAAAGTATAGTTCAATGATACCTCTTTCAACTTCTTCCTTTATGAAGTGGTATCTGACATCAATGTGCTTCGTGCGGGAATGCTGTACCGGATTGCAGGAGATGGCTATGGCCCACTTTGAGTCACAGTACATAGGTACTTTATCAAAGTGGAATCCATAATCCATGAGTTGTGTTCTCATCCAAAGAACTTGAGAACAACACGGAGATAAAGACACATACTCCGCTTCGGCTGATGAAAGTGACGTGCAATCCTGCTTCTTGGAAGACCATCCCACTAGCTTATCTTGACCTGGAAAATGTGCACCGCCAGAAGTACCTTTTCATGTATCAAGACACCCTGCATGATCAGCTTTAGAAAGAAACCGGTTTCCCTCGGATACCAGAGTCCCAAATGAATGGTATTCTTGAGGTACCGAAAGATCTGTTTAACCTCCTTGAGGTGCTTTTCAGTAGGTCGTGCTTGATATCGTGCACAATAACACGTAGCATGTGATATATCGGGTCTGCTTGCTGTCAAGTACATGAGGGAGCCGATCATGGAACGATATCTCGTTTGATCTATGGCATTACCCTCCAAGTCAGCATCTAGCGATGTGGTTGATAATGGTGTCCCAATGGGGTCACATGAAGTCATACCATGCTTTTTGATTATCTGTTGACAATACTTAGCTTGGTTTATAAGGATACCACTTGGGGATTGGTGAACATGAATTCCTAGAAAGAATTTTAGTTCGCCCATCATAGAAATTTCAAATTTGTTGTGCATTACTTTTTCAAACCATTTTGAAAGTTTTGGGTTTGTAGAACCGAGAATAATGTCATCAACATAAATCTGCACAAGCAAAATGTCATCCCCATATTTATAAGTGAATCGAGTTAGATCAATGGAACCTTTAGAGAAACCTTTAGATACCAGAAATTTCGAGAGCTCGTCGTACCACGCCCTTGGACCTTGCTTCAGTGCTTAAAGTTCATTGTGGAGATGATACACCTTGTCAGGATAATGCGGATTGACGAATCCTTCCGGCTGCGTGACATAGACTTCTTCCTTCAAAGGACCATTAAGAAAAACCGTATTTACGTCCATTTGATAGACAGTGAATCCCTTATGTGCAGCATAAGCAAGGAAAATCCTGGCCGCTTCCATACGAGCAACTGGTGCAAATGATTCGTCAAAATCAATTCCCTCTTTTTGGCTATACCCCTTAGCCACTAGCCTACCTTTGTTCTTGATGATCTTGTTTTCTTCATCCATCTTGTTTTTCCAGATCCATCGAAGATTTAACGGAATCACATCGTATGGTCTGTCAACAAGTTCCCAGACTTTAAGTCTTTCAAATTGTTGATGTTCATCCGTCATCGATTCAATCCAAGCATGATCAGCCATGGCTTCTTTGATGTTTTTCAGTTCAGCAGTACTCACGGCGAGTGCGAACATACAAGCATCGCCATCGGTTGCTAGTTGTCGCCTTGTACGAACAGGCTGTGAAGGGATTCCAATTACTTGAACCAAAGTATGTTATCGGGTCCAATGATGTGTTGAAGGATGTCGTTGGTAGAACGTATGCATATTTGACGGATCAACATGATAAGTAGAAGACTCTCCAATTTCGTGTACCGGTGTACCGAATGGGTTGTGAAAATCGTCATCGTCAGATAATGCATCGTCTACTTAATTTTTGTTCTCTGGAGCAATGACAGTAGTTGTGGATGTTGTAGGATCGATTGTTGAAGTGATATTCTGAGGAGGTAAATTTACATCAACCCGTGTTGAACTAGATGAAGTTGTATCCTTTTGTTGACGATGACCGGTATCATCATTCTTATCATGAGTGACAGCGGAAGACTTTGATACAACATGTTTCTCCCCCATGAAATATTCATCAAACATTGGTCCATATAAAATTTCCAACTCTTCAAGTGTCTTTTCCACTGTCATATCTGCTCTAGGAACATGTTCAGGAACCAGCTTTGAACTTGACGGTTCATTGTTGTGGTCTTAAGTTCTGAGTTCCGTGCGATTGTGCACATAAATCTTATATCGTTGTGGAGCGGGACTTAAACTGTCTTGTTCAAGTGCCATTTCATGCAATTCATCGAATTTGATATGAATAGTTTCGACTATCAATTTTGTTCTCTTGTTGTACACTCTGTATCTCTTAGACTGAGTTACATATCCCACTAGAAAGCATGCATCACCTTTCTCTTTCATCTTGTCGAGATTTTCACCATCTCGAATAATGTAACACGTACATCCAAAAACATGAAGGTGTTTGAGTGAAGGTTTGAGATAATTAATTATGTGATATGGTGTCTTTTCGTGTCTTGGGATAATTAAGGATCAGTTTTGTATGTAGCATGCGGTTTACACGACTTCGACCCAAAAGAATAATGGTAGTTTTGAAGCAGATAATAATGTTCTAACATCCTCAACTAAAGTATGGTTTCGTCTTTCAACAAAGCTGTTTTGTTCAGGTGGTCTCGCAATAGATGTTTCATGTTCAATCCCTTCGGCTTCAAAATATTTCTTCAGAGTTGAATTCAAGAATTATGTGACTCTGTCAGTACGTACCACTTTTACTTGAGCTTGAAGACCACGTTGTATCAGCTTAAGGAAGTTAATGAGAACCTCAGGTGTTTCATCCTTGGACCATAAGAAGAGGGTCCACGTGTACCTTCAGTAGTCATCGACAATTACCATAACATATTTTGTCCCATTGATGGTTTGAACACGCATGGGGCCACACAGATCTATATGAAGAAGATCTAACCGTACTTTAGAGCTTGGAGTAGTATTTGTCTTGAAACTACTTCATTTAGCTTTACAAAGCTCACAAGAAAAACAAAGATTATCTTTGATGAATTTCAAGTTTGGAAGGCCTCGCACAATATCTTTCTTGGAAAGCAAGTTGATGGTATCAAATTTAAGATGAAATAAACGTTAATGCCATAACCAAACTTGAGTCGTTGAAGCTTTAGCCATGAAACAGATTGGAGTTGAAGATGTGGATTCTTGTAATTAAATAGTGTAGAGATCAGTACCCCGTGAACCAGTAAGCAAGTCATTCCCATCATAATCACGAACAAAACATGTCTTCTTTCTAAAAGAAACCTCCAAATCCGCATCACAGAATTGACCAACAGAGAAAAGATTGTGATTGAGCCCTTCGACGTAGTAAACCCTTTTTAGAGTGATATTCCCCTGAACCAAGTCTCCATATCCTAGAATCGGTGCAAATTGATCATTTCCGAATCGGACAGTACCCAGGAACTTCTCCACGAAGTTAATTAGAAGCTTGAGATTCCCCGTCATGTGCTTCGTGTCCGGAGTCCAGTATGAATAGAATTATCTCGATCACCTGCAGAAGAATTAGAGTACGATGGAGAATTTGCTAAATTGGATTCCATGTTAGTTGTGATATCCGAATCATTAGTTTCACTTAAAGACACACTAACGCTCGTTGTCACATTTTCAGTCCTAACCTTAGGCATCCATTTATATCCTGGAGGACATTGATTAGCAAACCACCATTTCCAAGACTTGCTTGCAGACTCATATAATTCCCTAATTTTGCTTCTAGGGTTCTTAGTGGTGGAATTTGATGCATTACTTTTCTTAGGGGGTAGCACCAGAATGGTTTACTTTGTGTTTGGGTGTTGTAGCACTAATAGGCATTGCAGTTTGCTTCTGAGTTCTAGTATCTACGCCTTTGACATTATTCGAAACACACATAACATGATTAGCATTAGCACACTTTCCACATTTAACACAAATAAACTTAGCATTCAAAGCATTCAAAGTCGAATCATTTAAATCATCATTACACGCGATTACAGACGTTTTATTCGTAGAAACATTGAAAATACTAGGGTGTTTTTCTATTGTCTTCATCTTTCCTTGACTTTTGTTTTGCCAAACCTTAATGCATGCGAGTGCTCTTAAGCTGAGGTCGGCTAACACTATCAATGGGGACTACTCCTTTAGTAAAAGACACACGTCAATTATTGTTTCTAGAAGTCTGAGGTGATTGAGTTTCTTTGTTGTGTGTGGATTTAGTGGCCAATCTATACATCCATGGTTTCACCACATTTGTGTTCTTAGTGCTTTTTGATCGAATATGTATTTTCGGAGTGTTGTGTGGTAACCTATCCTTCCCATCCGTCTTGGGGGAAAACGCACGTTTTGCAAATGCAGAATTAGAGAAAACAGATGGTCTTCCCAAGACAAAGGGTCTAGTCACTTTGTGCGCATTGGGTTGTCTTACAACACGTTTCTTAACACTAGGTTCCACAAATTTCCCACCCATCTTCGCAACGAGTTTCTTCAACTCTGCTATCGCTATTTCCCTATCTTGTAACTGAGCTTTCAACCCTTTAATTTCCAAACTCTTTTCATTCATTTCTCGATACATTTGGGAAAGTTTTTCTTGTAATTTATTATCATGTGGAAAACTTCCTATGTATTTTTGCAACGCAAGTTCAAGAGAATTAAATGTTTTTGAAGGAAATCAGTTTTGTGTTGAAGTAACTCAAAAGCCTTTTTATCAACATTTTCTTTACGTTTTGAATGCTCAAGTTCAAGATGCTCACATTCTTTGATTTTATCAAGATATTTTCATGCAACATCAGAATATTCATCGATATCAGCACAAGATTGAAGAGTAACAGACAAAATATCTTTGGAGAGACATTCTTCTAAGAGTAGATCATATTCGTTTGAAAAATCTGATTAGTCATTTTGAAGTTCATCAATTTCTTTTTCAAGAGATTCAACATATTTCAAATCATCAAACATTTCAGACCGAATAAATTTTTCAAACTCAAGAACATTTTCTTTTATTTTCTTCATATTTGGTATTAAAAATTCTTTCACAAGAACAGTTATGTCGTGAGGAATCTCTGTTTTCCACTTATCTTTTTGATGTTTTTCCCAATCGCTTTCAACAATTGATTGAACATTATCAATATATTGTTTAAGAAAACCAAGTGTTTTTCTACTTTTGCTTTTAGAAGCATCAAGAGGAAAATAGTTAATATATTTAAAAACATTCGTTTTCCTCTTAGTGGCAAAAGCTTTCTTCCATTAAATTCGTCTTTGTTTGCATTCTAAAAACAATTCCTCACGATACTTCTGTTTTTGTGGAGTGAAAAGACCATAAAGATTGTTTTCATAAGCATAATTATATGGTGTCACAAAGTCTTTGTTGACCGGTGATCTACTCTCCTCATCATAAAGGGACGTATCTTCACTATCGAGGCTAGCTACTGGGCATTCATGATCGGTCCATTCGGACTCATCAAGATATAAGTGAGGGTTAGAAGCTTGAGCTTGTTCAAGGTACTTGGGGCTTGCAAAACTAGTTTGACCTTTGAAAAACGACTGAGGTGATGTCATTCTAACGATTTAAATAGAGTCATGCATTTTATAAACAACTTTTTTCAAAAAATCGACTTGTTCTTCAAGACCCTTTACTTTTTCAGTATCTTTGCCTTGTCTATTTTTGAAATCTTGTTTTAATTTTTCAACCTCTTGTTTCTTTTCGTCAAGAATTTTAGGAGAATCGGTGGTATTCATAGAAAGCCTATGTTCAAGTTCATTAACTTTTGTTGTGGCAAGATACTTTTTTGGACGTTCATCACTTAATAAGACATTAAATTGACGTTTTTCTTTTGTTAACAAAGCAAGAGTTCGTTGTATTTATTTTCAAAATCGTCTTTTTTAACGTTGAGAACACGACTTTTGTACCCCTCAAGCTCTTTGGTCGTTTGAAGAAGCTCATCCTATAACTATCAATAGTCTCACTAGATCTTATAAGAGCGGCTTTGCTGTCTTCAAAGTTTTGAGTGAGCGCTGCGTTTGCCTTCTTTAATTGCTTTTGACTCTTTCTATTTTCATTGACATCTTTTTGTAAACTAGCAATTAAATTAGCAAGCGCGACACGCTCCTCATCATCATACTCATTTGCATGTTGATCATCTGCAAACTCATTATTACACATGTCTGATGAATTGAGTGTGGTATTGCTATCAACCGTTTCCATCATACATGTGTCAGTAATTGTTGTTGGTATGTCACTATGCTCATGTGTCACCAAATACATTATATTCATCATCATGTTGTAACTTATCAATTGGCTCGGTATCAAAGATAGGACCATTGTCATCTTCAGTGACGTTAAGGACCTCATGAATCTTTGCCATGTATGAATAATGTGCCTCGGGTTCTTGGTCGGAGAGTTCGTCGTTTGTGTCGTCAAGCATTTCTCCTTCCTTAGCTGATAACTTGATCCCAGCTTTCATTTTCTTGCATAGCAGCATTTTTTCCTTATGATAACCATAGTCTTTGACCCTCTTTGGCTGCCTACATTCCCTAGCCAAATGACCATAACCTCGGCAATTAAAACACCGAATCCTAGTTTGTTTCACAACTTGAGTACCAACAGTTTCCCTATTTCCAACAACAGTAGCAACCCTCTGATTATCATACTTTGTGGGTTGTCAATCATACATTGGAGGACTCTCATCACGTCTTCGTGTCTCATACCTTGGAGGACTTTGAGCATAGTTGTCCTCGTGTTAGATGATGTTCTGAGGTTGTTGTTGGTAGGTTTGTAGATTTTCCTGTATTGTTTCATAATAAAAGCCATTTGTTGCTTGAATTCCCTATCTTTTTGACCAAGTTATTCATCACTGTCTTCTTCGGATGATTGCTCAGGTGTGGGTGATGGTGCTCTTGCAACTTCTTTGCCATGGGATCTTGTTGGAGCATGTGACTTAGAGACAGTGGATGATCGCTGTGATGATGATTGAGTGGAGTAGGTATTTGGAACACGAGAATGATATTCTGGGTAATGTTGAGTGGTAGACACCAAATCAAGTGGATTTGAAACCTTTTGTAGCACGTTCAGCTCGAAGTTCATTTGCTTCATTTTGAAATTGTTTCAAAACATCAAAGAGCGTGTGATATGAAACTTCATCTAACTTTTTTTTGTTGTTTCACTATGGTAATAAACCGTGTCCACTCTGGTTGAAGTTGTTGTAGAAATTGGACATTGACTTGCATTGTGGAAACTTGCAAGTTATTTCGGGTCATGTCATTCATCATTTTGTTGAATCGGGAGTAATAAGAATCAATTGATTCCCCTTCCTTTGATCTAAACTTGCCAAAGTCCCAAAACATCTTAGTTTTCATGTCTTGTTTGTTAAGTGATTCACCTTGTTGAAATCTTTCAATAGCCGTCCACATTTCTTGAGCAGTAGAACAAGCATCAACCGTGGAATAAATATCATCTCCAATGCCACTAATAATTAAGTAAATTGCTTCCTTTTCTGCATCAAACCAAGCACGGTTCTCTTGTGTGAATTCGTTTCTCTTTTCATCACGTTCATATGCAAGTTGTTCTTTAGTTGTGTCTGTGGCTGGTACTCCAGGAACTTGAATCCTTAAGAGTTTATAGGGTCCATCAAAGATACATAGCCTTAAAGCATCACCGTTAGGTTTTGTGTCAAGGTAACGTAGAAAACGGGATTGCCATTGATCATAGCGACCCGACACAAGCATTGGTGGTCTCTCTTTGTTACCCGCCACCATTATGTTGTTGTTCGTCACACGATATTCTGCAGTAGAATCCATCTCAATATTCTCTGAAATTATGAAGTGAATATGGATCTTAAGTAGATGTTATAGGGATTGATTTGTGGTTGAAATTCCAAAAATTATGATTTTTTTTCTCAGTCCGACAATAAATTACTCAGTCCGACAAAACGGTAGGATGAAAAATTTTGTATCACTAAATTTTGAAATTAAGTTAGAGATAGCCAAAAACTAGTAGGGAAAATTTTGATTTTCGTGTAAACAATGTTCCGGGACAAGTCTAGATAGTGGCTAAGTCTAGAAAATACTCAAACAAAATTTAACCAAACAGATCTCAATGTCCCATCGCAATATCCATCGCAATGTAAAACAATTTGTCGCAATGCACAATGATTTCTGTCGCAATGACCCTGTCGCAATAACCCTGTCGCAATGACCGTGTCGCAATAACCCTGTCGCAATGACCCTGTCGCAATAATCCTGTCGCAATGACCCTGTCGCAATAACCCTGTCACAATAATCTTGTCGCAATGACAAAAACACCACCAATCGTAATCTCGATCTCAATGATAAACCCTAGTCTATTGCGATGGAACACAATGTATTTCTGTTTCAATAAGGGTTACTGTTTCAGAAATTTAAGATCAAAAATGAGATTTTTTGCCAAGAAAAAACGTGATTTTCCCCAAACCAAAGAAACCAAATCCCTACCACAACTATGTAGGAGATTTAATCAAGATATACAACTTGGAAAACACAAAAAAAAAATTGAATTCGAGAGATGAAATAAGGATCAAAACATTCGAATCAAATAAAAACACAACAACCAATCACAAATCTACCCTATGGCGATTGAAACCAATTGTTGTCCCATATATTTGTTATGATTAAACAAGAAAGGAAGATAAAAGATGGAAGATTTCTAGAGAGAGAAAGTAGTGAGAGAAAGTAGAGAGAAGTGTGTGAATTAATGGGGAGGTTAGATTAAGAGAAAATGAATCAACCAACACCCTTCCTAACATGCTAGGAAGGGTATTTATAGCCTTTGCCTACATATGGCATAATGGGCTGTATGATTATGGGTCGGGCTTTCCTTTTGGGCTTTTGTTACTTATGAATAAACCTTAGCTTAAAGTTAAGCCCTTAATACACGACTAACCTACTACCTATTACAACGTTCTAATATATGATACATAATAAACATATGACCGAGCATTCTTGTTTGACTCAATATTTTGAGGCTAACAGTAGGGTTTTGATGAGACTGCTTTTATACATAGTCTCATCGTCCAAAAAGGGCTTTAAATGCATAAAATATCATAAAAATGGCCAAATATATGCTTGTGTTTGTTACTTGTGTATTTTAGGTACAGATATTGAGAAAATGACAAAAGATCACAAGAATCATGCAAAAACGAACATGGGAAACGAAGCCGCACAATGAACCAAGCCCTAATGAAGAATTTTCCAAGACAAACCCTTGAAGATTATGCAAGGAGGGTCCTCCAATATTAAAGAATTGACACTTTAAACCCTTGTATCTTCATAATTTCAAGATTGGTCCCTAAAGTTTGTCACTATTGCAAAAAGGGCCCTCCACTTTGAAGAATTGGCAATTTTAGTCCCTAAACAAAAATAAATTGTCAATATTGGTCCTCCTCAAAGTCAAACATACCATGAAGGCCTTCAAGTTACAAGAAATTACAAGTTTGGTCCTTTAACAATGTCAAATTACCAAAAGGACCCTTGACTTTGAAGAAATGGCAAAAATGGTCCCTCATAAATTATGATTTGTCAAATTCATTCCTCCAAGAAGTCTAAAAGATAAGTCATGACCATTATCAATGAAGAAAATGCCAAAACAGCCCTTCAAGAATCAAGAATTGGCAAGAAATACCCCTGGAAATACTTTACAAAACTTTTTGGGACAAAAGTGTGAAAACCAAAACTTCAAATACAAAGGGAATCTGGATTTGGCTAGTTTATTTGCAAATGAAAGGAAGTAAAGAGATGAGGGGCTAAATTGGGCAGACAGCCAAAATTACATAGACTAATCACCACTTGACACCTGTCCCACTATCACCTTTCCACCTATCACCATTCACCATGCTGCCATGTCACACTCCAGTCACCGCATTATTTAACTAATCCTAACAGATTAGTAAAACTGGCGCCTTAAGATATTTTTAAACATGATTTAAACCAAAAACGGATTAAACACACTACTATTCATCATAAGAACACATTTGGGTTTTTACTAATTACTTGTAATTAGACCCCATAAACTTCCAGATTTATGATTAAGCATGCCTTAATCATAACCCAACTCATAAATAACTTGCCACATCACCCATCAACCCTACATGAGATTCCCCTGCTACACTCTTGTGCAAACTGCCAAAACTTGGACAGCAATCCAACCATCCACATTGAAGCTTACTTTTTAAGCTTGATACAAGCCCTTGGATGCAATTTCACCTTGCCAGCTTTAACAAAACGCCAAGAAAAGTCACATGATTCTCAAGATTATTCAAACCCACAAGGGCATAACTGGAACTTCATTAGCTAGGGTTTCACGTTTTTCAGCCTTCCTAGTTCACTTGTAAGCCTATTTAAAGGCCTTAGGATACTACATTTTTTCTTTGCTCTTGAATTTTCCTTTGTTCAACGTTCTGTAAATCCAGTTTCATACTGAATGAATTGTGTTTGAATCTTTGAAGAAAACTCAAGTGCCAATCATTATTTTTGCTTATTATTGTATCATGTTTGCTAATCTTGAATCCTAAAACCTGTTTTCAAATGAGTGTGCAAAAGTTTGCATATTTTCCTATAATCTTGATATTTTGCTAAGTCTTGTTCAAACCTTGGAATTCTTGGGCTATAAAGCTGATCATAGCATCCTGATATTGTGATATCAAGGTGTTGTGAATCTTATAACTTCGGGATAATCAAGTGTGGGGAACTAAGGTTGCATTAATCAAGGATTTTCCACTTTTCTGTTTTTGATAATTTGTGCTTCTAGCTTTGTTCCATCTTAGCAGCTTGATATTGTAAGCTTGTGCTTGTCATTGCTAGCACATAAGCTCAAACATATGGCCCACTTTGAGTCACAGTACATAGGTACTTTAACAAAGTGGAATCCATAATCCATGAGTTGTGTTCTCATCCAAAGAACTTGAGAACAACACGGAGATAAAGACACATACTCCCCTTCGGCTGATGAAAGTGACGTGCAATCCTGCTTCTTGGAAGACCATCCCACTAGCTTATCTTGACCTGGAAAATGTGCACCGCCAGAAGTACCTTTTCATGTATCAAGACACCCTGCATGATTAGCGTTAGAAAGAAACCGGTTTCCCTCGGATACCAGAGTCCCAAATGAATGGTATTCTTGAGGTACCGAAAGATTCGTTTAACCTCCTTGAGGTGCTTTTCAGTAGGTCGTGCTTGATATCGTGCACAATAACACGTAGCATGTGATATATCGGGTCTGCTTGCTGTCAAGTACATGAGGGAGGCGATCATGAAACGATATCTCGTTTGATCTATGGCATTGCCCTCCATGTCAGCATCTAGCAATGTGGTTGATAATGGTGTCCCAATGGGGTCACATGAAGTCATACCATGCTTTTTGATTATATCTTGATAATACTTAGCTTGGTTTATAAGGATACCACTTGGGGATTGGTGAACATGAATTCCTAGAAAGAATTTTAGTTCGCCCATCATAGACATTTCAAATTTGTTGTGAATTACTTTTTCAAACCATTTTGAAAGTTTTGGGTTTGTAGAACCGAGAATAATGTCATCAACATAAATCTGCACAAGCAAAATGTCATCCCCATATTTATAAGTGAACCGAGTTAGATCAATGGAACCTTTAGAGAAACCTATGGATACCAGAAATTTCGAGAGCTCGTCGTACCACGCCCTTGGACCTTGCTTGAGTCCTTAAAGTTCTTTTTGGAGATGATACACCTTGTCAAGATAATGCGGATTGACGAATCCTTCCGGCTGCGTGACATAGACTTCTTCCTTAAAAGGACCATTAAGAAAAACCGTCTTTACGTCCATTTGATAGACAGTGAATCCCTTATGTGCAACATAAGCAAGGAAAATCCTGGCCACTTCCATACGAGCAACTGGTGCAAATGATTGGTCAAAATCAATTCCCTCTTTTTGGCTATACCCCTTAGCCACTAGCCTACCTTTGTTCTTGATGATCTTGTTTTCTTCATCCATCTTGTTTTTCCAGATCCATCGAAGATTTAACGGAATCACATCGTATGGTCTGTCAACAAGTTCCCAGACTTTAAGTATTTCAAATTGTTGAAGTTCATCCGTCATCGATTCAATCCAAGCATGATCAACCATGGCTTCTTTGATGTTTTTCAGTTCAGCAGTACTTACGGCGAGTGCGAACATACAAACATCGCTATCGGTTGCTAGTTGTCGTCTTGTACGAACAGGCTGTGAAGGGATTCCAATTACTTGAACCAAAGTATGTTATCGGGTCCAATGATGTGTTGAAGGATGTCATTGGTAGAACGTATGCATATTTGACGGATCAACATGATGAGTAGAAGACTCTCTAGTTTCGTGTACCGGTGTACCGAATGGGTTGTGAAAATCGTCATCGTCAGATAATGCATCGTCTACTTGATTTTTTTTCTCTCGAGCAATGACAGTATTTGTGGATGTTGTAGGATCGATTGTTGAAGTGATATTCTGACGAGGTAAATCTGCATCAACCCGTGTTGAAGTAGATGAAGTTGTATCCTTTTGTTGATGATGACCGGTATCATCATTCTTATCATGAGTGACAGCGGAAGACCTTGATAAAACATGTTTCTCCATCATGAAATATTCATCAAACATTGGTCCATATAAAATTTCCAATTTCTTTGTCATTTTGAAGTTCATCAATTTCTTTTTCAAGAGACTCAACATATTTCAAATCATCAAACATTTCAGACCGAATAAAGTTTTCAAACTCAAGAACATGTTCTTTTATTATCTTCGTATTTGGTATTAAAAGTTCTTTCACAAGAACAGTTATGTCGTGAGGAATCTCTGTTTTCCACTTATCTTTTTGATGTTTTTCCCAATCGCTTTCAACAATTGATTGAACATTATCAATATACTGTTTAAGAAAACCAAGTGTTTTTCTACTTTTGCTTTTAGAAGCATCAAGAGGAAAATAGTTAATATATTTAAAAACATTCGTTTTCCTCTTAGTGGCAAAAGCTTTCTTCCGTTAAATTCGTCTTTGTTTGCATTCTAAAAACAATTCCTCACGAGACTTCTGTTTTTGTGGAGTGAAAAGACCATAAAGACTGTTTTCATAAGCATAATTATATGGTGTCACAAAGTCTTTGTTGACCGGTGATCTACTCTCCTCATCCCAAAGGGACGTCTCTTCACTATCGAGGCTAGCTACTGGGCATTCATGATCGGTCCATTCGGACTCATCAAGATATAAGTGAGGGTTAGAAGCTTGAGCTTGTTCGAGGTACTTGGGGCTTGCAAAACTAGGTTGACCATTGAAAAACGACTGAGGTGATGTCATTCTAATGATTTGAATAGAGTCATGCATTTTATAAACAACTTTTTCAAAAAATCGACTTGTTCTTCGAGATCCTTTACTTTTTTAGTATCTTTGCCTTGTCTATTTTTGAAATCTTGTTTTAATTTTTCAACCTCTTGTTTCTTTTCGTCAAGAATTTTAGGAGAATCGATGGTATTCATAGAAAGCCTATGTTCAAGTTCATTAACTTTTGTTGTGGCAAGATACGTTTTTTAGACGTTCATCACTTAATAAGACATTAAATTGACGTTTTTCTTTTGTTAAAAAAGCAAGAGTTCGTTGTATTTATTTTCAAAATCATCTTTTTTAACGTTGAGAACACGAATTTTGTACCCCTCAAGCTCTTTGTTCGTTTGAAGAAGCTCAGCCCTATAACTATCAATAGTCTCACTATATTTTATAAGAGCGGCTTTGCTTTCTTCAAAGTTTTGAGTGAGCGCTGTGTATGCCTTCTTTAATTGATTTTGACTCTTTATATTTTCATTGACATCTTTTTGTAAACTAGCAATTAAATTAGCAAGCGCGACACGCTCCTCATCATCATACTCATTTGCATGTTGATCATCCGCAAACTCATTATTACACATGTCTGATGAATTGAGTGTGGTATTGCTATCAACCGTTTCCATCATACAAGTGTCAGTAATTGTTGTTGGTAGGTTACTATGCTCATGTGTCACCAAATACATTATATTCATCATCATGTTGTACCTTATCAATTGGCTCGATATCAAAGATAGGACCATTGTCATCTTCAGTAACGTTAAGGACCTCATGAATCTTTGCCATGTATGAATAATGTGCCTCGAGTTCTTGGTCGGAGAGTTCATCATTTGTGTCGTCAAGCATTTCTCCTTCCTTAGCTGATAACTTGATCCCAACTTCCATTTTCATGCATAGCAGCATTTTTTCCTTATGATAACCATAATCTTTGACCCTCTTTGGCTGCCTACATTCCCTAGCCAAATGACCATAACCTCGGCAATTAAAACACCGAAACCTAGTTTGTTTCACAACTTGAGTACCAACAGTTCCCCTATTTCCAACAGCAATAGCAACCCTCTGATTATCATACTTTGCGGGTTGTCGATCATACATTGGAGGACTTTCAGCACGTCTTCGTGTGTCATACCTTGGAGGAGTTTGAGCATAGTTGTTCCTCGTGTTAGATGATGTTTCTGAGGTTGTTGTTGGTAGGTTTGTAGGTTTTCCTGTATTGTTTCATAATAAAAGCCATTTGTTGCTTGAATTCCCTATCTTTTTGACCAAGTTATTCATCACTGTCTTCTTCGGATGATTGCTCAGGTGTGGGTGATGGTGCTCTTGCAACTTGTTTGCCTCGGGATCTTGTTGGAGCATGTGACTTAGAGACAGTGGATGATCGTTGTGATGATGATTGAGTGGAGTAGGTCTTTGGAACACGAGAACGATATTCTGGGTAATGTTGAGTGGTAGACACCAAAGCAAGTGGATTTGAAACCTTTTGTAGCACGTTCAGCTCGAAGTTCATTTGCTTCATTTTGAAATTGTTTCAAAACATCAAAGATCGTGTGATATGAAACTTCATCTAACTTTTTTTGTTGTTTCACTAAGGTAACAAACCATGTCCACTCTGGTTGAAGTTTCTATAGAAATTGGACATTGACTTGCATGGTGGAAACTTGCAAGTTATTTCGGGTCATGTCATTCATCATTTTGTAGAATCGGGAGTAATAAGAATCAATTGATTCCCCATCCTTTGATCTAAACTTGCCAAAGTCCCAAAACATCTTAGTTTTCTTGTCTTGTTTGTTAAGTGATTCACCTTGTTGAAATCTTTCAATAGCTGTCCACATTTCTTGAGCAGTAGAACAAGCATCAACCATGGAATAAATATCATCTCCAATGCCACTAATAATTAAGTAAATTGCTTCCTTTTCTGCATCAAACCAAGCACGGTTCTCTAGTGTGAGGTCGTTACTCTTTTCATCACGTTCATATGCAAGTTGTTCTTTAGTTGTGTATGTGGCTGGTACTCCAGGAACTTGAATCCTTGAGAGTTTATAGGGTCCATCAAAGATACATAGCCTTAAAGCATCACCGTTAGGTTTTGTTTCAAGGTAACGTAGAAAACGGGATTGCCATTGATCATAGCGACCCGACATAAGCATTGGTGGTCTCTCTTTGTTACCCGCCACCATTATGTTGTTGTTTGTCACACGATATTCTGCAGTAGAATCCATCTCAATATTCTCTGAAATTATGAAGTGAATATGGATCTTAATTAGATGTTATAGTGATTGATTTGTGGTTGAAATTCCAAAAATTATGATTTTTTTTCTCAGTCCGACAATAAATTACTCAGTCCGACAAAACGGTAGGCTGAAAAATTTTGTATCACCAAATTTTGAAAATAAGTTAGAGATAGCCAAAAACTAGTAGTGAAAAATTTTGATTTTCATGTAAAAAATGTTCCGGGACAAGTCTAGATAGTGGCTAAGTCTAAAAAATACTCAAACAAAATTTAACCAAACAGATCTCAATGTCCCATCGCAATATCCATCGCAATGTAAAACAATTTGTCGCAATGCACAATGATTTCTGTCGCAATGACCCTGTCGCAATAACCCTGTCGCAATGACCGTGTCGCAATAACCCTGTCGCAATGACCCTGTCGCAATAATCCTGTCGCAATGACCCTGTCGCAATAACCCTGTCGCAATAATCTTGTCGCAATGACAAAAACAACACCAATCGCAATCTCGATCGCAATGATAAACCCTAGTCAATTACGATGGAACACAATGTACTTTTGTTTCAATAAGGGTTACTGTTTCCAAAATTTAAGATCAAAAATGAGATTTTTTGCCAAGAAAAAACGTGATTTTCCCCAAACCAAAGAAACTAAATCCCTACCACAACTATGTAGGAGATTTAATCAAGATACACAACTTGGAAAACACAAAAAAATTGAATTCGAGAGATGAAATAAGGATCAAAACATTCGAATCAAATAAAAACACAACAACCAATCACAAATCTACCCCATGGCGATTGAAACCAATTGTTGTCCCATATATTTGTTATGATTAAACAAGAAAGGAAGATAAAAGATGGAAGATTTCTAGAGAGAGAAAGTAGTGAGAGAAAGTAGAGAGAAGTGTGTGTATTAATGGGGAGGTTAGATTAAGAGAAAATGAATCAACCAACACCCTTCCTAACATGCTAGGAAGGGTATTTATAGCCTTTGCCTACATGTGGCATAATGGGCTATATGATTATGGGTCGGGCTTTCCTTTTGGGCTTTGGTTACTTATGAATAAACCTTAGCTTAAAGTTAAGCCCTTAAGACACGACTAACCTACAACCTGTTACAACTTCTAATATACGATACATAATAGACATATGATCGAGCATTCTTGTTTGACTCAATATTTTGAGGGTAACAGTAGGGTTTTGATGAGACTGCTTTTATACATAGTCTCATCGTCGAAAAAGGGCTTTAAATGCATAAAATATCATAAATATGGCCAAATATATGCTTGTGTTTGTTACTTGTGTATTTTAGGTACATATATTGAGAAAATGACAAAAAATCACAAGAATCATGCAAAAACGAACACGGGAAACGAAGTCGCACAATGAACCAAGCCCTAATGAAGAATTTTCCAAGACAAACCCTTGAAGATTATGCAAGGAGGGTCCTCCAATATTGAAGAATTGACACTTTAAACCCTTGTATCTTCATAATTACAAGATTGGTCCCTAAAGTTTGTCACTATTGCAAAAAGGGCCCTCCACTTTAAAGAATTGGCAATTTTAGTCCCTCAACAAAACTAAATTGTCAATATTAGTCCTCCTCAATGTCAAACATACCATGAAGGCCTTCAAGTTACAAGAAATTACAAATTTGGTCCTTTAAAAATGTCAAATTACCAAAAGGACCCTTGACTTTGAAGAAATGGCAAAAATGGTCCCTCATAAACTATGATTTGTCAAATTCAGTCTTCTAAGAAGTCATCAAGATAAGGCACGACCATTATCAATGAAGAAAATGCCAAAACAGCCCTTCAAGAATCAAGAATTGGCAAGAAATACCCCTGAAAATACTTTACAAAACTTTTTGGGGCAAAAGTGTGAAAACCAAAACTTCAAATACAAAGGGAATCCGGATTTGGCTAGTTTATTTGCAAATGAAAAGAAGTAAAGAGATGAGGGGCTAAATTGGGCAGACAGCCAAAATTACCTAGACTAATCACCACTTGACACCTGTCCCACTACCACCTTTCCACCAATCAACATTCACCATGCTGCCATGTCACACTCCACTCACCCTATTATTTAACTAATCCTAACAGATTAGTAAAACAGGCGCCTTAAGATATTTTTAAACATGATTTAAACCAAAAACGGATTAAACACACTACTATTCATCATAAGAACACATTTGGGTTTTTACTAATTACTTGTAATTAGACCCCATAAACCTCCAGATTTATGATTAAGCATGCCTTAATCATAACCCAACTCACAAATAACTTGCCACATCACCCATCAACCCTACATGAGATTCCCCTGCTACACTTGTGCAAACTGCCAAAACTTGGACAACAATCCAACCATCCACATTGAAGCTTACTTTTTAAGCTTGATACAAGCCCTTGGATGCAATTTCACCTTGCCAGCTACAACAAAACGCCAAGAAAAGTCACATGATTCTCAAGATTATTCAAACCCTTAAGGGCATAACTGGAACTTCATTAGCTAGGGTTTTACGTTTTTCAGCTTTCCTAGTTCACTTGTAAGCCTATTTAAAGGTCTTAGGATACTACATTTTTTCTTTGCTCTTGAATTTTCCTTTGTTCAAAGTTCTGTAAATCCAGTTTCATATTGAATGAATTGTGTTTGAATCTTTGAAGAAAACTCAAGTGCCAATCATTATCTCTTCTTATTATTGTTTCATGTTTGCTAATCTTGAATCCTAAAACCTGTTTTCAAAGGAGTGTGCAAAAGTTTGCATATTTTCCTATAATTTATGCTTCTAACTTTGTTCCATCTTAGCAGCTTGATATTGGAAGCTTGTGCTTGTTCTTGCTAGCACATAAGCTCAAACATACGTGGGTGTGGATGTACATCCATGAGGTTTGAACCCTTAATCCCAAAATCTGATAAAACTTTGGATATTTGTGTTATTTGTGTTCTACTTGTGCATGTGTTGTTCTTGGGCACCAAATCTTGTTGAATCTGTTCATGTTTGATGTTTTGTTGTTTATGAATGCATGTGCTAACCTAACTCACACTTTTGATTTGAAAATTTTGATTTGAAAATATAAAAGGGTGTTTGGGATTTCCCCCTCATCTTCTAAAAAGTGTTCACAGAATTCACAAGCCATTCTCTTTGTAAATAACTTTGGCCAATTGACGATTTTGGCATAAATACTTTCAAAGTTTTTCACAAGGACTTGACTTGCATTTTAATGATTCTTCAAGGGCTGGTTATGACATGTCTTCTTTCTTCAAGGTCTTGACTTGTTTGTTGACTTCTTGGAGGACTAATATTGACAATTTAGTTTTGTTGAGGGACTAAGTTTGCCAATTCTTCAAAGTTAAGGGTCCTATTTGTAAATTTGACAAACTTTAGGGACCAATCTTGTAATTATGTATATACAAGGGTTTAAAGTGTCAATTCTTCAATATTGGAGGACCATTCTTGTTCAATCTTCAATTCTTCAAGGGTCTTTCTTGGAAAATCAATACTAGGGCTTGGTTCATTGTGCGGCTTCGTTTCCCGTGTTCGTTTTTGCATGATTCTTGTGATCTTTAGTCATTTTCTCAATATCCGTACCTAAAATACACAAGCAACAAACACAAGCATATATTTGGCCATTTTTATGATATTTTATGCATTTAAAGCCCTTTTTGGACGACGAGACTATGTATAAAAGCTGTCTCATCAAACACCTACTCCTAATCTTTCTAGTGAGGAGTCTCCTATTGACGAACCTATCGTAAAAGAGGAACCAACCATGGAGAATCGAACTATGATGGAGTTACTTCAAGCACCCACCGAGGGTTATGGAGTGGCTATTATAATTCCCGCTATCCTTGCGGAGAATTTTGAAGTGAAAACGGGTTTGTTGTCGATGATCCAAAACAACAAATTCCGTGGTGATGAAAAAGACAACCTGCACAACCATATCCGCCAATTCAATCGTCTTACCGCCCTAATCATGTACTTATCCTCCCATTTTCCTAACACTACTCATATGCCCTAATCACGTACTTATCCTACTCATATGCCCTAATCATTGTCATTACAAGTTAGTAATGCTAACACTACTCATATGCCCTAATCACGTACTTATCCTCCCATTTTCCTAAGTTGTATCTCTTATATTTTATTTTGTCTTGAATGTTTCACGAGGATACATTGTTGAATTATGCGATAATAGAGATTTAGGTCTAAAAATAGAGTCCTAACGGTGGAATCAAGACCATCAAATTAATAACCCCTCCTAATAGACGAAGATGTTAAAAAATTAAGTCAACAAGAAGGATCGATAAACACGATTTTATAACGGTTTTGAGCATGAGACTTATTACCAAGACTTTTATACGCCCCCTAACGGAAGGGCCTTACTATCATAGGTTTACCTCCAATTTTTATTCAACTTCGCCATGAAGCTTTTATTATGACTTCGGTCTTGCCTTGCCTTTTATTATCCACCTCATCGGTGGTTTTGATATCCAAAGACGTATATCCTCACGCTAAGGCGAATTTTGGATCTTTAAAGCTTCAAAGATTAAGGCTTGATTCACTTCCAATTTTGCATAGATTTTTCGGCCTTGTGAGCTTCAAATTGTTTGATTTAGGTGAGCACTTGAAATCTTATTATTAGGTGAAGCTTTCGATTATTCGGGTTGCCAATACTTCAAAACCGTGACGCTGGCGATACCTTAATGTCTTCCCAATTTAATTACACGAAAGCTACTAGAAAAGACTAGAAACCCAACAATCAAGACTAAACCGCTAAGTCAATATTTATTAAGCAAAAAATATTTACAAGCGAAGGGAGAATAAGCAAACAACGAGAACACATGAGTTTTTGAAAGAATATGAGTACTCTACGTTTAGTATAGTAACTTATAATTAACTCTATCATTTCTCGTCCTCATTTAAGAGACTTAGCCTAATGTGAAGTTAAGGAATCTAAGCTAAGTGCTCAACATGCACGATCGAGTCAAAAATTACTCTTATTCTCGCCATCGGAAAATCTACATTCGTGTCTTCAAACACTTATAAAACATGAGAAAATTTTAAAATTTGGCCATTTTTAGCCTTATTTTGCAACAAAAAGATAAACTTTGGAAAGCGTGAAGGTTTGGCAAGGCAAGTATCTATTCACCCCCCCATACTAAAGTTAAACATTGTCCTTAATGTTTCGAGTCTAAGGGTGCAAACACCCCCATACTAGAGACGTAGTCGAATGCTTAATCTAGCATGGAAAGGGTGTACCCGTTAAATTTAAAGCCATTTATGAAGTGTGTTATAAACCTAAGGTTAGAACATCAAAGGATATATCATGGATATTGATAATGTCTTCAAAGCAAGGGATCGAGTGCTCTCATAAAACCAACACGAGAGGCTCTAACCGTGAAGATAATGATCATCTAAAATTCACGATTCACAAACAACCACGGAAAAAAGGTTGGAAGGGCACAAATCCCCACACGTAAGCTGTTAGCCCTATATTTTATATAGTCGAACAAGAATGTAATAGGTCATCTTAGTCGTTAAATGGTCTTGTACTGTAATAGGTTAGTCGGGAAAATGGGGCTTGGACTTTAAGCTAATATTGTATAAGTTAGGGGCGTAAGCCCAAAACAAAGCCAAGCCCGGCCCATGTTACTTAACCCACGGCCCAACAAAGCCTATGGTATAAATACCCTCTTCCATGTGTGGAAGAGGGTGTTGGTTTCCATTTTACTTTCTCTCTCTAAAGTGTTTAACCTTCCAAAAATAAAAAATAAAAAAATAATTTTCGGCTAAAGTAAAATCAAATTTTACTTTCTCTCTCTAAAGTAAAATCAAATTTTTTCCCTACTAGTTTTTGGATATTTCTAACTCAAATTCAAAATTTGGCGATACAAAATTTTTCGGCTTACCGTTTTGTCAGACTGAGGAACTTATTGTCGGACTGAGAAATTTTTTTCTTTAATTTTCGGAATTTAAATTTTAACCACACATCATCACAACAAATCCACTAAGATCTGAAATTCATCCACAATTATTCACCATGTCTAACAACAACATCAACAATGCAACTGCTAATCAAATTCGTTTGGAACAAGGTGGCAACGGTAATCCACCTGTGCTCACTGCCGGTTGCTACGTTCAATGGAGATCTCGTTTTCTCAGATTTCTCGACGAAAAAGAAGACCGAACTGCTCTTCGTCACTGCCTTGAGAATCCACCTCCAGTTTTTGAATTCTGACCAATTACAACACAGGCAGAGGATGGTACTTCATCAACTATATGAGCTATGGAGGATTTTGACACATGTTCTGCTGAGAAAAAGAAACTCCTCCAAGCTGAAGCTGATGCTGTAAACTTCATACTCACTGGAATTGATAACGATATCTATTCCACAGTTGATGCATGTCCTAATGCTATGGAAATGTGGAATGCAATTCATCGATTTAAGCAAGGTGAGTCGATCAATGTTCAAGATCTCGAGACTAATCTACTTTGGGAGTTTGGAAAATTCACATCTGAAGATGGTGAATCCATTGACTCATATTACTCGAGATTCTACAAAATGATGAATGAGCTTGTCAGAAATCAATGCACCATCTCCAATCATCATGCCAATGTTCAGTTTCTACTTCAACTCAAATCGGAATGGCAAAGGTTTGTGACTTTGGTTAAACAAAGGGAAGATATCAAGACCATCTCCTATCACAAACTTTATGATATCTTAAAACAACATCAGAATGAAGTGAATGAACTAAGGGTTGAAAAGGCAGAACGGTCAGCTAATTCTATTGCTTTTGTGGCTGCTACTTCAACAAAACCCGTTCCCCGTCAACAACCACCTACTCATTCCTCAAAGTCATCAAGCTCATCCACCAAATCTATAGCTGCTGCTAAACACAAAGAAAAAGCAATTGTCCCCACTCCACCTCCAAAGTATGACACTGAGTCAGATGGAGACAGTGATGATGAACAAACTTCAAGGGACAAGAAGATTAAAGAACTCATGTCTTTAATCACCACATCTTATAAGAAGATCTATAAACCTACCAACAACAACCTATGATCATCATCCAATGCTAGATATAAGGAAGTTGATCATGCACCTAGGTATGATCGTGATGCTATGTATAATAATCAGAGGATACGGAATCAAGTTGGGGCTAGAGATACTGTAGGCACTCCGGTTGTGCAGAAGACTGGGATTCAATGCTTCAACTGCAAGGGATTTGGGCACATGGCTATGGAATGCAAGAAGCCAAAATGGGTTAAGGATTCGGGATATCACAAGGAAAAGATGCTGCTGTGTAAGAAAAAAGAAGCAGGAATTACACTCACAGCAGATGAAGTTGACTGGCGTGATGACACTGATGATGAAGCCGATGATCAAGAGTTGGAGGCACATTATGTGTACATGGAAAAGATTCAAGAAGTGATCCCAGAGACTGATGATACTTCTGGACCCATCTATGATTCTGAGCCACTTGAAAAGGTACCATCACATGATAAATATAATGTGTTTGCTAATGAACGACGACATCCTGAGCAACCCGAAAGCATCAATGACACATATGTAATGGACACGGAGGATAGCAATATCTCTACGGATTCACAGCATATGTGTAATGATGACGGAAAAGCTGTTTAGGATACTGACTCGGATGAGGACCGTGATTTGCTTGCGTCTATTATTGATTCTTTAAAACATGAAATTGAGGAAAACAAAGAGGCTAATAAACGTTTGAAGCAATACTCGAGGAGATAGACAGGCTTAAAGAGTGTGATTATGTAAAAGAAGCTGATCGACGGGTTGCGATAGCTAATGGTTTTGGTATATGAACGTAAGGTGCTCAATGAACAATATTGTTCTGAAGTAACACACGAAATTCATATGTCAAAACAAAAGATATTGGACCTTGAAGAACAACTGCTGCTACATAAACTCTAAATTACTGAATTAGAGTCGGTTAACAAAGAACAAACTGAGCTTTACAAAACTCGTGAAGAAAAGGATATTGAAAAAATTCTTGCTTTGGAAAAGAGAGTCGACACGTTAAACAACATTGTTTACAAAACGGGTCAGTCTATTCAAACTATGAATATGCTCAATAGAAATATGAAAACGAGTTTTGTCAATCCTGAATATCTCAAGAAAGTTCAAAGTACCAAGCCTGCTCTTTATGATATCGGTTGCTATGTTGATAATCTTTCTCTTATGCTTTCCCCTGACTGTGACGAAATCATTCGTCAACAAAAAGAAAGTCGATAAAACTTAAGTGATTTAATAAACCTTTCTGATTCTGTTAATTATATTAAGTTTGTTCCTCAAAAAGAACTTTCCAAAGAACAAAAGATGTACAATAGTGTTCCACCACCAAGTGATGAACCCCAAAAGAAAGTTTCTTTAAAAAGGAGTTTCAAAAAGCAATCAATTTTGTTAGAAAAACAAATTTCGGATGAAAAACGTAAATGGGATGAGAAAAGCAAAAGTGTTCTGCAATTTGAGTTTATAAAACAAGGGGTTTTAAACTTGTACAAAGGTGTCGTCGACTATGAAAAAGTTTCTAGGGATACCATTTGGAATATTAAACCTAACCCACAAGTAGAAGTTGTCATTCAACAATGCATTGTTCCAACAGTTGATGATCTTTCAAAAAATGTGGAAATGTTTTATAATGCTCTCACTCAGGAAATGTTAACTGATTTAAGTTATGTTAAATCTCTTAAAGATGAAGTTGATTTTCTTCAAACTAAATTAAAAACACAAGAACACCAACTTTCTAACGAAATTGATCGACTTTCTAAGGAATATTTTTATGCTGACTGATGAGACTGCTTTTATACATAGTCTCATCTTCCGTATAGGGCTTAAAATGCATTAAATATCATCAAAATACCCAAATATATGCTTGTGTTTGTTGCTTGTGTATTTTAGGTACGGATATTGAGATAATGAAAAAAGATCACAAGAATCATGCAAAAACGAACACGGGAAACGAAGCCGCACAATGAACCAAGCCCTAGTGAAGACTTTCCCAAGACCAACCCTTGAAGATTTGAAGAATTATGAAGAAGGGTCCTCCAATTATGAAGAATTGACACTTTATACCCTTGTATCCTCATAATTACAAGTTTGGTCCCTAAAGTTTGTCAAAATTACAAAAAGGGCCCTCCACTTTGAAGAATTGGCAAGTTTAGCACCTCAACAAAGCTAAATTGTCAACCAATATCATCCACAAAGTCAAATATATCATGAAGTCCTTCAAAGTACAAGAAATGACAAGTTTGGTCCTTTGAAAAATTCAAAATTACAAAAAGGACCCTCAACTTTCAACAATTGGCAAAAATGCTCCCTCAATCATCAAGACTTGGCAATTTCAGTCCTCCAAAATGTCAACTATGCAAGTCTAGACCATTATCATTGAAGAAAATACCAAGTCAGCCCTTGAAGATTTCAAATATGGCAAGAAATACCCCTGAATTCATTTTATAAAAGTTTTTGGGCCAAAAATGCAAAAGTTAAAAAGTTGATAAGGCTAATTATGGCGTTGATAGACTTTTCTACTGAAAAGACAAGAAGTAAAGAATCAAGGGGTTAAAGTTGGTCAACATGAAAGATACCTAGACCAGTGACAAGCTGCCATGTGTCCCACTCACTCGAACCCACCAATCCCATTCCACCATTCCTCCATGTCATCATCCACTCATAACCGGATTAACAACTTAATTTATTAAGTTAAAATTGGGCGCCTAACACATTTTTAAACACTAATCTGGATCAAATACACCCACTATTCACACATGAACACAAATTGGGTATTTGTGTTTAAGCCAAAATTAAACCACCAAAGCATCCAGATTAGTGATTAAGCTGGTCTTAATCATAACCCAACTCAAAAACCCCTTGCCACCTCACCACACATGTCACATGGGACTTGCCCTGCTATACGTTTGAGGAAGAAGACAAGATTATGCCAGCAATCCAACGCCTCACAATCTTGCTTGCATCCTAAGCTCATTCTAAGCCCTTGATGCTATTTCAACAGCTCACACCTCAACTACATGACAAATTCAGTCACATGATTCTCCAAAGAAGACAAAAACCTCAAGGGCATTTTTGGGACTTAGGTAGCTAGGGTTTACACATTTTTCAGTTTAGTAGAACTTGTAGGGCTCTATATAAAGCCACTTAGGCCTTCACATTTCAGTTTGCTTTTAATTTTTCCTTGTTCAAGTTTCTGTAATCCCATTTTCAAGTTTAATAAAATTGAGTTTGAAATCTTGAAGAAAAGTCATTGGCCAATCTTATTTACTGCTTTCATTTGTTATATGCTTGTTAGTTCTTGAAGTTCAAAACCTGTTTTCAAAAGAGGAGTGTGCAAAAGTTTGCATATTTCCTCATTTTCTTGATATTTTGCTAAGTCTTGTTCCAATCTTGGAATTCTTGGGCTATAGGGCTGATCATAGCATCCTAACTGAGTTGGTTAAGGTGTGGTGAGGCTTATAACTTGGGGATAATCAAGTGTTGGGTAACAAGTTTGCACTAATCAAGTTTTTCAAAGTTTCTGATTTTTATGATATTGTGCTTAACCCTTGTTCAATCTTAGCAGGCTTATTGTGGAAGCTTGTGCTTGTTCTTGCTAGCACATAAGCTCAAAATTCGTGGGTGTGGATGTACATCCATGAGGTTTGCATCCTTAATCTCAAAATCTGCTTAAATTGTGATTTTTGGTGATATTTGTATGAAACTTGTGTTCTTGTGAATTTTGTGGCTTGTTCTTGCTTGAATTTGTTTATTATACTTGTCTGAGTGTTAATTGATGCTTGGTTGGCCTGAAATCTCATTTTGCTTTTGAAAATTTTGATTTGAAAAAGTTAAAGGGGTGTTTGGGTCTACTGGTTTATGCTTGTAACCTGTTATTGTGTTGTTAGTTTGTGTTGTTTATGCTTTGTATCTGCTATACCTTTGTTTGAGAGTGTTTTGCTGCAAGTTTCTGAGTTTGAAACCTTGAATCAAACAAATTGCTATATCTTGTTGAGTTGACTGATTTTTGACCTAAAATTTTGGGAAAACCTAGATTTTATGCATGTTTAGGGATAAAAGCTGTTAAATCATCATTAATATAACCTGTTTGAAAGATTTTGAGTGTTGAAATTGGCTTGTGTGTCAAATACATCAGCAAAGTAGAAAAACTGCATGTGTTAGTGTTCATCAGTAACTTTCATTGCTTGAATCTTGCTTAATTCTTTGAACCAGTGCATGAAACCTGTTTAGACTTGCTTATTGGAGTTTATTATAGCTTGTGTGTGCATTTTGTTGAATTTGGCTGGCTGATTTGTGCTAAAACTGCTCATAAGTGCTAAACTGCTTATTGTTCATGTCTGTATCATGTCTGATGAATGATTGATTAAACTGTAATAATTGGGTGTTAGTGATTGTGTTATTTTGATTGTGATTGACTCCTTTTGATCCAAAGATCATTTGGGTGCCTTTGTGAAATCTGAATCCAAGAAAAAGTCACTAAAGACAAAAAATCAAATTAGTCAAGCAGTGGAAAAAGTTTCCACTGCTCAACATCCAAAACTAGCCCCTGCTAGTGCAATTTTGTCATCAGCTTATCAATAAGCTATTCTAGCTTATTCTGACTTGCAACAACTTATTTTTTGTGATAGATCTTCAATATTTGACCCATTTAAGTAAACTGGAGCTTATGAGACTTTGACTTTGACTTTTTACTAGAAAACCAACTTGTTTAACTTTTAACATAAGTGCTTATTTGACTTTCCAGCTTATTGAGTGTGCTTATTGAGTAGGTTTTTGATTATTAAGCTTAGTTTTGTCATAAGAAACATTTCACAACTTGAATCAGCTTCTGAGGTGGTCTAGATCATAAAAACGACTATTTTGTCATTTTGTGAATAAGTTTGTGAACTGTTTCTGGCTTATTAAGTGGGCTTATTTGAAAATTCTTTTTGCAGAAGTCTTTGTGAGGTCAAAAGAAGCTTGTGTGTAAAATTTTAGCTTATGGCAACAGCTTATGGCTTAATGGGCTCAAAAGCCCATTAAGAATAAGCTGCTTATTATAAGTTGGCTTATTTCACATTTTCAGCTTTTGGGCCTTTGGAAAAAGTTGCTTAAAATCAAATTTTGAGTCAACCTTTGCTTTTTGGGCTTATTTTGAACACTTTTTCTTATTGGGCCTTAATTAAGCCCAATAAGGGACTGTTTTGGGTTTGGCCCATTTTCTAGGCCCAATAGGGGTATTTAGGTAATTTCACTTTCATTTCTGAGTTATTTAGGTTAAATTAAGCTAGTTTGCAAGTTTTTAGAATTTTTTATAATTTTTGGATTTTTAATATTATTTTAATATTATTTTATTATTAAAAATTAAAAGTCTGATTTTCTAGGTTTTTATATTTTTCCTAGGTTCTAAACACTTAATTAGGATTTTTGCAACTTTCCAAATATTTTTTAGGTCTTTTAATTATTTTCTATAATTAATTTAAAATTTAATTGATTTTAGGAGTTTTTAATTGTTTAAAAATAGTTTTTATTGGTTTTAAAATTTTGAAAAATAGCTTTTAGCTTAATTAGAGTATTTTTGAGGTTTACAAACTTGAAAATCTTGTTTAGGGCTTTTTAATAATTAATTTTGATTTTTAGGGCTTTAATTAGCATTAAAAAGTCATTATCTAATTAATTAAAAGGTTTTTGCAAGTTTTGATTTTTTTGTAAACTCTTAGAATATTATTAGGGATTTTTGGTAATTTTTAGAAAATTTTAGGTTTTAATTTTAATTTTGGTGGTTTTACGACTTTACGTGTACACCTTTTTAGAATTAGTTTTATCCATCTTGATAACCGTCTTTCTCTTCTAATCCCTTTTCTATTTTTCTTTCTCAAATATAATCACAAATTAATCCATATCATTACACACATAACACAATAGCCTCCTTGAGAACGAACTTAATTGGTCATTAGTGCTTGGTTTTCCTAAACCGACACTTAATACTTGCCACTTTTGTCATCCTTTTCCTAAAGGGTAGCAAAAACACAACATCATTTTGGCGCCGCTGCCGGGGAGGCGTGTTGTGTTTTGATTTGGCATTGTTGTTTTTATACTAACCATAATTAGTATTTGTATTAGTAGCACTCTACTAATACGTATTATCGTTTTTTGGTTTTTGTGTGAATATTATTACTATATTGTATACGTAGAACAATAAATTCACAAGTACTCCAAATATGTGAGAAATCACAACCTTGACTTGGGAGGTCATTACCCAATCATTGTATTCGAATCTCAAACCAAAGAAAAAGGCAAAAATAGATAAATACTTTCGTGAAGCTTAATCTTGAAAATACAAACTATAAGGTGGGTATAAGGCGGATATTATAAAATATATCCTAAGGAAAAAGGCTCTTAAGTGCTTCGCGCCGCCTCGTTTCCCCGCTTGCTTGTGAGTATATGATTGTGAGAGCTAATCGAGGGTTTTGCCGCCCAAAGTATTACTAAGTATCATATATATTTTCTTGGTTTCTATTGATTAAACCCTCTTGAACGATTTGGTGTTCCACCATCGTTCTAAAGTCATCGAAGACGTTCACTCCACGTGATCATTTTCATTCCTTGAGGCTTCTTTAATCAAGAGATTTGATTAAGGAGGAGATTTGTAGATTTTTGTCTACTTAATACATTTCACCAAATTCCAAAAGGTTAATACAATCCAAAACCACAAAAAAATTAAAAAAATACAAAACACCAAAAAGAATCTTCTTTGCTCATCCCCTCGTTGTACGTGACGTTTATGCTAACTCGAAATCAAGCAATACGTGCACGTAAACGAAAGAACAAAACTCCCACTCTCAACAATTCTAGTGAGGAGTCTCCTATTGACGAACCCATTGTAAGAGAAGCACCAACCATGGCGAATCGAACTATGATGGAGTTACTTCAAGCACCCACCAAGGGTTATGGAGAGGCTATTGTGATTCCCGCTATCCTTGCGGAGAATTTTGAGGTTAAGACGGGTTTGTTGTCCATGATTCAAAACAACAAATTCCGTGGTGATGAGAAGGACAATCCACACAACCATATCCGCCAATTCAATCGTCTTACCGCTACTTGCAAGTTTAAGTATGTCTCTAACGACTCGATTAAGATGATGCTTTTTCCGTATTCCTTAGCGGGGCCCGCTAAAATTTGGTTAGAGAAAGAGCCACCCAATTCTATATTGACGTGGAAGGATCTCGTGTCTAAGTTTGTGAACCAATTTTTTCCGCCCTCTAAGACTACGCACTTGAAAAACGAGATTTCAAAGTTTTCACAAGAATTTAATGAAAGTTTTTCAACGGCTTGGAATAGGTTTAAGGAAATGTTACATGAATGTCCTCATCACGGTTTTTCCGATTTGCATCAAATTGACACGTTTTACAATGTACTTAATGATCATGAAAGGGATTATTTGAATGCCGCCGCGGGTGGTAATTTTTTGTGTAAAACGGTTGAGGAAGCTTTGGTGATAATTGAAAATAGATCTAAGGTGTATAGTCCTCGTAGCACGTCTAGTGTTCGTAAGGCTTCGTCTTCGGCTTCACCTTCTTTGTCTACTACCATCGATGCTTGCCAAATTGAGGCGAACTTAGAAAACAAGATTTTTGATAAGTTGAAAGGACTTTTGATTGAGTTTAAAGTTGGTGAACCAAGTGCTCCCGCTACGGCTAAGGCGGTTGAGGTTTCTTGCATGTATTGTGGTGGAGGTCATGATTTCTCCTAGTGCATTACCAACGGTGGTAACACTTCGAGTGCCTTCGCGGCCACGGGAAATTACAACCAAAACGGTCAAGTTTCCCGCTCTAATCAAATGACTCCACCGGGTTTTGGTTCAAATCAAAATGCTAACAACTATCGCAACAATCAAGTTGGTTTTAAGAACAATTACAACAAGGGAAACTATGGGAATCAAGGGGCTAATAATCAAGTTTCAAACAAAAATGATTTTCAAAATAACAACAAAAGTTTGCAAACATTGAAAGATCTTCCAAGTGAGTTTGTTGAATATGCTAGTGGGAATGATGCTAGGTTTGACAACATACAAAGAGAAATCATTAGCCTAAGATCCGAGTTTAAGAACGACTTGAAGAAAGAGTTGAAAAATGAGTTAGCTAATGAACTTAAAATCCACACCAACAAGATGGAAGGAAATGTCACTAGGTTGCAACAAAACCAACAAAAGATGGAACAAGGGCAACATGAGATTAAACAAGAGATGATTAAGGCCGAGAAAAGGCAAACCGAAGCCGTATTGAGGCAATCTAATTTTGAAGATAAAATCTCGTCTATGTTTGAGGCAATAATGTGTAAACCGTCGTCAAGTGGTCTTCCTAGCAACACCATATCCAACCCTAAGGGTGAGATGAAAGTGATTACCACACGTAGTGGTAAGACACTTAAGGAGCCGATTCCTCAACCAATTGCTCTTACGGAGGAAGCAATTGAGGAAGAACCCGAGGTGGTGGTCCAAAAGGAGCATGTCCCAATCCCACAAAGTACCGCTTATACAACACCTACGGTTGAACCATTACCATCATTGGAACCCGAGATTCCAAAGGCTATGCCTACTATGCCTCAACCCACACCACCTTTGCCCTATCCATCGAGACTTAGGAAGGAGAAACGTCAAGAGCGCGACAATTACCAATTTGAGATTTTTATGAAAATGTTTCGTGATTTGCACCTTAATGTGAGTTTCGCCGATGCTTTGGTCATGATGCCTCGATTTGCCGCTAACTTTAAGAGTATGTTGAACAACAAGGAGAAATTGCACCAATTGTATAGTTGTTCGTCGGTTTATCTTAATCGCATACCTCAAAAAGTCGGTGATCCCGGTAAATTTTTGATCCCTTGTGCAATCCAAGACATGGAAGAATTCTTCGCCTTGGCCGATCTTGGTGCTAGCATTAACTTGATGCCACTTGCAATCTTCAAGTCGCTCAATCTTCCTAATCTTACTCCTTCACTAATGTCTATCGACTTGGCCGACCATTCCACAATTCCCGCATGTGGTTTGGCGGAAGACGTTTTTGTAAAAGTGGGGAAGTTCTACTATCCCGTAGACTTCATTGTTGTTGATATCCCCACGGATCCTCAAGTTCCTCTCATTTTAGGTCGTTCGTTTTTAGATACGTCTATGGCTTTGATTGATGTTCATGCTAGAAAGATCACCTTA
Organism: Glebionis coronaria; assembly: GCA_025667525.1. Classification (NCBI taxonomy): domain Eukaryota; kingdom Viridiplantae; phylum Streptophyta; class Magnoliopsida; order Asterales; family Asteraceae; genus Glebionis; species Glebionis coronaria. The sequence goes on from CM046877.1 coordinate 361,469,947, forward strand.
CGTTTCAACGACGAGGAACTTGTTATAAACGCAACTCAAAACTCTCAAATTTCTCATGTTTATTCCGTTGCTACCATAAACCTCGTTGATATGATCGACGTGGTTTGCGAGGAATTTTCACAAGAAGTTCTAGGTTTTGGTGATGAAGAAACTAGTGGCAATCCCACTATGTTGGATCCAATTCTTGATAATTCGACACCAACCTTCACTCATTTTGAAGGTGGTGGTTTTACGTTGGAAGAATGTAATGTTCCACGTACTTGTGGCGAAGACCTCGAAAACGATGAGGACTTCTCGATTATCAAGGATTTTCTCAACGATTTCCCGTTTCCTCCACCCGAGGAGGTTATGAGTATCAAGCCCAAATCTTCACTTGAGGAACCACCTATCCTCGAGTTGAAAGATTTACCTCCTCACCTCGAATATGTCTATTTGGAGGAGGACGACAAGTTGCCGGTTATTATTGCGAAGGATCTTTCGAATGATGAAAAAACCGCACTTGTCGACGTTCTTCAGGATCACAAAGGGGCGATTGCGTGGAAGTTATCCGACATTAAGGGAATCGATCCCAAGTTTTGTACCCACAAAATCTTAATGGAGGAGGATTTCAAGCCAACAATCCAAAGTCAAAGGAGGGTGAACCCCAAAATTCACGACGTCATCAAAAAGGAGGTCCTTAAACTCCTTGACGCGGGAATGATTTACCCTATTTCTAATAGCCCTTGGGTGAGTCCTATTCATTGTGTCCCTAAAAAGGGAGGGATGACCGTTGTGCCAAACGATGCCAACGAGTTGATTCCCACTAGACTCGTGACCGGATGGAGAGTGTGCATTGACTATCGAAAGTTGAATGAAGCCACTCGAAAAGACCATTTTCCCTTGCCCTTCATGGACCAAATGTTGGAGCGTCTTGCGGGAAACAATTTCTATTGCTTTTTAGATGGTTTTTCCAATAACTTCCAAATTCCCATCGATCCTCGTGATCAAGAAAAAACTACGTTTACGTGTCCATATGGAACGTTTGCCTATCGTAGAATGCCATTCGGACTTTGCAATGCACCGGGAACCTTTCAAAGGTGCATGATGGCTATTTTCATGACATGATCGAGAAGACGATGGAAGTCTTCATGGATGACTTTTCCGTGTTTGGTGATTCTTTCACTTCGTGTTTGTCGAACCTTGAGAGAATGTTGAAACGTTGTGAGGAAACCAACCTTGTGCTCAATTGGGAAAAGTGTCATTTTATGGTTAAGAGTGGAATCGTCTTAGGGCACAAGGTCTCAAAAGCGGGGATTGAGGTAGATCAAGCTAAGGTAGACGTCATCGCCAAATTAACTCATCTCAAAACCGTCAAGGGAGTTAGGAGTTTCCTAGGCCACGCGGGCTTTTATCGTCGATTCATCAAGGATTTTTCAAAGATTTCTCGACCCATTACACATCTTCTTGAAAAAGAGGCACGTTTTGTCTTTGACGAAGATTGTGTACGAGCTTTTGAGATCCTTAAGAGGAAACTTACCGAAGCTCCCATTCTTGTTGCTCCAAATTGGAACATCCCCTTTGAGCTCATGTGTGATGCTAGTGATTACGCTATAGGGGCCGTTTTGGGGCAACGTCATGATAAGAACTTCTTGCCTATTCACTATGGTAGCAAGACGATGACCGAGGCTCAACTTAAATACACTACAACGGAAAAGGAGTTCCTTGCCGTGGTGTATGCATTTGAGAAACTCCGACCTTATCTCGTCTTGACGAAATGCATAATGTATACGGACCATTCGGCTATTAAGTATCTCATGGCAAAGCAAGATGCTAAGCCTAGATTACTTTGTTGGATTCTCCTCCTTCAAGAATTTGATCACACCATCGTTGACAAAAAAGGAGCCGAGAATCTAGCGGCCGATCATCTCTCTCGTTTGAAAGATCCTCACTAAAGTGTTTACGAGCCTAAGGAAATCACCGAAACATTTCCGCTCGAGACACTTGGTGTAGTGAATTCCAAACTTGATTCTTCCACCCCATGGTTTGCGGATTTTGCAAATTACCATGCGGGTAACTTCATCATTAAGGCTATGACAACTCAAGAAAAACGAAAATTCTTTCGTGATGTCAAGTTCTACTTTTGGAACGACCCTTACTTTTTTCGAACGTGTGCGGATCAAATCATCCGACGTTGTGTATTTGGCACCGAAGCTTCTAACATCCCTAGAGCTTTCCATGAGGGACCCACGGGTGGTCACCACGGTGCTAATCTCACGGCTAAGAAGGTGTTTGATGCCGGGTTCTTTTGGCCTACTATTTACCGAGATGCACAAATTCTTGTGAAGTCGTGTGATGCATGCCAACGATAAGGAAAAGCCTCACAAAAAGATGAAATGCCACAAAATATCATTCAAGTATGTGAGATCTTTGACGTTTGGGGCATAGACTTTATGGGGCCGTTCCCATCATCTCGTGGTAATAAGTACATTCTCGTTGCGGTTGACTACCTTTCTAAGTGGGTGGAGGCAAAGGCCTTGCCCACCAATGATGCTCGTGTGGTAGTCAAGTTTTTGAAGCAATTGTTTTCTCGGTTTGGAACCCCTCGTGCTATCATAAGCGATCGTAGAACCCATTTTTGGAACGACCAATTCGAAAGGGCTCTAAGGAAATATGGGGTTACACATCGTCTTTCTACGGCTTATCACCCACAAACGAGTGGGCAAGTCGAGGTTTCAAACCGAGCTTTGAAGAGGATTTTGGAGAGATCCGTGGGAGAAAACCGACTAACTTGGTCGGATAAGTTGGACGATGCTTTATGGGCCTTTATGACCGCTCATAAGACACCCATTGGGTGCACTCCCTATAAGCTTGTGTATGGAAAGAATTGTCATTTGCCTATCGAGTTAGAACACAAGGGTTATTGGGCCCTAAAGCATTGTAATGACGATATGGAGACCGCAGGAAAACACCGGAAAATGCAATTGAATGAATTAGATGAATTGAGGGATATTGCTTATGAAAATTCATTGATTTACAAAGAAAAGACTAAAAAGTTGCATGATTCTAAAATTAAAAACCGGGTTTTTAACATTGGGGATCAAGTTTTGCTTTTTAACTCTATATTGAAAATCTTTTCCGGTAAGTTGAAATCCCGTTGGTCCGGTCCATTCACCGTGACTCAAGTGTTTCCGTATGGGACCATCGAGCTAGCTCAAGATGATGGTCCTAACTTCAAGGTGAATGGACATAGGTTGAAGAACTACTTTGGCGGGGAAGTTCCATCCTTGAACTACCTCGACCAAGTCACCTTCCCCAATGATAATTAGTATTGAGGGGATCGAGTCGAGCTCATGACTCGGTAATCAAAAACGAGGAGCCTCGTGGGGGAGTCCCATGCTTATCCTATGTACATATTATCGCTTTCTAATGTAGCTTACGTATGGGGATTTGTGCCCTTCCAACCTTTGTTCCGTGGTTGTTTGTGCATTGTGGTTTTTAGATCATGATCTTCACGATTGGAGCATCTCGTGTTCATTTTATGGGAGCACTCGATCGTTTGCTTTGGAGGCATTTCTCAATATCCATGATATTCCTTTGATGTTCTAACCTTAGGTTTTTAGCACACTTCATAAACGGCTATTAATTTATTGGTTACACCCTTTCCATGCTAGATTAGGCATTTGACTACGTCTCTAGTATGGGGGTGTTTGCACCCCTAGACTCGAAACATTGAGGACAATGTTTAACTTTAGTATGGGGGGTGAATAGATACTTGCCTTGCCAAACCTTCACGCTTTCCAAAGTTTATCGTTTTGTTTATCATTTTGTTGCAAAATAAGGCTAAAAATGGCCAAATTTTAAAATTTTTCTCATGTTTTATAAGTGTTTGAAGACACGAATGTAGATTTTCCGATGGCGAGAATAAGAGTAATTTTTGACTCGACCATGCGTGTTGAGCACTTAGCTTTGATTCCTTAACTACACATTAGGCTAAGTCTCTTAAATGAGGACGAGAAATGATAGAGTTAATTATAAGTTACTATGCTAAACGTAGAGTACTCGTATTCTTTCAAAAACTCATGTGTTCTCGTTGTTTGCTTATTCTCCCTTCGCATGTAAATATTTTTTGCTTAATAAATATTGACTTAGCGGTTTAGTTAGGATTGTTGGGTTTCTAGTCTTTTCTAGTAGCTTCCGTGTAATTAAATTGGGAAGACATTAAGGTATCGCCAGCGTCACGGTTTTGAAGTATTGGCACCCCAATAATCAAAAGCTTCACCCAATAATAAGATTTCAAGTGCTCACCTAAATCTAGCAAACAATTTGAAGCCCCACAAGGCCGAAAAATCTATGTAAAATTGAAAGTGAATCAAGCCTTAATCTTCGAAGCTTTAAAGATCCAAAATTCGCTTTAGCGTGAGGATATACGTCTTTGGCTAATAAAACCACCGATGAGGCGGATAATAAAAGGCAAGGCAAGACCGAAGTCATAATAAAAGCTTCATGGCGAAGTTGAATAAAAGATGGAGGTAAACCAAAGATAATAAGGCCCTTCCGTTAGGGGGCATATAAAAGTCTTGGTAATAAGTCTCATGTTCAAAACCGTTATAAAACCGTGTTTATCGATTCTTCTTGTCAACTTAATTTTTTAACATCGTTGTCTATTAGGAGGGGTTATTGATTTGATGGTCTTAGTTACACCGTTAGGACTCTGTTTTTAGACCTAAATCTCTATTATCGCATAAGTCAACAATGTATCCTCGTGAAACATTCAAGACATCATAAAATATAAGAGATACAACTTAGGAATAATGGGAGAATAAGTACGTGATTAGGGCTTATGAGTAGTGTTAGCATTACTAACTTATAATGACAATGATCTCGTTGCATGCTTGGCTTGGAATTAGGGTGAAAATCGAGGACGATGAAATTATTTCTAACGAAGCATTCACGTGTTCTTATTCTATGAACCTAAACGTCCCATTTTGCGATGAAAATCATACATTATGTCTAAAACACACGTAGTAGTAATAGTAGTAGTGTAGCTAGTTTATCGTTCAATAAAGTGAATAAAATGAATTTTGGAGATGCTTTGATACTTTATTCTAGCATTGCGTGAGGGCACGGCAATGGTTTTGTATGGGGGAGTGATGAGACTGCTTTTATACATAGTCTCATCTTCTGTATAGGGCTTAAAATGCATTAAATATCATCAAAATACCCAAATATATGCTTGTGTTTGTTGCTTGTGTATTTTAGGTACGTATATTGAGATCATGACAAAAGATCACAAGAATCATGCAAAAACGAACACGGGAAACGAAGCCGCATAATGAACCAAGCCCTAGTGAAGACTTTCCCAAGACCAACCCTTGAAGATTTGAAGAATTATGAAGAAGGGTCCTCCAATTATGAAGAATTGACACTTTATACCCTTGTATCCTCATAATTATAAGTTTGGTCCCTAAAGTTTGTCAAAATTACAAAAAGGGCCCTCCACTTTGAAGAATTGGCAAGTTTAGCCCCTCAACAAAGCTAAATTGTCAACCAATATCATCCACAAAGTCAAATATATCATGAAGTCCTTCAAAGTACAAGAAATGACAAGTTTGGTCCTTTGAAAAATTCAAAATTACAAAAAGGACCCTCAACTTTCAACAATTGGCAAAAATGGTCCCTCAATCATCAAGACTTGGCAATTTCAGTCCTCCAAAATGTCAACTATGCAAGTCTAGACTATTATCATTGAAGAAAATACCAAGTCAGCCCTTGAAGAATTCAAATATGGCAAGAAATACCCCTTAATTCATTTTATAAAAGTTTTTGGGCCAAAAATGCAAAAGTTCAAAAGTTGATGAGGCTAATTATGGCGTTGATAGACTTTTCTACTGAAAAGACAAGAAGTAAAGAATCAAGGGGTTAAAGCTGGCCAACATGAAAGATACCTAGACCAGTGACAAGCTGCCATGTGTCCCACTCACTCAAACCCACCAATCCTATTCCACCATTCCTCCATGTCATCATCCACTCATAACCGGATTAACAACTTAATTTATTAAGTTAAAATTGGGCGCCTAACACATTTTTAAACACTAATCTGGATCAAATACACCCACTATTCACACATGAACACAAATTGGGTATTTGTGTTTAAGCCAAAATTAAACCACCAAAGCATCCAGATTAGTGATTAAGCTTGTCTTAATCATAACCCAACTAAAAAACCCCTTGCCACCTCACCACACATGTCACATGGGACTTGCCCTGCTATACGTTTGAGGAAGAAGACAAGATTATGCCAGCAATCCAACGCCTCACAATCTTACTTGCATCCTAAGCTCATTCTAAGCCCTTGATGCTATTTCAACAGCTCACACCTCAACTACATGACAAATTCAGTCACATGATTCTCCAAAGAAGACAAAAACCTCAAGGGCATTTTTGGGACTTAAGTAGCTAGGGTTTACACATTTTTCAGTTTAGTAGAACTTGTAGGGCTCTATATAAAGCCACTTAGGCCTTCACATTTCAGTTTGCTTTTGATTTTTCCTTGTTCAAGTTTCTGTAAATCCCATTTTCAATTTTAATGAAATTAAGTTTGAAATCTTGAAGAAAAGTCATTGGCCAATCTTATTTACTGCTTTCATTTGTTATATGCTTGTTAGTTCTTGAAGTTCAAAACCTGTTTTCAGAAGAGGAGTGTGCAAAAGTTTGCATATTTCCTCATTTTCTTGATATTTTGCTAAGTCTTGTTCCAATCTTGGAATTCTTGGGCTATAGGGCCGATCATAGCATCCTAACTGAGTTGGTTAAGGTGTGGTGAGGCTTATAACTTGGGGATAATCAAGTGTGGGGTAACAAGTTTGCATTAATCAAGTTTTTCAAAGTTTCTGATTTTTATGATATTGTGCTTAACCCTTGTTCAATCTTAGCAGGCTTATTGTGGAAGCTTGTGCTTGTTCTTGCTAGCACATAAGCTCAAAATTCGTGGGTGTGGATGTACATCCATGAGGTTTGCATACTTAATCTCAAAATCTGCTTAAATTGTGATTTTTGGTGATATTTGTATGAAACTTGTGTTCTTGTGAATTTTGTGGCTTGTTCTTGCTTGAATCTGTTTATTATACTTGTTTGAGTGTTAATTGATGCTTGGTTGGCCTGAAATCTCATTTTGCTTTTGAAAATTTTGATTTGAAAAAGTTAAAGGGGTGTTTGGGTCTACTGGTTTATGCTTGTAACCTGTTATTGTGTTGTTAGTTTGTGTTGTTTATGCTTTGTATCTGCTATACCATTGTTTGAGAGTGTTTTGCTGCAAGTTTCTGAGTTTGAAACCTTGAATCAAACAAATTGCTATATCTTGTTGAGTTGACTGATTTTTGACCTAAAATTTTGGGAAAACCTAGTTTATGCATGTTTAGGGATAAAAGCTGTTAAATCATCATTAATATAACCTGTTTGAAAGATTTTGAGTGTTGAAATTGGCTTGTGTGTCAAATACATCAGCAAAGTAGAAAAACTGCATGTGTTAGTGTTCATCAGTAACTTTCATTGCTTGAATCTTGCTTAATTCTTTGAACCAGTGCATGAAACCTGTTTAGACTTGCTTATTGGAGTTTATTATAGCTTGTGTGTGCATTTGGTTGAATTTGGCTGGCTGATTTGTGCTAAAACTGCTCATAAGTGCTAAACTGCTTATTGTTCATGTCTGTATCATGTCTGATGAATGATTGATTAAACTGTATCAATTGGTTGTTAGTGATTGTGTTATTTTGATTGTGATTGACTCCTTTTGATCCAAAGATCATTTGGGTGCCTTTGTGAAATCTGAATCCAAGAAAAAGTCACTAAAGACAAAAAGTCAAATTAGTCAAGCAGTGGAAAAAGTTTCCACTGCTCAACATCCAAAACTAGCCCCTGCTAGTGCAATTTTGTCATCAGCTTATCAATAAGCTACTCTAGCTTATTCTGACTTGCAACAACTTATTTTTTGTGATAGATCTTCATTATTTGACCCATTTAAGTAAACTAGAGCTTATGAGACTTTGACTTTGACTTTTTACTAGAAAACCAACTTGTTTGACTTTTAACATAAGTGCTTATTTGACTTTCTAGCTTATTGAGTGTGCTTATTGAGTAGGTTTTTGATTATTAAGCTTAGTTTTGTCATAAGAAACATTTTGCAACTTGAATCAGCTTCTGAGGTGGTCTAGATCATAAAAACGACTATTTTGTCGTTTTGTGAATAAGTTTGTGAACTGTTTCTGGCTTATTAAGTGGGTTTATTTGAAAATTCTTTTTGCAGAAGTCTTTGTGAGGTCAAAAGAAGCTTGTGTGTAAAATTTTAGCTTATGGCAACAGCTTATGGCTTAATGGGCTCAAAAGCCCATTAAGAATAAGCTGCTTATTATAATTTAGCTTATTTCACATTTTCAGCTTTTGGGCCTTTAGAAAAAGTAGCTGAAAATCAAATTTTGAGTCAACCTGTGCTTTTTGGGCTTATTTTGAACACTTTTTCTTATTGGGCCTTAATTAAGCCCAATAAGGGATTGTTTTGGGTTTGGCCCATTTTCTAGGCCCCATAGGGGTATTTAGGTAATTTCACTTTCATTTCTGAGTTATTTTGGTTAAATTAAGCTAGTTTGCAAGTTTTTAGAATTTTTTATAATTTTTGGATTTTTAATATTATTTTAATATTATTTTATTATTAAAAATTAAAAGTCTGATTTTCTAGGTTTTTATATTTTTCCTAGGTTCTAAACACTTAATTAGGATTTTTGCAACTTTCCAAATATTTTTTAGGTCTTTTAATTATTTTCTATAATTAATTTAAGATTTAATTGATTTTAGGAGTTTTTAATTGTTTAAAAATAGTTTTTATTGGTTTTAAAATTTTGAAAAATATTTTTTAGCTTAATTAGAGTATTTTTGAGGTTTACAAACTTGAAAATCTTGTTTAGGGCTTTTTAATAATTAATTTTGATTTTTAGGTCTTTAATTAGCATTAAAAAGTCATTATCTAATTAATTAAAAGGTTTTTGCAAGTTTTGATTTTTTTGTAAACTCTTAGAATATTATTAGGGATTTTTGGTAATTTTTAGAAATTTGTAGGTTTTAATTTTAATTTTGGTGGTTTTACGACTTTACGTGTACACCTTTTTAGAATTAGTTTTATCCGTCTTGATAACCGTCTTTCTCTTCTAATCCCTTTTCTATTTTTCTTTCTCAAATATAATCACAAATTAATCCATATCATTACACACATAACACACTAGCCTCCTTGAGAACGAACTTAATTGGTCATTAGTGCTTGGTTTTCCTAAACCGACACTTAATACTTGCCACTTTTGTCATCCTTTTCCTAAAGGTTAGCAAAAACACTACATCACTGACCATATGAATGCTATACTTGGTGTGTATACCGATCTTGATCAATATTGTCATGTAGCATGTCTAGTGTCAGAATCGGACGAGAAATGTCGCAATCTTGAAGTAGAGCTTTCGAAACAAATTCAGTCATATAACAAACTTTTGAAAAGTTTTTCTCAACTTGAGAAACACTCCATTTCTCTTGAACTTGCTTTACAAAAAGGTGAAAAATCTCATAATCATAAAAAGTGTCAAGAAATGTCAGCTTCTTCGTTTCGTCTACTAAATGAAAAAGATTTCGAAATAAATGATTTGAAAGCTCAGCTAAAAGAAAGGGACATAGCCATAAGTGAGTTACAGAAACTCATTGAGAAAATCAAAGGAAAGTCTGTTTTGGGTAACCCATCCACCGTTCGTAAACCGAATGCGGTTAAATGCCCTAAATCATTTATTTTGGGACAATTCCCACAGACTTTGCTTAAGATAGGAAATGATAAGAGTACCAATGTGATAGCACCTGGAATGTATATGATGAACACTAAGCCCACTCAAACTAGAACATCGCGGTTACCTCAGAATATTAAGAAAACTAATCAACGTGTGTCTTCTTATACAGGAGTAATCCCCACTACTAGCGTTAGCGGACCACAGCTTAAGAGCAATAGAATGCAAGATAAGGTCATGTCTAACAATAGTCAAGGAAAGAAGTTGGAAGTAGAAGACCACCGTAGGAATTTTAAGTTTTCCAACAATAAAACGTCTGTAACTGCATGTAATGACAGTTTAAATGCTAAGACCTCGAATGTTGAATTTGTTTGTGTTGAATGTGCCAAATGTGTTCGTACTTTCAATCATGATGCTTGTGCTCTTAATCATAATGGCGTGAATACTAGAACTAGGAAGCCTATTCGTGTGCCCACTAGTACTAGTGAACCCACAAGAGCTTTGAACCAATCCACTGATCAACCACTTAAGAAACTAAGTGCGTTAGAATCCACTACTCTACGTAAACAAAGCAGGTTAAAGAAGCTTTATGAGAACATGATTAGGACATGTACACGTGGGTATTCAAGATTTACACCACCCGGATACAAATGGGTACCTAAGACCACCCCTATTCTAATTGGGTCTATGAATGTTAGCTTGCCTTTAGAATCTTGGTCCAATACTATTTTGGAACTCGTTTCTATCAAGGGCTCCCATTTGTCAAATGCTACATTGTCTTCTAATTCTTCTGCAGCTCGTCGAAATCATCCTATTCATAATGGACTCCGGGTGCACAAAGCACATGACGGGAAATCTTAAGCTTCTCATTAACTTCGTGGAGAAGTTTCTGGGTACGGTGCGGTTTGGAAATGATCAGTTTGCACCGATACTTGGATATGGCGATTTGGTTCAAGGAAATCTCACTATCAAAAGGGTTTATTTCGTCGAGGGACTGAATCAAAATTTATTCTCGGTTGGTCAATTTTGTGATGCGGATTTGGAGGTGGCTTTTCGGAAATCTACTTGCTATGTTAGAGACTACGATGGGAATGACCTTCTTACAGGTTCTCGTGGTTCTGATCTCTACACAGTAACTCTTCAAGACACATCTTCAACAAACCCAATTTGCTTAATGGCTAAAGCTTCATCATCTCAAGCATGGTTATGGCATCAACGATTGTCACATCTTAACTTTGACAACATCAACTTGCTTTCGAAGAATGATATTGTGACCGGTCATCCTAAGTTGAAATTCGTCAAAGACCATCTTTGTTCTTCTTGTGAGTTGGGGAAAGCAAAACGGAAGTCTTTCAAAACGAAGACTAGCCCAAGCTCAAAAGGACGATTGGAACTTCTACACATGGATTTATGTGGTCCCATGCGTGTAGAGAGTATTAACGGGAAAAAGTATATTCTCGTGATTGTTTATGACTACTCTAGATACACATGGACTTTCTTCTTAAGGTCCAAAAATGAAACACCAGAGGTTCTCAAAAACTTTCTCAAGATGATACAACGCAATCTTCAAGCTCAAGTCTTAACCGTAAGAACGGATAGGGGTACTGAATTTTTGAACAAGAACTTGCAATCTTACTTTCAAGAAGAAGGCATCGAACATCAAACGTCTATTGCTCGAACTCCTGAACAAAACGGCGTTGTCGAAAGACGGAACCGTACTTTGGTTAAGTCTGCTCGAACAATGCTTTCTGCTTCAAAATTACCGCTATTCTTCTGGGCTGAAGCAATTGCAACTGCCTGTTATACTCAGAATCGTTCTCTCGTCATCCCTAGACATGAAAAGACACCTTACCACATCATCAATGGCAGGAAACCTACTGTCAAATTCTATCACGTATTTGGATCTTTATGCTACATCCTTAAAGACGGTGAGAATCTCGACAAGATGAAAGAAAAAGGTGATGCATGTATTTTTGTGGGGTATGCTACATTGTCAAAAGGATATCGAGTCTATAAAAAGAGAACAAAGATTATTGTCGAAACAATTCATGTGAACTTTGACGAATTGCCACAAATGGTACTTGATCACAACAGCTCAAGTCCCGCACCTCAATGTCCAACAATGGCACCTACACACAACAGTGTACGTCCCGTGCAAGAATGTCAAGAAAATACTCCTACAGAAGAATCGACGGATACGACACATATGAATGAGTTGGTTGATTTATATGATCTAATGTTTGATGAATATTACTATGGAAACAATCAAGTTGTGTCAAAGCCTTCCGCTGTCAATACTGCTGATGCACCCGCACAAAGTCAACAAGACACAACTGCATCTACTTCAGCAACCGTTGCTCAAGAGACAATTCCAGTGGATATTCAACAAACTCAAGAAACTGTCATACAACCAACATCACCAACCGTCAATGCTGAAGGAGGAAACAACAATCAAGCAGTCGATGCACAACCTGACGATGAAGAATTTATCAATCCGTTCGGTACACCGGTACACGAAGTCGGGGAGTCTTCTACTCAACATGTTGATCCGTCCAACATGCATAAATTCGACCAACCATATCCATCCACTCACCATTGGACACGTGATCATCCATGTGAGCAAGTAATTGGAAATCCTTCACAACCGGTTCGAACACGCAGACAACTCGAAACCGATGGCGATGTGTGTATGTATGCACTCACCGTGAGTTCAACTGTACCTACAAACATCAAACAAGCCATGACTGATCATGCGTGGATTGAATTAATGCAAGACGAAATTCATCAGTTTGAACGCCTAAATGTTTGGGAACTTGTTGACAGAGCCTATGGAATGTCAATTTTAGATTTCAAATGGATCTGGAAAAACAAACTGGATGAAGAACAAACCATCATCAAAAACAAATCTCGTCTTGTGGTTAAGGGATACCGTCAACAAGAAGGCATAGACTACGATGAATCATTCACTCCAGTCGCTCGTTTGGAAGCAGACAGGATATTCCTTGCTTATGCTGCACATAAGGGCTTCACGGTTTTTCAGATGGACGTTAAAACTGCTTTTCTCAACGGTCATTTGAAGGAAGAAGTGTATGTGAATCAGCCGGAAGGATTCATCAATCCTCATCATCCTGACAAAGTCTATCGTCTCAAGAAGGCTGTATATGGACTTAAACAAGCTCCAAGGGCATGGTACGAAGAACTTTCAAACTTCTTGGTTTCCAAAGGATTCTCCAAAGGTTCTATTGATCCTACTCTCTTTACTAATAAATATGGGGATGACATACTGCTGGTGCAAGTTTATGTTGATGACATTATTTTTGGTTCTACGAACCCAAAACTTTCAAAACGTTTTGAAAAATTAATGCACAGCAGATTTGAAATGTCAATGATGGGGGAGCTAAAATTCTTTTTAGGCCTCCAGATTCATCAATCCCCACGTGGTATCTTCATTAACCAAGCTAAGTATGCTCAAGAGATACTTAAAAAGCATGGTATGACCTCATGTGCTCGCGTTGGTACACCATTGTCGACCACATCCCTAGACGCTGACTTGTACTCATATCCCGTAGATCAAACGCGATATCGCAGTATGATCGGGTCACTTATGTACCTTACAGCCAGCCGGCCTGATATTCATCATGCCACATGCTATTGTGCACGATATCAAGCCAGACCTACTCAAAACCACCTCAAAGAGGTTAAACGGATCTTTCGGTACCTTAAGAATACCATTCACATGGGACTCTGGTATCCGAAGGGAACCAGTTTTCATCTAACAGCTTTTTCAGATTCTGATCACGCAGGTTGCCTTGATAGTCGAAAAAGCACTTCTGGTAGCGTACAATTTCTAGGGGAAGATAAACTTGTGAGTTGGTCGTCAAAGAAGCAGGATTGCACTTCGCTCTCATCAGCTGAAGCAGAATATGTGGCTCTATCCGCGTGTTGTGCTCAAGTCCTCTGGATGAGAACTCAACTCTCGGATTATGGCTTCCACTTTGATAAAATACCTATGTATTGTGACTCAAAGTCGGCGATAGCCATATCTTGCAATCTGGTTCAGCACTCCCGCACCAAGCACATCGATGTCAGATATCACTTCATCAAGGAACAAGTGGAACCCGTCATCGTAGAATTATACTTTGTCAGAACTGAGTACCAGCTGGAAGACTTGTTTACAAAAGCTCTCTCGAAAGATAGGTTTGCGTATCTCGTTGGCAATCTTGGTATGAAGTATATGACTCCAGAAGACTTGGAGGTTTTGGCAAATGAAGTTGCTTGATATTCTCTCATGATGACTTCTAAGCGCATCACAGCTTAGGACTAGGACTCAACTAAGGAAAGTTTATCTCGGACGATAACTTATCCTTCTTAACGAGATAATCATATTTCTCGGTCATGAGCTTCTCATAAAAACATTCAAAGTTTTTAAGTTCATGAAAAACGACTTCTAAGTAAATGTCAGCTTAGAACTCGTACTTCCACTTAAGGAAAGTTTATCAGGGATGATAACTTATCCTTCACAACGGGAAATTAATTTTTCTCTGTCATGAGCTAGTCACAAAACATTCAAAGTTTTGAGCTCATGTAAATCGAAATTTATTTTAAAACTGTTGAACATAATTTTTCAAGAATTTCTCAAAAGATTTTTCTAAATCTTTCAAAATTGTGTGTTCAACACTCCCTTCTTCATATGTGGTTTTCATATCTCAAAATTGTCATATGTTATTTTGATCAATTTTTGAGGGGGAGCGTTTTTAAATCAAGCCTTTTAATGTTGTTGGGTACATCTCTAAAATTGTCATATTTTATGTATCCAACACATTCCGAAAATGATATTAAATCTGTCATATATTATCGGTAAAAGGCATCTCAACTCCGTACCTCAACATATTTGTGGTGTTGTTTTTCCTAAATTTTGTCAAACTTTTGTTTCAAGACACACATATATTGTTGAGGGGGAGCATCCCGACTGAAAACGTTCAATGATTCATGCGTGCACACATGTTTCTCTCCCAATCAGTTTTCAGAAATTGTCATATTTTAATCAATTGGTATCTCTAATATGATATTTTTATATTAGAGATAGGGGGAGAAAATGTGATTAAAATCTAATATATTGCAACATGTGATCTTAAAGACTCAAGTGCAACTCTTTCCTTCACATGCTAAACCATTTCGTATATCGATGCATGTGTGTAGGGGGAGCTTTTCGGAAATATAAAACTTTCAAGTGTTAAAAGTTTTGATTTTTCTCAAACACTTTGAATGGTTTTCAATAGTTTATGGTTACGATCTATACCCAAAACAACCTACTATCCACGACGGAAAGATGGAGTCAAAAGGTAGTTTAGGATAGGAAACTAAGTCCTATGATCCAACCAGAACCGGAGGGATCTACCCAAGGAAATTCCATAGCTAGAAATAGTTGTCCTTAGGAAAGATGGAGTTGAATGAAGCTGAATGCGGACCAATTACTTAAGTTAGCACTGGAACAATCACAACAAGGTGATAGTGATGACGTATTGGTAAGCATTGAAGGAGTTGAATATTCTATGCAACCTAGGCAGAAACCGGGTTAACACATATCTTGAAGACAAGTGTCATGGACCCAGTGATGCGATGCACAACCCTTTCTCAGCCATCCGAGTTTCTCTCAAAAGAAACTTGTCTAATTGTCACGGAGATCAACACGTATCTATTGACTTTCTCACTCCGAGTTAGTTAATATTGAAAAGGTGGCAGTCTGCTCCAGCCTCCGATTACCAAAATGCACTTATTGAGTCTAGATCCAAAAGAGATCAATTTATCATCTCATTAGGACACAATCGAGTCCTACGCATTATCCTTGTGATATTGCCAGAACATCTGAGTGATACGATTCACAATGAAGATGGAAATCCTGCTTGAGCCAACATCAAACAAGCTTATGGTGGGTAACTTGTGCGATTCAACACGAATCAAACTTGTGAGAACTGGAAAGCAACTAAATTTGGATTCTTAATTGATTCAAACATGATTCCAGGTTTCTTAGCAAAATCCGTGTGATCTTGCCAGAACATTCAGAGTGACACTCCTTTGTGCTCACAGTGACGAATGGAAATCCTTCCAGTGTGAACATCAAACAGCACTGCGGTAGGTGACTCGGAAGATTCTCTATGAATCAAGCTTGTGATAAACTAGAAAGCAACAATGGTGCGATTCTTATAGAATCAAACTTGTTCCAGGAATTCTGAATTGATGACTCTAATCAAATGGATAACCGTATCCTTTTTGATTCACTCTTTACGTTCGCAGTCTGCTTTGAGACGGTCGAGTAAAGAGAACTGGCTACTACCGCTGAGAAACCCTGTCAAGGAGGTTCTTAATCGAATCTACCTGATCACAGGTACGGTACTTAATATCGTTTAACGGTCTTCACCGACCGGAGGTAAAACGCTACCGAGTTAGGGTGAAATGTTCAAAGCCATTTCATCCGTGTCTATATATGTTGCTGCATATCAAGAAGGTGGCGTAGCTGTGTACTATCGGTGTCGATTCAGAAGTCACAAGAGCACAAGATGGCGATAATCAAGATACCTAAAAATGTAAGAATTTAATAGGTCATCTTTGTCACAAGGAGCACAGATGAAGATCTCAAGCACTCAAATTCAAATGAAAAAGGCTCAAGATAAAGATCACGAAAGCATGAAGGAACAAAGCTATTACAAACTAGATCAAGACCAAGATACAAGACCAAGGCAGGAAGATCTCCTCTACAAGAATGTATTCACTCGACCATCTTATGCTTTTTTAGCTTTTTAAGATGAGCAATACATTGGGGGAGATTGTTATCCCTATATTTTATATAGTCGAACAAGAATGTAATAGGTCATCTTAGTCGTTAAATGGTCTTATATTGTAATAGGTTAGTCGGGAAAACCGGGCTTGGACTTTAAGCTAATACTGTATAAGTTAGGGGCGTAAGCCCAAAACAAAGCCAAGCCCGACCCATATTACTTAACCCACGGCCCAACAAAGCCTAGGGTATAAATACCCTCTTCCATGTGTGGAAGAGTGTGTTGGTTGCCATTTTAGTTTCTCTCTCTAAAGTGTTTAACCTTCCAAAATCTCTCTTGTTTCTCTCTCTACTTTTCTTCTCTTTCTCTCTCTAAATATCTCTTCTAAATCTTGTGTTATGGATTGAATGGGATTAACATAAGCTACATTAGAAAGCGATAATATGTACATAGGATAAGCATGGGACTCCCCCACGAGGCACCTCGTTTTTTATTACCGTGTCATGAGCTCGACTCGATCCCCTCAATATTAATTATCATTGGGGAAGGTGATTTGGTCGAGGTAGTTCAAGGATGGAACTTCCCTGCCAAAGTAGTGCTTCAACCTATGTCCATTCACCTTGAAATTGGGGCCATCATTTTGAGCTAGCTCGATGGTCCCATATGGAAAAACATGAGTCACGGTGAATGGACCGGACCAACGGGATTTCAGCTTACCGGAAAAGATTTCAAACGAGAGTTAAAAAGCAAAACTTGATCCCCAATGTTAAAAACCCGGTTTTTAATTTTTGAATCATGCCAATTTTTAGTCTTTTCTTTATAAATCAATGATTTTTCATAAGCAATATCCCTTATTTCATCCAATTCATTTAATTGCATTTTCCGGTGTTTTCCCGCGATCTCCATGTTATCATTACAATGCTTTAGGGCCCAATAAGCCTTGTGTTCCAATTCAATTGGCAAGTGACAATTTTTCCCATACACAAGCTTATAAGGAGTGCACCCAATGGGCGTTTTATGAGCGGTCCTAAAGGCCCATAAAGCATCGTCCAACTTATCCGACCAATATTGTCGGTTTTCCCCAATCGATCTCTCCAAGATCCTTTTCAACGCTCGGTTTGAAACCACGACTTGCCCTCTTGTTTGTGGGTGATAAGCCGTAGAAAGCCGATGTGTAACCCCATATTTTCTTATGACCCTTTCGAATTGGTCGTTACAAAAATGGGTTCCACGATCGCTTATGATCGCACGAGGGGTTCCAAACCGAGAAAACACTTGCTTCAAAAACTTGACTACCACACGAGCATCATTGGTGGGCAAAGCCTTAGCTTCCGCCCACTTAGATAGGTAGTCAACCGCGACAAGGATGTACTTATTACCACGAGATGATGGGAATCGTCCCATAAAGTCGATGCCCCAAACGTCAAAGATCTCACACACTTGGATGATATTTTGTGGCATTTCATCTTTTTGTGAGGCTTTTCCTTGTCGTTGGCATGAGTCACATGACTTCACAAGTTCATGTGCATCTCGGTAAATAGTAGGCCAAAAGAAACCGGCATCAAAGACCTTCTTAGCCATGAGATTAGCACCGTGGTGACCACCCGTGGGTCCCTCGTGACAAGCTCTAAGGATATTAGAAGCTTCGGTGCCAAAGACACAACGTCAAATAATTTGATCCGCACAAGTTCGAAACAAGTAAGGGTCGTTCCAAAAGTAGAACTTGACGTCACGAAAGAATTTCCGTTTTTCTTGAGTCGTCATACCCTTGATGATGAAGTTGCCCGCATGGTAATTTGCGATGTCCGTAAACCATGGGGTGGAAGTATCAAGCTTAGAATTCACTACACCAAGTGTCTCGAGAAGAGATGTTTCGGTGATTTCCTTGGGCTCGTAAACACTTTGGTGAGGATCTTCCAAACGAGAAAGATGATCAGTCGCTAGATTATCGGCTCCTTTTTTGTCAACAATTTTGTGATCAAACTCTTGAAGGAGGAGAATCAAACGAAGTAATCTCGGCTTTGCATCTTGTTTAGCCATGAGATACTTGATAGCCGAATGATCCGTATACACTATGCATTTCGTCAAGACGAGATAAGGTCGAAATTTCTCAAATGCATACACCACGGCAAGGAACTCCTTCTCCGTTGTAGTGTATTTTCGTTGAGCCTCGGTCATCGTCTTGCTAGCATAGTGAATAGGAAAGAAGTGCTTTTAATGACATTGCCCTAATACGGCCCCAATTGCATAGTCACTAGCATCACACATGAGTTCAAAGGGGAGGTTCCAATTGGGAGCAACAAGAATGGGAGCTTTGGTAAATTTCCTCTTAAGGATTATAAAGGCTCGTACACAATCTTCGTCAAAGACAAAACGTGCCTCTTTTTCAAGGAGATGTGTAATAGGTCGAGAGATCTTTGAAAAATCCTTGATGAATCGACGATAAAAGACAGTGTGGCCTAGGAAACTCCTAACTCCCTTAACGGTTTTGGGATGAGGTAATTTGGCGATGACGTCTACCTTAGCTTGATCTACCTCTATCCCCGCTTTCGAAACCTTGTGCCCTAAGACGATTCCACTTTTAACCATAAAATGACATTTTTCCCAATTAAGCACAAGGTTGGTTTCCTCACAACGCTTCAACATTCTCTTAAGATTCGACAAACACGAAGTGAACGTATTCCCAAACACGGAAACGTCATCCATGAAGACTTCCATCGTCTTCTCGATCATATCATGAAAAATAGCCATCATGCATGTGACAAATCTAACATTTTCAGGTGGTGAAATATTTTCTCGTATAATATTTTGAAACTTATTTTTGTGTTGGTTGACGAATTCACAATTTACGGATTTAAATTTGGGCTTACGTGCATAATTTGGCGTCTTTTACGACTAAATCGGAAACCTTAGGATTACGTATTTATGTTTTTGAACTCCGTTTTTGATGAGACAATTTTTATTGGATTCGTTTTGTGACGGTGATTCATAATTTATAAAAACGTTTTTCGTAAAACGACCCGAGGGCACGCAAATCGAGAAAACTAGAATCGAGAAATACCCGTAAACTAGTGAGATGGGACAAAACACTTTGTCCTACCCCACTAGCTTATATGGGACGGCTAACTTGACACCACAACACATATGTGGCATCAAGTTTAGCTAACTTATACAAGTGTAAGCATATGCTTACACATTAAGCTAACCTTTACCACTTTACCACAAAACTAGCAACTTGTTTCATTTACACCATTTATCACATGAAACTCAACACCAAAACTCTCTCAAACTTCTCCCTTGTGCCGTCCCAAATAAGCCAACAAACACCATCTTTGATCTTTTCTAGCCATAAACCACATGTTTACTAGTCCTATTAAGGTGTTCTCTTGAAGCCTTGATCATTTGGTGGCCATATTAACAAGTTTGGAGGTGATTTGCATGTGTCCTAGGGCTGATTTTCCAACCTATGTTCTTGATATTTGATGGTCTTGGAGATACTTGTTGTGTTCATCAAGTTCTTGTCTTCCTAAAACAAGAAATCCACTTGGATTGATAAAGAAGATCATCCTCTCCATTTTTCTTTTATTATTTTGTAAAGAACAAATGTGTTTTCTTTCATTTTGTATATGTATATGATGTATATATGATGATAAAAATGTTGTGTGGGGATCAAGTGTTGATAAATATGCTTAAAAATGATGATAACTATAAGAAATGAAGCTAAAATCTTGACTAATTAGTTGGCTGTATAAAAACAGTAGATAACTAAAAGATGAACTGATAAAATTGCATGGTTTGATCCATTTACAGTAAGTAGATGATGTTATACACATGTGAGAGTTGGCCATGCAATGGAATCAAAATAATGAGTGAGATATGATCAAAACAAGTTAGGTGGTATAATCTGAATAAGAAGTTTTGTAGGGACTGTTAAGGCAACTTAAAATCAAAATGGGCAGTAGCTATAACTAAGTTATATGTAGCACATATTATGAAGAACTTGTCATCCAAAAATGAGCTTCTAAGTCATTATAGAACTCTAGATATGGTAAAAATGGTGAACATGAAGTTAAAAATCAGATTTTTGGAAATAATGTTTATTATTATTATATAAGCACTCACATTATAATGTATAAAATGTAAAAATATAAACCCACTAACTTATAAAACTTATTTATATAAATGTATAAAAGGTTAATTAAATGGGTAAATTATATAAATGGTGGTAAAAATAATATTTATAAGTAATAAAAACTATAAACTTGATTTTTACGACTTTTTCGGCTATCGCCGTAATATTAACGTTTTTCGCCAAATAAAACTTAGACGACCAAACCCGTCTAATGTAAAGTTTATAAAAGTCATATACTGATGTATAGATAACTAAGTCAAGTAAAAACCGATAAAACCCGAACTATAAGAATTACGGACATTTACTAGCTAACTAAACACATTAGACTAATAATTAGACTTAATAAGATAAAAACTTATAAAAA
Organism: Glebionis coronaria; assembly: GCA_025667525.1. Taxonomy (NCBI): domain Eukaryota; kingdom Viridiplantae; phylum Streptophyta; class Magnoliopsida; order Asterales; family Asteraceae; genus Glebionis; species Glebionis coronaria. Next base: position 361,491,008 of record CM046877.1, read on the forward strand.
GAGCTTATTGGGCTTAACCCATTTGGGCCCAACATGAAAAGTATATATACTAATCATATAGGTATAAAATGGATAAAAACAAGTTAAATAACTTATACAAGGCTTAATGGACTTAAAATAGGTAAAATCGGTAAAACTAGTGAACTAGTAAGACGTTACCAAAACGTAAACACTAAAATGAGTAAAAAAGGATGTATAAACCCACTTGATCATCATCATATGTACAAAATCATCATATGTATATTGTTATTTTGATAAAAGTCATTGGACCGAGTCTAAGACCGATTATTATTAATATAGGTTTCCGTGACCGAAGCACGCCCGTAGCCGATAATCCGCCTTTCATTAACAACGTGAGTTCATAGCCTCGCACTCTTTTAAATGTTTTATAAAATGATTTGTAAACCCGCGAGGGAGATAACATGCTAGATTTTTATAAAAATAGAACACAAGTAGTCCCGATTGTATGCTAAATGATATGGACCCGAATGATGCTATGACCCTATATTCGAGACTAAAAGGATTATTAATAGTTAGGTTATGTCACTTAAAGTCCCATTAGCATGAATTGTGAACTACCGGGATTTGGTAGACGCTTATGCATTTGATAGTACTATTTGGGGACGATCACCCCAGTTCGCGCCTTGACGGTTGATCCCCGTCGTACCACATTGATTGGTAAGCGAATTTATGTATGAGAAGATTCCATAGCGTGATTTTTGTGATGACACGCTAAATTAGATGGGCAAATTGTTTGTCGGGTTCGCGGCCCGCTGTTTTCACAGTAAGGTAACAATGTCATGCGGCTAATAATAATCCTAATTCAGATACCATGTATCCTAATCCAAATAAAAATGTATCCTATACATAATAACGACGCTATTAACGATGAATATATTACTTATCATGGTAATATAGAGACAACGGTCTCATGGACGGTTTCAGATGTACGCTTGATATATATTGCCTGACTAGCAATATAAGGACTTACTTCCGATATTATACTTGTGTTCTGATTTTAAATGATTGTAAATGATTGTTTTTATATAACAGTTTTCATTAAACTCTATGAATTCACTCGGCATTCGCTGATATGATTTTTGCATGTTTTTATCTCAAGTGCTTGAAGGTAATCCGGATGGAGATCGACTCTGATGGCCCACACTTAATATTAAAAATGTTCATTCGATCTATGTTTTGTAAACTAAATGACCTGTATAATTTGGGACCTGTTGTACGCTTTTAAACTTTTTATCGAATGAATGTTTGTTAAACCTTGTACAACCATTTTTATGTGTTGTCTATGATTTGAGTTATTGTGCTATCCCGTAACACTCTGAAAGACCCTTCCGCTGTACCGATACGAAAAATGAGAGTGTTACAGTTTGGTATCAGAGCTCTCGTTGTAGAGAACAAAAGATTTTAAAAACCAAGGTTTTGAACAAAACTTTTCAAAATCTTTTGACAATGAACATTTGAGAAAATATTTGAAAAATCTTTTGACTATAACGGTGCCAGAGATCTCCGACGTTACCAACAAGCCCTATTGAGAAGATATATATTTTGATATATATAATTTAATTTATATATATGTATATATCGTGATTTCATTATGTAATTGTTTAACTAGTATGTTATCCTAATACGAGATATATATATATAAATGCAGATTGTCAAGGCTGACCCCAATATTCCTGTAGAAAACCATGCTATTCCCGAACCTAATATAGAAGATGATCCTTATTTAGACTTAGTAGATTTTGATATTAATGACGAGGAGGAACAATTTGAGGATCCCGAGCCCGAGTTAGGACTAGGAGATCAGATTGCCCCTCAGGTAGACTTAGTAGAGAATGAGATTGAGAATGTGGATATTGAGAATGTGGATATTGAGAATGTGGAAATTGAGAATGTGGATATTGAGAACGATGATGAGATTGGGTTAGATGATTTAGATGATGAGATTAACGACGAGGATGTCGAGGAGGATGTAGGTATAGATGTTGAGGTTGATGACGATGAGGAAGCTGAGCTTATTTATCCGTATGATGTTCCAGAGGGCGAGCCTTTGCCCCCACCAGTTTGTTTGTCTGATTCTGAGGATGAGTTACCTAGGGACGAAATGTCTGAATCATCTGAATCTGATTCTGAATCAGAGGAGGATGAGGATGATGATGCACCTGACGGTACGGATGGTATTGCTACTCGTAGACGTGAGATAGGAGAGTCGTCTACTCATATTGATGGTCTTGCACCATGGGCCTTGAGACGTGATCTAGATGCTTCCCGTGTTAAGAGTTGTGTGACAGAGGTTGGATTAGGTGTTGTTCAGACTCAGGTTGCTTATTTGGAGTCGAAGACTAAGGTTGGAGAGAAAGAGCGGGAATTGCTTAGTTTGGATTTGAGTGATGTAGAGCGTGGATTGAATGAGGCTTTTAGGAGGTTATCGGTGTTGGAAAGTGGTGAGTATGCTGAAATGAAGAGAAAGGTGAATACTATGGAGATTCAGTTGAGTGTAGCTCGTGCGATGCGTGAGAAAGCCGAAAAGGAGTTGAATATATCTGTGGGATGGAATAGTAGATTTTATGCTGACATGGTTGAAAGAGGAGTAATCCGTAAGCGCCCAGCTGAAGATGTGTCTAGTGATCGTCCGGCGAAGATTCAAAAGACGATGGATGATGGACCATCTGGCGGTTCTCAGTAGACCAGTCTGTATTTAGTAGTGACCTTTATATCTTTTGTGTTTGTAGCTTTGACTTAACCGACTTGTTAGTAATAGACTTGGCACGAATTTTGAGTGTATATAGTGTTAGAACTTTGATATGGGATGTAACTAAGACAATACTTTTGTTTCAGATCGAATGAAATATGTATCTTGTCTTGAATTCCATATTGTGCCTTATTTGTATCTTGATTATGAATTCAATCCATATTATATGAATCCCTTGTTGGATGAATGCTTAATACTTTGAAATTGTGGAATTATAGAACTATGCCGCCCAAGAAGGCTGTGACTGAGGATGATGTACGTAGGATTATTACGGAGCAAGTTACCGCATCTATGACTGAATTTATGGCAAATGCTAGAAATGAAGTTGGCGGTAGTGGAGCTGGCAGTAGTGAAGCTGGTGGTAGTGGAGCTGGCGGTAGTGGAGCTGGCGGTAGTGGAGCTGGCGGTAGTGGAATTGGCGGTACTAATGTGAATGTGAATGCTAATGCTGGAGGAAATGTAGGAGGACTTGGAACTAATGCACCTGAAGTTGGTGGTTGTACTTATGTGACATTCATGAAGTGTGAACCTCTACCTTTTAATGGAACTGAAGGTGCTGTAGGACTAAGCCAGTGGATTGAAAAGATTGAATCGGTGTTTACGATTAGTAAGTGTAAGGAGGAAGATAAGGTGACTTTTGCTATGGCTACTCTTAAAGGTCGTGCGTTGACTTGGTGGAACGGGAGAATTGCTTTAATGGGTCTTGATGTTGCTAATGCTACTCCTTGGGCTGAAATTAAGAAGTGGATGACTTTGGAGTTTTGTCCTCGTAGTGTGATCATTAGGTTAGAACAAGAGTTGATTCATCTGAGAATGAAAGGTGTGGACATTGATAGTTACACGAACCGATTCCATGAGTTGGCCTTGCTATGTCCTCGATTGGTTGAACCCGAAGAGATCCGAATTGAGCAATATGTGAAAAGGTTGACCAGGAATATCCGGGGGGACGTGACATCATCTATACCACTGACCATTGATGATGCTGTTCGAATGGCTTACCAACTCATTGGACAGATAATTCAGGATAAGGAAGATGAAGCCCGTGTAGGTGAGAAAAGAAAGGGAGACGGTAATCGTGTAGATAGAGGTGATAATAGGAAGAATTTCAATCGCCGTCAGAACAAGAGAAAGGGGAATGCAAATGCTCTTACCTACAATGCACCGCGCAACGATGATAGATGTCCTAAGTGTGGCAACAAGAGGCATGCTGGCGACTACTGGAAGTGCCGAAATTGCGGAAAGCTTGGACACAAGGTTGAAAGGTGTAAGAAGGGAACCATTTGCTTCAACTGTAATTAAGAAGGTCATAGGAAATCGGAATGCCCCAAGTTGAAAGCGATTGTACCTGGAAGAAACCCCCAGGGTGGTATCTACCAACTTGGAACAATTGAGGTGAAGAAATAGGATCCGAATGTCGTTACCGGTACGTTTTTACTCAACAATCATTATGCTGTTGCTTTATTCGATTCGGGTGCCGATAGGAGCTTTGTATCCACTAAATTTAGTGCCCTTATTGATATTGAACCTGTTGAGATAAGTACCAGTTACGAGGTGGAATTGGCTGATGGTAAATTAGTGAAAACTAATAAACTATTAGAAGGATGCTCTCTAAATCTCTTGAACCATTCCTTTCCGATTGATTTGATGTTGATAGAATTAGGTAGTTTTGATATTATTATTGGTATGGATTGGTTGTCGTTGAATAATGCTACTATTTTATGTGGAGAGAAGAAGGTTAAGATTCCTCTTAGGAATAGGACGTTAGTAATTAATGGTAGTCGAGGTGAATCCCGTTTGGAAATCGTTTCATGTATTAAAGTCCAAAAGTACATCAGGAACGGTTGTGAGTTATTCTTAGCTCAAGTGACCGGAAATGAGTCTAGGGAGAAACGATTGGAAGATGTACCTATTATTTGTGAATTTCCTGAGGTATTTCCTAAAGATTTACCCGGACTTCCACCGATAAGGCAAGTAGAGTTTCGAATCGATTTAATTCCTGGTGCTGCACCGGTGGCACGTGCGCCTTACCGATTAGCCCCTTCTGAATTAAAGGAGTTATCTGAGCAACTTAAGGAGTTGTCTGATAAAGGTTTTATTCGACCGAGCTCATCGCCTTGGGGAGCTCCAGTCTTGTTCGTTAAGAAGAAGGATGGATCTTTTCGTATGTGCATTGACTATAGGGAACTGAATAAGTTGACAATTAAAAATCGATATCCTTTACCCAGGATTGATGATTTGTTTGATCAACTGCAAGGATCTAGTGTGTATTCTAAGATAGATTTGCGGTCAGGATATCACCAACTTCGCATCCGTGAAAAAGATATTCCTATAACTGCATTTAGAACTCGTTATGGACACTATGAATTTCAAGTAATGCCATTTGGGTTAACTAACGCACCTGCGGTTTTCATGGATTTAATTAATCGAGTGTGCAAGCCCTACTTGGATAAATTTGTGATTGTGTTTATTGACGATATTCTAATCTATTCTAAGAATGAAGATGAACATAGAGAACATTTGAGGATTGTTTTGAAGTTGTTGAAGGATGAAAGGTTGTATGCTAAGTTTTCGAAGTGTGATTTCTGGTTAGATTCTATGCAATTTCTTGGTCATGTGATTAACAGAGATGGAATTCATGTTGATCCTGCAAAGGTTGAAGCTATTAAGAATTGGTCTGCACCGACAACGCCAACGGAAGTGCGATAGTTCTTAGGATTGGCTGGCTATTATAGGCGATTCATTAAAGAATTTTCTTTGATAGCTAAACCCTTGACTAAGCTTACCCAGAAGAATAAACCTTTCGTTTGGGGAAGTGATGAAGATGGAGCATGTCAGACATTGAAGCAAAAATTATGTAGTGCGCCAATCTTATCGTTACCCGACGGGATTGAAGATTTTGTAGTGTATTGTGATGCATCTCTTAGAGGTTATGGAGCTGTTTTGATGCAGAGAGAGAAAGTGATAGCTTATGCTTCTAGGCAATTGAGGAAGAATGAGGAGAATTATACTACTCATGATCTTGAGTTAGGAGCTGTAGTCTTTGCTCTTAGGTTGTGGAGACATTATCTGTATGGCACCAAGTGTACGGTATTCACCGATCACAAAAGCCTACAGTATATTCTCGACCAGAAGGAATTGAACATGAGGCAACGAAGATGGATAGATTTGTTAAGTGATTATGATTGTGATATAAAATATCACCCAGGAAAAGCCAATGTTGTTGCTGATGCGTTGAGTAGGAAAGATAGAGAGCCCATCAGGGTGCGTTCTATAGTCTTGACCGTGCACAATAATTTGCCTGAGCAAATTAGAAATGCGCAAATAGAAGCTTGTAAGAAGGAGAATTTTGTTAATGAAGGGTTCCGAGGAGAAGGAGATCCTTTAGAGGTAAGAGCTGATGGAGTGAAATGCTTAAGAGGTCGTATGTGGATACCTAAGTTTGGAGGCTTAAGAGATTTGATTATGTTAGAATCCCATAAATCTAAGTATTCCATTCATCCGGGATCTGATAAGATGTACCATGATTTGAAGAAGTTGTACTGGTGGCCGAATATGAAAGCTAACATAGCTATGTATGTTCTTTAATGCTTGACTTGTGCTAGAGTTAAAGCCAAACATCAAAAGCCATCAGGACTACTTCAACAGCCAAAGATTCCTGAATGGAAGTGGGAGCGAATTACGATGGACTTTATCACCAAGCTTCCTAGAACATCATCTAGAAACAATTCGATTTGGGTTATAGTCGATAGACTGACCAAATCAGCACACTTCATTCCGGTTAAGGAGCAGTTCTCACTGGAGAAGCTGACTCGAATATACCTTGATAATGTTGTATGCAAGCATGGAGTGCCTGTATCGATCATTTCAGATCGAGATCCTAGATTCGCATCGAATTTTTGGAAATCTCTCCAAAGATCTTTGGGAACGAATCTCGATATGAGCACTGCTTATCACCCCCAGACTGATGGGCAGAGTGAAAGGACGATACAAACATTGGAAGATATGTTGAGAGCTTGTGTGTTAGACTTTTGTAAGAATTGGGATAAACATTTGTCATTAGCAGAGTTTTCGTATAACAATAGTTACCATTCTAGTATTAAGGCTGCACCGTTTGAAGCTTTGTATGGTAGGAAGTATAGATTTCCTGTATGTTGGAGTGAAGTTGGGGATACCCAGCTCACGGGACCGGAATTGATCCGGGAGACTACGGAGATGATAGTTCAGATTAAGAAGAGGTTGTTGACTGCCCGTAGTAGACAGAAAAGTTACGCGGATGTGCGGCGGAAGCCAATGGAGTTTGAAGTGGGTGACCGAGTAATGTTGAAAGTATCGCCATGGAAAGGCGTTATAAGATTTGGAAAACGAGGAAAATTGAATCCCCGTTATATTGGACCCTTTAAGATTTTATCTAGAGTAGGTCCGGTGGCTTACAAACTAGAGTTACCCCCAGAACTTCATGGTGTTCACAACACATTCCATGTATCTAATCTGAAGAAATGTCTAGCAGTGAGTGATGAGAAAATTCCGTTAGGTAAGGTTCGAATAGATGGGAAGTTGCATTTTATCGAAGAGCCCGTAGAAGTTATGGACCGTGAGGTAAAGCAACTAAAACAAAGTCGGATACCTATTGTCAAAATCCGATGGAATTCAAAGCATGGACCGGAGTATACTTGGGAACGAGAGGATGAAATGTGGAAGAAATATCCGCACCTCTTCGATTTCAATAAGAAACGGACATCCAAATGAAATGGATCACGAGGACGTTGATCCCTTTTAGGAGGAAAAGCTGTGACAAATCTAACATTTTCAGGTGGTGAAATATTTTCTCGTATAATATTTTTAAACTTATTTTTGTGTTGTTTGACGAACTCACAATTTACGGATTTAAATTTGGGCTTACGTGCATAATTTGGCGTCTTTTACGACTAAACCGGAAACCTTAGGATTACGTATTTACGTTTTTGAACTCCGTTTTTGATGAGACAATTTTTATTGGATTCATTTTGTGACGGTGATTCATAATTTATAAAAACGTTTTTCGTAAAACGACCCGAGGGCACGCAAATCGAGAAAACTAGAATCAAGAAATACCCGTAAACTAGTGAGATGGGACAAAACACATTGTCCCACCCCACTAGCTTATATGGGACGGCTAACTTGACACCACAACACATATGTGGCATCAAGTTTATCTAACTTATACAAGTGTAAGCTTATGCTTACACATTAAGCTAACCTTTACCACTTTACCACAAAACAAGCAACTTTCATTTACACCATTTCTCACATGCAACTCAACACCAAAACTCTCTCAAACTTCTCCCTTGTGCCGTCCCAAATAAGCCAACAAACACCATCTTTGATCTTTTCTAGCCATAAACCACATGTTTACTAGTCCTATTAAGGTGTTCTCTTGAAGCCTTGATCATGTGGTGGCCATATTAACAACTTTGGAGGTGATTTGCTTGTGTCCTAGGGCTGATTTTCCAACCTATGTTCTTGATATTTGATGGTCTTGGAGATACTTGTTGTGTTCATCAAGTTCTTGTCTTCCTAAAACAAGAAATCCACTTGGATTGGTAAAGAAGATCATCCTCTCCATTTTTCTTTTATTATTTTGTAAAGAACAAATGTATTTTCTTTCATTTTGTATATGTATATGATGTATATATGATGATAAAAATGTTGTGTGGGGATCAAGTGTTGATAAATATGCTTAAAAATGATGATAACTATAAGAAATGAAGCTAAAATCTTGACTAATTAGTTGGCTGTATAAAAACAGTAGATAACTAAAAGATGAACTGATAAAATTGCATGGTTTGATCCATTTACAGTAAGTAGATGATGTTATACACATGTGAGAGTTGGCCATGCAATGGAATCAAAATAATGAGTGAGATATGATCAAAACAATTTAGGTGGTATAATCTGAATAAGCAGTTTTGTAGGGACTATTAAGGCAACTTAAATCAAAATGGGCAGTAGCTATAACTAAGTTATATGTAGCACAAATTATGAAGAACTTGTCATCCAAAAATGAGCTTCTAAGTCATTATAGAACTCTAGATATGGTAAAAATGGTGAACATGAAGTTAAAAATCAGATTTTTGGAAATAATGTTTATTATTATTATATAAGCATTCACATTATAATGTATAAAATGTAAAAATATAAACCCACTAACTTATAAAACTTATTTATATAAATGTATAAAAGGTTAATTAAATGGGTAAATTATATAAATGGTGGTAAAAATAATATTTATAAGTAATAAAAACTATAAACTTGATTTTTACGACTTTTTCGGCTATCGCCAAAATTAACGTTTTTCGCCAAATAAAACTTAGACGACCAAACCCGTCTAATGTAAAGTTTATAAAAGTCATATACTGATGTATAGATAACTAATCAAGTAAAAACCGATAAAACCCGAACTATAAGAATTACGGACATTTACTAGCTAACTAAACACATTAGACTAATAATTGGACTTAATAAGATAAAAACTTATAAAAAGAGCTTATTGGGCTTAACCCATTTGGGCCCAACATGAAAAGTATATATACTGATCATATAGGTATAAAATGGATAAAAACAAGTTAAAGAACTTATACAAGGCTTAATGGACTTAAAATAGGTAAAATCGGTAAAACTAGTGAACTAGTAAGACGTTACCAAAACGTAAACACTAAAATGAGTAAACAAGGATGTATAAACCCACTTGATCATCATCATATGTACAAAATCATCATATGTATATTGTTATTTTGATAAAAGTCATTGGACCGAGTCTAAGACCGATTATTATTTATATAGGTTTCCGTGACCGAAGCACGCCCGTAGCCGATAATCCGCCTTTCATTAACAACGTGAGTTCATAGCCTCGCACTCTTTTAAATGTTTTATAAAATGATTTGTAAACCCGCGAGGGAGATAACATGCTAGATTTTTATAAAAATAGAACACAAGTAGTCCCGATTGTATGTAAATGATATGGACCCGAATGATGCTATGACCCTATATTCGAGACTAAAAGGATTATTAATAGTTAGGTTATGTCACTTAAAGTCCCATTAGCATGAATTGTGAACTACCGGGATTTGGTAGACGCTTATGCATTTGATAGTACTATTTGGGGACGATCACCCCAGTTCGCGCCTTGACGGTTGATCCCCGTCGTACCACATTGATTGGTAAGCGAATTTATGTATGAGAAGATTCCATAGCGTGATTTTTGTGACGACATGCTAACTTAGATGGGCAAATTGTTTGTCGGGTTCGCGGCCCGCTGTTTTCACAGTAAGGTAACAATGTCATGCGGCTAATAATAATCCTAATTCAGATACCATGTATCCTAATCCAAATAAAAATGTATCCTATACATAATAACGACGCTATTAACGATGAATATATTACTTATCATGGTAATATAGAGACTACGGTCTCATGGACGGTTTCAGATGTACGCTTGATATATATTGCCTGACTAGCAATATAAGGACTTACTTCCGATATTATACTTGTGTTCTGATTTTAAATGATTGTAAATGATTGTTTTTATATAACGGTTTTCATTAAACTCTATGAATTCACTCGGCATTCGCTGATATGATTTTTGCATGTTTTTATCTCAGGTGCTTGAAGGTAATCCGGATGGAGATCGACTCTGATGGCCCACACTTAATATTAAAAATGTTCATTCGATCTATGTTTTGTAAACTAAATGACCTGTATAATTTGGGACCTGTTGTAAGCTTTTAAACTTTTTATCGAATGAATGTTTATTAAACCTTGTACAACCATTTTTATGTGTTGTCTATGATTTGAGTTATTGTGCTATCCCGTAACACTCTGAAAGACCCTTCCGCTGTACCGATACGAAAAATGAGAGTGTTACAATGCACCTTTGAAAGGTTCCCGGTGCATTGCAAAGTCCGAATGGCATTCTACGATAGGCAACCGTTCCATATGGACACGTAAACGTAGTTTTTTCTTGATCAAGAGGATCGATGGGGATTTAGAAGTAACCGAAAACCATCTAAAAATCAATAGAAATCGTTTCCCGCAAGACGCTCCAACATTTGGTCAATGAAGGGCAAGGGAAAATGGTCTTTTCGAGTGGCGTCATTCAACTTACGATAGTCACTGCACAATCTCCATCCGGTCACGAGTATAGTGGGAATTAACTCGTTGGAATCGTTTGGAACAACAGTCATTCCTCCCTTCTTAGGGACACAATGAATAGGACTCACCCAAGGGCTATCGGAAATAGGGTAAATCATTCCCGCGTCAAGGAGTTTTAGGACTTCCTTTTTGATGACGTCGTGAATTTTGTGGTTCACCCTCCTTTGACATTGGATTGCGGGCTTGTAATCCTCCTCCATTAAGATTTTGTGGGTATAAAATATGGGATCGATCCCCTTAATGTTGGATAACTTCCACGCAATTTCCCCTTTGTGATCCTTTAGAACATCAACAAGTGCGTTTTTTTCATCATCCGAAAGTTCTTTCGCAATAATAACCGGCAACTTGTCGCCCTCCTCCAAAAAGACATATTCGAGATGAGGAGGTAAATCTTTCAACTCGAGGATAGGTGGTTCCTCAATTGAATATTTGGGCTCGATACTCATAACCTCCTCGGGTGGAGGAAATGGGAAATCGTTATGAAAATCCTTGGTAATCGAGAAGTCCTCATCATTGTCGAGGTCTTCGTTACAAGTACGTGGAACATCGAATTCTTCCAACGTAAAACCACCACCTTCAAATGGAGTGAAGGTTGGTGTCGAGTTATCAAGAATGGGATCTAACATAGTGGGATTGCCACTATTTTCATCATCACCAAAACCTAGAACTTCTTGTGAAAATTCCTCGCAAACAACGTCGATCATATCAACGATGTTTATGGTAGCAACGGAATAAACATGAGAAAGTTGAGAATTTTGAGTTGCGTTTATAACAAGTTCCTCGTCGTTGAAACTTAAGGTGATCTTTCTAGCATGCACATAAATTAAAGCCATAGACGTATCTAAAAACGAACGACCTAAAATGAGAGGAACTTGAGGATCCGTGGGAATATCGAAAACTATAAAGTCTACCAGATAATAGAACTTTCCCACTTTCACAAAAACGTCTTCCTCCAATCCACATGCGGGAATCGTGGAATGGTCGGCCAACTCGATAGACATTAGTGAATGAGTAAGTTTCGGAAGATTGAGCGACTTGAAGATTGCAAGTGGCATCAAGTTAATGCTAGCACCAAGATCGGCCAAGATATAGCATTCTTCCATATCTTGGATTGCACAAGGGATCAAGAATTTACCGGGATCACCGACTTTTTTAGGTATGCGATTAAGATAAACCGATGAACAACTAGACAATTGATGCAATTTCTCCTTGTTGTTCAACATACTCTTAAAGTTAGCGGCAAATCGAGGCATCATGACCAAAGCATCGGAGAAACTCACATTAAAGTGCAAATCACGAAACATTTCATAAAAAGCTCAAATTGATAATTATCGCGCTCTTGACGTTTCTCCTTCCTAAGTCTCGATGGATAGGGAAAAGGTGGTGTGGGTTGAGGCATAGGCATATCCTTTGGAATCTCGGGTTCTAATGTTGGTAATGGGTCAACCGTAGGTGTGGCATGAGCGGTACTTCGTGGGCTTGAGATATGCTCCTTTTCGACCACCACCTCGGGTTCTTCCTCAATTTCCTCCACCGTTGGAGTAATTGGTTGAGGAGTCGGTTCCTTAAGTGTCTTACCACTTCGTGTGGTAATCACTTTCATCTCTCCCTTCGGGTTTGATATGGTGTTACTAGATAGACTACCCGAAGTAGAGGCTTTGTTCCCCATGACCGCTTCCAAAATAACATTAAGCTTAATATCTTGACTAGCGCCTTTTTGGTCTATCCTTTGTTCAAGCCTTGAATGACTTTGCTCAATTTTATTGTTTTGACCTCTAATTTGATTAGAAAAATCATTTTTCAACTCATTTTTCATGTTGGTATTTTCCTTGGCTAAATTAGCTAATTCCTTTGCATTTTTAGCCGCTTCCCTAGCTTCACTAGCCAATTGCTCTTGAGTGTTTTCCAGAATCTTATCATTTGCCGTAGCATAATTCAAAAAGTCAATTGGAAGCTCTTTAATGTAAGCATTTTGAAGACCTTGACTTGGGTTTTGAAAATTACGGTTTTGGTTTTGATTTTGCAACTGGCTACTACTCCCTTGATTCCCATAGTTGTTATTACCCTTGTAATTGTTTCTTTTATTGTTTTGGTAACCAACTTGATTGTTTCGATAATTGTTAGCATTTTGATTTGGTGGAAAACCCGGTGGAGTCAATTGATTAGTGCGGGTAACTTGATCGTGTTGGTTATAAGTTCCCGCGGCCGCGTAGGCACTCGAAGTGTTACCACCGTTGGTAATGCACTCGGAGTAATCGTGAGCTCCACCACAATACATATAGGAAACCTCAACCGCTTTAGCCGTAGCGGGAGTGGGTTGTTCAACAACTTTAAACTCAATTAACAATCCTATAAGCTTATCAAAAATCTTATTTTCCAAATTAGCCTCGATTTGGCAAGCATCAATGGTATGTGACAATGAAGGCGAAGGTGAAGACGAAGTCTTATGAACACTCGATGTGCTACGAGGACTATAAACCTTAGACCTATTCTCAATGATTAACAATGCTTCCTCGACCGTCTTACACAAAAAATTACCGTCCGCGGCGGTATTAAGATAATCTCGCTCATGATCGTTCAAGCCATTGTAAAACGTGTCAATTTGATGAAGTCGGAAAAACCATGATGAGGACATTCGTGCAACATTTCCTTAAACCTATTCCAAGCCGTTGAAAAACTCTCATTATACTCTTGTGAAAACTTTGAAATCTAGTTTTTCAAACGCGTAGTCTTAGAGGGCGGAAAAAATTGGTTCACGAACTTTGAAACGAGATCCTTCCACGTCAATATAGAATTGGGTGGCTCTTTCTCTAACCAAATTTTAGCGGACCCCGCTAAGGAATACGGAAAAAGCATCATCTTAATCGAGTCGTTAGAGACGTCCTTAAACTTGCAAGTGGCGGTAAGACGATTGAATTGACGAATATGGTTATGAGGGTTGTCCTTTTCGTCACCACGAAACTTGTTGCTTTGAATCATGGACAACAAACCCGTCTTAACCTCAAAATTCTCCGCAAGGATAGCGGGAATCACAATCGTTCTCCATAACCCTCGGTGAGTGCTTGAAGCAACTCCATCATAGTACGATTAGCCATGGGTGCTCCTTGTTCTACGATGGGTTCGACAATGGGAGATTCTTCACTAGAAGGTGTTTGGTTTCCTTCCCTTTGACGACGTTTACATGCACGTTTTGCTTTGGAGCGATTTTGCATAAACGTAACGTACAACGTGGGGGTGAGCAGAGAAGATTCTTTTTGGTGTTTTTACTTTTTCAATTTTTTTGTGGTTTTTGATTGTCTTTACTTTTTTTGGATTTTTGTGATTGTATTAAGTAGACAAAAATCTACAAATCTCCTCCTTAATCAAATCTCTTGATTAAAGAAGCCTCAAGGAATGAAAACGATCACGTGAAGTGAACGCCTTCGATGACTTTAGAAAGTTGGTGGAACACCAAAACGTTCAAGAGGGTTTAATCAATGAAACCAAGAAAGTATATATGATACTTAATAATACTTTGGGCGGCAAAACCCTTGATTAGCTTTCAATCTCAAAATACTCACAAGCAAGCGGGGAAACGAGGCGACGCGAAGCACTTAAGAGCCTTTTTCCTTAGGTTATATTTTATAATACCCGCCTTATACCCACCTTATAGTTTGTATTTTTCAAAATCGAACTTCACGAAAGTATTTATCTATTTTTGCCTTTTTCTTTTGGTTTGAGATTCGAATACAATGATTGGGTAATGACCTCCCAAGTCAAGGTTGTGTTTTAACACTTTTGGAGTACTTGTGAATTTATTGTTCTACGTATACAATATAGTATTAGTATTCACACAAAAAACGAAAAACCGATAATACGTATTAGCAGAGTGCTACTAATACAAATACTATTATGGCTATATATAAAAAAAACAATTTTTAAATCAAAACACAACACGCCTCCCCGGCAGCGACGCTAAAATGATGTTGAGTAGAATACGTCTTTTAGGAAAAAGAGCGTAAACGTGGTAAGTATTAAGTGTTCGTTTAGGAAAACGAAAGCGCTTATGACCCTTAGTGTGGGATCGTTCTCAAGAAGGCTTGGTGTGTGTGTTAAGAGATGATTAATTTGTTATTATAGTGATGACAAAAGAGAAATAAAAAGACGAATGACGCTAAAAATTACCCTACGACGTAAAAAACGTAAAATCGTAAAATTTGACGAAAAATTGAAGTATTCTAAAAATTACCAAAAAATTTCTTAAAATAAAGAAAAATTCAAATATCTCAATTTTGAAAACCAAGTTTCCAAAAACCTAATTAATAATTTCAAAATAATTTTTAAAGTTAAAGAAAAACCTTAAAATTAAATAAAATTAAAAAATAAATAAAATGAAAATTTAATTGATTGTAAACCTCAAGTTAACTAAATAAAATCTAAAAACTATTTTTGAAACTTTTTCTAAACCTCTTTCTATTTTTAAAAGCCTAAAAAACGAATTTAATAAGAAAAATGCGTAATAAGTAAAATAATAACGAGAAAAATATGAAACTTGGCAGGAAAATTAAAAAGTTAATACTAAACGTATGAAAAATACTAAATGTGAAGAAACTACTTTAAATGAGCTGGAAATAAGCTGAAAAGCTACGGCTTATAATATTAAGCTAGAAACAAGAAAGCCTTATATGTATATTGATGAGAACTTGTGACAGAGAAAGTCACACAGATCACTGGTAGAACCCCTCACTCCTGAGCTGTAGGTCGGGGGTTCGAGTCCAGGCTGTGGAGTCTTTTTGCTAAACATATTTTTTTTCTTTTTTTACCACTTATGATACAGTAACTGACAGCTCCCCAACACAACACAATACGAATTTAACCTTTGTATAGCTCGATTTTTATGTGCAAACACCCAGTTTTGACTTTTTCTACTTTTTCTTCTTTTTATTTCCCGTTGACTGATGTATTATGGAACAAGGGGGGCACCCTCACTTGCGTTTTGCAAGTGAGGAGTCAAATTGGTAAACAAACATGCATCAAAACAACAATCTCAAATCAAGTCAACACAAAACCATTCACACAGACAAAGCAGACGAGAAAATCAATTTCTAAGATTGAAAACCTAGAACAGCAACTCCAAAGATTTTTAATCAAGACCCCTACTTAGCTTGTTTGAACAGTACTTCAAATAATCCGCAAGACCTTGAACCAACTAGCAACTAAGAGTGCGCTCAATCCCAACAGACCTCAAATACGTAAACAAAGAGGAAATTAGGCAAACCTACTTAATTCTCACTCACATTTAACTCCAACTGAAACAATGAACCCTATCAAAGGTTTACAATCTTCAAGCTTAAGAATGCTGATGTACTTAACTCTGGCTTGAGTATCTTATGAACCAATGTGAGCTAAAGAGGGCAAAAATGGATCAAGCTTAGAAGCTAAAGAAATTTTGAGCTTTAACCTTACACTATCCACTCATAAAACTCACAAATCGCCCCAAGGTTTATGCTATTGTCCACTTAATCACATTCGAGTCAAAAAATAAGCACTTTATGTTTCTTGGTTATCATTGTAAGTCAAATATGTTGATTACGCAATAGTAACAAGCTATAATGACAAACATTCTAACTTCCGACTAACACGTATTGTCTAGCGGCAGCCTGATACATTCAGTGACTATTTAGCGCCTCGTTAATGAACCTACAAAGTATGAATTCTACATTTAACTAATGAATATACTAAAACCTCAAACCCTTTTCGCCGAACATCGGGTTATACTACTAACGATAAGCTTGTGCACACAGTCCCCTATTTTTTACTTGCTTACTAGAATGCTCAAAACTAACACAACTTAACCAAGGACAAAATAGCTTAACACGTCACGAGATCCAAACAATTACTACACAGGTTTAACTATGACACCAAATCTCTTACATAAAAGAACACATGATCACTAAGTTGCTCAAACAAGTTAAACGAACAGAAAATCTCGCTTGTGTGAAAGCACAGGCCTAAATCACTAAGCCAAACACCCCTTTTGTAAAACAGAAAACAGGTTGCATCAAATATATTAAATCTAACATGTTACCAAGGTCACAAACATTCAAAACTCAAAAATCATAAATCAACTATGACAGATGTACTTTAGTGAAAAATATGCAAGCTTTGTTGAAATCACATTCAGTATTATCACTTCAAACACATTTGGCATATACCAGTCAACCTAGCCAGAACTTTACCTCCTAATTCCACCAAGTGAACTATCGGACACCAAAATACTTTCGCATCATGACATATTTTAACAGAAAACTCACTTACAAATGCACCCTAGCTGATTTTTATACCAACACTTTAAAAACAAGAATCATGCAAATTAAAACAAAGAAATCACAAAATCATACCAAAACTTCTTTTAGTAGAAAATTAAAAAGGTAAAAGAAAACGTACGGTAAGAACGTACATCCACGCTCTCGACTGTTTGAGCTTATGTACTCAGCGAAAACGAGTACAAGCTTCCAAGTGCTAGAATAAAAGAAATCAGAACTCAAGGATCAAAGTTTGAAGGCTTTGGATCAATGAGGGTTAGCTACGATTTATATAAAGAGCAACGGAAAAGTAAAGCTAGTCTCTTGTAAGACTTTGGCACCACGAGCGTCTAACCCCAAGCCTTATATCTTCACTATCCCATAACCCGACTAGGATTTATGGGATGATGATCAAATATAAGTCCCGTGTCCCAAGCTGTTGAGCCCAATGTACTTAGCAAGGATAACTAGTGAGAATTTCAAAAAACTTTTTAACACTTGGAACAAAACCAAACAATGCTATTATCAGTAACTTAAAAGAAAAAAGAAGGTAATTCGGGACTTGCTTTCTTCACAAAACGAAACCAATCTTTTTTCATTCATAAAAAAGGGATTTACAAGTAAGTGAACCAGGAAAAGCAAGAACAAAAAACTACTGCTAGGTCATATCACCCTTTATATAGGGTTTACAAGTTGTTCTAGAAAAATAAAAATAAGCAAACCCTAACTCTTGAATGTCCAAAAATACCCCTTTGAAGATTCGGATATAAGGTGGAATATGCTGATTTTGAATCATGCCATGTGATGATCTTGGAGCCTTGTGACTTGTATAGCTGTTGATAAGCGTCCAAATAAGTGTAGCCATGAAGGAATTATTATTAACCATGGATTCACTGTACAACCTTTGTTTTCTTGTTGCAGGGGAGGTCAAAGGGGGACCAGTGGGTGAGAGTGATGTATTTTTGGGGGTTGGGAAATGGTTAGGAGATGTGTAATTTGTTTTCTGGAGATTATGAGGCTCAATTACAAAGTAATTAAGGGTTTTTCAGATTAGGGTTCTTGGGTTTAACTGGTAAATTTTGGGGATGTTTAATGTGAGCAATAGATGATTCCCGCCCCCAAAATAGTTTTAATAAACGTATTAAAACGTTTTAATAATACAGATTAGGATGTGAGTGGAGGTGGTGACGTGGCAAGCTAGGATAGGTGGGTATAGTTTGCATGTTCGACCGTAGTTCCCCCTCATCTTCTAAAAAGTGTTCACAGAATTCACAAGCCATTCTCATTCCATTCTCTTTGTAAATAACTTTGGCCATTTGACGATTTTGGCATAAATGCTTTCAAAGTTTGTCACAAGGACTTGATTTGCATTTTAATGATTCTTTAAGGGCTGGTTATGACATGTCTTCTTTCATCAAGTTCTTGACTTGTTTGTTGACTTCTTGGAGGACTAATATTGACAATTTAGTTTTGTTGAGGGACTAAATTTGCCAATTCTTCAAAGTTAAGGGTCCTTTTTGTAAATTTGACAAACTTTAGGGACCAATCTTGTAATTATGAATATACAAGGGTTTAATGTGTCAATTCTTTAATATTGGAGGACCCTTCTTGTTCAATCTTCAATTCTTCAAGGGTCTTTCTTGGAAAATCAATACTAGGGCTTGGTTCATTGTGCGGCTTCGTTTCCCGTGTTCGTTTTTGCATGATTCTGTGATCTTTAGTCATTTTCTCAATATCCGTACCTAAAATACACAAGCAACAAACACAAGCATATATTTGGCCATTTTTATGATATTTTATGCATTTAAAGCCCTTTTTGGACGATGAGACTATGTATAAAAGCTGTCTCATCAAAAACCTACTCCTAATCTTTCTAGTGAGGAGTCTCCTATTGACGAACCTATCGTAAGAGAGGAACCAACTATGGAGAATCGAACTATGATGGAGTTACTTCAAGCACCCACCGAGGGTTATGGAGTGGCTATTGTAATTCCCGCTATCCTTGCGGAGAATTTTGAAGTGAAAACGGGTTTGTTGTCGATGATCCGAAACAACAAATTCCCTGGTGATGAAAAGGACAACCTGCACAACCATATCCGCCAATTCAATCGTCTTACCGCCACTTGCAAATTTAAGGATGTTGCTAATGACTCGATTAAGATGATGCTTTTTCCGTATTCCTTAGTGGGGCCCGCTAAAATTTGGTTAAAGAAAGAGCCACCCAATTCTATATTGACGTGGAAGGATCTCGTTTCTAAGTTTGTGAACCAATTTTTTCCGCCCTCTAAGACTACGCATTTGAACCAATTTTTTCCGTCCTCATCACGGTTTTTCCGACTTGCATCAAATTGACACGTTTTACAATAGAATTAATGATGATGAAAGGGATTATCTAAATGCCGTCGCGGGTGGTAATTTTTTGTGTAAAACGGTTGAGGAAGCTTTGGTGATAATTGAGAATAGATCTAAGGTGTATAGTCCTCGTAGCACGTCGAGTGTTCGTAAGGCTTCGTCTTCGTCTTCACCTTCTTTGTCTAATACCATCGATGCTTGCCAAATTGAGGCGAACTTGGAAAACTAAATCTTTGATAAGCTTAAAGGAATTTTGATTGAATTCAAAGTTTAAGAACAAAGTTCTCCCGCTACGGCTAAAGTAGTTGGGGATTCATGTATGTATTGTGGTGGAGGTCATGATTTCTCCGAGTGCATTACCAACGGTGGTAACACTTCGAGTGCCTACGCGGCCACGGGAACTTACAACCAAAACGGTCAAGTTACCCGCTCTAATCAATTGACTCCACCGGGTTTTGCTTCAAATCAAAATGCTAACAACAACTATCGAAACAATCAAGTTGGTTTCACAAAAAAATTAAAAAGGAAACTAGGGAATCAAGGGGCTAATAATCAAGTTTCAAACAAAAATCAAAGTGATTTTCAAAACAACAATAAGGGTTTGCAAACTTTGAAAGATCCTCCAAATGAATTTGTTGAATACGCTAATGGAAACGATGCTAGGTTTGACAACATTCAAAGAGAAATCATTAGCCTAAGATCCGAGTTTAAGAACGACTTGAAGAAGGAGTTGAAAAACGAGTTAGCAAATGAGCTTAAAATCCATACAAACAAAATGGAAGGGAATGTAACTAGGTTACAACAAAACCAACAAATAATGGAACAAGGGCAACATGAAATTAATCAAGAAATGATTAAGGCCGAGAAGAGGCAATCCATGTTTGAGGACAAAATTTCATCTATGTTTGAGGCTATTATTTGCAAACCGTCTTCGAGTAGTCTTCCTAACAACACAATATCGAACCCTAAGGGAGAGATGAAAGTGATTACCACACGTAGTGGTAAGACACTTAAGGAATCGACTCCTCAACCAATTGCTCCTACGGAGGATGAAAATGAGAAAGAACCCGAGGTGGTGGTCGAAAAGGAGCATGTCCAAATCCCACGAAGTACCGCTCATGCCACACCTCCGGTTGACCCATTACCACATTTGGAACCCGAGATTCCAAAGGCTATGCCTATGCCTCAACCCACACCACCTTTGCCCTATCCATCGAGACTTAGAAAGGAGAAACGTCAAGAGCGCAACAATTACCAATTTGAGCTTTTTATGAAAATGTTTCGTGATTTGCACTTTAGTGTGAGTTTTGCCGATGCTTTGGTCATGATGCCTCGATTTGCCGCTAACTTTAAGAGTATGTTGAATAACAAGGAGAAATTTCAACAATTGTCTAGTTGTTCATCGGTTTATCTTAACCGCATACCTCAAAAAGTCAGTGATCCCGGTAAATTCTTGATCCCTTGTGCAATCCAAGATATGGAAGAATGCTATGCCTTGGCCGATCTTTGTGCTAGTATTAACTTGATGCCACTTGCAATCTTCAATTCGCTCAATCTTCCTAATCTTACTCCTTCACTAATGTCTATCGAGGCCGACCATTCCACAATTCCCGCATGTGGATTGGCGGAAGACGTTTTCGTGAAAGTGGGAAAGTTCTATTATCCGGTAGACTTTATCATTGTCGATATTCCCACGGATCCTCAAGTTCCTCTCATTTTAGGTCGTTCGTTTTTAGATACGTCTATGGCTTTGATTGATGTTCATGCTAGAAAGATCACCTTACGTTTCAACGATGAGGAACTTGTTATAAACGCAACTCAAAACTCTCAAATTTCTCATGTTTATTCCATTGCAACCATAAACCTCGTTGATATGATCGACGTTGTTTGCGAGGAATTTTCAAAAGAAGTTCTAGGTTTTGGTGATGATGAAAATAGTGGCAATCCCACTATGTTAGATCCCATTCTTGATAACTAGACACCAACCTTCACTCCATTTGAAGGTGGTGGTTTTACGTTGGAAGAAATTGATGTTCCACGTACTCGTGACGAAGACTCTACAATGATGAGGACTTCTCGATTATCAAGGATTTTCTTAACGATTTCCCATTTCCTCCACACGAGGAGTTTATGAGTATCGAGCCCAAATCTTCAATTGAGGAACCACCTATCCTCGAGTTGAAAGATTTACCTCCTCATCTCGAATATGTATTTTTGGAGGAGGACGACAAGTTGCCGATTATTATTTTGAAAGAACTTTCAAATGATGAAAAACCGCACTTGTCGATGTTCTAAAGGATCACAAAGGGGAAATTGCGTGGAAGTTATCCGACATTAAGGGGATCGATCCCAAAGTTTGTACCCACAAAATCTTAATGGAGGAGGATTACAATCCCACAATCTAATGTCAAAGGAGGGTGAACCCCAAAATTCATGACGTCATCA
Organism: Glebionis coronaria; assembly: GCA_025667525.1. Taxonomy (NCBI): domain Eukaryota; kingdom Viridiplantae; phylum Streptophyta; class Magnoliopsida; order Asterales; family Asteraceae; genus Glebionis; species Glebionis coronaria. The sequence goes on from CM046877.1 coordinate 361,513,046, forward strand.
AAAAGGAAGTCCTAAAACTCCTTGACTCGGGAATGATTTACCCTATTTTCGATAGCCCTTCGGTGAGTCCTATCCATTGTGTCCCTAAAAAGGGAGGAATGACCGTTGTGCCAAACGATGCCAACGAGTTAATTCCCACTAGATTCGTGATCGGATGGAGAGTGTGCATTGACTATCGTCAGTTGAATGACGCCACTCGAAAAGACCATTTTCCCTTGCCCTTCATGGACCAAATGTTGGAGCGTGTTGCGGGAAACGATTTCTATTGCTTTTTAGATGGTTTTTCCGGTTACTTCCAAATCCCCATCGATCATCGTGATCAAGAAAAAACTACGTTTACGTGTCCATATGGAACGTTTGCCTATCTTAGAATGCCATTCGGACTTTGCAATGCACCGGGAACCTTTCAAAGGTGCATGATGGCTATTTTTCATGATATGATCGAGAAGACGATGGAAGTCTTCATGGATGACTTTTCCGTGTTTGGTAGTTCGTTCACTAAGTGTCTGTCGAATCTTGAAAGAATGTTGAAGCGTTGTGAGGAAACCAACCTTGTGCTTAATTGGGAAAAATGTCATTTTATGGTTAAAAGTGGGATCGTCTTAGGGCACAAGGTTTCAAAAGCGGGGATTGAGGTTGATCAAGCTAAGGTAGACGTCATCGCCAAATTACCTCATCCCAAAAACGTTAAGGGAGTTAGGAGTTTCCTAGGCCACGCGGGCTTTTATCGTCGATTCATCAAGGATTTTTCAAATTGTGGAAACCATTATTCATGGATCGATTAAGCTTACTAGGATAATCAATGTTCATATGATAAACATAGCGGAATTAGAACAATGATTACGAACAAGGTGTTTCTTTTCCAACGTTTACTTGTATTAAACTTCAAACGATTACAAGTAACAAACCTAGACGTGTTTACAAGGTTACACACGTCTAGAACACACGACTCAACTTTAAGACTACATTGTGAATGATGGGATGAATAAAACCTACGGTCATTGTATTCTATATATACTAGAATACAAGACTTTTCTTACAAGAAAACTTTAATTACATTAGAAGTCCCTCCATCTTTTGCTAATAAGTCCTTCTTGTTGTATGAAAGGGCTCCATATTCTTGTAAAGCTTGATATTTGCATATAAGCCCTTCTTGTTTCATTATACTTGTTTTGTCTCATCAAATTAATTCCCAACAATCTTCCCCTATTTGATGATGACAAAACCAATCTTCAAATACTGATCTTTCATGAATGAAACAAGCTTCCCCTTAAAGTAAGACTTCTTGTAAAACATATCACCACATAAAAATAAGTTGTATACCTTGATCTTTGAATCTTCTTCCCCTTTTTGTCTCATCCAATAGGGGTCTTCTAAAGATAAACAACTAATAAACTCTTCCCCTTGAGTGGTGCATGTAAATGAATCACGAACCATGTAGACTCTAATTGTAGATTACGAATGAAGAAAAACAAATATAACCTATTTGTTGAAGAAGTGGAATCTCCCAAGCTTGTACCTTTGATGAGACTGCTTTTATACATGGTCTCATCGTCCAAATCGGGCTTAAAATGCATAAAATATCATTAAATATACCAAATATATGCTCGTGTTTGTTACTTGTGTATTTTAGGTACGGATATTGAGGAAATGGCAAAAGATCACAAGAATCAATCAAAAACGAACACGGGAAACGAAGCCGCACAATGAACCGGGCCCAAGTTTGGAATTTTGCAAAATGACCCTTGAAGAATTGAAGATTGGCAACTTTAGTCCCTCAACTTTTGAAGATTTACACTTTATACCCCTCAAATATTCAAAACTATGAATAGGGTCCCTAAAGTTTGAAGACTATATAAGATCAGCCCTTGAAGAATCCAAGAAATACATTTAAAACCCTTGGAAAAAGTTTTGGAAGTATTTGTGCCAAATTTGACAACTTGCCAAAAGTTGTCAAGAGGAAAAAAGGCGTTGATGGCATTTGTTACAAAGTGAAGAAAAGAAAGAAGCTAGGGGGCCATATTTGCCAAACAACCAAACCTACTCACCCACTACCTACCACCTCAGCAAACCCACCCATTACCCATACCCTACCCGTCCATACCCAATACCCACCCAAAACAAACCCAGTTTAGTTTATTAAACCCAGTCAAACCCCCCAGTCAACCTTTTCCCTTTTCCCACCAAACAACAAATTTAAATAAACCCTTTCCCTTTTTGGATTAAACCACCCCTAATCCCCTTATAAACCCTAATCCACCCCAGTCACAATCAAGAGCAAAACAAAGGGGTTTTGTCTTAATCCCTCCAGAACCTTGATTAATCATCACCCAAACCCAACCCACAACCCAGATTCCATCCACAACACACCCATGTGGTTGTGGACCCCTCCCCTGCACAAGTCTCTTTCCCCCAAACCCTATAACCCGACCAAACCAACGTCCCATGTTACTCCTTGGCCCCCAAGTTCAAAATCAACGTCCAAGATCAAAGTTGCAAGCTAGCCATCACTCTCATATCACATGGAGCGCATTTGACTGATTTTGAAGACCTCAACCAAGGGCTTTTTAGGAATTCCACATACTAGGGTTTAGTGGTTCTAGTAGTTTCTCTTTAGTTGTATAAATAGAGACGCATGTGTCTCTATTTCCCTTTGTTCCAGTTTTTAAGCTTTCACATTGTAATTCCTTTTTAATGAAATAAAAGTTTGGTATTTGTCAAAACAATTTAATTCCTTTTTATGTGTGTTAAAAGTTGTGTGTGTGTTGAAAGCTTATACTGAGTTCCAAAAAGATTTTGTGTGTTATAGGTTTAAATTTGGTGTTTTCAGAAAGTTTTAAAATTTGTTTGACAATCATCAGAAACCCTTGGATCCTTTGAAGTGAAAGTGGATTTGGATTCCAAGGTTTCTGATATTGTTCTTGTTTCGAAAGGTGTTTCAGGTTTGTTGGTTTGATAAAGGTTTCAAAAGGTGTGATAAAATCAGAAAGTGTTATATTTGTTATTGCTTGTTCTTCAATTCTTCTTAGCAGGTTTGTTTGATTGATTGATCCAAGGTTCAGCACAAACCCGTGTTTGTGGGAGGTGACAAGCAGTCACTGAGGGGCTTGGATGTAAGTCCCTCAAGGTAGAATCCTCTTTTCCATTTTAATTTTCAGTTTTTGGTCATTTTATGTGATTTATATGATTTTTTGTGCAAAGTTGTTTGTGAGTGTTCTTTTGGTTTAATTTAAGTTCATTTGGTGTGTATTGCATGTTTAGAGCTTGTTTGATCACTTTGGTTGAGATTTAAAGTCTTTTGGTTTGTAAAAAAGCATAATCAGAAACATAAGGGGTGTTTGGAATAGGGTTTCAGTTGGTATAATCATTGTCATTCTAGCTTGTAACCTGTTCTAAATCACTCACTAGGTATTGATTAGGGTATATGCTAGTTTAGATGTTAGTTTTATAGAGTTTTAAATCAGTTTGCTTGCATAAAAATTGGTTCTAGTGGTCAAATTCAGTAAGTCTTTGTTCTGCCAGGATTTGTGTGAATTTGTGCTTGATCATTGTTAAGCTGCTAGTCATAAGGATGTTTTAGGATTGTATGTAGCTTATAAGTCATCTAGGGAGTTTGTATGCTGGATTTGAGGACTTGAATATCTCTTGTGTGCACTTTGTATCAGCAAAATACCCCCCAGACCTCATAAGCATATCAGCAACCCATTTGTGTGCAATTTGGTGTGACTTTGTGTTTGATCTTGTTTAGTTTTGTGTTTGTGTTGACTCCTTGTACTCAACAGAGTACAAGGGTGCCCCATTGTCCATAAATCATCAACAATATACCAAGATCAAGCCCTCTTGATCATCTTTTCACTTGTGAAGAAACACCATAAGTGTTCATCAGAAAGTTGAGTAAAACTGAGCTCGTTTTTGGATTTGTAAGGATTCATCCTTGATAACTTGGATTTGTGTTTGTGTTTTTGTGAGATTAAGGGTATTGGATTTGAGTTTAAAAAAAGAAAAAATAAATAAATAAATTGCAAAAAGCTCACCTTGCCTGGGCTCGAACACGCGACCTTGCTTTCCAAGGGCTAGCGTGTTAACCAGTGATCTAGATGGCTTTTTACGTTTACATTTCATTTCATTAGATACTTAAGGGGTATTTGTTTTTGAGCTTATTTAGCTAGCAGCTTATATTTAAGCTGTTTTCAGCTTATTTTCTTTAGGTTTTGACCATTTATCATTTTTCTTTTGTTTGTATTAGGTTTTAGGAATTTTCAGAGCAAAAAGTTTAATTTTCCCATTATTTATTAATTTATTAGGATTATTTTAAGTTTTAATTTTAGAAAGTCATTAAAAAATAGTAAAAAGTAATTTAAAAATAAAAAAAAATAGTTTTTAGGTTTTTAATCATATTTTTGAGGTTTACAGCTATTTAGGTTTTCAATTTAGCTTATTTTTGATTTTATAGGATTTTAGGGTTTTTAAGCAACTTTAAAATTCAATATAAAATTATTAAATAGGTTTCAGAAAATTTGGATTGCATTTTTGTTTTAGTTACATTATTTAGGTTTTTTGGTAATTTTTTAGAATTTATTTACAAACTTTTTATTTTTTTGAATATTTTAATATTATTTTATTGCTAAAAATAGGAAGTTGGTTTTTTCTAGTTTTTTCATTTTTCCTAGGTTAAGGACACTTAATTAGGAGTTTTTTCACTTTCCAAATAATTTTTAGACTTTTCAATTAATTTTTAGAATTAATTTAAGATTTAATAGATTTTAATAGTTTTTAAGTGTTTAAAAATAGTTTAATTTGGTTTTAAAATTTTTAAAAATAGTTTTTAGCTTAATTAGGTTACTTTTGAGGTTTACAAACTATAAAATCTTCTTTAGGGATTTTTAATAATTAATTGTGATTTTTAGGGCTTTAACTAGCATTAAAAAGTCATTATTTAATTAATTAAAAGGTTTTAGCAAGTTTGGATTTTTGTAAACTCTTAGAATTTTATTGTGGATTTTTAGTAATTTTTAGAAATTTTTAGGTTAAAATTTTAATTTTTGTGGTTTTTAAGGTTCTCCGTTTTAACTTTCTAGTAGTGTTTTTTTTCGTTAATTTTTATTTTTACGTCTTCGTCATTTTCTCTTCTCTTTTCTTCTTAATAAAATTAACAATTAATCATCATTCAATTCACAACACACGTTCCTCCTCGAGAACGAACTCACTTCACTTAGGGTTATTTACACACGGTTTTCCTAAACCGTCGTGCACGCTTACCCTATTTTGTTGCCTCTTTTCCTAAAAAGGTATACAAATAACTACATCAATTTTGGCGCCGCTGCCGGGGAGGCGTGTTGTGTTTTGATTGAACCATTGTTGGTTTTTATATTAGCCATAATTAGTATTTGTATTAGTAGCACTCTACTAATACGTATTATCGTTTTTCGGTTTTTGTGTGAATATTATTAATATATTGTATACGTAGAACAATAAATTCACAAGTACTCCAAATACGTGAGAAATCACAACCTTGACTTGGGAGGTCATTACCCAATCATTGTATTCAAATCTCAAACCAAAGAAAAAAGGCAAAAATAGATAAATACTTTCGTGAAGCTTGATTTTGATAATACAAACTATAAGGTGGGTATAAGGCGGTTGTATTTCACGACCTAAAGGAAAAAGGCTCTTAAGTGCTTCGCGCCGCCTCGTTTCCTCCGCTTGCTTGTGCGTATTTGATTTTGAGAGTGAATCGAGGGTTTTGCCGCCTAAAGTATTATTACATATCATATATATTTTCTTGGTTTCTATTGATTAAACCCTCTTGAACGATTTGGTGTTCCACCATCGTTCTAAAGTCATCGAAGGCGCTCACTCCACGTGATCGTTTTCATTCCTTGAGGCTTCTTTAATCGAGAGATTTGATTAAGGAGGAGATTTGTGGACTTTTTGTCTACCTAATACATTTCACCAATTTCCAAAAAAGTTAATACCATCAAAAACCACAAAAAAAAATTGAAAAACACAAAATACCAAAAAGAATCTTCTTTGCTCGTCTCCACGTTGTACGTGACGTTTATGCTCACTCGTAATCAAGCAAAACGTGCACGTAGACGAAAGAACAAAAATCCCACTCCAACTCATTCTAGTGAGGAGTCTCCTATTGACGAACCCATTGTACGAGAAGCACCTACCATGGCGAATCGAACTATGATGGAGTTACTTCAAGCACCCACCGAGGGTTATGGAGAAGCTATTGTGATTCCCGCAATCCTTGCGGAGAATTTTGAGGTGAAAACGGGTTTGTTGTCGATGATCCAAAACAACAAATTCCGTGGTGATGAGAAGGACAATCCTCACAACCATATCCGCCAATTTAATCGTCTTACCGCCACGTGCAAATTCAAGGATGTCTCGAATGACTCGATTAAGATGATGCTTTTTCCGTATTCCTTAGCGGGGCCCGCTAAAATTTGGTTAGAGAAAGAGCCACCCAATTCTATATTGACGTGGAAGGATCTCGTTTCAAAATTTGTGAACCAATTTTTTCCGCCCTCTAAGACTACGCATTTGAAAAATGAGATTTCTAAATTTTCACAAGAATCAAATGAAAGTTTTTCTACGGCTTGGAATAGGTTTAAGGAGATGTTACATGAATGTCCTCATCATGGTTTTTCCGACTTGCACCAAATTGACACGTTTTACAATGGACTTAATGATCATGAAAGAGATTATTTAAATGCCGCCGCGGGTGGTAATTTTTTGTGTAAAATGGTTGAAGAAGCTTTGGTCATAATTGAGAATAGGTCTAAGGTTTATAGCCCTCGTAACACACCGAGTGTTGCCAAAATGGGCTCATCATCGTCTCGTAGTATCAATGCATTACATGATGAAGCAAATGAGGAGAATCGGTTTTTCGATAGGTTTTCGACTCTTATGTCCCATTGGAAAGCTCAAGAAGCTTCAAATTCCGCTTCGGTTAAAGCGGTTTCTAAGAGTTGTTTGTCGTGTGGGGGAGCTCATGATCTTTCCGAGTGCATTACCGCGGATGGTAACACTTCGAATGCTTTTGTAGCCACGGGAACTTATAACCAAATCGGTCAAGGTTCCCGCCAAAATCAAGCTCCACCAAATCAAAATGCTAATAACTATCGAAACAACAACCAAGGTGGAAATTACCAAGGAAATCAAAGGAATTATAACAAGGGTAATTATCAAAGTGGAAATGGGCAAATTTCAAATCAAAACCAAAACCGTGATTTTCAAACTTCTAACCAAGGTTTTCAAAATGATCACACCAAAAATCTTCAAGGAGAATATTTGAATTATGCAAAGGCTAATGATGCTAAGTTTGACAATATGCAACGTGAAATGGTTAGCTTAAGGTCCGAGTTGAAAAACGAGCTTAAAAACGAACTTGCTAATGAACTTAAAACTCATGCTAATAAAATGGAAGGAAATGTCACACGACTCCAACAAAATCAACAAAAAATGGAGCAAGGTCAACATGAGATTAAGCAAGAGTTGTTAAAAGCGGATGCTAGGCAATCTAAGTTTGAAGACCGTATGGCTAAGATGTTTGAAGCTATCATGTGTAAGCCCTCTTCTTCGGGTGGTCTTCCTAGTGATACCATCGTGAACCCGAAAGGAGAATTGAAGGTTATTACTACTCGTAGTGGTAAAACTTTCAAAGAACCCATTTCTCGTCCAAGTACTTCTATGGAGAAGGAAAAAGAGAAAGAACCCGAGGTTGTGGTTGAAAAGGAGCAAATTACAAGCCCACGAAGTACCGCTCAAACCACACCTACGGTTGAACCTACACCAATCATGGAACCCGAGATTCCAAGGCCGATGCCTATGCCTACTATGCCCCAACCCACACCACCTTTACCCTACCCTACAAGACGAGACAAGGAAAAGGCACAAGAACAAATAATTATCAATTTGAACTCTTTATGAAAATGTTTCGTGACTTGCATTTCAATATAAGTTTTGCCGACGCCTTAGTCATGATGCCTCGATTTGCCGCGAACTTCAAAAGTATGTTGAATAACAAAGAGAAATTGCAAAAATCGTCTAGTTGTTCTTCGGTTTTTCTAAGCCGCATACCTCAAAAAGTCGGTGATCCTGGAAAGTTTTTAATCCCATGTGCTATACAAGACATGGAAGAATGCTACGCCTTGGCCGATCTTGGTGCTAGTATTAATTTGATGCCTCTTGAGATTTTTAAATCACTCAATCTTCCTAATCTCACTCCTTCAAGAATGTCAATCGAAATGGCCGATCATTCTACGATTCTAGCTTGTGGAGTTGCCGAGGACGTCTTTGTGAAAGTTCGAAAGTTCTATTATCCTGTAGACTTTATTGTTGTTGATATTCCTATCGATCCTAAAGTTCCGTTAATTTTAGGTCGATCTTTTTTGGATACCTCGAGAGTACTTATCGATGTGCATGCAAGAAAAATCACTCTTCGTTTTAATGAGGAAGAACTCGTCATTAATGCAACCCAAAACTCCAATCTTTCTCATGTGTATTCTATCACATCTTTGTACAATGTCAATCCTATCAAAAACATTTGCAAAAGATTTCAAATAGAGTTTTAGGAGTTGTTGAGAAAAATGAAGTTTCGTCCCCTCCGCCGGTGGAGGTTAAGAGTGTTAAGCCTACGATTCCAATCTCGAGTGAATCTTCGGATGATGAATACGTTGATCCCGATGGGGAGGTTTTCTTTGTCGACAAAAGATTTAAAAACTTACCACCACCTAAACCAAAAAGATTTCAAAATGTGAGAATTTTTAGTGTGACTAACATTGCTTTAGAAACACCAAATATTTTTGACATAATCAAATCGGGTTTTCACAAGGAGAGTGTAAAAGATGAAAAAGGAAAAGATTTTGAATTGAATTTAAAAGATTTTTCTACAATTCTAACTCCGTCGTCACCACGTGTATTGAGTACTACAAGCTCGTCTTCTCCTTTTGACGATGCTTTGTGTGGACTTAGTGTGGGGGAAGCCCCTTATGTTCCCTCCCCTTTCTCCACCGAGGACGAGATATTTGATCCTAGAATTGCTTATATAGGGAAATCTCGGTCTTCCACCGATGCAATAAATGGAAAATCTTTTCATTTGATTGGTGCGAGTCTACCTCGAGTAGCTCAATGTTTGTATGACTTACCCATTGTCCCACCCTTCTATTTCTTCTCTCCTATTTTCTTGAAACTCTTTGAGTTTTTGTTGACTATTGATGAAGTGGCGTTGATTTGTTTTTCCAATGAAAACGAGAACGCCATCTTCGATCCCGGTATTTTGCACCATTGAAGGACTTAGTCCTTAATACCGGTTGTTTTTGGGCCTTGTTTATCATGTAAGCCCCACCAAAAACTAACCACACCATGATTATCCCTAAATGATCACGTTTATGGGGATTCGAGTCGAGCTTTTGACTCGGTTATCAAAAACAAGGTGCCTCGTGGGGGAGACCCATGCTTATCCATGTACATATTATTGCTTTCTAATTAGTTTAATGTGAGGGGATTTGTGCCCTTCCAACCTTTGTTCCGTGGTTGTTTGTGAATTGTGGTTTTTAGATCATGATCTTCACGATTGGAGCCTCTCGTGTTCGTTTTATGGGAGCACTCGATCGTTTGCTTTGGAGACATTTCTCAATATCCAAATGATATATCCTTTAATTGTTCTAACCTTAGGTTTATAGCACACTTCATAAACGGCTATTACTTATTGGTTACACCCTTTCCATGCTAGATTAGGCATTCGACTATGTCTCTAGTATGGGGGTGTTTGCACCCCTAGACTCGAAACATTGAGGACAATGTTTAACTTTAGTATGGGGGGTGAATAGATACTTGCCTTACCAAACCTTCACGCTTTCCAAAGTTTATCGTTTTGTTTATCGTTTTGTTGCAAAATAAGGCTAAAAATGGCCAAATTTTAAAATTTTTCTCATGTTTATAAGTGTTTGAAGACACGAATGTAGGTTTTCCGATGGCGAGAATAAGAGTAATTTTTTACTCGACCGTGCGTGTTGAGCACTTAGCTTTGATTCCTTAACTACACATTAGGCTAAGTCTCTTAAATGAGGACGAGAAATGATAGAGTTAATTATAAGTTACTATGCTAAACGTAGAGTACTCGTATTCTTTCAAAAACTCATGTGTTCTCGTTGTTTGCTTATTCTTCCTTCGCTTGTAAATATTTTTTTCTTAATAAATATTGACTTAGCGGTTTAGTTAGGATTGTTGGGTTTCTAGTCTTTTCTAGTAGCTTCCGTGTAATTAAATTGGGAAGACATTAAGGTATCGCCAGCGTCACGGTTTTAAAGTATTGGCACCCGAATAATCGAAAGCTTCACCTAATAATAAGATTTCAAGTGCTCACCTAAATCTAGCAAACAATTTGAAGCCCCACAAGGCCTAAAATCTATGCAAGAACTGAAAGTGAATCAAGCCTTAATCTTCGAAGCTTTAAAGATCCAAAATTCGCTTTAGCGTGAGGATATACGTCTTTGGCTAATATAACCACCGATGAGGTGGATAATAAAAGGCAAGGCAAGACCGAAGTCATAATAAAAGCTTCATGGCGAAGTTGAATAAAAGATGGAGGTAAACCAAAGATAATAAGGCCCTTCCGTTAGGGGGCGTATAAAAGTCTTGGTAATAAGTCTCATATTCAAAACCGTTATAAAACCGTGTTTATCGATTCTTCTTGTCAACTTAATTTTTTGACATCGTTGTCTATTAGGAGGGGTTATTGATTTGATGGTCTTAGTTACATCGTTAGGTCTCTATTTTTAGACCTAAATCTCTATTATCGCATAAGTCAATGATGTATCCTCGTGATCATTAAGACATAATAAAATATAAGAGATACAACTTAGGAATAATGGGAGAATAAGTACGTGATTAGGGCATATGAGTAGTATTAGCATTACTAACTTATAATTACAATGATCTCGTTGCACGCTTGGCATGGAATTAAAGTGAAAATCGAGGACGATGAAATTATTTCTAACGAAGCATTCACGTGTTCTTATTCTATGAACCTAAACGTCCCATTTTGCGATGAAAATCATACATTATGTCTAAAACGCAAGTAGTAGCAATAGTAGTAGTATAGCTAGTTTATCATTTCAATAAAGTGAATAAAAATGAATTTTGGAGATGCTATGATACTTTATTCTAGCATTGCGTGAGGGCATGGCAATGGTTTAGTATGGGGGAGTGATGAGACTGCTTTTATACATGGTCTCATCGTCCAAATCGGGCTTAAAATGCATAAAATATCATTAAATATACCAAATATATGCTCGTGTTTGTTACTTGTGTATTTTATGTACGGATATTGAGGAAATGGCAAAAGATCACAAGAATCAATCAAAAACGAACACGGGAAACGAAGCCGCACAATGAACCGGGCCCAAGTTTGGAATTTTGCAAAATGACCCTTGAAGAATTGAAGATTAGCAACTTTAGTCCCTCAACTTTTGAAGATTTACACTTTATACCCCTCAAATATTTAAAACTATGAATAGGGTCCCTAATGTTTGAAGACTATACAAGATCAGCCCTTGAAGAATCCAAGAAATACATTTAAAACCCTTGGAAAAAGTTTTGGAAGTATTTGTGCCAAATTTGACAACTTGCCAAAAGTTGTCAAGAGGAAAAAAGGCGTTGATGGCATTTGTTACAAAGTGAAGAAAAGAAAGAAGCTTGGGGGCCATATTTTCCAAACAACCAAACCTACTCACCCACTCAGAACCTGCCACCTCAGCAAACCCACCCATTACCCATACCCTACCCGTCCATACCCAATACCCACCCAAAACAAACCCGGTTTATTTTATTAAACCCAGTCAAACCCCCCAGTCAACCTTTTCCCTTTTCCCACCAAACAACAAATTTAAATAAACCCTTTCCCTTTTTGGATTAAACCACCCCTAATCCCCTTATAAACCCTAATCCACCCCAGTCACAATCAAGAGCAAAACAAAGGGGTTTTGTCTTAATCCCTCCAGAACCTTGATTAATCATCACCCAAACCCAACTCACAAACCAGATTCCATCCACAACACACCCATGTGGTTGTGGACCCCTCCCCTGCACACGTCTCTTTCCCCCAAACCCTATAACCCGACCAAACCAACGTCCCATGTTACTCCTTGGCCCCCAAGTTCAAAATCAACGTCCAAGATCAAAGTTGCAAGCTAGCCATCACTCTCATATCACATGGAGCGCATTTGACTGATTTTGAAGACCTCAACCAAGGGCTTTTTAGGAATTCCATATACTAGGGTTTAGTAGTTCTAGTAGTTTCTCTTTAGTTGTATAAATAGAGACACATGTGTCTCTATTTCCCTTTGTTCCAGTTTTTAAGCTTTCACATTGTAATTCCTTTTTAATGAAATAAAAGTTTGGTATTTGTCAAAACAATTTAATTCCTTTTTATGTTTGTTAAAAGTTGTGTGTGTGTTGAAAGCTTATACTGAGTTCCAAAAAGATTTTGTGTGTTATAGGTTTAAATTTGGTGTTTTCAGAAAGTTTTAAAATTTGTTTGACAATCATCAGAAACCCTTGGATCCTTTGAAGTGAAAGTGGATTTGGATTCCAAGGTTTCTAATATTGTTCTTGTTTCAAAAGGTGTTTCAGGTTTGTTGGTTTGATAAAGGTTTCAAAAGGTGTGATAAAATCAGAAAGTGTTATATTTGTTATTGCTTGTTCTTCAATTCTTCTTAGCAGGTTTGTTTGATTGATTGATCCAAGGTTCAGCACAAACCCGTGTTTGTGGGAGGTGACAAGCAGTCACTGAGGGGCTTGGATGTAAGTCCCTCAAGGTAGAATCCTCTTTTCCATTTTAATTATCAGTTTTTGGTCATTTTATGTGATTTATATGATTTTTTGTGCAAAGTTGTTTGTGAGTGTTCTTTTGGTTTAATTTAAGTTCATTTGGTGTGTATTGCATGTTTAGAGCTTGTTTGATCACTTTGGTTGAGATTTAAAGGCTTTTGGTTTGTAAAAAAGCATAATCAGAAACTTAAGGGGTGTTTGGAATAGGGTTTCAGTTGGTATAATCATTGTCATTCTAGCTTGTAACCTGTTCTAAATCACTCACTAGGTATTGATTAGGGTATATGCTAGTTTAGATGTTAGTTTTATAGAGTTTTAAATCAGTTTGCTTGCATAAAAATTGGTTCTAGTGGTCAAACTCAGTAAGTCTTTGTTCTGCCAGGATTTGTGTGAATTTGTGCTTGATCATTGTTAAGCTGCTAGTCATAAGGATGTTTTAGGATTGTATGTAGCTTATAAGTCATCTAGGGAGTTTGTATGCTGGATTTGAGGACTTGAATCTCTCTTGTGTGCACTTTGTATCAGCAAAATACCCCCCAGACCTCATAAGCATATCAACAACCCATTTGTGTGCAATTTGGTGTGACTTTGTGTTTGATCTTGTTTAGTTTTGTGTTTGTGTTGACTCCTTGTACTCAACAGAGTACAAGGGTGCCCCATTGTCCATAAATCATCAACAATATACCAAGATCAAGCCCTCTTGATCATCTTTTCACTTGTGAAGAAACACCATAAGTGTTCATCAGAAAGTTGAGTAAAACTGAGCTCGTTTTTAGATTTGTAAGGATTAATCCTTGATAACTTGGATTTGTGTTTGTATTTTTGTGAGATTAAGGGTACTGGATTTGAGTTTAAAAAAAGAAAAATAAATAAATAAATAAATAGCAAAAAGCTCACCTTGCCTGGGCTCGAACACGCGACCTTGCTTTCCTAGGGCTAGCGTGTTAACCAGTGATCTAGATGGCTTTTTATGTTTACATTTCATTTCATTAGATACTAAAGGGGTATTTGTTTTTGAGCTTATTTAGCTAGCAACTTATATTTAAGCTGTTTTCAGCTTATTTTCTTTAGGTTTTGACCATTTATCATTTTTCTTTTGTTTGTATTAGGTTTTAGGAATTTTCAGAGCAAAAAGTTTAATTTTCCCATTATTTATTAATTTATTAGGATTATTTTAAGTTTTAATTTTAGAAAGTCCTTAAAAAATAGTAAAAAGTAATTTAAAAATCTGAAAAAATAGTTTTTAGGTTTTTAATCATATTTTTGAGGTTTACAGCTATTTAGGTTTTCAATTTAGTTTATTTTTGATTTTATAGGATTTTAGGGTTTTTAAGCAACTTTAAAATTCAATATAAAATTATTAAATAGGTTTCAGAAAATTTGGATTGCATTTTTGTTTTAGTTACATTATTTAGGATTTTTGGTAATTTTTTAGAATTTATTTACAAACTTTTTATTTTTTTGAATATTTTAATATTATTTTATTGCTAAAAATAGGAAGTTGGTTTTTTCTAGTTTTTTCATTTTTCCGAGGTTAAGGACACTTAATTAGGAGTTTTGTCACTTTCCAAATAATTTTTAGACTTTTCAATTAATTTTTAGAATTAATTTAAGATTTAATAGATTTTAATAGTTTTTAAGTGTTTAAAAATAGTTTAATTTGGTTTTAAAATTTTTAAAAATAGTTTTTAGCTTAATTAGGTTACTTTTGAGGTTTACAAACTATAAAATCTTGTTTAGGGCTTTTTAATAATTAATTGTGATTTTTAGGGCTTTAACTAGCATTAAAAAGTCATTATTTAATTAATTAAAAGGTTTTAGCAAGTTTGGATTTTTTGTAAACTCTTAGAATTTTATTGTGGACTTTTAGTAATTTTTTGAAATTTTTAGGTTAAAATTTTAATTTTTGTGGTTTTTAAGGTTCTACGTCTTAACTTTCTAGTAGTGTGTTTTTTTGTTAATTTTTATTTTTACGTCTTCGTCATTTTCTCTTCTCTTTTCTTCTTAATAAAATCAACAATTAATCATCATTCAATTCACAACACACGTGCATCCTCGAGAACGAACTCACTTCACTTAGGGTCATTAACACACGGTTTTCCTAAACCGTCGTGCACGCTTACCCTATTTTGTTGCCTCTTTTTCCTAAAAAGGTATACAAATAACTACATCAACCTTATATCTTGCACTATCCATGTGACGTCGAACTTATATGATGAGAGTAAATATAAGCAGACCTCGATCTCTTATCAAACTCCTCATCCTTTGTGAGACACTGAGCACGATAATGTAACTCCTTCAAGTGTTATGACAAGTCTTCGTCACCAAACATTTAAACGAACAAGCAAGTTATCTCAAAAGAAAGAGGCAGGAATCTTTTGAGATATGATAAAATATAAACCTGCGAAAAACAACTCCAACACCAAAGAAGCAATAATCAATCGTCTCCATCGAAACCTCCAATTTGCAATGAAAATCATCTAAGTACAATATCATCCTCTTCTTTTATGCAACTGCTGCCTCTGTCGGCGTTCTGCTTCTAATCCAAGTCGGTACGTAACCGCAAGGTTAGCCTTGTCACATAATCAAATAAAACGTCATTGCACCAAAAACAATCTTCAAAAACGAGCCATAAAAATTTAAACAGATAGTTCTGTCCGAGATCCTGAGTCATCCAATATATCAACAGTATGTACTGTCCTATATCGGACAATACGTGTCAGCGTTTGAAAACCATATATCGGACAACACGCTGTCAGCGTCTAAATTACAACGTGTCAGCGTCTTCCCTATCAGCGTGTGTTTTATTCTTGTCAGCGGCTCAACTCAGCCACTGACACCATCTGTGGCTAAATAACATGAGATCGGCTAAAAATACTCCACTGTACCACTTGTCCTTTGTCTTCATTACAAGTATTACTCCCACGAGTAATCACTCTCAATACCAAAAACCAGTTGCGTCCCATCTCTTTCTTTTTATTCACAATTCATCATGTTGCTTTCTTTGAAGCAATAATATCTTTAAATTTGGACCAGAAGCTGTCCAAATCAACACACTAGTCTTGTCATGCTACCCTTGCACACGTGAGTAATAAAAACAATACAGCAGTAACAAAATCTTGTCCAAAGATATGAGATATATATATGGAACTCCAACCAGAGATATGCATATCTCCTAATAAAGATAATTACATCCCAAACTTTATAACTGTTCCACAATTCACGTAGCAAATAATTTACTTCCACAAATTACACAGATATGTGCCATCTTGCAATCACGTGATCAATCTTCTTACTTCTTATTTTAATCAACAAACTGAGCAATACAAAGAAGTCATACCTTCGTTTCAATCAAACATATACCCACGTCTATGTCTCTTTTGTCTTGAATCCACCAACATCACGTGATGACTTCTAAAAACTTGCATACGTCTTTGTATCTCACGTGATGTGATACTTTTAAATCAACCAAACTATCCACATCATAATCCTTCTTTTTAAACAAGATACCTACATCACACGTGATCTTTTCCTTCTTTTATTTATACTGAACTTTTGGAAACAGTAGTACTATGCATTGAATGATTAGAACAGGCGACTTATTTATCCCTTCAATCATATAACAATTAAATGGTACAAGAGCACTTTACCTTGGTCGTCTTAGGATGTGGACCTACTGTTTCTCCGACGCACCTTTGTACACATACAAATATTAAATTCGTATTCTTGTACCCAAAATATATCACGTGAAACAGTCGTCATTAACCTGTTGTTCCACTAATACCAGATCTAGGTTTATTTAAAACCCTAATTTGAAGATCGAAACCCTAACCTAGGGTTTGAGAATCAAACATCATAAAAACACAAAGAATCTGGAACACCTATTCTGTTTACAAATCGATCTAGGGTTTAGGGGAAGAAACCCTAAATCTTATGCAATAAAAGCAAAAACAGAAAATTTCATACCCTTCTCTGCAGCCACCTTCGACGATTAATAACTCTTCCATAACTGATCAGATCGACAATCGCTCCGGTGAGATTCAAGACACATGTTTCGAGAACCTACAGCAAAAATTTCACGACGATCCAACGGTTAACAAACAAGTTATCGCTGTTTGAAAAAGGCTGCGCAGTGAGATCCGAACATAAAATCATAGACGGATTTTATGCTTTTTCTTCGTTCTTCGACTCAACACCTTGTTGGTTCCTAGTATCGAGAGCCACCCGCTCTGATACCAATTGTGGAAACCATTATTCATGGATCGATTAAGCTTACTAGGATAATCAATGTTCATATGATAAACATAGCGGAATTAGAACAATGATTACGAACAAGGTGTTTCTTTTCCAACGTTTACTTGTATTAAACTTCAAACAATTACAAGTAACAAACCTAGACATGTTTACAAGGTTACACACGTCTAGAACACACGACTCAACTTTAAGACTACATTGTGAATGATGGGATGAATAAAACCTACAGTCATTGTATTCTATATATACTAGAATACAAGACTTTTCTTACAAGAAAACTTTAATTACATTAGAAGTCCCTCCATCTTTTGCTAATAAGTCCTTCTTGTTGTATGAAAGGGCTCCATATTCTTGTAAAGCTTGATATTTGCATATAAGCCCTTCTTGTTTCATTATACTTGTTTTGTCTCATCAAATTAATTCCCAACACAAATATCTCTCGACCTATTACACATCTCCTTGAAAAAGATGCACGTTTTGTCTTTGACGAAGATTGTGTACGAGCCTTTTAAATCCTTAAGAGGAAACTTAGCGAAGCTCCCATTCTTGTTTCTCCCAATTGGAACCTCTCCTTTGAGCTCATGTTTGATGCTAGCGACTACACTATTGGGGCCGTATTGGGGCAACATCATGAAAAGAACTTCTTGCCTATTCACTATGCTAGCAAGACGATGACCGAGGCTCAACTAAAATACACTACAACAGAGAAGGAATTCCTTGCTGTGGTGTATGCATTTGAGAAATTCCGACCTTATCTCGTCTTGATGAAATGCATAGTGTATACAGATCATTCGGCTATCAAGTATCTTATGGCTAAACAAGATGCAAAGCCGAGATTACTTCGTTGGATTCTCCTCCTTCAAGAATTTTATCACAAAATCGTTGACAAAAAAGGAGTCGAGAATCTAGCGGCCGATCATATTTCTCATTTGGAAGATCCTCAACAAAGTGTTTATGAGCCCAAGGAAATCACCGAAACATTTCCGCTCGAGACACTTGGTGTAGTGAATTATAAGCTTGATTCTTCCACCCCATGGTTTGCGGACATCGCAAATTACCATGCGGAGAACTTCATCATCAAGGGTATGACGACTCAAGAAAAACGAAAATTCTTTCGTGACGTCAAGTTCTATTTTTGGAACGACCCTTACTTGTTTCGAACTTGTGCGGATCAAATTATTCGACGTTGTGTTTTTGGTGTGAGATCTTTGACGTTTGGGGCATTGACTTTATGGGCCGTTCCCATCATCTCGTGGTAATAAGTACATCATTGTCGCCGTTGACTACTTATCTAAGTGGGTGGAAGCTAAGGCTTTGCCCACCAATGATGCTCGTGTGGTAGTCAAGTTTTTGAAAAGCTTGTTTTCTCGGTTTGGAACCCCTCGTGCGATCATAAGCAATCGTGGAACCTATTTTTGTAACAACCAATTCGAAAGGGTCCTAAGGAAATATGGGGTTACACATCGGCTTTCTACGGCTTATCACCCACAAACGAGTGGGAAAGTCGAGGTTTCAAACCGAGCTTCGAAGAGGATATTGGAGAGATCGATTGGGGAAAACTGACAATATTGGTCGGATAAGTTGGACGATGCTTTATGGGCCTTTAGGATCGCTCATAAGACGCCCATCGGGTGCACTCCTTATAAGATAGTGTATGGGAAGAATTGTCACTTGCCAATTGAACTCGAACACAAAGCTTATTGGGCCCTAAAGCATTGTAATGATGACATGGAGACCGCGGGAAAACACCAGAAAATACAATTAAATGAATTGAATGAATTAAGGGATATTGCTTATGAAAATTCATTAATTTATAAAGAAAAGACTAAAAAGTTGCATGATTCAAAAATTAAAAACCAGGTTTTTAACATTGGGGATCAAGTTTTGCTTTTTAACTCTCGATTAAAAATCTTTTCCGGTAAGTTGAAATCCCGTTGGTCCGGTCCATTCACCATGACTCAAGTTTTTCCATATGGGACCATCGAGCTAGCTCAAAATGATGGCCCCAATTTCAAGGTGAATGGACATAGGTTGAAGCACTACTTTGGCGGGGAAGTTCCATCCTTGAACTACCTCGACCAAATCACCTTCCCCAATGATAATTAGTATTGAGGGGATCGAGTTAAGCTCATGACTCGGTAATAAAAAACGAGGTTTCTCGTGGGGGAGTCCCATGCTTATCCTATGTACATATTATCGCTTTCTAATGTAGTAATGTGTGGGGATTTGTGGCCTTCCAAACTTTGTTCCGTGGTTGTTTGTGAATTGTGGATTTTAGATGATCATTATCTTCACGATTGGAGCCTCTCGTGTTCGTTTTATGGGAGCACTCGATCGTTTGCTTTGAAGACTTTCTCAATATCCATGATATATCCTTTGATGTTCTAACCTTAGGTTTATAGCACACTTCATAAACGGCTTTAAATTTAACGGTTACACCCTTTTCATGCTAGATTAGGCATATGACTACGTCTCTAGTATGGGGGTGTTTGCACACCTAGACTCGAAACATTGAGGGCAATGTTTAACTTTAGTATGGGGGTGAATAGATACTTTCCTTGCCAAACCTTCACGCTTTCCAAAGTTTATCTTTTTGTTTATCGTTTTGTTGCAAAATAAGGCTAAAAATGGCCAAATTTAAAAAAAATTTCATGTTTTATAAGTGTTTGAAGACACGAATGTAGGTTTTCCGATGGTGAGAATAAGAGTAATTTTTTACTCGACCGTGCGTGTTGAGCACTTAGCTTCGATTCCTTAACTTTACATTAGGCTAAGTCTCTTAAATGAGGATGAGAAATGATGGAGTTAATTATAAGTTACTATGTTAAACGTAGAGTACTCGTATTCTTTCAAAAACTCATGTGTTCTCGTTATTTGCTTATTCTCCCTTCGCTTGTAAATATTTTTTTCTTAATAAATATTGACTTAGCGGTTTAGTCTTGATTGTTGGTTTCTAGTCTTTTCTAGTAGCTTCCATGTAATTAAATTGGGAAGACATTAAGGTATCGCCAGCGTCACGGTTTTGAAGTATTGGCACCCCGAATAATCGAAAGCTTCACCCAATAATAAGATTTCAAGTGCTCACCTAAATCAAGCAAACAATTTGAAGCTCACAAGGCCGAAAACTTTATGCAAAACTGAAAGTGAATCAAGCCTTAATCTTTGAAGCTTTAAAGATCCAAAATTCGCCTTAGCGTGAGGATATACGTCTTTGGCCAATAAAACCACCGATGAGGCGGATAATAAAATACAAGGCAAGATCGAAGTCATAATAAAAGCTTCATGGAGAAGTTGAATAAAAGATGGAGGTAAACATATGATAATAAGGCCCTTCCGTTAGGGGGCGTATAAAAGTCTTGGTAATAAGTCTCATGTTCAAAACCGTTATAAAACCGTGTTTATCGATCCTTCTTGTTGACTTAATTTTTTGACATCGTTGTCTATTAGGAGGGGTTATTAATTTGATGGGCTTGGTTACACCGTTGGGACTCTATTTTTAGACCTAAATCTCTGTAATCGCATAAGTCAAACAATGTATCCTCGTGAAACATTCAAGACAAAATAAAATATAAGAGATATAACTTAGGAAAATGGGAGGATAAGTACGTGATTAGGGCATATGAGTAGTGTTAGCATTACTAACTTAGAATGACAATGATCTCGTTGCACGCTTAGCATGGAATTGGGGTAAAAATCGAGGACGATGAAATTATTTCTAACGAAGCATTCACGTGTTCTTATTCTATGAACCTAAACGTCCCATTTTGCGATGAAAATCATACATTATGTCTAAAACGCAAGTAGTAGTAATAGTAGTAGTGCAGCTAGTTTATCATTCAATAAAAGTAAATAAAAATGAATTTTGGAGATGCTACGATACTTTATTCTAGCATTGCGTGAGGGCACGACAATGGTTTAGTATGGGGGAGTGATGAGACTGCTTTTATACATAGTCTCATCGTCTAAAAAGGGCTTTAAATGCATAAAATATCATAAAATGGCCAAATATATGCTTGTGTTTGTTACTTGTGTATTTTAGGTACGTATATTGAGAAAATAACAAAAGATCACAAGAATCATGCAAAAACGAACACGGGAAATGAAGCCGCACAATGAACCAAGCCCTAATGAAGAATTTTCTAAGACAAACCCTTGTAGATTTGAAAATTATGCAATAAGGGTCCTCCAATATTTAAGAATTGACAATTTAAACCCTTGTATCTTCATAATTACAAGATTGGTCCCTAAAGTTTGTCAATATTGCAAAAAGGGCCCTCCACTTTAACGAATTGGCTATTTTAGTCCCTCAACCAAACTAAATTGTCAATATTAGTCCTGCTCAAAGTCAAACATACCATGAAGGCCTTCAAGTTACAAGAAATTACAAGTTTGGTCCTTTAAAAATGTCAAATTACCAAAAGGACCCTTGACTTTGAAGAAATGGCAAAAAGGGTCCCTCATAAATTATGATTTGTCAAATTCAGTCCTCCAAGAAGTCAACAAGACAAGTCAAGACCATTATCAATGAAGAAAATGCCAAAACAGCCCTTCAAGAATCAAGAATTGGCAAGAAATACCCCTGAAAATACTTTACAAAACTTTTTGGGGCAAAAGTGTGAAAACCAAAACTTCAAATACAAAGGGAATCCGGATTTGGATAGTTTATTTTCAAATGAAAGGAAGTAAAGAGATGAGGGGCTAAATTGGGCAGACAACCAAAATTACCTAGACTAATCACCACTTGACACATGTCCCACTACCACCTTTCCACCAATCACCATTCACCATGCTGCCATGTCACACTTCACTCACCCCATTATTTAACTAATCCTAACAGATTAGTAAAACTGGCGCCTTAACATATTTTTAAACATGATTTAGACCAAAAACGGATTAAACACACTACTATTCATCATAAGACCACATTTGGGTTTTTACTAATTACTTGTAATTAGACCCCATAAACCTCCAGATTTATGATTAAGCATGCCTTAATCATAACCCAACTCACCAATAACTTGCCACATCACCCATCAACCCTACATGAGATTCCCCCGCTACACTCATGTGCAAACTGCCAAAACATGGACAACAATCCAACCATCCACATTGAAGCTTACTTTTTAAGCTTGATACAAGCCCTTGGATGCAATTTCACCTTGCCAGCTACAACAAAACTCCAAGAAAAGTCACATGATTCTCAAGATTATTCAAACCCTCAAGGGCATAACTGGAACTTCATTAGCTAGGGTTTCATGTTTTTCAGCTTTCCTAGTTCACTTGTAAGCCTATTTAAAGGCCTTAGGATACTACATTTTTTCTTTGCTCTTGAATTTTCCTTTGTTCTAAAAGTTCTGTAAATCCAGTTTCATATTGAATGAATTGTGTTTGAATCTTTGAATAAAACTCAAGTGCCAATCATTATATCTACTTATTATTGTTTCATGTTTGCTAATCTTGAATCCTAAAACATGTTTTCAAAAGTTTGCATATTTTCCTATAATCTTGATTTTTGCTAAGTCTTGTTCAAACCTTGGAATTCTTGGGCTATAAAGTTGATCATAGCATCCTGATATTGTGATATCAAGGTGTTGTGAAGCTTATAACTTGGGGATAATCAAGTGTGGGGAACTAAGGTTGCATTAATCAAGGATTTTCCACTTTTCTATTTTTGATAATTTGTGCTTCTAACTTTGTTCAATCTTAGCAGCTTGATATTGGAAGCTTGTGCTTGTTCTTCCTAGCACATAAGCTCAAACATACGTGGGTGTGGATGTACATCCATGAGGTTTGAACCCTTAATCCCAAAATCTGATAAAATTTGGATATTTGTGATATTTGTGTTCTACTTGTGTATGTGTCGTTCTTGGGCTCCAAATCTTGTAGAATTTGTTCATATTTGATGTTTTGATGTTTATGAATGCATGTGCTAACCTAAATCACACTTTTGATTTGAAAATTTTGATTTGAAAATATAAAAGGGTGTTTGGCATTATCTGTTTAAGATCATAGTTTGTTATTTTTTTGTTGGAAGTTTGTGTTTATGCTTTGTATCTACAAAATACTTGTTTGTGTGCTATTTGCTGCAAGTTTTCAGTCTTATAACCTCAAATCAAACATTGTGCTATAATTTGCTTGTTTTAAATGTTTTTGACCTAAGACTTTGGGAACACCTAGAGTGTATGCATGCTTAGGGCTAAAAAGTGTTTAAACATAGTTAAAATAACCTGTTAACAAGATTTGGGGGTTTGAATTTGGCTTGGTGGTCAAATACATCAACAAGTGTTCATAACTGCATCTTCATAGTTCATTAGTAACTTTTTGTGCTTGAATCTTGATCTAGGCTTTGAATCAGTGCATGAAACCTGTTTAAATTTGTTCATTTGAATTAATTATAGCTTGTGTGTGCATTTGGTGAAGTTTGGCTGGCTGAATTGTGCTATAAGTGCTTTGTAAAACCCGCATGCTTTTACCATGAATAGTACCCTTAAGATCGTACGTACTAGATTAAAACTTTCCTTTTATAGTATGTTTATGTTCACGTATAAGAATTTTAAGTATTACGTACGTGTTAGAACACGATAAGTATTTATTACGTATGAACACACGATAATTATTCAAATAATAATTATAATCCCGAACATGCGATCATGAAATCATGAACGTAATTTAATCACGAGCAAATATTATTTACGTATATATATTTATTACGAACACGAATAAATATATTAAGTCACGGTTAATAATTAATTAAAACACGTAAAACACGAACACGATAAAATATGAGAACACACTATAATATTTAGACTCGAGAAAAGTACGGGTTACCCCATGTGGGCCCCATACCACGAAATTAGGAAGGAAAATGGGCTTAGCTCATCAATTTTTACTAAACAAGAAAAAGGAGAAAACTTGTTTCATTTTAACAAAACCTAGAAAAAAGTAAAAACCCTAGCCTCCTTTTCTCTCCCCTTTACCCTTTGGCCGCCGGTTTGGATCATCACCACAAGGGTGATTGGGTTGATTTTGTTGTTGATTATTTACAAAGAGCATTAGTGTGTTCATCCTCCTTGATTCACGCATTCGGTAAACCTTAAAACCCTTTTCTTTTAATCTTTTAATTTATTTTTACACATGAACTTATAAGGGTTTTGTTTTAATATGATTATCATGTTAATTAAATCAATGGGGGTGAATGTTTTGATGTTTTAGGGTTGTTTGTTGTGGCCGACGCAAGAACCGAGCCCCGTAGGGGTCTCGGCTTGTTTTAATCCACACCACCGAGACCACAAGGTCTCGGTATGGTGATGGTGGTCCCACGGCAGCAGCTAAAACAAGGGAACCCCGACTTGGTTCGGGGTATGGTGTTGATTACGGGTCCGGTTCATGGTTTCTAGTCACGATCCGGTTGATTGATTATGTTAAGGTTTATGATTTTAATAGTTATATGTTAAAAATTAAATTAATAAAACATGAAATAATTAATTTAATTAACATGACTTAGGTTATAAATTTAATTATTAGATCATGAATTTTAACCTAAGTATTTATTTTTAATTAGACTTTATAATTAATTAATTATTAAAAACCATGACTATAATTAATTAATCAACATGACTTAGGTTATATTATTAGTAATCAATAATACATATTTTAACCTAAGTATTTTAACTTATTTAATTAAAAACATGATGTAAATACTTTTAACTTATAGTTTAATTAATTTACAAGTAATGATTAATAAACTATACCTTATATCAATATGACTTAGAAAATAATCAGAAAACACTTAAGCTTATATAATTAGCTTATTTAACCAGCTTATATCTAATTATGGAAACTTTCTATTTTTAGAAACTTATTTAATTAAGGCAGCTAATCTATTTATGGAAACTTTCTATATTTAGAAACTTATTTTATTAAGGCAGCTAATCTATTTATGGAAACTTTCTATTTTTAGAAACTTATCTATTTTAAGTAGTAATTCTATTTTTGAAAACTTTCTATTTTTGGAAACTTTCTATTTTTGGATACTTTCTATTTTTGGAAACTTTCTATTTTTGGAAACATTCTATTTTTGGAAACTTTCTATTTTTGGAAACTTTCTATTTTAGGAATCCTGCTATTTTTAGAAAGTTACTTATTATTACACAGTAAGTATAATAATACATGAAATACAAGTAATACTTAATCAGAACAGACAGAATATAAGATAAACACAGCATAAAGCTTAAAACAGTAAAACATGACATGAACGTATAAAATAAGCTAAGACATGACATAAAAAAAGTTACGTATTTAGTAATCAGATACTTATACACGTATGTATTTATGTAGCATTAGTGATACCGAAGTAGGACTCTCTTCTGTTCCTCTTCTTCGTTCATTGGACATAAGTTACGGATTCCCGTCCTTTCAGTATGGACATTCTTTCCTTATTAGGGTTTCCTGTATTCAGCCAACTGTTTTCCCGTAGTATAAGTTTATATGTTTGATTTGCTTATGTTTACTTTAGAATACCTATAGCCATATACATGCATGACCAGTTTCACCTAGTTATGGATGTACCATAACCATAACACTAGAGGCACTGGTGTTATGACTTCCCCACGGCAAAGTGATTGCTCATAGCGTCCCTTCAGCTTTTGGCCATATTATTATATATATCATGTGGGGCTTATGGGTGCATCCTAGTTACATGTTTTCAAGCAGATTACTCAGTGTGAATATGGTGTGTGCCTTGCATCCTTCACAAGGAGCTGATCCCTCCTACCCAAAACCAATATATTAAATTAGAGGCAGCCCCTCTAATTTGCATGATGAGTTCACCCCTCCAAGTATTCATGCACGGTGGATTTTCATGACCTATATTGGCTAATGGTAAAGTATGTTAAACAGTTTTCATAAGATAAACATAAGGCTTTTCAAACTATAAAACCTATTTTATGAACATGTTCCAGGTTTTCCAGGACTTATACATTTCCGCTGCTATTAAGTATTTATTATGTTTTAGTCATTTATATACTATGTCTATATCCGTGCACTGAGCGTTTTGCTCAGCCATTACTTTCCTTTCCATGTCCCAAAACGGCAGGTACCCTAGAAAAGACTCTAGCATTTGGAGGACGTGCATAGGATGGAAGCTGCTAGAGACTTCTTTTCCTTTTTGCCTTTATATACGTATGCTTGTTTAGTCTTTCATTCATTTCTTTTGCTTTATCATGTTTTGGGCTTATGTTTAGGAACCGATGTTTGATTCTGGTTATCCCTATGGTCATGTAATGTTTTACACATTCATCCTTGTATGCTTTGATGACACGCCATAATTACACGTGACATTCCATTATCAAAATGGGGTGTTACAATTATGGTATCAGAGACAAGGCTTCGACCTGTAGGCTCTAAAACTCGACCTGTGACTAGTGGGTAGTCACCAGGAGCTTCCTAAGCCAACGTTTGTTATTCTACGTATTGATGTTTTCAGCGCATTGTTGCTTTAACTATGATGTTTTCAGAACCTTGAGGTTTTAACCTTGATGTTTTCATCGATATTGTTTTACTAATATGGATGGACAACCGTCATTCATATTTAGTTATGCGTCATTGTTTCATGCATAATGTTCCTCGTGAACTGTGGCTATGTGGACTGAACCCCAGTGGTTCATAATTAGTCACATAAAAAAATTTTCTGATAAGTTTTGACAGATGAGTTTCATTATTTATGTTTCATGTTTCATTGTTACAGGGATTATGACTAAGTAATGGTTGGTACAGGACTGGCCCTATTTAGTCGCATGTGCTTTTATCGAAACTTTTAACTTTGGGACCGACCCATAGGCGTCCCCTCGTCATGTCTTTTGTTTTTGGACCAACCCATAGGCGTCCCCTCGCACATATAAAGGTTTTTATAAACTACATTACGCATTCATGCACTGTTTTTCATGCATAAAATTTTTCCCATGATTTATTGGAATAAAAAAAATTTCATGTCCACTCATAAGTTATTATGTTTTTATGTCAAGTATGCTGTCATACTGTCTGGTTAACTTTGGTTTCATGTTGATTATGTTATACACTCCTTCACATTGAGTTGTTCCATGTTTCTTCATAATGACTTGGTCTTCACGTGATTATGTCTTACGTCTCTTTTGTTGTCTTTGCTTCCATGCAAGACACTGTTGGAATTCATTTAAATTCTGCTTTCATGATAGTCATGGTTGGTTTTCATTGATCATGCTTTCAGGCAAATCATCTTGAATTTTGTGTAACCACACTTTAACGTTTCTCGATACAACCAGAATGATGTCTATGCTAATACTGCCAGGTTATCATGATGGTTTTTCCTAACCGTCTAACCGATACACCTTTCTTAAATCATGACAAATGATCGACCCCATACTGATCATTTCATGTGCATTACGTGTGTATTCCATGTACCGTATTCCATGTGTATTTCACATACCTTAATCCATGTGTATTTCCCTTGTAATACTTCACGAGTATTCACTACTCGATTCTAAATCATCTCAAGCGTATGTTCACTTGCTGATATTCTACAAGATTTCTGATGCCGCTCATAACTTGGAAAGTTTACTAAAGGTTGATGCTGCTGATGTTTGGTGACGCTACGAGATGCGGATGTTGTTCACAACTTGGAGATCCTACAAGACGAATACAAAGGCGTCAGAGTAAAGCAATTGGACGAGAAGATGCTTCACCATCAGACGATTTTCATCAATCATTGTCCCAAATTCTTAGTTACTTGTCACACGTCATTCAGTTGTCGTTTCAGTCGTATGAGTGCAAATCGGTACCAGCCGGCCACTCAGCTGAATAGTTACATGAATCACAGTCATGACAATGACCGTCATGGAGCTGACAGACAGGATGATAGTAACCACTACTATGACAATAACTATCCTAAAAATCGCAACCGAGGCTCCGGACGCGGACGTGATCAGACATACAAAGGATCAGTAGTCCAACCGATCCGCCAAGTCTGGCATAATAACCTAATATTGTAGTTCTATTGTTTTCTCGAGACACATGTTAAGACATCAGTCAAGACACATGTCTCACGTATACTTTCTGAAGACACATGTCAAGACACCAGTCAAGACATATGTCATGCTTATAGTTCCAAGACACGAGTCAAGACACATGACTCACGTCCAACTATGGAACATTTCTAAGAAATTTAGGGTACCCTCCAAGGGTATATCCATTTTGTTGTGCCATGTATTAATCAGACCACAAGAATTTCAATACCATTACCGGCGCATCAGTGAGAACAGTCACGTTGCCGATGTCACTTTCATTTGTTTCACCATATTTCATATATTCATAACCGTGAAGGACGCCTTTCGTATTCCCACGTATACGAAGGTTTTCCTTCAGCTTAATGATGAGATCCAAGCTGCAAACGCATTTCCTCGGACAGACACGAGGTGAATTTTATCCTAATTATAGACTATGAACAGCACACCATGCTACGATTCTTAATTATGTACAGTAATGTTCAGGCTCCTGAATACATTCAGCTTGATTTTCCATCAGGAAAATCTGTACAAATTATCTATGCTTACAAGCATGTGCGTTGTTAGCCATGGTCGCTAAATTTTTCTAGCTGTCAGTAAGACATGACTACTTAAGTCCTTTTACGCATAGCCAGTTGATTATTCCAAAATCTTCCCATATATTTTAGAAGAACCTTCATAGAGAAGGACGGTACCATGAGATTTTGTGTCGACTACCGTCGATTTAAATAAATCACCATTCATAACCGTTATTCTCCTCCACGCATTGACAACATGTCCAATCGACCTTATAGTGTTAATAAATTTTCCCAAGATCGAACTCATGGTCATGCTGCCAACAATGACGAGTGAAAAAGCAGGACATGTCCATGACTGCTATTCGTACACGACTCGGTCAAGCTAGATTTATGATTTTGAATTAGTCTCATCAATGCTCCAACGACATTATAAGAATGAGTTTCCATGAACTCATAGCAAATTCATCAGTGTTTTCATTGAGGATAACCTGATTTCCATCTAAGCCTAGAGAAGAACAGGAAGACCGTATCTGCACTATGTTGAAAATCCTATGACAAGCGAAATTTCACCCTGGAAATTTCCATATCATCTCTGGTTGATTACAGTGATACGCTGGATCACATGGATTTCCAGGGTTAATCTTACCATGACTCGACTTATGCGTAAAGGAGAGAACCCTACATTACATTAGGTGTTCTAGAAAAAACTACGCTAATAGAAGTTTGGATTCATAGACTCAGAGTTTCGCAAACTCCTATCTATCAAGTTCGATGAAGCAAGATACAGTTACGTTCATGTCTTCATACCTGTCATACAAACAGGCTAAGATAGGACACCAGCAGACTGGTATGTTTTCATCATCTGAAATTGTAAATTTAAAATGGGACAAGATCTCCATGGATCTTGGTTACCAGATTAACGCAAACTCAGAAAAAGCAAGATGCTATATGTGTTATTGCCAACAGTTTGATCAAGTCTGCAGAATCCTTACATCAGTACGAATTTCAGAACCAACAGATTTATCGGACACATTCCACCCCAAGGCTCATCCGATCACTTGGCAATCCCTCAGTTTTTGGATCAGACAAAGATTCACAATTGTGCTCCTTATTTACTTCACGTCTTCATTCTAATTCCACGACTTGCTTTCACGCTCGCGTTCATGACACTATTCACGTTCATGATGGCATCTCGACTTACGATTTTACGTTCATTTTTCTCATTTTGAGAAGTTTTGCAAGAACTTGAGAGACCAGACCCAAGTTTAGTATAACTCCATGTCCTCATATAGACGTTCACGTCATATTCCACGTCTCACCCTGTAGCGTTTGGCGTTACCGCCATTATATTCTATGTTCATGATATGTTTCACATGTCATGTTCATTCCACGTTCCTCATATCATGATCAAGATATGTTACACGTATCATGGATCATGATATGTTTACTCATTCTACACTCGTCATATCTAAACGTATCACATTCAAAATTTTTCACGTATCATGTTCAAAAATTTTCACGTACTACGTTTCCTTATGCCTCGCGTATCGTTGCTAATTATCGGTTAAGTTAGAATGTTTTGCACGACGTTTCAGCTGCCCTTATACTTTAATTATTATTCCCTCGATCAAATGTAGGGGATCTACCTTACGTTGATAACAAAGAACTTCTTCGTATTCCAAGTCAAGGTCAGGAGGACCAAGATTTATCATTCGTGTCAAGATCTTGTGAAGGAACCGTTCCAAGAGGGAGGCCACTTGGAAACGGACAAGTTCATCCGGACTTCTTATTCGTTTTTCTCTTATCTATTAGATATGTCCTTTCAGTCACGTCACGTTACATGTCCGTTCAAGTCATGTCACGTTCCACGTTCCCTTCTACCATGTCATCATCATGTCCTTTTATCGTACATACCCTTTAGGTTTGATTCGGGTATGTTCTTCTTTTCCAGTTTACGTTATCTATAATTCGGGGACGAATTATTCTTTTTAGGGGGAAGAGTTGTAAAACCCGCATGCTTTTACCATGAATAGTACCCTTTAGATCGTACGTACTAGATTAAAACTTTCCTTTTATAGTATGTTTATGTTCACGTATAAGATTTTTAAGTATTACGCACGTGTTAGAACAAGATAAGTATTTATTACGTATGAACACACGATAATTATTCAAATAATAATTATAATCCCGAACATGCGATCATGAAATAATGAACGTAATTTAATCACGAGCTAATATTATTTACGTATATATATTTATTACGAACACGAATAAATATATTAAGTCACGGTTAATAATTAATTAAAACATGTAAAACACGAACACGATAAAATACGAGAACACACTATAATATTTAGACTCGAGAAAAGTACGGGTTACCCCATATGGGCCCCATACCACGAAATTAGGAAGGAAAATGGGCTTAGCCAATCAATTTTTACTAAACAAGAAAAAGGAGAAAACTTGTTTCATTTTAACAAAACCTAGAAAAAACTAAAAAACCCTAGCCTCCTTTTCTCTCCCCTTTTCCCTTTGGCCGCCGGTTTGGATCATCACCACAAGGGTGATTAGGTTTATTTTGGTGTTGATTATTTACAAAGAGCATTAGTGTGTTCATCCTCCTTGATTCACGCATTCGGTAAACCTTAAAACCCTTTTCTTTTAATCTTTTATTTTATTTTTACACATGAACTTATAAGGGTTTTGTTTTAATATGATTATCATGTTAAATAAATCAAGGGGGTAAATGTTTTGATGTTTTAGGGTTGTTTGTTGTGGCCGACGCAAGAACCGAGCCCCGTAGGGGTCTCGGCTTGTTTTAATCCACACCACCGAGACCACAAGGTCTCGGTATGGTGACGGTGGTCCCACGGAAGCAGCCAAAACAAGGGAACCCCGACTTGGTTTGGGGTATGGTGTTGATTACGGGTCCGGTTCATGGTTTCTAGTCACGATCCGGTTCATTGATTATGTTAAGGTTTATGATTTTAATAGTAATATGTTAAAAATTAAATTAATAAAACATGAAATAATTAATTTAATTAACATGACTTAGGTTATAAATTTGATTATTAGATCATGAATTTTAACCTAAGTATTTATTTTTAATTAGACTTTATAATTAATTAATTATTAAAAACCATGACTATAATTAATTAATCAACATGACTTAGGTTATATTATTATTAATCAATAATATATGTTTTAGCCTAAGTATTTTAACTTATTTAATTAAAAACATGATGTATTTAATTAAATACTTTTAACTTATAGTTAAATTAATTTACATGTTGATGAGATGGCATTTATACATGATCTCATCGTTCTTTTCGGGCTTTTAATGCATAAAAATGTCATAAAATACCATATATATGCTTGTGTTTGTTTACTTGTGTATTTTAGGTATGGATATCGTGAAAAAGATAAAAGATCACAAGATACAAGGAAAAACGGACACGAGAAACAAAGCCGTACAAAGAACCGGGCCCTAGATCATGAAATATTCAACAAATACCCTTGAAGACTTGAAGACATGCAAGATTGATCCTTATTTAATGAAGAAATGACACTTAAAACCCTTGTATATTGATAATTACAAGTTTGGTCCCTTAAGTTTGTCAAAATTACACAAATGGTCCTTCAACTTTGAAGAAATGGCAAGTTTAGTCCCTCAACAAATCTAAATTGCCAATTATGGTCCCTCATGAAGCCAAATATACATTGAAGACATTTGAAGATCAACATTGTCCAAGATCAGCCCTTGAAATATCTCAAAATGGCAAAAGCAACCCTTGTAAACCTTTTTCCAAAAGTTTGTGCCAAAAGTGTAAAGATGTGAAAGTTATTTACAAAGGGAATTCGTTTTTAAGGCTGAAATACTTGTTATACACCTTTTTCCAAAAGCCAAGGACTTAAACTGCCAAGTTTAGAAGTTCAAATCCCTAAACACGCGCCAAACAAATCACTCCCTAAGAAAACGGATCAAAACTTGTTACTGTAGCAAGTAAGAACCCAGAATTAACTTTTTACCAACAAATGGTAAATTGCAATTAGTTGTTCCCCTGTGTGATTCACACAAGCAGAAACTCATCCCAACCTTAAAACTCTCTTCCCCACTCACCAAAAGGTCCCACACTCAGAACCGTTTCACCATCATGTGACAACATCCTCTCCAAGGCTTGACACGTGTCAAGATCAACAGCCCACATCATTTCCTTCATATCAAAGCTATTTTAAACGATTTGGATGCATTTGGACAGCTCATTCCATCAAATGATCTAGAAGACTCAAGGGCATTTTAGAGAATTCAGTGCTAGGGTTTGTGAATAGTGTTTAGCCAGGCATTTGCCTATAAAAGGAGACCTCAACATGTGAGAGTCCCTTTGTTCCAGTTTTAGGCTATCAATCTTTGTAATTCCTTTTTAAGTTAATAAAATATAAATTTCTGAAAATTTTGAATTCTCTTATTGATTTGAATAAAAGTTGGTGTTAGAATAGCCTAAATCTGAGTTCCATTTGATTGTTAAGACCTTCCTTAATCTTGTGGTTAAGGCACGTCTTGGTTCATAAGGTTTTCAAGGTTCAAAAAACCTTGAAATCCTAGTTTCTGATTTTTGCTATATTTGTGTACTAACCCTTAGCCATAAGCCTTGAGCTCCTTCAAACTTGTTGACACCAAGCCTAGGAAGAGTTCTAAGCCCTTGGTTGAGTTGTTTGCTGTTTTGTGTTGAAGACATATCATAATCAAAGCCTTGTTCTACTTTGAACATCAGCAGGCTTTGATCATCTTCTTTGAAGTACCTTGGTCTTGTTCTAGTTGTTGAACAAGGTCCAAGGAGCATAGCTGGCCCTCCTAGGATGTTGTGGAGGGCAGGTATAATCTCTTGATTAAGTTTCCTCTCAAAATTTTATGTTACTGCCTGTTTTGGATTTGGTGCTTTGATTTTGTGTTCTTGTGTTTGTGCTAGTGATTTTTGAGTTTGATTCTATTAGTTGCTATCTAGTAAGTGTTTTTGATCATTAAAATCAGTAGGTTATTAGTAAGAATCACAAGTTTCTTTGTTAAGTAGTTGATTAAGGGGTGTTTGGATCAACTGCATGATTTGGATTTGTTGTTTGCTAAGAGGTGGTTTTGTGTTTGCAAGTGTTAGTATCAGTTATTTGGTTGCCATTGTTCATCTGTTTGCAGGTTTTGAGGTTTGAAACTCATTGATTCATAAAAAGGGGTATAAAATCTTGGTTACTTGGTAAAATTGGCTAGTATTTTGAGGACACCTAGATCTAAGCTTAGGCTAGGGCTAACAAGTGCTAAACCTTAGTTAATTACACCAGGGGAAGAGATTTGACTGCTTGAAATTGGATCTAGTGTCAAATAGATCAGCAAACTTGTCTGCATATTGTTCATGGTCTTATCAGTAACTGTTTATGCTTTGATCGTGTTGTTTACTTTGATTCAGTGTTTGTTATAAGTTGATTTGTGCTTATTCATAGTTAATATAGCTTGTGTATGCATCCTGTTAAGTTTGGTTGGCTTATTCTTGCTAAATCTGCTTATTAAGTGTATAACTGCTTATTTCCATGTATGTGCTTGATCTGGTGACTGTTTGATCATTTGTGGCTTATTGTGTGAACCAAATTTGGATTTTCTTGTTGCTATTGACTCCTTGTGGTTCACTGATCACAAGGGTGCCTTTGTTTCCAATTGAATCCAACTGAAACTCTCTAAAAAACTCAGTCAAATAGTCAAAGCAGTGGGAACTCCTTTCCCCTGCTGGTTACCACTTCTAGTGTTAAATTGGGTTCATCTTATCAATAAGCTATAATAGCTTATTTTAACCAGCAATAACTTGGATTTTGTAATAGGTGCTCATTATTTGACCCATTTGTTCATACTGGAACATTTGGTGGGTTGACTTTAGGGTTTGACTAGAAAACCAACTTAATTGACTTTTTCATAAGTGCTTATTGGCTTATCCTGGCTTATTGGTTTTGCTTATTGGAATTTTGTTGATTGTTTTGGCTTATTGAGCCCATTAAGGTTGACTTTTTTGGTTTTGGCCCATTTGAGGGCCCAATAGGGGTATTATGGTCATTTCACTTTGATTTTCTGATTATTTAGGTTAAAATAAACTAGTTTGCAAGTTTTTAGAATTTTTTATAATTTTTGGATTTTTAACATTATTTTAATATTATTTTATTATTATTTTTCATATTTCACATTTTCCAACTTTTTACATTTTTCTTAGCTTTAATACATTAAAATAGGAATTTAGCAACTTTTAGAATAATTTTATCACTTTTAGATTACTTTTTATAATTATTTTAAGTTTTAATAGTTTTTAAATCATTTTAAATAGTTTTTATTAGTTTAAAAATTTCTAAAAATAGTTTTTAATCTTTTTAGGTCATTTTAGAGGTTTACCAATTGAAAAATCTTTATTTGGGCTTTTTGATAATTTATTTGATTTTTAGGGCATTAATTAGCATTTAAAAATTGAATATTTAATTATTTAAAAGGTTTGAAAAAGTTTTGATCATTGGTAAACTCTTAGTTTGTGACAATCCGTCAATTTATGGTTGATATTTTATTCTCAAATATTATTTAAAAACATTATTTTAATGTTATATTATGAACTCACTTATTTTTGGGAAGTAATTTGGATTTACGTCTTGAAGTAGCATCGACTACGTCTAAACCGGAGGATTCTACGTTACGTGCTTACGTTTACATACACCGTTTTGGTGACAGTCCGACATTTCAGAAAAATAAATTTATCCGTGAATATTATTTTGAGATTTAAATTTGTGTTGGTTCATAACTCACAAATTTACGAGAAGAGATTAGGACTTACGATTTTAAATTAACGTCCTTTACGATTAAACCGGAAACCTTAGGATTACGTATTTACGTTTTCGAACTCGGTTTTTGATGAGAAAGGTTTTATTAGATTCGTTTTGTGCGGTTGATTCATTATTTATAAAAATGTTTTTCGTAAAACGACCCGAGGGCACGCAAATCGAGGAAACTAGAATCGAGGAATACCCGTAAATTAGCGGGATGGGACAAAACAAGTTTATCCCACCCCACTAACTTAAGGGGCAGCCAAGGAAGACACCACATCAAAGATGTGGCATCTTTACACTTAATAAGCTTACACTTGTAAGCATAGCTTCACACTTAAGCTACTTCACCCACCAAAACAAGTAAAACCACTAACCCTTTACCATACACTCCATTTTTCATGCAAACTACTCTCCCCTCTCTCTCAAATTCGTCCCAAAATCACCAACAACAACCCTTATTTGATCTATTTTAGCCATAAAATCATGTGTTATTCATACACATGATGATGCTCCTTTGAAGCCTTGAAGATTGGAGGTGATCTTAACATGTAAAAGGAGTTTTCAAGGGACTTTGGGGCTGATTTCTCAAGGAGTTTTCATGAAGAACAAGGGCTGATTTTTGGAGGAATCTACAAATACTTGGTGACCCTAGAAGTGGTGTTGATATCTCATAATATTGGTTACCCAAAACCAAGTCTTGTTCATCAAAAACCTCATCTTTTCATCACTAATGGTGGTATAGAGATTGTTCTTCCTATCCTCTTGTTATTTTGATTATGTAATCTTGTATTTCTTTTACTTATGTATATGTATATGATGATTAATGATGATTAAAAATATTGTGTGGGGATTTGGTGTCGATAAACATGTTTAAAAAGATGAAAAACTATAAGAAACAAGGCTAAAATCTTGTTTAGATTGTTGGCTGTATAAAACAGTAAAGAACCACATGTTAGACTGATAAAATGGCAAAGTAGAAGCAATATACAGTAAGTAATATTTCTTGTACACATGTGAGAGTTGGCCATGCAATGGAATCATTGTAATGAGTGAGATATGATCAAAACAAGTTTAAAGTACAAATCTTAGTTCACTGTTTTGACGATTTTTAGAAAATACTTAGAGGCTGATTCAACAGTAGCTATAGAAGAGTTAAATGGAGCACATATCATGTAGTTTATGTCATAAAAATTTGAGCTTCTATCTCCATATAGAACTCTAGATATGGCAGTTTTGGTGAACATGAAGATAAAAATCAGATTTTGGAAATTAAAGTATAATAGTATTATATAAGCACTCAAATACAAATAGTATAAAATGTGAATTAAAACCCACTAACTCATATAATACATTTATATAAATATGTATAAGGATAAATAAATGGACATTTTATAAAAATGGTAGTTTGATAAGTTTTATAAGTTATAAAACTATAAACATGATTTTTACGACTTTTTCGTCTATTACCATAAAATTAACGTTTTTGTTAAATAAAACTTAGACGGTTGGACCCGTCTAATGTGAACTTTATAAAACTCATATACTGATATATAAACATATATAACAAGTAAAAACCGATAAAACCCGAACTATATAACATACGGACATTAACGAACTAAGTTAACGTTATTGGACTAATAATACAACAAAATGGACTAAAACACTTATAAACTTATTTATTGGGCTTAACCCATTTGGGCCCAACATGTAAAGTGTAAATACTGATAATACAAGTATAAAATGGATTAATACAAGTTAAAGAACTTATAATAAAGTTATTCGACTTAAAATATGTAAATAGGTAAAACTAGTATAAAAGTTATCAACACACAACATTAAAATGAGTAAAGGAGAATATGTAAACCCACTTGATCATCATATATATATAATCATCATATGTATACATAATTGTTATTTTTATAAAGTCATTGGACATGAGTCTAAGACGAGTATTATTTGTCTAGGTTTCCGTGATTGAAGCACGTACCATACGTCCGATTTGCCGATAACCCGCCTTCCCACATCAACGTGAGTTCATAGCCTCGCACTCTTTTAAATGTTTTTATGAAATGTTTTATAAACCCGCGAGGGAGATAACATGTTAGTTTTTTATAAAATAGGACACATTTGTCCCGATTGTTTGTTTATTGATTTGGACCCGAATGATTGTATGACTGATGTTAGTGATTTTGTACACACCTTAGGAAAAGGATGACAAATAGGGCAAGTGTGCACGACGATTTAGGAAAACCGTGTGTGTATGACCCTAAAAGTGAGTTCGTTCTCGAGGAGGCTAGTGCGTTGTGTATTGAATTGATATTGATTTGTGATTATATGATTGAGAAGGAAAGAAATAAATGAGATTAGAAGAGAAAAGACGGTTACGAAAACGGATTAAACTAAGACGAAAAAGGCGATCACGCAAAACCGTAAATAGTGCAAAAATTAAAATTTGAACCTAAAAATTCCTAAAAATTAATAAAAATCCCCAATAATATTCTAAGAGTTTACAAAAAAACCAAACTTGTTAAAACCTTTTAATTAATTAGATAATGACTTTTTAATGCTAATTAAAGCCCTAAAATAACAATTAATTATTGAAAAGCCTTAAACAAGATCTTATAGTTTGTAAACCTCAAAAATATCCTAATTAAGCTAAAAACTATTTTTAAAAATTTTAAAACCAAATTAAACTATTTTTAAACACTTAAAAACTATTAAAATCACTTAAAAATTAAATTAATTCTAGAAATTAATTGAAAAGTCCTAAAAATATTTGGAAAGTGACAAAACTCCTAATTAAGTGACTTTAACCTAGGAAAAATGTAAAAACTAAAAAAAATCAAACTTCAATTTTTAATAATAAAATAATATTAAAATATTCAAAAAAATTCAAAGTTCATAAAAAAATTCTTAAAAATTACCAAAAATCTATAATAATGTAACTAAGATAAAAATGCAATCAAAATTTTCTGAAACCTATTTAATAATTTTATATTAAATTTTAAAGTTAGCTAAAAACCCTAAAATCCAATAAAATCAAAAATTAGACTTTTTGAAAACTTAAATGGCTGTAAACCTCAAATATATGATTAAAAACCTAAAAACTATTTTTTCAGATTTTTAAAACGCTTTCTCCTATTTTTAAATTACTTTCTAAAATTTAAACTAAAAATAATCCTAGAAAATTAATTAAATAAGAGAAAAATAAACTTTTTGAGCTGAAAAGCCAATAACCCTAACAAGAACCTAAGAAAAATGCTAAACAGTAAAAACCTTAAAGAAATAAGCTAGAAAAAGCTTATTAATAAGGTGCTATGTAAATAAGCTATAAAACAAATACTACTTAAGTAAATAATGAAATGGAACTCTAGCAGTCAAAGACCCTAGGGCACGCTGGTAAGTTGTGAGTGTTGTGAGGAGGACGACGCAAGTTCGAGTCCTGTCCATTCCTTTTTGAAAAAACTTTTTTTTTGTTTTTTAAACTTTAAAAACACAAAACCAGTAACTATTTATACTTCAAAAACACAAATCCAATCAAAATATCCAAGATTAAAACAAACTGGAAACCAAAACGTGCTCAGATAGGACTGAGTTTCTGATGAACATAAGGGTGTATTCTTCACTTGTGCAGATAAGGATCAAGAGGACTTGATCTTGGCTTTTTTGGAGTTGTTTGATGGACAAATGGCACCCCTACACTCAGTTGGAATGTAGGGAGTCAAGTATAGCTCAAAAACACAAGGTCTAAACAAGAAACAAGCACGAAATGCACAAAAAGATGACTGATAAAGCTATATGTTGTTACTGATGAATAATAGACCAAGTTACATGCACACAAGTGGATTTATATGGCCAATAACTTGCACACAATCAAATCAAATGGCATATAATAAGTTCACAATCCTAGAATGAACTATCTTCTAATAACCTTGGCACCTTGAATGGCAAAATCACACAAATTCATGCAAAACGAGCAGTTTCTGACTTTTAACCACTTAAACCAATTTTTAGCCTACAACTTGTTTTAAAAGCTTTCCAAAATGAAAGACAAGTACAAATACCACCTAATAATACCCTAATGAGTATGTCTAAACAGGTTTTAACTCACAAACCTTTACCAATCTCAATTAAAAACTAAATCCAAACACCCCTTTATATTTCTGATAATGAAATTTTTCAAAGCAATTCTTAACAAAACTCAAGCAAATGATTCCTAAACATATATAACATGCATACAAACCTGAAATAAGTAAACTCAAACACTCAAACTACACATAACAACTTTCATGCATCAAATCACATAAATTTCACAAATCTCATATAAAACTCACAACTTAGAATTTTTGGAAACTGAAAAAGAAAAATAGGAAGCTACCTTGTTGGGCCTACATCCAGGCCCAACAGTGACTGAAAAGTCACCTCCAATCAGGCTGGGGCCTGAGCAGAACTTTGCTGATGGGCTTATGATGGACTACTTAACAAAAATGGGTAAAAATGGCTCCTCTTTGAATCTGCTAAGAGAGAAGGGACAAAGCTGTGTAAAAGCTTAAGGGCTTGCCCCTAGCTTATAGATTAAGCTAGAAGAGAGCCTTAGCTTATGGGTAAGACTATGATAAGCTTAAAAAATGACCAAACAAATGGATTATTTAAGCTTGGGTACCCACTACACCAGAACAAGCCATGGTGTCTTGGTCATACACAAGCTCTAACACCATCAAACTAACACATTTCATCACCATATTATCAGATTTGTATGAAAGTTTAAAGTTTAAGAAAACCTTGAAATGAAACAGAAACTTTGAAAACTTAATAAACTTGCTGAAAATTAAACCAAACTTGAACAATGATCCCTTAAATCAACTGAAATATAAGATGGAACTCGTTTTCATCACCAACACTTAACTTAATTTCTCATTCAGAATAGAAAGATTTACAAGGTTGTGAAAAAGGAAAACAAGAACAACTTTCTACTATGTCCTATAAGGCCTTTATATAGAGGCTTACACATGTTCTAGAACTGTAAGGAAACTAAAAACCCTAATAACTTGAACTTCCTTTCTTGCCCTTGGAGATTCCAGAAAGATGCCATTTTTTTGAATTTTTTCAAGAACCCATGTGATGATTCTTGGATGTATGTGATATGCCAGGAGTGAAAAGATGATCTTGGACGTCCATTTTTCCTTTGGGAGCACGAAAATGTTGTGAGTTGTTGATTTGCTGTCATCTTTTTGTTTGGGAGTGAATAGTGGGGCAGGGGAGGGTGGTAGAAACATGTGAGGTGATGGTGATGGGGGTTTAAGGGTGGGTTTGGGTTTAAGTGATGGTTAATCAAGGATCTGGAGCAAATAAACAAAAACCCCTCTGAAATGTGATTAATTCATCCTGGAATTAGCTAGGGTTTATGTGGGTAATGCGGTGGATTAGATCCGTTTTTAGGGGTGATTAAATTTAAAAAATTGTTTGGAGGGAAGTTTAAACTGATTAATTAAATCAGTTAATGAGTGAGTGGAGAGGTGACGTGGAGAGGAGGGACATTTTGATTGGGTGTGGGGTGGAAGTGGGTGATGTGGCAGCTTGTGAGTGGGTGGTTTAAGTTTGTTTGTCTGGCCACAAATAGCCCCCAAAGGTTTCACTTCCCTTCACTTTGTTTTAAACAGCTCAAACTTCAAATCCCTTTGTAAATAAGTTTTGGCAGTTTGTCATTTTTGGCACAAGGGTTTTACAAACTTTGAATAAGGACTAAAAGTGTAATTTTGGTAATCCTCAAGGGCTTTCAGTGACATGTCTTCAAACTTCAAGGTGTTGACTTGTTTGTTGACTTCTTGGAGGAACAATATTGACAATTTAGATTTGTTGAGGGACTAAATTTGCCAATTCTTCAAAGTTAAGGGTCCTTTTTGTAATTTTGACAAACTTTAGGGACCAAACTTGTAATTATGAAGATACAAGGGTATAAAGTGTCAATTCTTCCATATTGGAGGACCCTTCTTCATAATTCTTCAAATCTTCAAGGACTTTCTTTGGAAAATTCTTCATTAGGGCTTGGTACATCGTGCGGCTTCGTTTCCCGTGTTCGTTTTTGACTGATTCTTGTGATCTTTTGTCATTTTCTCAATATCCGTACCTAAAATACACAAGCAACAAACACAAGCATATATTTGGGTATTTTTATGATATTTAATGCATTTTAAGCCCTATTTGGACGATGAGACTATGTATAAAAGTAGTCTCATCACTCCCCCATACTAAACCATTGCCGTGCCCTCACGCAATGCTAGAATAAAGTATCGTAGCATCTCCAAAATTCATTTTTATTCACTTTATTGAACGATAAACTAGCTACACTACTACTATTGCCACTACTTGCGTTTTAGACATAATGTATGATTTTCATCGCAAAATGGGACGTTTAGGTTCATAGAATAAGAACACGTGAATGCTTCGTTAGAAATAATTTCATCGTCCTCGATTTTCACCTTAATTCCATGCCAAGCGTGCAACGACATCATTGTCATTATAAGTTAGTAATGCTAACACTAATCATATGCCCTAATCACGTACTTATCCTCCCATTATTCCTAAGTTGTATCTCTTATATTTTATGATGTCTTGAATGTTTCACGAGGATACATTGTTTGACTTATGCGATAATAGAGATTTAAGTCTAAAAATAGAGTCCTAACGGTGTAACTAAGACCATCAAATCAATAACCCCTCCTAATAGACAACGATGTTAAAAAATTAAGTTGACAAGAAGAATCGATAAACACGGTTTTATAACGGTTTTGAACATGAGACTTATTACCAAGACTTTTATACGCCCCCTAACGGAAGGGCCTTATTATCTTTGGTTTACCTCCATCTTTTATTCAACTTCGCCATGAAGCTTTTATTATGACTTCGGTCTTGCCTTGCCTTTTATTATCCGCCTCATCGGTGGTTTTATTAGCCAAAGACGTATATCCTCACGCTAAGGCGAATTTTGGATCTTTAAAGCTTCGAAGATTAAGGCTTGATTCACATTCGATTTTTGCATAGATTTTTCGGCCTTGTGGAGCTTCAAATTGTTTGCTAGATTTAGGTGAGCACTTGAAATCTTATTATTGGGTGGAGCTTTCGATTATTCGGGTGCCAATACTTCAAAACCGTGACGCTGGTGATACCTTAATGTCTTCCCAATTTAATTACACGGAAGCTACTAGAAAAGACTAGAAACCCAACAATCCTAACTAAACCGCTAAGTCAATATTTATTAAGCAAAAAATATTTACAAGCGAAGGGAGAATAAGCAAACAACGAGAACACATGAGTTTTTGAAAGAATACGAGTACTCTACGTTTAGCATAGTAACTTATAATTAACTCTATCATTTCTCGTCCTCATTTAAGAGACTTAGCCTAATGTGTAGTTAAGGAATCAAAGCTAAGTGCTCAACACGCACGGTCGAGTCAAAAAATACTCTTATTCTCGCCATCAGAAAATCTACATTCGTGTCTTCAAACACTTATAAAACATGAGAAAAAATTTAAAATTTGGCCATTTTTAGCCTTATTTTGCAACAAAAATGATAAACAAAAAGATAAACTTTGGAAAGCGTGAAGGTTTGGCAAGGCAAGTATCTATTCACCCCCATACTAAAGTTAAACATTGTCCTCAATGTTTCGAGTCTAGGGGTGCAAACACCCCCATACTAGAGACGTAGTCGAATGCCTAATCTAGCATGGAAAGGGTGTAACCAATAAGTTAATAGCCGTTTATGAAGTGTGCTAAAAACCTAAGGTTAGAACATCAAAAGGATATATCATGGATATTGAGAAACGTCTCCAAAGCAAACGATCGAGTGCTCCCATAAAACGAACACGAGAGGCTCCAATCGTGAAGATCATGATCTAAAGTTCACAATGCACAAACAACCACGGAACAGAGGTTGGA
Source organism: Glebionis coronaria (assembly GCA_025667525.1). Lineage (NCBI taxonomy): Eukaryota > Viridiplantae > Streptophyta > Magnoliopsida > Asterales > Asteraceae > Glebionis > Glebionis coronaria. The sequence continues at coordinate 361,556,475 of CM046877.1, forward strand.
AGGGCACAAATCCCCACACGTAAGCTACATTAGAAAGCGATAATATGTACATAGGATAAGCATGGGACTCCCCCACGAGGCACCTCATTTTTGATTACCGAGTCATGAGCTCGACTCGATCCCCTCAATACTAATTATCATTGGGGAAAGTGACTTGGTCGAGGTAGTTCAAGGATGAAACTTCCCCGCCAAAGTAGTGCTTCAACCTATGTCCATTCACCTTGAAGTTAGGACCATCATCTTGAGCTAGCTCGATGGTCCCATACGGAAACACTTGAGTCACGGTGAATGGACCGGACCAACGGGATTTCAATTTACCGGAAAAGATTTTCAATCTTGAATTAAAAAGCAAAACTTGATCCCCAATGTTAAAAACCCGGTTTTTAATTTTAGAATCATGCAACTTTTTAGTTTTTTCTTTGTAAATCAATGAATTTTCATAAGCAATATCCCTCAATTCATCTAATTCATTCAATTGCCTTTTCCGGTGTTTTCCCGCGGTCTCCATATCATCATTACAATGCTTTAGGGCCCAATAAGCCTTGTGTTCTAATTCGATAGGCAAATGACAATTCTTTCCATACACAAGCTTATAGGGAGTGCACCCAATGGGCGTCTTATGAGCGGTCCTAAAGGCCCATAAAGCATCGTCCAACTTATCCGACCAAGTTTGTCGGTTTTCCCCAACGGATCTCTCCAAAATCCTCTTCAAAGCTCGGTTTGAAACCTCTACTTGCCCACTCGTTTGTGGGTGATAAGCCGTAGAAAGTCAATGTGTAACCCCATATTTCCTTAGAACCCTTTCAAATTGGTCGTTACAAAAATGGGTTCCACGATCGCTTATGATAGCACGAGGGGTTCCAAACCGAGAAAACAATTGCTTCAAAAACTTGACTACCACACGAGCATCATTGGTGGGCAAGGCCTTGGCCTCCACCCACTTAGAAAGGTAGTCAACCGCAACGAGAATGTACTTATTACCACGAAATGATGGGAACGGCCACATAAAGTCTATACCCCAAACGTCAAAGATCTCACACACTTGGATGATATTTTGTGGCATTTCATCTTTTTGTGAGGCTTTTCCTTGTCGTTGGCATGCATCACACGACTTCACAAGATCTTGTGCATCTCGGTAAATAGTAGGCCAAAAGAAGCCGGCATCAAACACCTTTTTAGCCGTGAGATTAACACCGTGGTGACCACCCGTGGGTCCCTCATGACAAGCTCTAAGGATGTTAGAAGATTCGGTGCCAAATACACAACGTCGGATGATTTGATCCGCACAAGTTCGAAACAAGTAAGGGTCGTTCCAAAAGTAGAACTTGACGTCACGAAAGAATTTTCGTTTTTCTTGAGTCGTCATACCCTTAATGATGAAGTTAACCGCATGGTAATTTGCAAAATCCGCAAACCATGGGGTAGAAGAATCAAGCTTAGAATTCACTACACCAAGTGTCTCGAGCGGAAATGTTTCGGTGATTTCCTTGGGCTCGTAAACACTTTGGTGAGGATCTTCCAAACGAGAAAGATGATCGGCCGCTAGATTCTCGGCTCCTTTTTTGTCAACAATGGTGTGATCAAATTCTTGAAGGAGGAGAATCCAACGAAGTAATCTAGGCTTAGCATCTTGCTTTGCCATAAGATACTTAATAGCCGAATGGTCCGTATACACTATGCATTTCGTCAAGACGAGGTAAGGTCGGAATTTCTCAAATGCATACACCACGACAAGGAACTCCTTTTCCGTTGTAGTGTATTTAAGTTGAGCCTCAGTCATCGTCTTGCTAGCATAGTGAATAGGCAAGAAGTGCTTATCATGACGTTGCCCCAAAACGGCCCCTATAGCGTAATCACGAGCATCACACATAAGCTCAAAGGGGAGGTTCCAATTGGGAGCAACAAGAATGGGAGCTTCGGTAAGTTTCCTCTTAAGGATCTCAAAGGCTCGTACACAATCTTCGTTAAAGACAAAACGTGCCTCTTTTTCAAGAAGATGTGTAATGGGTCGAGAAATCTTTGAAAAATCCTTGATGAATTGACGATAAAAGCCCGCGTGGCCTAGGAAACTCCTAACCCCCTTGACGGTTTTGGGATGAGGTAATTTGGCGATGACGTCTACCTTAGCTTGATCTACCTCAATCCTCGCTTTCGAGACCTTGTGCCCTAAGACGATTCCACTCTTAACCATAAAATGACACTTTTCCCAATTGAGCACAAGGTTGGTTTCCTCACAACGTTTTAACATTCTCTCTAGATTCGACAAACACGAAGTGAACGAATTACCAAACACGGAAAAGTCATCCATGAAGACTTCCATCGTCTTCTCGATCATATCATGAAAAATAACCATCATGCACCTTTGAAAGGTTCCCGGTGCATTGCAAAGTCCGAATGGCATTCTACGATAGGCAAACGTTCCATATGGACACGTAAACTTAGGTTTTTCTTGATCACGAGGATCGATGGAAATTTGGAAGTAACCAGAAAAACCATCTAAAAAGCAATAGAAATCGTTTCCCGCAAGACGCTCCAACATTTGGTCCATGAAGGGCAAGGGAAAATGGTCTTTTCGAGTGGCTTCATTCAACTTTCGATAGTCAATGCACACTCTCCATCCGGTTACGAGTCTAGTGGGAATCAACTCGTTGGCATCGTTTGGCACAACGGTCATCCCTTCCTTTTTAGGGACACAATGAATAGGACTCACCCAAGGGCTATCGGAAATAGGGTAAATCATTCCCGCGTCAAGGAGTTTATGGACTTCCTTTTTGATGACGTCGTGAATTTTGGGGTTCACCCTCCTTTGACTTTGGATTGTGGGCTTGAAATCCTCCTCCATTAATATTTTGTGGGTACAAAACTTGGGATCGATTCCCTTAATGTCGGATAACTTCCACGCAATCGCCCCTTTGTGGTCCTTTAGAACATCGATAAGTGCGGTTTTTTCATCATTCGAAAGATCCTTCGCAATAATAACCGGCAACTTGTCGTCCTCCTCCAAATAGACATACTCGAGGTGAGGAGGTAAATCTTTCAACTCGAGGATAGGTGGTTCCTCAAGTGAAGATTTGGGCTTGATACTCATAACCTCCTCGGGTGGAGGAAATGGGAAATCGTTAAGAAAATCCTTGATAATCGAGAAGTCCTCATCGTTGTCGAGGTCTTCGTCACAAGTACGTGGAACATTGCATTCTTCCAACGTAAAACCACCACCTTCGAAAGGAGTGAAGGTTGGTGTCGAATTATCAAGAATTGGATCTAACATAGTGGGATTGCCACTAGTTTCTTCATCACCAAACCCTAAAACTTCTTGTGAAAATTCCTCGCAAACCAAGTCGATCATATCAACGAGGTTTATGGTAGCAACGGAATAAACATGAGAAAGTTGAGAATTTTGAGTTGCGTTTATAACAAGTTCCTCGTCGTTGAAACGTAAGGTGATCTTTCTAGCATGCACATCAATTAAAGCCATAGACGTATCTAAAAACGAACGACCTAAAATAAGAGGAACTTGAGGATCCGTAGGGATATCAACGACGATAAAGTCTACCGGATAGTAGAACTTCCCCACTTTCACAAAAACGTATTCCGCCAAACCACATGCACGAATCATGGAATGGTCGGCCAACTCAATAGACATTAGTGAAGGAGTAAGATTAGGAAGATTGAGCGACTTGAAGATTGCAAGTGGCATCAAGTTAATGCTAGCACCAAGATCGGCCAAGGCATAGCATTCTTCCATATCTTGAATTGCACAAGGGATCAAAAATTTACCGGGATCACCGACTTTTTGAGGTATGCGATTAAGATAAACCGACGAACAACTAGACAATTGGTGCAATTTCACCTTGTTGTTCAACATACTCTTAAAGTTAGCGGCAAATCGAGGCATCATGACCAAAGCATCGGCGAAACTCACATTAAAGTGCAACTCACGAAACATTTTCATAAAAAGCTCAAATTGGTAGTTGTCGCGCTCTTGTCGTTTCTCCTTCCTAAGTCTCGATGGGTAAGGCAAGGGTGGTGTGGGTTGGGGCATAGGCATAGCCTTTGGAATCTCGGGTTCCAATGTTGGTAAAAGGTCGACCGTAGGTCTGGCATGAGCGGTACTTTGTGGGCTTGAGATATGCTCCTTTTCGACCACCACCTCGGGTTCTTCCTCAATTTCCTCCACCGTTGGAGTAATTGGTTGAGGAGTCGGTTCTTTAAGTGTCTTACCACTACGTGTGGTAATCAATTTCATCTCCCCCTTCGGGTTTGATATGGTGTTGCTAGGAAGACCACTCGAAGTAGAGGCTTTGTTCCCCATGACGGCTTCTAAAATGACATTAAGCTTAGCATCTTGACTATTAAACTTAAGATCTTGACTAGCGGCTTTTTGGTCAATTCTTTGTTCAAGCCTAGCATGACTTTGTTCAATTTTATTGTTTTGACCTCTAATTTGATTAGCAAAATCATTTTTCAACTCATTTCTCATGTTTAGATTTTCCTTCACAAAATTAGCCAACTCCTTGGTGTTTTTAGCCGTGTCCCTAGCTTGACTAGCCAATTGCTCTTGAATATTTTCCAAAATCTTGTCATTTGCCGTAGCATAATTCAAAAAGTCCATTGGAAGTTCTTTAGTGTAAACATTTTGAAGACCTTGACTTATGTTTTGAAAATTACGGTTTTGATTTTGAATTTGCAATTGGCTACTACTTCCATAGTTGTTATTACCCTTGTAGTTGTTCCTTTGATTGCTTTGGTAACCAACTTGATTGTTTCGATAATTGTTAGCATTTTGATTTGGTGGAAAACCCGGTGGGGTCAATTGATTAGTACGAGGAACTTGACCATTTTGGTTATAAGTTCCCGCGGCCGCGAAGGCACTCGAAGTGTTACCACCGTTGGTAATGCACTCGGAATAATCGTGAGCTCCACCACAATACATACAAGAAACCTCAACCGCTTTAGCCGTAGAGGGAGTGGGTTGTTCACCAACTTTAAACTCAATTAACAATCCCTTAAGCTTATCAAAAATCTTGTTCTCCAAATTAGCCTCGATTTGGCAAGCATCAACGGTGTGTGACAATGAAGGCGAAGACGAAGTCTTACGAACACTCGACGTGCTACGAGGACTATAGACCTTAGACCTATTCTCATTGATTAACAATGCTTCCTCGACCGTCTTACATAAAAAATTACCACCCGCGGCGGCATTAAGATAATCACGCTCATGATCGTTCAAGCCATTGTAAAACGTGTCAATTTTATGCAAGTCGGAAAAACCATGATGAGGACATTTGTGCAACATTTCCTTAAACCTATTCCAAGCCGTAGAAAAACTCTCATTATACACTTGCGAAAACTTTGAAATCTCGTTTTTCAAGTGCGTAGTCTTAGAGGGCGGAAAAAATTGGTTCACGAATTTTGAAACGAGATCCTTCCACGTCAATATAGAATTGGGTGGCTCTTTCTCTAACCAAATTTTTGCGGGCCCCGCTAAGGAATATGGAAAAAGCATCATCTTAATCGAGTCGTTTGAGACGTCCTTAAACTTGCACGTGGCGGTAAGGCGATTAAATTGGCGAATGTGGTTATGAGGGTTGTCCTTTTCGTCACCTCGAAACTTGTTGTTTTGAATCATGGACAACAAACCCGTCTTAACCTCAAAATTCTCCACAAGGATAGCGGGAATCACAATCGCTTCTCCATAACTCTCGGTGGGTGCTTGAAGCAACTCCATCATAGTTCGATTAGCCATGGGTGCTTCTTTCACTACAATGGGTTCGTCAATAGGAGACTCCTCACTAGTAGGAGTGATTGATTTGTTTCTTCGTTTACGAGCAGGTCTTGCTTTGGAGCGAGTTTGCATAAACGTCACGTACAACGAGAGGGCGAGCAAAGAAGATTCTTTTTGGTGGTTTTACTTTTTCAATTTTTTTTGTGGTTTTTGATTGTTTTTAACTTTTTTTGGATTTTTGGAATGTATTAAGTAGACACAAATCTACAAATCTCCTCCTTAATCAAATCTCTCGATTAAAGAAGCCTCAAGGAATGAAAACGATCACGTGAAGTGAACGCCTTCGATGACTTTAGAACGATGGTGGAACACCAAATCGTTCAAGAGGGTTTAATCAAATGAAACCAAGAAAATATATATGATACTTAGTAATACTTTGGGCGGCAAAACCCTCGATTAGCTCTCAATCTCAAAATACGCACAAGCAAGCGGAGGAAACGAGGCGGCGCGAAGCACTTAAGAGCCTTTTTCCTTTAGGTCGTGAAATACAACCGCCTTATACCCACCTTATAGTTTGTATTTTTCAAAATCGAGCTTCACGAAAGTATTTATCTATTTTTGCCTTTTTCATTGGTTTGAGATTCGATTACAATGATTGGGTAATGACCTCCCAAGTCAAGGTTGTGATTTCTCACGTATTTGGAGTACTTGTAAATTTATTGTTCTACGTATACAATATAGTAATAGTAATCACAAAAAACGAAAAACCGATAATACGTATTAGTAGAGTGCTACTAATACAAATACTATTATGGCTATATATAAAAACAACAATTGTTCAACCAAAACACAACACGCCTCCCCGGCAGCGGCGCCAAAATGATGTTAGTGATTTTTTACACCCTTTAGGAAAAGGATGACAAATAGGGCAAGTGTGCACGACGATTTAGGAAAACCGTGTGTGTATGACCCTAAAAGTGAGTTCGTTTTCGAGGAGGCTAGTGCGTTGTGTATTGAATTGTGTTGTCCCTAATATATGATGATTGTATAATACGAATTAAGGTAGAAAGAAAGGAAGAAATGAGAAGAATTTTAGAGAGAGAAACTAGAGAGAGAAAATAGAGAGAAATGGTTGGAATTAGGTGAATGTTAGATTAAGGAATGAGAATACAAATGAACCAACCACCCTCCTAACATGCTAGGAGGGTAGTATATATAGTCCACCCACATGCGGGCTTTAATGGACTATATATTGGGCCGGGCTTGTATTTTGGACTTTAATTAGTTTAAATCCAAGCCCGTGAATCACGACTAAATAACTACTTATTACAACGTTCTAATAAATAATACAATAGAAACCTATGACCGAACATTCTTGTTTGACTCAATATTTTGAGGCTAACAATCTCCCCCAATGTGAGGTCATTCCTCTTTGATATTTGGATTCCAATGGAGATTTATGAATTTCGTCATAAATGAGTCTTGAACGTGTAACAGTAGTTTTGTTCCTTCATGCTGTGATCTTTGAGCCTTTGTCGTTGTCTTTCGACTTTGTCTTTAAGTCTTGAGATCTTCAAATCATTCTTGACTTGTCTTTGCCATCTTGTAATATTGTGTCTTTATCCACATGCTCACACTATCAATTGTTGGATAAGTCTTTGGGGCATGAATATGTGGTTGTGTATATCTGACTTTGCTTAGTACACCGTGACGCCACCTTCTCGAGACAAAACATAGACACGGACTGAATGGCTTTGACATTCGTCCTAAATCGGTAGCGTTTTACCTCCGGTCGGTGAAGACCGTTATACGATATTAAATATCGTACCTGTGATCAGGTAGATTCAATTAAGAATCTCCTTGACAGGGTTTCGCGGCAGTACTAGCCGTTCTCTTTACTCGACCGTCTCAAAGCAAGACTGCGAACATAAAGAGTGAATCAATTGGATAAATATCCGCTTGATTAAAGTCGTCAATTCAAATTCCTGGAACAAGTTTGATTCATTAAGAATCTTACCATTGTTGCTTTCCAGTTGACACAAGTTTGATTCATAAGAATCTCACAAGTCACCTACCGTAGCGCTGTTTGATGTTGACGCTAGAAGGATTTCCATTCGTCACTGTGAGTATTAATGAATATCACTCTGAATGTTCTGGCAAGACCATAAAGATATTGCGTAGAAACCAGAAACGAGTTTGAATCAATTCAGAATCAAACCACTGTTGCTTTTCAGTTTTACATATGTTCAATTCATAAAGAATCTTGCATATGACCTACCGCAGTGCTGTTTGATGTTAACACTGGAAGGATTTCCACTCATCATTGTGAATACTAAGTAGTATCACTCTGAGTGTTCTAGCAATATCACAAGGATATAGCGTAGGACTCTCTTGATCTTCATCCGTGTGTCCTAACGAGATTTGATTGATCTCTTGGCTCTAGACTCGATTTGTGCACTTCTAGTGGTCGGAGGCTGGAGCAGATGCCACCTATTCAATATCAACAATCTCGGAGTGAGAAAGTCAATAGAAGTCATGTTGATCTCCGTGACAATAAAACAAACTTCTTTTGAGAGAAGCCTGAGTAGCTAGGAAAGGGTTGTGCTTCACATCACTGGGTCCATGATGAGTTTGTCTTCATGATGAGTTTACCCGGTTTCTGCCTAAGTTGTATGGAGGGCTTCTTTCTTTAGACCCTTTATCCTTACATTTCTTTTTCATTCTTCAACCCCTTCAATGCTTACCAAGACATCATTAATAGCACCTTGTTGTGATTGTTCCAGTGCTATCATCAGTACTTAGTCGGCATTCAGCTACGTTCACATTCTACTCCATCTTTCCTAAGGACTTCTAATAATCTATTGGATTGTCCCTGGGAAGATCCCTCCGGTTCTGGTTGGGTCATAGGACTTAAACCTAACCACCCTTTTGACACCAATAACGTCGTGAATTAAAGATGTTGTGGGTATTTGATCGTAACCATGAAAACCACTTTAAATTCTAACAAAGTGTTTGAAAAACATTTAACACCTTGCTAGTTTTGTCGTTTCAGAAATGCTCCCCCTTCACATGTGCATCGATAATCGAAAGTGTTTCGCACATGTGGGTAAGAGTTAAAGTGCTTGAGTCTTATAGATCACATTTTAATCACATTTTCTCCCCCTATCTCTAATATATAAAATCTTTTGATATTAGAGATACCAAATTTGATTAAAATATATTTTGAAAAATAGTCTTGAAAATTTTCGGGAGAAAGATGTGTTAATCTTTTGCATGAAGTTGAATTGCTCCCCCTCAAAAATTGATCCAATGGAATTGTCATTACGAGGATTTGATCCACATTAAACTTTTGAGGATAGGAGTTGTTGAACACACAATTTTTGAAAGATTTTGAATATCATTGAGAAATTCTTGAAAAAATTGTGTTCAACGCTTTTTGAAAAATCAATTCTTTTTGACGAAAAGGTTTTTCTAAAGCATAAACTTGAGTTCATAGACTTTGAATGTCTTGACGAATCCACTCAAGTGTAAGAAGATTTAACTTCTTTTGCTAAGGGTAAGAGTACAAAAAGCGTACACTCCCCCGTGAATTTAGATCCGGGTTGCAATCTGAAAGTGATTACAAGCCATTGTGTTGAGCTCAAAACGTTGAATGTTTTGTGACAAGCTCAACCCGTGATAGATTGCTCTACCCGTTGTTTGGAAATATTTGTCCAAAATAGACAATTTCCTTTATTAAAAGAAGAAATGACATGTTTTGAAAAATATTTACAACTTTCATTCGAGCTTTATGTACACACCCGTGTCGTTATTGAGCGACATTTCTAGGCACGTCCATATTATCGATACTGAAAGACATGTCGAGAAGAATATTTTTGGATTTTGAAAGATTTTTTAATTTTGTGTTTTGCTTTTATGTGTTTTATATTTTTGTATTTTGCTTTTTCAAAGATATTTACAGGTTGATGTTTGATAGATAAATCAAGCAGGCACCTTTGCCAGAATCTCCAGGTCTGCTGGAGTCAAACATCTCATACCAATTTGCCTAACGAGGTACTCAAACCTATCTTTCGACAGAGCTTTCGTAAACAAGTCGGCTAATTGGTAATCCGTTCCAACAAAGTATAATTCAACGATACCTCTTTCAACTTGTTCCTTTATGAAGTGGTATCTGACATCGATGTGCTTCGTGCGGGAATGCTGTACCGGGTTGCAGGAGATGGCTATGGCCGACTTTGAGTCACAGTACATAGGTACTTTATCAAAATGAAAACCATAATCCGTGAGTTATGTTCTCATCCATAGAACTTGAGCACAACACGCAGATAGAGACACATACTCCGCTTCGGCTGATGAAAGTGACGTGCAATCCTGCTTCTTTGAAGACCATCCCACAAGCTTGTCTTGACCTAGAAATTGTGCACCACTAGAAGTACTTTTACGTGTATCAAGACACCCTGCATGATCAGAATCTGAATAGGCCGTTAGAAAGAAACCGGTTTCCCTCGGATACCAGAGTCCCAAATGAATGGTATTCTTGAGGTACCGAAAGATCCGTTTAACCTCCTTGAGGTGCTTTTCAGTGGGTCGTGCTTGATAACGTGCACAATAACACGTAGCATGATGAATATCAGGTCTGCTTGCTGTCAAGTACATGAGGGACCCGATCATGGAACGATATCTCGTTTGATCTATGGGTAAACCCTCCAAGTCAGCATCTAGGGATGTGGTTGATAATGGTGTCCCAACGGGGTCACATGAGGTCATACCATGCTTTTTTATTATCTCTTGACAATACTTAGCTTGGTTTATAAAGATACCACTTGGGGATTGGTGAACTTGAATTCCTAGAAAGAATTTTAATTCGCCCATCATAGACATTTCAAATTTGCTGTGCATTACTTTTTCAAACCATTTTGAAAGTTTTGGGTTTGTAGACCCGAAAATAATGTCATCAACATAAATTTGCACAAGCAAAATGTCATCCCCATATTTATAAGTGAACAGAGTTAGATCAATGGAACCTTTTGAGAAACCTTTGGATACCAGATATTTCGAGAGCTCGTCGTACCACGACCTTGGAGCTTGCTTGAGTCCATATAGTGCCTTGTGGAGACGATACACCTTGTCAGGATAATGAGGATTGACGAATCCTTCCGGCTGCGTGACATAGACTTCTTCCTTCAAAGGACCGTTAAGAAATGCTGTCTTTACGTCCATTTGATAGACAGTGAATCCCTTATGTGCCGCATAAGCAAGAAAAATCCTGACCGCTTCCATACGAGCTACTGGTGCAAATGATTCTTCAAAATCAATACCCTCTTTCTGTCCATACCCCTTAGCCACTAGCCTAGCTTTGTTCTTGATGATCGTGTTTTCTTCATCCAACTTGTTTTTCCAGATCCAACGAAGATTTAACGGAGTCACGTCGTATGGTCTGTCAACAAGTTCCCAGACTTTAAGTCTTTCAAATTGTTGAAGTTCATCCGTCATCGATTCAATCCAAGCATGATCAGCTAATGCTTCTTTGATGTTTTTCGGTTCGACAGTACTCACGGCGTGTGCGAACATACAAACATCGCCATCGGTGGCTAGTTGTCGTCTTGTACGAACGGGCTGTGAAGGGTTTCCAATTACGTGAACCAAAGGATGATCTCGGGTCCAATGATGTGTTGAAGGATGTCGTTGATAGAAAGTATGCATATTTGACGGATCAACATGGCGAGTAGAAGACTCTCCAGTTTCGTGTACCGGTGTACCGAATGGGTTGATGAATTCGTCTTCGTCAGATAATGCATTGTCTGCTTGATTTGTGTTCTCTGGAGCAATGACAGTAGTTGTGGATGTTGTAGGATCGATTGTTGAATTGATATTCTGAGGAGGTAAATCTGCAACAACCCGTGTTGAAGTAGATGAAGTTGTATCCATTTGTTGATGATGATCGGTATCATCATTCTTATCATGAGTGACAGCGGAAGACTTCGATACAACTTGTTTCTCCCCCGTGAAATATTCATCATACATTGGTCCATATAACATTTCCAACTCTTCAATTGTCGTGTCGACTGTCATATCAGCTCTAGGAACATGTTCAGGAACCAGCTTTGAACTTGACGGTGCATTGTTGTGGTCTTGAGTTCCGAGTTCCGTGCGGTTGTGAACGGAAGTCGTTTGTCCTTGTGGATCGGGACTTAAACTGCTTTGTTCAAGTGCCATTTCTTGAGATTCATCAAATCGGATGTGAATTGTCTCGACAATCAATTTTGTTCTTTTGTTGAACACTCTATATCCCTTAGACTGAGTTGCATATCCCACAAGAATACATGCATCACCTTTCTCTTTCATCTTATCCAAATTTTCACCATCTCGAATAATGTAGCAAGTACATCCAAAAACATGAAGGTGTTTGAGTGAAGGTTTTCGATCATGAATTATGTGATATGGTGTCTTTTCATGTCTTGGGATAATTAAGGAACGGTTTTGTGTATAGCATGCGGTTGACACAGCTTCGGCCCAAAAGTACAGTGGAAGTTTTGAAGCGGATAATAATGTTCGAGCAGCTTCAACCAAAGTACGGTTTCGTCTTTCAAAAACGCCGTTTTGTTCGGGTGTTCGAGCAATGGATGTTTCATGTTCAATCCCTTCGGCTTCAAAATACTTTCTCAGATTTGAATTCAAAAATTCTGTACCTCTGTCAGTACGAACCACTTTAACTTGAGCCTGAAGACCACGTTGTATCAATTTAAGGAAGTTGATGAGAACGTCGGGTGTTTCATCCTTGGACCTCAAGAAATGAGTCCATGTGTACCTTGAGTAATCATCGACAATTACTAGAATATATTTCTTTCCATTGATACTCTGAACACGCATGGGACCACACAGATCCATGTGAAGAAGATCTAACCGTCCTTTAGAGCTTGGTGTGGTCTTTGTTTTGAAGCTACTTCGTTTAGCTTTACAAAGTTCACAAGAAGAACAAAGATGATCTTTGATGAATTTCAAACTTGGAAGGCCTCTCACAATATCTTTCTTGGAAAGCAAGTTAATGGTATCAAAGTTAAGATGAGAAAGACGTTGATGCCATAACCATGCCTGAGTCGATGAAGCTTTAGCCATGAAGCAAATTGGAGTTGATGAAGTTGTGTCTTGAAGTGAAATTGTGTAAAGATCAGTACCCCGTGTACCGGTAAGTAAGTCATTCCCATCATAATCACGAACAAAACATGTCTTCTTTCTGAAAGCAACTTCCAAATCCGCATCACAGAATTGACCAACCGAGAAAAGATTGTGATTGAGCCCTTCGACGTAGTATACCCTTTTAATCGTGATATTCCCCTGAACCAAATCTCCATATCCTAGGATCGGTGCAAATTGATCATTTCCGAATCGGACCGTACCCAGGAACTTCTCCACGAAGTTAATTAGAAGCTTGAGATTCCCCGTCATGTGCTTCGTGCATCCGGAGTCCATTATGAAGAGAATTATTTGTATCACCTGTAGAAGAGTTAGAACACGATGGAGCATTTGCTAAATTGGATACCACAGTAGTTGTGATAGTAGAATCATTAGTGTCCTTATCAACATTTAAAGGCAAACTAACACTCGTTTTCACATTTTCTGTCCTAACTTTAGGCATCCATTTATATCCGGGAGGACATTGATTAGCAAACCACCATTTCCAAGACTTACTGGCAGACTCATATAATTCCTTAATTTTGCTTCTAGGATTCTTAGTGGTGAAGTCTGATGCATTACTTTTTTTAGTGGGGGTAGCACCAGAATGGTTCACTTTGCGTTTGGGTTTACTAGCACTAATAGGCATCACAGTTTGCTTCTTAGTTCTAGTTTCTACGCCTTTGACATTATTCATAGCACACATAGAATGATTAGCATTAGCACACTTGCCACATTTGACACAAACAAATTTCACATTCATAGCATTCAAAGTCGAATCATTCAAATCGTCATGACACGCGATTACAGACGTTTTATTCTTAGAAATATTGAAAATCCTAGGGTGTTCTTCTACTTGCTTCATCTTCCCTTGATTCTTGTGTTTCCAGACCTTATCATTCTCTTGAGTGCTCTTAAGCTGAGGCCGGCTAACACTAGTAGTGGAGACTATTCCTGTAGTAGAAGACACACGAATATTAGTGTTTCTAGAAGTCTGAGGCGAGTGAGTATCTTTGTTTGTGGGCTTAGTGGGCATTCTATACATCCCTGGTTTAATCACATTATTGTGCTTAACGCTTGGTGCTACAGGATTCCTTATGGGTTGAGCTTGTGGTAACCTTTCCTTTCCATCCATCTTGGGGGCAAACACAGGTTTTGCAAACGAGGAATTAGATAAAGCAGATGGTTTTCCCAAGATAGAGGATCTATTCTCTTTAGAGGCATTGGGTTGTCTAACAACATTTTTCTTAATGCTAGGTTCCACAATTTTTCCACCCATTTTAGCAATGAGTTTCTGCAACTCTGCTATCGCTCTGTCCCTGTCTTGTAATTGAGCTTTCAACTCTTTAATTTCCAAATTCTGTTCATTCATTTCTCGAAATGTTTGGGAAAGTTTTTCTTGCAATTTATTATCATGTGAAAAACGACCAACGTCTTTTTGCAAAGCAAGTTCAAGTGAATGACAATGTTTTTTAAGGAAATCAGTTTTGTGTTGAAGTAACTCAAAAGCCTTTTTGTCGACATTTTCTTTCCGTTTCGAAAGCTCAATTTCAAGACGTTCACATTCTTTGAGCTTATCAAGATATTGGCATGCAACTTCAGAATATTCATCAATATCGGTACAAGATGTAAAATAAGCACACATAATATCTTTAGAAACGCATTCTTGCAAGAGTAAATCATATTCATCAGAAAAAACGGACTTGTCCATTTGAAGATCATCAATTGCTTTCTCAAGAGACTCAACATATTGTAAATCATCAAACATTTCAGACCGAATTAAGCTTTCGAATTTAAGAACATTTTCTTTTAGTGTGGCCGCGTTCGGTATTAAGATTTGTTTGACAAGCACAGTTATGTCTTGAGGAATTGGTTTCTTCCACTCGTCATTTTGTCGTTGTTTCCAATCATTATCAATAATGGACTTAATATTATCTATGTAATGAGTAAGAAACCCAAATATTTGCCTACTCTTGCTTTTAGAAGCATCTAGGGGCAAGTAGTTGATGAACTTAGAAACGTTTGTTTTCTTAGTGGCAAACGCTTTCTTCCATTGAATTCTCTTTTGCCTGCATTCTAAAAATACTTCCTCACGAGATTTCTGAGTTTGTTTGTGGAACAGACCATAAAGACTATTCTCATAAGCATAATTATATGGTTTCACAAACTCCTTATTAACTGATGGTTGACTATCAGCATCCCAAAGGGCAGTCTCTTCACTATTGGCACTTAGAGGCATGCAATCAAGATCTGTCCTTTCAGTCTCATCAAGATAAAGATGCGGGTTCGCAGCTTGATCTTTGGCAAGGTACTCAGGACTTGCAAAGCTAGCTTGACCCTTAAACATCGATGGAGGTGCTAGCATTCTTACGGATTGAATAGAATCATGCGTTTTATAAACAACGTTCTTCAAAAAGTCGACTTGTGCTTCTAGTTTCGTAACTTTTTCGGTTTCTTTATCATATCTACTTTTGAAGTCTTGTTTTAACGCATCTACCTCTTGTTTCTTATCCTCTAGAATTTTAGCAGAATCAGTAGTGGTCATAGAGAGCTTTTGTTCAAGTTCATTAACTTTGGTATTGGCAAGGTACGTTTTTTGACGTTCATCCATTAAGAAAACATTATATTGACGCTTTTCTTTAGCTAATAACTCAAGAGTGGTATTATATTTGTTTTCAAAATCGTCCTTTTGACCTTTTAACGCACTTCCCTTGTACCCCTCAAGCTCTTTGGTTTTCTGAAGGAGCTCATCTCTATAGCTTTCAGTCATCTCAGTAGATTTGATAAGAGCAGATTTGCATTCTTCAAAACTTTGAGTGAGCGTAGCGTTTGCCTTCTTTAATTGCTTTTGACTCTTTTTATTTTCAGTGACATCTTTTTGTAAAGTAGCAATTAAATTAGCAAGCGCAATACGTTCCTCTTCATCATATTCATTTGCATGTTGATCATCCTCAGACTCATTATTGCACATGTCTGATGAATCGGGTGTGGTATTACTATCAACCGTTTCCATCATACACGTGTCATTAATGGCATTGGGTAGATCACTATGCTCAGGAATATCACCAAACACATTATATTCATCAGTAGTGTGTACCTTATCGATTGGCTCAGTGTCAAAGATAGGACCATTGTCATCTTCAGTGACTTTGAGAACTTCTTCAACATGTGCCATGTACGAGTAATGTGCTTCTAATTCCTGGTCGGAGGCTTCATCATCAGTGTCATCAAGCATAGCTCCTTCCTCAGCTGACAGTTTGACCCCTGCTTCCATCTTTTTGCATAGCAACATCTTTTCCTTGTGATAGCTGGAGTCTCTAACCCTTTTCGGCTTCCTGCATTCCTTTGCCATATGCCCATAACCTTGGCAATTAAAACATTGAATCCCGCCCTGCTGAACCACTTGACTTCCAACCGTTTCCCTATTCCCAGTAGCAGCAGCAATCCTCTGAGTATCATACTTTGCAGTTTGTCGATCATATCTTGCAGAACCCTCAACATGCGTTGGATTATGTCGATCATACCTAGAAGGACTTTCACCACGTCGACGTGTGTCATACCTTGGAGGACTCTCAACATATCGGTTCTTGGTGTTAGATGATGTGCGAAGATTGTTGTTGGTGGGTTTGTAGATTTTCTTGTAAGTCTTCATTATGAAAGCAATTTGTTGTTTCATCTCTCGGTTCTTTTGAGCTTGGTCTTCATCACTATCTTCAGATGAGGACTCAGATGGTGGTGATGGTGCTCTTGGCGCTTTACCTCGAGATTTTGTGGAAGATGAAGACTTAGATGATGTGGAATATCGTGGTGAAGATGATGTATTGGAGTATGGCTTAGGAGCACGAGATCGATGATCTTGGACATTTTGAGTGGTAGTTAATAAAGCAAGTGGATTAGCCGTCTTTGCAACTCGTTCAGCTCGAATTTCATTTGCTTCATGCTGAAATTGTTTCAAGATATCAAAGAGAGTGTGATAGTTTACCTTGTCTAACTGCTTCTGTTGTTTCACCAAAGTGACAAAACGTGTCCACTCTGGTTGAAGTTGTTGTAGAAATTG
Source organism: Glebionis coronaria (assembly GCA_025667525.1). Lineage (NCBI taxonomy): Eukaryota > Viridiplantae > Streptophyta > Magnoliopsida > Asterales > Asteraceae > Glebionis > Glebionis coronaria. Next base: position 361,573,430 of record CM046877.1, read on the forward strand.
CACATTGACTTGCATGGTGGAGACTTCCAAGTTGTTTCTTGTCATATCATTCATCATCTTGTAAAATCTTGAATAATAGGACTCAATTGATTCTCCATCCAATGCAGTAAACTTACCAAAGTTCCAAAACAAGTTTGTTTTGACATCTTGCTTGTTGAGAGACTCTCCTTGTTGCAAGCGTTCAATGGCCGTCCACATTTCTTGTGCTGTAGGACATGCATCGACTGTGGAATAAATATCATCTCCAATTCCACTTAGGATCATATAGATCGCTTCTTTTTCTGCATCATGCCAAGCACGTTTCTCGGGTGTAAGGTCAGATAAAGTTTCCTTTTTCTTTGTTGCAGGTACTTCTGGACATGTGTCTGTGGCTGGTGTATAAGGAACATCAATTTCAGAAAAGACATATGGGCCATTGTTAATACATTGTCTCAAGGCATCACCATTAGGTCTTGTATCAAGATAGCGAAGAAAGCGTGATTGCCATTGAGCATATCGACCAGCCACAAGCATTGGTGGTCTCTCTTTATTACCCGCGACCATGATGTTGTTGTTCGTCACACGATATTCTGCAGTAGAATCCATCCCAAAATTCTCTGTAATGATGAAGTGAGTATGGATCTTAAGTAGATTTGTTGTGATTGTTGTTGTGGTTTAAATTCCGAAAATTGCAATTTTTCTCCAGGCCGACAATAAATTCTCCAGTCCGACAAAAACGGTAGTCCAAAAATTTTGTAATCGCCAAAATTTGAAATCGAGCTAGAAATGTCCTAAAACTAGTATGGAAAAAATTTGAATTTACTTGACGAAAAAATTTTAACTCTTTTTTTTTTTTTTTTTTTTTTTTTTTTTGATCTTCGTGGAAACGATATTCTGAAACTAGTCTAGATGGTGGCTAAGTCTAAAAAATACTCAAACAAAATTTAGCAAAACACATCATCGGAATAACCAATCGGAATGCTATCGGAATAACCAATCGGAATGTCATCGGAATAACCAATCGGAATGTCAATCTGAATCACCAATCGGAATGTCAATCTGAATCACCAATCGGAATGACAATCTGAATCACCAATCGGAATGTCAATCTGAATCACCAATCGGAATGCCAATCTGAATCACCAATCGGAATGAGTTAATCGGAAAACACCAATCGGAATGCCAATCTGAATCACCAATCGGAATGTCAATCTGAATCACTAAACCCTTTTCAGATTACACCAATCGGAATGTATCCCCCTTTTCTCGGACAAAACTCAACCAATACGTGATTTTAAGCCAAAAAATGATCAAAAAACCCAAAAATTTTGTGTTTTTAGCCAAAGTAAATATACCAAATCACTACTACAACTATGTATAAGATGTAGATGATTAAGCAAAGAACGGAAAACACAAAAAAAAATTGAATCCGAGATGATTTATGGATTAAATCATTCGAATCAAATATAATAACACCAACCAATCACAAATCTACCCCGTGGCGATTGATACCAAATGTTGTCCCTAATATATGATGATTGTATAATACGAATTAAGGTAGAAAGAAAGGAAGAAATGAGAAGAATTTTAGAGAGAGAAACTAGAGAGAGAAAATAGAGAGAAATGGTTGGAATTAGGTGAATGTTAGATTAAGGAATGAGAATACAAATGAACCAACCACCCTCCTAACATGCTAGGAGGGTAGTATATATAGTCCACCCACATGCGGGCTTTAATGGACTATATATTGGGCCGGGCTTGTATTTTGGACTTTAATTAGTTTAAATCCAAGCCCGTGAATCACGACTAAATAACTACTTATTACAACGTTCTAATAAATAATACAATAGAAACCTATGACCGAACATTCTTGTTTGACTCAATATTTTGAGGCTAACAAATTGATATTGATTTGTGATTATATGATTGAGAAGGAAAGAAAGAAATGAGATTAGAAGAGAAAAGACGGTTACGAAAACGGATTAAACTAAGACGAAACAGGCGATCACGCAAAACCGTAAATAGTGCAAAAATTAAAATTTAAACCTAAAATTCCTAAAAATTACTAAAAATCCCCAATAATATTCTAAGAGTTTACAAAAAATCCAAACTTGTTAAAACCTTTTAGTTAATTAGATAATGACTTTTTAATGCTAATTAAAGCCCTAAAAATCACAATTAATTATTAAAAATCCCTAAACAAGATCTTATAGTTTGTAAACCTCAAAATATCCTAATTAAGCTAAAAACTATTTTTAAAATTTTTAAAACAAAATTAAACTATTTTTAAACACATAAAAACTATTAAAATCACTTAAAACTTAAATTAATCCTAGAAATTAATTGAAAAGTCCTAAAAATATTTGGAAAGTGACAAAACTCCTAATTAAGTGACTTTAACCTAGGAAAAATGTAAAAACTAAAAAAAATCAAACTTCAATTTTTAATAATAAAATAATATTAAAATATTCAAAAAAAATTCAAAGTTCATAAAAAAATTCTAAAAAATTACCAAAAATCTAGAATAATGTAACTAAGATAAAAATACAATCAAAATTTTTTGAAACCTATTTAATAATTTTATATTAAATTTTAAAGTTAGCTAAAAACCCTAAAATCCAATAAAATCAAAAATTAGACTTTTTGAAAACTTAAATGGCTGTAAACCTCAAATATATGATTAAAAACCTAAAAACTATTTTTTTCAGATTTTTAAAATGCTTTTTCCTATTTTTAAATTACTTTCTAAAATTTAAACTAAAAATAATCCTAGAAAATTAATTAAATAAGAGAAAAATAAACTTTTTGAGCTGAAAAGTCAAAAACCCTAACAAGAACCTAAGAAAAATGCTAAACAGTAAAAACCTTAAAGAAATAAGCTAGAAAAAGCTTATTAATAAGCTGTTATGTAAATAAGCTATAAAACAAATACTACTTAAGTAAATAATGAAATGGAACTCTAGCAGTCAAAGACCCTAGGGCACGCTGGTAAGTTGTGAGTGTTGTGAGGAGGATGGCGTAGGTTCGAGTCCTGGGCCAGTCCTTTCTGAAAAACCTTTTTTTTCTTTTTAAACTTTAAAAACACAAAACCAGTAACTATTTATACTTCAAAAACACAAATCCAATCAAAATATCCAAGATTAAAACAAACTGGAAACCAAAACGTGCTCAGATAGGACTGAGTTTCTGATGAGCACAAGGGTGTATTCTTCACTTGTGCAGATAAGGATCAAGAGGACTTGATCTTGGCTTTTTTGGAGTTGTTTGATGGACAAATGGCACCCCTACACTCAGTTGGAGTGTAGGGAGTCAAGTATAGCTCAAAAACACAAGGTCTAAACAAGAAACAAGCACAAAGTGCACACAAAGATGACTGATAAAGCTATATGTTGTTACTGAAGAACAATAGACCAAGTTACATGCACACAAGTGGATTTATATGGCCAATAACTTGCACACAATCAAATCAAATGGCATATAATCAGTTCACAATCCTAGAATGAACTATCTTCTAATAACCTTGGCACCTTGAATGGCAAAATCACACAAATTCATGCAAAACAAGCAGTTTCTGACTTTTAACCACTTAAACCAATTTTTAGCCTACAACTTGTTTTAAAAGCTTTCCAAAATGAAAGACAAGTACAAATACCACCTAATACTACCCTAATGAGTATGTCTAAACAGGTTTTAACTCACAAACCTTTACCAATCTCAATTAAAAACTAAATCCAAACACCCCTTTATATTTCTGATAATGAAATTTTTCAAAGCAATTCTTAACAAAACTCAAGCAAATGATTCCTAAACATCTATAACATGCATACAAACCTGAAATAAGTAAACCCAAACACTCAAACTACACATAACAACTTTCATGCATCAAATCACATAAATTTCACAAATCTCATATAAAACTCACAACTTAGAATTTTTGGAAACTGAAAAAGGAAACTAGGAAGCTACCTTGTTGGGCCTACATCCAGGCCCAACAGTGACTGAAAAGTCACCTCCAATCAGGCTGGGGCCTGAGCAGAACTTTGTTGATGGGCTTATGATGGACTGCTTAACAAAAATGGGTAAAAATGGTTCCTCTTTGAATCTGCTAAGAGAGAAGGGACAAAGCTGTGTAAAAGCTTAAGGGCTTGCCCCTAGCTTATAGATTAAGCTAGAAGAGAGCCTTAGCTTATGGGTAAGACTATGATAAGCTTAAAAAATGACCAAACAAATGGATTATTTAAGCTTGGGTACCCACTACACCAGAACAAGCCATGGTGTATTGGACATACACAAGCTCAAACACCATCAAACTAACACATTTCATCACCATATTATCAGATTTGTATGAAAATTTAAAGTTTAAGAAAACCTTGAAATGAAATAGACTTGTTGAAAATTAAACCAAACTTGAACAATGATCACTTAAATCAACTGAAATATAAGATGGAACTCGTTTTCATCACCAACACTTAACTTAATTTCTCATTCAGAATAGAAAGATTTACAAGGTTGTGAAAAAGGAAAACAAGAACAACTTTCTACTATGTCCTATAAGGCCTTTATATAGAGGCTTACACATGTTCTAGAACTGAAAGGAAACTAAAAACCCTAATAACTTGAACTTCCTTTCTTGCCCTTGGAGATTCCAGAAAGATGCCATTTTTTTGAATTTTTTCAAGAACCCATGTGATGATTCTTGGATGTATGTGATATGCCAGGAGTGAAAAGATGATCTTGGACGTCCATTTTTCCTTTGGGAGCACGAAAATGTTGTGAGTTGTTGATTTGTTGTCATCTTTTTGTTTGGGAGTGAATAGTGGGGCAGGGGAGGGTGGTAGAAACATGTGAGGTGATGGTGATGGGGGTTTAAGGGTGGGTTTGGGTTTAAGTGATGGTTAATCAAGGATCTGGAGCAAATAAACAAAAACCCCTTTGAAATGTGATTAATTCATCCTGGAATTAGCTAGGGTTTATGTGGGTAATGGGGTGGATTAGATCCGTTTTTAGGGGTGATTAAATTTAAAAAATTGTTTGGAGGGAAGTTTAAACTGATTAATTAAATCCGTTAATGAGTGAGTGGAGATGTGACGTGGAGAGGAGGGACATTTTGATTGGGTGTGGGGTGGAAGTGGGTGATGTGGCAGCTTGTGAGTGGGTGGTTTAAGTTTGTTTGTCTGGCCACAAATGGCCCCCAAAGGTTTCACTTCCCTTCACTTTGTTTTAAACAGCTCAAACTTCAAATCCCTTTGTAAATAAGTTTTGGCAGTTTGTCATTTTTGGCACAAGGGTTTTACAAACTTTGAATAAGGACTAAAAGTGTAATTTTGGTAATCCTCAAGGGCTTTCAGTGACATGTCTTCAAACTTCAAGGTGTTGACTTGTTTGTTGACTTCTTGGAGGACCAATATTGACAATTTAGATTTGTTGAGGGACTAAATTTGCCAATTCTTCAAAGTTAAGGGTCCTTTTTGTAATTTTGACAAACTTTAGGGACCAAACTTGTAATTATGAAGATACAAGGGTATAAAGTGTCAATTCTTCCATATTGGAGGACCCTTCTTCATAATTCTTCAAATCTTCAAGGACTTTCTTTGGAAAATTCTTCATTAGGGCTTGGTACATCGTGCGACTTCGTTTCCCGTGTTCGTTTTTGACTGATTCTTGTGATCTTTTGTCATTTTCTCAATATCCGTACCTAAAATACACAAGCAACAAACACAAGCATATATTTGGGTATTTTGATGATATTTAATGCATTTTAAGCCCTATTTGGACGATGAGACTATGTATAAAAGCAGTCTCATCAATGACCCGATTGTATGACCCGATAAATGATTAAATGACCCGATAGATGAAATTAAATGGATTATTAAAGTTAGGTTATGTCACTAAAAGTCCCATTAGCATGAATTGTGAACTACCTGGATTTGGTAGACGCTTATGCATATAATAGTACTATTTGGGGACGATCACCCCAGTTCGCGCCTTGACGGTTGATCCCCGTCATGCCACATTGATTGGTAAGCGAATTTATGTATGAGAAGATTTCCATCGCGTGACCTTTGTGACGACACGCTAATTTAGATGGGCAAATTGAGTATTGGGTTAGCTACCCGTTGTTTGTTGTAGTAAGGTAACAATGTCATGCGGCTTATAATAATCCAGTTAACGAAATACTATACGCACCGAATTACGATGTATTGCCTGACTAGAAATACGGGGTCATACTATTGATATTATGTTCGTGTTTTGGTTTTTCATAACCATATTCATATAACGGTTTTTATTTAACTTTATACAACGTCATAAGACGTATTGTATGATGTTTTTACGACATTGGCTCGTATAATGATTTTTAAGGCAAATGCCTATATTATGATTTTCGATAAGGATTTGTATAAAAATGACTTTGGCTATTTTATGGCCTATTACAATGATTTGTACAAAATGATTTTTGGTAATAATTTTATACCAATGTTATATTGATGGATTTTATTAAACTCTATGAATTCACTCGGCGTTATCGCTGACCTTTTCTTTTAACATGTTTTATCTCAGGTACTTGAAGGTGATTCTTGGGAAGACAGCAAGAATTCATGTCCCGCACCTAAATACTTATTTCCATTCAAATGCTTTGTAAAACCTGTATTAAATACCATGACTTGGGACCTATGTAACTTTGATATTTATGAATGGAAATGCTTTGATAATAAACGACGCGACTTTTAAGCGTTGTCTATGATGTGAGTAATGTGCTATCCCGTAACACCAACTAGTCTTCCGCTGTATTGAGTTGTATAAATTTGGGGGTGTTACAGTTTGGTACCAGAGCTCTCGTTATAGAGAACGAAAGATTTTTAAAACCAAGGTTTTGAATAAAACATTTCAAAATCTTTTAACCATAAACATTTTTCTAAAAATGTCTAAAAATCTTTTGACTATAACGGTGCCGAAGAATTCCCGAGTTACCGACAAGGCCAGACTGAGAAGTGTTATTTTAATATATATATATATAACTTGGTTTATATATATATATATGATGTAATTTTATTACATGATTTTTTGATGATTATTTTGATATTTATACGAGGTATTTATACGACGTAGATTCTCACAAGGAACCCTAAATCCCCTAGTAAATTAGTCGAAGTTGTTCTCGTAGGAATTCTAGCTATCCTAGATCTAAACCAAGTTGTGGATATTTATGATCCCAACAAACGGTTGATATTCGTAGAAATGTAGATATTAGTTGATTGTGATATTGAAAAAGAATTGGCGAGATTAAATCTGATATCGATGTCATGACGATCTTTCCTTATAGAGTGGGATTTGACAAAACGATACCACCTAGAAAGATGTCATCTGGTTCGTTGTCATCCAATTCTTAAATTAAAATCGAAAGGGTGAATGTTGCACTTGAGGCTGTCATTGGAACCATTACCCAAAAGCCTCATGCCACTAGTACCTTTCCGAGAAGTCTAGTTGAATGATCAAGTCATTTCATACTAATGACTCATTTGATAATTATTGATAAAGGAGCTATAGGATTGGAAATTTAGTGTTATTCATATTGAGCTTTTATTGCCGTTTTAAGGTTTATGAATAAGATTGAAAGTATTGGAGAATGAGGTAGGATATTGAATTGAGTATAAGTTGATTGAAACTTAAATAAAGTAAAATTTAATTTGTATTTGTATGGAATATGAGATTGATAAGAAGAAATTATTAAGTCATGTGATTGAATTATAAGGTTTTAATTGATTGTAGGTTTGTGTTAAGGGTTGTTCCTAGGCCATTGTCCACTAACGAGGATGCCCAGTGTCCAAGAAATAAATTGAAGAAATCTTCTTCTAAATTGGGACCAATGGATCTTTCGGGATATGTGGAACACCTAATGACTCTTGTAGATTAGTATTCATTGTGGTATCTTTTAAAAATCCCTAACTTAACTGAGACATCAGTTGGTAGGATGAGTTCTGAGAATTGTATGACATAGTGACACGTAATGTGTTACGGTACAATTTTGACTTGTTTGTGATTAATGAAAAGACTACCTCTGATTGCTAAATTCTACATGTATCGATGATATCTATCTTTTCTTGCTTGTCTCTAATGTTCGCATTAGTGATGCAATCATTGAACAAGTACTCATATCAAATTGAGTTACGTTGTGGATTATTCTTTTTGAGTGCCATCGAGGTCATGAACCTCATGATTATTTGGCTAAGCTCATTTCCTATCATATCGTAGTTAGTTCTTGGTGAACCACTCTTCATCACTCCTTTGCAGATCACTCATTGTTTTTATAAGATAAAACAGTATCCCTTGAGAAGAATTGGGTTTTCATCACCATATGGCTTATTTAAAGTGAGACTTATAAGTAATCGTTATTGAAATGAAGTTGTTTATAAAACACCTTGGAAAACTTAAATTTTTTCATAACAAAGAAAATCTTTGTAAATTTATTTTTTATTCTTATTTAAGAATTAAGCATGAAAATGTTTGTATAAATATGATGATAAAATTTTGACGAACTGAGTATTGCATCGTTAATCTTGAAATTGTATATAGTTGCGCGCCTACATACAATTTAGAATGGACCATGCAAGGCTGATTAGTAGTCACCATAAAACTGATTAATAAACACTAAATTTTCTTTGAAGATTGTGAAAGATTACAATTTATGAGATCTGCAAGAAGTGAAAATAAGGACATAGTGTTAGGGACACCTACATATGTGCCTGTAGCATCTATTCTTCTGAGTCGAATTTACTCATCTGTGGAAATTGTCTTATTTGACAATTGACAATCCTTTCTTGTCCAATTCTCTCGTAGCCAGATTCTTAGGAAAAGTATCTGATTACCGAGTGTTGATACCCGACTGGATGTATTGACGTTCTTATCATTTCTTATGATTTGATTTCATTTGAATGACCTGGGTAATGATCCGAGGAGCTTTCGAATGCGTACTCAAATTATGAAAACATGGGATACATCCATATTCGTTAAATGTTTTCGTCTGTATCTGATTTGAAATTCTCTCGCATAGATTATGCGTTGACCTTACTCTTTTAAGGTTAGTTATGTCTCCAGATATCCTTGAATTTGTGAAGGATTATGAATTATTATTAGTCTTTTGAGAAGTTCACATCTTATCGACGTCAATGAAACTGGAAAGTTAATAGTGCCAGTAGAATGGATTGATTGATTATGACATGACGACATTGTCTTAATTGACGGGAACTCGAGTAGAATTCCCCTAAATGATAAGATGTTGATTATCAAAAGTGATCTAAATAATTCTTGATGGATGACCATATCCTGCATTTAGATTTGAAATTATACCGTGAATGGTTGTGAATTAGTCATAGATATTATAATCTAGAAAGAACTTACAGAAAATTTATTAAAAGATGTTTCTGTTATGTGAAACTTTAGGAGGTATTTGCTGGTGAATTACCTAGACTTTTGCCATTAAGGCAAGTTGAATTTGGTATTGATTATATTTCCGGTGTTGCACCTGTGGCGTGTGCACCCTATGTCAGCACCATCTGAATTAAAAGAATTACCGTACAACTGAGAGAGTTGTCGGAGAAAGCTTTTATTCTACTGAGCTCGTCATTATGAAGAGCTATGGTGTTATCATTCCTTATATTTATTTGTTGATTACCGTGAACTAGGTAAATTGACAATTAAAAATCTATATCCATAACTCGAAATGGAAGATTTGTTCGATCATTTACACGGCATGGTTATTATCAACTTCGCTTCCGCGAAGAAGATTATCTATTCCAATCACTACATCCGGTACTTATAATGAACATTATGAGTTTCACGTGATATCGTTTGGATTGACTAATGCACAGGTAGCATCCATCAAATTTGGTGGATCACGTGTGTAGGCTGTAATTTGATAAATTCATGCTTGTGATCATTAAGGACTATTTGTTTGTTTATAAGAATAAGAATGAGTTAATAATTATTTATAGATTGCCCTGAATTGGCCGAACGATAAAAACATGTACCTTAAATATTTAACATGTGATTAAAGACTAAATCCTTTATATTAATTGACCATGTGAGTAATAGATAATGGAATATATTGACTCTTTAAAAATTAAGAGCCCTTTTAAGACTTTGGGTTTTACCAAAAAGAAAATGGAAATATGTTTTGACAAATGTTTTAACAAAGGATTTTTAAGGGATTATTCCCTTATACACAAATCATTTAACTAAACTCCTGTTTAGGAGTAAATGTTTGTGTATACTTCTAGACATCTTAAGAAGAAATGAGGAAACTATATAATTTATGACTTGAAATTTGAAACGACACTTTTTGCTTTTTAACTAAGAAATTTTTGACCAAAATATAACCAAAGATTTTTCAAACATTTACGGATCTTCTTAAATATATTAATTATTTTCGATAAATCAACAAAAATCGTGTTAACTAAAATTCAAACTTATTTTGAATATCTTTATATAATTGGTCGAACTGAGATAATTTAAAAACTTTTTGCGTTTACGTTTCAAAAAAAAAAAAAAATTAAATATTTATTATTTAGTTACTTGTAATATGTATCGACGCTTTAAACGTCAGATTGAGCAAAACTGATAAAAATGATAGTTGAGACGAAACTAAAACTTAGAAAATATGAAGAAAGAATATCTGAGTGAATTGTGGACATTATAATTATATCATCAGGAGAGGTGAATTTAGATACTGACGCATTATGTAAAAAGTATAAAGAACCAATTAGGACATGTTCCTTAATAATGAAGGTGCAAAATAAATTGCCGAACAATTTAAAAATAAACGATGTTTGTAAGAAGGATAATATAGATAATAAAAGGGGTTCGCGGCTAATGTGAACCATTAGCATTGAGGAGCCGATGGCGTTAAATGTATAAAAGGCTGCTTGTGGTTGCCCGAATATAGAGGATTTTGATATTTAGTCATGTTGGAATCTTGTAAGTATAAGTGTTATATTTATGTCATTTCTGACTAAAAGTATCTTTGTCTGAAGAAGTTGTACTAATGGCAAATTATGAAGGCAGACATTGCCTCATACATTAGTAAATGTCTAGCTATTGCAAAGGTCATCATCTGAATTTGATTCGATTTGGGTCATCGTCGACGGACTGACCAAATCTACTAATATCATTCCTGTTAATGAAAGATTCTTGATGAAGAAGTTAACTCTTTTGTATTTAAAGGAGTTGTGTAAACATGGTGTGCCTGTATCGATCATCTCTATCAAGATCCTCGCTTCGCATCGAATTTCTAGAGATTTGCTCAGAAGTCATTGGGAACGAATCTAGATGAGAGTACTGTGTACCACCCCAATCGAAGGGATGAGGTAAAGTAACGATACACAATACTAGAAGTGTTGTTTTATGTTTGAATGATTGACCTTTGGTAATAAACCGAATAATCGCTTTCCTTAGTAGAGATTATCATTGATAATTATCGTATTAGGATTGAGATCGAATCTTGTTAGGATCTAAAAATTAGAGCATATGTAAGCAGGAGTTGAGATGAAGACACTCGACATACACCCATTGTGAGTTGTACATGTCTTTTAGGTTTAAGGTTTCCTATGATGGCGAACCTAACCTTACAAAATACGCGACCCGCGAGACCTAAAATGATTGTTGAAATTAGGATATGATTATTGACTGCCGATAGTGGGCAAGAGGTTATGTGAATATGAAATGTAGATCTTGAAGTGCCAGATGGGTAGCGAAGTTATGCCAAAAATTTTACCCATGGAAAATGAATTGATGATCTGGAAGATCATGGGATATAAGTCCCCGTTGTATGGGACCATTGAGATGATGTAAAAGATTGGTTTGAAAGGCATATAAGCTGGATCTACCCTAGGACTTCAAGAGATGCGTGAATTATGTTTCATATATCGAACTTGATAAAATGTCTATCAAGTGAGAATATGATCACTTCTTGATAAAGTTTAGATCGGCGAAAAGTTGCATTCATCAGAAACCCGTGAACATCATGGATAGAGAAAGTAAGTCAACATTAAGCCTGATCTTATTCCTGTAGTTATGTTTGATGAAACTCGCGTATTGTAATGGATTACACTTGTGAGAAAAGACCGAATGTGGAGGAAATAACCACATGGCTTTAACTCTATAAGAAGCGAGTAGTACGATGATCTTTGAGGACAAAGATCCTATTTAGGGGTAAATGCTGTGACAATCCGTCAATTTATGGTTGATATTTTATTCTCAAATATTATTTAAAAACATTATTTTAATGTTATATTATGAACTCACTTATTTTTGGGAAGTAATTTGGATTTACGTCTTGAAGTAGCATCGACTACGTCTACACCGGAGGATTCTACGTTACGTGCTTACGTTTACATACACCGTTTTTGGTGACAGTCCGACATTTCAGAAAAATAAATTTATCCGTGAATATTATTTTGAGATTTAAATTTGTGTTGGTTCATAAACTCACAAATTTACGAGAAGAGATTAGGACTTACGATTTTAATTTAACGTCCTTTACGATTAAACCGGAAACCTTAGGATTACGTATTTACGTTTTCGAACTCCGTTTTTGATGAGAAAGGTTTTATTAGATTCGTTTTGTGCGGTTGATTCATAATTTATAAAAACTTTTTTCGTAAAACGACCCGAGGGCACGCAAATCGAGGAAACTAGAATCGAGGAATACCCGTAAATTAGCGGGATGGGACAAAACAAGTTTATCCCACCCCACTAACTTAAGGGGCAGCCAAGGAAGACACCACATCAAATATGTGGCATCTTTACACTTAATAAGCTTACACTTGTAAGCATAGCTTCACACTTAAGCTACTTCACCCACCAAAACAAGTAAAACCACTAACCCTTTACCATTCACTCCATTTTTCATGCAAACTACTCTCCTCTCTCTCTTAAATTCGTCCCAAAATCACCAACAACAACCCTTATTTGATCTATTTTAGCCATAAAATCATGTGTTATTCATACACATGATGATGCTCCTTTGAAGCCTTGAAGATTGGAGGTGATCTTAACATGTAAAAAGGAGTTTTCAAGGGACTTTGGGGCTGATTTCTCAAGGAGTTTTCATGAAGAACAAGGGATGATTTTTGGAGAAATCTATAAATACTTGGTGACCCTAGAAGTGGTGTTGATATCTCATAAGATTGGTTACCCAAAACCAAGTCTTGTTCATCAAAAACCTCATATTTTCATCACTAATGGTGGTATAGAGATTGTTCTTCCTATCCTCTTGTTATTTTGATTATGTAATCTTGTATTTCTTTTACTTATGTATATGTATATGATGATGAAGGATGATTAAAAATATTGTGTAGGGATTTGGTGTTGATAAACATGCTTAAAAAGATGAAAAACTATAAGAAACAAGGCTAAAATCTTGTTTAGATTGTTGGCTGTATAAAACAGTAAAGAACCACATGTTAGACTGATAAAATGGCAAAGTAGAAGCAATATACAGTAAGTAATATGTCTTGTACACATGTGAGAGTTGGCCATGCAATGGAATCATTGTAATGAGTGAGATATGATCAAAACAAGTTTAAAGTACAAATCTTAGTTCAATGTTTTGGACGATTTTTAGAAACTACTTAGAGGCTGATTCAACAGTAGCTATAGAAGAGTTAAATGGAGAACATATCATGTAGTTTATGTCATAAAAATTTGAGTTTCTATCTCCATATAGAACTCTAGATATGGCAGTTTTGGTGAACATGAAGATAAAAATCAGATTTTGGAAATTAAAGTATAATAGTATTATATAAGCACTCAAATAAAAATAGTATAAAATGTGAAATAAAACCCATTAACTCATATAATACATTTATATAAATATGTATATGGATAAATAGATGGACATTTTATAAAAATGGTAGTTTGATAAGTTTTATAAGTTATAAAACTATAAACATGATTTTTACGACTTTTTCGTCTATTACCGTAAAATTAACGTTTTTGTTAAATAAAACTTAGACGGTTGGACCCGTCTAATGTGAACTTTATAAAACTCATATACTGATATATAAACATATATAACAAGTAAAAACCGATAAAACCCGAACTATATAACATACGGACATTAACGGACTAAGTTAACGTTATTAGACTAATAATACAACAAAATGGACTAAAACACTTATAAACTTATTTATTGGGCTTAACCCATTTGGGCCCAACATGTAAAGTGTAAATACTGATAATACAAGTATAAAATGGATTAATACAAGTTAAAGAACTTATAATAAAGTTATTGGACTTAAAATATGTAAATAGGTAAAACTAGTATAAAAGTTATCAACACACAACATTAAAATGAGTAAACGAGAATATGTAAACCCACTTGATCATCATATATATATAATCATCATATGTATACATAATTGTTATTTTTATAAAGTCATTGGACATGAGTCTAAGACGAGTATTATTTGTCTAGGTTTCCGTGATTGAAGCACGTACCATACGTCCGAATTGCCGATAACCCGCCTTCCCACATCAACGTGAGTTCATAGCCTCGCACTCTTTTAAATGTTTTTATGAAATGTTTTATAAACCCGCGAGGGAGATAACATGTTAGTTTTTATAAAATAGGACACCATTTGTCCCGATTGTTTGTTTATTGATTTGGACCCGAATGATTGTATGACCCGATTGTATGACCCGATAAATGATTAAATGACCCGATAGATGAAATTAAATGGATTATTAAAGTTAGGTTATGTCACTAAAAGTCCCATTAGCATGAATTGTGAACTACCGGGATTTGGTAGACGCTTATGCATATAATAGTACTATTTGGGGACGATCACCCCAGTTCGCGCCTTGACGGTTGATCCCCGTCATGCCACATTGATTGGTAAGCGAATTTATGTATGAGAAGATTTCCATAGCGTGACCTTTGTGACGACACGCTAATTTAGATGGGAAAATTGAGTATTGGGTTACCTACCCGTTGTTTGTTGTAGTAAGGTAACAATGTCATGCGGCTTATAATAATCCAGTTAATGAAATACTACTATACGCACCGAATTACGATGTATTGCCTGACTAGCAATACGGGGTCATACTATTGATATTATGTTCGTGTTTTGGTTTTTCATAACCATATTCATATAACGGTTTTTATTTAACTTTATACAACGTCATAAGACGTATTGTATGATGTGTTTACGACATTGGCTCGTATAATGATTTTTAAGGCAAATGCCTATATTATGATTTTCGATAAGGATTTGTATAAAAATGACTTTGGCTATTTTATGGCCTATTACAATGATTTGTACAAAATGATTTTTGGTAATAATTTTATACCAATGTTATATTGATGGATTTTATTAAACTCTATGAATTCACTCGGCGTTATCGCTGACCTTTTCTTTTAACATGTTTTATCTCAGGTACTTGAAGGTAATTCTCGAGAAGACAGCAAGAATTCATGTCCCGCGCCTAAATACTTATTTCCATTCAAATGCTTTGTAAAACCTGTATTAAATACCATGACTTGGGACCTATGTAACTTTGATATTTATGAATGGAAATGCTTTATTAATAAACGACGCGACTTTTAAGCGTTGTCTATGATGTGAGTAATGTGCTATCCCGTAACACCAACTAGTCTTCCGTTGTATTGAGTTGTATAAATTTGGGGGTGTTACATAGTTTATTTATTTTGATTTTTTGTGAATTTTTGGTAATTTTTAGAATTAAATTTATTTTTGTAGTTTTTACGGTTTTACGTTTTGTCGTCGTAGTAATTATTTTCACGTCTTCGTCATCTTCTTTTCTCACCCCCATCTTAACCAAATATTAATCTCAAATTATTTACAAGTTTTTCACACACATATACCTCCTTGGGAAACGAACTTTCATACCATAAGGGTCATTAACAATTGGTTTTTCCTAAAATCATTTGTTTAATACTTACCGCTCATTTACTCTCTTTTGTTTTCCTAAACAAGTTCCTACAATCATTTTAGCGCCGCTGCCGGGGAGATGTGTTGATGAGACTGCTTTTATACATGGTCTCATCGTTCTTTTTGGACTTAAAATACATTAAATATCATCAAAATACCCAAATATATGCTTGTGTTTGTTGCTTGTGTATTTTAGGTACGGATATTGAGAAAATGACAAAAGATCACAAGAATCAGGCAAAAACGAACACGGGAAACGAAGCCGCACGATGAACCAAGCCCTAATGAAGAATTTTCCAAAGAAAACCCTTGAAGATTTGAAGAATATTGAAGATTGGTCCTCCAACTTTGAAGAATTGACACTTTATACCCTTGTATCTTCATAATTACAAGTTTGGTCCCTAAAGTTTTTCAAAATTACAAAAAGGACCCTTAACTTTGAAGAATTGGCAAATTTAGTCCCTCAACAAAACTAAATTGTCAAAAATGGTCCTCCAAGAAGTCAACAAACGAGTCAAAGACCTTGAAGTTTGAAGACATTACAAGAATGGCCCTTGAAGAATACAATTTGTGCATAAAAAGCCCTTAAAACAAGATTTGAAATATCATGTGCCATTTTGACAAGTGCTGAAAGTTAAAAAACAAAGGAAAAGGAAGTTTTGGGCTATTTAATGGAAAGTATCAAGTTATATGGAGTCTAGGGGGTATTTTGGGCAGACAATCAATCTCCTCACACCCACTCACATCACGCCACCTGTCCCACTACTGAAAACCAACCAATCACGTCCACCCCACCAGCCATGTCACCATCCCACTTTGTTATTTAACTGATTTTAAATAAATCAGTTTATTAATGGAGGTAAACACTATTTTTTTAAAATTAATCCCCCCCAAATGGATTTAACCCTTCCTGCTAAACACCCTCATCCCTCATAAACCCTAATTTGATTAAACCACTAATCAAAGGGTTTTTGTATGAAAGTTTCCAGATTGCTAATTTACCCCACCCAAAACACACCCACATGATTCATTTGTCTTCACCCTCACCAAATGGCCCCACCCACGCTTCCCTGTCTACCCAAAGATGGCAACTTTAGCATCTTTCAGTCCTCCAACGGTTTTGATGCATCTCCTTGGTCCCCAAGGACCAAATAAACGTTCAAGATCAAAATGCACCAGCTGGCACATCACATGATGAAGATTGATTGTAATAAATTTACTACTCTTTAGGAAAAGAGCGTAAATAGCGGAAAGTATTAAGTACAACGGTTTAGGAAAACCGTGCACTAATGACCCTCAATCAAATAAAATAGATGAAAGATTCGTTTCCCAAGGAGGTATATGTGTGTGTTCTAACTTGTATTTCTTTGAGATTAATATTGAGAAGAATGGGGATGAGAAGATGAAAGACGGTTACGTTAAAATTAAACTACGACGAAAAAGACGAAAACGTAAAGCCGTGAAAAACTACCCAAATTAAAAATTATATACTAAGACCAAAAACAAAATCAATAATTAAAAAGACTAAAAACAAGTCAATAATAATATAAATAAAGACAAAAATCCAAAAAAGATATTTTAAAACCTTTTATTAATTAAATATTTAATTTTAAATGCTAATTAAAGCCCTAAAATTAAATATAATTAATTCAAATGTCTAAAATATGATTTTGTTGAATAATAACTTAACTTATATTATTATAAGACTAAAAAGTAATTTTCTAAAAATTAAAACCTATTAAAACTATTTTTAAAACTCTAAAAATGATTTAAAATGATTAAAAACTAATTAAACTTAAAATAATTATAAAAATAAATCTAAAAGCTAGAAAATTATTCTAAAAATGGAAATAGTCCTAATTAATGATAAAGAACCTAGGAAAAATGAAAAAGAAAGAAAAATAAAATTTTGAAAATTAAATAATAAAATAATATTAAAATATTGCTAAAAATAAAAAGTTTCTAAAATTTAAAATAAAAAAATTTCTAAAAATCCTAAATAATATAAATAAGAGAAAAACACTAATTAGAGCTTCTAAACCTTTTTTAATAATTTTATAAAAATCCTTAAAGTTTATAAAAAACCTTAAAATAATATAAAATTAAAAATTAATGTTTTTGAAACCAAAATAAGATGTAAACCTCTAAAATAAATTTAAAAAACTAAAAACTATTTTTCCTAAAAATTAAAACTATTTTTGGTATTTTTTATTGATTTTCTAAATTACGTCTAATAATTAAATCCTAGAAAATAATTTAATAAACGGAAAAATGTGAAACCAATTTTTACTAAAACTAATACTATCCTAAGAAAAATAAGAAAAACAAAATAAGTCAAATAAATAAGCTGAAAATGAAGTAAAAAGCTACGGCTTTTTATAAAAGCTACAAGTGAAAAACGGGTTAAAAGAATTAACAATCCACCCTTGGTCAGTAAAAGACCCAAGGGCAGGATGGTTAAGTTGTTGGTGTGATGAACGGCAGGTCAGGGGTTCGAAGCCAGGCTAGTGGATTTTTTTGCTATTTATTTATTTTTTTTTATTTTTTTCAAATACCAAACTTTTATTTCATAAAAAAGGGATTACAAGGATTTTATGCTTAAAACTGGAACAAGGATCACCCACAGGTTGGGGTCTCTTATATAGGACTCTAATGAACAATCTAGAACGAAAAATACAAAACCCTAATCACTACAAATTCTCCAATTTGCCCCTGAGTCTTCTAGACGATTTTTGATGAAATTGGATCCTGGCTGTTTATATTTGCGTTGGGAGGAAGCTAATGATCTCAACCTTTGATTTGGGACACGTCAAATACTTGGGGACCAAGGTGGGCTGTGATTGGAGGAAAGGAGAATTGGGGGTGGGGACCACACGTGGTGAGATTGGGGTTTTTAGGAGTGGGAAGGGTTTTGGCAGGTGTGAATTACTCGTGTGCAAGGTGAATTAGGTTTTAACCCAAGTTAAGTGGATGTAAAAACTGGGCGTGTAAAAGATATACAGTAACTCCATTTGATCCTAATTTGGGGGAAAAGTGGGTGTTAGGCGCCAGTTTCTTTTTAAATCTTTCCACTTGGCAACTTCAGCCCTTGTAACTTGAGATTTTTGGCATTTGAGGTTTTTAAGCCCTAAAACCGATTTCTCTTTGTAAACATCTTTCCACCTTTTACAATTTTGGCACAAAACTTTGATAAAAGATTTCAAAGGATGATTTTTGCCATTTGGTGATTCTTCAAGGGCTGATCTTGGACTCTTGGACTATTTGATCTTCAAAGGTCTTCCTTGCATCTTCATGAGGGACCATAAATGGCAATTTGAATTTGTTGAGGGACTATTCTTGCCATTTCTTCAAAGTTGAAGGACCTTTTTGTAATTTTGACAAACTTAAGGGACCAAACTTGTAATTATCAATATACAAGGGTTTTAAGTGTCATTTCTTCATTCTTGGAGGATCAATCTTGTTTTGTCTTCAAGTCTTCAAGGGTATTTGATGAAAATTCCATGATTAGGGCCCGGTTCATTGTACGGCTTCGTTTCTCGTGTTCGTTTTTCCTTGTATCTTGTGATCTTTTGTCTTTTTCACGATATCCATACCTAAAATACACAAGTAAACAAACACAAGCATATATATGGTATTTTATGACATTTTAGTGCATTAAAAGCCCGAAAAGAACGATGAGATCATGTATAAATGCCATCTCATCACTCCCCCATACTAAGCCATTGCCGTGCCCTCACGCAATGCTAGAATAAAGTATCTAAGCATCACCAAAGTTCAATTTAACCTTTATTGAAGAGTAAAAGACTTGCAACATACTACGAGATTGTGTAAAGACATAATGTATGATTTTCATCACCAAAATGTGACTTTTAGGGTCTAAGAATAGAAACAAGTTAATGTCCCTTAGAGTAAACTTCGTCATCCTTGATTGTCATACATTCCATGCTAAGTGCAAAAACAAGATCATTGTTGGTACAAGTCACAATGTTAACACTACTCATACGTCCAAATTGTGTAATACTTTTTCTCCCCGCAATCCTAGTTATTATAAAAGGAAATGGGTTACTAGCATTTTTTATCTATTTGTCATGGATCACAAGTGATTCATATTGACTTATTTGAGTAGTTATTAGTCCGAAAGCAAAGTAGCACGATTTGATCAATAGTTAGCCGAAGGACAAAATCTTTTAAAACGGCTTCTCGTGTATCTCCTTAAGTTCATATCTTGGCATAACTCGTTTCACGATTTGAGACCTTTCTCGGACCGATATTTGGCATGTACTTCATACTTCAAATCTTGGGAAGACGTTCTCGAAATTATGGTCTTCTCTTCATATACTTGGAATTTCTTCACTTGACGTTTTTTGAGAGATTCTTCATATAGGACCACGACTTCATCATTTTTCTTCAATCTTTACTTTGGATTTTGATATACAACGATCCGCCTCCTTTTCGGACTTGGATATATTTATCCTCATACCTTGTTAGGGCCTTTTTGGATAGACTTTCTCCATTCTTTAGGGGAGTAATGGCTTCTCGTCGTGTGTCTCGATCCTTCATATTGATTTTGGAATAATGATACTTCACATCATCTTTGGATCTTTAGCAAAAATAGAGCTCCTCATGCCTTGTTAGGGCCTTTTTGGATGATCGCCAATCTTCGCGTCCCGCTTCAATAAGTTATGCCTTGGCTATGAACTCTATTCAACCCCGAGCAACTTTTAAACGATCTTGCGCTAGAGGCTAAGTAATCTTTCAAATCGTACGACCTTACTTATTGCAATTATGTTTTATTCCTAATGCATTGATCTTATGGGAAGAAAAAGCCACAATTAAAAACATATGAGTTTTTGAAAGAACACTTTCATGTTCTACGTTTAGCATGATCACTTGTCTAACTCTATCATTTCTCGTTCTTCACTATATAAAGACCTCTAATTAAAGAGACTCGTGAATACTTAGCCATGCAAGTCAAAATTAAGCCAAATTTGGATTAGCTTTCATTAAGACTATATCAAATCAAAGTTTTGGGTTTTCAAGCCACCTATAGGATCTTGCACTTTCTTGGACTTTTTCAAGTTTAGAGAATGCGTTTTAAAGTTCCCTTGATAAGTGACTTTCTAGAATCAATTATAGGAACTTGCGAAAAGTTCTTGTTCTTAACCCGAATGAATTAAGACTTTCGCGTTTTAAAGCTCCCTATATAAAAGTCTAGCAAAACTTGAATTGAGCGGGTTAAGGAATGTAAATGGCTCCAAATGCCCATCAAGTCAAAAATTAACTCTTATTCTACCATCGGAAAATATACATTCGTGTCTTAAAAACACTTATGAAAACTAAGAAAAATTTTAAAATTTGGCTATTTTTAGCCTTATTAGCAAAACAAAACATTGAAAATTGGAGAACGTGAGGGCGTAGCAAAGCAAGTACCTATTCACCCCCCCCCATACTAAAAGTAAACATTGTCCTCAATGTTTCGAGTCTAAAGGTGGAGCACCCCCATACTAGAGACGAAGAATCGAATGCTTAGGATCTAGCATGGAAAGGGTGATCAACAATATATCTAAAGCCGTTTATTAATTATGCTAAAAGATAATTGTTAGAACAATAAAGGATATGTCATGGAATCGTGAAAAACTTCTTCAAATGAACGATGGAGGCTCACATAAACGAACACGAGAGTCTTCAATCGTAGATGATGATGATCTAGATAACACAATCACAAACAACCACGAGACAACGAGTTGGAAGGGTACAAGTCCCCTTATTAGTGAATAAAAAGCATAAAGATAAGCATGGGATCTCCCCCACGAGGCACCTCGTTTTTGATTACCGAGTCATGAGCTCGACTCGATCCCCTTAAAATGTGAACATTTAGGGAAATTCATGGTGTGGTCAATTTTTGATGGGGCTTACATGATAAACAAGGCCCAAAAAGCAACCGGTAAAAAGGACTAAGTCCTTAGATGATGCAAAATACCGGGGTCGAAGATGGCGTTCTCGTTTTTATTGGAAAAACAATTCAACGCCACTTCAACATGTGCCATAAACTCAAAGAGTTTGAAGAAAAGAGATGAGAAGTAGAAGGGTGAGACAATTGGTAAGACAAACGTTTGAGCTACTCGAGGTAGACTCGCACCAAGCAAATAGATATAGTTTCCATTTATTGCATCAGTGGAAGACCGAGATTTCCCTTTACATGAAATTCCGGGATCGAATATCTCGTCCTCGGTGGACAAGGATGAGGGAACATAAGGGGCTTCCCCCATACTAGAACCACACAAAACATCGTCAAAAGGAGTAGACGAGCTTGTAGCACTCAAAACACGTGGTGATGACGGAGTTAGATTTGTAGAAAAATCAATTAAATCACATTTAAGATCTTTTCCTTTGTTATCTTTTAAACTCTCCTTATGGAAACCCTTTTTGATCATGTCGAAAATATTCGGTGTTTCTAAGACGATGTTAGTCACACTAAAAATTCTCACATTTTGAAACCGTTTTGGTTTCGGTGGTGGCAAGTTCTCAAAACGTTTATCGACGAAGAAAACCTCCCCATTGGGGTCTACATATTCATCATCCGAAAGATCTTCCGTAGAAACCGGTAACTTATCAATACTTTTCAAGAATGAAGGTGAAGGATTTTTCGATTCAAGTATTGATGGTTTCTTCTTTGTAGGTTTTGCACTCATAACCTCCACCGGCGGAGGAAATGGTAAATTGTTTTTGGGGACATTCCCTAAAACTCTTGGTGAAAATTCTTTGCAAATGACATTGGTCGAGTCACCATGGTTTAAAGTTGCAATAGAATATACATGAGAATGATTGGAGTTTTGTGTTGCATTGATGACAAGTTCTTCTTCATTGAAACGAAGGGTGATTTTTCGAGCATGAACATCGATAAGTGCTCTTGATGTATCCAAAAATGAACGACCCAAAATGAGAGGAACTTTTCGATCGATGGGAATGTCTACAACGATAAAGTCAGCGGGATAGTAAAACTTTCCGACTTTAACAAAAACGTCCTCGGCTACTCCACATGCCATGATCGTAGAATGATCGGCCATCTCGATGGACATGTTCGAAGGAGTAAGAGCCGGAAGCGAAAGCGATTTGAAAATCTCGAGAGGCATTAAATTAATACTAGCACCAAGATCGGCCAAGGCGTAGCATTCCTCCATATCTTGAATAGCACACGGAATCAAAAATTTACCGGGATCACCGACTTTTTGTGGTATGCGGCTTAGAAAAACCGATGAACAACTAGACGATTGTTGTAACTTTTCTTTGTTGTTAAGCATACTTTTGAAGTTTGCGGCGAATCGAGGCATCATGATTAAAGCATCGGCAAAACTTATGTTAAAATGCAAATCACGAAACATTTTCATAAATAGCTCAAATTGATAATTGTTCCTTTCTTGTGCTTTTTCTTTGTTTCGTCTCAAAGGGTAGGGTAAAGGTGGTGTGGGTTGGTCATTAGGCAACGGCCTTGGAAACTCGGGTTCCACAATTGGTGTTGGTTCAACCGTAGGTGTGGTTTGAGCGGTACTTCGTGGGATTGTAATATGCTCCTTTTCGACCATCACCTCGGGTTCTTTCTCGATTTCCTTCTCCGTAGAAGTACTTGGACGAGAGATTGGTTCCTTGAAAGTTTTACCACTTCGTGTAGTAATAACCTTCATTTCTCCCTTCGGGTTTGCAATGGTATCACTAGGAAGACCACCCGAAGAAGAGGGCTTACACATGATTGCTTCGAACATCTTAGCCATTCGGTCCTCAAATTTTGATTGCCTAGCATCCGCTTTCAATAACTCTTGCTTAATCTCATGTTGTCCTAATTCCATCTTTTGTTGGTTTTGTTGAAGACGTTGGACATTTCCTTCCATTTTATTTGCATGAGTTTTAAGTTCATTAGCAAGTTCATTTTTAAGCTCGTTTTTCAATTCGGATCTTAAGCTAATCATCTCACGTTGCATATTATCAAATTTAGCATCATTTGCTTTTGCATAATCTAAAAATTCTCCTTGCAAATTTTTCGTGTGAGCATTTTGAAAACCTTGTGTAGTGTTTTGAAAATCACGGTTTTGGTTTTGATTAGAGATTTGTCCATTCCCACTTTGATAATTCCCTTTGTTGTAATTGCGTGTGTTGCCTTGGTAATTACCTTGGTTGTTGTTTCGATAATTATTAACATTTTGGTTTGGTGGAGCTTGATTTTGGCGGGAACCTTGGCCGTTTTGGTTGAAAGTTCCCGTTGCTACATAAGCACTTGAAGTGTTACCATCCGCGGTAATGCACTCGGAAAGATCATGAGCTCCTCCACAAGATAAACAACTCTTAGCAACCGCTTTAACCGAAGCGGAATTGGAAGCTTCTTGAGCCTTCCAATGGGACATTAGATTAGCAAATCTATCAAAAAACCGATTTTCCTCATTAGCTTCATCATGTAAGGCATTAATGCTACGAGACGATTGTGATGACGATGACGAACCCATATTGGCAACACTCGGTGTGTTACGAGGGCTATAAACCTTAGATCGATTTTCAATGATTTGTAAAGCCTCATTTGTCGTCTTGCACAAAAAATTACCACCCGCGGCGGCATTCAAATAATCTCGTTCATGATCATTAAGCCCATTATAAAATGTATCAATTTGATGTAATTCCGAAAAATCATGGTGAGGACATTCATGTAACATCTCCTTAAATCGTTCCCATGCCATTGAAAAACTTTCATTATTACGTTGCACAAATCGTGAAATCTCATTTTTTAAGTGTGTTGTTTTCGATGGTGGAAAAAACTTGTTCACAAACTTAGAAACGAGATCGGCCCATGTCAAAATCGAATTTGGCGGTTCTTTCTCGAGCCAAATTTTAGCGGGTCCATCCAACGAATATGGAAACAACATCATTTTAATGGCGTCATGTGGAACATCTTTGAATTTGCTAGTAGCGGTGAGACGGTTGAAATTCCTAATATGGTAATGCGGGTTGTCTTTCTCGTGACCTCTAAACTTATTTGCTTGCAACATCGACATTAAACCCGTCTTAATCTCGAAATTCTCCGCAAGGATGGCG
This sequence comes from Glebionis coronaria, assembly GCA_025667525.1. NCBI lineage: Eukaryota > Viridiplantae > Streptophyta > Magnoliopsida > Asterales > Asteraceae > Glebionis > Glebionis coronaria. The sequence goes on from CM046877.1 coordinate 361,598,434, forward strand.
GGAATAACAATGGCCTCTCCAAAACCCTCGGTGGGTGCTTGTAGCAACTCCATCATAGTACGATTAGCCATGACGACTTCTTGTTCTATAATAGGTTCAACAATTGGAGGTTCTTCAACAATCAACGATCCTTGATTTGCTTGCTTTTGAAGACGTTTACGAGCTCGTTTTGCTTGATTACGAGTGATCATAAACTTCACGAAGAATGGGAGGTGAGCAAAGAAGATTCTTTTTGGTTGTTTTGTGGATTTTCAATTTTTTTTGTGTTTTTGATGATATTTAATTTTTTTGGATTTTGGTGTATCTTCGTAGACAACAATCTACAAAATCTCTCCTCGAATCAAACTCTTGATTAAAGAAGCCTCAAAGGAATGAAAACGATCACGTGGAGTGAACGCCTTCGAATGACTTTAGAACTTTGGTGAAAACCAAATTGTTCACGAGGGTTTAATCACAAAGAAAACCAAGCAAATATAGTATACGTATTAATACTTTGGGCGGCAAAACCCTCGATTAGCCTTCAATCTCAAAATACTCACAAGCAAGCGGGGAAACGAGGCGGCGCGAAGCACTTAAGAGCCTTTTTCCTTAGGGTATATTTTATAATACCCGCCTTATACCCACCTTATAGTTCGTATTCTTCAAAATCGAGCTTCACGAAAGTATTTATCTATTTTTGCCTTTTCTTTTTGTTTGAGATTCGAATACAATAATTAGGAGATCAAATCCCAATTAAGGTTGTGTTTTCACACTTTTGGAGATATTGTATATTGGTTGTGATACTTAATACAATATATTAATAATATTCACAAAGAAAAACCAAGAAAACCGATAATACGTGTTAAGGGAGTTCCACTTAACACAAATACTTATTATGGATAATATCAAAAACAAAAGTTTCCAAATTAAAACACGACACACCTCCCCGGCAGCGGCGTCAAAATGATTGTAATAAATTTACTACTCTTTAGGAAAAGAGCGTAAATAGCGGAAAGTATTAAGTACAACGGTTTAGGAAAACCGTGCACTAATGACCCTCAATCAAATAAAAGAGATGAAAGATTCGTTTCCCAAGGAGGTATATGTGTGTGTTCTAACTTGTATTTCTTTGAGATTAATATTGAGAAGAATGGGGATGAGAAGATGAAAGACGGTTACGTTAAAATTAAACTACGACGAAAAAGACGAAAACGTAAAGCCGTGAAAAACTACCCAAATTAAAAATTATATACTAAGACCAAAAACAAAATCAATAATTAAAAAGACTAAAAACAAGTCAATAATAATATAAATAAAGACAAAAATCCAACAAAGATATTTTAAAACCTTTTATTAATTAAATATTTAATTTTAAATGCTAATTAAAGCCCTAAAATTAAATATAATTAATTCAAATGTCTAAAATATGATTTTGTTGAATAATAACTTAACTTATATTATTATAAGACTAAAAAGTAATTTTCTAAAAATTAAAACCTATTAAAACTATTTTTAAAACTCTAAAAATGATTTAAAATGATTAAAAACTAATTAAACTTAAAATAATTATAAAAATAAATCTAAAAGCTAGAAAATTATTCTAAAAATGGAAATAGTCCTAATTAATGATAAAGAACCTAGGAAAAATGAAAAAGAAAGAAAAATAAAATTTTGAAAATTAAATAATAAAATAATATTAAAATATTGCTAAAAATAAAAAGTTTCTAAAATTTAAAATAAAAAAATTTCTAAAAATCCTAAATAATATAACTAAGAGAAAACACTAATTAGAGCTTCTAAACCTTTTTTAATAATTTTATAAAAATCCTTAAAGTTTATAAAAAACCTTAAAATAATATAAAATTAAAAATTAATGTTTTTGAAACCAAAATAAGATGTAAACCTCTAAAATAAATTTAAAAAACTAAAAACTATTTTTCCTAAAAATTAAAACTATTTTTGGTATTTTTTATTGATTTTCTAAATTACGTCTAATAATTAAATCCTAGAAAATAATTTAATAAACGGAAAAATGTGAAACCAATTTTTAAAATTCACTAAACCTAATACTATCCTAAGAAAAATAAGAAAAACAAAATAAGTCAAATAAATAAGCTGAAAATGAAGTAAAAAGCTACGGCTTTTTATAAAAGCTACAAGTGAAAAACGGGTTAAAAGAATTAACAATCCACCCTTGGTCAGTAAAAGACCCAAGGGCAGGATGGTTAAGTTGTTGGTGTGATGAACGGCAGGTCAGGGGTTCGAAGCCAGGCTAGTGGATTTTTTTGCTATTTTTTTTTTTTTTTTTTTCAAATACCAAACTTTTATTTCATAAAAAAGGGATTACAAGGATTTTATGCTTAAAACTGGAACAAGGATCACCCACAGGTTGGGGTCTCTTATATAGGACTCTAATGAACAATCTAGAACGAAAAATACAAAACCCTAATCACTACAAATTCTCCAATTTGCCCCTGAGTCTTCTAGACGATTTTTGATGAAATTGGATCCTGGCTGTTTATATTTGCGTTGGGAGGAAGCTAATGATCTCAACCTTTGATTTGGGACACGTCAAATACTTGGGGACCAAGGTGGGCTGTGATTGGAGGAAAGGAGAATTGGGGGTGGGGACCACACGTGGTGAGATTGGGGTTTTTAGGAGTGGGAAGGGTTTTGGCAGGTGTGAATTACTCGTGTGCAAGGTGAATTAGGTTTTAACCCAAGTTAAGTGGATGTAAAAACTGGGCGTGTAAAAGATATACAGTAACTCCATTTGATCCTAATTTGGGGGAAAAGTGGGTGTTAGGCGCCAGTTTCTTTTTAAATCTTTCCACTTGGCAACTTCAGCCCTTGTAACTTGAGATTTTTGGCATTTGAGGTTTTTAAGCCCTAAAACCGATTTCTCTTTGTAAACATCTTTCCACCTTTTACAATTTTGGCACAAAACTTTGATAAAAGATTTCAAAGGATGATTTTTGCCATTTGGTGATTCTTCAAGGGCTGATCTTGGACTCTTGGACTATTTGATCTTCAAAGGTCTTCCTTGCATCTTCATGAGGGACCATAAATGGCAATTTGAATTTGTTGAGGGACTATTCTTGCCATTTCTTCAAAGTTGAAGGACCTTTTTGTAATTTTGACAAACTTAAGGGACCAAACTTGTAATTATCAATATACAAGGGTTTTAAGTGTCATTTCTTCATTCTTGGAGGATCAATCTTGTTTTGTCTTCAAGTCTTCAAGGGTATTTGATGAAAATTCCATGATTAGGGCCCGGTTCATTGTACGGCTTCGTTTCTCGTGTTCGTTTTTCCTTGTATCTTGTGATCTTTTGTCTTTTTCACGATATCCATACCTAAAATACACAAGTAAACAAACACAAGCATATATATGGTATTTTATGACATTTTAGTGCATTAAAAGCCCGAAAAGAACGATGAGATCATGTATAAATGCCATCTCATCAAAGATTGACCAAGAATCAACAAGGGGCAAGACTAGAAAAGAACGAATTAGGGTTTAGGGTTTCCCTTTTCTTTGTAAATACAAGCAACCCGTGCTTGGTATTTCTTGGTTCCAGTTTTTATGTAATTTTTCTTTTCTATGAATTAATGAAAAGTTTTTCAATCTGCATATGACTGAGTTCCATTTCTTTCACGTTTTAGATTAAACCTTAAATTTCAGTTAAGTTTTGTTGAAGTTACTTTTAATTACCAAAAAGTTTTATAAAAAGTTGGATTTTCTGAAATTGAGATTTCTTGGTGAAATCTGTTTCAAGGGTGTTTATCAGGGGTCTAAGTTAGTTTGGATTAAGTTTGTTTAAAGGAAAACGTTTGGAGAAATTTTTATAAGGATCTTGAAAATGTTTCAAAAGAAAGAAAAAGAAAAATATCATATTGTTTGTTTCTTAATTTTTCTCTTAGCAGGATAGTTGATTGTTGTTGTCTGATTGATCTGCTCAGGCCCCAGCCTGAAGGAAAAGGCATAGCAGCCTTGGTTGAGCCTGGATGTAGGCTCAACAAGGTAGCCCCCTTGTTTCCTTTTCATTTTTTTTTAGTAATTGGTGAATTTGTATGACTTATGTGAAGAGTTGTTTTATTTGCTTGATTATTGGTTTAATTTATCTGTTTAGAAGTAATATGCATGATATGAGTTCTTAAAATCAGTTTCAATAGGTTATGCTAGTATTTTGTTTGAAAATTTTCAATTTCTGAAAGTTAAAGGTTTGTTTAGATTTAGATTTTAAGCTCACTGTTTGACAAACTCTTGGCCTAAATTTAGATCAAACAAGTTTTAATAGGGTACTAGTAGGTTAATATAAGTTTGGGTTACTGATTGGTGAGTTTTCAGTAGAGTTTGCATGCCAAATTTCTTAAAATTGCCTAGATAATCAGTAAAGCCATTTTCTGTTTATTTTTGAATATATCTTGCCTTCAAATCTTGTAAACTGTTAAGTAGAAGGGTCATCTAGGATTTCAGTTCAGTTTTTAGTGGTTTGATTGTGTATATGTGAAGAATTGGTGAGCCAAAACTCACCAAATCACCATTTGCATCAGCAAAACAACCTTGTTCACCTTTCTGTTATACAGTCACTTTATTGGTGCTCTTTTGTGCTTAATTTGTATTGAGGGTGTGTGTTTTTCTGTTTATCCTGACTCCCCACACTTCCATGAGTGTGGGGGTGCCCTTTTATCCAAGAAAAAACCACCAACAAAGCTTTCCTAAGCTTGTAAATCACCAAATCCGTTTTTTTTTCATTGTCAGTGGGAACTCCTTTCCCACTGATAGCTTTGCTGTTCCCACTGCTTAGCTAAAAGACAAACTCCAAGCACTTGTCACTATCAGAAAGTTTACATTTTTGTCTTTAGTGCCCAAAAAGTTGAATTAGATCTTGAAACCAGTTCCATTATTTTTCTTATTTAATTTAGGATTTTTCTGATTAATTAAATTTTTATTTACTGTTCATTTGGTAATTTTTAGGTTTTATTGCATTTTAAATTAACTTTAATATTTCTGTTTTTTGTCTTTTAGTGCTAAAAAGTAATATTTTTCAATTTAATCAATTTTCCTGGACTTAGAATATTATTTTAAGAATTTTGGTTAAAAACGATTTTACTGTTTATCTTTTTATTAATTTTTAGAATTAATTTAGGTTGATTAGGGTTTTAATTAAACTAGTTTTGTCATTTAGTGGTAAAATTAATATTTTTCAATCTTTTTTATTTTTCCTCTGTTCATTAGAGTTATTTAGGATTTTTAAAATTGTTAGATTATTTTTAGCATTAATTTATTATTTTTTTTATAATTAATTTAGTTTTAAAATAGTTTTTAGTAATTTAAAAATAGAAAAATAGTATTTTAAAATTAGGAAAAATACTTTTTAGTTTATAAATATTATAAGTAAGTTATTTGTTCAATAAAATCATATTTTGGACATTTTGATTAATTATATTTAATTTTAGGGCTTTAATTAGCATTTAAAATTGAATATTTAATTAATAAAAGGTTTTAAAATATTTTTATTGGATTTTATTTCTTATTTATATTATTTTCGACTTGTTTTAGTTATTAATTAATTTTTAGGTTAAAATTTTTATTTTTGTACTATTTACGGTTTTACGTGTTCGTCTTTTTCGTCGTAGTTTAATTCGTAATCGTAACCGTCTTTTCTTTCCTTTCTCATTTATTTCAATATAATCTCAAACAAAAATCAACTCTTAACACAACGCACTTGCCTCCTTGGGAAAACGAACTTGGACTTCACTTGGGTCATTAGTGCTCGGTTTTCCTAAACTGACACTTAATACTACCACTGTTTGTCATCCTTTTCCTAAAGGGTACAAAAACACTACATCATTTTGGCGCCGCTGCCGGGGAGGCGTGTTGTGTTTTGATTGAACCATTGTTGTTTTTATATATAGCCATAAAAGTAATTGTATTAGTAGCACTCTACTAATACGTATTATCGTTTTTCGTTTTTTGTGAATATTATTACTATATTGTATACGTAGAACAATAAATTTACAAGTACTCCAAATACGTGAGAAATCACAACCTTGACTTGGGAGGTCATTACCCAATCATTGTATTCGAATCTCAAACCAAAGTAAAAGGCAAAAATAGATAAATACTTTCGTGAAGCTCGATTTTGAAAATACAAACTATAAGGTGGGTATAAGGCGGATATTATAAAATATATCCTAAGGAAAAAGGCTCTTAAGTGCTTCGCGCCGCCTCGTTTCCCCGCTTGCTTGTGCGTATTTGATTTTAAGAGTGAATCGAGGGTTTTGCCGCCCAAAGTATTACTTACGTATAATATATATTTTCTTGGTTTCTATTGATTAAACCCTCTTGAACGATTTGGTGTTCCACCATCGTTCTAAAGTCATCGAAGGCGTTCACTTCACGTGATCGTTTTCATTCCTTTAGGCTTCTTTAATCGAGAGATTTGATTAAGGAGGAGATTTGTAGATTTTGGTCTACTTAATACATTCCAAAAATCCAAAAAAGTTAAAAACAATCAAAAACCACAAAAAAATTGAAAAAGTAAAAACACCAAAAAGAATCTTCTTTGCTCGCCTTCTCGTTGTACGTGATGTTTATGCAAACTCGCTCTAAAGCAAGACGTGCTCGTAAACGAAGAAACAAATCACTCACTCCTACTAGTGAGGAATCTCCTATTGACGAACCCATTGTAGTGAAAGAAGCACCCATGGCTAATCGAACTATGATGGAGTTGCTTCAAGCACCCACCGAGGGTTATGGAGAAGCGATTGTGATTCCCGCTATCCTTGCGGAGAATTTTTAGGTTAAGACGGGTTTGTTGTCCATGATTCAAAACAACAAGTTTCGAGGGGACGAAAAGGACAACCCTCATAACCACATTCGCCAATTTAATCGTCTCACCGCCACATGCAAGTTTAAGGACGTCTCAAACGACTCGATTAAGATGATGCTTTTTCCGTATTCCTTAGCGGGGCCCGCAATGATTTGGTTAGAGAAAGAGCCACCCAATTCTATATTGACGTGGAAGGATCTCGTTTCAAAATTCGTGAACCAATTTTTTCCGCCCTCTAAGACTACGCACTTGAAAAACGAGATTTCAAAGTTTTCGCAAGAGTATAATGAGAGTTTTTCAACGGCTTGGAATAGGTTTAAGGAAATGTTGCACGAATGTCCTCATCATGGTATTTCCGACTTGCATCAAATAGACACGTTTTACAATGGCTTGAACGATCATGAGCGTGATTATCTTAATGCCGCCGTGGGTGGTAATTTTTTGTGTAAAACGGTCGAGGAAGCATTGTTAATCATTGAAAATAGGTCTAAGGTGTATAGTCCTCGTAGCACGTCGAGTGTTCGTAAGGCTTCGTCTTCATCTTCACCTAGTTTGTCACACACCGTTGATGCTTTCCAAGTCGAGGCTAATTTGGAAAACAAAATTTTTGATATAGTGAAAGGCTTGTTAGTTGAGTTTAAAGTTGGTGAACAACCCGCTCCCGCTACGATTAAAGCGGTTGAGGTTTCTTGTATGTATTGTGGTGGAGCTCACGATTATTCCGAGTGCATTACCAACGGTGGTAACACTTCGAGTGCCTTCGCGGCCGCGGGAACTTATAACCAAAACGGTCAAGTTCCTCGCACTAATCAATTGACTCCACCGGGTTTTTCACCAAATCAAAATGCTAACAATTATCGAAACAATCAAGTTGGTTACCAAAGCAATCAAAGGAACAATTACAAGGGTAATAACAACTATGGGAATCAAGGGAGTAGTAGTAGCCAATTGCAAAATCAAAATCAAAACCGTAATTTTCAAAACACGAGTCAAGGTCTTCAAAATGCTCACACTAAAGAACTTCCAATGGACTTTTTGAATTACGCTACTTCAAATGATAAGATTTTGGAAAACATTCAAGAGCAATTGGCTAGTCAAGCTAGGGACACGGCTAAGAACGCAAAGGAGTTAGCTAATTTTGTTAAGGAAAATCTAGCCATGAGAAATGAATTGAAAAATGATTTTGCTAACCAAATTCGAGGTCAAAACAACAAGATAGAGCAAAGTCATGCTAGGCTTGAACAAAGAATTGACCAAAAAGCCGCTAGCCAAGATTTGAAGTTCAATAGTTTTGATGTTAAGCTTAATGCCATTTTGGAAGCCGTCATGGGAAACAAAGCCTCTACTTCGAGTAGTTTGCCTAGTAACACCGTTTCAAACCCGAAGGGAGAGATGAAAGTGATTACCACACGAAGTGGTAAGACACTTAAAGAACCGACTCCTCAACCAATTACTCCAACGGTGGAGGAAATTGAGGAAGAACCCGAGGTGGTGGTCGAAAAGGAGCATATTTCAATCCCACAAAGTACCGCTCATACCACACCTACGGTTGACCCATCACCCATATTGGAACCCGAGATTCCAAAGGCTATGCCTATGCCCCAACCCACACCACCCTTGCCTTACCCATCGAGACTTAGGAAGGAGAAACGACAAGAGCGCGACAACTACCAATTTGAGCTTTTTATGAAAATGTTTCGTGATTTGCATTTTAATGTGAGTTTCGCCGACGCTTTGGTCATGATGCCTCGATTTGCCGCTAACTTTAAAAGTATGTTGAACAACAAGGAGAAATTACACCAAATGTCTAGTTATTCGTCGGTTTATCTTAATCGCATACCTCAAAAAGTCGGTGATCCCGGTAAATTTTTTATCCCTTGTGCAATTCAAGATATGGAAGAATTCTATGCCTTGGCCGATCTTGGTGCTAGCATTAACTTGATGCCACTTGCAATCTACAAGTCGCTCAATCTTCCTAATCTTACTCCTTCACGAATGTCTATTGAGTTGGCCGACCATTCCATGATTCTTGCATGTGGTTTGGCGGAAGACGTTTTTGTGAAAGTGGGGAAGTTCTACTATCCCGTAGACTTTATCGTTGTCGATATCCCCACGGATCCTCAAGTTCCTCTTATTTTAGGTCGTTCGTTTTTAGATACGTCTATGGCTTTAATTGATGTTCATGCTAGAAAGATCACCTTACGTTTCAACGACGAGGAACTTGTTATAAACACAACTCAAAATTCTCAACTTTCTCATGTTTATTCCGTTGCTACCATAAACCTCGTTGATATAATCGACGTGGTTTGCGAGGAATTTTCACAAGAAGTTTTAGGGTTTGGTGATGAAGAAACTAGTGGCAATCCCACTATGTTAGATCCAATTCTTGATAATTCGACACCAACCTTCACTCCTTTCGAAGGTGGTGGTTTTACGTTGGAAGAATTTGATGTTCCACGTACTTGTGACGAAGACCTCGACAAGGATGAGGACTTCTCGATTATCAAGGATTTTCTCAACGATTTCCCATTTCCTCCACCCGAGGAGGTTATGAGTATCGAGCCCAAATCTTCACTTGAGGAACCACCTATTCTCGAGTTGAAATATTTACCTCCTCACCTCGAATATGTCTATTTGGAGGAGGACGACAAGTTGCCGGTTATTATTGCGAAGGAACTTTCGAATGATGAAAAAACCGCACTTGTCGATGTTCTTAAGGATCACAAAGGGGCGATTGCGTGGAAGTTATCCGACATTAAGGGAATCGATCCCAAGTTTTGTACCCACAAAATCTTAATGGAGGAGGATTTCAAGCCAACAATCCAAAGTCAAAGGAGGGTGAACCCCAAAATTCACGATGTCATCAAAAAGGAGGTCCTTAAACTCCTTGACGCGGGAATGATTTACCCTATTTCCGATAGCCCTTGGGTGAGTCCTATTCATTGTGTCCCTAAAAAGGGAGGGATGACCGTTGTGCCAAACGATGCCAACGAGTTGATTCCCACTAGACTCGTGACCGGATGGAGAGTGTGCATTGACTATCGAAAGTTAAATGAAGCCACTCGAAAAGACCATTTTCCCTTGCCCTTCATGGACCAAATTTTGGAGCGTCTTGCGGGAAACGATTTCTATTGCTTTTTAGATGGTTTTTCCGGTTACTTCCAAATTCCCATCGATCCTTGTGATCAAGAAAAAACTACGTTTACGTGTCCATATGGAACGTTTGCTTATCGTAGAATGCCATTCGGACTTTGCAATGCACCGGGAACTTTTCAACGATGCATGATGGCTATTTTTCATGATATGATCGAGAAGACGATGGAAGTCTTCATGGATGACTTTTCCGTGTTTGGTGATTCCTTTACTTCGTGTTTGTCGAACCTAGAGAGAATGTTAAAACGTTGCGAGGAAACCAACCTTGTGCTCAATTGGGAAAAATGTCATTTTATGGTTAAGAGTGGAATCGTCTTAGGGCACAAGGTCTCGAAAGCGGGGATTGAGGTAGATCAAGCTAAGGTAGACGTCATCGCCAAATTACCTCATCCCAAAACCGTCAAGGGAGTTAGGAGTTTCCTAGGCCACGCGGGCTTTTATCGACGATTCATCAAGGATTTCTCGAAGATTTCTCGACCCATTACACATCTTCTTGAAAAAGAGGCACGTTTTGTCTTTGACGAAGATTGTGTACGAGCCTTTGAGATCCTTAAGAGGAAACTTACCGAAGATCCCATTCTTGTTGCTCCCAATTGGAACCTCCCCTTTGAACTTATGTGTGATGCAAGTGATTACGCTATTGGGGCCGTTTTGGGGCAACGTCATGATAAGCACTTCTTGCCTATTCACTATGCTAGCAAGACGATGACCGAGGCACAACTTAAATACACTACAACGGAAAAGGAATTCCTTGCCGTGGTGTATGCATTTGAGAAATTCCGACCTTATCTCGTCTTGACGAAATGCATAGTGTATACGGACCATTCGGCTATCAAGTATCTCATGGCAAAGAAAGATGCTAAGCCGAGATTACTTCGTTGGATTCTCCTCCTTCAAGAATTTGATCACAAAATCGTTGACAAAAAAGGAGCCGAGAATCTAGCGGCCGATCATCTCTCTCGTTTGGAAGATCCTCACCAAAGTGTTTACGAGCCTAAGTAAATCACCGAAACATTTCCGCTCGAGACACTTGGTGTAGTGAATTCTAAGCTTGATTCTTCTACCCCATGGTTTGCGGATTTTGCAAATTACCATGCGGGTAACTTCATCATTAAGGGTATGACAACTCAAGAAAAACGAAAATTCTTTCGTGATGTCAAGTTCTACTTTTGGAACGACCCTTACTTGTTTCGAACTTGTGCGGATCAAATCATCCGACGTTGTGTTTTTGGCACCGAAGCTTCTAACATCCTTAAAGCTTGCCATGAGGGACCCACGGGTGGTCACCACGGTGCTAATCTCACGGCTAAGAAGGTGTTTGATGCCGGCTTCTTTTGGCCTACTATTTACCGAGATGCACAAGATCTTGTGAAGTCGTGTGATGCATGCCAACGACAAGGAAAAGCCTCACAAAAAGATGAAATGCCACAAAATATCATTCAAGTATGTGAGATCTTTGACGTTTGGGGCATAGACTTTATGGGGCCGTTCCCATCATCTCGTGGTAATAAGTACATTCTCGTTGCGGTTGACTACCTTTCTAAGTGGGTGGAGGCTAAGGCCTTGCCCGCCAATGATGCTCGTGTGGTAGTTAAGTTCTTGAAAAGTTTGTTTGCTAGGTTTGGAACCCCTCGTGCTATCATAAGCGATCGTGGAACCCATTTTTGTAACGACCAATTTGAAAGGGTTCTAAGGAAATATGGGGTTACACATCGTCTTTCTACGGCTTATCACCCACAAACGAGTGGGCAAGTCGAGGTTTCAAACCGAGCTTTAAAGAGGATTTTGGAGAGATTCGTGGGGGAAAACCGACAATTTTGGTCGGATAAGTTAGACGATGCTTTATGGGCCTTTAGGACCGCTCATAAGACGCCCATTGGGTGCACTCCCTATAAGATTGTGTATGGAAAGAATTGTCATTTGCCTATCGAGTTAGAACACAAGGCTTATTGGGCCCTTAAGCATTGTAATGATGATATGGAGACCGCGGGAAAACACCGGAAAATGCAATTAAATGAATTGGATGAATTGAGAGACATTGCTTATGAAAATTCATTGATTTATATAGAGAAAACTAAAAAGTTGCATGATTCAAAAATTAAAAACCGGGTTTTTAACATTGGGGATCAAGTTTTGCTTTTTAATTCAAGATTGAAAATATTTTCCGGTAAATTGAAATCCCGTTGGTCCGGTCCATTCACCGTGACTCAAGTGTTTCCGTATGGGACCATCGAGCTAGCTCAAGATGATGGTCCTAACTTCAAGGTGAATGGACATAGGTTGAAGCACTACTTTGTCGGGGAAGTTCCATCCTTGAACTACCTCGACCAAGTCACCTTCCCCAATGATAATTAGTATTGAGGGGATCGAGTCGAGCTCATGACTCGGTAATCAAAAACGAGGTGCCTCGTGGGGGAGTCCCATGCTTATCCTATGTACATATTATCGCTTTCTAATGTAGCTTATGTGTGGGGATTCGTGCCCTTCCAACCTTTGTTTCGTGGTTGTTTGTGATATGTGGTTTTTAGATCATGATCTTCACGATTGGAGCCTCTCGTGTTCGTTTTATGGGAGCACTCGATCGTTTGCTATTGGAGACATTTCTCAATATCCATGATATATCCTTTTGATGTTCTAACCATAGGTTATTAGCACACTTCATAAACGGCTATTAATTTATTGGTTACACCCTTTCCATGCTAGATTAGGCATTCGACTACGTCTCTAGTATGGGGGTGTTTGCACCCCTAGACTCGAAACATTGAGGACAATGTTTAACTTTAGTATGGGGGTGAATAGATACTTTGCCTTGCCAAACCTTCACGCTTTCCAAAGTTCATCGTTTTGTTATCGTTTTGTTGCAAAATAAGGCTAAAAATGGCCAAATTTTAAAATTTTCTCATGTTTTATAAGTGTTTGAAGACACGAATGTAGGTTTTCCGATGGCGAGAATAAGAGTAATTTTTGACTCGACCGTGCGTGTTGAGCACTTAGCTTTGATTCCTTAACTACACATTAGGCTAAGTCTCTTAAAAGAGGACGAGAAATGATAGAGTTAATTATAAGTTACTATGCTAAACGTAGAGTACTCGTATTCTTTCAAAAACTCATGTGTTCTCGTTGTTTGCTTATTCTCCCTTCGCATGTAAATATTTTTTGCATAATAAATATTGACTTAGCGGTTTAGTTAGGATTGTTGGGTTTCTAGTCTTTTCTAGTAGCTTCCGTGTAATTAAATTGGGAAGACATTAAGGTATCGCCAGCGTCACGGTTTTGAAGTATTGGCACCCGAATAATCGAAAGCTTCACCCAATAATAAGATTTCAAGTGCTCACCTAAATCAAGCAAACAATTTGAAGCCCCACAAGGCCTAAAATCTATGCAAAATTGAAAGTGAATCAAGCCTTAATCTTCGAAGCTTTAAAGATCCAAAATTCGCTTTAGCGTGAGGATATACGTCTTTGGCTAATAAAACCACCGATGAGGCGGATAATAAAAGGCAAGGCAAGACCAAAGTCATAATAAAAGCTTCATGGCGAAGTTGAATAAAAGATGGAGGTAAACCAAAGATAATAAGGCCCTTCCGTTAGGGGGCGTATAAAAGTCTTGGTAATAAGTCTCATGTTCAAAACCGTTATAAAACCGTGTTTATCGATTCTTCTTGTCAACTTAATTTTTTAACATCGTTGTCTATTAGGAGGGGTTATTGATTTCATGGTCTTAGTTACACCGTTAGGACTCTATTTTTAGACCTAAATCTCTATTATCGCATAAGTCAAACAATGTATCCTCGTGAAACATTCAAGACATAATAAAATATAAGAGATACAACTTAGGAATAATGGGAGGATAAGTACGTGATTAGGGCATATGAGTAGTGTTAGCATTACTAACTTATAATGACAATGATCTCATTGCACGCTTAGCATGGAATTGGAGTGAAAATCGAGGACGATGAAATTATTTCTAACGAAGCATTCACGTGTTCTTGTTCTATGAACCTAAACGTCCCATTTTGCGATGAAAATCATACATTATGTCTATAACACAAGTAGTAGTAATAGTAGTAGTGTAGCTAGTTTATCATTCAATAAAGTGAATAAAATTAAATTTTGGAGATGCTATGATACTTTATTCTAGCATTGCGTGAGGGCACGACAATGGTTTAGTATGGGGGAGTGATGAGACTGCTTTTATACATGGTCTCATCGTTCTTTTTGGACTTAAAATGCATTAAATATCATCAAAATATCCAAATATATGCTTGTGTTTGTTGCTTGTGTATTTTAGGTACGGATATTGAGAAAATGACAAAAGATCACAAGTATCAGGCAAAAACGAACACGGGAAACGAAGCCGCACGATGAACCAAGTCCTAATGAAGAATTTTCCAAAGAAAACCCTTGAAGATTTGAAGAATATTGAAGATTGGTCCTCCAACTTTGAAGAATTGACACTTTATTCCCTTGTATCTTCATAATTACAAGTTTGGTCCCTAAAGTTTGTCAAAATTACAAAAAGGACCCTTAACTTTGAAGAATTGGCAATTTTAGTCCCTCAACAAAACTAAATTGTCAAAAATGGTCCTCCGAGAAGTCAACAAACAAGTCAAAGACCTTGAAGTTTGAAGACATTACAAGAATGGCCCTTGAAGAATAAAATTTGTGCATAAAAAGCCCTTAAAACAAGTTTTGAAATATCATGTGCCATTTTTGACAAGTGCTGAAAGTTAAAAAACAAAGGAAAAGGAAGTTTTGGGCTATTTAATGGAAAGTATCAAGTTATAAGGAGTCTAGGGGGTATTTTGGGCAGACAATCAATCTCCTCACACCCACTCACATCACGCCACCTGTCCCACTACTGAAAACCAACCAATCACGTCCACCCCACCAGCCATGTCACCATCCCACTTTGTTATTTAACTGATTTTAAATAAATCAGTTTATTAATGGAGGTAAACACTATTTTTTTTAAATTAATCCCCCCCAAATGGATTTAACCCTTCCTGCTAAACACCCTCATCCCTCATAAACCCTAATTTGATTAAACCACTAATCAAAGGGTTTTTGTATGAAAGTTTCCAGATTGCTAATCTACCCCACCCAAAACACACCCACATGATTCATTTGTCTTCACCCTCACCAAATGGCCCCACCCACGCTTCCCTGTCTACCCAAAGATGGCAACTTTAGCATCTTTCAGTCCTCCAACGGTTTTGATGCATCTCCTTGGTCCCCAAGGACCAAATAAACATTCAAGATCAAAATGCACCAGCTGGCACATCACATGATGAAGATTGACCAAGAATCAACAAGGGGCAAGACTGGAAAAGCACGAATTAGGGTTTAGGGTTTCCCTTTTCTTTGTAATATTTTATTTACATTCTAGAATAGTCTCTAGGCTAGTATAAATACAAGCAACCTGTGCTTGTTATTTCTTGGTTCTAGTTTTTATGTAATTTTTCTTTTCTATGAATTAATGAAAAGTTTTTCAATCTGCATATGACTGAGTTCCATTTCTTTCACGTTTTAGATTAAACCTTAAATTTCAGTTAAGTTTTGTTGAAGTTACTTTTAATTACCAAAAAGTTTTATAAAAAGTTGGATTTTCTGAAATTGAGATTTCTTGGTGAAATCTGTTTCAAGGGTGTTTATCAGGGGTCTAAGTTAGTTTGGATTAAGTTTGTTTAAAGGAAAACGTTTGGAGAAAGTTTTATAAGGATCTTGAAAAAGTTTCAAAAGAAAGAAAAAGAAAAATATCATATTGTTTGTTTCTTAATTTTTCTCTTAGCAGGATAGTTGATTGTTGTTGTCTGATTGATCTGCTCAGGCCCCAGCCTGAAGGAAAAGGCATAGCAGCCTTGGTTGAGCCTGGATGTAGGCTCAACAAGGTAGCCCCCTTGTTTCCTTTTCAATTTTGTTTTAGTAATTGGTGAATTTGTATGACTTATGTGAAGAGTTGTTTTATTTGCTTGATTATTGGTTTAATTTATCTGTTTAGAAGTAATATGCATGATATGAGTTCTTAAAATCAGTTTTAATAGGTTATGCTAGTATTTTGTTTGAAAATTTTCAATTTCTGAAAGTTAAAGGTGTGTTTGGATTTAGATTTTAAGCTCACTATTTGACAAACTCTTGGCCTAAATTCAGATCAAACAAGTTTTAATAGGGTACTAGTAGGTTAATATAAGTTTGGGTTACTGATTGGTGAGTTTTCAGTAGAGTTTGCATGCCAAATTTCTTAAAATTGCCTAGATAATCAGTAAAGCCATTTTCTGTTTATTTTTGAATATATCTTGCCTTCAAATCTTGTAAACTGTTAAGTAGAAGGGTCATCTAGGATTTCAGTTCAGTTTTTAGTGGTTTGATTGTGTATATGTGAAGAATTGGTGAGCCAAAACTCACCAAATCACCATTTGCATCAGCAAAACAACCTTGTTCACCTTTCTGTTATACAGTCACTTTATTGGTGCTCTTTTGTGCTTAATTTGTATTGAGGGTGTGTGTTTTTCTGTTTATCCTGACTCCCCACACTTCCATGAGTGTGGGGGTGCCCTTTTATCCAAGAAAAAACCACCAACAAAGCTTTCCTAAGCTTGTAAATCACCAAATCCGTTTTTTTCATTGTCAGTGGGAACTCCTTTCCCACTGATAGCTTTGCTGTTCCCACTGCTTAGCTAAAAGACAAACTCCAAGCACTTGTCACTATCAGAAAGTTTACATTTTTGTCTTTAGTGCCCAAAAAGTTGAATTAGATCTTGAAACCAGTTCCATTATTTTTCTTATTTAATTTAGGATTTTTCTGATTAATTAAATTTTTATTTACTGTTCATTTGGTAATTTTTAGGTTTTATTGCATTTTAAATTAACTTTAATATTTCTGTTTTTTGTCTTTTAGTGCTAAAAAGTAATATTTTTCAATTTAATCAATTTTCCTGGACTTAGAATATTATTTTAAGAATTTTGGTTAAAAAAGATTTTACTGTTTATCTTTTTATTAATTTTTAGAATTAATTTAGGTTGATTAGGGTTTTAATTAAACTAGTTTTGTCATTTAGTGGTAAAATTAATATTTTTCAATCTTTTTCATTTTTCCTCTGTTCATTAGAGTTATTTAGGATTTTTAAAATTGTTAGATTATTTTTAGCATTATTTTATTATTATTTTTTATAATTAATTTAGTTTTAAAATAGTTTTTAGTAATTTAAAAATAGAAAAATAGTATTTAAAAATTAGGAAAAATACTTTTTAGTTTATAAATATTATAAGTAAGTTATTTGTTCAATAAAATCATATTTTGGACATTTTGATTAATTATATTTAATTTTAGGGCTTTAATTAGCATTTAAAATTGAATATTTAATTAATAAAAGGTTTTAAAATATTTTTATTGGATTTTATTTCTTATTTATATTATTTTGGACTTGTTTTAGCTATTAATTAATTTTTAGGTTAAAATTTTTATTTTTGTACTATTTACGGTTTTACGTGTTCGTCTTTTTCGTCGTAGTTTAATTCGTAATCGTAACCGTCTTTTCTTTCCTTTCTCATTTCTTTCAATATAATCTCAAACAAAAATCAACTCTTAACACAACGCACTTGCCTCCTTGGGAAAACGAACTTGGACTTCACTTGGGTCATTAGTGCTCGGTTTTCCTAAACCGACACTTAATACTACCACTGTTTGTCATCCTTTTCCTAAAGGGTACAAAAACACTACATCATGTGTCGTGATTAATTTGCATTGTTGTTTTTAATATTAACCATAAATAGTATATGTATTAGTAGAAATCTACTAATACGTATTATCGGTTTTCTTGGTTTTTCTTGTGAAAATATTATTACTAGATTGTATTAAGTATCACAACAAATAAACAATATCTCCAAAAGTGTGAAAACACAACCTTAATTGGGATTTGATCTCCTAATTATTGTATTCGAATCTCAAACAAAAAGAAAAAGGCAAAAATAGATAAATACTTTCGTGAAACTCGATTTTGAGAAATACAAACTATAAGGTGGGTATAAGGCGGGTATTATAAAATATACCCTAAGGAAAAAGGCTCTTAAGTGCTACGTGCCGCCTCGTTTCCCCGCTTGCTTGTGAGTATTTTGAGATTGAAGGCTAATCGAGGGTTTTGCCGCCCAAAGTATTATTACGTATAATATATTTGCTTGGTTTCTTTGTGATTAAAACCTATTGAACAATTTGGTTTTCACCAAAGTTCTAAAGTCATTCGAAGGCGTTCACTCCACGTGATCGTTTTCATTCCTTTGAGGCTTCTTTAATCAAGAGTTTGATTCGAGGAGAGATTTTGTAGATTGTTGTCTACGAAGATACACCAAAATCCAAAAAAAAATTAAATACAATCAAAAACACAAAAAAGATTGAAAATTCACAAAACACCCAAAAAGAATCTTCTTTGCTCACCTCCCATTCTTCGTGAAGTTTATGATCACTCGTAATCAAGCAAAACGAGCTCGTAAACGTCTTCAAAAGCAAGCCAATCAAGAGACGTTGATTGAACAACAACCTCCAATTGTTGAACCTATTGTAGAACAAGAAGTCGTCATGGCTGATCGTACTATGATGGAGTTGCTTCAAGCACCCACCGAGGGTTTTGGAGAGGCCATTGTGATTCCCGCCATTCTTGCGGATAATTTCGAGATTAAGACGGTTTTAATGTCGATGTTGCAAGCAAATAAGTTTAGAGGTCATGCGAAAGACAACCCGCACTATCACATTAGGAATTTTAACCGTCTCACCGCTACTAGCAAGTTTAAGGATGTTCCACATGACGCCATTAAGATGATGTTGTTTCCATACTCGTTAGATGGACCCGCAAAAATTTGGCTTGAGAAAGAACCGCCAAATTCGATTTTGACATGGGGTGATCTCGTTTCTAAGTTTGTGAACAAGTTTTTTCCACCATCTAAAACAACACATTTGAAAAATGAGATTTCACGATTTGTGCAAAGAAATAATGAAAGTTTTTCAATGGCATGGGAACGCTTTAAAGAAATGTTACATGAATGTCCACACCATGATTTTTCGGAATTACATCAAATTGATACTTTTTATAATGGGCTTAATGATCATGAACGAGATTATTTGAATGCCTCCGCGGGTGGTAATTTTTTGTGCAAGACGACCAATGAGGCTTTACAAATCATCGAGAATAGATCTAAGGTTTATAGCCCTCGTAACACACCGAGTGTTGCCAATTTGGGTTCGTCATCATCGTCATCGTCTCGTAGCATTAATGCCTTACATGATGAAGCTAATGAGTAAAATCGGTTTTTTGATAGATTTGCTAATCTTAAGTCCCATTGGAAAGCTCAAGAAGCTTCAAATTCCGCTTCGGTTAAAGCGGTTGCTAAGAGTTGTTTATCTTGTGGTGGAGCTCATGATCTTTCCGAGTGCATTACCGCGGATGGTAACACTTCGAGTGCTTATGTAGCAACGGGAACTTACAACCAAAACGGTCAAGGTTCCCGCCCAAATCAAGCTCCACCAAATCAAAATGCTAATAACTATCGAAACAACAACCAAGGTGGTAATTACCAAGGCAATTCACGTAACTACAACAAAGGGAATTATCAAAATAGGAATGGACAAGTCACTAATCAAAACCAAAACCGTGATTTTCAAAACACTACACAAGGTTTTCAAAATGCTCACACTAAAAATCTTCAAGGAGAATTTTTGGATTATGCTAAAGCAAATGATGCTAAATTTGATAACATGCAACGTGAGATGATTAGATTAAGATCCGAGTTGATAAACGAGCATAAAAATGAACTTGCTAATGAACTTAAAACTCATGCAAACAAAATGGAAGGAAATGTCCAACGTCTTCAACAAAATCAACAAAAGATGGAATTAGGACAACATGAGATTAAGCAAGAGTTATTAAAAGCGGATGCTAGGCAATCAAAATTTAAGGACCGAATGGCTAAGATGTTTGAAGCAATCATGTGTAAACCCTCTTCCTCGGGTGGTCTTCCTAGTGATACCATTGCAAACCCGAAGGGAGAAATGAAGGTTATTACTACACGAAGTGGTAAAACTTTCAAGGAACCAATCTCTCGTCCAAGTACTTCTACGGAGAAGGAAATCGAGAAAGAACCCGAGGTGATGGTCGAAAAGGAGCACATTACAATCCCACGAAGTACCGCTCAAACCACACCTACGGTTGAACTAATACCAATTGTGGAACCCGAGTTTCCAAGGTCGTTGCCTAATGACCAACCCACACCACCTTTACCTTACCCTTCGAGACGAAACAAAGAGAAAATGCAAGAACGTAACAAAAAACAAATCGAGCTTTTTATAAAAATGTTTCAACAAGTGCCTTTTGATGTGAGTTTAGCCGACGCGTTGTTGTATATGCCTCGTTTCGCTTCCACTTTTAAAAGTATGATGAGCGATAAGGAAAAGCTTTCAAAGCTTGCTAATTGTTCTTCGGTTTATCTTAACCGCATACCGGAAAAAGTTGGTGACCCCGGAAAGTTTCTCATTCCTTGTGACATACAAGATATGAAACAATGCCTCGCCTTGGCCAATCTTGGTGCGAGCATTAATTTGATGCCATTTTCCATTTGGAAATCGCTTTCGCTTCCGGCTCTTATTCCTTCGAACATGTCTATCGAGATGGCCGATCATTCTACGATTTTAGCATGTGGAGTAGCCGAAGATGTTTTCGTGAAAGTGGGGAAGTTCTACTATCCCGTTGATTTTATAGTAGTTGACATCCCCGCGGATCCTCAAGTTCCTCTAATTTTAGGTCGTTCATTTTTAGACACTTCGAGATCGCTTATCGATGTTCATGCAAGAACTATCACTTTGAGATTCAACGAAGAGGAACTTGTTATAAACGCTACTCAAAACTCGAAACCTTCTCATGTTTATGCAATCGCTACCATAAATCACATTGACATCGTTGATGTGGTTTGCGATGAGTTTTCACAAGAAGTGTTAGGTTTTTCCGATAGCTCGTCAAGTGGCAATCCCACTAATTTGGATCCGATTCTTTCTAATTCCACACCAAATCTCACTCCATTCCAAGGAGGCGATCTCACTTCAAATGAAATCGACAATGAAGATGAGGTGTTGATTAGTGATGATACTTCTATTCCACCATTTCTTCCGCCGATGGAAGTTATGAGTGTTGAACCAAAATCTTCAATCGAGGAACCACCTATCCTTGAATTGAAAGATCTTCCTTCTCACCTTGAATACGCATTCTTGGAAGGTGATGACAAGTTGCCGGTTATTATTGTAAGAGGTCTTGCTAATGATGAAAAAACCGAGCTCTTGAAAGTTCTTAAGGCTCATAAAGGGGCAATTGCGTGGAAAATTTCTGACATTAAGGGTATTGACCCAAAATTTTGTACTCACAAGATTTTAATGGAGGAGGACTACAAACCCGCAATTCAAAGTCAAAGAAGGGTGAATCCTAAAATTCACGATGTCATTAAAAAGGAGGTCCTTAAACTCCTTGACGCGGGAATGATTTATCCTATATCCGATAGCCCATGGGTGAGCCCAATCCATTGTGTCCCTAAAAAGGGAGGAATGACCGTTTTGCCCAATGAAAACAATGAGTTAATTCCCACTCGTGTTGTGACCGGTTGGAGGGTGTGTATTGACTACCGAAAGTTAAATGACGCCACTCGTAAAGACCACTTTCCTTTGCCCTTCATGGATGAAATGTTGGAGCGACTCGCGGGAAATGAATTCTATTGCTTTTTAGATGGTTTTTCCGGTTACTTTCAAATCCCTATCGACCCTCGTGATCAAGAGAAGACTACTTTTACGTGTCCTTATGGAACGTTCGCTTATCGTAGGATGCCTTTCGGACTTTGTAATGCACCGGGTACGTTTCAACGGTGTATGATGGCGATTTTTCACGATATGATCGAGAAGTCGATGGAAGTGTTTATGGATGACTTCTCGGTGTTTGGCAATTCGTTCACGTCATGTTTATCTAATCTCGAGCAAATGTTAAAACGTTGTGAAGAAACCAATCTTGTGCTTAATTGGGAAAAATGTCATTTTATGTGTAAACAAGGAATCGTCTTAGGACATAAGGTGTCGAAAGCGGGGATTGAGGTCGATAAAGCTAAGGTAGACGTCATCGCCAAGTTACCTCATCCCAAAACCGTTAAGGGAGTTAGGAGTTTCCTAGGCCACGCGAGCTTTTATCGTCGTTTCATCAAGGACTTTTCGAAAATCTCTCGACCTATGACACACCTTCTCGAGAAGGATGCTCCTTTAAACTTCAATAAGGATTGTGTTAGAGCTTTCGAAAGTCTCAAAAGGAAACTTACCGAAGCTCCCATTCTTGTTGCTCCTAATTGGGAATTACCCTTTGAAATCATGTGCGATGCAAGTGATTATGCTATAGGGGCAGTCTTAGGGCAACGTTATGACAAGCATTTCCGTCCTATCCGCTATGCTAGTAAGACGATGAACGAGGCTCAATTAAAGTACACCACAACGGAAAAGGAATTCCTTGCCGTGGTCTATGCTTTTGAGAAATTCCGACCTTATCTCGTCTTGACTAAAAGCATCGTGTATACCGACCATTCGGCTATCAAATATCTCTTAGCTAATCAAGATGCTAAGCTGAGATTGCTTCGTTGGATGCTCCTCCTCAAAGAATTTGATGTCACCGTGCTTGACAAAAAAGGAGCCGAAAATCTAGCGGCCGATCATCTCTCTCGTCTAGAAGATCCTCACAAAGATGTTTTCAAGAATAAGGAAATTACCGAAACATTTCCTCTTGAGACTCTCGGTGTAGTGAATTCTAAAGACACCACCCCATGGTTTGCCGACATTGCAAATTACCATGCGGGCAATTTCATAATCAAGGGTATGACGACACAACAAAAGCGAAAATTCTTTCGTGACGTCAAGTTCTATTTTTGGGACGACCCTTATCTCTTTCGGATTTGTGCGGATCAACTCGTTCGACGTTGTGTTTTTGGTGCCGAAGCTTCTAATATCCTTAAAGCTTGTCACGAGGGACCCACGGGTGGTCACCACGGCGCTAATCTCACGGCTAAGAAAGTGTTCGATGCCGGCTTCTTTTGGCCTTCTATCTATCGTGATGCACACGCACTTGTGAAGTCGTGTGATTCGTGCCAACGTCAAGGAAAATCGTCTCAACGTGATGAAATGCCGCAAAACATAATTCAAGTGTGTGAGATTTTCGACATATGGGGAATAGACTTTATGGGGCCGTTCCCATCGTCTCATGGCAACAAATATATCCTCGTCGCGGTGGACTACCTTTCTAAGTGGGTGGAAGCTAATGCTTTGCCTAATAATGATGCTCGTGTGGTAGTGAAGTTTTTGAAGCAACTATTCTCTCGGTTCGGAACCCCTCGTGCTATTATAAGCGATCATGGAACCCATTTTTGTAATGACCAATTCGAAAAGGTTCTAAAGAAATATGGAGTTACTCATCGTCTTTCTACGGCTTATCACCCGCAAACGAGTGGGTAAGTCGAGGTTTCGAACCGAGCTTTGAAGAGGATTTTAGAGAGGTCAATTGGAGAAAACCGTGCTTCATGGTCCGAGAAACTCGATGACACTTTATGGGCCTTTAGGACCGCTTATAAGACACCTATCGGTTGCACTCCTTATAAGTTAGTCTATGGGAAGAATTGTCATTTTCCCATTGAATTGGAGCACAAGGCATATTGGGCCCTTAAGCATGCAAATTTTGACTTGAAGACCGCGGGAGATCACCGGAAAATACAATTGAATGAATTGGATGAATTAAGAGATAATGCTTATGAAAATTCATTAATTTTTAAAGAAAAGACTAAAAAGTTTCATGATTCAAAGATTAAAACCGGGTTTTTAACGTTGGTGATCAAGTGTTACTTTTAACTCTCGACTTAAGATATTTTCCGGGAAATTGAAATCTCGTTGGTCGGGTCCGTTCACCATTACACAAGTGTTTCCATATGGGACCATCGAGCTAGCTCAAAATGATTGTCCTAATTTCAAGGTGAATGGACATAGGCTTAAGCACTACTTTGGTGGGGAAATTCCTTCAATGGTTGCCCTCGACCAAGTCACCTTCCCCAATGATAATTAGCATTGAGGGGATCGAGTCGAGCTCATGACTTGGTAATCAAAAACGAGGTGCCTCGTGGGGGAGATCCCATGCTTATCCTTTATGCTTACTATTCACTAATAAGGGGACTTGTACCCTTTCAACTCGTTGTCTCGTGGTTGTTTGTGATTGTGTTATCTAGATCATCATCATCATCTACGATTGAAGACTCTCGTGTTCGTTTACATGAGCCTCCATCGTTTGCTTGAAGAAGTTTTTCATGAATCCATGACATATCCTTTATTGTTCTAACAATTATCTTTTAGCATACTTAATAAACGGCTTTAGATATATTGTTGATCACCCTTTCCATGCTAGATCCTAAGCATTCGATTCTTCGTCTCTAGTATGGGGGTGCTACACCTTTAGACTCGAAACAATGAGGACAATATTTACTTTTAGTATGGTGGGGGGGGTGAATAGGTACTTGCTTTGCTACGCCCTCACGCTCTCCAACTTTCAATGTTTTGTTTTGTTGCTAATAAGGCTAAAAATGGCCAAATTTTAAAATTTTTCTTAGTTTTCATAAGTGTTTTTAAAGACACAAATGTATATTTTCCGATGGGTAGAATAAGAGTTAATTTTTGACTTGATGGGCATTTGGAGCCATTTACATTCCTTAACCCGCTCAATTCAAGTTTTGCTAGACTTTTATATAGGGAGCTTTAAAACGCGAAAGTCTTAACTCATACGGGTTAAGAACAAGAACTTTTCGCAAGTTCCTATAATTGATCCTAGAAAGTCACTTATCAAGGGAACTATAAAAAGCATTCTCTAAACTTGAAAAAGTCCAAGAAAGTGCAAGATCCTATAGGTGGCTTGAAAACCCAAAACTTTGATTTGATATAGTCTTAATGAAAGCTAATCCAAATTTGGCTTAATTTTGACTTGCATGGCTAAGTATTCACGAGTCTCTTTAATTAGAGGTCTTTATATAGTGAAGAACGAGAGATGATAGAGTTAGACAAGTGATCATGCTAAACGTAGAACATGAAAATGTTCTTTCAAAAACTCATATGTTTTTAATTGTGGCTTTTTCTTCCCATAAGATCAATGCATTAGGAATAAATCATAATTGCAATAAGTAAGGTCGTACGATTTGAAAGGTTACTTAGCCTCTAGCGCAAGATCGTTTAAAAGTTGCTCGGGGTTGAATAGAGTTCATAGCCAAGGCATAACTTATTGAAGCGGGACGCGAAGATTGGCGATCATCCAAAAAGGCCCTAACAAGGCATGAGGAGCTCTATTTTTGCTAAAGATCCAAGATGATGTGAAGTATCATTATTCCTAAATCAATATGAAGGATCGAGACACACGACGAAAAGCAATTACTCCCCTAAAGATCATGGACAAAGTCTATCCGAAAAGACCCTAACAAGGTATGAGGATAAATATATCCAAGTCCGAAAAGGAGGCGGATCGTTGTATATCAAAATCCAAAGTAAGGATTGAAAAAAAATGATGAAGTCGTGGTCCAAATATGAAGAATCTCTCAAAAACGTCAAGTGAAGAAATTCCAAATATATGAAGAGAAGACCATAATTTCAAGAACGTCTTCCCAAGATTTGAAGTATGAAGTACATGCCAAATATCGGTCCGAGAAAGGTCTCAAATCGTGAAACGAGTTATGCCAAGATATGAACTTAAGGAGATACACGAGAAGCCGTTTTAAAAGATTTTTTCCTTTGGCTAACTATCGATTAAATCATGCTACTTTGCTTTCGGACTAATAACTACTCAAATAAGTCAATATGAATCACTTGTGATCCATGACGAATAGATAAAAAATGCTAGTAACCCACTTTCCTTTTATAATAACTAGGATTGCGGGGAGAAAAAGTATTACACAATTCGGACGTATGAGTGGTGTTAGCATTGTGACTTGTACCAACAATGATCTTGTTTTTACACTTAGCATGGAATGTATGACAATCAAGGATGACGAAGTTTACTCTAAGGGACATTTACTTGTTTCTATTCTTTGACCCTAAAAGTCACACTCGTGATGAAAATCATGCATTATGTCTTTACACATCTTCGTAGTATGTTGCAAGTCTTTTACTCTTCAATAAAGGTTAATAAAATTGAACTTTGGTGATGCTTAGATACTTTATTCTAGCATTGCGTGAGGGCACGTCAATGGCTTAGTATGGGGGAGTGATGAGATGGCATTTATACATGATCTCATCATTCTTTTCGGGCTTTTAATGCATAAAAATGTCATAAAATACCATATATATGCTTGTGTTTGTTTACTTGTGTATTTTAGGTATGGATATCGTGAAAAAGACAAAAGATCACAAGATACAAGGAAAAACGGACACGAGAAACAAAGCCGTGCAAAGAACCGGGCCCTAGATCATGAAATATTCAACAAATACCCTTGAAGACTTGAAGACATGCAAGATTGATCCTCATTTAATGAAGAAATGACACTTAAAACCCTTGTATATTGATAATTACAAGTTTGGTCCCTTAAGTTTGTCAAAATTACACAAATGGTCCTTCAACTTTGAAGAAATGGCAAGTTTAGTCCCTCAACAAATCTAAATTGCCAATTATGGTCCCTCATGAAGCCAAAGATACATTGAAGACCTTTGAAGATCAACATTGTCCAAGATCAGCCCTTGAAATATCTCAAAATGGCAAAAACAACCCTTGTAAACCTTTTTCCAAAAGTTTATGCCAAAAGTGTAAATATGTGAAAGTTATTTACAAAGGGAATTCGTTTTTAAGGCTAAAATACTTGTTATACACCTTTTTCCAAAAGCCAAGGACTTAAACTGCCAAGTTTAGAAGTTCAAATCCCTAAACACGCGCCAAACAAATCACTCCCTAAGAAAACGGATCAAAACTTGTTACTGTAGCAAGTAAGAACCCAGAATTAACTTTTTACCAACAAATGGTAAATTGCAATTAGTTGTTCCCCCGTGTGATTCACACAAGCAGAAACTCATCCCAACCTTAAAACTCTCTTCCCACTCACCAAAAGGTCCCACACTCAAAACCGTTTCACCATCATGTGACAACTTCCTCTCCAAGGCTTGCCACGTGTCAAGATCAACAGCCCACATCATTTGCTTCATATCAAAGCTATTTTAAACGGTTTGGATGCATTTGGACAGCTCATTCCATCAAATGATCTAGAAGACTCAAGGGAATTTTAGAGAATTCAGTGCTAGGGTTTGTGAATAGTGTTTAGCCAGGCATTTTCCTATAAAAGGAGACCTCAACATGTGAGAGTCCCTTTGTTCCAGTTTTAGGCTATCAATCTTTGTAATTCCTTTTTAAGTTAATAAAATTTGAATTTCTGAAAATTTTGAATTCTCTTTTTGATTTGATTAAAAGTTGGTGTTAGTATAGCCTAAATCTGAGTTCCATTTGATTGTTAAGACCTTCCTTAATCTTGTGGTTAAGGCACGTCTTTGTTCATAAGGTTTTCAAGGTTCAAAAAACCTTGAAACCTAGTTTCTGATTTTTGCTATATTTGTGTAATAACCCTTAGCCATAAGCCTTGAGCTCCTTCAAGCTTGTTGACACCAAGCCTGGGAAGAGTTCTAAGCCCTTGGTTGAGTTGTTTGCTGTTTTGTGTTGAAGACATATCATAATCAAAGCCTTGTTCTACTTTGAACATTAGCAGGCTTTGATCATCTTCTTTGAAGTACCTTGGTCTTGTTCTAGTTGTTGAACAAGGTCCAAGGAGCATAGCTGGCCCTCCTAGGATGTTGTGGAGGGCAGGTATAATCTCTTGATTAAGTCTCATCTCAAAATTTTATGTTACTGCCTGTTTTGGATTTGCTGCTTTGATTTTGTGTTCTTGTGTTTGTGCTGGTGATTTTTGAGTTTGATTCTATTAGTTGCTATCTAGTAAGTGTTTTTGATCATTAAAATCAGTAGGTTATTAGTAAGAATCACAAGTTTCTTTGTTAAGTAGTTGATTAAGGGGTGTTTGGATCAACTGCATGATTTGGATTTGTGGTTTGCTAAGAGGTGGTTTTGTGTTTGCAAGTGTTAATATCTGTTATTTGGTTGCTATTGTTCATTTGTTTGCAGGTTTTGAGGTTTGAAACTCATTGATTCATAAAAAGGGGTATAAAATCTTGGTTACTTGGTAAAATTGGCTAGGATTTTGAGGACACCTAGATCTAAGCTTAGGCTAGGGCTAACAAGTGCTAAACCTTAGTTAATTACACCAGGGGAAGAGATTTGACTGCTTGAAATTGGATCTAGTGTCAAATAGATCAGCAAACTTGTCTGCATATTGTTCATTGTCTTATCAGTAACTGTTTATGCTTTGATCTTGTTGTTTACTTTGATTCAGTGTTTGTTATAAGTTGATTTGTGCTTATTCATAGTTAATATAGCTTGTGTATGCATCATGTTAAATTTGGTTGGCTTATTCTTGCTAAATCTGTTTATTAAGTGTATAACTGCTTATTTCCATGTATGTGCTTGATCTGGTGACTGTTTGATCATTTGTGGCTTATTGTGTGAACCAAATTTGGATTTTCTTGTTGCTATTGAATCCTTGTGGTTCACTGATCACAAGGGTGCCTTTGTTTCCAATTAAATCCAACTGAAACTCTCTAAAAAGCTCAGTCAAATAGTCAAAGCAGTGGGAACTCCTTTCCCCTGCTGGTTACCACTACTAGTGTTAAATTGGGTTCAGCTTGTCAATAATCTATAATAGATTATTTTAACCAGCAACAACTTGGATTTTGTAATAGGTGCTCATTATTTGACCCATTTGTTCATACTAGAGCATTTGGTGGGTTGACTTTAGGGTTTGACTAGAAAACCAACTTAATTGACTTTTTCATAAGTGCTTATTGGCTTATCCTGTCTTATTGGTTTTGCTTATTGGAATTTTGTTGATTGTTCTAGCTTATTGAGTTCATTTGTGACATTTTGCAAGTTGAATCAAGTCCTGAGGTGCCTTATTTCTCAAAAACGACTATTTTGTCTTTTAGTGAAATATTACTTTGCTTATTTCTGGCTTATTGAGTATGTTAGCGGTACATACTTTTAAATTACTCCTAGTAGTTCAACTAACGGTACTTACTATCAAAGTACCGTTGGTAATCCAACTAACAGTACATACTACCAAGGTTGATCAAGACAACAGACCAAGGATAACCTTTGATGATCTATTCTAGATGGATGATGCTGACATAGAACAGATGGATCTGAAGTGGCAAGCAGCTATGAAATTTGTCATATCCGATAGGCTCTACAAGAAGACTAGAATAACCATGACTGTTGATCCTATAGAACCATTAGGATATGACAAGTCAAAGGTTGGATGTTATAACTGTGGAAATATTGGACACTTTGCCAGAGAATGCAAGAGGTATAATGTAAAACCCGCAAATTTTATGTTCAATTTCGAAAACGAGATTTTCTTTTATAGAAAAAAAGATAAATAATAAAGTATCCTAGAACCTTAGCATTTTGGTAATATTTGATAAGACTATGAGTAGAAATAAATTAAACTAAAATTTTTATAGTAATAGAAATATATACAAACATGAATCAGTAATGTCAAAAAGAGATAATGATGATTACCAATCCTACGTATCATTTCCCTGATTTGCCACAAATATTGACTACAAAATAAAGGCTTTAACTAGTTTTGTTTTTGCTTAATGCATTTTGGCCAAGAGTTCGATCACATTCTTACTTATATAAATCATATTCTATGCACCTCAGTAACATCATTTTCTAAACCAAACAAGTCGACGCTGAAATAAATCTAGATGTATATTCTAGTGCAAATCAAAGTTCAGAAACGGTTCACGCCAATGTTTTCATGCCTAGGTTGTCCGAGCTTGGTCCGGGGTTGTGGTTCTTGATGAGAATCGGTTTTAATTCATGTGGGATTAAGGGTTTGTTTCGCAATTGGTAATAGTGGTTCGTGTCTGTCGGTTCTCGGTTTCGATCTTTGGGAATAGCGGTTCGTGTCCGTCGGCTTCTCGGTTTCGATGTTACCTCGTTGGGGTCTGGTGTTAGTGTTTATAATGGTGTTTGCACTTGTATTCGATGTCTCGGTTTCGATAGGTATGTCTTGAACTATGAACCATATACGCACTCTAAGTGCATGTCATTATAAAAATCTTATTCAATCGACATTCTCTACATAATACATAAAGAACGTTAAGAAATCACATGGATAATGAATTTTAATAGATATTTTGTTAATTGGTTATTCTAAGGAGAGTAAGATGGTGAAATGAACATAATGCATGTTTTACAAAATGAATTTCAAACCTAAGACCTTTTTGAAAACACACATGCTTAATGTCATTATTTTGACTAGTCATGACTTAAACGTAAAGAGTTTACATGATGAATTTAACTTCATAATTTTATGATTTTTCTTAGGTTAGTTTTTACCATATGATTTCGGTATAATTGATTAAATCATTCTATAATGAGTTTTGTAATTAAATTAATTAAATGGTGGATTTTATTAATTTATTTAGTAAAATTAAATCGATATTGTTTTATCCTTTTTATTTAGATTAAAAACATGTCTTTTATTACGATTTAATTTTCAAGAGAAATTAATTTGGAAACCCTTCTTATTTGGGAAACATTATATTTTTGGCAGGTTACTATTTATATTAATATTATAATACCATAATACAGTATAATACCATAATCAGAAAACAGTATAATATACAGTAATCAGAAATACAGGAATTACGGTATTTAGTAAATATTTAAAGAACAATCGAATTTACCAGAAATACATCAAACAATCAGATTAATCAGTTTATACGCAACCAATAGAATAATAGGAGAACACGCCAAATGAATTAAGAAGAATAATAAACAGTAAATAGTACTCAGACAACTCATTTCACATCCCTTATCTATGTAGTAACCGTGAATTCGGAGTAGATCCTTCAGCTTTCATTCTTATCTCATTACCGGACACGAGGTACGGATTTCTTGTCCTTCAGTAAGGACTTCCTTATATGCATGATTAGGTATTCCCATATGCAGCCAAATGTTTTCCCCAGTATATGTTCTAAGTTTATCAGTAATCATTTAAATAACTAAATAAATTTTCCTGAGCTTTATATACAAGCATGACCAGTTATGTACTAGTTACAGAGGTACCGTAACCATGATACTAGAGGCACCGGTGTCATGACTCCTCTGCGGGGTAGTGATTTCTCGCCGCGTCCCATTTATTTCAGCTTGGCCATTTTATCAGCATTATTAACGGGGCGTATGGATGCATCCTAGGTTATCAGTTTACAACTTATCAGGTGAATGTGGTGTGTGCTCTACATCTTTCACATTGGAGTTGATCCCTCCACCTAGCATAATATTTAGAGGTCACCCCTCTGCAGCATGACGAGGTCACCCCTCTATGTATTCATGCATTCGTTGTTACTGCACATGACCTATATAAGCTCTTGGCAATTAAAATACAGTAAAAGCATGTTTTCAGATTTAACAGATAACAGTTCAACTTTACTATTTATAAATCAGGCTTTTCAGATAATACACAGATTTCTACTGCAATATAATTATCAGTCTTATAGCTTCAGTATTTTATCATCTGCTTCATTTCAGTATTTCTTATCATGCTTTATATCCGTTCACTGGGCGTTATGCCCAGCCGTAGTTCCTTTCATGTTCTATCGGCAGGTACACCGGGAAGCTCTTAGGATTCTGAGAGCATGTGCATTTGGATGGAAGCTATCCAGACTTCTTACTTTATGCACTTCTTACATTACTTTGCTTATTTGGACATTGTTTAGGCTTTTCCTTCAGTATTTACTTTTCATGTTTTGAGCTTATGTTGGGATTAGCGTTGTTTGATTCCGGTATTTCCTTTATGGTCAGTTAATCTTTTTGGACATTTACCTTATGCTTTGATGACACACTATAAAATACACGTAACGGTCCACTTATCCAAGTGGGGTGTTACAATTATGGTATCAGAGCTATAGGTTCGACTTGTAGGCTCTAAAACTTGACCTGTGACTAGTGGGTAGTCACCAGGAACTTCCTATATTTTTGCGTTGTTATCTTTCATGTTTGTCATGCATTTCTTCAGTCAGTTTTCTAAATTTTTCACTAAATAAAAGGTTGGTATAAGACTGGTCATATTTAGTCGCATGTGCTTTCTATGAATTTTCGTTTTGGTGAACCGACCCATAGGTGTTCACACTTGCCCATTCAGATTCTATATTTGTAAACCGACCCATAGGCGTTTACCCTTGCTCATGACAGATTCATGTTTTCAGTCTCATGTTATTAGGTGACCTGATTCATATGTGTCCACCATTTCTCAAGTCAAATTTCATGATTTTCAGTTGAATGTTGTTTTTGTGAACCGATCCATAGTTGTTCACCTTTGTCATGTAATGACACTTTATATATTTTGACAAGTATGGATTGGACTACAACCAACCATTTTAGTCCAAGATTGTAAATTTCTATACATGACAGTCCTCATAAAATTTCGACAAGTATGGATCGAACCAGAATTGCACATACTTAGTCACATGTTTTCTCCTTTTAATTTTAGTGGATTGAAACATAGCCATCCACACCAGTTGATATCAAACCTTAGTTCATTATACTTTTATGTTCTTTGTAACAATCAAGTTTTATACTCCCGCGTGGATGTCGTTTTCAGGCTGATTAAGTTTCATGTCTCCTTATGAGGATTATGTTATCAGCAGGGTGATGACGTTCTCAAGCTAAGACATAGAAGGGTTTCAATAAAAATCTTGTTTCACGATAAATCATGCTTGGTCTTCATCAATCATGTCTTCATGCTAACCATTAATAAAACTTCGTTAAATCATACTTTTGAGCTGCTATACAACCAGCATTAAGTCTACGCAGGAATTGTCAGCCTATCATGTTACTCGTTTCAGTTCAGGTTGCTAACTCTTTAAATCAATTTATCTTTCCTTTAATCATGTCAGATGATTGACACCATTATCGATCATATCATCAAACTTTCATCGATACTATATGTACAGTATTCTATGTGTTCTTCATGAATAGTATTCCAAGTGTACTCCATGTGTATTGTAATTAATCCTCAATCATCTTAGGCGTTTCCACTTGTCGATATTCTACCAGATATTGATGCTGCTCGAGAGTTGAAGATTTTACTAGATACTGTTGCTGCTAATATCTCGGAGACCCCACAAACGTTGATGCTGCTGATACTTCGGAGGCTCTCCAAGATGCTGATGTTGTTTATACTATGAAGACTGTTCAAGAGCAAGGACGAAAACTATAAAATTGAAATTCCTGACAAGAATATACTTCAACCATCAGACGCTCCCAGCCCATTCCATGCTTTTTGCTTCCTCAGTTAGATGTCACACTTCACTCAGCTAATCTTTCAGTCAGAAGAGTGGGAACCGGTAACCAGCCGACCACTCAGTAGAAATAGTTACATGAATCACGGTCATGATAACGACCGTCAAGAAACTGACACACAAGACGGTAATGACAACCACCGTGCTTATAATTAATCAGTCAGTAACCACCGGAACTCCGGTACGGACGTGACCAGAAATACAGAGGTCAACAGTCTAACCGGTCTGCCAATCCTAACAGTTACCAAAATTTTCAACCTTATTCGCCTACCAAAACACATGTCAAGACATCAATCAAGACACAGGTCTCTAGTATCATTTCGGAAGACACATGTCAGGATACCAGTCATGATACATGTCATACGAATATTTTATCAGGGCACGAGTCGAGACTCATAAGTTCATTATTGTTTTTAATACAAGATATTTTATCAGGGCACGAGTCAAGACTCATAAGTTCATTATTGTTTTTAATACAAGATATTTTCTCGTTCTTGGTGGAAAAGCAAAGTGGTGTTATTATCTATTTTAAAATAAAAGTAAAAATGAAAATATAAATGTCGTTTAGTAAAAATGAAAGCTTTAAAAGTTAAACTAAAAATTAGACTTAAAATAAATGACGAGAAATTAAAACTTTAAAAAGTAAATTTTGTAAACTTAATAAAAATGAAAACATTAAAATAAGTCTAAGTTAAATCAATTAAAATAACACTTAAGGAAAATGGCGGGAAAAATAAAGATTTAAAAATAAAACAGGAAACATAAAACTTGACCTAATTTAGGAAAATAATTTCCAATCTAATTCGGAATCAGTGCATACACAACCTAATTCGAAATACAAACCAGAATGTAGTTCGGAATCTGTTGCTACCTGACATAGTTCGGAATGTTGATACTTGATGTAATTCGGTATATGATCCAGTATATACTTTGAAATACACGTTGATGGATCTAATTCGGAATCCGTATTTTGATTTAATTCGGGAAACTGAAATTTACATATAATTCGAGAAAACAAATCCTGATGTAACTCGGAATGTGTGTTTTGATGTAGTTAGGAATGAAGAATTTTGAAGTAGTTCGGAATATAGGTTTCTGAAGTAACTCGGAATAGGCAATCAACAACCTAATTTGGAATGTCCAATCTACCATCTAACTCGGAATAAGCAAATTCCAACCTAATTCGGAATCAAGCCCTCTGATGTAATTCGGAATGACCAATGATGGATCTAACTCGGAATACTCTATGTTTGACCTAATTCGGGAAAATGAAGTTTGAAGCTAGTTCAGAATATGAAGCAAACACGTCATTCGGGAAAATCTGTTAAATTCTACACCTAGTTCGGATTAAAAGGGTTTTGAAAGAATCCGAATAAGATCAAAATAAGCAATATTCAAATAAGCACTTACCAAAACTTTTACCAAATCAACTTTTAGAAAAAGCTAAAAAGACACAAATTAAAAACTTTTAAAAACACTAAATAATGAAAATATTTAAAATCAACTTTTTATAAAAATATTAAACGATCAAAATCAACTTATTTTAAAAACTATTAAACATAAAAATTAAGCAAATAAGCACCTTAATCTAAAAACTCCAAACACACCAACTCAATAAGCACAATCAAATAAGCAAAACAATCACATCATCAACAAAATTAAACCAACTACATGATTAATTAAGCAAAAATAATAGATTATTAAGAAAGGTAGAATGAGAATTATGAAATAAACTTGATTAAATTGAAGATTAAGAACAAAGATTACAAGATTAATGAAGGTTTGAAAAGCTTGAAAGAAAAACTAGAGAGAAAAAAATTAAACACACTTAAAAATAAAACTAGAAAAATTAACTAACTAACTAACACCCTCCTAATGACACATTAGGAGGGTATATATAAGAGGAGGGGAGGGTCTTGTGTCTTCTCTATTTCTTCTTGTTTTCTCGACTCGATTTAAATTCTTTGTCTTTCTCGACGTCGTCTTGGGATTTGTCGATATAAATTGAACTCTTCTTATAATTTTCTTCTTCTATTAGACTTGAGTTCTTCGACTTCATTAAACTTCCGTCTTTAGATTTTTTCTTCGATAAATCTTAAGAATAAGCCTTAGACTTCCGTTCTTTTTGCACTCTTGATCTTTTGACTTCGTCTTTTGTCTTTTTCTTCGATGAAAGCCCGTGAAAGCCCGTGTTTTCTCCCTTTTTCATATTTTTATCCTGAAACACAATAAAAACACAAACCACACATAATTCCGACTTTTACGACATAAAATACACGTTTTGGTCTTGTTATTATTGGAAATAAGTGGTAAAAGGATAAGTGTTTTCACACTTATTAAATCCTCTACACTTGACCATTGCAATGCCCTCATGCAATGCATTAATTTCAAAGCACGATTTACATTTCTCATCATGAATAACCCACCTTAGCCATTATTAAATACTAATTGTTAAGGAAACTAAAAAGATAGAAATATATACAAAACAAGTAAAGGAATCAAAGACTTACATTGGGGTTTTTGTTGTCATGAATGTTTATCACCCTCAAGTTTCAGGTTCCCCATACCAGTCTTAAAAACGAGATCATTGTTTTAATAAGTTAGCAAACTAACACGAACTCATGTGGCCCAATTATTCACTTAGACTCCCTTATTCCTAGGTGTGTCTCTTACATTTTATGATTGTCTTGAATGATCACGAGGATGCATTGTTTGACTTATTTTGATAGTTTATTTAGGCCGAAAATAAAGTGGGACGATTTAATCAATAATTAGCTAAAGGAAAAAATATTTTAAAACTGCTTCTCAGGACCTCTTAAAGTTCATATCTTGGCATAACTTGCTTCACGATTTGAGACCTTTCTCGGACCGATATTTGGCAGCGACTTTATACTTTGAATCTTGAGAGACTTTCTTGAAATTATGGTCTTCTCTTCATAATAGGAATTTCTTCACTTGAAGTTTTTGAGAGATTCTTCAACTTTGGACCACGACTTCTTCATTTTTCTCCAATCTTTATTTTAGACTTTGATATAAAACTATCCGCCTCCTTTTAGGACTTGGATCTATTTGTCCTCATACCT
The DNA here is from genome assembly GCA_025667525.1 of Glebionis coronaria. Taxonomy (NCBI): domain Eukaryota; kingdom Viridiplantae; phylum Streptophyta; class Magnoliopsida; order Asterales; family Asteraceae; genus Glebionis; species Glebionis coronaria. The sequence goes on from CM046877.1 coordinate 361,634,977, forward strand.
TGTTAGGGTCTTTTCGGATAGACTTCTCCATGAGCTTTTGGGGTGTATTTGCTTTTCGTCGTGTGTCTCAATCCTTCATATTGATTTTTGATAAATGATTCTTCACGTCACTTGGGATCTTTAGCAACAAAATGTAGCCCTCATGCCTTGTTAGGGCCTTTTCAGACTCGCCAATCTTCGCATCCCGCTTCAATAAGTTATGCCTTTGCTATTGATGAGATGGCATTTATACATGATCTCATCGTTCTTTTCGGGCTTTAAATGCATAAAAATGTCATAAAATACCATATATATATGCTTGTGTTTGTTTACTTGTGTATTTTAGGTATGGATATCGTGAAAAAGACAAAAGATCACAAGAAACAAGGAAAAACGGACACGAGAAATGAAGCCGTACAAAGAACCGGGCCCTAGATCATGATTTATCCAACAAATACCCTTGAAGACTTGAAGACATGCAAGATTGATCCTCAATGAATGAAGAATTGACACTTAAAACCCTTGTATATTCATAATTACAAGTTTGGTCCCTTAAGTTTGTCAAAATTACACAAAAGGTCCTTCAACTTTGAAGAATTGACAAGATTAGTCCCTCGTCAAATCTAATTTGTCAATTATGGTCCCTTATGAAGTTAACGTTGCATTGAAGACCTTTGAAGATCAACAATGTCCAAGATCAGTCCTTGAATTATCCAAAAATGGCAAAAACAAACCTTGTAACCCTTTTTCCAAAGTTTGGTGCCAAAAGTGTAAAGTTATGAAAGTTATTATCAAAGGGAATCAAGTATTTAGGCTGAAAAACATTTTTACCACATCTGCCAAAAATGAAGGACCCAAGTTGCCATTTCAAAACTTTGAATCCCATAACACGCGCCAAACAACAAGTTTCCCCCAATTTCGGATCAAAATCACCACTGTTCACCTTTTTCACCACCCAGATTTTACATCACTTAAACAAAGGGTAAAAAGCAATTACCCACTCACACGCTTGATTCACATGTGCAGAAACAAATCCCACATCAAAACCCTCACTCCCACTCACTATGGACCCCACCCCCAATTCCCTTTCAACCAATCAAAACGCAACTTCACCTCCAAGTCATCCAACGTGGCCAAATCAACAGCTGAGAGTCCTTGCTTCATCTCAAAGCTAAAATGAACACTCAGGATCATTTTGGACAGCTCACACCAAGAATTCGTCTAGAAGACTCAAGGATAGAATAGAAATTTCACTTCTAGGGTTTATGAATAGTGCTAGCTTGGCATTTGCCTATAAATAGACTCCTCAACCTGTGAGAGAGCTTTTGTTTCAGATTTTAGCTTTTAAATCTTTGTAATTCCTTTTTATGAAATAAAGTTTGAATTTCTAAAAATTTTGAATTCTCATTTGTTATTTATAAAAGTTTGGTATCTGATAAGCTAAAATCTGAGTTCCATAATCTTGTTTGAAGGTTTTTGAGGCAAGGTTTTAAGTGATAAAGCTTGTGCTTCAAAAATCAGAAAGGTTTTGTTTATTTGATCTCACCTTATTGTTTTTTCATCTTAGCAGCATTAGAAGCTGGTACTTGTTCTGCTAGTACCTAAGCTCAAACAATCCAGGGCCTGGATGTAGGTCTTGGAGGTTTGCACCTTCTCCTTTTTCAATTTCCTCTTTATTTTTCTGAGTTTTGTGATTATTGCATGATTATTGGTGAATCTGTGTTTTTGTGGTTGAATATTGTTAATATGTTCTTATTTGAGGTTTGTGAGTTGTTATTGACTGGATTTGGGGGTTAGAACTGGATAATCCTTTGAAAAATTGTGAAAACAGGTTTTTAAGGGGTGTTTGGTCAGCTGCATAATCTGGATTTGTGGATTGTTAAGTGGTTGTTTATTGTTGCTATCTGTTTGTATCTGTTTTATTGGTGCTCTTATTCATCTGTTTGCAGGTTTTATGGTTTGAAACACCTTGATTCATAAAAAGTGTTATAAAATCTTTGTTACTTGGTGAAATTGGTTGAAATTTAGAGGACACCTAGATCTAATCATATACTAGGGTTAACAAGTGTTAAATCTAGGTTAATTACACCAGGGAAAGAGATTTGAGTGCTTGAATTTGGATCTATGGTCAATTAGATCAGCAAACTGTTTGCATATTGTTCATGTTTATCAATGATTGTTCTTGGTGATTTTTGCTTGATTCTTGTGTGCAACTTGTTGTTTATTGTGTTTATATTGACTCTCCATAAGCCAAAGCTTATTGAGGTGCCTTTTGTTCCATCAAACAGCAACAAGCAAGGCTTGAAATCAAGCCAAAACATCACTGCATAACAAGCAGTGGGAACTCCTTTCCCACTGAAGGTTCCCCCTGCTAGTATATTTTGGGGTTCAGCTTATTAATAAGCTATAATAGCTTATTTTAACCAGCAACAACTTGGATTTTGTAATAGGTGCTCATTATTTGACCCATTAGTTCATACTGGAGCATTTGGTGAGTTGACTTTAGGGTTTGACTAGAAAACCAACTTAATTGACTTTTTCATAAGTGCTTATTGGCTTATTCTGGCTTATTGGTGTTTCTTATTGGATTTTTGTTGATTGTTCTGGCTTATTGAGTTCATTTGTGAAATTTTGCAAGTTGAATCAAGTCCTGAGGTGCCTTATTTCTCAAAAACGACTATTTTGTCTTTTAGTGAAATATTACTTTGCTTATTTCTGGCTTATTGAGTGTGCTTTTTCAAAATTTCTTTTTACAGATCTCTTAAACATCCCAAAAGAAGGTTGTGTGTCAAATTAGAGCTTATGGCATTAGCTTATTGCTTAATGGGCGAAAAAGCCCAATAAGGATAAGCCGTTTGCATAATAAGCTGTGATAAGCTCACTTTCAGCTTTTGGGCCTTTAGATTTTTGTGTTTAGAATCAAATTTTGAGTCAGATTGGGCTTTTCCAAATTAATTGGGCCAGGTTTGACTTTTTGGGCTAAAAAGCCCATTTAAGTGGACTGTTTTTGGTTTTGGCCCATTTAAGGGCCCAATAGGGGTATTCTTGTCATTTCACTTTCATTTTCGGATTATTTAGGATAAAATAAACTAGTTTGCAAGTTTTTAGAATTTTTTAGAACTTTTGGATTTTTAATATTATTTTAATATTATTTTATTATTATTTTTTAAATTTCACATTTTTCAACTTTTTACATTTCTCATAGTTTAAATACATTAAAATAGGATTTTTGAAACTTTTAGAATAATTTTATCATCTTTAGATTAATTTTTATAATTATTTTAAGTTTTAATAGTTTTTAAATCATTTTAAATAGTTTTTATTAGTTTAAAAATTTATAAAAATAGTTTTTAATCTTTTTAGGTCATTTTAGAGGTTTACCAATTGAAAAATCTTTATTTGGGCTTTCTGATAATTTATTTGATTTTTAGGGCTTTAATTAGCATTTAAAAATTGAATATTTAATTATTTAAAAGGTTTGGAAAAGTTTTGATCATTGGTAAACTCTTAGTTTCTTTATTTTGATTTTTGGTGAATTATTGGTAATTTTTAGAATTAATTTTTTTTAGCCTGTTTTACGATTTTACGTTTTGTCGTCGTAGTATTAATTTCACGTCTTCGTCATCTTCTTTTCTCATCCCCTTCTAAACCTAATATTAATCTCAAATGATTTACATCTTAGTCACACACATATACCTCCTTGGGAAACGAACTTTCATATCATAAGGGTCATTAACACTTGGTTTTTCCTAAAATCATTTGTTCAATACTCACCGCTTTTACGCTCCTTTTCCTAAAGGGCGTAATTTACCACAATCATTTTGGCACTGCTGCCGGGGAGGTGTGTCCTGATTAATTTGTTTTGTTGCTTTTAATATTAACCATAAATAGTATTTGTATTAGTAGAAATCTACTAATACGTATTATCGGTTTTCTTGGTTTTTCTTGTGAAATTATTATTACTATATTGTATTAAGTATCACAATCAATACAAAATATCTCCAAAAGTGTGAAAACACAACCTTAATTGGGATTTGATCTCCTAATTATTGTATTCGAATCTCAAGCAAAAAGAAAAAGGCAAAAATAGATAAATACTTTCGTGAAGCTCGATTTTGAAAAATACGAACTATAAGGTGGGTATAAGGCGGGTATTATAAAATATACCCTAAGGAAAAAGGCTCTTAAGTGCTTCGCACCGCCTCGTTTCCCCGCTTGCTTGTGAGTATTTTGAGATTGAAGGCTAATCGAGGGTTTTGCCGCCCAAAGTATTATTACGTATAATATATTTGCTTGGTTTCTTTGTGATTAAAACCTCTTGAACAATTTGGTTTTCACCAAAGTTCTAAAGTCATTCGAAGGCGTTCACTCCACGTGATCGTTTTCATTCCTTTGAGGCCTCTTTAATCAAGAGTTTGATTCGAGGAGAGATTTGGTAGATTGTTGTCTACGAAGATACATCAAAATCCAAAAAAAAAGAAATTAAAAACAATCAAAAACACAAAAAAATTGAAAATTCACAAAACACCCAAAAAGAATCTTCTTTTCTCACCTCCCATTCTTCGTGAAGTTTATGATCACTCGTAATCAAGCAAAACGAGCTCGTAAACATCTTCAAAAGCAAGCCAATCGAGAGACGTTGATTGAAGAACAACCTCCAATTGTTGAACGTATTGTAGAACAAGAAGTCTTCATGGCTAATCGTACTATGATGGAGTTGCTACAAGCACCCACCGAGGGCTTTGGAGAGGCCATTGTGATTCCCGCTATCCTCGCGGAGAATTTCGAGATTAAGACGGGTTTAATGTCGATGTTGCAAGCTAATAAGTTTAGAGGTCAAGAGAAAGACAACCCGCACTACCACATTAGGAATTTTAATCGTCTCAACGCTACTAGCAAGTTTAAGCATGTTCCACATGACGCCATTAAGATGATGTTGTTTCCATACTCGTTAGATGGTCTCGCAAAAATTTGGCTTGAGAAAGAACCGCCAAATTCGATTTTGACATGGGGTGATCTCGTTTCTAAGTTTGTCAACAAGTTTTTTCCACCATCTAAAACAACACATTTGAAAAATGAGATTTCACGATTTGTGCAAAGAAATAGTGAAAGTTTTTCAATGGCATGGGAACACTTTAAAGAAATGTTACATGAATGTCCACACCATGATTTTTCGGAATTGCATCAAATTGATACTTTTTATAATGGGCTTCATGATCATGAACGAGATTACTTGAATGCCGCCGCGGGTGGTAATTTTTTTTGCCAAACGACCGATGAAGCTTTAAAGATTATCGAGAATAGATCTAAGGTTTATAGCCCTCATAACACACCGAGTGTTGCCAATTTGGGTTCGTCATCGTCGTCATCGTCTCGTAGCATTAATGCCTTACATGATGAAGCTAATGAGTAAAATCGGTTTTTCGATAGATTTGCTAATCTTATGTCCCATTGGAAAGCTCAAGAAGCTTCAAATTCCGCTTCGGTTAAAGCGGTTGCTAAGAGTTGTTTGTCGTGTGGTGGAGCTCATGATTTTTCCGAGTGCATTACCGCGGATGGTAACACTTCGAGTGCTTATGTAGCAACGGGAACTTACAACCAAAACGGTCAAGGTTCCCGCCCAAATCAAGCTCCACCAAATCAAAATGCTAATAACTATCGAAACAACAACCAAGGTGGTAATTACCAAGGCAATTCACGTAACTACAACAAGGGGAATTATCAAAATGGGAATGGACAAGTCACTAATCAAAACCAAAACCGTGATTTTCAAAACACTACACAAGGTTTTCAAAATGCTCACACTAAAAATCTTCAAGGAGAATTTTTGGATTATGCTAAAGCAAAAGATGCTAAGTTTGATAACATGCAACATGAGATGATTAGCTTAAGATCCGAGTTGAAAAACGAGCTTAAAAACGAACTTGCTAATGAACTTAAAACTCATGCAAATAAAATGGAAGGAAATGTTCAACGTCTTCAACAAAATCAACAAAAGATGGAACAAGGACAACATGAGATTAAGAAAGAGTTGTTAAAAGCGGATGCTAGGCAATCAAAATTTGAGGACCGAATGGCTAAAATGTTTGAAGCAATCATGTGTAAACCCTCTTCCTCGGGTGGTCTTCCTAGTGATACCATTGCAAACCCGAAGGGAGAATTGAAGGTTATTACTAAACGAAGTGGTAAAACTTTCAAAGAACCAATCTCTCGTCCAAGTACTTCTACGGAGAAGGAAATCGAGAAAGAACCCGAGGTGATGGTCGAAAAGGAGCATATTACAATCCCACGAAGTACCGCTCAAACCACACCTATGGTTGAACCAGTACCGCTCAAACCACACCTACCCTTCGAGACGAAACAAAGAGAAATTGCAAGAACGTAACAAACAAAAAATCGAGCTTTTCATAAAAATGTTTCAACTAGTGCATTTTGATGTGAGTTTAGCCGACGCGTTGTTGTATATGCCTCGTTTCGCTTCCACTTTTAAAAGTATGATGAGCGATAAGGAAAAGCTTTCAAAGCTTGCTAATTGTTCTTCGGTTTATCTTAACCGCATACCGGAAAAAGTTGGTGACCCCGGAAAGTTTCTCATTCCTTGTGACATACAAGATATGAATGAATGCCTCGCCTTGGCCGATCTTGGTGTGAGCATTAATTTGATGCCATTTTCCATTTGGAAATCGCTTTTCGCTTCCGGCTCTCATTCCTTCGAACATGTCTATCGAGATGGCCGATCATTCTACGATTTTAGCATGTGGAGTAGCCGAAGATATTTTCGTGAAAGTCGGGAAGTTCTACTATCCCGTTGATTTTATAGTAGTTGACATCCCCGCGGATCCTCAAGTTCCTCTAATTCTAGGTCGTTCATTTTTAGACACCTCGAGATCGCTTATCGACGTGCATGCAAGAACTATCACTTTGAGATTCAACGAAGAGGAACTTGTTATAAAAGCTACTCAAAACTCGAAACCTTCTCATGTTTATGCAATCGCTACCATCAATCACATTGACATCGTTGATGTGGTTTGCGATGAGTTTTCACAAGAAGTGTTAGGTTTTTCCGATAGCTCGTCAAGTGGCAATCCCACTATTTTGGATCCGATTCTTGCTAATTCCACACCAAATCTCACTCCATTCCAAGGAGGCGATCTCACTTCAAATGAAATCGACAATGAAGATGAGGTGTTGATTAGTGATGATACTTCTATTCCACCATTTCTTCCGTCGATGGAAGTTATGAGTGTTGAACCAAAATCTTCAATCGAGGAACCGCCTATCCTCGAATTGAAAGATCTTCCTTCTCACCTTGAATACGCATTCTTGGAAGGTGATGACAAGTTGCCGGTTATTATTACAAGAGGTCTTGCTAATGATGAAAAAACCGAGCTCTTGAAAGTTCTTAAAGCTCATAAAGGGGCAATTGCATGGAAAATTTCCGACATTAAGGGTATTGAACCAAAATTTTGTACTCACAAGATTTTAATGGAGGAGGACTACAAACCCGCAATTCAAAGTCAAAGAAGGGTGAATCCCAAAATTCACGATGTCATAAAAAAGGAAGTCTTAAAACTCCTTGACGCGGGAATGATTTATCCTATCTTCGATAGCCCATGGGTGAGCCCAATCCATTGTATCCCTAAAAAGGGAGGAATGACCACTGTGCCCAAAGAAAACAACGAGTTGATTCCCACTCGTGTTGTGACCGGTTGGAGGGTGTGTATTGACTATCGTAAGTTAAATGACGCCACTCGTAAAGACCACTTTCCTTTGCCCTTCATGGATCAAATGTTGGAGCGACTCGCGGGAAATGAATTCTATTGCTTTTTAGATGTTTTTTCCGGTTACTTTCGAATCCCTATCGACCCTCGTGATCAAGAGAAGACTACTTTTACGTGTCCTTATGGAACGTTCGCTTATCGTAGGATGCCATTCGGACTTTGTAATGCACCGGGTACGTTTCAAAGGTGTATGTTGGCGATTTTTCACGATATGATCGAGAAGTCGATGGAAGTGTTTATGGATGACTTTTCGGTGTTTGGCAATTCGTTCACGTCGTGTTTATCTAATCTCGAGCAAATGTTAAAACGTTGTGAAGAAACCAATCTTGTGCTTAATTGGGAGAAATGTCATTTTATGTGTAAACAAGGAATCGTCTTAGGACATAAGTTTTCGAAAGCGGGGATTGAGGTCGATAAAGCTAAGGTAGACGTCATCACCAAGTTACCTCATCCCAAAACCGTTAAGGGAGTTAGGAGTTTCCTAGGCCACGCGGGCTTTTATCGTCGTTCCATCAAGGACTTTTCGAAAATCTCTCGACCTATGCCACACCTTCTCGAGAAGGATGCTCCTTTTAATTTCAATGAGGATTGTGTTAGAGCTTTCGAAACTCTCAAAAGGAAACTTACCGAAGCTCCCATTCTTGTTGCTCCTAATTGGGAATTACCCTTTGAGATCATGTGCGATGCAAATGATTATGCTATAGGGGCCATCTTAGGGCAACGTTATTACAAGCATTTTCGTCCTATCCATTATGCTAGTAAGACGATGACCGAGGCTCAATTAAAGTACACCACAACGGAAAAGGAATTCCTTTTCGTGGTCTATGCTTTTGAGAAATTCCGACCTTATCGCGTCTTAACTAAAAGCATCGTGTATACCGACCATTCGGCTATCAAGTATCTCTTAGATAAGCAAGATGCTAAGCCGATATTTCTTCGTTGGATGCTCCTCCTCCAAGAATTTGATGTCACCGTGCTTGACAAAAAAGGATCCGAGAATCTAGCGGTCGATCATCTCTCTCGTCTAGAAGATCCTCACAAAGATGTTTTCGAGAACAAGGAAATCACAGAAACATTTCCTCTCGAGACTCTCGGTGTAGTGAATTCTAAAGACACCACCCCATGGTTTGCCGACATTGCAAATTACCATGCGGGCAATTTCATAATCAAGGGTATGACGACACAACAAAAGCGAAAATTCTTTCGTGACGTCAAGTTCTATTTTCGGGACGACCCTTATCTCTTTCGGGTTTGTGCGGATCAACTCGTTCGACATTGTGTTTTTGGTGCCGAAGCTTCTAATATCCTTAGAGCTTGTCACGAGGGACCCACAGGTGGTCACCATGGTGCTAATCTCACGGCTAAGAAAGTGTTTGATGCCGGCTTCTTTTGGCCTTCTATCTATCGTGATGCACACGCACTTGTGAAGTCGTGTGATTCGTGCCAACGTCAAGGAAAATCGTCTCAACGTGATGAAATGCCGCAAAACATAATTCAAGTGTGTGAGATTTTCGACATATGGGGAATAGACTTTATGGGGCCGTTCCCATCGTCTCATGGTAACAAATATATCCTCGTCGCGGTGGACTACCTTTCTAAGTGGGTGGAAGCTAAGGCTTTGCCTACTAATGATGCTCGTGTGGTAGTGACGTTTTTGAAGAAACTATTCTCTCGGTTCGGAACCCCTCGTGCTATTATAAGCGATCGTGGAACCCATTTTTGTAATGACCAATTCGACAAGGTCTTAAAGAAATATGGAGTTACTCATCGTCTTTCTACGGCTTATCACCCGCAAACGAGTGGGCAAGTCGAGGTTTCGAACCGAGCTTTTAAGAGGATTTTAGAAAGGTCGATTGGAGAAAACCGTGCTTCATGGTCCGACAAACTAGATGACGCTTTATGGGCCTTTAGGACCGCTTATAAGACACCTATCGGTTGCACTCCTTATAAGTTAGTCTATGGGAAGAATTGTCATTTGCCCATTGAATTGGAGCATAAGGCATATTGGGCCCTTAAGCATGCAAACTTTGACTTGAAGACCGCGGGAGATCACCGGAAAATACAATTGAATGAATTGGATGAATTAAGAGACAATGCTTATGAAAATTCATTGATTTTCAAAGAAAAGACTAAAAAGTTTCATGATGCAAAGATTAAAAACCGGGTTTTTAACGTAGGTGATCAAGTGTTACTTTTTAACTCTCGATTTAAGATATTTTCCGGGAAATTGAAATCTCGTTGGTCGGGTCCGTTCACCATTACACAAGTGTTTCCTTATGGGACCATCGAGCTAGCTCAAGATGATGGTCCTGAATTCAAGGTGAATGGACATAGGCTTAAGCACTACATTGGTAGGGAAATTCCTTCAATGGTTGCCCTCGACCAATTCACCTTCCCCAATGATAATTAGCATTGAGGGGATCGAGTCGAGGTCATGACTCGGTAATCAAAAACGAGGTGCCTCTTGGGGGAGATCCCATGCTTATCCTTTTATGCTTACTATTCACTAATAAGGGGACTTGTACCCTTCCAACTCGTTGTCTCGTGGTTGTTTGTGATTGTGTTATCTAGATCATCATCATCTATGATTTAAGACTCCCGTGTTCGTTTACGTGAGCCTCCATCGTTTGCTTGAAGAAGTTTTTCACGAATCCATGACATATACTTTATTGTTCTAACAATTATCTTTTAGCATACTTAACAAACAACTTTAGATATATTGTTAATCACCCTTTCCATGCTAGATCCTAAGCATTCGATTCTTCGTCTCTAGTATGGGGGTGCTCCACCTTTAGACTCGAAACATTGAGGACAATGTTTACTTTTAGTATGGGGGGTGAATAGGTACTTGCTTTGCTACGCCCTCACGCTTTCCAACTTTCAATGTTTTGTTTGGTTGCTAATAAGGCTAAAAATGGCCAAATTTCAAAAAATTTCTTAGTTTTCATAAGTGTTTTTAAGACACGAATGTATATTTTCCGATGGGTAGAATAAGAGCTAATTTTTGACTTGATGGGCATTTGGAGCCATTTACATTCCTTAACCCGCTCAATTCAAGTTTTGCTAGACTTTTATATAGGGAGATTTAAAACGCGAAAGTCTTAGCTCATTCGGGTTAAGAACAAGAACTTTTCGCAAGTTCCTATAATTGATCCTAGAAAGTCACTTATCAAGGGAACTATAAAACGCATTTTCTAAGCTTGAAAAAGTCCAAGAAAATGCAAGATCCTATAGGTGGCTTGAAAACCCAAAACTTTGATTTGATATAGTCTTAACGAAAGCTAATCCAAATTTGGCTTAATTTTGACTTGCATGGCTAAGTATTCACGAGTCTCTTTAATTAGAGGTCTTTATATAGTGAAGAACGAGAAGTGATAGAGTTAGACAAGTGATCATGCTAAATGTAGAACATGAAAAGTTCTTTCAAAAACTCATATATTTTTAATTGTGGCTTTTCTTCCCACAAGATCAATGCATTAGGAATAAAAATAATTGCAATAATTAAGGTCGTACGATTTGAAAGGTTACTTAGCCTCTAGCGCAAGATCGTTTAAAAGTTGCTCAGGGTTGAATAGAGTTCATAGCCAAGGCATAACTTATTGAAGCGGGACGCGAAGATTGGCGATTATCCAAAAAGGCCCTAACAAGGCATGATGAGCCCTATTTTGTTGCTAAAGATCCAAGATGATGTGAAGTATCATTATTCCTAAATCAATATGAAGGATCGAGACACATGACGAAAAGCAATTACTCCCCTAAAGATCATGGAGAAAGTCTATCCGAAAAGACCCTTACAAGGTATGAGGATAAATATATCCAAGTCCGAAAAGGAGGCGGATCGTTGTATATCAAAGTCCAAAATAAAGATTGAAGAAAAATGATGAAGTCGCGGTCCAAATATGAAGAATCTCTCAAAAACGTCAAGTGAAGAAATTCCAAATATATGAAGAGAAGACCATAATTTCAAGAACGTCTTCACAAGATTTGAAGTATGAAGTACATGCCAAATATCGGTCCGAGAAAGGTCTCAAATCGTGAAACGAGTTATGCCAAGATATGAACTTAAGGAGATACACGAGAAGCCGTTTTAAAAGATTTTGTCCTTCGGCTAACTATCGATTAAATCGTGCTACTTTGCTTTCGGACTAATAACTACTCAAATAAGTCAATATGAATCACTTGTGATCCATGACAAATAGTTAAAAAATGCTAGTAACCCATTTCCTTTTATAATAACTAGGATTGCGGGGAGAAAAAGTATTACACAATTTGGACGTATGAGTAGTGTTAGCATTGTGACTTGTACCAACAATGATCTCGTTTTTGCAATTAGCATGGAATGTATGACAATCTAGAATGACGAAGTTTACTCTACGATACATTTACTTGTTTCTATTCTTTGACCCTAAAAGTCACATTCGTGATGAAAATCATACATTATGTCTTTACACATTCTTCGAAGTATGTTGCAAGTCTTTTACTCTTCAATAAAGGTTAATAAAATTGAATTTTGGTGATGCTTAGATACTTTATTCTAGCATTGCGTGAGGGCACGGCAATGGCTTAGTATGGGGGAGTGATGAGATGGCATTTATACATGATCTCATCGTTCTTTTTGGGCGTTAAATGCATAAAAATGTCATAAAATACCATATATATGCTTGTGTTTGTTTACTTGTGTATTTTAGGTATGGATATCGTTAAAAAGACAAAAGATCATAAGAAACAAGGAAAAACGGACACGAGAAACGAAGCCGTACAAAGAACCGGGCCCTAGATCATGATTTATCCAACAAATACCCTTGAAGACTTGAAGACATGCAAGATTGATCCTCAATGAATGAAGAATTGACACTTAAAACCCTTGTATATTCATAATTACAAGTTTGGTCCCTTAAGTTTGTCAAAAGAATTAGCAAGATTAGTCCCTCATCAAATCTAATTTGTCAATTATGGTCCCTTATGAAGTTAAAGTTGCATTGAAGACCTTTGAAGATCAACAATGTCCAAGATCAGTCCTTGAATTATCCAAAAATGGCAAAAACAACCCTTGTAACCCTTTTTCCAAAGTTTGGTGCCAAAAGTGTAAAGTTATGAAAGTTATTATCAAAGGGAATCAAGTATTTGGGCTGAAAAACGTTTTATACCACATCTGCCAAAAACAAAGGACCCAAGTTGCCATTTCAAAACTTTGAATCCCATAACACGCGCCAAACAACAAGTTTCCCCCAATTTCGGATCAAAATCACCACTGTTCACCTTTTTTACCACCAAGATTTTACATCACTTAAACAAAGGGTAAAAAGCAATTACCCACTCCCACGCTTGATTCACATGTGCAGAAACACATCCTACCTCAAAACCCTCACTCCCACTCACTATGGACCCCACCCCCAATTCCCTTTCAACCAATCAAAACGCAACTTCACCTCCAAGTGATCCAACGTGGCCAAATCAACAGCTGAGAGTCCTTGCTTCATCTCAAAGCTAAAATGAACACTCAGGATCATTTTGGATAGCTCACACCAAGAATTCGTCTAGAAGACTCAAGGATAGAATAGGAATTTCACTTCTAGGGTTTATGAATAGTTCTAGTTTGGCATTTGCCTATAAATAGACTCCTCAACCTATGAGAGAGCTTTTGTTCCAGATTTTAGCTTTTAAATCTTTGTAATTCCTTTTTATGAAATAAAGTTTGAATTTCTGAAAATTTTGAATTCTCATTTGTTATTTATAAAAGTTTGGTATCTGATAAGCTAAAATCTGAGTTCCATAATCTTGTTTGAAGGTTTTTGAGGCAAGGTTTTAAGTGATAAAGCTTGTGCTTCAAAAATCAGAAAGGTTTTGTTTATTTGATCTCACCTTATTGTTTGTTCATCTTAGCAACATTGGAAGCTGGTACTTGTTCTGCTAGTACCTAAGCTCAAACAATCAAGGGTCTGGATGTAGGTCTTGGAGGTTTGCACCTTCTCCTTTTTCAATTTCCTCTTTATTTTTCTGAATTTTGTGATTATTGCATGATTATTGGTGAATCTGTGTTTTGAATATTGTTAATCTGGTCTTATTTGAGGTTTGTGAGTTGTTATTGACTGGATTTGTGGGATAGAACTGGATAATCCTTTGAATAATTGTGAAAACAGGTTTTTAAGGGGTGTTTGGGTCAACTGCATAATTTGGATTTGTGGATTGTTAAGTGGTTGTTTATTGTTGCTATCTGTTTGTATCTGTTTTATTGGTGCTCTTGTTCATCTGTTTGCAGGTTTTATGGTTTGAAACACCTTGATTCATAAAAAGTGCTATAAAATCTTTGTTACTCGGTGAAATTGGTTGAAATTTAGAGGACACCTAGATCTAATCATAGACTAGGGTTAATAAGTGTTAAATATAGGTTAATTACACCAGGGAAAGAGATTTGAGTGCTTGAATTTGGATCTATGGTCAATTAGATCAGCAAACTGTTTGCATATTATTCATGTTTATCAGTGACTGTTCTTGGTGATTTTTGCTTGATTCTTGTGTGCAACTTGTTGTTTATTGTGTTTATATTGACTCTCCATAAGCCAAAGCTTATTGAGGTGCCTTTTGTTCCATCAAACAGCAACAAGCAAGGCTTGAAATTAAGCCAAAACATCACTGCATAACAAGTAGTGGGAACTCCTTTCCCACTGAAGGTTCCCCCTGCTAGTGTATTTTGGGGTTCAGCTTATTAATAAGCTATAATAGCTTATCTTAACCAGCAACAACTTGGATTTTGTAATAGGTGCTCATTATTTGACCCATTTGTTCATACTAGAGCATTTGGTGGGTTGACTTTAGGGTTTGACTAGAAAACCAACTTAATTGACTTTTTCATAAGTGCTTATTGGCTTTTTTGGCTTATTGGTGTTGCTTATTGGATTTTTGTTGATTGTTCTGGCTTATTGAGTTCATTTGTGACATTTTGCAAGTTGAATCAAGTCCTGAGGTGCCTTATTTCTAAAAAACGACTATTTTGTCTTTTAGTGAAATATTACTTTGCTTATTTCTGGCTTATTGAGTGTGCTTTTTCAAAATTTCTTTTTACAGATCTCTTAAGAATCCCAAAAGAAGGTTGTGTGTCAAATTAGAGTTTATGGCATTAGCTTATTGCTTAATGGGCTAAAAACCCCAATAAGGATAATCCGTTTGCATAATAAGCTGTGATAACCTCACTTTCAGCTTTTGGGCCTTTAGAGTTTTGTGTTTAGAATCAAATTTTGAGTCAGATTGGGCTTTTCCAAATTAATTGGGCCAGGTTTGACTTTTTGGGCTAAAAAGCCTATTTAAGTGGACTGTTTTTGGTTTTTGCCCATTTAAGGGCCCAATAGGGGTATTCTGGTCATTTCACTTTCATTTTCTGATTATTTAGGATAAAATAAACTAGTTTTCAAGTTTTTAGAATTTTTTAGAATTTTTGGATTTTTAATATTATTTTAATATTATTTTATTATTATTTTTTAAATTTCACATTTTTCAACTTTTTACATTTTTCTTAGTTTAAATACATTAAAATAGGATTTTTGCAACTTTTAGAATAATTTTATCATCTTTAGATTAATTTTTATAATTATTTTAAGTTTTAATACTTTTTAAATCATTTTAAATAGTTTTATTAGTTTAAAAATTTCTAAAAATAGTTTTTAATCTTTTTAGGTCATTTAGAGGTTTACCAATTGAAAAATCGTTATTTGGGCTTTTTGATAATTTGTTTGATTTTTAGGGTTTTAATTAGCATTTAAAAATTAAATATTTAATTATTTAAAAGGTTTGGAAAAGTTTTGATCATTGGTAAACTTTTAGTTTATTTACTTTGATTTTTGGTGAATTTTTGGTAATTTTTAGAGTTAATTTTTATTTTAGCTTGTTTTACGATTTTACGTTTTGTCGTCGTAGTATTAATTTCACGTCTTCGTCATCTTCTTTTCTCATCCCCTTCTAAACCTAATATTAATCTCAAATCATTTACATCTTAGTCACACACATATACCTCCTTGGGAAACGAACTTTCATATCATAAGGGTCATTAACACTTGGTTTTTCCTAAAATCATTTGTTCAATACTTACCGCTTTTACGCTCCATTTCCTAAAGGACGTAATTTACCACAATCAGCTATGAACTCTAATTAATACCGAGCAACTTTTAAACAATCTTGGGCTAGAAGCTAAGTAACTTTTCAAATCGTACAACCTTACTTATTGCAAATATATTTATTGACAAGCGATGGGAGAAAAAGCTTTAATCAACTCACATAAATTCATGAAAGAATACCAAACTTATAATTGACTCTATCATCTCTCGTTCTCCAAAATTTAAAATCTCAAGGAATGAGACTCGTGAATGCTTAGCCAATTAAATCAAAGTTTTGGGTTTTCAAGTCATCTATGGGATCTTGCAACTTCTTAGACTTTTTTAAGTTTAGAATTTGTATTTTAAAGTTCCATTGATAAACGACTTTCTAGGATCAATTATAGGAACTTGCGAAAAGTTCTTGTTCTTAACCCGTGAGAGTTAAGACTTTTGCATTTTAAAGTTCCCAATATAAAAGCATAGCAAAACTTGACTTAAACACGTTAAGGACTAGCTAGAGTAAACTTGAATAAGTAAACTCGGGTTGAGTCAAAAGATTCATGACTTTGAAAAATTAAAACCACTTTATTCAAAATTTATTCTATCAAAGAAAGTAAATAACGATAACACTGGAAAAACTACTAGGCCAAAATAGATTAAAATTTTTTGAAAAATGTCGAAAAATCAAATTTTACGGTTAAAATGAGGACAAATTCATGGAAAAGCCCACTTACTTCGATAGAAGTCCCCCTACACTTGATCTTAAACATTTGCCTCTATGTTTAAGCATGTGGGAGTAAACTCCCCTACACTTAGGACATTGTGCACTTTGTTTAAATGTTGCTAAGGAAAGGACAACTATAGTGATTTCAATGTGAACATATAAGATATGAAATATTGAATCACGAGAGTTTAGGATATAACCGGGAAGACGGGTACAAGGGATCACGGTCGTCAAATTTCATCAAAAGTGGATATTTGAAGCTTTAATCCCTGCACATCATAAGAAACAAGACAACAAACACCTACGGGGCTCCCCCTACACTCGTTATGAAAACGGTAAAGGATAGATCAACGGGTTGCCTCCCGAGAAGCTCTTGTTTTTGTTAACCGAGTCACGAGCCTGACTCGACCCAGAACTAATTCAAGGGAAATGTGGTGAGGGATGGAATCATCTCATGTGAGATGTCCTCACCAAAGTACAGCTTCACACGCTGGCCATTCACTTTAAAATTAGGCCCATTTGGTTGAGAAAGTTCAATGGTGCCGTAAGGGAAAACTTTGGCGACTGTGAATGGACCAGACCTGTAACACCCCATTTTGATAATGGAAATGTCACATGCAATCATGGCGTGTCATCAAAGCATACAAGGAAAAATGTCTAAAACATTACTTGACCATAAAGGAAAATACCGGAATCAAACATCGGTAGTCCAAAAGTAAAGCTCATCACACACAAACATAAGTATAGTAAAGGAAAGGACTAAACAATGTCCATATCAAATGTATCATAAGAAAGGAAATGCATAAAGTAAAGAAGGCTAGTCAGCTTCCAGTCCATATGCACGTACTCTTAGTGTCTACGAGCGTCCCTGAGTACCTGCCGTTTTGGGAACATAGAAAAGAAAAACGGCTGAGCAAATACGCTCAGTGCACGGATGTACTATAAAGCATGAATAGGATAAGCATATAACATATAACAGCGGAATAAAAACTAAGTCCCGAGTAACCTGGTTAAGTCTTAAATAAACTGGTTTTATAGTTTGAAAGTCTTATGTTTATCTTAAAAAACTGTTTGTCATATTTTACCATTAGCCAATATAGGTCATGAAAATCCACCGTGCATGAATACTTGGAGGGTTGACCTCATCATGCAAATTAGAGGGGCTGCCTCTAATTTAATATACTGGTTTTTGGGTAGGAGGGATCAGCTCCTTGTGAAGGATGCAAGGCACACACCACATTCACCATGAAATCCTGACTAAAAACATGTAACTAGGATGCACCCATATGCCGCACATGATAAATATAATATAAATGGCCAAAAGCTGAAGGGACGCCACGAGCAATCACTCCGCCGTCGTGAAGTCATAACATCAGTGCCTCTAATGTTATGGTTATGGTACCTCCATAACTAGGTGAAACTGGTCATGCATGTATATGGCTATAGGTAATCTTAATTAAACATAAGCAATCAAACACGTAACTTATACTACGGGAAAATAGTTGGCTGCATACGGGGAATCCTAATAAGGAAAGAATGTCCATACTGAAAGGACGGGAATCCGTACCTTATGTCCAGTGAACGAAGAAGATGAACTGAGAGAAATCCTACTTCCGAATCACTAGTTCTACATAAATACATACATGAATAAGTATCTGCTTACCTAAATACGTAGCTTCTTTTATGTCATGTCTTAGCTTATTTTATGTGTTCTTACCAAGTTTTACTGTTTTTAAGCCTTAAACCGTGTTTATCTTATATTCTGTTTAATCTGATTAAGTATTTCTGATATTTCATGTATTATTATACTTACTGTGTAATATTAAGTAACCTTCCAAAAATAGCAGGTTTCCTAAAAAAGAAAGTTTCCAAAAATAGAAAGTTTCCAAAAATAGAAAGTTACCAAAAATAGAAAGTTTCCAAAAATAGAAAGTTTCCAAAAATAGAAAGTTCCCAAAAATAGAATGTTTCCAAAAATAGAAAGTTTCCAAAAATAGAAAGTTTCCAAAAATAGATTTACTGCTTAAAATAGATAAGTTTCTAAAAATAAATAGTTTCCATAAATAGATCTGCTGCCTTAATTAAATAAGTTTTCATAAATAGATTAGCTGCCTGAAATAAATAAGTTTCTAAAAATAGAAGGTTTCTATAAATAGATTAGCTGCCTTAATTAATTAAGTTTCTAAAAATAGAAAGTTTCCATAATTAGAAATAAGCTGGTTAAATAAGCTAAGTATATAAGCCTAAGTGTTTTCATGATTATTTTCTAAGTCATATGATATAATGTATAGTTTAATAATTATTTCATGTAATTAAATTAAACTATAGGTTAAAATATTTAATTAAAGTATAACATGTTTTTAATTAAATAAAGTTAAATACTTAGGTTAAAACATGTATTATTATATATTAATAATATAACCTAAGTCATGTTAATTAATTAACTATAGTCTTGGTTTATAAATAATTAATTAATTATAAGTCTAAAATATAAAATACTTAGGTTAATTAATTTCATGATTATTAATAATTAAAAATAACCTTAGTCATGTTATTAAATTAATCATGTCATTTCATTAATTTAATATTAACATAAGATCATAAAAACATAAAAATACTAAACATACACCATGAACCGGATCTAAACTAAAAACAATGAACCAGACATGAAATCGACATCGTACCCCGAACCAACTCGGGGTACCCCGTGCCTTGAGGCTGCCGTGGGACCCACACCCACCAACCGATACCATATGGTCTTGGTGGTGGTCGGTTGGCCAAACCGAAACCCCCTTCGGGTTCGGTGCAGCCTGCGGCCAAAAACAAACACCCCTTAAAACATACTTTTGGTTTTATTAAACCCCAAATCATGTTAAATCCATGTTTATTTATTAGGTTTTTGTAAAAAACATAACATGTTCTTGATTTATAAAAGATCAAATCAAAAGAAAAAGTTTAAAAAGGATTTACCGAATTCGTGGATCAAAAGGATGAAGAACAAACATGATCACCAACTAAAATTCCAAGATCCAAGATCACAAACCACCTCCTTGTGGTGTTTGTAGTGTGGCGGCACAAAAAGAACAAGGGAAGAGGGTTTTAGGTTTTTCTAAAATCTTCTGTGAATGAAAAAAATGAGTAGTGTAAAAGTTATTAACCCCCTTTAGTAAAATTTACAAATGGGCTTGGCCCATTTGTCCTTGTAGCCGCGGGTAGGGGCCCCACTTGGGGTACCCGTACCTTTTTCCGTGTCTCGTTGTTAAGTTACACGTTCGTGATTATTTGTGTTCGCGTTTTAAGTGTTCTCGTTACGTAAATATCGTGATCTAATATATTTAATTACGCTCGTAATAAGTATATATACGTAATTAATAATAGTTCGTGTTTTAATTACGTTCATGATTTCATGATCGCATGTTCGTGATTAATTATCGTTAAATAATTATTACGTGAGCGTGCGTAGTAAATACTTATCATGTTCTAACACGTACGTAATACGTAAAATCCTAACACGTAATCGTAATCATGCTATATTAGGAAAGTTTAAATCTAGTACGTATGATCTTAAGGGTACTATTCATGGTAAAAGCATGCGGGATTTACAACTCTTCCCCCCTAAAAAGAATAATTCGTCCCTGAATTATAGATAAAGTAAACTAGAAACGAAGAACATACCCGAATTCAAAATATGAAATGAGGGTAAGAAGCCCGGATAGACTCCTCTGTTTCCCAAGTGGTTCCCGCTCGGTATGATCCCTCCATAGAATTTTGACGAATGGAATCGTCTTCTTTCTCATGACTCGTTCTTGTCTGTCAAGAACTTGTTCGGGTTCTTCTATAAAAGTAAGATCTTCACGTATCTGTTCCAGTGGATATTGAACCATGTGAAGGGGATGATATTGGTACCCTCTGAGTAAGGACACATGAAACACATTGTGCACATGCGAAAGCTGTAGAGGTAACGCCAATCGGTAAGATACTTCACCGACTCGTTCAATGATATCAAACGGTCCGATGAAACGAGGACTGAGTTTCCCTTTAATCCTGAAGCGTCTAACACCACGTGCCGGCGAAACCTTAAGGAAGACGTGATATCCTACGTTAAAGTGTATATCCCTACGATGCTTATCAGCGTAACTCTTCTGACGTGACCATGCTTCCTGAATTTTCTGCTTAGCTACTGCGATCTTCTCATTGGTCATCTCTATGATTTCCGGTGCTTCAAGTGTTCGCTCGCCAACCTGATCCCAGCAGATTAGGGCGCGACACTTCCTGCCATACAACATCTCAAATGGAGCACACTTGATACTTGCGTGCCAACTGTTGTTGTATGCAAATTCCACCAAACAGATGTAATCGTCCCAATCACCCGTCCATTCCAACGCACATGACCTCAACATATCTTCCAATGTCTGAATGGTTCGCTCTGACTGTCCGTCCGTTTGAGGATGAAAAGCCGTGCTAAGCTTAAGTTGTGTACCCCAAGCTTTCTGCAGACTTTTCCAAAAGCGCGAAGTGAATCGAGGATCTCTGTCTGAGACGATGCTGGATGGTGCACCGTGGAGTCTCATGATCTCTCTTCTGTACGTATCTGCGAGTTTACTTACCGAATCTTCCTTGCGGATCGGTAAGAAATGAGTTGATTTGGTAAGTCGATCAACGATAACCCAAATTGCATCGTGCTTCCTCTTGGTAGGCGGAAGACCAGTAACAAAATCCATGGTGATTTTGTCCCACTTCCACTCTGGGATATCTAACGGTTGAAGGAGAACGCCAGATCGCTGATGCTCGATCTTAACCTGCTGGCAGGTAAGACATTTGGAGACGTAAGTGGCCACATCCTGTTTCATACCACTCCACCAAAAGTACTGCTTGATGTCATGGTACATCTTAGTCGAACCAGGATGTATAGAGAATGGGGAGCTATGAGCTTCAGCTAACAAAGCTTCCCGGAGTTCTTGGTCATCAGGAACACAAAGTCTCGTGCCCTGCCATACGATACCATCTGCATCTACTCTGAATTCTGTCTGCTTCTCCAAATTTTGTACTATCGCCTAGATTTCTCTGTCATCCTTCTGAGCTTCCTTGATCTTGGAGAGTAACTCGGGTTCTACTCTAAGATTAGCCCAGTAACCGTGCTGTCCACGTACCATGATCTCGATGTCTAGTCGCTCCAAGTCTCTGATGATTTCCTCTTCGATTTTAATGCCGTTGATCATTCCGGACTTCCTGCTAAGAGCATCTGCTACTACATTTGCCTTTCCGGGATGATACTGTAGATTAATGTCATAATCCTTCAACAGCTCCAACCATCTCCTCTGCCTCATGTTCAATTCACGCTGAGTGAAGATATACTTCAAGCTCTTGTGGTCCGTGAAAATGTCACATGATTCTCCATATAAGTAGTGCCTCCATATCTTCAATGCAAACACGACTGCAGCAAGTTCCAGGTCGTGCGTGGGGTAATTTTCTTCATAAGGCTTAAGCTGCCGTGAAGCGTACGCGATCACTTTCCCATGTTGCATGAGAACACAACCAAGTCCCTTCCCCGATGCATCGCTGTAGATTTGAAATCCACCCGTACCAGATGGTAGAGTAAGAATAGGTGCAGATACTAGCTTCTACTTCAGGTCTTCAAAGCTCTTCTCTCGATCTTCAGTCCAGACGAATTTCTCTCCTTTCCGCATCAGTTTGGTCAATAGTAGTGCTAGACGGGAAAAGTTCTCCACGAATCTACGGTAATAGCCAGCTAAGCCTAAGAAACTACGGACTTCCATCACTGATGTCGGCCTTGGCCACTTAGTAATGGCCTCAACCTTCGTTGGATCCATAGTGATTCCTTCTGTTGATACAATGTGACCTAAGAATGCCACCTTGTCTAACCAGAACTCACACTTGGAGAATTTAGCATACAACTGCTTCTGGCGAAGAATCTGTAGTACTGTACGAAGATGGTCTTCGTGTTCCTCCTTGGACTTTGAGAAAATCAGGATGTCATCGATGAAGACAATGACAAACTTGTCCAGAAATTCATGGAAGATTCTGTTCATCAAATCCATGAACACTGCTGGAGCATTTGTCAGGCCAAATGGCATGACTACAAACTCGTAGTGGCCATAGCGGGTACGAAAGGCAGTCTTAGAGATGTCCTGCTCCTTGACCCGTAGCTGATGATAGCCTGACCTAAGATCAATCTTGGAGAAGTGTTTGGCCCCTTGGAGTTGGTCAAACAGATCATCAATACGTGGCAGTGGATATCTATTTCGAATGGTAATCTTGTTGAGCTTGCGATAGTCTATACAAAGACGCATACTGTCGTCCTTCTTCTTAACAAACAAGACCGGTGCGCCCCATGGAGATGCGCTCGGTCGAATGAAACCTCATTCAAGAAGTTCTTGCAGTTGATCCTTCAGCTCCTTCAGCTCTATGGGAGCCATGCGATAAGGAGCTTTGGAGATTGGTTCAGCTCCTGGAATAAGCTCGATACTAAATTCCACTTCTCGTGCAGGTGGTATGCCCGGAAGTTCTGCTGGAAAAACATCTTGGAATTCCGACACGATAGGTTGATCCTGAATCGATGGGGATTCAGCATCCATGTCGTGAACCGTAGCTAGATAACCCTCGCAGCCATGAGACAGTAGTGCATGCGCTTGCAGGGTAGATATGACTTGTACAGACCGTCCGGGTATGAACCCATTATGAATGTACTCTGGTGCATTAACATCACCGAAGATAACTCGATATGAATGGCAGTCTATGGTAGCATGATGCTTGGATAGCCAATCCATGCCCAAAATCATGTCGAAGTCATTCATGTCCAGCGGAAGTGCGTCAACAGGTCGAGAACCTTATCGTCAAATTCTAGGGAAAGACTCTTGTATACATGGGTGATTAATACAGAGTCCCTCAAAGGCGTAGAAATAGTAAGCCTATTTTATAGTGGCATGGGGAGCATCCTAATGTTCTTAGCATAAGCAGTAGAAATAACCGATTGAGTAGCACCCGTATCGAAAAGAACACATGCAGCTTGACCATACATATACAAGATTCCAGTGATGGTACCTGTAGACTTGTTGGCCTGGTCTCGAGATGTCGTGTAGACACGCCCGACAGTAGGAGGCGGCTTGGTATCAGCATGTCCTGATGTACCCTCCATCTCGCCCTTACGGAAATCCTTCATAATATGTCCAGGAAGACCACACTTGAAGCATGAATCAGTATTACAGCGACATGGTCCTGGGTGCCTACGGTGGCAAGTAGAGCAAAGAGGATGAGTTTATCCTCCAGCAGGTGCTCTGGCTGGCTGGGAACCTGATAAAACATTTTACATAAGACATGATAGTTGGGTACAAAGGACAAAGCGGATAATCGTAAGATGGAATACCAGTGATAGCTGGACGGCTAGGCTGCGAACCTCTCTGGTTCTGGTCCCTACCGTTTCCATGGTTCCTGGTAGAAGTTTGCTAAAGCGTCAGAATATGAGTTATAACATGAAAACATAAGGAAATGCGTAAGTATTAGGACCTGCTGCTGTTGGAGTGCCCAGCGTTGTTACGGTAATTATCATTACCACCACGCCTACCCGTAGCAGAACGGTCGTTAGTCTGACTGTTTCCCTTGGGCTGATTAGGCTGCTGTTGAGTAGCCGGCTGAGACCGGTCCCCAGTTTTCTGCCTGGAAGATACATTTAAGAGATGAATAATTGACATATGGAAAGTATACGGATTGGTCACCGCTTGAATATGAATGTTTACCTCTTGTCGGGTCTTTCAGCTTCCCCGAACTCATCTCTCTCCTGCAGCATCTCCAGTTTTCGTGCTGCATCGGCCACTTGTGCTACAGTGTTGAACATAGCACACACCAGATTGTTTGCGACCGATGTGCGAAGAGCCCATCTAAAGTGATGTGCCTGCTCTTCCGGAGTACCTGCTGCCGCACCAAGGAAACCAGCTAAGCGGAGAAAGCGCTGCATAAACTCGTTGATATTCTCCCCAGCTCTCTGTCGGATCCCATGGTACTCCCTCTTGAGCTTGTCCTGCTCAGCCTTGGGAAAGAACTGCTCCATCACCCTGTCCTTGAACTGAGCCTAAGTCAAACCAGCAACCCACTCGTCACCACCTTCAGACTGCATCAATGCTAACCACCGGTTGAGTACATCGCCTTCGAACCTATAGCATGCCAACCTCGCCTTGTATGCGGGGTCACAGCCCATAGCGTTGAAAATCTTCTCGATGTGTGCCAACCAGCTTTCAGCATCACTGGGGCTATCTGTCTTCTTAAAAGCTCGAGGGTGGAGCTTGTTGAATCTCTCCAGCCATACTGCTAATGTCACTGGAGGAGGAGGAGGAGGTGCCTGATTATGTTGTTGATTGTTGGCAGCTTGAACTTCAGCTCTGATGTCATTCCTCAGTTGAGGAAGCAAAGCTTGCATAGCGGCCTGAATTGCAGCATTGAGCTGCTCCTGTTCGCGTGTGAGAACCATCTGATAGTATAACATAAAACATATTATTAAACAGATCAAAACATAAAATATATATATATATATACATGAAAAAAATTTATACCAAAATTTCACGAGAAAAATTTTATGCAAGAAAATTTTGTGTATGAATGCATGATCCAGTTTTATGAAAACTTTTGTATGCTCGAGAGTGAACGCCTCTGGTCAGTTCACCCAAAACAAAAGACATAGCGAGGGGACGCCTATGGGTCGGTCCCAAATCTAAAAGTTTCGATAAAATACATGCGACTAAATAGGGCCAGTCCTGTACCAACCATTACTTAGTCAAAAATCTGTGACAATGACGTGTATATGTATGCTTAAAAATGATGAATGCATGAAAACAACTGTCAGTTCTAGGAAGAACGTAGTGACTACCAGCTAATCACAGGTCATATTTGAGAGCCTACAGGTCGAAGCCTTGGCTCTGATACCATAATTGTAACACCCCATTTTGATAATGGAAATGTCACATGCAATTATGGCGTGTCATCAAAGCATACAAGGAAAAATGTCTAAAACATTACTTAACCATAAAGGAAAATACCGGAATCAAACATCGGTAGCCCAAAACTAAAGCTCATCACATACAAACATAAGTATAGTAAAGGAAAGGACTAAACAATGTCCATATCAAATGTATCATAAGAAAGGAAATGCATAAAGTAAAGAAGGCTAGACAGCTTCCAGTCCATATGCACGTACTCTTAGTGTCTACGAGCGTCCCTGAGTACCTGCCGTTTTGGGAAAATAGAAAAGGAAAACGGCTGAGCAAATACGCTCAGTGCACGGATGTACTATAAAGCATGAATAGGATAAGCATATAACATATAACAGCGGAAGAAAAACTAAGTCCCGAGTAACCTGGTTAAGTCTTAAATAAACTGGTTTTATAGTTTGAAAGTCTTATGTTTATCTTATAAAAAATGTTTGTCATATTTTACCATTAGCCAATATAGGTCATGAAAATCCACCGTGCATGAATACTTGGAGGGGTGACCTCATCATGCAAATTAGAAGGGCTGCCTCTAATTTAATATACTGGTTTTTGGGTAGCAGGGATCAGCTCCTTGTGAAGGATGCAAGGCGCACACCACATTCACCATGAAATCCTGACTAAAAGCATGTAACTAGGATGCACCCATACGCCCCACATGATAAATATAATATAAATGGCCAAAAGCTAAAGGGACGCCACGAGCAATCACTCCGCCGTGGTGAAGTCATAGCATCAGTGCCTCTAATGTTATGGTTATGGTACCTCCATAACTAGGTGAAACTGGTCATGCATGTATATGGCTATAGGTAATCTTAATTAAACATAAGCAATCAAACACGTAATTATACTACGGGAAAACAGTTGGCTGCATACGGGGAATCCTAATAAGGAAAGAATGTCCATACTGAAAGGACGGGAATCCGTACCTTATGTCTAGTGAACGAAGAAGATGAACTGAGAGAAATCCTACTTCCGAATCACTAGTGCTACATAAATACATACATGAATAAGTATCTGATTACTAAATACGTAGCTGGTTTTATGTCATGTCTTAGCTTATTTTATGTGTTCTTACCAAGTTTTACTGTTTTTAAGCCTTAAACCGTGTTTATCTTATATTCTGTTTAATCTGATTAAGTATTTCTGGTATTTCATGTATTATTATACTTACTGTGTAATATTAAGTAACTTTCCAAAAATAGCAGGTTTCCTAAAATAGAAAGTTTCCAAAAATAGAAAGTTTCCAAAAATAGAAAGTTACCAAAAATAGAAAGTTTCCAAAAATAGAAAGTTTCTAAAAATAGAAAGTTTCCAAAAATAGAATGTTTCCAAAAATAGAAAGTTTCCAAAAATAGAAAGTTTCCAAAAATAGATTTACTGCTTAAAATAGTTAAGTTTCTAAAAATAAAAAGTTTCCATAAATAGATCAGCTGCCTTAATTAAATAAGTTTCCATAAATAGATTAGTTGCCTGAAATAAATAAGTTTCTAAAAATAGAAGGTTTCCATAAATAGATTAGCTGCCTTATTTAATTAAGTTTCTAAAAATAGAAAGTTTCCATAATTAGAAATAAGCTGGTTAAATAAGCTAAGTATATAAGCCTAAGTGTTTTCATGATTATTTTCTAAGTCATATGATATAATGTATAGTTTAATAATTATTTCATGTAATTAAATTAAACTATAGGTTAAGATATTTAATTAAAGTATAACATGTCTTTAATTAAATAAAGTTAAATACTTATGTTAAAACATGTATTATTATATATTAATAATATAACCTAAGTCATGTTAATTAATTAACTATAGTCATGGTTTTTAAATAATTAATTAATTATAAGTCTAAAATATAAAATACTTAGGTTAATTAACTTCATGATTATTAATAATTAAAAATAACCTAAGTCATGTTATTAAATTAATCATGTCATTTTATTAATTTAATATTAACATAAGATCATAAAACATAAAAAAACTAAACATACACCATGAACCGGATCTAAACTAAAAACAATGAACCAGACATGAAATCGACACCGTACCCCGAACCAACTCGGGGTACCCCGTGCCTTGAGGCTGCCGTGGGACCCACACCCACCAACCGAGACCATATGGTCTTGGTGGTGGTCGGTTGGCCAAACTGAAACCCCCTTCGGGTTCGATGCAGCCTGCGGCCAAAAACAAACACCCCTTAAAACATACTTTTGATTTTATTAAACCCCAAATCATGTTAAATCCATGTTTATTTATTAGGTTTTTGTAAAAAACATAACATGTTCTTGATTTATAAAAGATCAAATCAAAAGAAAAAGTTTAAAAAGGATTTACCGAATTCGTGGATCAAAAGGATGAAGAACAAACACGATCACCAACTAAAATTTCAAGATCCAAGATCACAAACCACCTCCTTGTGGTGTTTGTAGGGTAGCGGCACAAAAAGAACAAGGGAAGAGGGTTTTAGGTTTTTCTAAAATCTTCTGTGAATGAAGAAAATGAGTAGTTTAAAAGTTATTAACCCCCTTTAGTAAAATTTACAAATGGGCTTGGCCCATTTGTCCTTGTAGCCGCGGGTAGGGGGCCTCACTTGGGGTACCCGTACCTTTTTCCGTGTCTCGTTGTTAAGTTACACGTTCGTGATTATTTGTGTTCGCGTTTTAAGTGTTCTCGTTACGTAAATACCGTGATCTAATATATTTAATTACGCTAGTAATAAATATATATACGTAATTAATAATAGTTCGTGTTTTAGTTAAGTTCATGATTTCGTGATCGCATGTTCGTGATTAATTATCGTTAAATAATTATTACGTGATCGTGCGTAGTAAATACTTATCGTGTTCTAACACGTACGTAATACGTAAAATCCTAACACGTAATCGTAATCATGCTATATTAGGAAAGTTTAAATCTAGTACGTACGATCTTAAGGGTACTATTCATGGTAAAAGCATGCGGGTTTTACAAGACCAATGGCTCTTCAGCTTGCCCGAGAATATTTTCAACTGAGAGTTAAAGAGTAAAACTTGATCACCAACGTGAAACTATCGGTTCTTAATCCTAGAATCATGAATGAGCTTGGTTTTCTCCTTGTAGATCAATGAATTTTCATAAGCTTCATTCCTTAGTTCATTTAGCTCGTTGAGTTGAATCTTCCGAAGATCACCGGCTTTGTTGATATCAAAATTGGCCCACTTCAAGGCCCAATACGCCTTATGTTCCAACTCAATAGGGAGGTGGCATGCCTTCCCGTACACAAGAAGATATGGAGTGAAACCAATAGGTGTCTTATATGCGGTACGGAAAGCCCACAAAGCATCATCTAACTTATCGGCCCACGAGGCACGATGCTCTCCCACAGTTCTGTCTAAAATTCTCTTCAATCCACGGTTAGAAATCTCGGCTTGGCCATTTGTTTGGGGATGATAAGCGGTGGAAAGACGGTGATTGACACCATACTTAGCCATGACTCGAGCAAATTGATCATTGCAAAAATGAGTCCCGCGGTCACTGATGATAGCACGAGGAACACCGAATCGAGCAAAAAGTTGCTTCAGAAAGTTCACAACCACCCTCACATCGTTCGTAGGGAGAGCCTTTGCTTCAACCTATTTAGATAAGTAGTAAACGGCTATGAGGATGTACTTGTTCCCTTTGGATGATGGAAATGGCCCTATAAAGTCAATACCCCATACGTCAAAGATTTCACAATCTTGTATGAAATTTTGAGGCATCTCATCTTTATGTCTAAATCGTGCCTTGTCTTTGGCAAGCATCACAATGTTTAACCATTTCATGAGCGTCATGATAAATGGAGGGCCAATAGAATCCAGAGTCGAACACTTTCTTCGGGGTGTAATTAGGACCAAAGTGACCACCGGTGGGTCCTTTATGGAAAGCTTCAAGGATTAATAGAGCTGCCGGCCCATCAACACACTGACGAATGACAAGATCTGCACATTGTTTGAAAAGGTAAGGGTCGTCCCAAAAGTAGTGCTTAATGTCTTTAAAGAACTTTTCCTTTTGTTGGGACGTTAACCCTTCCTTGAGAATTCCACCCGCCAAATAGTTTGTAATGTCTGCAAACCATGGGGTTTCATCAAGATTGGAGTTAATAGACATCAAGGCCTCAAGGGGGGAAAAAGTCATTAATCTCTTGATTTGGGAGCTCCCCTTGATAAGGATCCTCGAGTCTACTAAGATGATTCGCGGCTAGGTTTTCCGCTCCCTTTTTATCACGAATTTCGATTTTAAATTCTTGTAGGAGCAAAACCCAACGAATAAGTCTTGGCTTGGAATCTTGTTTAGTAAACAAGTACTTCAACGCGTAATGGTCGGTATAGACAATGGTGGTGGAAAGGACAAGATAGGGGCGAAATTTTTCAAAAGCATACACTACAGCTAAAAGATCTTTTTCGGTAGTGGTATAATGCAGTTGAGCCCTAATACAAGGTTTTTAAGCTCGTATGAAAGTTCGTTGAACCGATCTTTTCGAATTGATTTCCAGTCTAAAGTGCGACTCAATTGTTTTTTGGTGAACAAGAGAATGGTTTGGTTTGGTTATCTAATTAAACTACAAGCAAGTATTAAAATGTCGCTGAGCAAAATTAAAGCGTTTAAGTATTAAACTAAAAGCTATTTAGAAAAACTTTAATTAAGACTTTAGAATTTAAAAACATGTTCTATCGGAATACTACAACTCATTTCTATCGGAATGCACCAAGTCATAACCATCGGAATACAACTAAAACAAGCCATCGGAATAATTCATGTGAACCATCGGAATATTAAGCTGAATACACATCGGAATGTCTAATACAACTCTGTCGAAATGATGCTTATCGGAATGAGTTAGATCGCAATGTTTCAGATCGGAATAACCAAAATACCTTTGTCGCAAAGTGGTTCTGTCGGAATGTGGTAAAGTAAAATTTGGCAGAGTTTCGTCTTAACAAGGACCTTAGTCCCGTCGGAATATGCGATCGCAATGAGCGATCGCAATCCAGATCGGAATAAGAGGGAATGACCAAGTTATCGGAAAGTAGAACCCTAGATGGGTTATTGCGATAGAAACAAGAAATCCGTCGGAATGTGTAGAATCCCCAAGATTGCGATGGAAGCAATGTTAATCCGAAATTGGTGGCAACCTTAAAACTCAATAAGCACAATCAATAAGCTATTTTATCCGAAACTTAACCACTTCCAAAAGCTTAAATTTAACAACTTCTTAAACATAAAAGATCATAAACTTTATGAAAGGAACTTTAAAGTGACTAAAACCTTTGAGAAATCCGAAAATCAATAAGCCAAAACTTGAAATGTAATACACTAAAGCCGAGGTCACTTACCTTACCCTAAATTACGCTTATTTTTGAAATTTTTAATAAATTTTAATTGCTGTATATTTTATCATTTTGATTGAAACCGATATTTGAGGTCATAATTTTGACGATTGACGATTTAAGAAGAACGATGACGACTACGATCCCGATGGATGCCCAAATTTCTATGTTTATTGTCGTTTTATCGATATTATAATTTTTCGAGAATTTTACTTTCGGTTCATGTTAAGTTGAGTCGGGTGAGTTTTATTGCTTTCCGGGTACATTTAAATTGTCCTAAAAGTATTTTGGAGTGTTCGGGATGATCCCCGACTCCCGTAAAATTTTCCAAAATGACTAGTGAGTCATTCCCGTAAACTTTTGAGGTCGTTTTCACTCAAGGACAAAAGAAAGCCAATATTGCACATAAGGGCCTCCAAAAATTACAAAATGGAAGTGTAAACACACACAACACATAACTTCACTAAAAAAATTTTCACCATCCCTCTCTTTTCTCTCTTTAGGCCGACGGCCAAAACCACCCACCACCACCATTTATTTTTTTTCTAGCTTGTTTTGATCAAAAGTAAGTTTAGACCACATCTAGTTTTATCATTACCATTCTTTTCATGTACTTTTATCCCACATGCATCCATAAAATTTTTTCCAAGAATCAATGGATTTTTCAAAAATTGTTTTGATGTTAATTGGATGTATGCATGTTTAATTCATGTGTAGTGGATGTGTAATCACTCAACAAACCAACCAAAATCAATTTTGTTGGAGGGTTTTGATCACCCACACCCCACGACACAAGGGGGTGTTTGGTGGATCTTGGTGATTGCTGTTTTTGTTTATGGATTATGTATTATTTCTTGTTCTTAGATGTTTTTGAGTGGGTAAAACCCATTGCATGTTTGATTTGGTGTTTGGGTTTTATGATGGATTTGGTAATTAGGGGGTTAAGGACTGATTAGTGTGATTAGGCATGATTAGGAGTGATTAAGTTGAGGTCTAGTGTCGATAAATTGGTTTGGAAACGAGTGTTGGATTGATTTTGGGATAGGTAATTTTAGGCAGAATGTTTGGGATGTTTTCATAAAAAATATTTTGTAAACAGGTCATGGGACTAGGATATAGTTGTATAGCGTCTTCTTAGCTTCAATTTGGTATAAGATAGAGCTTACGACTCCTAACGAGTCAAAAGTTATGATGTTTTGAAAATCGTGTACAGGGAGATGAGAACCTACATAATCCGAAATTATGTTTGGTTTTAGGTCAAATCCCGGGGACCATAGATATAGTTTGGTAAATGGTTAAAGGTTGATTTTTGGTCTCAAACCTGCATTTGTGAGTCTATTATTAGACTTAGGTGTCAAATGGGTCAATGGTATATTTTAAATGGGTCAAATGAGTCCGACTTGGTCAAAGTGCAAATTCAGTCCGAAAAACGTAGGTTTAGTAATATGTTGAGTAACAGGTCGTAAAAGCGAAAACTTTTAATGGGATTAAAAATGTGTTTTCTAAAGGTCTTAAGGTATTTTTGAGAATTTTCCCAAATTTTATTAAAATGTTTAAGTCTAGTAAAACAGCCCATACTTTTGGTAAGTATCGGCGAAAAACGTGAAAAGGGTAATAACGTTAATAACATGGGCGAATAGTATAAAACGAGTAACACTTATTTGTTGGTTATGGCGTGAGTTGTAATTATCACAATTGACTAATATGTATGTATTATATACAGTACTTAAGGTTTATAAATGAGATTACTCATTACGCGTTATTGGTTTGATAGGTGTTGATTTTCCCGGGCATCCTCATCATCGTCAGTGATCGTCACTCGAATCGTCGACTACTTTATATATAAGGTGTGAATTTATAGCCTCGCTTACTATTGTTTTAAATTGTTTTACCCGCTAGGGAAATGCATGCTAGTTTTCCAAAAATGAACATATGTCATGAATGATTGTTGGACCCGAATGTTGCCTTAGAAATTGTGTTGAGTACCTAGTTGCAAAAGGCCCTAAATTCATGAACTATTAACTATTGTTTAATCCTAGCGTGGATTGAAAATAGCCGCTTATACAATTGGTAGTACTATGGGGTTGACGACCCTATCCGAGACGAGGGCTAGTACGTTGAGTACCCCCTGCGGACGGATAACTTGTGATAAGAGATAAGGTATAATTGCAATTGATGCCTTTAGAAGGGGCACTGGTTTCATCTGAATCACGCCGGTAATTATTACGCGGGTGATTGAGTTAACGGATTAGTTTCATGAGCTTAAACACAATTGTCATAACCTTGAAAATAGATTGTTTGATCGACAAGTCTATGAATGACCGTGAATGATTTTTATAACACATATGTTCAAAATGAGATTGTAAAACCTATGAATTCCACTCAACATTATTTGTTGACCCAATTTAGCATGTGTTTCAGGTAACCGATGAAGTGTAGCATGGAGCATGCATTGGATGGGAGTTGTGTGTGGCTTGGCGTCTACTAGTTTTTCCACCCATTCTTAACTTGAATATTTTAAACTTTATGTCATGTTGTGAAAAATTGTATCTTTTGGGGGTTGAGATTCATGGGGACCGAAACGCTAACTCTGTGTTGTATCATTTCGGTTTGGAAAACTGTAGACATGTATGTATTTAACAATGCGTAATTTAAGTTAAAACTTTTACGTCTCTTTGGAGTCGTTTGATATATCTTGTGTGCGATGATAACTGCCTAGCACCCAAATGTTGTAGTTTCGCTGCGCATAGCATTTGGTGGGGTGTTAGAGATTGGTAATCAGAGCCATGAGTTATAGAGAACTAGGTCGTTTTGAAAATTCCTAAACTATAACTTTTGGTGTCGTAAGAAATTGTCCAAGCACACAACTATCCTGCATGGCTCCGGTAAGGTTTATTTTTGTATTCATGGTATTGATGTATACTTTTGAGTTGAAGTATATATGTGGGTATTTATTACGTAGATATTGAACTACTATATGTAAACGTTGGAATTGTACGTGGAGTACTCGATACCGTAATTCTTGTATTACATATGCATGAGCATCATATTATCGCATTTTGGGCATGTGTACCACCTTTGCATTGCATTTGCATGCATGTATTTATGAATATTGAATAGTAATCTTACGTACCCTCCAAAATTCTCTGTTATTGCAGGAATGGCCGAGGTACCGCCTAACGGAAATGGAGACGAATATGTCGTAGGACACGAAGGGGGACCGTTTCCCCCGAACCCGCCGAATGATGACAATGGATGGATCGCTCCAGAAGAAGCGATAGAGCCGGAAAATGACAGTGATGAAAGTGACGTGGACAACTTCAGTATTAGTAATGATGGTAGTGAGGATTCCGAGGAAGAGGATCCGGTGGATGATGGAATTCCCGAGAATGCTGTCGGTTAGACCGAACCCGAATTTTTTCAATCTCCAAATTCGCCGAAGGGTTATGAAGTGCCTCCGACCGGCCGATAT
Organism: Glebionis coronaria; assembly: GCA_025667525.1. Taxonomy (NCBI): domain Eukaryota; kingdom Viridiplantae; phylum Streptophyta; class Magnoliopsida; order Asterales; family Asteraceae; genus Glebionis; species Glebionis coronaria. The sequence continues at coordinate 361,669,357 of CM046877.1, forward strand.
GATCAGCAACCCGTTCATCCCCCGATGGACAATTGTAAGGACTACCTGAGGACGGTGCCAGGGTTTATTCGAGTAAGTAATGAGAGTGGTGCGGAATCCAGCAATGCATCTAGATCGCAATCTATTCATGAGAATATCGCGAAGGTCTATTTTCCGAGGCCAAGAAACTATTGGGATCCCGAGGATCATTTGAGGAGAATGGATAGATTGATGTATGAGCGGTACGTGGTGGAAACCAGGGTAATCAGAAGGTTCGATTAGAATGAGAGGGCACACCAGAGGTTGTTGGCAAGAACTACAAGGATTGAATTTGATGGAGTAGCAAACAAGAGTGATATCAACAGTCTGAGATCGATGATAGCGAACCTGAGTGCTAGTCTTGAGCAAGTTAGGGAGGATCAGGCGAGATTGACTAGGATGCAAAGTTGGGAGCATCGAGTTAGAGCATCCTTGCCACCAGATTGGAGATTTGTAGATGACTTTGAAATGGAGGCTAATGATTTTATGGTCCAGCCACCTGCCAAAGGTGTGTGTATCACTGTAGGAAATCAGGTAGCAGTGGAGTGTGGATCTACTTCTGGGACGAAGAAGGCGACTGAGTGTGGGGCAAATGACAAAGGAAAAAGGAAGATGGACGAAGAGCCCGAGGAAGACAGTGACGAAGAGCCCGAGGAGGATGAAGATGAACCGCCATCCAAGAGGTCGTGTGGATCACCACATGACTAGTTGCTTGTATTTTACTTTATCTTTGATCGTTGTAATCGAACTATTTTAGACTTTTGTATAATGGTATTGTGACGAGAAACTTGATGACTTAAGTTTTATGGTGAATGGTTGCAGTGGAAATACTTGTCACAATTTTGGTTGATTTATCAATACAATCCATGTTTACCTTTCATGATCTGTGATATGTATTTAATTTGCTCTTTTGTGATGTGAATTTATGAATATTGGTAACCTTGTAGTGATGTGTCGTTGTACTTATATTATGTCTTGAAAGAGAAATCCATCTTAATCTTGATGTGTATACTTACATTGTTTTTCTATTTTCCATGTCTTTGTAGAGAGGCGTACTTGAGAACTCACCATGCCTCCAAAGCTAACAGCTAACCGTGTGAACACAATGATTCAGGAAGCAATTGCAAATGCACTCGAAGCGGATCGTGCAAACCAAAACCCAGATCAAGGTGGAAACGCAGGAAGACAGCAAGCCCTGAGGGAGTGTACTTATGATGGTTTTAAGAAATGCGGTCCCACGCAGTTTCGTGGAACTGGCGGAGCCCTAGAACTCCGAAGGTAGTTAGAGAAGATCGAAAGTACTTTTGAGATTGGCGGATGTTCAGAGGCAAATAAGGTCAAGTTTGCCGCTACCACTTTTCTTGATGACGCCTTGAGTTGGTGGAACAATCAAGTAGCCACTGTTGGATTAGTAGTAGCAAATGCGAGGACTTGGACTGCTACTAAGGCTCTTTTGACCAAAAAGTTATGTCACGAAGAGGAACTGGGTCAACTGGAAGATGAGTTAAGGCATTTGACTTTGAGGAACAATGATATTACAGCGTATACAAGGAGGAGGTTTAATGAATTGAGCCTTTTGTGTCCCGATGCCTTTGCTAATGATAACAAGAAGATGAAGCAGTACATCAAGGGTTTGTCAAGTAATATCAAGGGTGAGATAACTTCATCTAAGCCTGGGTCATTCGATGAAGCAGTCCAAATGGCTCATGCGCTTATGGATGTCAAACTGCAAGATAAGAAGGACTTCATTGCTGAAGGAAACAAGAGGAAGTGGAAGGCAGCTCAGAGTAATCAATCCCAAGGTCAAAGTCGAGGAGGAAACCGTAACAACCAAGGTCAGAACCGCAATCAGCAGTTCAAGCAGAGAAGAAATGATGGGATGAGGGATGTCACTAACCCTAGAGGAGCGAAGGTGAATCCCCACTGTGGTCGATGTAATTTGTACCATGTAGGGAGTTGCCCACCTGCGTGTGGCAAGTGCGGAAAAGCGGGTCATAGAATGTCAGATTGCCGAGCTAAAGGGGTAGCTACTGGGGCAAATGCTACGAAGGTGATGGTTTGCTTCGGATGTGGAGAAAGAGGGCATAAGCAAGGGAATTGCCCGAAGGCTGGAAACAGGCAAGGAGGAAACAATGCTGCTGCTGTGTATCGAGTAGGGAATGCTGATAAACAACAAGGCCCTAACGTGGTTACCGGTACGTTTCTGCTAGACGTTTGTTATGCTAGTATATTGTTTGATTCTTGTTCCGACAAGAGCTTCGTAGATGTTAAATTTAGTCGTCATAACGATAGAGAACCGGTATTGTTAACGACTAGTTATAACGTGGAATTAGCCGATGGGAAGATCGTTAGTACAAATTCTATACTGAAAGGGTGTACCTTGAAGTTAGGAAATTACGCTTTTGATATCGACTTAATGCCCATAGAGCTAGGATCGTTCGATGTGATCATTGGAATGGATTGACTGATGGCGCATAGTGTCGTGATCGTCTGGGGAGAAAGATTAGTCCAGATCCCGTTGAGGAATAGAGTTTTGACTGTGAAGGGAGATGAATGCACTTCTCGTTTGAAAGTGATATCTTGCTTGAAAATGATGAGATATGTGGAAGGTGGATGTGATGTGTTTTTGGCACAAGTTTCTAGTGATGGTGACTTAGAGGCGAAGTTAGAAGAGGTACCTGTAATTTGCGAATATCCGGAAGTTTTTCCAGATGAGTTGCCGGGTTTACCACCCACCCGTGATGTCGAATTTTGAATCGATTTGATGCCGGGAGTTGCACCAGTTGCTCGTGCACCCTATCGATTAGCACCATCAGAGTTAAAGGAATTATCGGATCAATTGAAGGATTTGATGGATAAGGGATTTATTCGACCGAGCTCATCATCATGGGGAGCGCTAGTGTTGTTTGTGAAGAAGAAAGATGGGTCATTTCGGATGTGTATTGACTATAGAGAGCTCAACAAGCTGACGGTTAAGAATCGGTATCCATTGCCGAGGATTGACGATTTGTTTGATCAATTGCAAGGTTCCTGTGTATACTCAAAGATCGACTTGAGGTCAGGGTATCATCAACTGCGTGTGAGAGAGGAGGATATCCCTATAACTGGCTTTCGTACGCGGTATGGACACTTCGAATTTTGAGTGATGCCTTTTGGGCTAACAAACGCGCCTACAGTATTCATGGACCTTATGAATCGAGTATGCAAGCCGTATCTAGATAAGTTTGTCATTGTATTTATCGATGATATTCTTATTTACTCTAAGGGTAAGGAAGAGCACGAGAAGCACCTGAGAAAGATATTGGATCTGCTGAAGAAAGAGAAGCTGTATGCGAAGTTCTCGAAGTGTGAGTTTTGGTTAGAGTATGTGCAATTCCTTGGTCACGTAATTGATAGCAAGGGAGTTCGCGTGGATCCTGCCAAAGTCGAAGCAATCAGGGAATGGTCGGCACCAACAACGCCGACTGAAGTTCGACAGTTCCTTGGTTTGGCTGGGTATTATCAGAGATTCATTGAAGGATCTTCGTTGATTGCGAAGCCATTGACAAAGCTTACAGAGAAGAATAGGGTGTATGAATGGGGAGATGAGGAAGAATTAGCTTTCAAAGAACTCAAGGACAAGTTATGTTCTGCACCGATATTGTCATTACCAGAAGGAACCGAATACTTTGTAGTGTATTGTGACGCATCTCGTAAGGGTTATGGAGCTGTGTTGATGCAGCGTGAGAAGGTGATTGCTTACGCGTCGAGACAATTGAGGAAGAATGAAGAAAACTACACGACGCATGATTTGGAATTAGGAGCTGTGGTTTTCGTGCTGAAATTATGGAGACATTAGTTATATGGGACGAAGTGTGTTGTATTCACTGACCACAAGAGTTTGCATCACATTTTAGACCAAAAGGAGTTGAACATGAGACAGAGGCGATGGGTAGAATTACTGAGCGACTATGACTGTGAGATTCGCTACCATCCTGGCAAGGCGAATGTCGTAGCAGATGCACTTAGTAGGAAGGATCGAGAGAAACCTTTGAGAGTCAGAGCTTTAGTGATGACTGAGGGTGTTGATTTAACCGAAACAATACTGAAGGCTCAAGAGAAGGGATTAATGAAAGAGAATGTTGATGCTGAGAACTTGGGAAGAATGTTGAAACCTCTTTTTGTGGTTAGGTCAGACGGGCTGAGATATTTCAAGAATCAGATTTGGTTACCGTTGTGACCATCCGAGGAAGGAAAGCCTGGAGTACGAGATTTGGTTATGAACGAGTCTCATAAGTCGAAGTACTCGATACATCCTGGATCGGATAAGATGTATCATGACCTGAAGAAAGTCTATTGGTGGCCGAATATGAAGGCGGATATTGCTCGTTACGTTAGTAAGTGTTTGACTTGTGCGAAGGTTAAAGCCAAACATAAGAAGCCGTCCAGGCTGTTGGTACAACCAGAGATCCCAGAATGGAAATGGGAGAGGATCGCTATGGATTTCGTGACGAGTTTACCCAGAACTCCTAGTGGATGCGATATGATTTGGGTAATAGTGGATAGATTGACGAAATCTGCTCACTTCTTACCTATGAAGAAGACGGACAGTATGGAGAAGCTGGCCAGTGTGTACGTGAAGGAGATTGTTTGCAGACATGGAGTACCTTTATCGATCATTTCGGATCGCGATAGTAGGTATACTTCGGAATTCTAGAAATCACTTCAACGTGCGATGGGTACTGAATTGAGTTTGAGCACGACCTATCACCCGGAGACTGATGGCCAAAGCGAACGAACTATTCAGACGATGGAGGACATGCTCCGAGCATGCGTGATTGATTTTGGAGGAAGTTGGGAACGCCACTTGCCTTTAGTGGAGTTTTCGTATAATAATAGTTATCATGCGAGCATCAAGGCTGCACCATTCGAAGCGTTGTATGGAAGGAAGTGTAGATCACCTGTGTGTTGGAGTGAAGTAGGGGAAAATCAGTTGACTGGACCCGAAATGGTTTTGGAGATGACAGAGAAGATTGTGCAAATCAAGAACCGATTACTTGCTGCAAGAAGCCGACATAAGAGTTATGCCGATAACAGAAGAAAACCGTTAGAATTTGAAGTCGGAGATATGGTTATGGTTAAGGTTTCGCCGTGGAAGGGTGTGATTCGTTTTGGGAAGAAAGGAAAGTTGAGTCCGAGGTATATTGGACCATTTAAGATCGTTAAACGAATTGGACCGATAGCGTATAAGTTAGAGTTGTCGAACGAGCTTAGTGTTATTCACGACACGTTTCACGTATCAAATTTGAAGAAGAGTTTGGCGGATAAGGAATTGGTGATTCCTTTGGACGAGATTCAACTGGACGACAAAATGCATTTCGTGGAAGAACCCGTGGAGATTATGGACCGAGAGGTCAAGAGGCTGAAGCATAGTAGAATTCCCATTGTGAAGGTTCGATGGAATTCTAGGCGTGGACCGGAATACACTTGGGAACGTGAGGACTTTTTCAAGGAAAGGTATCCTCATCTGTTCCAGCGGCACGAAATGTGAGTATAAGAAGAGGCAAGCGCCGGGACGTCGCTCTCTTTAAGGAGGGGTGGATGTAATACACTGAAGCCGAGGTCACTTACCTTACCCTAAATTACGCTTATTTTTGAAATTTTTAATAAATTTTAATTGCTATATATTTTATCATTTTGATTGAAACAAATATTTGAGGTCATAATTTTGACGATTGACGATTTAAGAAGAACGATGACGACTACGATCCCGATGGATGCCCACATTTCTATGTTTATTGTCGTTTTATTGATATTATAATTTTTCGAGAATTTTACTTTCGGTTCGTGTTAAGTTGAGTCGGGTGAGTTTTATTGCTTTCCGGGTACATTTAAATTGTCCTAAAAGTATTTTGGAGTGTTCGGGATGATCCCCGACTCCCGTAAAATTTTCCAAAATGACCAGTGAGTCATTCCCGTAAACTTTTGAGGTCGTTTTCACTCAAGGACAAAAGAAAGCCAATATTGCACATAAGGGCCTCCAAAAATTACAAAATGGAAGTGTAAACACACACAACACATAACTTCACTAAAAAAAATTTCACCATCCCTCTCTTTTCTCTCTTTAGGCCGACGACCAAAACCACCCACCACCACAATTTATTTTTTTCTAGCTTGTTTTGATCAAAAGTAAGTTTAGACCACATCTAGTCTTATCATTACCATTCTTTTCATGTACTTTAATCCCACATGCATCCACAAAAATGTTTCCAAGAATCAATGGATTTTTCAAAAATTGTTTTGATGTTAATTGGATGTATGCATGTTTAATTCATGTGTAGTGGATGTGTAATCACTCAACAAACCAACCAAAATCAATTTGGTTGGGGTTTTTTGATCACCCACACCCCACGGCACAAGGTGGGTGTTTGGTGGATCTTGGTGATTGTTGTTTTTGTTCATGGATTATGTATTATTTCTTGTTCTTAGATGTTTTTGAGTGGGTAAAACCCATTGCATGTTTGATTTGGTGTTTGGGTTTTATGATGGATTTGGTAATTAGGGGGTTAATGACTGATTAGTGTGATTAGGCATGATTAGGAGTGATTAGGTTGAGGTCTAGTGTCGATAAATTGGTTTGGAAACGAGTGTTGGATTGATTTTGGGATAGGTAATTTTAGGCAGAATGTTTGGGATGTTTTCATAAAAATTATTTTGTAAACAGGTCATGGGACTAGTATATAGTTGTAGAGCGTCTTCTTAGCTTCAATTTGGTATAATATAGAGATTACGACTCCTAACGAGTCAAAAGTTATGATGTTTTGAAAATCGTGTACCGGGAGATGAGAACCTACATAATCCGAAATTATGTTTGGTTTTAGGTCAAATCCCGGGGACCATAGATATAGTTTGGTAAATGGTTAAAGGTTGATTTTTGGTCTCAAACCTGCATTTGTGAGTCTATTATTATACTTAGGAGTCAAATGGGTCAATGGTATATTTTAAATGGGTCAAATGAGTCCGACTTGGTCAAAGTGCAAATTCAGTCCGAAAAACGTAGGTTTAGTAATATATTGAGTAACGGGTCGTAAAAGCGAAAACTTTTAATGGGATTAAAAATGTGTTTTCTACAGGTCTTAAGGTATTTTTGAGAATTTTCCCAAATTTTATTAAAAGGTTTAAGTCTAGTAAAACAGCCCATACTTTTGGTAAGTATCGGCAAAAAACGTGAAAAGGGTAATAACGTTAATAACATGGGCGAATAGTATAAAACGAGTAACACTTATTTGTTTGGTTATGGCGTGAGTTGTAATTATCACAATTGACTAATATGTATGTATTATATACAGTACTTAAGGTTTATAAATGAGATTACTCATTACGCGTTATTGGTTTGATAGGTGTTGATTTTCCCGGGCATCCTCATCATCGTCAGTGATCGTCACTCGAATCGTCGACTACTTTATATATAAGGTGTGAATTTATTGCCTCGCTTACTATTGTTTTAAATTTTTTTACCAGCGAGGGAAATGCATGCTAGTTTTCCAAAAATGAACATATGTCATGTATGATTGTTGGACCCGAATGTTGCCTTAGAAATTGTGTTGAGTACCTAGTTGCAAAAGGCCCTAAATTCATGAACTATTAACTATTGTTTACTCCTAGCGTGGATTGAAAATAGCCGCTTATACAATTGGTAGTACTATGGGGTTGACGACCCTATCCGAGACGAGGGCTAGTACGTTGAGTACCCCCTACAGACGGATAACTTGTGATAAGAGATAAGGTATAATTGCAACTGATGCCTTTAGAAGGGGCACTGGTTTCATCTGAATCACGCCGGTAATTATTACGCGGGTGATTGAGTTAACGGATTAGTGTCATGAGCTTAAACACAATTGTCATAACCTTGAAAATAGATTGTTTGATCTACATGTCTATGAATGATCGTGAATGATTTTTATAACACATATGTTCAAAATGAGATTGTAAAACCTATGAATTCCACTCAACATTATTTGTTGACCCAATTTAGCATGTGTTTCAGGTAACCGATGAAGTGTAGCATGGAGCATGCATTGGATGGGAGTTGTGTGTGGCTTGGCGTCTACTTGTTTTTCCACCCATTCTTAACTTGTATATTTTAAACTTTATGTCATGTTGTGAAAAATTGTATCTTTTGGGGGTTGAGATTCATGGGGACCGAAACGCTAACTCTGTGTTGTATCATTTGGGTTTGGAAAACTGTAGACATGTATGTTTTTAACAATGCGTAATTTAAGTTAAAACTTTTACGTCTCTTTGTAGTCGTTTGATATATCTTGTGTGAGATGATAACTGCCTAGCACCCAAATGTTGTAGTTCCGCTGCGCATAGCATTTGGTGGGTTGTTAGATGAAATAAGCCAATAAGCATAGAAAGCTTATAGCTTATACATGTAAGAGCTTATATGTAAATGAAGAAAATTAACCATTAACCACGAAAACATCAATTCATACGAATGAAGAATGCAGTTCGGATCAAAAGCTAAAGTAAACCAAGAAATGTAGAAGGAGATTAAAGAACACAAAGCTTAAACTTAAACTTTTGATTAAAGAAACTCAAATACAAAGATTAATAAAAGCTTAAAAGAAAGGAAAGTTGAAAAACTTAGTGAGAGAAAGTTTAGAACTTTCTCTCTCTAAAAACTAGAAAGAAAACTTAAAAATAAAACTAGCTAACTCCACTCCTAATGTGATTAGGAAGGTATTTATAGGGGAGTGGGAAGTGCATGTGTGGTGCTTCCTTCTTTCTTTTCTTCTCGACTCGATTTAATTCTTTGTCTTTTCTCGACGTCGTCTCGGGATTCGAACTTGTCTTAATAATTTTCTTCTTTAATTTAGACTTAAGTTCTTCGACTTCATTAAACTTCCGTCTTTAGACTTTTTCTTCGATAAATCTTCAGAATAGGTCTTGGACATCCGTTCTTTAAGCACTCTTGATCTTTTGACTTCGTCTTTTCTCGTTATCTTCGATAAAAGCCCGTGAAAGCCCATGTTTTCTTCCTTTTTCATCTTTTGGTCCTAAAACACAATAAAAACACAAACCACGCATAACTCTGACTTTTACGACATAAAATACACGTTTTGGTCTTGTTAATATTGGAAATAAGTGGTAAAAGGATAAGTGTTTTCACACTTATTAAATCCCCTACACTTGACCATTGCAATGTCCTCATGTAATGCATTAATTTTAAAGCACGATTTACATTTTTCATCATAAATAACCTACCTTGGACTTTATTCAACACTAAATGAAAAGATTAAAACAAGTTAAGAAATTAAAGACTTACATTGGGTTTTGGCTGCCATGAACGTTTTTCATCCTCAAGTTTCACGTTCCCCATACCAAACTTAAAAACGAGATCATTGCTATTATAAGTTAGCAAACTGACACGAATTCATGTGGGCCAATTATTCACTTAGACTCCCTTATTCCTAGGTGTATCTCTTATATTTTATTTTTGTCTTAAATGATCACGAGGATGCATTGTTTGACTTATTTCGATAGTTATTTAGGCCGAAAATAAAGTGAACGATTTAATCAATAGTTAGCTAAAGGACAAAATCTTTTAAAAATGTTTCTCGGGACCTCATAAAGTTCATATCTTGGCATAACTCGCTTCGCAATTTGAGACCTTTCTCGGACCGATATTTGGCAGCGACTTCATACTTCAAATCTTTGAGAGACGTTCTTGAAATTATGTTCTTCTCTTCATAACATGAATTTCTTCACTTGAAGTTTTTGAGAGATTCTTCATACTTGGACCACGACTTCCTCATTTTTCTCCAATCTTTATTTTGGACTTAGATATACAACGATCCGCCTCCTTTTAGGACTTGGATCTATTTATCCTCATACCTTGCTAGGGTCTTTTCGGATAGACTTCTCCATGATCTTTAGGGGAGTATTTGCTTTTCCTCGTGTGTCTTGATCCTTCATATTGATTTTCGATAAATGATTCTTCACATCACTTTTTGGATCTTTAGCAACAAAATGTAGCCCTCATGCCTTGTTAGGGCCTTTTCGGACTCGCCAATCTTCGCATCCCGCTTCAATAATTTATGCCTTGGCTATGAACTCTAATTAATACCGAGCAACTTTTAAATGATCTTGGGCTAGAAGCTAAGTAACTTTTCAGATCGTACCACCTTATTTATTGCAGATAAATTTATTAACAAGCGATGGGAGAATAGGCTCATAATTAACTCACATAAATTCACGAAAGAATACCAAATTTATAATTGACTCTATCATCTCTCGTCCTCCACAGTTTAAAATCTCAAGGAATGAGACTCGTGGATGCTTAGCCTATTAAATCAAAGTTTTGGGTTTTTGAGTCATCTATAGGATCTTGCAAATTCTTAGACTTTTTCAAGTTTAGAAATCGCATTTTAAAGTTCCCTTGATAAACAACTCTCTAGGATCAATTATAGGAACTTGCGAAAAGTTCTTGTTCTTAACCCGTGGGAGTTAAGACTTTCGCGTTTTATAGCTCCCTATATAAAAGCCTAGCAAAACTTGACTTAAACACGTTAAGGATACTAGCTAGAGTAACTTAGATAAGTAAACTCGGGTTGAGTCAAAATATTCACGACTTTGAAAAATTTAAAACCACTTTATTAAACTTTATTTTAGCAAGGAAAGAAAATAACCATAACAAAGGAAAATACAACTATACAACTAGGCCAAAATAGATTAAAAATTTTGAAAAATGTCGAAAAATTAGATTTTCCGGTTAAAATGAGGGCAAATTCATGGAAAAGACCACTTACTTCGATAGAAGTCCCCCTACACTTGAGATAAACATTGTCCTCAATGTTTAAGCATGTGGGAGTAAACTCCCCTACACTTAGGACATTGTGCACGTTGTTTAAATCTTGCTAAGGAAAGGACAACTATAGTGATTTCAATGTGAACATATAAGATATGAAATATTGAATCACGAGAGTTTTAGGATAGAACCGGGAAGACGGGTACACGGGATCACGGTTCGGCAAAAGTCATCGAGGTGCTCTTTGAAGCTTGAATCCCTGCACAAAATAAGAAACAAGACAACCAACACATACGGGGCTCCCCCCTACACTTATGATGAAAGCAGTAAAGGATAGATCATGGGTTGCCTCCCGAGAAGCGCTTGTTTTTGTTCACCGAGTCACGAGCCTGACTCGACCCAAATTTAGTTTATGGGAAACGTGGTGAGGGATGGAATCATCTCATGAGAGATGTCCTCACCAAAGTACAGCTTCAAACGCTGGCCATTCACCTTAAAATTAAGCCCATTTGGCTGAGAAAGCTCAATGGTCCCATATGGAAAGACTTTGGCGACGGTGAATGGACCAGACCAGCGGCTCTTCAACTTGCCAGAGAAGATCTTTAACTGAGAGTTAAAGAGTAAAACTTGATCACCAACGTGGAACTCTCTGTTCTTGATTCTTGCGTCATGGATAATCTTGGTCTTCTCCTTGTAGATCAGTGAGTTCTCGTAAGCTTCATTCCTCAGTTTGTTGAGCTCGTTGAGTTTAATCTTGCGAAGATCACCGGCTTTGTTGATGTCGAAGTTAGCCCACTTCAAGGCCCAGTACGCCTTATGTTCCAGCTCGATGGGGAGGCGGCATGCTTTGCCGTACACAAGACGATAAGGTGTACAACCAATCGGCGTCTTATATGCTGTACAGAAAGACCACAGAGCATTATCTAACTTATCGGCCCACGCGGCACGATGCTCTCCCACAGTACGTTCCAGAATTCGCTTCAATCCACGGTTGGAAATCTCGGCTTGCGCATTGGTTTGGGGATGATAGGCGGTGGAAAGACGGTGATTGACACCATACTTAGCCATGACTCTTGCAAATTGATCGTTGCAAAAATGAGTCCCGCGAGCACTGATTATAGCACGAGGAACATCGAATCGAGCAAACAGCTACTTTAAAAAGTTTACAACCACCCTCGCATCGTTCGTAGGGAGAGCCTTGGCTTCCACCCATTTAGAAACGTAGTCAACGGCTACTAGGATGTACTTGTTCCCTTTGGATGATGGAAATGGCCCCATAAAGTCGATGCCCCATACGTCAAAGATTTCACATTCTTGTATGAAATTTTGAGGCATCTCATCTTTATGTGTGATCTTGCCTTGTCTTTGGCAAGCATCACAATGCTTAACCATTTCGTGAGCGTCACGATAAATGGTGGGCCAATAGAATCCTGAGTCAAACACTTTCTTAGCGGTGTAGTTGGGCCCAAAGTGACCACCGATGGGTCCTTTATGGCAAGCATCAAGGATTTGTAAAGTTGTCGGTCCATCAACACATCGACGAATGATCAGATCAGCACATTGTTTGAATAGATAAGGGTCATCCCAGAAGTAAGTCTTAATATCTTTAAAGAACTTCTTCTTTTCTTGGGATGTTAACCCTTTGATGAGAATACCACCCGCTAAGTAGTTTTCAATGTCTGCAAACCACGGGGTGTCATCAAGATTGGAGTGAATAGACATCAAGGTCTCAAGGGGAAAAGAGTCATTGATCTCTTGGTTCGGATGATCTCCTTGATATGGATCCTCAAGTCTACTCAGATGATCCGCGGCTAGGTTTTCCGCTCCCTTTTTGTCACGAATTTCAATGTTGAATTCTTGAAGGAGTAAAACCCAACGAAGAAGTCTTGGCTTAGAATCTTTCTTAGTTAACAAGTACTTCAACGCGGAATGGTCGGTATACACGATGGTGGTTGAAAGGACAAGATAGGGGCGAAATTTTTCAAAAGCATAGACAACAGCTAAAAGCTCTTTTTCGGTTGTCGTATAATGCAGTTGAGCCCCCGTCATTGTCTTGCTAGCGTAATGGATTGGTTGGAAGTGTTTATTCACTCTTTGGCCCAAAACCGCTCCAATAGCAAAGTCGCTAGCATCGCACATCAACTCGAAAGGTAGCTCCCAATTAGGGGTAACCAAGACCGGTGCCTTAGTTAGCTTATCCTTGAGAAGATTGAATGCTTCAATACACTCTTTGGAAAAGGTAAAAAGAGTATCTTTTTCCAAGAGGTGGGTCATCGGGCGAGCGATTTTAGAAAAATCCTGAATGAAACGACGATAGAAGCCCACATGACCCAGAAAACTTCTCACACCCTTCACGGTTGAAGGTGGAGGTAATTTGGCTATGACATCCACTTTAGCACGATCCACTTCAAGACCGGCTTTAGAGATTTTGTGTCCTAGCACAATGCCTTCTTTTACCATAAAATGGCATTTTTCCCAATTTAAAACAAGGCGAATGTCTTTGCACCGCTTAAGCATACGTTCTAAATTGACAAGGCAAGAAGAGAATGAATCACCATAGACCGAGAAATCATCCATGGTTTCTTCAACCATGTCATGGAAGATAGCCATCATACACCTTTGGAATGTCCTAGGAGCATTGCACAAGCCGGAAGGCATTCTTTTGTAAGCAAATGTGCCATAAGGACAAGTGAATGTGGTTTTCTCTTGGTCATGGGGATCGATGGGTATTTGAAAATACCCGGAGAAACCGTCTAAGAAGCAGTAATAATCATTACCCGCTAGACGTTCAAGCATTTGGTCCATGAAAAGAAGGGGAAAAAGATCCTTTCTCGTAGCATCATTGAGTTTGTGATAGTCTATACAAACTCTCCACCCTATAACGAGACGAGTAGGAATCAACTCGTTGTTTTCATTGGGAACAACGGTGATTCCGCCTTTCTTAGGCACACAATGGACGGGACTAACCCACGGTGAATCCGAGATAGGATAGATCAAGCCCGCATCAAGAAGTTTGATAACCTCTTTTTTGATAACGTCATGGACTTAGGATTGACCCTTCGTTGGCTTTGAATAGTGGGTTTAAAGTCGTCCTCCATGAGAATTTTATGTGTGCAAAAGTGAGGATCAATTCCACGAATATCGGAGATCTTCCACGCAATCGCTTTCTTATGATTCTTCAACACGGCGATAAGTCGGGATTTTTCTTCTTCTTTCAGGTCCTTTGCGATTATGACCGGTAACTTCTTGTTGTCTTCAAGGAAAACGTACTCGAGATGAGACGGTAGGTCCTTAAGCTCAATAGTAGGAGGATCCTCAATAGATGGTGTAACTAACGATGGGTCATCATTAGTCACCTCTTTAGGAGAAGGAGGACAAAACGGGTCTTCATTTTCTCAATTGTACGAATGTCTTCATCCCAATCGGTGGGAGAATCATCATACTTAAGATCGAGAGGACCCAAGCTAGCTTCAAAATCATCCAAGTCACTTTCTCCAAAAGGAGTCAATGACGGAGCAATTGAGGCGACGGTATCAACATTGGGTAGAGAAGAGAGAGTGCTTTTGCAAGCATCATGAAAGTGTTCTTCACAAGCCTCATCGAGAACATCAATAGCATTAACACTCTCATATGAATAAGGGTGCTTAGAAATCTTACCCATGTTGAAGACAATTTTGTCGTCACCAACTCTCAAGATTATTTCGCCCGCGGCTGCATCAATGAGAGTGCGACCGATCCTCAAGAAGGGGCGTCCAATGATTAATGGAACACGAGGATCCATCTCGTAGTCAACGACAACAAAATCCGCCGGGAAGGTGAATTTGTCAACGCCAACGAAGACGTCTTCGGCTATCCCCACTAGATAAGCAACCGTACGGTTGGCTAATTCCAAAGTCATTTTGGTGGGGACTAGCTCGGGGAGAGATAATTGCTTCCAGACACTTAAAGGCATTAAGTTTATACTGGCACCTAGGTCGGCTAGGGCCATGCAATTCTCTACTCCCGGGAAGTTGCAAGGAATCAAGAAGCGACCCGGATCACCAAGTTTGGTGGGCAATTTCCTTAAGAGAACCGCCGAGCAATTGTCATTAAGTTGGGTCTGAGCAATGTCAAGAAGCTTCTCCTTGTCACTAAGAAGATCTTTAAACATCTTCGCGTATTTAGGCATGTGAGCGAGAGCCTCAGCAAAGGAGATGTTAAAATTCAATTGTTTAAACATTTTGAGAAAGTTTGAAACCTGAATATCATCCTTGCTCTTTTGCTTCTCTTTCCTCAACCTTGAAGGATAAGGTATATCGGATGAAGAGGAAGGCTTTAGGGGGTAGGATCACTCACAACCACGGGTGGTGGGGGAATGGGGGTAGAAGGCAAAGGAGGTGAGGAAAGTTGCTCTTTTTCCTTGTTCACAATCACGGGTGGAGGTGTAGGAAGCTCGGGTTCCGTATAACCTTTTCCACTACGAGTGGTGATTGCTTCATCTCCCCTCTTGGATTCGCAATGGTGTTACTCGGAAGAGTGCCCGAAGAAGAGGGTTGATTACCTTGGAAGAGCGAACCTAACATATCACGTAAATTATCCGCTTGGGTGCTGAAAGAGTCTCTCATGTCGGCACGAATATCATTGCTCTGTTTCACCATGTCATTCCTTAGCTCGGCTCGAATATCGCTCCCTTGTTTCGCCATTTCTTCCTTCAAGTTGATGAATTGACTCTGAAGATTCGTCACCATCTCTCTATTAGTCCTCATGAACGTCTCGACGTCTTGATTCAATGCCATCGGTTGATTGAGAGGTGGAGCTTGGTAAGCTTGAGAATTTCCTTGAGGAGGGTATGGGTTTCTTTGGGATTGATATTGATTGTTAGCACGAGGTTGGCATTGGTTATTTCGGTTATAGCTTTGTTGTTGGTTTTGGTTTGGAGGAGGAAAACCGGGTGTAGCAAGATAGTTGTTTGAACGATAACTTAGCAAGCTACGGTCTCCTTGAGGACGAGCTTGATAGCCTCCCGTGGGATAAGTACCGTATGTTGCGTTAACGTTTTCAGAAAAATTGCCTTGATAGAAGGAAAATCATTGTAAGAATGAGGACCACCACATGTGTCACAAGAAATAGCAACGGATTTAGCTTGTTGAAAGTGGTTTGTGGCCATGGTCATGAAATTCTTGTTCATCTCTGCGAGTTGTCGGGTAATTTCGGTCATCTCGGAATTGGAAGTAGTAGAAGAAACATTGACTCCCGGGTCAGATCTTGAGGATGCGGATGAATCCCAATTCTTGTGGTGAGTAGTCATGTTTTCCATCAACTCTCTACACTCCTCCGGTCTCCTTTTCATAAAGGTACCACAGGCGGCGGCGTTGATCGTGTCACGATCACGAAAAGTGAGACCATTGTAGAAAGTATCAATGAGAGTGACGGGGAGCATGTTATGGTTCGGACAACGGTCGATCAAATCATTGTATCGTTCCCAAGAATCAAAGAGCGATTCATCATTGTCTTGCATGAATCCACTAATTTGGTTACGAAGGCTTGTGACCATGGATGGTGGGAAGTAGCGCGACAAAAAGCGTTGAGTCATGTCATTCCAAGTATGAATAGAATTCTTTGGGAGACGGTCAAACCATTTTTCGGCATGGTGGGAAAGCGAGTGGGGAAATAGTTGAAGGCGAAGGTCATCCATAGAAACACCGGGTGACTTCATGCTTTGGGTGATGGTAATGAATTTGTCGAGGTGTTTGTTGGCATCATCATCCGGAATTCCGCGAAATGGATTAGTTTGCACTTGTTGGATCATGTGATGCTTCAACGAAAACTCCTGAGCCGTGATGTGCATCGGCGCAATCGGGCCTCCGCGTCCATTCATGGTGGGTTGACACAATTCCTCCATTGTTCGTAAATCAGGTAGGGGGACATTGTTGTTGTTGTTGTTATTGTTATTCAAATTGGGTAGAGGTGGGTTATTATTATTGTTATGAACACCAGCCATATCTAAATCTTCACGAGTCTCGGGCTCAGAATAGTATGAAGATCTAGTACGCATACACCTGCAGAAGAATAATATACAGAGAGAATATCTATATAATCTTTTTGGTGCAAAACCTTTGGAAAAGAATTGCTTTTTATGATTTTCAATGTTTTTGTATTTTTGAAAATTTATATATATATATATATATATATATATATATATATATATATATATATATATATATATATATATATATATATATATATATATATATATATATATATATATATATATATATATATATATATTTCATTTTTTTGGGTTTTTGAAAATTTTTTAAAGCAAGGAAAATAACGTTCAAAGAACGGATCCCAAAATTCAATGCGTCTCTCACTAGAAACCGTTAATCTTAACGAAAAGAGCCGGCAGCGGCGCCATTTAATACAAGGTTTTTAAGCTCGTATGAAAGTTCGTTGAACCTATCTTTTCGAATTGATTTCCAGTCTAAAGTGCTACTCAATTGTCTTTTGGTGAACAAGAGAATGGTTTGGTTTGGTTATCTAATTAAACTACAAGCAAGTATTAAAATGTCGTTGAGCAAAATTAAAGCGTTTAAGTATTAAACTAAAAGCTATTTAGAAAAACTTTAAGTAAAACTTTAAAATTTAAAAACATGTTCTATCGGAATACTGCAACTCATTTCTATCGGAATGCACCAAGTCAAAACCATCGGAATACAACTAAAACAAGCCATCGGAATAATTCATGTGAACCATCGGAATATTAAGCTGAATACACATCGGAATGTCTAATACAACTCTGTCGGAATGATGCTTATCGGAATGAGTTAGATCGCAATGTTTCAGATCGGAATAACCAAAATACCTTTGTCGCAAAGTGGTTTTGTCGGAATGTGGTAAAGTAAAATTTGGCAGAGTTTCGTCTTAACAAGGACCTTAGTCCCGTCGGAATATGCGATCGCAATGAGCGATCGCAATCCAGATCGGAATAAGGGGGAATGACCAAGTTATCGCAAAGTAGAACCGTAGATGGGTTATTGCGATAGAAACAAGAAATCCGTCGGAATGTGTAGAATCCCCAAGATTGCGATGGAAGCAATGTTAATCCGAAATTGGTGGCAACCTTAAAACTCAATAAGCACAATCAATAAGCTATTTTATTCGAAACTTAACCACTTCAAAAAGCTTAAATTTAACAACTTCTTAAACATAAAAGATCATAAACTTTATGAAAGGAACTTTAAAGTGACTAAAACCTTTGAGAAATCCGAAAATCAATAAGCCAAAACTTGAAATAAGCCAATAAGCATAGAAAGCTTATAGCTTATACATGTAAGAGCTTATATGTAAATGAAGAAAATTAACCTTTAACCACGAAAACATCAGTTCATACGAATGAAGAATGCAATTCGGATCAAAAGCTAAAGCAAACCAAGAAATGTAGAAGGATATTCAAGAACACAAAGCTTAAACTTAAACTTTTGATTAAAGAAACTCAAATACAAAGATTAATGAAAGCTTAAAAGAAAGGAAAGTTGAAAAACTTAGTGAGAGAAAGTTTAGAACTTTCTCTCTCTAAAAACTAGAAAGAAAATGTAAAAATAAAACTAGCTAACTCCCCTCCTAATGTGATTAGGAGGGTATTTATAGGGGAGTGGGAAGTGCATGTGTGGTGCTTCCTTCTTTCTTTTCTTCTCGACTCGATTTAATTCTTTGTCTTTTCTCGACGTCGTCTCGAGATTCGAACTTGTCTTAATAATTTTCTTCTTTAATTTAGACTTAAGTTCTTCGACTTCATTAAACTTCTGTCTTTAGACTTTTTCTTCGATAAATCTTCAGAATAGGTCTTGGGCATCCGTTCTTTAAGCACTCTTGATCTTTTGACTTCGTCTTTTCTCGTTATCTTCGATAAAAGCCCGTGAAAGCCCATGTTTTCTTCCTTTTTCATCTTTTTGTCCTAAAACACAATAAAAACACAAACCACGCATAATTCTGACTTTTTCGACATAAAATACACGTTTTGGTCTTGTTAATATTGGAAATAAGTGGTAAAAGGATAAGTGTTTTCACACTTATTAAGCCCTCGTCATTGTCTTGCTAGCATAATGGATTGGTTGGAAGTGTTTGTTCACTCTTTGTCCTAAAACCGCTCCAATAGCAAAGTCGCTAGCATCACACATCAATTCAAAAGGTAACTCCCAGTTAGGGGTAACCAAGAGAGGTGCCTTAGTTAGTTTATCCTTAAGAAGATTGAAAGATTCAATACACTCTTTAGAAAAGATAAAAGGGGTATCGTTTTCCAAGAGGTGGGTCATCGGGCGAGCGATCTTAGAAAAATCTTGAATGAAACGACGATAGAAGCCCGCATGACCAAGGAAACTTCTCACACCCTTCACGGTTGAAGGTGGAGGTAATTTAGCAATCACTTCGACTTTAGCACGGTCAACTTCAAGACCGTCTTTGGAGATTTTATGACCAAGAACAATACCTTCTTTTCCCATGAAATGGCATTTTTCCTAATTAAGAACGAGAACGAGTGTCTTCACACCGTTTGAGCATACGTTCTAAATTGGCAAGGCAAGTAGAGAAAGAATCACCATAGACCGAGAAATCATCCATAAAGACTTCCATAGATTCTTCAACCATGTCATGGAAGATAGCCATCATACACCTTTGGAAAGTCCCGGGAGCATTGCATAAGCCGAAAGGCATTCTTTTGTAATCAAATGTTCCATAAGGACAAGTGAATGTGGTTTTCTCTTGGTCTTTAGGATCGATGGGAAATTGAAAATACCCGGAGAAACCCTCTAAGAAGCAATAATAGTCATTACCCGCTAAACGCTCGAGCATTTGATTCGTGAAAGGAAGAGGAAAATGATCCTTGCGAGTGGCATCATTGAGCTTACGATAGTCTATGCAAACTCTCCAACCCGTGATAAGTCGAGTAGGAATCAACTCGTTGTTTTCATTCGGAACAACGGTTATTCCGCCTTTCTTAGGCACACAATGGACGGGACTAACCCATGGCAAATCCAAAATAGAGTAAATCATTCCGGCATCCAGAAGTTTGATAACTTCTTTCTTGATGACATCATGAATTCTAGGATTAACCCTTCTTTGGTTTTGGATTCAGGGTTTAAAGTCATCTACCATGAGAATTTTATGAGTACAAAAGTTCGGATCAATTCCGTGGATATCGGAAATTTTCCAAGCAATTGCTTTCTTATGATTCTTCAGCACGTCGATAAGTCGAGATTTTTCTTCTTCTTTCAAGTCCTTTGCGATGATGACGGGTAACTTCCTATTGTCTTCAAGGAACACATATTCGAGATGAGACGGTAAATCCTTAAGCTCTAAATCCAGACGATTGTCGATGGAAGGCGTAGTAAAATTCGGATCATCCATAGAGATTTCCTTAGGAGATGGTGGAGAAATATGGTCCTCATTGAGAAGTTTCTCAATGGTACGAATGTCTTCTTCCCAATCGGTGGGAGAATCGTCATATTTTAAGTCTACATCCCCTAAAGTTGCTTCAAATTCTTTCAAAAGGTAATCACTTTCTCCAAATGGAGTCAATGATGGAGCAATAGAGGCAACGGTATCAACAATGGGTAGAGAAGAAGAACCACTTTTACAAGCGTCTTTGAAATGCTCTTCACAAGCCTCATCAAGAACATCAATGAAATTAACGCTCTCGTTTTCATAAGGTTGCTTAGAAAGTTTACCCATGTTGAAGACGATTTTATCGTCACCAACTCTCATGATTAATTCGCCCGCGGCTACATCAATGAGAGTGCGACCGATCCTCAAGAATGGATGTCCAACGATTAATGGAACACGGGGATCCATCTCGTAGTCAACGACAACAAAATCCGCCGGAAAGGTGAATTTGTCGACACCGACGAAGACATCTTCGGCTATCCCCACCGGATAAGCAACCGTACGGTTAGCTAATTCCAAGGTCATTCGTGTAGGGACTAGCTCAGGTAGAGATAATTGTTTCCAAACACTTAATGGCATTAAATTTATACTAGCACCCAGATCGGCTAGGGCCATACAATTCTCTACCCCGGGGAAGTTGCAAGGAATGAGAAAACGACCCCGATCACCAAGTTTGGTTGGTAATTTCCTTAAGAGCACTGCGGAGTAATTCTCATTAAGTTGGGTCTGAGCGGTATTGAGAAGCTTTTCTTTGTCACTGAGAAGATCTTTAAACATTTTAGCATATTTCGGCATGTGAGCGAGAGCCTCAGCAAAGGAGATGTTGAAATTCAGTTGTTTAAACATTTTAAGAAAGTTAGAAACCTGAATATCATCCTTGTTCTTCAACTTCTCTTTCTGTAACCTTGAGGGATAAGGTATATTGGGTTGAGATGAAGGATTTGGAATGGAATTCTCACTCACATCCTTGGGTGGTGGAGGGGTGGAAGTAGAAGGTGGAGTAATTGGAGAAGGGGACTCGTTTTCCTTTGTCACAATCAACGGTGTAGGTGTAGGAATCTCGGGTTCCTTTAAACCCTTTCTACTTCGGGTGGTGATTTCTTTCATGTCCCCTCTTGGATTAGCAACGGTGTTACTCGGAAGAGAACCCGAACCAGAGTCTTGATTACTTGGGAAGAAACTAGCCATCATATCCCTTAAGTCATTCGTTTGACTGCTTAACGAGTTTCGCATATCGGCTCGAAGATCATTCCCTTGTTTCGCCATATCTCCTTTCAAGTTGATGATTTGTCTCTGAAGATTCTGCACCAGCGCGTCATTATTCCTCATGTACGTTTCAACCTCGTGATTAAATGCGGTGGGTTGGTTAGAAGGAAGAGCATGGTAGGCAGGTGGTTGATAAGCGGGTTGTTGGTAAACTTGGTTGTTTCCTTGAGGTCGATATGGGTTTCTTTGGGTTTGATATTGATTTGAGCTCGAGTTTGGTTTTGATTATTGCGATTGAGGTTGTTTTGGTTTTGAGGAGGAAAATCCGGTGGTGAAAGGAAGTTGTTTGAACGATAACTGAGCAAATTGCGGTCACGTTGAGGACGTGCTTGATAGCCTCCCGTAAAAAAGTTACCGTTAGCAGCATACACATTTTCCGGATTGTCATGAGTCGAAGGACAATCGGTGTATGAATGAGAACCCCCGCATATTTCACATGACTAACTCAAAGCATTAACTTGCGCATTGTTGTTTTTGGCATTGTTAGCGGTTTGTAGAGCAAGTGCTTCAACAATCTAAGTAAGCTTATCAATTCTCTTATCGACATCACTAGTACTAGCACTAGCCACATTACCCCGAACACTCTTAGTTTGCACTCTAGACTTATTCTCATTAATATCCCACGCGGCATTAGAAGACTTAACCAAAATGTTACCCCCTGAGGCACTATTTAGTGAATCTTGGTCATTTATGCTTAAACCATTGTAAAAAGTATTAATTTGATGCACTTTTGTAAAACCATGTTGTGGACACTATCTTAAAAGTTCCTTAAAATGGTCCCAAGATTCACTAAATGTCTCACCGTACTTTTGTTCTAAGTTAAAGATTTCATTCCGCAAAGTGGTAGTACGTGAGGGTGGGAAAAAGTAGTTGATGAATTTGGTCTCTAAATCCGACCACGTAAGAATACTTTGTGGCGGTTCCTTATCAAGCCAATGTCGGGCTTGTCCCTCTAAGGAGAAAGGAAAAAGTTGCAAGCAAATTACCTCTTGTGAAACCCCATTATACTTGACCGTATTAGTGAGTTGAAGGAACCTTTTGATATGGTCATGAGGATCATCAAGTGTACGCCCCAAGAATGGTTGAGCAGAGACCATTTGAATGAAGCTGGATTTGAGCTCAAAGTTGTTGGCTCAAATCTCGGGTATGACAATAGCATCGGTGTTGCCCTCTACTTGCGATTGCAAAAGCTCGATCATTGGTCGATTGTCCATGGCGACAATAGGTGGAGTTTCGACTTCGGCTTGAGTTGCTTTCTTCTTACGAGCACGGGTACGCATACACAACTACAAAAGGAAAAGAAAGAGAGACAAGAAATATTTTTTGTTTTTTTTATGTTTTTCTATTCTTTTGGATTATTGAAAATTTTTAATTTTTATGGATTTTTGAAAATTTTTTATACGAAAAATTACGTTCACGAGTGAACGGATCCCAAAATCCAACGCGTCTCTTACTAAAAACCGTTAATCTTTACGAAGAGAGCCGGCAGCGGCGCCATTTAATACCAGATATTTTCTCGTATGAAAGTTTGTTAAACCAGTCTTTTCGAATTGATTACCAGTTGAAAGTGCGACTCAGTCGTTCTTGGTGGAAAAGCAAAGTGGTGTTATTATCTATTTTAAAATAAAAGTAAAAATGAAAATATAAATGTCGTTTAGTAAAAATAAAACTTTAAAAGTTAAACTAAAAATTAGACTTAAAATAAATGACGAGAAATTAAAACTTTAAAAAGTAAATTTTGAAAACTTAATAAAAATAAAAATTTAATAAGTCTAAGTTAAATCAATTAAAATAACACATAAGGAAAATGGCAGGAAAAATAAAGATTTAAAAATAAAATAGGAAACCTAAAACTTGACCTAATTCGGGAAAATAATTTCCATTCTAATTCGGAATCAGTGTATACACAACCTAATTCAGAATACAAACCAGAATGTAGTTCGGAATCTGTTGCTACCTGACATAGTTCGGAATGTTGATACTTGATGTAATTCGGGATATGATCCAGTATACACTTCGGAATACACGTTGATGGATCTAATTCGGAATCCGTATTTTGATTTAATTCGGGAAACTGAAATTTACATATAATTCGGGAAAACAAATCCTGATAGAACTCAGAATGTGTGTTTTGATGTAGTTCGGAATAAAGGATTTTGAAGTAGTTCGGAATATAGGTTTCTGAAGTGTTGATCCCAAACTTAGATCGTTTTAGCTTGTGTAAACGAGATTAGATCAAGTTATACACGTAGAGAAACTTTGTTTATGTATAAAGTAATTTAAGTGTTATGCGGAATTAACACTTTAACAAGAACACACAAAAGATGTAAACAAACTTTCACTTGATTGATAATAACAAACTTGCTTACAATGAAAGTGTTTAACATATGAAAAGTTATATTGAAACATAACCTAAAGGTCTTCTTTTATAGACATAAGAAGCCTTGTACAAGAGTCTACATATCAACTATTCTAGGTAAAGATAATTATAGAAAATACAATGTTGATCCTATCTTTACTAGAAACAAACTAGAAACATAATACGCGTAGACCATATCTTTCTATCAGTGCTTGTCTTCAATCTATCAACGCTTGACTTCTTCTTGTCAACGCTTGATCTGTCAGCGTTTGTTTTCTTCTTATCAACGCTTGTTTTCCTCTTGTCGGCGCTCAAGTGGAGTGGCTACATTTTATTCCCAACAATCCTCCCCTAAACTTGATATCTACTTTAGTAATCAAGTTTCTGAATAAAAAGTTAAAAACTAGGAGGAATCTTACAAATCTTATCATATTGGTAATAAACATGTCTGATCAAATCTTTAGCCACGTCACTTGAATAGTCAATCTCCAGCTGTGTTGTCTTCATCTTCTCCAAAACTTCTTTGGACATGGAATACTGACCATCTACAAGAAGATACTCAGCAAACTTTGTAGAACTCAAATAATACACACCAGCAGCTGAATACAAACGCCATTGAAGACCACTGAGATCATCCTTAAGATCCTTCCAAACAGCATGATCTTCTTCTTTTGGTCCACACATTCTCTTGAATGTTGACCAAAGTTTTATTCCATTGACTGAAGTAGGAGCTTTAGTCTCATACTTGGCCTCCAACAACCTCCAAATGTCTACCAAGTCTTCTCTATCCACACTTGCAAAGAGAGACACAAGAGTAGTAAATGTGTGTACCTCTTTCCCATACCTGCCAATCTTCCAAAACCCACTTGCATCTTCTTCATAGCTTATGATAGGGTTTCTGGCATCAAGAGGTAACACTTGTACCATATTTGAAGCTTCCAATGGTGAGAGCTTGATGCTCCTTCTTATAACAGCTTCACTAGGCTTCAATTTATCTATATCTTTAGGAAACTCAAGAGGAACTCCCTTCTTCAAAGGTCTTGGAGCAATCATTGCCTTCTTAAGCTCCATCTCTTTTGCAAGTTCTTCTTTCCTTTCATCTGAAAGAAGTCTTAGAGTGTTCATTTCCTGCACCTTTGCCCAAATGGGATAAGCCTTATACTCCAATTCTTCAAAGGATAATCCCAACAATTTATTATAGGTCCATCATGTTCCATGACATCTGAGTAGCATGTAGTAAAGCTCCCTTCTATCCATTTTCAGCAGTGAGAGAACATTGCTAGCTTTATGTTTCAGAATTACCTTGCAGTCTTGTTGAACTCTTAGAAGAATTTCCAAACCCCAAATTTGGTCTAAAATAGTCAAATCTGGATTCTCCATACACATATTCTCCCAAGCATGGTACATATGAACAACCTCTGGCATATCAAAATCTACTTGCAATTTCAACTCTCTAAGCTTCTCTCTTGCCAAATCATCACCATATTCAAGTCTTTCTGGTTGTTCTATTACCATCACACTTGAATCTGAACTTGTTTCATCACTTCCTTCTTGTTCCTCTGAAGTGACAACAAATGGTTATTCATCAACCTTCTTCCTTTCTTGTTCCACAAGTTGTGCAGCCAACCTTCTATCAAACTCTACCTGTGTTGCATCCTTTGGAACTTCTACTTCTACCATGATTCCTTTATCCTTATCTAATGGATCAATGATGGGTAAGGATGATGTTAATACCTGTGAAGATACTTCTTTGATGATAGTTGATGACTGGAATACATCAACCTCATCTGCAGGTCTGTCAACGCTCAAATTCCTTGTGTCAGCGCCCAATTTGCTCATGTCAGCGCTTGGTGTGTCAGCGTTCAAATTTTGCTTGTCAACGCCCAAATTACTTGTCTCAGCGCCTCTTGTAGATTGCTCCTGTGGAAACCTTGGTTTCCGGATCTTTTAAGCTACTAGGAATGATCATTGTTCATATGATTAACATAATCAAAGCGGAATTAGAACAACAACCATTAACAAGGTGTTTAGGCACGAAACATGAATTAAAACACATGGATTGCTAATTATATTAATAATCAACAATCACTAGACGTGTATACATTGAATCCCACGTCTAGTCGACACACTTTAGGTTTACATTGTGAATGAATTGAATGAATAAAAACCTATGACCCTTGTTCCTTTTATAGTGGAAGGATTAGGGTTTGCAAGAGATAATGATGAATAAACAAGTAAATCTTCTATTTAAATAAACTAATGCAGTATATCTTTTGCATGTTTATCTAAATAGAAGCTTCCATAAGCTTCTTTGTCTATGTTTTGTCAATGCTTGAATTGCATGTGACAATGCTTGGATTGCACACGACAATGCTTGAGCCATCAACGCCTAATTAACTCTTGTCAACGCTTGATTAACTCTTGACAACGTTTAGACAATAACTTCACGTTTTCTTCATTTTTGAGTTTCTGCCACATCAACTTTTTGACCCAACAATCTTCCCCTAGTTGATAGTGGCAAAACCTTATGTGTATCTCTTGTAAGTTGTACATGATCTTCAAATTGCTTCCCCTCAAGTGTAGCACGTATTTCTTCCCCTTTTTGTCACATCAACAAGGAAGTAAACAATGTATGCAATCTTTGAAGATTCTTCATAAGTAGCTCTATGTAATGATCTTGAAGAATAATTAATATAATATTTTTGATGTAGAAGTAGAATAACCCAACCTTGTGTTCCATGTCTTTTACTATCCATGTGACTAAGAACTTATATCAGACCAAGTATAAGTAGACCTCAATCCCTTGTCAATATTCTCATCCTATTTGAGACACTGATCACGATAATGTAACTCCTTCAAGTGTTATGACAAGTCTTCGTCACCAACCATGTAAAGCACGAACAAGTTACCTTTAAAGTCAGTGGCTGGAAGTCCACAACTTTAAGATATGATAGAACACAAACTCGCGAAAATCTTCTTCAATCATCAAACTTACCATAAGAATTCTTCCCCTTAATCTAACACCTCTTCATAATGACTTTCATTACATCATAAATTGTGCTAACTCGCTTTAAGATCATTAATTCCTTTTAAAAAGATCCGAGCCATAAATATCACCATGATATTCTAGATTAAAACGGAGATTCCATGTACCTTTGTGTGTATAATCCTCCTTTTTGTGTGCTTAAAACGTACCAGTTTTCTCAAACAGCAGCAATCATTGTGTTGTCCAATATCTTCTTCTGTCCAATATCTTTGACAGATGTATTGTCCAATATCGGACAATACGTGTCAGCGTTGAAGTTCATATATCGGACGACACTGTCAACGCTATCAGCGTTGACTTATTCTGTCAGCGTCAAACTTCTTCCTGTCAGCGTCCAATCAATACTCTGTCAGCGGCTAAGAACTTTTGTGGCTAAAATATACGTTACTTGTATAATATAAGCTATAGACAAAAACCCTCATAACTTCCTTTTTAATATGTTATAACCACATATTAAAACCTTTTATCCTTTGTCTATTAATCAGCAATCAAAAATATTATCCAAGATAAATATTCTGTCAAGATCTTGTAAGGATAAATCCCTACAAATCAGCCACCAAAATACGTAATCCAAATCTGTTTCCAATATTCACATCACACGTCTTTCTTTACGTGATCTTTTCTCCTTAAAACAGATATACGTACCATCCCCACTTTCGAATATACATCCTCCTAAAAATCAGTGACCAAAACTTGATCTGCAATGTATTCTGTCAACCTGCTTCTATTCTCCAATCACATCTTTTCATTCGTGTGAACACAAATTTTTCAACCAATGAGAATTGAGTGGCTTACGGTAATACAGTGGAATAGCATGTAGAGAATCTGTCCACCAATGGAAATCCTAGAACCATGTGAACGCAAACTTGATCTTCACGTTACTAACTTTTACTTTGATCGTGTGAACATGCTAAACAACCAATCAAAACTTTTAAACCGTGTGAACACACTCACGTCTTTGCTAAAAATCAGTCACACGTGAACAAACTTAGCAGCATATCTCTGAATATCACAATCGATCAACGTCGTATGAAAAGGACTGGACCAAGTTCTTGACTGCCAGTGACTTATAACGTGAAGTTCTCCTTCCCCTGCTGCTACTTCTTTTCAAACACAAAAATACGCTTTTCTGCCTTCAAAGTTGATCTAGGGTTTGTAAATTTGAGCATCGAAACCCTAATTAGGGTTTGTTAATAATCCTAGCTCAATTATTCCATTATAACAGCCACCAATTGCAATTCTTCCTGCTTTTAAGTAGATCTAGGGTTTGAGAAACCCTAGTTCATGATTTTATGTAAAAGCAGAAAACTGAAAATCATTCATCATCCAACTTTGACGCTTAATAACTTTTGCCTAGGGATAAAACTCACCAATCCCTCCGGTGGATGTTTAGATCTATGTATGTAGAACACACATATAAAATTTCGTGACGATCCAACGGTTCAATAAAAAGTTATGACCTTCTGAATACTGCTGCGCACACAAAATCGCCCAGAAAAACCCTAGACGGATTTTTCTTTTCTTCTCGAAACACGAACACCTTGTTGGTCCTAGCATCACGAGCCACGAGGCTCTGATACCAATTGTGGAGTCCATTGATCGTTAGACTCAATGGTTATGAACCATTATATCTAGGTTGATCATCGTTCATATGATAACATAGCGGAATAGAACAATGATCATAACAAGGTGTTTAGGCACAAGACACATAAATTACTCAACGATTGTTCATTATATTAATAACAAACAACCACTAGACGTGTATACATTGAATCCCACGTCTAGTGCGATACACACTTTAGGTTTACATTGTGAATGATAGTTATGAATAAAAACCTATGACCCTTGTTCCTTTTATAGTGGAAGGATTAGGGTTTGCAAGAGATAATGATGAATAAACAAGTAAATCTTCTATTTAAATAAACTTATGCAGAATATCTTTTGCATGTTTATCTAAATAGAAGCTTCCATAAGCTTCTTTGTCTACGTTTTGTCAATGCTTGAATTGCATGTGACAATGTTTGGATTGCACACGACAATGCTTGAGCCATCAACGCCTAATTAACTCTTGTCAACGCTTGATTAACTCTTGACAACGTTTAGACAATAACTTCACGTTTTCTTCATTTTTGAGTTTCTGCCACATCAACTTTTTGACCCAACAGCTCCAACATAGCTGTAAAAGACAAGTTTAAATTGGTAGGAGTTACCAGAGATCTATCAAAACCTTGTTGCTTCTTCAATTCAGTTAGGGCCTCAACAATACCCAAAGATTCACCATCATTTGAGCCCCTATCACTCACATTAATCTGCTCATCCTCCCCTTTGGAAGATTCCTCCATACCACGACTTGTGCTAGCATTCTCCAAAATGAAAATCCTCTCCCTCAATTGCTTGAGTTCAAGGCCTTGTGTACTGACAATTTGTACCAAGTCTGCATTTTGCTTTTACAAGCTAATGCAGACAGTCGTTAATTCCATTAATGTGTATGGTTCCAATCTGCCCTCCTCTAAAATGGGTATTTGACCTCCCAAGTTAGATTCATGGGGCATGGATGAGGTCTTAAAGATGTTAGGACTGTCTTGGCCTGCATCTAAGCCAGAACCAATAGTCCCAGCCTCATCCATAGCACCAACCACACTTGTGGTGGTGGTTCTCTCTGCTACATGGCTAGGACCACTAGAGGAGAACACTCCAGTAGTCCTTTGGCGTTTTTGCAACCTATATTGTGGTGGGGTAGAAGATGATGTGGATTGGGTGGATGTGGGAAGGTTAAGGGGTGTTTGGTTCTGTTAAGGAAAGGTGTCAACGTCTAGATTACTTGTGTCAACGCCAACATTTAATGTGTCAGCGTTGAAGGGTTCTTGGTCAATTTCCATGCGTTGAGGTGAAGGTAAAGGTTCTGGTATTGGGTCAAGTTGTGGTTGTGGGTCTGGTTGGGGTTGTGCTGCTGGAATAACAGCAAGCATAGCTGGGGTGAGGGGTAATTCACGGTGAGGAGGTGAATTCATCTTGGTAAAAATAGCTTTCTTTTGCACAGGGATCTCCTAAAAGTCATCATGATCCCTTGTGCAGTAATTTTGCACATCAAAAACCATTTGTAAAAATCTGGGATAAGCCAAAGTCATCTTATTCCCTTTGTTTTTACACATGCCATCAAAAATCATTTTAGAATAATTAAACTTTTGCCCATTTACAATGCATAAAATTGCACTAGCAATTGATCTATTAATTTCATTGTGTGCAGTACATTTGGGACTCAAACATTGTAAGATGACATGTATGAGGTACTTCCAGGCTGGGGGAAACTCTTGTTTATGATATTTGTTTAAAGTGCCCTCATCAGGGAAAGGATACCCCAAAGCCCTTAGCCCTTGTTCTATTTAATTAATGGGAAGGGTGGTTATACCATCAGCATCATCAAGATGCAAAGCCTGGCGAACCAAGGCTTCAGTAACCACCCATGTACGCCCATGAACAATAGCTGATAATGTAGTCACATTATTAACTGTTAAGGAACTAACAGTGTTCCAAAACTGTTTAATATGCGTGACAGAGATGAGAGGAGCATGAGAAAGAGCATACCTAAAGGGGGATGCATTCAAATACGCCACCATCTGGGTGTATTGGGGAAACAGAGTATCATCAGCGTCCAAATATGCAATCATGTTGTGTTGACTCCAGAATCCCAATACCAAATCACTTGGTTTAAATTTTGGTGCCATTGTAGAAGAAAGCTGTTTGTGAATTATTGAGAAAGATGAATTATAGGAGAAAATTGTTAGACAAGAATATGAGGTACCCTGTTTAAAAATAGGAGCCAAATATATAGGAGAGATAGGTGCATGTGATTGGTAAAAAATGAGGCAACTATTTTCAAAATATAATGATGAAAATATTGAAAAGAAAATAAGTTATTTCATGCATTAATTAAAAGTTATCTGCTCCCAAAATTACGGCCCCAAAATTCGTCAAAAAGTAACAACTGGTAGGTCCCAATGAGTGTCAACGGTTAAAAATAACCCATCAACGCCCAACGGCTATATTCTTGTCAATGTTTGCCGAAGCCATGTCAGCGTCTAAATTGGTCATAACAACGCTTGGAAAAATACTTGTCAGCGTCCAAAAATAAAAGTAATAAAAATGAAAAAGGACCTTAACAAAGTAATTTATCCTAGTGAAGATAACCTATAAATTGATAATTATGATAGGGCGGCAAGCACTGTCCAGTTATGCACACTTGCTTATGCAAGATAGACATAACAGTCCTCTAGTGTCCCTTGCTAACCAAAATTCTTACCAATGAAGTTACCTCATAAAATTCCTTGTAACTCCCAGGTAAAACCCATAAGAAATCATTCCCAAGTCTCCCAACAGACCACAACCAATTCTAGGCCAAAAATTTCTTGGCAGCCTGCATAGTATATCAACTTTGCATGCTACAGTGCCTCATGATTTAGTAAAACTAACTCATACTCACCTGTGGACACAATCTAGAATTGTGATAAGAGTATTATAAGAATACCCAAAAGTCCTAAAGGTTCCTAAAACCTCCCCTTAAACTGTGATACATATGTTGCCCAAAAATATGCATGAACATAAAAATTTATGTCAAGATAGGAATATAAATATTCCAACCATCATCCATAAATGAAGACATGCTCAAATGATTCTCCAAGGATCCATAAGAAACTCTATATCCAATGGTACAATGCTAAAACCACCTGCACACTTAGATCAAAAACCACAAAAGTAACATTGTTGCTGACAACGCCACGATAATACTTGTCAGCGTTAAGGTAACCTTTGTCAGCGTTAGAAAAATATAGTGGAAAATCTAACTTTTCAAAAAGACCAATAACAATGCATTATCCTGTACATACTGTTATATTAAGATCCCAAAACACATATTATATGAGATTGATCATTCCAATACTTGTTACCAAGTATTGAAACCTTCCAGCATCAAAAGGT
Source organism: Glebionis coronaria (assembly GCA_025667525.1). Lineage (NCBI taxonomy): Eukaryota > Viridiplantae > Streptophyta > Magnoliopsida > Asterales > Asteraceae > Glebionis > Glebionis coronaria. The sequence continues at coordinate 361,701,232 of CM046877.1, forward strand.
TTAGTCAATAAATCAGACACGTTTTCTTCTGTGTCAACCCTATCTGGTTGTATTAAACCCTTTTCAAAACAATCCCTTATAAAAGGATGTCTAATTTCTATGTGTTTTATTTTAGAATGATGTACATGATTTTTAATAATGCATAAAGTGCTGTTATTATCAACAAAAATCTTGGTATGCATGAAATTATACCTATAATCCAACAGCTGGTTCTGAATCCATAAGACTTGCCCACAACAAGCAGCTGCAGCAACATACTCTGCTTCATTTGTAGAATTGGCCACCACTGTTTGTTTCTTGCATTGCCAAGATATCAACCTACTCCTAAGAAACTGACAAACACCAGTTGTGGATTTTCTATCAAACTTATCACCACTATAGTCACTGTCTGAATATGCAATAAGCTCCAATGGTGAATCTTTTAGGTACCACAAGCCAAGATCTGGATAACATCTAAGGTACCTAAAGATTCTCTTGACAGCATAAAGGTGACATTCTTTGGGAGTCACTTGATGGCGTGCACATGCACACACAGCAAACATGATGTCAGGTCTTGAGGCTGTGAGATACATCAATGAACCAATCATTGATCTATAATGCTTGACATCCACAGCTTTTCCATCTACAACTTTTCCCCAAGGGTGTTCTCTATCCATAGGAGTAGTAGCCCTCTTTTCATGTGGAGAAAAGCCAAACTTCTTCAAGATCTTTGCGACATACTTATCCTAAGAGATGAAGATACCATCTTCTTTCTGCTGAACTTGTAACCCTAGAAAGAAGTTCATCTCTCCCATTGAACTCATCTTGAATTTTTCTGTCATAAAGTTGGAAAAGTCTTCACTCATCTTTGGAAAAGTCTTCACTCATCCTTACCAGCCTTCTTTGTAAATAATGTCTGGTCTATGGTGCCCCTTTTGAATCTATTTTCCACCAGATAAGTGGACAATGTGCCATACCATGATCTTGGGGCTTGATGAAGTCCATACATAGCTTTCTTGACTCTATACACCTTGTTTGGATTCTCTGGATCTTCAAAACCCGGAGGCTACATAACATATACCTCCTCAACAATTGTGCCATAGAGGAAAGCACTCTTCACATCCATTTGATAGACAGTGAAGCCCATGCAAGAAGCATAGGCTAGAAATATCCTTATAGCTTCAATCCTTGCAATTGGTGTAAAGACCTCCTCATAGTCTATCCCTTCCTCTTGTGTATATCCCTGAGCCACTAAACGTGCCTTGTTTCTGACCACAATGCCTCTTTCATCTTTCTTGTTTCTTAGAACCCATCTTGTCCCAATAGGTCTAACATACCTGGGACAATCAACCAGCTCCCAAACATCCTGAATAGCAAATTGGTGAAGCTCATCCTGCATTGCTTCCACCCAACTTGGTTCTTTGAGATCATCAAAAATCTTCTTGGGTTCCTGTTGTGACAGAAAACAGGCAAACAAACATGCTTGAACAAGAGGGGTATCAACCTTCTTGTGTATATTGGCAATAAAACCTCCAAGACTCTGATGAGATCTTCTAGTCTGAACAGGAGACATGACATCCCCAATAATTTGAGAAGTGGGGTGATTCTTCATAGTAAAAGTGAGAACTCCTCCCTCAAAAAGTCTGTTGTCTTCAATCTCATCATCCAAGTTGCCAATATCTTCTTTAGACTCTCTTCCATCAATATTTGTATGAACCTCTTCATTCCTGCTTGAAGGTTCACCTTGTTCAAAATTTGAAGAGAAAATATGCTTAAAAGAGTTGTCAACGCCTGAACCAAGGTTGTCTGCGTTTGGGTTATCAACGCCTGAAATGGTGTTGTCAGCGTTTGAGCCATCAACGCCTGAATTTGTCCTGTCAGCGCCAGATTTTCCTTTGTCAGCGCCTGAAGGACCATGCATGTTGTTAACTGGTGATACTTGGGGACCACCATTTTCCTTTCTAGCAGCAGCAAAAGCATCTGTCCATATGGGAATAGTGACATACTCTTGTATGGGAGATGACTTGTCTGCTTGTGATCCAACCTCTTCGTTTACCTGTGTACCTGAAACATCAACAACTGGTTCTTCCACAACATTTGAAGTTACCTTCACAATGTCTGGATTAGTAATAGGCATATAATTCAAAGTCCTAGATAGAGGATCCAAGTCAAACAACCAATTTGGACCACTTTCAGGATCACTAGGTTTACTCTCTAAAAACCTAACATGTACTTTTTCAAGTATACGTTTTTCCTTCTTAAGGTAAACCCTATATCCCTTACTCTGCACTGAATAACCCATGAAGTAGCCTTCATCACCTTTAGCACTAAATTTACCTAGGGCATCACTAGTATCTAAGACAACTACATGACAGCCGAAAGGTTTAAGAAAACCAATATTAGGTTTCCTTCCCAAAAGTAACTCATAAGGCGTTTTGTTATGTATCTTGTTGACCAGTGCTATATTCTGAACATAACAAGCTGTATTGACAGCCTCAGCCCAAAAAGATATGGGAAAGTGAGCATCAGCCAACATAGTCCTGGTTGCTTCAATTAGGATTCTATTCTTTCTCTCAGCAACCCCATTTTGCTGTGGGGTTCTGGCAACACTAAACAGCCTAGTAATCCCTTTCTTGGCACAAAAATCATCCAACAGTTTATTTCTAAACTCACCACCATTATCACTTCTAAGCATCTTAACTTCATTACTAGTTTTCTTTTCTATTTGGGTAATAAAGCTAATTAAAGTATCAGCAGTGTCACTTTTCATAGCTAAAAAGAAAGTCCAAGTAAACCTAGAAAAATCATCTATGATGACAAAGCAATATGATTTACCATTCAAACTCTCTATATTAGTTGGACCAAACAGGTCCATATGCAGCAAGTGAAGTGGTTTAGAACTAGAGTGCACCTGTTTAGACTTAAATGAGACCTTGTGCTGCTTGCCTTTAAGGCATGCAACACAAGAGTGGTCATTGTGGAAAGCCTTTTCAGGCAAACCATCAACCAAACCAAGTCTCACAAGTCTGTTTATATTTTTAAAGTTAATGTGCCCTAGTCTCCTGTGCCATATATTACTCTCATCAACTGAAGCTTTAGCATAAAAACATGACATATTATTATTCATCCTAATACCATTAATATTCACTTTATAAATGTCCTTATGCCTAGGTGTTCTATAGTCAATAAATTTCTCATCTGGAATTTTAAAATCCTTGCTCAACACCAAGCTTTCAGTATCAGTAAAAAGAACTTATTTTTGTTATCACAGACTTGTGATACACTAAAAAGATTGTAATCAAGTTCTTTTACCAGAAACACGTTTTCAAAACGCAAGTTCTTGGTGAGAAGAGTTCCTTTGCCTGTGATAGTTCCATATCCGCCTCCAACGTAAACTTTATCACCATCCTTAACGGGAGTGAAGTTAGTAAGATAATCTTCCTTCCCAGTCATGTACCTAGAGCATCCACTATCCCAATAGCCATAATCATTCACCTGTTTTTGAATGCCTTGCACATAAAGAAAACAAGTTAGTTTTCTTTCAGAACCCAAGCCTGAGCAGACTTGGATTCATCTGGTTGTTCAACAAGAACAGACTTAGTTCTCATAACAACCCCTTGTTCATCCCTTTTTGGATAAAACGCCCAGTTAACCCCAATTGGTTTTGTGATGACCTTTGAAATATAATTAATTCTGTTGTAGGTAATAGAAATCCCATTAGAATTAGGGTTTTGATCTTGCTTAGGTCTCTATGTCAAGCTAGAAGTAGCTTTAGACCCCTTTCCAAGTGGTTGCAAATATTTAGGTCTGGCAACGTTTCTGTCGCGTTAGATTTGGTCTTGTCAACGCTGAAATTACCCTTATCAGCGTTGAACCTAGGGTTTGCTACAGGAACCCATTGCCTATTAGACCATGTATTGGTCTTTTGAAAAGGTCTTTGTCCATGAGTGTTAGACCCTTTATTGAAGAATGGGGCTGGTCTAACAACTTGTGGACTTTGCTCCACAAAAGTTTTGGGTCTGACAGTGTTTGACCTTTTAACAGCGTTGACCTTGGAAGCGTTGACACACCTAAATGCTAAATGTGAGAAGCTACCACAAGTGTAACAGGCTTTTCTAGACACAACTCTAGGTCTAGAAGAGAAGAAGCCTGTTCCATTATCACTAACTTGGCTTTTAGGTGACCTAGTATTCCTATACATTTCTGCATACTTAATGCTAGGTTTTCTAACAGTGTTTGAGCCAAGGTCAACAGTCTTGCCAGTGATTGGGTTTGTTACTTTGATAGGGGTCGACTCATTTGGAATATCACAAAGCATGCCACCCTTGACAAATAAGGTAGGGTTGGCTTTCTTCCATTCATTCAAGTCAGTCAACTTTTGCTTATACTCTTCCACTGGGGTAAGGACGCTTGGTGGAGGAATAAATTCCTCTTCTTGGAGTTCTGGTAAACCAGTGCAAGATAAGTCCTTTCTTTGGACACCATAGAAGTCCCCAGCTGGTGGTGGAACAACAGTATAGTCTTTCATCCCAATCAAGTCATGTCCTTAGGATCCCTCTGTTTACTAACACATTCTCCTAGGGTTTGTGAGGCCTTATCAAATCTCTGAATTTTATGGTCAACATTATCCTTATTCTTGATAGACTCATCTAACTTAGCCTGTAATTCAGCATTGACCCTTTCTATGATGTTTCTAACATCATTACTAGCATTTCAATTATGATTTAAGATATTTATTTTATCTTTTAGGTCAAGCTCCATTTTCTTATACTCAGAGACTGTCTTTTCAGTTTGAGTGAGAGCAATTTGATAGTTAGACAGCTTGCATCTCTCAGTACTCACATCTCCTAACAATCTTAAAACCTCTTTGTTAAGTTTTTCAGTATTTAAACGACAACCCTTACTATAAAAAGCATCATCGTATACCTCATTGTCTGATGAAGAGGAGGAGTGTGCCATTAGAGCATATTGAACATGCTCTTCTTCTTCTATCTTAGCAACCAAAGCTTTATCCTCTTCCTCATCCTTAGCCAAATAGCTCCAGTCCCATCCAATACCATCAATTTCTTGCACTGCCACCATGGCCATAGGATCTTGAGCCTTAACAATTTGGCTTGAGGGTTTTCCAGCATCAGATCTTCTTGGAGATCTGCATTCCCTCATAAAGTGCCCCATACGATGACAATTGTAGCAGTCAACCTTAGATTTATCAAATCCAACAGTGTCCTTTGCATTAAAGGTCATCTTCTTTTTAAACCTTCTATTCCATTTGTTTGCTCTTATACTTGCAAGAGCCATGTTCCACTTTATATCCATCTCCTCCAAGTGCTCATCACTTATTTGCTCAAGGTCCTCAAATGTAATCACTGAACCATTGGGTAATGAAGAAATGTATGCACACACAGTATCCAGATCCAAACCAGCAGGCTTAACTCTTGGTGAGTCATTTTTGTATGTGTCGGCGTCTGAGTATGAGGCGTTGACAGGATATGATCTAGCGTTGACACATGCTGATCCAGTAACTGGGTGCATGTATGAGTCCTTCTGATCAAATTGACCTTCACTATTTGAGAAGAAGGCCATGTTACTATTGGTAGACTTACTTCCATGCTCCAAAAGAGTTTCATTCTCCAACAGCCTCAGTTTGTTGTAGATATCATCAAAAGTATAACTTTTTTTAGTGTTATTGGCAATTATATATCTTGCCTCAATCTTCCACGCATCACCAATGCTTTTAAGAAAAGTGGCAATAATGTCAATATCACCAACTTGTGTCCCCATGAAGGACAACTTGCTTGTAATGTCAACCAGTCTGCTTCTCACACTGCTAAGCTTCTCATTAGGTTGAGCCTTAAAAATAGCATACTCATGCAAGAGTTGCTTCTTCTTCTCTTCCTTAGTATCAGCATTACCACCATATGCAACATCAAGGGCTTCCCAAAGGTCTTTTGCAGACTCATAACCTCTGTATTTGTGCTGATTTTCTTGTCCCAAAGAGAGTTTCAGAATGTTTAGGGTTTTCATATCAACCCTTTTCTTTGTTATGTCATCAGCAGACACAGCTCTACCATCATCAGGTTTTTCTTTCTTATCTTCTTAACATCCTTGAACAACTGATCTTGTAGCAATGGCATTAACAATCTTTTGAGCTTTATTGAATGTGTTTCCATATTCAATAATCTCCCAGAGAGTGTAGTCATAGATCCCCAGATATTTCTCAAAGTTGAATTTCCACAGTTGAAAGTTGTTTGCATCTAGCATGGGAATCTTGATGTTGTGGTTTGAGGAGGAGGAGGTTGCTTCTGGAGTGGACATGATGTTTTTAGGGTTTTGTGAGAATTAGGGTTTTGGTGATGATAAGAACTAATCACACGACTTATAGATTAAGAAATAAAGATGAATAAGATGAAGATTAAAACTAAGAATAGAATATTAGATTAGATGAAGAAGAACTAGAAAGATACAAGGTAGATGATTCTAGTGAGAGAAACTAAGGAGAGTTTCCCTCTCTAAAACAAGAAGAAGAGAAAAGATACAATGGGAGACACACACACAAATGAGGATGGTTATGCCTTTTATACTAAGGCTTACATGAATAGGAGGCCTTCCTCATTTGTGTGTTCGGGACTAATTCCCGTTTCATGCATAATAATGACATAGAACTCTCGACACTGTTGAATAGCATTTTCCACGAGCTTCGCAATGGTATATTATATGACCATCACTTTAAATACTTCTAACAATCTCCCCCTAAGGGGTGGTCATATAATATGTGACGTCACTTCTTTGACCATCACTTTAAATACTTCTAACAACCTCCCCCTAAGTGGTGGTCATGTATTATGTGACTTCACTTCTTTGTTGTTGCAGACTTTGAAGCTCGTTGTCTTGAGAGTTCTTTCATCGATCCTTTCATGACTTGTGATCTTGGATCTTTGATCCTTTCCTTGACTTGATCTTGTAACTTTGCCAGCTTGTGTTCTTGTGTCTTTACCCACATACTCATGTTTTGTGTTGACATGACAGCTTATTGACATTCTCCCTTGATTATCAGAGTAGCGGAAGTCATTGTCTTTAGATGTTCTTGAGCTTTCTTCTTTTATATGAGCATGTGATCCTGAATTACGACTCTTGAAGTTATGCCGTCGTTTGCATTCCTCCGGTTTCCCGTTATACAGTAAGAATATTGTACCTGTGATCAGGTAAGTTCAAAGAACTTCCTTGACAGGATTTCCAGCTATGGTAGCCGTTCTCAATGCTTGAATATATCGAAAGATAATTCATAGTAAGGAGTGAATCATACAGTTCCATTCTGCTGATTAAGTCGTCAATTCAATTTCCTGGAACAAGTTTGAATTAATTAAGAATCAAACCATCGTTGCTTTCCAGTTGACACAAGTTTGATTCATATAGAATCGCACAAGTTACCTACCGCAGTGCTGTTTGATGATGACACTGAAAGGATTTCCATTCGTCACCGTAAATACTGAAAAGTATTACTCTGAATGTTCTGGCAAGATCATAAAGATATTGCGTCGAGACCTGGAACGAGTTTGAATCAATTAAGAACCAAACCACTATTGCTTTCCAGTTAACATATGTTTAAATCAAGTGAATCTTACATATGACCTACCGCAGTGCTATTTGATGTTAACACTGGAAGGATTTCCATTCGTCACTGTGATAACTAGAGAGTATCACTCTGAATGTTCTAGCAATACCACAAGGATAGAGCGTAGGACTCTGTAAATCATCGCTTGTGTTCTAATGATGAACAACAATTGATATATGGAATAAGTGTCCTAATGAGATTTTTGGTGAATCTCGTTGGCTCTAGACTCTATAAAAAGTGCACATTTATTTGGTGATCGGAGGCTGGAGCAGACTGCCACGTATTCAATATCTACTATCTCGGAGTGAGAAAGTCGATAGAAATAAGTTGATCTCCGTGACAATAAAACAAACTTCTTTTGAGAGAAGCTTGAGTAGGCTGGGAAGGGTTGTGCATTGCATCACTGGGTCCATGATGCTTTGTCTTTAGTATCAGAAATCATCAAAGTGATTCTGATAAAAGATGTATTGACCCGGTTTCTGCCTAAGTTGTATGGAGGGCTTCTTTCTTTACACCCTTTATCCTTACATTTCTTTTTCATTCTTCAACCCCTTCAATGCTTACCAAGACGTCATAACTAGCACCTTGTTGTGATTGTTCCAGTGCTATCTTAAGTCATTAGTCGGCATTTTTCCCGTACACTCAACTACTCCATCTTTCCTAAGGACATCTACATACTAATGGATTGTCCCTGGGAAGATCCCTCCGGTTCTGGTTGGATCATAGAACGAATACCTAACCACCTTTTGACACCAATGCCGTCGTGAATTAATGTGTTGAAGGGTATAGTATCGTAACCAGAAAAACTGTTGAAAAAGCAATCAAGGTGTTGATGAAATCAATGTTTACACCTTGAAGGTTTTTTGAATCACCAAAATGCTCCCCCTACATATGTGCATCATAAACGGAAAGGTTTTTGCACATATTAGGAAGAGAAAGCACTTATATCAAAGATCTTATCCAAGATAACACATTTTAATCACTATTCTCCCCCTCAAAAATTGCATGACGTTGAAATTTTTGTGAAACTAGTGATGAAACATGGAGAGAATAATGTTGCATGAAAGTTTGTACTCCCCCTCGAAAAGAAATTCAATTTAAAATTGGGGGAGTATATGAGCACACAGTGTTGAAATACCTTGAAAGATTGTGCTCAAAAGTCCGTGAAAATTGTGTTCATGAGCTTAAAACTTTGAATGTTTTGATATAAGCTCATGACCAAGAAAAACGAATTTCTCGTTGTTGAGGATAAGTCAAAGACTTTCCTTTCTTTGGTGACCGGATTATAGTCTGACATGTGACTATAAGCTATTATGTTGAGCTCAAAACGTTGAATGTTTTGTGACAAGCTCAACCCGTGATAGATTGCTCTACCTGTTATTAGGATAAGTTATCTTTAAAGATACACTCTCCTTTATTTGAAGTTTGAGTTACAGTCTGACATTTAACTGTAAGTTGTTTACATGAGCTTAAAACATGGAATGTTTTTATCGGAAGATCATGACCGAGAAAGTTTTATTTTCTCGTTGTTAAGGATAAGTGATCATCCGTGATCAACTTTCCTTTCTTTGAGGCACGAGTCACGATCTGAGGTAACTGCAAATCATTTGAAGAAAGGGGAAATGACATGTTTTGAAAAACATTTGAACTTTCATTCGAGCTTTATATACACACCCGTGTCGATATTGAGCGACATTTCTAGGCACGTCCATATTATCGAAACTGAAAGACATGTCGAGAAGAATATTTTTGGTATTTTTGAGAGATTTTTTTCGTTTTTTGTTTTGTTTTTATAGGTTTTTTATTTTTGTATTTTGATTTTCAATGTTTTTTAAAATAATCCAAAATAGACCTTTGTACAACAGAAGAGGGTGATGTTGAATGTACAGAATTGGAACCCTTTGAAGAAATGGATTCAGAATCCGCTGAAGTACCTGCAATGACAGAAGAAGAATTTGCACAAATACTAGTGTTAGGAGTAACAAATGCATTTTCTACATTCAGAACACTCGCATTAGTGCTAGAGCAAGTGTCATCACTCTTCTTGGTAGGAATCCACTTAAGACCGACTTCCTTGAAGATCCTACCCGTTGGTTTCCACTGAAGACTGGATCTAGGAGTAGTGTTCTCTTGCACAGCGGAAGATTTCTTTGGAGAGAAACTAGGTCCTGCATTGATCCGCCTTGAGGATTTCTTGTCATTGCTCTTCTTTGTGACGGGTAATGATCTCCTTGTTGTCGTATAGGATTCTGCATTCTTTCTCTGTGTGAAGGCACGAGAGTTTACCTCATAGAGGTATTGCAGAATGCAATGAGCATGATTTCCATGGTGAATGTCCTTTCTGCACGTGGGGCATACAGGGAGTTTGGGATTCTCAAAAGGTCTTGTGTACCTAGGGTTTGTTGACCATTCAGGCACTATGTTCGAAACATGGCTTCTCATTGGTGATTGCCAATTCCTGGGTTGTTGGGAAGGGGTCCTAGGTTTTGGTTGATTACCATTAGGTGTGTGTTGAACTCTAGCGGTTGTTGGTTTACTAGGTTTTGAATACACATGGTTTACTTTCTGAATGTTCCCTTTTTGCTTACCATCCCCTAGGTTTTTGGTTTGACCATAGTCATTTGAACCATTAGATTCCTTTGTGGGCGTAAGAGTCACACACTTAGGAGTACTCTTAGGAGTAGTGCAAGGTGCATTCACAAAGTTTTGTTTAGCAAGAGTGGGTTTTCTAAATGGAGGAACATAGGGTGAGATGGCTGGTTTTGGTACAGTCGATGGCACATCGGTATTAGGAGGTAACCTAGAAACATTAGAAGGCGGTTTTCCTAAGCTATATGGCTTTGGTACTTTGTACGCATTGGGTTGTCTAACAACTGATTTTACAACCTTAGGTTCCACAGTTTTTCCACCCATCTTTCCAACAAGTTTCTACAACTCAGCAATCGCGATGTCTTTGTCTTGCAACTGAGCTTTTAGACCAGAAATATCCTTACTCTTTTCATTCAATTCACGAAATGATTCAGAGAGTTTTACTTGTAAATTACTGTCATCAGGAACTTTTCCAACTTTGGATTACAAAGCAAGTTCAAGAGAATGACAATGTTTCTGAAGAAAATCATATCGGTGTTGAAGAATCGTGAACTCTTTTTGATTAACATTTGTTGTAGGCTCATTGTCGCGACATTCACCTCCTAACTGAGCTTGTAGATGTTCGATTGTTTGTTGCAGTTCATTGTAAGCTTTATCATATGAGAGTTTGTCATCCTTACATTCATCACATTTTTTAACATTTTATTCCAAAGATCGGTGAATTCGTTGTCCTTTTTGATGACATAAGACTCCATTTTCTCTTTCGTACGATCAAGCTCATTTTGGAGGGTTTCATTGTCTGACACAGAGATGTTTACCGCAACGGGGTTACTATCAACATAATCACCACTGTCACTTGCTTTCGAGAGACATGCAAGGTCGCTTTCCAAAACTTTAATTCTATCAAGAGATTCATCAGCCTCCTTCGCCAAAGATTTAAAGTCTTCAACAAATTTGGCTAGTTCTTTTAGAAAAGCGTTCTCAAGATTGCCTATCCTCGCATCAACTTGATTAATAATCGGACTGATTTCAGTATGAAGCACTTTTTGGAACTCGACATGAACGGGTGAAGTAAAGTTTCCTCCAGTCATTTTGGCGTTAACAACCCGTTTGAGAATGACAAAATTATCTTTGAGCTCGTTTAGATACCTACATGTGATACTCGGTTTTGGAGGGTCATCAGACAATTCCTCACTTGGTAGCAAAAGCATTTCAGAACTCGTTTTAGACCGAACAAAAACAGTTGGAGGATTAACTTTCGGATAATAAACGGGTGTCACTACTTTATTTAGCTTTTGAATTTTTAACCGAGTCTCTACAGCAAGTTCGGTAGTTTCCTCAGAATCATGCACACTACGAGGATCATGCTCATCAGACAAGAGCACACTACCATTATATAAGGTTTCATTTGTGGCCTGAACTTGCTTAAGGTATCCTGGATTAGGAGGAAGGGGACAACCTAAGGCCAATTTGTATCGAGTGTAGTTTATCTCATTCACTTTTGGTGCGAGCATATTTATTGTTTGCATAGTTTGGCCACGTTTTACCAAGAGGTTGTCTAATTCCCTAATCCTATCATGAGCTTTGCAAAAATCCTCAAGAAGCCCATCTTCTCGAATTTTGAAATCATGTTTCATCTTTTTTCGTTCTTCTTTTAACTCCAAAATGGTAGATTTTTCAGTTGAAAGCTGTTTATTAAGAGATATGATTTCATCATTCAATTCGCTTATCTTTTTAGCACTACTCAAATGTAAGGCATTTAATTTCTTAGTGGTGCATTTTTCTTGATAAACCGATGTAGCATGAGCTTGTTTAAGTTCCTTGATTTTAGCATGATGAATCTCAAAACTTTTCTCCCGTTCCTTATATCCCGCAAGCTCAGTGGTCAATTTCGCATTAGTTTCTCTGAACTTATTATTAACCACATTCGCATGAGCAACATCCTTGGCAAGCTTATCAAATAATGATTTATAATACGCATGCATCTCGTCAGGAAGGGTTGTAGGTTGGGCTACTTGATCCCCACTAAGGTTCACACTGGGTGCATTAGAAATAATATTGCTGTTATTCGTTTGAACCCCGTGTGTCTCAGTGGAAGGCTCAAGGGACTCAGTATACTCTTCCTCCAGATTAGACATATTATATAACTCATTAGCATTAAGACGTAGGTGTACCTCAGAGGAACCGTCTGAATCATACACAGGAGCTCTGTCAGGTTGAACTACCGATGTGGATGATTGCTGCGAATTCGCCATCAAGATGGAGTCGGGAGTCACCTCTTCTGCCTCATCATATGCTGCTGCAGATGCCATGAGATTAAACTCTTCAGCTAGAAGTGGAATTCCTGCTTCTTCCTTTTGTGCTATAAGAAGCTGAGACTGGAGATGGGCAACATTCCTCTTCTTTCTTACATGTCTATCATGATGCTCAAAACCCGCAGCATCACTATCTTGTTGATAACTCATAGTAGAAGTCGTGTGAAAAACAGGATCTCAATTCGTAGAAAGCGTGAGTTGTAGTGTCAACAAAATCAAACTTTGCCAAAATTTTCCAGCCCGACAAAAAATTCCTCTGTCCGACAAAACGGTAAGCCGAAAAAAATTTGAATCTCTAAGTTTTGAAATCGAGTTAGAAATAGCCAATAACTAGTAGGGAAAAAGTTTGAAAAAATGAAATTTTTAATGAAAAATAAAACCTAAAAAAGTTGAAATTTTGCCTAAAAATTTGAATTTTGGTCCGAAAATTTGAATTTTTGGTCGAAAATTTTTCCGCATAGCCAAAATTTGAAATTGAAGCTTAAATGGCCTAAAAATGGTCTAGGAAAAATTAAATTTTACTATGGTTTTCCCGCCAAAAATTAAATTAAATTTTTTTTTTTTGATCTTCGTGTAAAGTATGTTCCGAGACTAGTCTAGATAGTGGCTAAGTCTAAAATTACTCGAACAAAATTTCCATCGGAATGTTGATCGGAATGATCCATCTATCGGAATGTTGTTCTGTCGGAATGTCCCTCTATCGGAATGTCCCTCTATCGGAATGTCCCTCTATCGGAATGTTCCTCTATCGGAATGTCCCTCTATCGGAATGTGTAGATCGGAATCCTAGATCGGAATGTGTAGATCGGAATGTGTAGATCGGAATGTGTAGATTGGGATGTGGGGTCTGTCGGAATGATTACCTGTCGGAATATCTAGATCGCAATATAGCCAAAATAAATTGGACAGCGTAACGACTCACAAAAACCCTTAAGACCGTCGGAATCCCAGATCGCAATGTACGATCGGAATGTCACGTCGGAATAAGGTATCGAAATCCTTAGATCGCAAAGTGGAACCAAGTGGTTATTGCGATCAGGCCTCACTCCCTTTGTACTTTCCGATGGTGATACTTGCAAGAATTTCGGAATGATGAAAAAACAAGAAATTTATCAACTTTTGATCCAAAAACTTGTGTTTTAGCCAAAACCAAGATGCCCAAATCACTAATACACGATTTAAAGAAGGTATACGACTTGAAGAACACTAACAAACACGAAAAATTTTGATGTTTTTGGCTAAACACAATCAAAACTCACGAAATGCTTAAATACGAATCCCTTGGCGAATGATACCACTTATAAGAACTAATCACACGACTTATAGATTAAAAAATAAAGATGAATAAGATGAAGATTAAAACTAAGAATGGAATATTAGATTAGATGAAGAAGAACTAGAAAGATACAAGGTAGATGATTCTAGTGAGAGAAACTAAGGAGAGTTTCTCTCTCTAAAACAAGAAGAAGAGAAAAGATACAATGGGAGACACACACACAAATGAGGATGGTTATGTCTTTTATACTAAGGCTTACATGAATAGGAGGCCTTCCTCATTTGTGTGTTCGGGACTAATTCCCGTTTCATGCATAATAATGACATAGAACTCTCGACACTGTTGAATAGCATTTTCCACGAGCTTCGCAATGGTATATTATATGACCATCACTTTAAATACTTCTAACACTATCCCCCTAAGGGGTGGTCATATAATATGTGACTTCACTTCTTTGACCATCACTTTAAATACTTCTAACAGTGATTTTTAGGGTTCTTGTGTTCTTTTAGATCAAAGTTTCTCAACAAGCTCTGATACCACTTGTTGATCCCAAACTTAGATCGTTTTAGCTTGTGTAAACGAGATTAGATCAAGTTATACACGTAGAGAAACTTTGTTTATGTATAAAGTAATTTAAGTGTTATACGGAATTAACACTTAAACAAGAACACACAAAAGATGTAAACAAACTTTCACTTGATTGATAATAACAAACTTGCTTACAATGAAAGTGTTTAACATATGAAAAATTATATTGAAACATAACCTAAAGGTCTTCTTTTATAGACATAAGAAGCCTTGTACAAGAGTCTACATATCAACTATTCTAAGTAAAGATAATTATAGAAAATACAATGTTGATCATATCTTTACTAGAAACAAACTAGAAACATAATACGCGTAGACCATATCTTTCTATCAGTGCTTGTCTTCAATATATCAACGCTTGACTTTTTCTTGTCAACGCTTGATCTGTCAGCGTTTGTTTTCTTCTTATCAACGCTTGTTTTCCTATTGTCAGCGCTCAAGTGGACTGGCTACATTTTATTCCCAACATGAAGTAACTCGGAATAGGCAATCAACAACCTTATTCGGAATGTACAATCTACCATCTAACTCGGAATAAGCAAATTCTAACCTAATTCGGAATCAAGCCCTCTGATGTAATTCGGAATGACTAATGATGGATCTAACTCGGAATACTCTATGTTTGACCTAATTCGGTAAATTGAAGTTTGAAGCTAGTTCGGAATATGAAGCAAAGACGTAATTCGGGAAAATATGTTAAATTCTACACCTAGTTCGTATTAAAAGGGTTTTGAAAGAATCCGAATAAGATCAAAATAAGCAATATTCAAATAAGCACTTACCAAAACTTTTACCAAATCAACTTTTAGAAAAAGCTAAAAAGAGACAATTTAAAAACTTTTAAAAACACTAAATAATGAAAATATTTAAAATCAACTTTTTATAAAAATATTAAACTATCAAAATCAACTTATTTTAAAAACTATTAAACATAAAAATTAAGCCAATAAGCACCTTAATCTAAAAACTCAAAACTCACCAACTCAATAAGAACAATCAAATAAGCAAAACAATCACATCATCAACAAAATTAAACCAACTACATGATTAATTAAGCAAAAATAATAGATTATTAAGAAAGGTAGAATGAGAATTATGAAAAAAAATTGATTAAATTGAAGATTAAGATCAAAGATTACAATATTAATGAAGGTTTGAAAAGTTTGAAAGAAAACTAGAGAGAAAAAAATTAAACACACTTAAAAATAAAATTAAAAAAGTTAACTAACTAACTAATACCCTCCTAATGACACATTAGGAGGGTATATATAGGTGGAGGGGAGGGTCTTGTGTCTTCTCTCTTTCTTATTGTTTTCTCGACTCGATTTAAATTCTTTGTCTTTCTCGACGTCGTCTTGGGATTTGTCGATATAAATTGAACTCGTCTTATAATATTCTTCTTCTATTAGACTTGAGTTCTCCGACTTCATTAAACTTCCGTCTTTAGACTTTTTCTTCGATAAATCTTCAGAATAAGCCTTGGACTTCCGTTCTTTTTGCACTATTGATCTTTTGACTTCGTCTTTTGTCTTTTTCTTCGATAAAAGCCCGTGAAAGCCCGTGTTTTATCCCTTTTTCATATTTTTATCCTGAAACACAATAAAAACACAAACCACGCATAATTCTGACTTTTACGACATAAAATACACGTTTTGGTCTTGTTATTATTAGATATAAGTGGTAAAAGGATAAGTGTTTTCACACTTACTAGTCTTCTAAACCAGACCCTAAGAAATGCAGGGTACCCTCCAAGGGGGTATACCCGTTTTGCCATGCCATGCATAAATCAGACCATTAAAGATTTAGTCACCTACACTAGTGTATTATTCAGGTTAGACACGCAGTATTCATTCAGTGAGGTTACAAACAAACACATTCAGTGAAAGTAGCCACGTTTACTTCACGTATTCCTATGACAGCTTTATTTTAAATCAGGTATGTACCGACCTCCCAGCCAGAAAAGACTCCACAGTATCACCCATATTTTTTTTAAAAAGGTCTTCCTTCTAATTGAAGACAAGATCCGTCTTACTAACTCCCAAATATAGTCATTTTTTTCTGCCAGAATATTAGTACAAGTTGTTATACTTTACAGGAAGTGAGTTATTATTACAAAGCTACGAAGACCTTTTAGCTACCAGTTATAAATCAACTTCTGAAGTCCCATGAATTCATGATCAGCAAATTATTCCAGAATTTCCAGATGTCATTCTAGAAAGTTTTCCAGAAATTCCTTCCTAACCACGAGACGGAGTTTAACATCAAACTTGTCTCAAGGACAGAACCTGTTTTCAAACTCTTGATTGCAGGGTTTCAACTAAGTTAAAAGAGTTGCATCATTTGTTGCAAGAGTTACCGGAACGATGTTTTATTCGCCCTAGCGCACCACCAGGAAGTGCATCATTTCTGTCTATTAGGAAGAAGGCCGGTAACATGAGATCATGTATCGACCACCGAAAATTTGATAAAACCACCATTCATAACCAAATCTCATTCCACATGTAGAAGGTTTAATAGATCTGCTACGATGTCTTAAACACCTTTTTCGGAACAGCTTCTAGATCATGCTACCATCAGTGACGAGAGAAAGAACATGATATTTTCCACACTGCTTTTGCACACGTTATAGTCTCTCTAAGATTTTGATTTACGCTGCTGAACTCCCAAATGCTCCAGCTATATTACGAAATTAATGAATCAAGGTTGCCACAAATTTTTAAACGAATTCGTCAATATAATCATTAATAACATTCTAATCTGCTAAACTCTAGAGAAGAACACGAGAATCATCTTCTCACAAGGGTACAGATTCTCCTATAGGAGAAAAGTTTATACGCAGCTTCCCAGATGTAAATCCCAATTGAACCAGGTGGCGTTTCTGAGCCACCCTATTTCAACAAAAAGAAATTTCAGACAACCCTGCGAAGGTGTAGGCCACCACCTGATGGTCACGACCGACTTCTGGACCAAAGTACGAAGTTTTCTAGAATTCAGTAGTCTACTATTGCAGAAATTTCTGACAGTTCTCGCGATTAGCTTTTCCACGACTATGTTTATGCAGAAAGGAGAGAATCTTCACTAAATTATGTAGTCCAAAAGATCCTACATTAGGAGAGGTCTAATTTACCGAAAGTCATAGTTCTTCTATGACTATTCATCCGGATTCCACAAGAATGTACCATAACCCAGACAGGGTTTTGATAGAAGCAGTATAACACACTGATACAGCTATGTTCATATCTAGATGCCTGACATACCAGCAGGTTCAAGATAGAACGCTGACATGCTAGTGAGTTATTACAACCATTAGAAATTCTGAATAGAAATAAGACAAGATGCCCATGGAGGTTGTTATCAGTTTACCTCGGACTCAGAGGAGGTATGATACGATCTAAGTCACTGACGACCGCTTAACTAAGCCTACACATTTTCTTTCATCTGAAAGGATTACGCATTAGCGGATCTGCAGGAAATTCAGCAATTGATCGTACGATTTCACTGTATTCCATTAACAATCATATCAGATAGAAATTTAAGTTCGTGAATCACGCTCACGTTCATGTTCATGATCACGTGTACATTCACATTTACGTTCACGTATACGTTCACTGCCACGTTCACGTCTCACGTTCAGATTATGACGTTGTTTCAGTCCATATTTTGTGCTATCTCATGATTTAAGTTCAAGTTCGCATTCATGACATTTTTCACGTTCAGGTTTGTGTTCCATCTCACGATTCACGTTTCACATCTTGTTACTGAATATGGTTACAGAAAGCTTCGGAACCCAGACTCAAGTTTAGCACAACTTTTCCATCCCGAGACAGACGTTTCATATCACGTTTCACGTCTCATCTCGTATCATTTGGCATTTCCTCCTCACTCAGCATACATTCATAATATGTTTCACGTATCACGTTCACGATATATTCCATGCACAGCGTTCATCACATGATCGCGAATCATGTTCACAATTGCTCACGTATCACGTTCACAATTTTTCATGTATTTCATCCCAATATGTCTTCAGTTTCTTTGATCAGAGATATAAATGTCATCTTTTCATGTTATTTGTACGTAACGTTTCACGTATCCTACATGTTATATCTTATTCATTCGATCAGATTCAGAAAAATCCATCTAAAGTATGGAACTAGAAACTTTTCAGTATCGTCATGACTGGGTCATTAAGCCCAAGATTTTCATTGTGTCAATATCTTTTGTAGGAACTGTTTCGAGCGGGAAGCCACTTGGAACGGAGGAGTCCATCCGGACTTCTCAACCTTTTCCTTCCATAATTCAGTTATGTTCTTTCAGTCATGTTATGTTCCGTGTACTCTTCAGTCATGTCACGTTCATGTCCCTTCAGTTTACATGTCTTTATAGCTCAGGTGTCCTATCGGCTTTCATAACTCCATCAGCTTATGTTACCCTTAATTCGAGGACAAATGATCCTTTTAGAGGGAAAGAATTGTAAAACCGCAACAGTATCAGGTCACTAATTCGAGGACGAATTATTCTTTTTTAGGGAAAGAGTTGTAAAACCCACAAATTTTATGTTCAATTTCGAAAACGAGATTTTCTTTTATAGAAAAAAAGATAAATAATAAAGTATCCTAGAACCTAGCATTTTGGTAATATTTGATAAGACTATCTGTACATATAAATTAAAGTAAAATTATTATAGTAATTGAAATATATACAAACATGAATCAGTAATGTCAAAAAGAGGTAATGATGATTACCAATTCTATGTATCATTTCCCTGATTAGCCGCAAATATTGACTACAAAATAAAAGGCTTTAACTAGTTTCCTTTTTGCTCAAGGCGTTTTGGCCAAAAGTTCGATCACATTCTTACTTATATAAATCATATTCTATGCACCTTAGTAACATCATTTTCTAAACCAAACAAGTCGACGCTGTGAAATAAATCTAGATGTATATTCTAGTGCAAATCAAAGTTTAGAAGCGGTACACGCCAATGTTTTCATGCCTAGGTTGTCCGAGCTTGGTCATGTGAAAACCTTGGTTTCCTAGATCTTTAAGCTACTAGGAATGCATCATGTTCATATGATTAGATAATCAAAGCGGAATTAGAACACGACACATTAACAAGGTGTTTGGACACAAAGAACATGAATTAAAACACAATTGGATTGCTCATTATATTAATAATCAACAACCACTAGACGTGTATACATTGAATCCCACGTCTAGTCGACACACGCTTTAGGTTTACATTGTCAATGAAAGTTATATGATAAACCTAATAACCCTTGGTTCCTTTTATAGTGTAAGGACTAGGGTTTTACAAGAGATAATAATGAATAAAACAAGTAAATCTTCTATTTAGATAAACATATACAGAATAAATCCTGCATATATATCCAAATAGAAGGTTCTAAAGGCTTCTTGTCTACGTTTCTAACAATGCTTACATTGTACATGACAATGCTTCGATTGTACATGACAATTCTTGCTTTGTCAACCTTGGATTTGCTCTTGTCAACGCTTAGATTGCTCTTGACAACGCTTAGACAAAATCTTCATGTTTTCTTTGTTTTTGAGTTTCTGCCACATCAACTTTTTGACCCAACAATCTTCCCCTAGTTGATGTCGGCAAAACTCTTTGTGTATATCTTGTAAGTTGTACGTGATCTTCAAATTGCTTCCCCTCAAGTGTAGCATGTATTTCTTCCCCTTTTTGTCACATCAACAGGGAAGTAAACAATGTATGCAATCTTGAAGATTCTCCAAATGTAGCTCTATGTAATGATCTTGAAGAAAAATAAATAAAGTAATCTTGATGTCGAAGTAGAATAACCCAACCTTGTGTTTCATGTCTTGTACTATCCATGTGATGAAGAACTTATACCAAATTATGTAAAAAATATAAGTATACCTCGATCCCAGTAACTTTTTGTCTAAAGCGTGTGTCGACTAGGTGTGGGATTCAATATACACACACCTAGTGGTTGTTGATTATTAATTATATTAATAATCAACAACCACTAGGTGTGTGTACATTGAATCCCACACCTAGTCGATACACGCTTTAGGTTTACATTGTATATGAAAGTTATGAAAAACCTAATAACCCTTGGTTCCTTTTATAGTGTAAGGATTAGGGTTTTACAAGAGATAATAATGAATAAACATGTAAATCTTCTATTCAAATAAACTTATACAGAATATATCCTGCATGTTTATCTAAATAGAAGATTCCAAAGGCTTCTTGTCTACGTTTCTGTCAATGCTTAGTTTGTACATGACAATGCTTAGATTGTACATGACAACGCTTGAGCCATCAACCTCCGATTTGCTCTTGTCAACGCTTGTTTTGCTCTTGACAACGCTTAGACAAATGTCTTCATGTTTTCTTCGTTTTTGAGTTTCTGCCACATCAACTTTTTGACCCAACAATCTTCCCCCTAGTTGATGTCGGCAAAACTCTATGTGTATCTCTTGTAAGTTGTACATGATCTTCAAATTGCTTCCCCTAAAGTGTATCATGTATGTCTTCCCCTTTTTGTCACATCAACAAGGAAGTAAACAATGTATGCAATCTTGAAGATTCTCCAAATGTAGGCTCTATGTAATGATCTTGAAGAAAAATAAATATAATATTCTTGATGTAGAAGTAGAATAACCCAAACCTATGTTCCATGTCTTGTACTATCCATGTGATGAAGAACTTATACCAAATTGAGAAAATATAAGTAGACCTCGATCCCTTGTCAATATTCTCATCCTATGTGAGACACTGAGCACGATAATGTAACTCCTTCAAGTGTTATGACAAGTCTTCGTCACCAACCATGTAAAGCACGAACAAGTTATTTTAAAAGACAATGACTGGAAGTGCACGTCTTTAAGATATGATAGAACACAAACTCGCGAAAATCTTCTTCAAACATCAAACTTACCATAAGAATTCTTCCCCTTAAGCCAACACCTCTTCATGACAAGTCTAAATGAAACAATATCTTCATATGTAAAAGCTGTTAGCGAATAACTCCTTCACAAGGCTATCCCGATTACATACTCTAATATCAATCAAAGTCTTCATGAACTGTTGCTAACTTACTTAAAAATCATTTACTCCTTGTAAAAATATCCGAGCCATTAATATCAACTTGATATTCTAAATAAAAACGGAGATTCCATGTACCTTTGCGTGTAAATATCTCCTTTTTGTGTGCTAAAAACGTATCAATTTTCTCAAACATCAGCTATTCTTTTGTTGTCCAACATCTTCCTTTATCCAAGATATCAACACTGTGTGTTGTCTAATATCGGACAACACTTGTCAGCGTTTGAAAATGTATATATCGAACAACAAGTGTCAGCGCTTCCCAACAACGCTTAACTTATTCCTGTCAGCGCCAACTTTGTACCTGTCAGCGTCTGGCCATCAGCGTCTCATCCATGCCTTGTCAGTGTCACACCAACATCTATCAACGTCACACCAACATCTATCAGCGTCTAAATAACATACATCAGCGGCTAATTGATCTGGGGTTTTATAAACCCTAAATCATGATTTTATGTGAAAACCATAAACTGCAGTGAACTTCGACATCGAATAACTTCTTCATGAAAGCTCAGATTGAAGATCCCTTTGGTGAGATTCTAGACACAAGTGTCAAGAACCTACAACGCGAATTTCACGACGATCCAACGGTTAACGAAGGAGAAATAGCGCTTTTACTATTACTGTTCACAGAAAACAGCATATGACCCCTGCTGACTTTGATGCTAAATAACTTTTTCTTGGGGATAGATCTCGACAATCCCTCCCGTGGATATCTAGATATATGTGTGTAGAACACACACAAAAAATTTCGTGGTGATCCAACGGTTCAATAAAACGTTATGGCCTTCTGAATACTACTGCGCACACAAAAACGTCCAGAAAAACCCTAGACGGATTTTTATTTTCTTCACGAAACACGAACACCTTGTTGGTCCTAGCATCACGAGCCACGAGGCTCTGATACCAACTGTGGAATCCTAAGATTCCGGATCTTTAAGCTACTAGGAATGATCATTGTTCATATGATTAACATAATCAAAGCGGAATTAGAACAATAACCATTAACAAGGTGTTTAGACACAAAGAACATGCATTAAAACAAATGGATTGTTAATTATATTAATAATCAACAACCACTAGGTGTGTGTACATTGAATCCCACACCTAGTCGACACACGCTTTAGGTTTACATTGTATATGAAAGTTATGAAAAACCTAATAACCCTTGGTTCCTTTTATAGTGTAAGGATTAGGGTTTTACAAGAGATAATAATGAATAAACATGTAAATCTTCTATTCAAATAAACTTATACATAATATATCTTGCATGTTTATCTAAATAGAAGCTTCTAAAGGCTTCTTGTCTACGAATCTGTCAATGCTTAGTTTGTACATGACAATGCTTAGATTGTACATGACAATGCTTGAGCCATCAACCTCCGATTTGCTCTTGTCAACTCTTGTTTTGCTCTTGACAACGCTTAGACAAATGTCTTCATGTTTTCTTCTTTTTTGAGTTTCTGCCACATCAACTTTTTGACCCAACAATCTTCCCCTAGTTGATGTCGGCAAAACTCTATGTGTATCTCTTGTAAGTTGTACATGATTTTCAAGTTCCTTCCCCTAAAGTGTATCATGTGTGTCTTCCCCTTTTGTCACATCAACAGGGAAGTAAACAATGTATGCAATCTTGAAGATTCTCCAAATGTAGGGTCTATGTAATGATCTTGAAGAAAAATAAATATAATATTCTTAATGTAGAAGTAGAATAACCCAAACCTATGTTCCATGTCTTGTACTATCCATGTGATGAAGAACTTATACCAAATTGAGAAAATATAAGTAGACCTCGATCCCTTGTCAATATTCTCATCCTATGTGAGACACTGAGCACGATAATGTAACTCCTTCAAGTGTTATGACAAGTCTTCGTCACCAACCATGTAAAGCACGAACAAGTTATTTTAAAAGACAATGACTGGAAGTGCACGTCTTTAAGATATGATAGAACACAAACTCGCGAAAATCTTCTTCAAACATCAAACTTACCATAAGAATTCTTCCCCTTAAGCCAACACCTCTTCATGACAAGTCTTAATGAAACAATATCTTCATATGTAAAAGCTGTTAGCGAATAACTCCTTCACAAGGCTATCCCGATTACATACTCTAATATCAATCAAAGTCTTCATGAATTGTTGCTAACTTACTTAAAAATCATTTACTCCTTGTAAAAATATCCGAGCCATTAATATCAACTTGATATTCTAAATAAAAACAGAGATTCCATGTACCTTTACGTGTAAATATCTCCTTTTTGTGTGCTAAAAACGTATCAATTTTCTCAAACATCAACTATTCTTTTGTCCAACATCTTCCTTTATCCAAGATATCAACACTGTGTGTTGTCTAATATCGGACAACACTTGTCAGCGTTTGAAAATGTATATATCGGACAACAAGTGTCAGCGCTTCCCAACAGCGCTTAACTTATTCTTGTCAGCGCCAACTTTGTACTTGTCAGCGCCTGGCCATCAGCGTCTCATCCATGCCTTGTCAGTTTCACACCAACATCTATCAGCGTCACACCAACATCTATCAGCTTCTAAATAACATACATCAGCGGCTAATTGATCTGGGGTTTTATAAACCCTAAATCATGATTTTATGTGAAAACCATAAACTGCAGTGAACTTCGACATCGAATAACTTCTTCATGAGAGCTCAGATCGAAGATCCCTTTGGTGAGATTCTAGAAACAAGTGTCAGGAACCTACAGCGCGAATTTCACGACGATCCAACGGTTAACGAAGGAGGAATCACGTTTTTACTATTACTGTTCACAGAAAACAGCATATGACCCCTGCTGACTTTGATGCTAAATAACTTTTTCTTGGGGATAGATCTCGACAATCCCTCCAGTGGATATCTAGATATATGTGTGTAGAACACACACAAAAAATTTCGTGGCGATCCAACGGTTCAATAAAACGTTATGGCCTTCTGAATACTGCGACGCACACAAAAACGTCCAGAAAAACCCTAGACGGATTTTTATTTTCTTCACGATACACGAACACCTTGTTGGTCCTAGCATCACGAGCCACGAGGCTCTGATACCAACTGTGGAATCCTAAGATTTCGGATCTTTAAGCTACTAGGAATGATCATTGTTCATATGATTAACATAATCAAAGCGGAATTAGAACAATAACCATTAACAAAGTGTTTAGACACAAAGAACATGAATTAAAACAAATGGATTGTTAATTATATTAATAATCAACAACCACTAGGTGTGTGTACATTGAATCCCACACCTAGTCGACACACGCTTTAGGTTTACATTGTATATGAAAGTTATGAAAAACCTAATAACCCTTGGTTCCTTTTATAGTGTAAGGATTAGGGTTTTACAAGAGATACTAATGAATAAACTTGTAAATCTTCTATTCAAATAAACTTATACAGAATATATCATGCATGTTTATCTAAATAGAAGCTTCCAAAGGCTTCTTGTCTACGTTTCTGTCAATGCTTAGTTTGTACATGACAATGCTTAGATTGTACATGACAATGCTTGAGCCATCAACCTCCGATTTTCTCTTGTCAACGCTTGTTTTGCTCTTGACAACGCTTAGACAAATGTCTTCATGTTTTTTTCGTTTTTGAGTTTCTGCCACATCAACTTTTTGACCCAACAATCTTTCCCTAGTTGATGTCGGCAAAACTCTATGTGTATCTCTTGTAAGTTGTACATGATCTTCAAATTGCTTCCTCAAAAGTGTATCATGTATGTCTTCCCCTTTTTGTCACATCAACAGGGAAGTAAACAATGTATGCAATCTTGAAGATTCTCCAAATGTAGGCTCTATGTAATGATCTTGAAGAAAAATAAAGATAATATTCTTAATGTAGAAGTAGAATAACCCAAACCTATGTTCCATGTCTTGTACTATCCATGTGATGAAGAACTTATACCAAATTGAGAAAATATAAGTAGACCTCGATCCCTTGTCAATATTCTCCTCCTATGTGAGACACTTAGCACGATAATGTAACTTCTTTAAGTGTTATGACAAGTCTTCGTCACCAACCATGTAAAGCACGAACAAGTTATTTTAAAAGACAATGACTGGAAGTGCACGTCTTTAAGATATGATAGAACACAAACTCGCGAAAATCTTTTTCAAAGATCAAACTTACCATAAGAATTCTTCCCCTTAAGCCAACACCTCTTCATGAAAAGTCTTAATGAAACAATATCTTCATATGTAAAAGCTGATAGCGAATAACTCCTTCACAAGGCTATCCCGATTACATACTCTAATATCAATCAAAGTCTTCATGAATTGTTGCTAACTTACTTAAAAATCATTTACTCCTTGTAAAAATATCCGAGCCATTAATATCAACTTGATATTCTAAATAAAAACGGAGATTCCATGTACCTTTGCGTGTAAATATCTCTTTTTGTGTGCTAAAAACGTATCAATTTTCTCAAACATCAGCTATTCTTTTGTTGTCCAACATCTTCCTTTATCCAAGATATCAAAACTGTGTGTTGTCTAATATCGGACAACACTTATCAGCGTTTGAAAATGTATATATCGGACAACAAGTGTAAGACCCGTATTTAAAAATCAGAATATTTAAATACG
Source organism: Glebionis coronaria (assembly GCA_025667525.1). Classification (NCBI taxonomy): domain Eukaryota; kingdom Viridiplantae; phylum Streptophyta; class Magnoliopsida; order Asterales; family Asteraceae; genus Glebionis; species Glebionis coronaria. The sequence continues at coordinate 361,727,294 of CM046877.1, forward strand.
CAGTTTAATTTTAATAAACTATATAAGTAGTCCACGAACATTAATTACGTACAAGCACAGATTTACTTTAAACGTTACGTAATTATTTATTCTGTTAGTAAATGAAAATGTTAATTCAAGTATTACGAAAGTATTAGTCATTCAGGAAATAAATAATTCACGACATAATATTTACGAGGATAAATTTACGAACACGTACGCAATGTTTAAAGTCAACAAATATAAATATCGCGTAGTCTCAGTTTTAATAAGTATCGTGACGTAATTTAATTATTCAGGAAATAATTATTAGTGAATAAAGTTACTTACTAGCTATTCCATATTAAGTGTTTATTCATTTTTTTAAAAAAAAATAAGTAAGAAAAGTAAAGAAGCTTTGGGCCGGTTTGTGAAAGAAAGAAAAAGAAAAAGAAATTGGGCTAAGCCCATTTGATTAAAAAAAACGGGGAGCCCCCCCCCTTTTGTCACAATCAGTAAGCGAAAAAAAAAAGGAAGAACGTGGGTGCTAGGGTTTGTACCTGCCGACACAAAGAGACAAAAAAAAGAGGTCGTTGTTCCTTGTCTTCTCCAGCCAACAAACCACATAGTTGATCTTTGATTCTTGTTTTCTCCTTTCACGCAAACCAAGGTACACCAATCGCATTTTTTTTGTTTCCTCCTTCTGTTAATTATTTCACGACCCAACAGGGTGTCGTGTTTTTGGTTGAATCCGGGAAAAACCGAGACCAACAGTCTCGGTGGTGTCTTTGGTTGGTCAGCCACGACCCATAATGGGTGTGTGGTGTGTTTGATTGAACTCGCAGCCCTAAAAATCCAAACAGCAGGGGTGTTTGGCTATTCGAATAGCATCAGCAGCCAACAGGGGGGTGTTTGGGTCTAATTCGCAGCAAGGGGGCGTTTGGGTCTGCCATAAATGAAAGCAGTGGGAACCACTGCATAAGCAGTGGGAACCACTGCACAAACGGCGGGAAAAATATACTAACAGTGGGAACCCGACCTAAAATCAGTGGGAACCTTAGAAAACCAGTGGGAATAATATAATCCATTGGTGGGAAAAGTTGGGACACAAAGATAGTAATTTTAATATGAAATTAGCGACGGTTTTGTGACACAAAATTCTGTCGCAGTTTTGTAGTGAGTTTTTAATGACAGTTTTTAAGCCCAGTTTTTTAGTCACAGTTTTAGTAATAGAATTTTCTGTCGCAGATTCTAATAAACAGATTTTAGTAGTAATTGTTTGATTTAGTGCGACCGAGACGGGGTATCCCGGTAGACTCGGGGCTATATTTTATAAAGGATCAAAACGAAGATTTAATTATACCTTATTATCACTTAAATAAAAAAAATGTTTACATGATTTAATTAGTAAATTAAATTTATTAAATTAGTTTTAGAAAATTTAAAAGGGGTATAATTTTATTAAATGATTTTATCATTTTGGAAATTTTCTAATTTAGGAAACTTTCTATTTTTAGCAGGTTACCTAATATAGTATTAATATAGCGTCAGAATACGTTTGTACCGTAATTAATAGTAGAACGATAATACGTTAAAAGATTATAAGGAAGATCAGAGTTATCAGTTAATATGCGTACAGCATTCCAGGAATAAAATAAATAAAGGAAAAGCCAATAAGATCAGCAAATTAAATAAACGAATATCATTTAACTTATTCGCGTCCTTTATTAATGTAGCTCGCATGAAATCAGAGTAGACTTTCTATCAGTTGTTCTCGGTCGGTTACTGGACACCAGGTACGGATTTTCCGTCCTTTCAGTAAGTACTTCCTTTCTATGCATGATTAGGATTCCCCATCTTCAGCCAAATGTTTTTCCCCAGTATATGCTTAAGCTTATCAGTAATTATGTTAATAATTAAATAAATTGCCTGAGCATTATATACAAGCATGATCAGTTTATGTACTAGTTACGGAGGTACCGTAACCACGGCACTAGAGGCACCGGTGTCGTGACTCACATGCAGGAGAGTGATATCCTGCATCGTCCCACTCAGCTCAGCTTGGCCATTTTATCAGTATTATTAGTGGGGCGTATGGATGCATCCTAGGCTACAGTTTACAGTTTAGCAGGTGAATGTGGTGTGTGCTCTACATCCTTCACATTGAAGCTGATCCCTCCACCCAGCACAGTTATTTAGAGGTCACCCCTCTACAGCATGACGAGGTCACCCCTCCAGTTATTCATGCAACTTTGTTACAGCACATGACCTATATAAGCTCTGGCAATTAAAATACAGTAAATGCATGTTTTCAGGTTTAACAGATAACAGTTCAGCTTTATTATTTATGAATCAGACTTTACAGATTATACACAGATTTCCGCTGCAACTTTAATTATCAGTCTTACAGCTCCAGTATTTCATCATCTGTTTCATTTCAGAAATTTTTCTTATCATTCTTTATATCCGTTCACTGAGCGTTATGCTCAGCCGTAGTTCCTTTCATATTCTAACGGCAGGTACACCAGGACGTTTTTAGGATTCTAAGAGCATGTGCATTTGGATGGAAGCTATCCAGACTTCTTACTTTATGCATTCTTACATTATTCTACTTATTTGGACATTGTTTAGTCCTTTCCTTCAGTATTTTATTTTTCATGTTTTGGGCTTATGTTTGGATTGCCGATGTTTGATTCCGGTATTTCCTTTATGGTCAGTTAATGTTTTAGGACATTTACCTTATGCTTTGATGACACGCCATAAATACACGTAACGGTCCACTTATCCAAGTGGGGCGTTACAACAAGTGTCAGTGCTTCCCAACAGCGCTTAACTTATTCCTGTCAGCGCCAACTTTGTACCTGTCAGCGCCTGGCCATCAGCGTCTCATCCATGCCTTGTCAGCGTCACACCAACATCTATCAGGGTCACACCAACATCTATCAGCGTCTAAATAACATACATCAGCGGCTAATTGATCTGGGGTTTTATAAACCCTAAATCATGATTTTATGTGAAAACCATAAACTGCAGTGAACTTCAACATCGAATAACTTCTTCATGAGAACTGAGATCGAAGATCCCTTTGGTGAGATTCTAGACACAAGTGTCAAGAACCTACAGCGCGAATTTCAAGACGATCCAACGGTTAACGAAGGAGAAATCACGTTTTTACTATTACTGTTCACAGAAAACAGCATATGACCCCTGCTGACTTTGATGCTTAATAACTTTTTCTTGGGGATAGATCTCGACAATCCCTCCAGTGGATATCTAGATATATATGTGTAGAACACACACAAAAACTTTCGTGGCAATCCAACGGTTCAATTAAACGTTATGGCCTTCTGAATACTGCTGCGCACACAAAAACGTCCAGAAAAACCCTAGACGGATTTTTATTTTCTTCACGATACACGAACACCTTGTTGGTCCTAGCATCACGAGCCACGAGGCTCTGATAACAACTGTGGAATCCTAAGATTCCAGATCTTTAAGCTACTAGGAATGATCATTGTTCATATGATTAACATAATCAAAGCGGAATTAGAACAATAACCATTAACAAGGTGTTTAGACACAAAGAACATGAATTAAAACAAATGGATTGTTAATTATATTAATAATCAACAACCACTAGGTGTGTGTACATTGAATCCCACACCTAGTCGACACACGCTTTAGGTTTACATTGTATATGAAAGTTATGAAAAACCTAATAACCCTTGGTTCCTTTTATAGTGTAAGGATTGGGGTTTTACAAGAGATAATAATGAATAAACATGTAAATCTTCTATTCAAATAAACTTATACAGAATATATCCTGCATGTTTATCTAAATAGAAGCTTCCAAAGGCTTTTTGTCTACGTTTCTGTCAACGCTTAGTTTGTACATGACAATGCTTAGATTGTACATGACAATGCTTGAGCCATCAACCTCCGATTTGCTCTTGTCAACGCTTGTTTTGCTCTTGACAACGCTTAGACAAATGTCTTCATGTTTTCTTTGTTTTTAAGTTTCTGCCACATCAACTTTTTCACCCAACAATAAGAATGCATCATGTTTCCTAGTAAGGAAACCAAGGTTGTGGAAACCTTGGTTTCCTTGATCTTTAAGCTACTAGGAATGCATCATGTTCATATGATTAGATAATCAAAGCGGAATTAGAACACAACACATTAACAAGGTGTTTAGGCACAAAGAACATGAATTAAACAATTGGATTGTTCATTATATTAATAACAAACAATCACTAGACGTGTATACATTGAATCCCACGTCTAGTCGACACACGCTCTAGGTTTACATTGTGAATATGAGTTATGTAAAACCTAATACCCTTGGTTCCTTTTATAGTGTAAGGATTAGGGTTTACAAGAGATAAAATAAAATAAACATGTAAATCTTCTATTTAAATAAACTTATACAGAATATATAATAGAAGCTTCCATAGGCTTCTTTGTCTATGTTTCTGTCAATGCTTGGATTGTATGTGACAATACTTGGATTGCACATGACAATGCTTGACCCATCAACGCTTAGATTTCTCTTGTCAACGCTTGGATTTCTCTTGACAATTCTTAGACAATATCTTCATGTTTTCTTCGTTTTTGAGTTTCTACCACATCAACTTTTTGACCCAACAATCTTCCCCTAGTTGATGTTGGTAAAACTCTATGTGTATCTCTTGTAAGTTGTACATGATTTTCAAATTGCTTCCCCTCAAGTGTAGCATGTATGTCTTCCCCTTTTTGTCACATCAACAGGGAAGTAAACAATGTATGCAATCTTTGAAGATTCTCCAAATGTAGCTCTATGTAATGATCTTGAAAAAATAAATATAATATTCTTGATGTAGAAGTAGAATAACCCAAACCTATGTTCCATGTCTTGTACTATCCATGTGACAAAGAACTTATACTCATGGTACAAAGTATAAGTAGACCTCGATCCGTTTGTCAAAAATCCTCATCCTATGTGAGACACTGAGCACGATAATGTAACTCCTTCAAGTGATAGCATCTACTACTGCTAGATTTTGACAAGTCTTCATCACCAACCATGTAAAGCATGAACAAGTTATCTTTAAAGTCAGTGGCTGGAAGCGCATGACTTTAAGATATGATAGAACACAAATTCACGAAAATCTTCTTCAATCATCAAACTTACCATAAGAATTCTTCCCCTTAAGCTAACACCTCTTCATGACAATTCTTAATCTTCATATCATATGTAAAAGCCATTAGATGGATAACTCTTTTACAAGGCTACCCCGATTACATAATCAAATCCAATAAATTACCTAACGAATTGTTGCTAACTCGCTTTAAAATCATTAATCCCTTTAAAAATATCCGAGCCATAAATATCAACTTGATATTCTATATAAGAACGGAGATTCCATGTACCTTCGTGTGTAATTACCTCCTTTTTGTGTGCTAAAAACGTACCAGTTTTCTCAAACAGCAGCAATCTTTGTGTTATCCGAGATCCTCCTTTATCCAACATATCTGGAATGTGTATTGTCCCATATCAGACAATACTTGTCAACGTTCAGATTAACCATTTCTCGGACAACACTGTCAACGCTGTCAGCGTTTGACTTATTCTGTCAGCGTCAAAACATACCTTGTCAGCGTCTAATCTTGTCAACGTTATAACCAACAGTGACCAAGGTATATTCTTTGTCTTGATATGAATTCTGTTGTAAGAAATAATAAGAGAACAATTTAAACGTGTTTTATCATCACACGTCTTTTACCCTAAGATTTAGGGATTCTACAGTGATAATCACGTCCCTTATTAGTTCCACAATTCTCGTTCCTCCATATTTTCATATAAAAGGAAACAAAGTATTTGAATCCATACCTTCTCCCAATATTCACGCATATATATCCAGAGTTGCTCCATGATTCACGGTTGAATTCCTTGCAAATCACACTATTTCAAATTTGATTTATATCCATAAATCATGTCCAAGATTACATCCCTCAAAATCAGCAACCATTTATCACGTTAATATTCCTTTTCCTGTGCATGAACATATACTGATAAACTAGTATAACGCATTGTAATCCCTTAAAAATAGGACAAGATCGTGCCAAGTGTCCCATACTCACGTTGAAAAGGATTTAAATCTCGTTATACCTTCCTTTTGTGGCAAGAATTTTATTCAGATCTCTGGATTACAATAGCATGTGTAATCAACGTAAAAATCATAACAACGTTATAATTTAATCAGACGCTGACACAAACGTCTGAGTATCTTCTTTTGCTACGTCCCTTCAATCCAAATACGTGACCAGAACATGGATAAAAATGTAGAGAGCTGATTTATGTCACCAGTCACATCTTGCCTTCTGTTCATAAATATCGAATAATGACTCCTGCTGTGTCTTCAACAGAATGAATCTAGGGTTTAGAAACCCTAACATCTTAACAGATCTGATTCATACGCCATTATGCATTAGAACAGCCTTCAAACCTCCAATTTTTCTGCCTTAATCCGATTTAGGGTTTATAGAAACCCTAATCATGATTTTATGTAAAAGCTGAAAATCTTAAAATCATCTCAACAGCCAACTTTGACGCTTAATAACTTTTGATTGAGGGCTAATCAGAACAATCCCTCCGGTGGATGTTTAGATATATGTATGTAGAACACACATAAAAATTTTGGTGACGATCCAACGGTTCAATCGAAAGTTATGACCTTCTGAATACTGTCACGCACACAAAAACGTCTAGAAAAACCCTAGACGGATTTTTCTTCTTTTCACCATACACGAACACCTTGTTGGTCCTAGAATCACGAGCCACGAGGCTCTGATACCAATTGTGGAATCCTAAGATTTCAGATCTTTTAAGCTACTAGGAATGCATCATGTTCATATGATTAGATAATCAAAGCGGAATTAGAACACGACACATTAACAAGGTGTTTGGACAAAAAGAACATGAATTCAGACACAATTGGATTGTTCATTATATTAATAATCAACAACCACTAGACGTGTATACATTGAATCCCACGTCTAGTCGACACACGCTTTAGGTTTACATTGTGAATGAAAGTTATATGAAAAAACTAATAACCCTTGGTTCCTTTTATAGTGCAAGGACTAGGGTTTTACAAGAGATAATAATGAATAAAACAAGTAAATCTTCTATTTAGATAAACATATACAGAATAAATCCTGCATATATATCCAAATAGACTCTTCTAAAGGCTTCTTGTCTACGTTTCAAACAATGCTTACATTGTACATGACAATGCTTGGATTGTACATGACAATGCTTGCTTTGTCAACCTTGGATTTGCTCTTGTCAACGCTTAGATTGCTCTTGACAACGCTTAGACAAAATCTCCATGTTTTCTTCGTTTTTGAGTTTTCTGCCACATCAACTTTTTGACCCAACAGGTCCGGGGTTGTGGTTCTTGCTGAGACTCGGTTTGAATTTATGTGGGATTAAGGGTTTGGTTCGCAATTGGGAATAGCGGTTGGTTTCTGTCAGTTCTTGGTTTTGATCTTTGGGAATAGTGGTTCGTGTCCGTCGGGTTCTCAGTTTCGATCTTACTTCGTTAGGGTCTGGTGTTAGTGTTTATAACGGTGTTTACAATTGTGTTAGATGTCTCGGTTTCGATAGGTATGTCTTGAACTATGAACCATATACGCACTCTAAATACATGTCAGTATAACAATCTTATTCAATAGACATTCTCTACATAATACATATAGAACGTAAGAAATCACATGGATAATGATTTTTAATAGATATTTTGTTAATTGGTTTTGCTAAGGAGAGTAAAATGGTGAAATGAACAGAATGCATGTTTTACAATATGAATTTCAAACCTAAGACCTGTTTGAAAACGCACATGCTTAATGTCATTATTTTGACTAGTCATTACTTAAATGTAAAGAGTTTACATGATGAATTTAACTTCATAATTTTATGATTTTTCTTAGATTAGTCTTTACCATATGATTTTGGTATAATTAATTAAATCATTATATAAGGAGTTTTGTAAATAAATTAATTAAATGGTGGATTGTATTAATTTATTTAGTAAAATTAAATCGATATTGTTTTATCCTTTTTAATTACATTAGTAACATGTGTTTTATTACGATTTAATTTTCAAGAGAAAATAATTTGGAAACCTTTCTAATTTGGGAAACATTCTATTTTTGGCAGGTTACTATTTATAGTAATATTATAATTCCAGAATATAGTATTATACCATAATCAGAATACAGTATACTATACAGTAATCAGAAATACAGGATATACGCTATTTAGTAAATATTTAAGAACAGTCGCATTTAACAGAATTACACAAGACAATCCGATTAATCAATTTATACGCAACCTGTAGAATAATACGAGAACACGTAAAATGAATTAAGAACAATAATAAACAGTAAATAGTAATCAGACAACTCATTTCACGTCCCTTATTTATGTAGTAACCGTGAAGTTGGAGTAGATCCTTCAGCTTTCATTCTTATCTCATTACTGGACACAAGGTACGGATTTCCCGTCCTTCAGTAAGGACTTCCTTCTATGCATGATTAGGATTTCCCATCTATAGCCAAATGTTTTCCCCAGTATATGGTCTAAGCTTATCAGTAATCATTTTAATAACTAAATAAATTTGTTTGAGCTTTATATACAAGCATGACTAGTTATGTACTAGTTACGGAGGTACCGTAACCATGACACTAGAGGAACCAGTGTCATGACTTCTCTATGGGGGAGTGATTTCTCGCATCGTCACATTTATTTCAAATTGGCCATTTTATCAGCGGGGTGTATGGATGCATCCTAGGTTATCAGTTTACAGCTTATCAGGTGAATGTGGTGTGTGCTCTACATCCTTCACATTGGAGTTGATCCCACTAGCCAACACATTGTTTAGAGGTCACCCCTCTACAGCTTGACGAGGTCACCCCTCTATGTATTCATGCATACGTTGTTACAACACATGACCTATATAAGCTCTTGGCAATTAAAATACAGTAAAAACATGTTTTCATATTTTACAGATAACAGTTCAGCTTTACTATTTATAAATCAAGCTTTTCAGATTATACACAGATTTCCGCTGCAATTTAATTATCAGTCTTACAGCTTCAGTATTTTATCATCTGCTTCATTTTAGTATTTCTTATCGTGCTTTATATCCGTTCACTGGGCGTTATGTTCAGTCGTTGTTCCTTTCATGTTCTATCGGCAGGTACACCGGGACGCTCTTAGGATTGTAAGAGCATGTGCATTTGGATGGAAGCTCTCTAGACTTCTTACTTTATGCACTTCTTACATTACTTTGCTTATTTGGACATTGTTTAGTCTTTTCCTTCAGTATTTACTTTTCATGTTTTGAGCTTATGTTTGGATTACCGATGTTTGATTCCGGTATTTCCTTTATGGTCAGTTAATGTTTTAGGACATTTACTTTATGCTTTGATGACACATCACAAAATACACATAACGGTCCACTTATCCAAGTGGGGTGTTACAGAGAAAGCTAAAGGAAGCAACCAGAAGTCCAAGAATAACAACATATCTAGCATTAGAGTCTTTGAAAGTGTTCTAAAAGGTGATAGCAGAAGTCCATGGAGTCCAAAAGTTTACAAGGCAATGATATCGGTAGATGGGACAGTCAGTTAGGCTCAAGCACATGAAAAAGAAGAGCATGGTCTAATGGGTACACCCTTGTTCTAAAGATTGTGTTCTTAAGTTTAATAGTCTTAAAGTAGAACTAGAAGAATAATGTCAAAAGGTTAACACATGCACTATAGAAGTAAACGCTTTTAAACAAGGTGTTAACAAATTAGAGGCCAATATAGTTTCGTTCCAAAAAGGTCAGCAAAAGTATAAAGAGAAAATTAGATTTTGAATCTTCAAATGAGAGAGAAAGATATAGCTATCCAAGCATTTGAAAGATAACTTTTAAAAGTTTACAACTAAGAATGAAGTGTTAAAAGCTAATCTATTTAATGAAAGAGAAACTATTAAAAACTGGCAAAACTCTTCAAAAGGCATTGGAAAGCTAATTCATTCGCAAATGGGAATTATGAGAAAACTGGTTTGGGGTATATCGATGAACAACCTAGGATAACATTGTCTGATAAGGATCTTTCAAAAGGTATTTTATAGTTCTGGTAGTGATTCAGAGGATGTTCTTGAAAATGATAGGTATGCTGAAGGAATGAAAGCAGTTCCTCCACCATTATAAGGAATATACATGCCCCCAAATAATGACAGTAGTGTAGAATTGGATGAATCAAAAGTTGTGTATGGTAAAAAGCCAAGTTAGTCATATTCTGATTCAAGTAACTACACCTCATGCACCTCTGACTCTAGTATACTAACCCCAAGGAGAACCAGTAGTGACTAAGAAAGTTGTCTATCCACTTTAAATGAGCACCTTTATGCCTGAGGGATATGTGTCTCCACCTAGTTCTGCTCCCACACCGATAAAAATTCCTAGGAATACAATGGATAGTAACCCAAAACATCATGGTAGTATTAAAAGGGGTGGATTGTGTTTTGAGAACACTATTACAAACTTACCCTTTGGATCTGTCTCAAAAAGAATAGGATGTTTTATATGTGGTAGCTTAAGTCATTTTATCAAAGATTGTATTGTGCATGAAGATAAAATTGCATGACAACAAGCTACTAGAAGAGTCACTATGAGAACTCATGATAAAGGTGCACAAGGAAAGGTGCACAAGGTAAAGGTGTACATGGTAAAGGGAAATGGGACCATGGGATGTCAAACCTAAGTGGGGTTATGCACAAAGGGTGAATAAACAAAATAAGACCAATAAAGTAAGTCACCCTCATGCCAACAGAGAATTTATACCCAGAGCAGTACCTATGAAAACAGGTCTAGTACCTTTAAGGTCAAGTTCTCTAAGTACCGGCAGACCAAAATATGCTAGTACCGCTAGACCAAAAACAAGTACCGCTAGTCTAAAGTCTAGGATTCCCAAGTCTCACACACCTTTAGGAAGCATGTTTGAAATCACTAGGTCACCTAAAAATAAGTTCCATAAAAAAACTAGTGCAAATACGGGTACCAAAAGGGCAGAAACCAAGTGTCAAAACAAGTACTGTAAAAATAGTACATAAACATGTTCAAAGAAAGACTAAGGAAATATTGTCTCCCCGTATCTTTTATTGGTCTAATAGGACTATGAAGCATATAAGTGTATGTAGTGTAACAGGGAAGACAATTTATCAGACACTCAAGTATGTTGGTTCCACCAGATCCTAGCCAAATGTGGCTTGGGTCCCTGTTGAAAACTAATATGTTTTTAACTTTTGCAGGAGCATATAATCAATGAGTTAAAGGATAAAGGAATAATGGATAGTGGATGCTTAAGGAACATGATAGGGAATAGAGACTATCTTGCTGAGTTTGAAGAATTCAGAGGTGGTCCAGTTGCCTTTGGTGCAACTAAAGGCAGAATCACTGGAAAAAGAAAGATAAATACTAGAAAAATGGAGTTTGAAGAAGTGTTCTTTGTCAAGGAGTTGAATGACTTGTTCTCTTTATCACATATGTGTGATAAAAAGAACAAGGTACTGTTTATAGATACAGACTGTATGGTGGTTTCTCCAAACTTTGAGATGCCCAAAGTGTCTCAAATCTTGCTCAAGGTTCCAAGGCAGGAAAACATTTACACTTTCAGTATCCATACTATTGTTCCAACATGTGGTATTACATGCTTAATAGCTAAAGCTTCTGCTGATGAGTCTAGTTTGTGGCATAGGAGGTTAACTTATGTAAATTTCAAACATCTTAATAAACTTGAAAAGGGAAATCTTGTTAGAAGAGTCCCTTACAAGTCTTTTCAAAATGACCTTACATGTGTTGCTTGTCAAAAGAGTAAGTAACACAGGGCCTCTTATAAGACCAAGACCATCAACTCTGTGACTAATCCCTTGCAACTCTTGCATATGGACCTTTTGGACCAGTTTCTGTTAGGAGTATTAGTCATAAGACCTTTTGCTTAGTTATCCTCGATGATTTTAGCAGGTTTAGTTGGGTTTTCTTTATGGCTAATGTGAGTGAAGCCAATGAATTTCTTAAAGACTTTGTAACATTAGTTGAAAAACAGTTCTCTAAACAGGTTATGATCATTAGGACTAATAATGGGACAAAATTTAAGAATGCTTTGATGAATTATGTAGGTCAAAGGGGATCAAGAGACAATTTAGTAATGCAAGGACTCCATAACAAAATAGGGTAGCTGAGAGGAAAAATAGAACACTTATTGATGCTGATAAGGCTATGTTAGTTGGTTCTCTTTTGTCTAATAAATTTTGGGCAGAAGCAATCAACACTGCATGTTATGTACTTAATAGAGTCTTAGTGACCAAGCCTCATAACAAGACACTTTATGAACTTTTGACTGGTATTAAACCAACAAAAAGTTATATAAGACGTTTTGGGTGTCATGTATCTATTTTGAACACTCTTGATCATTTGGGAAAGTTTGATGGAAAGTATGATTCAGGATATTTAGTTGGATATTCAGCAAAGTAGAGCCTTTACGGTCTACAATTTAGCATCAAGCAAGATAGAAGAGAATGCTCATATCAATTTCTTAGAGAATAAGCCTAATGTTGCAGGAATAGGTTATGCTTAGATGTTTGATTTAGACTATCTGAGTAACTCCATGAACTACTATTGTATGCAAAAGGACTGTCAGACTAACAATGCAGGTGAAGAAGAACAAACTACTAGCACAGGCACAAAACAAAAAGATTCTCCTACCTCAGACTCTAAGGATGATGATGTTGATGGAAATATTTTTGTACCTGTCCTACCTCCTGTCTCACCTACATTGCCCAACCTAACACATAAGCAACCAGTAATACTAAGAGATGAGCAAGCCTCAAATGATGAACTTTAGAGGCTTATTGATCAAGAACAGAGAGCTACAACTGAAGTTGATCGAGTAAGAGAAGAACCTTCGGAATCTCAAGGCTCAACAGTACATGTACATACTAGCGGTACCTCACTTCCAAGTACTGCTAAGCAAAATCATTCAAGAACTGCTGACTCATTAAAATACATTCTTCAATCAATGTATTACGAAGACATTTATGCTAGTCCAAAGGAAGGAATCTTCTCCAAATCTTCTTATGACGAGGAGGGTGCAACAACTGATTTTAATAACATGGAATCAACAATTCGAGTCAGTTCTATTTCCACTCATAGAGTCAACACTAGTCGTCCTATAGATCAAATTATTGGTTACCCTAAACCAGTTGTTTAGACTAGAAGACAATCTAAAGCTAGCGTAGAAGCCCATGCACTTATTAGTTATGTCAAGAAACAGCAGAGAACAAAGCAATAAGGATACACAACACTGTTTTTTTTGCTTGCTTTTTTTATCACAAATGGAGCCTAAGAACATTTCTCAAGCTCTTGGAGATAAAAGTTGGGTGGATGATATGCAAGATGAGTTGATGCAGTTTGAACTACAAAAGATTTAGATTCTTGTTGTCCTACCATCTGGAAAGAGAGTAATCGCTAGTAGGTGGGTTTTCAAAACGGATGAAAGAGGTTTTGTAGTCAGGAACAAGGAAAGACTTGTTGCTCAAGGCTATAAACAGGAAGAAGGGATAGACAATGATGAGGTTTTTGCACATGTGGCAAGAAGAGAAGCCATTAGGTTATTCTTTTCATTCCCATCATATATGGGGTTTATTGTCTATCAAATAGATGTAAAAAGTGCTTTCTTATATGGCACTATAACTAAGGAAGTGTATGTTGCACAACCTCCAAGTTTTGTAGATCCTAAGTTTCCAAATAGAGTCTACAAAGTGATCAAAGCTCTTTATGGTCGTCATCAAGCTCCCAGAGCTTGGTATGCTACACTTCAAGTTTTCTCTTTAAACATGGATACAGAAGAGGGACCATTGATAAAACGCTTTTCATCAAGAAGGACAAACAGGATATCATCTTAATTCAAGTGTATGTGGATGATATTATCTTTAGATCAACCAAGCACACATGGTGTGAAGAGTTTGAAGCTTTAATGAAAGGAATATTTCAGATGATTTTTATGGGAGAACTTAATTTCTTCTTAGGACTTCAGGTCAAGCAGAGGAGAGATGAAATATTTATCAGCCAAGATAAATATGTTGCTGAAATCTTGAAGAAATTTTCAAGTATGGATACAAGAAGTACAAGTACACCTTTTGAAGCCAAGAAGTCTTTGTCAAAATATGAACATGGTGCATATGCGGATCTTCATTTATATAGGTCCATGATTGGATCACTTATGGATCTTACTGCTTCTAGGCCAGATATCATGTTTGTAGTGTGTGCTTGTTCAAGGTTTCAAGTCAATCCCAAAGTTTCACACCTACAAGCTATGAAAAGGATTTTCAAGTATCTCAAAGGTCATCCTAATTTAGGATTATGGTACCCTAGACCGTGAACTTTTGACTTGGAAGCTTACTCAAATAGTGGTTATGCTGGAGCTAATCATGATAGAAAGTCCACAACAGGAGGTTGTCAATTTCTAGGAAGAAGACTTATTTCTTGGCAATATAAGAAGTAAACAATTGTTGCAAATTCAACTACAGAAGCTAAATATGTGGCTGCTGATCATTGATGTGGACAAGTGCTTTGGATTCAGAACCAGTTGTCAGATTATGGTTTCAATTTTATAAATACCAAAATCTACATTGATAATGAAAGAACTATATACATTGTCAAAATCCAGTGTTTCACTCCAAAACAAAGCATATTGAAATAAGGCATCACTTCATCAGAGATGCTTATGACAAAAATCTTATTCAGGTTTTGAAGATCCATACAGATAACAATGTAGCTGATTTGTTGACCAAGGCATTTGAAACAAAAAGGTTTGAGTTCTTGGTGACACATATTGGTATGCTCAATCAATAATTACTGCATTTGTTAGGGGAGGATATAACTATGCAATATTGTTATATATTAGGTTGTATAGTGTTTGTAGTTGTTTGTGATGTGATTACAGGTTAGATGGATAAGGAATAAGAGATTAAAATGACCTTGAGCTACGTGTACCAGTGGTTAATCCTAAAGTACCGTTTGAGAAAGCATGTACCCCTAGACTAATTTGATCTACCGCTAGTAAGCCATGTACCGCTTTATTACCGTTTTTGGATGCACCATTGAAGGGTCTATTACGTAAAATTGGTGATTTCTTCGCGCTCAGGTTTTTTACCCTATATAAAGAAATCCCAATTACATAATTGATTTACCAAATTTAATTATTTACCTCGATTCCATAACCCTAATTTTTCATCGAAGATCACATTCAATCAACAATGGATGCTTTACAATTGGTCTCTCAGCACAATCAAGTTGCGAATTTAATTCAGAATGCTAATAGTCAAGGTTTTCATGAGATGCTGGACTTCCTCTTCAAAAGTCACATCGATCACGCTTTAATTGTAAGTCCCAGTGTTATAATATTTGTGGTTGAACAATTTTGGGGGACTGCCTCTTCTATTCTTCGCCATGGAGCACCTAGTATCAAAGCAAGGGTGCACCATAGGAATGTATATGTGACAGAAGTTCTGTTAAGAGCATCATTGAGACTAAGTGATGTTGATTGCATTAGTATGCTACCAGACCAAGAAATACATGATGGCTTAGCAGCCATGGGGTATGAAGGGGGAGAGAATCACTTACTTTCTTTAAAAGTTTATTTTGACCTCAATGGACACTTCTTTTTCATGATATTATTCATTTTTAAGCCCTAAAAGTACCTCATGAGGTCAAATTTCTGCAACTACAGCAACTGCTTGGCCACAAACATAGTTTTTAATTTTTCAAAGATGATTTTTGATAGAATGTTAAGACACTTAAAGGCCAAGAATAAATTTTTAATGTACCCTAGGTTTATTCAATACTTGTTAAGTGATCAAGTGTTTGGCCTACCCACATCATAACAACCATGGGAATTCCCTACCTTTACATCTAGGACCTTTTCCTTTTTAGCAAAGCAGGGTACCAATTTTACTGGGACTGTCACACCATTATTTGCCCATATGTTGGCTAAGGAAGCTGATCAAGAGGGTGAGGATCCTAGTGAACTTCAGCAAACTCCCTCTCACCAAAGCCCTAACCCCTCTGAGGAAGTCCATACTTCTTCATCTCACCCAGACCAACCAGTATATGATGAGATGATCCATAAACCTGCTGTGTCTCAAAATGCTAGTCGTTCTCCACCAGCTATCGCAACAAAGGTAATGGATATTACTACTTTGACTGCTTCGTGTAGTTCTTTGGCTAAACAGGTTAAAGATTTATAAAAAGCAAAAATCAACAAGATGGAAAAATAGCAGAGTTAGATGCCACAATCAAAAATCATAGAAGAACAGCCAACCCATGGATCTGGCATCACAGGTCTATTCATAAAGCTCAATTGAAGGAGCAAAATCAGAAGTTAAGAAAGTTTAGGAAGGCTCAACTGAAAGCATCCATGGGAGGAAAACTGATGAAGTTGTACCTTCTTCTGGTATGGGAGCTGAAATTGTGGAAATGCAAACATTAAGGGGAGAATTTCTGATGTAGAGGATATGAATGATGGATTTGAGAACTTTGTGGAAGACACTTACATTGACAATCAACAAGAACCTTCACAAAATAATCCATTGTTAACTGTAGAAGTGGTTACAACAACTGTTCCAACTCTACAACAAGAAGTTCATTATATGGAGATAACAACAATTGACACAGAACAACCACAACACCAATCACCACCACCACAGGAAGCTCCAAAACAGACATGAAGAGATTTGAAAGAGAATTGGATGAAATTGATCAAACTTTTGGGATCATTGTACTTCAACAACAACAACAAACTCAGTCACTTAATAAATGAGAACTGAAGAAGGGTGATGGGTCAGACAAAACTAAAGAGGTAAATGTTGAAGATTCAGCCTTTGTGGGATGAAAGGTATCTGGTGATACCATGGTGGTTAGTGAGAAAGACAGCAATGTGTTTGATACAGGTGATGCAAGTACCGCTAGACCAAATACCGTCAAGCCTAGTACAAGTAGCGTTCCAGGTACAAATACTGTTTGTCAAGATACTTCAAAACCCACTTCTGAAGAGAGTGAAACTCCATCCTTTGGAGAAGATGAGACTCTAGCAAACTTGTTTCTTGGTCTAAAGGAAAAGACTTTAGCAGAAAAGACAAGACAAGTAGAAGTTGAGAAGAAGACACAAGCTGATTTGGTTATGGATATGGAATATGTACAAGAAGTTCCAATTACTGAGCCACAACAAGAAGAACAGGTTATATGTCCATAAGTTCAAGAAAGTGTGCAACAACAACCAGTGTAACAACCTATTGTTGCTAGTGGAGTCTAAGAAGCAAGTGATAAAGGTAAAAAGGTTTAGACTTCACAGCCTGCTACAAAGGGCATTCATGTCAAAAACCTCAAGAGAGTGAAGATGATAGACCTCTTAGGTTTACAAGTAAATTACCAAAGATTGACCCAAAAGACAAAGGAAAGAAGAAACTTGAGTTTAAATATGAAGATGAAGATAATGATTCAGACAGTATAGATGAAGCCTTGAAAAAGTTTCATCAAATGGATCATGATGAAGAAGTAGCTTGGAGAATGCAAGCTCAAATTCATGAGGAACAACAACAAGAAGCACTTACAGTAGAACAAGCAATTCTTGAATCGCAAAGACTAAAAAAAGAATGGTATATTGAAGAATATGATAGAATCCAAGCTGAGTTGAAGGCAAGTGAAATTCTAGCTGAGTCCATGATAGCAGAAGAAAGAAATGCATACGATGAAGATAAAAAAGCACAGTTGATTGATGATTTGAGAGAACTGAAAAGGTTGTTTGCAGAGAAGAGGAGATTGGAAAAGATAGAACCTCCTATAACCAATCAACTTAGAACTCAGATGATGGCTTATCTGAAAAAGGCAAGACATTTCACTCATGAACAGCTAAGAAGAAAGAACTTTGATGAGATTAAGGCTCTTTATGAGAAACAAAAGAGGAGTAATGAAAGGTTTGTTTCTATTGGATCTAAAGAAGATGAGAGAGCTATTGAAGGAGCTAAGAAACGTTTAGAGCAACAAAGACAATTTGGAAGTACCCCCAGACTTGAAGAAAGTTCTCCACCTATCAAGACAACTTATGTCAGGAAGAGCAAAAGAGCAAAGGAGATGTCTAAAGAAGATGAAAGACAAGGTCTGGATGAAGGAACCAATCCTCAAGGTGTAGAAAAGACTTTCAATGTACAAACGGTACATGACTAGTCCACGGTACATACAAATGAACCAAACGGTACATACAGAGCAAATATCGGAGGAAGGTATTGTGCAAGGTGAAGAAGAAGTACCTGAAGAAGGAACCTCCAGAGGTTTTAAAAGAAATAATTCAACCAAGAGAAAGCACCTAGCAAGAAAAATGGTAAAGTTTACAATTGATGAAGAAAATCATAGTGATGAAAGCAATAAGAAGTATTTAAAGATTGTTGGATTTGAAGATCAATGAATATAGAAGTGCTGGGAAAGAAGTCCTCCATAGTAAGATGGGCTTGTGCTACAAGTCAAGGACTAGAATCTCATGGCATATTTAGAACAGATGGATCTCAAAGATTATTCATATTACTGGAAGAAGTACTTCATTTTCTTGATAGACAAATTCAGGATTAATATACATATGTCCAAGGAGGATGTGAAGGAAAACAAGAAGTATCTCTTTACTTCATGAGTTAAAACTGATTTATTAACCAGATTCTTATAACTTAGAGATATGGACAGATTTGGAAGATCAAATTCGACATACTAGAGATATTATAAATCTTGTGGAGTGCATACAATAGATTTGATGACGTCTAATTAGACTACAATCATACATAGTCTCATCGTCCAAATCCGGCTTAAAATGTGCCAAAATATCATAAAAACCGTGCAAAACCCTTTGTATTTGTTCATTGAGTGCATACAATAGATTTGATGACGTCTAATTAGACTACAATCATACATAGTCTCATCGTCCAAATCCGGCTTAAAATGTACCAAAATATCATAAAAACCGTGCAAAAACCTTTGTATTTGTTCATTGAGTGTTTGTAGGTTCAAATATCATGAATTCACCAAAATATAACAAGAATCAAGCAAAAACGAACATGGGAAATGAAGCCGCACAAAGAACCAGATCCGAGCAATGATTTTATAAAGAAGTCCTTGAAGTTCGAAGAATTGACAAGATTTGTCCCTCAAGAATTAAAGACTTGTCACTTTATGCCCTTGTATAACCAAAATATACAAGTTTGGTCCTTTAAGTCTCAAGATAAATTCATACAAGCCCTTGAATAACCATTAATGTCCAAGAATAGTCCTTTTCATGTTTAAAAGCATGGAAGCGCGAAAACTGTCATTTGGGCAAAGATATTTAACGTTGGAAACGCCCTAGAAAGTTGTTGGTATAGTTTGGTTGAAGAATAAAAACCGTTGCAATAAAAAGGGACCAAAACTGCCATACTTTAAAACCCATATACCATTAAATTCGACCCAAGCCCAGTCCATAACCCAAAAGCCCAATACCTTTACCTACCCACCAGCCCTTACCCAATAACCTAAAAACCCACGTTTTAAATTAACAATGTTATTTAAACTGGCAGTTAACAGACTTTTTCCCTAATCTCATATCAAAACACACACCCATAAACACACACACACTCCCTTGAGGAACGAACTCACTTTCGAGCATTTACGTTTTTCCTAAATCGTAAATGTTCAATACTTACCGTTTATACTTGTTTTTTCTAAGACAATTGTAAATTTACCTACAATCATTTTGGCCCCACTTTCAGGGATTAGTATTTTGTGAGTGTCATCATATTATTATCGTGTTTTGTTTCAGTAGTACGTTTTTTATCTTCCATTTTTGGGAAGCGTAAATATCGTACATACTCATTTTTATTTTTTTACTATTATAGCCATAAAAATAAATCGTGTTAAGTTGAAATCTATTAACACAAAATCGTTTTCATTTTTTTGTGAATAATATATTGTATTTACGTAGAACAATTAATAAACAATAGTTACCCAAATACGCGTGAAAAGGCACCTCAATAGTGGGCGTTCCGGTCATATTGAGTGTATCGATCAAAGAAAAGTCAAAGCCAAAATAGATAAATACTCTTATTTGATTTAATCTTAATTAATACAAACTATAAGGTGGGTATAAGGCGGTCGTATTTCACGACCTAAAGAAAAAAGGCTCTTAAGTTCTTCGCGCCACCTTGTTTTCTCCGCTCGCTTGTCGGTATTAAGAAAGTGACGATTAATTAAGGTTTTGCCACCTCAAGTATTACTAATCTTATTTTTGTCCTTATATTATTGAACCCTCGAAACGTTTTGGTGTTCCACGAACGTTTCAAAGTGGAACGAAGGTTTCCACTTCACATGATTAATTTCATTCATTTGGATTCATTAATAGAGACTTTGATTAGTGGATAGTTTTGTGGATTTAATTATCTACGTAATACACCAAAAATCCAAAAAAATTAAAAAAGAACAATAAAAAACCACAAAATTTGAAATAAAAAACCCCAAAAAGAATCTTATTTGCTACCCCCCCCCCCCCCCCCCCCCTATTCTCCGTTTAGTGCATGCGCACTCGTTTGTGTGATTATCCAAATGTGTCGAATCGACGTAATCGAATTTGAAGGAATCGACAAAGAAGACAAAATTTAGAAACAAACGTTCCTAATATCGTTGTTGAAACTAGAGACGAGATGGCCGAGAATCGTACGATGATGGAGTTGTTCCATACACCCACCGAGGGTTATGGAGATACGATCGTAATCCCGAAATCGAAGCAGAGAATTTTGAAATCAAGTCCGGAATTTTGGCATTGATTCAAGCGACAAAGTTTAAAGGTCGTGAGGCGGATAATCCTCATAACCACATTCGGAATTTTAATCTTCTTTTAGCTACGAGCAAGTTTAAGAATGTTGATAAAATAGTTGGATGATCCTTGCTTGACCCAAATAAGGCTTAATCCGGGTAGGCTGGGCTCCGACTCTTGCACCAAGTGAATATCTTGTTGAGATCCTGCACACTAAAACAACACTCGTTGAGCTTACCGTGGGAACGTATCCCACGATTAGACTCCGGTGTGAGAGTAAGTAATCGGTTTAGGGTTAGATAATCGGCTGTAGGTTGAGAGTATAGAGAATGAGATACCTTTGTGGGCTCTACCGAACCTTCGGCCCCAAGTAAGAGATAAGTATCATAATTAGGTTATTTGATATCTTCTAATTAAGGATAGTGAGTATCCCCTTACTTTATGGTAAATCCCAATCTCAGTTAGATTGAGATTCTGTCTAACCCTTGCCGCGTACGGCAGAGATGTGGGTAGCGCCCTGACAAGTGCGGCCCATGTTAACCAGAGCCTGACAAACTAGATAACTATATCCAGCCCAAATGTATTGGACTGAATGCGGATAATACCAATGGCCGGGCCCAAGACCCGGCTCGGGGACTATACGTCATCATGTCCCCCCAGTCTAGTTGTTAAGGTCGTAGGCGTAATATCTAGACTAATAAATGCCCCTTAGACGTACCAAGAAAAGAACATTTGAAATGTTGAATTGAAAACTGTATCCTAGCCGTACGCGACAACCGAGACAAAATAAATGCATTCCTATGTTTCAATAAATGGTATCCCAGCCGCACGTGTCTACCAGGACAAAATAAATGAAGCATTTAATATGGTCATATGTATGACCTCATATCCCGACACATTGCACTGTTCATCTGACATGTTGACTGACAAAGTGCAACAGTCAGTACATAAAGTGACGCAACTCCGGAGTCAGAAATGACCCGTGGGTCCCGCCTGACTCTTCACTTGCCACTCCTCTCCCTAGCCACATGATTTAGGTTAGTGGAGGACACGTGGAGCTAATCTAATAGACCACCACTATCGAGGCAACCCTATAAATAGGCTTCCCACGCGGTTGGGCGTGACACACAGTTATCTTTGCTTTTTCCGCCATTAACGCTTTCCTCCCAATCACCACTCCCTTACGCACGGATCTTCCCACACGCAGGTTAGAACACCGCGCCTTTCTTCAATTCTCAATAAATTGGATCCGTGTTGAATGTGATGACAGAAGTAAAACTAGGAGAGTTTTGCTCTGATTATTACATTCCTAACAGCCTTCACCCCTCTCTTCCTGGTGTCAGGGAGCTTATTACTGACGCTCCCCAAGGGAAGATAGGGCTGTACACTCGCCTTTTTGATGCGACTAACTACGCGCATCCCTTTCATTAGGTTTCTAATAAAATTATTAGGGTACTATGATGTACATATCACCCAATTACACGGCATAGGCGCGTGTAATATAAGCAAATTCGAAATACTATGGCGTGCTCGAAACATCCCCCCAACCATAGAGTTGTTTAGGGTGTTCTACCTTCCTAAGCTGGTGAATGGCTGGATTTCCTTTAAGAAGCGTTCTCCAAACAGTCATGTGAGCCATAACAAGATTATGGACTCACTAAAAAATTGGTATGACCACTACTTTTTCATTGACGTTGTAGTGTGGCCGACTGATTTTTTATATAAAAACAAATTATGGCCTGACTTCCTTCCGCACGTCAGTACATACAATGCCCAGCACGTTCAAGAAATAGATAGAAATAGAACGGGTTTTCATAGGAGTTTACCCGAATCATTCCTTTGACTCTTAGGCATTAGCCGTAATTATTTTGGTTCGTCGAACAGATACCGCGCATTCTGGGGAAGCCGAGGCGAGGGTAGGTGTAGTATATTTCATCTGTAAAGACATTTAACCGTGTAGTCCGTACCTAAGATACCCCTTGTTTTGCAGAGATGAACTTCTTTGGAATCTTACGTCAGAGAGATCCTAAGACCATTCCGGAGGGAATGCGCCCAAGACGAGAAAACGAGCCCCCGTTGCTCGAAAAGACCAGGGATGTAACCGTTGCCTTGGCGGCCGTGCCCGACCCTCATTCTGACGAGGAACAGATGACCCTCATGAAGTCTCCCATAGATTTTCATAATGAGGATGGGGACACAATGCTGCTAGATATCGATGATGGGCCATCCACATGGCCCAAGACCACCGCCCATGCTCATGATGAGGAGCAGGGTGATAACACTAAGAAAACCACCTCCATCCTAGTCTGAATGATGGGCGAGGACGATGAGGAGGAAGTGCAGCAAGACTCTGAGGAGAAGGAAGAAGAAGAACATCCTGCCCTCAGGCGTACCAGAAAGAAAATCAAGAGGGCAAGGAAGGAAACCGAGGCCGTAGTAGGGGAGCACAATGCTCCGGCCAAGAGACTACGTAAAGATCATCCACTCCACCAATCTGGTATGAGTACCAACCAGGCCTCGGGGACGGCACAGGATGCCCACACGGCCAAGACCGTGCAAGCCTAGGTTGTTGAGCCAGTCACACAGGTTCCTCCTACCACATCAGAGCTGGAGAAAACAAACTTGTAAGTCTTCCTCATATGTTTGTTATATTTTTTTCACAAGGGAAAGGCGCGGTGCCTTGTAACTACCCTTATGTAAATTAAAATGGTTTCGCAAGGATAACCAAGCTAGTGTCGTGGTAGTCACAAAGACGAGGAAGGGGAAAGAACCTGTCCATCAAGCCTCAGCACCCAGATCTGGCCCGGTCTTCGAGGAAGGTACCCCATTGGCTTCTTAGGAAGTTCCTGTGTCTGGTCCCTCACAACGCTTTAACCTCGAGTGGAACACATCTACCAAGGATAGGATGAGGGATTCTAGAGAGTGCCAGGACTACCTTGAACATTGTATTCCTCCCGGCCTTTAAGGGATATTAATGAACTAAGTCATCATGACTTAGTGGACGAATACAATGGGGCCCTCGTCCATCAGATGGCCATGGGCACATCAATGCGGGTAAGGTTCGAGGCCGCCCTTGATAATGTCGAGTGTGACACCCCGGGTAAGGTCAAAATATGCGGAAAATATCCCCGGAGATGTCACAAGGGTGGATCGATAGCATATATTCCATAGAGCATAAGATAAAGAGTTAGTCAAATCAGATTACATGTTTATTTAAACAAATAAATAAAGATTGTCTTAAACATGACAGTAGGTGATTGTTTTTATTTCTCAAATAGAACCCCTGACGAGTCCTATGATGCAGATTTCTAAGATTCTGGAGACCATGCACACACCACGTACTAACTTCATATTCGTGTGCAAAACATACTAACGGGGGTCAACATAAAGTTGGTGAATTTACAGATTTTAACAATTAATTAGTTTGGACATACAATAATCATAGAAGTAATAATGCACAAAGCATTCTTACTAAAATGTAAATAACATTTGTTTATTATTAGAAACTGAAGCTTAACCTCCATAGTCCTCAATAGATAAGGACGTAGTGTCTTACAAAAAGACACCCATTCCAGTTCCAACATGATATACGTCTGTTGTCCCAGCCAAGGCGCAGTGAGCATGACTCACCCAGACGGAGATCGTCAATCCCTAATAGATCTATTTATAACATTCGGGCGACTTACAACAATTTAACAGTTTCAATAATAATCAATCATAATCAAGTTTATACAATCCAATTGTGTCCATTATATGTTTGCATATTTTCTTTCCCAAAAGGGAAAGGTTTATCAAAAGTTTATATGGGGCTGTAAACTCACCTGGGGGTAGGCAATTTATGTTTAATATGAATATCCAATTAAAGCTCACGCCAAAGTTATGCCTAATCAGATAGTTCAGTCTTAATAGATGGTACAAAGAACATATATGTATGCTTATACAAATTTTAGTCAGTTCACTTTATGCTACGGTATTTATCTAAATAACCGTAGTTCAGGTATCATCAATATTCATTTAACTTATCTATACAAGTTTCATTTCTAAGTGAACATAAAATGCCTAACTCTTAATATCAGTTAGAATACAAGTATTTATAATAATCATGCAACTTACAATTAAGTTTCTTTGTTAAGTAGACATAAAATGTTCTACTTAAAATATTAGTTTTCAATTTGTTCAACGTTCATATAGTTTTTATTTTCAAACAGTATATGAGTTTATGTATGAGTAGTATATATATCCCTAATTGTTATACAATTATTTCCTAAAGTAAATATAAATATTTTTATTTTGAAAATAAAATATAATATTTTGTTTAACTTTAAAGTTTCCATAAATCATTTTAACATTCAAAAAAAATTTAATTTAAGAGTTTATACATTAATTCTTTATGGTCTAGGTTTTTAATTATGTTTTGTTATAATTAAAACTAGATTTTTGGGTTAGGGCTTGTTAATGGTTTAGGAACGTGGCAAAACTGGTCCCTCCACATTTTAGACAAGTATAACTTTCGGATTTTTCATATATAGTACCTAGGGCTTGTTAATGTTTCGGCCTATGGCAGATTTAGTCCCCCTAGTTTTATCTAGGTTTTGTAACTTTACTAAAATTACAAAAACAGCCCCTAGGGCTTCTTTAAGTTTCGGCAATTTACAAAAATAGTCCTTAGGGTTTTAAAATGACAAAATAACTTTTAGAAACTTCCAAAAATGGTCCCTAAGGTTTAATTCGCCATGGATAGTAATTATTAAACCCTATACTTTTGGATATTTACATTTTTAGTCCTTGTGCTTACTAGTTTATCAAAACAAGTTTTATAAGTTACGGTTTTAGTCCTTAAGTTTTATAAATTGTCATTTTCATCCAAAAAGTTTTTATATGTTATATTTATTATTAAAAAAACTTCTATTTAACATTCAAAATAGTATATGGGCTCATTAAATGGGCTAAACATCTAATGGGCTATTTTAGTGGGCTTAACTATATTTTTAAGTCCTTTAATTAGTTAAATGGGCCTAAGTGTAATCTTAAGTCCATTAAGTTACTAGGATTTATTAAATGGTCTTATGGGTCCATTAAGTTTTGAATTTAACATTTCATGAG
Organism: Glebionis coronaria; assembly: GCA_025667525.1. Classification (NCBI taxonomy): domain Eukaryota; kingdom Viridiplantae; phylum Streptophyta; class Magnoliopsida; order Asterales; family Asteraceae; genus Glebionis; species Glebionis coronaria. The sequence goes on from CM046877.1 coordinate 361,753,271, forward strand.
CTTAAATAGTCCATCAACACTACTTTACATTTTATATAAGTTTTAACTTAGGATATTCTTATAAGGTTGTCTTTAGTTTATTCATATTTAGTTTTGAATTAAAACAGAAGAATAAAACTTATAGTTTGTTTTATGTGATGTACCAATTTAGATCTAGGTATGTTACAAGGTTTTATACAAGTCATAAGTTCTAATCATGAGCTTAAGACCCACGGATATGATTACCATAGTTTATTAAGTTGTGTCAAGTCTTGTTTTAAGATTGCATGTACTTGCAAGTGTTTCAATATTAATACCTAGCTATGTATATAATAAGAAAACAAGTCAAAGTCCATGTACACCATATATAGTTTACGGTTAGTCATTTAATCTTGGTATTTCCAAGATATAGTTTTTAGCTAGTTTCATATTTACCATTTAACCACAAATCTAGGTTCTACATATACATGCATGTACACTAAAAGATCATCTAAGTACACATATAACATTTTAGTGATTCTCAATAGTCCATTTAACATGTAATGATACGTATTCCATCATTTAAACTTAGCACATAGATCATGTATTCATTAATCATATATGTTGTGACCTTCTAGGTCATGGTTTTCATGGTTCTTGAGTTACACATGTTTATTTTATGAGATCTATGATCATTTGTTAACCAAAGTCCCATAAAGTAAGTTTTGTAACCCTTGCTACATTAAGTTTATAAAATGTCTTTATATGATTTTAAATCAAGCTTAAACATATAGTACTAATCATAGATTTCTTATTAAAAGTATTTTAACCATGATTAATGGTACACAAAAATAGGCCGTGACCTTTAAGATCATGGCTATTACCAAATCTTGATTTTTAACAAGTTATATACATGTGTTTATAGATGGATGATGATGCATGCAAGTGAAAATGAAGAAACATAAGGACTATACCTTTCTTGCCTAAATGTTACCAAGGAAGATCTATATGAACAAGGGGGTTAGAGATCTATTCAAGATGATGAAGGAGACTCTAAATATTAACCAAGTCGTGACCTAAGGTTCGCCTAGGGCTTGGTATAATACTTCCAAAGATGATAATAATGCTATCAAATGATTTGTGATTACTATGGGACAAAGATCTAGTAGATTTAGTGAATAAACTTGGATTTTTGGTGGCTTTTAGCCGACTTGTTTGACAGTGAAAAGGGGAGAGAGATATGCTTAAGAACATGGAGAATGTATGTGTGTGAGATTCTAGCTAAAAGGGGAGAGAGAAGGAAGGCAAAAGGGTAAGCTTGCATTGGGAAGGGAATACATGACATGTGTCATACTCTTCATTTCCAAAGCAACTCTCCCTCTTCCACCTATAGGTGCCGTGTACACCTAACCACAAAGGGGGAAAAGTTGGGCCTAAGTTGGACTTATGTTGTGGGCTTATGTTGGGCTAGCACCAATAGGTAAAGGATTTTGGGCTAGTCCAAGATGTGCATGAATGCCTAAGATGTACATATATACATTGATGGCATAAATACTTATCACAACATATTTCCATGTTTTGTTAAATGTTACATTCATAGATTTGTTTCATATATATGAATGGTTAATTATTTGTTCTCCTACTCTCATATCAAGATTTAAGTTATGTAATCCATCACAAAAACAAAATGATTGTAGATGTAAATAAATACATAATGATAAGGCCACACACACATCTTATAGGATTATAACACATGAATGATTTCTCTTAAGATCTCTAGATGAAACATCCTTACATAAAATTATGGTAAAATCATGGATTTTACAGCACCACCCCGTTATTTTAGCTTTGTCCTCAAAGCTACTAAAAACGTAATTATCTTTTAAATGAAAAAGATGGGGGTATTTGGCTTGAAGATGTCTTCTCGTTCCCAGGTGTACTCGGGGCCTCTCTTCGAGTCCCATCGTACTTTGATTAACGGGATGCGGCTACGTTTCAACTTCTTGGTTATTCTCTCCATGATTTCTACTGGAGTCTCCGTGTATTGGAGTTGGTCATCGATATGGACCCCCTCAAAGGGTATAACCAAAGGTTCCACTGTGTAGCACTTTTTCAGATTTGACACATGGAAGGTGGGGTGTATCCGACATAACTGTGGCAGCAGTTCTAAATGGTAAGCTACTTCCCCGACCTTGGCTATCACTTTGAAAGGGCCTACATATCGTGGATTCAACTTTCCCCGCTTTCCAAATTGTATAACTCCCTTCCATGGTGATACTTATATCATGACGTGATCTCCTACTTTGAACTACACGGGTCTACGTTTCTGATCCGCGTAGCTCTTTTTTCGATCACGAGCAGCTTGCAGTCTCTGCTTTATAAGGACAATTCGGTCTGTAGTCTCCTAAATCAATTCAGGCCCACTGAGTTGGAACTCGCCTACCTCTGCCCAACATACAGGAGAGCGACATTTACTTCCATAAAGGGCTTCAAAAGGGACTGCCTTGATACTGGCGTGATAGCTATTGTTGTAGGAGAACTCAACCAAAGGTATATGCGCGACCCAACTATTTCCAAAATCAATCACACATGCCCTTAGCATGTCTTCTAGAGTTTGGATGGTTCGCTCACTCTGACCATCCGTTTGTGGGTGATAGGCGGTGCTCATATCCAGTTGGGTACCCAGGGCTCGTTGGAGAGCCCTCCAGAAGTTGGAGGTGAATCTGCTGTCCCGGTCGCAGATTATTGAGACTGATACCCCATGTTTAGTTATAATTTCCTTAAGGTAGGTCCTTGCCAACTTGGATAGGGAGTCGGATTCCTTAATGGGTATGAAATGAGCAGACTTGGTGAGTCGGTCGACTATCACCCAAATGGCATCATATCCACGAGATGATTTTGGGAGTTTGGTCAAAAAATCCATGGTGATGTTTTCCCACTTCCATTCAGGTATCTCAGGCTGTACCAGTAGACCAGATGGCCTTTGGTATTCTGTCTTGACACGTGCGTATGTCAGACATTTCTGGACATAAGTGGCGATGTCATCCTTCATGTTTGGCCACCAATATAATTTCCTCATATCTTGATACATCTTTTCCGATCCCGGATGTATTGGGTATTTGGATTTATGTGACTCGTGCATGATTATGTCCCTCAAATTCCCATAACGGGGTAACCAACTCCTCCCGTGTAAGCACAATGTTCCGTCCGCCATTGGTTCTAGTTTCTCTATAGAGAGGTCGGTTCGGAGCATTCCCCCCTATGTCTTCTCTCCAGAGGTTTTCGGGTTTCTGTGCTTGGATTTGTGCTTCAAGGATTTGCTTGGGCAGATCCAGATTGATGGTCATGGTTAAGGCTCGAACCCTCATGGGTGGGTCTTTATCTTTACGGCTCAGTGCATCAGCAACTACGTTTGCTTTACCTGGATGGTATTTGATTTCACAATCGTAAGCGCTTAACAGTTCGATCTAACGACGCTGCCTCATATTAAGCTCTTTTTGATCTAATATATGTTGCAGGCTCTTGTGGTCGGTGTACACTGTACATTTTGTTCCGTAAAGGTAATGCCTCTAAATTTTTAAGTCAAAGACTACTGCTCCAAGTTCTAAGTCGTGGGTAGTGTGGTTTTTCTCATGCTTCTTTAATTGCCTAGAAGCATAGGCAATCACTTTCTTTCTTTGCATCAACACTGCTCCCAATCCTTTATATGAGGAGTCACAATATACCTCAAAGTCATCATTGCCCTCGGGCAAGGATAAGAGAGGCGCACTACACAACTTCTGTTTTATTAGTTGGAAAGCTGATTCCTCCTTTTCTCCCCAATTAAATTTTACTCCTTTCAGAGTGAGTTTTGTCATTGGTTTGGCTATCTTGGAGAAGTCTTCGATGAATCGGCGATAGTATCCGGCGAGGCCTAGGAATTGGCGGATCTCAGTTGGTGATTTGGGAGATTCCCAACTCTTAACGGATTCAACCTTTGTAGAATCTATGTGAATACCATCGCTGTCAATGACATGTCCTATGAAATGGACTCTGGGTATCCAGAACTCACATTTGGAAAATTTCGCATATAGCTGCTCTTCTTTGAGTACTTTCAGTACTTGGGCCAGATGCTCAGCATGGTCTTGTTTGTTCTTGGAATAAACAAGTATGTCGTCGATGAAGACTATCACGAATTTATCCAAATCGGGTTTAAACACTCGGTTCATGAGATCCATGAATATTGTCGGTGCGTTTGTCAACCCAAAAGGCATAACTCTAAATTTGAAATGAGCATAACGAGTTTTGAAAGCTGTCTTAGGGATATCTTCTTCCCGGACTCTCAGTTGATGGTATCCAGACCTCAGATCAATCTTAGAATACATACTTGATCCCTGGTGTTGATCAAATAAGTCTTCGATACGAGGTAATGGATAACGATTCTTTATCGTTAGTTTATTCAATTCTTGGTAATCGATGCACATACGAAAAGAGCCGTCTTTCTTCTTGACAAACAGAACAGGAGCTCCCCATGGAGAAGAGCTAGGTCTAAAGAATCCTTTTTCTTAAAGTTTCTGGAGTTGTTTGGCTAGTTCCTTCAATTCTGATGGTGCTAGCCGGTAGGGAGCCTTAGCTACAGGTGCAGCCCCAGGAATCAAATCAATTTGGAATTCTATCTGTCGCACTGGGGGCATACCCGGCACTTCCTCAGGAAATACCTCAGGAAAATCTCGGATAATTTGCACGTCCTCGATTCGGGTCTCCTTGGGGTTGTCTACTTCCTCGATTTCGGAGATGTGTGCTAGGAAAATAGGGCATCCTCTGGTCAAGTATCTTTGTGCTTTGGTGCAAGAAATGACACTAAGTCTAGTGTTGATTATATCAGGGTTACCATCCCCTCGTATAATCAGGGTTTCATCTCCCCAAGGTATACGGACCAGTTTTTGATCACATAAAATGACTGCATGGTACTTTGACAGCCAATCTATGCCAATGATGACATCAAAGCTACCAAGACTTACTGGGATCAAATCGATGTTGAACGGGTGGTTGGAGAGGTTTAAAGTACAGCCTCGAATGATGGTGTCAACTGTCACAATTTTTCCGTCAGCTAGTTCTACCGTATAGTAGGAGTCTAAGGCTGATGGAGTAATTTCCAATACTCTACTAAATTCCGTTGATATAAAGCTTCGATCTTCCCTGGTGTAAAATAGGACATATGCATATCGTTGGTTTAGTAGAAATGTACCGGTGACGATGTTGGAATTTGGATTGGCTTGGGCATCGCCAGTCATGTATACTTGTGATGGGGTTCCTTTGTTGTCTTCCTTCCAGTTGGCCAACTTGGGACAATCAAGTCTCACAAGTCCAGGGGTCCCACATTTGTAACATACTACAACTTTCATTGGCCCATGATTACTTTCACTTGCGGGGTTTTGGTTTCCCTTACAGTGTTTTCCAACATCATGATGGTAGTCGCATTTCGAACACTTAGGTTTGGATCCTAAGTATTTCTTGTTGTGGGTTGTGGAAGTAGTGTCATTAGTTTGCTCAATGTTTTGTCTTTTGGAAGATTGCCGGTGCTGGCTACAAGTAGTTCTACCCGACTTCCGCTTGTTGTCCTTTTGTCTTTCGGATAGGTTGTGAGCTCGCTTGTTGATCAGCTCTATCGCAAATTCCATTGCACCTTCCACGGTAGTGGGTTGTGAAGCTAGCACACTGTCATGAATGTTGTCAGGGAGTCCACTGACATACTTCTCAATCTTGTCACTCCTTAGAGGAAACATTCTGGTGCACATCAAGCTTAACTCTTGAAATCTTTGGTTGTACCAAAGGATATCATTGTTCTTACACTTGAGATCCCACAGCTCAACTTCCAACTTCTTCATTTCTCCTCTAGGACAATACTTTTCAGTCATTCTTTCCTTGAGGTTGGCCCAAGTGAGAGTATAGGCAGTGTCTTGTCCAAGGGTGGAGACCACAGAGTTCCACCAAGTAAGGGCGCTCTCAAGCAGAGTGCCTGTCGCAAACTTAACTTTGTTCTCGTCAGCACAACCGCTGATGCGGAAAACTGTCTCTAGTCTTTCAAACCATTGCATCAATTAAACAACTCCTTCTTTTCCTTGGTAGTATGAGGGTTTGCATTTCAAGAATTCGGGGTAAGAACAACCCCTGTTGAAGTTGTTTCTGTGCATGTTGTGGTTCGGTTCATTGCTCATATTAGATTCTCTGGCTGCCATAGCTGCCGTAATGCCTTCACCAATCATCTCTCTGAGTTGAGCAGCGGTAACATTATGAGTAGCTTCAGGAACTTTGGTGTTAGCGGTGTTGGGAGCGATTGCATTATTGGGCTTTGATCGCGTAATCAGCATTTGTCTATAATCATACACAAAATGAGACTATTAGTTCAAGCGTTAGTGGAGTTTTTATATTATTTGCGAGAGATGATTTCATGCGTAAAATTCATAACAAATTTGGATAACCTGTCAGGATTTCATAATATAATACTTTGCACAAAAGATATAACATAAGAGAATGATTGCATGCAAATTTCCATAAGGAATTAAACATTCATCGAGCATATCAAATCCGGGACAGAGACTTAGCTAGCCTTGTCCTGGGTAGTGGTACACATAGTATTAAGTATATCAAATCCCAAAAATAGATAAGAGAGGTACAGCACAAGAATGCATCAACAAAAGCTTGAAAAGAAATAAAAGTACGAAGGTCTCATATCATGATAGTCGGGATACAACCCGTAAGCTTGTCATGATGTACAAGAAGTCCGGTACATCTATACTAGTCATGCCTAGATGATCCACTAGGTATGGCTGGTGCTGATGGTGCTGATGAAGCTGGTGGAGCTGCAGATGCTCTTCGGGAACCCTTTAATGTCCGAATAGTCGCTCGGGTCTCCTTGAGCACATGGAATGCTGTCAGCAAATGGGTCAGGAGTCTATTGGTGGCTCCTCGGAGATGAGTCATCTCTACAGTAATCCCGTCATGTCGGACGGTGGCAAGATCACAAAAGATAGACAACGATTGCTCCTGAGCAGATAGGGCCGTATGGGTCTGATGCTGAGGACCCTCCATGACCTAAATGTGTTGGTGAAGACAACGGTTCTCCTCTATGAGCCACTTCAATGCTTTATCAGTCTTGGTCTGGACACCCTTAGTGGCCTGAGCTTCTCTTCTCATGGTGCGGGAGAAAGTGTCAATACGATCATGGATGACGGTGTGGCCTTATCAGCCACCTATCACTAGGCTACGGAGGTCCAATATCTCCTTCTCCTGGCGTGCAACCAGTGCAGCAATCTGAGCCTGAACGGAATCAACATGTCTCGCTCCAGAGCCTTCCCCAGTCTCATAAGTGGAGACGGGTACGGACCCGGAGAAATAGCCCGATGATAAGAAGGGAGGCACGGAAGGTGCTAGGCTAGGAAGAACCTGGTCCTCCTCCATAGAGGTCGGGGCCAGTATAGCTGATGTGGAGGTAGGAAATAGGTCCTCTGGGAGTACAGCCTCGATAGTTGAGTCATCCTCTAAATCCGAGGCTGACAACCACCCATACTGCGCCGATCGTGGAGATGAACAAACAACTGGGGTAGGAGCTACTACGGGTAGAAGAGTCGAGGATGCACTAGGTGGAGTCATGATGCTCTGAAATAGTATTATTTTAAGTTTGAAGTGAGTATAAGCTTACAAACAAAGAACAATATTATTTTAGATTACATGCTTTATGAAATATATCCCTTTTAAACAATTATTATTATGTTTTAAGGTTACAAAGATTAATACTTATATATACATATACGTATTATTATTTAAGCAGTTCATTCAAAAATTCGTAAGTGCAAGGTTTGAGTTAATATTGCCTATATTCTCATTTCAGTATTTTACTATGTAGTGTAAAATTTTCAAGTTTAGCACGTCTAACATTTTCCATAGCAATATCTCACTAAACAATATTAATAATCAAGTTTAGTAATCAATATATATACACTTAGTTCACATAGCATAATATGCCCTAAGATCTATATGCTTAACTATTACGGTCCCAAAGTAAAATCCCAAAAAAGATTTTTATAAGTTATAGTCCAGTTTTAAATAAAAGAAAAATCATTTTATTTTTATTTTATTTTAAAATTTATATGGTTCTCTATAACTAATGCTCTGATACCATTCTTTGTGACACCCCGGGTAGGGTCAAAATATGCGGAAAATATCCCCGGAGATGTCCCAAGGGTGGATCGATAACATATAGTCCAAAGAGCATAAGATAAAGAGTTAGTCAAATCAGATTACATGTTTATTTAAACAAATAAATATAAATTATCTTAAACATGACAGTAGGTGATTGTTTTTGTTTCGCAAAATAGAACCCCTGACGAGTCCTATGATGCAGATTTCTAAGATGCTGGAGACCATGCACACACCACGTACTAACTTCATATTCCTGTGCAAAACATACTAACGGGGGTCAACATAAAGTTGGTGAATTTACAGATTTTAACAATTAATTAGTTTGGACATACAATAATCATAGAAGTAATAATGCACAAAGCATTCTTACTAAAATGAAAATAACATTTGTTTATTATTAGAAACTGAAGCTTAACCTCCATAGTCCTCAACAGATGAGGACGTAGTGTCTTACAAAAAGACACCCATTCCAGTTCCGACATGGTATACGTCTGTTGTCCCGGCCAAGGCACAGTGAGCATGACTCACCCAGACGGGGATGGTCAATCCCTAATAGATCTATTTATAACATTCGGGCGATTTACAACAATTTAACAGTTTCAATAATAATCAATCATAATCAAGTTTATACAATCCAGTTGTGTCCATTATATGTTTGCATATTTCTTTCCCAAAAGGAAAAGGTTTATCAAAAGTTTATATGGGGCTGTAAACTCACCTGGGGGTAGGCAATTTATGTTTAATACGAATATCCAATTAAAGCTCACGCCAAAGTAATGCCTAATCAGATAGTTCAGTCTTAATATATGGTACAAAGAACATATATGTATGCTTATACAGATTTTAGTCAGTTCAATTTATGCTACGGTATTTATCTAAATAACCGTAGTTCAAGTATCATCAATATTCATTTAACTTATCTATACAAGTTTCATTTCTAAGTGAACATAAAATGCCTAACTCTTAATATCAGTTAGCATACAAGTATTTATAATAATCATGCAACTTACAATTAAGTTTCTTGGTTAAGTAGACATAAAATGTTCTACTTAAAATATTAGTTTTCAATTTGTTCAACGCTCATATAGTTTTTATTTTCTAACAGTATATGAGTTTCTGTATGAGTAGTATATATATCCCTAATTGTTATACAATTATTTCCTAAAGTAAGTAAATAAAATATAATATTTTATTTAACTTTAAAGTTTCCATAAATCATTTTAACATTCAAAAAATAATTTAACTCAAGAGTTTATACATTAATTCTTTATGGTCTAGGTTTTTAATTATGTTTTATTATAATTAAAACTAGATTTTTTGGTTAGGACTTGTTAATGGTTTAGGAACGTGGCAAAACTAGTCCCTCCACATTTTAGACAAGTATAACTTTCGGATTTTTCATATATAGTACCTAGGGCTTGTTAATGTTTCGGCCTATGGTAGATTTAGTCCCCCTAGTTTTATCTAGGTTTTGTAACTTTATTAAAATTACAAAAACAGCCCCTAGGGCTTCTTTAAATTTTGGCAATTTACAAAAATAGTCCTTAGGGTTTTAAAATGACAAAATAACTTTTAGAAACTTCCCAAAATGGTCCCTAGGGTTTAATTCGCCACGGATAGTAGTTATTAAACCCTAGACTTTTGGATATTTACATTTTCAGTCCTTGTGCTTACTAGTTTATCAAAACAAGTTTTATAAGTTACGGTTTTAGTTCTTAAGTTTTATAAATTGTCATTTTCATCCAAAAAGTTTTTATAAGTTATATTTTTATTATAAAAACTTTTATTTAACATTCAAAATAGTATATGGGCTCATTAAATGGGCTAAACATCTAATGGGCTATTTTAGTAGGCTTAAATATATTTTTAAGTCCTTTAATTAGTTAAATGGGCCTAAGTGTAATCTTAAGTCCATTAAGTTACTAGGATTTATTAAATGGGCTTATTGGGTCCATTAAGTTTTGAATTTAACATTTCATGGCTTAAATAGTCCATTAACACTACTTTCCATTTTATATAAGTTTTAACTTATGATATTCTTATAAGCTTGTCTTTAGATTATTCATATTTAGTTTTTAATCTAAAATAGAAGAATAAAACTTATAGTTTGTTTTATGTGATGTACCAATTTAGATGTAGGTATGTTACAAGGTTTTATACAAGTCATAAGTTCTAATCATAAGCTTAAGACCCACGGCTATGATTACCATAGTTTATTAAGGTGTGTCAAGTCTTGTTTTAAGATTGCATGTACTTGCAAGTTTTTCAATATTAAGATCTAGCTATGTATATAATAATAAAACAAGTCAAAGTCCATGTACACCATATATAGCTTACGGTTAGTCATTTAATCTTGGTATTTCCGAGATATAGTTTTTAGCTAGTTTCATATTTACCATTTAACCACAAATCTAGGTTCTACATATACATGCATGTACACTGAAAGATCATCTAAGTACACATATAACATTTTAGTGATTTTCAATAGTCTATTTAACATGTAATGATACGTATTCCATCATTTAAACTTAGCACATAAATCATGTATTCATTGATCATATATGCCGTGACCTTCTAGGTCATGGTTTTCATGGTTCTTGAGTTACACATGTTTATTTTATGAGATCTATGATTATTTGTTAACCAAAGTCCCATAAAGTAAGATTTGTAACCCTTGCTACATTAAGTTTATAAAATGTCTTTATATGGTTTTAAATCAAGCTTAAACATATAGTACTTAGATTTCTTATTAAAAGATTTTTAACCATGATTAATGGTACACAAAAATAGGCAGTGACCTTTAAGATCATGGCTATTACCAAATCTTGATTTTTAACAAGTTATATACATGTGTTTATAGATGGATGATGATGCATGCAAGTGAAAATGAAGAAACATAAGGAGTATACCTTTCTTGCCTAAATGTTACCAAGGAAGATTTATATGAACAAGGGGGTTAGAGATCTATTCAAGATGATGAAGGAGACTCTAAATATTAACCAAGCCGTGAACTTTAAGGTTCGGCTAGGGCTTGGTATAATACTTCCAAAGATGATAATAATGCTATTAAATGATTTGTGATTACTATGGGACAAAGATCTGGTAGATTTAGTGAACAAACTTGGATTTTTTGTGGCTTATAGCCGAATTGTTTGAGAGTAAAAAGGGGAGAGAGATATGCTTAAGAACATGGAGAATGTATGTGTGTGAGATTCTAGCTAAAAGGGGAGAGAGAAGGAAGGAAAAAGAGTAAGCTTGCATTGGGAAGGGAATACATGACATGTGTCATACTCTTCATTTCCAAAGCAACTCTCCCTCTTCCACCTATAGGTGCCGTGTACACCTAACCACAAAGGGGGAAAAGTTGGGCCTAAGTTGGACTTATGTTGTGGGCTTGTGTTGGGCTAGCACCAATAGGTACATGATTTTGGGCTAGTCCAAGATGTGCATGAATGCCTAAGATGTACATATATACATAGATGGCATAAATACTTATCACAACATATTTCCATGTTTTGTTAAATGTTACATATATATATCAGTTTCATATATATGAATGGTTCATTATTTGTTCTCCTACTCTCATATCAAGATTTAAGTTATGTAATCCATCACAAAAACAAAATGATTGTAGATGTAAATAAATACATAATGATAAGTCCACACACACATCTTATAGGATTATAACACATGAATGATTGCTCTTAAGATCTCTAGATGAAACATCCTTACATAAAATCATGGATTTTACATCGAGTCCCTAAAGAGGAAGAATGGCCGTAGGAAGAAGATGATCGAGAAGAATGAATCCATGATTGCGACCCTTCAATCCTAACTTGCTGCAGCTAAGGCGCCCGTGAAAGAACAGGCCGCGCACGCTACTGCTCATTACAAGCGTGTTGCCGAGCTCGAAGCCCAACTCGAGGCTTCAAAAACTAAGGTACTTATCTGTAAAATATATGATTGTATGCCCGCATCCTTATTAAGCATGCTTTGTTCTAACATTAGCATAACATCCACAGGTGGCTGTGGCCGAAACGTTGGCGAAGACCTCGGCTGACCAAGCATCCGTCCTTTCGAAGGAGTTGGAGGAAGTACGGATGTTGGTCAAGGGCGAGGACACTTTGAGGGATGAATTTGCTGAGGAGATGGCAGCGCTGGAAAGAAGAATGCTTGAGACTTCCACCCAGAAGGATGCTGAGCTAGACGTCCTCGTCACGGATCGTGACAAGGTGATGTGCCCCCAACTACTCACGGCCATTTCTGGTCGTAGGTGGATGGTGGGTCATGGGGCGCGTCTGGCTGTCATGAAGGTAATGGAGGCTCCCTAGTTTGTTCAGCAGTTTGCCGACCTCGTGTCGGACGACATTGACCGTGGTCGACACGAAGGTATCATCATGGCCGCCGAGCTAATAAGCAGGAAAGAGAACTTCACCAGGCATGCTTACATTAACCCAGGGGCAGCGGATAAGATGAATGCTTCCATGGCTGCTATGAGGGACTTGGAGTACCCCTTCTTGGCCGAGCTGGAGGCCGTAAAGGACGCGTCCAACTAGGAAATCATGAAAAAACTGCATCTAGACGCGTGCTCACAAGGCGAGGAAGACTCTCGGGCCCATCTCGTACCTTTCCCCATCTAGCTCACCCTACCTATATATGAGGATGTCACAAGGATAGTGATTGGTGAACAGACTTTGGGTGAGACGCTAGAGATGAACGCGGTTCGGGTCCGCAACAAGAAAGAAATCCATGGTGAAGTGATGAGACTGTATTTATACATAGTCTCATCATCCAAATCGGGCTTAAAACGTTTAAAATATCATCAAAATACCCAAAAATGTGCTTGTATTTGTTCATTGTGTATTTCAGGTACGGATATCGTGAATTCACCAAAAGACCAAAGGAATCAAGCAAAAACGAACACGGGAAACGAAGCCGCACAAAGAACCGGACCCGAATCATGAATTTCCTTTAAAGTCCCTAAAGTTTGAAAGATTGTCAACTTTGGTCCTTATCTTTGAAGATTTGTTAAGAGAGGTCCTCCATGTTTAAAGATATTACATGATTAGCCCTTGAATGTTGCATTTATTGCAACAATAGTCCTTATTCAAAATTTGGAGATATGATGGGCCAAATTCAGCAAGTGGATGAAAGATTTTATAAAGGGAAATCTGATTTTTCCATTATCAAAGTTTATTTAAACGAATTGTAGGAGTAGGAGGGCCAAACATGGCAGACATGAAACTTTATACAACCAATACCATGGTGCCAACTCATCAAACCCATTAAACCTGGTTTATTAATAATCTAATTTTCAAAATCTTTTATTAAAACCGGGTAACACATCTAATAACCCAAAACAAAATCAAAAACACACATTAACACACACCCAAAAACCCAATGAACCCTAGAATCAAACCATGATAAATCAAAAGGGGTTATTGCTGGCTAATTCCAGATCACTAATTAAACCAATCCTTAATCCATTTCAACCCCAATTCTGGTCCCTACTTCCACCAGCTGTCCACTCACATGAACCCCTTCCCCATCGTTTTCACACAAACCCCCAAACCCGACCAAATCCATGGTTCAACACATCTCCTTGGTCCCTACGGAGTAATAAATGGATGAGATTTCCTCCTACAACTGGCATACACAAGACTAATCACATGGGAGCTTTGACCTCAAGATCCAAAGAAGACCACAAGGGCTTTTCTGGCAATTTATAGCTTAGGGTTTGTAATATCTTTTATTTTTTTACATTCTAGAATTTTCTATAGACATGTATTTAAAGGGTGCTAGCCTGTTAGCACACCTTTGTTCCAGCTCTGTATTTTTTTCTTTAAAGTAATGAAAATGAAATTTTGTTAAACTTACAAGCTGAGTTCCATTCTTATTGTTTTTGTAGTGTAACGTTTTACTTTTCTTTCGAGTTCTATTTAGTGTTATCAAAAAAAACAAAAACTTGGTTCAAGGACACTTGGCCACATTTTTGGTTTCCTGTCATAGTCTTATAAAGGCTTATGTGCTTATTTGGTTGACACCCAAATAAGCACTTAAAGCTTGTATAAGCTATTTTCTTACTTGGTCTCAAAACTTGGTTCCAAGTTTTTGTATTTCAAGCTTTTCTTGTAATTTAGTGAAAATATTGATTAATACAAAAATTTGTGTTCCATCCATTTACTTGTCTCTTTAAAATTCTAGTCTTTTAGTTTAAACTGCACATTAACTTCTTAGTTTTATCAAGAATCTTTTTCAAATTCGACTTTGTGAAAAGTTTTTGAGAACCATCAAGTTATAGTTCGATCATGTGAATGTGATTTTGACACAATCAAGTTCATGTGAGGACTATTCTTTGATGTTATTTTTCTGTCCATTTTGATTTTCTTACGAAATTGGATTTCCAAAGTTTTTTTTTTATCTTTTGTCTCACATAAGCTATAAGGAGATAAGCCAGCTTATTCATTAAGCTAAGCTTATCATCTTATGCTTTTCAGTGTTTTATTTGCTTGGTTTGTTTGCTATCTTATTTTCAGGTTTAAAGAAAAAAAAACCCAAGAAGTTGATTAGAAGATTTGGTTGATCATTTGCTTGGGCGGATTGTAGTAGTCTTCAAGGTTTAGTCTCACTCCATAAGCTTCCTCATAAGCTCAAAAGTCCGACAGCTAATAGGAGATGGCCTCAGCTGGTCATTGTGTGGCTCGGATGTGAGTCACACAAGGTATTCGACTTGAACCCTTTTGTTTGCTATATTGCCCTTGTGTGCTTATAAGCTTTTACCTTGTTGTTGTTCTTGTTTGTATTAGCAGTCTCTTGTGTCCCTTTGATGATTTATGTAAGGTCTTGGTAGCTTAAGAGTAGTTTCAATTTGGTTTTCAAAAGTGTCTTTGAAAAATTTTAAGTTTAGGTATTAAGGGGTGTTTGGCTGTGTGTAACTTAGAGTGCATGTGACAACACACTAAACCATAATCAGCCTACACATATCCCATTGTTGAGTTTATAGTTGAATTGAGCTTTGGTTTCATTTAGAAAAATTCATAAGTTAAGTAGCTAGTACATGTAAAATCAACATAGTATTTACAGTAGGGTATTTAGGGGGTTTAATGGTTGTTTTGCTTGTTAATTCTTGCCTCCACAGCTGATTAGTGTGTTAATGTAGGGTCAAGCTTCATTTGTTTGAGGGTGGGTAGTATTCAGGTTAAGTTTTGATCCTTAAAGGTTCACTTTTCTGTCAAAAAAATCAGCAAGTCACTTTTCTGTGTGCATAGTGCGTCAGCAGATTATTAGGGGTTCATTAGTGGGTTTTGTCGCCTTAGATTTGGTTCACAGCTGGTTTAGGGTTAGGTTAGGGTGTCCAACATCTGGTACTTGGTCTTTGTTCACTTTTGGTAGCCTAAACAAAACCATTGTTTAGCCTTAAGATCAGCAGGCCCTTTTTCTGTCCAAAGTGGGCGTTTTTGATTAATTTGATGCTTAATTTGTGAGTGAATTTGTGTTTTTGTGTGTTTACTTGACTCCCCAATAGCCTACTGCTATTGGGGGTGCCGTTTGTGCCCAAAAACATCGAAAAACAAGCGAAAACGAGCCCAAATCAAACAAAATCGAGCCTAAAAACCATACAGCAACGTTTTCTTTGTTGTCCGAGAACGCTGCAGATTTTTTATTTTTTTAGTGTTGTCCGATATCGGACAACACTGATGTTGGACAAGCCTGTTGTCTGGTAGGATCTTGGACAACACTAACGTACTCCACCTTGGAGTACTTTGGGGTACTTTCGTTTTTAGCCATTTTTTTAGTTTTTTTTAACTTTTTCATTTTTACCTTGTTAATTTATTTAAAAAAAGATTTTTAGGAAAATAATATTTATTTTTAGCATTATTTTATTATTTTTATGATTATTTTAGTTTAAAAAGTGTTTTTAGCCTCTTAAAAATAGAAAAATAGTTTTAAAAATTTAGGAAAAATACTTTTTAGTCTTTAAATAATATAAGTGATTTATTTGTTCAATAAAATAATATTTTGGGCTTTTTGTTAATTATATTTAATTTTAGGGCTTTAATTAGCATTAAAAATTGAATATTTAATTAATAAAAGGTTTTAAAATATATTTGTTGGATTTTTATTCTTATTTATATTATTTTAGACTTAGTTTAATCTTTTAATTAATTTTTAGCTTTAATTTTTAATTTTGTCACGTTTTACGTAATTACGTCATCGTTTTACGTCATTACGTCGTAGTGTAATCGTAGTCGTAGCTCGTCTTTATTTTTTCTCTTCTAAACCAAAAACGTCACTAATCCAAACTTGATTTTATATAATCGGCACATTAATACACACACCTCCTTCGAGAACGAACTTGGAATTTATTCGTCTTCACGGTTTTCCTAAATCGTGTCGATTAATACTTTCCGCATTTATACGTTAAACGTGTACGAAAAACCTACACCAACCATTTGGCGCCGCTGCCGGGGAGGTGTTTAGTTTGCCATTATTATTAGTATCGTGTTTGTGTGAGTAGTGCATTTTTGCTTTTCATTTTTGGAAAGCGTGAATATCGTACATACTCATTTTTGTTATTTTTCTCTATTATATTATAGTATCCAAATAAATCGTGTTTAGTTTTCCTAAATTAAACACAAATCAATCTTTTACTATATTGTAGATATATTGGTTTTCGTTTTTCTTGTGAATATATTATTACTATATTGTATCTATGTAAGAACAATAAATATACAAGTACTCCAAAAGCGTGAAAACGCAACCTTGATTCGGGATTTCATCACTCGATCATTGTATTCGAATCTAAAGCAAAAGTTTAAAGGCAAAATAGATAAATACTTTCGTGAGGCTTAATTTCAATTAACTCAAACTATAAGGTGGGTATAAGGCGGTTGTATTTCACGACCTAAGGGAAAAAGGCTCTTAAGTGCTTAGCGCCACCTCGTTTCCCCCGCTTGCTTGTGCGTGTTTTGAGAAAGAAGGCTAATCGAGGGTTTGCCGCCCAAGTATTATCTACGTATATTATATTTGCTTGTGTTTTCAAGATTAAACCCTCTTGAACGTTTTGGTGTTCCACCAACGTTCTAAAGTCATCGAGAACGTTCACTCCACGTGATCGTTTTCATTCTTTGAGGCTCCTTTAATCGAGAAAGTCGATTCGAGGAGAGATTTGTAGATTTTTGTCTACGTAATACATCCAAAAATCCAAAAAAAATTAAAAACAATCAAAAATGAAAAATATTCTTCTTACCCTAACCAATTAATTCTTTTTCTAACCCTCTAGTGTTTAATTCTCGTAACACCATTCGCGTTTCGTCATGTCCAATGAGGGATATTACTCTTGTCCATATTGTGGAGGTCCGCCCGACGGTGGTAATTGCTTCAATTGCGAGATTTATGGAGGAAGGGAGGGGTATATATACAACTCTCCTCAAAACGACCATGGTTACGGATTTCAATCCTATGACCAAACTCCACAACCGCCTTCGTCTTATTCGTGTGATTTTTGCGGTTTGGAGCACGACTTCAGATTTTGTTGTACGAATTATAATGACCCCAAAACGAATCCTAATTTCTTTGACCAATCATCGCAATATCCATCGTCTTATTCATGTGAGTCTTGTGGAAACGCACCTCCTTATGGGTACGATTGTCAACCGATGAACTACAATACGTCTTTCGACAACCAATTCTCCGGTTATGACCAATCACCTCCACAAAATTTTTTCGATGATGATCTCGGTGCAAGTCGCGTCGACAAGGGATTTGAAGAAATTAAATTGCCTTTTCAACAAATTATGGAGAAAAGGGAACTTTCAATCGTCGAAGTGATCGAAGAAAGCATCAAAGATATGGAAGAGGAGAAACGACGAATCAATCAAGAAATAAACGATATCTCTAATGAACTCGGCATTAGGAGATATCGTAAAGAAGAAATAAGTGACGAGTTTAAAAGAGAGTGTGAGATTAGAACTAAACAACTTTTACAAGATTACAATGGTTTAAGCATCGATATTCGTCATAAAAAACAAGAACTAGAAAGAGAGGAGCATCTAGATATATGTGATCTCACGCCTCCTATTTATGAGGACGACGACGATAGCGACATTTTTAATCTCACCTCATCTTGTGAAACAATTGCTCTCATGCTCCCTACGGAACCCGATGCCTCTCTAAGTATGGGGGAGAAGAATCTTAGCACTAATCCTAGTGGTGAGATCCCTATTCCAATCCAAAGTGAGCCTACGGTTGTCTTAGATGAGGAGTTAAGTGATTTTGCTCTCGATGAATTTTTCCACGAAGATTCTAACGAGGCAAATTACGATAGTGAGTTTGATACGATTTCATGTGATGATGTCTCTCCCAATGACACTTCAGGTAGAGAATCATTGACTTTTTCAAACCCGCTTTTCGATGATGATTTTTCCACTAGTGATGACGAGTCACTACTCGATGAGGAAGTTCGTGTCGACAAATTTAAAATCTACTCGAATACCCTTTTTGAATATGATGACGAGTTCGTTTTTGGTGACGTAAATCCTCTCTTTGATGAGATGTTCGAGGACATCGAGAGTGAGGATTCTTTGGATCCGAAACTCGATGAGCCGGATTTGCTAGTCACCCTCCCTAAGTCTCATTTGGATGAGCCTTCTCTTTTGACTTGTGATGCCTCCATTCTCGAGGGGTTCACCGATGGACCGCCTCTCGATAAGAATGAGGATTTTAATGAGGCCTTTGCCTTAGAACCGGGAGGAGACTTTGAGACCCCTATTTTTATTGATTCTATTTCAAATTTGCCTTCGTCTCAAAGTAGTCCTACCCACCCTCTCGGTTCTCATGACTACACGTACTTCGAGTACGTTGTAAGGAGTTTTCTTCCTTACAAAACATATCCTCCGGCTTTGCCTTTGTCATTTTCCACAAAATGTGAGGATACGATCTTCGACCCCGGTATAAAGGCTTTGCCTTTATTTACGGTTTTTTTGGGCCTTGTTCATCATGTAAGTCCCACTAAAAATGACCATACCAAGATTATCCCTAAATTATCACATTTATGGGGATTCGAGTCAAGCTTTTGACTCGGTTATCAAAAACAAGGTGCCTCGTGGGGGATTCTCATGCTTATCCTTGTAAATATTATCGCTTTCTTAGTTTAATGTAACGAGGGGACTTGTGCTCTTCCAACCTTTGTTCCGTGGTTGTTTGTGATTGTGATTTATTAGGTTCATCGTCATCATTGAAGCCTCTCGTGTTCATTTTACGTAGCACTCGAGCTTCGATCGTTGCCTTTGGAGATTCTGATATCCGATGATATCCTTTTATGTTCTAACGTTTATCTTATTAGCATAATTCATAAACGACTTTTAGGTTATTCGTTTTACCCTTTCCATGCTCGAGATTAAGCATTCGACTTCGTCTCTAGTATGGGGTGTTTACACCCCTAGACTCGAAACATTGAGGACAATGTTTAGTTTTAGTATGGGGGGTGAGTAGATACTTCACCTTGCTTACGTCACCACGCAATCCAATATTCATCTTTTTGTTATCGTTTTATGCAAAATAAGGCTAAAAATGGCCAAATTTTAAAATTTTTCTAGTTTTTCATAAGTGTTTAAGACACGAATGTAGGTTTTCCGATGGTGAAAATAAGAGTAATTTTTGACTCGACCGTGCGTGTTGAGCACTTAGCTTCGATTCCTTAACTTTTTAGGCTAAGTCTCTTAAATGAGGACGAGAAATGATAGAGTTATTTATAAGTCTCGTAATCGTCACGATCTCATGTGTAGTAATTATTAGCTTATTCTCCCCACGCTTTTGATAATAAATTGTTAATAAATATTGATTTGGCGGTTTAGTCACTATTGTTGGTTTCTAATTTGTTTTGGTAGCTTCCATGAAATTAAATTGGGAAAACATTAAGGTATCGCCAGCGTCACGGTTTTGAAGTATTGGCACCCGAATAATCGAAAGCTTCACCTAATAATAAGATTTCAAGTGTTCACCTAAATTAAGCAAAAATTTGAAGCTCACAAGGCCGAAAAATCTATGCCCAAATTGAAAGTGAATCAAGCCTTAATCTTCGAAGCTTTAAAGATCCAAAATTCGCTTTAGCGTGAGGATATACGTCTTTGGCTAATAAAACCACCGATGAGGCGGATAATAAAAGGCAAGGCAAGACCGAAGTCATAATAAAAGCTTCATGGCGAAGTTGAATAAAAGATGGAGGTAAACCAATGATAATAAGGCCCTTCCGTTAGGGGGCATATAAAAGTCTTGGTAATAAGTCTCATGTTCAAAACCGTTATAAAACCGTGTTTATCGATCCTTCTTGTTGACTTAATTTTTTGACATCGTTGTCTATTAGGATGAATTATTAATTTAATGATTTTGGTTACACCGTTAAGTCTCTATTTTTAGACTTAATCTCTATTCACGCATAAGTCAATGATGTATCCTCGTGATCATTAAAGACAAAATAAAATATAAGAGATACCAAGTAGGAATAAGGGAGTTTAGGTTCGTAATTAACACTCATGAGATGTGATCGTGTTGCTAACTTATAATAACAATGATCTCGTTACACGCTTAGCATGGAATTGGGTGAAAATCGAGGACGACGAAATTATTTCTAACGAAGCATTCACGTGTTCTTGTTCTATGACCCCAAAAGTCACATTCTCGTGATGAAAACAATACATTATGTCTAAAACGCATGTAGTAGTTTATTTAAATGTATGTCTTCAATAAAAGTCAACATAAAATGAATTTTGGAAGTGCTACGATACTTAATTCTAGCATTGCGTGGGGACACGGCAATGGTTTAGTATGGGGGAGTGATGAGACTGTATTTATACATAGTCTCATCATCCAAATCGGGCTTAAAACGTTTAAAATATCATCAAAATACCCAAAAATGTGCTTGTATTTGTTCATTGTGTATTTCAGGTACGGATATCGTGAATTCACCAAAAGACCAAAGGAATCAAGCAAAAACGAACACGGGAAACGAAGCCGCACAAAGAACCGGACCCGAATCATGAATTTCCTTTAAAGTCCTTGAAGTTTGAAAGATTGTCAACTTTGGTCCCTTATCTTTGAAGATTTGACAAGAGAGGTCCTCCATGTTTAAAGATATTACATGATTAGCCCTTGAATGTTGCATTTATTGCAACAATAGTCCTTATTCAAAATTTGGAGATATGATGGGCCAAATTCAGCAAGTGGATGAAAGATTTTATAAAGGGAAATCTGATTTTTCCATTATCAAAGTTTATTTAAACGAATTGTAGGAGTAGGAGGGCCAAACATGGCAGACATGAAACTTTATACAACCAATACCATGATGCCAACTCATCAAACCCATTAAACCTGGTTTATTAATAATCTAATTTTCAAAATCTTTTATTAAAACCGGGTAACACATCTAATAACCCAAAACAAAATCAAAAACACACATTAACACACACCCAAAAACCCAATGAACCCTAGAATCAAACCATGATAAATCAAAAGGGGTTATTGCTGGCTAATTCCAGATCACTAATTAAACCAATCCTTAATCCATTTCAACCCCAATTCTGGTCCCTACTTCCACCAGCTGTCCACTCACATGAACCCCTTCCCCATCGTTTTCACACAAACCCCCAAACCCGACCAAATCCATGGTTCAACACATCTCCTTGGTCCCTACGGAGTAATAAACGGATGAGATTTCCTCCTACAACTGGCATACACAAGACTAATCACATGGGAGCTTTGACCTCAAGATCCAAAGAAGACCACAAGGGCTTTTCTGGCAATTTATAGCTTAGGGTTTGTAATATCTTTTATTTTTTTTACATTCTAGAATTTTCTATAGACATGTATTTAAAGGGTGCTAGCCTGTTAGCACACCTTTGTTCCAGCTCTGTATTTTTTTCTTTAAAGTAATGAAAATGAAATTTTGTTAAACTTACAAGCTCAGTTCCATTCTTATTGTTTTTGTAGTGTAACGTTTTACTTTACTTTCGAGTTCTATTTAGTGTTATCAAAAAAAAACAAAAACTTGGTTCAAGGACACTTGGCCACATTTTTGGTTTCCTGTCATAGTCTTATAAAGGCTTATGTGCTTATTTGGTTGACACCCAAATAAGCACTTAAAGCTTGTATAAGCTATTTTCTTACTTGGTCTCAAAACTTGGTTCCAAGTTTTTGTATTTCAAGCTTTTCTTGTAATTTAGTGAAAATATTGATTAATACAAAAATTTGTGTTCCATCTATTTACTTGTCTCTTTAAAATTCTAGTCTTTTAGTTTAAACTGCACATTAACTTCTTAGTTTTATCAAGAATCTTTTTCAAATTCGACTTTGTGAAAAGTTTTTGAGAACCATCAAGTTATAGTTCGATCATGTGAATGTGATTTTGACACAATCAAGTTCATGTGAGGACTATTCTTTGATGTTATTTTTCTGACCATTTTGATTTTCTTACAAAATTGGATTTCCAAAGTTTTTTTTTTTATCTTTTGTCTCACATAAGCTATAAGGAGATAAGCCAGCTTATTCATTAAGCTAAGCTTATCATCTTATGCTTTTCAGTGTTTTATTTGCTTGGTTTGTTTGCTATCTTATTTTCAGGTTTAAAGAAAAAAACCCAAGAAGTTGATTAGAAGATTTGGTTGATCATTTGCTTGGGCGGATTGTAGTAGTCTTCAAGGTTTAGTCTCACTCCATAAGCTTCCTCATAAGCTCAAAAGTCCGACAGCTAATAGGAGATGGCCTCAGCTGGTCATTGTGTGGCTCGGATGTGAGTCACACAAGGTATTCGGCTTGAACCCTTTTGTTTGCTATATTCCCCTTGTGTGCTTATAAGCTTTTACCTTGTTGTTGTTCTTGTTTGTATTAGCAGTCTCTTGTGTCCCTTTGATGATTTATGTAAGGTCTTGGTAGCTTAAGAGTAGTTTCAATTTGGTTTTCAAAAGTGTCTTTGAAAAATTTTAAGTTTAGGTATTAAGGGGTGTTTGGCTGTGTGTAACTTAGAGTGCATGTGACAACACACTAAACCATAATCAGCCTACACATATCCCATTGTTGAGTTTATAGTTGAATTGAGCTTTGGTTTCATTTAGAAAATTTCATAAGTTAAGTAGCTAGTACATGTAAAATCAACATAGTATTTATAGTAGGGTATTTAGGGGGTTTAATGGTTGTTTTGCTTGTTAATTCTTGCCTCCACAGCTGATTAGTATGTTAGTGTAGGGTCAAGCTTCATTTGTTTGAGGGTGGGTAGTATTCAGGTTAGATTTTGAGCCTTAAAGGTTCACTTTTCTGTCAAAAAAATCAGCAAGTCACTTTTCTGTGTGCATAGTGCATCAGCAGATTATTAGGGGTTCATTAGTGGGTTTTGTCGCCTTAGATTTGGTTCACAGCTGGTTTAGGGTTAGGTTAGGGTGTCCAACATCTGGTACTTGGTCTTTGTTCACTTTTGGTAGCCTAAACAAAACCATTGTTTAGCCTTAAGATCAGCAGGCCCTTTTTCTGTCCAAAGTGGGCGTTTTTGATTAATTTGATGCTTAATTTGTGAGTGAATTTGTGTTTTTGTGTGTTTACTTGACTCCCCAATAGCCTACTGCTATTGGGGGTGCCGTTTGTGCCCAAAAACATCGAAAAACAAGCGAAAACGAGCCCAAATCAAACAAAATCGAGCCTAAAAACCATACAGCAACTTTTTCTTTGTTGTCCGAGAACGCTGCAGATTTTTTATTTTTTTAGTGTTGTCCGATATCGGACAACACTGATGTTGGACAAGCCTGTTGTCTGGTAGGATCTTGGACAACACTAACGTACTCCACCTTGGAGTACTTTGGGGTACTTTCGTTTTTAGCCATTTTTTTTAGTTTTTTTTTAACTTTTTAATTTTTACCTTGTTAATTTATTTAAAAAAAGATTTTTAGGAAAATAATATTTATTTTTAGCATTATTTTATTATTTTTATGATTATTTTAGTTTAAAAAGTGTTTTTAGCCTCTTAAAAATAGAAAAATAGTTTTAAAAATTTAGGAAAAATACTTTTTAGTCTTTAAATAATATAAGTGATTTATTTGTTCAATAAAATAATATTTTGGGCTTTTTGTTAATTACATTTAATTTTAGGGCTTTAATTAGCATTAAAAATTGAATATTTAATTAATAAAAGGTTTTAAAATATATTTGTTGGATTTTTATTCTTATTTATATTATTTTAGACTTAGTTTAATCTTTTAATTAATTTTTAGCTTTAATTTTTAATTTTGTCGCGTTTTACGTAATTACGTCATCGTTTTACGTCATTACGTCGTAGTGTAATCGTAGTCGTAGCTCGTCTTTATTTTTTCTCTTCTAAACCAAAAACGTCACTAATCCAAACTTGATTTTATATAATCGGCACATTAATACACACACCTCCTTCGAGAACGAACTTGGAATTTATTCGTCTTCACGGTTTTCCTAAATCGTGTCGATTAATACTTGCCGCATTTATACGTTAAACGTGTACGGAAAACCTACACCCCCTCTTCTTGGTTAGCCGAAGAGAAGAACGAGATAGGCAAGTTCCTCCCCCCTATGTAGGGCGTGCTTCTGTAGCTGTAGCTTTTGAACACTTGTGTTTGTAATGAATATTTGTCCGTGGATGTCCACGGCATTTTTGTGTAACTTTTATTGGAACACTTAGGATATTATATGTATGTGTCCGTGGTAATCACGGCAATGTTTGTTTGTTCATAATTGAAACTTGCTTTTATTCATAGATATCATGTATTTGTTTGCATGACGTGTCACGGCTGATTAAGAATAAAGCTAAGTCTATTATTTACTAGACGTGCACTGTGTGCCTTTACCATGCCTGGTACTATGTAAGTACGGCATGAGGGAACTTATTACAACGTCTTGTAAATAAGGTGTCTAGTAAGGATACATGATCCACGCCACTGGGGTTGCATCCCTCTTATGCGACAAGTTGAATTATTAGGTTCACTTAATCCTCTTACTCCGCCTGGGAGCGAATAGTACATGTATGGCTGAATGAATGCATATGAACAAGTAATAACAGACTAGAAAATAACAAATAATTCTAAGAACGCAAGACAATAATTTTCACAAGAACAGGCCGTGGAGCTAGCTTGGCACCATGACATTTTATTAGAACAGTTACGATTTTGTTGACAGAACTAAAATCCTAAGACAAATAGAGCCTAGAAAATATGAAATCAAAACATACATGGATCTTTATTGAAGCTGACTATAGCATAGTGTCTATGCGGAGGCTGTAGCCTTTCAGAGGTAGCATCTTTTAAGGTTGCAAATCTTCCACGTACGATCCAAGTTACGGCCATCTATATCACGCAACTTATACGCGCCTAGCCCCAAAGCTTCCGTGACATCATACGCCCTTCCTACTTTGGACCAAGTTTCCCCATGTTCTCCACGCGACTTGCCTCGTTAGCACGATAGAAAAAATCCCCCGGTCGAAAGGAGACACCCTTGACTTTGGATTCGTAATAAGCTTTCATACGTGCCTTGTATTTAGCCTCATTGATAGTTGGTATCTCCCTTTTTTCCTCTAACCAGTCTAGATTGACCCAGAGTTGCTCATCGTTTCTGACGACGTTAACCTCCGCCGTGCGGATGCCTCTGCTGGGATAACAGCCTCGGTTCCATAAGCCAGCACGAATGGAGTATCCCCATTAGCTGTTTTGATCATTGTCCTGTGCGCCCATAGGACATGCGGTAGTTCGTCCACCCATTTGGCGCTTCTTTCATCTAAGCGCGCCTTTATACCTTCACCTAGGCTTCTATTCGCCCACTCCACCAGACTATTAGTATGTGGGTGTTTAACTGATGCGAAGCGCCACCTGATGTTCAACACCACACACCAATCTTTTAACGGATTGTCCGCAAACTGTTTTCCGTTATCCAAAATGATCTCTCCTGGGAAACCAAAACGGAATACAATATTTTCCCAAACAAACTTTTTTACCTATTTCCCCGTGATCGTTTTAACCGCCTTAGCTTCTATCCAGCGAGTGAAGTAGTCCATAGCTACAATTAAGAACTCAACGCCTCCTGCTGCAATAGGAAAAGGTCCTGCGATATCAATTCCCCACTTGTAGAATGGCCATGGGGATGTGATGGGTGTTAGTTCTTGTTGTGGATGTCGTGGTACTGGCCTGTGTACTTGGCAATTGCTGCATTTAAGAATCATGTCTCGTGCGTCCTGATGTACTTCTCTCTTCATCTCTCTCTCTACATTTCAGCTACAAGCCACAAAAATCCAAAGTTGATTCATTAAATGAACTAAATATTTGTCCTATCTTGATTACAAATCATTTGGTAGCATCATTCCTCTTGTAAACAAGCCCTAGCCGAATCATTATAGGTCACGGCTTAGTTATAACTAGGGTTTTTTTCATCATCTTGAGTAGATCTCAGATCTCCTTGTTCATCTAGATCATCCTTGGTACTTTTAGGCAAGAAAGGTATACACATCATGTCCTTTCATTTCTTCATGCATGCATCATCATACATCTATAAACACAAGTAAATAACATGTTAAAATCAACATTTGATAAAGCTATGACCATTATAGGTCACGACATATTTATAAAAATCATGTTCATGATTTAAAATCTTTTAATAAGAAACATATGATTTGTATTCTATGTTTTAAACTAGATTTGAAAACCATATGAAACCTTTTATAAATCTAAATGTTGCATGGGTTACAAATCTTGTTCTATGGGACTATGGTTAACTAATAATCATAGATCTTATATAATGAACTTATGTAACTTAAATATCATGAAAACCATGACCTTAAAGGTCACGACTAAAATAAATAATGACCATATGATGTGTTTTCTAAGTTTTGAATAATGGAATATGAAATGTTACATGTTAAATGAAATATTAAAAAAATCACAAAATGTAACTTATGTGTATATATGTAGCCGTGGGTTACATATGACCTAGAAAGGGTTAGATGTACATGCATGCTTATATAAACCTAGATCTAGTAATAAGTGTTAACTTAACATGATAAACATGAAATAAGCTAAATAGATCTTATGGAAATATTGGGAGAAAACAATATAGCCGTGGGCTATATATTGTTTTCTTGGAACCTTGGGAACATGCATGTAACTTAGATAATCATGATGTATTTTTGTAAATATTCACAAGACTTAAAATTAGCTAAAGTGTTCATATTGGAAATACCAAGATTTAAAAATATAGCCGTGGGCTATATATGTGTGTACATGAATCTATGATTGATTTTTAGGTCTAGACATAGTTTAGATCTCATTTTGGACTTGTGACTTATTTTCTTGATGTGTACATAGCTAGTTCTATTTTTGTAACACTTATAAATTACATGCACCCTTAAAATGAGACTTGACTTATCTTTATAAGCAATAACTAATTAGAGCCGTGAGATATAAGCTCCTATTAGGGCTTATGACTTACTTGCAACCTGATAACACACCTAGATCTAATTTGGTACACCAAATAAAACAAATTATAAGTTTTATTCTTCTATTTAGATTTAAAACTAAATATGAATAAGCACATAATAAACTTATAAGAATATCCTAAGTTAAAACATACATAAAATGTAAAGTAGTGTTAATGGACTACTTAAGTCCATGAAATGTTAATCTAAAACTTAATGGACCCAGTAAGCCCATTTGATAAATCTTAGTAACTTAAATGGACTTAAGATTACACTTAGACCCATTTAACTAATGAAAGGACTTAAAAGTTTATTAAGCCCAATAAACGATTTATAGGCCCATTTAAATAAATTAGTGGACTTGAGATATATTTGAGCCCACTAAAATAGCCTATTAGATGTTTAGCCCATTTAATGAGCCCATATAAAGTTTGAATGCTAAAATAAAAGTTTTTATAATAAAATATAACTTATAAAAACTTTCTGGATGAAAATGACAATTTATAAAACTTAAGGACTAAAACTGTAACATATGAAACTTGTTTTGATAAACTAGTAAACACAAGGACTGAAAATGTAAATATCCAAAAATCTAGGGTTTAATAAATACTATCTATGGCAAATTAAACCCTAGGGACCATTTTGGGAAGTTTCTAAAAGTTATTTTGTCATTTTATAACCCTAAGGACTATTCGTGTAATTTGCCAAAACTTAAAGAAGCCCTAGGGGCTGTTTTAGTAATTTTAGTAAAGTTACAAAACCTAGATTAACTAGGGGGACTAAATCTGACATAGGCCGAAACTTTTACAAGCCCTAGGTACCAAATATATAAAATCCGAAAGTTATACTTGTTTAAAATATGGAGGGACTAGTTTTGCCAAGTTCTGAAACATTAACAAGCCCTAACCCTAAAACCTATTTTAATTATAATAAAACATAATTAAAAACCTAGACCATAAAGAATTAATGTATAAATTCTTAAGTTTAAATTATTTTATAAATGTTAAAATGATTTATGGAAACTTTAAAGTTAAATAAAATATTTTATTTTATTTTTCAAAATAAAATATTTATATTTACTTTAGGAAATAATTGTATAAATAATTATGAATATGTGTTACTCATGCATAAACTCATATACTTTTAGAAAATAAAAACTATATGAACGCTAGATAAATTGAATGCTAATAGGTAAGTAAAACACCTTACGTTTACTTAAAATAAGAAACTAAATAATAAGTTTAAATGGATGATTATAATACATGAACTACGAACGTGAACTAATATTAAGTAGAATTTGTATATTTACTTAATAATGAAACTTAGTAGTAAATGAGTGATTATAAAACTTGAACGGAGAACGTAAACTAATATTTTAAGTAGAACATTTTATGTCTACTTAAATAAGAAACTTAATTGTAAGTTGAATGATTATTGTATATGCTAACTGATATTAATAGTTAAACATTTTATGTTTACTTAGAAATGAAACTTATATAAATAAGTTTAAATGAATATTGTTGATACTTGAACTACGGTTATTTAGATAAATATCGTAGCATAAATGAACTGACTAAAATATGTATAAGCATACATATATGTTCTTTGTACTATCTATTAAGAATGTACTATTTGATTAGGCATAACTTTGGCGTGAGCTTTTATTGGATATTCGTATTAAACAGCTATTGCCTACTCCCAGGTGAGTTTACAGCCCCATATAAACTGTTGATAAAACTTTCCCTTTTGGGAAAGAAAATATGCAAACACTTAATGGACATAACAAGATTGTATAAACTTGACTATGATTGATTATTATTGGAACTGTTAAATTGTTGTAAATCACCCGAATGTTATAAATAGATCTATTAGGGATTGACCATCCCCATATAGGTGAGTCATGCTTACTGTGCCTTGGCCGGGACAACAGACGTATACCATGTTGGAACTGGAATGGGTGTCTTTTTGTAAGACACTAAGTCCTTGTCTGTTGAGGACTATGGAAGGTTATGCTTCAGTTTCTAATAATAAACAAATGTAATCTACATTTTAGTAAGAATGCTTTGTGCATTGTTACTTCTATGATTAATGTATGTCCAAACTAATTAGTTGTTAAAACCTGTAAATTCACCAACTTTATGTTGACCCCCTTTAGTATGTTTTGCACAGGAATATGAAGTTAGTACGTGGTGTGTGCATGGTCTCCAGCATCTTAGTAATCTGCATCATAGGACTCGTCCGGGGTTATATTTGGGAAACATAAACAATCACCTTCTATCATGTTTAAGACAATTTTATATTATTTGTCATCAAACATGTAAACTGATTTAAATAACTCTTTATCTTATGCTCTATGGACTATATGCTATCGATCTACCCTAGTGGCATCTCCGTGGATATTTCCGCATATTTTGACCCTACCCGGGGTGTCACAGAGAATGGTATCAGAGCATTAGTTATAGAGAACCAGATAAATTTTTACATAAAAAAATTAAAATGATTTTTCTTTTATTTAAAACTGGACTATAACTTACAAAAATGGTTTTATTTTGGGACCGTATTAGTTAAGCATATAGATCTTAGGGCATTTTATGCTATGTGAACTAATTGTATATTTATATTTACTAAACTTGATTATTAATACTGATTAGTGAGATATTGTTATGGAAAATGTTAGATATGCTAAACTTGAAGATTTTACATTACATAGTAAAATACTGAAATGAGAATATAGGTAATATTAGACCAAACCATGCACTTACGAATTGTTGAATGAACTGCTTAAATGAATATATATATATATATATATATATATATATATATATATATATATATATATATATATATATATATATATATATATATATATATATATATATATATATATATATATATATATATATATATATATATATATATATATATATATATATATATATATATATATATATATATATATATATATATATATATATATATATATATATATATATATATATATATATATATATATATATATATATATATATATATATATATATATATATATATATATGTATATATATATATATAAGTATTAATATATTTAACCTTAAAACATTATAATAATTGTTTAAAAGGGATATATTTCATAAAACAGGTAATCTAAAATAATATTGTTCGTTGTTTGTAAGCTTATACTCACTTCAAACTTAAAATAATACTATTTTAGAGAATCATGACTCCGCCTACTGCATCCTCGACTCTTCTACCCGTAGTAGCTCCTACTCCAGTTGTTTGTTCATCTCCACGATCGACGCAGTGTGGATGGTTTTCAGCCTCAGATTTAGAGGATGACCCAGCCATTGAAGTTGTACTCCTAGAGGACCCTTTTTCTATCTCAGCATCAGCCACACTGGCCCCAACCTCTATGGAGGAGGACCGGGTCCCTCCTAGCATACCATCTTCCATGCCTCCATCCTTATCATCAGGCTATTTTTCTGGGCCCGCACACGTCTCCACTTATGAGACCGGGGAAGGCTCCGGGGCAGGACGTGTCGATATCGTCCAGGCCCAGATCACCGCACTGGCTGCACTCCAGGAGCGGGAGATATCCGACCTCCGCAGCCAGTTGACAGTCAGTCAACAAAGCCATGTCATCATCTATGATCGTATCGACACTCTTTTTCGCACTATGAGGGGAGACCCCAGACTGCTAAAGGCGTCCAGGCTAGGACAGACGAGGCACTGAAATGGTTATTAGAGGAGAACTACCGCCTCCACCAGCGCATTCAGGTCATGGAGGGTCTGTAGCATCAGACCCATGCTGCTCTTTCTGCTCAGGAGCAATCATTATCCATTTTCTTTGATCTCACCACTGTCCGGCATGATGGGGTTACTAGGGAGATGGATTATCTTCGAGGGGTCGTCGATAGACTCCGGAACCAGCTACTGTCAGCACTCCGTACTCTCAAGGAGACCCGAACGACAGTTCGGACTTTATGGAACACCAGGAGGAATTCTGTAGCCCCACCAGCTCCATCAGCACCATCAGCCCCGGCATCATCTAGTGGACCATCCAGGCAGGATTAGTATAGACGTACTAGACTTCTTGTATGTCATGATAAGCTTACGGGTTGCATCCCGGCTATCATGACATAAGGCCTTTGTACTTTTATCTCTTTTTCAGCTTTTGGTGATGTAATCCCGTACTTTATCTTTTCTTTTCTTTTGGGACATGATGTTTTAAAGACTGTGTGTATCATTACTTTGGACTAGGCCCGACCGGCCTATGACTTAGATTGTGTTATGCTAGATGAATGTTAAATTTCTCATGGAAATAACATGTAATCACTTCCTTTATTATATCTGCTGTGCAATGTATTATATTATGAGATCTTGACAGGTTATCCAAATTTGTTATGAAATCAGTGCATAAGTTTTATCGTGAAAATAATATAAAAATTATACTAACGCTTGAACTAATAATCTCATTCTGTATATGATTATAGACAAATGGTGATTACGATATCAAATCCCAATAATGCAACCGCTTCCAATGCCGATAATGCTGAATCCCTAGAATCTACTCGAAATGTTACTGCCGCACAACTGCGGGAAATGATAAGTGAAGGCATCACAGCAGCCATGTCAGCCAGAGGAGCTGACCCGAATGCAAACAATGATCCGAACTTTGATGCGCGTAGAAACAACACCAACAGGGGTTGCTCTTACCCCGACTTCTTAAAATGCAAACCCTCATACTACCGAGGAAAAGAAGGAGTTGTTGAATTAATGGAGTGGTTTGAAAGACTAGAGACAGTCTTTCGAATCAGTGGTTGTGCTGACGAGAACAGAGTTAAGTTTGCTACGTGCACCCTACTCCAGAGCGCCCTAACTTGGTGGAACTCTGTGGTCGCCACCCTTGGACATGACACTGCTTATACTCTCACTTGGGCCAACCTCAAGGAGAGAATGACTGAGATGTATTGTCCCAGAGGAGAAATGAAGAAGTTGGAAGTCGAGCTGTGGGATCTAAAGTGTAAGAACAATGATATCCTTTGGTACAACCAAAGATTTCAAGAGTTAAGCTTGATGTGCACCAGAATGTTCCCTCTTAGGAGTGACAAGATTGAGAGTATGTCAGCGGACTCCCTGACAACATTCATGACAGTGTGCTAGCTTCACGACCCACTACCGTTGAAGGTGCTATAGAATTTGCGACTGAGCTAATCAATAAGCGAGCCCGCAATCTGTCCGAGAGGCAAACGGACAACAAGAGAAAAACTGATGAAAGCTCTCGTAGCCAGCACCAACAGCCTTCCAAAAAGCAAAACGTTGGGCAAGCGGATGACACTACTCCCACAACCCGCACCAAGAACTTCTTAGGGACCAAGCCTAAGTCTTCAAAGTGCAACTACCATCATGTTGCTGGAGGACAATGCCAAGGATGCTACAAGTGTGGCCAGCAAGGTTATTTTGCTCGCGATTGTCAAACAAATATTTCTACCCCAGGTCGACCCAATACCAATCCCGGGAACAGCAACAAGGGTAAGTTCAACACACGTGGAAGTGGAAGTGGGCAGTAGGGAAACTGAAACCCCGCAGACGGAAGTAGTAGTGGACCAAAGAAAGCTGTGGTATGTTACGAGTGTGGAAACCCTGGGCATGTGAGACCAGATTGTCCCAAGTGGGCCAACCAGAAGAAGGACAACAAGGGAACTCCTTCGCAAGTGTACATGGCCAGCAATGCCCAAGCAAATCCAGGCTCCAACATCGTACCTGGTACGTTCTTACTAAACCAAAGATATGAATCTATCTTGTTTGATACATGAATAGACCAAAGCATTACAATTGCTAAATTTAGTGAGGAATTGGAAATCCCTCCGTTAGTTCTAGACTCCTATTATATTGTGGAATAGTCGACGGAAAAATTATGATGGTTAGCACCATCATTCGAGGTTGTTCCTTAAAACTTTCCAAATCTCCATTTTACATCAATCATATCCTAGAAAGTCTTGATATCTTTGATGTCGTCATTAGCATGAATTGACTAGAAAGTATTATGCAAATATCCTATATGACCAAAAATTGGTTCGTGTACTTTGGGGAGATGAAAACTTGATTATACTAGGGAGCCATAACCCCGATATAGTTAACACTAGATTTAGTGTCATCTCTAGCACCAAGAAGCCAAAGAGTACTTGGTCCGGGGATACTCTAATTCCCTAACCTGTTTCTCCCCCTGCCTAAACCGGAAAGACACATCCAACTCACAATAGGTGTATTTTGTAGGGTTATATCTGCCACTTTAGGCAAACCTAAACCTGAAAGACACATTCAACTCACAATGGGTGTATTTTGTAGGGTTATATCCGCCACTTTTGGCAACCCTAAACCTGAAAGACACATCCAACTCACAATGGGTGTATTTTGTAGGGTTATATCCGCCACTTTAGGCAACCCTAAACCTGAAAGACACATCCAACTCACAATGGGTGTATTTTGTGGGGTTATATCCGCCACTTAGGCAACCCCAAACCCGAAAAGCACATCCAACTCGCAATGGGTGTATTTTGTAGGGCTATGTCCGACATCCCTCGTAAAGAGATGTTGAATGACCCATGTTTTTGGACATTCCTCCTTCCTCTTCGGGTCCAATTAGTTCGACAATACCATCACCCACTAGACTCTGGGAGATGCGATTTCCTCTCTTTAGAAGTCAGAATTTGTACAAATTTTGAACCAGTAATAGTGAATGCATGACCCTTGTTACGACACCCTGCAAGGCGCGCACTTCTTTATTCTTGGTATCTTCTTTTATTTCCACCATTTGAGGTACTTCTTTTCTGCGCCCCTCTCGCTCAACCCCGCGGCGAATGAAGCAGATTCTTTGCAACTTCTTACGCAATCGCCATCAACAACAATCTTAACCTCTCTATTGGGTAGGAACTTTAGTACTATTAAGTAATGTTTGTATCTCACAAGCTTGGGGTATAATCGTAAGTCTTTTCTTAAAGTTGTTGATATAGGAGGGGTTATAGTTAGAATGTGTTGTTTTACCTTCAAACCCGAATTTTTCATCCTCGGGCGTGGAGATATAACCTGTATCTCACCCGTGAATAGGATGCAGATATAGCCCAGCTTCCCCAGCATATAAAACATGCTGGCGTGTCCTCCTCATATCATAAACCATTTGCAATGGATTTGTCTTCCTAACAAAATCCGCAACGCCATTGGTCCTCTCCCAGATCCTGGAAGGGTATGGCTGCGACCCCCGTTGGAACGCCCGCGCCTATCCATCCACAGCAGCAGTCTCCTTACTCCTCAATCGGATGTATAGTGCGATCCAGATAAAGATCTCTTTGCATTCCTTTCCTATCCATCCATCGCAGCAGTCTCCTTTACTACTCAATCAGATGTATAGTGCGATTCGGATAAAGATCTCTTTGCATTCCTTTCCTATCCATCCATATCATCACTCTCCTTTACTACTCAATCGGATGTACAGTGCGATTCGGATAAAGATCTCTTTGCATTCCTTTCCTATCCATTCACCGCAGCAGTCTCCTTTACTACTCAATCGGATGTATAGTACGATTCGGATAAAGATCTCTTTGCATTCCTTTCCTATTCATCCATAGTAGCAGTCTCCTTTACTGCTCAATCGGATGTATAGTGCGATTCGGATAAAGATCTCTTTGCATTCCTTTCCTATCCATCCACCGCAGCAGTCTCCTTTACTGCTCAATCGGATGTATAGTGTGATTCGGATAAAGATCTCTTTGCATTCCTTTCCTATTCATCCATAGCAGCAGTCTCCTTTACTGCTCACTCGGATGTATAGTGCGATTCAGATAAAGATCTCTTTGCATTCCTTTCCTATCCATCCACCGTAGGAGTCTCTTTTACTTCTCAACCGGGTGTATAGTGCGATCCAGATAAAGATCTCTTTTCATTCCTTTCCTATTCATCCACCGCAGCAGTCTCCTTTACTGCTCAATCGGATGTATAGTGCGATCCCGATAAAGATCTCTTTGCATTCCCTTCCTATTCATCCACAATCGCAGTCTCCTTTACTGCTCAATCGGATGTATAGTGCAACCCGGATAAAAATCTCTTTGCATTCTCTTCTGTTCACCCATAATAACAGAAGCTTTCATTAATGCCCAATCAGACGTGTAAGAGTAACTTAGGTATAGACCACTTCGTGTTCATGCTGCCATCCGTACCTGAGAGAGTGTCTGAAACGAATCATACTTTGAACATCTTTTACTTAAGAGATAACTACGTTTTTAGTAGCTTTGAGGACAAAGCTAAAATAACGGGGTGGTGCTGTAAAATCCATGATTTCACCATGATTTTATGTAATAAAATTTCACCCATTAATCTTAGAACACATACTCATGTACTTATACCTTTACATCTATATTGGTTATAAATAAGTTACATAACCTAAATCATGTACCTAAAACTAGGGATAACAAGTAGCAAGATGTATACTTAATATTTGGAATATCCAACACTTAATTAAAATTAGGAAATATACTACATTAGGTAATGTAGCCATGTATATGTGTACATGAAGAATAAGAGCTCACTTAACTCTCATGGACTATCCCAAGATTGTGCTCTATCCCAGCATAGGCCCAACACAAGCCCACCCTACCCTTTTGGATAGCCTTACACGACACCAAGGGCATGTGGAAGGAGAAGGGATGCATGGAAAACACAAAATCCTACACTTGGCACGAGTGTTCTTACCTAGGCAATC
The DNA here is from genome assembly GCA_025667525.1 of Glebionis coronaria. NCBI lineage: Eukaryota > Viridiplantae > Streptophyta > Magnoliopsida > Asterales > Asteraceae > Glebionis > Glebionis coronaria. Next base: position 361,789,630 of record CM046877.1, read on the forward strand.
ATGCATGTTGCATTCCCTTTCCCTCTCTCCTCTTTAAGCCGAAACACACACACATTCCCATTCTCATACATGCAATCTCACTTCTCTCTTCATCTCTCTCTCTACATTTCGGCTACAAGCCACAAAAATCCAAAGTTGATTCATTAAATGAACTAAATATTTGTCCTATCTTGATTACAAATCATTTGGTAGCATCATTCCTCTTGTAAACAAGCCCTAGCCGAATCATTATAGGTCACGGCTTAGTTATAACTAGGGTTTTCTTCATCATCTTGAGTAGATCTCAAATCTCCTTGTTCATCTAGATCATCCTTGGTACTTTTAGGAAAGAAAGGTATACACATCATGTCCTTTCATTTCTTCATGCATGCATCATCATACATCTATAAACACAAGTAAATAACATGTTAAAATCAACATTTGATAAAGCTATGACCATTATAGGTCACGACATATTTATAAAAATCATGTTCATGATTTAAAATCTTTTAATAAGAAACATATGATTTGTATTCTATGTTTTAAACTAGATTTGAAAACCATATGAAACCTTTTATAAATCTAAATGTTGCATGGGTTACAAATCTTGTTCTATGGGACTATGGTTAACTAATAATCATAGATCTCATAAAATGAACTTATGTAACTTAAAGATCATGAAAACCATGACCTTAAAGGTCACGACTAAAATAAATAGTGACCATATGATTTGTTTTCTAAGTTTTGAATAATGGAATATGAAATGTTACATGTTAAATGAAATATTAAAAAAATCACAAAATGTAACTTATGTGTATATATGTAGCCGTGGGTTACATATGACCTAGAAAGGGTTAGATGTACATGTATGCTTATATAAACCTAGATCTAGTAATAAGTGTTAACTTAACATGATAAACATGAAATAAGCTAAATAGATCTTATGGAAATATTAGGAGAAAACAATATAGCCGTGGGCTATATATTGTTTTCTTGGAACCTTGGGAACATGCATGTAACTTAGATAATCATGATGTATTTTTGTAAATATTCACAAGACTTAAAATTAGCTAAAGTGTTCATCTTTGAAATACCAAGATTTAAAAATATAGCTATGGGCTATATATGTGTGTACATGAATCTATGATTGATTTTTAGGTCTAGACATAGTTTAGATATCATTTTGGACTTGTGACTTATTTTCTTGATGTGTACATAGCTAGATCTATTTTTGTAACACTTATAAATTACATGAACCCTTAAAATGAGACTTGACTTATCTTAATAATCTATAACTATTTATAGCCGTGAGATATAAGCTCCTATTAGGGCTTATGACTTACTTGCAACCTTATAACACACCTAGATCTAATTTGGTACACCACATAAAACAAATTATAAGTTTTATTCTTCTATTTAGATTTAAAACTAAATATGAATAAGCACATAATAAACTTATAAGAATACCTAAGTTAAAACATACATAAAATGTAAAGTAGTGTTAATGGACTACTTAAGTCTATGAAATGTTAATCTAATACTTAATGGACCCAATAAGCCCATTTGATAAATCTTAGTAACTTAAATGGACTTAAGATTACACTTAGGCCCATTTAACTAATGAAAGGACTTAAAAGTTTATTAAGCCCAATAAATGATTTAAAGGCCCATATAAATAAATTAGTGGACTTGAGATATATTTAAGCCCACTAAAATAGCCCATTAGATGTTTAGCCCATTTAATGAGCCCATATAAAGTTTGAATGTTAAAATAAAAGTTTTTATAATAAAACATAACTTATAAAAACTTTTTGGATGAAAATGACAATTTATAAAACTTAACGACTAAAACCGTAACTTATGAAACTTGTTTTGATAAACTAGTAAACACAAGGACAGAAAATGTAAATATCCAAAAGTATAGGGTTTAATAAATACTATCTGTGGCAAATTAAACCCTAGGGACCATTTTGGGAAGTTTCTAAAAGTTATTTTGTCATTTTATAACCCTAAGGACTATTCTTGTAATTTGCCGAAACTTAAAGAAGCCCTATGGGCTGGTTTAGTAATTTTAGTAAAGTTACAAAACCTAGATATAACTAGGGGGACTAAATCTGCCATAAGCCGAAACTTTAACAAGCCCTAGGTACCAAATATGTAAAATCCTAAAGTTATACTTGTTTAAAATATGGAGGGACTAGTTTTGCCAAGTTCTGAAACATTAACAAGCCCTAACCCTAAAATCTATTTTAATTATAATAAAACATAATTAAAAACCTAGACCATAAAGAATTAATGTATAAATTCTTAAGTTTAAATTATTTTATAAATCTTAAAATGATTAATGGAACTTTAAAGTTAAATAAAATATTTTATTTTATTTTTCAAAATAAAATATTTATATTTACTTTAGGAAATAATTGTATAAATAATTATGAATATGTGTTACTCATGCATAAACTCATATACTTTTAGAAAATAAAAACTATATGAACGTTGGATAAATTGAATGCTAATAGGTAAGTAAAACACCTTACGTTTACTTAAAATAAGAAACTTAATAATAAGTTTAAATGGATGATTATAATACATGAACTACGAACGTGAACTAATATTAAGTAGAATTTCTGTATTTACTTAATAATGAAACTTAGTAGTAAATGAGTAATTATGAAACTTGAACGGAGAACGTAAACTAATATTTTAAGTAGAACATTTTATGTCTACTTAAATAAGAAACTTAATTGTAAGTTTAATGATTATTATATATGCTAACTGATATTAATAGTTAAACATTTTATGTTTACTTAGAAATGAAACTTATATAAATAAGTTTAAATGAATATTATTGATACTTGAACTACGGTTATTTAGATAAATACCGTAGCATAAATGAACTGACTAAAATCTGTATAAACATACATATATGTTCTTTGTACTATCTATTAAGACTGTACTATTTGATTAGGCATAACTTTGGCATGAGCTTTAATTGGATATTCGTATTAAACAGCTATTGCCTACTCCCAGGTGAGTTTACAGCCCCATATAAACTGTTGATAAAACTTTCCCTTTTGGGAAAGAAAATATGCAAAAACTTAATGGACATAACAAGATTGTATAAACTTGACTATGATAGATTATTATTGGAACTGTTAAATTGTTGTAAATCGCCCGAATGTTATAAAAAGATCTATTAGGGATTGACCATCCCCGTCTGGGTGAGTCATGCTCACTGTGCCTTGGCCGGGACAACAGACGTATACTATGTTGGAAATGGAATGGGTGTCTTTTTGTAAGACACTACGTCCTCATCTGTTGAGGACTATGGAAGCTTAAGCTTCAATTTCTAATAATAAACAAATGTAATCTACATTTTAGTAAGAATGCTTTGTGCATTGTTACTTCTATGATTAATGTATGTCCAAACTAATTAGTTGTTAAAACCTGTAAATTCACCAACTTTATGTTGACCCCCTTTAGTATGTTTTGCACAGGAATATGAAGTTAGTACGTGGTGTGTGCATGGTCTCCAGCATCTTAGTAATCTGCATCATAGGACTCGTCAGGGGTTTTATTTGGGAAACAGAAACAATCACCTTCTATCATGTTTAAGACAATTTTATTTTATTTGTTATCAAACATGTAAACTGAATTAAATAACTCTTTATCTTATGCTCTATGGACTATATGCTATCGATCCACCCTAGTGACATCTCCGTGGATATTTCCGCATATTTTGACCCTACCCGGGGTGTCACATATCGAACGCGGTACGCCCGTCATATACTTTGTCTCCCATGCGAATATATCAAGGTTTGCTTTTAGGAGAGAGCACATGGCCTTTTTCCCTTTTTCGTAGAGCGTTCCCCAGATAGCCACCTCTTGTTCCGGATATTCATTGCTGATTACCACCATCCAATTGGGGTGGTGATCCTTCCTTTATAGGAACTGGCTGAATTGGTGTTGTCACGGTGTGGCACTCGGATTCCGGTGTGATTGAATTGTAAATAGTGACAATTCCCACTTCAACTGGAAACTTATGCATGCCATGTGTCGTAGACGGGGCCGCCCATATGGCTAGGATCCCTGGTCTTCCAATAATACCATTGTACGGAGATATGAACGTATCACCATGAAGTTCATCCACGCCGTGGTGGAATGCTCTTTATCTCCAATGGTTACTAGTAGACGTAGTTGTCCTATTGGCCAGATAGTGTCTCCACTAAATCCAATGAGCGGCGTCGTGGCCGGCATCAATTGGCTTTTGATCACTGGTTCTAGCTGTACGAAGCAATGTTCGTATAGTACTTCCGCCGATGATCCTCCATCCACATACATGCGACGAACATTGTAGGTTCTAATGCTTACCTTAATCGTGAGAGGTGCATCAGCCACGTTGCTTGTTGTGATAGGAGGGAACGAGATCTCTCTACTGCGTGAAAATTTTTGATTAACTTTCTGCTTCGTGCGGCGCTGCCATGATTGAATCATATATATGGTTGAAGGCTTGTCCTTTTGGGAGTCCTTTTTGTCATACTTTTTGTTATCCTTCCCATCCTTCCAATCCTTGACCAGGTGTTTAAGTTTGCCTGATTTAATTAGTGACTCTATATGCTTTTTGAGCTGGATGCACTCCTCCGTGCCGTGACCCTTGTCATTATGGAACTCGCAGAAGCGATTTCCTTGACGGCGATCAACTAGAGTTTTCATCAGAGGAGGTCTTGGAAAATTTGCTCCTTCTGTTAACAAAATTTCCCGATAAGTCATCTTTATAGGGGTGAATTTCTCATCCGACCGTCCTCCTTTTGCTTGGCTTTTGTAGTCCAGACTCCTTTCATTGACGGAGCTACTTTGGCTGCCTGATTGCCTTCTAGGCTGATCGTTTGATCGGTAGCCGTGGTTCCCTTTTGTAGGGTAAGCCGCAGAAACCGCGGTCTCTCCCTCTAAAAAATTCCGAACACTTTCCATGATCACGTCACACTTCTCCGGGCGTTTATCATTAAGGCGCTTGATTAGCTTCTTGTCAGTTATGGCGTGCATGTAATCAAAATTTTGAGAACTTCTGGATATGCTTTGGTACGCGTGCACTCATCATTGAAACGCTCCGTGAAGTCTTCGGTAGACTCTCTAGGCCTCTGCATGACAGTTTCCAACGAAATTGGATCCCTATTGTACTTATTCCGCTGAGTATAATTACTTTTGAACGCGGTGCATAGCTCGGCGAAGCTATCGATGCTCCGGTAAGGGAGATTTTCAAACCAATCACGGGCATTGCCAATCAAGGTCGAATTAAACATCTGGCACCATATAGGCATTGGCCATCGTTCAATTTTAGCCTTTATGTCAAACACTTTCAGGTGATCATCCGGATCACCAGATCCGTCATAGGTTTTGAGGCACGCCGGATACGGCGCTTCTTTTCCTCAGAGTAGTTTCGTATACGAAGAGTGAAGGCATCCTCCCTGTCTTCGCACCACGGAAGGGAGATATCTTCCACCTCTTCATCACGATAGTAGGGATCACCGTAGCGTCCTTCATCGTCCGATGGTGGTTGTGGGGAATACCTAGGTCGGCGACGTCTGGGGGATGATCATCCGAATCAGACCCCGAAGGGTCATTAGGGGGGGTGCCTCACCTATATGATGGGCACTTTTATGAGAAGGAGATTCCTTCCCACCAAAGTTTATCCTACGCCACACACTTGTGCGACGATTATCCACGGGAGTTTCCAACACCAGGCATCCAGTGGAGCCGTCGGATATGTCCCCATCTTCATGAGCTTCTTTCAATTCTCGCATGATGTGATCCCCTATGCGCTCGAACACATTCCGTGGTCGAGGGGTTTCCTCGAAGGAAGGCGGTTCCTAAGCTCGCGTTTTCCTTCCCCTCTTCCTATATTGAGGGGGGAGTACCATGCGCAGAGCCTCCAAAGTTAAGTCTGGACTGGAGATTTCATCCCATATTTAACCTTGCCAATATGCCGGGCATAATTATGTCGAAATTTTGCGTGAGTACGCGATCGAGGTCCTCGTCATCAAGTGAACTAACTTCCAATTCTGCCTCGACCACTGGTGGCTTTTGAGGCTCCTTGGTAGGGGCCTTTGGCGCAGCTCCCGGATCGGGGTTATCCAAAGTGATGGTTGGCGGTGGGGTATTGTCGGAAGTGCATGCCCCACCGAGAGATTGAAATGTTTTTCGGTTATTTGGTCCTCCTGCTTGGCCACCCTGAGGCTGGGCGGAGGTGATTACCCCATCACCTATGGATTTCCGATTCCTAGGATTTGTGTTCCATAGGTTTCCCTAAAAGTGTCCCTTCGTCATTGGGAGAGACTGAGATTGAGAATGAGTTTAGTTTAGTGTATGGGTCCCATCGGTGGCGCCAACTTGTTGATACAAAAGTTGGATGATCCTTGCTTGACCCGAATTAGGCTTAGGCTAGGCTCCGGCTCTTGAACCAAGTGAATATCTTGTTGAGATCCTGCACACAAAAACAACACGCGTTAACTGTTAACGCGTTAAATGGTAATTTTCAAAATCAAAATAATGCGGATCCATCACAAGGAAATTATAATCAAGGCAATAATTATTCAAATCAAAATCGAAACAGTTTTCATGGGAATAATCAAAGTAATTAAGGAGGATATAATCAAGAACGAATTTGAATTAGAAAAATCGAGATTTTAACTGTTGGGAATATAATGAAGCCAAGACACTTAGACGCTGACAAGAGGAATTTGGACGTTGATAGGAAGAAATCAAGCGTAGTCAGATCAAGCGTTGACAAGAAGAAGTCAAGCGTTGATGAGAAGAAGTCAAGCACTAATAGGATACTTAGTCTACACGTTTTATGTTTCTAGTAAAGATATGGTCGACAATGTATTTCTTATGTTTATATTTACCTAAAATACCTGATACGTAGACTCTTGTACAAGGTTCCTTAATCTATAAAAGGAGGCCTTTAGGTTTTAGTTCAATATATTTTTTACACTTTCATTGTACGCAAGTTCGATTAATTAATCAAAGTGAAAGTTTGGTTTATTCTGTTTGTGTGTTCTTGTTCTAAGTATTAATTCCGCATAATACTTAGATTGTTTCATGTACAACAAAGTTTCTCTAAGTGTTTAACTTGATTTATTCTCATTTACACGAAGCTAAATCGATCTTTGGCTCTTCCAGTCCAAAGATGAGTGAACACTTTTCCAATCTCATGACAAACAAATTAAAGATGAGTGCAATGGGAGAGATGAACTTCTTTCTAGGTTTACAAGTTCAGCAGAAAGAAGATGGTATCTTCATCTCTCAAGATAAATATGTAGCAGAGATCTTGAAGAAGTTTGGTTTTTCTCCATATGAAAAACGGGCTAGCACACCCATGTATAGGGAACACCCTTGGGGAAAGATTGGAGATGGAAAAGAGGTGGATGTCAGACATTATAGGTCAATGATTAGATCATTGATGTATCTTACAGCTTCTAGACCTGACATTATGTGTGTTGTGTGTGCATGTGCACGCCATCAAGTGACTCCCAAAGAGTGTCATCTTCAAGTTGTCAAGAGGATTTTTAGATACCTTAGGTGTTATCCCACCTTGGGATTATGGTATCTAAAGGATTCTCCATTGGAGATTATTTCTTATTCAGACAGTGATTATGGAGGTGACAAGTTTGATAGAAAATCCAAAACTGGTGGATGCCAATTTCTTGGGAGTAGGTTGATATCTTGGCAATGCAAGAAACAAACAGTGGTGGGCAACTCTGCAACTGAAGCAGAATATGTAGTTGCGGCTGCTTGTTGTGGACAAGTCTTATGGATTCAGAACCAACTGTTGGATTATGGGTACAATTTTATGCATACCGAGATTTTTGTAGACAATAACAGTACTTTATGCATTATTAAGAATCCTATACATCATTTTATAAGAGATTGTTTTGAAAAGGGTTTAATACAACCAGATAGGGTTGACACAGAAGAAAATGTGGCAGATTTATTAATTAAACCTTTTGATATTGGGAGATTTCAATACTTGGTAACAAGTATTTGAATGATTAATCTTACCTAATATGTGTTTTTGGAACTTATTGTAAAAGTATGTACAGGATATGCATTGTTATTGGTCTTTCTATAAAATTAGGTTTTCCAGTTTATTTGTCTAACGCTGACAAAGGTTATTTTAACGCTGACAAGTGTTAAAATGGACGTTAACATCAACATGTTAGTTTTGTGGTGTTTGATCTAATTATGCAGGAATTATGAGCATTGTACAAATGGATACAGAGTTGCTTATGGATCTTTGGAGCTTACTTGGAGTGTGTTCAAGTTTATGGATGATGGTTGGAATATTTATATTCCTATCTTGACATAAATTTCTATTGCATGTATTATGTTTGGCAACTTGTGTATCATAGTTTCAGGGGAGGTTTAGGAATCCTTTAGGACTTTTTGGGTATTCATATAATACTCTTATCACAATTCTAGATTGTGTCCACTAGTGAGTACGAGTTAGTTTACTAAATCGTAAGGCACTATAGCATGCAAAGTTGATATACTTTGCACGCTGCCAAGACTTCTTGACCTAGAATTGGATGTGGTCTGTTGGGAGACTTGGGTATCATTTTTATTGGGCTTACCTGGGAAGTTACAAAGGATTTTATAAGATAACTTCATTGTTAAGAACTTTGGTTAGCAAGGGACACTTGAGGACAATTATGTCTATCTTGCTTAAGCAAGTGTGCATGATTGGACAGTGCTTGCCACCCTATGGTGATTTTCAGTCTGTAAGTTATCTTCACTAGGATAAATTACTTTTTTAAGGTCCTTTTTCTTTTATATTACTTTTTTATTTTCAGACGCTGACAGTTTTCTTTCCAAGCGTTGTTAAGACCAATTTTGACGTTGACATGGCAAAATCCAACGTTGACAAGAATATAGCCGTTGGGCGTTGATAAGTTATTTTTTACGGTCGATAAACATTGGGTCCTACCCAGTTGTTATTTTTGACGAAAATTTGGGCCGTAATTTTAGGAGTTGGTAACTTTTTATTAATGCAAGAGATAAGTTATATCTTTTTCAAGATTTTCATCATTATATTTTGAATATAACTGCCTCATGCATTGACCAATCACATGTTTTCACATCTCCTATATATTTGGCTCTTTCCTTTGAAACAGTGTAACTGCTTATTCTTGTCTAACTAAATTTTCTCAAACCTTCATCTTTCATAACATTTTTCACAGCTTTCTACATCAATGGCGCCTAAGTTTAAACCAAGAGATTTGGAATTGGGGTTCAGAAGTCAGCATAACATGCTAGCTTATTTAGAAGCTGATGATGCTCTGTTTCCCCAATATACTCAGATGGTGGAGTATTTAAATGCATCCCCTTTAAGGTATGCACTTTATCATGCTCCTCTTATCCCTGTCACACATATTAAACAGTTTCGGAATACTATAACTTCCTCAACAGTTAATAATGTGAGTACATTGACTGCTACCGTCCATGGGCTTTCATGGGTGGTTACTGAAGCTTTGGTTCGCCAAGCTTTGCATCTTAATGATCTAGATGGTATAACCACCCTACCCATTGGTGAGCTAGAACAAGGACTCCAAGCTTTGGGTTATCCTTTGCCAGAAGATGGTCATTTAAACAAATATACAAAACAGGAATTTCCCCCAGCTTGGAAGTACTTGATACATGTCATTCTTCAATGTTAGAGTCCCAAATGTACTGCACACAATGAAATTAACCGATCAATTGGGAGTGCCAATGTGTGTATTGCTACTGGGCAAAAATATAATTTTTCAAAAATGATTTTTGATGGCATGTGTCATAACAAGGGTAGCAAGATGACTCTTGCTTACCCAAGGTTTTTACAAATGGTGTTTTATGAACAAAGATACTGCAATAGGGATCACAATGATTTTTATAAGATCCATTTTCAAAAGAAAGCATTTTTTGGGAAGATGAATTCACCACATCATAGAGACTTACCTCTTACCCAAGCCATGCTTGCCGTTATTGCAACGGCATAACCACAACAAGACCCTCAACCAGACCCATTGCCTGAACAACCACCATCACCCCAGCAAATGGACGTTGACCTCCCTTCAATGCTGATATGTTAAATGTTGGCGTTGACACTCCAAATCCAAAAGCTGACACCCTTTTACAACAAACCCAAACACCCCTTAACTTTCAAACAGACACCCAATCCACATCTTCTTCTACACCCTCTAATTTTAGGTTGGAAAACACCAAAGGACTACTGGAGTGTTCTCCTCTAGTGGTCCTAGCCATGTTGCAGAGAGAACCACCGCCACAAGTGTGGTTGGTGATATGGGTGGGGCTGGGACTATTGGTTCTCGCTTAAATGCAGGCCAAGCCTGTTCTAACATCATTAAGACCCCATCCATGCCCCATGACTCTACTTTGGGAGGTCAAATTCCCATTCTAGAGGAGGGCAGATTGGAACCTTACACATTATTGGAATTGACGGCTGTCTGCATTAGCTTACAAAAGCAAAATGCAGACCTTGTACATACTGTCTCTACACAAGGCCTTGAACTCAAGCAATTGAGGGAGAGGATTTTTGTTTTGGAAGCTGCTGAGACTAGGAGAAGGCATACAAGAGTCCTTTCATCAAGGGAGGATTCTTACAAATGAGAGGAAGCTACTGCTGATCCATTTAATTTAAGTGACAAAGGTTTAGGTGGTTCTATTGGTGTGGAGATGGCTAAAGCTTTGACTAGATTGAAGGAGAGGCCAGTTATTTATGTGTCCCTGGTACCTCCAACGAAGATATCATTTATGGAGATGCTGGAACAGGTTTCTAAGCCAGGAGTTGACACACAGAGTTTAAGCGTTGATAGAAGTAAGTTAGGCATTGAAACAAAGGTTTTGGACGCTGATAGACCTGCAGGTGTGGTTGATGTATCCCAGTCATCAGCTATCATCAAGGATGTGTCTACACATGTATCATCAATTCCTTTACCCACTATTGATCTATTAGATAAAGGTAAATGGATTATGGTAGAAAAAAATAGTTCCCAAGGATGCAACCCAAGTAAAGTTTGATTCCATGTTGGCTGTACAACTTGAGGAAAAAGAGAAGAAGAAGATTGCTGCTATTGAGTCGCCATTTTTTGCTACTTCTGAGAGCAATAAATGAGGTAGTAACGATGAGAGTACTGATTCAAGTGTGATGATCATTGAAGAGCCAGAGAGACTTGAATATAGTGATGAGTTGGCAAACGAAAGGATTGCAGAGTTGAAAAATTAGGTGGATTATGAGATGCCTGAAGTAGCTAAGATGTACTTTGCATGGGAGAGTAAGGTAATGGAGAATCCAGACATGACACTTTCAGATAAAATTTGGGGTTTAGAGATTCTACTAAGAGTTCAAAGAGATTGCAAGGTGATTCTGAAGTATAAGGCTAGCAAGGTTCTTGCACAGTCTAAGAAGGATAGAAGGGAGCTCTACTACATGCTTCTCATATGTCATCAAGGAGGTTGGACATTTAAGAAGTTGCAGGGTTTGTCCTTTGATGAGTTGGAATATAAAGCTTATCCTATATGGGAAAGTGTTCAAGAGCAGAACACTATCAGACTTCTTTCAGATGAAAGAAAGGAAGAACTTGTAGAAGAGATGCAGATCCAACAAGCTTTAATTGCACCAAGACCTTTGAAGAAGGGAGTTCTACTTGAGTTCCCAGAAAATTTGGATAGAGTGAATCCTAGTGAAGCAGTTACTAGAAGGAGTATTAAGTTCTCACCCTTGGAAGCTTCACATATGGTAGAAGTGTTACCTCATGATTTAAGAAACCCTATAGTTCACTATTAGGAAGATGCAAGTGGGTTTTGGATGATTGGCAGATATGGGAAAGCGGTACATACTTTTACTACTCTTATGTCTTTGTTTGCAAGCCTGGATAGGGAAGACTTGGCAGATCTTTGGAGATTGATGAAGGCCAAGTATGAGACTGAAGCACCTACTTCAGTCAATGGAATAAAGATTTGGTCCACATTCAAGAGAATATGTGAGCCAAATGATGAAGATCCAGTATGGAAGGATCTTGATGATGTTAGTGGACTTTAATTTCGTCTACATTCAGCAGCTGGTGTGTATCATTTGAGTACTACAAAGTTTTCTGAATATCTTCTTGTAGATGCTGAATATCCCATGTCCAAGGAGGTTTTGAAGAAAATGGTGTCGACACAGCTGGAGATGGATTATACAAGTGATGTTGGCAAAGATTTAATTAGGTTTATTTATTTCCAACTTAATAAGTAATTTGTATTTGTAAGAATCCTCCTTGTATTTAGTTTTTATTCAGAAACTTGATCACTAGTATAGATATCAAGTTTAGGGGAGGATTGTTGGGAATAAAATGAAGCCAAGACACTTAGACACTGACAAGAGGAATTTGGACGTTGATAGGAAGAAATCAAGCGTTGACAAGAAGAAGTCGAGCGTTGATGAGAAGAAGTCAACACTGATAGGATACTTAGTCTACACGTTTTATGCTTCTAGGAAAGATTTGTTCGACAATGTATTTATTATGTTTATCTTTACCTAAAAAAGCTGATACGTAGACTCTTGTACAAGGTTCCTTAATCTATAAAAGGAGGCCTTTAGGTTTTAGTGCAATATATGTTTTACACTTTCATTGTACGCAAGTTCGATTAATCAATCAAAGTGAAAGTTTGGTTTATTCTGTTTGTGTGTTCTTGTTCTAAGTATTAATTCCGCATAATACTTATATTGTTTCATATACAACAAAGTTTCTCTAAGTGTTTAAATTGATTTATTCTCGTTTACACAAAGCTAAATCGATCTAAGTTTGGGATCAACATTAACAACAATCAAACCTCGAATTTTCAAAACAACAACGATCAAGGGAACAATTTTTCAAGCGGTAATCAAGGAAATTTTCAAAGAAATAAACAAAACTAGGGAAACTTTAATTATAATCAAAGCGGATTTCAAACGAGTTTCAAGAATATATGAAATTGAATAAGGCTAATATGAGACGATAAGAGGGACAAATTGGTACTTTGGAAAACAAATTTTCCAACACTTTGAAAGGTCAAAATAATAAAATTGAACAAGGTCAAAGTGAGATTAAGAACATGTTTACGGCTCTAATAAACAAACCGTCGAGTTCGTCTTCGAGTGCTTTGCCTAGAAACACCGTGACTAACCCTAAGGAACACGTCAAAGCCACATGATAGCCATTTTTTAGTATAATCGTTATCCTAGACTCGACTCGAATTGATTCACAACATAACACAAGATTTATTTGGTTAATAAAAATTGCTTGGTATCTATTGTCTAATTAAACTAAAAATGGGGATAAATATTTAGGCTAAGGAATATATAAAAATAAAAGCGCAATTAATTCACATAAAACTACTCTAAAATGCAAAATAAAATTAAACTACAAATTTATATCTAGATGCATCAAAAATAAACTATAATTAAAAATAATAATAAATCTAAATGCAAAATTAATCTAGTGCAAGCACGTAATAATAAGTAATAGTGACAAAAAATGAAATCACAAAGATAAACTTAAAAATAAAGTGTAAAACTTTAACCTTTTAAGCTTATTAATCTTTTTAGATGATAAAGCTTTAAGCTTTATGTACTAATAAGTTTAATAATCACACAAAGGTGTAAACTTTATACTAATAATAAGCTTATCTAAATGAAGTCTAATTTTTAAACCTTTAAATCTATATTTTTAAACAATAATAATATCTAAAACTAATTAAATCGATTTTTATGAAAATATATTTTATGAAAACAATTTAAACTAAATAATCTAATTATTTAAACTAAATCGATTAAACTAGAAAAATAAAAAGGAGAGAACTTTGGTACCCGTGGCCGTAGATAACACTCTAAAACAACATCAACATAATTAACAAAACTTGGCCCGTAAAGTACACGGCCAACCAACTCAATACTAAAGCTAAGCGTATCCCGGCCCGTAAAGTACACGGTCAACCAAATCAAACTTGAACTAAATTAATCAACCATAAGCTCTTTACCAAACTTGATAAATCGATTCGCCAAGATCACAATAATATAAAAGGTTAGAATAATAAGCATTTATTAATATTATATGAAGAGATTTGGACTAAACTAATAGATCTAGAATATTTTTTAAGTTTTATAAAAATATATTAATTTTTAAACTAAAAATTAATAGGTCTACACTATTTAATCAACTACCTAATAGATCTAAACTAATTTTTTTGATTTTATGAAAATACTTTAATTTTCAAAGTCTAAGCTAATTAGTATAAAAACTAATAGATCTAACTATTTTTTTGGTTTTATGAAAGTATTTTTAATTTTTAAAACTTAAAACTAATAGATCTAAGAAAAACTATTAGATCTAAACTAAAAGTAATTAAATAAAAAAACTAGCTTATAAATAAGTTGTAAGCCTAAGCTTATAACTTATGAGATTTAAAAAGCTAAAAAGCTAATTAAATAAGTACTCCAACAATAAGCTAGATCTAGGAAAATAAGGCAACAATAAGTGTGAAATAAAATTAATTATTTCAAACTATATATAAATCTAACTTATTTGGAAAAAGTTATAAAAACTTATCCCAAAATAATACGATAGATTATAATTAAAAGTAAAATAAATGAAGAATGAGAATTAAAGTAAAGAGACAATTAATAAAGTAAAACTTGAATTTTATTAAAATTGGAAGATTACAATGCTTGGAAAAGTAAAATTACATTTATAAAATAAAAGTGCAAAGAAAACTAGAGAGAATACTATTCTAAAACTAAGCTAATACACAAAAAATGAGATGGAGGAGGTCTATTTATATGCAGCTCAACACAGGGGTATAATAGTCCTTTTATCTCTTTTTTTGTAGGCTACGCACTTAGGAGAACCGGATACACATTCCTCTTGTTATTATCGCTTGAGTGGGTGACAACTTTTTGTGTGTGGGATCATGTGCTAATGATAGGCTGGCACACGCCTCATAATTGCCTGGCACACGCCTCAGCATTTCTTGTTTTCATCGCAGCCACGTGACAGCTTACGATTTGTCAGCCGCCACTGCTACATCTGATTTTTGACACCTCGGACTGACGTGGCGGCGCTGCCGCCGCGTGTCGGCCTCGTACTAGCCAGCCGCCCAGCCACTGCCACCTGCGCCTGCCATGTTAGAATCCTAGTACTGACGTGGCGGCGCCCCCCCCCTACGTGTCAACGTCGTACTGGCCATTCGCCCTATCACTATGACCTGGTACCTGCAATAAACAATTATGTCAGTTTCCACGTGGCCAGCTAGCATTAGCCAACTGCCACCATGTGTTGCTGACGTCATTGATGACGTCAACCGGTCTGAACCGGGTCTGAATCGGGTCTGAACCGGGTCCTGTCTGGTTCGGGTCGGATTGGGTCATGTTCGGGTCGGGTCAGGGTCTGGTTCAGGTCGTGTCTGGATCGGGTTAGCCACGTGGACCACTCAGCTGGTGCCACGTGGCAGAGGTTAAAAAACCTCTAACATTTGCACTCGCCAGGCTCAAACCCTGGACATTTTGTTCGCAACACTAGGGACAAGGGGTGCACCAGCTAGGCTGGGCGTCCCCTTGTTTATAGTAGTACAAAAATTGTCTATAACCCCTTTTTGCATTGTTGGACTGGTAGTTTGACCTCCCCTTTTTGCGCGGTGTTAAGTTACTCGGGGGGGCCTGCGAGTGTAGACCTTGATTTTTGTAGTCAGCTTGTGTTGAAGAGTGTAGCTAAGACTATTGAGCTTATGGATGTCGTGGCCAAAATTAATGACCCTCAATGTGAGTTGCTGCTTCTTCGTTCTTGTGCCGGTATTTCCATGTTATATTTTTCTATGCGTACATGTTCACCCTGTGCTTTTAAGTCTTCCCAAAGTTCTTTTGATATGGCACTCCGTTTTTCTTTGGAGCGTATCGTTATTTCTTCTGGACCGGGGTTTGGTGACTGGCAGTGGAGACTTGCTACGTTGCCCTTTACCTTTGGGGGGTTGGGTGTCTATTCTGCGGGTGATGTGTTGCATTATGCTTTTCTTGCTTCTCGGCTACAGTTAGTTGATTTACAGTCTATGCTACTACGACACTCTGATATTAAAACTTATGGAATCCAGTTTGATGATGCCTTACGTGTGTTTAACTCGGTTATATAGATTGATTTTCTAAGTAATCCGAGTGAAGTCGCTGCCCCCAAACTCATGAAGAAAATGGTAGATATATATTTTTCTCGGGTTATTAAGAATGCAAAATCCACTTTCACTTTATCTGCTCGATAGATGGCTTTATGGGCACCTCAAAGGGAGGATCATACTTCTGATTGGCTTAGGAAGGTTCCTATCACGGGGTTGGGTCAGACTATGAACGGGGGGACTTATCGATGTGTTTTGTGTTATCGCTTAGGTATTCCCTTGTTCTCTGTTTCGAAGCCCTGTTCAGCTTGATCGAGAGTATTTGATGGGGATATATTTGGGGATCATACGGTATCGTGTGCTGGTATCGTTGGGATTAAGCATCGTCACAATTTGGTACGTGATACTCTTGCTGATATATGCCATCATTCAGGGATATCTGTCGGAAAGGAAGTTAGTACCGCATTAGTGGTAGGACATGATAATGCCTTACGTCCGGGAGATATTTTGTTTTATTGTTGGAATGGAGGTAAAGATGTGTGTGTTGATCTGACTGGTTCTTCTCCTTTGACTCGAACGGGGATGAATGACTTTGTACCCGGCTGAGCTGTGATTGATGCTGCACAACGTAAAAGATTTTCATAAAAAAATAAAATAAATAATAAGAATAATAATAATAATAATAATAATTGTTGGAAATACGTTTTACGTATTAAGAAGGATCGGTCACTCCAACAATAGTCCATGTAATAGCTCGTAGTTTAGTTATTTATCTTTATTAAATAAACAAGGCCAAGCCTAGCCTACAACATGTGTAGGCCGGCCCAAATGTAAGCCCAAGCCCATCTTATGGGCTTGGTATATAAACCCTCTCCTTAGATGGAGAGGTTATGTGGTTCTTCATTTTACACATAGTTGAAAAGTTTTTTTTCTATCACTTTCTCTCTCTAAGTGTGTGTGTTCTCACCATCTCTCTATCTCTTTCTCTCTCTAAAACATAAGCAAGATTTACATATTCTACAAATGGTATCAGAGCCATGGTCTGATTGTATTGTTTATGTGTTTGTATTCTTGATTCATACGCCTATTTTGATCCTTTTTACACACGTCCAAAAATTTTTTTGTGTTTTTTATGGTTTTTTTCTTGATACAAATCTTCTACATAGTTGTGGTAGAGATTTGGTATTGTTACTTTGGCTAAAAACACAAAATTTTTTGGTGTTTTGATCATTTTTTGGCTTAAAATCACGTATTGGTTGAGTTTTGTCCGAGAAAAGTGGGATTTATTCCGATCTGGTCATCGGAAAAGGGTTTATAGTATTCCGATCAGTGTAATCGGAATAGGGTTTAGGGATTCCGATTTGGTGCATTCCTATAAGGACTTTCCGATTTGATATTCCGATTAGGGTATTCCGATTAGGGTATTCCGATAGTGTTTACTCCGACAAGGGTATTCAGATTAGGGTATACCGATTAGGGTATTCCGATTAAGGGTATTCAGATAGGACATTTCGATCAACAGTATTCCGATAGGCTTTTTCCGACAGCTTTCCGATCTTTATTCCGATCAACATTCCGATAACCGAAAATTATTCCTTAATTTTTGGTTTATTGATAACATATTTTAGGGGATTTTAACATTGTTTCTCGACTTCAACTCACAACAACAAACACATTTACTTTCTCTCATTGTTCGATCAATATTTGTAAATCTTAACTTATCGAAATGGAGTACACATCTCTTACGGATAAGTCCATCCTCTCGGGTACGGATAATCGTCCACCAATGTTGGAGAAGTCTATGTACGAGGATTGGACTTCCCAAATGGAACTTTACATGTTGAACAAAGAAAATGGACATCTCATTTGGGCATCGGTGCTCAATGGACCATTAGATTATGGTACAGTGACGGAAGGTACAACTACTCGTCCTCGCACAACGGGTGAATTGACTGGAGATATGAAGATTCAAGACAAATGTGATAAGTATGCTAAAAACATCATTCTCCAAGCCCTTCCTCCAGATGTCTACAAACTCGTCAGCAAGCATAAAGTTGCCAAAGAGTTATGGGATAAAATTTGTGTTCTCATGCAAGGCACCTCGTTAACTAAACAAGAACGAGAGTGTAAGCTTTATGATACTTTTGATAAGTTTGCCAATGGGCCAGGGGAGACTCTCAATGATTACTATCTGAGATTTACCTTATTGTTGAATGAGCTCAATATTTATGGCATGGCAATTCCTACGTTCCAATTGAACACCAAGTATTTAAACACTCTTCCTTCAGAATGGAAAAAGTACGTGACGGATGTTAAATTGGCTAAGGACTTGCATAACACCAATGTGGATCAACTTCAAGCTTTTCTTCAACAATACGAATGCCATGTGATTGAGGCTCGGTTGTCTACACCTCAAGTTCATGACCCACTTTCCATGTATGGTTATCAACAAAACATGGCTTATACTTATCAACAACCATTATACTTGCAGCAGCCACCACCACACACCTATCAGCAACCATCTTATCAACCACCAATGATGCCACAGCAAGCATTTCAACAAAGTGTTCATCAACAATCTTTTCCACAGGAACCACCATATCAGACATCACCATCACAAGCGAACACTTCTCCAATGGGCTATACCCCTCAGCAAGGATACTTTCCTATTGAAGCACAACCAGCACAAGCCTTCTACTCTAATGAACTTCCACCAATCCAAGCACCGGTCTTTACTCCAAATGATACGCCAGCTGATGTTCTAAACCATCTCACTGCCTACTTGTCAAAACTTGTTGCAACTAGGGGATTTCCACCAACAAACAATCAGCTCCGCACCTCTTCAAATACTCGACAACAAGCTACTGTTCAAGATGGTCAAGTAACAGTGCAACCTATTCAGGGAAGGCAAAATTCATATGGACCTCCTACAAGGACTGTGAATGCTCAAGCTGTGAATTCTCAAGCTAATGGTAATGGAAGCCTCATTGGTCCTCAAAAGGTTGTGACTTGCTACAATTTTCGAGGACAAGGTCATATGGCTAGGCAATGCACTCAGCCGAAAAGGAGAAGGGATGATGCATGGTTTCGTGAGAAGATGTATTTGGTTGATGCTTAGTCTAAGGGGAAGATTTTGGATTCAGAGGTGTTAGCATTTCTTGCAGACCCAGGGGCAGCAGATACTGAAGGCATTGCAGTCGTTTCCACTTCTAATGCAGCTTATCAAGCAGATGATCTTGACGCATATGATTCGGATTGTGATGACATTCACTCTGCCCAAGCTGCTCTCGTTGCTAACCTCTCTCACTACGGTTCTGATGTCGTCAATGAGGTACCAACCACATCTAATAATATTGATGATAACCAACATCAAGTTGGGCATGAAAATCACAACCTCGAACAGCATTCGGGAACTAGTAACTCAAATGATGTGGTACCCAATCCTACACATTTGGGTGAACCTCAACCAAATGCTACGACGGGTATGAAATCTTATGCTCAACATGATTTGGTCATGGTGCCTAAACATATTATTGATCAAATGCATATGGCTCTCAGACAATCCGTAGATACGAATTCCACCCTAACCGCAGAGCTTGCGTTGCATAAAGAAAAGGTCAAAACTTTTGAAATGGTCCCTCAAGCAGAGAAAATAACATGTTCTAAATTTGACCAATTTCGTTTTGAAAAGATTAAACACTTGAAAGAAATAGAATCATTAAAAGCTAATCTTTCCAATGAATTAACAGCAAAAGAGTCGGTTGTCAATGATTTTCAGAAACTAAAAAGTTTGAATCGGAAATTAATGCTACCAAACTTCTTAAATTCAAAGAACAACAGCTTTTAAAACAATACACTTCCACAGAAAAGGTTCATCTTTTAACTAAATCATTTAAAGAACTCGAACTTACGCGTCTTCAAGATTTACCACCTAATCCTGGTGATGTTAGGTAAAATACGTCTTTTAGGAAAAAGAGCGTATAAATGCGGCAAGTATTAAACTCGACGATTTAGGAAAACCGACAAGTCGAATAAGTGCGGGTTCGTTCTCGAAGGAGGTGTGTGTATTAATGTGCCAATATATAAAATAACAATGTTTGGATTAGTGACGTTTTTGGTTGAGAAGAGAAAACGTAAAGACGAGCTACGACTACGATTAAACTACGACGTTGACGTAAAACGCGAACGTAAATACGTAAAACGCGACAAAATTAAAATTTAAACCCAAAATTTAATTAAAAGTTTAAACTAAGTCTAAAATAATATAAATAAGAATAAAAATCCAACAAATATATTTTAAAACCTTTTATTAATTAAATATTCAATTTTAAATGCTAATTAAAGCCCTAAAATTAAATATAATTAACAAAATGTTCAAAATATTATTTTATTGAACAAATAACTCACTTATATTATGTAAAGACTAAAAAGTATTTTTCCTAAATTTTCAAAGCTATTTTTCTATTTTTAAAACACTAAATACTATTTTTAAACTAAAATAATTATAAAAAATAATAAATAAATGACAAAATTAATTTTACAATTTTAAAAATCCTAAATTACACTAATGAATAGTAGAAAATTGAAAAAGTTTGAAAAATGTAATATTTTGCACTAAAAGACAAAACAGTTTAATAATTAAACCCTAATTAAGCTAAATTAAATCTAAAAAAATAATTAAAAAGTGAACAGTAAAATATTTTTAAACTAAAAATCTTAAAACATTTTTCTTAATCTATGAAAAATATTAAAACTGAAAAATATGACTTTTTACCACTAAAAGACAAAAAATAGAATTTAAAAAGTAATTAAAAATATCAATTAAACCTAAAAAATAGCAAATGAACAGTAACTGGAAAATAATTTAAACTGAAAAATCAAAAATTAAATAAGAAAAATAATGAAAAAAGTTTGAAAACCTAATACCTATTTTTGCCCACAAAAGACAAAAAAATGAAAACCTGACAATGACACTTGACTGCTTTTGTTTTCTAGTGTAGCAGTACTAACAAAAGCACTAGCAGGGGTAACTTAGTTCCCACTGCTAGTGTTAAAAAATAGGTCTGAGCAGGTTTTGAGCTTAGGAAAGCCCTTACTTTGGTTCTTCTTGGACAATTGGGCACCCCCACAACCAGTAGGGTTGTGGGGAGTCAGGAAAATAATAAAAACAACAATTACACACAAGAAATCACAAAGACGTGACCTAATGCAGTCACTGTTCACAGACAATGGAATCTGATGGTTTTGCTGGTCTAATATGCAAATGTGTGAGATTTATAGCTTCCAAATTCACTCAATATGACACCAAACTAAACCAAACCAGTTACAATTCCTACATGACCAGAATAGCTAACAACCTACAAGATTTGATGATATAGAACACTAAAACAAAGCAGATATAGGACCTACTGATTTCTATAAGATTTTACCAAAAATGAACAAGCAAAATAGCTATTTAACCCTACCAACTCCAAAAACTTGACTGAATATTACTACCAATAGAATTTATAGTGTGTTAAACCTATTTCAAGCCAAAGTCTGTCACTATACTTAGCTTAACATACAGACCCAAACACACCCTTAAAGTAAGAAAACCAATTTTTAGCATACCAAATCTTTCTAATCCTACTCAAACTGAATGCAATCTATCTAAACATGCATAAACTTACCTAAGAAGCATAGACAAACAGAAAGAAATAACATAAAAGCAGGTTTACACAAATTTCACGTAGATTCACATAAAACTGTAAGAAAACTACCAAATGGGGTTCAAGCCGTATACCTGAGCTGATGTCGTCCAATTGGAGTTGATTAGAGCTTTTGGAAGCTTATGAAAATGGTGCAAGGCCCCTGTTGTTGGAATCTTTACAAGACCCAAGGGTGAAAGATATGTTTTCACCCTAGAGAATGGAATGATATGGATGGAGTATGAGGTTCTTTCACTCCTGCACAAGCATAAACAACAAGCAGCAAATACAAGGTTGAATAAGCTGACACCACAAGCTTGTCAAACTTGTGGTAGAGGCTTATTCAAACAGTAAGGATTAATAAAAATGAAATAAGATTCTTGAGAAAAAGTCTTTGATAAATATTGGAAAACCAATCTTTTGAAACCAAAATAGACTCTAACTAAAGCTTATACAAGCTTAAGCAGCTTATTTGGTAACCAACCAAATAAGCTTCTAAGCCTCTATAACCAATGACAAGAAAACAGACTTGACTTAAGTTTCCTCTCACCAAGTCTGTTTCTTGATGAAACTTTTGAACTAAATTCAACCTTGAAACCTTTAAACTATTTTTGCAATTAAAGAAAAACTGATTAAACTACAATGGAACTCAGAATTTGTAAGTTTAAAATTTTTTCATTTTCATTAATAGATTTAATAAATTACAAAAACTGGAACAATGGTAAATGGTCACATGTCGACTCATTTATACAAGCTAGCTGAAAATTCTAGAACACAATATAATATAATATAAAAGGTATAAAACCCTAAACCCTAATCTTCATGAAAATCTGTTTTTGCCCTTTGGTCAACTAAGTTTGAATTGGTCATGAGGCATCATGTGAATGGCAGCTGTATTGAGATGATCTTAGACGTCCCTTGATGTCTTTGGGGAGAAGAAACCATTTTGGAGCGTTGATTTGCTGTCTTTGTTTGTCTTGGAGTAGCAGGGCCATGTGGAGAGGGGTCCATGGTGATGGTGACGTTGTTTTGGGAGTTGGGATGGGTTAAGGGGACCTTTAATTACCTTTCTGGAAGCTTGGAACGTTTTCCCCTTTGTTTTGACTGGAATCATGATTAGGGTTCTAATGGGGATTAGGGGGGGGAAGATGGTGAACAGAATCTGTTTGGAGGGAAATTTAGTATTAAATTAACTCGTTTAAACGAGTTTAATAATTTAAACAGGTTTTGGTGAGTGGAGAAGTGAGGTGGCATGGGGGTTGGACGTGATTGGTTGAGGGGTTAAAAGGGGGTGACGTGGAGGAAGCTGAGTGGTGGGGAGATGTTTGTTTGTCTTGGCAGGTTTGGTCCTCCAACTCTCTTTCACTTGCTAGATCTTTTTAAACAGCAATCAACTCTTTTTCCCTTTGTTAAATGTTTGACATACTTGTCAAATTTGGCACATTCAATTAGCAAATTTTAATCAAGGGTCTTTAATGCACAATTTGCATTCTTCAAGGGCTAATCATGTAATATCTTGACATTTTAGGGACCCACAAGTAATTTTGAGGCTTTTCAGGGGTATAAAATGACAAGTCTTCAATTCTTGAGGGACCAATCTTGCCAATCTTCAAAACTTCAAGGACTTCAATGGAAAATCATGATTCGGGTCCGGTTCTTTGTGCGGCTTCGTTTCCCGTGTTCGTTTTTGCTTCATTCTTGTAATCTTTTGGTGAATTCACGATATCTAATAACTAGGTTTTGCTAGGTTCAATTTTAGTTCTCTCGGTATCTTCTCGAATTGATTTCCGGTTAATTGTGTGAGATTAGTTGTTCTTGGTGAAACAAATATTTTTGGATTTGGTGAAATAAATGTGCAAGACTTAATAATAAATGACGAGTAATTAAAGCTAAAACTAGTTGAAACGTAAACTGTGCAAAATTTAAAATGTTAAAAGTAAATGACGCGAAATTAAATGACGTAAAATTAAAGGCTTGACGAAAAGTAAATTGACAATAAAATAAAAATGCGGAATGAAATTAAAATGAACTTAAAAATAAAATGAGAACAATGGACACTTAAACAAAATACTAAAACAAAACAAAATTCAAATCGGAATACACCCGATCGGAATCCATAAGGATCCGATCGGAATGTTGAAAGATAGTACCAATCGGAATGTTTATAAAAACATCCAATCGGAATATGCAAATCTTGACACAGTCGGAATATCCAACTACACCCAATCGGAATACGGGGCAAGTGCTACCAATCGGAATAGTCAAAGCTAGCACCATCGGAATAAGTAAAAAATTGAACAATCGGAATATGTGAACTCGTACCAATCGGAATATGCCCAAAAGGGCAAATCGGAACAATCTAAAGCCCCTTTCCGATCTACTGATCGGAATGAAGGGTGCCAGTCGGAAAGATGGATCGGAAAAGGGTTTTAAAACCCTTTCCGATTGGGTTCTATGATCCGAAAATAAAGGCAAAGGAAATAAGCTATGGAAATAAGCTCAAACCAAAACTAGGACGAATCTAAAGTGAAATAACTCGAATAAGCACAAATATAACTTAACAAAACTTAAAAGAAACAAACTTTTAGAATCAAAACATAAAAAGATGAACTTTAAAGATCAAAACTTTAAATAAGAACTTGATGAAAAAGATGAAAGAAACAAGATGAAGATTAACAAGGAAGATTAATAACATGAAGATTAAAACAAGATTAAGCTTAAAAAGTAAAAGTTTGATTCAAAACAAGAAAGATTAAAAGATGAAAGATTAAAGTTCTAGAGAGAGAAACTGTCACTTTCTCTCTCTAAACTAAACTACTCCTACCCCTAACGAAAACTAAAAATGACTAACTCCCTTCATGTGGTGATATGAAGGGTATATATAGGAAAGGAGGGTGGTGGGAGGCTTCCTCTTTCCTTCTCTTTCTTTCTTCACGTCTTCTCGTCTTTTAAGTTCTTCGACTTTTTCGACTTTGTCTCGGGATTAATTTGAACTCGTCTTATAATTCTTCAATAATTTAGACTTGAGTTCTTCGGCTTCATTAAACTTTCGTCTTTGGACATTTTCTTCGATAAATCTTCAGAATAAGCCTTGGACTGCCGTTCTTTTTGCATTCTTGATCTTTTGACTTCGTCTTTTGTCTTTTTCTTCAATAAACGCCCGTGAAAGACCGTGTTTTCTTCCCTTTTTCACATTTTGATCCTGAAACACAATAAAACACAAACCACGCATAATTCCGCCATTTATGACATAAAATATACGTTTAGGTCCTGTTTTAATGTAATTAAGTGGTAGAAAAGATGGGTGTTTTCACACCTATCAAATCCCCTACACTTAACCATTGCAATGTCCTCATGCAATGCATTAGTTACAAAGCAAGATTACCTTTTTCATCATAATCAATCCACATTGGCCTTTATTAAAGAAATAGAAAATTATAAACATACAAAGTAAAGAAATCAAAAACATACCTTGGGTTTTGTAAATGTCGTGAATGATCATCATCCTCAAGTTTTCACTTTCTCCAAACCAAGCTTAAAAACGAGATCATTGTTATTATAAGTTAGCAAACTAACACGAACTCATGTGGGCCAATTATTCACTTAGACTCCCTTATTCCTAGGTGTATCTCTTATATTTTATTTTTGTCTTGAATGATCACGAGGATGCATTGTTTGACTTATTTCGATAGTTATTTAGTCCGAAAATAAGGTGAACGATTTAATCAATAGTTAGCTAAAGGACCAAATCTTTTAAAACTGCTTCTCGGAATATCAGAAAGTTCATATCTTGGCATAACTTGGTTCGCGATTTGAGACCTTTCTCGGGCCGATATTTGGAAGCGACTTCATACTTCGAATATTCGAGAGACGTTCTTGAAATTATGGTCTTCTCTTCATAATAGGAATTTCTTCACTTGAAGTTTTTGAGAGATTCTTCATCTTTGGACCACGACTTCTTCATTTTTCTCCAATCTTTATTTTGAACTTTGATATACAACGATCCGCCTCCTTTTAGGACTTGGATCTATTTATCCTCATACCTTGTTAGGGTCTTTTCGGATAGACTTCTCCATGACTTTTTGGGGAGTTCTTGCTTTTCGTCGTGTGTCTCGATCCTTCATATTGATTTTTGATAAATGATTCTTCACATCACTTTTTGGATCTTTAGCAGCAAAATGTGGCCCTCATGCCTTGTTAGGGCCTTTTCGGACTTGCCAATCTTCGCGCCCCGCTTCATAAGTTATGCCTTGGCTATGAACTCTCGTCATTACCGAGCAACTTTTAAACGATCTGGGCTAGAAGCTAAGTAACTTTTCAAATCGTACAACCCTACTTATTAGCAGATAATTTATTAAGCAAGTGGAGGGAGAATAGGCTCATAATTAACTCACATAAATTCACGAAAGAATACCGAACTTATAATTGACTCTATCATCTCTCGTTCTCCACAGTTTAAAATCTCAAGGAATGAGACTCGTGGATACTTAGCCTATTAAATCAAAGTTTTGGGTTTTCGAGTCGCCTATAGGATCTTGCAAATTCTTAGACTTTTTCAAGTTTAGAAATCGCATTTTAAAGTTCCCTTGATAAACGACTCTCTAGGATCAATTATAGGAACTTGCGAAAAGTTCTTGTTCTTAACCCGTGAGAGTTAAGACTTTCGCGTTTTATAGCTCCCTATATAAAAGCCTAGCAAAACTTGACTTAAACACGTTAAGGATACTAGCTAGAGTAAACTTAGGTAAGTAAACTCGGGTTGAGTCAAAATGTTCACAACTAAGAAAAATCTAAAACCACTTTATTAAAAATTTATTTTAGCAAAGGAAACATAACAACGGCAAATACAACTATACAAATAGGCCAAAATAGATTAAAAATTTTGAAAAATGTCGAAAAATCAAATTTTCCGGTTAAAATGAGGACAAATACAAGGAAAAGACCACTTAACTTCGATAGAAGTCCCCCCTACACTTAAGATAAACATTGTCCTCAATGTTTAAGCGTGTGGAAGTAAACTCCCCTACACTTAGGACATTGTGCACGTTGTTTAAATCTTGTTAAGGAAAGGACAACTAAGGTGAATTCAATGTGAACATATAGAATATGAAATATTGAATCACAAGAGTTTAGGATAGAACCGGGAAGATGGAAACACGGTATCACGGTTCGTCAAAAGTCATCAAGATGCTTTCTGAAGCTTTAATCCCTGCACAGCACAAGAAACAAGACAACAAACATATGCGGGGCTCCCCCTACACTTATTGTAAAAGCAGTAAAGGATAGAACACGGGTTGCCTCCCGAGAAGCGCTTGTTTTTGTTCACCGAGTCATGAGCCTGACTCGTCCCCGAATTAAATGGTCCATGGGGAAGCCTCGAATGTGATACCGGGATCAAAGACCTTGTCCTCGTTCCCGGTTGAGATCAACAAAGGAGAGGCGGGGGAATAAGTCTAGAATGGGAGAAAAACCCTTTCAACATACGAAAAGTATGTGAATTCAAGATCCACGGGAGGTGGGGTGGGTAAAGTAAGCACATTGTCCTCCCCCAAAGACAATAGATGCTGATCAAGCGGCAAAGCCGTATTGTTATCAATCATAGCATAATCAATGTCACCTCCCGGGTCAAAGCACTCATCCTCCGTGATAGTGGCTAAAGCGGAGGATGAAAGGTGCTCGGGAGGGGGACTTGGGTCAATACTTTCCTGCAACAAATTAT
This sequence comes from Glebionis coronaria, assembly GCA_025667525.1. Classification (NCBI taxonomy): domain Eukaryota; kingdom Viridiplantae; phylum Streptophyta; class Magnoliopsida; order Asterales; family Asteraceae; genus Glebionis; species Glebionis coronaria. The sequence continues at coordinate 361,817,185 of CM046877.1, forward strand.
CAAAAATAATGTCCCCCTCCGTGTCAGAATCATCAATACCTGGAGGGATGGAGTGGATATTGATTTCTTCCAGCAATGGGTCATTATCTTCAACGGAAGGAATAGATGGAGGTAAAGACTTGGAAAGAGAAGGAGAAGTCAACTCTTTGATTTGAGCAATAAGAAGGTGCACTTTCCGTAATCTATCGCGAAGAAGCACGTCTTCCACCTCATCCACAAGATCATGTTCATCGGTGAACTTCTCGTAAACCAGAGAGAATAAATCGTCATTGTCTGCATCTCCCGGTGGAGATTGAGAAATTTCAAAAGTGAAATTCTCATAGCTTGGAGAAAAATCGTCATCACTAGGATCGACCTCTTTCGTAAGAGCAACGTCGTCCTCAGGCTCCATAGCAGGTAAGTCACAAACCTCATCATCCAATACTTTATCGAGACCAACATCACTAAGCTCATTCAACGAATCTAGATCCTTAAATGCAGTAGGAACATCGACAGTAGGAGCAGCAACTTCAGAAGATTGGTTGAAAGTGTAGACATAATCGTCGTCATCATCATCATAATAGATGGGACGAGTCCAGTTAGGAGTGACGTAGTCGGCTAACTCTTCCTTGATAACCTCCACATCTTTAAGAAGCTCATGCAGCAACTTTTGTTGTTCATCGCCCCGAGTATGTTCAATTTCACCAATTCTATCCCACGCTGTAATTAAACATTTTGGTGTAGAAAAGAAGGGAAAACGACTAAATTGGCTCAAAAAGGTGTCGGTGGTTTTCAAGGTTTCGTCCACATCAAGCAACGGTTGCCTTTCCTGATGCAAGTCAGCTCGGAGTTGAGCTAGACTTTCTAGAATGCCATTCAAAGAAGTGAGTTGTTGATCAAGACTAGTTTGCTGAGAGGATTGATGATTGAGGGTGTGATGTGGGGGCTCACGGTTATAGACACTAGGATGATAGCACGGTACTTTCTCAAAGATTTGCGACGGATCACAAGAAGAAGCATCGTGAGGGCCCCCACAAATATAGCACCAAGGGTATGGAGAGAAACTGGGTGCCTCTTGTTGATAGCTATTATCATTGTCATAATTGTACCCCGGTTCTTGCCCGTGTCTATACGGGTATTGAACCGGGCACGAAACATGCCAATGAGAATCGCTTCCACAATAGATGCACGGGGGAACAGGAGGTAGGTTCAAAAAGTACGAATTAGTCGAGTTGCACAAAGGACAAAATCCGGATTGTGTGTAGTCGATATCGTTTCCGCACCGCTCACATGTACACCATTGACAAGAGTTGTTCTCATATAATTGTTTCCCACACCGGACGCAATGGACATAAAAATCCATAAAGAAATATAGATAAGCAAGAAGAATATTTTTGGTGCAAAACTTAGAAAAAGAAATGCTTTTTATGATTTTTCAAATGTTTTTGGATTTTTGAAAATTTTTGACAAGAAAAATAACGTTCACAAGTGAACGGGTCCCAAAAGCCAACGCTTCTCTCACAAAAAACTTTCGATCCTCACGAAAAGAGCCGGCAGCGGCGCCATTTTAATAACTAGGTTTTGCTAGGTTCAATTTTAGTTCTCTCGGTATCTTCTCGAATTGATTTCCGGTTAATTGTGTGAGATTAGTTGTTCTTGGTGAAACAAATATTTTTGGATTTGGTGAAATAAATGTGCAAGACTTAATAATAAATGACGAGTAATTAAAGCTAAAACTAGTTGAAACGTAAACGGTGCAAAATTTAAAATGTTAAAAGTAAATGACGCGAAATTAAATGACGTAAAATTAAAGGCTTGACGAAAAGTAAATTGACAATAAAATAAAAATGCGGAATGAAATTAAAATGAACTTAAAAATAAAATGAGAACAATGGACACTTAAACAAAATACTAAAACAAAACAAAATTCAAATCGGAATACACCCGATCGGAATCCATAAGGATCCGATCGGAATGTTGAAAGATAGTACCAATCGGAATGTTTATAAAAACATCCAATCGGAATATGCAAATCTTGACACAGTCGGAATATCCAACTACACCCAATCGGAATACGGGGCAAGTGCTACCAATCGGAATAGTCAAAGCTAGCACCATCGGAATAAGTAAAAAATTGAACAATCGGAATATGTGAACTCGTACCAATCGGAATATGCCCAAAAGGGCAAATCGGAACAATCTAAAGCCCCTTTCCGATCTACTGATCGGAATGAAGGGTGCCAGTCAGAAAGATGGATCGGAAAAGGGTTTTAAAACCCTTTTCGATTGGGTTGTATGATCCGAAAATAAAGGCAAAGGAAATAAGCTATGGAAATAAGCTCAAACCAAAACTAGGACGAATCTAAAGTGAAATAACTCGAATAAGCACAAATATAACTTAACAAAACTTAAAAGAAACAAACTTTTAGAATCAAAACATAAAAAGATGAACTTTAAAGATCAAAACTTTAAATAAGAACTTGATGAAAAAGATGAAAGAAACAAGATGAAGATTAACAAGGAAGATTAATAACATGAAGATTAAAACAAGATTAAGCTTAAAAAGTAAAAGTTTGATTCAAAACAAGAAAGATTAAAAGATGAAAGATTAAAGTTCTAGAGAGAGAAACTGTCACTTTCTCTCTCTAAACTAAACTACTCCTACCCCTAACGAAAACTAAAAATGACTAACTCCCTTCATGTGGTGATATGAAGGGTATATATAGGAAAGGAGGGTGGTGGGAGGCTTCCTCTTTCCTTCTCTTTCTTTCTTCACGTCTTCTCGTCTTTTAAGTTCTTCGACTTTTTCGACTTTGTCTCAGGATTAATTTGAACTCGTCTTATAATTCTTCAATAATTTAGACTTGAGTTCTTCGGCTTCATTAAACTTTCGTCTTTGGACATTTTCTTCGATAAATCTTCAGAATAAGCCTTGGACTGCCGTTCTTTTTGCATTCTTGATCTTTTGACTTCGTCTTTTGTCTTTTTCTTCAATAAACGCCCGTGAAAGACCGTGTTTTCTTCCCTTTTTCACATTTTGATCCTGAAACACAATAAAACACAAACCACGCATAATTCCGCCATTTATGACATAAAATATACGTTTAGGTCCTGTTTTAATGTAATTAAGTGGTAGAAAAGATGGGTGTTTTCACACCTATCAATATCCGTACCTGAAATACACAATGAACAAACACAAGCATATTTTTGGGTATTTTGATGATATTTTAAGCGTTTTAAGCCCGATTTGGACGATGAGACTATGTATAAATACAGTCTCATCACTCCCCCATACTAAACCATTGCCGTGTCCCCACGCAATGCTAGAATTAAGTATCATAGCACCTCCAAAATTCATTTTATGATGATATTTATTGAAGACGTAAATTTAAATAAACTACTACACGTGTTTTAGACATAATGTATTGTTTTCATCACGAAAAAGTGACTTTTAGGATCATAGAACAAGAACACGTGAATGCTTCGTTAGAAATAATTTCGTCGTCCTCGATTTTCACCCAGTTCCATGCTAAGCGTGTAACGAGATCATTGTTATTATAAGTTATCAACACGGTCACATCTCATGAGTGTTAATTACGAACCTTAACTCCCTTATTCCTACTTGGTATCTCTTATATTTTATTTTGTCTTAATGATCACGAGGATACATCATTGACTTATGCGTGAATAGAGATTAAGTCTAAAAATAGAGTTTTAACGGTGTAACCAAAATCATTAAATTAATAATTCATCCTAATAGACAACGATGTCAAAAAATTAAGTCAACAAGAAGGATCGATAAACACGGTTTTATAACGGTTTTGAACATGAGACTTATTACCAAGACTTTTATACGCCCCCTAACGGAAGGGCCTTATTATCTTTGGTTTACCTCCATCTTTTATTCAACTCCGCCATGGAGCTTTTATTATGACTTCGGTCTTGCCTTGCCTTTTATTATACGCCTCATCGGTGGTTTTATTAGCCAAAGACGTATATCCTCACGCTAAAGCGAATTTTGGATCTTTAAAGCTTCAAAGATTAAGGCTTGATTCACTTTCAATCTGGGCATAGATTTTTCGGCCTTGTGAGCTTCAAATTTTTGCTTAATTTAGGTGAGCACTTGAAATCTTATTATTAGGTGAAGCTTTCGATTATTCGGGTGCCAATACTTCAAAACCGTGACGCTGGCGATACCTTAATGTTTTCCCAATTTAATTACATGGAAGCTACTAAAACAAATTAGAAACCAACAATAGTGACTAAACCGCCAAATCAATATTTATTAACAATTTATTATGCAAAAGCGTGGGGAGAATAAGCTAATAATCACTACACATAAGATCGTGACGATTACGAGACTTATAAATAACTCTATCATTTCTCGTCCTCATTTAAGAGACTTAGCCTAAAAAGTTAAGGAATCGAAGCTAAGTGCTCAACACGCACGGTCGAGTCAAAAATTACTCTCGTTCTCACCATCGGAAAACCTACATTCGTGTCTTAAACACTTATGAAAAACTAGAAAAATTTTAAAATTTGGCCATTTTTAGCCTTATTTGCAACAAAATGATGAATATTAGATAGCGTGTTGACGTAAGCAAGGTGAAGTATCTACTCACCCCCCCCCCCCCATACTAAAACTAAACATTGTCCTCAATGTTTCGAGTCTAGGGGTGTAAACACCCCCATACTAGAGAAGAAGTCGAATGCTTAATCTCGAGCAAGGAAAGGGTAAAACGAATAACCAATAGCCGTTTATGAATTATGATAATAAGATAAACGTTAGAACATAAAAGGATATCATCGGATATCAGAATCTCCAAAGGCAACGATCGAAGCTCGAGTGATCCGTAGAACGAACACGAGAGGCTTCAATGATGACGATGAACCTAATAAATCACAATCACAAACATCCACGGAACAAAGGTTGGCACAAGTCCCCTCGTTACATTAACTAAGAAAGAGATAATATTTACAAGGATGAGCATGAGAATCCCCCACGAGGCACCTTGTTTTTGATAACCGAGTCAAAAGCTCGACTCGAATCCCCATAAATGTGATCATTTAGGGATAATCTTGGTATGGTCATTTTTGATGGGGCTTACATGATAAACAAGGCCCAAAAGTACATGGAGTACTTTAAAAACCCGATACACGAATACCGGGGTCAAAGATAGCGTCTTCGTTTTCGGATGAAAGACGAAACAACGCCACTCTAACATGAAACCCAATGGGGTAGAAGAAAAGATATGAGAAATAGAAAGGTGGGCCAATGGGTAAGTCAAACATATGAGCTACTCGAGGTAGACTCACACCAAGCAAACGAAAAGATTTTCCATTTATTGCATCGGTGGAAGACCGAGATTTCCCTTTACAAGCAATTCCGGGATCATAAATCTCGTCCTCGGTGGAGAAATGCGAGGGAACATTTGGGGCTTCCCCCACACTAAAACCACACACGATATCGTCAAAAGTTGTAGACGGGGTGGTAGCACTCATAAAACGCGGTGATGACGGAGTTAAACATGTAGAAAAATCTTTTAAAACATTTTTAAAATCTTTTCCTTTTTCATCGTTTTTAAACTCTATGAAAACCCGATTGAATAATGTCGAAAATATTTGGCGTGTCAAATTCAAAATTAGTCGCGCTAAAAATCCTCAAATTTAAGTCGCGGTTAGGGGGTGGTAGATTATATAAGTTCTCAAAACGTTTGTCAATAAAGAACACCGCCCCCTCGGGGTCAACATACTTGTCATCCTCATGAACGTCGATCTCATGGATTTCTTCATCAAAGATAGGCTTGTCAAACCACGGTTTGTCATTCCCCTCCTTGAGTATCTTTGAAACTCTCTCGAAAAGATCACGATCAAGCACGAAACCATTATTCTTTTGTGAGGATTGTTGATAAGTTAAATCCTCTCGAATGTGGTAAACGTAATTCTCATTTGAGGAGTGTTGATTAGGTAACTCCTCGAGAATTGGATTTTGGGTGGTCACATGAGTTGGCTCGTCGTCGAAAATAAGACGTTCCAACTCATTAAGTTCATCCTCGATTTTGGAAAGATCGACCTCACTCGTAGGTGGAAGTGGAGGCATAAGAGCTAGCTCTCGTTCAATGATTTCCTCAATCTCGGGATCAAACTCATAATCATCGTACTTCACATGTTTCTTCTTAGGAGAATCAAAAATTGCATGTGGATTTCGAAGTACGTGATCAATCTCGGCAAAATCGCCATCGTCATCGTCAAAGAAAGAGTCGATGTGAGCACTCACAACCATGGTCTTACAAGTCGAATGACTATGCTTAGGTGACTTTTCTAAGACGAGAGGATCGAAGTCGATAAACCCTTTAGCCTCAACGGGTGTTGGGCTAGGCAAAGGAGGCACTTCAATGGAGTTAGAATTTGAAGCCTCAAAGACGTGGTCCATCGAAGGTTGTGAAGACGGGCCCATTTTGGTCTTTGTCGTGATGGCACTAACGTCGCCCTTCGGAATTGGTGGTTCACTTGTTTCGCTAAAAACATCCCAAAGTGAGTTTTCATCCATAAATTTACTCATACCCTTTTGAATTAGGTACACGTATTCTTTATCATTAAAATCATCATCTTTAAAACCATTTTTCTTAATTCTTTCAAAACATGCATCAAGCTTCATTCTTTCCGCTAAAGTGAACATTTTGAAATCATTAGGATTTGAATCATTAGGTTTTGAAACCTCAGTTTTTTCATTCTCATTAAATCCTTGGGATTTTCTAGCGAAAAAGTCTATTTTCTCATCCCCATATCTCATAGTAAGTCTCCCCTCGTGAACGTCGATTACGGTTCGAGCCGTCGATAAGAATGGTCGGCCTAAAATAATGGGACATTTAGGGTCACACTCGTAATCGGATATAACGAAATCCGCAAGAAAAAACAAACTTTCCAATCCTAACATAGACATCCTCGGCTATTCCAATTGGTATAAGTGGCGTACAATTTGCAAGCTCGATAGTCATGTTTGTGGGGGTAAGTGAAGGCAATCTCATCAATTTCCAAAGAGAATGAGGCATGAGATTGATGCTAGCACCTAAATCGGCAAGGGTTAAACATCCCTCAATCTCGAAAAAATCACAAGGTAGTAGAAATTGGCCCGGATCCTTTTCCTTTCTCGGCATACGCCTTTTGGGTTTTTTAAGAAGGATTGAAGCACAAGTTTCTTCAAGGGTTACTTTGGTAAGGTCGACAAAGCTCTCTTTTTGAACCGTGGATGGAATTTGAGGTACACGAGGGTGTGCATTCTTTTCCTTGGTCGCCGCGTTCACCCCATCGACTTTAGAACAAGAAGACGTCTTAGAAGTCGAGGGTTGAGAGGAATAAACAACACGGAATCCTTCAAGGTTAGGGGTAATCACACGACCTTTCTCACGAGACGAGGCGGCTTTACATTGTTCCTTCGGATTTGCTACGGTGTCACTAGGTAACGAACTCGATGACGCACCCGAGGACTTGTTCATTATGGCTGAAAACATCTTTTTAATATCAATTTGCCCTTGCTCAATCTTCGTGTTTTGCAATTTCAATGTATTAGAAAAGTCGTTTTTCAAAGTACCAATTTCTCCCTCTAATCGTCTCATATTAGCCTCATTCGTTTTCATGTAACTTTGAAAATCGTTTGATGAACTATTTTGATTTGAATTAAAGTTCCCTTGGTTTTGATTGTTTCTTTGAAAAATTCCTTGATTACCACTTGAAAAATTGTTGCCTTGATTGTTGTTGTTTGAAAAATTCGAGTTTTGGTTATTGTCTCGATTTTGCCAAGTTATATTACGACCTTGATTATAACCTCCTTGATTTTGATTCGAAAAATTTCCTTGTTGATTATTTCCTTGAAAATTGTTTCGATTTTGAAAATTGTTGCCTTGGTTATAATTGCCTTGTTGTGATGGACCCGCGTTATGTTGATTTTGAAAATTGTTGTTTCCATTTAACGCACTCACATTTGACGTTTGGCCATCCATAGTTGCACACTCGTAATAATTATGAGGTCCACCACAAAACGTACACGAAACCTCAACCGCTTTCATAGTAGCGGGAGTGTCTTTCTTTTGCATCTCAACGAGAAAAGACGTAAACACATTCGTCAACTTGTCGACTTTCGCATCAACTCTCTCAATGTCGCGATTAGAACTACTAACATTGGCGACATTTGCAACACTCGGTGCGTTGCGGAGTTGGTAAACCTTGGATCGGTTTTCGATAATTATCAATGCATCCTTCGGAGTCTTACACAAAAAGTTGCCACCGGCGGCGGAATTCAACGAATCTTGTTCTTGAAAATTAAGACCGTTGTAAAACGTATCGATTTGGTGCAACTCGGAAAAACCATGGTGAGGACATTGCCTAAGAAATTCCTTAAATCGATCCCACGCGTCTCTAAAAGATTCATTCGGTTTTTGCTCAAATTTCGTAATTTCATTTTTGAAAAACGTTGTCTTAGATGGTGGGAAAAAATAATTAACGAACTTGGAAACGAGATCCTTCCACGTAGTAATGGAATTAGGTGTCTCTTTCTCGTACCAATCCTTGGCGGCACCATCGAGCGAGTACGGAAAAAGCATAAGCTTGACGACATCGGTGTCGACGTTCTTAAACTTGCTCGTGGCCAAAAGACGATCAAAATTCCGAATATGGTCGTGAGGATTATCGGCTTCACGACCTCGAAACTTCGTAGCTTGAATCAACGAAAGCATTCCGCTCTTAATCTCAAAATTCTCCGCTTCGATAGCGAGAATTACGATCGCGTCTCCATAACCCTCGGTGGGCGCTTGGAGCAATTCCATCACCGAACGATTATCGGCCATCTCCTCTACGGTTTCTTCAACAACGATATTAGGAACGTCGGTTTCTAATTCTCGTCTACGTCGTCGATTCCTTCGATTACGATTGCGTCGATTCGAAGCTTCGCTAGAATTGGAATAATCCTTCGATCGAGTGCGCATGCACTAAGCGTAGAATGGGTGGTAGCAAAGAAGATTCTTTTTGCGGTTTTTCGATTTTTTCGATTTTTTTGGTTTTTGATTGTTTTTATTTATTTTTTTGGATTTTTGTGTATTACGTAGACTCAAATCTACAAATCTCTCCTCGAATCGACTTTCTCGATTAAAGGAGCCTCAAAGAATGAAAACGATCACGTGGAGTGAACGTTCTCGATGACTTTAGAACGTTGGTGGAACACCAAAACGTTCAAGAGGGTTTAATCTTGAAAACACAAGCAAATATAATATACGTAGATAATACTTGGGCGGCAAACCCTCGATTAGCCCTCTTTCTCAAAACACGCACAAGCAAGCGGAGGAAACGAGGCGGCGCGAAGCACTTAAGAGCCTTTTTCCTTTAGGTCGTGAAATACAACCGCCTTATACCCACCTTATAGTTTGTGTTAATTGAAATTAAGCCTCACGAAAGTATTTATCTATTTTGCCTTTAAACTTTTGCTTTGGATTCGAATACAATGATCGAGTGATGAAATCCCGAATTAAGGTTGCGTTTTCACGCTTTTGGAGTACTTGTATATTTATTGTTCTTACGTAGATACAATATAGTAATAATATATTCACAAGAAAAACGAAAACCAATATATCTACAATATAGTAAAGATTGATTTGTGTTTAATTTAGGAAAATTAAACACGATTTATTTGGATAATATAATATAGTAATGAAAAATAACAAAAATGAGTATGTACGTTTATGTACGCTTTCCAAAAATTGAAAAGCAAAAACGCACTACTCACACAAACACGATACTAATAATGGCACACTAAACACCTCCCCGGCAGCGGCGCCAAAATGATGTTAGGTAAAATACGTCTTTTAGGAAAAAGAGCGTATAAATGCGGCAAGTATTAAACTCGACGATTTAGGAAAACCGACAAGTTGAATAAGTGCGGGTTCGTTCTCGAAGGAGGTGTGTGTATTAATGTGCCAATATATAAAATAACAATGTTTGGATTAGTGACGTTTTTGGTTGAGAAGAGAAAACGTAAAGACGAGCTACGACTACGATTAAACTACGACGTTGACGTAAACGCGAACGTAAATACGTAAAACGCGACAAAATTAAAAATTAAACCTAAAAATTAATTAAAAGTTTAAACTAAGTCTAAAATAATATAAATAAGAATAAAAATCCAACAAATATATTTTAAAACCTTTTATTAATTAAATATTCAATTTTAAATGCTAATTAAAGCCCTAAAATTAAATATAATTAACAAAATGTTCAAAATATTATTTTATTGAACAAATAACTCACTTATATTATTTAAAGACTAAAAGGTATTTTTCCTAAATTTTCGAAACTATTTTTCTATTTTTAAAACACTAAATACTATTTTTAAACTAAAATAATTATAAAAAATAATAAAATAATGACAAAATTAATTTTACAATTTTAAAAATCCTAAATTACACTAATGAACAGTAGAAAATTGAAAAAGTTTGAAAAATGTAAAATTTTGCACTAAAAGACAAAACAGTTTAATAATTAACCCTAATTAAGCTAAATTAAATCTAAAAAAATAATTAAAAAGTGAACAGTAAAATATTTTTAAACTAAAAATCTTAAAACATTTTTCTTAATCTATGAAAAATATTAAAACTGAAAAATATGACTTTTTACCACTAAAAGACAAAAAATAGAATTTAAAAAGTAATTAAAAATATCAATTAAACCTAAAAAATAGCAAATGAACAGTAACTGGAAAATAATTTAAACTGAAAAATCAAAAATTAAATAAGAAAAATAATGAAAAAAGTTTGAAAACCTAATACCTATTTTTGCCCACAAAAGACAAAAAAATGAAAACCTGACAATGACACTTGACTGCTTTTGTTTTCTAGTGTAGCAGTACTAACAAAAGCACTAGCAGGGGTAACTTAGTTCCCACTGCTAGTGTTAAAAAATAGGTCTGAGCAGGTTTTGAGCTTAGGAAAGCCCTTACTTTGGTTCTTCTTAGACAATTGGGCACCCCCATAACCAGTAGGGTTGTGGGGAGTCAGGAAAATAATAAAAACAACAATTACACACAAGAAATCACAAAGACGTGACCCTATGCAGTCACTGTTCACAGACAATGGAATCTGATGGTTTTGCAGGTCTAATATGCAAATGTGTGAGATTTAGAGCTTCCTAATTCACTCAATATGACACCAAACTAAACCAAACCAGTTACAATTCCTACATGACCAGAATAGCTAACAACCTACAAGATTTGATGATATAGAACACTAAAACAAAGCAGATATAGGACCTACTGATTTCTATAAGATTTTACCAAAAATGAACAAGCAAAATAGCTATTTAACCCTACCAACTCCAAAAACTTGACTGAATATTACTACCAATAGAATTTATAGTGTGTTAAACCTATTTCAAGCCAAAGTCTGTCACTATACTTAGCTTAACATACAGACCCAAACACACCCTTAAAGTAAGAAAACCAATTTTTAGCATACCAAATCTTTCTAATCCTACTCAAATTGAATGCAATCTATCTAAACATGCATAAACTTACCTAAGAAGCATAGACAAACAGAAAGAAATAACATAAAAGCAGGTTTACAAAAATTTCACGTAGATTCACATAAAACTGTAAGAAAACTACCAAATGGGGTTCAAGCCGTATACCTGAGCTGATGCCGTCCAATTGGAGTTGATTAGAGCTTTTGGAAGCTTATGAAAATGGTGCAAGGGCCCTGTTGTTGGAATCTTTACAAGACCCAAGGGTGCAAGATATGTCTTCACCCTAGAGAATGGAATGATATGGATAGAGTATGAGGTTCTTTCACTCCTGCACAAGCATAAACAACAAGCAGCAAATACAAGGTTGAATAAGCTGACACCACAAGCTTGTCAAACTTGTGGTAGAGGCTTATTCAAACAGTAAGGATTAATAAAAATGAAATAAGATTCTTGAGAAAAAGTCTTTGATAAATATTGGAAAACCAATCTTTTGAAACCAAAATAGACTCTAACTAAAGCTTATACAAGCTTAAGCAGCTTATTTGGTAACCAACCAAATAAGCTTCTAAGCCTCTATAACCAATTACAAGAAAACAGACTTGACTTAAGTGTCCTCTCACCAAGTCTGTTTCTTGATGAAACTTTTGAACTAAATTCAACCTTGAAACCTTTAAACTATTTTTTGCAATTAAAGAAAAACTGATTAAACTACAATGGAACTCAGAATTTTTAAGTTTAAAAAAATTTCATTTTCATTAATAGATTTAATAAATTACAAAAACTGGAACAATGGTAAATGGTCACATGTCGACTCATTTATAAAAGCTAGCTGAAAATTCTAGAAGACAATATAATATAATATAAAAGGTATAAAACCCTAAACCCTAATCTTCATGAAAATCCATTTTTGCCCTTTGGTCAACTGAGTTTGAATTGGTCATGAGGCATCATGTGAATGGCAGCTGTATTGAGATGATCTTAGACGTCCCTTGATGTCTTTGGGGAGAAGAAACCATTTTGGAGCGTTGATTTGCTGTCTTTGTTTGTCTTGGAGTAGCAGGGCCATGTGGAGAGGGGTCCATGGTGATGGTGACGTTGTTTTGGGAGTTGGGATGGGTTAAGGGGACCTTTAATTACCTTTCTGGAAGCTTGGAACGTTTTCGCCTTTGTTTTGACTGGAATCGTGATTAGGGTTCTAATGGGGATTAGGGGGGGGGGGGGGGAAGATGGTGAACAGAATCTGTTTGGAGGGAAATTTAGTATTAAATTAACTCGTTTAAACGAGTTTAATAATTTAAACAGGTTTTGGTGAGTGGAGAAGTGAGGTGGCATGGGGGTTGGACGTGATTGGTTGAGGGGTTAAAAGGGGGTGACGTGGAGGAAGCTGAGTGGTGGGGAGATGTTTGTTTGTCTTGGCAGGTTTGGTCCTCCAACTCTCTTTCACTTGCTAGATCTTTTTAAACAGCAATCAACTCTTTTTCCCTTTGTTAAATGTTTGACATACTTGTCAAATTTGGCACATTCAATTAGCAAATTTTAATCAAGGGTCTTTAATGCACAATTTGCATTCTTCAAGGGCTAATCATGTAATATCTTGACATTTTAGGGACCCACAAGTAATTTTGAGGCTTTTCAGGGGTATAAAATGACAAGTCTTCAATTCTTGAGGGACCAATCTTGCCAATCTTCAAAACTTCAAGGACTTCAATGGAAAATCATGATTCGGGTCCGGTTCTTTGTGCGGCTTCGTTTCCCGTGTTCGTTTTTGCTTCATTCTTGTAATCTTTTGGTGAATTCACGATATCCGTACCTGAAATACACAATGAACAAACACAGGCATATTTTTGGGTATTTTGATGATATTTTAAGCGTTTTAAGCCCGATTTGGACGATGAGACTATGTATAAATACAGTCTCATCACCCGGTTATGCAAAACAAGCTCAGGAATATATTCCCGGTCTTTATGATATGACCATAATTGGCAAATCAAAAGAAGCACCTTTTGTTCGTAGTACTGAGGAGACAATTTCACTTGCGGAAGAAACTCACTCTAAAATGCTATCAAAATTCCATACGATTGATTATGATCAGTATAACAAAGATCAATTGTCTAAAAAGACCCGCATTCGCTTACAAAAGGAATTAGCTGAATTGACAGTTCTTGTGCCCCAAAGTTTGTCAAATGAAAACCCTCCTAGTACGTCTCCTACACTTGTCAAAACGGATTTAACAAAGTTAATTCCACCGGTAAATAAGGCGTCCATTAACTTAAATGCGGTACACCAACACTTAGCCGATTTTGACAAGGTCATTTTGGAACGTACGACGGCTTCGGCCATAACGGAAGGTGAATGGAATTTTGAGCACACTAGAGCTGCGCTTCGAGACGAAATTGTTCCATTTGTAAAGAATGTTAAAGCTTGTCTTAGTAATCTTGATAAAGATTTGCTTTTGGAAATAGAAGAAGTTAGACGTGTTTTCAATGAAATGGATGATGCTTATAAAAACAGTTTACTTGAAATAAAACGGGTTTCACGCCAAAATGATCAGCTTCTGAAGCAAGTGATGTCTCATGATATAGTTTCCGTCTGTGTGAATAAAAGTGTTGATAATGATTCTATTGTGCATAATATTGAATTTGTGGATAATGTGGTAGATAGTACTTGTCACGAATCTGACGCTGAATTTTTAAAGCTTCAAGATTCATATTCTTTGCTTTCAAAACGTTTTGATGAGATTCAAACACATTGTTTTCGCTTGAATGCAAGCAACAATTTATTCAAGAAATCTTTGAAACGTCATTTGAAGGTGTTAATATTGATGATGCAAACTTTGAAAAGAATTTTCAATTGAATTTACAATCAAAACAGCGTCAGCCAAGTGACAAAGTTGCTAAATTTTTGCCGATAGAAATAGAGAAATCTAAGGAGCTTAACTATGTGAACGTACTTGAGGCGCTGAGAATTTTAAACTTGATCTAGATAATCGAGTTTCCAAGATTTTGTCCAAAGTTGATAACTTCAAACAGAAAGATACACGACTCTTCGATTCAGTAAAGCTCGCATGTGCTAATACCACTGCACAGAATCAATCCTTGATTGAACAATTGAATCGGAAGTCGGTAGAAATATCTGATTTGAGGGAACAAATTTGTGATAAAAATCTGGTCTTGGCTGAGTTAAAGGAAACACTTCGTGCTCTAAAAGGTAAGAATGTTGTGGATAATGCAGCCACTATCTCAGCATCGTCCTCTCGTGCAATCAAAAGGAACCTTATAGTCGTCACACCATTTAATAAGGGCCCTAGGACTAAACCATCTCAAACTTTGGTCACTAAAGATAAGGCGGAATCAAAACCAGCTTCTAATATTCCCGTGTTGCCTTCTACAGGAGTAAGCACCACTACTAAGGCTCAAAGATCTAAGCTTAAAAGAAACAAGAAGAATGATAGGATCTTGCCCCCATCTAGTAGTCACGTGAAGAAGAAAGTAGAAGCCCATCCTAGGAATGTTATTTCTGTTTTGAATAAAAAGAATCATGTAGCTAAACCTAAAGGCTCTGCGGTTGTGCAGCGTTCTAATCCTAGTGTGAATTCTAATTTGAAATGTTGGAATTGCAATGAATGTATGTTTTCTAGTCGTCATGATTCTTGCCTTATTGACCATGTGAATGAGATGTATGCCCGGAAAAATGGATTAGAATGGAAACCGACTGGGAAAGTGTTAACCCAAGTTGGTTGGTTGTGGCGCCCCACTGGTAGAAATTTCACTATAGTAGGAAATACGTGCCCTTTAACTAGGATCACTCTCACTATAGCGAAGAAAGCGTGCCCTTTAACTAGGAGTACCAAGGCTACCAAAACACAAACGTGTCCTTTAACTAGGAACACCGACCCTACTGTAGGAAACAAGTGCCCTTTAAATAGGTCTACTCCCACTGTAGTGCCCGGGGATAATCCAAAACCTAAGAAAGTCGGAACTATAAAACCTGTTAGTGCTAAAACTCACATTAGAAAACGCAGGAAATCTAAGGGTCACAAACATGTTAGCAATTCTGATAATCTTATATCTGTATCTGCTAACACTCAGGAACCAATAGTTTCTAATGCATTGTCTACTGTTGTTATTGAAAACAGGTGGTCCAAATTGTTCTCTGGTATTTGGACTCTGGTTGCTCCAAGCATATGACCTGAGATCGCTCTCAGCTCAGAAATCTCGTCAGCAAGTTTCTTGGTACGGTTCGATTTGGAAATGATCATATTGCAAAGATAATGGGTTATGGTGAATATCATATTGGGAATGTTATAATTTCAAGAGTGTATTATGTGGAAGGTCTCGGTCACAACTTATTTTCTGTGGGACAATTTTGTGATGCAAACCTAGAAGTCGCTTTTGGAGAGCATACCTGCTTCATTCGTAACTTGGAAGGGGTTGATTTATTGAAAGGTACTCGAGGGAATAATTTGTATACTTTGTCTCTACAAGACATGATGGCCGCTTCTCCCGTATGTCTTCTCTCCAAAGCATCGAAGACTAAGTCATGGTTATGGCATCGACGGTTATCTCATCTTAACTTTGACGCTATTAATCATTTGGCGAAAAACGAACTTGTTCGTGGTCTTCCTAAACTTTCATTTCACAAGGATCATTTGTCTTCCGCGTGTACAATGGGGAAAAGCACTAAGAAATCTTACAAACCCAAGACGGAAGACACCAACCAAGAGAAACTTTATATGTTGCATATGGATCTTTGTGGGCCAATGCGTGTTGAAAGTCTTAGTGGTAAAAAGTACATCCTCGTTATTGTGGATGATTACTCTCGGTTTACATGGGTGAAATTTCTTACAAAAAAAAATGAGGCACAGAAATTCATCATCGGATTTCTCAAGATGATCCAAGTGCGTCTCAACACTACTGTTCGACGCATTCGTACATATAATGGAACCGAATTTGTGAATCAAATCTTGCGTGATTATTATGAAGAAGTTGGCATATCTCATGAAACATCCGTTGCACGCACTACACAACAAAACGGTGTCGTTGAAAGGCGAAATCGCACACTTATGGAAGCTGCTCGAACGATGTTAATTTACGCAAAGGCTCCATTGTTTTTATGGGCAGAAGCAGTATCTACAGCTGTGTACACCAAAAACCGGTCACTAATTCGTAAACGCCATGGTAAAACACCTTATGAGCTTCTCCATGGAAAAGTACCAGATTTATCATATCTTCATGTATTTGGTTCTCTTTGCTATCCAAATAATGATGGTGACAATTTGGGAAAACTTCAACCAAAGGCTGATATTGGTATTTTCAATGGTTATGCACCCGCAAAGAAGGCATACCGAATCTACAATCGTAAGTCTCGTAAGATCCTCGAAACTATGAATGTTGATTTTGATGAGCTGACAGCAATGGCTTCTGAGCAAAGCAGCTCTGAACCCGCACTTCATGAAATGGGACCCAGTAACATTAGTTCTGTTCTTGTGCCAAACAACCCTACTTCATCATCATTTACACCACCTTCTAGGACTGAATGGGATACGTTGTTTCAATCGTTCTTTGATGAATTCTTTACTCCTCCAACTATTGTTGCTCCAAAACCTGAGGTAATAGCTCCGGTAACCGAAGTTGTCGCTCCAGCAACCGAAGCACAATCTGATACGTCTGCACCTACAATTGGTCAAGATATACCATCAACTAGTAATTCTCAACCAACACTCGAATCAACTACTCATGTCATGGGCCTATTGATGATGATGAGGACGATGATGATCACGATTTGGAATTCGCTCAAATGCGTGAACTTCCATTCTTTAGTGTACCAATTCCCGACCCTAATCAAGCCGGGTCGTCCACCTCAAAGGAAGCTCCTACTACGATTTACTCCAATCCACGGATTCGTGAACATGACAGCAAATGGACAAAGGATCATCCTATAGATTCTATTATTGGTGACCCTAATCGTCCGGTATCCACACGAAGTCAGCTACAAGAAAATGCAATGTTTTGTCATTTTGATGCTTTTCTCACTAAAGTTGAACCTAAGACATGACAACAAGCTTTTACTCAATCTTGTTGGATAGAAGCTATGCAAGAAGAACTTAACGAATTCATACGTCTTGAAGTTTGGGAACTTGTCCCATGCCCGGATCAAGTGCAGTTACTCACTTTGAAATGGGTTTACAAGGTGAAACTCGATGAGTTAGGCGGAATATTAAAGAACAAAGCTCGTCTAATAGCTCATGGATACAAGCAATTATTGGGCATCGACTTTATGGAATCCTTTGCACCTATTGCCCGTTTGGAAGCTATTAGACTATTCCTCGCTTATGCAGCCCGCATGAATATGATCGTCTATCAGATGGATGTGAAGACGGCATTTCTTAATGGAGAAATCAAGGAAGAGGTCTATGTTCAACAGCCGGATGGTTTTGTGAATCCTAATTATCCTAATCATGTGTATAAGCTTAAGAAGGCTCTCTATGGGTTGAAGCAAGCTTCACGCGCATGGTATGATCTATTATCACAATTCCTCATCACGCAAGGCTTCGCTAAAGGCAAGGTGGATCCCACGCTGTTCATTCAGAAACGAGGTAAAGATATGATTAGGGTACAAATATATGTTGATGATATTATATTTGCAGCCTCGACCCAAACCTTATCCGACGAGTTTGGGACACTCATGTCTTCCATGTTTAAGATGTCAATGATGGGAAAGGTATCATTCTTCTTAGGTCTTCAGATATCTCAGAGTCCTAGAGGCATCTTTATCAATCAATCCAAGTATGCCCTTGAATCGCTTAAGAAGTATAAGATGGAATCTTGCGATCCCGTGGATACTCCAATGGTGGAACGAACTAAGCTTTATGCAGATCCACATGGAGTTGTCATAGATCCGACACTGTATCGTGGAATGATCGGTACCCTTCTGTATTTCACAGCTAGTCGACCTGATCTTCAGTTTGCCATATGTATGTGTGCTCGGTATCAAACTCGACCTACTGAGTTACACTTGGCTACTGTGAAACGGATCTTTCGATATCTTAAAGGAACCATTAATCGGGGACTTTGGTATTCGAAGGACTCCTCGATTGGACTTATGGCATATGCAGATGTGGATCATGTAGGTTGTCAAGATACAAGGCGTAGCACGAGTGGAACTTTACAACTTCTAGGAGATCGACGAATCAGTTGGGCATCGAAAAGGCAGAAAAGCGCTGCAATTTCAAGTGCGGAAGCAAAATACATAGCTATGTCCGGTTGCTATGCTCAAATTCTTTGGATGAGATCGCAATTAACTGACTATGGTCTAGGTTTCAACAAGATTCTGATGTACTGGGACAACAAAAGTGCAATTGCCTTATGCTGCAAGAATGTTCAATTCTCCCGGTCGAAGCATATTGACATTCGCTACCACTTCATCAAGGAGAAAGTGGAAAATGGAGTAATCGAGCTTTACTTTGTCCGATCTGAGTATCAATTGGCGGATATTTTCACGAAGGCTTTAGATCGCGCTCGAATTGAATTTTTGGCCGACAAGCTTGGAATGAGAACCTTCTCACCTGAGACTCTTAAGGAATTGGCAGATGAAGCGAAAGAATAGTGATGGTAAACTATTCTCCGTATCCTTAGTGATCATTTGTATATATTGTTTATATTTTTATCCACAAAAGAAAAATACAAAAATATAAAACCATATAAAATCCATAAAAATTGAAAAATCTAGAAAAATCCAAAAATATTTTTACTTTATTTTTAAAAGGCATGTCTTTTGGTACGATAATATTTACGGCCTTAGAAATATCGATTAATATTGACACGACGCCATAAATAGAGTTGTACAAAAGTTGTAAATATTTCATAAAACATGCCTAAATGGCTTGTAGTTATTTCTGACTGCAACCCGGTTTTCACATTAAAGTCAAGTATTTATTATGAAAGCTTTGGCTCACAACGGGAATTAATTTTCTCGGGCAAGGTTTACTTTAAAACCTTGTAAGGGATCAAGTTTACTTTATAACTTGGTCTAACACAAATATATGTACGTTTCAGTGCATTTATTTGTTAAAACAAGAGAAGTCTTGTTTTTATGAAGCTATCATCTCTACAACCATAGCAATCTACAATTGGTATCTACATACTCGACGATGCGACTACTCAACCGACGAATACAGCTCTTTCAATAGAACACGGGTCAACAATTGAGGGGGAGCAATTGTCAAGCATTCAGAATCTTCGATGCCGAACGTGCTTAGTTCACAAGTTGGTGTCAAGACAACAATACCAATCGTACATGTGGTGTCAAGAGATGACTTCAGACGTGACGAGGCGACCAACATATGCTGACAAGAACCATTTGATATTATCATATGATGTTCTCTTCAATCTGGGTCAAACCTTGTCAAATTTTTTTTAATATGGTGAATATGTGATCATGTTACAAATCGGTATCATATCTCATACATTTGGTATCATGAAGATAAAATGGACTTGCATTTTTCTTCCCAAAACCTTTGTTAAAACTTCATTAAATCAATTGATATTAAAAACATCGATTGGGTTAATATTTTTAATATGGGGGAGAAAATGTGATTTAATATGGGATATTATCACAAATGGTTTGACTTAATGTGCTGGCTCATCCCGACATGTGCGAAATGTTTTCGAATATCGTGGCATATGTTAAGGGGGAGCAAAATGGATTTTCATATCAAAATGGATTTTCATGGTGACATATACTTACCCAAAACCCATTTATTTCACGACGATGAAGATTGTGGTGACATAAGGATGGTAGGATAGGTTAAGTCCTATGATTCTTCCAGAACTGGAGGAATCTTCCCAAGGACATTCCATAGCTAGAAATAGTAGTCCTTAGGAAAGTTGGAGAAAGATTGTGAACGTAGCTGAATGCCGACCAAGTACTTAAGTTAGCACTGGAACAATCACAACAAGGTGCTAGTTATGACGTATTGGTAAGCATTGAAGGGGTTGAAGAATGAAAAAGAATTGTAAAGATAAAGGGTGTAAAGAAAGAAACCCTTCTTACAACTTTAGGCAGAAACCGGGTCAATACATATGCTATTGAGATCATTTTAATGATTCTTGATATTGAAGATAGACATCATGGACCCAGTGATGCAATGCACAACCCATCCCAGCTAACTCTGATATCTCTTAAAAGATATTTGTTTTAATCACACGGAGACAACACATTATCTATTGATTTATTCACTCAGAATAAATTGGTATTGAAAAGGTGGCACTCGTTTCCAGCCTCCGATCACTAAAATCCAAAATGCACGATCGAGTCTAGAGCCATTTGAGATCATCAAATATCTCATTAGGACACTTGTGCGATTCTTTATGAATCAAACTTGTGATAACTGGAAAGCAACAGTGGTTTAATTCTTAACTGAATTTAAACACGTTCCAGGCCTCTACGCAATATCTTAGTGATCTTGCCAGAACACTCAGAGTGATACCTTAGTGTTCACAGTGATGAGTGGAAATCCTTCTAGTGTTAACCTCAAACAGCACTTGGTAGGTAACTTGCAAGATTCAATATGAATCAAGCTCGTGACAACTGGAAAGCAACGATGGTGCGATTTTTTAATGAATCAAACTTGTTCTAGGAATCAGAATTGACGGCATCAATCATGCGGATGACTTTATCCAAATGATTCACTCTTTACGTTTGCAGTCAGCTTTGGACGGTCGAGTAAAGAGAACGGGTTTACCCGCAAAATATTGTCAAGGAGATTTTTAATTAAATCTACCTGCCACAAGTACGATATTTTATATCGTCCCGCAAGACCGAAATTTTAGGTTTGATTCGAAGTTCATATTTTGAGTCTTGGACGGTCCTCACCGACCGGAGGTAAAATGCTACCGAATTAGAATGAAATGTTCAAAGCCACTTCGTTCGTGTCTACTTATGTTGCGGAATTTGAAGACGGTGGCGTTGCGGAATCTGAGAAGAAGTCGTCCCCGCATGCTTATACTATATGCACTTAATACCTTATCTAATTCAAGAAAGCCTAAAAGTTAAGTCTTCCGCTGTATCGAACTCTGAAGCTTTCAAGAATTACAAAGGTATAAGTATGCGGGACATGGTGTCACGAGGAGGCGAAGATCACAAGTGATGGATGCACAAGATCAAGGCAAGAGATTAATTCTCAAGATTGATATCAAAGATCACATCAGCAGTTCACCTGAAAAGAAAAAGAAAAGAAAGACGAAGACTACGAGCTCAAGACTAGCATAGTATGCTAGGTTTATCTTATTATTGTAACTTGGGTAATGCCCTTGTTTGGAGTGACCTCCCTTAGGGGGAAATTCTTGGAAATACGTTTTACGTATTAAGAAGGATCGGTCACTCCAACAATAGTCCATGTAATAGCTCGTAGTTTAGTTATTTATCTTTATTAAACAAGCAAGGTCAAGCCTAGCCTACAACATGTGTAGGCCGGCCCAAATGTAAGCCCAAGCCCATCTTATGGGCTTGGTATATAAACCCTCTCCTTAGATGGAGAGGGTGTGTGGTTCTTCATTTTACACATAGTTGAAAAGTGTTTTTTCTTTCACTTTCTCTCTCTAAGTGTGTATGTTCTCACCATCTCTCTATCTCTTTCTCTCTCTAAAACATAAGCAAGATTTACATATTATACAATAATAATATTAAAAATAAAAAAAATAATAATAAAATAAATAATAATAATAATAATGATAATAATAATAATAATAAAGGGGTTAGAGCGCAGATAGTATCTCGTCTCCCATCCAATTTGTTGTAAAACCCTTTTTGTTTCTAATAAAGTGATGGTTTACTATAATAATAATAATCATAATAATAATAATAATAATATACGAGAATTAATTAAATTTTTTATAAAAACTTTATTTTTATTTTATTATTAATAATTTTTGAAAATAAATATATTTATATTATTTATATTATTTATTTTTTAAAAACTATTTATTTAATTTAAAAACTAAATAAATTTAAAAAATTCATAAAAAGAAAACCGTGAGGAGTTACGACGCGAGGTCAGGACCGTTGGCTTCGTAATTTTCTGCTCTTCCATCTGTTTTATTAGTGGATGACTTTGTAGAATGGCAAAAATGATCATTGTTATTAAATCGTCATTAAATCTTCATCCTTAGCCCTCCAAACTCTATTCTTTTGGCACTTTTGGTCATTTGACTTTATCTTTGACCTTTTTCTTCAATAAATGTCTGTGAAATCCCGTGTTTTCTTCATTTATGGTCTTTTGTACCTATTTCACACAAAAACACAAAACCACGCGTAATTCCGACATTTACGATATTAAATACACGTTTTGGTCTCGTTTTTCACGGTTTGAAGTGATAAAAGGATAAGTGTTTACACACTTATTAAATCCCCTACACTTGACCATTGCAATATCCCAATGCAATGCACAATTTTAAAGCAAAAATTTACATTTTTCATCATAATTAACCTATCTCGGCCTTTATTACGATATACTATTACTACTACTACAATGAAAAGAAACTTAAAACGATGAAAAGATAAAAGATATAACAATTTCATTCAATTTATTAACTTTGAAATTGTTTGATGGAAGAAACTCGTAAAGAAATCTAAAACTTAAATTAGGGCGTTTGGTGTCATGAATATTAATCACCCTCAAGTTTCATGTTCTCCATACCAAGCATAAAAACGAGATCATTGTAATTACAAGTTAGTAAAGCTAAGACTTACTGATGTGGTTTAATTATTCACTTAGACCCCCTTATTCCTACGGTGTATCTCTTATATTTTATTTTTTTCTTTAATGATCACGAGGATGCATTTTTGACTTATTTCGATAATTTATTAAGGACAAAAATAAAGTAGGACGATTTAATCAACTGTTAACTAAAGGAAAAAATATTTTAAAAAGGCTTCTCAAAATCTCATAAAGTTCATATCTCGTCATAACTCGTTTCACGATTTGAGACATTTCTCGGACCGATATTTGGCATGTACTTCAAACTTCAAATCTTGAGAGACGATCTTGAAATTATGGTCTTCTCTTCATTTTGTTATACATCTTCATTTGGAGTGAGAGATGCTTCGTACGTTTACCACGACTTCTTCATTTATCCTTGTCTTTATATAGGATTTTGATATACAACGATCTGCCTCCTTTTCGGATATGGATCTATTTATCCTCATACCTTGTTAGAGTCTTTTTTGATATACTTCTCCATGATCTTTATGGGAGTAATTTCTTCCCGTCGTGTGTCTTGATCCATAATATTGATTTGGATTAATGATCTTCACATCATCTTAGTATCTTTAGCAAAAAAGTGAATCCTCATGCCTTGTGAGGGTCTTTTTGGACTCGGATATCCTCATGCCTTGTTAGGGCCTTTTTGGATACGCCAATCTTGGTGTCTCGCTTCAATAAGTTATACCTTGGCTATGAACTTTAATTAATCCCGAACAACTTTTAACCGATCTTGGGCTAGAAGCTAAGTAACTTTTCAATTCGTACGACCTTATTTATTGCATTTATCTATTTACAAGTGATGGGAGAAAAAGCTTATAATTAACTCACACAAGTTCATGAAAGAATGCAAATTATAATTGACTCTATCATTTCTTGTTCTCCACAATTTAAAATCTCAAATAATGAGACTCGTAGAAGCTTAACCAAATAAACTAATTAAGGTTCATATGGTTAAGGATACTAGCTAGAGTAAACTCAAATAAGAAAACTCGGGTCGAGTCAAAATATTCACGACGGACCTAATATATCAAAGACGTCTAAACTCGTTAAAACTATCTTATTTTATTTTATTATTAATTTTTATTTTTATTCATGAAATGAAATCTTATATAATATAAGATTGAATTGGTATATATTAACTGTTAGTTTTAATGACAGAAAACTCATACTTGAAACACAACTTTCACAAAACATTTCACTAGAATCAATCCCATGAGTTAATGACTTAATTTTGTATACTTTCGTAAGGCTTTTCATATGGATATGTAATCTCAATGACTCTTCAATTGCACTAAATTAATTACTGTACACGTTTTTATGATCTTTGAAATCTATAAAAACCCCCATCATCCCCCAACAAAACTCTCACCACCACCCAGCCACATTTGTAACAGATGAGGAACATCACATATTCCGATCTAAGCACAAAAACGATATTTAGGAAATATCTTTGATGAAAATTACAAAATATATCAAACTGAAAAAGAAAATCGCATCGCCAGATTTACAATCCCATCTCCATATCAACATCAACTCTAAATTAAAAGAAAGAAACAAGATCTCGATTTCTTTCATGTGTTACACTTTGAGATTTTACCTTAACATATCCATTCACAAAAGAATCATCAATCATAAATCTTTGAAATGGTGTAAACTATCGTTTTGGTACGAATTTAACGAAATAATTATAACAAACATGTTAGATTCGATCTTTTTTCGTTTAAAACACCAAAAATCCAAACCTACCTGACACCAGTTCAATTGATCTTGAAGCCGTTCTTTTGTTGTTTGTGGGTTTATTAATGTTTTTGTGATTCAAAATGGATCATCTAATTCATTTCATGATATTTTATAAAGATGATGAGATGGTCACAGAGATGGTTTGTTGTTGTTTTACTGTGTTTAGAAATGAGAGAGATAGAGGAGTTTTGTTTAACATAAGAGTTATAGGGTTATGAAATATAATCACGGATGTATATAATGTAGGAAAGGAACATTAGGCTTACGGCATATAAATGTTGATATGGCCCAACGTGACACAAACTTAACACGAGAACTATGTTTATTTTAGACAAAGTTTTTAAATTTTGTTACAAAAGAATCACTCATATGTAGAGATGTCCTCCACAAATATTTTGAGAAGATTTTAGCATATTTTATATTGAAATTGTTATTGTTATATTTATATTATATAAAGCTTCCAACACATAATATGTAAATTAGAAAAAGTTATTTAGAAGTGCAATGTTTGCTATTTTCATGAGAATACGTTACATGTAATTTTAGTTGTTTCAAGTATTTTGTGACCTTTATGAAACTTAATTGTCATAAAATTAAGCATTAATCTAACTTTGCTTCATTACTCACATCAATATTTGTGTCCGTGACATACAACTTTTTTAATTGAAACACTCTTACTAGACAACCAATTGAATTTATCTTTACATATTTTAGAGACGATATTATTAGTAAATTTGTTTTTACCTCTTTTTGAAGACACTCTTATTAAGATTTTCGTGTGACATGGTAAAAGTACTTGGATCATAGGTTCAATATAAAGACCTAAAACTAAGTAACTTCAGACGAGGTACGGAGTATGATGTAAACTCCATATTTTAAGTATTATATAAGGTTGTTTATGCAAAAAAACGTAATTAAATAATAATGTAAATATACTTAATTGTCAAAGAAGCCAAAATTGATACCTAAAAGATGAGGGATTGACACAGAATGGGACACGAGTGTGCCTTTTCAGCTCATGATTCATTTATAAAAAAAATTATAGGATTACGATTAAACATTTAACCTTTGGTATCTTCGTCAATATAATTTCTTAGTATATATTCATTAAAATACAACCGAGGAATTGCATTGACGAAGATACCAAAGATTAAATGTTTATTAAAAAAACGTGACACGGGTAAAATTATTAATAGAGTGCATCACACGGGTCAAATTGTTAGTCAACAATGGGATGTCATACTTATTAAAAGAACATGATATAACGAAGTTAGACATATGATATTATAATATATAAGACAATCACTTACTTAAATAAATTTATATTATTTAATTTTTGTTTATATTTAAGTAAAAAAATAAGTAATAATATTATCTTATTGAATGATATAGTTTTTATAACATTGTACCAATAAAGTACATCACACGGGTCAAATTGTTAGTTATAAACTTATAATCTTATATAATATAAGATTGAGTTGCAATGTCGCTAACTGTGAGTATTAATAACAGCAAACTCATACATGGGCATATCTCTTCTCACATGATACACGTACATGTTTAATGAGATTGAAAAATTCTCATGGCACTAATCATACGAATTAATATCAAATGCAGGTTACATTATACAGTCTATTGGAAGAGTCGAAATTGAATGAGATCTTTTCTTCTTCCTTCATGCAGTTTGTAATCACTGAATCTTGGCCTTATAAATTCCAGTCTGATTTAGCACTTTCCATCATGCTTTGTCCCATTCAATCACATAATACTAACGATATGAATTCTTCTCCCACACAATCTCAGTCTGATGTGAAAACAAAAAAGGTCGCCCATGTTGATCTTGCACAGGCCCAAAATAACAGCAAGGCGAAAAGAATGTTGTTTGCTGACCATTCTCAATCACCTTCTACAATCAGGAGGCGTTCAAGGTACAAGTTTTCACTACTCGGCCAATTTAGGGCAATCTATAAATAATTATTAACTCCTTCTCATTCTTATAAACAAACAAATGGTCCTTAATGATCACAAACATGAATTTATCAAATTACAGCCTACACACATGATTCACCAAATTTATGAATGCTACATGTGCATTGGTCAATTCAAACAACATCACGTGAAACTCATAATGTTCATTACAAGTTCTGGATGTAGTGATTGGAATAGATAATCATTTTCGCGGACGCGAAGTTGATAATAACCATGACGTGGATCAAATCTTTAGAACATACGCTAGAACCTTGTATATGATCGAACAAATCTTCCATTTCGAGTCATGGATATCGTTTTCGATTGTCAATTTACTCAGTTCACAGTAATTCAACAGATATAAGGAATAATAACACCATAGCTCTTCATAATGACGAGCTCGGTAGAATAAAATCATTCTCCGACAACTCTCTCAGTTGTACGACAATTCTTTTAATTCAGATGGTGCTGATGTACAGTGCACACGCCACAGGTGCAACACCAGGAATCTAATCAATACCAAATTCAACCTGCCTTAATGGCAAAAGTCTAGGTAATTCACCAACAAATACCTCCTAAAGTTTCAAATAACATGAACATCTTTTATACATTTACGTTAAGTTCTTTCTAGATTATAATATCTATGACTAGTTCATAACCATTCATGGTATAATTTCCAAGTCTAAATACAGGATATGGTCATCCATCAAGAATTATTTAGATCACTTTTGATAATCAACATCTTATTATTTAGGGGAATTCTACTCGATTTCCCATCAATTAAGACAATGTCGTCATGTCAAAATCAATCAATCCATTCTACTGGCACTATCAACTTTCCAGTTTCATTACCATTGATAAGATGTGAACTTCTCAAAAGAATAATAATAACTCATAATCCTTCACAAATTCAAGGATATCTGGAGACATAACTATCCTTAAAAGAGTAAGGTCAACGCATAATCTACGCGAGAGAATTTCAAATCAGATATAGACGAAAACATTTAATGAATATGAATATATCCCATGTTTTCATAATTTGAGTACGCATTCGAAAGCTCCTCGGATCGTTACCCAGGTCATTCAAATGAAATCTAATCAAAAGAAATGATAGGAACGGCGATACATCCAGTCGGGTATCAACACTCGGTAATCAGATACTTCTCCTAAGAATCTCACTACGGGAGAATTTGACAAGAAAGAATTGTCAATTTTCAAATAAGACAATTTCCACAGATGAGTAAATTCGACTCAGAAGAATAGATGCTATAGGCACATATGTAGGTGTCCCTAACACTATGTCCTTATTTTTCACTTCTTGCAGATCTCATACAATTTAATCTTTCACAATCTTCAAAGAAAATGTAGTGTTTATTAATCAGTTTTATGGTGACTACTAATCAGCCTTGCATGGTCCATTCCAAATTGTATGTAGGCGCGCAACTATATACAATTTCAAGATTAACGATGCAATACTCAGTTCGTCAAAATTTTATCATCATGTTTATAATAAAAACATTTTCATGCTTAATTCTTAAATAAGAATCAAAAATAAATTTACAAAGATTTTCTTTGTTATGAAAACAATTAAGTTTTCCAAGGTGTTTTATAAACAACTTAATTTCGATAACAATCACTTATAAATCTCACTTTGAATAATCCTTATAGTGATGAAAATTCAATTTTTCTCAAGGGATACTGTTTTATCTTATAAAAACAATGAGTGATCTGCAAAAGAGTGATGAAAAGTTGTTCACCAAGAACTAACTACAATATAATAGGAAATGAGCTTAGCCAAATAATCATGAGGTTCATGACCTCGATGGCACTCGAAAAGAATAATCCACAACGTAACTCAAATCGAGATGAGTACTTGTTCAATGGTTGCATCACTAATGTAACACCCCCACAAAATGCTATGCGCAGCGGAACTACAACATTGGGTGCTACACAGTTATCATTGCACACAAGATATATCAAACGACTCTAAAAAGACGTCAACTTAAAACTTGAATTAAAAATTGTTAGATGATACATGTCCACGGTTTTTCCAACCCCACTTGGTACAACAGAGTTTAGCGTTTTCGGTCCCCATGAATCTCGACCCAAGAATTTCAGTTTCACAACAACATAACATTAAAATTTAAAAATGTTTAAGTAGGAAAGGGAGGAAAAACAAGCAGACTCCAAGCCATACACACAACATCCATCCCATGCACGCTCCATGCTACACTTCAGCGGTTACCTGAAACACATGCCAAAATTTGGTCAACGAAAACGTTGAGTGGAATTTATAGGTTTTACAATTCATTTTGAACGTATATAAAATAAAAACCATTCGTGATCATCCATAGACTTGTCGATCAAACAATCTATATTCAGGATACTGACAATTGTGTTTAAGCTCATGACACTAAACCGTTAACTCAATCACCCGCGTAATAATTACCGGCGTGACTCAGATGAAACCATGGCCCCTAATAAGGCATCAGTTGCAATTA
Source organism: Glebionis coronaria (assembly GCA_025667525.1). Taxonomy (NCBI): domain Eukaryota; kingdom Viridiplantae; phylum Streptophyta; class Magnoliopsida; order Asterales; family Asteraceae; genus Glebionis; species Glebionis coronaria. Next base: position 361,846,639 of record CM046877.1, read on the forward strand.
TACCTTTTCTCTTATCACAAATTATCCGTCCGCAGGGGGTATCAACGTACTAGCCCTCGTCTCGGATAGGGTAGTCAACCCCATAGTACTATCACTTTGTATAAGCGGCTATTTCCCCCTTCTCGAGGGCAAGACAATAGTTAATAGTTCATGAAATTAGGGTCTTTTGCAACTAGGTACTCAACACAATTTCTAAGGCAACATTCGGGTCTAACAATCATTCATGACATACGTTCCTTTTAAAAACTAGCATGCATTTCCCTCGCGGGTAAAACAGTTTGAAATAAATATAAGCGAGGCTATAAATTCACACCTTATATATTAAGTAGTCGGTAGTTCGAGAGATGATCACTGACGACGATACGGATGCCCGGGTAAATCAACACCTATCAACAAGTAACGCGTAATGAGTAATCTCATTTTAAATACCTTACGGTACTGTATAAAATACATAGATACTAGTCACTTAGGACAATTATAACTCACGCCAAAACAAAACAACAAGCATCACTCATTTTACACCATTCGTACTTATTATTTACGTTATCCATTTTTTGTTCATTTTCGCCGGTACTTACTGAAAGTACGGGCTGTTTTACTATATTTAACCATTCTTATAAAATTTGACAAAATTCTCAAAAATACTATAAGACCTGTAGATAACACATTTTTAATCCCAATAAAAGTTTTTACTTCTACGACCCGTTACTCAACGCTTTTCCATAACTACATTTTCCGGGCTGAAATTGTACTTCGACCAACTTGGACCTCTTTGACCTATTTGAAATGTACCTTTGACTTCTTTGACTCCTAAGTCCACTTATAGACTCAATTACACAGGTTTGTGACCAAAATTTGACCCTTGACCTTTTACCAATTCATACTTGTGGTCCTCGGGATTTGACTAAAACTATACATAAATTCGGATTATGAAAGTTCTCGTCTCCCGGTACACGATCTTTAAAACCTCATAACTTTTAGCTCGTTTTGAGTCACGAGCTCTACCTTATACCAAATTAAAGCTAAGAAGACCCTCTATGACTACATCTAGCTATCTAGACCTGTAGGAAAAATTATTTTTATGAAAAGGTCTTAAACTTTCTGCCTAAATTCAACCATACCAAAATCACACTTAAGCTCGATTCCAAACCTATTAATCATTACTAGGCTTCATCCTAAGCATTCCCAATCATAACCAAACACTAATTTCAGTCCCTAACCCCTATTGATCATCAACCTCATAATCTAAAAATCTAAAAACAAACATGCAAACACTTGTACCCATTTAATACATCAATAAACACAAGGCTAAACACAAAACCAAAGCTCAAAATCATCAATCACCATGGCTCCCCAAACACCCCCTTTTGCCGTGGGGTTTGGGTGACCAAATCACCACAACCAAATAAATTTTGGTGGGTTTTATTAGTGATTATGCTCTCATTTAGCATGAATTTAACATGCATCAATCCAATTGACCTCAAAAACGAGTTTGAATAATCTTGAAAAATTTTGGAAAAATTTTGTTAATGCATGTTTGAAATAACCATGGATTAACACTCACCAATGGATTTTAGGAGGTGGTCTAAGGTTAGATTTTGTCAAAACTCAAAAAAAAAAAAAAATGGTGGATTGTGGTGGTTTTGGGGTGTAGCCGTCGGCTAGAGGGAGAGAGGGAGAGTGTTTGTCTTTTTTTTTTTGTGAAATGTTTGTATGTGTTTGTGTTGTGTCCCTTTTTGTGGAATTGGGAGGACTAAAGTGCAATTAAAGGTTTCTTTTGGCCTCAAGTAAAAACGTCATTAAAACTTTGCGGGATTGACTTACTAGTCAATTTAGAAAATTTCACGGGAGTCGGAAATCATCCCGAACACTCCAAAATACTTTTGGGATACTTTAAATGTACTCGGAAGGCTATAAAACTCACCCGACTCAACTTAACACGAACCGTAAGTAAAATTCTCGAAAAATTACATTATCGATAAATCGTCAAAAATTATAGAAATTTGGGCATCCATCGGGATCGTAATCGTCATCGTCCTTCTTGAATCATCAATCGTAAAAATTATAACCTCGAACATCGGCTTTAACCAATATACTTATATATATATATAGAAATTAAAATTTATTAAAAATTTCAAAAATTAGCGTAATTTAGGGTAACGTTAATGACCTCGGTTCTAGGGTGTCACATCCACCCCTCCTTAAAGAGAGCGACGTCCCGGCGCTCGCCTCTTCTTGTACTCACATTTCGTTCTGCTGGAACAGATGAGGATACCTTTCCTTGAAAAAGTCCTCACGTTCCCAAGTGTATTCCGGTCCACGCTTAGAATTCCATCGAACCTTCACAATAGGAATTCTACTACGCTTCAGCCTCTTGACCTCTCGGTCCATAATTTCCACAGGTTCTTCCACAAAATGCATTTTGTCGTCCAGTCGAATCTCGTCCAAAGGAATCACCAATTCCTTATCCGCCAAACTCTTCTTCAGGTTCGATACGTGAAACGTGTCGTGAATAGCACTAAGCTCGCTCGGCAATTTTAACTTGTACGCTACTGGTCCAATTCGTTCAACGATCTTAAATGGTCCAATATACCTCGGACTCAACTTTCCTTTCTTCCCAAAACGAATTACACCCTTCCACGGCGATACCTTGAGCATAACCATATCTCCAACTTCAAACTCCAACGGTTTCCTTCTGTTATCGGCATAACTCTTCTGTCGGCTTCTCGCAGCAAGTAGTCGGTTCTTGATTTGCACAATCTTCTCTGTCGTTTCTAAAACCATTTCGGGTCCAGTCAATTGACTTTCTCCTACTTCACTCCAACACACAGGCGATCTACACTTCCTCCCATACAATGCTTCGAACGGTGCTGCCTTGATACTCGCATGATAACTATTATTATACGAAAACTCCACCAGAGGCAAGTGGCGTTCCCAACTTCCTCCAAAATCAATCACGCATGCTCGGAGCATGTCCTCCATCGTCTGAATAGTTCGTTCACTCTGGCCGTCAGTTTCCGGGTGATAAGCCGTACTTAAACTCAATTCAGTGCCCATCGCACGTTGAAGCGATTTCCAAAATTCCGAAGTAAATCTACTATCGCGATCCGAAATGATCGATAACGGCACTCCATGTCTGCAGACGATCTCTTTCACGTACACACTGGCTAGCTTTTCCATGCTGTCCGTCTTCTTCATAGGTAAGAAATGAGCAGATTTCGTTAATCTATCCACAATTACCCATATCATATCACATCCACTAGGAGTTCTAGGTAAACCCGGCAACTCGTCTGGAAAAACTTCCGGATATTCGCAGATAACAGGTACCTCTTCAATCCTCGCCTCTAAATAACCATCACTCGAAACTTGTGCCAAAAACACATCGCATCCGCTCTCTACATACTTCATCATTTTCAAACAGGAAATCACTTTCAAACGAGAAGTGCATTCATCTCCCTTCACCGTCAAGACTTTATTCCGCAACGAAATCTGAACCAATCTCTCGCCACAGACGATCATAGCACTGTGCGCCATTAGCCAATCCATTCCCACAATCACGTCAAACGATCCTAGCTCTATAGGCATCAAGTCGATTTTAAAAGCGTAATTTCCTAACTTCAAGGTACACCCTTTCAGTATAGAATTCGTACTAACAATTTTTTCCATCGGCTAACTCAACGTTATAACTAGTCGTTAACAATACCGGTTTTCTATCGATATGACGACTAAATTTAACATCTATAAAACTCTTGTCGGAGCCAGAATCAAACAAAATACTAGCATAACAAGCGTCTAGTAAAAACGTACCGGTAACCACGTTAGGACCCTGTGGTTTATCAGCCGTCCCTACTTGATATACGGCAGCAGCATTGTTACCTCCCCGCTTGTTTCCTGCCTTCGGGCAATTCACTTGCATATGGCCTCTCTCTCCACATCCAAAACATCCCCTCATTCTGATAGCATTCGCCCCAGTGGCTACTCCTCCCGCTCGGCAACCAGACGTCCTATGACCTGCTTTTCCACATTTGCCGCATGCAGGCGGGCAATTCCCGACATGCTACAAATTGCACCTACCACAGTGGGGATTCACTTTTACTCCTCTGGGGTTCGTCACAGCCCTCATCCCTTCATTCCTTCGTTGGTTAAACTGCTGATTGCGGTTCTGACCATGGTTGTTTCGATTTCCACCTCGGTTTTGGCCCTGGGATTGATTGCTTTGTGCCGCTTCCCATTTCCTCTTGTTGCCTTCAGCAATGAAGTTCTGCTTGTCCTGGAGCTTGACGTCCATCAATGCGTGAGCCATCTGGACCGCTTCATCAAACGACCCAGGTTTTGACGAAGTCGTCTCACCTTTGATATTGCTGGATAAACCTTTGATGTACTGTTTCATCTTCTTGGCATCATTGGCAAAAACGTCTGGTCACAAAAGGCTTAATTCATTAAACCTCCTGGTGTAAGCAGCGATATCATTGTTCTTCAAGGTCAAGTGCCTCAACTCATCTTCCAATTGACCCAATTCCTCTTCCGGGCAGAACTTCTTAGTCAACAGAGCTTTTGTCGCAGTCCATGTCCTTGCATTCGCTACAGCTAATCCAACGGTGGCTACTTGGGTGTTCCACCAGCTTAACGCATCATCAAGAAACGTAGCAGCCGCAAACTTCACTTTGTCCGCTTCTGAACAACCGCTGATTTCGAAAGTACTTTCAACCTTTTCCAACCATCTTCTAAGTTCTAGAGCTCCACCCGTTCCACGAAATTGCGTGGGACCGCATTTCATAAAACTAGAATAGGTACACACTCTCGGGGCTTGCTGTCTCCCCGCGTTTCTACCCTGGTCCTGATTTCTCCCGGCTCGGTCTGCTTCTAGCGCATTTGCTATAGCTTCCTGAATCATTGTGTTTACACGATCGCCGGTTAACTTTGGAGGCATGGTGTTATCGAATATCTCTTTCTGCAAGACAGGGAAAATAGAAAAACAATGTAAGTATACACATCAAGATTAAGATGGATTTCTCTTTCAAGACATAATATAAATACAACGACACATCACTACAGAGTTACTAATATTCATCAATTCACATCACAAAAGATCAAATTTAAGACATATCACAGATCATGAAAGGTAACATGGATTGTATTGATAATTAACCAAAATTGTGACAAGTATTGCCACTACAATCATTCACCATAAAACTTAAGTCCTCAAGTTTTTCGTCATAATGCCATCATACAAAAGTCTAAAACAGTTCTATTACAATGATCAAAGAAAAAATACAAGACAAGCAACTAGGCATGTGGTGATCCACACGGCCTATTGGATGGCGGTTCGTCATCATCTTCCTCGGGTTCCTCATCGCTATCGTCCTCGTCCACATCATCCATTTTTCTCTTTCCTTTGTCATTCAGCCCACAATCAGTCTCCTTTTTCGTCCCTGACGTAGACCCACACTCAATCGCTACCTGACTTCCCACAGTAATACAAGCACCTCTAGTAGGTGGCTGGATCATGTAGTCATTAGCCTCCATCTCCAAATCGTCCACGAATCTCCAATCTGGGGGCAATGATGCTCTCACTCGATGCTCCCAACTCTGCATCCTTGACAATCTCACTTGATCTTCCCTAACACGGTCAAGACTAGCACTCAAATTCGCAACCATCGATCTTAGACTGTTGATGTCACTTTTGTTTACATTTCCATCATACTCAATTTTTGCAGTCCTTTCCAACAGTCTTTGGTGTTCCCTTTCATTCTTATCAAACCTCTTAATTACCCTGGTCTCAACTACAAACCGCTCATACATCAACCACTCCATCCTCCTCAAACGACCTGTGGGATCCCAGTAGTGTCTTGGTCTCGGAAAGCAGACCCTTGCAATATTCTCGTGAATCGATTGCGACTTGGATGATTTGCTGGACTCTATGTCGCTCCCATTACTTACTCGAACAAATCCTGGCACTGTTCTCAAATAGTCCTTGCAATTGTCCATCGGGCGATTAAAGGGTTGCTGCTCATATCGATCGGTTGGTGGTACTTCATAACCCTTTGGCGAATTCGGAGATTGAAACAAATCAGGTTCGGTCTGGCCTACAGCATTCTCGGGAATGCCATCATCCATTAGTTCCTCGGGCTCTTCCTCAGAATCCTCACTCTCGTCACTACTGATGCTAAAATTGTCCACCTCACTTTCATCATTGTCATTTTCCGGCCCTATTTCCTCTTCTGGAGCGATCCATCCATTATCATTGTCCGGCGGGTTCGGAGGAAACGGTCCCCCTTCGTGACCTACGACGTAATCGTTTCCATTATCATTAGGCGGTACCTCGGCCATTCCTGCAATAACAGCGAATTTCGGAGGGTACATAAGTAATTATACAATATTTATAAATACATGCATGCAAATGCAATGCAAAGGTGGTACATATGCCTAAAATGTAATAATATGATGCTCATGCATGATTAATACAAAAATTACGATGTCGGATATTCCACGTATAATTCAACGTCTACATATAGTAATTTCCATACTTACGTAATAATTACCCACATATATACTTCACTCAAAAGTATACGTCAAATGCCATGAATACAAAAATAAATCTTACCGGAGCCATGCAGGATAGTTGTGTGTGCTTGGACCATTTCTTACGACACCAAAAGTTATAGTTTAGGATTTTCAAAAACGACCTAGTTCTCTATAACTCATGGCTCTGATTACCAATCTGTAACACCCCCACAAAATGCTATGCGCAGCGGAACTACAACATTGGGTGCTACACAGTTATCATTGCACACAAGATATATCAAACGACTCTAAAAAGACGTCAACTTAAAACTTGAATTAAAAATTGTTAGATGATACATGTCCACGGTTTTTCCAACCCCACTTGGTACAACAGAGTTTAGCGTTTTCGGTCCCCATGAATCTCGACCCAAGAATTTCAGTTTCACAACAACATAACATTAAAATTTAAAAATGTTTAAGTAGGAAAGGGAGGAAAAACAAGCAGACTCCAAGCCATACACACAACATCCATCCCATGCACGCTCCATGCTACACTTCAGCGGTTACCTGAAACACATGCCAAAATTTGGTCAACGAAAACGTTGAGTGGAATTTATAGGTTTTACAATTCATTTTGAACGTATATAAAATAAAAACCATTCGTGATCATCCATAGACTTGTCGATCAAACAATCTATATTCAGGATACTGACAATTGTGTTTAAGCTCATGACACTAAACCGTTAACTCAATCACCCGCGTAATAATTACCGGCGTGACTCAGATGAAACCATGGCCCCTAATAAGGCATCAGTTGCAATTATACCTTTTCTCTTATCACAAATTATCCGTCCGCAGGGGGTATCAACGTACTAGCCCTCGTCTCGGATAGGGTAGTCAACCCCATAGTACTATCACTTTGTATAAGCGGCTATTTCCCCCTTCTCGAGGGCAAGACAATAGTTAATAGTTCATGAAATTAGGGTCTTTTGCAACTAGGTACTCAACACAATTTCTAAGGCAACATTCGGGTCTAACAATCATTCATGACATACGTTCCTTTTAAAAACTAGCATGCATTTCCCTCGCGGGTAAAACAGTTTGAAATAAATATAAGCGAGGCTATAAATTCACACCTTATATATTAAGTAGTCGGTAGTTCGAGAGATGATCACTGACGACGATACGGATGCCCGGGTAAATCAACACCTATCAACAAGTAACGCGTAATGAGTAATCTCATTTTAAATACCTTACGGTACTGTATAAAATACATAGATACTAGTCACTTAGGACAATTATAACTCACGCCAAAACAAAACAACAAGCATCACTCATTTTACACCATTCGTTCTTATTATTTACGTTATCCATTTTTTGTTCATTTTCGCCGGTACTTACCGAAAGTACGGGCTGTTTTACTATATTTAACCATTCTTATAAAATTTGACAAAATTCTCAAAAATACTATAAGACCTGTAGATAACACATTTTTAATCCCAATAAAAGTTTTTACTTCTACGACCCATTACTCAACGCTTTTCCATAACTACATTTTCCGGGCTGAAATTGTACTTCGACCAACTTGGACCTCTTTGACCTATTTGAAATGTACCTTTGACTTCTTTGACTCCTAAGTCCACTTATAGACTCAATTACACAGGTTTGTGACCAAAATTTGACCCTTGAACTTTTACCAATTCATACTTGTGGTCCTCGGGATTTGACTAAAACTATACATAAATTCGGATTATGAAAGTTCTCGTCTCCCGGTACACGATCTTTAAAACCTCATAACTTTTAGCTCGTTTTGAGTCACGAGCTCTACCTTATACCAAATTAAAGCTAAGAATACCCTCTATGACTACATCTAGCTATCTAGACCTGTAGGAAAAATTATTTTTATGAAAAGGTCTTAAACTTTCTGCCTAAATTCAACCATACCAAAATCACACTTAAGCTCGATTCCAAACCTATTAATCATTACTAGGCTTCATCCTAAGCATTCCCAATCATAACCAAACACTAATTTCAGTCCCTAACCCCTATTTATCATCAACCTCATAATCTAAAAATCTAAAAACAAACATGCAAACACTTGTACCCATTTAATACATCAATAAACACAAGGCTAAACACAAAACCAAAGCTCAAAATCATCAATCACCATGGCTCCCCAAACACCCCCTTTTGCCGTGGGGTTTGGGTGACCAAATCACCACAACCAAATCAATTTTGGTGAGTTTTATTAGTGATTATGCTCTCATTTAGCATGAATTTAACATGCATCAATCCAATTAACCTCAAAAACGAGTTTGAATAATCTTGAAAATTTTTGGAAAAATTTTGTTAATGCATGTTTGAAATAACCATGGATTAACACTCACCAATGGATTTTAGGAGGTGGTCTAAGGTTAGATTTTGTCAAAACTCAAAAAAAAAAAATGGTGGATTGTGGTGGTTTTGGGGTGTAGCCGTCGGCTAGAGGGAGAGAGGGAGAGTGTTTGTCTTTTTTTTTGTGAAATGTTTGTATGTGTTTGTGTTGTGTCCCTTTTTGTGGAATTGGGAGGACTAAAGTGCAATTAAAGGTTTCTTTTGGCCTCAAGTAAAAACGTCATTAAAACTTTGCGGGATTGACTTACTAGTCAATTTAGAAAATTTCACGGGAGTCGGAAATCATCCCGAACACTCCAAAATACTTTTGGGATACTTTAAATGTACTCGGAAGGCTATAAAACTCACCCGACTCAACTTAACACGAACCGTAAGTAAAATTCTCGAAAAATTTCATTATCGATAAATCGTCAAAAATTATAGAAATTTGGGCATCCATCGGGATCGTAATCGTCATCGTCCTTCTTGAATCGTCAATCGTAAAAATTATAACCTCGAACATCGGCTTTAACCAATATACTTATATATATATAGAAATTAAAATTTATTAAAAATTTCAAAAATTAGCGTAATTTAGGGTAACGTTAATGACCTCGGTTCTAGGGTGTCACAACTAATGCGAGCATTAGAGACAAGCAAGAAAAGATAGATAACATCGATACATGTAGAATTTAGCAATCAAAGGTAGTATTTTCATTAATCTCAAACAAGTCAAAATTGTACCGTAACACATTTCGTGTCACTATGTCATAAAATTCCAAGAACTCATCCTACCAACTGATGTCTCAGTTAGGTTAGGGGTTATTTTTAAAAGATACCACAATGAATACTAATCTACAAGAGTCATTAGGTGTTCCACATGTCCCGAAAGATCCATCGGTCTCAATTCAGAAGAAGATTTCTTCAATTTATTTATTGGACACTGGGCATCCTCGTTAGTGGACAATGGCTTAGGAAAAACCCTTAACACGAATCAACAATCATCTAAAACCTTATAATTCAATCACAGGACTCAACAACTTCCTCTTAACAATTTCTTATTCCATACAAGTTAAATTTTTTTTTACTTCATTCAAGTTTCAACCAAATCATACTCAATGCGATATCCTACCTCATTCTCCAATACTTTCATCCTTATTCTTAGACCTTCAAAGTGCAAGAAAAGTTCGATATGAACAACACTTAATTTCCAATCCTATAGCTCTTACAACAATAGTTATCAAAAGAGTCACTAGTATGAAATGACTCACACATTCAATTAGACTTCTCGGAAAGGTACTAGTGGCATGAGGCTTTTGGGTAATGGTTCCAATGACAGCCTCAAGTGCAACATTCCCCCTTTCGATTCTCAAATTTAAGAATTGGGTGACAATGAATCAGATGACACCTTTCCAGGTGGTAACGTTTTGTCAAACTCCACTCTATAAGGAAAGATCGTCATGACATCGATATCAGTTTTAATCTCGCCAATTCTTCTTCAATATCACAATCAACTAATATCTATATTTCTACGAATATCAACCATTTTGTTGGGATCATAAATATCCACAACTTAGTTTAGATCTAGGATAGCTACAAATTCCTACGAGAATAGCTTCGATTAATTTACTAGGGGATTTAGGGTTCCTTGTGACAATCTACGTCGTATAAATACCTCGTATAAATATCAAAATAATCATCAAACAATCATGTAATAAAATTACATCATATATATATATATAATCCAAGTTATATATATATTAAAATAACACTTCTCAGTCTGGCCTTGTCGGTAACTCGGGAATTCTTCGGCACCGTTATAGTCAAAAGATTTTTAGACATTTTGTGAAAAATGTTTATAGTTAAAAGATTTTGAAATGTTTTATTCAAAACCTTGGTTTTAAAAATCTTTCGTTCTCTATAACGAGAGCTCTAGTACCAAACTGTAACACCCCAAAATTTATACAACTCAATACAACGGAAGACTCGTTGGTGTTACGGGATAGCACATTACTCACATCATAGACAACACTTAAAAATTACGTCGTTTATTAATAAAGCATTTCCATTCATAAATATCAAAGATACACAGGTCCCAAGTCATAATATTTCAAACAAGTTTTACAAAGAATTTGAATGGAAATTATTATTTAAGTGCGGGCCATGAATTCTTGTTGATCTTCACGAGAATTACCTTCAAGTACCTGAGACAAAACATGTTAAAAGAAAAGGTCAGCGATAACGCCGAGTGAATTCATAGAGTTTAATAAAACCATTAATATAACATCGGTATAAAATTATTACCGAAAATCATTTTGTACAAATCATCGTAATAGGCCATAAAATAGCCAAAGTCATTTTATACAAATCCTTATCAAAATCATAATATAGGCATTTGCCTTAAAAATCATTATACGAACCATTGTCGTAAAAACATCATACAATATGTTTTACAACGTTGTATAGATTAAATAAAAACCGTTATATGAATATGGTTATGAAAAACCAAAACACGAACATAATATCAATAGTAAGACCCCGTATTGCTAGTCAGGCAATATATCGTAATTTAGTGCGTATAGCAGTATTTCGTTATTTTGGATTATTATAAGCCGCATGACATTGTTACCTTACTATAACCAACAACGGGTAGCTAACCCGATACTCAATTTGCCCATCTAAGTTAGCGTGTCGTCACAATAATCACGCTATGGAAATCTTCTCATACATAAATTCGCTTACCAATCAATGTGGCACGACGGTGATCAACCGTCAAGGCGCGAACTGGGGTGATCACCCCAAATAGTACTATTATATGCATAAGCGTCTACCAAATCCCGGTAGTTCACAATTCATGCTAATGGGACTTTTAGTGACATAACATAACTTTAATAATCCATTTTATTTCATCTATCGGGTCATTTAATCATTCATCGGGTCATATAATCATTCGGGTCCAAATCAATAAACAAGCAATCGGGACAAATGGTGTCCTATTTTATAGAAACTAACATGTTATCTCCCTCGCGGGTTTATAAAACATTTATAAAAACATTTAAAAGAGTGCGAGGCTATGAACTCACGTTGATGTGGGAAAGCGGGTTATCGGCAATTCGGATGTACGGTACGTGCTTCAATCACGGAAACCTAGACAAATAATACTCGTCTTAGACTTTTGTCCAATGACTTTATCAAAATAACAATTATGTATACATATGATGATTTTATATATATGATGATCAAGTGGGTTTACATATTCTCATTTACTTATTTTAGTGTTATGTGTTGATAAATTTTATACTAGTTTACTAGTTTTACCTATTTACATGTTTTAAGTCCAATAAGATTATTATAAGTTCTTTAACTTGTATTAATCCATTTTATACTTGTATTATCAGTATTTACCCTTTACATGTTGGGCCTAAATGGGTTAAGCCCAATAAATAAGTTTATTATTTAAGTGCGGGCCATGAATTCTTGTTGATCTTCCCGAGAATTACCTTCAAGTACATGAGACAAAACATGTTAAAAGAAAAGGTCAGCGATAACGCCGAGTGAATTCATAGAGTTTAATAAAACCATTAATATAACATCGGTATAAAATTATTACCGAAAATCATTTTGTACAAATCATCGTAATAGGCCATAAAATAGCCAAAGTCATTTTATACAAATCCTTATCAAAATCATAATATAGGCATTTGCCTTAAAAATCATTATATGAACCATTGTCGTAAAAACATCATACAATACGTTTTACAACGTTGTATAGATTAAATAAAAACCGTTATATGAATATGGTTATGAAAAACCAAAACACGAACATAATATCAATAGTAAGACCCCGTATTGCTAGTCAGGCAATATATCGTAATTTAGTGCGTATAGCAGTATTTCGTTATTTTGGATTATTATAAGCCGCATGGCATTGTTACCTTACTATAACCAACAACGGGTAGCTAACCCGATACTCAATTTGCCCATCTAAGTTAGCGTGTCGTCACAATAATCACGCTATGGAAATCTTCTCATACATAAATTCGCTTACCAATCAATGTGGCACGACGGGGATCAACTGTCAAGGCGCGAACTGGGGTGATCGCCCCAAATAGTACTATTATATGCATAAGCGTCTACCAAATCCCGGTAGTTCATAATTCATGCTAATGGAACTTTTAGTGACATAACCTAACTTTAATAATCCATTTTATTTCATCTATCGGGTCATTTAATCATTCATCAGGTCATATAATCATTCGGGTCCAAATCAATAAACAAGCAATCGGGACAAATGGTGTCCTATTTTATAGAAACTAACATGTTATCTCCCTCGCGGTTTTATAAAACATTTATAAAAACATTTAAAAGAGTGAGAGGCTATGAACTCACGTTGATGTGGGGAAGCGGGTTATCGGCAATTCGGATGTACGGTACGTGCTTCAATCACGGAAACCTAGAAAAATAATACTCGTCTTAGACTTTTGTCCAATGACTTTATCAAAATAACAATTATGTATACATATGATGATTTTATATATATGATGATCAAGTGGGTTTACATATTCTCATTTACTTATTTTAGTGTTATGTGTTGATAACTTTTATACTAGTTTACTAGTTTTATCTATTTACATGTTTTAAGTCCAATAAGATTATTATAAGTTGTTTAACTTGTATTAATCTATTTTATACTTCTATTATCATTATTTACCCTTTACATGTTGGGCCTAAATGGGTTAAGCCCAATAAATAAGTTTATAAGTGTTTTAGCCCATTTTGTTGTATTATTAGTCCAATAACGTTAACTTAGCCCGTTAATGTTCGTATGTTATATAGTTCGGGTTTTATCGGTTTTTACTTGTTATATATGTTTATATATCAGTATATGAGTTTATAAAAGTTTACATTAGACGGTTCCAACCGTCTAAGTTTTATTTAACAAAAACGTTAAATTTACGGTAATAGCCGAAAAAGTAGTAAAAATCATGTTTATTGTTTTATAACTTATAAAACTTATCAAACTACCATTTTTATAAAATGTCCATTTATTTATCCTTATACATATTTATATAAATGTATTATATAAGTTAGTGGGTTTTAATTCACATTTTATACTATTTTTATTTGAGTGCTTATATAATACTATTATACTTTAATTTCACAAAATCAGTCCTAAATTTTAAGTTCACTAAAATGTCCATATCTAGAGTTCTATAATGAGATAGGACCTCAAATTTTTATCACAGAAACTACAGGATATGTGGTTCATTTTATTCCTATAGCTACTGAGGAATCAACCTCTAAATATTTTAATAAAATCGTCCAAAACAGTGTAGGCAGATTTGCACTCTAAACTTGTTTTGATCATATCTCACTCATTTTTATGATTCCATTATATGGCCAACTCTCACATGTGTATAACACCTAATAATTACTGTATATTGATTCCACTTTACCATTTTATCAGTTTATCATTTGATTACTTACTGTTTTTATACAGCCATCTTATTAAGCAAGATTTAACCATTTTTACATATGGTTTTCCATCTTTTTAACCATGTTTATCAAATCTATCAACACCAAATCCCCACATAATATTTTTAATCATAATTCAACATCATATACATATACATAAATAAAGAAAATGTATGACTACATAATCAAAATAACAAAAGGATAGGAAGAACAATCTCTATACCACCATTAGTGATGAAAAGATGAGGTTTTTGATGAACAAGACTTGGTTCTTGTTATCAAATCTTCAACTTTAGAAAGGAAACTTCTTGGGTCCTTTGGATAGATGAACACATCTATGAATTCAGCCCTTTAACCTCATGAAAACTCCTTTTCATAGGTTAAGATCACCTCCAATCTTCATATCTTCAAAGGTTCTTCAACATATGTGTGAATAACACATGATATTGTGGTTAATTTAAGATCAAATGGTGGTGTTGTGGTGAATATGGGACGAATTTTTAGTGAGAGGAAGGGAGGATGAGTGGTTTTGCATGTAAGATGAATGAGGGAATGGTTTTGGAAGAAATGGTTTTGTGGTTTTAAGTTAGCTTGTTATGTTAAGCATACAAGTGTAACTTGTAAGCTACCATTTGACACCTCATGGTGTTGTTGTCCTTGTTTGGCCATGGGTTAGTGGGGGTGGGACAAGTGTCCCACTTGTCTGATCTCCACTAATTTACGGGTACTCCTCGATTCTAGTTTCCTTGATTTGCGTGCCCTCGGGTCGTTTTACGAAAAACGTTTTTATAATTTATGAATCAACGACACAAAACGAATCTAATAAAAATTGTCTCATCAAAAACGGAGTTCGAAAACATAAATACGTAATCCTAAGGTTTCCGGTTTAGTCGTAAAGGACGTTAAATTATAATCGCAAGTCCTAATCTCTTCTCGTAAATTTGTGAGTTTATGAACCAACACAAAATTAAAATTCCAAAATAATATTCACGGATAAATTTATTTCCTGAAATGTCGGACTGTCACCAAAACGGTGTATGTAAACGTAAGCACGTAACGTAGAATCCTCCGATTTAGACGTAGTCGATGCTACTTCAAGATGTAAATCCAAATTTCTTCCCAAAATAAGTGAGTTCATAATATAAGATTAAAATAATGTTTTTAAATAATACTTGAGAATAAAAATATCAACCATAAATAGACGGATTGTCACAGATTGTATGCTTATATTTGCTGCTATTGTGCTCTTGAACATAAAATATGAAATCTTGGCTTAACTACTTTGTTTTAGGCTGTTTTGACTTGAAACTTTGTGAAAACCTAGTTTGCATGTTAATATAGGGCTAACAAGTGTTAAATCATAGTTATTGCAACCTGAGTAATAGATCTGAGTCTTTGAATTTGGATTTGGTGTCAAGTAGTTCAACAAACATAGTTCTTGTGTGTTTATTGTTCATCGGTAACTTGCTTGCGCTTGAATCTTGTTCAAAACATGAAATCATTGAATGAAATGAGTTAATTTGTGTGTCATTAAGTTTTATTGCGCTTGTGTATACATTTACTGTGGTCAGCTTATACTAGCTTAAACATTAGCTTATATCACTGATTGTAGTGTTTTACCACACCTTTAGGAAAAGGAGGTAAAATAGGGAAAGTATTAAGCACGACGGTTTAGGAAAACCGTGTACAAATGACCCTAAGGTGAAAGTTCGTTTCCCAAGGAGGTATATGTGTGTGACTAAAATGTAGTAAGATTTTAGATTAATATTGGTTAGAATGGGATGAGAAAAGAGATTGACGAAGACGTGAAATTAATTACTACGACGACTACACGTAAAATCGTAAAATGAGTAAAATACAAATTAATTCTAAAAGTTACCAAAAATTCACCAAAAATCAAAATAAATAAACTAAGAGTTTAACAATGATCAAAACTTTTTTAAACCTTTTAATTAATTAAATATTAATTTTTAAATGCTAATTAAAGCCCTAAAAATCAAATTAATTATCAAAAAGCCCAAATAAAGATTTTTTAATTGGTAAACCTCTAAAATGACCTAAAAAGATTAAAAACTATTTTTATAAATTTTTAAACTAAGAAAAACTATTTAAAATGATTTAAAAACTATTAAAACTTAAAATAATTATAGAAATTAATCTAAAAGTGATAAAATTAATCTAAGAGTTGCAAAAATCATATTTTAATGTACTTAAGCTAAGAAAAATATAAAAGGGAAAAAATGTGAAATTTGAAAAATAATAATAAAATAATATTAAAATAATATTAAAATTCCAAAAATTATAAAAAATTCTAAAAACTTGCAAACTAGTTTATTTTAACCTAAATAATCAGAAAATGAAAGTGAAATGACCAGAATACCCCTATTGGGCCTCAAATGGGCCACAACCAAAAACAGTCAAGCTTATGGGGCTTTTTAGCCCAAAAAGTCAAAATAAGCCCAAATGACTTGGAAAAGCACTATCTGACTCAAAATTTAATTCTAAACACAAAACTCTGAAGGCACAAAAGCTGAAAGTGACCTTATCACAGCTTAATGATCAAACAACTTATCCTTATTGGGCCATTAAGCCCATTAAGCAATAAGCTATGCCATAAGCCAGAAACAAGCAAAGTACACTTAATAAGCCAGAAATAAGCAAAGTACAAATCCACTAAAAGACAAAATAGTCGGGTTTGAGTTCTAGTCTGTTTCAGAAGCTCTCGTTTTTTGCAAAAGCTCACAAATAGCTTAACTAAGAATAATCAATCAAGAAAATCACAAAAAGCCAAGTAGAAAAAGCTGTGAGAACCAATAAGCACTCTAAAAAAGCCAAATAAGCTAGTTTCCTAGCAAAAGCTTAACCAAAAGACTTGTAACCTTCCAGACTTGATATTAAGCTGAGAAAAATGAGTTCTATTACAAAAGCTAAGTTGTTGCATGTACCAAATAGCAAAACAGATTCAATAAGCTATGGACCAAGTTTGACCAAAAGTCAAACGCTGACAAGTGAAAATCAAACGCTGACAAGCACAAATTGGACGTTGACAGACTTAAGGAAGTGTTTAGACTTGTTTTTCACCCTGCTGGTCAAGGCTTGAGTGCAAGCCTTGTTAATCAAGGCCTACCAGTTGAGTAGACTTGACAAGATTTGGCACAAATAAGCCAATAAGCTAGTAAGCTTATAAGCTATCAACAAATAAATCCAAGTAGCCAAATAACCTCACAAGCAGCACACAAATAAGATTCAAGCAACAAAACAACAATCCTTACACTAAGAATACCAATGCAATCACCAAATGAGGTGGTCACTTTGCTGATGCAAATGACCACTTCAGCCAACTTTGATAAGCTATAATAAACACAATAAGCCACCAAATTCAACAACCAGATAACCAATAGATAGCTTATCACCCAAACTATTCCCAAACCTGATTTCAGCCCTTAGATCCAACTAACAAAGAAGTTATTGGATCTGATGTGTTTGACCAATCTCAAAAGCACTTTTATCAGATTTTAGCAAAACTTCCAATCCTTTTTCCAAACTTTCAGAAACATAACCAATGACTAAAACTTGTTCAAAATGACTTATTTAGACTTCCCAAACCTCAAGAACCAAGGGCACAAGGCCACAAGGCCTTATGAACCAGTAATCCCAAACAGTCCTTAATCCACAACCTTTCAAAGCAACTTGTGATTCTTAAACACAACCTACGGATTTTATCATTCAAATAGCTACACTAGGTGACAACTAATAGATTGCAACCATTAAACACAAAGCACAAACACAAAATCACCAAATCACATACCAAAATACAAAACAGACAATATCATATGATTTTTGAGAGGAATCTTAACAAGAGGATATACCTGTCCTCCACAACATCCTAGGAGGACCAGCAGTGCTCCTTGGACCTTGTTCAACAACTAGAACAAGACCAAGGTACTTCAACAAGAAAGATGGATGAATGCCTTGGTTGATGTTTCAAAGCAGAAACTCAAGGGCTTGATTTCTTCAACACAATGAACAAACAGCCCAACCAAAGACCTTAATCCCTTCACAAGCTTGGTGTCAACAAGCTTGCAAGAGTTTACAGCTTTTGGTTAAGGATTAGTACACAAAAATAAGCAAATTCAGAAACCTCTTTTCAAGCTTTTTCAAACTTGAAAACCTTACCAAACATAAACGTCCTTGAACCAAATGATTCAAGCACACTTATAACAACAAATGGAACTCAGAATCACCTTTAAACAACACCAACTTTCAAAAACATAAAAAGGAATTACAAGTTTAAAAGGTAAAACTGGAACAAAGGGACTCTCACAGGTTGAGGTCTCCTTTTATAGGCAAATGCTAGCCTAACACTATTCATAAACCCTAGAACTGAATTCCCAAAAGTGCCATTGAAGTCTTCTAGATCATTTGATGCAATGAGCTGTCCAAATGCATCATGGACGTTCATTTTAGCTTTGGGGTTAAGCTAAGAGTCTTGGCTGTTGATCTTGACACGTGGCAATCCTTGGGGAGTAAGTTGTGATGTGATAGGTGGACGAGGTTGAGTGTGGGACCCTTTGGTGAGTGGAGGTGAGGGTTTTGTGTGTGGGTTATGTTTCTGCATTTGTGAATCAAGTGTGGGAATGGTTAATTGAAATTCACCCTTTGTTTAAGTGAGAAGAGTTACTGGGTTCATCACGTGCTACAGTGGTAACTTTTGATCCGAAATTGGGGGAAAGGTGTTTGTTTGGCGCAATATTCGTTTCAAATGTTTCACTTGCACATATTTGGTCCTTATGTTTTCAGAAAGGTGGTAAAATAAGTTTTTAAGCCTTCAAATCCGTTTTCCTTTGTTAATAAACTTTCCAAGTTTATACTTTTGCCACAAAACTTTGGTGAAAAGGTTTAAAGGGTTGTTTTTGCCATTTTTCCATATTTAAAGGACTGAATTTGGACTTTCTTGATCTTCAAAGGTCTTCAATAGATGTTTGCCTTTATGAGGGACCATAATTGACAAATTAGATTTGATGAGGGACTAATCTTGCCATTTCTTCAAAGTTGAAGGACCTTTTTGCAATTTTGACAAACTTAAGGGACCAAACTTGTAATTATGAATTCACAAGGGTTTTATGTGTCATTTCTTCATTGTTTGAGGATCAATCTTGCATATCTTCAAGTCTTCAAGGGTTAATCTTGGATAATTCATGAACTAGGGCCCGGTTCTTTGTACGGCTTCGTTTCTCGTGCCCGTTTTTCCTTGTTTCTTGTGATCTTTTGTCTTCTTCACGATATCCATACCTAAAATACACAAGTAAACAAACACAAGCGTATATATGGTATTTTATGACTTTTTTATGCATTTAAAGCCCGAAAAGAACGATGAGATCATGTATAAATGCCATCTCATCACTCCCCCATACTAAGCTATTCCCGTGCCCTCACGCAATGCTAGAATAAAGTATCTAAGCATCACCAAAATTCAATTTTATTAACCTTTATTGAAAAGTAAAAGACTTGAAAAATACTACGAGAATGTGTTAAGACATAATGTATGATTTTCATCACGAATGTGACTTTTAGGGTCAAAGAATAGAAACAAGTATATGTCCCTTAGAGTAAATTTCGTCATCCTTGATTGTCATGCATTCCATGCTAAGTGCAAAAACGAGATCATTGTTGGTACAAGTCACAATGCTAACAATACTCATACGTCCAAATTGTGTAATACTTTTTCTCCCCGCAATCCTAGTTATTATAAAAGGAAATGGGTTACTAGCATTTTTTAACTATTTGTCATGGATCACAAGTGATTCATATTAACTTATTTGAGTAGTTATTAGTCCGAAAGCAAAGTAGCACGATTTAATCGATAGTTAGCCGAAGGACAAAATCTTTTAAAACGGCTTCTCGTGTATCTCCTTAAGTTCATATCTTGGCATAACTCGTTTCACGATTTGAGACCTTTCTCGGACCGATATTTGGCATGTACTTCATACTTCAAATCTTGGGAAGACGTTCTTGAAATTATGGTCTTCTCTTCATAAATTGGGAATTTCTTCACTTGACGTTTTTGAGAGATTCTTCATATTTGGACCACGACTTCATCATTTTTCTTCAATCATTATTTTAGACTTTGATATACAACGATCCACCTCCTTTTCGGACTTGGATATATTTATCCTCATACCTTGTTAGGGCCTTTTTGGATAGACTTTCCCCATGATCTTTAGGGGAGTAATTTCTTTTCGTCGTGTATCTCGATCCTTCATATTGATTTAGGAATAATGATACTTCACATCATCTTAAATTTTAAGCAACAAAATATAGCTCCTCATGCCTTGTTAGGGCCTTTTTGGATCTTCACCAATCTTCGCATCCCACTTCAATAAGTTATGCCTTGGCTATGAACTCTATTCAACCCCGAGCAACTTTTAAACGATCTTGCGCAAGAGGCTAAGTAACCTTTTAAATCGTACGACTTTAGTTATTGCAATTATTTTTATTCCTAATGCATTGATCTTATGGGAAGAAAAAGCCACAATTAAAAACATATGAGTTTTTGAAAGAACATTTTCATGTTCTACGTTTAGCATGATCACTTGTCTAACTCTATCATCTCTCGTTCTTCACTATATAAAGACCTCTAATTAAAGAGACTCGTGAATACTTAGCCATGCAAGTCAAAATTAAGCCAAATTTGGATTAGCTTTCATTAAGACTATATCAAATCAAAGTTTTGGGTTTTCAAGACACCTATAGGATCTTGCACTTTCTTGGACTTTTTAGAGAATGCATTTTATAGTTCCCTTGATAAGTGACTTTCTAGGATCATTTATAGGAACTTGCGAAAAGTTCTTGTTCTTAACCCGAATGAGCTAAGACTTTCGCGTTTTAAAGTTCCCTATATAAAAGTCTAGCAAAACTTGAATTGAGCGGGTTAAGGAATGTAAATGGCTCCAAATGCCCATCAAGTCAAAAATTAGCTCTTATTCTACCCATCAGAAAATATACATTCGTGTCTTAAAAACACTTATAAAAAGTAAGAAAAATTTTAAAATTTGGCCATTTTTAGCCTTATAAGCAACAAAACAAAAACATTGAAAGTTGGAAAGTGTGAGGGCGTAGCAAAGCAAGTATCTATTCACCCCCATACTAAAAGTAAACATTGTCCTCAATGTTTCGAGTCTAAAGGTGGAGCACCCCCATACTAGAGACGAAGAGTCGAATGCTTATGATCTAGCATGGAAAGGGTGATTAACAATATATCTAAAGCCGTTTATTAACTATGCTAAAAGATAATTGTTAGAACAATAAAGGATATGTCATGGATTCGTGAAAAACTTCTTCAAGCAAACGATGGAGGCTCACGTAAGCGAACACGAGAGTCTTCAATCGTAGATGATGATGATCTAGATAACACAATCACAAACAACCGCGAGTCAACGGGTTGGAAGGGTACAAATCCCCTCATTAGTTATTAGTAAGCATAAAAGGATAAGCATGGGATCTCCCCCACGAGGCACCTCGTTTTTGATTACCGAGTCATGAGCTCGACTCGATCCCCTCAATGCTAATTATCATTGGGGAAGGTGACTTGGTCGAGGTAAACCATTGAAGGAATTTCCCCGCCAAAGTAGTGCTTAAGCCTATGTCCATTCACCTTGAAGTTAGGACCATCATCTTGAGCTAGCTCGATGGTCCCATAAGGAAACACTTGTGTAACGGTGAAAGGACCCGACCAACGAGATTTCAATTTCCCGGAAAATATCTTAAGTCTAGAGTTAAAAAGTAACACTTGATCACCAACGTTAAAAACCCGGTTATTAATCTTTGCATCATGAAATTTTTAGTCTTTTCTTTGAAAATCAATGAATTTTCATAAGCATTGTCTCTTAGTTCATCTAATTCATTCAATTGTATTTTCTGGTGATCTACCGCGGTCTTCAAGTCAAAGTTTGCATGCTTAAGGGCCCAATATGCCTTGTGCTCCAATTCAATGGGCAAATGACAATTCTTCCCACAGACTAACTTATAAGGAGTGCAACCGATAGGTGTCTTATAAGCGGTCCTAAAGGCCCATAAAGCGTCATCGAGTTTGTCGGACCATGAAGCACGGTTTTCTCTAATCGACCTATCTAAAATCCTCTTCAAAGCTCAGTTCGAAACCTCGACTTACCCACTTGTTTGCGGGTGATAAGTCGTAGAAAGACGATGAGTAACTCCATATTTCTTTAAGACCTTCTCGAATTGGTCATTACAAAAATGGGTTCCACGATCGCTTATAATAGCACGAGGGGTTCCGAACCGAGAGAATAGTTGCTTCAAAAACTTCACTACCACACGAGCATCATTAGTAGGTACAGCCTTAGCTTCCACCCTCTTAGAAAGGTAGTCCACCGCGACGAGGATATACTTGTTACCATGAGACGATGGGAACGGCCCCATAAACTCTATGCCCCAAATGTCGAAAATCTCACACACTTGAATTATGTTTTGCGGCATTTCATCACGTTGAGACGATTTTCCTTGACGTTGGCACGAATCACACGACTTCACAAGTGCGTGTGCATCACGATAGATAGAAGGCCAAAAGAAGCCGGTATCGAACACTTTCTTAGCCGTGAGATTAGCACCGTGGTGACCACCCGTGGGTCCCTCGTGACAAGCTCTAAGGATATTAGAAGCTTCGGCACCAAAAACACAACGTCGAACGAATTGATCCACACAAACCCGAAAGAGATAAGGATCGTCCCAAAAATAGAACTTGACGTCACAGAAGAATTTTCTCTTTTGTTGTGTCGTCATACCCTTGATTATGAAATTGCCCGCATGGTAATTTGCAATGTCGGCAAACCATGGGGTGGTGTCTTTAGAATTCATAACACCGAGAGTCTCGAGAGGAAATGTTTCGGTGATTTCCTTGTTCTCGAAAACATCTTTGTGAGGATCTTCTAGACGAGAGAGATGATCGGCTGCTAGATTATCGGCTCCTTTTTTGTCAAGCACGGTGACATCAAATTCTTGGAGGAGGAGCATCCAACGAAGCAATCTCGGCTTAGCGTCTTGCTTAGCTAAGAGATACTTGATAGCCGAATGGTCGGTATACACGATGCTTTTAGTTAAGACGAGATAAGGTCGGAATTTCTCAAAAGCATAGACCACGGCAAGGAATTCCTTTTCCGTTGTGGTGTACTTTAATTGAGCCTCGGTCATCGTCTTACTAGCATAATGGATAGGACGAAAATGCTTTTTATAACGTTGCCCTAAGACGACCCCTATAGCATAATCACTTGCATTGCACATGATTTCAAAGGGTAAATTCCAATTAGGAGCAACAAGAATGGGAGCTTCGGTAAGTTTCCTTTTAAGAGTTTCGAAAGCTCTAACACAATCCTCATTGAAATTAAAAGGAGCATCCTTCTCGAGAAGGTGTGTCATAGGTCGAGAGATTTTCAGAAAGTCTTTGATGAAACGACGATAAAAGCCCGCGTGGCCTAGGAAACTCCTAACTCTCTTAACGGTTTTGGGATGAGGTAACTTGGCGATGACGTCTACCTTAGCTTTATCGACCTCAATCCCCGCTTTCGAGACCTTATGTCCTAAGACGATTCCTTGTTTACACATAAAATGACATTTTTCCCAATTAAGCACAAGATTGGTTTCTTCACAACATTTTAACATTTGCTCGAGATTAGATAAACACGACGTGAACGAATTGCCAAACACCAAAAAGTCATCCATAAACACTTCCATCGACTTCTCGATCATATCGTGAAAAATTGCCATCATACACCGTCGAAACGTACCCGGTGCATTACAAAGTCCGAAAGGCATCCTACGATAAGCAAATGTTCCATAAGGACACGTAAACGTAGTCTTCTCTTGATCACGAGGGTCGATAGGGATTTGAAAGTAACCGAAAAAACCATCTAAAAAGCAATAGAATTCATTTCCCGCGAGTCGCTCCAACATTTGATCCATGAAGGGCAAAGGAAAGTGGTCTTTACGAGTGGAGTCATTTAACTTTCGGTAGTCAATACACACCCTCCAACCGGTCACAACACGAGTGGGAATTAACTCGTTGTTTTCATTAGGCACAACGGTCATTCCTCCCTTTTTAGGGACACAATAGATTGGGCTCACCCATGGGCTATCGAAGATAGGATAAATCATTCTCGCGTCAAGGAGTTTAAGAACTTCCTTTTTAATGACATCGTGAGTTTTGGGGTTTACCCTTCTTTGACTTTGAATTGCGGGTTTGTAGTCCTCCTCCATTAAAATCTTGTGAGTATAAAATTTTGGGTCAATACCCTTAATGTCTGAAATTTTCCACGCAATTGCCCCTTTATGAGCTTTAAGAACTTTCAAGAGCTCTATTATTTCATCATTAGCAAGACCTCTTGCAATAATAACCGGCAAATTGTCATCACCTTCCAAGAATGCGTATTCAAGGTTAGAAGGAAGATCTTTCAATTCAAGGATAGGTGGTTCCTCGATTGAAGATTTTGGTTCAACACTCATAACTTCCATCGGCGGAAGAAATGGTGGAATAGAAGTATCATCACTAATCAACACCTCATCTTCATTGTCGATTTCATTTGAAGTAAAATCGCCTCCTTGGAATGGAGTGAGATTTGGTGTAGAATTAGCAAGAATCGGATCTAAAATAGTGGGATTGCCACTTGACGAGCTATCGGAAAAACCTAACACTTCTTGTGAAAACTCATCGCAAACCAAATCAACTAGTTCAATGTGATTGATGGTAGCGATTGCATAAACATGAGAAGGTTTTGAGTTTTGAGTAGCGTTTATAACAAGTTCCTCTTCGTTGAATCTCAAAGTGATAGTTCTAGCATGAACGTCGATAAGCGATCTCGAGGTGTCTAAAAATGAACGACCTAAAATTAGAGGAACTTGAGGATCCGCGGGGATATCAACTACTATAAAATCAACGGGATAGTATAACTTCCCCACTTTCAAGAAAACATCTTCGGCTACTCCACATGCTAAAATCGTAGAATGATCGGCCATCTCGATAGACATGTTCGAAGGAGTAAGAATTGGAAGCGAAAGCGATTTCCAAATGGAAAATGGCATCAAATTAATGCTCGCACCAAGATCGGCCAAGGCGAGGCATTCTTTCATATCTTGTATGTCACAAGGAATGAGAAACTTTCCGGGGTCACCAACTTTTTCCGGTATGCGGTTAAGATAAACCTAAGAACAATTAGCAAGCTTTGAAAACTTTTCCTTATCGCTCATCATACTTTTAAAAGTGGAAGCGAAACGAGGCATATATAACAATGCGTCGGCTAAACTCACATCAAAATGCACTTGTTGAAACATTTTTATAAAAATATCGATTTGTTGTTTGTTACGTTCTTGCAATTTCTCTTTGTTTCGTCTCGAAGGGTAAGGTAAGGGTGGTGTGGGTTGGACATTAGGCAAAGGCCTTGGAAACTCGGGTTCCACAATTGGTATTGGTTCAACCGTAGGTGTGGTATGAGCGGTACTTCGTGGGATTGTAATGTGCTCCTTTTCGACCATCACCTCGGGCTCTTTCTCGATTTCCTTCTCCGTAGAAGTACTTGGACGAGAAATGGGTTCTTTGAAAGTTTTACCACTTTGTGTAGTAATAACCTTCATTTCTCCCTTCGGGTTTGCAATGGTATCACTAGGAAGACCACCCGAGGAAGAGGGTTTACACATGATTGCTTCAAACATTTTTGCCATTCGGTCCTCAAATTTTGATTGCCTAGCATCCGCTTTTAACAATTCTTGCTTAATCTCATGTTGTCCTTGTTCCATCTTTTGTTGATTTTGTTGAAGACGTTGAAAATTTCCTTCCATTTTATTTGCATGAGTTTTAAGTTCATTAGCAAGTTCGTTTTTAAGCTCGTTTTTCAACTCGGATCTTAAGCTAATCATCTCACGTTGCATGTTATCAAACTTAGCATCATTTGCTTTAGCATAATCCAAAAACTCTCCTTGAAGATTTTTTGTGTGAGCATTGTGAAAACCTTGTGTAGTGTTTTTAAAATCACGGTTTGGTTTTGGTTAGTGACTTGTCCATTCCCACTTTGATAATTCCCTTTGTTGTAGTTACGTGAATTGCCTTGATAATTACCACCTTGGTTGTTGTTTCGATAGTTATTAGCATTTTGATTTGGTGGAGCTTGATTTGGACGGGAACCTTGGCCGTTTTGGTTATAAGTTCCCGTTGCTACATAAGCACTCGAAGTGTTACCACCGGCGGTAATACACTCGGAAAGATCATGAGCTCCACCACAAGACAAACAACTCTTTTCCACCGCTTTAACCGAAGCGGAATTTAAAGCCTCTTGAGCTTTCCAATGATTCATAAGATTAGCAAATCTATCGAAAAACCGATTTTCCTCATTAGCTTCATCATGTAAGGCATTAATGCTACGAGACGATGACGACGATGACGATCCTAAATTGGCAACACTCGGTGTGTTACGAGGGCTATAAACCTTAGATCTATTCTCGATAATCTTTAAAGCTTCATCGGTCGTTTTGCACAAAAAATTACCACCCGTGGCGGCATTCAAGTAATCTCGTTCATGATCATTAAGCCCATTATAAAAAGTATCATGTTGATGCAATTCCGAAAAATCATGGTGTGGACATTCATGTAACATCTCTTTAAATCGTTCCCATGCCATTGAAAAACTTTCATTATTTCGTTGCACAAATCTTGAAATCTCATTTTTCAAATGTGTTGTTTTAGATGGTGGAAAAAATTTGTTCACAAACTTAGAAACGAGATCACCCCATGTCAAAATCGAATTTGGCGGTTCTTTCTCAAGCCAAATTTTAGCGGGTCCATCTAACGAGTATGGAAACAACATCATCTTAATGGCGTCATATGGAACATCCTTAAACTTGCTAGTTGCGGTGAGACGATTAAAATTCCTTATGTGGTAATGCGGGTTGTCTTTCTCATGACCTCTAAACTTATTAGCTTGCAACATCGACATTAAACCCGTCTTAATCTCGAAATTCTCCGCAAGGATAGCGGGAATCACAATGGCCTCTCCAAAACCCTCGGTGGGTGCTTGTAGAAACTCCATCATAGTACGATTAGCCATGACGACTTCTTGTTCTACAATAGGTTCAACAATTGGAGTTTGTTCTTCAATCAAAGTCTCTTGATTTGCTTGCTTTTGAAGACGTTTACGAGCTCGTTTTGCTTGATTACGAGTGATCATAAACTTCACGAAGAATGGGAGGTGAGCAAAGAAGATTCTTTTTGGGTGTTTTGTGGATTTTCAATTTTTTGTGTTTTTGATTGTTTTTATTTTTTTTGGATTTTGATGTATCTTTGTAGACAACAATCTACCAAATCTCTCCTCGAATCAAACTCTTGATTAAAGAAGCCTCAAAAGAATGAAAACGATCACGTGGAGTGAAAGCCTTCGAATGACTTTAGAACTTTGGTGAAAACCAAATTGTTCAAGAGGGTTTAATCACAAAGAAACCAAGCAAATATATTATACGTAATAATACTTTGGGCGGCAAAACCCTCGATTAGCCTTCAATCTCAAAATACTCACAAGCAAGCGGGAAAACGAGGCGGCGCAAAGCATTTAAGAGCCTTTTTCCTTAGGGTATATTTTATAATACCCACCTTATAGTTCGTATTTTTCAAAATCGAGCTTCACGAAAGTATTTATTTATTTTTGCCTTTTTCTTTTGTTTGAGATTCAAATACAATAATTAGGAGATCAAATCCCAATTAAGGTTGTGTTTTCACACTTTTGGAGATATTTTGTATTGATTGTGATACTTAATACAATATAGTAATAATAATTTCACAAGAAAAACCAAAAAAACGATAATACGTATTAGTAGATTTCTACTAATACAAATACTATTTATGGTTAATATTAAAAACAACAAGACAAATTAATCACGACACACCTCCCCGGCAGCGGCGTCAAAATGATTGTAGTGTTTTACCACACCTTTAGGAAAAGGAGGTAAAATAGGAAAAGTATTAAGCACGACGGTTTAGGAAAACCGTGTACAAATGACCCTAAGGTGAAAGTTCGTTTCCCAAGGAGGTATATGTGTGTGACTAAAATGTAGCAAGATTTGAGATTAATATTGGTTAGAATGGGATGAGAAAAGAGATTGACAAAGACGTGAAATTAATTACTACGACGACTACACGTAAAATCGTAAAATGAGTAAAATAAAAATTAATTCTAAAAATTACCAAAAATTCACCAAAAATCAAAATAAACAAACTAAGAGTTTACCAATGATCAAAACTTTTTCAAACCTTTTAATTAATTAAATATTAATTTTTAAATGCTAATTAAATCCCTAAAAATCAAATTAATTATAAAAAAGCCCAAATAAAGATTTTTCAATTGGTAAACCTCTAAAATGACCTAAAAAGATTAAAAACTATTTTTATAAATTTTTAAACTAAGAAAAACTATTTAAAATGATTTAAAAACTATTAAAACTTAAAATAATTATAGAAATTAATCTAAAAGTGATAAAATTAATCTGAGAGTTGCAAAAATCCTATTTTAATGTATTTAAGCTAAGAAAAATATAAAAAGTGCAAAAATGTGAAATTTTAAAAATAATAATAAAATAATATTAAAATTCCAAAAAATATAAAAAGTTCTAAAAACTTGCAAACTAGTTTATTTTAACCTAAATAATCAGAAAATGAAAGTGAAATGACCAGAATACCCCTATTAGGCCCTCAAATGGGCTACAACCCAAAACAGTCAAGCTTATTGGGCTTTTTAGCCCAAAAAGTCAAAATAAGCCCAAATGACTTGGAAAAGCACTATCTGACTCAAAATTTAATTCTAAACACAAAACTCTGAAGGCCAAAAAGCTGAAAGTGAGCTTATCACAGCTTAATGATCAAACAGCTTATCCTTATTGGGCCATTAAGCCCATTAATCAATAAGCTAATGCCATAAGCTCTAATTTTACACACAACCTTCTTTTGGGATACTAAAGAGATCTGCAAAAGAAATTTTGAAAAATCACACTTAATAAGCCAGAAATAAGAAAAGTACAAATCCACTAAAAGACAAAATAGTCGGGTTTGAGTTCTAGGCTGTTTCAGAAGCTCTAGTTTTTTGCAAAAGCTCACAAATAGCTTAACTAAGAATAATCAATCAAGAAAATCACAAAAAGCCAAGTAGAAAAAGCTGTGAGAACCAATAAGCACTCTGAAAAAGCCAAATAAGCTAGTTTCCTAGCAAAAGCTTAACCAAAAGACTTGTAACCTTCCAGACTTGATATTAAACTGAGAAAAATGAGTTCTATTACAAAAGCTAAGTTGTTGCATGTACCAAATAGCAAAACAGATTCAATAAGCTATGGACCAAGTTTGACCAAAAGTCAAACGCTGACAAGTGAAAATCAAACGCTGACAAGCACAAATTGGACGTTGACAGACTTAATGAAGTGTTTAGACTTGTTTTTCACCCTGCTGGTCAAGGCTTGAGTGCAAGCCTTGTGAATCAAGGCCTACCAGTTGAGTAGACTTGACAAGTTTTGGCACAAATAAGCCAATAAGCCAGTAAGCTTATAAGCTATCAACAAATAAATCCAAGTAGCTAAATAACCTCACAAGAATCACACAAATAAGATTCAAGCAACAAAAAAAACAATCCTTACACTAAGAATACCAATGCAATCACCAAATGAGGTGGTCACTTTGCTGATGCAAATGACCACTTCAGCCAACTTTGATAAACTATAATAAACATAATAAGCCACCAAATTCAACAACCAGATAACCAATAGATAGCTTATCACCCAAACTATTCTCAAACCTGATTTCAACCCTTAGATCTAACTAACAAAGAAGTTATTGGATCTGATGTGTTTGACCAATCTCAAAAGCACTTTTATCAGATTTTAGCAAAACTTCCAATCCTTTCTCCAAACTTTCAGAAACTTAACCAACGACTAAAACTTGTTCAAAATGACTTATTTAGACTTCCCAAACCTCAAGAACCAAGGGCACAAGGCCACAAGGCCTTATGAACCAGTAATCCCAAACAGTCCTTAATCCACAACCTTTCAAAGCAACTTGTGATTTTTAAACACAACCTATTGATTTTATCATTCAAATAGCTACACTAGGTGACAACTAACAGATTGCAACCATTAAACACAAAGCACAAACACAAAATCACCAAATCACATACCAAAATACAAAACAGACAATATCATATGATTTTTGAGAGGAATCTTAACAAGAGGATATACCTGTCCTCCACAACATCCTAGGAGGACCAGCAATGCTCCTTGGACCTTGTTCAACAACTAGAACAAGACCAAGGTACTTCAACAAGAAAGATGGATGAATGCCTTGGTTGATGTTTCAAAGCAGAAACTCAAGGGCTTGATTTCTTCAACACAATGAACAAACAGCCCAACCAAAGACCCTAATCCCTTCACAAGCTTGGTGTCAACAAGCTTGCAAGAGTTTACAGCTTTTGGTTAAGGATTAGTACACAAAAATAAGCAAATTCAGAAACCTCTTTTCAAGCTTTTTCAAACTTGAAAACCTTACCAAACATAAACGTCCTTGAACCAAATGATTCAAGCACACTTATAACAACAAATGGAACTCAGAATCACCTTTAAACAACACCAACTTTCAAAAACATAAAAATGAATTACAATTTTCTCAAAATACCAACTTTTATAAATTTTAAAAAGGAATTACAAGTTTAAAAGGTAAAACTAGAACAAAGGGACTCTCACAGGTTGAGGTCTCCTTTTATAGGCAAATGCTAGCCTAACACTATTCATAAACCCTAGAACTGAATTCCCAAAAGTGCCCTTGAATTCTTCTAGATCATTTGATGGAATGAGCTGTCCATATGCGTCATGGACGTTCATTTTAGCTTTGGGGTTAAGCTAAGAGTCTTGGCTGTTGATCTTGACACGTGGCAATCCTTGGGGAATAAGTTGTGATGTGATAGGTGGAAGAGGTTGAGTGTGGGACCCTTTGGTGAGTGGAGGTGAGGGTTTTGTGTGTGGCTTATGTTCTGCATGTGTGAATCAAGTGTGGGAATGGTTAATTGAAATTTACCCTTTGTTTAAGTGAGAAGAGTTACTGGGTTCATCACGTGCGACAATGGTAACTTTTGATCCGAAATTGGGGGAAAGGTGTTTGTTTGGCGCAATATTCGTTTCAAATGTTTCACTTGCACATATTTGGTCCTTGTGTTTTCAGAAAGGTGGTAAAACAAGTTTTTAAGCCTTCAAATCCATTTTCCTTTGTTAATAAACTTTCCAAGTTTATACTTTTGCCATAAAACTTTGGTGAAAAGGTTTAAAGGGTTGGTTTTGCCATTTTTCCATATTTGAAGGACTGAATTTGGACTTTCTTGATCTTCAAAGGTCTTTAATAGATTTTTGCCTTTATGAGGGACCATAATTGACAAATTAGATTTGATGAGGGACTAATCTTGCCATTTCTTCAAAGTTGAAGGACTTTTTTGCAATTTTGAAAAACTTAAGGGACCAAACTTGTAATTATGAATTCACAAGGGTTTTAAGTATCATTTCTTCATTGTTTGAGGATCAATCTTGCATATCTTCAAGTCTTCAAGGGTTAATCTTGGATAAGTCATGAACTAGGGCCCGGTTCTTTATACGGCTTCGTTTCTCGTGTCCGTTTTTCCTTGTTTCTTGTGATCTTTTGTCTTTTTCACGATATCCATACCTAAAATACACAAGTAAACAAACACAAGCGTATATATGGTATTTTATGACATTTTTATGCATTTAAAGCCCGAAAAGAACGATGAGATCATGTATAAATGCCATCTCATCAATCACCAGACCTGCCTGTTTCATATCTGGACCATATCTAAGCATAGATTGATTAAACTATATCATTTGGCAGAGTGATTTTGTGTTTTTTTGCTTGATTGTCACTCCCTACAACTCACGGGTTGTAGGGGTGCCTTTATTGTCCAAAATCATCAAGTGAGTCTCTCTAAAAAGCAAAGTCAAAAAGTCAAAGCAGTGGGAACCCTTTTGTAACACCCCCAAATATTCATAACTCAATTCAGCGGAAGAGTCGTTGGTGTTACGGGATAGCATATTACTCAAATCATAGACAACGCTTAAAAATCGCGTCGTTTAATAATAAAGCATTTTCCATTCTTAAATATCAAATTACATAGGTCCTTAGGTCATAATATGTCATACAAATTTACAAATCATTTGAATGGAAATTTTGGATTTAAATGTGGGCCATAAATTCTTGTCATCTTCCTGAGAATTACCTTCAAGTACCTGAGATAAAACATGATAAAAAGTCAGCGAAACGCCGAGTGAATTCATAGAGTTTAATAAAAGCCATTAATATATATATATCACCGGTATATAATCATTACCGAAAATCATTTTGTACAATTCTTTGTCGTAGGCTATAAAATAGGCCAAAAACATTTTATACGAATCTTTGTCGTAAATCATAATATATGCTTTTGCCTTCCGAACCATTATACGAACCATTGTCGTTGAAAACATCATACAATACGTTTTATAAAGTTGTATAGCGTTTAATAAAAACCGTTATATGAAAATGGTTATGCAAAACCAAAATACGAACATAATATCAATAAGACCTCGTATTGCTAGTCAGGCTATATATTTTAATTCAATTCGTACATCAGTATTTTCATTGTTGGATTATTATGAGCCGCATGACATTTTTACCATTCTATAACATATATCGTGTAGCTAACCCGTAATTCCTTTGCCCATCTAAAACAACATGTCGTCACAATAATCACGCTTATATAAATCTTCTCATACATAAATTCGCCTACCAATCAATGTGGCACGACGGGGATCAACCGTCAAGGCGCGAACTGGGGTGATCTTCCCCAAATAGTACTATTATATGCATAGGCGTCTACCAAATCCCGGTAGTTCACAATTCATGCTAATGGACTTTTAGTGACATAACCTAACTAATAATAATCCATTTCATTTCATTCATTGGGTCATGTAATCATTCGGGTCCATATCAATAAGCATACAATCGGGACAACTGGTGTCCTATTTTTATGAAAAGTAGCATGTTATCTCCCTCGCGGGTTTATAAAACATTTCATAAAACATTTAAAAGAGTGCAAGGCTATGAACTCACATTGGTGTGGGAAGGCGGGTTATCGGCAATTAGGACGTATGGTACGTGCCTCGATCACGGGAAACCTAGACAAATAATACTCGGTCTTAGGCGATGCCCAATAAATTTATAAAACATTGTTATGTATATGTAATGAAGTCATATCATGATGATCAAGTGGGGTTTTATTTCCTCTTACAACATTATTAGTTGTTAGGTACTTGTTTAACTTAGGCTTATCATACTAGTTACACTAGTTTTAGCCCATTTACACATTAAGGCCCAATAAGCCCCTTAAGAGTCCAATATCATTTTATTAGTCCATTTATGATTTTAAGACCAGGCCCATACTCATATGTTGGGCCCAAGTGGGTTAAGCCCATGAGTAAGTCTATTAGTGTTAAGCCAAACTAGTTGGGCTAATGGTCCAATAAGGCTACTTTGGCCCATTATGGTCCATAAGTTATAAAGCTCGGGTTTATCGGTTTTTGCTTGTCAAATGTGGTTACATATCAGTATATGAGTTATAAAAATGTTACAATAGACGGGTCCGACCATCTAAGTTTTATTTAGCGAAAACGTTAATCTTTCGGTTTTAGCCGAAAAGACGTAAAACTTATATATAGTTTGTAGTTTTATAAAACATTTGAGTTTTACTTTTATAAAATGTCATGTTTATTTATTTTAGTATAAAAACTCATTTTATAATAGTTATTATTTGTTAGTGGCTTTTATATGTATATTTTATAATAATATTTACTTGAGTGCTCTTTTTATATCATATAGTTTTTTACAAATTTGATTACTAAAGTCCATTCCACCATTTTTTCCATATCTTGAGTTCTACAAGGAGATAGAAGCTCAATATTGAACATCATAAACTACATGATGTGCGCTACAAATAACTCTTTTATAGCCACTGCTAAATCATCCTCTAAGTATTTTTAATAATTCGTCCAAAACAGACTATACAGATTTGTACCTCAATAGTATTTTGATCATAACTTGCTCATTTTAATGATTCCATTGAGTGGCCAACTCACCACATATGTAAAAATCATTTATCTATCTGTATATTTAATAATACAAACTATTTAACCAAGCGATCATATTGATACTTACTGTTTTATTCAGCCCATGTAATTAACCAAAATTTTAACATTTTTACTTGTTGATTTTAGCCTTTTTAACCTAATCTATTAAAACAAATACCCCACAAAATATTTTGATCATAATTTATCATCATATACATATACATTTATGAAGGAAATACATGAGTACATTTACAAAATAACAAGATGATAGGAAGAAACAATCTCTATACCACCAAAGTGATGAAAATGTTGAGATTTTGGATGAAGGCTTGATTCTTGTCACCAAATCTTTAGCTTAGCAAGATCTCTTTTAGAAACCTCCAAGTAGATGAACATACTCTTGAAATCATCCCTTGAACCACATGAAAACTCATTTTCATAGGTTATAATCACCTCCAATCTTCATCTTTTCAACTAGGCTTTAAAATATGTTGATTATAGCCTTTGTTTATGGTTAAAATTTTTGATGATGGTGCTGTTGTGGTGGTGAATGGGACGGCACAAAGAGAGCAAAGAAAGAGAGAGAGAGAGAGAGAGAGATTGAAAGTTTCTCTTGTTTGCATGTTTGAGAGAGAATGGTAAATGGTTTTAGTTTTAGGTTGAGTGGTGTTTTAGTTTTGGTAAACTTGGGAGGACGAGTGTCCACAACTTTGTAAAAATTTGACAAAAAGAGTGTTGTGTTGGCTACTTTTGGTCGTTTATTGGTGGGGGTGGGACAAATGTCCCACTTGTCTCATCTCCACTAATTTACGGGTACTTCTCGATTCTAGTTTCCTCGATTTACGTGCCCTCGGGTCGTTTTACGAAAAACGTTTTTATAAATTATGAATCTACGGCACAAAATGATTCTAATAAAAATTGTCTCATCACAAACGGAGTTCAAAAGCGTAAATACATAAACCTAGGGTTTCCGGTTTAATCATAAAAGACGCTAAATTATGCACGTAAGTCCTAATCTCTTCTCGTAAATTTGTGAGTTTATGAACCAACACAAATTAAAATTCCAAAATAATATTCGAGAATAAATTTATTTTCTAAAATGTCGGACTGTCACAAAAACGGAGTATGTAAACGTAAACACGTGACGTAGAGTTCTCCGGTTTAGACGTAGTCGATGCTACTTTAAGATGTAAACCCTAATTTCTTCCCAAAGGTGAGTGAGTTCATAAATTAACAATTAAATAATGATTTTAAATAATACTTGAGATTAAAATAATGACCTCAAATTGACGGATTGTCACAGTAGTTACCCCTAAAGAGGATCTTTGTCCTCAAAGATCAATTTATCTTACTACTCGCTTCTTATAGAATCAAGACATGTAGGCATTTCCTCCACATTCGGTCTTTTCTCTCAAGTGTAATTCATTACAATACGCGAGTTTCATCAAACATAGCAACGAGAATACGATCGTGCTTAAGTTGACTGACTTTCTCTATCCATGATGTCCACGGGTTTTTGATGAATGCAACTTTTCGCCGATCCAAACTTCATTAAGAAATAATCAGATTTTCACTTGATAGACATTTTATCAAGTTTGTTATACGAAACATAATTCATGCAGCCCTTGAAGTTCTAGGGTAGATCCAGCTTGTATGCCTCTCGGTCCAAATCTTTACATTATCTCAATGGTCCAATGCAACGGGGATTTATTTTACCATGATCTTTCATATCATCAATTCACCTTTCCATGGTGAAATTTTTTTGCATAACCTCGCTACCCATCCTGCACTTCAAGATCTACATTTCATATTCACATAACCTCCTGCCCACTACTGGCAGTCAATAATCAGATCCTAATTTCCATAATCATTTCAGGTCTCACGGGTTGGATATCTTCATCCCAACTCCTGCCTGCAGATGCTCTTAAACTTTTCTTTATATAGATTCTCGCAAGGTTCGGACTCAATCCTAAAGCGATAATTATCGATGATAACCTATCCAAAGGTAAATGCTCATCCTTGACACTACCAAATGTCATTTATACAAGCATAAATCAAGATTTCTAGTGTTTGTATTGTTACTTTACCTTGTACCTTCGATTGGGGTGGTAAGAAGTACTCATATCAAGATTCATTCCTAATGACTTCTTAAGGAATCTCCAGAAATTCTCCGGGAAGCGAGGATCTTGATAGAGATGATCGATACAGGCACACCATGCTTACACAACTCCTTTAAATACAAAAGAGTCAATTTATTCATCGAGAACCTATCATTAACGGAAATGATATTAGTAGATTTGGTTGATCTGTCGACGATGACCCAAATCGAATCAAATTCAGGTGATGACCTTGGAAGATTTGTGATAAAATCCATGGTGATTCCATCCCATTTCCAAACAGGAATAATAAGCTATAGAACTAATCTTGATGGATTTTGGTGTTCAGCCTTGAGCTTCGCAAAGGTTAGATATTTACTAACATATGTTGCGGTGTCGGCTTTCATATTTGGCCATCAGTACAACTTCTTCAGATAAGATACATTTAATCGGAAATGGCATGAATTGAATACTTCAACTTATGAGATTCCAACATGACTAAATCTCGAAATCCTCCATACTTAGGCAACCATAAGCGGCCTTTTAAACATTTAACGTCATCGGCTCTCATTTCTAATGGTTTTCATTAGCCATGAAACTCTTTATTATTTATATTATCCTTTTTACAAGCATCAGATATTTTTATATTGCTCGGCAATTTATTATGTATGGTCAATACTAAGGAACACATCTTAATTGGTTCTCATTCTTTCTACATAATGCGTCAGCAACTACATTCACCTTCCCCGATAAACTAAATATCATGACCATAATCACTCAGAAATTCTTTCTTCATATTTTATAAGTTTTAGTTTCGTCTCAACTATTATCTTTATTAATTTTGTTCAATACGATGTTTAAAGCGTCGATAAATATCACAAGTAATTAAATAATAAATATTTAATTTTTATGAAACGTAATCGTAAAAAAAATATTTTAAATTTCTTAGTTCGTCCAATTATAGAAAAATGTTCAAAATAAATTTTAATTTAATTAATAGGATTTTTGTTGATTTATCGAGCATAATAAATAAGATCTGTAAATGTTCGAAAAATCTTTGTTTATACTTTGGTCAAAATTTTCTTAGTTGAAGAGTAAAAATTATCGTTCCAATTTCCAAGTCATGGTTTAAATGGTTTCCTCAATCCCTCTTAGGTTGTCTTGAGGTATATACAAACATCTACTCCTAAGGGAGTTTAGTTAAATGATCTGGGTATAAAGGAACAATTCCTTAAAATCCATCGATAAATATCTGTCAAAACCTCTTCGCACTTCCTTCTTGGTATAACCCAAAGCCTTAATGGCTTCGATCTTTGAAGAGTCATCATAGATTCCGCTACCATTAATCATACGGTCAAAGAGTGTAAAGGATCAGGCCTTAAATCACATGATCAATAACTCCTTCTTATTCTTAGAAACAAACAGATGGTCCTTAATGATCACAAGCATGAACTTATTAAAATACAGCTTACACACGCGATTCATCAAATTCGTGAATGCTAAATGTGCATTGGTCGATCCAAACGACATCACATGAAACTCATAATATTCATTACGAGTTCTAGATGTAGTGATTGGAATAGATAATCTTCTTTGCGGACGCGAAGTTGATAATAACCATGTCATGGATCAAATTTCTGAATATACACTAGAACCTTGTAAATGATCGAACAAATCTTCCATCTTAGGTAATGGATATAAATTTTGATCTTCAATTTACCTAATTCACGGTAATCAACAAATATAAGGAATGATAACACCATAGCTCTTCATGATGACGAGCTCGGTAGAATAAAAGCTATCTTCGACAACTCTCTCAGTTAATTCTTTTGATTCAGATGGTGCTGACGTACAGTGCACATGCTACAGGTACAGCACCGGGAATATAATCAATTTCAAATTCAACTTGCCTTATTGGCGGAAGTCCAGGTAATTCATCAGCAAATACCTCAGAAAGTTTCAAATAACAGGAACATCTTTTAATAAATTCACTTTAGGTTCTTTCTAGATTACAAGATCTATGACTAATTCATAACCATTAATGGTAAAATTTCAAGCTTGAATGTAGGATACGATCTCCCAACAAGAATTATTTAGATCACTTTTGATAATCAACATCTTATATTTTAGGGGAATTCCACTCGAGTTCCCATCAATTTAGACAATGACATCATGTCATAATCAACCAATCCATTCTAATGGCACTACCAACTTTCCAGTTTTATTACCGTTGATAAGATGAGAACTTCTCAAAAGACTAATAATAACTCATAACCCTTCACAAATTCAAGGATATCTGGAGACATAGCTAACAAAGAGTAAGGTCATCACATAATTTACGCGAGAGAATTTCAAATCAGATAAAGACGAAAACATTAACGAATATGAATATATCCCATGTTTTCATGATTCGAGTACGCATTCAAAAGCACCTCGGATCGTTACCCATGTCATTCAAATGGAATCTAATTAAAGAAATGATAGGAACGCCGATACACCCAGTCGGGTATCAACACTCGATAATTAGTAAAGTTTCCAGGGAATCTTGCAATGAGAGAATTGGACAAGAAGGGGAGGCCAATTGTCAAATAAGACAATTTCCACAGATGAGTAAATTCGATTCAGAAGAATAAATGGTACGGGCACATATGTAGGTGTCCCTTACAATATGTCCCTATTTTTGCACTTCTTGCAGATCTCATAAAAATTCATTCTTTCACAATTACAAGGAAAAATGTAATTTCATTAACAATTTCATGGTGACTACTAATCAGCCTTGCATGGTCCCTTCCAAATTGTACGTAGAAGCACAACTATGGACAATTTTTAGGATTCATGATGCAATACTCAGTTCGTCAAAATTTTGTCATCATGTTTAAAATAAAAATATTTTCATGCTTAATTCTGAAATAAGAATCAAAATGAATTTAGAGAGATGTTCTTCGTTATGGAAGCAATTAAATTTTCCAAAGTGTTTCATAAACAACTTTATTTCGAGAGCAATTACTTATAAGTCTCACTTTGAATAATTCATATGGTGATGAAAATTCAATTTTTCTCAAGGGACACCGTTTTAACTTATAAAAACAATGAGTGATCTGCAAAAGAGTGATGAAGAGTTGTTCACCAAAAACTAACTACAATATGATAGGAAATGAGCTAAGTTCAAATAATCATGAGGTTCATAACCTCGATGGCACACAGGAATACAAAGAGAAGAATCTACAACGCAACTCTAATCGAGATGAGTACTCACTCAATGGTTGCATCACTAATGCGAACATTAGGAAGAAGCAAGAAAAGATAGATAACATCGATACATGTAAAATTTAGCAATCAAAGGTAGTATTTTCATTAATCACAAACAAGTCAAAAATTGTACCGTAACACATTACGTGTCGCCATGTCATACAATTCCAAGAACTCATCATACCAACTGATGTCTCAGTTAAGTTAGGGATTTTAAAAGATACCTCAATGAATACTAATCTACAAGAATCATTAGGTGTTCCGCCTGTCCTAGAAGATTCATCGGTCCCAATTCAGAAGAAGATTTCTTCAATTTATTTCTTGGACACTGGGCATCCTCGTCATTGGACAATGGCCGAGGAACAACCCTTAACACGAACAATAATCATTTAAAACCTTATAATTCAACCACAGTACTTAACGACTTCCACTTAACAATCTCGTATTCCATACGAGTTAAATTTGACTTCATTCAAGTTTCAACCAACTTATACTCAATGCGACATCCTACCTCATTCTTCAATACTTTCAACCTTATTCTTAGACCTTGAAAGGGCAATAAAAGCTCGATATGAACAACACTTAATTTCCAATCCTATAGCTCTTTCAGCAATAATTATCAAATGAGTCACTAGTATAAAATGACTCACACATTCAATTAGACTTCTCGGAAAGGTACTAGTGGCATGAGGCTTTTGGGTAATGGTTCCAATGACAGCCTCAAGTGCAACATTTACCATTTCGATTTCAAATTTAAGAATTGGGTGACACCGAATCAGATGACACCTTTCTAGGTGGTAAGGTTTTGTCAAACCCCACTCTATATGGAAAGATCGTCATGACATTGATATCAGATTTAATCTCGCCAATTCTTCTTTAATATCATAATCAACTAATATCAACATTTCTACGAATATCAACCATTTTGTTGGGATCATAAACATCCCTAACTTGGTTTAGATCTAGAATAGCTAGATTTCCTACAGGACTAGCTTCAATTGATTTGCTAGGGGATTTAGGGTTCCTTGTGACAATCTACGTTGTATAAATATCTCGTATAAGTATTAGAATAATCATTAAACAATCGTGTAATCAAATTACAACAATATATATATATATATATACATATATATATATATATATATATATATATATATATATATATATATATATATATATATATATATATATATATATATATATATATATATATATATATATATATATATATATATATATATATATATATATATATATATATATATATATATATATATATATATATATATATATATATATATATATATATATATATATATATATATATATATATATATATATATATATATATATATATATATATATATATATATATATATATATATATATATATATATATATATATATATATATATATATATATATATATATATATATATATATATATATATATATATATATATATATATATATAAAATCCAAGTTATATATATATTAAAATAACACTTCTCAGTTTGGGCTTGTCGGTAACTTGGGAATTCTTCGGCATCGTTATAGTCAAAAGATTTTTAAACATTTTACTCAAAATATTTATTTAAAAATATTTATGGTTAAAAGATTTTGAAATGTTTTATTCAAAACCTTGGTTTAAAAAAATCTTTTGTTCTCTGTAACGAGAGCTCTGGTACCAAACTGTAACACCCCCAAATATTCATAATTCAATTCAACAGAAGAGTCGTTGGTGTTACGGGATAACACATTACTCAAATCATAGACAACGCTTAAAAATCGCGTCGTTTAATAATAAAGCATTTTCCATTCTTAAATATCAAATTACATAGGTCCTCAGGTCATAATATGTCATACAAATTTACAAATCATTTGAATGGAAATTTTGGATTTAAATGCGGGCCATAAATTCTTGTCATCTTCCCGAGAATTACCTTCAAGTACCTGAGATAAAACATGATAAAAAGTCAGCGAAACGCCGAGTGAATTCATAGAGTTTAATAAAAACCATTAATATATATATATCACCGGTATATAATCATTACCGAAAATCATTTTGTACAATTCTATGTCGTAGGCTATAAAATAGGCCAAAAACATTTTATACGAATCTTTGTCGTAAATCATAATATAGTCTTTTGCCTTCAGAACCATTATACGAACCATTGTCGTTGAAAACATCATACAATACGTTTTATAACGTTGTATAGCGTTTAATAAAAACCGTTATATGAAAATGGTTATGCAAAACCAAAACACGAACATAATATCAATAATAAGACCTCGTATTGCTAGTCAGGCAATATATTATAATTCAATTCGTACATCAGTATTTTCATTATTGGATTATTATGTGTCGCATGACATTCTTACCTTTCTATAACATATATCGGGTAGCTAACCCGTAATTCCTTTGGCCATCTAGAACAGCGTGTCGTCACAATAATCACGCTTATATAAATCTTTTCATACATAAATTCGCTTACCAATCAACTTGGCACGATGGGAATCAACCGTCAAGGTGCGAACTAGGGTGATCTTCCCCAAATAGTACTATTATATGCATAAGCGTCTCCCAAATCCCGGTAGTTCACAATTCATGCTAATGGGACTTTTAGTGACATAACTTAACTAATAATAATCCATTTCATTTCAATCATTGGGTCATGTAATCATTCAGGTCCATATCAATAAGCATACAATCGGGACAACTGGTGTCCTATTTTTATTAAAACTAACATGTTATCTCCCTCGCGGGTTTATAAAACATTTCATATAACATTTAAAAGAGTGCGAGGCTATGAACTCACATTGGTGTGGGAAGGCGGGTTATCAGCAATTAGGACGTATGGTACGTGCCTCGATCACGGGAAACCTAGACAAATAATACTCGGTCTTAGGCTATGCCCAATAACTTTATAAAAAGTTGTATGTATATGTAATTGTAACACCCCCACATTTAGAACGCAGCGGAATACAACATTGGGGTGCTACTTCATAATACAAGCTCACGAGTCACAGTAAACGTATTTTAATATAAACGTTTACCAACGATGATTTCATCGAAAGATCAGAGTTACAAGGTCCCAATAATTTAAGAAAACTCATTTTCAAATAAGTTGCAATATACAAGTTTTTGTTTTATCTTTTTAAAAGAAAGGATTTTTATCCAATGTACAAAGTTCACCAAGTCCACTTCCTTCTATATCCGCATCCAAT
The DNA here is from genome assembly GCA_025667525.1 of Glebionis coronaria. Lineage (NCBI taxonomy): Eukaryota > Viridiplantae > Streptophyta > Magnoliopsida > Asterales > Asteraceae > Glebionis > Glebionis coronaria. The sequence continues at coordinate 361,889,754 of CM046877.1, forward strand.
CCTATCCTAGCATGCCAATATAAACCTGAGATAAACATGCTTAAAGTCAACAAAAATGTTGAGTGAATCCATAGAGTTTATAAATAGTAACTTTGAACACAAGCTTAATAAACATTTTATTCATAGAACAATTAAACGATGCTAGAGCCACGAATCGAACCTTAACCATGTGCCCAACCTGGAGTGAGACAGTCCCAATACTAAATACAATATATCCTCGTACGCTTCTCGCAAAAACACATACTCCGGATAGGTCGTTAGGCCAAAATAGATCTATTTTTATTGTACTAGCGTTTACCGGTTATCGGTAATTAACGGTCCATGAAGGAAAGGCCACTACATAACACTCATAGCAACGTTCACATAAAAGCTACTTGTGTTCGATTTTCTAAAACAAGCATGTATCCCCCTCACGGGTTAGAAAAGCATTAAAGGATTTAAATGCGAGGCTATGAACTCACCTTAGATGCAGACAATCAGCAGAATATAAGTACCAATACCACACGACATATCATAACCCAATACTGCTTCACATAATTATCAACACAACATCATAATCTATACGGCTTGATTCCAATAGTCGTAATACACCATAAATAGCTAATAATCATGTAGCGTCGACTGTATCCTTTCGCGGTTGTAATTAATTCCACAGCTATGCTCCAATCGTTTTGTGAGGTTTAGGTTTTGGTGTTTTCTCGATGGATGGTTACATCAACTCGACACAACATAAATTAATAAAATTCAACTCGTAAAATCTTGGTGGTTGGCCAAGTAAAATAAAATAATAAAACAAATTATATGATATATATATATATATATATATATATATCCAGTATATATATTTTATAAGTGAAAATGACGCAAATGATTCATGTCATAAATTACTATTTAGAACAAACATTCAAAAATGTATTTCTTAAATTATATACATAATCCTTCAGAATTAATAGTGTATACAAAGTTATTTTTATATAATTCGACACTCGTTCGAAAATTATTATGTAACTCATTAAAATTTATTAACCATAATTATACGTCAAACGTCATCTTAACTGGAATAATACTTTTCGAAAGTTATTATATAACGTAGTTATTCGTTATCAATTTCTTTTATAAACGTATGCATTTTTAGAAATTTCGGCATGACCTTGCCGTTTTTATAACGTTTCCATGTATATAAAATACATAATTTTTCACTTTTCTCAATTAATATCCTAATTAATACTTTCCTCAATTAATATAATTATTATATTAAATATATATATATATTCCCATAATTAATATTTTAATTTCTTTCCATATTTCAATTAGTACCATAATTAATATATTCATTATCCACCATCAATGTTTTAATTACTTTCCATATAACATTAAATAATTTTATATTTTAATATACCATTTATTAATAATAATATTTATAACAATATTCTTTAAATATGTATTTATTTATTTTTTTCTTATATGTCCTCAAATAATTATATATCTTATTTTATCAAATAATTATTATTATTATTTAATATTTTCAGAATTCTCACACTTTATTATTTTATTATACCATTTTATTTATTATAATCCATATCTCCTCAAATAGTAATTATAAATCCAAAATAATTATATTTATTTATTATAGTCTAACTCTTTTGATCTTATTGTATCCTTTATTTATTTATTTTATCTCCTCAATTAATTTTATAACCAAGTATATCAAATAATAATAATAACAAATACCTCAAAATAAAATCATACACTTCAATTTTATCATACTTTTTATTTATTTATTTTTTATACATAATGATTAAAATTAATTAGATCTACAACCACCAAACAATAATAAACAAAAAAATATATTAGGGGTATCACCACCACAACCCGACACCACCATGGCGCCGTGGTGGCTGTCTCGTCGTCCGGCCGCCAGCACAGTGGTGGTTTTGGCGGCGGGCAGCCCCCCTTTTCCGATCAAAACGCGGCCAAAACAACCATGCATAAAATAAAATAAACTAAATAAATTATTTGTCTAATCTTGATTGTAAACACCTTGCATGTGTAGATCGGGATTAAATCCGGGGTTTTTGAGGGTTTTTAAGGTATACCCACTTAGGATAAGTGGTAGATTCGTCACCCACACACCACCACAAGGTGGCGGCGACGGCAACCCACCACCACAAGGGTGGCAGCGGCGGTTTGGAGATAAAAGGGAGGAGGAGAGGCGGTTTTAGGGGTTTTGGGAACAAGGGTTGTCTCGGATTAGTCTCGGATTAATTATAAGCACGCCGGAAAAAAATGGAGGTTTCGCCGGAAAACACACCGGAAAATTTTTCCGGTGGCGGCGACAGCCATGGTGGCCGGCGGCTGGAAATGGGAGAGAGAGGAGAGAGTGATTTTGTGTGTATGTGTTTTTAGTTTTGTGTTTAGAATGAAAGAAATGAAGTGAAAATATATATAATATATAGTAATACTTCCAATCCAATTTAGCATGTGGTGAAAAGTTTAGGGTATGTTTTGAAAATGTTTTATTTACTTTTGTAAAGTAAGCGTTCGAGGCTCGTTTGGGCGACTTAACGGACGATTCAAGTCACGAGACTTGCGCCATCGTTTTTAAAATCATTTTTCCAATAAATATGAGTCCTTACTTCGTCGATTTTCGAAAACATATGCTATTATTTATTTAAATGCTCGTTTAATCATTTTTAGCTATTTTGGTTAGATTTCACCGTAAAAATAAAACGTAAATTCTTTTACTCGCGTTATTAGCAACGTTTTAGGATACAATGAAAAATATTATTTCTTCATATTTTCAGAGTTTTAGTTTTGAGTCGTTTCAACTGTTATTTTCATTATTTTCGTTCAGTCCGACTCTAAAACGTCGAAAAATACTCCAAGTACTTAAATAATAATTATTTAATTTATAAGACATAAACGTAAAAACTAAGAAATATCAAATATCGAAATAATCTATATAAAAATATAATATTTGGGCATCCATTGGCATCGCGATCACTAGTAGTCCTCGTTACTCGTCAGAACGAAAAACTAAAACGTTCAATATTGGTTTCAACTTAAACCGTTGAACGTCATAATAATTAACGTTATCATATACTTCAAAAATATCCGAAAAATAGAATTAAATTATGATCTTATTTTTACGGAGTTTACATCCTCACCACCTTAAGGGAGCACCGTCCTGGGGCTCGTTAAAAGATATCATGTCATAGAAAATCTTCTCGAGAGTACATAACTTCATCGAATGCGTTACAAAATTACTTAAAACAAGGTAATCGTTACTAATCATACAAAATCACCTAATCACATGATTGCGAGGGAAACCTTCCATCAAAGGAGATTTCTTCGAAGCAGAAATCATTCGGAGTATACATCACTCCATCGAACGCACTACGACGTACATTAAAACATTGAATGCTATCATTAAGCACATATAATCACATTACGACATGCTTGCAAACTAACCAAGCCATGTCGAATCAATTAGTTCAAGCAAGTTAACTCATGCTTTCTAAATAATCAAGCCATAATAATTATGAATATTTGACAGGATTTTTGGATATGTCCAGTCAAAAGAAAGTTTGCATATTAAAGGATGTCCACGGGCCTGATAGCCATGGATGCACATCCAAAACGACTTTTGTCATAGGAGGGTGCTCACACACGGATCCATACCCAAAATTTATTACGAGGTGTTCACATACGGATACATACCCAAAATGATATTACGGGGTGTTCACAAACGTATGCATACCCAAGGTAATATAGGTACACGTTACCTTCCGATCGGGCAGCATTTCACAATTCAGCCTCGAGCTCGCACCATGTACGATTACTCGACTAAATACAATACAATATTACGGGGTGTTCTCATATGGATACATACCCAACGTAACAGAGGCACGCGTTGCCTTCCGATAGGGCAGCATTTCACAATGCCACCTCGAGCTCGCACAACGTACGACCACTCGACAAAGTCACATATCACATAAACACATAACAAGAAAGGTTTTGCACATAATTTCTACTATGGCTATCCGCCGTTCGATCATCGACGATCAAAGGGGATCGAGTCAAGCACAAGGATTCCTCAACTGAATAAACGAAGACGGCAACCCGGATTGTCTTTCATCTACCGATGCGCGGTCGGCAAACTTCAACTATCCATCGCATACCGTTTTATTCCCTACAGATGATGATGACGGACGACACCACTGGATCTAGTAGGATCCGACCATTGTGCTTGGCTCTCGCGCCGAAGGCTCTCCTTTTTGAACCATCCTTGTGTGACCCTACGTTGGTATACGAGTCAACACTCTACGTTGGTATTCGAGTTCACTGGCAGAATAGGAACAAATCAAACACCTCGAATTCAAAACTCGAGTCTATGAAGATTCGTCCGTGACATAAGCTGGCCGAATACATATGTTTCGGGGGAAGATGTCTTGTTCAATGGCCTCGAAGTTACTCAAACTCGACTTTCCTCCGGTTTGGCAGTCTCCTGATCTTGTTAAAATTTCTTCTTAGTTTCGGTACGAGGTTCCTTGGTAATTCGTCACCAACATGGTGATTTAGACGGAATTCTCACGTTGTACATGACACCATAAAAATGTTTTACGAAAATATTCGGTCAAGGTTACTTTCTAAGCTAACACTAGTCGAAAGAGAATATGTCAAAGGATACAAGGAAATTTGGACATGTTCTTACCAAATTGAATCGAACATGATTACTTGCATAAGGATCCACCATTCGGAAGTGTTCTCACCCAAACATTTATTCAAAACCATGATTTTAAAGGCAACGACGGATTTGACACGACGTGGCTCTTCCTGCATTATGCATAGTTAGCTAGGCTATGTATAATTAAGGACCAAGCAACGACACATCTAATACATCACGACTCTTCCTGAATTATGCATAGTTATCTAGGCTATGCATAACTGAGGACCGAGTAATGACATATTCGACACTACAAAAAGAAACTTTATAATTATTGCACAATCACTCAAGATTATGAACATTTTCTACTTATTCTTGAAAATAAGTAAATCACGTGACATAGAAATCAGAAATTATTTTTAACCTGTTTCTTGAAATACATCAACTATTTGTATATTCATTCTTGGGAAACATATTTTTCCTTCGCCTTTTAAAAAAAATATCAACACAATTTGGTATTTGGTTCGATAAAGTACTTTATATATTAATATATATTCTCAAAAAATTTTACATCATAAAATGATGCTAAGGTGGTTTGGAATCAAGGATCAATGAAAGTATAAATAGCAGGAATCAAGAATCAATGAGACTGAATGAGGTGAACGAACAATATATTTGCTACTGAAATTACGTGCACTAAGAGTCAAGATACACCTAAGATATGTCAAGAGTTTCTAGGTAACAACGACACCTACGAAATCATGAAATGAACATCGAGCATCCTCACAATTTCCGAAAATTGAAGAACGGTCATATTCTCCATAATGAAGCCAAGTGTAGTACATGCACTCCCCAATTATACATTCAGTATCTGGAAGGTTATCTCCACTGTTTCGCGTGACACGCACATTCCACCAAATTTAGTTTCCAATAACAAGAGAAGGAAAGGTTGCGGGGTCAGTGAAGGGAACAAAAATACAACGTGCAACATATCCTTACTAACATGTACTAGAAAAAAATAACGATCTATATAAAATGGTCCGATACCAAGGACAAAATCAAAGGTGAACAAACGATAGGACTACTCAAGTCCAATGGTAGAATCGCGAAATCAGAGGGGATAAAGTATGATCAAACCATACGCATCCAGAACATTATATATTAATTATATATCCTTAATAGAAATAATACGAGTCTGCATGCTATGAAAAACCCACTTGCGCGTTCTAATTAATATCATTTATCATATTGTGAAAAAGATTATTTTTACATATTTAAAATATGTTACATCATTGAAAACTTTCTAACTTTGTCATTTTTTTTATTTTATTTAATTATTTTTTTTACAAGTCTCGTAGCAACGTAAAACGACATTTTGAAAAAAAACAATCGTGTTTTGCCGGATGGCTAAAACTGACTCGAAAGTGCTCGGTTCGCGCTTTCAAAATTTATGTCAACTTTTAATTAATAATTTCAAGTATTTAAATTTTCACTCAAAGTGTATATTACGAAACGTGCCAAAGTTTATATTTGACGCAAAAATCAATTTATATCATGTTTAAACCCACGTATACACGCGTTTCAAATCGTGAAAATTTCTCAACCATTCTTTCAACTAATCTAAGCAAGTTTTCCACGGATCTCATCACAGACATTTATCAACAACAAGTTATGTCGTAAAACAAATGATTACATTAGTAATAGAGATTACTTTTAATGATTCACCAAAAAGACCAGAGGGGAAATAGTTTCGCCTCCTTCATGCGTTCCTTAGTCTCGGCTCAAAAGAGATAAACCAGACCAGAACACAAACAAAATCTAACCATGTTACATATATATAGATATATATATAATATCGTAACGTATATATATTACATATGTACGAGATTAACCATATCAGATGATAATGGAAACACCATTATTTAGTATAAATAATACAATCGAAAGTACGTCCATAGGGATGATCGAAAGGTGTAAATAGAGATCTAATGGTTCGTCAAAGAACGGTATCGTAAGTATATAATTAAAATTTATACCACGCACGCATATGGTATAAAATATACAATTAAAGACCTAGCACCAAGCACATAAAGAAACGGAAAGGATTGCACGCGCGGATATCAGACATTGGTGAACGACTCGTGAGAAATTTTAGAAAACAGTCATAGTCCAGGTTTTGAAAAACGACCTAGTTCGCTATGACTCGAGCTCTGATACCAATCTGTAACACCCCACATTTACAACGCAGCGAAATACAACATTGGGGTGCTACTTTATAATACAAGCTCACGAGTCACAGTAAACGTATTTTAATATAAACGTTTACCAACGATGATTTCATTGAAAGATCAGAGTTACAAGGTCCCAATAATTTAAGAAAACTCATTTTCAAATAAGTTGCAATATACAAGTTTTTGTTTTATCTTTTTAAAAGAAAGGATTTTTATCCAATGTACAAAGTTCACCAAGTCCACTTCCTTCGATATCCGCATCCAATCCTATCCAAGCATGCCAATATAAACATGAGATAAACATGCTTAAAGTCAACAAAAATGTTGAGTGAATTCATAGAGTTTATAAATAGTAACTTTGAACACAAGCTTAATAAACATTTTATTCATAGAACAATCAAACGATGCTAGAGCCACAAACCGAACCTTAACCATGTGCCCAACCTGGAGTGAGACACTCCCAATACTAACTAAAATATATCCTCGTACGCTTCTCGCAAGAACACATACTCCGGATAGGTCGTTAGGCCAAAATAGATCTATTATTATTGTACTAGCGTTTACCGGTTATCGGTAATTAACGGTCCATGAAGGAAAGGCCACTACATAACAATCATAGCAACGTTCACATAAAAGCTACTTGTGTTCGATTTTCTAAAACAAGCATGTATCCCCCTCGCGGGTTAGAAAAGCATTAAAGGATTTAAATGCGAGGCTATGAACTCACCTTAGATGCAGACAATCAGCAGAATATAAGTATCAATACCACACGGCATATCATAACCCAATACTGCTTCACATAATTATCAACACAGCATCATAATCTATACGGCTTGATTCCAATAGTCGTAATACACCATAAATAGCTAATAATAATGTAGCGTCAACTGTATCCTTTCGCGGTTGTAATTAATTCCACAGCTATGCTCAAATCGTTTTGTGAGGTTTAGGTTTTGGTGTTTTCCCGATGGATGGTTACATCAACTCGACACAAAATAAATTAATAAAATTCAACTCGTAAAATGTTGGTGGTTTGCCAAGTAAAATAAAATAATAAAACAAATTATATAATATATATATATATATATATATATATATATATATATCCAGTATATATATTTTATAAGTGAAAATGACGCAAATGATTGATGTCATAAATTACTATTTAGAACAAACGTTCAAAAATGTATTTCTTAAATTATATACATAATCCTTCAGAATTAATAGTGTATACAAAGTTATTTTTATATAATTCGACACTCGTTCGAAAATTATTATGTAACTCATTAAAATTTATTTACCATAATTATACGTCAAACGTCATCTTAACTGGAATAATACTTTTCGAAAGTTATTATATAACGTAGTTATTCGTTATCATTTTCTTTTATAAACGTATGTATTTTTAGAAAATTTCGGCATGACCTTGCCGTTTTTATAACGTTTCCATGTATATAAAATACATAATTTTTCACTTTTCTCAATTAATATCCCAATTAATACTTTCCTCAATCAATATAATTAGTATATTAAATATATATATATTTCCACAATTAATATTTTAATTTCTTTCCATATTTCAATTAGTACCATAATTAATATATTAATTATCCACCATCAATGTTTTAATTACATTCCATATAACATTAAATAATTTTATATTTTAATATACCATTTATTAATAATATTATTTATAACAATATTCTTTAAATATGTATTTATTTATTTATTTCTTATATGTCCTCAAATAATTATATATCTCATTTTATCAAATAATAATTATTATTATTATAATATTTTCAGAATTCTCACACTCTATTATTTTATTATACCATTTTATTTATTATAATCCATATCTCCTCAAATAGTAATTATAAATCCAAAAATAATTATATTTATTTATTATAGTCCAACTCTTTTAATCTTACTGTATCCTTTATTTATTTATTTTATCTCCTCAATTAATTTTATAACCAAGTATATCAAATAATAATAATAACAAATACCTCAAAATAAAATCATACACTTCAATTTTATCATACTTTTTATTTATTTTTATTTTTTTATACATAATGATTAAAATTAATTAGATCTACAACCACCAAACAATAATAAACAACAAAATATATTAGGGGTATCACCACCACAACCCGACACCACCATGGCGCGGCCGTGGTGGCTGTCTCGTCGTCCGGCCGCCACCACAGTGGTGGTTTTGGCGGCGGGCAGCCCCCCTTTTCCGATCAAAAAGCGGCCAAAACAACCACCATGCATAAAATAAAATAAACTAAATAAATTATTTGTCTAATCTTGATTGTAACCACCTTGCATGTGTAGATCGGGATTAAATCCGGGGTTTTTGAGGGTTTTTAAGGTATACCCACTTAGGATAAGTGGTATATTCGTCACCCACACACCACCACAAGGTGGCGGCGGCGACAACCCACCACCACAAGGGTGGCAGCGGCGGTTAGGAGATAAAAGGGAGGAGGAGAGGCGGTTTTAGGGGTTTTGGGAACAAGGGTTGTCTCGGATTAATTATAAGCACGCCGGAAAAAAATGGAGGTTTCGCCAGAAAACTCACCGGAAAAGTTTTCCGGTGGCGGCGGCGGCGGCAGCCATGGTGGCCGGCGGCTGGAAATTGGAGAGAGAGGAGAGAGTGATTTTGTGTGTGTGTTTTTAGTTTTGTGTTTAGAATGAAAGAAATGAAGTGAAAATATATATATAGTAATACTTCCAATCCAATTTAGCATGTGGTGAAAAGTTTAGGGTATGTTTTGAAAATGTTTTATTTACTTTTGTAAAGTAAGCGTTCGAGGCTCGTTTGGGCGACTTAATGGACGATTCAAGTCACGAGACTTGCGCCATCGTTTTTAAAATCATTTTTCCAATAAATATGAGTCCTTACTTCGTCGATTTTCGAAAACATTTGCTATTATTTATTTAAGTGCTCGTTTAATCATTTTTAGCTATTTCGTTTAGATTTCACCGTAAAAATAAAACGTAAATTCTTTTACTCACGTTATTAGCAACGTTTTAGGATACAATGAAAAATACTATTTCTTCATATTTTCATAGTTTTAGTTTTGAGTCGTTTCAACTATTATTTTCATTATTTTCGTTCAGTCCGACTCTAAAACGTCAAAAAATACTCCAAGTACTTAAATAATAATTATTTAATTTATAAGACGTAAACGTAAAAACTAAGAAATATCAAATATCGAAATAATCGATATAAAAATATAATATTTGGGCATCCATTGGCATCGCGATCACTAGTAGTCCTCGTTACTCGTCAGAATGAAAAACTAAAACGTTCAATATTGGTTTCAACTTAAACCGTTGAATGTCATAATAATTAACGTTATCATATACTTCAAAAATATCCGAAAAATAGAATTAAATTATGATTTTGTTTTTACGGAGTTTACAGTAATGATGTCATATTATGATGATCAAGTGGGGTTTTATTTCTTTTTACAACATTGTTAGTTGTTAGGTACTTGTTTAACTTAGGCTTATTATACTAGTTACACTAGTTTTAGCCCATTTACACTTTAAGGCCCAATAAGTCCCTTAAGAGTCCAATATCATTTTATTAGTCCATTTATCATTTTGAGACCAGGCCCATAGTCATATGTTGGGCCCAAGTCGGTTAAGCCCTGATTTGAATGGTTTATGGATATGTGTACTCAATCGTTCTCGGTATCTAATCAAATTGATCACGGTTTAGGGTGGAATAATTGATGTTGGTCACTAAAAGGGGGATCTTGATTATCTATATCTACCGAATTGAGTTAAGATAAATACCAAATATAAAGGGATAAGGCAAATTTAAGGTGTACCAAAACTAACACGAAAGCTTTAAAATAAAAGACAAAATAACAAAACTCTAAATGATTGAAACTTAAATGAAAGACTAAAACGAAATAAAAATAAAAGCTTTGAAAGATTAAACTAAAAAATAAGACTTTAGAAATAATAAGTAAATGACGAAAAATTAAAACTCGACAAAAATTAAATTTGAAAACTTTTAAAATTAAGCTAAAAGAAAACAAAATTTAAAATGACTCTAAATAAAATTGGCGGGAAAGATCAAATTTGAACTTAAAATAAAAACAAGAAATAAAAATCAAAGCATGTGAGTGGATCGCAACACAAGATCGCACTCAGATCGCAGTCACGATCGTAAGATTGAATCATGACCTGGATCACAATGATGGATCGCACTCAAGGCGATCGTAGTCCACCATCGAAGCACTCGATCGCCACACGGATCGCAACGATGGATCGTACCCACGGATCACAACCACAGATCGCAACAATGCGATCGTGACCAGGATCATGGTGGACGATCGTAACTTAGACCTCACCCTGGATCCCAACACAGATCGCACCCTTGATCGCAGTATGCGATCTTAGTATGGATCATAGTCTAGATCGAGGTATGTGATCTTAGTCAGTCTAGATCGAGGTATGTGATCTTAGTCTTGATCGCAGTAATGGATCGCAAGTAGAAACCCTTAGGTGTATGCAATCACACTTACTCGATCGGAATAGGTAAACTCTTAAAACTGTTACGATGGAATGTAAAAGGGCAATAATCAAAAACCATATAAGCACTTTTTCAAATAAGCATTTACCGAAACTTAACCAAATCTAAATAAGCACGAATTTAAAAACATTTAAAACACTAAATAATCAAGATTTTTAAAATAAAACTTTAGAAAGATTAAATTTTCTTAAAAATACTTAAAAGGAAATAAGCTAAACACCAAATAAGCTAAAAGCACAAAATGCTAAGACCATGAATAGCATGAAATTGATAGGGACAAAAAGATAAACTTTTTAATCAAAAAAACATCAAGATGAAACAAGATGCATAATTGATCCGAATCAAAATCAAATCAAAAAAAATAAAGGTAGAATAAGATAGATGATGAAAAGCCTGAACTTGAACTTGTAGATTAAGGATTCAAATACAAGACTAAATGAAAAGCTTAAAACTTGAAAGAAAAATGGAAGAAGTCTAGAGAGAGAAAGTAGAATCACCTACTTCTCTCTAAAGATATGAAAAACTAAGAAAAATAAAAATGACAATCTAACTAACTAACGCCCTCCTAATGAAGCATTAGGAGGGTATTTATAGGAGAAGGGAGTTGGTAGGATGCTTCCTTCTTTCTTCCTTTTGTCTTCTCGTCTTTTTAAATGACTCGTCCTTCTCGACTTTGTCTCGGGATTAGTCGAATGATAGTATGAACTCGTCTTCTAATTTCTTTATTTAGTTGACTTGGTTCTTCGACTTTGTCAAACTTAAGTGTTTAGACTTTTTCTTCGATAAATCTTCAGAATAGGCCTCTGACTTCTGTTCTTCTTGCACTTTTGATCTTTTGACTTCGTCTTTTGTCTTTTTCTTCGATAAAAGCCTGTGAAAGCCCTTGTTTTCTTCCTTTTTCATATTTTTGTCCTAAAACACAATAAAAACACAAACCACGCATAATTCCGACTTTTACGACATAAAATATACGTTTTGGTCTTGTTTTTATTATAATTAAGTGGTAAAAGGATAAGTGTTTTCACGCTTATTAAATCCTCTACACTTGACCATTGTAATGCCCTCATGCAATGCATTAATTTTAAAGCATAGTTTACATTTTCCCTCATAAACAACCTACCTTGGCCTTTATTAAATACTAAACACTAAGGAAACCAAAAAGATTAGAAAATTACAAAATGTAAGAAGGAAGAACAAGTAAAGAGATCGAAGACTTACATTAGGGCTTTGGTCGTCATGAATATTTATCACCCTCAAGTTTCACGTTCCCCACACCAAGCTTATAAACGAGATCATTGTTATTATAAGTTAGTAAGCTAACACTCACTCATGTGGCCCAATTATTCACTTAGACTCCCTTATTCCTAGGTGTATCTCTTATATTTTATTATTGTCTTGAATGATCATGAGGATTCACTGTTGACTTATTTTGATAATTTATTAGTCTGAAAATAAAGTAGGACGATTTAATAAATAGTTAGCTAAAGGAAAAAATCTTTTAAAACTGCTTCTCAGGAGCTCTTAAATTTATATCTTGGCATAACTTGCTTCACGATTTGAGACCTTTCTTGGACCGATATTTGGAAGTGACTTCATACTTCGAATCTTGAGAGACGATCTGGAAATAATGGTCTTCTCTTCATAATAGGAATTTCTTCACTTGAAGTTTTTGAGAGATTCTTCATACTTGGACCACGACTTCTTCATTTTTATCCAATATTTATTTGGGAATTTGATATACAACGATCCGCCTTCTTTTTGGACTTGGATATATTTATCCTCATACCTTGCTAGGGTCTTTTCGGATAGACTTCTCCATGATCTTTAGGGGAGTATTTTCTATTCGTCGTGTGTCTTGATCCTTCATATTGATTTTTGATAAATGATTCTTCACATCACTTGGGATCTTTAGCAACAAAATGTAGCCCTCATGCCTTGTTAGGGCCTTTTCGGACTCGCCAGTCTTCGCATCCTGCTTCAATAAGTTATGCCTTGGCTATGAATTCTAAATAATACCGAGCAACTTTTAAACGATCTTGTGCTAGAAGCTAAGTAACTTTTCAAATCGTACGACCTTACTTATTCCAATTATATTTGTTAACAAGCGATGGGAGAAAAAGCTCATAATCAACTCACATAAATTCATGATAGAATACCAAACTTATAATTGACTCTATCATCTCTCGTTCTCCACAATTTAAAATCTCAAGGAATGAGACTCGTGGATACTTAGCCTATTAAATCAAAGTTTTGGGTTTTAAAGTCATCTATAGGATCTTGCAAATTCTTAGACTTTTTCAAGTTTATAATTCGCATTTTAAAGTTCCCTTGATAAATGACTTTCTAGGATCTATAGGAACTTGCGAAAAGTTCTTGTTCTTAACCCGTATGAGTTAATACATTCGCGTTTTAAAGTTCCCTATATAAAAGCCTAGCAAAACTTGAATTAAATACGTTAAGGATACTAGCTAGAGTAAACATAGATAAGTAAACTCGGGTTGAGTCAAAAGATTCATGACGGGCCTAATATATCAAAGATATCTAAACTCATTAAAACCATTTTATTCTTTTATTTTTTTCTTTTGACTTTATTCTTGAAATGAAATATATGCATACGATGCGATAATAAAAGGAAAGAATATAAATGAGAAATAATGAAAAATACTACTAGGCCAAAATAGATCAAAATTTTTGACAAATGTCGAAAAATTAGATTTTTCGGTTAAAATGAGGACAAATTCATAGAAAAGCCCACTTAACTTCGATAGAAGTCCCCCTACACTTGATATAAACATTGTCCTCAATGTTTAAGCATGTGGGAGTAAACTCCCCAACACTTAGGACATTGTGCACGTTGTTTAAATCTTGCTAAGGAAGAGACAACTAAAGTGATTTCAATGTCAACATATAAGATATGAAATATTGAATCACAAGAGTTTAGGATAGAACCGGGAAGACGGGTACACGGGATCACGGGTCGTCAAATGTCATCAAAAGTGCTCTTTGAAGCTTTAATCCCTGCACATCATAAGAAACAAGACAACAAACACCTACGTAGCTCCCCTACACTTATTATGAAAACGGGTAAAGGATAGATCAACGGGTTGCCTCCCGAGAAGCGCTTGTTTTTGTTAACCGAGTCACGAGCGTGACTCGACCCAGAACTAATTCAAGGGAAACGTGGTGAGGGATGGAATCATCTCATGAGAGATGTCCTCACCAAAGTAAAACCTAACAGGCTGGCCATTCACTTTAAAGTTTGGCCCATTTGTTTGTGATAACTCAATGGTGCCATAAGGGAAGACTTTGGCGACGGTGAATGGACCAGACCAACGGCTCTTAAGCTTGACCGAAAAGATTTTCAACCGAGAGTTAAAGAGTAAAACTTGATCACCTATGTGAAACTCTCGGTTCTTAATCCTAGAATCATGAATGAGCTTGTTTTTCTCCTTGTAGATCAATGAATTCTCATAAGCCTCATTCCTCAGTTCATTAAGTTCATTGAGTTATATCTTCCTAAGATCACCGACTTTGTTGATATCAAAATTAGCCCATTTCAAGGCCCAATAAGCCTTATGCTCCAACTCAATGGGGAGGTGACATGACTTTCCGTACATAAGACGATATGGAGTGCAACCAATAGGTGTCTTATATGCGGTAAGGAAAGCCCACAAAGCATCATCTAACTTATCGGCCCACGAGGCACGATGCTCTCCCACAGTACGCTCTAAGATTCTCTTAAGTCCGCGGGTAGAAATCTCGGCTTGACCATTTGTTTGTGGATGATACACGGTGGAAAGACGGTGATTGACACCATACTTAGCCATGACTCGAGCAAATTGATGATTGCAAAAATGAGTCTCACGATCACTAATGATAGCACGAGGAACACCGAATCGAGCAAACAATTGTTTCAGAAATTTCATAACCACCCTCGCATCGTTAGTAGATAAAGCCTTTGCTTCAATCCATTTTGATACGTAGTCAACGGCTACGAGGATGTACTTGTTCCCTTTGGATGATGGAAATGGCCCCATAAAGTCGATGCCCCGTACGTCAAAGATTTCACACTCTTGGATGAAAGTTTGAGGCATCTCATCTTTATGTGTGATCTTGCCTTGTCTTTGGAAAGCATCACAATTCTTAACCATTTCATGAGCATCATGATAAATGGTGGGCCAATAAAATTTAGAGTCGAAAACTTTCTTCGCGGTATAGTTAGGACCAAAATGACCACTGGTGGGTCCTTTGTGGCAAGCTTCAAGGATTAGTAACGCTGCCGGCCCATCATCACACCTACGAATGACAAGATCCGCACATTGCTTGAAAAGTTAAGGGTCGTCCCAATAATAGTGTTTAATGTCCTTGAAGAACTTTTTCTTTGGTTGGGACGTTAACCCTTTCATAAGAACACCACCCGCTAAATAGTTTGCAATGTCCGCAAACCATAGGGTATCGTCAAGGTTGGAGTTAATAGACATTAAGGCCTCAAGGGGAAAAGATTCATTAATCTCTTGATTTGGAAGTTCCCCTTGATAAGGATCCTCGAGTCTACTAAGATGAACCGCGGCTAGGTTTTCCGCTCCCTTTTTATCACGAATTTCAATTTTGATTTCTTGAAGGAGTAGAACCCAGCGAAGAAGTCTTGGTTTAGAATCTTGTTTCGTTAACAAGTACTTTAACGCGGAATGATCGGTGTAAACGATGGTGGTGGAAAGCACAAGATAGGGGCAGAATTTCCCAAAAGCATACACTACAGCTAAAAGATCTTTTTTGGTAGTGGTATAATGTAATTGAGCCCCCGTCATTGTCTTGCTAGCGTAATGTATTGGTTGGAAATGTTTGTTGATTCTTTGTCCCAAAACCGCTCCAATAGCAAATTATCTAGCATGACACATCAATTCAAGAGGTAACTCCCAATTAGGGGTAACTAAGACCGGTGCCTTAGTTAATTTATCCTTAAGAAGATTGAAAGATTCGATACACTCTTTAGAAAAGATAAAAGGAGTATCTTTTTCCAAGAGGTGGGTCATCGGGCGAGCGATCTTAGAAAAATCTTGAATAAATCGACGATAGAAGCCCGCATGACCAAGAAAACTTCTCACACCCTTCACGGTTGAAGGTGGAGGTAATTTAGCAATCACATCGACTTTAGCACGGTCGACTTCAAGACCGGCTTTGGAAAATTTTATGTCCAAGAACAATGCCTTCTTTTACCATGAAATGGCATTTTTCCTAGTTAAGAACAAGACGAGTGTCTTCACACCGTTTAAGCATACGTTCTAAATTGGCAAGGCAAGTAGAGAAAGAATCACCATAAACCGAGAAATCATCCATAAAGACTTCCATAGTTTCTTCAACCATGTCATGGAATATAGCCATCATACACCGTTGGAAAGTCCCAGGAGCATTGCATAAGCCGAAAGGCATTCTTTTGTAAGCAAATGTTCCATAAGGACAAGTGAACGTGGCTTTCTCTTGGTCTTTTGGATCGATGGGAATTTGAAAATACTCGGAGAAACTGTCTAAGAAGCAATAGTAGTCATTACCCGCTAAACGCTCGAGCATTTGATCCATGAAAGGAAGAGGAAAATGGTCCTTACGAGTGGCATCATTGAGCTTGCGATTGTCTATGCAAACTCGCCAACCCGTGACAAGTCGAGTAGGAATCAACTCGTTGTTTTCATTGTGAACAACGGTTATTCTGCCTTTCTTGGGCACACAATGGACGGGACTAACCCATGGCAAATCCGAAATAGGGTAAAACATTCCGGCATCTAGAAGTTTGATAACTTCTTTCTTGATGACGTCATGATTTTTTGGATTAACCCTTCTCTGGCTTTGGATTGCGGGTTTAAAGTCATCTTCCATGAGAATTTTATGAGTACAAAAGTTAGGATCAATTCCGCGGATGTCGAAAATTTTCCAAGCATTTACTTTCTTATGATTTTTAAGCACATCGATAAGTCGAGATTTTTCATCCTTTTTTAAGTCCTTTGCAATGATGACGGGTAACTTCTTATTGTCTTCAAGGAAAACGTATTCGAGATGAGACAGTAAATCCTTAAGCTCTAAATCTAGAGGATTGTCCATGGAAGGCGTAGTCAAATTCGGATCATCGTTTGTGATTTCCGTAGGAGAAGGTGGAGAAATATGGTCCTCATTGAGAAGTTTCTCAAGGGTATGAATGTCTTCATCCCAATCGGAGGGAGAATAGTCATATTTTAAGTCCACATCACCTAAAGTTGCCTCAAATTCTTTCAAAAGCAAGTCACTTTCTCCAAATGGAATCAGTGAGGGAGCAATAGAGGCAACGGTCTCAACAATTGGTAGAGAAGAAAAACCACTCTTACAAGCGTCTTTGAAATGCTCTTCACAAGCCTCATCAAGTACGTCAATGAAATTAACGTTCACGTGTTCATAAGGTTGCTTAGAAAGTTTACCCATGCTGAAGACGATTTTGTCGTCACCAACTCTGATGATTAATTCGCCCGCGGCTACATAAATAAGTGTGCGACCGGTCCTCAAGAATGGACGTCCAACGATTAATGGAACACGGGGATCCATCTCGTAGTCAACAACAACAAAATCCGTCGGAAAGGTGAATTTGTCAACACCGATGAAGACATCTTCGGCTATCCCCACCGGATAAGAAACCATACGGTTAGCTAACTCCAATGTCATTCGTGTGGGGACTAGCTTGGGTAGAGATAATTGTTTCCAAACACTTAATGGCATTAAGTTGATACTAGCACCTAGATCGGCTAGGGCCATACAATTCTCTACCCCGGGAAAGTTGCAAGGAACGAGAAAACGACCTGGATCACCAAGTTTGGTTGGTAATTTCCTTAAGAGAACGGCGGAGCAATTCTCATTAAGTTGTGTTTGAGCAATATCAAGGAGTTTTTCCTTATCACTGAGAAAATCTTTGAACATTTTAGCAAATTTAGGCATGTGAGCGAGAGCCTCAACAAAGGAGATGTTGAAATTCAATTGTTTAAACATTTTAAGAAAGTTTGAAACTTGAATATCATCCTTGTTCTTCAACTTCTCTTTCCTCAACCTTGAAGGATAAGGTATGTCGAGTTGAGATGAAGGATTTGGAATGGGATTCTCACTCACATCCTTGGGTGGAGGAGGGGTAGAAATAGAAGGGGGAGGAATTGGTGAAGGGGGCTCGTTTTCCTTTGTCACAATCACTGGAGAAGGTGTAGGAATCTCGGTTTCCTTATAACCTTTTCCACTTCGGGTGGTGATTGCTTTCATCTCCCCTCTTGGATTAGAAACGGTGTTACTCGGAAGAGAACCTGAACTAGAGGTTTGATTACACGGGAAGAAACTAGCCATCATATCCCTTAAGTCATTCGTTTGACTGCTTAAAGAGTTTCGCATGTCATTCCTAAGCTCGGCTCGAAGATCATTCCCTTGTTTCGCCATGTCACCTTTCAAGTTGATAATTTGGCTCTGAAGATTCTTCATCAGTGCGTCATTAGTCCTCATGTAAGTTTCAACCTCTTGATTGTATGTCGTGGGTTGGTTGGGATGGGGAACCTGGAAAGCGGGTGGTTGGTAAGTGGTTTGTTGATAAACTTGATTATTTCCTTGAGGTGGATATGGGTTTCTTTGGGTTTGATATTGAGTAGGAGCTCGAGGTTGGTTTTGACTGTTACGATTGAAGTTGGTTTTGTTTTGAGGAGGAAAACCGGGTGGTGAAAGGAAGTTGTTTGAACGACAACTTAGCATATTTCGGTCACCTTGAGGACGAGCTATATAGCCTCTCGTGGAAAAGTTACCGTTAGCCGCATACACGTTTTCCAGATTTCATGAGTAGAAGGACAATCGTGTATGAATGAGAAGCCCCGCAAATCTCACAAGAAGGTGTGAAAACTTTACCTTGTTGAAATTGGTTCGTAGCCATGGTTAATAAATTTTTGTTCATCTCGGCTATTTGGCGGGTAAGTTCGGTTATCTCGGGGTTTGATGAAGTAGAAGAAACATTGGCCCTCGGGTTATTTCTTGAAGATGCGGACGAATCCCAATTTTTGTGGTGAGTGGTCATGTTCTCTATAAGGTCTCTACACTCCTCAGGTCTTCTCTTCATGAATGTACCACCGGCGGCAGCATTAATCGTATCACGATCACGAAAAGTTAAACCATTGTAGAAAGTATCAGTCAAAGTGACGGGGAGCATATTATGATTAGGACAACGATCGATCAAGACATTATAACGTTCCCAAGCATAAAAAAACGACTCATCAGGTTCTTGAGTGAAACCACTGATTTGATTACGAAGACTAGTGACCATGGATGGTGGAAAGTAGCGCGACAAAATTTTTTGAGTAATTTCGTCCCATGTATGAATTGAGTTTTTGGGAAGACGATCAAACCATTTTTCGGCATGGTGGGATAAAGTGTGTGGAAAAAGATCAAGGCAAAGAAAATCCATGGAAACACCGGGCAATTTCATGCTTTGAGTGACGGTTATGAATTTATCGAGGTGTTTGTTGGCATCATCATCCGGTAATCCGCGAAATGGACAAGCGGAACTTGTTGGATCATGTGATGCCTCAACGAAAATTCGGGAGCCATGATTTGCATCGGCGCAATCGGTCCTCCACGTCCGTTCATAGTTGGTTGACAAAGCTCCTCCATCGTACGAAGGTCGGGTTGAGGGACATGGTTGTTATTGTTGTTATTATTCAAATAGGGGTAAGGTGGGTTGTTATTATTATGCACACCGGCCATATCTAAGTCTCTACGAGTCACGAGCTCAGAATAAGATGAAGATCGAGTACGCATACACTAAAATGAAATACAATATTTTTGAGTTTTTATCTTTTTTATTTTTTTAGATTTTTGAAAATTATATATTTTTTAGGATTTTTTTGGAAAATTTTGTGCTTGAAAATAACGTTCCGAAAAGAACGGATCCAAAATCCAATTTTTCTCACTAAAAACCGTTAATCTTTACGAAAAGAGCCGGCAGCGGCGCCATTTAATTTGAATGGTTTATGGATGAGTACTCAATCGTTCTCGGTATCTAATCGAATTGATCACGGTTTAGGGTGGAATAATTGATGTTGGTCACTAAAAGGGGGAGCTTGGTTATCTATATCTACTGAATTGAATTAAGATAAATAACAAATATAAAGGGATAAGGTAAATTTAAGATGTACTGAAACTAACACGAAAGCTTTAATATAAAAGACAAAATAACAAAAATCTAAATGATTGAAACTTAAATGAAAGACTAAAACGAAATAAAAATAAAAGCTTTGAAAGATTAAACTAAAAAATAAGACTTTAAAAATAAATTAAGTAAATGACGAAAAATTAAAACTCGACAAAAAGTAAATTTGGAAACTTTTAAAATTAAGCTAAAACAAAACAAATTTTAAAATGACTCTAAATAAAATTGGCAGGAAAGATCAAATTTGAACTTAAAATAAAAACAAGAAATAAAAATCAAAGCTTGTGAGCGGATCGCAACACACGATCGCACTCAGATCGCAGTCACGATCGTAAGATTGGATCGTGACCTGGATCGCACTCAAGGCGATCGTAGTCCACGATCGAAGCATTCGATCACAACACGGATCGCAACGATGGATCGTACCCACGGATCGCAACCACAGATCACAACAATGCGATCGTGACCAGGATCGTGGTGGACAATCGTAACTTAGACCTCACCCTGGATCGCAACAAAGATCGCACCCTTGATCACAGTATGCGATCTTAGTATGGATCGTAGTCTAGATCGAAGTATGTGATCTTAGTCTTGATCGCAGTAATGGATCGCAAGTAGAAACCCTTAGGTTTATGCGATCACACTTACTCGATCGAAATAGGTAAACTCTTAAAACTGTTACGATGGAATGTAAAAGGGAAATAATCAAAAACCAAATAAGCACTTGTTCAAATAAGCATTTACCAAAACTTAACCAAATCTAAATAAGCACGAATTTAATAACATTTAAAACACTAAATAATCAAGATTTTAAAAATAAAACTTTAGAAACATTAAATTTTCTTAAAAATACTTAAAAGGAAAAAAGCTAAACACCAAATAAGCTAAAAGCACAAAAAGCTAAGACCATGAATAGCATGAAATTGATAGGGACAAAAAGATAAACTTTTTAATCAAACAAGCATCAAGATGAAACAAGATGCATAATTGATCCGAAACAAAATCAAATCAAAAACAAGAAAGGTAGAATAAGATAGATGATGAAAAGCTTGAACTAGAACTTGTAGATTAAGGTTTCAAATACAAGACTAAATGAAAAGCTTAAAACTTGAAAGAAAAATGGAAGAAATCTAGAGAGAGAAAGTAGAATCACCTACTTCTCTTTAAAGATATGAAAAACTAAGAAAAATAAAAATGACAATCTAACTAACTAACACCCTCCTAATGAAGCATTAAGAGGGTATATATAAGAGAAGGGAGTTGGTAGGATGCTTCCTTCTTTCTTCCTTTTTTCTTCTCGTCTTTTTAAATGACTCGTCCTTCTTGACTTTGTCTCGGGATTAGTCGAATGATAATATGAACTCGTCTTCTAATTTCTTCATTTAGTTGACATGGTTCTTCGACTTTGTCAAACTTCTGTCTTTAGACTTTTTCTTCGATAAATCTTCAGAGTAGGCCTTTGACTTCCGTTCTTCTTGCACTTTTGATCTTTTGACTTTGTCTTTTTCTTCGATAAAAGCCCGTGAAAGCCCTTGTTTTCTTCCTTTTTCATATTTTTGTCCTAAAACACAATAAAAACACAAACCACGCATAATTCCGACTTTTACGACATAAAATATACGTTTTGGTCTTCTTTTTATTATAATTAAGTGGTAAAAGGAAAAGTGTTTTCACACTTATTAAGACCATCAGTAAGTCTATTAGTGTTAAGCCAAACTAGTTGGGCTAATGGTCCAATAAGGTTACTTTGGCCCATTATGATCCATAAGTTATAAAGCTCGGGTTTATTGGTTTTTTCTTGTCAAATGTGGTTACATATCAGTATATGAGTTATAAAAAGGTTACATTAGACGGTTCCAACCGTCTAAGTTTTTTTTAGCGAAAACGTTAATCTTTCGGTTTTAGCCGAAAAGACGTAAAACTTATATATAGTTTGTAGTTTTATAAAACATTTGAGTTTTACTTTTATAAAATCTCATGTTTATTTATTTTAGTATACAACCTCATTTTATAATAGTTATTATTATTTAGTGGCTTTTATATGTATATTTTATATTAATATTTACTTGAGTGCTCTTTTTATATCATATAGTTTATTTACAAATCTGATTACTAAAGTCCATTCCATCATTTTTGCTATATCTTGAGTTCTACACGAAGATAGAAGCTCAAATTTTAAAAGCATAAACTAAATGATGTGTGATACAAATAACTCTTTTATAGCCACTGCTCAATCATCCTCTAAGTATTTTTAATAATTCATCCAAAACAGACTATACAGATTTGTACCTCAATAGTATTTTGATCATAACTTGCTCATTTTAATGATTCCATTGAGTGGCCAACTCACCATATATGTAAAGATAATTTATATATATATATATATATATATATTTAATAATCCAAGCAATTTAACCAAGTGATCATATTGATACTTACTGTTTTATAAAGCCTATGTAATTAACCAAGATTTTAACATTTTTACTTGTTGATTTTAGCCTTTTTAACCTAATCTATTAACACAAATACCCCACACAATATTTTGATCATAATTTATCATCATATACATATACATTTATGAAGGAAATACATGAGTACATTTACAAAATAACAAGATGATAGGAAGAAATAATCTCTATACCACCAAAGTGATGAAAAGGTTGAGATTTTGGATGAACAAGGCTTGATTCTTGTCACAAGATCTTTATCTTAGCAAGATCACTTTTAGAAACCTCCAAGTAGATGAACATACTCTTGAAATCAGCCCTTTAACCTCATGAAAACTCCTTTTCATAGGTTATAATCACCTCCAATCTTCATCTTTTCAACTAGGCTTCAACATATGTTGATTATAGCCTTTGTTTATGGTTAAAAAATTTGATGGTGGTGGTGTTGTGGTGGTGAATGGGACGGCACAAAGAGAGCAAAGAGAGAGAGAGATTGAAAGTTTCTCTTGTTTGCATGTTTGCAAGAGAATGGTAAATGGTTTTAGTTTTAGGTTGAGTGGTTTGTTAGTTTTGGTAAACTTGGGAGGACAAGTCTCCACAACTTTGTAAAAATTTGACAACAAGAGTGTTGTGTTGGCTAGTTTTGGCCGTTTATTGGTGGGGGTGGGACAAATGTCCCACTTGTCTCGTCTCCACTAATTTACGGGTACTTCTCGATTCTAGTTTCCTCGATTTACGTGCCCTCGGGTCGTTTTACGAAAATCGTTTTTATAAATTATGAATCTACGACACAAAACGATTCTAATAAAAATTGTCTCATCACAAACGGAGTTCAAAAGCGTAAATACGTAAACCTAGGGTTTTCGGTTTAATCGTAAAAGACGCTATATTATGCACGTAAGTCCTAATCTCTTCTCGTAAATTTGTGAGTTTATGAACCAACAGAAATTAAAATTCCAAAATAATATTCGAGAATAAATTTATTTTCTGGAATGTCGGACTGTCACAAAAACGGAGTATGTAAACGTAAACACGTGACGTAGAGTTCTCCGGTTTAGACGTAGTCGATGCTACTTTAAGATGTAAACCCTAATTTCTTCCCAAAGGTGAGTGAGTTCATAAATTAATAATAAAATAATGATTTTAATTAATACTTAAGATTAAAATAATGACCTCAAATTGACGGATTGTCACACCTTTCCCACTGCTGCTAGCCACTGCTAGTGCAAATTGGTCATCAGCTTATTTTTAAGTCATTCTAGCTTATTCTAAATGTGCAACAAATTATTTTTTTGTGATAGATCTTATTATTTTGAGCTTATTAATCAGTTTTGAAGTTTACATCTTTTGGTTTTAGCTTTTGACTAGAAAACGACTATTTTGTCTTTTTCAAAAACAACGTATTGCTTATTTCAGGCTTATTTCTTGGGCTTATTCAAAAATTCTTTTTACAAACAGCTTAATTAGGTCAAGAGAAGGTTGTGTGTCAAATTTCAGCTTATGGCATCAGCTTATAGCTTAATGGGCCAAAAAAGCCCATTAAGAATAAGTTGCTTTAAAATAAGGTGTGATAAGCTCACTTTCAGCTTTTGGGCCTTTAAAATTTTGTGTTTAAAATTGAATTTTAAGCTTAACTGGAAGTTTTGGGCCATTTTTGGGAACATTTTCTTATTGGGCCTTAATTAAGCCCATTAAGGGTCTGTTTTACTATTTGGCCCATTTTGAGGCCCATTAGGGGTAATTTGGTCATTTGAAGTTCATTTCTGTTTAAATTAAGTTAAAATAAACTAGTTTGCAAGTTTTTAGAATTTTTAATAAATTTTGGATTTTTAATATTATTTTATTATTAAAATTAGTTTCTAATATTTTTGCAACTTTTTCATTTTTCCTAGTTTAAATACATTAAGTTAGGAATTTTAAAACTTTTAGATTAATTTTCTTATCATTTAATTAATTTTTAGAATTATTTTAATGTTTTTATAATTTTTAATCATTTTTATACAGTTTTAATTAATTTTAAATTTTTCGAAAATATTTTTAGTTTAATTAAGTCATTTTAGAGGTTTACAAATTTAAAAATCTCATTTTGGGCTTTTTGTTAATTAATTTTATTTTTGGGCTTTAATTAGCATTACAAAATTATTATTTAATTAAATAAAAGGTTTGAGTGATTTTTGATTTTTTGAAAACTCTAATTACATTTTTTAGATTTATTGCAATTTTCTAGGAATTTATAGGGTAATTTTTAATTTTCATCATATTTTACGGTTTTACGTGTATGACTTTCGTCTTAGTGTAATTTTAATCGTAACCGTCATCCTTTTTCTTTTCTATTCTCATAATCATAAATATTTAATCACTTCTTAACACAATACACAAGCCTCCTTGAGAACGATCCCACACCATCAAGGCTCATAAGTGCTTACGATTTCCTAAACGTTCACTTAGTACTTACCACGTTTACGCTCTTTTTCCTAAAAGACGTATTACTACCCAACTATCATTTTGGTGCCGCTGCCGGGGAGGTGTGTTGTGTTTTGATCTGAACAAATTTTGTTTTTATATTAACCATAATAACTATTTGTGTGATTAGCACTCTAATCATACGTATTAACGGTTTTTCGTTTTTGTGTGAATATTATTACTATATTGTATACGTAAAACAATAAATTCACAAGTACTCCAAAAGTGTGAAAACACAACCTTGATTCGGGATTTCATCATTCGTTCATTGTATTCGAATCTCAAACAAAGAAAAAAGGCAAAATAGATAATTAGTTTCGTGAAGCTCAGTTTTGAAAAACACAAACTATAAGGTGGGTATAAGGCGGGTGTTATAAAATACACCCTAAAGAAAAAGGCTCTTAGGTGCTTCACGTCGCCTCGTTTCTCCGCTTGCTTGTGCGTGTTTAGATAAAAAGGGCTAATCGAGGGTTTGCCAACCAAAGTATTATCTACATATCATATATATTTTCTTGGTTTCCAAGATTAAACCCTCTTGAACGTTTTAGTGTTCCACCAACGTTCTAAAGTCATCGAAGGCGTTCACTTCACGTGATGATTTTCATTCCTTGAGGCTCCTTTAATCGAGAGATTTGATTTGAGGAGAGATTTGTAGATTTTTGTCTACGTAATACATCACCAAAATAAAAAAAAAATAAAAACAATCAAAAACACAAAAAAAATTAGAAAAAGTAAAAATACCAAAAAGAATCTTCTTTGCTCATCCCTACGTTGTACATGACGTTTATGCAAACTCATAATCAAGCAAGACGTGCACGTAAACGTCGTATTTGAAAGGAAAACACACCAACACCTTCTTGTGAAGAGTCTCCAAGTGAGGAACCTATTGTAGAACAAGAAGCCACATGGATAATTGTACTATGATGGAGTTGCTTCAAGCATCCACCGAGGGATTTGGAGAGGCCATTGTGATTCTCGCCATCCTTGCGGAGAACTTAGAGATCAAAACGGGTTTAATGTCTATGCTTCAAGCAAACAAGTTTTGCGGACACGAAAAAGAAAACCCACATTATCACATTAGGCAATTCAATCGTCTCACCGCAACTAGCAAGTTTAAGGATGTTCCCCATGACGCCATTAAGATGATGTTGTTTCCATACTCGTTAGATGGACCCGCCAAGATATGGCTCGAGAAAGAACCCCC
The DNA here is from genome assembly GCA_025667525.1 of Glebionis coronaria. Taxonomy (NCBI): domain Eukaryota; kingdom Viridiplantae; phylum Streptophyta; class Magnoliopsida; order Asterales; family Asteraceae; genus Glebionis; species Glebionis coronaria. The sequence continues at coordinate 361,916,510 of CM046877.1, forward strand.
AAATTCGATTTTGACATGGGGTGATCTTGTTTATAAGTTTGTGAATCAATTTTTTCCACCATCTAAAACAACACATTTGAAAAACGAGATTTCAAGATTTACTCAAAGGTCTAATGAGAGTTTTTCAATGGCATGGGAACGATTTAATGAAATGTTACATGAATGTCCACAAATTGACACTTTTTATAATGGGCTTAATGATCATGAACGAGATTAATTGAATGCCGTTGCGGGTGGTAATTTTTGTGCAAAACGACCGATGAGGCTTTGAAAATAATTGAGAATAGGTCTAAGGTTTACAACCCTCGTAACACACCGAGTGTTGCCACTATGGGTTCGTCATCGTCGTCTCGTAACATGAGTGCCTTGCAAGATGAAGCAAATGAGGAAAATCGGTTTTTCGATAGGTTTTCGACTCTTATGACTCATTGGAAAGCACAAGATTCTTGGAATTCCACATCGGTTAAGGCGGTTGGAAAGAGTTGTATTTCGTGTGGTGGAGCTCATGATTTTTCCGAGTGCATTACCGCGGATGGTAACACTTCGAGTGCTTATGTAGCAACGGGAACTTACAACCAAAACAGCTAAGGTTCCCGCCCAAATCAAGCTCCACAAAATCAAAATGTAAACAACTATCGAAACAACAATCAAAATGGTGGTTATCAAAGCAATCAGCGTAACATTAACAAGGGTAATTACCAAAGTGGGAACAATGGGCAACTTCAAAATCAAAACCAAAACCGTGATTTTCAAACTACTACACAAGGTTTTCAAAATGCTCACACTAAAAATCTTAATGGAGAATTTTTGGATTATCCAAAGTGTGACAATCCGTCAATTTATGGTTGATATTTTATTCTCAAGTATTATTTAAAAACATTATTTTAATGTTATAATATGAACTCACTTATTTTTGGGAAGTAATTTGGATTTACGTCTTGAAGTAGCGTCGACTACGTCTAAACCGGAGGATTCTACGTTACGTGCTTACGTTTACATACACCGTTTTTGGTGACAGTCCGACATTTCAGAAAATAAATTTATCCGTGAATATTATTTTGAGATTTTAAATTTGTGTTGGTTCATAAACTCACAAATTTACGAGAAGAGATTAGGACTTACGATTATAATTTAACGTCCTTTACGACTAAACCGGAAACCCTAGGATTACGTATTTATATTTTTGAACTCCGTTTCTGATGAGAAAATTTTTATTAGATTTGTTTTGTGCCGTTGATTAATAATTTATAAAAACGTTTGTCGTAAAACGACCCGAGGGCACGCAAATCGAGGAAACTAGAATCGAGGAGTACCCGTAAATTAGTGGGATGAGACAAGTTTACACTTGCCTCACCCCACTATGGGATGACCAACACACCACCACCACATCAAATATGTGGCAAGTTTATAGTATAAACTAGGATACTTGTCCTAGTTTACACATCAAAACCATCTTTCACAAAAACCACCAACACTAAACTAGTTCCTCCATTTCTCTCATGCAACTCACACATTTTCTCTCTTCCTCTCTCCCTATGAACGTCCCATTTAACCCAAAAACACCTCATTAGATAAAAAATTCAACCATAAATCATATGAATAATTTACATATGATGAAAACCCATTGAAGTTATGAAGATTGGAGGTGATTTTAACAACTAAAAAGGAGTTTATATGGAGATCAAGGGCTGATTTTTGGAGGAGTCTACAAATACTTGGTGATCCTAGAGTGGTGTTGATATCTCATAAGATTGGTTACCCAAAACCAAGTCTTGTTCATCCAAAAACTCATCATTTCATCACTTTGGTGGTATAAAGATTGTTCTTCCTATCCTTCTTGTTATTTTGATTATGTAATCTTGTATTTTATTTATTTATGTATATGTATATGATGATGAATGATGATTAAAAATATTATGTGGGGATTTGGGGTTGATAGATATGATAAATATGGTTAAAAAGATGAAAAACCATATGTAATAATGGTTAAATATTGCTTAAATAAGATGGCTGTATAAAACACTAAGTAACCAAATGATAAACTGATAAAATGGTAAAGTGGAATTAATATACAGTAAGTATTAGATGTTATACACATGTGAGAGTTGGCCATGCAATAGAATCATAAAAATGAGTGAGATATGATCAAAACAAGTTTAGAGTGCAAATCTGCCTACACTGTTTTGGACGAATTTATTAAAATATTTAGAAGTTGATTCATCAGTAGCTATAAAGGAATAAAATTAAGCACATATCATGTAGTTTCTGTGATAATAATTTGAGGTCCTATCTCCATATAGAACTCTAGATATGAACATTTTAGTGAACTTAAAATTTAGGACTGATTTTGTGAAATTAAAGTTTAATATTATTATATAAGCACTCAAATAAATATAGTATAAAATGTGAATTAAAACTCACTAACTTATATATTACATTTATATAAATATGTATAAGGATAAATAAATGGACATTTTATAAAAATGATAGTTTGGTAAGTTTTATAAGTTATAAAAACTATGAGGAATTCTACATCCACAAAACTTTTACAAAAGTATTTTCACAAAATGATATGTCAATAAGTAGTGGAGGGTAAAAAGAAAGAAAGAGAAGATAAGTTACAACATGATTGGACCATTACATATACCATGTCATTTTGTGAGAATTTTTTTGTAAACGTTTTGTGGATGTAGAATTTCTCAAAAACTATAAACATGATTTTTACGTCTTTTCGGCTAAAATCGAAAGATTAACGTTTTTGTTAAATAAAACTTAGACGGTTGGACCAGTCAAATGTAAACTTTTATAAACTCACATACTGATGTATAAACATATATAACAAGTAAAAACCGATAAAACCCGAGATTTACAACATATAGACATTAACGGGCCAAAGTAGCCTTAATGGACAATAAACCCGACTAATTTGGTAAAATACTTATAAACTTACTTATTGGGCTTAACCCACTTGGGCCCAACATGAAAAGTATAATACTGATAATAAAGGTGTAAAATGGACTAATATAAAGTATTGGGCTTGTAATAGGCTTATTGGGCCTAAAACATGTAAATAAGTAATACTAGTAAAACTAGTATAAAAATGTTACCAACACATAAACACTATAATGAATGAGTAAAAATGTACAATCCCACTTGATCATCATCATATTTTTAAAATCATCATATGTATACATAATTGTTATTTTTATAAAGTCATTGGACAAGAGTCTAAGACAAGCATTATTTGTCTACGTTTCCGTGATTGAAGCACGTACCGTACATCCGAATTGCCGATAACCTGCTTTCCCACATCAACGTGAGTTCATAGCCTCGCACTATTTTAAATGTTTTAATGAAATATTTTATAAACCCACGAGGGAGTTAACATGTTAGTTTTGATAAAATAGGACACCATTTGTCCCGATTGTTTGTTTATTGATTTGGACCCGAATGATTGTATCACCCGATAAATGATTAAATGACCCGATAGATGAAATGAAATGGATTATTAAAGTTAGGTTATGTCACAAAAAGTCCCATTAGCATGAATTATGAATTACCGGGATTTGGTAGACGCTTATGCATATAATAGTACTATTTGGGGACGATCACCCCAGTTCGCGCCTTGACGGTTGATCCCCGTCGTGCCACATTGATTGGTAAGAGAATTTATGTATGAGAAGATTTACACAAGCGTGATTATTGTGACGACACGCTAACTTAGATGGGCAAATTGAGTTTCGGGCTAGCTACCCGTTGTTTGATGTTGTAAGGTAACAATGTCATGCGACTTATAATAATCCAATTAACGAAAAACTGCTATACGCATTGAATAACGATATATTGCCTGACCAGCAATACAGGTCTTATTATTGATATTATGTTCGTGTTTTGGTTTTATATAACCATATCCATATAACGGTTTTTATTTAACTTTATACAACGTTATAAAACGTATTGTATGATGTTTTTACGACATTGGTTCGTATAATGGTGTTGAAGGCAAAAGCCTATATTATGATTTCGACAAGGATTTGTATAAAATGTTTTTTGCCTATTTTATGGCCTACTACAAGGATTTGTACAAAATGATTTCGGTAATAAATATATATACCGATGATATATTAATGGTTTTATTAATCTCTATGAATTCACTCGACGTTATCGCTGACCATTTATTTTAACATGTTTTATCTCAGGTACTTGAAGTTAATTCTCGGGAAGACAACAAGAATTCATGGCCGCACTTAATTAACAAATTTCCATTCAAATGCTTTGTAAAACCTATATGAAATACAATGACTTGGGACCTATGTAAATTTGATATTTATGAATGGAAATACTTTATTATTAAACGACACGATTTTTATGCGTTGTCTATATGTTGAGTAATGTGCTACACCAACGAGTCTTCCGCTGTATTGAATTGTGTAAATTTGGGGGTGTTACAATTTGTTACCCGAGCTCTCGTTATAGAGAACGAAAGATTTTAAAACCAAGATTTTGAATAAAACATTTCAAAATCTTTTAACTATAAACATTTTTCTCAAAATGTCTAAAAATCTTTTGACTATAACGGTGCCGAAGAATTCCCGAGTTACCGACAAGGCCAGACCGAGAAGTGTTATTTTAATATATATATAACTTGGATTATATATATATATATATATATATATATATATATATATATATATATATATATATATATATATATATATATATATATATATATATATATATATATATATATATATATATATATATATATATATATATATATATATATATATATATATATATATATATATATATATATATATGATGTAATTTGATTACATGATTGTTTGATGATTATTTTGATATTTATACGAGGTATTTATACGACGTAGATTGTCACAAGGAACCCTAAATCCCCAGGTAAATTAATCGAAGCTATTCTCGTAGGAATTCTAGCTATCCTATATCTAAACCAATTTGTGGATATTTATGATCCCAACAAATGGTTGATATTCGTAGAAATGTAGATATTAGTTTATTGTGATATTGAAAAAGAATTGGCGAGATTAAATCTGATATCGATGTCATGACGATCTTTCCTTATAGAGTGGAGTTTGACAAAACGTTATCACCTGGAAAGATGTCATCTGATTCGTTGTCATCCAATTCTTAAATTTGAAATCGAAAGGGTGAATGTTGCACTTGAGGCTCTCATTGGAATCATTACCCAAAAGCCTCATGCCACTAGTACCTTTCCGAGAAGTCTAATTGACTGATCGAGTCATTTCATACTAGTGACTCATTTTATAACTATTGATGAAGAAGTTATAGAATCGGAAATTAAGTGTTGATCATATCGAGCTTTTATTGCACTTTGAAGGTCTAAGAATAAGGTTGAAAGTATTGGAGAATGAGGTAGGATATCGAATTGAGTATAAGTTGATTGAAATTTGAATAAAGTAAAATTTAACCCGTATGGAATATGAGATTGTTAAGAGGAAGTCGTTAAGTTTTGTGATTGAATTATAAGTTTTTAATTGATTGTTAGTTCGTGTTAAGTGTTGTTCCTAGGGCATTATCCCTTAACGAGGATGCCCAGTGTCCAAGAAATAAATTGAAGAGATATTCTTCTAAATTGGGACCGATGGATCTTCCGGGACGGGTGGAACCCCCATGACTCTTGTAGATTATTATTCATTGTGGTATCTTTTAAAAATCCCTAACTAAACTGAGACATCAGTTGGTAGGATGAGTTCTTAGAATTGTATGGCATAGTGACACATAATGTGTTACGGTACAATTTTGACTTGTTTGTGATTAATGAAAAGACAACCATTGATTGCTAAATTGTGACAATCTAACATTTTCAGGTAGTGAAATATTTTCTCGTATAATATTTTGAAACTTATTTTTGTGTTGGTTGACGAACTCACAATTTACGGATTTAAATTTGGGCTTACGTGCATAATTTGGCGTCTTTTACGACTAAACCGAAAACCTTAGGATTACGTATTTACGTTTTTGAACTCCGTTTTTGATGAGACAATTTTTATTGGATTCGTTTTGTGACGGTGATTCATAATTTATAAAAACGTTTTTCGTGAAACGACCCGAGGGCACGCAAATCGAGAAAACTAGAATCGAGAAATACCCGTAAACTAGTGAGATGGGATAAAACACTTTGTCCCACCCCACTAGCTTATATGGGACGGCTAACTTGACACCACAACACATAGGTGGCATCAAGTTTAGCTAACTTACACCAAGTGTAAGCTAGCTTACACTTTAAGCTTAACCTTTACCACTTAACATAAAAACAAGCAACTTGTTTTCATTCCCATCATTTCTTACATGCAATCCACTCCAAAAACTCTCTCAAACTCTCCCTTGTTCCGTCCCAAATAAGCCAACAAACACCCTCTTTGATCTTTTCTAGCCATAAACCACATGTTTACTAGTCCTATTAAGGTGTTCTCTTGAAGCCTTGATCATTTGGTGGCCATATTAACAACTTTGGAGGTGATTTGCTTGTGTCCTAGGGCTGATTTTTCAACCTATGTTCTTGATATTTGATGGTCTTGGAGATACTTGTTGTGTTCATCAAGTTCTTGTCTTCCTAAAACAAGAAATCCACTTGGATTGGTAAAGAAGATCATCCTCTCCATTTTTCTCTTGTTTTTTTGTAAAGAACAAATGTATTTTCTTTCATTTTGTATATGTATATGATGTATATATGATGATAAAAATGTTGTGTGGGGATCAAGTGTTGATAAATATGCTTAAAAATGATGATAACTATAAAAAATGAAGCTAAAATCTTGACTATTTAGTTGGCTGTATAAAAACAGTAGATAACTAAAAGATGAACTGATAAAATTGCATGGTTTGATCCATTTACAGTAAGTAGATGATGTTATACACATGTAAGAGTTGGCCATGCAATGGAATCAAAATAATGAGTGAGATATGATCAAAACAAGTTAGGTGGTGTAATCTGAATAAGCAGTATTGTAGGGACTGTTAAGGCAACTTAAACTCAAAATGGGCAGTAGCTATAACTTAATTATATGTAGCACATATTATGAAGAATTTGTCATCCAAAAATGAGCTTCTAAGTCATTGTAGAACTCTAGATATGGTAAAAATGGTGAACATGAAGTTAAAAATCAGATTTTGGAAATAATGTTTATTATTATTATATAAGCACTCACATTATAATGTATAAAATGTAAAAATATAAACCCACTAACTTATAAAACTTATTTATATAAATGTATAAAAGGTTAATAAAATGGGTAAATTATATAAATGGTGGTAAAAATAATATTTATAAGTAATAAAAACTATAAACTTGATTTTTACGACTTTTTCGGCTATCGCCGTAAAATTAACGTTTTTCGCCAAATAAAACTTAGACGACCAAACCCGTCTAATGTAAAGTTTATAAAATTTATATACTGATGTATAGATAACTAAGACAAGTAAAAACCGATAAAACCCGAACTATAAGAATTACGGACATTTACGAGCTAACTAAACACATTAGACTAATAATTGGACTTAATAAGATAAAAACTTATAAAAAGAGCTTATTGGGCTTAACCCATTTGGGCCCAACATGAAAAGTATATATACTGATAATATAGGTATAAAATGGATAAAAACAAGTTAAAGAACTTATAAAAGGCTTAATGGACTTAAAATAGGTAAATAGGTAAAACTAGCAAACTAGTAAAACGTTACCAAGACGTAAACACTAAAATGAGTAAACAAGGATGTATAAACCCACTTGATCATCATCATATGTACAAAATCATCATATGTATATTGTTATTTTGATAAAAGTCATTGGACCGAGTCTAAGACCGATTATTATTTATATAGGTTTTCGTGACTGAAGCACGCCCGTAGCCGATAATCCGCCTTTCATTAACAACGTGAGTTCATAGCCTCGCACTCTTTTAAATGTTTTATAAAATGATTTGTAAACCCGCGAGGGAGATAACATGCTAGATTTTTATAAAAATAGAACACAAGTAGTCCCGATTGTATGCTTAATGATATGGACCCGAATGATGCTATGACCCTATATTCGAGACTAAAAGGATTATTAGTAGTTAGGTTATGTCACTTAAAGTCCCATTAGCATGAATTGTGAACTACCGGGATTTGGTAGACGCTTATGCATTTGATAGTACTATTTGGGGACGATCACCCCAGTTCGCGCCTTGACGGTTGATCCCCGTCGTACCACATTGATTGGTAAGCGAATTTATGTATGAGAAGATTCCATAGCGTGACTTTTGTGACGACACGCTAACTTAGATGGGCAAATTGTTTGTCGGGTTCGCGGCCCGCTGTTTTCATAGTAAGGTAACAATGTCATGCGGCTAATAATAATCCTAATTCAGATACCATGTATCCTATACAATGTACAATATAAAACATAAATACAAAACGATAACGACGCTATTACGATGAATATATTACCTATCATGGTAATATAGAGACTACGGTCTCATGGACGGTTTCAGATGTATGCTTGATTTATATATTGCCTGACTAGCAATATGTGGACTTACTTCCGATATTGTACTTGTGTTCTGATTTTAAATGATTGTAAATGATTGTTTTTATATAACGGTTTTAATTAAACTCTATGAATTCACTCGGCATTCGCTGATATGATTTTTGCATGTTTTTATCTCAGGTGCTTGAAGGTAATCCGGATGGAGATCGACTCTGATGGGCCACACTTAATATTAAAAATGTTCATTCGATCTGTGTTTTGTAAACTTAATGACCTGTATAATTTGGGACCTGTTGTACACTTTTGAAACTTTTTATCGAATGAATGTTTGTTAAACCTTGTACAACCATTTTTATGTGTTGTCTATGATTGGAGTTATTGTGCTATCCCGTAACACTCTGAAAGACCCTTCCGCTGTACCGATACGAAAAATGAGAGTGTTACAGTTTGGTACCAGAGCTCTCGTTGTAGAGAACAAAAGATTTTAAAAACCAAGGTTTTGAACAAAACTTTTCAAAATCTTTTGACGATTAACATTTAAGAAAATATTTGAAAAATCTTTTGACTATAACGGTGCCAGAGATCTCCGACGTTACCAACAAGCCCTATTGAGAAGATATATATTTTGATATATATAATTTAATTTATATATATGTATATATCGTGATTTCATTATGTAATTGTTTAACTAGTATGTTATCCTAATACGAGATATATATATATATATATATAAATGCAGATTGTCATGGCTGACCCTAATATTCCTGTAGAAAACCATGCTATTCCCGAACCTAATATAGAAGATGATCCTTATTTAGACTTAGTAGATTTTGATATTGATGACGAGGAGGAACCATTTGAGGATCCCGAGCCCGAGTTAGGACTAGGAGATCAGATTGCCCCTCAGGTTGACTTAGTAGAGAATGAGATGTAGAATGTGGATATTGAGAATGTGGATATTGAGAACGATGATGAGATTGGGTTAGATGATTTAGATGATGAGATTGACGACGAGGATGTCGAGGAGGATGTAGGTATAGATGTTGAGGTCGATGACGATGAGGAAGCTGAGCTTATTTATCCGTATGATGTTCCAGAGGGCGAGCCTTTGCCCCCACCAGTTTGTTTGTCTGATTCTGAGGATGAGTTACCTAGGGACGAAATGTCTGAATCATCTGAAGATGATTCTGAATCAGAGGAGGATGAGGATGATGATGCACCTGACGGTACGGATGGTATTGCTACTCGTAGACGTGAGATAGGAGAGTCGTCTAGTATTCGAGAGGCTACTCATATTGATGGTCTTGCACCATGGGCCTTGAGACGTGATCTAGATGCTTCCCGTGTTAAGAGTTGTGTGACAGAGGTTGGATTAGGTGTTGTTCAGACTCAGGTTGCTTATTTGGAGTCGAAGGCTAAGGTTGGCGAGAAAGAGCGAGAATTGTTTAGTTTGGATTTAAGTGATGTAGAACGTGGTTTGAATGAGGCTTTTAGGAGGTTATCGGTGTTGGAAAGTGGTGAGTATGCTGAAATGAAGAGAAAGGTGAATACTATGGAGATTCAGTTGAGTGTAGCTCGTGCGATGCGTGAGAAAGACGAAAAGGAGTTGAATATATCTGTGGGATGGAATAGTAGATTTTATGCTGACATGGTTGAAAAAGGAGTAATCCGTAAGCGCCCAGTTGAAGATGTGTCTAGTGATCGTCCGACGAAGATTCAGAAGACGATGGATGATGGACCATCTAGCGGTTCTCAGTAGACCAGTCTGTGTTTAGTAGTGACCTTTATATCTTTTGTGCTTTTGTAGCTTTGACCGAACCGACTTGTTAGTGATAGACTTGGTACGAATTTTGAGTGTATATAGTGTTAGAACTTTGATATGGGATGTACTAAGACAATACTTTTGTTTCAGATCGAATGAAATATGTATCTTGTCTTGAATTCCATATTGTGCCTTATTTGTATCTTGATTATGAATTCAATCCATATTATATGAATCCTTTGTTGGGTGAATGCTTAATACTTTGAAATTATGGAATTATAGAACTATGCCGCCCAAGAAGGCTGTGACTGAGGATGATGTACGTAGGATTATTACGGAGCAAGTTACCGCATCTATGACTGAATTTATGGCAAATGCTAGAAATGAAGCTGGCGGTAGTGGAGCTGGCGGTAGTGGAGCTGGCGGTAGTGGAATTGGCGGTACTAATGTGAATGTGAATGCTAATAATGTGAATGCTAATGCTGGAGGAAATGTAGGAGGACTTGGAACGAATGCACCTGAAGTTGGTGGCTGTACTTATGTGACGTTCATGAAGTGTGAACCTCTACCTTTTTATGGAACTGAAGGTGCTGTAGGACTAAGCCAGTGGATTGAAAAGATTGAATCGGTGTTTAGGATTAGTAAGTGTAAGGAGGAAGATAAGGTGACTTTTGCTATGGCTACTCTTAAAAGTCGTGCGTTGACTTGGTGGAACGGGAGAATTGCTTTCATGGGTCTTGATGCTGCTAATGCTACTCCTTGGGCTGAAATTAAGAAGTAGATGACTTTGGAGTTTTGTCCTCGTAGTGTGATCATTAGGTTAGAACAAGAGTTGATTCATCTGAGAATGAAAGGTGTGGACATTGATAGTTACACGAATCGATTCCATGAGTTGGCCTTGCTATGTCCTCGATTGGTTGAACCCGAACAGATCCGAATTGAGCAATATGTGAAAGGGTTGACCAGGAATATCCGGGGGGACGTGACATCATCTAAACCACTGACCATTGATGATGCTGTTCGAATGGCTTACCAACTCATTGGACAGATAATTCAGGATAAGGAAGATGAAGCCCGTGTAGGTGAGAAAAGAAAGGGAGACGGTGATCGTGTAGATAGAGGTGATAATAGGAAGAATTTCAATCGCCGTCAGAACAAGAGAAAGGGGAATGCAAATGCTCTTACCAACAATGCACCACGCAACGATGATAGATGTCCTAAGTGTGGCAACAAGAGGCATGCTGGCGACTGCTGGAAGTGCCGAAATTGCGGAAAGCTTGGACACAAGGTTGAAAGGTGTAAGAAGGGAACCATTTGCTTCAACTGTAATGAAGAAGGTCATAGGAAATCGGAATGCCCCAAGTTGAAAGCGATTGTACCTGGAAGAAACCCCCAGGGTGGTATCTACCAACTTGGAACAATTGAGGTGAAGAAAGAGGATCCGAATGTCGTTACCGGTACTTTTTTACTCAACAATCATTATGCTGTTGCTTTATTCGATTCGGGTTCCGATAGGAGCTTTGTATCCACTAAATTTAGTGCCCTTATTGATATTGAACCTGTTGAGATAAGTACCAGTTACGAGGTGGAATTGGCTGATGGTAAATTAGTGAAAACTAATAAGCTATTAGAAGGATGCTCTCTAAATCTCTTGAACCATTCCTTTCCGATTGATTTGATGTTGATAGAATTAGGTAGTTTTGATATTATTATTGGTATGGATTGGTTGTCGTTGAATAATGCTACTATTTTATGTGGAGAGAAGAAGGTTAAGATTCCTCTTAGGAATAGGACGTTAGTAATTGATGGTAGTCGAGGTGAATCCCGTTTGAAAATCGTTTCATGTATTAAAGTCCAAAAGTACATCAGGAACGGTTGTGAGTTATTCTTAACTCAAGTGACCGGAAATGAGTCTAGGGAGAAACGATTGGAAGATGTACCTATTATTTGTGAATTTCCTGAGGTATTTCCTAAAGATTTACCTGGACTTCCACCGATAAGGCAAGTAGAGTTTCAAATCGATTTAATTCCTGGTGCTGCACCGGTGGCACGTGCGCCTTACCGATTAGCCCCTTCTGAATTAAAGGAGTTATCTGAGCAACTTAAGGAGTTGTCCGATAAAGGTTTTATTCGACCGAGCTCATCGCCTTGGGGAGCTCCAGTCTTGTTCGTTAAGAAGAAGGATGGATCTTTTCGTATGTGCATTGATTATAGGGAACTGAATAAGTTGACAATTAAAAATCGATATCCTTTACCCAGGATTGATGATTTGTTTGATCAACTGCAAGGATCTAGTGTGTATTCTAAGATAGATTTGCGGTCAGGATATCACCAACTTCGCGTCCGTGAAGAAGATATTCCTATAACTGCATTTAGAACTCGTTATGGACACTATGAATTTCAAGTAATGCCATTTGGGTTAACTAACGCACCTGCGGTTTTCATGGATTTAATGAATCGAGTGTGCAAGCCCTACTTGGATAATATTTGATTGTGTTTATTGACGATATTCTAATCTATTCTAAGAATGAAGATGAACATAGAGAACATTTGAGGATTGTTTTGAATTTGTTGAAGGATGAAAGGTTGTATGCTAAGTTTTCGAAGTGTGATTTCTGGTTAGATTCTGTGCAATTTCTTGGTCATGTGATTAACAGAGATGGAATTCATGTTGATCCTACAAAGGTTGAAGCTATTAAGAATTGGTCTGCACCGACAACGCCAACGGAAGTGCGACAATTCTTACGATTGGCTGGCTATTATAGGCGATTCATTAAAGAATTTTCTTTGATAGCTAAACCCTTGACTAAGCTTATTCAGAAGAATAAACCTTTCGTTTGGGGAAGTGATGAGGATGGAGCATTTCAGACATTGAAGCAAAAATTATGTAGTGCGCCAATCTTATCATTACCCGACGGGAGTGAAGATTTTGTAGTGTATTGTGATGCATCTCTTAGAGGTTATGGAGCTGTTTTGATGCAGAGAGAGAAAGTGATAGCTTATGCTTCTAGGCAATTGAGGAAGAATGAGGAGAATTATACTACTCATGATCTTGAGTTAGGAGCTGTGGTCTTTGCTCTTAGGTTGTGGAGACATTATCTGTATGGCACCAAGTGTACGGTATTCACCGATCACAAAAGCCTACAGTATATTCTCGACCAGAAGAAATTGAACATGAGGCAACGAATATGGATAGAGTTGTTAAGTGATTATGATTGTGATATAAAATATCACCCAGGAAAAGCCAATGTTGTTGCTGATGCGTTGAGTAGGAAAGATAGAGAGCCTATCAGGGTGCGTTCTCTAGTCTTGACCGTGCACAATAATTTGCCTGATCAAATTAGAAATGCGCAAATAGAAGCTTGTAAGAAGGAGAATTTTGTTAATGAAGGGTTCCGAGGAGAAGGAGATCCTTTAGAGATTAGAGCTGATGGAGTGAAATGCTTAAGAGGTCGTATGTGGATACCTAAGTTTGGAGGCTTAAGAGATTTGATTATGTTAGAATCCCATAAATCTAAGTATTCCATTCATCCGGGATCTGATAAGATGTACCATGATTTGAAGAAGTTGTACTGGTGGCCGAATATGAAAGCTGACATAGCTATGTATGTTCTTCAATGCTTGACTTGTGCTAGAGTTAAAGCCGAACATCAAAAGCCATCAGGACTACTTCAACAGCCAAAGATTCCTGAATGGAAGTGGGAGCGAATTACAATGGACTTTATCACCAAGCTTCCTAGAACATCATCTGGAAACAATTCGATTTGGGTTATTGTCGATAGACTGACCAAATCAGCACACTTCATTTCGGTTAAGGAGCAGTTCTCACTGGAGAAGCTGACTCGAATATACCTTGATAATGTTGTATGCAAGCATGGAGTGCCTGTATCGATCATTTCAGATCGAGATCCTAGATTCGCATCGAATTTTTGGAAATCTCTCCAAAGATATTTGGGAACGAATCTCGACATGAGCACTGCTTATCACCCCCAGACTGATGGGCAGAGTGAAAGGACGATACAAACACTGGAAGATATGTTGAGAGCTTGTGTGTTAGACTTTGGTAAGAATTGGGATAAACATTTGTCGTTAGCAGAGTTTTCGTATAACAATAGTTACCATTCTAGTATTAAGGCTGCACCGTTTGAAGCTTTGTATGGTAGGAAGTGTAGATCTCCTGTATGTTGGAGTGAAGTTGGGGATACCCAGCTCACGGGACCGGAATTGATCCGGGAGACTACGGAGATGATAGTTCAGATTAAGAAGAGGTTGTTGACTGCCCGTAGTAGACAGAAAAGTTACGCGGATGTGCGGCGGAAGCCAATGGAGTTTGAAGTGGGTGACCGAGTAATGTTGAAAGTATCGCCATGGAAAGGCGTTATCAGATTTGGAAAGCGAGGAAAATTGAATCCCCGTTATATTGGACCCTTTAAGATTTTATCTAGAGTAGGTCCGGTGGCTTACAAACTAGAGTTACCCCCAGAACTTCATGGTGTTCACAACACATTCCATGTATCTAATCTGAAGAAATGTCTAGCAGTGAGTGATGAGAAAATTCCGTTAGGTAAGGTTCGAATAGATGGGAAGTTGCATTTTATCGAAGAGCCCGTAGAAGTTATGGACCGTGAGGTAAAGCAACTGAAACAAAGTCGGATATCTATTGTCAAAATCCGATGGAATTCAAAGCATGGACCGGAGTATACTTGGGAACGAGAGGATGAAATGTGGAAGAAATATCCGCACCTCTTCGATTTCAATAAGAAACGGACATCCAAATGAAATGGATCACGAGGACGTTGATCCCTTTTAGGAGGAAAAGCTGTGACAATCTAACATTTTCAGGTAGTGAAATATTTTCTCGTATAATATTTTGAAACTTATTTTTGTGTTGGTTGGCGAACTCACAATTTACGGATTTAAATTTGGGCTTACGTGCATAATTTGGTGTCTTTTACGACTAAACCGGAAACCTTAGGATTACGTATTTATATTTTTGAACTCCGTTTTTGATGAGACAATTTTTATTGGATTCGTTTTGTGACGGTGATTCATAATTTATAAAAATGTTTTTCGTGAAACGACCCTAGGGCACGCAAATCGAGAAAACTAGAATCGAGAAATACCCGTAAACTAGTGAGATGGGACAAAACACTTTGTCCCACCCCACTAGCTTATATGGGACGGCTAACTTGACACCACAACACATAGGTGGTATCAAGTTTAGCTAACTTACACCAAGTGTAAGCTAGCTTACACTTTAAGCTTAACCTTTACCACTTAACATCAAAACAAGCAACTTGTTTTTATTCCCATCATTTCTTACATGCAATCCACTCCAAAAACTCTCTCAAACTCTCCCTTGTGCCGTCCCAAATAAGCCAACAAACACCCTCTTTGATCTTTTCTAGCCATAAACCACATGTTTACTAGTCCTATTAAGGTGTTCTCTTGAAGCCTTGATCATTTGGTGGCCATATTAACAAATTTGGAGGTGATTTGCTTGTGTCCTAGGGCTGATTTTCCAACCTATGTTCTTGATATTTGATGGTCTTGGAGATACTTGTTGTGTTCATCAAGTTCTTGTCTTTCTAAAACAAGAAATCCACTTGGATTGGTAAAGAAGATCATCCTCTCTATTTTTCTCTTGTTATTTTGTAAAGAACAAATGTATTTTCTTTCATTTTGTATATGTATATGATGTATATATGATGATAAAAATGTTGTGTGGGGATCAAGTGTTGATAAATATGCTTAAAAATGATGATAACTATAAGAAATGAAGCTAAAATCTTGACTATTTAGTTGGCTGTATAAAAACAGTAGATAACTAAAAGATGAACTGATAAAATTTCATGGTTTGATCCATTTACAGTAAGTAGATGATGTTATACACATGTGAGAGTTGTCCATGCAATGTAATCAAAATAATGAGTGAGATATGATCAAAACAAGTTAGGTGGTGTAATCTGAATAAGCAGTTTTGTAGGGACTGTTAAGGCAACTTAAACTCAAAATGGGAAGTAGCTATAACTAAGTTATATGTAGCACATATTATGAAGAATTTTTCATCCAAAAATGAGCTTCTAAGTCATTGTAGAACTCTAGATATGGTAAAAATGGTGAACATGAAGTTAAAAATCAGATTTTGGAAATAATGTTTATTATTATTATATAAGCACTCACATTATAATGTATAAAATGTAAAAATATAAACCCACTAACTTATAAAACTTATTTATATAAATGTATAAAAGGTTAATAAAATGGGTAAATTATATAAATGGTGGTAAAAATAATATTTATAAGTAATAAAAACTATAAACTTGATTTTTACGACTTTTTCGGCTATCGCCGTAAAATTAACGTTTTTCGCCAAATAAAACTTAGACGACCAAACCCGTCTAATGTAAAGTTTATAAAAGTTATATACTGATATATAGATAAATAAGACAAGTAAAAACCGATAAAACCCGAACTATAAGAATTACGGACATTTACGAGCTAACTAAACACATTAGACTAATAATTGGACTTAATAAGATAAAAACTTATAAAAAGAGCTTATTGGGCTTAACCCATTTGGGCCCAACATGAAAAGTATATATACTGATAATATAGGTATAAAATGGATAAAAACAAGTTAAAGAACTTATAAAAGGCTTAATGGACTTAAAATAGGTAAATAGGTAAAACTAGCAAACTAGTAAAACGTTACCAAGACGTAAACACTAAAATGAGTAAACAAGGGCGTATAAACCCACTTGATCATCATCATATGTACAAAATCATCATATGTATATTGTTATTTTGATAAAAGTCATTGGACCGAGTCTAAGACCGATTATTATTTATATAGGTTTTCGTGACCGAAGCACGCCCGTAGCCGATAATCCGCCTTTCATTAACAACATGAGTTCATAGCCTCGCACTCTTTTAAATGTTTTATAAAATGATTTGTAAACCCGTGAGGGAGATAACATGCTAGATTTTTATAAAAATAGAACACAAGTAGTCCCGATTGTATGCTTAATGATATGGACCCGAATGATGCTATGACCCTATATTCGAGACTAAAAGGATTATTAGTAGTTAGGTTATGTCACTTAAAGTCCCATTAGCATGAATTGTGAACTACCGGGATTTGGTAGACGCTTATGCATTTGATAGTACTATTTGGGGACGATCACCCCAGTTCGCGCCTTGACGGTTGATCCCCGTCGTACCACATTGATTGGTAAGCGAATTTATGTATGAGAAGATTCCATAGCGTGATTTTTGTGACGACACGCTAACTTAGATGGGCAAATTGTTTGTCGGGTTCGCGGCCCGCTGTTTTCATAGTAAGGTAACAATGTCATGCGGCTAATAATAATCCTAATTCAGATACCATGTATCCTATACAATGTACAATATAAAACATAAATACAAAACGATAACGACGCTATTACGATGAATATATTACCTATCATGGTAATATAGAGACTACGGTCTCATGGACGGTTTCAGATGTATGCTTGATTTATATATTGCCTGACTAGCAATATGTGGACTTACTTCCGATATTATACTTGTGTTCTGATTTTAAATGATTGTAAATGATTGTTTTTATATAACGGTTTTCATTAAACTCTATGAATTCACTCGGCATTCGCTGATATGATTTTTGCATGTTTTTATCTCAGGTGCTTGATGGTAATCCAGATGGAGATCGACTCTGATGGCCCACACTTAATATTAAAAATGTTCATTCGATCTGTGTTTTGTAAACTTAATGACCTGTATAATTTGGGACCTGTTGTACACTTTTGAAACTTTTTATCGAATGAATGTTTGTTAAACCTTGTACAACCATTTTTATGTGTTGTCTATGATTGGAGTTATTGTGCTATCCCGTAACACTCTGAAAGACCCTTCCGCTGTACCGATACGAAAAATGAGAGTGTTACATAAATCCTACATATATCGATGTTATCTATCTTTTATTGCTTCTTTCAAATGATCGCATTAGTGATGAAACCATTGAACAAGTACTCATCTCGAATTGAGTTACGTTGTGGATTATTCTTTTTGAGTGCCATCGAGGTCATGAACCTCATGATTATTTGGCTAAAGCTCATTCCTTATTAGATTGTGTTTAGTTCTTGATGAACAACTTTTCATCACTCTTTTGCAGATCACTAATTGTTTTTATAAGTTAAAACAGTATCCCTTGAAAAAAAAAATTTGGGTTTTCATCACCATATGGATTATTTAAAGTGAGACTTATAAATAATCGTTATCGAAATGAAGTTGTTTATAAAACACCTTGGAAAACTTAATTGTTTTCATAACAAAGAAAATCTTTGTAAATTTATTTTTGATTCTTATTTAAGAATTAAGCATGAAAGTGTTTTTATTATAAACATGATGATAAAATTTTGACGAACTGAGTATTGCATCGTTAATCTTGAAATTGTATATAGTTGCGCGCCTACATACAATTTGGAATGGACCATGCAAGGCTGATTAGTAGTCACCATAAAACTGATTAATAAACACTACATTTTCTTTAAAGATTGTGAAAGATTAAATTTTATGAGATCTGCAAGAAGTGAAAAATAGGGACATAGTGTTAGGGACACCTACATATGTGCCTATAGCATTTATTCTTCTGAATCGAATTTATTCATCTGTGGAAATTGTCTTAATTAACAATTGATATCCCCTTCTTGTCTAATTCTCTCGTGGCGAGATTCGTAGGAAAAGTATTTGATTACCGAGTGTTGATACCCGACTGGGTGTATCGACGTTCCTATCATTTCTTTTGATTTGATTTCATTTGAATGACCTGGGTAACGATCCGAGGAGCTTTCGAATGCGTACTCAAATTA
The DNA here is from genome assembly GCA_025667525.1 of Glebionis coronaria. Taxonomy (NCBI): domain Eukaryota; kingdom Viridiplantae; phylum Streptophyta; class Magnoliopsida; order Asterales; family Asteraceae; genus Glebionis; species Glebionis coronaria. The sequence continues at coordinate 361,935,669 of CM046877.1, forward strand.
TGGAAACATGGATATACTCATATTCGTTAATGTTTTCGTCTGTATCTGATTTGAAGTTCTCTCGCGTAGATTATGCGTTGACCTTACTCTTTTAAGGTTAGTTATGTCTCCATATATCCCTGAATTTGTGAAGGATTATGAGTTATCATTAGTATTTTGAGAAGTTCACATCTTATCAACGGTAATGATACTGGAAAGTTGATAGTGCCAGTATAATGGATTGATTGATTATGACATGACGACATTGTCTTAATCGATGGGAACTCGAATAGAATTCCCCTAAATGATAAGATGTTGATTATCAAAAGTGATCTAAATAATTCTTGATGGATGACCATATCCTGCATTTAGACTTGAAATTATACCGTGAATGGTTGTGTATTAGTCATAGATATTATAATCTAGAAAGAACCTAATATGAATTTATTAAAAAGATGTTTCTGTTATCTGAAACTTTAGGAGGTATTTATTGGTGAATTACCTAGACTTTCGCCATTAAGGCAAGTTGAATTTGGTATTGATTATATTCCCGGTGCTACACTTGTGACATGTGCACTGTACGTCAGCACCATCTGAAATAAAAGGAATTACCGTACAACTGAGAGAGTTGACGGAGAAAGATTTTATTCTACCGAGCTCGTCATCATGAAGAGCCATGGTGTTATCATTCCTTATATTTATAGATTACTATGAACTGAGTAAATTGACAATCAAAAACGATATCCATAACTCGAAATGGAAGATTTGTTCGATCATTTACAAGGTTCTAGCATATGTTTTAAAGATTTGATCCACGACATGGTTATTATCAACTTCGCGTTCGCGAAAAAGATTATCTATTCCAATCACTACATCCGGTACTTGTAATGAACATTATGAGTTTCACGTGATGTCGTTTGGATTGACTAATGCACATGTAGTATTCATAAATTTGGTTAATCACGTGTGTAGGCTGTAATTTGATAAATTCATGCTTGTGATCATTAAGGACCATTTGTTTGCTTATAAGTATAAGAAGGAGTTAGTAATTATTTATGGGTTTTGCTAATGACAGCCCTTAGGGTTGTCGTTAAGAGCCATATTTTTATTACAACTCAATGTAAAAAATGAAATCAACCAATCATAATCAAATGTTTGTTGTGTATCCTAATTTTTAGGAATTGTATCCATATTTTTCGGAATTGACATCCAATCATGATGATTCATATATAACTTTGTAATAAAATTCATTCTCTTAATGACAGCCCTTAGGGCTGTCATTAGCAAAACCCAAAAGAAAATGGAAATATGTTTTGACAAATGTTTTAATAAAGGATTTTTAAGGGATCATTCCCTTGTAACCAAAACATTTAACTAAACTCCTGTTTAGGGGTAAATGTTTTTGTATACTTCTAGACATCTTAAGAAGAATTGAGGAAACCATTTAAACCATGACTTAAAATTTGAAACGACAATTTTTGCTTTTCAACTAAGAAAATTTTGACCAAAATATAAACAAAGATTTTTCGAACATTTACGGATCTTACTAATTATTTTAATTATTTTCGATAAATCAACAAAAATCTTGTTAATTAAATTCAAATTTATTTTGAACATTTTTATATAATTGGTCGAACAAAGAAATTTAAAATTTTTATGTTTACATTTCATAAAAATTGAATATTTATTATTTAATTAGTTATAATAATTATCGACGCTTTGAACGTCGGATTAAGCAAAACTAATAAAAATGATAGCTGAAACTAAACTGAAATTTAGAAAATATGAAGAAGGTGAACGTAACTACTGACACGTTATGTAGAAAATATGAAGAATCAATTACGATGTATTTCTTAATAATGAATGTGCAAATAATTGCCGAACAATTTAAAAAAAAATAAAAAAAATAATATAACTAATGTTTGTAAGAAGGATAATATAGATAATAAAAAAGGGTTCGCGGCTAATGTGAACCAATAGAATTGAGAAGCCAATAGCGTTAAATGATTAAAAGGCCGCTTGTGGTTGCCTAAATATGGAGATTTAGAGATGTAGTCATATTGAAAGCTTGTAAGTATAAGTATTCTATTCCTGTCATTTCTGATTAAATGTATCATTAGTAGAAGAAGTTGTACTGATGGCAGATTATGAAGGCAGACATCGCCTCATACATTAGTAAACATCTAGCTATTGCAAAGGTCATCATCTGAATTTGATTTGATTTGGGTCATCGTCGACAGACTGACCAAATCTGCTAATATCATTCTTGTTAATGATAGATTCTTGACGAAGAAATTGACTCTTTTGTATTTAAAGGAGTTATGTAAACATAGTGTGCCTGTATCGAACATCTTTATCAAGATCCTCGCTTCGCATCGAATTTCTAGAGATTTGCTCAGAAGTCATTGGGAAAGAACCTTGATGAGAGTACTGTTTACCACCCCAAATCGAAGGGACGAGGTAAAGTAACAATACAAAACACTAGAAGTCTTGTTTTATGTTTGAATGATTGACCTTTGGTCATGAACCGTATAATCATTTTCCATTGGAGAGATTATCCTTGATAATTATCGTATTAGGATCGAGATTGAATCTTGTTAGGATCTAGATTAGAGCATCTGTAAGCAGGAGTTGAGATGAAGACACCCGACATACACCCATTGTGAGTTGGGCATGTCTTTTAGGTTTAAGGTTTCCTGTGATGGCGAACCTAACCTTACAAAATACTCGACCCGCGAGACCTGAAATGATTGTTGAAATTAGGATCTGATTATTGACTGCCGGTAGTGGGCAAGAGGTTATGTGAATATGAAATGTAGATCTTGAAGTGCCAGATGGGTAGCGAAGTTATGCCAAAATTTTAACCATGGAAAAATGAATAGATGATCTGAAAGATCATAGGATATAAGTCCCCGTTGTATGGGACCATTGAGATGATGTAAAAGTCGGTTTGAAAGGCATATAAGCTGGATCTACCCTAGGACTTTAAGAGATGCGTGAATTATGTTTCGTAGATCGAACTTGATAAAATGTCTATCAAGTGAAAATCTGATTGTTCCTTAGTAATGTTTAGATCGGCGAAAAGTTGCGTTCATCAAAAACCCGTGAACATCATGGATAGAGAAAGTAAGTCAACATTAAGCCTGATCTTATTCCCGTAGTTATGTTTGATGAAACTCGCGTATTGTAATGAATTACACTTGTGAGAAAAGACCGAATGTGGAGGAAATACCCACATGGCTTTAACTCTATAAGAAGCGAGTAGTAAGATGATCTTTGAGGACAAAGATCCTGTTTAGGGGTAAATGCTGTGACAATCCGTCAATTTATGGTTGATATTTTATTCTCAAGTATTATTTAAAAACATTATTTTAATGTTATAATATGAACTCACTTATTTTTGGGAAGTAATTTGGATTTACGTCTTGAAGTAGCGTCGACTACGTCTAAACCGGAGGATTCTACGTTACGTGCTTACGTTTACATACACCGTTTTTGGTGACAGTCCGACATTTCAGAAAATAAATTTATCCGTGAATATTATTTTGAGATTTTAAATTTGTGTTGGTTCATATACTCACAAATTTACGAGAAGAGATTAGGACTTACGATTATAATTTAACGTCCTTTACGACTAAACCGGAAACCCTAGGATTATGTATTTATGTTTTTGAACTCCGTTTTTGATGAGAAAATTTTTATTAGATTTGTTTTGTGCCGTTGATTCATAATTTATAAAAACGTTTTTCATAAAACGACCCGAGGGCACGCAAATCGAGGAAACTAGAATCGAGGAGTACCCGTAAATTAGTGGGATGAGACAAGTTTACACTTGCCTCACCCCACTATGGGATGACCAACACACCACCACCACATCAAATATGTGGCAAGTTTATACTATAAACTAGGATACTTGTCCTAGTTTACACATCAAAACTATCTTTCACAAAAACTACCAACACTAAACTAGTTCCTCCAATTCTCTCATGCAACTCACACATTTTCTCTCTTCCTCTCTCCCTATGAACGTCCCATTTCACCCAAAAACACCTCATTAGATAAAAAATTCAACCATAAATCATATGTATAATTTACATATGATGAAAACCCATTGAAGTTATGAAGATTGGAGGTGATTTTAACAACTAAAAAGGAGTTTATATGGAGATCAAGGGCTGATTTTTGGAGGAGTCTACAAATACTTGGTGATCCTAGAAGTGCTGTTGATATCTCATAAGATTGGTTACCCAAAACCAAGTCTTGTTCATCCAAAAACTCATCATTTCATCACTTTGGTGGTATAAAGATTGTTCTTCCTATCCTTCTTGTTATTTTGATTATGTAATCTTGTATTTTATTTATTTATGTATATGTATATGATGATGAATGATGATTAAAAATATTATGTGGGGATTTGGTGTTGATAGATTTGATAAATATGGTTAAAAAGATGAAAAACCATATGTAATAATGGTTAAATCTTGCTTAAATAAGATGGCTGTATAAAAAAACTAAGTAACCAAATGATAAACTGATAAAATGGTAAAGTGGAATCAATATACAGTAAGTATTAGATGTTATACACATGTGAGAGTTGGCCATGCAATAGAATCATAAAAATGAGTGAGATATGATCAAAACAAGTTTAGAGTGCAAATCTGCCTACACTGTTTTGGACGAATTTATTAAAATATTTAGAAGTTGATTCATCAGTAGCTATAAAGAAATAAAATGAAGCACATATCATTTAGTTTCTGTGATAAAAATTTGAGGTCCTATCTCCATATAGAACTCTAGATATGAACATTTTAGTGAACTTAAAATTTAGGATGTGTTGCTTGTGTAGGTCTATGTTGATGATATCATTTTTGGGTCTACTGATCCAAAGATGAGTGAGGATTTCTCCAAGCTTATGACAGACAAATTCAAGATGAGTGCTATGGGGGAGATGAACTTCTTTCTAGGTTTACAAGTTCAGCAGAAAGAGGATGGTATCTTCATCTCCCAGGACAAATATGTTGCTGAAATCTTGAAGAAGTTTGGTTTTTCTCCACATGAAAAGAGGGCTACTACTCCTATGGATAGAGAACACCCTTGGGGAAAGATTGGAGATGGGAAGGATGTTGATGTCAGGCACTATAGATCCATGATTGGATCCTTGATGTATCTTACTGCCTCCAGACCTAACATTATGTTTGCTGTGTGTGCTTGTGCACGCCATCAAGTGACTCCCAAAGAATGTCACCTTTATGCTGTGAAGAGGATCTTTAGGTACCTAAGATGTTATCCCAGTCTTGGTTTGTGGTACCCAAAGGATTCACCATTGGAGCTGATTGCATATTCAGATAGTGATTATGGAGGTGATAAGTTTGATAGGAAATCCACAACTGGTGGATGTCAGTTTCTTGGGAGCAGATTAATATCTTGGCAATGCAAGAAACAAATAGTGGTGGCTAATTCTACAACTGAAGCCGAGTATGTGGCTGTAGCTGCATGTTGTGGCCAAGTTTTGTGGATTCAGAACCAGCTGTTGGACTATGGGTATAATTTCATGCATACTAAGATATTTGTTGACAATAATAGCACTTTATACATCATTAAGAATCCTGTACATCATTCTAAAACTAAACACATAGAAATTAGACACCATTTTATAAGAGATTGCTTTGAGAAAGGTTTAATACAACCAGATAGGGTTGACACTGAGGAAAATGTGTCAGATTTATTAACTAAACCTTTTGATGCTGGGAGATTTCAATACTTGGTAACAAGTATCGGAATGGTTAATCTCACATAATATGTGTTTTTGATTCTTTTTGTCAAAGTATGTACAGGATGATGCATTATTATTATTGGTCTTATTGATGATTTAGATTTTCCACTATATTTTTCTAACACTGACAAAGGTTGCTTGAACGCTGATAAGTGTTTTTGCGACGTTGTCAGCAATATAATTGTCTAACGCTGACAAAGCTTCCCTGAACGCTGTCATGTGTTATCGGGGCGTTGTCAGCAACAATGTTAGTTTTGTGGTTTTTAATCTAAATGTGCAGATGGTGTTAGCAGTATACCAAAACCCTAACAACATCATGTCTGAAGCAATAACCTCCTCCTCCTCAGCCTTACCAAACATCAAGATTCCCATGCTTGATGCAACCAACTTTGACTTATGGAAGTTCAACTTTGAACAATATCTGGGGATCTATGACTATACACTCTGGGAGATTATTGAATATGGAAACTCATTCAATAAGGCTCAAAAGATTCTTGATGCCATTAGTCAAAGAACAGCTGTTGAAGGATGCCCTGAAGAGGATAAGAAAGAAAAACCTAGAGATGGTAGAGTTGTAGGTGCTGAAGATATTGCAAAGAAAAGGGTTGACATGAAAGCCCTAAATATTCTTAAAGTCTCTTTGGGACAAGAAAACCAGCACAAATATAGAGGCTATGAATCTGCTAAGGATCTTTGGGAAGCACTTGAAGTTGCATATGGTGGCAATGCAGACACTAAGGAAGAAAAGAAAAAGCAACTTCTGCATGATTATGCTGTCTTCAAAGCTCAACCCAATGAGAAACTGAGTAGTGTGAGAAGCAGATTGCTTGACATCACAAGCAAGTTGTCCTTCATGGGGACACAAGTTGGTGATGTTGACACCAATACTACCTTTCTTAAAAGTATTGGTGAGGCATGGAAGATTGAGGCAAGATATATTCTTGCCAACAATACTTACAAGAGCTCCTCGTTTGATGACATCTACAACAAACTAAGACTGTTGGAAGATGAAACTCTTTCAGAGCATGGAAGCAAATCTAGCACCAGCAACATGGCCTTCTTCTCTCATAGTGAAGGTCAATTCAATGAGAAGGACTCTTATATGCATCCAGTTACTGGATCATCATATGTCAGCGCTGGAACAACACCTGTCAACGTCTCCTTTTCAGACGCTGACACATTCAAGAATGACTCCCCAAGAGTTAAACCTGCTGGTTTGGATTTGGATACTGTTTGTGCTTACATTGCTTCTTTGCCCAATGGTTCAGTGATTACATATGAGGACCTTGAGCAGATAAGTGATGAGCACTTGGAAGAGATGGACATCAAGTGGAACATGGCTCTTGCTAGTATAAGAGCAAATAGGTGGAACAGAAGGTTTAAAAAGAAGATGACCTTCAATGCTAAAGACACAGCTAGATTTGATAAATCCAAAGTTGAATGCTACAACTGTCATCGTATGGGGCACTTCATGAGGGAATGCAGATCTCCTAGAAGATCTGATGCTGGTAAACCCTCAAGTCAGGTTGTTAAAGCTCAGGATTCCAAAGCCATGGTTGCAGTTCAAGGAATTGATGGTACAGGATGGGATTGGAGCTATCTGGCTAAGAATGCTGAAGAGGATAAAGCTTTGGTTGCTGATATTGAAGAAGAAGAGCATGTTGAATATGCTCTCATGGCACACTCCTCCTCTTCATCTGATAATGAGGTATATGATGATGCTTTTTGTAGCAAAGGTTGTAGGTTAAACACTGAAAGACTTAACAAAGAGGTGTTAAAACTAAAAGATGATATGAGCACTGAAAGGTGTAAATTGTCTAATTACCAACTAGCTCTTACTGAAACTGAGAAAACCGTTTCTGAATACAAGAAAATGGAATTTGACTTAAAAGATAAGATCAATATCTTAAAACATGAGTTAGAGGGTAGTATGGATGTTAGAAACATCATGACAAAGGTTAATAGAGATCTACAGGCTAAGTTAGATGAGGCCATTAAGAATAAAGATAATGTTGACCTCAAGATTCAAAGATTTGATAGAGCCACCCAAACCCTAGGAGACTGTGTAGCTAAACAAAGGGATCCTAAGGACATGACTGGGATTGGGATGAATGATTACTCTCTGGTTCCACCACCAGCTGGTGACTTCTATGGTGTCCTTAGAAAGGACTTGTCTTGGACTGGTATACCAGAATGCCAAGAAGAGGAATTCATTCCTCCACCAAGAGTTGTCACTCCAGTGGAAGAGTATCAACAAAAATTGACTGACCTAAATTAGTGGAAGAAAGCTAACCCTACTTTATTTGTTAAGGGAGGTTTGCTATGTGAAAGTCCCAATGAATCACCACCCATTAAGGTTACTCACCCAATCACTGGTAAAGCTGTTGACCTAGGCTCAAACACTGTTATAAGACCTACCATTAAATATGCAGAGATGTATAGGAATAATAGGTCACCTAAGAGCCAGGTTAGCAATCATGGAACAGGTTTCTTCTCTTCTAGACCTAAGGTTGTGTCTAAGAAAGCCTGTTACACTTGTGGTAGTTTTTCACATTTGGCATACAAGTGTGTCAACGCTCCCAAAGCCAGCGCTGACAGGAACAATTTCAGCGCTGATAGGAAGAAAGTCAACGTTGTTAGGAAGTCAAATGTTGTCAGACCCAAACCTTGTGTGCAGCAAAGTCCACAAGTGATTAGACCTGCCCCATTCTTTTCTAGAAGGTCTAACACTCATGGACAAAGACCTTTTCAAAAGACAAACACCTGGTCAAATAGGCAATGGGTTCCTGTAGCAAACCCTAGGTTCAACGCTGACAAGGGTAATTTCAGAGTTGACAGGACAAATTCTAACGCTGACAGAAACGTGACCAGACCTAAATATTTGCAGCCACAAGGTAAGGGATCTAAAGCTTCTTCAAGCTTAACATGGAGACCCAAGAAAGATCAAAACCCTAATGATAATGGGATTTCAATGACTTGCAATAGATTTAATTACATTTCAAAGGTCATTACAAAACCTATTGGGGTTAACTGGGTATTTCATCCTAAAAAGGATGAGAATGGAGTTGTTGTGAGAACTAAGTCTGTTCTTATTGAACAACCAGATGAATCCAAGTCTTTTGAGACTTGGGTTCCCAAAGAAAACTAATTTGTTTTCTTTATGTGCAGGCCATTCAAAGACAGATCAATGATTATGGATATTGGGATAGTGGATGCTCAAGGCACATGACAGGAAAGGAAGACTATCTGACGAATTTCACCCCTATTAAAGATGGTGATAAGGTATACTTTGGAGGTGGATATGGGACTATCACAGGCAAAGGAACCCTTCTCACCAATAATCTGCGTTTTGAGAACGTCTTCCTGGTAAAAGAACTGGATTATAATCTGTTTAGTGTATCACAAGTTTGTGATAACAAAAATAAGGTTCTTTTTACTGATACTGAGTGTTTGGTGTTAAGCAAGGATTTTAAGATCCCTGATGAGAAATATATTGAGTATAGAACACCTAGGCATAAGGACATATATAATGTGAATTTAAATGGGATTAAAATGAATACAAACATGTCTTGTTTTTATGCTAAGGCCTCAGTAGATGAGAGTAATTTGTGGCACAGGAGACTAGGGCACATAAATTTTAAAAATATAAATAGACTTGTGAGGCTTGGTTTAGTTGATGGTTTGCCTGAGAAGGCCTTCCACAATGACCACTCTTGTGTTTCATGTCTTAAAGGCAAGCAGCACAAGGTCTCATTCAAGTCCAAACAGGTGCATACTAGTTCCAGACCTCTTCATATGCTTCACATGGACCTCTTTGGTCCAACTAATATAGAAAGTTTGAATGGCAAGTCATATTGCTTTGTTGTCACAGATGACTTTTCTAGGTTTACTTGGACATTCTTTCTAGCCATGAAGAGTGACACAGCTGATGTTCTTATTGATTTTATCACTCAGATTGAGAAAAGGTCTGGCAATGAGGTTAAAATGCTTAGGAGTGATAATGGTGGAGAATTTAGGAACAAGAAGCTAGATGATTTCTGTGCCAGGAAAGGAATTACTAGGCAATTTAGTATTGCTAGAACCCCACAACAAAATGGGGTAGCTGAGAGGAAAAATAGAACCCTAATTGAAGCAGCCAGAACAATGTTGGCTGATGCTCACTTTCCTATAGCCTTTTGGGCTGACTGTTAATACAGCATGCTATGTGCAAAATAGAGCATTGGTTAACAAAATTCAGAACAAAACACCTTATGAGTTACTTTGGGGAAGAAAACCTAATATTGGTTTTCTCAGACCTTTTGGTTGTCATGTAGTAGTGCTAGATACTAGTGATGCCTTAGGGAAATTTAGTGCAAAAGGTGATGAGGGCTATTTCATGGGGTATTCAGTCCAGAGCAAGGGTTATAGGGTTTATCTTAAAGAGGACAAACGTATAGTTGAGAGAGTACATGTTAGGTTCTTCGAGAATAAACCTAGTGATCCTAAAAGTGGTCCTAATTGGTTCTTTGATTTGGAACCCTTATCTAGAACTTTAAATTATATGCCTGTCACTAATCCAGACATTGTGAAGGTAACTTCAAATGTTGTGGAGGAACAAGTTGTTAATGTTTCAGGTACACAGGTTCATGAGAAGGTTGGATCACAAGCAGAAAAGGCATCTCCTACATTTGAATATGTCACAATTCCCATTTGGACAGATGCTTTTGCTGCTGCTGCTGCTGCTGGACAAGATAATGGTGGTTTCCAAATACCACCAGATACAAACATGCATGGTTCTTCAGGCGCTGACAAAGGCAAATCTAGCGCTGACAAGACCAATTCAGACGTTGATGGCTCAGACGTTGACAACAACATTTCAAGCGCTGTTAGCCCAGACGCTGACAACCAAGATTCAGACGTTGACAACACTTATGGGCATCTTTTCTCTTCCAGTTTTGAACAAGGTGGACCTTCCAATGTTCATGAAGAGGTTCATGTTGATCAAAGAGAGTCTGATGAAGAAGATATTGGCAACATGGAGCGTGAAGTTGAGGACACCATAATTTTTGAAGGAGGGGTTCTCACTTCCACAATGAAGAATCACCCCACATCTCAGATCATTGGTGATATTATGATTCCAGTTCAGACTAGAAGATCTCATCAAGGTCTTGGTGGATTTATTGCCAATATACACAAGAAGGTTGATACCCCTCTTGTGCAAGCATGTTTGTTTGTATGTTTTTTGTCACAAGAAGAACCCAAGAAAATATTTGATGCTCTCAAAGAACCAAGTTGGGTGGAAGCAATGCAGGATGAGCTTCACCAATTTGCAATTCAGGATGTTTGGGAGCTGGTTGATTGTCCTAGATATGTCAGACCTATAGGGACAAGATGGGTTCTCAGGAACAAAAGAGATGAAAGAGGTATTGTGGTCAGAAACAAGGCAAGGTTAGTGGCTCAAGGTTATACACAAGAGGAGGGGATAGACTATGAGGAAGTCTTTGCACCAGTTGCAAGGATTGAAGCTATTAGGATTTTTCTAGCCTATGCCTCCTGCATGGGCTTCACAGTCTATCAAATGGATGTCAAACGTGCTTTCCTCTATGGCACCATTGTTGAGGAAGTATATGTAATGCAACCTCCTGGTTTTGAGGATCCAGAGCATCCAGATAAAGTGTATAGAGTCAAAAAGGCTATGTATGGCCTTCATCAAGCCCCTAGAGCATGGTATGGTACTTTGTCTACCTATTTGGTGGACAATGGATTCAAGAGGGGCACCATAGATCAGACACTGTTTACAAAGAAGAAAGGCAAGGATGTGTTGCTTGTGCAGGTCTATGTTGATGATATCATTTTTGGGTCTACTGATCCAAAGATGAGTGAGGATTTCTCCAAGCTTATGACAGACAAATTCAAGATGAGTGCTATGGGGGAGATGAACTTCTTTCTAGGTTTACAAGTTCAGCAGAAAGAGGATGGTATCTTCATCTCCCAGGACAAATATGTTGCTGAAATCTTGAAGAAGTTTGGTTTTTCTCCACATAAAAAGAGGGCTACTACTCCTATGGATAGAGAACACCCTTGGGGAAAGATTGGAGATGGGAAGGATGTTGATGTCAGGCACTATAGATCCATGATTGGATCCTTGATGTATCTTACTGCCTCCAGACCTGACATTATGTTTGCTGTGTGTGCTTGTGCACGCCATCAAGTGACTCCCAAAGAATGTCACCTTTATGTTGTGAAGAGGATCTTTAGGTACCTAAGATGTTATCCCAGTCTTGGTTTGTGGTACCCAAAGGATTCACCATTGGAGCTGATTGCATATTCAGATAGTGATTATGGAGGTGATAAGTTTGATAGGAAATCCACAACTGGTGGATATCAGTTTCTTGGGAGCAGGTTAATATCTTGGCAATGCAAGAAACAAACAGTGGTGGCTAATTCTACAACTGAAGCCGAGTATGTGGCTGCAGCTGCATGTTGTGGCCAAGTTTTGTGGATTCAGAACCAGCTGTTGGACTATGGGTATAATTTCATGCATACTAAGATATTTGTTGACAATAATAGCACTTTATGCATCATTAAGAATCCTGTACATCATTCTAAAACTAAACACATAGAAATTAGACACCATTTTATAAGAGATTGCTTTGAGAAAGGTTTAATACAACCAGATAGGGTTGACACTGAGGAAAATGTGTCAGATTTATTAACTAAACCTTTTGATGCTGGGAGATTTCAATACTTGGTAACAAGTATTGGAATGGTTAATCTCACATATTATGTGTTTTGGATTCTTTTTGTAAAAGTATGTACAGGATGATGCATTATTATTATTGGTCTTATTGATGATTTAGATTTTCCACTATATTTTTCTAACACTGACAAAGGTTGCTTGAACGCTGATAAGTGTTTTTGCAACGTTGTCAGCAATATAATTGTCTAACGCTGACAAAGCTTCCCTCAACGCTGTCATGTGTTATCGGGGCGTTGTCAGCAACAATGTTAGTTTTGTGGTTTTTAATCTAAATGTGCAGATGGTGTTAGCAGTATACCATTGGATACGGAGTTACTTATGGATCAATGGAGAAGCATTTGGACAAGTTTTTATTTATGGATGATGGTTGGAATGTTTCATTCCTATCTTGACATAAATTTTTATGTTCATGCATGATTTTAGCAAACTTTTTGTATCATAGTTTAAGGGGAGGTTTTAGGAACCTTTAGGATTTTTGGGTATCCATATGATACTCTTATCACAATTCTAGATTGTGTCCACAGGTGAGTATGAGTTAGTTTTACTAAATCATGAGGCACTGTAGCATGCATAGTATATCAACTTTGCATGCTGCCAAGACATTTTTGGCCTAGAATTGGTTGTGGTCTGTTGGGAGACTTGGGAATGATTTTGATATGGGATTTACCTGGGAGTAACAAGGATTTTATATGGTAACTTTGTTGTTAAGAATTTTGGTTAGCAAGGGACACTAGAGGACTGTTATGTCTATCTTGCTTATGCAAGTGTGCATAACTGGACAGTGCTTGCCGCCCTATGATAATTATCAGCTTTTGGTTATCTTCTCTAGGATAAATTACTTGTTAAGGTCATTTTTCACTTTTTAAAATATTTTTATTTTTGGACGCTGACAAGAATTTTCCAAGCGTTGTTGTGACCAAATTGGACGCTGACATGGCTTTAGGCAAACGTTGACAAGATTATAGCCGTTGGGCGTTGATGGTTTATTTTTGACCGTTGACACTCAATGGGACCTACCCAGTTGTTACTTTTTGACATATTTTCAAGCCGTAATTTTAGGAGTTGTTACTTTCATTTAATGCATGAGATAACTTATAACTTTTTCAATATTTTCATGATTACTTTTTGAAAATCTTTGCCTATTTTTGGGCCAATCACATGCATTCTTTTCTCTTATAAATTTGGCTACTATTTTAAACAGGGTATCTATAATTCTTGTCTAACACTTTTCTCTTATCAACTTCATCTTCTACACTTAACATTAACAACTTTCATCAATGGCACCAAAGTTTAACTCAGCAGAATTGGCATTGGGGTTCAGATCACAACATAACATGATTGCTTATCTTGACGCTGATAATGATTTGTTTCCTCAATACACATAAATGGTGGCGTATTTGAACGCATCCCCATTAAGGTATGCTCTTTCTCATGCACCACTCATTCCAGTCACACACATTAAGCAGTTTTGGAACACTGTCAGTTCCTCAACAGTTAATGGAGTGACCACATTGACTTCTATTGTTCATGGGAGGTCTTGGGTGGTTACTGAGGCTTTGGTACGCCAAGCCTTGCATCTTGATGATGCTGATGGTATAGCCACCCTTCCCATAAATGAAATAGAACAAGGGCTTAGGGCTTTGGGATATCCCTTTCCTGATGAAGGTACTCTAAACAAGTATCATAAGCAGGAATTTCCCCCAGCCTGGAAGTACCTCATACACGTCCTCCTTCAATGTTTGAGTCCCAAATGTACTGCACACAATGAGATCAATAGATCCATTGCAAGTGCTATTGTGTGCATTGCAACAGGGCAAAAATATAACTATTCTAAAATGATTTTTGAGGGGATGTGTAAAAACAAGGGGACAAAAATGACTTTAGCTTATCCCCGTTTTCTACAAATGGTTTTTGATGATCAAGGTTACTACTCAAGGGATCACAATGATTTTTATAAGATCCCTGAGCAAAAGAAAGCTATTTTTATGAAGATGGATTCACCACCCCATAGAGACCTACCTTTAACCCAAGCCATGCTTGCTGTTATTGCAGCAGCACAACCCCAACCAGACCCCCAACCTCAAATTGACCCTCCACCACAACTTGAACCCATTCCTGAACCTTTACCTTCACCTGAACACATGCACCTTGACCAAGAACCCTTCAACGCTGATACATTAAATGTTGGCGTTGATGTGCCTATTTCCAACGCTGACACACAACCTTCACAATCCCAAACACCCCTTAACCAACCCACATCTACCCATTCTTCCACACCATCTTCCACACCCCCTGAATATAGGTTGATGAAACACCAAAGGACTACTGGAGTGTTCTCCTCTGGTGGTCCTAGCCATGTAGCAGAGAGAACCACCACCACAAGTGTGGCTGGTGACCTGGATGAGGCTGGGACTATTTGTTCTGGCTTAGATGCTGGCCAAGGCAGTCCCACCATTATTAAGTCCTCATCCATGCCCAATGAATCTGACTTGGGAGGTCAAATCCCCATTTCAGAATAGGGCAGACTGGAACCAATGACTCTTTTGGAATAGACGGCAGTCTACATTAGCTTGCAAAAGCAAAATGCAGACTTAGTACAAATTGTCAGCTCACAAGGCCTTGAACTCAAGCAATTGAGGGAGAGGATTGTTGTTTTGGAAAGTGATCGTGCTAGGAGGGGTATGGAGGAGTCTTCCAAAGGGGAGGAAGATCAAATAAATCTGAGTGATAAGGGCAGCCAAGATGGTCAATCAATGGATGTTGCTGAAGCTCTTACATCTTTGAAGAAACAAACAGTTTTTGATACGTCCTTAGTCTCTCCAACCAATTTAAATTTATCATTTACAGCTATGTTGAGAGAGGTTACACAAGTCGCTGAGGGAAAATATTTGAGCGTTGACAAGGCAAATTTGGACGCTGATAGAAGTATTTTGGGCGCTGATAGGATAAATTTGGGCGTTGATAGACCTGCACATGAAGGTGATGTATCCCAGTCATCATCCATCATCAAGGAAGTTTCTACTCAGGTATTACCATCTACCTTACCAACCATTGCACCATCAGATAAGGGTAAGGGTAAATTGGTAGAAGAAATTGTTCCAAAGGATGCAGCTCAAGTTGAGTTTGATAGAAGATTGGCTGCACAAATCATGGAAGAAGATGAAAAGGAGAAGTCACCATTTGTTGTGTCTTCAGAAGAAGAAAGTGATGGAGCTGGCTCAGACTCAAGTGTAATGATTATAGAACCTGAAAGGCTTGAGTATGGAGATGAGTTGGCCAAAGAGAAGCTAAGAGAGTTGAAGTTGTAGGTTGACTTTGACATGCAAGAGGTGGTTCAAATGTACAATGCTTGGGAAGAAAGCTGCATGGATAATCCAGACTTGACCATTTTAGATCAAATATGGGGTTCGGAGCTTCTTCTTAGAGTTCAGAAGGATTGTAAGGTAATTTTGAAACACAAGGCAAGCAATATTCTCTCAGAGTTAAAAAGGGATAGAAGGGAGCTCTACTTTATGTTGCTCAGATGTCATGGAGTTGGATGGACACATCAGAAGTTGAAGGCTTTGACATTTGATGAGTTGGAAAACAAAGCTTATCCCATTTGGGTGAGAGTGCAGGAAGCAAACACTCTCAGACTTCTTTCAGATGAAAGAAAGGAGCAACTTGCAGAAGAAATGGAAATCAAGAAAGCTATGATGATTCTCAGGCCAGTGAAGAAGGGAATTAAATTTGAATTTCCAAAAGATATGGATCCACTATATCCAAATGAAGCAGTTATAAGAAAGAGTCTCAAGCTCTCCCCATTAGAAGCTTCAGATATGGTGCAAGTGTTACCATTAGATTCCAGGAATCCAATTGTGAGTTATGATGAGGATGAATGTGGATTCTGGAAGATTGGCAGATTTGGCAAGGAGGTACACACTTTTACCACTCTCATATCTTTGTTTGCAAGTTGTGATAGAGAAGACTTGGTGGACCTTTGGAGGTTACTGGAGACCAAGTATGAGGCTGAAGCACCAACTTTAGCTAATGGAATAAAACTTTGGACCACATTCAAAAGAATGTATGGGCCAAAAGATGAAGATCCTGCAATATGGAAGGATCTTGAAGATGACCTCAGTGGTCTTCAATGGAGGTTATATTCAGCTGCTGGTGTATACCATTTGAGTTCTACAAAGTTTGCTGAGTATATACTTGTGGATGCTCAGTATTTCATATCCAAGGCTATTTTGGAGAAGATGAAGGACACTCAGCTGGAGATAGATTATTCAAGTGACGTGGCAAAAGATTTGATCAGATTTATTCATTACCAATATGAGAAGGTTTGTCAGACTCCTCCAAGTCTTTAATGCTTATTCAGAAACTTGATCATAAGAGTGGATATCAAGTTTAGGGGAGGATTGTTGGGAATAAATTAAGGCCAGATCACTTGAGCGCTGACAAGAACAACAAGCGTTGACAAGAACAAAACAAGCGCTGACAGCTCAAGAGTTGACAAGTTAAAGTCAAGCGTTGACACATTGAAGACAAGCACTGATGGAAGATATAATCTACACGTTTATTATATTCTAGAATACTTCTAGTAAGGATAGAAACGACAATGTATTTTCTATATTTATCTTTACCTAGAATAGTTGATACGTAGCTTATTGTACAAGGCTTCTTGTGTCTATAAAAGAAGGCCTTTAGGTTAATGTTTATAATCAAGTTAATCAAGTTTCATATAAAGTTTTCGTTCGTAAACATCTTTCATTGTAAGCAAGTTCAACATTCATAATCAAAGTGAAAGTTTTGTTTACATCTTGTGTTCTTGTTTAAGTGTTAAATTCCGCATAACACTTAGATTCATAAAGCATATACAAAGGTTTCTCTACGTGTATTACTTGATCTAATCTCGTATACACAAATCTAATCGATCTAAGTTTGGGATCAACAAGACAAGTATTATTTGTCTAGGTTTCCGTGATTGAAGCACGTACCGTACATCCGAATTGCCGATAACCCGCTTTCCCACATCAACGTGAGTTCATAGCCTCGCACTATTTTAAATGTTTTTATGAAATGTTTTATAAACCCGCGAGGGAGTTAACATGTTAATTTTGATAAAATAGGACACCATTTGTCCCGATTGTTTGTTTATTGATTTGGACCCGAATGATTGTATGACCCGATAAATGATTAAATGACCCGATAGATGAAATGAAATGGATTATTAAAGTTAGGTTATGCCACAAAAAGTCCCATTAGCATGAATTGTGAACTACCAGGATTTGGTAGACGCTTATGCATATAATAGTACTATTTGGGGACGATCACCCCAGTTCGCGCTTTGACGGTTGATCCCCGTCGTGCCACATTGATTGGTAAGCGAATTTATGTATGAGAAGATTTACACAAGCGTGATTATTGTGACGACACGCTAACTTAGATGGGAAAATTGAGTTTCGGGCTAGCTACCCGTTGTTTGATGTTGTAAGGTAACAATGTCATGCGACTTATAATAATCCAATTAACGAAATACTGCTATACGCATTGAATAACGATATATTGCCTGACCAGCAATACAAGGTCTTATTATTGATATTATGTTCGTGTTTTTGTTTTATATAACCATAACCATATAACGGTTTTTATTTAACTTTATACAACGTTATAAAACGTATTTTATGATGTTTTTACGACATTGGTTCGTATAATGGTGTTGAAGGCAAAAGCCTATATTATGATTTCGACAAGGATTTGTATAAAATGTTTTTGGCCTATTGTATGGCCTACTACAACGATTTTTACAAAATGATTTCGGTAATAAATATATATACCGATGATATATTAATGGTTTTATTAATCTCTATGAATTCACTCGGCGTTATCGCTGACCATTTCTTTTAACATGTTTTATCTCAGGTACTTGAAGGTAATTCTCGGGAAGACAACAAGAATTCATGGCCCGCACTTAA
The DNA here is from genome assembly GCA_025667525.1 of Glebionis coronaria. NCBI lineage: Eukaryota > Viridiplantae > Streptophyta > Magnoliopsida > Asterales > Asteraceae > Glebionis > Glebionis coronaria. Next base: position 361,954,117 of record CM046877.1, read on the forward strand.
TTAACAAATTTCCATTTAAATGCTTTGTAAAACCTGTATGAAATACAATAACTTGGGACCTATGTAAATTTGATATTTATGAATGGAAATACTTTATTATTAAACGACGCTATTTTTATGCATTGTCTATGATGTGAGTAATGTGCTATCCCGTAACACCAACGAGTCTTCCGCTGTATTGAATTGTGTAAATTTGGGGGTGTTACACAAAGGCAAACGATGCTAAGTTTGATAACATGCAACGTGAGATGATTAGCTTAAGATCCGAGTTAAAAAACGAGCTTAAAAATGAACTTGCTAATGAATTGAAAACTCATGCTAATAAAATGGAAGGAACGTTCAACGTCTTCAAAAAAATCAACAAAAAATGGTGCAAGGTCAACATGAGATTAAGCAAGAGTTGTTAAAAGCGGATGCTAGGCAATCAAAATTTGAAGATCGAATGGGTAAAATGTTTGAAGCTATCATGTGTAAACCCTCTTCTTCGGGTGGTCTTCCTAGTGATACCATTATAAACCCGAAAGGAGAATTGATGGTTATTACTACTCGTAGTGGTAAAAATTTCAAAGAGCCAATCTCTCGTTCAAGTAATTCTACGGAGAAGGAAATCGAGAAAGAACCCGAGGTTGTGGTTGAAAAGGAGCATATCCCAATCCCACAAAGTACCGCTCAAGCTACACCTACGGTTGAACGAATACCAATAGTGGAACCCGAGATTCCAAGGTTGATGCCTATGCCCCAACCCACACCACCCTTACCTTACCCATCAAGACGAAAAAAGGAAAAGGCACAAGAACGTAACAATTATCAATTTGAACTTTTTATGAAAATGTTTCGTGACTTGCATTTTAACATAAGCTTTGCCGACGCTTTGGTCATGATGCCTCGATTTGCCGTAAACTTCAAAATTATGTTGAATAACAAAGAGAAATTGCAAAATTCGTCTAGTTGTTCATCGGGATTTCTTAGCCGCATACCTCAAAAAGTCGGTGATCCCGGTAAATTTTTAATTCCTTGTGCTATCCAAGATATGGAAGAATGCTACGCCTTAGCCGATCTTGGTGATATTATAAATTTGATGCCTCTTGAGATTTTAAGTCGCTCAATCTTCCTAATCTCACTCCTTTAATAATGTCAATCGAGATGGCCGATAATTCTACGATTCTAGCTTGTGGAGTAGCCGAAGACGTTTTCATGAAAGTTGGAAAGTTTTACTATCCCGTGGACTTTATCATTGTAGACAATCCCATCGATCCTAAAGTTCTTCTAATTTTAGGTCGTTCATTTTTGGATACATCGAGAGCACTTATTGATGTTCATGCTAGGAAAATCACTCTACGTTTCAATGAGGAGGAACTCGTCATAAATGTAATTCAAAACTCTACGCTTTCTCATGTTTATTCTATCACGTCTCTGAACCATGTTGATTCAATCAAAAAAATTTCCAAAGGATTTTCAAAGAGAGTTTTAGGACTTGTTGATAAAAATGCTTTTCCATCCCCTCTGCCGGTGGAGGTTAAGAGTGTTGAACCTGCGTCTTCAATCACGAAAGATTCTTCGGAGGTTGAATATGTTGACCCCAATAGGGCGGTGTTCTTTATTGATAAACGTTTTGAGAACTTACCACCACCTAAACGTGACTTAAATGTGAGAATTTTTAGTGTGCCTAACATCGTTTTAGAAACACGAAATATTTTTGACATAATCAAATCAAGTTTTCATAAGGAGTTTTCAAAAGATGAAAAAGGTAAAGATTTTGAATTGAATTTAAAAGATTTTTCTACAATTCTAACTCCGTCATCACCTCGTGTTTTGTGTGGGTTAAGTGTGGGGGAAGCCCCTTATGTTCCATCCCCTTTCTCCACCGAGGAGGAGATATTCGATCCCGGAATTTCTTATAAATGGAAATCTCGGTCTTCCACCGATGCAATAAATGGAAAATGCTTTCATTTGATTGGTGTGAGTCTACCTCGAGTAGCTCAAAAGTTTGTCTTACCATTTGTCCCACCCTTCTACTTCTCATCTCTTTTCTTCAAACCCTTTGGGTTTTTGGCACGTGTTGAAGTGGCGTTGATGTGTTTATCCAATGAGAACGAGGACGCCATCTTCGATCCCGGTACTTTGCATCATCAAAGGACTTAGTCCTTAATACCGGTTACTTTTGGGCCTTGTTCATCATGTAAGACCCACCAAAAATTAACCATACGATGATTATCCCTAAATGATCACATTAATGGGGATTCGAGTCAAGCTTTTGACTCGGTTATCAAAAACAAGGTGCCTCATAGGGGAGTCCCATGCTTATCCATGTACATATTATTGCTTTCTAATTAGCTAACGTGAGGGGATTTGTGCCCTTCCAACCTTTGTTTTGTGGTTTTTTGTGATATGTGGTTTTAGATGATCATTATCTTCATGATTGGAGCCTCTCTTGTTCGTTTTACGTGAGCACTCGATCGTTTGCTTGGAAGAATTTCTCGATATCCAAATGATATATCCTTTGATGTTCTATCCTTAGGTCTTTTAGCACACTTCATAAATGGCAATTGATTTAATGGTTCTACCCTTTCCATGCTAGATTATGCATTCGACTGCGTCTCTAGTATGGGGGTGTTTGCACGCTTAGACTCGAAACATTGAGGACAATGTTTAACTTTAGTATGGGGGGTGAATAGAAACTTTCCTTGCCAAACCTTCACGCTTTCCAAAATTTATCTTTTTGTTATCGTTTTGTTGCAAAATAAGGCTAAAAATGGCCAAATTTTAAAATTATTCTATTGTTTTATAAGTGTTTGAAGACACGAATGTAGATTTTCCGATGGCGAGAATAAGAGTAATTTTTTACTCGACCGTGCGTGTTGAGCACTTAGCTTCGATTCCTTAACTTTATATTAGGCTAAGTCTCTTAAATGAGGACGCGAAATGATAGAGTTAATTATAAGTTATTATGCTAAACGTAGAGTACTCGTATTCTTTCAAAAACTCATGTGTTCTCGTTGTTTTCTTATTCTCCCTTCGCTTGTATATATATTTTGCTTAATAAGTATTGGCTTAGCTTACTCTTGATTGTTGGTTTCTAGTCTTTTCTAGTAGCTTCCATGTAATTAAATTGGGAAGACATTAAGGTATCGCCAGCGTCACGGTTTTGAAGTAGTGGCAACCCGAATAATCGAAAGCTTCACCTAATAATAAGATTTCAAGTGCTCACCTAAATCAAGCAAACAATTTGAAGCTCACAAGGCCGAAAAATCTATACGAAATTGAAAGTGAATTATGCCTTAATCTTTGAAGCTTTAAAGATCCAAAATTCGCTTTTAGCATGAGGATATACGTCTTTGGCCATTATAAACACCTCATGAAGAGGTTAAATACAAGGAAAGGCAAGACCAAAGTCATAATAAAAGCTTCATGGCGAAGTTGAATAAAAGATGGAGGTAAACCTATGATAATAAGGCCCATCCGTTAAGGGGCGTATAAAAGTCTTGGTAATAAGACTCATGTTCAAATCCGTTATAAAACCGTGTTTATCGATCCTTCTTGTTGACTCAATTTTTTCACATCGTTGTCTATTAGGGGGGGGGGGGGGGTTATTAATTAGATGGTCTTGGTTACACCGTTATGACTCTATTTTTAGACCTAAATCTCTATCACTGCATAAGTAAAAAATGTATCCTCGTGAACATTCAAGACAAAAATAAAATATAAGAGATACCGCTTAGGAAAATGGGAGTCTAAGTACATGATTAGGGCATATGAGTAGTGTTAGCATTACTAACTTATAATGACAATGATCTCGTTACACGCTTGGCATGGAATTGGGTGAAAATCGAGGACGACGAAATTATTTCTAACGAAGCATTCACGTGTTCTTGTTCTATGAACCTAAACGTCCCATTTTGCGATGAAAATCATACATTATGCTAAAAACGTAAGTAGTAGCAAGTAGTAGTAGTGTAGCAAGTTTATCATTCAATAAAAATGCATAAAAATGAATTTTGGAGATTCTAAGATACTTTATTCTAGCATTGCGTGAGGGTACAACAATGGTTTAGTATGGAGGAGCGATGAGACTGCTTTTATACATAGTCTCATCGTCTAAAATGGTCTTAAAATATCATAAAATGTGCCAAATATATGCTTGTGTTTGTTCCATGTGTATTTTAGGTACGGATATTGAGAAAATGGCATAAGATCACAAGAAATAAGCAAAAACGAACACGGGAAACGAAGCCGCACAATGAACCGGACCCAAGAGTTGATTTTCCAAGAAAAACCCTTGAAGAATTGAAGATTGAACAAGAGGGGTCCTCCAATATTGAAGAATTGACACTTTAAACCCTTGTATCTTCATAATTACAAGTTTGGACCTTAAAGTTTGTCAAATTGCATAAAGGACCCTCAACTTTGAAGAATTGGCAAGAATGGTCCCTCAATTATGAAGACTTGTCAATATTAGTCCTCCAACAAGTCAAGCATATAAGTCAAAACCTTGAAGATTGAAGACATTACAAGTTTGGGCCTTGAAGAATCATCAAGTGGCAAGAAATACCCTTTGAAATACTCTTACGAAAGTTTTGTGGCCAAAATCAAAGAAATGAAACTTCATTTACAAAGGATTCTGAATTTTGCTTATTAAAACACCAAGTGAAAGGAAGAAAGAAGCCAAGGGACCAAACTTGGCAGACATACAAAGATACATAGACCAGTGATAGCCTGCCACGTGCCCCACTACCTCCTCTCCACCAATCACAAGCCACCAATCTTCCATGTCACCATCCCACTCACAACCGATTTAATTAATTTAATTAATTAATTAAACTCGCGCCTAAACATGTTTTTAAAACCTAAAATAGATCAAACCAAGTGTTCTTCATGTTCTTAACACAAATTGAGTTTTTTCTACTCATGATGAATTAAGCCTTAATACTTTCCAAAAACATGATTAGGGTCACACTAATCCTAAACCCACCCTTAAACCACCATCACCATCAACTCACATGATTCCACCACCCTCCCCTGTCCCACTATTCAATCCCAAACAAAATACTTGTAGAGAATCAACGACCCAAGCCTTTGCTTACTTCCTAAGCTTGAATTGGACGTCTAAGATTACCTTTTCACCACTGGCATCACATGTATCCCCTCCCAAGTCAAATTCGGTCAACAAAAGTTCAAAAACCTCAAGGGAAATTTTGGGACTTCACCAACTAGGGTTTATGTTTTTTATCAGCTTCTTAGCATACATTGTAGCCTATATAAGGCATTAGGGTAACAACATTGTTCTTTTTTTCTTGGTTTTCTTTGGTCAAAAGTCTATAAATCCTTGTTCTCAAGTGAATGAAAAAAGTGTTTAATTTTGTGACGAATTCCAAGTTCCAACATTTATATTCTATTGTTATTGTTATATGTTTGTGAGTTTGAAATCTCTTGGTTTGGTTTTAAAGATTGTGCAAGATTTTGCAAAAGTTTCAAAAACCTTATTTTTTTCTAAGTTCTTGTTCAAACACTTGAACTTTTTGGGCTATAAGTTGATCATATCACCCTGATAAAGAGTTTATCAAGGTGTTGTGAGGCTTGTGGTTTTGGAAGCATCAAGGGGTGGGGTTCAAGCTTGAAAATATTTTGGTCATTTTCCATTTTTTTTTTCATATAATATGTTTTGTTCTAACTTTGGTGTTCTTAGCAGCTTGTTGGAAGCTTGTGGTTGTTAAGCTACCACATAAGCTCAAAAATTCGTGAGTGTGGATGTGCATTCATGTGGTTTGTCCTCTTTTACTTGAAAAATCTGTCAAAAATCTTGGTTCTAAGTGATTTTTGTGTTCTACTGGTGTATGTGTGTTTTTATGCATGCAACATTGTTCTTAGTTCATATATTGGATGTTATGATGCTTATTTAGGCTTAATTTAGTTTTGAGAATAATTTGACATGTTTAAAATTGGATTTAAAAAGTATAAAGGGTGTTTGGGACTGTCTGTTGGTTCAAGTTTGCATGAGTTTGAGTATGTATTGGGGTATTGTTTGAGTTTGTATCTGTTTATTGGGTGATTGTATGCTTATATTTGCTGCTATTATGCTTTTAAACATAAAATCTAAAATATTGGCTTAACTACTTTGTTTTAGGCTATTTTGACTTGAAACTTTGTGAAAACCTAGTTTGCATGTTAATCTAGGGAGAACAAGTGTTAAATTATAGTTATTGCAACCTGAGTAGTAGATCTGAGGCTTTGAATTTGGATTTGGTGTCAAGTAGTTCAGCAAACATAGTTTTTGCGTGTTTATTGTTCATCAGTAACTTGCTTGTGCTTGAATCTTGTTCAAAACTTGAAACCAGTGAATGAAATGAGTTAATTTGTGTGTCATTAAGTTTTATTGAGCTTGTGTATACATTTGGTGGACTGTGGTCAGCTTATACTAGCTTAAACATTAGCTTATATCACCAGACCTGCCTGTTTCATATCTGGACCATATCTGAGCATAGATTGATTAAACTGTATCATTTGGCTGAGTGATTTTGTATTTTCTGCTTGATTGTGACTCCTTACAACTCATAGGTTGTAGGGGTGCCCTTATTGTCCAAAATCATCAAGTGAATATCTCTAAAAAGCAAAGTCAAAAAGTCAAAGCAGTGGGAACCCTTTCCCACTGCTGCTAGCCACTACTAGTGCAAATTGGTCATCAGCTTATTTTTAAGTCATTCTAACTTATTCTAATGTGCAACAACTTATTTTTTGTGATAGATCTTATTGTTTTGAGCTTATTAATCAGTTTTGAAGTTTATAGATTTTGGTTTTAGCTTTTGACTAGAAAACGACTATTTTGTCTTTTTCAAAAACAGCTTATTGCTTTCAAGCTTATTTCTTGGGCTTATTCAAAAATTCTTTTTACAAATAGCTTAAATAGGTCAAGAGAATATTGTGTGTCAAATTTCATCTTATGGCATCAGTTTATAGCTTAATGGGCCAAAAAGCCCATTAAGAATAAGCTGCTTTGAAATAAGCTGTGATAAACTCACTTTCAGCTTTTGGGCCTTTGAAAATTTGTGTTTTAAATTGAATTTTAAGCTTAGCTGGAAGTTTTAGGCCATTTTTGTGAACACTACAAGAAAATGAAGCTATTATAGCATTTTAAAAGCAACACTTTTAAAATTGTTGCCTTTTACAGCTAAGTAATGATAAAGCAACATTCTACCATATAAGTGTTGCGTTTAAAGATTCTAAGCAACGATTTTTTAAGTGTTGCATCTTTCATTATAAAACTGCCACACTTTATATAAGTGTTGCTTTTCGTCTATAATTTTTTTATAAAAGTTTTGCTCAAAAAATTTTCCCTCGTTAATTTTTCGCAAGCCCGCCTAAGATTTTTTGAAAAATAAAATACTCCCTCGTACTTATTTCTTTTTTTTAATCTCAGATCTGACTTCTTCTTCATAGTTACCTTATCCAGAACCAATTTTTTAATCTTCTTCGTACCATCTCTGGTCTCTATGGTGAAATCATCAGCCGTCACCATCCAATAGTTAATTTTTTTTCTACCTTCTCATATACTGGTTACCTTTGCATCTTCTTCAATATATATAATTTACCTTTTGCTTGGATGTTATGGTTTTATAAGGGATTATACTTGTTATCTGTTCTATGCTAATAAATATTTTCTTTCGAAGGATCGGGTCAGTAATGGTGAAAGCTTGTGGTATTAACAATCTTCAATTTCTTTCCACAGTCTCAAGGTAATAGCCCCTTTTCACGATTATTAAGTGTGTTGATTATATGTTACTTTTGTATTTTCTTAAGGTTTAGATTTGGATTTGTAAAGTTTATATTTTCCTTTAAATTCATTTAGATCATAAACTCATCTACAAGAACATGTCTATATGCTTTAAACACTACAATTTTTTCGATCTGAAAGTGTTCACCTTGCTTCTTAATATATTGATTATACTTTATAAATGGACACCAACTGTTTGTTTTTCTGTGTCAATGAAAATATCAGGAATAAAACTACAGACTATATTCACATTCAAGTATGTAGTTTGTCTACTGCCGGTCTATAGGTTATTTCGTTGTGATTCAGATAGAAACATTATGTGTAGTGTCGTCTCTACGTTTAGGGAGGTCCTACGCGAAATAGAAAAATTAGGCCCCCTTAACAAAGTTCAACGATCTTTTAAACAGAATAATGGAAACTACTGGAGTTTATTATGTAAAAAAGAGTCGTTCTCCTAGCATTTTTTTATGCAAATTCTTCGATCAAATCTTTTGTAGTCAGTTGTCTTCAACATGTCCTGCTTAATTGATATCATTGCGAATACGTTAAGCTTTCCTGTGACATTGTAGAAAACCAATAAGGTTTTTATCAACTTCAATTTTGATAAACTACTTGCAGCGGAAGAAACTGTGATGGGAATAGTTATTCGGACTTTTTTTTACGCTTATCATTTCCACATTCAAAAATTTCTAATTCTATATTTGACAATTCATATAAATGAAAATAACAAACCACAAATGTATCAAAAAATATAATAATAAAAGAGTAACAAACTTAGCAGGTAGAAATGCAAGGATGACAAACAAAACAACGATGTCGGATCAGTGGATCATGCAACAAATCGTCTCTCATGAACTTCTAAGAAAAGCTAATAAAAGTGATAACTGATACGTAATACTATCTTCGACATATTAAAGACTCTGGAGTAGAGATTCGTATATCACAAATTCACAATATCTAAGAAATCAATATTGAAAAATATCCAAATATAACTTGGTTTCTTTGATGAGATCAAAAATGTTGCATAGAGAATAAGGCAACGATGAATGATTTGATGAAAACCCTAACAACTTCTTTTAATCTTTTCTTGTTGCATAGAAAATGAGGCAATGATGATGATTCTATGAAAACACAAAACAATTTTTTTATTCTTTCCTGAATCTGATCAAGAATAGCCGAGTAGAACGAAAAATAGCGAGGAGTAATAAATGCAGAGTGGTGACTGATATAACGTTACAATAGGATTTCAATGAGACCATTTAATATTTAATTAGTTCCCAAATCATTAGACATTAGTCATTCATAAAACTGTTTTTTTTTAAATTGCATACACCTATAAACTTTGAGGCTCTTAAAATTTGGAGGACTTGTCAGATAGCACACCGTGCACACCCTAATATAGACTACTGATTATGTATACGAGTCTGTGAGATATATAGAGAAATACTTATTTGCACACAACTAATGACTTTGTTTGATACGTAATTTTAAATATTATCATTTTTATGACAATTTTATTTTATTGCTGGAAATATATATACATGCCAATGATGCCTAATTTAACAAGAACATATGAACTAATGTTAGCACGGTTTAAAGATTTATGTAATTACATTTAAGAATGCCTAATTTCGATTACGTCGGTTCTTACCGTCTTATGTGTTTGTTTCTAACTGTGTCTTTTGTTGTCAGCTTATCCACATAAGTTAATTGCCGATGTGGTTGCATATGCGGATGTTGCTTATGTGATGCTGATGCTGTTATTAATGTTGGGTTTTCTTATTATGTTTCGTATATTCATAACGACCCACACCCATATCCGCTATGATTATACTAAATAATGAATCTAATCCTCTATATTCTACTAATGTAATAAATTTTAAACTAATACCTCCAGTTTGGAAGTTGCGTCCTGGCTGAGTGATGGCTTTAAGGGAAATACTGACACGTCAAGGTGGCTATGAGGAGGTATGTAAGATAATAATTATGATACCATCATACAAATCGAGTCTGGCGGTAAATTGATAAGTGTTTTTAATATTATTGTTAAGCTTCGTTGTCTATTTCGCTCATATTCTTATTTATGTTAATCTGATCTCTAAATTGATTTAGTATCCAATTTTTTATACTTAAAGTTAACATATATTAAAAGGAAAGTAATATGCACATAGGGAAAGAAGTGCAATAGATAACAGAAGAGCAGTAAGCTTTACAAGAATGGCAATATGACTAGTTTGTTATGTTTTCATTCATACTAATAAGACAATAACAACATGATGTGGTAGGGATATAGCATTTATAAAAAGAAAAAAAACTAGTAATGCTTATAGTATATTATAAGGTTATCGAGGTGAACCCGAACCATATACCATTTAGACAACTAACCTTAACCAGACCTTATAAGGTTCGAGGTTGGTTGGGTTGACCTGATACAACGGGTATACCGAGTTGAACCTAAATAAACACGACTATATAGGGCTTTATCGGTGTCGGGTCGACCAGTTTGATGCCCCTAGTCATCATTATTGAACTTTTCCATATAACTACCGTATAAATTTCCACCAACATGTTTATATAGTTTCATGTTTCATGAAGGCAGTAAGTATTATGTGCTAGCCATATACATTCACTATTTGAAAAATCAGTTTATATAGTTGTAGGTGCTCCATAATTAAAATCATGATCTCAAGTCATAATAGAATTACAAAACGATAAAAAGTAACCTAGCTATAATGTCATTTTGAAGTTTGGAACTTGGTTTGTGGTTGGGATGTATGTGTCATAGTCACAGGAAACGCTGGGTCAGCCTGTTTCGCGTTTCGGATCGTTCGTAACCAAACGTGGTACGCTCGCGACTCAGATCGCTCTGGATCGCGATCTGGATCGCCAGTTTCAGCGTACCAGTCAACACCGGTCAACGGTTTGATTTGGTGGTGTTTTCTGGTGGTCTGGTTTTGTGAAAGAGGTAATAGGCGGCTGGAAGAAAAAAAAAGAGAGAGAAGATAAGAAAATAGGGTTTTATATTATGTGTTTTGTCATGTAGTAGGTTTTTATTATTATTTATTTTCTCTGGCCCAATTATTAAGTTCATAATGGGCTTTTATTTTGACCCAACAACTAAATATTGTACTCTGACTTTTAACATATTACATGTTCAAACGTTTACCATGGCACATCGTACCAAATTTCCTGGTACACCGTACCCGGGCGTACCAAAATGAGCCTACCCCTCTTCGTACCGAATTTTAAGGACCTCACGTACGTTTCCGTTTCTCGTACCCGTACCGAAGCGTTCCGCGTTTCGTGTGACTATGGTATGTGTTTATTTTTGGATTGTATCTTTTGTAAACTTTTGTTTATGTTCGGTTTTTTATTTTCACGGTTTATTTTTATTTTTTTGGTATTAGTTTTTATAAGTTATGTATGTATTTGATAACATGATTTATTGCAGATTTTTTTGTGTACAAAAATCTGGTTTGACTCACTAATTGAACCATTTTCAGTTTACTTTTCATGTTAAGCTAGATCATAGTGTCGATCTTATGTCATATTTTTTCCATTACAATAAAATAAGTGTTTTGATTTATATTGTGCATTTTTTATCCAGATATCACAGTAGTTTGATAAAGGACCTTTAGAGAGCAACTCAAACCAAAGAGTTGTAGAACAAGAGGATGAAATCACTAGAGATGATAGTGAATTTATGGTAGATTATCCGAGTACTTCTTGTAAAAATGATATATTTGAATTGGTGCCCAAGTGATTGTGAGTTTAATGAGCTGGTAGTACATTCTCCTACTATTTTCAATAAAGAAAAATGCCTTGGCTTCATCGTCTACGTCATCAGGTAATTTAGTGTTATACTACCCATTCCAAGACATTAAAAAGGCTGAATACACTAATACTTATACTATTAAAACCTTGAATGGTGACCTGCGACTCGACCGGGTCAAATAAACACCATTTTTTGGCCGATAATGTTATCTGAAATGCTGTTAGAATGTACTTTACTGTAATATTTGGTCGTTTTCTGGCTGGATATGCATATCATGAGTGTAAACTAACAATATTTTCTATCGTTTCTATTTGGACCAGGCAACCTCTCAAGTTGTATAAAGATATTTGCAAGATAGACTCGCGATGTGTTACATTTTGATTCCTTTTTCATTTGTTCACTAGAAGTATTAAATTTGTTGACTTACATTAGACAATTTTGTCAAAGTACACTACCATGTTATGTATGGTATTTTATCCTATGGTTGAACGAACGTTGATTATTTATTTAGATCTTTTTTAAAAATGTGTATGATACAAATTTTGCATATTTGGTCTTGTATTCTATGAAAGAAAAGTGCTCTGAATCATTTATAAATTGTCGCTTATATGATGGAAAACTACTAAAAGTGTTGCGTTTCATATAATACAATGTTACAAAATTAGTTTTAATAATGAGAAAGGGTTGCACTTGAATCTAAAAGTGTTGTAATTGTGTGAAAAATGTTGCATTTTATTTTGAAAAGTGTTGCATTTGAGTAAAAAGTTGTTGCTTTAAAATGGAAAAAAGTGTTGCACTTTAATATAGAGAGTGTTGCAATTTAATGTAATAAGTGTTGCAGTTTAGTGTGAAAGTGTTATAATTAAGTATAAAAAGTGTTACACATCAAAGTATAACATTTGGTGAAAATAGGCAACACATTTAAAAAGTGTTGCACAATCCATGTAAAAGTATCACTTATACCTAAGGCGACGTTGCATAACGTAGCACTCGATAAAGTGTTACATTATGCCTAAGGCAACATTTATAACACATAATAAAACACTTTATGGGTGTCACTTTAACTTTATTTTCTAGTAGTGAAACATTTTCTTATTGGGCCTTAATTAAGCCCATTAAGGGTCTGTTTTACTATTTGGCCCATTTTGAGGCCCATTAGGGGTAATTTGGCCATTTCAAGTTCATTTCTGTTTAAATTAGGTTAAAATAAACTAGTTTGAAAGTTTTTAGAATTTTTTATAAATTTTGGATTTTTAATATTATTTTAATATTATTTTATTATTAAAATTAGTTTTTAATATTTTTGCAACTTTTTCATTTTTCCTAGTTTAAATACATTAACTTAGGAATTTTAAAACTTTTATATTAATTTTCATGTCATTTAATTAATTTTTATAATTATTTTAATATTTTTATAGTTTTTAATCATTTTTAAATATCTTTATTTAATTTTATATTTTTCAAAAATAATTTTTAGTTTAATTAAGTCATTTTAGAGGTTTAAAAGTTGAAAATTCTCATTTTGGGATTTTTGTTAATTAAATTGATTTTTCGGGCTTTAATTAGCATTAAAAAATTATTATTTAATTAAATAAAAGGTTTGAGTCATTTTTTATTTTTTGTAAACTGTAATTATAATTTTTAGGATTTATTGCAATTTTTTTAGGAATTTTTAGTGTAATTTTTAATTTTCGTCTTATTTTACGGTTTTACGTGTACGACTTTCGTCTTAGTGTAATTTTAATCGTAATCGTCATCCTTTTCTCTTTTCTTTTCTCATAGTCATACATATTTAATCACTTCTTAACACAATACACAAGCCTCCTTGAAAAAAATCCCACACCATCAAGGGTCATAAGTGCTTACGTTTTTAATAAGTGTGAAAACACTTATCCTTTTACCACTTAATTATAATAATAACCAAGCCAAAACGTGTATTTTAAGTCGTAAATATCGGAATTATGTGTGGTTTGTGTTTTTGTTGTGATTTAGGATCAAAATGTGAAAAGGGAAGAAAACACGGGCTTTCACGGGCTTTTATCGAAGAAAAAGACAAAAGACGAAGTCGAAAGATCAAGAGTGCAAAAAGAACGAAAGTCCAATGCCTATTCTTAAGATTTATCGAAGAAAAGTCTAAAGACGGAAGTTTAATAAAGCTGAAGAACTCAAGTCTAAATAAGTGAAGATATTATAAGACGAGTTCAATTAATCCCGAGACAAAGTCGAAAAAGTCGAAGAATTTAGAAGACGAAAAGACGTGAAGAAGAAGAATGAATCAACACATGCTAATCTCCCTAATCCTCCTATAAATACCCTCCTAATGACACATTAGGAGGTGTTGACTATCTTGAAATAGCTCTTCCATTTAATTACTTGCACTTTTCTTAATGTCATTTACTTAATTGTCATTTAATTACCTTGTCTTGCACCTTAAATTTGTAAGTTTAATCTTTACTTTTATTGTTGAATCTTAATTTTTAATCAAGTTTTTATTAATCTCTCATTCTACCTTTCTTTATTTTGCTTATCTTTATGTTTATGTGCTCACTGTTATGCTTATTTGATTAATAGTTATGTTTTTATGTTTATGATTGTGTTAGCTTATTGATTTTATAGCTTATTGTGTGCTTTTCTTATTTTTAATTAAGTGCTTATTAGTTAATTCTTATAAAAAGTTGTTTTTAAATATTTTATTATTTAGTGTTTTTAAAAGTTTTTAAATTTTGGCTTATTTGCTTTTTCTTAAATTTGATTTGGTAAAAGTTTTGGTTAATTGCTTATTTGTTTTTAGCTTGTGGTTTCTAGCTTATTTTTGTTGAAATAGTTCTTATCCGGGTTTTATTTAAAACCCTCACATTCCGAATAGTAAGCTTGACAGAGATTCCAGATAAAGGATTACAGTTTTATTCCGGAAAAGCAGCAGATTAAGAGAATTCCGGATAAGCTTCTATATGGGTTATTCCGGATTAGTGACAGCTCAGGGATTCCGGATAGTGGTGAATTTTGGATTCCGGATAAGGCAAGGTTTGTTACTCAGGATAAGAGTAAGTTTGGTATTCCGGATAGTGACAGTATCTCGGGTTCCGACTCAAATTTTGTTTATCCTCTGTTTTATTTTCAAGCATTTATTTTTCACGCCATTTTTCTTTAAGTGTTATTTTAATTGTTTTGTTTTAGTTTTTAATTTCAAGTTTGCATTTTTATTACATTCTCAAATTTACTTTTCGTCGAGCTTTAAGTTTTGTCATTTAATTAATTACTTTTAAAGTCTTAGTTTTGCACCATTTACGTTTTAATTAGTTTCAGTTTTAATTACCGTCATTTATTTTAACGTTTTGCACATTTACTTTACTACAATGACCAATCTATTATTTGTTTTCACCAAAAGACGACTGAGTCGCACGTTAAACCAATTTTCAATTCGAAGAGATTTTTCATACAAAATCTCAGATATAAAATGGCGCTGCTGCCGCTCTTTTCGTAAAGATTAACGGTTTTCTGTGAGAGATGCGTTGAATTTTGGGATCCGTTCACTTGTGAACGTTATTTTTCTTACTCAAAAATTTTTAAAAAAATCCATAAAAATTAAAAATTGTTAAAAAATTCGTAAAAATTAAAAATTGTTAAAAAATCCATAAAAATTAAAAAAATTCAAAAACCCAAAAAGATTTTTATTTTTATTTTTACACGTACAT
Source organism: Glebionis coronaria (assembly GCA_025667525.1). NCBI lineage: Eukaryota > Viridiplantae > Streptophyta > Magnoliopsida > Asterales > Asteraceae > Glebionis > Glebionis coronaria. Next base: position 361,969,352 of record CM046877.1, read on the forward strand.
ATATATTCTCTATTTCTTTGGTATCTTTTGCTTTTGCTTTTGCAGGTGTATGCGTACTAGATCTTCAACTTATTCAGAGCCCGAGACTCGTGAAGATTTAGATATGGTTGGTGTACAAAACAACAATAATCCACCCCACCCCAACATGAATATCAACAACAATGTTCCCCCACCCGATCTTCGAACAATGGAGGAGTTCTGTCAACCTACGATGAATGGACGAGGAGGACCGATTGCGCCGATGCAAATCACGGCTCTATAGTTTTCGTTGAAGCATCACATGATCCAACAAGTTCAAAATACTTGTCCATTTCGCGGATTTCCGGATGATGATTCCAACAAACACCTCGACAAGTTCATTACCGTAACTCAAAGCATGAAGTTTCCTGGTGTTACTATGGATTTTTTCGCCTTCACCTATTTCCACACACCTTATCCCACCATGCCGAAAAATGGTTTGATCGTCTTCCGAAGAATTCAATTCATACTTGGGATGAGATGACTCAACGCTTTTTGTCGCGCTACTTTCCACCATCCATTGTCACGAGCCTTCGAAATCAAATTAGTGGATTTACTCAAGAACCCGATGAATCACTTTTTGATGCTTGGGAACGATATAATGTTTTGATTGATCGATGTCCAAACCAAAACATGCTCCCCGTTACTTTGATTGATACTTTCTACAACGGTTTAACTTTTCGTGATCGTGATACGATTAATGCAGCATCTTCAAGACCCGAGGAGTGTAGAGAGCTTATCGAGAACATGACTACTCACCACAAAAATTGGGATTCATCAGCATCTTCAAGATCAAACCCGAGAGTCAATGTTTCTTCCACTTCTTCAAACCCTGATATCACTGAATTGACCCGCGCAATGGTCAAAATGATCAAAAACATGCAACTCTTGGCTACAAATCATCAACAACAAGTTAAAGTTGTAGCAATTTCTTGTGAGATCTGCGGGGGTCCTCATTCATACACTGATTGTCCTTCTACTCATGACAATCCGGAAAACGTGTATGCGGCTTATGGTAACTCTTCAACGGAAAGCTATCAAGCCCGACCTCAAGGTGATCTTAACTTGCTAAGTTACCGTTCTAACAACTTTCTTTCACCTGGTTTTTCTCCTCAAAACCACAATCCCAACAACTACAATAGAAGCACTCCAAACCCACCTCGAGCTTCTAATCCTTATCACCCACCCGCTCAACAAGCACCACCCATTAATCATGATGTTGAAGCTTTCATGAAGACCCAAGGAGAGCAAATCAAGAATCTGCAAAGCCAAATCATCAACTTGAAAGGAGATATCACTAAGCAAGGGAATGATATTAAAACCGAGCTTCGACATGATATGCAAACCTCCTTCAGCAATCAAACAAATGATTTGAAGAATATGCTGGCTAGTTTCTTACTAAGTACTCAACCCTCTTCTTCGGGCTCTCTTCCTTCAAATACCGTCATCAACCCAAGAGCGAATGTGAGTGCTATTACTACACGTAGTGGAGCAACCTTAGTAGGACCATCTATCCCTCCCCCAATTACTCCATCTACACCCCTCCACCACTATTTATCCCTCCTACTCCGACACCAAGTATTAGTTCTCCATTACCGTCTCCACCTCTACCAGCAGAAGTTACCAAGAAAAACCCTTCACCCACCCCACCTTCCACCTATAAACCCAACATCCTATATCCTTCTCGGTTAGACAAGAGCAACTTGCTTACTAAATAGGATGCTCAAATCACTTCTTTTACGAAGATGATCTCTCAAATGAATTTCAACATTAGCCTCGTTGAAGCACTTGTCCAGATGCCAAAATTCGTCAAAGCATTCAAGGAATTTCTTAACAAGAAGGAGAAGATGGCCGAGTTTGTTAATACTCGATTGAAGGAGAATTTCTCTGCAATACTTCTTAAAGAACTTTTGGAGAAACTTGGAGATCCCGGTCGTTTTGTGCTACCATGTACTTTTAACCAAACCAAAGAATTTACTACCTTAGCTCATCTCGGGGCAAGTATAAATCTGATGCCTTTAAGTGTTTGAAAAAAGTTATCATTACCCGATCTTACACCAACAAAGATGAGACTTGAGCTAGCAAATCACACTCTCGCTTACCCTCTTGGTATTGTCGAAGATGTGTTTGTTAAAATTGGTACCTTCACTTTTCCGGTCGACTTTGTTGTTGTTGATTATGAAATGGACCCTCGTATTTCGTTAATACTTGGTCGGCCATTCTTGAGAACCGGAAAAGCATTTGTCGATGTTGCCGAAGGTGAGTTAATCTTAAGAGTCAGGAATGATGCACAAGTTTTTAAAATGGGGAAGATCACAACCAAATCAAATGGAAGAGAATCAGCGAATATGATTAATGTGCTTGATGATTTTGTCGTCTACAACAATCCTCTTTTCGATACTTGCTACGATAATTCACTGTTCAAAGAAGATGTAGATGATTCTCTCTTCAATTTAGACCCCCCACCAATTCATGAATCTCCTCCAATTTATGATGACTATGATGATGATTCTAGTTTCAATGAGGATGATTATGATAATTTTGTTTCAGAGTACCCAGACATGCCAACTTATGATGATTTTGATGATATCGATACTCTTTCGAGTGATTCTTCACATGATGACCTTGCACCTACTTTTGATGAAGATCCTCCTCCAACAACAATGCTTGATCCTACTTTGGATGACTACTCATTTGAGGAAGATTTTGCTACTTTTCTCAACACTTACTTCCCAAATGAGAGTGATTCTCCTCCTTTGGACTTTGATGATGCTCTTTATCCTCCTTTGGATATGAAGAAAACCTCTTCAAAGGAGAAGAAGCCGGCCGAAACCGATATCCGCAGTACCTATGTCTTGACACCTCTTTATCCACCTTCTGAGGATGAGATTGTGCGATTTATGAGAGGATCCTCTTCAAATTCTACTGCGCCTGAGTGTTATTTTCCCCTAAAGGAAAAGGTGTTCGATCCTGGTATTGTAATTTTTAAGCCATCTCAGTATCCATCTGATGAAATAAAAGGAAACATTTTTGGAAACAATGGAGATATGCTTGCACCTCATCACCCTTGCTACCACCGTGCTCAACAACTGCTTAAGGGAACCTTGCCTACTCTTCTTTGGATTGCCTTGTTTGCCTTAAGCTTGTGCTATTTGATGGATGAAAACCATGTATTTGATCCCGGTGGATGTTCTCCAAGTTTCTTCCCATGTTAATCAAGGTCGAGTCAGGCTTACGACTCGGTGAATAAAAACAAGCGCTTCTCGGGAGGCAACCCGTGTATCTATCCTTTTTATTCCGTTTTTATAATAAGTGTAGGGAGACCCTAGTATGTGTTTGTTATTTTGTTTCTGTTGGAAACTCACTCTATGTGACGACATTTAAGAATTCCTGTTAGTTATCATAGTCACACACGCTTAGACTAGACTAGGATCAATGTATAGTTTAAGGTGCGTGTGTGACTATATATACCCCTCCTTAGCTTCCAAGGAGGGGTGTTGCTTGTCATTTTATCATTCCAATACATTTACATTTTCACACATTCAACCTCTCTTCTCTCTCTCTAAACCAACAATGGCTACCACCACCATATTCCACCATGTTAGACCACCGGATAGCTTTTAGCAAATCTACATTTGGCATCAGAGCCTCGGTTCCATCCTTGGATCGTGTTTTCGATTTAGGTGGTCTAATTTTTTTTTTTGGTCTCGTTCTATAATTTTTTGGTCCGAATCTTTCATTCTTTTGTCACGTTCTATTACTTTTTTGTCCACAGTTTCATTGTCTCACTGGTTTCATTAAATCAGATTCATATCTGGGTCAAAATTTGTCATACTGTCCATATCTGCAAAGTTGTCATATCTGGGTCAAAGTTGTCAAAAGTTGTACTGCTTGTTCTTGACATTCAAAAAGTGGTCAAAAATGGTAATCTGGTATTCATATTGTTTACTGTTTCTGGTCTAGTTTTTGATCTGGTATCTTTTTTCTGGGTTTATCTTGTTGTTTCTGATGATAAAGTTACCTAGAAAAATATTCAGAGTACCATTCCTGGATTTTCAGGAACAAGGACTACTCGTGGATAAGGTTTCAGCTTCATGGTACATCGCATTGACTGCGATGGTACCACTGCGATGGTACCACTGCGATGATTCCATCGCGATGGGATACGATGGACTCTTCTTGTTTAGACTACGATGGGTTCTAACCAGTTAAGACTGCGATGGACTCTCCTTGTCTAGACTACGATGGGTTCAAACTAGGTAAGACTGCGATGGGACTTCGACTGCGATGGACTCTACATCTTGACTGCGATGAGTCAAAGTCTTAGACTGCGATGGACTCTCATTGCGATGGGTTCCATCGTAATGGGTCAAAGTCTTAGACTGCGATGGACTATATAATGTTTGACTGCGATAGATCCAAACTTTGACTGCGATGGGTTAAATTTTTTAGACTGCGATGGGTTAAAAATTTGACTACGATGCAGTTTCAAAAATTCATGACCATGTAGTTCAATGTGACACTTGACTGAAACCATCTCAACCGAGTCAACTCGGTAATTACCGAGTTGACTCAGTTAACTCACTGAGCCTGACTCACTTCCAACATTTTATCACCTCAACACCATAACTAATCTAATCCCATCATCTCCTATAACCCCAAAGACTCTAGACTCAAACCAACTTAATTATGACCTCAGTTTATGTTTCGACTTATATTTTTCAAAGATATAACAAGATCTTATTAAGATCTACTCATCCGAAACTAATCTTCACAGATCAAATGTTTGGACTTTAACCACTTTTATTATACGAAATCTAAGAATAATGTATAACAAGCATGTTATTATCATTTCTTTATTTCAATTCAAACACATAAACCAACATGCAATCAATGACCTACCTGAGATCAATTCGCATTGATCTTGAAGTTGTGTCTCTTTCGTCAAAAATCACAAATATCATATGATTTGTGATATTAGATGAGATTGATGAGATTGAAAGTCAGTGAAGTGTTTAGACGGAGGTTTCTATGTGAGTTAAAGGGGCTGCGTGTTTTTTTTGGGGAGAGAATAAGATGGATGGGGGCGGAGATGTTTAGGAAAGAATGAGTTTAGGGTTGTCTAAAATTAGGGTAGTTGGAGTGAGTAAGTTTTATTCCCAATTGAAGGATCGGGTATAAACTTTGCATATTGGGCCTCGGTTTTTATTTTTTTTCTTCATGGGCTCGATTTTGTTGGCAACGAAATTGGGCTGTGATGAGTTTGTTGTTGATTGATGGGCCCAGTGATTCATTCACTCAATATACATGAATTTTTTGTTTCAAAATTATTTATTTTGAATAAAAATTTTGTGTATTATGATATACTTTGGACATTATCGAGACCAAAGTGATGTGACAAAGTGCCGTGACAACGTGACGAGACAAATGTGACAAAATTTATTTTGACGAGACCAAGAAAAAATTGGGCAATTTTTTAGTGGCTACAAATTTCGTTTGATCGGGTATTAATTATTTGAAGTTGAAGACGGATTTTTCGAAGGCATGTACTTATTTTATCTTTCAAAGATAACTTGCTCGTGCTTAATCTTATAATGAAGACCTGATTATCTGGTTTCCGGGTTCGGGGTGGTTGGTTGATGACTCGGATAACTATCACTTAAAGGGGTTACATTGTTGTACTCAGTGTCACGCGCTTAGTCGACGTGGATAATTTCAAGAGGTGTTGTACTTATAGACTTCTTCAGTGATGCATTGAGTACTTAGAGATTTCTCCACCGTTCTTCATTCAACAATAGTGCAAGCTTAAGTCACAAGATCGAAGGATTTTTATTCAGCTTCATGTTTGATGTATCCGGTTCATTCTATTAGTGGTCACTTCAAATTGCTTTCACGTGGGTTGGTAAAGGTGGCCATGGAGAGTTTATGAGAAGAGATTTTCGATCAACAGCTGATTCTCACAAAATATATAATTCAGCTTATTTATTATTCTCACGAGATTTCAGGTTCAGGTGCGTACAATTTATTGATGGTTCCGAGTTTCGAAACCATCAAGGGGGAAGAAGAAGACACATTGTACGCACAACGAGTACACGTGATGAACTTCATACCTTCTTTTGATTTGAAGATATTCCGGGATGACATTTGTCATAGCCGCAGAGAAAATCAGTGTTTTAACTCGTGGCGTTTTCAATCTCTAAACGGTACACTACTGATTCGAGGTTTAATTGTTTGATTATTGCAATTAAACATCATCATTATCCTATATGCATTCCCGGGACTTAATTGACTCTGGTGCATCTCCGGAAGAAGATATGTGCATTTCCGGGACTTAATTGACTCTGGTGTTACGATGTCAACTTTATGAATGGGATAAAGTGTCCACTTCAGTATTTGAGCTTCATAATTGGGATTGATTTACTTTCTTCAACTATGTAGGGGAAGAAATATCTTGATTCTTTCTGGTATGCATTACTTGAACTCTCATGGGGAAGAAAAATTCAGAAGAATTATTCAAGCGTGAGAAGAGAAGTTTTTGATCTACTTGGTATGCCCCAAACTTTCAATCCCTCTTAGCAACGTTATCATGTTATATGATGGGATTTGCTTGTTAGATTCCGCTGTGCGCTTAATCATTCTAAGCTTTATTGAAAGCTTTGAAGTTGCTTACGAGGATTGTCGATTTAGGGGGAAGCTATTTAAAAGCTTCTACATCAAGTTTATGTGGCATGAATTAGGGGGAATCTAATTCAGAAGCTTCTCCTTAACCAGAAGTGTATGGGTTACTTAGCTCGTGCCGTTACAGTATTTGTACTACAAGTTAAAGATGACTCGTTTTGAAATCAAAGGCCTCAGAAGACATCATCAGCATTGGACGCTTCATGAAAGCTCTTGTTCTTATCATTATGTACTTGTTAGGAAAAATATTGTAAGGAATTCTACACGTCGTCCCATGGGGGAAGATTGTTGGAAACTCACTTTATGTGACGACATTTAAGAATTCCCGTTAGTTATCATAGTCACACACGCTTAGACTAGACTAGGATCTATGTATAGTTTAAGTTGCGTGTGTGACTATATATACCCCTCCTTAGCTTCCAAGGAGGGGTGTTGCTTGTCATTTTATCATTCCAATACATTTACATTTTCACACATTCAACCTCTCTTCTCTCTCTCTAAACCAATAATGGCTACCGCCACCATATTCCACCATGTTAGACCACCGGATAGCTATTAGCAAATCTACAGTTTCTTATCATGTGTAGGGATTCGAGCTTTCAAAGACCCATTCTTGATGACTTTTGATGACCCGTGATTCCGTGTACCCGTCTTCCCGGTTCTATCCTAAACTCTTTTGATTCACTATTTTACATTTCAATATTAAAACAGGAATCACTTTAGTTGTCTCTTCCTTAGCAAGATTTAAACAAAGTGAACAATGTCCTAAGTGTAGGGGAGTTTACTTCCACATGCTTAAACATTGAGGACAATGTTTATATTAAGTGTAGGGGGGACTTCTATCGAAGTAAGTGGGCTTTTCCTTATATTTGTCCTCATTTTAACCGGAAAATTGGTTTTTCGACATTTTTTCAAAATTTTTGATCTATTTTGGCCTAGTTATATTTACCTTTGTTATAGTTAATTTCTTTCTTTGCTAGAATAAATTTTGAATAAAGTGGTTTTAGTTTTTAAACGTTGTGAATCCTTTGACTCAACCCGAGTTTACTTATCTAAGTTTACTCTAGCTAGTATCCTTAACGTGTTTAAGTCAAGTTTTGCTAGGCTTTTATATAGGGATTTTTAAAACGCGAAAGTCTTAACTCTTACGGGTTAAGAACAAGAACTTTTCGCAAGTTCCTATAATTGATCCTAGAAAGTCGTTTATCAAGGGAACTTTAAAATGCGAATTCTAAACTTGAAAGAGTCTAAGAATTTGCAAGATCCTATAGATGACTTGAAACCCCGAAACTTTGATTTAATTGGCTAAGCATTCACGAGTCTCATTCCTTGAGATTTTAAATTGTGGAGAACGAGAGATGATAGAGTCAATTATAAATTTGGTATTCTTTGATGAATTTATGTGAGTTGATTATGAGCTTTTTCTCCCATCGCTTGCTAATAAATTTCATTGCAATATATAAGGATGTACTATTTGAAAAGTTACTTAGCTTCTAGCCCAAGATCGTTTAAAAGTTGCTCGGTATTGATTAGAGTTCATAGCCAAGGCATAACTTATTGAAGCGGGATGCGAAGATTGGCGAGTCAGAAAAGGCCCTAACAAGGCATGAGGACTACATTTTGTTGCTAAAGATCCCAAGTGATGTGAAGAATCATTTATCAAAAATCAATATGAAGGATCGAGACACACGACGAAAAGCAAATACTCCCCTAAAGATCATGGAGAAGTCTATCCAAAAAGGCCCTAACAAGGTATGAGGATAAATAGATCCAAGTCCTAAAAGGAGGCGGATCATTGTATATCAAAATTCCAAATAAAGATTGAAGAAAAATGAAGAAGTCGTGGTCCAACTATGAAGAATATCTCAAAACTTCAAGTGAAGAAATTCCTATTATGAAGAGAAGACCATTATTTCATGAACGTCTCTCAAGATTCGAAGTATGAAATCACTACCAAATATCGGTCCGAGAAAGGTCTCAAATCGTGAAGCGAGTTATGCCAAGATATGAACTTTATGAGGTCCCGAGAAGCAGTTTTAAAAAATTTTGTCCTTTAGCTAACTATTGATTAAATCGTCCTACTTTATTTTCAGCCTAAACAATTATCGTAATAAGTCAACAATGCATCCTCGTGATCATTCAAGACAATAATAAAATATAAGAGATACACCTAGGAATAAGGGAGTCTAAGTGAATAATTGGCCCACATGAGTTTGTGTTAGTTTGCTAACTTATAATAACAATGATCTCGTTTTTAAGCTTGGTATGCGGAACGTGAAACTTGAGGTTGATAAACATTCATGACATTCCAAAACCCTAAGGTATGTTTTTTATATTTTTACTTGTTTTTCTTCCTTTAAATATTTTGTAATTTTCTATCTCTTTAACAAAGGCCAAGGTGGATTGATTATGATAAAAAACGTAAATCTTGCTTTGTAATTAATGCATTGCATGAGGACATTTCAATGATCAAGTGTAGGGGATTTAATAAGTGTGAAAACACTTATCCTTTTACCACTTAATTATAATAATAACCAAGCCAAAACGTGTACTTTATGGCGTAAATGTCGGAATTATGCGTGGTTTGTGTTTTTGTTGTGATATAGGATCAAAATGTGAAAAAGGGAAGAAAACACGGGCATTCACGGGCTTTTATCGAAGAAAAAGACAAAAGACGAAGTCGAAAGATCAAGAGTGCAAAAAGAACGGAAGTCCAAGGCCTATTCTGAAGATTTATCAAAGAAAATTCTAAAGACGGAAGCTTAATAAAGCCGAAGAACTCAAGTCTAAATAAATAAAGATATTATAAGACGAGTTCAATTAATCCCGAGACAAAGTCGAAAAAGTCGAAGAATTTAGAAGACGAAAAGACGTGAAGAAGAAGAATGAATCAACACATGCTAATCTCCCTAATCCTCCTATAAATACCCTCCTAATGACACATTAGGAGGTGTTGACTATCTTGACAAAATAGCTCTTCCATTTAATTACTTTCACTTTTCTTAATGTCATTTACTTAATTGTCATTTAATTACCTTGTCAAGCACCTTAAATTTGTAAGTTTAATCTTTACTTTTATTATTGAATCTTAATTTTTAATCAAGTTATTATTAATATCTCATTCTACCTTTCTTGATTTTGCTTAATCTTTATGTTTATGTGCTCATTGTTATTCTTATTTGATTAATTGTTATGTTTTTATGTTTATGATTGTGTTAGCTTATTGATTTTATAGCTTATTATGTGCTTTTCTTATTTTTAATTAAGTGCTTATTAGTTAATTTTTATAAAAAGTTGTTTTTAAATATTGTTATTATTTAGTGTTTTTAAAAGTTTTTAAATTTTGGCTTATTTGCTTTTTCTTAAATTTGATTTGGTAAAAGTTTTGGTTAATAGCTTATTTGTTTTTAGCTTAATTTTGGTTTCTAGCTTATTTTTGATGAAATAGTTCTTGTCCGGGTTTTATTTAAAACTCTCACATTCCGAATAGTAAGCTTGACAGAGATTCCGGATAAAGGATTACAGTTTTATTCCGGATAAGCAGCAGATTAAGAGAATTCAGGATAAGCTTCTATTTGGGTTATTCCGGATTAGTGACAGATCAGGGATTTCGGATAGTGGTGAATTTTGGATTCCGGATAAGGCAAGGTTTTCTATTCAGGATAAGAGTAAGTTTGGTATTCCGGATAGTGACAGTATCTGATACATGCATTTTGCTAGGGTTCAATTTTCTCTCGATATCCTCTCGAATTGATCTCAGTTAAAAGTGGAATGATTTGTTCTTGGTTAATAAAAAGTGATTGGTTTGTTTATCTATTTTAAACTAACGATAAGAAATTAAGTGTCGAAGAGTAAAATTAAAGACTTAAATGATTAATTGTGAAAAGACGAGTTTAAAATTAATTGTTTGAGAACTAAAAGATTATATTAGAAAAATAAATGGACATTTAATAAAAACTAACACTTGGAGAAACTTTGTGAAAAATAAGGACTTAATTGGAAACTACTAAAAGAAAGTAAGAACGGAGAATACCAAAATAGGCTAAATCGTAATAAGGGAAAATTTCCCTCAATCGGAATATTATTCCGATCGAGTGATCGGAATGAGGGAACGATTACCAATCGGAATATCACAAAGTTCCACAATCAGAAAGCATGAAATGATCAAATCGGAATACATCCAAAATTTCCCAATCGGAATACCAAGGATGGCATCAATCGGAATACGGGGCAATCACTACAATCGGAATAATCAAAATGAGCACAATCGGAATAAGACTTGGAGGGACAAATCGGAATGTTGCCAAACTGGAACCAATCGGAAAACAAAACCCTTTTCCGATTGGACTCAATCGAAAGGGTGGGGTGCTGCTGGTCGGAAAAACTGGATCGGAAAAGGGAGTTACCCTTTCCGAAAATGATGCAATTTCGAGTAAAAAGCCAAGGAAATAAGCTTATGGAATAAGCTAACTCCTAAACAAGCTCGAATCCACAACTAAGCTGATCAAATAAGCACTAAAAACAACTTTTCTGACTTTTAATAAGCAAACTTATTAATCTACCCAATAAAGAAATGAACTTTTTATAAAAACTATTAAAAGTAAATGAGCAAAACAACAAATAAGCCAATAAGAACAAGGATCTCAAAGCTTATTAGTGTATAAACTTAAGGAAACATAAAAAGTAATCAACTTTTTAAGCACAAATCATTGATGAACAACACGGATCACACGAGATTTGTACCAAAATCAATAAAAGTAAAAGAAAGGAAGAATGAGATTAAAGATTAAAAGGTAAAATCTTGAACTTGATTAATGAAAGATAATACAAAAGTTTGAATTTGAAAGAGAAAAAGATGAAATCTAGTGAGAGAAAGTTCTAAACTTTCTCTCTCTAAAACTAGAGAGAATGAAAACTAAGCTAAGCTAAGTCTGTGAAAATTTGTGAAGTAAGGGCTTTATATAGGCGTATGTATGGTGGTGATGGGCTTTTGATTGGGCTTTTATTTGGGCTTCTTTTTCTTCTTTCTTCTTAAGTCTTCATGCGTCTTTAAATAAACGTTTCCGACTTGGATTTGAGAAGTGTCGGTGAATAATTCCAACTCGTCTTATAATCTTCTATTTAATAGACTCGAGTTCTGCGACATATATGAATCTTCCATCTTTGGCTCTATTCTTCAATAAATCTTCAAATATGCACAATGACTTCAATTCTTTTGCATCTCTTGGACAATAGACTTCGTCTTGAGTCTTTTCCTTGATAAAACCCGTGCAATCCCATGTTTTCTTCAATACTCTCCCGGTTGACTCTGAAAACACAATAAACACAAAAACCACGCATAATTCCAAACAAATGATATTAAATACGTGTTTTGGTCTTGTTTTAGCCAGAATTAAGTGGTAAAAGGATGGGTGTTTTCACACCTATCAAATCCCCTACACTTAACCATTGCCATGCCCTCATGCAATGCTCAGTGACAAAGCACAATTACACTTTTCTCATTATCAATCAACCTTGGCCTTATTAAAATACTACTAAACAAAAATTTAAAGTACTAAGAGAAATTAAAATTTTAATGTAAACAAGAGGATAGAAAATAGCTTTCGTGGAAATAACTTGTAAAGAGATCGAGGACTTACATTAGGGCTTTGGTGCTGCGAAGATTTATCACCCTCAAGTTTCACGTTCCCCAAAGTAAGCTTAAAAACGAGATCATTGTTATTATAAGTTAGCAATTCAAACACTTACACACATAGCTTAATTAAATGCTTAGACTCCCTTATTCCTAGGTGTATCTCTTATATTTTATTTTTGTCTTAGAATGATCATGAAGATGCATTTTTAGACTTATTTCGATAGTTTATTTAGGCTGAAAGCAAAGTAGGACGATTTGATCAATAGTTAGCTAAAGGACAAAATCTTTTAAAACTGCTTCTCGGGATATCAAAAAGTTCATATCTTGGCATAACTTGGTTCGCGATTTGAGACCTTTCTCGGGCCGATATTTGGCATGTACTTCATACTTCATATCTTGAGAGACGTTCTTGAGATAATGGTCTTCTCATCGTAATAGAGTTTCTTCACTTGGAGACTTTTGAGGGGTACTCCAACTTTGTTGAGCACGACTTCATGATTATTCTTCAATATTTAATTGGGATTTTGAGATACAACGATCCGCCTCCTTTTCGGACTTGGATCTATTTATCCTCATACCTTGTTAGGGTCTTTTCGGATAGACTTCTCCATGATCTTTATGGGAGTTGATTGCTTTTCGTCGTGAGTCTTGATCCTTCATATTGATTTTGGGAATAATGCTTTTCACATCACTTTGGATCTTCAGCAATAAAATTGAATCCTCATGCCTTGTTAGGGCCTTTTCGGACTCGCCAATCTTCGCGCCCCGCTTCATAAGTTATGCCTTGGCTATGAACTCTTATCATTACCGAGCAACTTTTAAACGATCTTGGGCTAGAAGCTAAGTAACTTTTCAAATCGTACGACCTTACTTATTGCAGATAAATTATTAGCAAGTGATGGGAGAATAGGCAAATAATTACACCAAGTGAGCTTGTGCAAGAATACCGACTTATAATTGACTATATCATTTCTCGTCCTCCATAATTTAAAATCTCAAGTAATGAGACTCGTGGACACTTAGCCTAATAAATCAATTAAGGTCTACATGGTTAAGGATACTAGCTAGAATAAACTTGGATAAGTCTATTCGGGTTGAGTCAAAATAAACGCAACGGGCCTAATATGCCAAAGACTTCTAAACTAGCTACACCACTTTATTAAAATTTGACTTTATTGCGGGATATATACATATGAAAGCAACGATAAAATTTTTTAAAAATTACGACTAAATGGACAAAGTTAATTTAAAATTTGAAAAAATGTTGAAAAAGATGATTTTCCGGTTAAATGAAGGCATTTTCATGGAAAAGTCCACTTAAAACTTCGATAGAAGTCCCCCTACACTTAAGATAAACATTGTCCTCAATGTTTAAGCATGTGGGAAAAGTTTCCCCTACACTTATGACATTGTGCACGTTGGTTAACTCAAGTTAAGGAAGAGACGACTAAAGTGATCAATTTCAAATGTGAGTATGAAGAAAATTGAATCACGATAGTTGAGAGATAGAACCGGATTTTGGATAACACGGGAGCACGGTTCTTCAAAGATTCCAAGAGTGCACTTATCCCTGTAATCACATCACCACACAAAGACAAACACGTATAGAAGTCCCCCCTACACTTAGGGGATTAAAACATAAAAGGATACATACTCGGGCTGCCTCCCGAGGAGCGCTTGTTTTTGATAACCGAGTCACGAGCCTGACTCGGCCCAAAATTAGTTCATTGGGAACGTGGTGAGGGATGGAATCACCTCCTGAGAGGTGTCCTCACCAAAGTACAACTTCACTCGTTGGCCATTCACCTTAACATTGGGCCCATTTGGCTGAGAAAGCTCAATGGTCCCATACGGAAAGACGTTGGCGACGGTGAATGGACCAGACCAGCGGCTCTTCAACTTGCCAGAGAAGATCTTCAACCGAGAGTTGAAAAGTAAGACTTGATCACCAACGTGGAACTCTCGGTTCTTGATTTTTGCGTCATGAAGGATCTTCGTCTTCTCTTTGTAGATCAGTGAGTTCTCATAAGCTTCATTCCTCAGTTCGTTGAGCTCGTTGAGTTGAATCTTGCGATGATCACCGGCTTTGTTGATGTCGAAGTTAGCCCACTTCAATGCCCAGTGCGCCTTATGCTCCAGCTCGATGGGAAGGTGGCATGCTTTCCCGTACACAAGACGATAAGGTGTACAACCGATCGGGGTCTTGTAAGCAGTACGGAAAGCCCACAGAGCATCATCTAACTTATCGGTCCATGCGGCACGATGCTCTCCCACAGTACGCTCCAAAATTCGCTTCAATCCACGGTTTGATATCTCGGCCTGCCCATTGGTTTGGGGATGATAGGCGGTGGAAAGACGGTGATTGACACCATACTTAGCCATGACTCTTGCAAATTGATCGTTGCAAAAATGAGTCCCGCGGTCACTGATAATAGCACGAGGAACGCCGAATCGAGCGAACAGCGATTTCAAAAAGTTACAAACCACCCTTGCATCATTAGTAGGTAAAGCTTTGGCTTCAACCCACTTTGAAACGTAGTCAACAGCTACAAGGATGTATTTGTTTCCTTTAGATGAAGGGAATGGCCCCATAAAGTCGATACCCCAAACATCAAAAATTTCACACTCTTGAATGAAATTCTGAGGCATCTCGTCTTTATGTGTGATCGTGCCTTGTTTTTGGCAAGCATCACATCGTTTAACCATATCGTGAGCGTCACGATAGATGGTGGGCCAATAAAATCCCGAATCAAACACTTTTTTAGCGGTGTAGTTGGGACCAAAGTGACCACCGGTGGGTCCTTTGTGGCAAGCATCAAGGATTTCAGACGCTGCCGGTCCATCAACACATCGGCGGATAATCAGGTCGGCACATTGTTTGAATAGGTAAGGGTCGTCCCAAAAGTAAGTCTTGATGTCGGTGAAGAACTTCTTCTTTTGTTGGGACGTCAACCCTTCCTTGAGAATTCCACCCGCCAAGTAGTTTGCAAAGTCCGCAAACCACGGGGTTTCATTCGGCTTCGAGTTTATAGACATTAAGGTCTCCAAGGGAAAAGAATCATTGATTTCTTTGTTCGGATGATCCCCCTGGTAAGGATCCTCAAGTCTGCTAAGATGGTCCGCGGCTAGGTTTTCAGCTCCTTTTTTATCGCGAATTTCGATTTTAAATTCCTGGAGCAGCAAAACCCAACGAAGAAGTCTTGGTTTGGAATCTTGCTTTGTCAACAAGTACTTCAACGCGGAATGATCGGTATACACAATTGTGGTGGAAAGGACAAGATAGGGGCGAAATTTTTCAAAGGCATAGACAACAGCTAAAAGCTCTTTTTCGGTTGTCGTATAATGCAATTGTGCCCCTGTCATTGTCTTGCTAGCGTAATGGACCGGTTGGAAGTGTTTGTTCACTCTTTGTCCCAGAACCGCTCCAATCGCAAAATCACTAGCATCGCACATCAACTCAAAAGGCAGCTCCCAATTAGGGGTAACCAAGACAGGTGCCTTAGTAAGCTTATCCTTAAGCGAGTCAAAGGCTTCAAGACACTCTTTGGAAAAGATAAAAGGAGTATCTTTTTCCAAGAGGTGGGTCATCGGGCGAGCGATTTGAGAAAAATCTTTGATGAATCGACGGTAGAAGCCCGCATGACCCAGAAAAATTATCACACCCTTCACGGTTGAAGGTGGAGGCAACTTTGCGATAACATCGACTTTAGCACGGTCTACTTCAAGACCGGCTTTCGAGATCTTATGTCCCAGCACGATGCCTTCTTTTACCATAAAATGGCATTTTTCCCAATTCAGAACAAGGCGAGTGTCTTCGCACCGCTTAAGCATACGTTCCAAATTGGCAAGGCAAGAAGAGAAGGAATCCCCGAAGACCGAGAAATCATCCATGAAGACTTCCATGGTTTGTTCAACCATGTCATGGAAGATAGCTAACATGCACCTTTGGAAAGTCCCAGGCGCATTACATAAGCCAAAAGGCATTCTTTTGTAAGCAAATGTGCCATAGGGACAAGTGAATGTTGTCTTTTCTTGATCTTGGGGATCGATGGGTATTTGGAAATAACCCGAGAAACCATCAAGAAAGCAGTAATATTCATTACCTGCTAAACGTTCAAGCATTTGGTCCATGAAAGGTAGAGGGAAATGATCCTTTCTCGTGGCATCATTGAGTTTGCGGTAGTCTATACAAACTCTCCACCCAGTAACGAGACGAGTGGAAATCAACTCGTTGTGTTCATTGGGAACAACGGTTATTCCGCCCTTCTTGGGCACACAATGGATTGGACTAACCCATGGTGAATCCGAAATAGGGTAAATCATACCCGCATCAAGAAGTTTGATAACCTCTGTTTTGATGACTTCATGTATTTTTGTATTCACCCTTCGTTGGCTTTGAATTGTGGGCTTAAAGTCGTCCTCCATGAGAATTTTATGTGTGCAGAAGTGAGGATCAATTCCACAAATATCAGAAATTTTCCAAGCAATAGCCTTCTTGTGAGCTTTCAACACGGTGACAAGTCGGGCTTTCTCTTCATCCTTCAAATCCTTCGCAATGATGACTGGCGACTTCTTCTCTTCTTCAAGAAGTACATACTCGAGATGGGGCGGCAACTCCTTAAGCTCTAAATCCGGACGATTTTCGATGGGAGGCGTTTTCAAAGTCGGCGTATCGATAGAAATAACCATGGGAGATGGAGGCGAAGGATTGTCTTCGGTGAGAAGATTGTCAAAGAAATTCATGTCTTCATCCCCATCGGTGGGAGAATCATTAGTAGCTAAGTTCGCATCTCCCATGGTATCTTCAAGATTGTTCCAAAATAAATCACTATCTCCAAATAGAGACAACGATGAATCAATAGAGGACACGGTCTCAACATTGGGAAGAGAGGTAGGAATACTTTTGCAAGCATCATTAAAGTGTTCTTCACAAGCCTCATCAAGAACGTCAATACAATTAACGCTCTCATATGAATAAGGCTGTTTGGACAACTTTCCCATGTTGAAGACTACTTTATCGTCACCCACTCTCATGATAAGCTCACCGGCTTCAACATCAATGAGAGTGCGACCGGTCCTAAGGAATGGACGACCAACAATCAGTGGTACACGGGGGTCCATCTCGTAGTCGACGACAACAAAATCAGCAGGGAAGGTGAATTTGTCGACTCCTACAATGACGTCTTCGGCTATCCCCATTGGATAAGCAACCGTACGGTTTGCTAATTCCAAAGTCATTTTGGTGGGGACTAGCTCTGGGAGAGATAATTGCTTCCAAACACTTAGAGGCATGAGATTGATACTGGCACCTAGATCGGCTAGGGCCATGCAATTCTCTACTCCCGGGAAATTGCAAGGGATAAGAAAACGACCCGGATCACCAAGCTTAGTTGGCAATTTCCTTAAGAGCACTGCAGAGCAATTCTCATTAAGTTGGGTGTTGGCAATATCGAGGAGCTTTTCCTTGTCGCTCAAAAGATCTTTAAACATTTTCGCATATTTAGGCATGTGAGCGAGAGCCTCAGCGAAGGAGATATTGAAATTCAGTTGTTTAAACATTTTAAGAAAGTTAGAAACCTGAATATCGTCCTTGCTTTTTAGCTTCTCTTTCCTCAACCTAGATGGATAAGGTATATTGGAAGAAGAGGAAGGCTTTGGAAGAATAGGATCACTCACATCCTTGGGTGGAGGAGGGGTAGAAGGAAGAGGTGGAGAAATTGGGGAAGGAGAAGGATGAGGAATAGGAGCAGGTGACTCGTTCTCCTTAGTCACAACCACCGGTGGAGGTATAGGAAGCTCGGGTTCCTTGGTACCTTTGCCACTTCTAGTAGTGATTGCTTTCATCTCCCCTCTTGGATTCGCAACGGTGTTACTCGGAAGAGTACCCGAAGAAGAGGTTTGATTACCTTGGAAGAAACTAGCCATCATGTTCCGTAAGTCATTCGTTTGACTATCCATAGTGTTTTTCATATCAGCTCTCAGATCATTCCCTTGTTTCATCAGGTCTGCTTTCAACTTGCGCACTTCCTGTTGGAGATTATCCACGATCACATCGTTAGTCCTCATGTAGGTTCCAATGTCTTGATGTGATGCGGGGGTTTGGTTGGAAGGAGCAGTGTATGCGGGTGGTTGATAAGCAGGTTGCTGGTAAACTTGGGTGTTTCGTTGAGGTGGTTGTTGCTGCTTGTGAGGAGGGATGTATGGTGTACGAGTGTGTTGTTGTTGAGGAGGGCGGTTGAGGTTTTGTTGTTGGTGTTGGTTGTTAGGATTAAAACCAGGTGGTGAGAGATAGTTGTTGGAACGGTAGCTAAGCAAGTTGCGGTCACCTTGAGGTTTTGCTTGATAAGCAGGTTGAGTATAGGTGCCATATGCTGCATTCACATTCTCTGCAGGGTAATCTTGGGTGGCGGTACAAGTGGTGTAAGAATGAGGACCACCGCATATCTCACAAGGTTGGCTGACAGCGTTTACTTGAGCGTTTTTGGCGTTGTTGCTGTTGTTGTTGCTGACGGTGTGGGTGACGAGCGATTCAAGAAGCGTAGTGATTTTGTCCAATCGCTTGTCGCTGTCATTAGTGCTAGCACTAGCGACATTGGTCCGAACACTCTTGGTTTGCACACGAGATTTATTCTCAATGATATCCCAAGCAGCATTGGAAGTCTTAGCCAATAGATTACCCCCCGAGGCACTGTTCAGTGAATCTTGATCACTCATGCTTAAACCATTGTAAAAAGTATTAATTTGATGTACTTTGGTAAAACCATGTTGTGGGCATTTTCTTAAAAGATCTTTGAAACGATCCCAAGATTCACTGAACGACTCATCGTACTTTTGTTCAAAATTTATGATTTCATTCCGCAAAGCGGTAGTACGCGAGGGTGGGAAAAAGTAATTGATGAATTTGGTTTCCAAATCCGTCCACGAGAGAATACTCTGTGGCGGTTCCTTAGCAAGCCAATGCCGGGCTTGTCCCTCTAAAGAAAAGGGAAAAAGTTGTAACCTTATAACCTCTTGTGGAACACCATTGAATTTGACCGTGTTGGTGAGTTGCAAGAATCTCTTGATGTGGTCGTGTGGATCATCAATGGTACGTCCCAAGAATGGTTGAGCGGAGACCATCTGGATAAAGCCTGATTTTAGCTCAAAGTTGTTGGCGGCAATTGGAGGTATGACAATTGGATCCGTGTTGCCATCTACATGAGCTTGCAGCAATTCAATCATCGGGCGATTATCCGGAAGGGGCTCATTGTTGTTGTTATTGTTCATGTTGTTGAAAGGTGGGTTGTTGTTATTATTGTTTGGAGGTGGTACACCGACCATGTCTAAGTGATCGAGAGGCTCGGGCTCTTGATATGACGTGGATCGAGTGCGCATACACCTGCAAAAGAACGAACAAAGAAAAACAAAGCAAAAATATTTTTGGTTTTTATGTTTTTTGATTTTTTTGTATTTTTGAAAATTTTATATTTTTTAGGATTTTTTTTTGAAAATTTTTGATGAAAAAGTAACGTTCACGGGGAACGGATCCCAAAATCCAAGTTCTCACAAAAAACTTTTGATCTTAACGAGAAGAGCCGGCATCGGCGCCATTTGATACATGCATTTTGCTAGGGTTCAATTTTCTCTCGATATCCTCTCGAATTGATCTCAGTTAAAAGTGGAATGATTTGTTCTTGGTTAATAAAAAGTGATTGGTTTGTTTATCTATTTTAAACTAACGATAAGAAATTAAGTGTCGAAGAGTAAAATTAAAGACTTAAATGATTAATTGTGAAAAGACGAGTTTAAAATTAATTGTTTGAGAACTAAAAGATTATATTAGAAAAATAAATGGACATTTAATAAAAACTAACACTTGGAGAAAATTTGTGAAAAATAAGGACTTAATTGGAAACTACTAAAAGAAAGTAAGAACGGAGAATACCAAAATAGGCTAAATCGTAATAAGGGAAAATTTCCCTCAATCGGAATATTATTCCGATCGAGTGATCGGAATGAGGGAACGATTACCAATCGGAATATCACAAAGTTCCACAATCGGAAAGCATGAAATGATCAAATCGGAATACATCCAAAATTTCCCAATCGGAATACCAAGGATTGCATCAATCGGAATACGGGGCAATCACTACAATCGGAATAATCAAAATGAGCACAATCGGAATAAGACTTGGAGGGACAAATCGGAATGTTGCCAAACTGGAACCAATCGGAAAACAAAACCCTTTTCCGATTGGACTCAATCGGAAAGGGTGGGGTGCTGCTGGTCGGAAAAACTGGATCAGAAAAGGGAGTTACCCTTTCCGAAAATGATGCAATTTCGAGTAAAAAGCCAAGGAAATAAGCTTATGGAATAAGCTAACTCCTAAACAAGCTCGAATCCACAACTAAGCTGATCAAATAAGCACAAAAAACAACTTTTCTAACTTTTAATAAGCAAACTTATTAATCTACCCAATAAAGAAATGAACTTTTTATAAAAACTTTAAAAAGTAAATGAGCAAAACAACAAATAAGCCAATAAGAACAAGGATCTCAAAGCTTATTAGTGTATAAACTTAAGGAAACATAAAAAGTAATCAACTTTTTAAGCACAAATCATTGATGAACAACACGGATCACACGAGAGTTGTACCAAAATCAATAAAAGTATAAGAAAGGAAGAATGAGATTAAAGATTAAAAGGTAAAATCTTGAACTTGATTAATGAAAGATAATACAAAAGTTTGAATTTGAAAGAGAAAAAGATGAAATCTATTGAGAGAAAGTTCTAAACTTTCTCTCTCTAAAACTAGAGAGAATGAAAACTAAGCTAAGCTAAGTCTTTGAAAATTTGTGAAGTAAGGGCTTTATATAGGCGTATGTATGGTGGTGATGGGCTTTTGATTGGGCTTTTATTTGGGCTTCTTTTTCTTCTTTCTTCTTAAGTCTTCATGCGTCTTTAAATAAACGTTTCCGACTTGGATTTGAGAAGTGTCGGTGAATAATTCTAACTCGTCTTATAATCTTCTATTTAATAGACTCGAGTTCTGCGACATATATGAATCTTCCATCTTTGGCTCTATTCTTCGATAAATCTTCAAATAGGCACAATGACTTCAATTCTTTTGCATCTCTTGGACAATAGACTTCGTCTTGAGTCTTTTTCCTTGATAAAACCCGTGCAATCCCATGTTTTCTTCAATACTCTCCCGGTTGACTCTGAAAACACAATAAACACAAAAACCACGCATAATTCCAAACAAATGATATTAAATACGTGTTTTGGTCTTGTTTTAGCCAGAATTAAGTGGTAAAAGGATGGGTGTTTTCACACCTATCAGTATCTCGGGTTCCGAATCAGGTTTTGTTTATCCTCTGTTTTATTTTCAAGCATTTATTTTTCACGCCATTTTTCTTTAAGTGTTATTTTAATTGTTTTGTTTTAGTTTTTAATTTCGAGTTTGCATTTTTATTGCATTGTCAAATTTACTTTTCGTCGAGCTTTAATTTTTGTCATTTAATTAATTACTTTTAAAGTATTAATTTTGCACCATTTACGTTTTAATTAGTTTTAGTTTTAATTACCGTCATTTATTTTAACGTTTTGCACATTTACTTTACTACAACGACCAATCTATTATTTGTCTTTACCAAAAGACGACTGAGTCGCACGTTAAACCAATTTTCAATTCAATGAGACTGTGACGATAACTTTTTTCATACAAATTCTCTGATATTAGTTTTCCTAAACGTTCACTTAGTACTTACCACGTTTACGCTCTTTTTCCTAAAAGACGTATTAATACCAAACTATGAAACACCCTGTTAAAACAATGTTCATATCAACTGATATTGCTTATGCACCTTTATCATTTCCGAACATAGATTCTAATCCTAGCGCCATAATTCCTTTCTAACAAATCATTTATAAACGAGTGAACGATACGGAAAATCTGTCTACCTGGCCTGAATCCAAACACCATGATTAAACATTTTTCATATCGTATGCAATTGTTTCTACAACTTTAGCATTCTTTGACTAATCTTAACAAGATATCAGCACAAATAAAGTAAACAATAACGATCAATACACATTCTCATTACAAATTAAAGCCAAGTGTTTTCGTCAAGTGATCTTATAAAGCATAAACATTCTGCAATTTCATTGCAACCATTCTACTTATGATTTCAAGTGGTATACATACACCACCACGTTATCCTAAAATTCGCATCGCACATCCAATACTTCCCTATTTCGACTGATCACATAAATTGAGAATATGATCAGCCCGATGCACTTACTATATTAAATACAATATCTGCAACTTATGATAACTTTTCATATTACAAAATCTCAGTTACTTTCCACTCTATAAATAACCCAATCATATTGAACATCATTGTATACATCAATATGTCTAAAACTGAATCAATTGGCTAAAAAATCTTATTGCAAGCAAGTTTCATGGAAGAAATATCAAATGTTACTTGCGCTAACATACACAAACATCCTGCTTATTGTAGAAAGTATCTCCAACAAAAGCTGATGGATATCGAAGATGTTGCTACCAATCGTGCTATGTGTGTTAAGAAAGCTGATGCTAAAAATAAAGGGTAGCCATGTAGTAGCATTACAAGCTGTTCAATGTAATGCATTATGCATAAACTTGATCCTCAATAAAACTTTTTAAATAAACTGATTACAAATAGTCCACATATGTTCTAATAATACCAGTTTATGCAGTTTTGTATTGTTATAATTAGCACACATATAAGGAAATATCTAATATGATAATCAAACACCCAAATCTATATTAGAATAACTAATAATTTAAATATGGCATATTAATTAAATATTCATAACAACTTTCATTTTATTATAACCAAAACATAAAGTTGCATCATCATATGACAAGCTTCATAGATTTAGTGCACGATTACATAAACATACTAAAAGAAAACACATATTATCTGCCATTTTACCAAACCCAAAAGACAAAGTAACCCATTGCCAGAGATTTATTCATCGCGGAGAACCATGAAGCTGACGTACCCATCTTTCTGGCTAACTGAGTCTTTAGCATTTGCCAGCATCCCCCCAATTGAAGCCATCATCTTACTTTCAAACTCATGAAGCTCCTTCAACGATGCAATAGCATCAACGACCTCTTCAGTCTGCACCTCACGTTCCAGTTCACTAACAAAGATACAAGTGTTTGAAACCATAGCCTTGAGATTATCAAACTGAGTGCTCAACACATTGGCAAATATATGTTCTTGATTCTTCATCTGATCAATATAGAAGCTAACACGCTTTCTTATCTCAGTCTCTCCGGTGACATCCTTGATTTCGTTGAGGATTGGTTTGCTAGAATATGCCATTGATGAATTATTGGTTTATGACGGCTGATTAGAATGTAGATAGTGATATATTAGGTTAAACTAATGGTAGATAGTAGTATATATACTAATGAAGGGGCGTTTTGTGTCGTGGTAAACCATCAATCAATGCACCAAAGAGCCACCGTTTACATGCAATAATAGTTAGTGTTGTTACAAAGAAACTGATAAATACAGTGGTGTAGTTTGTCTATTAATATTATACCCCTTTGGAGTCTTAATATTACAATAAATCCTTCGATTATCAAAAATATTACCAGAATATTTTTGGTAAATATTATAATGTCTAAACCCGTTAACGTACATGTTATAATTGTATTCCAATATAGCACGAATATGTAATTATTTATGTATACGAAAGCACGCTTGATATAACTCACTAGTTATAACTATATTAAGAAACTACTAATTTAACAGATTACCACGTTAACAACTTCGTGATACAACCGGGGCAACGTCCGGGCTCTACAAGCCTTGTAAAAAAAATTTGAGTTTTCGACATAAGTAAAAGTTAAATTTGATTGATCATTAATACACATAACTACACCCACTTTGACATCGACTTAAAAAAGACATTACGTTTAAATTGACTAAATCTCGACACCAACTTAAAAATACGCATGAATAACACCATGAATTTCAAAAACAAATTATCAATGCATGTTATCAGCTTCATGATATAGTTGGGGCATCGCCCGGGCTCGACAAGCCTCGTATATACATATGATGGTGATGACAAAAGGAAAGAAGATAAAAGAAAATAAATGAAAAAAACTACTATTAAGACAAAATAGATCAAAAATTTTGAAAAACGTCGAAAAATATTGATTTTCCGGTTAAAATGAGGACAAATTTATGGAAAAGCCCACTTAACTTCGATAGAAGTCTCCCATACACATAATATAAACATTGTCCTCAATGTTTAAGCATTTGGAAGTGAACTCCCCGACACTTAGGACATTGTGCACATTGTTTAAATCGAGCTAAGGAAGAGACAAGTAAAGTGATCAATTTTTCACGTTTTATTTATATACAAAATTGAATCACAATAAAAACAAATCGGAGGTAACCGGGTACACAGGAACACGGGATCACGGTTCTTCAAAGGTACTAAAAGTGGAGCACGAAAGCACACATCCCTACAAAACAACACATCACAAACAACCTACATGGCTCCCCCTACACTTATTGGTAGAAAAGGTGAAAAGGTGGAAAAAGGTAAAAATCTAACCTAGTTGAACGATGCGTGATTTATTTATCATGAGTCTCTAGCTCGACTCGATTCCCCGAATATCATTGTTTAAATGGTAAAATCATGGAAAAACCAAGATTTCCAACGGAGAAAAATCTCTCCATGATAAAGGGTGAAGCACATTCATATAAAAAACCCCACGGAGGTCCACATGGGTCAAACACATAATTTCCATCACGAAAGGAAATAAACCCTATGGTGGTAAAATCACACAAGTATAAGTCGAGTGGGGTATCCTTAGGCAATGATCTCTTAAAGGAAAGGGTGGTATGGTAATATGGCAAAGATAGCACAAAAGTCTCTATTCCGGGATCGAACACCGGTTCCTTAACAGGAAAATAACAAGAGGTGTTGACATTAAAGCTCAAAATATCATCATAATCCAAAATGGGAAAGTCGTCCTCTTCCAAACTTGATGTGAAAACATATGTATCATCGGAGTCATAGGAAAACTCATCCTCGTGAGGAAAATAAGTATTTAGAAAGATATCTAAATCCTTCTCAAATAGAATATCCTCTAAAGTAGGAATGATCTCTAAGAGTGTAGGATCCTCCTCAAAACTCATGACTTCTAAAATTAGGGTACAAAAGTAAAAAAGAGTCTCCATAATGGAAGAATCACTCATAGAGATATGAGGTGCATTAAGATCGCGACGTGGGTCATCAAAAATAATGAGATCACTTAAAGAAGTGTCATCATCGTAATCATCAAAGATTGGTGGATCAAAAGTAGGTGGGTGAAAAGGTGGGTCGTCTAAACCGAAGGTAGAGTGATCACTTAAAGAAGTATCATCACTATAAGTATCATAAATAGGAATTTCAAAAATTTGAGGCTCTATGGAAGGGATGAATTTATCACAAAATCATTTTGATTAGACTTTTTAATTCTAAAAGGATTAATAAAAATCTCTTCATTATCATAATTAAAAACATCAATCATATTGACCGACTCTTTTCCATTTGATTTAGTTGTGATTTTTCCCATTTTAAAAACTTGTTGTTCATCCCTAACCCTAAGAATTAACTCTCCTTCGGCCACATCAACTAATGCTTTTCTGGATCTTAAGAATGGTCTACCAAGTATTAACGGAATACGAGGATCCATATCATAGTCGACGACGACAAAGTCCACGGGGAAAGTGAATGTACCGACTCGAACAAAAACGTCCTCGGTAATACCAACGGGGTATGCGAGAGTTCTATTAGCTAACTCGAGAGTCATGCGAGTCGGTACAAGGTCGGGTAATGATAATTGTTTCCATACCGAGAGTGGCATAAGATTGATGCTAGCACCGAGATCCGCTAAAGCTAAAAAATCATAAATTTGAGGAAGCGAACAAGGTAACACGAATTGTCAGGGATCTCCTAGCTTTCCGGGAAGCTCTTTGAGGAGAATCTCGGAACAATTCTCATTTAAACGATTGTTAACGAGCTCTACCATTTTTCCTTCTTATTGAGCAAATCTTTGAACATTTTCACAAATTTAGGCATTTGAGCAAGTGCTTCAATAAGGATAATCTTAACATTCACTTGGGAAATCATTTTCAAAAAGTTGGATACGTAAACGTCATCTTTGGTGAGAAACTTAGCCTTGTCCAACCTAGAGGGATAAGGGATATTGGGCTTAGTAGTTGAAGGTTGAGAAGGAGAAGGACTCGCTTCTTGAACAACCTTAGGGAGAGGCTATTTAGGCAATGGAGAACTAGTACTAGAAGTGGTAGTGGGAGGAATCACCGAAGGGGGAGTAGGATTACTCATTATGACCACCGGGCCTTGTCCCTCCTTTATGGGCGAAGAGAGGGAAGGTCCCTAATATTTCACTTTTTAGTTCGTTTTTTCTCGGTATCTAATCGAATTGATTTGACAATTTCAAGCAAAGACTAAATTGTTTTTGGTTAAGATTTGTAATTTTGATATTTAAACTACTTGGAAAATAACATCTAAAAAAATAAAAATAATATCTATACTACATATACTTATACGTACTACACTAAAAACACTTTGCAATTACCACATTTAAATGCACAAAATGTAAACAAAAAGTAAAATACAATTTATTCTACAAGTACGGAATGCAAAATACTAAATTTAAAAGCACGCTAAACAAGAAATTAATACTAGTACGACTAAAAACCTAATGATCTTATACAACTAAATTGACTTAAACTATTAGCACCATACTAGTAATCTACTTAACAAAAACTAATCCATAAATTTTACCCTAATCTAACATAGCATATAATAACATTCTAAACTACACGTCACCAACAGGCCCAACTAACATAACAGGACCAACAACCCTAAACTACACGTCACAATCTTGACATTCTAAAATTCAAGAATTAGTAAACCTATACTTGCTAAGCTAAATCTGATACAAAGTCAATACCAAGTCAAAGATGACTAACTGTATAGCAAACTATCAACCTAAAGAATCTAAAATGACTAACAAAATTTAGCACTACCTATAATTCAGTGGAGTAAAAGTGAGCTATAGCTAAACTATAAAATCTTGATACTAACAACTAACAAATACGCTCTCTGTGATAAATCTTTGAACAATTCACAAGCTTCATTTAAGGTTTATTTGCATCCTATTCTAACAGTTCAACGTAAACTTCTTAATGATTCGACTCACACTCTAAAATGAATATATCATCACCATCGCATTTACAGAATTACCAGAATACTCCTAGAATTCTACACTGCCAAACACTAGTCAAAAAACTCTTATGCAGAAATTAGAGTTCAAATATCATGACACCAAATTCACAAGAACAACATAACAAAAAGACTTGAAACAAGTCAAATATACATAAGCAACAACCAATATTAACACTTCAATTATTCATCAGCACGTTACACTAAAAATCTCAGAAATTCAACGTAGTGCTTAACCTGTTATCATCGAAGTAAGTCCTTTGATGTCGTAGCTCAGCGCTGAGCTGGCTAAAACCCGAACACACCTCCACTTCTGACCTACTGCTATTGTAGGATTAAGTCTTTAGAAGTACGAATCTTAAAACCTGCAGAAACTCAAATTTCACCTGCAAAATCAAACCAAAACAAGAATACCAAATATATGCTGTCTATATTAACAACTTAACAGAAATATCTAAAAAACACTGAATTGAAGGCTTTAACAAAAAATCCTCATCGGCTAACTAGAACTCATGAACTTTATGAGCAACGATAACAACTTCACAACTCAGGAAATGGACTACCCTATCAAGAATGAAATCAAACTGATTTTATGAATTCAAACGTCTCACTTTTTACATCATTTATCACAACAAATCCAACTCACAACTGGAACTAAATCAACTACTGATTTTCTACTGGATTAACTATCTATCCAAAATAACTATCATCGAAACAGAATTATCTTAATCTAACACTATGATCAACACCAACTCCTATTTAATGAACCAATAATCTTGATTATAGAAGCAAATCCAAACACTCCTTGATGAACTGAATTCTTAAACGTATGATTCTAATGAATTTAACGGGACTACTAACTGGTTTTGTAAGAAAACATTTCAAACAGAACATCTTATAAGCTCATACTAGTTCTGTAACACCCCACTTTGATAAGTGGACCGTTACGTGTATTTATGGCGTGTCATCAAAGCATATAAGGTAAATGTCCTAAAACATTAACTGACCATAACGGAAATACCGGAATCAAACATCGGTAATCCAAACATAAGCTCAAAACATGAAAAGTAAAATACTGAAAGAAAGGACTGAACAAATGCCCAAACAGGCAATATATGTAAGGAGTGCATAAAGTAAATAAGTCTGGATAGCTTCCATCCAATGCACCTACTCTCTGAGTCCTAAGAGCGTCTCGATGTACCTGCCGTTAGAACATGAAAGGAACTACGGTTGAGCATAACGCTCAGTGAACGGATATAAGAGCATGATAAGTAATACTGGAATGAAACAGATGACAAATACTGAAGCTGTAAAGAATGATATATAAAGACCAACGGAGAGCTGTGTATGTTTCTAAAAAGTCTGATTATAAATAGTAAAGTTGCATTATTATCTGTTAAATCTGAAAACATGTATTTACTGTATTTTAATTGCCAAGAACTTATATAGGTCATGTGTTGTATCAACATCTGCATGAATACATGGAGGGGTGACCTCGTCATGTTGTAGAGGGGTGACCTCTAATTACTGTGTTGGGTGGAGGGATCAGCTCCAATGTGAAGGATGTAGAGCACACACCATATTCATCTGATAAACTATAAACTGATAAGCCTAGAATACATCCATACGCCCCACTAATAATACTAATGAAATAGCCAAGTTGAACAGAGTGGAACGCTGTGGAATATCACTCTCCCGCATGTGAGTCATGACACCGGTGCCTCAAGTGTCATGGTTATAGTACATCCGTAACTAGTACTACTGACTGGTCATGCTTGTATATAAGGCTCAAGCAATATCTTAGTTATTAAAATAATTTCTGATAGTTTATAACATATACTGGGGAAAACATTTGGCTGCAGACATGGAATCCTAATCATGCATAGAAAGGAAGTCCTTACTGAAAGGACAGAAAATCCGTACCTTATGTCCACTAATGATATGAAGAAGAAAAGCTGAAGGAGCTACTCCGACTCCATGGATACTACATATATAAGGGACGTGAAATGAGTTGTCTGTTTACTGTTTACTTACTGATTTTTATTGTTGTTAACCTATTTTACATGTTCTTATATTATTTTATAGTTACAGGTGTTATACTGTATTTCTTAGTGTTTTCATGTGTTCTTGATTTATATAATTCATGTTTCATGTGTTAGTATATTTGACGTTTCATAATAAGTAACTTCTTAAAAATAGCAGGTTTTTATATATAGTAAGTTTTCAAAAATAGCAGGTTCCCAAATATAGCAACTTTCCAAAAATAATAACTTTCTCATTACCCAAAACTAAGGTTGCCCACTAGATTAAAAGATGACGAAATATTAAGTGATACCATGTTTTAGTCTTGCTTAATGTACAAACCAATAGTAAACATATTCGTCCATAGTATATATAACTTGACGTAATGCATGAAGAGGAAAATCCATATGTTCTGAAATGATGTCATTGATAAAATATATCATATGAGGTATAATGCAACAAGCTTATTCATACGTAAACAAGAGTCTAAAATTCAAGATGTACCTTTATGCCGAACGAGATAGATCGACATCGAAATTCAACACGAGTATGAAATTAACTCAAACACGAACAATGGACCTCAAAATAATGTGACCGAACCTCAGCCCCATATAAGAACAAATGAAACCATCTCTCGTTACTTTTACGAATGTGAACCGTGACTGAACCTCAGCGGCATATATTAGAACAAATGAAATTAGTTCTTTTGTGATGTACTAAAGTACACTTACAGAAATCCGAACACAATCAATGCAAACATGAATCCCAAACTAATGTTTTAACTTACGTGGCTCGAATCAAAATCAAGTCAAACCCGAAGATGAACGACCAAACACATGCTTTAAGTTTTGAACGGTATGATGCTTGTCCAAGCTCCAATTAAATAAGGCTAACACCTCTCAAAATGTTAGAACAGCGACCTTATTTTTAGAAGTCTTTGATGAGGTTTTGGGAGGTAACGTTATAGTGAAAGATCATATAGGGTCAATGGGTTATCATTATTGGCGATAAGTATGACAAAGACATACTACTTTGCTAGGCATTTGATAACAAACGTTTTATTTTTCTTAAATATTCACATGCTTGCATGATTATGGAAACTCTTAATGATACGTAAGTGCATGAATTAGAAGAATGAAGATTTCGTTTCATGAAGATTGATAGAAGATGTGTATGGAGAAAAAAATAGAGACGTCTATTGATTGGTGAATTAGTATGCAAGATGAGTATGCTTAACCGATAATCACAAATATAAAGAAACTTGCCATTTGAAAATGACGTTTTGAGTCATTTACTCATTCATCATGACCGAGTATTTCGGTAGAATGGAATAAACGCTAAACCAATTAATACTTTCTTTAGTTGCATTTGCTAATAGTTATCAAATATAACATCATTTTTAATCCCATGTATACAAACGTGAGAAATAAGTTTATTATTTATATACTTTTCATGTTGTAAAAACAATGTACTTTATTACTTGTCGTAATTTAATTATCATTAAACGTTCTAATTAATCTATTATTTCATGTATTTAATATTTTCATGGACTTTTCATGCGGGTTTTACAACTCTTCTCCTCTAAAAGAATAATTCGTCCTCGAATTAGAGACATGATGTTGCTGAAAGAACATGGACGTGACATGGCTGAAGAGCTTAACTGAATTATTGTAGGAAAAGGATAAGATGTCCGGATTGACTCCTCCATTCCGAGTGGCTTCTCGCTCGAAACGACTCCTTCAAGGGTCTACACACAATGAAAATCTTAGTCCTGATGACCCTGTCCTGACGATGCTGAATATTTTTCTGGTTCCATACTTAAGATTGATTTTCTAAATCTGATAGAATGAAAAAGCCATAGCATGTAGGATACATGAAACGATACGTATAAATATCCTGAACAGATAACATTTATACCTCTGAGCAAGCTGTTGGGAACATATTGAGACAAACTACGTGAAAAATTGTAAACGTGCTACGTGAGCAATTGTGAACGTGGTTCACGATCATCTGATGAATGCTGGGCACGGAATATATCGTGAATCTGATAAGTGAAACATATTGTGAACGTGATAATAGGACATATCATGAATGTAGGCTGACTGAGGAAAGAATGCCAAGTGATGCGGCCTGAGACGTGAAATGTCTGCCTGGGTATGGAAAAGCCGTGCTGAACTTGAATTTGGTTTCTTAATCTTTCTGTAACCGTAATCGGTAATATGATGTGAAACGTGTGTTGTGAGATGGAACACGAACCTGGACGTGAATAATGTCATGAATGCGGACGTGAACTTAAATCATGAGATAACACAAAATATGGACTGAAACAACGTCATAATATGAACGTGGGACGTAAAAGTGAAGGTAAACGTAACGTGAATGTGATCGTGAACATGAACGTGAGTGGGATTCGCGAACGTGAATTTCTATCTTATATGATTGTTGATGGAATACCCTGAAATCGTACGATCTATTGCTGGATCTCCTGCAGATCTGCTACTACGTAATCATTTCGGATGAAAGCAAACGTGTAGGCTGGGTGAACTGGTCGACAATGAATTAGATAGTATCATACTTGTGACAATCCGTCAATTTATGGTTGATATTTTATTCTCAATATTTATTTGAAAACATTATTTTAATATTACAATATGAACTCACTTATTTTGGGAAGTAATTTGGATTTACGTCTTGAAGTAGCGTCGATTACGTTTAAACCGGAGGATTCAACGTTACGTGCTTACGTTTACATACACCGTCTTTGTTTACAGTCCGACATTTCAGAAAATAAATTTATCCGTGAATATTATTTTGGAGTTTTAAATTTGTGTTGGTTCATAAACTCACAAATTTACGAGAAGAGATTAAGACTTACGATTTTATTTTAACGTCCTTTACGACTAAACCGAAAACCTTGAGATTACGTATTTACGTTTTCGAACTCCGTTTTTGATGAGACAATTTTTATTAGATTCGTTTTGTGTCGTTGATCCATAATTTATAAAAAGTTTTTTCGTAAAACGACCCGAGGGCACGCAAATCAAGGAAACTAGAATCGAGGAGTACCCATAAATAATTGGGGATGAGACAAAATAACTTTTGCCCCACCCCCATATATGGGACGTCCAACACCAAGCAACAACACACCAAATAGGTGTCAAATTATAAGCATAATGCTTACACTTGTAAGCTAAGCTTACAAGTGAAGCTACTTCCAACATCAAAACCACTAACTAGATTCATTCTCCCATTTCCATACATGCAAACAACACACACTTTCTCTCTTGTTCTCCCTATGTGCTGTCCCATCTCACCCTCAAAACACCACCATCATACAAATTTTAACCACAAACATATGTTATAACTTACATATGTTAATCTCCATTCAAAAAGAGGAAGATTGGTGAAAGTTTTAACATCCAAGGAGGAGTTTCCATGGAGTATTAGGGCTGATTTTCCACAAGGTGTTCATGAAGAATGGTGGTCTTGAAGATAGTCTTGGTTCATCACAAGTTTCTCCATCAAAATCCATGTTTTGATCACAACCTACATCAACTTGGTGGTATAAAGATTGTCCTCCTCCTCCTCTTGTTATTTTTTATTATGTAATATTGTATTTCTTTCACTTATGTATATGTATATGATGATGAATGATGATTAAAAATATTGTGTGGGGATTTGGTGTTGATAAACATGCTTAAAAAGATGAAAAAGTATAAGAAACAAAGTTAAAATCTTGCTTAATTTAGATGGCTGTATAAAACAGTAAAAAATCATATGGTAAACTGGTAAATGACTTGAATAAATTGATATAAAGTAAGCTATGGGTCTTGTACACATGTGAGAGTTGGCCATGCAATGGAATCATTGTAATGAGTGAGATATGATCAAAACAAGTTTAAAGTACAAATCTGAGTTCACTGTTTTGGACGATTTTTAGAAACTACTTAGAGGATGATTCAACAGTAGCTATAAGAGAGTTAAATGGAGCACATATAATTTAGTTTATGTGATAAAAATTTGAGCTTCTATATCCATATAGAACTCTAGATATGGCAGTTTTGGTGAATATGAAAATAAAAATCAGATTTTGAGAATTAATGTTTATTATTATTATA
The DNA here is from genome assembly GCA_025667525.1 of Glebionis coronaria. Lineage (NCBI taxonomy): Eukaryota > Viridiplantae > Streptophyta > Magnoliopsida > Asterales > Asteraceae > Glebionis > Glebionis coronaria. The sequence continues at coordinate 362,003,118 of CM046877.1, forward strand.
TAAGCACTCAAAATTATATTGTATAAAATGTAAAATAAAAACCCACTAACTTATGGATTTTATTTATATAAATATATAAAAGGTTAAATAAGTGTATAGATTATAAAAATGGTAGTGGAATAATACTTATAAGTAATAAAAACTATAAACTTGATTTTTACGACTTTTTCGGCTCTTACCGTAAAATCAACGTTTTTCGCCAATTAAAACTTAGACGATCAAACCCGTCTAATGTAAAGTTTTTAAAAGCCATATACTGATATATAAGTAACTAATACAAGTAAAAACCGATAAAACCCGAACTATAGGACATACGGACATTAACGAGCTAAATAAACATATTGGACTAATAATTGGACTAAATAAGTTAAACACTTATAAAAAGAACTTATTGGGCTTAACCCATTTGGGCCCAACATGTAAAGTTTAAATACTGATAATATAAGTATAAAATGGATTAAAACAATTTAAAGAACTTATAATAAGCTATTTGGACTTAAAAACATGTAAATAGGTAAAACTAGTAAACTAGTAAAAAGTTACCAATACGTAAACACTAAAATGAGTAAACAAGGATGTATAAACCCACTTGATCATCATCATATGTACAAAATCATCATATGTATATTGTTATTTTGATAAAATTCATTGGACAAGAGTCTAAGACAAGTATTATTTGTCTAGGTTTCCGTGATTGAAGCACGTACCGTACGTCCGAATTGCCGATAACCCGCCTTCCCACATCAATATGAGTTCATAGCCCCGCACTCTTTTAAATGTTTTTATGAAATGTTTTGTAAACCCGCGAGGGAGATAACATGTTAGTTTTGATAAAATAGGACACCATTTGTCCCGATTGTTTGTTTATTGAGTTGGACCTGAATGATTGTATGACCCGACTGTATGACCCGATAAATGATTAAAGGACCCGATAGATGAAATAAAATGGATTATTAAAGTTAGGTTATGTCACTAAAAGTCCCATTAGCATGAATTGTGAACTACCGGGATTTGGTAGACGCTTGTGCATATAATAGTACTATTTGGGGACGATCACCCCAGTTCGCGCCTTGACGGTTGATCCCCGTCGTGCCACATTGATTGGTAAGCGAATTTATGTATGAGAAGATTTCCATAGCGTGACCTTTGTGACGACACGCTACTTTAGATGGGCAAATTGAGTATCGGGTTAGCTACCCGTTGTTTGTTTTAGTAAGTTAACAATGTCATGCGGCTTATAATAATCCAACTAACGAAATACTACTAGACGTACCGAATTACGATGTATTGCCTGACTAGCAATACAGGGTCATACTATTGATATTATGTTCGTGTTTTGGTTTTATATAACCATATTCATATAACGGTTTTTATTTAATCTATACGACGTTATCCAACGTATTGTATGATGTTTTTACGACATTGGCTCGTATAATGATTTTTAAGGCAAATGCCTATATTATAATTTTCGGCAAGGATTTGTATAAAATGACTTTGGCTATTTTATGGCCTATTACAAAGATTTGTACAAAATGATTTTCAGTAATAATTTTATACTGATATTATATTGATGGATTTTATTAAACTCTATGAATTCACTCGGCGTTATCGCTGACCTTTTCTTTTAACATGTTTTATCTCAGGTACTTGAAGGTAATTCTCGGGAAGACAACAAGAATTCATGGCCCGCACTTAAATTATAATTTCCATTCAAATACTTTGTAAAACTTTGTATGAAATGATTATGACTTGGGACCTATGTAACTTTGATATTTATGAATGGAAATGCTTTATTAATAAACAACGCGATTTTTATGCGTTGTCTATGATGTGAGTAATGTGCTATCCCGTAACACCAACTAGTCTTCCGCTGTATTGAGTTGTACAAATTTGGGGGTGTTACAATACTTCTTCTAAGTCAGTGGAAATCTGATAACAACTATATTGGGAAACTTGTCTCATTTCTGTTCAGAAATTTTTAATGGTTGTAATAACACACTAGCATGTCGGTGTTCTATCTTGAAGCTGCGGTATGTCAGGCATCTAGATATGAACATAGCTGCATCAATTGTGTTATACTGCTTCTATCAAAATTTTGTCTGAGATTTGGTACATTCTGGTGGAATCTGTGTGAATAGTCATGGAAGAATTTTTGTAAGAGCTGTCAGTAATTTCTGCGGTAGCAGTCAACTGATTTCTAGAAAATTTTGTACTCTAGATACAGACGTCAGTCTTGACCATCTGGTGATAGTCTTCACCTTCGCAGCATTTCTAAAATTTCTTTCTACTGAAATAGGGTGGTTTAGAAATGCCACTTTGTTCAACTAGAATTCACATCTGGAAAGCTGCTTATATACTTTTCTCCTATCAGAGGTTCTGTACAACTGTTAGAAGATGATCCTCTTGTACTTCTCATAGAATTTAGCAGCTCAGAATGTTATCAATGAATATATTGGCGATTTTGTCTGAGAAGTCATGGGAAAAAAATTTATTCATAATTTCATACTATAGCTGGAGTATTAGGGAGCTCATAAGTATAAGTCAAAATTTTATAGAGACTATAACGTGTTCAACAACAATCTGGAAAACATCATGTTCTTCTCTCACCACTACTGGTGGCATGATCATGAATTGTTCTGGAAAAATATGTTAGACATCGTAGCAGATCAGGTAAACCTTTTATTCGTAAAATGAATATCCTTTAGGAATGGTGATCTTGTCAAACTTTCGGTAGTTGATACATGATCTAAGAATACCGGCCTTCTTCCTAATAAACAGAAGGTAGCGCACTTCCTAGTGGTGCGCTAGGGTAATAAAGCCTCGTTCCGGTAACTCTTGTAGATGCTACAACTCTTTTAACTCAACAGAAGCCCTGCAATAAAGAGTTTTGAAAATAGGTTCTGTTCTTGAGACAAGATCGATGTTAAATTCTGTCTCGTGGTCAGGAAAGAATTTCTAGAAACCTTCTGGAATGACATCTAGAACTTTGGGATAATTTGTTGATCGTGAATTTAAAGAACTTCAGAGGTGGATTTATATCTGATAGCTATAAATGTCTTCGTAGCTTTGGAATAATAAGTCACTTGCTGTAAAGCATAACAACTTGTACTGATTTGCTGGCAAAAATAAAATGACTATATTTAGGAGTTAGTAAGACGGACCTTGTCTTAAACTGGAAGGAAAACCTTATAAATATGGTTGATACAGTGGAGTCTTTTCTGGCTAGGAGGTAGGTAATATCTGATTTAAGATAAAGCTGACATAGGAATACGTAAAGTAAACGTGGCGACTTTCACTGAATGTGTTCGTTTGTAATCTCACAAAATGAACATTGCGTGTCTAACCTGAGTAATACTCCAGTGGTGGTGACTAAGTCTCAAAAGACATACTGGAGCTATGAGTCTTGGCTCGTACCTTGAAAAGATAATGGTATGACATATATCATGACTGGTATTGTGACATGTGCCTTCAGCAATGATACTTGAGACTCGAGTCTTGACTGACTACTTGACATGTGTCTTAGTAGGTGGATCTAAACAAGGTTAAGAATTTCTGGTAACTGCTAGGGTTGGCGGACCAGATAGAATTCTGACCTCTGTATTTATGGTCACGTCCGTTCCGGAGTTCTGATGGTTACTGACTGATTAATTATTAACACGGTGGTTGTCATTACCACTTTGTCTGTCAGTTTCATGACAGTTATTATCACAACCGTGATTCCTGTAACTATTCTGCTGAGTGGCCGACTGGGTACCGGTTCCCACTCCTCTGAATGAAAGGTTAGCTGAGTGAAGTGTGACATCTAACTGGGGAAGTAAAAACATGGAATGGAATGATAGCGTCTGATGGTTGAAATATAGTCTTGTCAGAAATTTCAAATTTATAGTTTTCGTCCTTGCTCTGAAGAGTCATCATAATATAAACGCATCAACATCTTGTGGAATTTCCAAAGTATCAGCAACATCAGCATTCATGAGGTCTCCAAACTGTTAGTAGCATCAATATCTGGTAAAATCTTCAACTCACAAGCAGCATCAACATCTGGTAGAATGTTGACAAGTGGAAACGCGTGAGGTGATTAAGGATCGATTAACAGTACCCATGGAGTAAGGTATATGAAGTACACCTGAATATTGTACGTGAAGTACACGATGGATACTGTACATGTAGTACCGTTAAAGGTTTGCTGATATGATCGATATTGGTGTCAATCGTTTGACATGATCAAAAGGAGATAAATTAATTTAAACGGTTAGCAAACTGAACTAAAACGGTTAACATGATAGGCTGATAATTTCTGCGGAGACATAATGTTGGTTGTATAGAGGCTCAAAAGCATGATAAAACAGAGTTTTCATCAATGGTCAATATGAAATATGATTAATAAGGCCACCATGATTTATCATGAAAACAGAATTTTTCTATAATTCTGCTATATTTTAGTATGAAAGCATCATTACCTTGCTGAAACAAAATCCTCATAAAGAGATATGAAATTTTATCAGCATGAAAATGACGTCCACGTGAGATTGTGAGAAATAGATTGTTACAAAGAACATAAGAGTATAATCAACTGAGGTTTATCAACTAATGCGGATGGCTATGGTTCAATCCACATAACTCAAAGGAGAAAACATGTGACTAAGTATGGAAGGTTCTGGCTAGGTCCATACTTGTCAAGATTTTTTTTTCTTTTAACGAGAACTGTCATGGATAGAAATTTATGATCTGGTCTAAATATGGATGGCTGTATTCCAAACCATACTAGTAAAAACTTCAATGAAACAACATGATATGAACAATGGTGAACATTTTTTTGGGTCGGTTCACAAAAGAACTATCGTCTGAAAATATGAAATTTGACCTGAACAATGGTGAACGTCTTTGGGCTGATTCACCAAGTAATATTCGACTGAAAACATGAATCTGACATGAGTAAAGATGAAAGTCTATGGGTCGGTTAACCAATACAAAAATTCGCAGAAAAGCACTGATGAGATGGCATTTATACATGATCTCATCGTTCTTTTCGGGCTTTAAATGCACTAAAATGTCATAAAATACCATATATATGCTTGTGTTTGTTTACTTGTGTATTTTAGGTATGGATATCGTGAAAAAGACAAAAGATCACAAGATACAAGGAAAAACGGACACGAGAAACGAAGCCGTACAAAGAACCGGGCCCTAATCATGGAATTTTCAACAAATACCCTTGAAGACTTGAAGACAAACAAGATTGATCCTCATTTATTGAAGAAATGACACTTAAAACCCTTGTATATTAATAATTACAAGTTTGGTCCCTTAAGTTTGTCAAAATTACAAAAAGGTCCTTCAACTTTGAAGAAATGACAAGATTGGTCCCTCAACAAAATCAATTTGTCATTAATGGTCCCTCATGAAGATTAAGATGCAAAGAAGACCTTTGAAGATCAAGAAAGTTCAAGATCAGCCCTTGAAATATGAAAAAGTATCAAAAATAACCCTTAATAACCCTTGTGTGAAATTTGGTGCCAAAAGTGTCAAGTGATGAAAGTTATTTGCAAAGGAAAAACGGTTTTAGGGCTGAAAAACCTTATTTGCCAAAAATCTCAAACAACAAGGACTGAAGTTGCCAAACCCAAACATTTAAACCAAAAACTGGCGCCTAACACATTTCTTCCCCCAAAATCGGATCAAAGGACTTACTATTCACCTTTCACCCTACCAGAAATTACCCCAACTTAAACTTGGGTAAAAACCAATTAATCTTGCCCACGTGTGATTCACACATGCAGGAACCCATCCCACACCTAAAAACCCTAATCCCACCACTATGGACCCTACCCCCAATTCCCCTTTCCACCAATCAAAACACTCCTTAGGCTCCAAGGCATATGACGTGTCCCAAATCAACAGTGGAGGATTTATGCTTACTCCCAACGCAAAAAGGAACGAATGAGATCAAATATGACAACTCATACCTCAAAATCGTCTAGAAGACCCAAGGGGCATTTTTGAGATTTACTTTGATTAGGGTTTTGTGTTTAAGCAGCCTAGAATGTTCATTAGAGTAGTATAAATAGGAGGTGAGCCTGTTCACTCTCCCTTGTTCCAGTTTTCAAGCTTTGCACTTGTAATTCCTTTTTTATGAAATAAAAGTTTGGTGTTTGAGAAAATCAAGTGTAATTCCTTTTTATTCTTTTAAAAAGTTGTGTGTTGTGTAAAAGCTTGATTCTGAGTTCCAATTCTAAATTTGGTGAGGTAATTTTGAGGTTCAAAATTATTTAAGGTTTTCTGAAAATTTGAGAATATTTTTGGAAGAATTTGTTCTAAAGTTTTTTTTTTGGTGTTAAGAATTCATTGTGTTGGTGATATAGAGTTACAAAAACGTATTAAGAAGGTTTGGAAGTTTTTGGATAGGTTTAAGAAAGAAAAAGAGAAAACAGAAAGATTATATTAGATTTTATTCTTGTGTTCTTGTTTGATTTCTCTTAGCAGGTGGTGATATTCTGTTGATTATTGATCTGCACAGGCCTCCAGCCTTGTGGGAGGTGGATTTACATCCACTAGGGCCCTGGATGTAGGGTCTTGAGGTAATCACTATTTTCCCTTTTTGAATTTCAGAAAAGTGAAAGCTTATGTGATTTGCATGATTTTGTGATAATTGTTGATAAGTCTGGTTTGAATTGAGTTTTTATGTTGCTATATGCTTGTTAGATGCTAGTAGGATCTAATTGAGCAAGTTCTTAAGTGCTTTGGTTTGATAAAATCTTGGTTTCAGTTTTTAAAGTGGTGTTTGGAAACGGGTTTAAGCAGGGTAGAAGTTTTGATTCATGCTTTGAAAAGGTGTTAGAATAACTGAGATAAGATTAAGATAGGTTGTTAGTTAGTGGTAAGTAAATTTGGATCAAGTTTTAAGCTAGTTTGTTGAGTAAAAAAGGAAAAAGTGAAGTTTGAATCTGCATACCCATTTTTATGCTTATTTTTCATGAACTTTGATGCTTGAATCCTGCAAATTGTTAAGTGTTAGGATATTTGGAGAATTGAGATTGTTTGTGTGTTGCTAGGTAAGTCTGTGTGCTAAATTTGGGAAGCTATAAGTCACTTGTGTGCTATCTGTCTAGATAAAAGTCCACAGACCTTCATTTTTTTTACATCAGAAACTTGCTTTGTGCCTTGTGTGCTTTGGTTTTTGAATTGGGTGTGCAAAGTGCTGATTTTAGCTAGTCCTTGACTCCTTGTGCTTCAATAAGCACAAGGGTGCCCCCTTTGTCCAAAATCACCACCAAATAAGCTCACAGCCAAGACCTCTTGGCTAAAATCCCTTGTGAAGAAATCAGAAAACACAAGCAAACCTGCTTGTGTTCATAAAACCAACTGGCACGTTTTTTATTTCAATTCTAGCTTAATCTTGGCTAAAAAAGGAAATTGGAGTGTGTTTATAAGCTTATAGAGGTCACTGATTGATTTGACAAAGAAAAAAATAAAAAAAGAAATTTTTATAAAAAGTCACCCGTAGCTGGACTCGGACCCCAGACCTCTCGCTGGAGGGTTAGGAGCTCTACCGCTAATCTAGATGCTTTTTTACGTTTATGTTTGATTTCAAATGTTATTTAATACGTTTTTCTTTTCTAGCTTATAATTAAAAGCCGTAGCTTAATTCCTTCTTTTCAGCTTATTTGTTAAGCTATTTTACTTCTTTTGAATTTTCCTAGAATCTTATTAGGTTTTGTGATTTTTCTAGCTTGGTTTGAAAATTTTCCCTTTATTTAATTAATTTCTAGAATTTATTTAATACCCGGTTTTTATTAAATCATTAAAAAATAGAAAAAAGAGTTTTAATTTTTAGGAAAAATAATTTTTAGCTTTTTAAATAATATTTTGAGGTTTACATCTAGTTTTGGTTTTATAAACTTTAATTTTTAATTTTATATTATTTTAAGGTTTTTCATAAACTTTAAACATTTTTATAAAATTATTAAAAAGGGTTTAGGAACTTTAATTTGTGTTTTTCTCTTAGTTAGAATATTTTAAGATTTTAGAAATTTTTTTAGAATTAATTTTAGAAACTTTTTATTTTTAGTATTATTTTAATATTATTTTATTATTAAAAAAATCGAAATTTTATTTTTATTTCTTTTTCATTTTTCTTAAGTTCTTTAGCATTAATTAGGACTTTTACCATTTTTAGTATATTTTTATAGCTTTTAGATTTATTTTTATAATTATTTTAAGTTTAATTAGTTTTTAATCATTTTAAATCATTTTTAGAGTTTTAAAAATAGTTTTAACAGCTTTTAATTTTTAGAAAAATACTTTTTAGTCTTCTAATAATATAAGTTAAGTGATTATTCAATAAAATCATATTTTAGACATTTGAATTAGTTATATTTAATTTTAGGGCTTTAATTAGCATTTAAAATTAAATATTTAATTAATAAAAGGTTTTAAAATATCTTTGTTGGATTTTTATCTTTATTTATATTATTTTAGACTTCTTTTTAGTCTTTTTAATTATTGATTTTGGTCTTAGTATAAATTTTTTAATTTGAGTAGTTTTTCACGACTTTACGTCTTTTACGTCGTAGTGTAATTTTAACGTAACCGTCTTTTCATCTTCTCATCCCCATTCTTCTCAATTTTAATCTCAAACAATTACAAGTTAAATCACACACATATACCTCCTTGGGAAACGAACTTTCTCTCTTTTTAAGTGATTGGGTCATTAGTGTTTGATTTTTCCTAAAATCATCACTCGATACTTACCGCTATTTACGCTCTTTTCCTAAAGAGTAGTAAAACACTACAACCATTTTGGCGCCGCTGCCGGGGAGGTGTGTTGTGCTTTAATTTGGAAGCTTTTGTTTTTGATATTATCCATAATAAGTATTTGTGTTAAGTGGAACTCCCTTAACACGTATTATCGGTTTTCTTGGTTTTTCTTGTACAAATATTATTAATATATTGTATTAAGTATCACAATAAAAATACAATATCTCCAAAAGTGTGAAAACACAACCTTAATTGGGATTTGATCTCCTAATTATTGTATTCTAATCTCAAACAAAAAGAAAAGGCAAAAATAGATAAATACTTTCGTGAAGCTCGATTTTGAAAAATACAAACTATAAGGTGGGTATAAGGTGGGTATTATAAAATATACCCTAAGGAAAAAGGCTCTTAAGTGCTTCGCGCCGCCTCGTTTCCCCGCTTGCTTGTGAGTATTTTGAGATTGAAGGCTAATCGAGGGTTTTGCCGCCCAAAGTATTATTACGTATACTATATTTGCTTGGTTTTCTTTGTGATTAAACCCTCTTGAACAATTTGGTTTTCACCAAAGTTCTAAAGTCATTCGAAGGCGTTCACTCCACGTGATCGTTTTCATTCCTTTGAGGCTTCTTTAATCAAGAGTTTGATTCGAGGAGAGATTTTGTAGATTGTTGTCTACGAAGATACACCAAAATCCAAAAAAATTAAATATCATCAAAAACACAAAAAAATTGAAAATTCACAAAACAACCAAAAATAATCTTCTTTGCTCACCTCCCATTCTTCGTGAAGTTTATGATCACTCGTAATCAAGCAAAACGAGCTCGTAAACGTCTTCAAAAGCAAGCAAATCAAGAAACGTTGATTGTTGAAGAACCTCCAATTGTTGAACCTATTGTAGAACAAGAAGTCGTCATGGCTAATCGTACTATGATGGAGTTGCTACAAGCACCCACCGAGGGTTTTGGAGAGGCTATTGTGATTCCCGCCATCCTTGCGGAGAATTTCGAGATTAAGACGGGTTTAATGTCGATGTTGCAAGCAAATAAGTTTAGAGGTCACGAGAAAGACAACCCGCATTATCACATTAGGAATTTCAACCGTCTCACCGCCACTAGCAAATTTAAGGATGTTCCACATGACGCCATTAAGATGATGTTGTTTCCATACTCGTTGGATGGACCCGCAAAAATTTGGCTCGAGAAAGAACCGCCAAATTCGATTTTGACATGGGCCGATCTCGTTTCTAAGTTTGTGAACAAGTTTTTTCCACCATCTAAAACAACACACTTAAAAAATGAGATTTCACGATTTGTGCAACGAAATAATGAAAGTTTTTCAATGGCATGGGAACGATTTAAAGAGATGTTACATGAATGTCCACACCATGATTTTTCGGAATTGCATCAAATTGATACTTTTTATAATGGGCTTAATGATCATGAACGAGATTATTTGAATGCCGCCGCGGGTGGTAATTTTTTGTGCAAGACGAGAAATGAGGCTTTACAAATCATTGAAAATCGATCTAAGGTTTATAGCCCTCGTAACACACCGAGTGTTGCCAATATGGGTTCGTCATCTTCGTCACAATCGTCTCGTAGCATTAACGCCTTACATGATGAAGCTAATGAGGAAAATCGGTTTTTTGATAGATTTGCTAATCTAATGTCCCATTGGAAGGCTCAAGAAGCTTCCAATTCCGCTTCGGTTAAAGCGGTTGCTAAGAGTTGTTTATCTTGTGGGGGAGCTCATGATCTTTCCGAGTGCATTACCGCGGATGGTAACACTTCGAGTGCTTATGTAGCAACGGGAACTTATAACCAAAACGGCCAAGGTTCCCGCCAAAATCAAGCTCCACCAAACCAAAATGTTAATAATTATCGAAACAACAACCAAGGTAATTACCAAGGCAACACACGCAATTACAACAAAGGGAATTATCAAAGTGGGAATGGACAAATCTCTAATCAAAACCAAAACCGTGATTTTCAAAACACTACACAAGGTTTTCAAAATGCTCACACGAAAAATTTGCAAGGAGAATTTTTGGATTATGCAAAAGCAAATGATGCTAAATTTGATAACATGCAACGTGAGATGATTAGCTTAAGATCCGAGTTGAAAAACGAACTTAAGAATGAACTTGCTAATGAACTTAAAACTCATGCTAACAAAATGGAAGGAAATGTCCAACGTCTTCAACAAAACCAACAAAAGATGGAATTAGGACAACATGAGATTAAGCAAGAGTTATTAAAAGCGGATGCTAGGCAATCAAAATTTGAGGACCGTATGGCTAAGATGTTTGAAGCTATCATGTGTAAGCCCTCTTCTTCGGGTGGTCTTCCTAGTGATACCATTGCAAATCCGAAGGGAGAAATGAAGGTTATTACTACACGAAGTGGTAAAACTTTCAAGGAACCAATCTCTCGTACAAGTACTTCTAAGGAGAAGGAAATCGAGAAAGAACCCGAGGTGATGGTCGAAAAGGAGCATATTACAATCCCACGAAGTACCGCTCAAACCACACCTACGGTTGAACCAACACCAATTGTGGAACCCGAGTTTCCAAGGCCGTTGCCTAATGACCAACCCACACCACCTTTACCCTACCCTTCAAGACGAAACAAAGAGAAGTTGCAAGAACGTAACAAACAACAAATCGAGCTTTTTATAAAAATGTTTCAACAAGTGCATTTTGATGTGAGTTTAGCCGACGCGTTGTTATACATGCCTCGTTTCGCTTCCACTTTTAAAAGTATGATGAGCGATAAGGAAAAGCTTTCAAAGCTTGCTAATTGTTCTTCGGTTTATCTTAACCGCATACCGGAAAAAGTTGGTGATCCCGGAAAGTTTCTCATTCCTTGTGACATACAAGATATGAAAGAATGCCTCGCCTTGGCCGATCTTGGTGCGAGCATTAATTTGATGCTATTTTTCATTTGGAAATCGCTTTCGCTTCCGGCTCTCATTCCTTCGAACATGTCCATCGAGATGGCCGATCATTCTACGATTATGGCATGTGGAATAGCCGAAGATGTTTTCGTGAAAGTGGGGAAGTTCTACTATCCCGTTGATTTTATAGTAGTCGACATCCCCGCGGATCCTCAAGTTCCTCTAATTTTAGGTCGTTCATTTTTAAATACTTCGAGATCGCTTATCGATGTTCATGCGAGAACTATCACTTTGAGATTCAACGAAGAGGAACTTGTTATAAACGCTACTCAAAACTCGAAACCTTCTCATGTTTATGCAATCGCTACCATCAATCACATTGACATCGTTGATGAGGTTTGCGATGAGTTTTCACAAGAAGTGTTAGGTTTTTCTGATAGCTCGTCAAGTGGCAATCCCACTATTTTGGATCCGATTCTTGCTAATTCCACACCAAATCTCACTCCATTCCAAGGAGGCGATCTCACTTCAAATGAAATCGACAATGAAGATGAGGTGTTGATTAGTGATGATACTTCTATTCCACCATTTCTTTCGCCGATGGAAGTTATGAGTGTTGAACCAAAATCTTCAATCGAGGAACCACCTATCCTCGAATTGAAAGATCTTCCTTCTCACCTTGAATATGCATTCTTGGAAGGTGATGACAAGTTGCCGGTTATTATTGCAAAAGATCTTGCTAATGATGAAAAAACCGCGCTCTTAAAAGTTCTTAAGGCTCACAAAGGGGCAATTGCGTGGAAAATATCCGACATTAAGGGTATTGACCCAAAATTTTGTACTCACAAGATTTTAATGGAGGAGGACTACAAACCCGCAATTCAAAGTCAAAGAAGGGTGAATCCCAAAATTCACGATGTCATTAAAAAGGAGGTCCTTAAACTCCTTGACGCGGGAATGATTTATCCTATATCCGATAGCCCATGGGTGAGCCCAATCCATTGTGTCCCTAAAAAGGGAGGAATGAACGTTGTGCCCAATGAAAACAACGAGTTAATTCCCACTCGTGTTGTGACCGGTTGGAGGGTGTGTATTGACTACCGAAAGTTAAATGACGCCACTCGTAAAGACCACTTTCCTTTGCCCTTCATGGATCAAATGTTGGAGCGACTTGCGGGAAATGAATTCTATTGCTTTTTAGATGGTTTTTCCGGTTATTTTCAAATCCCTATCGACCCTCGTGATCAAGAGAAGACTACGTTTACGTGTCCTTATGGAACGTTCGCTTATCGTAGGATGCCTTTCGGACTTTGTAATGCACCCGGTACGTTTCAACGGTGTATGATGGCGATTTTTCACGATATGATCGAGAAGTCGATGGAAGTGTTTATGGATAACTTCTCGGTGTTTGGTAATTCGTTCACGTCATGTTTATCTAATCTCGAACAAATGTTAAAACGTTGTGAAGAAACCAATCTTGTGCTTAATTGGGAGAAATGTCATTTCATGTGTAAACAAGGAATCGTCTTAGGACATAAGGTGTCGAAGGCGGGGATTGAGGTCGATAAAGCTATGGTAGACGTCATCGCAAAGTTACCTCATCCAAAAACCGTTAAGGGAGTTCGTAGTTTCCTAGGCCACGCGGGCTTTTATCGTCGTTTCATCAAGGATTTTTCGAAGATTTCTCGTCCTATGACACACCTTCTCGAGAAGGATGCTCCTTTTAACTTTAATGAGGATTGTGTTAAGGCTTTCGAGACTCTAAAAAGGAAACTTACCGAAGCTCCCATTCTTGTTGCTCCTAATTGGGAATTACCCTTTGAAATCATGTGCGATGCAAGTGATTATGCTATAGGAGCCGTCTTAGGGCAACATTATGACAAGCATTTCCGTCCTATCCACTATGCTAGTAAGACGATGACCGAGGCTCAATTAAAGTACACCACAACGGAAAAGGAATTCCTTGCCGTGGTCTATGCTTTTGAGAAATTCCGACCTTATCTCGTCTTGACTAAAAGCATCGTGTATACCGACCATTCGGCTATCAAGTATCTCTTAGCTAAGCAAGATGCTAAGCCGAGATTGCTTCGTTGGATGCTCCTCCTCCAAGAATTTGATGTCACCGTGCTTGACAAAAAAGGAGCCGAGAATCTAGCGGCCGATCATCTCTCTCGTCTAGAAGATCCTCACAAAGATGTTTTCGAGAACAAGGAAATTACCGAAACATTTCCTCTTGAGACTCTCGGTGTAGTAAATTCTAAAGACACCACCCCATGGTTTGCCGACATTGCAAATTACCATGCGGGAAATTTCATAATCAAGGGTATGACGACACAACAAAAACGAAAATTCTTTCGTGACGTCAAGTTCTATTTTTGGGACGACCCTTATCTCTTTCGGATTTGTGCGGATCAACTCGTTCGACGTTGTGTGTTTGGTGCCGAAGCTTCTAATATCCTTAGAGCTTGTCACGAGGGACCCACGGGTGGTCACCACGGTGCTAATCTCACGGCTAAGAAAGTGTTCGATGCCGGTTTCTTTTGGCCTTCTATCTATCGTGATGCACACGCACTTGTGAAGTCGTGTGATTCGTGCCAACGTCAAGAAAAATCGTCTCAACGTGATGAAATGCCGCAAAATATAATTCAAGTGTGTGAGATTTTCGACATATGGGGAATAGACTTTATGGGGCTGTTCCCATCGTCTCATGGAACAAATATATCCTCGTCGCGGTGGACTACCTTTCTAAGTGGGTGGAAGCTAAGGCTTTGCCTACTAATGATGCTCGTGTGGTAGTGAAGTTTTTGAAGCAACTATTCTCTCGGTTCGGAACCCCTCGTGCTATTATAAGCGATCGTGGAACCCATTTTTGTAATGACCAATTCGAAAAGGTTCTAAAGAAATATGAGGTTACACATTGTCTTTCTACGGCTTATCACCCGCAAACGAGTGGGCAAGTAGAGGTTTCGAACCGAGCTTTGAAGAGGATTTTAGAGAGGTCAATTGGAGAAAACCGTGCTTCATGGTCCGACAAACTCGATGACGCTTTATGGGCCTTTAGGACCGCTTATAAGACACCTATCGGTTGCACTCCTTATAAGTTAGTCTATGGGAAGAATTGTCATTTGCCCATTGAATTGGAGCATAAGGCATATTGGGCCCTTAAGCATGCTAATTTTGACTTGAAGACCGCGGGAGATCACCGGAAAATACAATTGAATGAATTGGATGAATTAAGGGATAATGCTTATGAAAATTCATTAATTTTTAAAGAAAAGACTAAAAAGTTTCATGATTCAAAGATTAAAAACCGGGTATTTAACGTTGGTGATCAAGTGTTGCTTTTAACTCTCGTCTTAAGATATTTTCCGGGAAATTGAAATCTCGTTGGTCGGGTCCGTTCACCATTACACAAGTGTTTCCATATGGGACCATTGAGCTAGCTCAAGATGATGGTCCCAATTTCAAGGTGAATGGACATAGGCTTAAGCACTACTTTGGTGGGGAAATTCCTTCAATGGTTGCCCCCGACCAAGACACCTTCCCCAATGATAATTAGCATTGAGGGGATCGAGTCGAGCTCATGACTCGGTAATCAAAAACGAGGTGCCTCGTGGGGGAGATCCCATGCTTATCTTTTATATTCACTAATAAGGGGACTTGTACCCTTTCAACTCGTTGTCTCGTGGTTGTTTGTGATTGTGTTATCTAGATCATCATCATCATCTACGATTGAAGACTCTCGTGTTCGTTTACGTGAGCCTCCATCGTTCGTTTGAAGAAGTTTTTCACGATTCCATGACATATCCTTTATTGTTCTAACAATTATCTTTTAGCATAATTAATAAATGGCTTTAGATATATTGTTGATCACCCTTTCTATGCTAGATCCTAAGCATTCGATTCTTCGTCTCTAGTATGGGGGTGCTCCACCTTTAGACTCGAAACATTGAGGACAATGTTTACTTTTAGTATGGGGGGGTGAATAGATACTTGCTTTGCTACGCCCTCACGTTCTCCAACTTTCATATGTTTTGTTTTGCAAAATAAGGCTAAAAATGGCCAAATTTTAAAATTTTTCTTAGTTTTCATAAGTGTTTTTAAGACACGAATGTATATTTTCCGATGGGTAGAATAAGAGTTAATTTTTGACTTGATGGGCATTTGGAGCCATTTACATTCCTTAACCCACTCAATTCAAGTTTTGCTAGACTTTTATATAGGGAGCTTTAAAACGCGAAAGTCTTAATTCATTCGGGTTAAGAACAAGAACTTTTCGCAAGTTCCTATAATTGATTCTAGAAAGTCACTTATCAAGGGAACTATAAAATGCATTCTCTAAACTTGAAAAAGTCCAAGAAAGTGCAAGATCCTATAGGTGGCTTGAAAACCCAAAACTTTGATTTGATATAGTCTTAATGAAAGCTAATCCAAATTTGGCTTAATTTTGACTTGCATGGCTAAGTATTCACGAGTCTCTTTAATTAGAGGTCTTTATATAGTGAAGAACGAGAAATGATAGAGTTAGACAAGTGATCATGCTAAACGTAGAACATGAAAGTGTTCTTTCAAAAACTCATATGTTTTTAATTGTGGCTTTTTCTTCCCATAAGATCAATGCATTAGGAATAAAACATAATTGCAATAAGTAAGGTCGTACGATTTGAAAGGTTACTTAGCCTCTAGCGCAAGATCGTTTAAAAGTTGCTCGGGGTTGAATAGAGTTCATAGCCAAGGCATAACTTATTGAAGCGGGACGCGAAGATTGGTGATTATCCAAAAAGGCCCTAACAAGGCATGAGGAGCTCTATTTTTGCTAAAGATCCAAAGATGATGTGAAGTATCATTATTCCTAAATCAATATGAAGGATCGAGACACACGACGAGAAGCTATTACTCCCCTAAAGAATGGAGAAAGTCTATCCAAAAAGACCCTAACAAGGTATGAGGATAAATATATCCAAGTCCGAAAAGGAGGCGGATCGTTGTATATCAAAATCCAAAGTAAAGATTGAAGAAAAATGATGAAGTCGTGGTCCTATATGAAGAATCTCTCAAAAACGTCAAGTGAAGAAATTCCAAAATATGAAGAGAAGACCATTATTTCAAGAACGTCTTCCCAAGATTTGAAGTATGAAGTACATGCCAAATATCGGTCCGAGAAAGGTCTCAAATCGTGAAACGAGTTATACCAAGATATGAACTTAAGGAGATACACGAGAAGCCGTTTTAAAAGATTTTGTCCTTCGGCTAACTATTAATCAAATCGTGCTACTTTGCTTTCGGACTAATAACTACTCAAATAAGTCAATATGTATCACTTGTGATCCATGACAAATAGATAAAAAATGCTAGTAACCCATTTCCTTTTATAATAACTAGGATTGCGGGGAGAAAAAGTATTACACAATTTGGACGTATGAGTAGTGTTAGCATTGTGACTTGTACCAACAATGATCTTGTTTTTGCACTTAGCATGGAATGTATGACAATCAAGGATGACGAAGTTTACTCTAAGGGACATTAACTTGTTTCTATTCTTTGACCCTAAAAGTCACATTTTGGTGATGAAAATCATACATTATGTCTTTACACATTTTCGTAGTATGTTGCAAGTCTTTTACTCTTCAATAAAGGTTAATAAAAATTGAACTTTGGTGATGCTTAGATACTTTATTCTAGCATTGCGTGAGGGCACGGCAATGGCTTAGTATGGGGGAGTGATGAGATGGCATTTATACATGATCTCATCGTTCTTTTCGGGCTTTAAATGCACAAAAATGTCATAAAATACCATATATATGCTTGTGTTTGTTTACTTGTGTATTTTAGGTATGGATATCGTGAAAAAGACAAAAGATCACAAGATACAAGGAAAAACGGACACGAGAAACGAAGCCGTACAAAGAACCGGGCCCTAATCATGGAATTTTCAACAAATACCCTTGAAGACTTGAAGACAAACAAGATTGATCCTCATTTATTGAAGAAATGACACTTAAAACCCTTGTATATTAATAATTACAAGTTTGGTCCCTTAAGTTTGTCAAAATTACAAAAAGGTCCTTCAACTTTGAAGAAATGACAAGATTGGTCCCTCAACAAAATCAATTTGTCATTAATGGTCCCTCATGAAGATTAAGATGCAAAGAAGACCTTTGAAGATCAAGAAAGTTCAAGATCAGCCCTTGAAATATGAAAAAGTATCAAAAATAACCCTTAATAACCCTTGTGTGAAATTTGGTGCCAAAAGTGTCAAGTGATGAAAGTTATTTGCAAAGGAAAAACGGTTTTAGGGCTGAAAAACCTTATTTGCCAAAAATCTCAAACAACAAGGACTGAAGTTGCCAAACCCAAACATTTAAACCAAAAACTGGCGCCTAACACATTTCTTCCCCCAAAATCGGATCAAAGGACTTACTATTCACCTTTCACCCCACCCAGAAATTACCCCAACTTAAACTTGGGTAAAAACCAATTAATCTTGCCCACGTGTGATTCACACACGCAGGAACCCATCCCACACCTACAAACCCTAATCCTACCACTGTGGACCCTACCCCCAATTCCCCTTTCCACCAATCAAAACACTCCTTAGGCTCCAAGGCATATGACGTGTCCCAAATCAACAGTGGAGGATTTATGCTTACTCCCAACGCAAAAAGGAACGAATGAGATCAAATATGACAACTCATACCTCAAAATCGTCTAGAAGACCCAAGGGGCATTTTTGAGATTTACTTTGATTAGGGTTTTGTGTTTAAGCAGCCTAGAATGTTCATTAGAGTAGTATAAATAGGAGGTGAGCCTGTTCACTCTCCCTTGTTCCAGTTTTCAAGCTTTGCACTTGTAATTCCTTTTTTATGAAATAAAAGTTTGGTGTTTGAGAAAATCAAGTGTAATTCCTTTTTATTCTTTTAAAAAGTTGTGTGTTGTGTAAAAGCTTGATTCTGAGTTCCAATTCTAAATTTGGTGAGGTAATTTTGAGGTTCAAAATTATTTAAGGTTTTCTGAAAATTTGAGAATATTTTTGGAAGAATTTGTTCTAAAGTTTTTTTTTTTGGTGTTAAGAATTCATTGTGTTGGTGATATAGAGTTACAAAAACGTATTAAGAAGGTTTGGAAGTTTTTGGATAGGTTTAAGAAAGAAAAAGAGAAAACAGAAAGATTATATTAGATTTTATTCTTGTGTTCTTGTTTGATTTCTCTTAACAGGTGGTGATATTCTGTTGATTATTGATCTGCACAGGCCTCCAGCCTTGTGGGAGGTGGATTTACATCCACTAGGGCCCTGGATGTAGGGTCCTGAGGTAATCACTATTTTCCCTTTTTGAATTTCAGAAAAGTGAAAGCTTATGTGATTTGCATGATTTTGTGATAATTGTTGATAAGTCTGGTTTGAATTGAGTTTTTATGTTGTTATATGCTTGTTAGATGCTAGTAGGATCTAATTGAGCAAGTTCTTAAGTGCTTTGGTTTGATAAAATCTTGGTTTCAGTTTTTAAAGTGGTGTTTGGAAACGGGTTTAAGCAGGGTAGAAGTTTTGATTCATGCTTTGAAAAGGTGTTAGAATAACTGAGATAAGATTAAGATAGGTTGTTAGTTAGTGGTAAGTAAATTTGGATCAAGTTTTAAGCTAGTTTGTTGAGTAAAAAAGGAAAAAGTGAAGTTTGAATCTGCATACCCATTTTTATGCTTATTTTTCATGAACTTTGATGCTTGAATCCTGCAAATTGTTAAGTGTTAGGATATTTGGAGAATTGAGATTGTTTGTGTGTTGCTAGGTAAGTCTGTGTGCTAAATTTGGGAAGCTATAAGTCACTTGTGTGCTATCTGTCTAGATAAAAGTCCACAGACCTTCATTTTGTTTACATCAGAAACTTGCTTTGTGCCTTGTGTGCTTTGGTTTTTGAATTGGGTGTGCAAAGTGTTGATTTTAGCTAGTCCTTAACTCCTTGTGCTTCAATAAGCACAAGGGTGCCCCCTTTGTCCAAAATCACCACCAAATAAGCTCACAGCCAAGACCTCTTGGCTAAAATCCCTTGTGAAGAAATCAGAAAACACAAGCAAACCTGCTTGTGTTCATAAAACCAACTGGCACGTTTTTGATTTCAATTCTAGCTTAATCTTGGCTAAAAAAGGAAATTGGAGTGTGTTTATAAGCTTATAGAGGTCACTGATTGATTTGACAAAGAAAAAAATAAAAAAAGAAATTTTTATAAAAAGTCACCCGTAGCTGGACTCGAACCCCAGACCTCTCGCTGGAGGGTTAGGAGCTCTACCGCTAATCTAGATGCTTTTTTACGTTTATGTTTGATTTCAAATGTTATTTAATACGTTTTTCTTTTCTAGCTTATAATTAAAAGCCGTAGCTTAATTCCTTCTTTTCAGCTTATTTGTTAAGCTATTTTACTTCTTTTGAATTTTCCTAGAATCTTATTAGGTTTTGTGATTTTTCTAGCTTGGTTTGAAAATTTTCCCTTTATTTAATTAATTTCTAGAATTTATTTAATACCCGGTTTTTATTAAATCATTAAAAAATAGAAAAAAGAGTTTTAATTTTTAGGAAAAATAATTTTTAGCTTTTTAAATAATATTTTGAGGTTTACATCTAGTTTTGGTTTTATAAACTTTAATTTTTAATTTTATATTATTTTAAGGTTTTTTATAAACTTTAAACATTTTTATAAAATTATTAAAAAGGGTTTAGGAACTTTAATTTGTGTTTTTCTCTTAGTTAGAATATTTTAAGATTTTAGAAATTTTTTTAGAATTAATTTTAGAAACTTTTTATTTTTAGTATTATTTTAATATTATTTTATTATTAAAAAAATCAAAATTTTAGTTTTATTTCTTTTTCATTTTTCTTAAGTTCTTTAGCATTAATTAGGACTTTTACCATTTTTAGTATATTTTTATAGCTTTTAGATTTATTTTTATAATTATTTTAAGTTTAATTAGTTTTTAATCATTTTAAATCATTTTTAGAGTTTTAAAAATAGTTTTAATAGCTTTTAATTTTAAGAAAAATACTTTTTAGTCTTCTAATAATATAAGTTAAGTGATTATTCAATAAAATCATATTTTAGACATTCGAATTAGTTATATTTAATTTTAGGGCTTTAATTAGCATTTAAAATTAAATATTTAATTAATAAAAGGTTTTAAAATATCTTTGTTGGATTTTTATCTTTATTTATATTATTTTAGACTTCTTTTTAGTCTTTTTAATTATTGATTTTGGTCTTAGTATAAATTTTTTAATTTGAGTAGTTTTTCACGACTTTACGTCTTTTACGTCGTAGTGTAATTTTAACGTAACCGTCTTTTCATCTTCTCATCCCCATTCTTCTCAATTTTAATCTCAAACAATTACAAGTTAAATCACACACATATACCTCCTTGGGAAACGAACTTTATCTCTTTTTAAGTGATTGGGTCATTAGTGTTTGATTTTTCCTAAAATCATCACTCCATACTTACCGCTATTTACGCTCTTTTCCTAAAGAGTAGTAAAACACTACAACCAAGCACATGCGACTAAATATGGTCAGTCCTATACCAACCTTTTACTTAGTAAAAAAACTTTAAGAAAACTGACTGATAAATCAAGAAAACTTGTTGGGAATAAATTATGGGTCAGTTCACTAGACGCTGATAAGAAGAATTCAAGCGCTGATAAGATGACATTGGACACTGACAGCCAAGCGTTGACATTTGAAGAAGTCAACGCTGACAGCCTTGAAGACTAGCACTGATGGAATATATCTTCATACGAATCTTTTTGTTTATTTGTTTCTTTATTTGTGTATGGTAAAGATAAGCTCGACATTGTATTTTCCATTATTATCTTTACCTAGAATAGTTGATTCGTAGCTTATTGTACAAGACTTCTTAATCTATAAAAGAAGATCTTTTAGGTTAATGTTAATCATCAGTTATAATAAGTTTTCACAAGTTAAACCTCTTTCATTGTAATCAAGTTCGATTATTCTAATACAAGTGAAAGTTTGTTTAACATCTTTGTGTTTTAGATTAAGTGTTAATTCCGCATAACACTTAGTTACTTCATTCATAAGCAAAGGTTTCTCTACGTGTATTACTTGATCTAATCTCGTATACACAAAGCTTAATCGATCTAAGTTTGGGATCAACAAGTGGTATCAGAGCTTGTTGAGAAACTTTTGATCTTTAAGTAACGCAAGAACCCTAAAACACCAAAAACCCTAAAACAACGAAACCCTAAATTTCTCAAAACCCTAAAAACATCATGTCTGGTACAGACCAACCTCCTGCTCCTGTTTTGCTACAAAACAACTCCACAAACCCTAGTATCAAAATTCCCATGTTTGATGCCAGGAACTTCGAGCTTTGGAAGTCTAATTTTGAGCAATATGTAGCCATCCATGACTACACTCTTTGGGAGATTGTTGAATATGGGAACACATTCAACAAAGCTCAAAAGATTGCTAATGCTATTGCCACAAGGATAGCTGTTCCTAATTGTCCTGAAGCTGATAAGAAGGAAAAGCCTGAGGATGGAAGAGCTGTATCTGCTGAAGATATAGCCAAGAAAAGGGTGGACATGAAAATTTTGAACATCATGAAACACGCCTTGGGTCATGAGAATCAGCACAAGTACAAACGCTTTGAGTCTGCAAAAGAGCTTTGGGAAGCTCTTGAAGTAGCACATGGTGGCAATGCTGACACAAAAGAAGAAAAGAAGAAGCAACTCATGCATGAGTATGCTGTCTTTAAGGCTCAACCCAATGAGAATCTCAGCAGTGTGAGAAGTAGACTGCTTGACATTACAAGTCAACTTTCCATCATGGGAAAACAGATTGATGACCCTGACTTGAATGCTACTTTTCTCAAAAGCCTTGGTGATGTATGGAAGATTGAGGCAAGATCCATTCTTGTCAATAAGACCCACAAGACCTCTAGGTTTGATGACATCTTCAACAAACTAAGATTGTTGGAGAATGAATGGCTTTTGGAGAGTGATAATAAATCTTCCAGTAGCAACATGGCCTTCTTCTCACAAAGTGAAGGTCAATTTGATTCCATGAACTCCTATGGACATCCAGTCACTGGATCTCAATGTGTCAACGCTGGATCACATCCTATCAGCGTTGGAACACATTCTGTCAGCGCTGGATCATATCCTGTCAACGCTTCATACTCAAGCGTTGACACTCACAACTTTGGCGCTGATGGAATTAAACCTGCTGGTTTAGATCTAGATACTGTGTGTGCATTCATTGCTTCTTTGCCCAGTGATTCAAGGATTACATATGAAGATCTTGAGCAGATAAATGATGAGCAATTGGAAGAGATGGACATCAAGTGGACTATGGCTCTTGTAAGTTTAAGAGCAAACAGGTTTAATAAAAGGTTCAAGAAGAAGATGACCTTTAATGCTAAGGATGTTGCTGGATTTGACAAATCCAAAGTTGAGTGCTACAATTGTCATCGTATGGGGCACTTTATGAGGGAATGTAGATCTCCAAGAAGATCTGATGCTGGTAAGCCTTCAAGCCAAATGGTTAAGAGCCAAGATTCCAAGGCCATGGTAGCTGTTCAACAAATTGATGGTGTTGGAGGATGGGACTGGAGCTGGAACTTTTTGGCTAAGGATGAGGAAGAGGACAGAGCTTTGGTTGCTGAAGTTAAAGAAGAGCATGTTGAATATGCTCTCATGGCACACTCCTCCTCTTCATCAGATAATGAGGTATATGATGATGCTTTCTGTTCTAAGGTTTGTCGTTTAAATACTGAAAAACTAAATCAAGAGATAGTGAAATTATTAGATGAGGCAAGTGCTGAAAGATGCAAAGTATCTAATTATCAAATTGCTCTCACCCAAACAGAAAAGACAGTAGCTGAGTATAAGAAAATGGAGTTTGATTTAAAGGATAAAATAAATATCTTAAAACATGAGTTACATCAAAGTAAAGATATTCAAGATATCACAAACAGGGTTAATCTTGATTTGATAGCTAAGTTAGATGAGGCTAACAAAAATAAAGATAATGTGAGTCTTAAAATCCAGAGATTTGATAAGGCCACACAAACCCTAGGAGAGTGTGTTAGCAAACAAAGAGACTCTAAGGACATGAGTGGGATTGGGATGAAAGATTATACTGGTGTTCCACCACCAGCTGGGGATTTCTATGGTGTCCAATCAAAGGACTTATCTTGGACTGGCTTGCCAGAACTCCAAGAGAAGGAATTCATTCCTCCACCTAGAGTGACTTCCCCAGTTGAAGAGTATAATCAAAAACTGACTGACCTAGATGAGTGGAAGAAAGCTAACCACACCTTGTTTGTTAAGGGAGGGTTGTTGTGTGAAAGTCCAAATGAGCCCACACCATTCACGAGCCATGATCCTACACCTATTAAAATCACACACCCAACCACTGGCAAAGCTGTTGACCTTGGCCCACAAATTGTTAGAAAACCTAGTGTTAAGTATGCAGAGATGTATAGGAATACTAGGTCACCAAAAAGCTAAGTTAGTAACCATGGAACAGGCTTCTTTGCTTCTAGACCTAAGACTATGTCTAGAAAAGCCTGTTACACTTGTGGTAGCTTTTCACATTTGGCATACAAATGTGTCAACGCTTCCAATGTCAACGCTGATAGGAACCATTTCAGCGCTGACAAAAGTCAACATAGGTCAAACACGTCAGACCCAATACCTTTGTGAACAAAAGTTCACAAGTTGTTAGACCAGCCCCATTCTTTTCTAGAAGGTCTAACACACATGGCCTAAGACCTTTCCAAAAGTCAAACACTTGGTCCAATAGGCAATGGGTTCCTGTAGCAAACCCTAGGTTCAACGCTGATAAAGGCAATCGGGGCGTTGACAAGAACAATTTCAGCGCTGACAGACACACTGCCAAACCTAGGTATTTGCAACCACAGGGAAATAGGTCTAAAGCTTCTACTAGCTTAACATGGAGACCAAAACAAGACCAAAACCCTAATTCTACTGGTCTTTCTATGACATGCAACAGGTTTCATTATATTTCAAAGGTCATGTCAAAACCAATTGGGGTTAACTGGACTTTTCATCCTAAAAGGGATGAGAATGGGGTTGTTGTGAGAACTAAGACTGTTCTTATTGAACAACCAGATGAATCCAAGTCTTCTGAGACTTGGGTTCCCAAAGAAAACTAATGTGTTTTCTTTATGTGCAGGGCATTCAGAAGAAGATCAATGATTATGGATATTGGGATAGTGGATGCTCAAGGCACATGACAGGAAAGGAAGACTATCTGACGAACTTCACTCCTATTCAAGATGGTGATAAGGTATAGTTTGGAGGGGGCTATGGCACCATCACAGGAAAAGGAACCCTTATCACCAATAATCTACGTTTTGAGAATGTCTTCCTGGTAAAAGAACTGGATTACAATTTGTTTAGTGTATCACAAGTGTGTGATAACAAAAATAAGGTTCTTTTCACTGATACTGAGTGCTTGGTGTTAAGCAAAGATTACAAGCTCCCTGAGGAGAAATACATAGAATTTAGAACACCAAGGCATAAAGACATATATAATGTGAATCTTAATGGAATTAAGACGAATAATAAAATGATGTCATGTTTTTATGCTAAAGCTTCACTAGATGAAAGTAATCTTTGGCACAGGAGATTAGGGCACATAAACTTTAAAAATATTAATAGACTTGTGAGACTTGGTTTAGTTGATGGTTTGCCTGAAAAGGCTTTCCACAATGACCACACTTGTGTTGCATGTCTTAAGGGCAAGCAGCACAAGGTCTCATTTAAATCTAAACAGGTGCACTCTAGTTCTAAACCACTTCACTTATTGCATATGGACCTCTTTGGTCCAACTAATATAGAAAGTTTGAAGGGTAAATCATATTGTTTTCTCATCACTAATGATTTTTCCAGGTTTACATGGACTTTCTTTTTAGCCAAGAAAAGTGAAACTGCCCAAAGTTTGATTAATTTCATTACCCAGATTGAAAAGAAGAATGGTAATGAGGTCAAAATTCATAGAAGTGACAATGGGGGTGAGTTTAGAAATCAGCTGTTAGATGATTTTTGTGCCAAGAAAGGGATTACTAGGCAGTTTAGCATAGCTAGAACCCCACAGCAAAATGGGGTTGCTGAAAGGAAGAATAGAACCCTAATTGAAGCAGCCAGAACCATGTTGGCTGATGCCCACTTTCCTATAGCCTTTTGGGCTGAAGCTGTTAACACAGCTTGTTATGTTCAAAATAGGGCATTGGTCAACAAAATACATAATAAGACACCTTATGAGTTACTTTGGGGAAGGAAGCCAAATATTGGCTTTCTCAAGCCTTTTGGTTGTCATGTAGTTGTTTTAGAAACTAGTGATGCCCTAGGTAAATTTGATGCAAAAGGTGATGAAGGCTATTTCATGGGTTATTCAGTGCAGAGCAAAGGATATAGGGTTTACATTAAAAAGGGAAAACGTATACTTGAAAAAGTACATGTTAGGTTTTTAGAGAGTAAACCTAGTGATCCTGAAAGTGGTCCAAATTGGTTGTTTGACTTGGAACCTTTATCTAGAGCTTTAAATTATATGCCTGTTACTAATCCAGACATTGTGAAGGTAACTTCAAGTGTTTTGGAGAAGAGAATTGGTAATGTTTCAGGTAAACAGGTTGCTAAGAAGGATGGACCACCAGCAGTTGAGTCATCTCCCACACAAGAATATGTTACATTTCCTATATGGACAGATGAGTATTATGCTGCTGCTGCTGCTGCTAGAAAGGATAAAGGTGGTTCTTCAATACCACCAGTTCATAACATGCATGGTCATTCAGGCGCTGACAAGCACAATTCTAGCGCTGACAAGACCAATTCAGACGCTGATGGCTCAAACGTTGACAACAATGATTCTGGCGCTGACAAAAGTAATTCCAGCGCTGACAAGCAAACTTCCAACGTTGACAACACTCATGAGCATTTCCTATCTTCCACTTTTGAACAAGGTGAACCTTCAAGAATAAATGAAGAGGTTCAAGATGGAAGAGAGTCTAAAGAAGATATTAGCAACATGGAGGATGATATTGAAGACAACAAAATTCTTGAAAATGGAATTCCTAGATCTACTTTGAAGAATCATCCTCCCTCTCAAATCATTGGGAATATCATGACTCCTGTTCAAACTAGAAGATCTCACCAGACTCATGATAGCTTCATTGCTAATATCCACAAGAAGGTTGATACCCCTCTTGTAAAAACATGTTTGTTTGCCTGTTTTCTGTCACAACAGGAACCCAAGAAGATTTTTGATGCTCTCAAAGAACCTAGTTGGGTGGAAGCAATGCATGATGAGCTTCACCAATTTGCTATACAGGATGTTTGGGAGCTGGTTGATTGTCCTAGATATGTGAGACCAATTGGGACAAGATGGGTTCTAAGGAACAAGAAAGATGAAAGGGGTATTGTGGTCAGAAACAAGGCACGTTTGGTAGCTCAGGGATATACACAAGAGGAAGGTATAGATTATGAAGAGGTCTTTGCTCCTGTTGCAAGAATTGAAGCTATAAGAATTTTCCTAGCTTATGCCTCTTGTATGAACTTCACTGTTTATCAAATGGATGTGAAGAGTGCTTTCCTCTATGGAACAATTGTTGAGGAGGTATATGTTATGCAACCTCCTGGTTTTGAAGATCCTGAGAATCCAGACAAGGTTTATAGAGTGAAGAAAGCTATGTATGGACTTCATCAGGCCCCAAGAGCATGGTATGGTACATTGTCCACCTACTTGGTGGAAAATGGTTTTAAAAGGGGCACCATAGATCAGACATTGTTCACAAAGAAGAAAGGTAAGGATGTCTTACTTGTCCAGGTCTATGTTGATGATATCATTTTTGGATCTACTAATCCAAAGATGAGTGAAGACTTTTCCAAGCTTATGACAGATAAATTCAAGATGAGTGCAATGGGTGAGATGAACTTCTTTCTAGGATTACAAGTTCAGCAGAAAGAAGATGGTATCTTCATTTCCGAAGACAAATATGTAGCTGAAATCTTGAAGAAATATGGTTTTTCTCCACATGAAAAGAGTGCTTCCACTCCTATGGATAGGGAACACCCTTGGGGAAAAATTGGAGCTGGAAAAGATGTAGATGTTAGGCACTATAGATCAATGATTCGTTCATTGATGTATCTTACAGCCTCAAGACCTGACATCATGTTTGCTGTGTGTGCTTGTGCACGCCATCAAGTGACTCCCAAAGAATGTCACCTTTTTGCTGTGAAAAGAATTTTTAGGTACCTAAGATGTTATCCAGATCTTGGCTTATGGTACCCAAAAGATTCTCCATTGGAGCTTATTGCATATTCAGACAGTGACTATGGTGGTGACAAGTTTGATAGAAAATCCACAACTGGTGGATGTCAATTTCTTGGGAGTAGATTGATATCTTGGCAATGCAAGAAACAAACAGTGGTGGCAAACTCTACAACTGAAGCAGAATATGTTGCTGCAGCTGCTTGTTGTGGACAAGTCTTATGGATTCAGGACCAGCTGTTGGATTATGGGTATAATTTCATGCATACCAAGATTTTTGTAGACAATAACAGTACTTTATGCATTATTAAAAATCCTGTACATCATTCTAAAACCAAACACATAGAAATTAGACATCATTTTATAAGAGATTGCTTTGAGAAAGGTTTAATACAACCAGATAGGGTAGCCACAGAAGATAATGTGGCTGATTTATTAACTAAACCTTTTGATGCTGGAAGATTTCAATATTTGGTAACAAATATTGGAATGGTTAATCTCACTTAATATGTGTTTTGGAACCTTTTTGTAAAGGTATGTACAGGATAATGCATTGTTATTGGTCTTTGTGATGATTTAGATTTTTCCACTTTATTTTTCTAACACTGACAAAGGTAAATTTAACGCTGACAAGTGTTATTTTGCCGTTGTTAGAGATATTATTGTCTAACGCTGACAAGAGTTCCTTCAACGCTGATAAGTGTTGTCGGGGCGCTGTCAGCAACAATGTTAGTTTTGTGGTTTTCAATCTAAATGTGTAGGTGGTGGTATCTTTATGCCATTGGATACAGAGTTGCTTATGGATCTTTGAAGAGCTATTTGGACATGTTTTTGTTTATGGATGATGGTTGGAATATTTATATTCCTATCTTGACATAAATTTTTAATGTTCATATATATTTTGAGAAACTCATGTATCATAGTTTAAGGGGAGGTTTAAGGAACCTTTAGGACTTTTGGGTATTCTTATAATACTCTCATCACAATTCTAGATTGTGTCCACAGGTGAGTATGGGTTAGTTTTACTAAACCATGAGGCACTGTAGCATGAAAAGTTGACAAACTATGCATGCTGCCAAGACATTTTTGGCCTAGAATTGGTTGTGGTCTGATGGGAGACTTGGGAATAGTTTTGTTATGGGTTTACCTGGGAGTTACAAAGAATTTTATGAAATAACTTTGTTGGTAAGTATTTTGGTTAGCAAGGGACACTTGAGGACATTTGTGTCTATCTTGCTTAAGCAAGTGTGCATAAGTGGACAGTGCTTGCCGCCCAGTAATTATTATCAACTTGCAAGATATTTCCCTTAGGATAAATTACTTTGTTAAGGTCTTTTTCTTTTTAAATATTTTTATTTTTAGACGCTGACAAGTTTTTCTCCAAACGCTGTTACGTCCAATCGTGACGCTGACAAGGCTTTACGCAAACGCTGACAAGAAAATATAGCCGTTGGGCGTTGATGGCCTATTTTAGACCGTTGACACCTAGTGGGCCCTACCCAGTTGTTATTTTTGACTAATCGTTGGCCGTAATTTTGGGGAGTTGTTACTTTTAATTAATGCATGAGATAAGTTATATTTGATTCAATATTTTCATCATTACTCTTTGAATATAACTGCCTCATTTTTGACCAATCATAATCATGCATCTCTCCTATAAATTTGGCTAAACTTTTCATTCTGGGTATTCATATTTTCTTGTCTAACATTTTTCTCCTAGATTTTTCCCATATCACATAACCTAAACAGCTTTAACCATGGCACCAAAGTTCAACTCAAACAATCTGACATTGGAGTTCAAGAGCCAACATAATATGGTAGCTTACTTGGCCGCTGATAATGATTTGTTCCCTCAGTATTCACAAATGGTGGCATTTTTAAATGCATCCTCCTTAAGGTATGCACTTTCTCATGAACCACTAGTCCCTGTCGCACACATTAGACAGTTTTGGAATAATGTTCGTTCCACAACAGCTAATGGAGTGACTACATTAACATCTACTGTTCATGGAAGAACATGGGTGGTCACTGAAGCCTTGGTTCGCCAAGCTTTGCGTCTTAATGACGCTGATGGTGTGACTGCCCTTGCCATTGCAACAATAGAACAAGGTCTTAGGGAATTGGGTTATCCTATTCCGGCTGGTAAAACTTTAAATAAATATCATAAGCAGGAATTTCCCTCGGATTGGAAATATTTGATACATGTCCTTCTTCAATGCTTAAGTCCAAAATGTACTGCTTTTAATGAAATAAACAGGTCCATTGCAAGTGCTTTGGTTTGTATGTCTCGTGGGCTTAAGTATAATTTTTCAAAAATGATTTTTGAAGGGATGTGTAAAAATAAGGGAAGTAAAATGACTTTGGCTTACCCAAGATTTTTGCAAATGGTGTTTGATTTACAAGAATATTGTACTAGGGATCATGACACTTTTTATGAGATCCCTAAGCAAAAGAAAACCATTTTTGACAAAATGATCTTCACAAACAGACCTATACCTCTCACTCAAGCCATGCTTGAAGTAATTCAGGCTGACCAACCACAACCAGACCCTGCACCTCAACTTGAGCCTATCCTTGAACCATTACCTTCTCCTGAAAACATGGACGTTGACCAAGCCAATGTCAACGCTGACACTCAAAATGTTGGCGCTGACACAGCCAATCCCAACGCTGATGACATCCCTGAACAATCCCAAACACCCCTTAACCAACCAACACCCACACAATCTACCTCATCTTCCACCCCATTACAATCTAGGTTGAATAAACGCCAAAGGACTACTGGAGTGTTCTCCTCTAGTGGTCCTAGCCTTGTTGCAGAGAGAACCACCTCCACAAGTGTGGCTGGTGACATGGATGAGGCTGGGGCTATTGGCACAAGCTTAGATGCTGGTCAAGACAGTCCCAACATCATTAAGACCTCATCCATGCCCTATGATTCTATTTTGGGAGGTCAAATCCCCATTCTAGCTGAGGGCAGATTGGAACCTATGACATTGAATGAATTGACGGCTGCTCTCATTAGCTTGCAAAAGCAAAATGTTAGCCTTGTACAAATTGTCAATAATCAGGGCCGTGAACTCCAAGTATTGAGGGAGCGGGTAACTGTTTTGGAGAATCCTAGTAGCAGGAGTAGAATGGAGGAATCTTCCAAAGGGGAGGATGAAGAGGATGAGCTGATTCATACAGCCAGTGAGAAGAGTTCACAATTTAGTGAATCTTTAAATGTTGCTGAAGCACTCACCAACTTGAAGAAGCACCCAATTATTGATACATCCAAGGTAACTCCATTGAACTTGGAAGGATCTTTCACAGCAACAATGGGCGCTGATACAGGTTTGAACGCTGACACATCCAGCGCTGACAAAGGTAATCGGGGCGCTGATAAAGGTAACTTGAACGCTGACAAAGTTGCAGGTGGTGTTGATGTATTCCAGTCATCAACAATCATCAAAGATGTGTCCACACACGTTTCTTCTTCTACCTTACCTATTATTGATCCAAAAGACAAGGGTAAGGGGATTATGGTTGAAGAAGATGTTCCAAAGAAAGATGCAGCACAAATTGCATTTGATGAAAGAGAAGGAGATAGCTCAGATTCAAGTGTTCAAATTATTGAAGATCCAGAAAGACTTGAATATGGGGATGAGTTGGCAAGAGAAAGATTGAGTGATTTGAAGAAGCAGATTGATTTTGACCTTCCAAAAATCACCAGAATGTTCCATGCTTGGGAAGATAAGGTAATGGACAACCCCGGAATGAGTTTGTCAGATCAAATTTGGGGGTTGGAAATTCTTCTCAGGGTACAAGATGATATAAAGGTGATTTTGAAGTATAATGCACAAGAGGTCAAGACTTGGCTTAAAAGAGATAGAAGGCAGTTGTATTACAAGTTGCTTAGATGCCATCAACCTGGATGGACATACAAGAAGTTGCTGGCTTTATCTTTTGAGGAGCTAGAGTATAGGGCACCTCCTATTTGGAGGCATGTGCAAGAAAATAATGTCTTACAGTTTCTTTCAGAAGAAAGGAAACAAGAGCTTGCTGAGGAAATGCAGATTCAAAAGGAGATGAGGATTGCTCAAAGACCAGTAAAGAAAGGAGATCCTCTCCAATTTCCCAAAGATATGGATGTGTATTATCCAACTGAAACTGTCATAAGGAAGCATCTCAAGCTTTCTCCATTGGAAGCTTCAGATTTGGTTAATGTAGTATCTCTAGATGCCAGAAATCCAATCATAAGTTTTGATGAAGATGAGTGTGGATTTTGGAAGATTGGCAGATTTGGGAAGGAGGTACACACTTTCACTTCAATTATTTCTATCTTTGCAAGCATAGACAGAGAAGACTTGGTGCATCTATGGAAGTTGATAGAGGCCAAGTATACAGCTGAAGCACCTACTTCAGCAAATGGAATAAGACTATGGCACACATTTTTGACTTTGTGTGGTCCAAGGGAAGCAGATCCTGCCATATGGAAGGATCTTGAAGATGACCTCAGTGGTCTTCATTGGAGGCTTTATTCTACTTGTGGTGTGTTTCATTTGAGCTCTACAAAGTTTTCAGAGTATCTACTTGTGGATGCTGACTATTTCTTGTCCAAAGAAGTATTGGAGAAGATGAAGGAGACACCCTTGGAGATTGATTATACTAGTGACGTGGCCAAAGACATGATTAGATATTTTTATCACCAACATAAGAAGTTTTGTAAGATTCCTCCTAAGTCTTAAGTTTTTATTCAGAAACTTGATCATTGGAATAGATATCAAGTTTAGGGGAGGATTGTTGGGAAGAAATTATGGGTCAGTTCACTAGACGCTGATAAGAAGAATTCAAGCGCTGATAAGATGACATTGGACGCTGACAGCCAAGCGTTGACATTTGAAGAAGTCAACGCTGACAGCCTTGAAGACTAGCACTGATGGAATATATCTTCATACGAATCTTTTTGTTTATTTGTTTCTTTATTTGTGTATGGTAAAGATAAGCTCGACATTGTATTTTCCATTATTATCTTTACCTAGAATAGTTGATTCGTAGCTTATTGTACAAGACTTCTTAATCTATAAAAGAAGATCTTTTAGGTTAATGTTAATCATCAGTTATAATAAGTTTTCACAAGTTAAACCTCTTTCATTATAATCAAGTTCGATTATTCTAATACAAGTGAAAGTTTGTTTAACATCTTTGTGTTTTAGATTAAGTGTTAATTCCGCATAACACTTAGTTACTTCATTCATAAGCAAAGGTTTCTCTACGTGTATTACTTGATCTAATCTCGTATACACAAAGCTTAATCGATCTAAGTTTGGGATCAACAAAACTGAATGATAAATGCATGAGAAATATGAAAGATAACAACACCAAAATCTGGGAAGTTCCTTGTGACTACCCACTAGTCACAGGTCAAGTTTTAGAGCCTACAGGTCGAACCTATAGCTCTGATACCATAATTGTAACGCCCCACTTTGATAAGTGGACCGTTACGTGTATTTATGGCATGTCATCAAAGCATATAAGGTAAATGTCCTAAAACATTAACTGACCATAACAGAAATACCAGAATCAAACATCGGTAATCCAAACATAAGCTCAAAACATGAAAAGTAAAATACTGAAAGAAAGGACTGAACAATGCCCAAACAGGAAAATATATGTAAGGAGTGCATAAACTAAAGAAGTCTGGATAGCTTCCATCTAATGCACCTACTCTCAGAATCCTAAGAGCGTCCCGATGTACCTGCCGTTAGAACATGAAAGGAACTATGGCTGAGCATAACGCTTAGTGAACGGATATAAGAGCATGATAAGTAATATTGGAATGAAACAGATGACAAATACTAAAGCTGAAAAGAATGATATATAAAGAGCAGCGAAGAGCTGTGTATGCTTATAAAAAGTCTGATTATAAATAGTAAAGTTGCATTATTATCTGTTAAATCTGAAAACATGTATTTACTGTATTTTAATTGCCAAGAACTTATATAGGTCATGTGCTCTATCAACATGTACATGAATACATGGAGGGGTGACCTCGTCATGCTGTAGAGGGGTGACCTCTAATTACTGTGTTGGGTGGAGGGATCAGCTCCAATGTGAAGGATGTAGAGCACACACCACATTCATTTGATAAACTGTAAACTGATAAGCCGAGGATGCATCCATACGCCCCACTAATAATACTCATAAAATGGCCAAGCTAAACTGAGTGGAACGCTTCGGAATATCACTCTCCCGTAGGTGAGCCATGACACCGGTGCCTCAAGTGTCATGGTTACGGTACCTCCGTAACTAGTACTATTGATTGGTCATGCTTGTATATAAGGCTCAAGCAATATTTTAGTTACTAAAATAATTTCTGATAATTATAACATATACTGGGGAAAACATTTGGCTGCAGACATGGAATCCTAATCATGCATAGAAAGGAAGTCCTTACTGAAAGGACAGAAAATCCGTACCTTATGTCCAGTAATGAAATGAAGAAGAAAAGCTAAAGGAGCTACTCCGACTCCACGGATACTACATAAATAAGGGACGTGAAATGAGTTGTCTGATTACTGTTTACTGTTACTGATTTTTATTGTTGTTAACTTGTTTTACATGTTCTTATATTATTTTACAGTTATAGGTGTTATACTGTATTTCTTAGTGTTTTCATGTTTTCTTGATTTATATAATTCATGTTTCATGTGTTAGTATATTTGATGTTTCATAATAAGTAACTTCCTAAACATAGCAGGTTTTTATATATAGTAAGTTTTCAAAAATAGCAGGTTTCCAAATATAGCAACATTCTAAAAATAATAACTTTCTCATTACCCAAAATTGAGGTTGCCCACTAGATTAAAAGATGACGAAATATTAAGTGATACCATGTTTTAGTCTTGCTTAAATGTACAAACCAATAGTAAACATATTCGTCCATAGTATATATAACTTGATGTAATGCATGAAGAGGAAAATCCATACGTTCTGAAATGATGTCATTGATAAAATACATCATATGAGGTATAATGCAACAAGCTTCTTCATACGTAAACAGGAGTGTAAAATTCAAGATGTACCTTTATGCCGAACGAGATAGATCGACATCAAAATTCAACACGAGTATGAAATTAACTCAAACACGAACAATGGACCTCAAAGGAATGTGACCGAACCTTAGCCCCATATAAGAACAAATGAAACCATCTCTCGTTACTTTTACGAACGTGAACCGTGACCGAACCTCAGCCGCATATATTAGAACAAATGAAATCAATTCTTTTGTGATGTACTAAAGTACACTAACAGAAATCCGGACACAATCAATGGAAACATGAATCCCAAACTAATGTTTTAACTTACTTGGCTCGAATCAAATCAAGTCAAACCCGAAGATGAACGAGAAAACACATGCTTTAAGTTTCAAACGGTATGATGCTTGTCCAAGCTCCAATTAAATAAGGATAACACCTCTCAAAATGTTAGAACAACGACCTTGTTTTTAGAAGTCTTTGATGAGGTTTTGGGAGGTAACATTATCGGGAAAGATCATATAGGGTCAATGGGTTATCATTATTGGCGATAAGTAAGACGAAGACGTACTGCTTTGCTAGGCATTTATAACAAACGTTTTATTTTTGTTAAATATTCACATGCTTGCATGATTATGGAAGCTCTTAATGATACGTAAGTGCATGAATTTGAAGAATGAAGATTTTGTTTCATGAAGATTGATAGAAGATGTGTATGAAGAAAAGAATGGAGACGTCTATTGATTGGTGAATTAGTATGCAAGATGAGTATGCTTAACCGATAATCACATATATAAAGAAACTTGCCATTTGAAAATGACGTTTTGAGTCATTTACTCATTCATCATGACCGAGTCTTTCGGTAGAATGGAATAAATGCTAAACCAAATAATACATTCTTTATTTACGTTTGCTAATAGTTATCAAATATAACATCATTTTTAATCCCATGTATACAGAGTCCGGTTATTTAAGATACCTTATATCCTTTGGATACAAGGGGACAAATCTGGACCGTCCATCTCATCTCATCCAACAACCCATATTAAAAACAAAAAAAAAGCGGAGGGGTAGTTTCGTCATTTTACCCCTCCCACCTAACACCACCTAACACCCTCACAGATCTGAGATCGATTTCTTCTTCTTCTCTCTAAAACACACATAAAAACACACACACACAGACACACATACACACACACACACACACACACATATTTACATCTTAATTTATCAACACAAACATCAAATCCATCGATCATCACCGTCACAAATCGATCATCCTCTTCATAAATAAGGTAAAGTTCATTCGATTTTGTTTTGATACATCTTTTTTAGCTTATTCGATGTGAATAAGCTTATAATTCATCTTATTTTTTATAGCTTATTTGATAAGTTACATGAATTTAACATGTCAAATGATAAGGTAACTTGATGCTTAATGTGAATAA
The DNA here is from genome assembly GCA_025667525.1 of Glebionis coronaria. Lineage (NCBI taxonomy): Eukaryota > Viridiplantae > Streptophyta > Magnoliopsida > Asterales > Asteraceae > Glebionis > Glebionis coronaria. The sequence continues at coordinate 362,039,535 of CM046877.1, forward strand.
GCTTATTGATAATCATCACCTTTATTATGATGAATTATAAGCTAACTTATTAGCTTATTTTCATGAATTATAAGGTTTTTTGGCTTAATCTCGCTGAACATATTTAGTGTAACCTGTTTGTGAAGTATCATATATGATATACTATATCATATATGATATAAGCTAAAATATCATATATGATGAGATATATCATATATGATAATGTGGTTGAAAATTTAATTAACTCTTTTTTTTAATGGATTAATCTGGCTGAACATATTTAGTATGACTTGCTAATGAAGTATCATATATGATATGCTATATCATATATGATATAAGCTAAATATCATATATGATCAAATATATCATATATGATTATGTGCTTGAAAATTGAATTAAATCTTCTTTTTTTGTGTAGAGAAGGTTGTTTACAAGGCGTGTTAAATATTACAAGCATCCAAAAGGCCAAGAAGCTTAATGAAGAAGCTCGTTAATTTTTCTTTTACGTTTATTGTTTGTTTTTTCTTGTAATCTCCTAATGGAGTTTTGAAGTATATGGACGATTTTGTAATCAATTGGTATCTCGTACAACATCTTGTTAATATGATTTAACTTTCTTGGTATTATGTCATGATGGTTTTTATAAATTAAGTCATACGGAGTATATGATCCTGCACTATCATATATGACACTCAAGAAAAACTTGGATTTATTAAATAAAAAATCTGATGAATTCATGATTACAACAAAGAGTATGCACAATTAATAATCAAACATTTGTTCATAACATAAAAACGTACTTTTGAACAGAATCATATATGATAATTCAAACAGAACGTAACCTAATGTAAAATCATATATGATATACCTCTGATATCATATATGATAACAATTTATACAAAATCAAAAAAATGCAAAAAAACAGATTATCAAATGATGAATTCATGAACAACGCCTACTCCGTCTTGATCCTTAAAACATATCCATGCACATCCTCTTGTTATAATAAACATCCCTCTCTGCTTTGCTCCAAAGCGGCCAATCGCACCATCTCTGTCTGACTGCATTTATAAAAGTTAAAAAGAACATATTATGCAACATTTTAACACCAAAATAAATTACTCATATATATGATAGAAGACAAGTTTCAAGAGTTTATACTGATTTTCTAAAAATACTCATACATAATCTGTTTTTTCCTATGGTTTATTTGATATATCATATATGATAGTTATATCATATATGATATATCATCAGTTATCATATATGATATATCTATCATATATGAAAAGTGATGATATATCAAGCTTATTGCAGCCTACAACAAACTTAATCCAACTTACATAAAATACCTTACGATTTGTCAAAATAAGCTAATAAGCTAGCTTATTCATAACACTCGTGTAATTTGTAAGCTTATTCACATTACTCCTATCTAATTTTCAAGATTATTTATAACTCTCATCTAATTCAAAATCTTATTCAAACAAATAAGCTTATTCACATAAATCACCTAATTAAAAGCTAATAAGAATAAACTGATCAAAATAAGAACAATCAATCGGAATAATTCTATCAAAATAAGAACTATCAATCGACATATTTCGTTCAAAAAAGCTAATGAAAATAAATTAATAAGCTTATTCAAAATCAAATAAGCTAAAAAAATAAGCATAGATTATGAGAATAAAAACCTGATATGAATTCGTGTTAAGTAATCGATCTAATTAATCGATTGTGATGGATTCATGATGATGTTGTGATTATTCGCTTCAACTTTTAGAGAGAGAAAGTAGATCGGGGTAGAGAGAGAATTGAAAGAACGGAGTGTGTGTTTTTATGAGAAAGAAATGAGAAAATTGCTTATATAGTCGGCGAGCGAATTGACAGAAATACCCCTGCAGTGTAAATTAGAGATTTAATCTCAACCCTTGAATGAAATGAAGATGGATGGTGGGGATGAGTCCCCTTGTATCCTAAAAAACTTTAGTATCCAAAAGAACTTAAATCCATGTATACAAACGTGAGAAATAAGTTTATTATTTATATACTTTTCATGTTGTAACAAAAATGTACGTTATTACTTGTCGTGATTTAATTATCATTAAACGTTCTAATTAATCTATTATTTCATGTATTTAATATTTTCAAGGATTTTTCATGCGGGTTTTACAAGTTCATGAACAGTAGCAGATATAGACTCTTGAAGAAAAACAAAGATTCTGAACAATTTGAAAAATATGAAAACAAGATTCAAAACCTTTCATTAATGGAAGAATTTGGTTATAACAACATAACAAAACTGTAACTGATTTGGACTCAAAACTAGAACAGAATGAATCTCACAACTGTAAATATCGAATCTCACATCATAACTGTAAATCGTTTATAAACCATAAACATTTCAAAAGCTTTTTATAAGCGTTTGAACAGAGCTGCTAAGCTATAAGGATGAGAAAGGAAGAAGTGGTAAAAGCTGTAAATTTCATTAATGGAAGACAAACTAGTTTGTTACAAAGATTAAAATAGAAAAGTAATTGAATCTCAATAACTTTCTAACTGAAAGCTTAAACAGAAAGTAAGAACACTATAAGAGAATTTATCTAAACTATTTCTATTCTACACCTACTCTAACTATGTGTGAATCACACCTATGCTAACCGGCTTCAACTGAGGGAATATCTTAGTAGGAGTAAATCAGACGACTAATCAAACACAAATAACATGATGATTATTAAACTAAAAAAGAAAGATTAGATTAAGATGAAGAGAAGAAAAGAAAAGAAATACAAAGTTGGTGTTTTCCTAGTGAGAGAAACAAACACCTTTCTTTCTCTAGAACTAATCAAAATGGAAAGCACACACACAAATGAGGATTAGGAGACCTTTTATACTAACTAAGAAATGTTTATGAGGCCTTCCTCATTTGTGTGTTCGGGACTAAATCCCGTTACATGAACAATAATAACTAAAAAATCTCGACATCATTAAATAACATTTTTCACGAGCTTCGCAACGATATACTATATGACCATCACTTTAATTACTTCTAACAATCTGCCCCTAAGGGGTGGTCATGTAATATGTGACTTCACTTCTTTGTTGTTGCAGACTTTGAAGCTCGATGTCTTGAGAGTTTCTTCATAGTTCCTTTCATGACTTGTGATCTTGGATCTTTGATCTTTTCCTTGACTTGATCTTGTAACTTTGCCAGCTTGAATTCTTGTGTCTTTCTCCACATACTCATGTTTTGTGTTGACTTGAAAGCTTGTTAACAATCTCCCTTGATCATTAGAGTAGCGGAAGTCTTTGTCTTTAGATGTTCTTGAGCTTTCTTTATTTATATGAGCATGTGGTCTTGAATTACGACTTCTTGAAGTTACGCCACCGTTTGCATTCCTCCGGTTTCCCGTTATACAGTAAGAATACTGTATATGTGATTAGGTAAGTTCAAAGAACTTCCTTGACAGGGTTTCCGGCTGTGGTAGCCGTTCTCAATACTTGAATTTATCGAAAGATAATTCATAGTAAAGATTGAATCATACAGTTCCATTCTGCTGATTAAGTCGTCAATTCAATTTCCTTGAACAAGTTTTAATCAATTAAGAATCAAACCATTGTTGCTTTCCAGTTGACAAAAGTTTGATTCATATAGAATCGCACAAGTTACCTACCGCAGTGCTGTTTGATGATGACACTGGAAGGATTTCCATTCGTCACTGTAACTACTGAAAAGTGTTACTCTGAATGTTCTGGCAAGATCATAAAGATATTGTGTAGAGACCTGGAACGAGTTTGAATCCATTAAGAATCAAACCACTGTTTCTTTCCAGTTAGCATATGTTTAATTTAAACTGAATCGTACATATGACCTACCGCAGTGCTGTCTGATGTTAACACTGGAAGGATTTCCATTCATCACTATGAATACTAGAGAGTATCACTTTGGATGTTCTAGCAATACCACAAGGATAGAGCGTAGGAATCTGTAAATTATTGCTTGTGTTCTAATGATGAACAACAATTTATATAAGGAATAAGTGTCCTAATGAGATTTTTGATGAATCTCGTTGGCTCTAGACTCTATAAGTGCACGTTTATTTGGTGATCGGAGACTGGAGCAGACTGCCACCTATTCAATATCTACTATCTCGGAGTGAGAAAGTCGATAGAAATGAGTTGAACTCCGTGACAATAAAACAAACTTCTTTTGAGAGAAGCTTGAGTAGGCTGGGATGGGTTGTGCATTGCATCACTGGGTCCATGATGCTTTGTCTTCAATACCAGAAATCATCAACGTGATTCTGATAGTAGATTTATTGACCCGGTTTCTTCCTAAGTTGTATGGAGGGCTATTTCTTTTCACCCTTTATCCTTACATTTCTTTTTCATTCTTCAACCCCTTCAATACTTACCAATACATCATAACTAGCACCTTGTTGTGATTATTCCAGTGCTAGCTTAAGTACTTGGTCGGCATTTTTCCCGTACGCTCAACTACTCCATCTTTCCTAAGGACTTCTAACTTCTAATAAATTGTCCCTGGGAAGATCCCTCCGGTTCTGGTTGGATCATAGGACGAATACCTAACCACCTTTTGACACCAATACCATCGTGAATTAATGTGTTGAAGGTTATAGATATCGTAACCAGAAAAACCTGTTGAAAAATCAATCAAGGTGTTGATGAAATTAGAGTTTACACCTTGAAGGTTTTTTGTATCACCCAAAACGCTCCCCCTACATATGTGCATAAAAAAGGAAAGGTTTTTGCACATATTAGGAAGAGAAAGCACTTATATCAAAATTTTTATCCAAGATAACACATTTTAATCACTATTCTCCCCCTCAAAAATTGCATGAAATTGAAATTTTTTTGAAACTAGTGATGAAACATGGAGAGAATAATGTGTCATGAAACTTTGGAACAAATGTTTATGAAATCATTATACTCCCCCTCGAAGAGAGATTCTATTTAAATAGGGGAGTATATGAGCACATTGTTTTGAAATACCTTGAAAAATTATGCTCAAAAGTCCGAGAAAATTGAGTTCATGAGCTTAAAACTTTGAATGTTTTGATATAAGCTCATGACCGAGAAAAACGAATTTCTTGTTGTTGAGGATAAGTCATAGACTTTCCTTTATTTGGGGACCGGGTTATAGTTTGACATCTGACTATAAGCCATTATAAGAAGAAAATAGAAAAGACATGTTTTGAAAACAATTGAACTCTCATTCGAACTTTATGTGCGTACCCGTGTCGTTATTGAACAACATTTCTAAGTACGTCCATATTATCGATGCTGAGAGACATGTCGAAGAAGAATATTTTTTGGTATTTTTGAAAGATTTTCTCATTTTTTATTTTGTTTTATAGGTTTTTATTTTTGTATTTTGATTTTCTGATAGAAATATACAAGGTTACTGTTACTGTGCAAGACGTTCAAGTTCATCAGGAGTGAAACTACGCATACCAAGTCGACGAACCAAGAATTCAAATCTGTCTTGAGAAAGAGCTTTGGTGAAGATGTCGGCTAGTTGGTAGTCCGTTTCGACAAAATACAGTTCGATCGTTCCTCTTTCCACATGCTCCTTTATGAAATGGAATCGGACAACAATGTGCTTGGTCTTAGAGTGTTGGACCGGGTTGCAGGATATGGCTATGGCTGATTGTGAGTCACAATAGATAGGCACTTTGTTAAAGTGAAATCCATAATCCGTGAGTTGTGTTCTCATCCAAATGACTTGAGCACTACACACGGATAGAGACACATATTCTGCTTCCGCGGTGGACAACACCGTACAGTCTTGTTTTCTTGATGACCAGCTCACTAGCTTCTCACCTAAGAATTGTGCTCCACCGGAAGTGCTCTTGAATGAATCATGACATCCTGCATGGTTGGCATCTGAAAAACCAGTGAGATTACGAAAGATCCTTTTAACCTCCTTGAGGTGCTTTTCGGTTGGTTTAGCCTGGTACCGAGCACATAAACAAGTAGCATGCACAATGTCCCTTTCTTATCCAAATCAAGCTTGTGTTTAGTGTCCATTGGAGTACCAATAGGATCACAGTTTTCCATTCCAAATTTCTTTAGAATTTCAAGCACATATTTGGCCTGATATATGAAAATGCCACGGGGGGATTGGAGAACTTGGAGACAAAGAAAAAACGTCATTTCCCCCATCATGGACATTTCAAATCGACTTTTCATAAGGTCTGCAAATAATATGGAATATTTTGGGTTAGTAGAACCAAATATAATATCATCTACATAGACCTGAGCCACCAATATGTCGTTGCCGTAGTGCTTTATAAACAAAGTTGGATCAATGGTTCCTTTGCTGAAGTGATTTTGTAGAAGAAATGATGCTAATTCGTCGTACCATGCCCTCGGTGCTTGTTTCAAACTATAAATTGCTTTTTTCAACTTGTAGACATGGCTTGGATGTTCGGTGTTGATGAAACCTTCAGGTTGACATACATACATATCTTCTTTTAACGGTCCATGCAAGAAAGCCGTCTTCACGTCCATTTGATACACAGTGAACGATTTGTGTGCAGCGTATGCCAAGAAAATCCTAATAGCTTCCATTCGAGCAACCGGGGCGAAGGATTCAGCGAAATCAATTCCCTCTTGTTGTTTATAACCTCTCACTACTAACCGAGTCTTGTTCCTAATGACCGTTTGCTCCTCATCCATCTTGTTTTTGAATAACCACTTCATAGTAAGGGGATCGATATTTTCCGGTCGAGGTACTAACTCCCATACATCAAGCCGGATGAACTGATTGAGTTCTTCTTGCATAGACTCAATCCATGATGCATCTGTCACTGCTTCTTTCACACTAGCTGGTTCCATTGTGCTGACTGATAGTGCATAGATACACATATCACCGTCAGTACGCAGCTGTTTTCCTGTTGAGACTGGTCTTGAGAGATTACCAATCACTTGAACCAAAGGATGATTCTTAGTCCATTTTTGTTCATGTGGAAGTGTATGAGAAACTTGATGCGAGCTCGACGGATCCACATATGGTGTTGAAGGTTGAGTAGAACTTGTGGAAGCCGCAAATGGATTAACAAACTCGTGTTCGTTGAGCATCGCATTGTTTGCATTTTCAGCAACTATTTCATTCTGAAGATGAACATGATTAGGAATTTGCTGTGAATGTTGTTGAGTTGCGTCAGCAGTCGGAGACGTGGTTGGAATGTTTGGAGTCAATATGGTTGAGGTTGACGTAGATGGTGCAAAAACGGATGCCGTTGGTGTAGATGTAGCTGGTGGTTCTGGAACTACCGTAGCAGGTGCAGCCGGGGCATTTTGAGGAACACCAAATGACGAAGGACCCTCCATATATTCATCATAGATTGGTCCAAATAAAACTTCCAAGTCACGTTCTGAGGGTTGTAACGAAGAGATTGCTGACGGTGCAAATTGAAGCGCGAGTCCTGAACTTACGTGTCCAGAAGTCTGACCTTGAAGCTCGGGATGTGAACTTCTATGTTGAGAGGCCATACCCGAGAGTTCATCAAAAGTAACATTCATAGTCTCCATTACCTTTCTTTTCCTTCGATTATAAACCCTGTAAGCACAAGCAGTTGAAGAATAACAAATGCAAAAGCCAATATCACCTTTAGGTTCAAGTTTACCGATATCTTCACGATCATTCTTCGGATAACATAAAGCACCAAAGACATGTAAAAACGAAATATCCGGTTTTCTTCTATTAATGATCTCATAAGGTGTTTTGTTGAAGCGGGTGTGAATAATGGAGCGGTTTTGAGTATAACATGCAGTTGCTATAGCATCAACCCAAAGGAATAACGGTGCACTGGAGGAGAGAAGCATCGTCCGAGCAGCTTCAACTAACGTACGATTCCTTCGTTCCACAACTCCATTCTGTTCTGGAGTTCTTACAACCGAAGTTTGATGAGAAATCCCAACTTCGTTAAAATAAGCTTTCAGTTTCTAATTGGTGAATTATGTACCGTTATCCGTTCTAACAATGATAACAGGGGCTTGAAGTAGCACTGATGTTTTCTTCAAGAAACTGATAATTACATCCGGGGCTTCATCTTTCGAAGCAAGAAAATGAACCCATGTGTAACGAGAATAATCATCCACAATCACAAGGACATACCGCTTTCCATTAATACTTTTGATTCTCATTGGGCCACACAAATCCATATGAAGGAGATGCAACCTATTCGTCGAATTTGGAACAGGTTTGGGTTTGTGAGGGTTTTTCTTGCTTTTACCTTGCTCACATGATGGACAAAGATGGTCTTTAGTATATTTGAACTTTGGAAGACCGGTAACGAGATCATCTTTTGCAAGTTAGGTGATGGCATCAAAATTGAGATGAGATAACCTTTGATGCCATAACCATGACTTTGTTGAACTGGCCCGGGCCATGAGACAAATTGGATATGCAGCAGACATTTGAAAAAGATCAATGGTGTAAAGGTTTGTTGTACGATTTCCTTTCAACAGATCAATTCCTTCAAGATCCCTAACAAAGCAAGTATGACTTCTGAAGGCAACCTCCAAATTTGAATCACAAAATTGCCCAACCGAGAATAAATTGTGTCCCAAGCCATCAACAAAAGAAACTCTGGTGATGATAATATTTCCCCAATGAAGATCACCATAGCCTAGAATTACCGCAACATGATCGTTTCCAAATCGAACAGTTCCCATAAAACGCCATACAAAGTTCTTAAGAAGACTTCGATTCCCAGTCATATGTTTGGAACAGCCTGAGTCCACGCACCAGAGACAAATTTCAACAGCCTGCCAATGATAAGAGAAGAAAAAATTTGGCAACCGAAGAAATAGGTTCATGTATGGTTAGGTAATAATCAAGCCATATCACATACCGACATTTCACTGTCAGTATGAGATCTACTAGACTCAATAACATGACCATTAGAGGCAAAATATCTTCCAGTAGGCAACCACTTAGAGGTAACTCTAGGACTTCTAGGCGTAGCAAGACTTTTAGTGGACCCTACCTTCTTAGTTTTTGGAACATACACTTTAGCCTTAGGAGTGCTATGTGTTTTGATGATAGAAATCTTGTCAAGTCGAGTGTAACCACCATAGTTCAAACCATTCATATTCAAACCACAAACATCATGACTAAAAGTAAAGAAACATTTATTACATTTAGCACAAATAACTTCAGATTTTTCATTCCGAATAGCAAGTTTAAAGTCATTACATTCAGAAGAATTAAGTTTCTGATTATGAATCAAAAACATTAAATTCCTACGGTGTTCTTCTACTTCCACATTATTAGCCTTGGGACGACTACTTCTAGAGGCAAAGGGACCCTATCATTCCTTGTATTGCTCGTAGGCTGTGGCCTTCTGCTCTTAGTGTAGTTGTTCATTCCTGTAGAAAAAGACACACGCTTGTTAGAATTATCATTTTTTAAATCAATGACTTGTGGTTGTGCAATAGTGGTCAGTTTTGTCCTAACGCTTGCTTTACGTTGGTTGCTAGGCACAGAGATATCTACCCTAGTTTGAGATGAAGGTCTTACACGAAATATTCCTGGGGCAATAACAGCAACTTTCATTCCAGCAACCTTGGGAAACGGTGTTACAACAATACGAGTGGGTCCCGAGGTTGTTGGTTTCTTGATCATCGTATCCACAATCGAGCTAGGCTCAGAAGTCTTATCTTTTAACAAGGCCTTTAATTTACAGTTTTCATAGATTTTATCAATAAGTTTCTGATAGACAGACTTGCTTTGTTCAACAGCCCGCTTATATGAAACAACAACAGATTCTAAATCTGCAATCTTTAGCCTTAAGCTTCTGAATATTACCATCACTAGCACTCTCTAACGCTGAAGAGTCCATATTCGTTTCTCCTAACTGAGCCTACAACCGGGCGATAGTTTTTTGCATTTCATTGTAAGCTTTTTCATACGAAATCTTGTCATAATTGCATTCATCACATTTTTTGACAAATTTATTCCAAAGATCGGTGTATTCTTTATCTTTTTTAATGACATAAGATTCCATTTTCTCTTTCATAAGGTCAAGCTCAGTTTGAAGGTTTTCATTATGCGACACAAAGGTACTTAACTCAACAGGGCTAATATCAATACAATCACGAGCTTTAGAGAGGCGTTCAAGATCATTTTCCAAAACTTTGATTTTTCAAGAGATTCATCAGCATCATTCGCCAAAGATTTAAATTCTTCAACAAAGTTGGCAAATTCTTTTAGAAAAGCGTTTTCCAAATTACTTAGCCTAGCATCAACTTGATTAATAATCGGATTAATATCGTTTTGAAGAATTTTCTGGACCTCAATCTGAACAAGTGATGTAAAATTTCCTCTAGTTATTTTTTAATTAACAACACGTTTAAGGATGACAAAGTTATCTTTAAGCTCGTTTACAAATCGGCGTGTGATACTCGGTATAGGAGGGTTATCAGACAATTCCTCACTTGGTAGCAAAATCATTTCAGTACTTGTTTTAGACCGAACAAAAACAGTTGGAGGATTAATTTTCGGATAATAAACGGGTGTCACTTCTTTATCAAGCTTTTTCATTCTTAAACGAGTCTCTACAGCAAGTTCAGTAGTTTCCTCGGAATCATGCACACTAGGAGGATCATGCTTATCAGACAATAGCACACTACCATTATATAAGTTTCATTAGTGGCCTGAACTTGCTTAAGGTATCCGGGATTAGGGGGAAGAGGACAACCTAAAGCCAATTTGTATCGAGTGTAATTTATCTCATTCACTTTTGGTGCGAGCATATTTATCGTCTGCATAGTTTGGCCACGTTTAACTAAAAGGTTGTCTAATTCTCTAATCCTATCCTAAGCTTTGCAAAAATCCTCAAGGAGCCCATCTTCTCGAATTTTGAAATCATGTTTTAGTTTTTTTGTTCTTCTTTTAAATCCAAAATAATAGATTTTTCAGTTGAAAGCTGTTTATTAAGAGAATTGATTTCATCATTCAATTCGCTTATCTTTTTAGCACTACTTAAGTGTAAGGCATTTAATTTCTTAATTGTGAATTTTTCTTGATAAACCGATGTAGCATGAGCTTGTTCAAGTTCCTTGATTTTAGCATGATGAATCTCAAAACTTTTCTCCCGTTCCTTATATCCCGCAAGCTCAGTGGTTAATTTGGCATTAGTTTCTCTAAACTTATTATCAACCACCGTAGAATGATCTACATCCTTAGCAAGCTTATCAAATAGAGATTTATAATACGCATGTGTCTCATTGGATGATGATCTGAGGTTGTTGTTGGTAGGTTTGTAGATCTTCTTATAAGTTGTGGTGAGTAAAGACATGAGTTCCTCAATCTTCTTGTCCCTTGAAGTTTGTTCATCATCACTGTCTCCATCTGACTCGGTGTCATACTTTGGAGGTGGAGTGGGGAAAATTGCTTTTGCTTTGTGTTTAGCAGCAGCTAGAGGTTTGGTGAATGAGCTTGATGACTATGAGGAATGAGTAGGTGGTTGTTGATGGGGAACGGGTTTTGTTGAAGTAGCAGCCACGAAAGCAATAGAATTAGCAGATCGTTCTGCCTTTTCAGCCCTTAGTTCATTCTGATGTAGTTTTAAGATATCGTAAAGTTTGTGATAGGAGATGGTCTTGATATCTTCCCTTTTTTTAACCAAAGTCACAAACCTTTGCCATTCTGGTTTGAGTTGAAGTAGAAACTGAACATTGGCATGATGGTTGGAGATGGTGCACTGATTTCTAACAAGCTCATTCATCATTTTGTAGAATCTCGAGTAATATGAGTCAAGTGATTCACCATCTTCAGATGTGAATTTTCCAAACTCCCAAAGTAGATTAGTCTCGAGATCTTGAACATTGATCGACTCACCTTGCTTCAATCGATGAATTACATTCCACATTTCCATAGCATTAGGACATGCATCAACTGTGGAATAGATATCGTTATCAATTCCAGTGAGTATGAAGTTTCCAACATCAGCTTCAGCTTGGAGGAGTTTCTTTTTCTCAGCAGAACATGTGTCAAAATCCTCCATAGCTCGTATAGTTGATGAAGTACCATCCTCTACTTGTGTGGTAATTGGTCTGAATTCAAAAACTGGAGGTGGATTCTCAAGGCAGTGACGAAGAGCAGTTCGGTTTTCTTTTCCGTCAAGAAATCTGAGAAAACGAGATCTCCAATGAACTTAGCAACCGGCAGTGAGCACAGGTGGATTACCGTTGCCACCTTGTTCCAAACGAATTTGATTAGAAGTTGCAATGTTGATGTTGTTGTTAGACATGGTGAATACTTGTGAATGAATTACAGATCTCAGTCCGACAATAAATTCCTCAGTCTGACAAAATGGTAAGCCGAAAAATTTTGTATCGCCAAATTTTGAAATTGAGTTAGAAATAGCCAAAAACTAGTAGGGAAAAAAATTGAATTTACTTGACCTAAAAGTATGTTCCGAGACTAGTCTAGATAGTGGCTAAGTCTAATAAGTACTCAAACAAAATTTAGATGTCCATCGCAATATCCATCGCACTCTCAGATCGTACTCCTAGATCGTAGTCCTCGATCGTATTCTTAGATCGTACTCTTAGATCGCAACCCTGATCGTACTCTATGATCGTAACGAGTGATCGTATCCAGTGATCGTAGTGAGTGATCGTAGCCAGTGATCGTAGTGAGTGATCGTAGTGAGTGATCGTACTGAGTGATCGTACTGAGTGATCGTACTTAGTGATCGTATTGAGTGATCATACTGAGTGATCGTACTGAGTGATCGTACTAAGTGATCGTACTGAGTGATCGTAGTGAGTGATCGTACTCTGGATCGTAGTGAGTGATCGCACTTTAGATCGCAGTGAGTGATCGCACTCTAGATCGTAACCAGTGATCGTGATATTGGATCGCAAGTAGAAACCCCAGGTTTATGCGATCGCAATACATAGATCCTACCAAGGAATAAAAAATACCCCTTTTCTCGGATAGTACTAGAACACAACAAATTCGTGATTTTTAGCCTAAAAATGAATCAAGCACCCAAAAATTTTGTGTTTTTAACCAAAATAACAATACCAAATCACTACCAATAGTAAGTAGATGATTTGTATCAAGAATAAACAATAAAAACACCAAAAAGATTTTGGTACGTGCCTTTTAGAGCAAGATAGGCACGAAAAATCAAGAACACAACACACGAATCTTCAATCACCTATCCACTATAGGCTCTTGATACCAAATGTTATTCCCATATCAATCCATAACACAAGATTTAGAAGAGATATTTAGAGAGAGAAATAGAAGAAAAGTAGAGAGAGAAACAAGAGAGATTTTGGAAGGTTTATGTTTACTAGAGAGAGAAATTAAAATGAACCAACACCCTCTTCCACACATGGAAGAGGGTATATATACCCTTGGCTTTTGGGCCTTGGGTTTAAGTGAATTGGGCCGGGCTTGGCTTTGTCTTGGACTTACGCCCCTAACTTATACAATATTAGCTTAAAGTTCAAGCCCGGTTTTCCCGACTAACCTATTACAATACAAGACCATTTACGACTAAGATGACCTATTACATTCTTGTTCGACTATATAAAATATAGGGCTAACAGAAACAAACACCTTTCTCTCTCTAGAACTAATCAAAATGGAAAGCACACACACAAATGAGGATTAGGAGACCTTTTATACTATCTAAGAAATGTTTAGGAGGCCTTCCTCATTTGTGTGTTCGGGACTAAATCCCGTTACATGAACAATAATAACTAAAAACTCTCGACATCATTAAATAACATTTTTCACGAGCTTCGTAACGATATATTATATGACCATCACTTTAATTACTTCTAACACTCTTGGTATTTATAGATGTTGATGAAGAGTGGTGACGTGTAGCTTCCAATAACCTTCTTCCACGTGGATAATACGAGGTTGCAACACCTAGGGTTCCTCATCATCTTTTCCAGAATTTGGGCGTGTCTTTAATACTCCATCTTGATCAAATTAACTTGTTGAGATGTGTTGCTGGGATGATAAGGAGCAATATTTGTTCTTTCATCTTTGTCTGAATCTTCCTCTAACTCTCTTGAATCGTCTTAAAAAGATTTTGGTGAAGAAAAGTGTGGAACGAATGTTTTTCATATTCTTTCTCTCTCTTCGTATGAAGAAGACGTCCCAAAGATAAGAGTTATCAAAGTATCATTCTTCATTCTTTCATTCTAGTCCCTCCATTTTTAATCTTCTATCAAATGTGATTTAAAAGTTAAAAGTTTCCTTTTAAAACAAATCTCATTTACATCCTTTGTTTTTGTAGAAATTGCAACTTAAACCCTTGATCTTTGAGAATTTGGCAAATAAGGTCCTTAAAGGCTCGACTTGTCTTTTCTTTGTCTGCTGTCAGATAAATCCCGAGAAAACGCGTGTTTGCTCCAAAATGCATCTTATTTACCAGAAACACACAAAACAAAAATACACGCGTAACTTTGATATTTTAAAGTTAAATATAATGTATTTGGTTGTGTTTTAAGTGGTTTTTAGGTCATAACTGATGAGTGTTTTCACACTTATCAATTTCCCTCCACTTGACCATTGCCATGGCCTCATGCAATGCAGTATTTTAAAGCTCTAGGATACACTTTTCGCATAATTAATCCACATTGGCCATTTTATGATTTAATAAACTATACTATGCTACATGATCCATGAATTTTAATTTTTAAGAATGCAATTCAAGAAATACAATTCTATTTATATATTATTGATTTTTCTTAAAATGGTTTTGATGGAAATAACTCATATAGAAATCAAGGACTTTAATTAGGGCTTTAGTACCATGAACACTTATCATCCTCAAGTTTCACTTTCCCCATACCAAGCTTAAAAATAAGATCATTGTTATCCATAAGTGAAAGTGCATCGACTTATTCATAAAAATTAATTGTGTTACCATTATAACCCCACTTATTATGCCTCTAAGACCGGTTATTATTTGAGCAAATTACTTTTGGGCAAATTTGTCATTATTTAAAGTGTGAAATATAAGAAGTGTGAAATGTCAAAATAAGGAAGCACAGTTTTAATCCAAAGTAACCATCTTATCCATTACTCGAAGAACCGCCCATAATTGATATAAGTCCGATTAAAAATAATAATTCATTCTCCTTATGTCATGCATTAATAATTAGCTACACACTCGCTAAGGAAAGAAAAATAAAACTCACGCAATAATTTATATCCGCCGCCTTTTTGAGACCTTGGATCTTCAATCCCGCAACCCGTCAAGGTAATATTAGATTGGAGCAACTATTAAATCCCCGCAACCCTTGTGAGAGTAATATTGAAATTAAATAGCTACTATAATTAACACTTTAATGCCCCTCTTGGGAGTCTTGTATAATTAATTTTTTTCTTTTTTTTCAAGCCACTCATTTTTTTCATAAACCGCTCTTATTTTTCTTTATTCCTCACAAAAAAAACTGAAAAGAATAAAAGGAAAAACAACCTCTAAGTATTAAGCATGTCATAAGTCTAGTACACATAAAACGTTCTAACTTAGAATCTTAAGACGTACTTATACCAACCACAAATGATTAGTCAAAAATGCATAAGAGACTACAAACCAATTAAAACCGTTGTTGGTTATTTATTAACATATATACATGCGTTGATGTGACAATCCGTCAATTTATGGTTGATATTTTATTCTCAAGTATTATTTAAAAATATTATTTTAATGTTATATTATGAACTCACTTATTTTGGGAAGAAATTTAGATTTACGTCTTGAAGTAGCATCGACTACGTCTAAACCAGAGGATTCTACGTTACATGCTTACGTTTACATACACCGTCTTTGGTGACAGTCCGACATTTCAGGAAATAAATTTATCCGTGAATATTATTTTGAGATTCTAAATTTGAGTTAGTACATAAACTCACAAATTTACGAGATGAGATTAGGACTTACGATTATAATTTAACGTCCTTTACGACTAAACCGAAAACCTTAGGATTACGTATTTACGTTTTCGAACTCTGTTTTTGATGAGACAATTTTTGTTAGATTCGTTTTGTGCCGTTGATTCATAATTTATAAAAATGTTTTTCGTAAAACGACCAGAGGGCACGCAAATCGAGGAAACTAGAATCGAGGAGTACCCGTAAATTAGTGGGATGAGACAAGATAAATCTTGCCCCACCCCACTCAAAAGGGACGGAAACATTAAGCCACCTCACCCCATGAGGTGTCCAAGCTTAACTAACAAGCTATTACACTTGTCTTACAATCCTTACAAAACCATTTCTCATCAAAACCACTCAACCTAAACTAGCTACTTCATTTTATTACATGCAACACATACATCTCTCTCTCTCTATCCATTTTGGTCGTCCACTATAGCCACCACAACACCATCATCATACAATTTTAACCACAAACTATTGTTATAACTTACATATGTTAATCTCCTTCAAAAGAGATGAAGATTGGTGCAAGTTTTAACATCTAAAAAGGGGTTTTCAAGAGAAGTAAGGGCTGATTTCTACATGAAGTATACAAGTATTGGTGGCCATGAAGATTGGTGTTGATCTACCACAAGTTCTTCCATCAAAATCCATGTCTTAATCACAACCTACATCATCTTGGTGGTATAAAGATTGTTCTTCCCATCCTTTTGTTATTTTGATTATGTAATCATGTATTTTCTTTCTTATTGTATATGTATATGATGAATATATGATGATAAAAATGTTGTGTGGGGATCAAGTGTTGATAAATATGGTTAAAAAGATGGAAAACCATAAGAAATAAGGCTAAAATCTTGCTTAAATTGTTGGCTGTATAAAAACAGTAAGTAACCAAGTCATTGTAACACCCCAAAATGTGATATGCGGAAGCGGTGAAGCTCGGGGGCTGTTACGTCATTGTATCATAGTTCAAGGTACAAGAGAACGACTCTAAATCAGACGTTTTATAAAAATACCTTGTTGAATTTAAATTAAAAGCATCACAGTACAAAAGGTATCAGTTTCAAAAGATAGTGCAGCGGAATGTAAAAGTTTTAAACATCAACGAGATAATAGTTCAAAAGCATAAGTAAATAAATGTCCGAAGATAGCCAAGAAACGCATGCGGACTCCAAGTACTTCACACAGCATATACAAATCATCATCAATTACCTGAGATAAATGCTAAATTGGGTCAACATAAAGTTGGTGAGAATATAGGTTTCAAGTAAAAATTCATAGTGATTCAATTTCAGATTTCATTCATGTACACGTGCAACTATAGGAGATATAGTGCCAAGTGTAGGATAAATTGGGTGTTCACAATATTTATGATAGCTAAGCTCGTGACATCGAAACTAGTGATCCAGTGCATACAATAGATTGCATGCATAAATTTTGCCCCAATGGAGTACCTAGCCAAGATGACTCCGTTCATACAAATGGTACACACTCGTCCGAAGTCAGAATGCCCGAGTGGAGGTTGTCAACCCTCAATAGATCTATCCGTAACATAAGAGCTTACTCCAGCAGAGTAACTAACGATTCACGATAGTGGGGACTATGGCTAAAGCAACTTAAGCTATCTCATAAATAGTGTTCACAAAGCGTTCACAGAAATTAAGTTTTACTTGCGTCCAGAAGCAAGCATCAAAGCATTTATCATATCCCAAAACATTAAACATAGAAAGAAGCTTAATAGGAATCTATAAACTCACCTCAAGCAACGATTCAAACCGCACAAGTATGATCAAATGGTAGCGAGCAACTCTAGCAACAACCTAAATATAATACTATAGTTTAGGCGCTAGCAAATAAGTCACATAGTTCGTCATGTACGTTACTCATCAATCATGTATATTATTTTGTTGTTAAAATCGTGACTTGTAAATGTTATATCGTTATAAACATTATAGTATATATATACTTAGGCAAAAATATTTATTTTTGACTCGACGAAATTTCGACAGCCTTTCGGCGTAAATTTTAATTCACCAAAATTTATCTTAACAAATTTTCCTACACGATTTCTAACGAAAATTCGGCAGCCTTTCGGCGTCACGTAAAAATTTGCCATTTTTAGTAAGTACTCAAATCTCGTCCTAAAACCCCTATTTTCAACAATTTCTCAATCGCCAATATTTCAACAAGTCATTTTCCGCAATAGTATCAATTTCCACTTCCAACGTTCAAACTTTTAACGATACATCAAGTATTCACATTTCGCGCTAATACCCTTTTTACAAAACACGTCCAACATTCATATACAACTCGAAAATGTCGTTTCGACCGCTTTAAAAATCTAGACAGCAAACACATATAGTGTTCTTCACAAAAATTAAGTTTTCCGACAACGAAATTTAAACGACCATATCTTACTCATTTTAGCTCCGTTTTTAGCCCATAATATATCGAAACGAAGGTATTAACTTATATTTTCATAATATCGTAGTAAACTAGTGTCAAAACAATTTTTACGACCCTCTACGTCTCTTATAAAAATCTGACAAATTGTACGTTTTTCGTAAAAACTCATTTTCGACCATTTTCAAGCGTAACCACTAGTAGTAACACTACTAGTTCCCTCCAATTATTCATAAACACCAACAAAATCAAAGATTTTACTTCAAGTTCACAAATCTAAAATATACATACTTATATTTTTCACAAGTCTTTCAATTAAACCATTTTCATGTATGGATCTAATAGATCCACACAAAATTTCCATAGATCTTAAAATATTTCATGACCAAAATAGTTTTTATCATTTTATTTCAAGAAAATACTTGATGAGTAACATGCATGCATAGATCTACAAAGATTATGCATGAAAAATGAAAAGATGAAAAAGGTTTAAGAAATAACCTTGAGTAACGACTCTACGTAATCACAACAACCAGATCTACGCTCTAACCCACTAATAATCAACAAGAACTCTACTTCTACAACTTCAATCCAAAAACTACTCAAATCAACAAACCAAGAATAAACATTCTTCTTTATGCTTGTACAAACTCTAGGGTGTATTTATTTTGTGTTAATTCTTGTTAAAATGAAGCTTTAAGAAATCAACAATGGTGGAAAATGTATGTGTATGTGTGCCGTGAGTTTTGAGAGAGAAAGAGAGATATGTGTGTTTTTTTTTGAAGTGAAATGGAGAGTGAATAATGTGAATTATTTGAGGTGATTTTGGTTAATAAGTTAAAGAGTGTAAGATGTGTAAGCTTAAGCTAAATATGGCAAAGAGTGAATTTTTTTTTTAGAAAGGCATTTTTTTACAACTCACACAACTATCTCACAATTTCTATCTCACATGTCTCCACCAAGACTTGAACCCACAACCTTGAGGTTAGAGGGCCACTCACATACCGCTAGACCAAGAGGCCTTTGGCAAAGAGTGAAATGTTGGTGCATCATGCACATGGTGGTGGTTTTGGCCGGTTATGGGGGTCCCATATGGGGGTAAATTATTCAAAAATTTTACTATGGTAACTAGTTAAAAGGTTTAAGGTAAAAAAGTTAGTTAATTTTAGGTAAATATCAAAAAGTATATAGTTAAGTTTAAAATTACATAAAACTTAAAAATTTGACGAAATATATTAAATTTACGAATTTTCGACGAAAACTGACATTTTATGATTGGTAAAGTATTTTATGCACGCTAACGACGGTTAAACGTAAAAACGACGTAAAATACGAAAACGCGATACGTTAATTAAATATTCACAGTAAATACGATTTATTACTATAAATAGCAAAAATACTAAAATACAGGCATATAAACATATACAAAAATATTTAAATACGCTGCTCAAGAAAATACGATCACGTTGTTAAAAACTAAATAGTTAAGCACATAATTCACAGATAACGAATAATCTCATGGATTATCGTCAATTCATTGACCGTCTCAGCACTTTGGTCAGGTTCACAGAAAATGTTCACAATAATGACCGAGCACAGTGTCAAGTCATTACTCGTCATCAAACAGATTTTCAGAAAACACGGGATAACCTCCCGGTTCCAAAACAGTTAAATCACATAGTTGACTAAATAAAAAGTCAAAGGGTAAAATAGTCATTTTACAAAGTAGGGAAAATTACCATGTGTTACATCATCCCCTTGATAGAGAAGCTTTGTCCTCAAAGCTTAGGAGTGTCACGGTTTCTAGAGTTGTCAAAGAGTTGCGGATATTTCATGCGAAATTGATCCTCACGCTCCCAAGTGAATTCAGGTCCGCGTTTAGAATTCCACCTCACCTTGATGATAGGAATACGACTCTGTTTCAATCGTTTGACCTCACGGTCCACGATTTCAATAGGTTCTTCGACAAATTGCATCTTGTCGTCGATTCGGAGTTCCTCCAATGGTATAACGAGTGTCTCATCAGATAGGCACTTCTTCAAGTTCGAGAAAAGTGTTGTGCACGCGGCTCAACGCTTGCGGTAATTCGAGATGATAGGCTACAGTTCCAACCTTTGCCAGAATTTTGAAAGGTCCAATATAACGGGGGTTCAGCTTTCCTCGCTTGCCAAAACGTACCACACCTTTCCAAGGCGATACTTTTAGCATCACCTCGTCTCCCACTTGAAATTCGAGAGGCTTACGTCGAACGTCGGCGTAACTCTTCTGACGATCACGGGCTGCTTGAATTCGGCTCTTGATTTGAACAATCTTCTCAGTCGTTTCACAGATGAGTTCAGGGCCAGTGAGTTGACTATCCCCAACCTCACTCCAACACACAGGCGAGCAACATTTACGACCATACAACGCTTCAAACGGTGCAGCCTTAATACTGCTATGATAACTATTGTTGTAAGAGAATTCCACTAGAGGCAAATGTCTGTCCCATTGCTTCCGAAGTCAAGCACACAAGCACGCAACATGTCCTCCAGCGTTTGAATAGTTCTCTCACTCTGTCCGTCAGTCTCCGGATGATAAGCAGTACTCACGTCCAATTGCGTACCCAACGCTTTCTGAAGTGATTTCTAGAATTCCGAAGTAAATCTACCATCTCTATCAGAAATTATCGAGATCGGTATCCCATGTATTGCGACTACTTCCTTTAGATAAAGTCTCGTAAGCTTATCCATTGAATCATCTTCCTTCATAGCCAAAAAGTGTGCGGATTTCATAAGTCGATCCACAATTACCCAAATTGTGTCGTATCCGTTTGTCGTTTTAGGTAGCTTAGTTATGAAATCCATGGTTATGTTTTCCCACTTCCACATAGGAATTATAGGTTGAACCAACAATCTAGATGGTTTTTGGTGTTCTGTTTTCACTCTAGCGCAAGTCAGACACTTCCCTACATACGTAGCAATTTCAGCTTTCATATTTGGCCACCAATATAGCTTCTTCATATCCTGATACATTTTGTCAGATCCTGGGTGAATCGAATACTTAGATTTATGCGACTCGTGCATAATCACGTCCCTTAGTCCTCTAAACCGTGGTAACCAACTTCTACCATTCAAACATAGCGTTCCATTAGTGCTAGTCTCCAATTTCTTAGTAACCATTCCTCCTAGTTTCTCAGCTTCAACATGTTCAGGCTTAAGAGCTTCGGTTTGTGCTTCATGAATTTGCACAGATAAGTTCGGATTGATAACCATAGCTAACGATCTAACTCTACGTGTCATCAGTTGTTCCTTTCTACTTAGCGCATCCGCCACTACATTGGCCTTCCCAGGGTGGTAGCGGATTTCATAGTCATAATCGCTGAGCAACTCGATCCATCGACGTTGTATCATGTTCAGTTCCTTCTGATCAAGAATATGTTGTAAACTCTTGTGATCGGTATAGACGACACACTTGGTTCCATACAAGTAGTGTCTCCACAATTTCAAGGAAAATACTACCGCTCCTAGCTCTAAGTTGTGCGTAGTGTAGTTTTTCTCATGGGTTTTCAATTGTCGTGACACGTAGGTGATAACTTTCTTCCTCTGCATCAACACAACTCCCAATCCTTTTGCTGATGCATCACAGTAGACCACAAAGTCTTTCGATCCTTCTGGTAACGATAGAATAGACGCACTATACAACATTTGTTTCAACTTTTGGAATGCTAATTCCTCCTTATCTCCCCATTCGTATTTCACCTTCTTTTGAGTCAACTTCGTCAATGGTTTCACGATCTTCGAGAATCCTTCGATGAATCTTCGGTAATATCCGGCGAGTCCTAAGAATTGGCGAATTTCAGTCGGTGTCGTAGGAGCAGTCCACTCCCTAATTGATTTAATCTTGGCAGGATCAACATGAATCCCCTTGCTATCAATAACGTGACCTAGAAATTGTACTCTTGGCAACCAAAAATCACACTTCGAGAACTTAGCGTACAATTCCTCCTTCTTAAGTAATTCCAATATTATCTTAAGATGTTCCTCATGTTCCTTCTCATTCCTTGAGTAAATCAGTATGTCATCGATGAACACAATGACAAACTTGTCCAAATACGGTTTACACACCCGGATCATGAGGTCCATAAACACAGCAGGTGCGTTTGTCAAACCGAATGGCATCAGTTGGAACTCATAGTGTCCATACCTAGTCCTAAAAGTAGTCTTTACAACATCTTCCTCACGGACTCTCAATTGGTGATAACCAGACCTAAGGCCAATCTTCGAGTAAACGCTCGATCCTTGCAACTGATCAAACAAGTCATCGATCCTAGGTAACGGGTAACGGTTGTTGATGGTAAGTTTGTTCAACTCACGATAGTCGATACACATCCGAAAACTCCCATCCTTCTTCTTTAGAAATAAGAGTGGAGCTCCCCAGGGTGGAGAACTCGGTCTTATGAATCCTTTATCAGTCAATTCTTGTAGTTGCGTTGCTAGTTCTTGCAATTCCGACGGTGCTAAACGGTAAGGCGCTCGAGCAACAGGTGCAGCTCCCGGTATTAAATCGATTTGGAATTCAACTTGTCTAGCCGGCTGTAATCCGGGCAAATCTTCAGGAAAGACTTCCGGAAAATCCCGTACGATAGGTACATCTTCCAACCGTTTTTCTTCCGTCTGCTTTTCAGTAACACAGGCTAAAAATACGTGGCAACCTTTCGATAACAACTTCTGAGCCTTTGACACGCGAGATAATGTTCAGTCGTGACTTCCCTTTTCCGTTACTTGTATCCCCTTGTACCTCCAAAACTTCATCACCAAATGGTAAACGAACGATCTTCTCGTCGCATACAATCGTAGCATGATATCTCGACAACCAGTCCATTTCGACAATCACGTCAAAACTCCCTAACTCAACAGGCATAAGGTCTATTACGAAAGGATGACCTAGAAGATTTAAAGTGCATCCACGAAGTATAGTGTCGGCTTCTATCAACTTCCCATTAGCTAACTCAATAGTGTACTTAGTGTCTAAGGGCGAAGGGGTCACATCAAGTAAAACGCTAAAAGTAGTCGACACAAAACTCCTATCGGCTCCAGTATCAAATAAAATAGAAGCATAGCGACCATTGAGAAGAAACGTACCCGTCACGACGTCGGGGTTTTGTTGCGCTTCTCCTCCTCCTATCACATAGACCCTTCCACGAGCTTCCCCAGCTTTAGCAATATTTCCTTGGTCCTTGTTCTTTTTCTTTGGGCACTCATTGTTGTGGTGTCCCTTTTGCTGACATTCAAAGCAAATGACGTTGGCTTTCGTGTTGGGTGGTGACTTACAATCTCTAGCAATGTGTCCAGTTTTCTTGCAGTTGTGACATTGTACACTGCATTGTCCATTATGGTGACGCTTGCATCGATTGCACAAAGGTAACGTCCCATTGTATACTCCCTTTTCCCCGGTACCAGCAGTGTATGCTTTCACGGTGTCTTGCCTCTTATTCGGATAGTTCCCATGGTTGTTCCTTTGGTTATTACCCCATTTTCTCTTGTTGTCCGCGGCATTCCCAGTATTTGCTCGAACAACTTGGTCCATCAGACTGTGAGCCATCCTTATAGCATCACTAACTTTTGTCGGTCCAGACGATGTCACATTCCCTTGAACTCTACCCGGTAAACCACAAATATAGCGCTCAACCTTCTTTTCTTCATTCGGAACCATTCCAGGACATAGCAAACACAATTCTTGGAACCTCCTTGTGTACGTCCCAATATCATTGTTCTTCACAGTCAAGTTCCACAGTTCAATTTCCATTTTCTGAATCTCATTACGAGGACAGTACTCCTTAGTCAACAACTTCTTAAGTTCCTCCCAACTCATTCCATACGCCTCCTCGGCTCCAGCCGTCTGCACATGGGTGTTCTACCATGTCAATGCTCCAGCAGCTAAAGTACAAGGAGAATAAGTCACTTGGTTTTCAACAACACATCCACTGACATAGAACACAGCTTCCATCTTTTCAACCCAACGAGCTAATCCGACAGCTCCTTCAGTACCATTAAAATTCAATTGTCAACATTGTTCGGTGGTGCTTCATTCACGTTGTTGTTAGCTTGAACGTTTTCCAGTGCAGCAGTCACTCGTTGCGTAATCAGTGCTTCTAATTGTGCGTCAGTCATTCTGTTACGTGTGTTCACCATTGTTTCTCTGCGTTAAGACAACAATGCAATCAAGGTTCAAGCACGAATATACACGTTATATATTTCTTATGCTAAAATAGAATGCAGAATTTAACAGTACAACAAACATAGAAAGGATAGTCACTGGTCAAGGTCATAAAGTTAAATTCCCATTCGTAATCAAAATATCGAGTACATAGTCATAAAATAAGAGTATGATTACATCTAGTCTACTCCAACTAACCGAGTACTACTCTAGTTTAGTGGATACAATACCCAAAAGATAAAGATGTCAATCTACTCTAGAATTAAGCACAATAATGATGAATCTCTAAGTGCGACGACGACGATCACACTCAGCACATCTCGGTGAATCATTCCTCGGGTCTCCATCTGCAGCTCGGTCTCCTCCACGAACTGACTCCAACTCACGCCTCAACCTAGCAACCTCCTCAAGTGTGGTATCCAACAAGTCGCGGGTATTCTCGTTATCCTCTAACAATCCAAAAACCGCATCCTCAAGTAGACGAAAACGAAAAGCATCTGAATCCCTAGCAGATCCTATCGTAACAACACATGACCTAGGTCTAGAGGGCTCTCCAACATGATGAGTAGGTGGTGTAGAAACAGTAGTAGCAGCTCGAATCCCATGAGTAGGCGATGCCTCAGGTGTAGTGTGTGCATCATACATACGAATCTTCTTCCGTGTGCATGACGAATCAGAATCGGAAAAAGCTCGAGATCTAACACCGGATGGTCCAGCTCCATCAGCAGGTGGTACAGTATCATCGGAATCAGTATAAACCTTAGCTGGTGGCGTACCCCATAAAGCTTCCCTCACCTCTCTAAACCGCTGACATGGAACAGTAGGCTTCTTCCTCAAGTTGGACGCCTTCCTAATCTCACTCCTCCTACTAGGCTCAACTCTCTCAGGTACAACAGTCAAAGCATCAACCCTACTATCATCATCAGCCTCAGCACCCTCGCTATCACTACTAGCCACAACCATCCTAACGTCAGTATCACTCTCAATCTCATCATCCATGTCCTCATCATCCTCACGATCTACCTCATATCCATCCATATCATCATCACCCTCATGATCTACCTCAACACCATCCATATCATCCTCATGACCTACCTTATGTCCATCCATACCCTCATCACCCTCGTGATCTACCTCAATACCATCCACATCATCCTCATCATCCTCATCGTCCTAACTACCACTAACCCACTCGATCAAAGTACGATGCACAACAGGTGGCATCCCGTCAACAACATCGGAAGTATCAGACAACACATCAGGCTCACCCTCATCATCCTCCTCCGGATCCTCGTCAGGGTCATACTCCACACCTTCCTCCTCAGGATCAGCCTCCTCTAGGTCATTCTCCGGCTCAACATGATCTGGTACCATCTCAATCTCGTCTTCCCACTCTTCGTCGGCAGAGTCGGGCTGGTAAGAAACAATAGATGACGACATAACCTGCAACAACAAAAATGCGTATTAAAGCAGTTGTAGGGTATGCATGAAATAATCATGTATAGAAATTAAAGTATGCAAATCAACGAAATGCATATGTATATAATACATATTACGTATTACATAATATATATTACATATTACTTATAGTGTTATCCTACGTAATACATTACGTAGTACACATATATATATACAGAGTAACAAGTAGCCACAACGGTTATAGTCTAGGCCTAAGATGCAAACCTAGTTCTCTATAACCAAGGCTCCGATACCAATTCTGTAACACCCCAAAATGTGATATGCGGAAGCGGTGAAGCTCAGGGGCTGTTACGTCATTGTATCATAGTTCAAGGTACAAGAGAACGACTCTAAATGAGACGTTTTATAAAAATACCTCGTTGAATTTAAATTAAAAGCATCACACTACAAAAGGTCTCAGTTTCAAAAGATAGTGCAGCGGAATGTAAAAGTTTTAAACATCAACGAGATAATAGTTCAAAAGCATAAGTAAATAAATGTCCGAAGATAGCCAAGAAATGCATGCGGACTCCAAGTACTTCACACAGCAGATACAAATCATCATCAATTACCTGAGATAAATGCTAAATTGGGTCAACATAAAGTTGGTGAGAATATAGGTTTCAAGTAAAAATTCATAGTAATTCAATTTCAGATTTCATTTCATGTACACGTGCAACTATAGGAGATATAGTGCCAAGTGTAGGATAAATTGGGTGTTCACAATATTTATGATAGCTAAGCTCGTGACATCGAAACTAGTGATCCAGTGCATACAATAGATTGCATGCATAAAGTTTTCCCCAATGGAGTACCTAGCCAAGATGACTCCGTTCATACAAATGGTACACACTCGTCCGGCGTCAGAATGCCCGAGTGGAGGTTGTCAACCCTCAATAGATCTATCCGTAACATACGAGCTTACTCCAGCAGAGTAACTAACGATTCACGACAGTGGGGACTATGGCTAAAGCAACTTAAGCTATCTCATAAATAGTGTTCACAAAGCGTTCACAGAAATCAAGTTTTACTTGCGTCCAGAAGCAAGCATCAAAGCATTTATCACATCCCAAAACATTAAACATAGAAAGCAGTTTAATAGGGATCTATAAACTCACCTCAAGCAACGATTCAAACCGCACAAGTATGATCAAATGGTAGCGAGCAACTCTAGCAACAACCTAAATATAATACTATAGTTTAGGCGCTAGCAAATAAGTCACATAGTTCGTCATGTACGTTACTCATCAATCATGTATATTATTTTTTTGTTAACATCGTGACTTGTAAATGTTATATCGTTATAAACATTATAGTATATATATACTTAGACAAAAATATTTATTTTTGACTCGACGAAATTTCGACAGCCTTTCGGCGTAAATTTGAATTTACCAAAATTTATCTTAACAAATTTTCCTACACGATTTCTAACGAAAATTCGGCAGCCTTTCGGCGTCACGTAAAAATTTTCCATTGTTAGTAAGTACTCAAATCTCGTCCTAAAACCCCTATTTTCAACAATTTCTCAATCGCCAATATTTCAACAAGTCATTTTCCGCAATAGTATCAATTTCCACTTCCAACGTTAAAACTTTTAACGGTACATCAAGTATTCACATTTCGCGCTAATACCCTTTTTACAAAACAAGTCCAACATTCATATACAACTTTTAGTAACCATTTCGACACTTAAAACAACTCCGTTTGACTCGAAAACGTCGTTTCGACCGCTTTAAAAATCTAGACAGCAAACACTTATAGTGTTTTTCACAAAAATTAAGTTTTCCGACAACGAAATTTAAACGACCATATCTTACTCATTTTAGCTCCGTTTTTAGCCCATAATATATCGAAACGAATGTATTAACTTATATTTTCATAATATCGTAGTAAACTAGTGTCAAAACAATTTTTACGACCCTCTACGCCTCTTATAAAAATCGGACAGATTGTACGTTTTTCGTAAAAACTCATTTTCGACCATTTTCAAGAGTAACCACTAGTAGTAACACTACTTGTTCCCTCCAATTATTCATAAACACCAACAAAATCAAAGATTTTACTTCAAGTTCACAAATCTAAAATATACATACTTATATTTTTCACAAGTCTTTCAATTAAACCATTTTCATGTATGGATCTAATGGATCCACACAAAATATCCATAGATCTTAAAATATTTCATGACCAAAATAGTTTTTATCATTTTATTTCAAGAAAATACTTGATGAGTAACATGCATGCATAGATCTACAAAGATTTTGCATGAAAAATGAAAAGATGAAAAAGGTTTAAGAAATAACCTTGAGTAACGACTCTACGTAATCACAACAACCCGATCTACGCTCTAACCCACTAATAACTAAAAAGAACTCTACTTCTACAACTTCAACCCAAAAACTACTAAAATCAACAAACCAAGAATAACCATACTTCTTTACGCTTGTACAAACTCTAGGGTGTATTTATTTTGTGTTAATTCTTGTTAAAATGAAGCTTTAAGAAATCAACAATGGTGGAAAATGTATGTGTATGTGTGCCGTGAGTTTTGAGAGAGAAAGAGAGATATGTGTGTTTTTTTTGAAGTGAAATGGAGAGTGAATAATGTGAATTATTTGAGGTGATTTTGGTTAATAAGTTAAAGAGTGTAAGATGTGTAAGCTTAAGCTAAATATGGCAAAGAGTTAAATGTTGGTGCATCATGCACATGGTGGTGGTTTTGGCCGGTTATGGGGGTCCCATATGGGGGTAAATTATTCAAAAATTTTACTATGGTAACTAGTTAAAAGGTTTAAGGTAAAAAGGTTAGTTAGTTTTAGGTAAATATCAAAAAGTATATAGTTAAGTTTAAAGTTACGCAAAACTTAAAAATTTGACGAAATATATTAAATTTACGATTTTTCGACGAAAACTGACATTTTATGATTGGTAAAGTATTTTATGCACGCTAACGACGGTTAAACGTAAAAACGACGTAAAATACGAAAACGCGATACGTTAATTAAATATTCACAGTAAATACGATTTATTACTATAAATAGCAAAAATACTAAAATACAGGCATATAAACATATACAGAAATATTTAAATACGCTGCTCAAGAAAATACGATCACGCTGTTAAAAACTAAACAGTTAAACACACAATTCACAGACAACGAATAATCTCATGGATTATCGTCAATTCATTGACCGTCTCAGCACTTTGGTCAGGTTCACAGAAAATGTTCAGAATAATGACCGAGCACAGTGTCAAGTCATTACTCGTCATCAAACAGTTTTTCAGAAAACACGGGATAACCTCCCGGTTCCAACACAGTTAAATCACATAGTTGACTAAATAAAAAGTCAAAGGGTAAAATAGTCATTTTACAAAGTAGGGAAAATTACCAGGTGTTACAGTCATGAACTGATAAAATTGCATGGTGGAATCTATTTACAGTAAGTGTTAGATGTCATACACATGTGAGAGTTGGCCATGCAATGGAATCATCAAGATGAGTGAGATATGATCAAAACAAGATTAGTGTACCAATCTGAATAGTCTGTTTTGTAGGGACAGTTAAGGATAGTTAGATATGGAATGAGAAGTAGCTATAACTAACTTATTTGTAGCACATAATATGAAGTTTATGCCATCCAAAAATGAGCTTCTATCTCCTTATAGAACTCAAGATATGATAAAAATGGTGAAGACGAAACTAAAAATCAGATTTTGAAGAATTAATGTTTAATAGTATTATATAAGCACTCAAACTAATATAGTATAAAATGTGAATTAAAACCCACTAACTTATAAATTTCATTTATATAAATATGTATAAGGTTAAATAAATGGACACTTTATAAAAATGGTAGTTGAATAAGATTTATAAGTTATAAAAACTATAAACATGATTTTTACGACTTTTTCGGCTATTACCGTAAAATTAACGTTTTTCGCCAATTAAAACTTAGACGATAAAACCCGTCTAATGTAAAGTTTTTAAAAGTCATATAAAATTATATATAAGTACCTAATACAAGTAAAAACCGATAAAACCCGAACTATATGACATACGGACATTAACGAGCTAAGTTGGCATATTTGGACTAATAATTTAACTAAACAAGTTAAACACTTATAAAAATTACTTATTGGGCTTAACCCATTAAGGCCCAACATGTAAAGTATAAATACTAATAATACAATTATAAAATAGATTAATACAAGTTAATGAACTTATAATAGGCTTATTAGACCTAAAAAATATAAATAGGTAAAACTAGTAAACTAGTATAAAAGTTACCAATACATAACACTAAAATGAGTAAATGAGAATGTATAAACCCACTTGATCATCATCGTATATATAAAATCATCATATGTATACATAATTGTTATTTTATAAAGTCATTGGACAAGAGTCTAAGACAAAGTATTATTTGTCTAGGTTTCCGTGATTGAAGCACGTACCGCACATCCAAATCGCCGATAATCGCCTTCCCACATCAACGTGAGTTCATAGCCTCGCACTCTTTTAAATGTTTTTATGAAATATTTTATAAACCCGCGAGGGAGATAACATGTTAGTTTTACTAAAATAGGACACCATTTGTCCCGATTGTTTATTTATTGATTTTGACCCGAATGATTGTATGACCCGATGTATGATTATATGACCCGATAGATGAAATGAAATGGATTATTAAAGTTAGGTTATGTCACTAAAAGTACCATTAGCATGAATTGTGAACTACCGGGATTTGGTAGACGCTTATGCATATAATAGTACTATTTGGGGACGATCACCCCAGTTCGCGCCTTGACGGTTGATCCCCGTCGTGCCACATTGATTGGTAAGCGAATTTATGTATGAGAAGATTTACACAAGCGTGATTATTGTGACGCCACGCTAATTTAGATGGGAAAATTGAGTTTCGGGCTAGCTACCCGTTGTTTGTTGTAGTAAGGTAACAATGTCATGCGGCTTGTAATAATCCATAAATAACGAAATACTGCTATACGCACTAAATTACGATATATTGCCTGACTAGAAATACGGGATCTTACTATGGATATTATGTTCATGTTTTGGTTTTTCATAACCATATTCATATAAGGTTTTATTTAATCTATACAACGTTATAAGACGTATTGTATGATGTTTTTAACGACAATGGTTCGTATAATGATTTTGAAGGCGAAAGCCTATATTATGATTTTGATAAGGATTTGTATGAAATGACTTTGGCTATTTTATGGCCTATTACAATGATTTGTACAAAATGATTTTCGGTAATAATTTTATACCGATGTTATATTGATGGATTTCATTAAACTCAATAAATTTACTTGGCGTTTTCGCTGACCTTTTCTTTTAAACATGTTTTATCTCAGGTACTTGAAGGTAATTCTCGGGAAGACAACAAGAATTCATGGCACGCACTTAAACAACAATTTCCATTCAAATCTTTTGTAAAATTTGTATGAAATAATATGACTTGGGACCTATGTAAATCTGATATTTATGAATGGAAATGCTTTATTATTAAACGACGCGATTTTTAAGCGTTGTCTATGATGTGAGTAATGTGCTATCCCGTAACACCAAGTGTCTTCCGCTGTATTGAATTGTATAAATTTGGGGGTGTTACAGTGTGGTACTAGAGCTCTCGTTATAGAAAACGAAATATTTTTCAAACCAAAGTTTTGAATAAAACATTTCAAAATCTTTTAACTATAAACATTTTTCTAAAAATGTCTAAAAATCTTTTGACTATAACGGTGCCGAAGAATTCCCGAGTTACCGACAAGGCCAGACTGAGAAGTGTTATTTTAATATATATATATAACCTGGATTATATATGTATGATGTAATTTGATTACATGATTGTTTGATGATTATTTTGATATTTATACGAGGTATTTATACGACGTAGATTGTCACAAGGAACCCTAAATCCCCTAGTAAATTAATCGAAGCTATTCTCGTAGGAATTCTAGCTATCCTAGATCTAAACCAAGTTGTGGATATTTATGATCCCAACAAATGGTTGATATTCGTAGAAATATTGATATTAGTTGATTGTTAAAATTAAAGAAGAATTGGCGAGATTAAATCTGATATCGATGTCATGATGATCTTTCCTTATAGAGTGGAGTTTGACAAAACGTTATCACCTGGAAAGATGTCATCTGAGTCGTTGTCACACAATTCTTAAAATTGAAATAGAAAGGGTGAATGTTGCACTTGAGGCTGTCATTGGAACCATTACCCAAAAGCCTCATGCCACAAGTACCTTTCCGAGAAGTCTAATTGATTGTGTGAGTCATTTTATACTAGTGACTCATTTGATAATTGTTGTTATAAGAGCTATAGGATTGGAAATTAAGTGTTGTTCATATCGAGCTTTTATTGCTCTATTAAGGTCTAAGAATAAGGTTGAAAGTATTGGAGAATGAGGTAGGATATCTCATTGAGTGTAATTTGGTTGAAACTTGAATAAAGTAAAATTTAACTCGTATGGAATATGAGATTGTTAAGAGGAAGTCGTTAAGTTCTGTGATTGAATTATAAGGTTTTAATTGATTGTTGATTCGTGTTAAGTGTTGTTCCTAGGCCATTGTCCACTAACGAGGATGCCCAGTGTCCAATAAATAAATTGAAGAAATCTTCTTCTGAATTGGGACCGATGGATCTTCCGAGACAGGTGGGACACCTAATGACTCTTGTAGATTAGTATTCATTGTGGTATCTTTTAAAAATAATCCCTAACTTAACTGAGACATCAGTTGGTAGGATGAGTTCTTGGAATTGTATGACATAGTGACACATAATGTGTTACGGTACAATTTTGACTTGTTTGTGATTAATGAAAAGACTACCATTGATTGCTAAATCCTACATGTATCGATGTTATCTATCTTTTATTGCTTCATCCTAATGATTGAATTAGTGATGCAACCATTGAACAAGTACTCATCTCGAATTGAGTTACGCTGTGGATTATTCTTTTTTGAGTGCCATTGAGGTCATGAACCTCATGATTATTTGACTAAGCTCATTTCCTGATATATTGTAGTTAGTTCTTGGTGAACCACTCCTCATCCTTCTTTTGCAGATCACACATTGTTTTTATAAGATACAATAGTATCCCTTGGGAAAAATTAAATTTTCATCACCATATGAATTATTTAAAGTGAGACTTATAAATAATCATTATTGAAATGAAGTTGATTATGAAATACCCTAGAAAAATTAATTGTTTACATAACAAAGAAAATCTTTATAAATTTATTTTTAATTCTTATTTAAGAATTAAGCATGAAAATGTTTTTATTATAAACATGATGATAAAATTTTGACGAAACTGAGTATTGCATCGTTAATCTTGAAATTGTATATAGTTGCGCGCCTACATACAATTTGGAATGGACCATGCAAGGCTGATTAGTAGTCACCATAAAACTAATGAATAAACACTACATTTTCTTTGAAAATTGTGAAGGATTAAATTTTATGAGATCTGCAAGAAGTGAAAAATAGGGACAAAATGTTAGGGACACCTACATATGTGCCTGTAGCATCTATTCTTCTGAGTCGAATTTACTCATCTGTGGAAATTGTCTTATTTGACAATTGACAATTCTTTCTTGTCTAATTCTCCCGTAGTGAGATTCTTAGGAAAAGTATCTGATTACCGAGTGTTGATACCCGACTGGATGTATCGACGTTCCTATCATTTCTTTTGATTTGGTTTCATCTGAATGACGTGGGTAACGATCCGAGGAGCTTTCGAATGCGTACTCAATTATGAAAACATGGGATATA
The DNA here is from genome assembly GCA_025667525.1 of Glebionis coronaria. Lineage (NCBI taxonomy): Eukaryota > Viridiplantae > Streptophyta > Magnoliopsida > Asterales > Asteraceae > Glebionis > Glebionis coronaria. The sequence continues at coordinate 362,073,338 of CM046877.1, forward strand.
TTCATATTCGTTAAATGTTTTCGTCTTTATCTGAATTGAAATTCTCTCGCGTAAATTATGCGTTGACATTACTCTTTGGATGATAGTTGTGTCTCCATATATCCTTGAATTTGCGAAGGATTATGAGTTATTATTAGTCTTTTGAGAAGGTCACATCTTATCGACGGCAATAAAACTAAAAAGTTGATAGTGCCAGTAGAATGGATTGATTGATAATGACACGAAGACATTATCTTAATTGATGGGAACTCGAGTAGAATTCCCCTAAAAGATAAGATGCTGATTATCAAAAGTGATTTAGATAATTCCCGATAGGTGGCTGTATCCTGCTTTTAGACTTAAAAGTATACCATGAATGGTTATAAACTGATCATAGATATGGTAATCTAGAAAGAACCTAATATAAATTTATTAAAAGATATTTCTGTTATTTGAAACTTTAGGAAGTATTTGTTGGTGAATTACCTAGAATTTTTCTATTAAGACAAATTGAAATTGGTATTGATTATATTCCCGGTGCTGCACCTGTGGCTTGTGCACTGTACGTCAGCACCATCTAAATTAAAAGAATTACCGTACAACTGAGAGAGTTGTCGGAGAAAGCTTTTATTCTACCAAGCTCGTCATTATGAAGAGTTATGGTGTTATCATTCCTTATATTTATTGATTACCGTGAACTAGGTAAAATTGACGATTAAAAATCTATATCCACTACCCAAGATGATAGATTGTTCGATCATTTACAAGGTTCTAGCGTATGTTCTAAAGATTTGATTCACGGCATGGTTATCATCAACTTCGCGTCCGCGAAAAAGATTATCTATTCCGATCACTACATCCATAACTTGTAATAAACATTATGAGTTTCATGTTATGTCGTTTGGATTGACTAATGCACATGTAGCATCCATAAATTTGGTGAATCACGTGTGTAGGCTGTAATTTGATAAAATCATGCTTGTGATCATTAAGGACCATTTGTTTGTATATAAGAATAAGAAGGAGTTAATAATTATTTATAGATTGCCCTGAATTGGCCGAACAATGAAAACCTGTACCTTGAATAATTAACATGTGATTTAAGACTTAATCTTTTACATTATTTGACCGTGTGATTAAAAGATAATGGAATCTATATTGACTCTTCAAAAATTAAGAGCCCTTTTAAGACTTTGGGTTTTACCAAAAAGAAAGTGCAAATATGTTTTGACAAATGTTTTAACAAAGGATTTTTAAGGGATTATTCCCTTATACCCAGAACATTTAACTAAACTCCTGTTTAGGGGTAAATGTTCGTGTATACCTCAAGACAACCTAAGAGGGATTGAGGAAACCGTTTAAACCAAGATTTAAAAACGACAATGTTTGCTTTTCAACTAAAGAAAATTTTGACCAAAGTATAACCAAAGATTTTTCGAACATTTACGAATCTCATTAATTATTTTCGATAAATCAGCAAAAATCGTGTTAATTAAATTCAAATTTGTTTTGAACATTTTATTATAATTGGTTGAACTAAGAAATTTATTATTTTTACATTTACGTTTCACAAAATTGAATATTTATTATTTAATTACTTTAAATGTTTATCGACGCTTTAAATGTCGGATTGAGCAAAATTGATAAAAATAATAGTTGAGACGAGACAAAAACTTAGAAAATATGAAGAAAGAAATTTTGAATGAATTGTGGACATGATAATTATTTTATCAGGGAAGATGAATGTAAATACTGACGCATTATGTAAAAAGGATAAAGAATAAATTAGGATGTGTTCCTTAATAATGACTGTACAAAATAAATTGCCGAGCAATTTAAAATATAGCTGATATTTGTAAAAAGGATAATATAGATAAAAAAAATAAAAAAAGGGGGGGGGGGGGGTTCGCAACTAATGTGAACCATTAGAATTGAGGAGCCGATGGCGTTAAATGATTAAAAGTCCACTTGTGATTGTCTAAATATGGAGGATTGTGAGATATAGTTATGTTGGAATCTCATAAGATTTAGTATTCTATTCCTGTCATTTCTGATTAAATGTATCTTTATCTAAAGAAGTTGTACTGATGGCAAATTATGAAGGCAGACATCGTCTCATACATTAGTAAACGTCTAACTATTGCAAAGGTCATCATCTGAATTTGATTCGATTTGGGTCATCGTCGACAGACTGACCAAATCTGCTAATATCATTCCTGTTAATGATAGATTCTTGATGAAGAAATTGACTCTTTTGTATTTAAAGGAGTTGTGTAAACATGGTGTGCCTGTATCTATCATCTCTATCAAGATCCTCGCTTCGCATCAAATTTCTAGAGATTTGCTCAGAAGTCGTTGAGAATGAATCTTGATGAGAGTACAGTGTACCACCCCAATCAAAGGGACGAGGTAAAGTAACGATACAAAATACTAGAAGTCTTGTTTTATGTTTGAATGATTGACCTTTGGTAATAAACTGTAAAATAGTTTTCCTTTGGAGAGATTATCATTGATAATTATCATATTAGGATCAAGATCGAATCTTGTGAGGATATATATTAGAGCATCTGTAAGCAGGAGTTGGGATGAAGACACCCGACATACACCCATTGTGAGTTGGACATGTCTTGTAGGTTTAAGGTTTCCTATGATGGCGAACCTAACCTTACAAAATACTCGACCCGCGAGACCTGAAATGATTGTTGAAATTAGGATCTGATTATTGACTGCCGGTAGTGGGCAGGAGATCATGTGAATATGAAATGTAGATCTTGAAGTGCGAGATGGGTAGCGAAGGTATGCCAAAAATTTTAACCATGGAAAAATGAATTGATGATCTGAAAGATCATGGGATATAAGTCCTTGTTGTATGGGACCATTGAGATGATGTAAAAGTTGGTATGAAAAGCATATAAGCTGGATCTACCCTATGACTTCAAGGGATGCGTGAATTATGTTTCGTATATCAAACTTGATAAATGTCTATCAAGTGAAAATCTGAATTCTTCTTGATGAAATTTAGATCGGCGAAAAGTTGCATTCATAAAAAACCCGTGAACATCATGGATAGAGAAAGTAAGTCAACATTAAGCCTGATCTTATTCCCGTAGTTATGTTTGATGAAACTCGCGTATTGTAATGAATTAAACTTGTGAGAAAAGACCGAATGTGGAGGAAAGACCCACATGGCTTTAACTCTATAAGAAGCGAGTAGTAAGATAAGATGATCTTTAAGGACAAAGATCCTGTTTAGGGGTAACTGCTGTGACAATCCGTCAATTTATGGTTGATATTTTATTCTCAAGTATTATTTAAAAACATTATTTTAATGTTATATTATGAACTCACTTATTTTGGGAAGAAATTTGGATTTACGTCTTGAAGTAGCATCGACTACGTCTAAACCGGAGGATTCTACGTTACGTGCTTACGTTTACATACACCATCTTTGGTGACAGTCCGACATTTCAGGAAATAAATTTATCCGTGAATATTATTTTGAGATTCTAAATTTGAGTTAGTACATAAACTCACAAATTTACGAGAAGAGATTAGGACTTACGATTATAATTTAACGTCCTCTACGACTAAACCGGAAACCTTAGGATTACGTATTTACGTTTCGAACTCTGTTTTTGATGAGACAATTTTTATTAGATTCGTTTTGTTCCGTTGATTCATAATTTATAAAAACGTTTTTCGTAAAACGACCTGAGGGCACGCGAATCGAGGAAACTAGAATCGAGGAGTACCCGTAAATTAGTGGGATGAGACAAGATAAATCTTGCCCCACCCCACTCAAAATGGACGGCAACATTAAGCCACCTCACCCCATGAGGTGTCCAAGCTTAACTAACAAGCTATTACACTTGTCTTACAATCCTTACAAAACCATTTCTCATTAAAACCACTCAACCTAAACTAGCTACTTCATTTTATTACATGCAACACACACATCTCTCTCTCTCTATCTAGCCATTTTGGCCGTCCACTATAGCCACCACAACACCATCATCATACAATTTTAACCACAAACTATTGTTATAACTTACATATGTTAATCTCCTACAAAAGAGATGAAGATTGGTGCAAGTTCTAACATCTAAAAAGGGGTTTTCAAGAGAAGTAAGGGCTGATTTCTACATGAAGTTTACAAGTATTGGTGGCCATGAAGATTGGTGTTGATCTACCACAAGTTCTTCCATCAAAATCCATGTCTTAATCACAACCTACATCATCTTGGTGGTATAAAGATTGTTCTTCCCATCCTCTTGTTATTTTGATTATGTAATCATGTATTTTCTTTCTTATTGTATATGTATATGATGAATATATGATGATAAAAATGTTCTGTGGGGATCAAGTGTTGATAAATATGGTTAAAAAGATGGAAAATCATAAGAAACAAGGCTAAAATCTTGCTTAAATTGTTGGCTGTATAAAAACAGTAAGTAACCAAGTCATGAACTGATAAAATTGCATGGTGGAATCCAATTACAGTAAGTGTTAGATGTCATACACATGTGAGATTTGGCCATGCAATGAAATCATCAAGATGAGTGAGATATGATCAAAACAAGATTAGTGTACCAATCTGAATAGTCTGTTTTGTAGGGACTGTTAAGGATAGTTAGACATGGAATGAGCAGTAGCTATAACTAACTTATTTATAGCACATAATATGAAGTTTATGTCATCCAAAAATGAGCTTCTATCTCCTTATAGAACTCAAGATATGATAAACATGGTGAAGATGAAACTAAAAATTAGATTTTGAAGAATTAATGTTTAATAGTATTATATAAGCACTCAAACTAATATAGTATAAAATGTGAATTCAAACCCACTAAATTATAAATTTCATTTATATAAATATGTATAAGGTTAAATAAATGGACACTTTATAAAAATGGTAGTTTAATAAGATTTATAAGTTATAAAAACTATAAACATGATTTTTACGACTTTTTCGGCTATTACCGTAAAATTAACGTTTTTCGCCAATTAAAACTTAGACGATCAAACCCGTCTAATGTAAAGTTTTTAAAAGTCATATAATTATATATAAGTACCTAATACAAGTAAAAACCGATAAAACCCAAACTATATGACATACGGACATTAACGAGCTAAGTTGGCATATTTGGACTAATAATTTAACTAAATAAGTTAAACACTTATAAAAATTACTTATTGGGCTTAACCCATTAGGGCCCAACATGTAAAGTATAAATACTGATAATACAAGTATAAATTGGATTAATACAAGTTAATGAACTTATAATAGGCTTATTAGACCTAAAACATATAAATAGGTAAAACTAGTAAACTAGTATAAAAGTTACCAATACATAACACTAAAATGAGTAAATGAGAATGTATAAACCCACTTGATCATCATCGTATATATAAAATCATCATATGTATACATAATTGTTATTTTATAAAGTCATTGGACAAGAGTCTAAGACAAAGTATTATTTGTCTAGGTTTCCGTGATTGAAGCACGTACCGCACATCCAAATCGCCGATAATCGCCTTCCCACGTCAACGTGAGTTCATAGCCTCGCACTCTTTTAAATGTTTTTATGAAATATTTTATAAACCCGCGAGGGAGATAACATGTTAGTTTTACTAAAATAGGACACCATTTGTCCTGATTGTTTATTTATTAATTTTGACCCGAATGATTGTATGACCCGATGTATGATTATATGACCCGATAGATGAAATGAAATGGATTATTAAAGTTAGGTTATGTCACTAAAAGCCCCATTAGCTTGAATTGTGAACTACCAGGATTTGGTAGAAGCTTATGCATATAATAGTACTATTTGGGGACGATCACCCCAGTTCGCGCCTTGACGGTTGATCCCCGTCGTGCCACATTGATTGGTAAGCGAATTTATGTATGAGAAGATTTACACAAGCGTGATTATTGTGACGACACGCTAATTTAGATGGGAAAATTGAGTTTCGGGCTAGCTACCCGTTGTTTATTGTAGTAAGGTAACAATTTCATGCGACTTGTAATAATCCATAAATAACGAAATACTGTTATACGCACCAAATTACGATATATTGCCTGACTAGCAATACGGGGTCTTACTATGGATATTATGTTCGTGTTTTGGTTTTTCATAACCATATTCATATAAGGTTTTATTTAATCTATACAACATTATAAGACGTATTGTATGATGTTTTTAACGACAATGGTTCGTATAATGATTTTGAAGGCGAAAGCCTATATTATGATTTTGATAAGGATTTGTATGAAATGACTTTGGCTATTTTATGGCCTATTACAATGATTTGTACAAAATGATTTTCGGTAATAATTTTATACCGATGTTATATTGATGGATTTCATTAAACTCTATGAATTCACTTGGCGTTTTCGCTGACCTTTTCTTTTAAACATGTTTTACCTCAGGTACTTGAAGGTAATTCTCGGGAAGACAACAAGAATTCATAGCCCGCACTTAAACAACAATTTCCATTCAAATCTTTTGTAAAATTTGTATGAAATAATATGACTTGGGACCTATGTAAATATGATATTTATGAATGGAAATGCTTTATTATTAAACGACGCGATTTTTAAGCGTTGTTTATGATGTGAGTAATGTGCTATCCCGTAACACCAACGAGTCTTCAACTGTATTGAATTGTATAAATTTGGGGGTGTTACAGTTGACAAGAAAGTAAAGGTTACGAAAGGGGATATAAAAGCCACAATTAATTAATATGAGGTTTATCTAGCCCTTAACACTTACTTCAAACTCTATCATCTCTTGTTCTCCACAGTTTAAAATCTCAAATAATAAGACTAGTTGATTCTTAGCCTAATAAGCCAATAAAGGTCTACATTGTTAAGGCTACTAGCTAGAGAATGCTTAGATAAGCAAACTCGGGTTGAGTCAAAGTATCCATGGCGGGCCTAATATGTCAAAGAAGTATAAACTTGTTAAACCATGTCCTTTATTATATTTTTTATTTTTATATATTTTGATGAAAAACAAAAGAAAAAATATATATACAATGCAAATGTGTTATGCAAATGAAAAATGATTAATGCAAAAATTATGAATGCATATTTTTGTGGCCAAAGTAGATCAAAAATTTGAAAAATGTTTGAAAATTAAATTTTCCCAATTATCATGAAGGCAATGACAATGGTCTAGGTAAGGTCACTTCGATAGAAGTCTCCCCTACACTTGAGATAAACATTGTCCTCAATGTTTAAGAGTATTGGAGTAAACTCCCCTACACTTATGACATTGCGTACTTTGTTTAACTCGAGCGAAGGAAGAGAAAACTAAACTAAATGCATTTTAAGCACAATGTTTTGAATATCATAATAGCAAAAACTAATCGAAGTGAACCGGATACACGGGCCTCCTCCATAAGCTCCATGAATAAAATGAGAGATAGAAACCCTTGAAACAAACACGAAAAGACGAAGAAAGACCACCCCTCCAATTCAACTCTAATATAAAACCCTTTTATTAAACCTAACCTATTTAGATCTACTCTATGTTTTCTAAACAAGTTATTCAATGCTTGATTTTTTTAACCCTAAGCCTCTAGCTCGACTCGGCCCCGAATTAGGTTGTCCTTGGGGAAACCATCATGGAGAATAAAGGATATCCACTTTGAAGCTCGTCTCACATGATACACTCAAACTTAGCATGTTGTTATTTACTATAAGATTTACAATATCCGCCTCGATAAATGGAACGGTCCAACGTATCTCAAGTTTGTCCAATATAGAAAGCTCTCATATATGAAGCACACCAGGATCAAATACATAGTTTCCATCTCTACACGTGAACAACTCCAAAGTAGGTAGCATCAACAAAGTAAGCTCATACGTAAAGCCCATATCAATCAAAGTCACACTCGTAAGTGGAGTAGATGAAAACCAATATTTCCCAAACATACGGATCCCAGGATCAAAGTGTGACAACCTGATATTTTCAGGTAGTAAATCTATTCTTGTATATTATTTTTATATTTTATTTTAATGTTGGTTCATGAACTAACATATTTACGGGATGAAATTAGGGCTTACGTGCATAATTTAACGTCTTTTACGACTAAACCGGGAACCCTAGGATTACGTATTTACTCTTTTGTGCTCCATTTTTGATGAGAAAATTTTTATTAGAATCGTTTTTCCATAGATTCATAAGTTTTAAAAACGTTTTTCGTAAATCGACGCGAGGGCACGCAAATCGAGGAAACTAGAATCGAGGAGTACCCATAAATTAATAGGGATGAAACAAGTTTATACCTGTCTCACCCCCATTATGGGCGGACACAACAAGGGTACCACACCCCTTGTAGTGAAAATTCTAAGTGTCCTAGAGACACTTGTCTCATACACTTGACCAAAACACTTGCAAAACCATCAAAACCATCTAACTTTACTCATATCTCACACATAGATGCAAAACTAGCTAGAAAGTTTCTCCCACTCTCCCTCTCTTCCCTCTCTTACCGTCCAAACCCCACCAACATACACCACCATCATAAAAAATTTAACCATAAACTTTAACTATAGTTCACATATGTTGATCACTACTTGAAAGGAGGCTATTTGGAGGTGATTACATCTTATGAAAATGAGTTTTCATGAGGTTCAAGGGCTGATTTCAAGAAGGATTTTAGTTACTTGGAGATTTCTAAAAGTGTTCTTGCTAAGTTCATAAGATTTGGTGACAAGATCAAGTATTGTTCATCATAAATCTCATCTTTTTCATCACAATTGGTTGGTATAGAGATTGTTCTTTCTATCATCCTATTAGTTTTGTAAATGTATTCATTTATTTTCTTCAAAATGTATATGTATGATGATGATAAATGATGATCAATATGTTGCATGAGGATTTTGTGTTACTAAATTAGGTTAAAAAGGATAAAACTACAAGTAAAAGTTGTTAAAATCTTGACTAGTTAAGTAGGCTATAATAAACAGTAACTTTCAATAATTTTACTTGGTTAAATGGATGATATTATTGGATATATAGATAGATAAATGATTATTACATATGTGGCCAATTTACCACACAATGGAATGTTAAAAATGAGCAAGATATGGCCAAAACACTTTTGTGGTACTAATCTGTCTCGTCTGTTTTGGACGAATTAAAACAAATATTTAGAGGCTGTTTGAAAAGAATCTATAGAAGATTACTTGTAGCACATAACATTTAGTTTATACAGTAAAATTTTAGGGTCTTAAATCCTTGTAGAACTCAAGATATGATCAAAATTGTGAACTTGAAATTTCACATCAGATTTGACTATTAAAGTATATAATATTAAAAAGGCACTTGAAGTAAAATATTATATAACATAAGTATATAAAAGTTAATAAATGATAATAACTAATATAAAATAAGTTTATAAACTATATTAAGTAAATATTACATTTTTTAAAATAAAACTCAAATATTTTCAAAACTACAAACTATATATAAATTTTACGTCTTTTCGGCTAAAGCCGAAAGAATAACGTTTTCGCCAAATAAAACATAGATGGTCAGAACCGTCTAATGTAACATTTTTATAAATCATATACTGATATGTAAACACACTTGACAAGTAAAAATCGACAAAATCGAGATTTGTAACTTATGGACCATAATGGGCCAAATTAGCCTTGTTGGACCACTAGGCCCAACTAGTTTGGTTTAACACTATTAGACTTACTCATGGGCTTAACCTACTTGGGCTCAACATATGAGTATAGGCATGGTCTTAAATAGATAAATGGACTAATAAAATATATTGGACCCTTAATGGGCCTATTGGGCCTTAACATATAAATGGGTTAAAACTAGTATAATAAGCCTAAGTTAACTAATACTTAACAACTACTAATGTTGTATAAAAGAATAAAACCCCACTTGATCACCATGTTATGACATCGTTACATATACATAACAACTTTTATAAATATTATTTTACGATAGTCTAATACCGAGTATTATTTGTTTAGGTTTCCGTGATCGAGGCACGTACCGTACATCCTAATTGTCGATAACCCGCCTTTCCCAACTAACGTGAGTTGATAGCCTCGCACTCTTTAAATGTTTTATGAAATGATTTGTAAACTCACGAGGGAGATAACATGTGAGTTTTTAATAAAAATAGAACACAAGTAGTCCCGATTGTATGCTTATTGATATGGACCGGATTGATTGTATGACCCAAAATGGATGATTGAAATGGATTATTAAAAGTTAGGTTATGTCACTGTAAGTCTCATTAGCATGAATTGTGAACTACTGGGAGTTGGTAGACGCTTATGCATATAATAGTACTATTTGGGGAAGAACACCTCAGTTCGCGCCTTGACGGTTGATCCCCGTCGTGCGACATTGATTGGTAAGCGAATTTATGTATGAGAAGATTTATATAGCGTGATATTAGTGACGACACGCTGATTTAGATGGGCACATATTTGTCGGGCTCGCGACCCGTTGTTTTTTATAGAAAGGAAACAATGTCATGCGGCTTATTATAATCCGATAATAATACCGATAATGGTAAATACTGAGGCTGTGGTCTCATAGATAATGGTAAATACTGAGCCTGACTAGCAATATGGGGTCTCATTACTGATATTATGCTTGTGTTTCTGATTTACATAACTGTTTTATATAACGGTTTTTACTAAACTCTATGAATTCACTCGGCATTCGCTGATATATTTTTTGCATGTTTTATCTCAGGTGCTTGAAGGTGACTTAGATGGAGATCGACTTTGATGGCCCACATAACAATAATAATATTCATTCGAACTATGTTTTGTAAACTTTATGACTGTGAAACTGGGGGACTTTATGTAAACTTTAAACTTGTACTCGAATGAATGTATGTTTAACCTTGTAAAACCCTTTTTATGTGTTGTCTATGATTTGAGTTATTGTGTTATCCCGTAACACTCTATTGACCCTTCCGCTGTACCTATACGAAATTTGAGAGTGTTACAGTTTGGTAGCAGAGCTCTCGTTATAGAGAACGAAAGATTTTTAAAACCATGGTTTTGAATTAAACATTTCAAAAATCTTTTAACCATAAATATTTTTAAATAAATATTTTGAGTAAAATGTTTAAAAATCTTTTGACTATAACGGTGCCGAAAATCTCCGATGTTGCCAACAAGCCTTATTGAGAAGATATATATTTTGATATATAATCTAATATATATATATATATATATATATATATATATATATATATATATATATATATATATATATATATATATATATATATATATATATATATATCGTGATTTCAGTATGTAACTGCTAATAATTATTTTTTTGCAGATTTGTCATGGCAGACCCTAACATTCCCTTAGAGAACCCTGCTATTCCTGAACCTAACGTAGATGATAACCCTTACTTAGACTTAGTGGATTATAATGTAGAAGATGATATAAATGATGAAGAGGAGGAACCATTTGAGGATCCTGAGCCCAAAATAGGACTAGGAGATCAGATTGCCCATCAGGTTGATATTGTAGAGAATGATAATGTTGGTGTCGAGGAAGATGATGAGGTTGATATAGATGATGTAGGTAATGAGGATGACGAAGAAGATGTCGATGAGGAGGTAGATATAGGTAATGAGATTGATGATGATGAGGCGAATCTTATCTTTCTTTATGATGTAGAGGATGGTGAGCCCTTACCCCTTCCAGTTGAGTGGTCTGATTTTGATTCTGAGTTACCTAGTGATGAATCGTCTGAATCTGATTCAGAGGATGGCGAGGATGATGATGATGCACCTGATGGAACTAATGGGATTACTACTCATAGCCCGATTGATAGGGTCGACTTTCAGAGGAGTGTGCATGTGATAGGACAGTCGTCGAGGGTTCGAGAGGCTACTCATATTGATGGACTTGCACCTTGGGCCTTAAGACGTGATTTAGATGCTTCTCGAGTTCAAGGTAGTATGACAGAGATTGTTTTAGGTGTTGTTCAGACTCATGTTGCTTTATTGGAGTCAAAGACAAAAATTGGTGAGAAAGAGCGAGAATTGCTTGATTTGGGTTTGAGTGATGTGGAGCGTAGTTTGAATGAAGCATTTAGGAGACTGTCTGTTTTGGAAAGTGGTGAGTACGCAAAGATGAAGAAAAAGGTGAATACGATGGAGATTCAGTTGAGTGTGGTTCGTACGATGCGCGAGAAGGCGGAAAAAGAGTTAAATGTGTCTGTTGGTTGGAACAGTAGATTTTATGCTGAGTTGGTTGAGAGAGGAGTGATTCATAAGCGCCCAACTGATGATGATGAGTCTTGTGATCGTCCAAGGAAGATATCAAAGAAGAATGATGATGGACTGTTAGGACCATTGTAATAGTTATATGTAATAGGTAGACTAGGAGGTATGTAGTTCCTCCTGGTCCTAGTCGTAGTAGGAGCAAGTCCTGCTCCTGGTCCTAGTCAAAGTCAAACATTGTTATTTACTTAATATTCTGTTAGGATATGCATGAGTTATATTAGGAGAAGATATGCATATCAGTTTTAGACGTTTTCTTGTAAGCTGTATTAGGGTTTCCTTGTAGTATAAAAGGAACCTGAGGCAGAAGGGTTAGACATTCATTGACAAAACGTAGTTCTAGTCTTTATTAATATTAGAAATCCTTAGAAAGGATCAAGTCTTCATAGTTATTCTGTTTCTCTTGTTTATATTTATATTCTATATTCATATTGTGTATAGAGTCTCTTTGTGATTTGACTTGTGATTACAGAAGTCATTCACCGGTCCTGACAGGCTACAAGATCTATATCTGTTAGACCCAACAAGTGGTATCAGAGCCTGGGAGGGTCTCTATACAACAAGAATCAAGTTCTCTTATTTTTAACAATCTGTTTATCATGTCTGCCTCAACTTCTACTCAAACAGGAGAAGAAGGCACTCCTAAAATTGTGCAACCTCAGCAGATCCTGGCTACGGTTTCCAACACGAATGGAAAATTCCCTCTTCTGAAGAAAGGTGAATATGACAACTGGGCAATGAAGATGGGATGGTGGATCACCAACACTGATCAAGATCTTTGGAAGATCATTCTAAATGGAAACAGCAGAAAGCTTACTGGACGAGACAAGAACGGTAATATTACTCTTCTTGACCCTAAATCTCATGAGGAAATTATCGCTATTCAGAAGGAGGTAAAAGCAAAAACAATTTTGCTTCAATCTCTTCCTGAAGATCACATGGGTGACTTCTACCATTTGGATGATGCCAGAGAAATCTGGAACGGCATAAAAGCAAGGTTTGGCGGAAATGAGGAGTCAAAGAAAATGCGAAGGTCCATGCTGAGAGATGAATTCACAGAGTTCAAAATCTCAGAAACTGAAGGCCTGAATCAAGGGTATGATAGGTTCCAGAAAATATTGAGCCAATTGAATCAACTTCGGTCCAAGCCTGAGGATGGTGATGTTAATGCAAGGTTTCTTAAAGCCTTACCCTACTCTTGGAACCAGGTGGTAATCTCTCTTAAAGCCAAAGGTGGGCTTGATTATCTCAGTTTTGATGATTTGTTTCATAGGCTCAGAACATTCGAACCTCATGTGAGAGGATATCCGAGTGACTCTTTTCCCACTCCTGCTAATTCAGCCTTTGTGAGCTCTATGGCGTCTAGTCCCATGGCATATGCAAGTAGCCAGAGCAATAATGTGTCTCCCCAGCATACTATCCAGCATACTATTCAGCATACGAGTCCCATGTCATATGCATCTAGTCCCATGTCTTCTGCTTCTGATCCCCCTGCCAAGTCTGGTAGTATGGTAGAAGCTATTCTTCATTCTTTTGTTGCTGATGTTTCTGCTGAACAACAACTTGCGTTTGATGACTTCAAACAAATCGATAAGTTGGATCTGGATGAGATAGATCTTAAATGGCAGATGGCCATGCTTACTCTGAGGGTTCACAAGTTTGAGAAGAAAGCAGGAAGGAAGTTTAATTACAACCCTCGGGAGCCAGCAAGATTCGATAGAAGCAAGGTTCGGTGCTATAACTGTCAGCAACAGGGTCACTTTGCTCGAGAGTGCCCTAGCAAGAATGATCAGGAGAAGAGCAGGTACTCCGCTTTCAAAATTCAGGAGGTTAAAGATGACAAGAGAGCATTGGTATCTGTTGACTCCATGGTCAACTGGAATGATCATCAGGCTTCTACTCTGGAATCAGCGGAATCAACGACTGATGTGTTGGCAATGATTGCTGGGAACCTCTCTGATGCAGAAGAAGCAGAAGAGTTTGCTCTTATGGGCATCTCACCTCAGGTACAACGTTGTCCCCTTGGTTGTCATGATAAATACACAGAACTGTTGTCCCAATTTAATGAAGTAAATGAACAAAATGATAAGTATTACTTAGAGGTACAAGCCTATAAAGCTTCATTAAACACATTGGAACAACAAAAGAAGTGGTTACAAGATACACAACGTGCATATGAGGATAAAATCAGGATACTAAGCATTGATTTAGAAAACACTACAAATATGCTTAAATATACAGAAACTGAAAGAGATGCTAGTATCAAAGAAAAAGAGGAGATGCAAGCTAAATTAAATGCTACAATGTTAAGATTTGACAAATGGCAAAAGGCACCTAAAAATCTTTCAAAATTAATTGATAGTAGCATGTCTGGCAGAACTAAAAGAGGCTTAGGATTTGAAAAATATATTGATTCTGAAGATGTATTTGATTTATCTTTCTCAAGCGTCTTTGATGCCGACAAAGAGGATGAGGGAAAACCTAGCTACAATAGGTTTAAACCAGCAGCAGAAATGCATGTTGTTCCTCCTCCTCTTACTGGAACTTTCATGCCTACCTCATGGAATAATGACTCGGATGGATCACAGATGCTTGAGTCCCCAACAAGTTCTACTAATTCTAACGACTTTGTCTCATGTACTTTCAGTGACAAAGCCGGCGACTCTGCATCTAATGGTTCAAGTGAAGAGTCAAGACCTACGAGTTCCAAGTCGGATGAACATGCTGCTACTAGTGCTAGGAAGTGTGAAGAAAAAGTCGCTGTCAAGTCAAGTGTGTCTGGTCCGTGTTTATTGAGTCCTAGGAAGAATGTTTTTTCTAGAACTGTGTGTAATAAACTAGGCAGTATGAAACAGTCTCATTCTAATAAAAGGTCTTTCAAAACATGTTTTGTTTGTGGCAGTCCCTTTCATTTAATTAAAGATTGTGATTATTATGACACACATGCATCTGTTAATTATGCTTTTCTTGCTCCTGGATCACCAGGAGCTGCTCCATATACTACTAGAAGACTTAATCCTTGTGCTCCAATGTTTCATACTTCTAGAGTATCCTCTCCTTACATGTCTGATTATTGGAGAGAAAATGAATACCAGACAACTAGTAATTATTTTCCAAATTATAATCCAAACTATGCGCATCATTTTGACCACACGTATTTTGGTTTGGGAGATTTGGGAACTGCTGTTAAGCCCTCAGCAGGTTGTTCCTGGTCAAATACTAATACCCTTATGTTGAATAGGCAACCAAGGAACAATAGTGGATCTCATCAATCTTCTTGGCATTCTACTAATGATCCACAAGGCAGGCTTAAACCTGAAAAGGTTTGGGTCCCCGTAAGACACTAACTTGTGCATGGTGATTATATTGTTGTTGTAGGTTACTCCATACCAGGATCCTAGTCTAGGCATTGTTGATAGTGGCTGCTCCAGGAGCATGACTGGCAATAAAGGCCTTCTCTCTAACTTTGTACCATTTTATGGGGGCAAGGTCTACTTTGGTGGAGGTGAAGGCAGAATCACTGGCAAGGGAACGATAAAGACTCCAAATCTCAATTTTGAGCAGGTCTACTATGTGGAAGCACTTCAGCACTTCAACTTGATATCGGTCTCTCAGATCTGTGACAAGAAGCAGTTTGTTCTCTTCACCGATACTGATGCACTTGTACTCTCCAAAGATTTTAAGCTTCCGGATGACTCACAAGTTTTACTCAGAATCCCTAGAAGACACAATCTCTATAGCATCAAGTTGAATGAAGTCAATCCTACTGGTCAACTAGCATGTCTGGTTGCAAAAGCCTCGGAAGATGAAGCCACAAAATGGCACCGAAGGATGGGACATGTGAACTTCAAGACCATTCACAAGCTTGCCAATTTGAATCTGGTCTCTGGTTTACCTCCCAAGACGTTTAGAAATGACATAAATTGTGTTGCCTGCAGCAAAGGCAAACAACATAAAGCATCCTTCAAGGCCATTACTGCTTTAAGTCTCATTACTGAACCATTGCAGCTTCTACATATGGACTTATTTGGTCCTACTTCCATCAGAAGCATAGACCACAAGCAATTCTGTTTGGTGGTGACTGATGGTTATAGCAGGTTTGCGTGGGTGTTCTTCATGGCTACCAAAAGTGAGACCTACTCAATTCTTCGAGATTTTCTTACATTAATAGAGAATCAGTTGTCCAAGAAAGTTAAAGGTATTCGATGCGACAATGGAACCGAGTTTAAAAATAGAGACCTCATCACACTTTGCAATACCAAGGGCATCAAAAGAGATTACAGTGCTGCTCGGACTCCTCAACAGAATGGTGTGGCAGAAAGAAAGAACCGGACACTAATAGAAGCAGCAAGGACTATGCTTGCCGATTCCAAGCTTCCGACCATGTTCTGGACAGAAGCTGTTAATACGGCCAGTTATGTTTTGAATAGGGTGTCTATTACCAATCCACACAAGAAAACACCTTATGAGCTGCTCACGGGCAAAGTTCCCAATATTGCTCATTTGAAGCCGTTTGGATGTCCAGTCACCATTCTGAATACTAGTGACTATTTGGGGAAGTTTGATGGCAAGGCTGATGAAGGATATATTGTGGGATATTCAGCTCATTCTCGGGCATATCGTGTCTACAATCTTCAAGCCAAACGAATAGTTGAAACTATTAATCTCAGGTATTTTGAGGAGAAGACAAACATACAAGGAACATGTCCAGAATGGTATTTTGATCTTGATTATCTTAGTGATTCGTTAGGATATTTTCGTTTCAAAACTAACCATAATGCAGGACCACAAGTGTTTGCAACCTCTAGTACTGGTGTTCCTTCTAGTCTTTCTGATTCAGATGATGAGGATGACATTTTTGTGGTTCCATCCTATTCCACCACGGTTTCTCCTACTCCTCCTAGTGATGCAACTCCATTGGAAGTCCAGGATTCCCAAGCAGCTCTTGATACTCTTCTAAAGCAACAACAAGAAGCTACTAAAGCGGCGGCTCAAGGTAGTTTTGAGTTTCCCTTGGTTGAGCCTTCTGACAGAGCTGCTCCTAGTACTCCAGCTTCTGATCCTAGTGCTAGTCACTCACCTACTGGTACTCCGGCTAGTGAGTCTGCTTCAAATACACGTTTCTCCAGTCCTTCTGATTTGGGGAATCATGAAAAGAAGTCTTCTACCAAGCTGGATGATATTCATAAACAACCAGTTGACGGGATTTTCCAAAATGCTTCATATGATGCTGATTTCGTTGGTGATCTCGGTAACATGGCACCAGAAGTGGAGGTTACCTCCAATCCAGTCTTGCAATCACATAAAGATCATCCCACCACTCAAATTATTGGAGATCCTGGTTCTACAGTAAAGACACGCAGAATGCAGCAGAAGGCCTCGTCTGATCATCATGCTCTTGTGGGCTATATTGAGGATCAAAAGCGTAATAATCATACGGACTTTCAACACTGCTTGTTTGCTTGTTTTCTTTCACAGGTGGAACCTAGGTCTGTTTCTCATGCTCTTGAGGATCAAAGTTGGGTGGAGGCTATGCAGGAGGAAATGCAGCAATTCTTGTTTCAGAATGTTTGGGTTCTGGTTGACCTACCGGATGGGAAGACAGCTATCAATACCAAATGGATTCTCAAAAACAAGAAGGATGCACGGGGAATTGTGGTCAGGAATAAAGCTAGGCTTGTCGCACAAGGGCACACTCAAATTGAGGGCATAGATTATACTGAAGTCTTTGCGCCTGTTGCAAGGATTGAGGCCATTCGTCTGTTTTTGGCCTTTGCTTCGTATGTTGGCTTTACGGTGTTCCAGATGGATGTCAAGAGTGCATTTCTCTATGGAAAAATTGACGAAGAAGTGTATGTTACTCAACCTAAGGGGTTTGTTGATCCACTTCATCCAAGGAAAGTCTACAAAGTGGTCAAGGCTCTTTATGGGTTACATCAGGCTCCTAGAGCTTGGTATGAGCGTCTCTCCACTTTCTTGTTAAAGAATGGCTATAGAAGAGGTACTATTGACAAAACACTATTTCTTCGGCGGAATTCCAAGGATATTATCCTTGTTCAAGTTTATGTGGACGACATTATCTTTGGTTCTACTAGGAAGGAGTGGTGTGATGAGTTTGAACACTTGATGAAAGGCGAATTTCAGATGAGTGCCATGGGAGAACTGTCATTTTTCCTTGGTCTTCAGGTCAAGCAACAATCGGATGGGATTTTCATCAGTCAAGATAAGTATGTTCATGAGATTCTTCAAAAGTTTGACATGGATCCTCTTCGTCCAGCAGCAACTCCTTATGAAGTTACTAAAATCAAACTTAAGAATGAGCCAGATCCACCCGTAAATGTTCATATGTACAGGTCTATGATTGGCTCTCTCATGTACTTGACTGCATCACGTCCTGATATTATGTTTGCAGTAAGTGCTTGTTCTAGACACCAGGTGACTCCAACGGTTTCGAACTTAAATGCAGTTAAGAAGATTTTCAAGTATATCAAGGCTCAACCTAAATTGGGTCTATGGTATCCTAGAGAATCTCCATTTGTACTTGAAGCATACAATGATAGTGATTATGCTGGTGCTAATAATGATAGGAAGTCAACTACTGGTGGTTGTCAATTTTTGGGTCGTCGGCTTATTTCATGGCAATGTAAGAAATAGACAATAGTAGCTACTTCTTCAACCGAAGCTGAATATGTGGCTGCTGCTAGTTGCTGTGGTCAAGTTTTATGGATCCAAAATCAGATGTTGGACTATGGGTTCAATTTTATGAACACCAAAATTTTTATTGACAATCAAAGCACTATTTGTATTGTGAAGAATCCTGTATTTCATCAGCGGACAAAGCATATTGAGATTCGGCATCACTTTATACGCGATGCCAATGAGAAGAAGCTGATACAGGTTCTTAAAGTTCATACGGATGACAATGTTGCTGATCTGTTGACTAAAGCTTTTGATGGTCCTCGGTTTAACCACTTGGTGGTTCATATTGGGATGGTCAATCCTTGAAGTCTAGGATTGAGGGGAGGCAAAGCCTAAGGGGAGGCTTTGTGTACATATTAGGTTAGTTTAACGTATTCGTAGTCTTTAACAACATCCTTTCTTGGTTCTGGTGGTGTGTGGTGTTTCTGATGAAGGATTTTTGCTCTCTTCTGATGGATATGGCCTTACATGACTGGCTTCTGGTCCTATTTGGTCAGCTTCTAGTTATGATTGGATGCCTTCTGGTGGTCTCAAATCCCTCCCAGTATAGTAGTGTTTGGATATGGGTGCTGGTACTGGTCTGGCTACTGTTCATTCCTTTTGTCCTTTATTAATCACGTTTTGCTCCTGGTCCGACTATTGTGCACTTTGACTTTTGGTAAACACTCCCAATACTGCTATTTACAAGTTTGAATTCACCAAATCAATTGGGGGTAAGTTATTATGTTAAAAAGGGCAAGTGGTTAGTATGCAATTATGGCATAATTTGAAAGGGCAACCCCCCATTAATAGGGGTCAATGAACAGTTACTATTTTCTTCTTATATGGTCAACATACACTAATTACAATTAAAACACACACACAAACCGCTTCTACTCCTCTCATTCCAATCTAAATCCTTCTTCAATCCATTCATCAAGATCCATGGCTGCTCTTGCTTATCAACCTGCTCATAATCGTGTTGCTTATCTGGGGGATGGTCCTAATAGTGAACATTTTGCTGATATCTTGGAGTTTATTGAAGCTTCTAACTTAAGGTATGCATTTACTGTTTGTCCTACCATATATGATACTGTGGTACGTCAATTTTGGGCGTCTGCTGACCTGGTAAATGTGGCTGGACGTCCACGAGCAATCCATGCTACCATAGATGGACGTGCTTATGTGGTCACTGAAGAATCTATTCGCTCTTCTCTTCATTTTCAAGATGAGGGGGGTGTTGTATCACTTCCAAATTCGGAAGTTTTAGAGGGTATGGCTGCCATAGGTTATGAACATGGGGGGAAGTTTAACTTCCAAAAGAATAGGTTTTCCCCTCAGTGGAAGCTTCTGGTTCACTATTTAATACATTGTTTGAGTCCCAAGTCGGGGAGTTGGGATGCGTTCCCTACTCCTTTGGCTACTGGTCTTATATGTTTAGCCCAGGGCAGAGTGTTTAACTTTTCGCATTATATCTTTGAGGGGATGGCTAGTAATTTGTCAACTGCTGGTTCTAGGAAAAAGTTCCTTATGTACCCTAGGTTTATTCAAGAAATGCTTGTTTGCATTCCACGTGATAGGACTGAGCATGTCCCTTCTAAACTAACAGCGAAAGTGTATTATAACATGATGAATGGGTTTCGTGGGGATTGGAGGCCCCTGACTGAAGCCATGATGGGTTTGGCTCAGGGTCCCATCGGTCAGGAGGAGGAGGCTCCTGAGTTGGTTGTCTTAGATGATGACCCCATGGAGGAGGAGGAGGCTCCTGCTGGTAATGCCACTCCTGTGGTAGAGGAGGAGCTAGTTGAGGAGGTGGTGGTTGAACAACCATCCCCTCCCAAGGCTGGTCCTTCCTCGGCTCCACAAAGGTCTCCATTTGTGGAGACTCCACCTCCTAGTCCTGCCCCACACTCGACAGATATCCCCTTTGCTGGTAGTACTCCACACGTTGACCCCAATGTTGCTTCGGGCTCCCGTGATGCTTTCCCTGATCCAAGTTCTCTTGGTGGGCAGGCAGAGGAGCCTACTACTCTGACATCTTTGCTAGATCTTATGCACAGGTACCATGAGATGATGATTTGCTTGGAAGCTGACTTGAACCAACATCGGAAGCTTACACGGGAATTTGTTCTTCCTCTGGCCGATCGTATTAAGGTCTTGGAGAATCAACAGCGTCGTCGAAAGAAGCATGTGGTTCTTTCTGAGTCTGAGGATGAGGCTTCGGAGAATGTTGAGGATGGCTTGACGTTGCTGGCAAAGGCTGCCTTTGCTGATAAAGTTTATGATGATCTGCCTGGTCCTCCAATGTCCTCCCATGCTCCTTGTTCTAGTACTGTTCCCCCTTCTATGGGTGGTACTTCTGATGCTGCTGCTGGTTCTCATGCTGATCCCTCACATGATACTAAGGGCAAAGCTCCAATGACTGATCCTCCATCTCCAACCCGCAAGCGCTCTCGTCGCCAGCTTGAAGAAGACAGACTTGGTGAAGAGGCTGCTCGTAGGGTTCAGGCTGAGCTTGATGCGGAGGACATTGCTGCTGAGGAAGAGCTCCGTGAAAGAAGGCGTGCGCAAATTCAGCATGATGCTATGCACTGGACTGATGGCGAATGGATGCAAGTGTTAACTGTTCTTACTCGGGATTATGCTCAGTTTAAGGATTTGTTGGGTGATGATGTTGATGAACACAACTGCATTCCGCGGGCTATGGTAATGATGCGTAAGCATCAGTTGACTCTTGCTGAGGAACTAAAGAAACAGCGTAGGAACAGACCTCTTTCTAAGGCTGAGCAGCGCCAGCAGATGCAACGTTATGTCAAATTTCAATCTGCTGCTCATTTCAATGCTCCTTGGTCTTGGGCACGGGTACGGACTTTGACTTTTGATGAGCTCAAGAAACTTTATGAGAACATGGTGAGGCGTGCGAGTCAACCTATACCGGAAAAATTTGTTTACCATCCTCGTGGTGTGACAGCTTCGTTGCCTGCTACTTCTACTGTTTCTTCATCCTTGCCCATTCCTGGTTCCACTGGTAGTTCTTCTGGTTCTGGTGCTGTTTCTGTTGGTCCTTCTACACCCTTGGTTGCGCCTATTGGGTCTACTACTGGTCCTGCTGCTACTATCTTTGTGACAACCACCACTACTCATGCTACCCCCACCACACCGGGTACTTCCACCACTCCTGTTCCAGCAAGCACTTTTGTTGATTCCACCATTCCTGCTGCTGCTCCATCTGATGTGCCATCTTCATCACCACCAGTTTCTGCACCACAACCTACTCCCACTTCTGATGCAGCTCTGAGTGGTTCTTTGGGTGGACATGTTCCTGAGTCTACTCCTACTGCTTCTCCTGCTGTTGATGAAGTTCAGGTGAAGGTTGAATCCACTCCTTCGGCTCCCACGCCTCGACGTTCTACTTGCCAGAAACTTACTCGTCGTGTTCGCCGCGGTAAATCAGTTCCTTTTGAGAAGCGTGATCCTGAGAACTTAATTGATGCAGCTTCGGATAGCGATTCTGACTTACCATTGGGCAATGGTAGCATTGCGGGTTATGCGGCTGAGCGGTCTACAACACTTCCTGGTGGTGTCTCCCATCGGATCACTTTGAGTGATGGGACTGTGCGATTGGTAACGGGTTTGCAGGGTGTGTTATCATGGGTTGACCGTATGGATCTTATGACCTTGTTTGGGCTTGTGGATTCTAGTATGCCGTTTAATCCTATGGCGGTGTCTTCCTGGCCTGGTATGCGTCTTTGGGCTGATCTCAAACTGATGTTGGATCCTCCTCCATCCGCTACTCCTTTGGGCGTATGGAAGGATCAAATGCAATGGGAGATTGTTCGCTGGAAGCTTTATGCTGGATGTGGAGTTCATGTGTTGGAGTTAGGTTCTGGTCTTGTGGTGTTTATGTTGACTGATGTTGTGTATCCTTTGACTATTTCTTCCATGGAAGCAATGCTGGCAAGTCATTTGCAGATTTCTACTGCTCCTACAGGGAATGAGTCGAGTATGGCTACGTCTTTGGTGGAGGGTATTCAAGCACGACTGCTAGCGGATAAGAGGGCAGCTTCTGGTCTCTAAGGTGATTGGGTTGTAAGTGTTTTTACTTTATTCTTATTTTGATTCTTTTCACCCATGTGTATAGTGTTTGGTGATTTTTATTCTTTCTAGTTAAAAAAAAAAAAAAAAAAAAAAAAAAAAAAGAAGAAAAAAAAAAAAAAAAAAAAAAAAAAAAAACAACATTTTAAAAAAAAAAAAAAAAAAAAAAAATATATACATTTTATATAATATCTGCTTATACTTTAACACAGTTTAGATTTTATACTTGTACATAATATCCCTTGGATGGTTTGACTTGTGGTTCCTGGTTTGAGATTGTTCTGGTCCTTGGTTTCACTTGGTGTTGGACGTGGTCCACACAACAAATGGTTCTCAACTTACCATGTCTCATCGACAAGAAAAAGTTGATTCACCTTGAGGGTACGGCTCCTGGTGCGATTCTCAAACCCGTTGATGGTTGCCAGGTTACCCAAAACTGGATGGTTTTCACTTGCCATGGTCCTAGACTGAAAAGTGGCTAATCCAAGGGGGTACGGCTCTTGGTAAAGATCTTATCAAATCCGTTGACAGCTGTAATAGCTTGCTTAAAGCTATAGGGTGTTCAACTCACCGCTGCTTTATTGCTAAGAGTTGGCGAGTCCAGAGGGGTACGGCTTCTGGTAAAGACGCATCAAATCCGTTGACGGCTGTGATGGTTTGCCTAAAATCATCAGGGTACCCCCACTCACCATTGATTCACGTTCTAAGAGTTGGGCTGGGTTCTAGTCTCCCAGGGTGATGCTTATTCCACCAGAATGACTAGCTAGCCCAAGAGCGAGCAGCTACTTGGTAAAGGCTCATCAAATCTGCTCATGTTGCTGTAAAGATTCAACACGATGCTGATTTGTTCCAAGCTTTGGAGAAGCTTTTAGTAGTTCGTGCGGATGTTCTTCTGATTCTTATCTTATTGATGTTGCTGTTTGTTTTGTTGCTACAATCCTCGGGCTTTATTTGCACGTTTTCCAGGAAACTTGAACTCAACAGGTCAAATTCAAGTTTAGGGGAGGATTGTTAGGACCATTGTAATAGTTATATGTAATAGGTAGACTAGGAGGTATGTAGTTCCTCCTGGTCCTAGTCGTAGTAGGAGCAAGTCCTGCTCCTGGTCCTAGTCAAAGTCAAACATTGTTATTTACTTAATATTCTGTTAGGATATGCATGAGTTATATTAGGAGAAGATATGCATATCAGTTTTACACGTTTTCTTGTAAGCTGTATTAGGGTTTCCTTGTAGTATAAAAGGAACCTGAGGCAGAAGGGTTAGACATTTATTGACAAAACGTAGTTCTAGTCTTTATTAATATTAGAAATCCTTAGAAAGGATCAAGTCTTCATAGTTATTCTGTTTCTCTTGTTTATATTTATATTCTATATTCATATTGTGTATAGTGTCTCTTTGTGATTTGACTTGTGATTACAGAAGTCATTCACCGGTCCTGACAGGCTACAAGATCTATATCTGTTAGACCCAACATGGACCTTCTAGCAGTTCTCAGTAGACTAGTTTTCTTTAGTGGTATCTTTGTATCCTTTGTAAAATCTTAACTAAACCAGTATGTCGGTTAGTAGATCTATCATAAATTTTGGGCTTGTATAGTGCTAGAATTATGATGTGGAAGTTAACTAAGACAAAGTGGTTGTTTATGATCTAATGAAATGTGTATCTTTTGTCTTAAATTCCATGTCGTACCTTATATATATTTGCTTCCTTGATTATCAATTCGACCCTTTTATTTAAACCCCTCATTTAGTGAATGCTTATTATACTTTGAATTGTGCGATAATAGAATCATGCCACCTAAGAGAGCCGTGACCGAGGAAGATGTGCGTAGGATCATTGCAGAGCAAGTTGCCACATCTATGGCTGAGTTTATGGCAAATGCTAGGAATGGGGCTGGCGGTAGTGGAGCTGGTGGTAGTGGAGTTGGCGGTAGTGGAGTTGGCGGTAGTAGAGCTGGCGGTAATAATGTGAATGTGAATGCTAATAATGTGAATGTTAATGGTGGAGGAAATGTAGGAGGACCTGGACCTAATGCACCTGAAGTCGGTGGTTGTACTTATGTGACGTTCTTGAAGTGTGACCCACTCCCTTTTAATGGAACTGAAGGTGCTGTAGGATTAAGTCAGTGGATTGAAAAGATTGAGTCTGTGTTTCATATTAGTAAGTGTAAAGAGGAAGATAAGGTGACTTTTGCTATGGCTACCCTTATAGGTCGTGCTTTGACTTGGTGGATTGCTTTTATGGGCATTGATTTAGCTAATGCTACTCCATGGGCTGAAATTAAGAAGTGGATGAAACAGGAGTTTTGTCCTCGTAGTGTGATCATAAGGTTGGAACAAGAGTTGATTCATTTGAAGATGAAAGGTGTGGACATTGATAGTTATACAAATCGATTCCATGAGTTGGATTTGTTGTGTCCCCGTTTGGTTGAACTTGAGGAGATAAGGATTGAGCAGTATATTAAGGGATTGACAAAGAACATCCGAGGGGATGTGAAATCGTCAAAGCCATTGACCATTGATGATGCGGTTCGGATGGCTTACCAGCTCATTGGAAAAATCATCCAGGACAAGGAGGATGAATCACAAGCTGGTTAGAAAAGAAAGGGTGAAGGAGATCGTGGAGGTAGAGGTGACCATAGGCAAAGTCTTAATCGCCGTCAGAATCAAAGGAAAGGAAATACAAACGCTCTGACTAACAATACACCACGAAATGATGAAAAGTGTCTAAAGTGTGGTAATAAGAGGCATGCTGGTGATTGCTGGAAGTGTCGAAATTGTGGAAAGCTAGGACACAAAGTAGAAAAGTGTAAGAGGGAGTCGTTTGTTATAATTGTGGTGAAGAGGGTCATAAGAAGCCAGATTGTCCAAAATTGAAAAAGAATGGCCAAGAAAGTAACAACCAGGGAGGTGCTTATCTACTTGGGACGGTTGAGGTTAAGAAGGAGGATCCGAATGTCGTTACTGGTACGGTTTTACACAACAATCATTATGTTGTTGCTCTATTTGATTCGGGTGCTGATAGGAGCTTTGTATCTACCAAATTTAGTGCCCTTGTTGACATTGAACCTGTTGAGATAGATACCAGTTATGAAGTACAACTGGCTGATGGTAAATTAGTAAGAACTAATAAGTTATTGCAAGGATGCTCTTTAAATCTCTTGAACCATTCCTTCCCGATTGATTTGATGTTAATTGAACTAGGTAGTTTTGACATTATTATTGGTATGGATTGGTTATCCATGAATGATGCTAACATTTTATATGGAGAAAAGAAGGTTAAAATTCTCTTAAGAATAAGACGTTAGTAATTGATGGTAATCGAGGTGAATCTCGTTTGAAAATCGTTTCATGTATCAAAGTCCAAAAGTACATCAGGAACGGTTCCGAGCTATTCTTAGCTCACGTGACCGGGAATGAGTCTAAGGAGAAACGATTAGAACACGTGCCCATTATCTGTGAATTTCCTGAGGTATTTCCTAATGAATTACCCGGACATCCGCCGATAAGGCAAGTTGAGTTTCGAATCGATCTAATTTTTGGTGCTGCATCGGTGGCACGTGCGCCTTACCAATTAGCACCTTCCGAACTAAAGGAATTATCCGAACAACTCAAGGAGTTATCTGATAAGGGTTTTATTCGACCGAGCTCGTCACCTTGGGGAGCTCAAGTCTTGTTCGTTAAGAAGAAGGATGGATCTTTCTGTACTGCATCGATTACCGTGAGCTGAACAAGTTGACGATTAAGAATCGATATCCTTTAACAAGGATTGATGGCTAATTTGATCAACTACAAGGCTCTAGTCTATATTCTAAGATAGATCTGCGGTCTGGATATCACCAACTTCGCGTCCGTGAAGAAGACATTCCCATCACTGCATTTAGAACTCGTTATGGACACTTCGAATTTCAAGTAATGCCATTTGGGTTGACTAACGCACCGGCGGTATTCATGGATCTAATGAATCGAGTGTGCAAACCCTATTTGGATAAATTTGTGATCGTGTTCATTGACGACATTCTAATCTATTCCAAGAATAAAGAGGAGCATGGAGAATACTTAAAGACTATCTTGAATTTGTTAAAGGATGAAAAGTTGTATGCAAAGTTTTTGAAATGTGATTTTTGGTTATACTCTGTTCAATTTCTTGGTCATGTGATTAACAAGAATGGAATTCATGTTGATCAGGCAAAGGTTGAAGCCATTAAGAGCTTGTCTACACCGACAACGCCAACGGAGGTGCGACAATTCTTAGGATTGGCTGGCTATTATAGACGATTCATTAAAGAAATTCCTTTAATAGCTAAACCCCTGACCAAGCTTACTCAGAAAAATAAACCTTTCGTATGGGGAAGTGAAGAAGATGAAGCTTTTCAGGTATACAAGCAAAAATTATGTAGTGCACCTATTTTATCATTACCCGAAGGTAGTGAGGATTTTGTGGTATTTTGTGATGCGTGTCTTAGAGGTTATGGAGTTGTCTTGATGCAGCGAGAAAAGGTGATAGCTTATGCTTCTAGGAACTTAAGGAAAAATGAGGAAAATTATACCACACATGATCTTGAGTTAGGAGCTGTAGTCTTTGCTCTTAGGTTGTGGAGACATTATCTGTATGGCACCAAGTGTACGGTATTCATCTATCATAAAATCCTACAATATATTCTCGATCAAAAAGAATTAAACATGAGGCAACGAAGATGGATAGAACTGTTAAGTGATTATGATTGTGATATAAAATATCACCCAGGTAAAGCAAATGTTGTTGTCGATGCATTAAGTAGAAAGGATAGAGAGCCTATCAAGGTACGTTCTCTAGTCTTGACTGTGCATAATAATTTGCCTGAACAAGTTAGAAATGCACAAATAGAAGCTTGTAAGAAAGAAAATTTTGATAATGAAGGGTTTCGAGGTGAAGGAGATCCTTTAGAGGTTAGAGTAGATGGAGTGAAATGCTTAAGAGGTCGTATGTGGATACCTAAGTATGGAGGCTTAAGAGATTTAATCATGTTAGAATCCCATAAATCTAAATATTCCATTCATCCTGGTTCTGACAAAATGTATCATGATCTGAAGAAGTTATACTAGTGGCCAGATATGAAAGCTGATATTGCTATGTATGTTCTTCAATGTTTGACTTGTGCAAAAGTCAAAGATGAACAACAAAAGCCATCAGGACTACTTCAACAACCAAAAATTCCTGAATGGAAGTGGGAGCGAATCACGATGGATTTCATCACTAAGCTTCCTAGAACCTCTTCTGGAAATAACTCGATTTTCGTCAATGTCGACAGACTGACCAAATCAGATCATTTCATTCCTGTTAAGGAGCAGTTTTCACTGGATAAGCTGACTCGTATTTATCTTGAGGAGGTTGTATGTAAGCATGGAGTGCCTGTATCGATTATTTCTGATCGAGATCCTCGATTCGCGTCAAATTTTTGGAGATCCCTCCAAAGATCTTTAGGAACGAATCTTGTTATGAGTACTGCTTATCACCCCCAAACTGATGGGCAGAGTGAAAGGACGATACAGACACTGGAGGATATGTTGAGAGCATGTGTAATAGGTTTTGGTAAGAATTAGGATAAACATTTGCCATTGGCAGAATTTTCATATAATAACAGTTATCATGCTAGTATTAAGGCTGCACCATTCGAAGCTTTATATGGTAGAAAGTGTCGGTCTCCTGTATGTTTGAGTGAAGTTGGGGATACCCAGCTCACAGGACCGGAATTGATCCGGGAGACTACGGAGATGATACTTCAGATTAAGAAACGCTTGTTGACAGCCCGAAGTAGGCAGAAAAGTTACGCGGATGTGCGGTGGAAACCGATGGAGTTCGAAGTGGGTGACCGTGTGATGTTGAAAGTGTCGCCATGAAAAGGCGTCATAAGATTTGGAAAGCGTGGGAAATTGAATCCCCGCTATATCGGACCATTCAAGATTTTATCTAGAGTTGGTCCAGTGGCTTATAAATTAGAGTTACCCCAAGAACTTCATGGTGTCCACAATACATTCCATGTATCTAATTTGAAGAAATGTTTAGCTACGTGTGATGAGAAAATTTCAGTGGATAAGATCAGGATTGATGAGAAGTTGCATTTTATTGAAGAACCCGTAGAGGTTATGGATCGTGAAGTAAAGCAACTTAAGCAAAGTCGTATACCTATTGTTAATTCGGTGGAATTCAAAGCATGGGCCAGAATTTACTTGGGAGCGAGAGGATGAAATGTGGAAGAAATACCCACACCTCTTTGACTTCAATTAGAAACGGGCATCGAAATGAAATGGATCGACGAGGGCGTAGATCCCTTTTTAGGAGGAAATGTTGTGACAAGCTGATGTTTTCAGGTAGTAAATTTATTCTCGTAAATTATTTTTATATTTTATTTTAATGTTGGTTCATGAACTCACATATTTACGGGATGAAATTAGGGCTTACGTGCATAATTTAACGTCTTTTACGACTAAACTGGGAACCCTAGGTTTACGTATTTACGCTTTTGTGCTCCGTTTTTATGAGGCAATTTTTATTAGAATCGTTTTGTGCCGTAGATTCATAATTTGTAAAAACGTTTTTCGTAAATCTACCCGAGGGCACGTAAATCGAGGAAACTAGAATCGAGGAGTACCCGTAAATTAATAGGGATGAAACAAGTTTACACTTATCTCACCCCCATTATGGGCGGACACAACAAGGGTACCACACCCCTTGTTGTCAAAATTCTAAGTGTCTAGAGACACTTGTCTCATACACTTGACCAAACCACTTGTAAAACCATCAAAACCATCTAACTTTCTCTCATATCTCACACATACATGAAAAACTAGCTAGAAAGTTTCTCCCACTCTCCCTCTCTTCCCTCTCTTGCCGTCCAAACACCACCACCATACACCACCATCATCAAAAATTTAACCATAAACTTTAACTATAATTCACATATGTTGATCCCTACTTGAAAGGAGGCTATTTGGAGGTGATTACATCTTATGAAAAGGAGTTTTCATGAGGTTCAAGGGCTGATTTCAAGAAGGAGTTTAGTTACTTGGAGATTTCTAAAAGTGGTCTTGCTAAGTTCATAGGATTTGGTGACAAGATCAAGTCTTGTTCATCATACATCTCATCTTTTTGATCACAATTGGTTGGTATAGAGATTGTTATTTCTATCATCCTATTAGTTTTTAAATGTATTCATTAATTTTCTTCAAAAATGTATATGTATGATGATGATAAATTATGATCAATATGTTGCATGGGGATTTTGTGTTACTAGATTAGGTTAAAAAGACTAAAACTACAAGTAAAAGTTGTTAAAATCTTGACTATATAAGTAGGCTGTAATAAACAGTAAATTTGGATAATTTTACTTGGTTAAAAGGATGAGATTACTGGGTATACATATACATAAATGATTTGTACATATGTGGCCAATTTACCACACAATGGAATGTTAAAAATGAGCAAGATATGGCCAAAACACTTTTGTGGTACTAATCTGTCTGGTCTGTTTTGGACGAATTAAAACAAATATTTAGAGGCTGTTTGTGAAGAAGCTATAGTAGAATTATTTGTAGAACATATCATGTAGTTTATACAGTAAAAAACCGGGGTCTCAACTCCTTGTTGAACTCAAGATATGATCAAGATGATGGACTTGAAATTTCACATCAGATTTGACTATTAAAGTATATAATATTAAAAAGGCACTCGAAGTAAAATATTATATAACATAAGTATATAAAAGTTAATAAATGATAAAAACTAATATAAAATAATTTTATATACTATAATAAGTAAATATTATATTTTATAAAAATGAAACTCAAATGTTTACTAAACTACAAACTACAATAATTTTACATCTTTTCGGCTAAAACCGAAAGAATAACGTTTTCGCCAAATAAAACTTAGATGGTCGGACCCGTCTAATTTAACATTTTTATAAATCATATACTGATATGTAAACACAATTGACAAGTAAAAATCGATAAAATCGAGCTTTGTAACTTATATACCATAATGGGCCAATTTAGCCTTGTTGGACCACTAAGCCCAACTAGTTTGGTTTAACACTATTGGAATTACTCATGGGCTTAACCCACTTGGGCCCAACATATGAGTATAGGTCTGGTCTTAAATAGATAAATGGACTAATAAAAAGATATTGGACCCTTAATGGGCCTATTTTGCCTTAACATGTAACTCGGCTAAAACTAGTATAATAGCCTAAGTTAACTCATACTTAACAACTACTAATGTTGTATAAAGGAATAAAACCCCACTTGATCATCATGTTATGACATCATTACATATACATAACAACTTTTATATATATTATTTCACGATAGTCTACGACCGAGTATTATTTGTTTAGGTTTTCGTGATCGGGGCACGTACCGTACATCCTAATTGGCGATAACCCGTCTTTTCCAACCAACGTGAGTTGATAGCCTCACACTCTTTAAATGTTTTATGAAATGATTTTTAAACCGGCGGGGGAGATAACATGCGAGTTTTTAATAAAAATAGATCACAAGTAGCCCCGATTTTATGCTTACTGATATGGACCCGATTGATTATATGACCCAAAATGGATGCTTGAAATGGATTATTAAAAGTTAGGTTATGTCACTATAAGTACCATTAGCATGAATTGTGAACTACCGGGAGTTGGTAGACGCTTATGCATATAATAGTCCTATTTGGGGAAGATCATCCCAGTTCGCGCCTTGACGGTTGATCTCGTCGTGCCACATTGATTGGTAAGCGAATTTATGTATGAGAAGATTTATATAGCGTGATATTAGTGACGACACGTTGATTTAGATGGGCACATATTTGTCGGGCTCGCGACCCGTTGTATTTTATAGAAAGGCAACAATGTCATGCGGCTTATAATAATCCGATAATAATACTGATAATGGTAAATACTAAGGCTGCGGTCTCATAGATAATGTATGCTATATGAATGGAATTATATATATTGCCTGACTAGTAATATGGGGTCTCATTACTGATATTATGCTTGTGTTCCTGATTTACATAACTGTTTTATATAATGGTTTTTACTAAACTCGATGAATTCACTCGGCATTCGCTGATATATTTTTCGCATGTTTTATCTCAGGTGCTTGAAGGTAACTTTGATGGAGATCGACTCTGATGGCCCACATAATAATAATATTCATTCGAACTATGTTTTTTAAACTTTATGACTTTGAAACTGGGGGGACCTTGTGTAAACTTTAAACTTTTACTCGAATGAATGTATGTTTAACCTTGTACCACCCTTTTTATGCGTTGTTTGTTATTTGAGTTATTGTGCTATCCCGTAACACTCTATTGACCCTTCCGTTGTACCTATACGAAATATGAGAGTGTTACACAAAAACCTTTCCCTTCATGGGAAATAAGAAGATGAGCTCATGTAAACCATATGAGATTCCCCTTTAGTTATCAAAGCATCATGAGACAATGAAGGTGTAGGAATCAAAATATTCATAACAAGTATATCCATGTGGTGCTCCGCATCATCATCAAAAGGTGGGGAATCATCCATAGAAGGAATAGTGAAAGGAGGATCAAGATTAATAGTGTCTTGAGGAGGAGGTGTAGGCTCTATGTTCCCATAAAGCATGTTCTCAATAAGATGAATATCCTCTTCCCAATTAGAAACACTATCATCGACCTCAATATCAGTATTAGCAAGAGCAGCCTCTATGATGGCATCAATATCCATAAGAGAATCCATATCAACGGTTTTTGGTTCTAAATTTTCCTTGGGTGAAATGTTATCAATCTCTAAGGGGATAAGATCTTCATCAATAACCAACTCCATAGATGAAAAGGTAGGACTAGAAGGCCCAAAAGTAGGTATATCAATGAGAGAATCACTCTTAGGGATGATAGATCATGAAAATCAATAGGTGTATCCTCAAAAACCGGTGAAAAACGATCAATCAAGGGTTCTTCTTCTATAGACTCATTATTAGGTTCTTCACACTCCTCAAAAATTAGGTTATCAAAACATGTCTCAAAAAGAGGGTTTGAATGCATCACAAAATCATTTGGAGGAATAGATGAAAGAGTCATAGAATAAATGGATTCATAATCAGAAGTAAAGGACCCGTCATTATCATAATGATCATCAAAGGGTTCATCACAAGAATCATATGGTGGGAGAGGAGAAGGATCCACATTTTCTATAGGAGCAAACTCTTCATCCAAATTAGGAATGTTATCTTGACAAGACAAGTCATCGGATGATATATCATAAGACGCATTGCTAGAATCACATTCATCATCCTCCATTTGTGGTAAGTCTTGCACAAACTCTTCTTTAATCTCATTATCCCTTTCCTTGAACAATTCATCAAGATCGAAATCACCAAAATCACTAGTAGTAGCATGAATGTCATCATGTGATAAAACCGCAATGTGATCATGAGGATAAGAGGTATCAATACAAAACTCGTCACATGGTTCATTGGAAACACCCTCAAGTTCTCTTTGGATTGGGATAGGTTCTCAACACTAGAGGCGGTTAATTCATCCGAATCGGTGTTTGTATTAGTGCTAAGAGGCTCGCCCCCCATGGTTATAGAGTTGTTAGGCTCCATGTGAGGTAAAGGTGATGAAGGTGTGTCATCATTAAGTGTCATGCAAATCGAAGGTTCCTCATAATCGTCATAAAAGAATGGATAACGCCTACAAGCACAAGCAGCAAGATATTCTTCTTCTTCCTTTTTATCAATCTTATCATCTAAATTTTTCTCAAGGAAACGAGAGGAAATGTTCAACGATTCACTATACATATCACTAATTTTCTTGTTATTGAACCGCTTGTTCCTTACATCATCCTCAAGAGACTTAATTTCCTCCCTTAACCACCGAGACTCTTCTCTCATTTCCTCGAGGCTCATTTCTTTCTTACGAGTAAGAGACTTTGAAAAATATGCATTGTCTCTTCGTATAAAGCTTATTGGAAAAATTAGGGGTATAAGAAGGCGGATCCCTTGGTCGAAAATCATAACCATAATGGGGTTCTTTTCCACAAAACTCGCACATTTAAGTCGAAGAATAGGGTGGAGGTGAATTTCCATAATTAAGTGGATTATAGTTTTGAAAAGAGCCTTGATAATAAAAGTTCCCATGATTATAACCTTGAAAATTACCTTCATTTTGAAAACCCTCATGATGTGAAAATCCTTGATTTTTAAAGGTATCTTGATTACAGGATTGAAAATTTTCATCATTTTGAAAGCTTTCATTATTTGAAAATCCTTGATTATGAAAGGTTTCTTGATTATAGCCTTGAAAATTATCATCACTTTGAGAACCTTCATTATTTGAAAATCATTGATTATGAAAGGTTTCTTGATTATATCCTTGAAAATTATCATCATTTTGAAAACCTCCATAATTTAAAAATTCTTGGTTTTTGTATGGCTCATTAAAGGTTTGATCATGAAATAATGGTGGATTTTGTGATGAAAAACCGGAATATCCCATATAGTCATTACAAGTGTAGTCCATTTGACGGTTAGGTTGAATATTAGGGTTCGCGGTTTCATTATAAGCATAAGATTCCCCATAATAGCCATTGTTTTTATCACATAAATAAGTATCATGTAAACCACCACAATTCGAACAAGGCGAATAATTAGCGTTGGCGGATCGTTGTTGCAAAATCTCCAACATGGAATGAGTATCCATGTGTAGCAAGGTGGCCGAATGTATATACATGTGAATTGTAACACCTGGTAATTTTCCCTACTTTGTAAAATGACTATTTTACCCTTTGACTTTTTATTTAGTCAACTATGTAATTCAACTGTGTTGGAACCGGGAAGTTATCCCGCGTCTTCTGAAAAACTATTTGCTGACGAGTAATGACCTGACACTATGCTCAGTCATTATTCTGAACATTTTCTGTGAACCTGACCAAAGTGCTGAGACGGTCAATGAATTGACGATAATCCATGAGATTATTCGTTATCTGTGAATTATGTGCTTAACTGTTTAGTTTTTAAGAGTGTGATCGTATTTTCTTGAGCAGCGTATTTAAATATTTCTGTATATGTTTATATATGCCTGTATTTTAGTATTTTGCTATTTATAGTAATAAATCGTATTTACTGTGAATATTTAATTAACGTATCGCGTTTTCGTATTTTACGTCGTTTTTAAGTTTAACCGTCGTTAGCGTGCATAAAATACTTTACCAATCATAAAATGTCAGTTTTCGTCGAAAAATCTTAAATTTAATATATTTCGTCAAATTTTTATGTTTTACGTAATTTTAGACTTAACTATATACTTTTTGATATTTACCTAAAACTAACTAACCTTTTTACCTTAAACCTTTTAACTAGCTACCATAGTAAAAATTTTGAATAATTTACCCCCATATGGGACCCCCATAACCGGCCAAAACCAACACCATGTGCATGATGCACCAACACTTCACTCTTTACCATATTAAGCTTATCCTTACACTTCTTACAACATTTAACCTATTAACCAAAACCACCTCAAATAATTCACATTATTCACTTCATTTCACTTCAAAAAAAACACACATACCTCTCCTTCTCTCTCAAAACGCACGGCACACATACACATACATTTTCCACCATTGTTGATTTCTTAAATCTTCATTTTAACAAGAATTAACACAAAACAAATACACCCTAGAGTTTGTACAAGCATAAAGAAGAATGGTTATTCTTGGTTTGTTGATTTGAGTAGTTTTTGGGTTGAAGTTGTAGAGTAGAGTTCTTGTTGATTATTAGTGGGTTAGAGCGTAGATCGGGTCGTTGTGATTACGTAGAGTCGTTACTCAAGGTTACTTCTTAAACCTTTTTCATCTTTTCATTTTTCATGCATAATCTTTGTAGATCTATGCATGCATGTTACTCATCAAGTATTTTCTTGAAATAAAATGATAAAAACTATTTTGGTCATAAAATATTTTAAGATCTATGAAAATTGTGTGTGGATCTATTAGATCCATGCATAAAAATGGTTTAATTGAAAGACTTGTGAAAAATATAAGTATGTATATTTTAGATTTGTGAACTAGAAGTAAAATCTTTGATTTTGTTGGTGTTTATTAATAATTGGAGGGAACTAGTAGTGTTACTACTAGTGGTTACGTTTGAAAATGGTCGAAAACGAGTTTTTACGAAAAACATACAATCTGTCCGATTTTTATAAGAGGCGTAGAGGGTCGTAAAAATTGTTTTGACACTAGTTTACTACGATATTATAAAAATATAAGTTAATACCTTCGTTTCAATATATTATGGGCTAAAAACGGAGCTAAAATGAGTAAGATATGGTCGTTTAAATTTCGTTGTCGGAAAACTTAATTTTTGTGAAAAACACTATAAGTGTTTGCTGTCTAGATTTTTAAAGTGGTCGAAACGACGTTTTCAAGTCAAACGGAGATGTTTTAACTGTCGAAATGGTTACTAAAAGTAGTATATGAATGTTGGACTTGTTTTGTAAAAGGGTATTAGCGCGAAATGTGAATACTTGTTGTACCGTTAAAAGTTTGAACGTTGGAAGTGGAAATTGTTACTATTGCGGAAAATGACTTGTTGAAATATTGGCGATTGAGAAATTGTTGAAAATAGGGGTTTTAGGACGAGATTTGAGTACTTACTAAAAATGGTAAATTTTTACGTGACGCCGAAAGGCTGCCGAATTTTCGTTAGAAGTCGTGTAGGAAAATTTGTTAAGATAAATTTTGGTAAATTAAAATTTACGCCGAAAGGCTGTCGAAATTTCGTCGAGTCAAAAATAAATATTTTTCCCTAAGAATATATATACTATAATGTTTATAATGATATAACATTTACAAGTCACGATTTTAACAAAATAATATACATGATTGATGAGTAACGTACGTGATGAACTATTATGACTTATTTGCTAGCGCCTAAACTATAGTATTATATTTAGGTTGTTGCTAGAGTTGCTCGCTACTATTTGATCTTACTTGTGCGGTTTGAATCGTTGCTTGAGGTGAGTCTATAGATCCCTATTAAACTGTTTTTATATGTTTAATGTTTTGGGATGTGATAAATGCTTTGATGCTTGCTTTTGGACGCAAGTAAAACTTGATTTCTATGAACGCTTTGTGAACACTATTTATGAGATAACTTAAGTTGCTTTAGCCATAGTCCCCACTATCGTGAATCGTTAGTTACTCTGCTGGAGTAAGCTCTTATGTTACAGATAGATCTATTGAGGGTTGACAACCTCCACTCGGGCATTCTGACGCCGGACGAGTTTGTACCATTTGTATGAACGGAGTTATTTTGGCTAGGTACTCCATTGGGGCAAAATTTATGTACGCAATCTATTGTATGCATTGGATCACTAGTTTCGATGTCACGAGCTTAGCTATCATAAATATTGTGAACACCCAATTTATCCTACATTTGGCACTATACCTCCTATATTTGCATGTGTACATGAAATGAAATCTGAAATTGAACTGCTATGAATTTTTAGTTGAAACCTATATTCTCACCAACTTTATGTTGACCCAATTTAGCATTTATCTCAGGTAATTGATGATGAGTTGTATCTGCTGTGTGAAGTACTTGGAGTCCGCATGCATTTCTTGGCTATCTTAGGACATTTATTTACTTATGCTTTTGAACTATTATCTCGTTGATGTTTAAAACTTTTACATTCCGCTGCACTATATTTTGAAACTGAGACCTATTGTACTGTGATGCTTTTAAATTAAATTCAACGAGGTATTTTTATAAAACGTCTCATTTAGAGTCGGTCTCTTGTACCTTGAACTATGATACAATGACGTAACAGCCCCCGACCTTCACCGCTTCCGCATATCACATTTTGGGGTGTTACAGAATTGGTAATCAGAGCCTTGGTTATATAGAACTAGGTTTGCATCTTAGGCCTAGACTATAACCGATGTGGCTACTTGTGACTCTGTATATATATGTGTACTACGTAATGTATTACGTAGGATAACACTATAAGTAATATGTAATATATATTATGTAATACGTAATATGTGTTATATACATATGCAATTCGCTGATTTGCATACTTTAGTTTCTATACATGATTATTTCATGCATACCCTACAACTGCTTTAATACGCATTTTGGTTGTTGCAGGTTATGTCGTCATCTACTGTTTCTTACCAGCCTGACTCTACCGACAAAGTGTGGGAAGACGAGATTGAGATGGTACCAGATCATGTTGAGCCGGAGAATGACACAGAGGAGGTTGATCCTGAGGAGGAAGGTGCAGAGTATGACCCTGACGAGGATCCGGAGGAGGATGATGAGGGTGAGCCTGATGTGTTGTTTGATACTTCCGATGTTGTTGATGGGATGCCACCTGTTGTGCATCGTACTTTGATCGAGTGGGTTAGTGGTAGTGAGGACGATGAGGATGATGAGGATGCCGTGGATGGTATTGAGGTAGATCACGAGGGTGATGAGGGTATGGATGGACATGAGGTAGATCATGAGGGTGATGATGATATGGATGGATATGAGGTAGATCGTGAGGATGATGAGGACATGGATGATGAGATTGAGAGTGATACTGACGTTAGGATGGTTGTGGGTAGTAGTGATAGCGAGGGTGCTGAGGCTGATGATGATAGTAGGGTTGATGCTTTGACTGTTGTACCTGAGATAGTTGAGCCTAGTAGGAGGAGTGAGATTAGGAAGACGTCCAACTTGAGGAAGAAGCCTACTGTTCCCTGTCATCAGTTTAGAGAGGAGAGGGAAGCTTTATGGGGTACGCCACCAGCTGAGGTTTATACTGATTCCGATGATACTGTACCACCTGTTGATGGAGCTGGACCATCCGGTGTTAGATCTCAAGCTTTGTCTGATTCTGATTCGTCATGCCCACAGAAGAAGATTCGTATGTCTGATTCACACACTACACCTGAGGCATCGCCTACTCATGGGATTAGAGCTGCTACTACTGTTTCTACACCACCTACTCATCATGTTGGAGAGCCCTCTAGACCTAGGTCATGTGTTGTTATGATAGGTTCTGCTAGGGATCCAGATGCTGTTCGTTTTCATCTACTTGAGGATGCGGTTTTTGGATTGCTAGAGGATAACGAGGATACCCGTGACTTGTTGGATACCACACTTGAGGAGGTTGCTAGGTTGAGGCGTAAGTTGGAGTCAGTTCGTGGAGGAGACCGAGTTGCAAATGGAGACCCGAGGAGTGATTCACCGAGATGTGCTGAGTGTGATCGTCGTCGTCGCACTTAGAGATTCATCGTTATTGTGCTTAAATCTAGAGTAGATTGACATCTTTATCTTTAGGTATTGTATCCACTAAACTAGAGTAGTACTCGGTTAGTTGTAGTAGACTAGATGTAATCATACTCTTATTTTATAACTATGTACTCGATATTTTGATTATGAATGGGAATTTAACTTTATGACCTTGACCAGTGACTATCCTTTTTATGTTGTTGTGCTGTTGAATTCTGCATTCTATTTTAGCATAAGAAATATATAACGTGTATATTCGTGCTTGAACCTTGATTGCATTGTTGTCTTAACGAAGAGAAACAATGGTGAACACGCGTAACAGAATGACTGACGCACAATTGGAAGCACTGATTACGCAACGAGTGACTGTTGCACTGGCAAACGTTCAAGCTAACAACAATGTGAACGAAGCACCACCGAACAATGTTGACAATCGACCGCCTAAGCCGTGTACTTACAAGGACTTTAGGAGCTGTGACCCTTTGAATTTTAATGGTACTGAAGGAGCTCTCGGATTAGCTCGTTGGGTTGAAAAGATGGAAGCTGTGTTCCGTGTTAGTGGATGTGCTGTTGAAAACCAAGTGACTTATTCTACTTGTACTTTATCTGCTGGAGCGTTGACATGGTGGAACACCCATGTGCAGACGTCTGGAGCCGAGGAGGCGTATGGAATGAGTTGGGAGGAACTTAAGAAGTTGTTGACTAAGGAGTACTATCCTCGTAATGAGATTCAGAAAATGGAAATCAAATTGTGGAACCTGACTATGAAGAACAATGACAGTGGTACGTACACTAGGAGGTTCCAAGAATTGTGTTTGTTATGTCCTGGAATGGTTCCGGATGAAGAAAAGAAGGTTGAGCGCTATATTTGGGGTTTACCAGGTAGAGTTCAAGGGAATGTGACATCGTCTGGACCAAAAAAAGTTAGTGATGCTATAAGGATGGCTCACAGTCTGATGGACCAAGTTGTTCGAGCAAATGCTGGGAATGCCGCGGATAACAAGAGAAAATGGGGGAATAACCAAAGGAACAACCATGGGAACTATCTGAATAAGAGGCAAGACACCGTGAAAGCATACACTGCTGGTACTGGGGAAAAGGGAGTATAAAATGGGACGTTACCTTTGTGCAATCGATGCAAGCGTCACCATAATGGATAATGCAATGTACAGTGTCACAACTGCAAGAAAACTGGACACATTGCTAGGGATTGTAAGTCACCACCCAACACGAAAGCCAACGTCACTTGCTTTGAATGTCAACAAAAGGGACACTACAGCAATGAGTTCCCAAAGAAAAAGAACAAGGACCAAGGAAAGATTGCTAAAGCTGGGGAAGCTCGTGGAAGGGTCTATGTGATAGGAGGAGGAGAAGCGCAACAAAACCCCAACGTCGTGACGGGTGCGTTTCTTCTCAATGGTCGTTATGCTTCTATTTTATTTGATACTGGAGCCGATAGGAGTTTTGTGTCGACTGCTTTTAGTGTTTTGCTTGATGTGACCCCTTCGCCCTTAGATACTAAGTACACTATTGAGTTAGCAAATGGGAAGTTGATAGAAGCCGACACTATACTTCGTGGATGCACTTTAAATCTTCTAGTTCATCCTTTCGTAATAGACCTTATGCCTGTTGAGTTAGGGAGTTTTGACGTGATTGTCGGAATGGATTGGTTGTCGAGATATCGTGCTACGATTGTATGTGACGAGAAGATCGTTCGTTTACCATTTGGTGATGAAGTTTTGGAGGTACAAGGGGATACAAGTAACGGAAAAGGGAAGTCACGACTGAACATTATCTCGCGTGTCAAGGCTCAGAGGTTGTTATCGGAAGGTTGTCACGTATTTTTAGCCTGTGTTACTGAAAAGCAGACGGAAGAAAAACGGTTGGAAGATGTACCTATCGTACGGGATTTTCCGGAAGTCTTTTCTGAATATTTGCCTAGATTACCGCCGGCTAGACAAGTTGAATTCCAGATCGATTTAATACCGGGAGTTGCACCTGTTGCTCGAGCGCCTTACCGTTTAGCACCGTCGGAATTGCAAAAACTAGCGAGCAACTACAAGAGTTGACTGATAAGGGATTCATAAGACCGAGTTCTTCACCCTGGGGAGCTCCAGTCTTATTTGTAAAGAAGAAGGATGGTAGTTTTCGGATGTGTATCGACTATCATGAGTTGAACAAACTTACCATCAAGAACCGTTACCCGTTACCTGGGATCGATGATCTGTTTGATCAGTTGCAAGGATCGAGCATTTACTCGAAGATTGACCTTAGGTCTGGTTATCACCAATTAAGAGTCCGTGAGGAAGATGTTGCAAAGACTGCTTTTAGGACTAGGTATGGACACTATGAGTTCCAAGTGATGTCGTTTGGTTTGACAAACGCACCTGCTGTGTTTATGGACCTCATGAACCGGGTGTGTAAACCGTATTTGGATAAGTTTGTCATTGTGTTCATCGATGACATACTGATTTACTCAAGGAATGAGAAGGAACATGAGGAACATCTTAAGATAATAATGGAATTACTTAAGAAGGAGGAATTGTACGCTAAGTTCTCGAAGTGTGATTTTTGGTTGCCAAGAGTACAATTTCTAGGTCACGTTATGGATAGCAAGGGGATTCATGTTGATCCTGCCAAGATTGAATCAATTAGGGAGTGGACTGCTCCTACGACACCAACTGAAATTCGCCAATTCTTAGGACTCGCTGGATACTACCGAAGATTCATCGAGGGATTCTCGAAGATCGCGAAACCATTGACGAAGTTGACTCAAAAGAAGGTGAAATACGAATGGGGAGATAAGGAGGAATTAGCATTCCAGAAGTTGAAACAAATGTTGTGTAGTGCGCCTATTCTATCGTTACCAGAAGGATCAGAAGACTTTGTGGTCTATTGTGATGCATCAGCAAAAGGATTGGGAGCTGTGTTGATGTAGAGGAAGAAATTTATCGCCTACGCGTCACGAGTATTGAAAACACATGAGAAAAATTACACTACGCACGACTTGGAGCTAGGAGCGGTAGTATTTGCCTTGAAATGTGGAGACACTACTTGTATGGAACCAAGTGTGTCGTCTATACCGATCACAAGAGTTTACAACATATTCTTGACCAGAAGGAACTGAACATGAGACAACGTCGATGGATCGAGTTGCTCAGCGATTATGACTGTGAAATTCGCTACCACCCTGGGAAGGCCAATGTAGTGGCGGATGCGCTACGTAGAAAGGAACAATTGATGACACGTAGAGTTATATCGTTAGCTATGGTTATCAATCCGAACTTACCTGTGCAAATTCGTGAAGCACAAACCGAAGCCCTTAAGCATGAACATGTTGAAGCTGAGAAGTTAGGAGGAACGATTACAAAGAAATTGGAGACTAGCACTAATGGAACGCTATGTCTGAATGGTAGAAGTTGGTTACCAAGGTTTTGAGGACTAAGGGACGTGATTATGTACGAGTCGCATAAATCTAAGTATTCAATTCACCCAGGATCTGACAAAATGTATCAGGATATGAAGAAGCTATATTGGTGGCCAAACATGAAAGCTGAAATCGCTACGTATGTAGGGAAGTGTCTGACTTGCGCTAGAGTGAAAACAGAACACCA
The DNA here is from genome assembly GCA_025667525.1 of Glebionis coronaria. NCBI lineage: Eukaryota > Viridiplantae > Streptophyta > Magnoliopsida > Asterales > Asteraceae > Glebionis > Glebionis coronaria. The sequence goes on from CM046877.1 coordinate 362,116,303, forward strand.
AAAACCATCTGGATTGTTGGTTCAACCTATAATTCCTATGTGGAAATGGGAAAACATAACCATGGTTTTCATAACTAAGATGCCTAAAACGACAAACGGATACGACACAATTTGGGTAATTGTGGATCGACTTACGAAATCTGCACACTTTTTGGCTATGAAGGAATATGATTCAATGGATAAGATTACGAGACTTTATCTGAAGGAAGTAGTCGCAAAACATGGGATACCGATCTCGATAATTTCTGATAGAGATGGTAGATTTACTTCTGAATTCTGGAAATCACTTCAGAAAGTGTTGGGTACGCAATTGGACATGAGTACTGCTTATCACCCGCAGACTGACGGACAGAGTGAGAGAACTATCCAAACGCTGGAGGACATGTTGCGTGCTTGTGTGCTTGACTTTGGAAAGCAATGGGACAGACATTTGCCTCTAGTGGAATTCTCTTACAACAATAGTTATCATACCATTATTAAGGCTGCACCGTTTGAAGCGTTGTATGGTCGTAAATGTCGCTCGCCTGTGTGTTGGAGTGAGGTTGGGGATAGTCAACTCACTGGCCCTGAACTCATCCGTGAAACGACTGAGAAGATTGTTCAAATCAAGAGCCGAATTCAAGCAGCCCGTGATCGTCAAAAGAGAGTTACGCCGACGTTCGACGTAAGCCTCTCGAATTTCAAGTGGGAGACAAAGTGATGCTAAAAGTATCGCCTTGGAAAGGTGTGGTACGTTTTGGCAAGCGAGGAAAGCTGAACCCCCGTTATATTGGACCTTTCAAAATTCTGGCAAAGGTTGGAACCGTAGCCTATCGTCTCGAATTACCCTAAGCGTTGAGCCGCGTGCACAGCACTTTTCATGTGTCGAACTTGAAGGAGTGCCTTTCTGATGAGACACTCGCTATACCGTCGGAGGAACTCCGAATTGACGACAAGATGCAATTTGTCGAAGAACCTGTTGAAAGCATGGACCGTGAGGTCAAACGATTGAAACATAGTCGTATTCCTATCATCAAGGTGAGGTGGAATTCTAAACGTGGACCTGAATTCACTTGGGAGCGTGAGGATCAATTTCGCAAGAAATATCCGCAACACTTTGACAACTCTAGAAACCGTGACACTCCTAAGCTTTGAGGACAAAGCTTCTCTATCAAGGGGAGGATGTAACACCTGGTAATTTTCCCTACTTTGTAAAATGACTATTTTACCCTTTGACTTTTTATTTAGTCAACTATGTGATTTAACTTTGTTGGAACCGGGAAGTTATCCCGCGTCTTCTGAAAAACTGTTTGCTAACGAGTAATGACCTGACACTGTGCTCAGTCATTATTCTAAACATTTTCTGTGAACCTGACCAAAGTGCTGAGACGGTCAATGAATTGACGATAATCCATGAGATTATTCGTTATCTGTGAATTATGTGCTTAACTGTTTAGTTTTTAACAGTGTGATCGTATTTTCTTGAGCAGCGTATTTAAATATTTCTGTATATGTTTGATAGGTGTGTAAACACCCATCTTTTCTACCACTTAATTACAAGAATAACCGGACCTAAACGTGTATTTTATGTCTTTTATGTCGGAATTATGCGTGGTTTGTGTTTTTGTTGTAATTAGGATGAAATTATGAAAAGTGGAGAAAACACGGGAATTCACGGGCATTCACAGCTTTTATTAAAGAAAAAGATGAAAGGCGGAGTCGAGAAGTCAAGAGTGGAAAAAGAACGGAAGTCCAAGACCAATTCTGAAGATTTATCGAAGAAAAAGTCAAAAGACGGAAGTTTATCAAAAGCCGAGAAACTCAAGTCTATTTCATTGAAGAAATTAAAGACGAGTTCAAAAGATATCCCGAGCCACAAGTCCTTAAAGTCCAAACTTAAAAGAAAGATGAGAAGAAAAGGACTAATGACGCAATTAATGAAGATTAAATGAAGGAAAGACTTAATCTTGCAATTAACAAGAAATGAAGAAGGGGAGGAAGCTTCCTAATCCTCCCCTATAAATAGTTTAGGATTGTTAATTATTCATGTTGTTGGCTAACTTGACAAATTAGCTCTTCCATTTTTAATTACCTTGCACCTTTTATTACTTGTCCAATTTAATTACCTTGTCTTGCACTTAATTACCATTTAATTCAAGTAAGTTTTTCTTTTTAATTCTTGTCAAGCTTTATCTTTATCTTGTTAATCTCATTCTTCCTTTCTTTACCTTGTGTTGATTTGTTTATGTTCATGTTCTTAATTTTGGTTGATTACTTTTAGTGGGTTTTGATTATTGTGATATTAATTGTTTGATTTATTGATTTGGATTGATTGTTTATGCTTTATATTTGTTTTATCTATTTGTTTGGTTTAATCTTTTTATTGATTTGGTTAAATTTTGTTTAGATCCGTATGTTTCTTTTTTCCTTTGTTCTTCGCATACAGTAACTGTTCTTCCCCAGATTCGAGTTCAGCAGATATTCCGAGTAGGAGTTTTGGGCTTCGTGCTTTATTCGGATTTCTCATATTCCGAATAGGAGTCTTTTTCCGCATAGCAGTTTTGTAGAATTTTGTTATTCGGAATAAAATTTTGTTCCGCATAGGGATTTTAAAGAATTTGCTATTCGGAATATCCAGTATTCCGAATAGGGGTGATTTTTCCGCATAAGGCTCTTATTCCGAATAGGAGGTTCTTTCCGAATAGGGGGATTTTTCCGCATAGACTTGGCTTTCCGCATAGAAGATCTTTCCGAATAGGCTCTTTATTCCGAATAGGGACAGCTATTCCGAATAGGGGATTATTCCGCATAGGGTCTATTATTCCGAGTAGATAATTATTCCGAATAGGGCTATTTTCCGAATAGGTGACAGTTATTCCGAATAGCATATATTCCGAATAGGGATTTATTCCGGATAGGGGAATCTTAGTTTTTAGTTTTCTGCCTTTTAAATTTAAGCTTTATTTTTCCCGCCTTTTCCTTACTCGCACTTTAAGTTTAATTGCCTTAATTTAAGTTTTAGTTTTAGTTGCCCTTTAAGTTTGCCTTAGTTAGGTTTAAGTTTGCGTTATTTACTTTTTTGCCCTTTAGTTTTAGTCGCGCTTTTAAATACTTGCACTTTATTTTTATTAGACTTAGATTTATTTTAATTGCACCTCTACTTTAATTGTTTTGCACCTTTTATTTTCAAAACTACAACGACACATCTTTATTCCACCAAATTTCAACTGAGTCACACATTAAACAAATAAGTTTTTCAATTCGAAGAGATTGGTACAACGAATCTTTTTAACCTGAGTAAAATCGAGTTATTAAATGGCGCCGCTGCCGGCTCTTTTCGTAAAGATCAACAGTTTTTTGTGAGAAACACGTTGCTTTTTGGGATCCGTTCACTTGTGAACGTTATTTTTCTTGCATAAAAAATTCAAAAACCATAAAAATTAAAATATCAAAAAATCCAAAAAGATTTTATCTTTCTTGTGTATATATATTGTCTCTGTGTTAGGTTTTGTTTTCTTTTGCATTTTCAGGTGTATGCGTACTAGATCTTCTAATTATCAAGAGCCCGAGCCTCAAGAAGATTTAGATATGGCAGGTGTTAACAACAATAATCAACTACCACACCTCAATAATAATAATAACAACAACAATGCTCTTCCACAGCCCGATCTTCGGACCATGGGGGAACTTTGTCAACCAACAATGTTTGGACGAGGAGGACCGATTGCGCCGATGCAAATCAACGCTCCTGAGTTTTCGTTGAAGCACCACATGATTCAGCAAGTACAAACAAACCCATTTAGAGGATTGCCTGATGATGATGCCAACAAACACCTCGACAAGTTCATTACAATCACCCAAAGCATGAAGTTGCCTGGTGCCACAATGGATGTTCTCCGCTTACAACTTTTCCCACATACTCTATCACATCATGCCGAGAAATGGTTTGATCGTCTCCCGAAGAATTCTATTCACACTTGGGATGACATGACTCAACGCTTTTTGTCGCGCTACTTTCCACAATCCATGGTCACAAGCCTTCGCAATCAGATCAGCGGTTTCATGAAAGATCCCGATGAATCTCTTTTTGATGCATGGGAGAGATATAATGTCTTGATCGACCGTTGTCCAAACCACAACATGCTTCCGGTCACCTTGATCGATACTTTCTACAACGGATTGACTTTTCGAGATCGTGATACGATCAATGCAGCCGCCGGTGGCACATTCATGAAAAGGAGACCCGAGGAGTGTAGAGAGTTAATTGAAAACATGACTACTCATCATAAGAACTGGGATTCCTCTGCTTCTTCTAGAAACAACACGAGAGTCAATGTTTCTTCTACCTCAGCAAACCCTGAGATGACCGAACTCACCCGCATGATGGCTGAAATGAGCAAAAGTATTACGCTTCTCACTTCAAATCAACAACAACAACAAGTTAAAGCGGTTGCTAATCCTTGTGAAACATGTGGCGGTCCTCACTCATACACCGATTGTCCTTCGACACAAGGAAATCCGGAAAATGTGTATGCAGCTTACGGTAATTATTCACCGGAAAATTACCAAGCTAGACAACAAGGGGATAGAAATCTGCTGAGCTACCGTTCAAACAACTACCTTTCACCCGGTTTTTCTCCTCAAAACCAAAATCCCGCCAACAACTACAATAGAAGCAACCAAATCCCACCTCGTGCTTCTAACCCTTATCAACCACCCACCCAACAACACCCTCCCATTAATCCCGATGTTGACACAATCATGAGAACTCAAGGTGAGCAAATCAAGAATCTACAGAGCCAAATAATCAATTTGAAAGGAGATATCTTGAAGCAAGGAAATGACATCAGAACCGAGGTTCGTGATAATCTTCAATCCTCTTTCATCACTCAAACAACTGAATTGAAGAATCTGTTGGCTAGTTTCTTGCCTGAAGCTCAACCTTCTTCTTCTTCGGGTTCTCTACCTTCAAACACCGTCACTAATCCGCGAGCTAATGTGAGTGCTATAACTACGCGTAGTGGAATTACCATTGTCAATCCACCTGATTCACCACCATCATCTACACCTCCTCCACCACCATGTATCCCTACTCCTCTTACACTTAGTGATAGTACACCATTACCGTCTCCGCCTCGTCATGACGATGTATCTCGGAAAGACCCTTCAACATCACAACCTTCACCAACTACACCTCCACCCAATCCTTATCAACCCAGAATCCCATACCCTTCTCGCATAGGCAAGACCAACGAGCTAACCAAGAATGACTGTAATGTAATGAAATATGTGGATATGTTATCTAAAATGAGCATCAACATTAGCCTTGTTGAAGCACTTTGCCACATGCCGAAATTCGTCAAAGCATTCAAGGAATTGCTTAGCAAGAAGGAGAAGCTCATTGAACTCGCCAACACACGCTTAAATGAAAACTGCTCTGCAGTTCTTCTTAGAGAACTTCCGGAAAAGCTTGGAGATCCCGGTCGTTTTGTGTTGCCTTGCGTGTTCAACAAAACTGAAGAATTTACTGCCCTTGCTGATCTCGGGGCTAGTATTAATTTGATGCCACTCAGTGTTTGGAAAACACTATCATTGCCCGACCTCATTCCAACAAAGATGACTCTCGAACTTGCAAACCGCACTCTCGCTTACCCCGTTGGTATAGCCGAAGATGTGTTTCTTAAAGTTGGCACATTTACTTTTCCGGTTGACTTTGTCGTAGTTGATTATGAAATGGACCCTCGTATTCCTTTAATACTTGGTCGGCCATTCTTGAGAACCGGACGTGCTTTAATAGATGTGGCCGAAGGTGAGTTAATCTTACGAGTCGGGGATGATTCTAAAGTTTTTAAAATGGGGAAGCTTACAGGAAAATCTTTTGGAGGCCGAGAATCAGTGAATATGATAAATGTGCTCGATCACTTTACTGTCTATGACAATCCTCTATTCGAGTCTTCCACTGATAATCCACTCTTTGAAGATAATGTGGATAATTCTCTCCCTAATTTGGACGCTTCCCCCATTTATGATTCACCACCGGTCTTTGATGCTTATGATGATGATTCTAGCTCAGACTCGGATGATTTTGCTTGTACCTCTGAGTATCCCGAGCTGCCCACTTTCGATGATTTTGATGAGGCTGATACTCTCTCGAGCGATTCTTCACACACTGAAGATCCTCCACCATGACTCGATCCTACTTTGGACGATTACTCATTTGAGGAAGATTTCTCTGAATTTCTCAACACATATTTCCCTCATGAGAGTGATGCACCTCCTTTGGACTTTGAAGATTATCGTCTTGATCCTACTTTGGATTTGAAGAGCATTTTGTCCAAGGAGAAGAAACCGGTCAACACCGAAATCCGTTGCACTTATGATTTGACACCTCTTTGTCCCACTTCTGAGGACGAGGTTGTGCTTCTTTGCGGATCTTCCTCACACTCGGCTGAGCCGGAGTGCTATTTTCCCCTGAAGGAAAAGGTGTTCGATCCCAGTATTGAAGTCTTTAAGCCATCTCAGTATCCACCTGATGAAATAAAAGGAAAAATCTTTGGAACCATTGAAGACATGCTTGCACCACTTCATTTTTGCTTCTACCGTGCTCCATCACTGCTTAAGGGAACCTTGCCACTTCTCTTTTGGCTTGCCTTGTTCGCCTTAAGCTCTTGCTTATTGATGGATGAAAACTATGTCTTTGATCCTGGTGGATTTGTTTCATGCTTCTTCCATTGATGATCAAGGTCGAGTCAGGCTCACGACTCGGTAAACAAAAACCAAGCGCTTCTTGGGAGGCAACCCATGCATCTATCTTTTCGCTTTCTTTACCATAAGTGTAGGGGGACCCTTTCGATTGCTATTTCCTCTCCTCACTTCTTAATCAGGGATTCGAGCTTCAATGATCCACTCTTGATAATTCTTGACGACCCATGATTCTGTGTTCTACTTCTTCCCGGTTCTATCCTAAACTCTTTTCGATTCACTATTTTATATTTTCTCAATATTAAAATAGGAATCTCTTTAGTTGTCTTTTCCTTAGCAAGATTTAAACAACGTGCACAATGTCCTAAGTGTAGGGGAGTTTACTCCCACATGCTTAAACATTAGGACAATGTTTATCTTAAGTGTACGGGGGACTTCTATCGAAGTTAAGTGGTCTTTTCCTTGTATTTGTCCTCATTTTAACCGGAAACTCAATTTTCGACATTTTTCAAAAATTTTGATCTATTTTGGCCTATTAGTTTTTCCCTTTTGTATAGTTATTTTCTTTCCTTATTAGAATAAATGTTTAATAAGTGGTTTTAATATTCAAACGTTGTGAATCTTTTGACTCAACCCGAGTTTACTCTAGCTAGTATCCTTAACGTGTTTAAGTCAAATTTTGCTAGGCTTTTATATAGGGAGCTATAAAACGCGAAAGTCTTAACTCTCACGGGTTAAGAACAAGAACTTTTCGCAAGTTCCTATAATTGATCCTAGAGAGTCGTTTATCAAGGGAACTTTAAGATGCGATTTCTAAACTTGAAAGAGACTAAGAATTTGCAAGTTCCTATAGGCGACTCGAAAACCCAAAACTTTGATTTAATAGGCTAAGTATCCACGAGTCTCATTACTTGAGATTTTAAACTGTGGAGAACGAGAGATGATAGAGCCAATTATAAGTTAGGTATTCTTTCGTGAATTTATGTGAGTTAATTATAAGCCTATTCTCCCATAGCTTGCTAATAAATGTATCTGCTAATAAATAAGGTTGTACGATTTGAAAAGTTACTTAGCTTCTAGCCCCAGATCGTTTAAAAGTTGCTCGGTAATGACGAGAGTTCATAGCCAAGGCATAACTTATGAAGCGGGGCGCGAAGATTGGCGAGTCCGAAAAGGACCTAACAAGGCATGAGGGCTATGTTTTGTGGCTAAAAGATCCAAAAGTGATGTGAAGAATCATTTATCGAAAATCAATATGAAGGATCGAGACACACGACGAAAAGCAAAAACTCCCAAAAAGTCATGGAGAAGTGTATCCGAAAAGACCCTAACAAGGTATGAGGATAAATAGATCCAAGTCAATAAAGGAGGCGGATCGTTGTATATCAAAATCCAAAATAAAGATTGGAGAAAAATGAAGAAGTCGTGGTCCATATATGAAGAATCTCTCAAATATTTCAAGTGAAGAAATTCCAATTATGAAGAGAAGACCATTATTTCATGAACGTCTCTCAAGATTTGAAGTATGAAGTCGCTGCCAAATATCGGCCCGAGAAAGGTCTCAAATCGCGAACCAAGTTATGCCAAGATATGAACTTTTTGATATCCCGAGAAACAGTTTTAAAAGATTTGGTCCTTTAGCTAACTATTGATTAAATCGTGCACTTTATTTTCAGACTAAATAATTATCGAAATAAGTCAAACAATGCATCTTCGTGATCATTCAAGACAAATAATAAAATATAAGAGATACCCATAGGAATAAGGGAGTCTAAGTGAATAATTAGCCCACATGAGTTCGTGTTAGTTTACTAACTTATAATAACAATGATCTCTTTTTTAAGCTTGGTTTGGAGAAAGTGAAAAGTTGAGGATGATGATTATTCATAACATTTTCAAAACCCAAGGTATGCTTTTAATTTCTTTGCTTTGCATTTTTATAATTTTCTATCTCTTTAATAAAGGCCAATATGGATTGATTATGATGAAAAGTGTAAACATGCTTTGTAACTAATGCATTGCATGAGGACATTGCAATGGTCAAGTGTAGGGGATTTGATAGGTGTGTAAACACCCATCTTTTCTACCACTTAATTACAAGAATAACCGGACCTAAACGTGTATTTTATGTCTTTTATGTCGGAATTATGCGTGGTTTGTGTTTTTGTTGTAATTTAGGATGAAATTATGAAAAGTGGAGAAAACACAGGAATTCACGGGCATTCACGGCTTTTATTGAAGAAAAAGATGAAAGGCGGAGTCGAGAAGTCAAGAGTGGAAAAAGAACGGAAGTCCAAGACCAATTCTGAAGATTTATCGAAGAAAAAGTCAAAAGACGGAAGTTTATCAAAAGCCGAGAAACTCAAGTCTATTTCATTGAAGAAATTAAAGACGAGTTCAAAAGATATCCCGAGCCACAAGTCCTTAAAGTCCAAACTTAAAAGAAAGATGAGAAGAAAAGGACTAATGACGCAATTAATGAAGATTAAATAAAGGAAGGACTTAATCTTGCAATTAACAAGAAATGAAGAAGGGGAGGAAGCTTCCTAATCCTCCCCTATAAATAGTTTAGGATTGTTAATTATTCATGTTGTTGGCTAACTTGACAAATTAGCTCTTCCATTTTTAATTAGCTTGCACCTTTTATTACTTGTCCAATTTAATTACCTTGTCTTGCACTTAATTACCATTTAATTCAAGTAAGTTTTTCTTTTTAATTCTTGTCAAGCTTTATCTTTATCTTGTTAATCTCATTCTTCCTTTCTTTACCTTGTGTTGATTTGTTTATGTTCATGTTCTTAATTTTGGTTGATTACTTTTAGTGGGTTTTGATTATTGTGATATTAATTGTTTGATTTATTGATTTGGATTGATTTTTTATGCTTTATATTTGTTTTATCTATTTGTTTGGTTTAATCTTTTTATTGATTTGGTTAAGTTTTGTTTAGATCCGTATGTTTCTTCTTTCCCTTGTTCTTCGCATACAGTAACTGTTCTTCCCCAGATTCGAGTTCAGCAGATATTCCGAGTAGGAGTTTTGGGCTTCGTGCTTTATTCGGAATTTCTCATATTCCGAATAGGAGTCTTTTTCCGCATAGCAGTTTTGTAGAATTTTGTTATTCGGAATAAAATTTTGTTCCGCATAGGGATTTTAAAGAATTTGCTATTCGGAATCATCCAGTATTCCGAATAGGGGTGATTTTTCCGCATAAGGCTCTTATTCCGAATAGGAGGTTCTTTCCGAATAGGGGGATTTTTACGCATAGACTTGGCTTTCCGCATAGAAGATCTTTCCGAATAGGCTCTTTATTCCGAATAGGGACAGCTATTCCGAATAGGGGATTATTCCGCATAGGGTCTATTATTCCGAGTAGATAATTATTCCGAATAGGGCTATTTTCCGAATAGGTGACAGTTATTCCGAATAGCATATATTCCGAATAGGGATTTATTCCGGATAGGGGAATCTTAGTTTTTAGTTTTCTGCCTTTTAAATTTAAACTTTATTTTTCCCGCCTTTTCCTTACTCGCACTTTAAGTTTAATTGCCTTAATTTAAGTTTTAGTTTTTAGTTGCCCTTTAAGTTTGCCTTAGTTAGGTTTAAGTTTGCGTTATTTACTTTTTTTCCCTTTAGTTTTAGTCGCGCTTTTAAATACTTGCACTTTATTTTTATTAGACTTAGATTTATTTTAATTGCACCTCTACTTTAATTGTTTTGCACCTTTTATTTTCAAAACTACAACGACACATCTTTATTCCACCAAAGTTCAACTGAGTCACACATTAAACAAATAAGTTTTTCAATTCGAAGAGATTGGTACAACGAATCTTTTTAACCTGAGTAAAATCGAGTTATTAATGTTTATATATGCCCGTATTTTAGTATTTTGCTATTTATAGTAATAAATTGTATTTACTGTGAATATTTAATTAACGTATCGCGTTTTCGTATTTTACGTCGTTTTTACGTTTAACCGTCGTTAGCGTGCATAAAATACTTTACCAATCATAAAATGTCTGTTTTCGTCGAAAAATCGTAAATTTAATATATTTCGTCAAATTTTTAAGTTTTACGTAATTTTAGACTTAACTATATACTTTTTGATATTTACCTAAAACTAACTAACCTTTTTACCTTAAACCTTTTAACTAGTTACCATAGTAAAATTTTTGAATAATTTACCCCCATATGGGACCCCCATAACCGGCCAAAACCAACACCATGTGCATGATGCACCAACACTTCACTCTTTACCATATTAAGCTTATACTTACACTTCTTACAACATTTAACCTATTAACCAAAACCACCTCAAATAATTCACATTATTCACTTCATTTCACTTAAAAAAAACACACATACCTCTCTTTCTCTCTCAAAACTCACGGCACACGTACACATACATTTTCCACCCTTGTTAATTTCTTAAAGCTTCATTTTAACAAGAATTAACACAAAACAAATACACCCTAGAGTTTGTACAAGCATAAAGAAGAATGGTTATTCTTGGTTTGTTGATTTCAGTAGTTTTTGAGTTGAAGTTGTAGAGTAGAGTTCTTGTTGATTATTAGTGGGTTAGAGCGTAGATCGGGTCGTTATGATTACGTAGAGTCGTTACTCAAGGTTACTTCTTAAACCTTTTTCATCTTTTCATTTTTCATGCATAATCTTTGTAAATCTATGCATGCATGTTACTCATCAAGTATTTTCTTGAAATAAAATGATAAAAACTATTTTGGTCATGAAATATTTTAAGATCTATGAAAATTGTGTGTGGATCTATTAGATCCATGCATAAAAATGGTTTAATTGAAAGACTTGTGAAAAATATAAGTATGTATATTTTAGATTTGTGGACTTGAAGTAAAATCTTTTATTTTGTTGGTGTTTATGAATAATTGGAGGGAACTAGTAGTGTTACTACTAGTGGTTACGTTTGAAAATGGTCGAAAACGAGTTTTTACGAAAAACATACAATCTGTCCGATTTTTATAAGAGGCGTAGAGGGTCGTAAAAATTGTTTTGACACTAGTTTACTACGATATTATGAAAATAAAAGTTAATACCTTCGTTTCGATATATTATGGGCTAAAAACGGAGCTAAAATGAGTAAGATATGGTCGTTTAAATTTCGTTGTCGGAAAACTTAATATAAGTGGTTGTTGTCTAGATTTTTAAAGTGGTCGAAACGACGTTTTCAAGTCAAACGGAGATGTTTTAAGTGTCGAAATGGTTACTAAAAGTAGTATATGAATGTTGGACTTGTTTTGTAAAAGGGTATTAGCGCGAAATGTGAATACTTGTTGTACCGTTAAAAGTTTGAACGTTGGAAGTGGAAATTGTTACTATTGCGGAAAATGACTTGTTGAAATATTGGCGATTGAGAAATTCTTGAAAATAGGGGTTTTAGGACGAGATTTGAGTACTTACTAAAAATGGTAAATTTTTACGTGACGCCGAAAGGCTGCCGAATTTTCGTTAGAAATCGTGTAGGAAAATTTGTTAAGATAAATTTTGGTAAATTAAAATTTACGCCGAAAGGCTGTCGAAATTTCGTCGAGTCAGAAATAAATATTTTTGTCTAAGTATATATATACTATAATGTTTATAACGATATAACATTTACAAGTCACGATTTTAACAAAATAATATACATGATTGATGAGTAACGTACGTGATGAACTATTATGACTTATTTGCTAGCGCCTAAACTATAGTATTATATTTAGGTTGTTGCTAGAGTTGCTCGCTACTATTTGATCTTACTTGTGCGGTTTGAATCGTTGCTTGAGGTGAGTCTATAGATCCCTATTAAACTGTTTTTATATGTTTAATGTTTTGGGATGTGATAAATGCTTTGATGCTTGCTTCTGGACGCAAGTAAAACTTGATTTCTGTTAACGCTTTGTGAACACTATTTATGAGATAGCTTAAGTTGCTTTAGCCATAGTCCCCACTATCGTGAATCGTTAGTTACTCTGCTAGAGTAAGCTCTTATGTTACGGATAGATCTATTGAGGGTTGACAACCTCCACTCGGGCATTCTGACCCCGGACGAGTGTGTACCATTTGTATGAACGGAGTTATCTTGGCTAGGTACTCAATTGGGGCAAAATTTATGTATGCAATCTATTGTATGCACTGGATCACTAGTTTCGATGTCACGAGCTTAGCTATCATAAATATTATGAACACCCAATTTATCCTACACTTGGCACTATACCTCCTATAGTTGCATGTGTACATGAAATGAAATCTGAAATTGAACTGCTATGAATTTTTACTTGAAACCTATATTCTCACCAACTTTATGTTGACCCACTTTAGCATTTATCTCAGGTAATTGATGATGAGTTGTATCTGCTGTGTGAAGTACTTGGAGTCCGCATGCATTTCTTGGCTATCTTCGGACACTTATTTACTTATGCTTTTGAACTATTATCTCGTTGATGTTTAAAACTTTTACATTCCGCTGCACTATCTTTTGAAACTGAGACCTTTTGTACTGTGATGCTTTTAAATTAAATTCAACGTGGTATTTTTATAAAACGTCTCATTTAGAGTCGTTCTCTTGTACCTTGAACTATGATACAATGACGTAACAGCCCCCGAGCTTCACCGCTTCCGCATATCACATTTTGGGGTGTTACATGAATGACGTTTAAAGCTTCCTCGGGGAAGGAAATAATAAACCAAAGATGGTATGGTTACACGTGTGCGAGTACACGTGTAGGTAAACTCGAGGAGTGAGAGAGGAGCTCTCGGTCGACTTTTGAGAGAGAAGAGATTATCTCTCTCGAGGTGCAATAATTAATATCCACAAGAAAATATATAGATATGCAGTACTAATTCGGTGGCACACCACTCACTACTATCACCTTCGAAAGACCCAAAAGGAAGCGGAGAAACGAGGCTGCGCGTAGCACTTAAGAGTCTGCTTCTTTAGAATGTGAAATACACTCGCCTTATACCCCCCACACAATAGCCTCTTTCATAAGTTCAAGTAGATCGTAGTATTTATCTATTGTGCCTTAATTAAATTCGATCGATACACGTAAGTGGCACCGAAACACCGCCAAATACGGTGTATTACAAAAGCAATATTGATGAAAGTAGGTGGATTGGCTGTTCGTATCTACGTATACGTATTTACATATAATAATATATCAAAAATATTTTTGTATTTATTTGATTTTTTTAAGAAAATAAAATATGTACATAAAAGCGAGTGAAAACAATATATACATAATATATTTTTGGTGCAATCTTTTAGGAAAAAGATTACTTTTTGATTTTTTATTTTTTTTAGTTCAATTTTTTAAGAAAAGAATTGATTTTGTGATTTTTTAGTTTTTATATTTTTTTCTTTTATATTTTTTTCTTTTTATGTTTTTGATTTAACAAAAATAACGTCCACAAAGTGAACGGATCCCAAAATCCAATACGTTTTACTCGAAACTGTTAATCTTCACGAAAAGAACCGGCAGCGGTGCCATTTAATATTTCACTTTTTAGTTTGTTTTTTCTCGGTATCTAATCGAATTGATTTGACAATTTCAAGCAAAGACTTAATTGTTTTTGGTTAAGATTTGTAATTTTGGTATTTAAACTACTTGGCAAATAATTTCTAAAAATATATAAATAATATCTATACTACATATAGTTATACTTACTACACCAAAAACACTTTGCAATTACCACATTTAAATGCACAAAATGTAAAAAAAAAAAACTAAAATACAATTTATTCTACAAGTACGGAATGCAAAATACTAAATTTAAAAGCACGCTAAACAAGAAATTAATACTAGTACGACTAAAAACCTAATGATCTTTTACTACTAAATTGACTTAAACTATTATCACCATACTAGTAATATACTTAACAAAAAATAATCCACAAATTTCACCCTAAACTAATATAACATATACTAACATTCTAAACTACACGTCACCAACAGGCCAAACTAACATAACAGGCCCAATAGCCCTAAACTACACGTTACAATCTTGACATTCAAAAATTCAGGAATTAATAAACCTATTCTTGCTAACCTAAATCTGATACAAAGTCAATACCAAATCAAACATGACTAACTGCATAGCAAACTATCAACCGAAAGAATCTAAAATGACCAACAAAATTTAGCACTACCTAGAATTCAGAGGACTAAAAGTGAGCTATAGCTAAACGATAAAATCTTGATACTAACAACTAACAAATACACTCTCTGTGATAAATCTTTGAACAATTTACAAGCTTCATTTAAGGTTTAATTGCATCCTATTCTAACAGTTCAATGCACACTTCATAATGATTCGACTCATACTCTAAAATGAAGATATCATCACCATCACATTTACAGAATTACCAGAGTACTCCTAGAATTCTACACTGCCAAACACTAGTCGAAAAACTCTTATGTAGAAATTAGAGTTCAAATATCATGACACCAAATTCACAAGAACAGCATAACAAAAAGACTTAAAACAAGTCTAATCTACATAAGCAACAACCAATCTTAACACTTCAATTACTCATCAGCAGGTTACACTAAAAATCTCAGAAATTCAACGCAGTGCTTAACCTGTTATCATCAAAGTAAGTCCTTTGATGTCGTAGCTCAGCGCTGAGCTGGCTAAAACCCGAACACACCTCCACTTCTGACCTACTGCTATTGTTGGATTAAGTCTTCTGAACTACGAATCTCAAAACCTGCATAAACACAAAGTTCACCTACAAAATCAAACCAAAACAAGAAACCAAATATATGTTGTCCATATAAACAGCTTAACAGAAATATTAAAAAAAAAACTGAATCGAAGGCTTTAAAAGAAAATCCACATCGGCTAAGAAGAACTCATGAACTTGATGAGCAACGATAACAACTTCGCAACTCAGCAATTGGACTACCCTATCAAGACTGAAATCAAATTGATTTTATGAATTCAAACGTCTCACTTTTTAAATCATTTATCACAACAAATCCAACTCACAACTGGAATTAAATCAACTACTGATTTTCTACTGGATTAACTATCTATCCAAACTAACTATCATCAAAACAGAATTATCTTAATCCAACACTATGATCAACACCAGCTCCTCTTTAGTGAACTAATAATCTTGATTATAGCAGCAAATCCAAACACTCCTTGATGAACTGAATTCTTAAACGTATGATTCAAATGAATTTAACTGGACTACTAACTGATTTAACTAACTGGTTTTGTAAGAAAACATTTCAAACAGAACATCTTATAAGCTCATACTAGTTCATGAATAGTAGCAGATATAGACTCTTGAAGAAAAATAGAGATTCTGAACAATTTGTAAAATATGAAAACAAGATTCAAAACCTTTCATTATTGGAAGAATTTGGTTATAACAACATAACAGAACTGTAACTGATTTGGACTCAAAACTAGAACAGAATGAATCTCACAACTGTAAATATCAAATCTCACATCACGACTGTAAATCGTTTAGAAACCAGAAACATTTCAAAAGCTTTTTATAAGCGCTTGAACAAAGCTGCTAAGCTATAAGGATGAGATAGGAAGAAGTGGTAAAAGCTGTAAATGTCATTAATGGAAGACGAACTAGTTTGTTATAAAGATTAACCCAGAAACGTAACTGAATCTCAACAACTTTCTAACTGACAGCTTAAACAGAAAGTAAGAAAACTATGAGAGACTTTATCTAAACTATTTCTATTCTACACCTACTCTAACTATATGTGAATCACACTTATGCTAACCGGATTCAATTCAGAGAATCTCTTGGTATTTATAGACGTTGATGAAGAGTGGTGACGTGCAGCTTCCAATAACCTTCTTCCAAGTGGATAATACGAGGTTGCAACACCTAGGATTCATCATCATCTTTTCTAGAATTTGGGCGTTTCATTAATACTCCATCTTGATCAAATTAACTTGTTGGGATGTGTTGCTGGGATGATAAGGAGCAATATTTGTTCTTTCATCTTCATCTGAATCTTCCTCTAACTCTCTTGAATCGTCTTAAAAAGATTTTGGATAAAAGAAAAGTGTGGAACGACTGTTTTTGATATTCTTTCTCTCTCTTGTGTATGAAGAAGACGTCCTAGAGATAAGAGTTATCAAAGTATCTTTCTTCATTCTGTCATTCTAGTCCCTCCATTTTTAATCTTCTATCAAATCTGATTTAAAAGTTAAAAGTTTCCTTTTAAAACAAATCTCATTTACATCCTTTGTTTTTGTAGAAATTTCAACTTAAACCCTTGATCTTTGAAAATTTGGAAAATAAGGTCCTTGAAAGCTTAACTTGTCTCTTCTTCGTCTTTTGTCAGATAAATCCTGAGAAAACGCGTGTTTGCTCCAAAATACACGCATATTTGCTCCAGTTTGAGTAGTGATAGCACTCACATTAGCACGAGGGTTAGTCTCGGTATTAGAAGGTAAAGCTCCTTGGGGTCAAAGGGCTTGCAACATTTGCACGAATTTCCTATCGGTGGACTCTTGCATTTGTTTTATAGTTCTCTCATATTCGATCAATTTTTGGAGAACCAAGTCCATTTGAGGATTTGTAACATTCCCTTGATTAAACCGTTGATTACCTAGAGTATGAAACCCTTGATTTTGAAAACCTTGGTTTTGAAATTGATTAGGAGTTTGAAAGCCTTGATTATGAAAACCTTGGTTATTAAATCCTTGATTATTATTAAAACCTTGGTTTTGCCCTTGAAAATTCTCTTGATTTTGGTTAAAACCCCTTGCATTTGAATTCCCTTGAAAATTACCCCTTTGAGGACCTTGGTTCCTATTTTGGTATTGGGTATTTTGGGCGGGTGGGGGTGGTCTTTGTGGAGCTACAAAACCCCGGGGAGCCAAATAGTTAGTACTTTTATAAGACAAATGGTTAACATCAACGTTCGCTTTAAAGTGAACCCTCTCATTTTCATTGGTGTTATAACATAGACTTCTTGTTGTTGATTGTAAACCTTGTCACAATTATAGTACGAATGTGGTCCACCACAAGTCTCACACGTTTTATAAGTCTCATTAAGGCATGTACATGTGTAGTGGGAGGGTTATCTCTTAAAGCTTGTTTCACAATTGAAGTAAGCTCCTTAATTTGATTAGTCACCTTATTATCACTAGCACTAGCCATTGTAGCCCTTACACTCTTGGTTTGAACTTTTGCCTTGTTTTCAATTATATTCCAAGCATCATTCATTGATTTAACCAAAATATTTCCCCCCGAAGCCCTATTTAGTGAGTCTTGGTCATTCAAAGTTAATCCATTGTAAAAAGTATTAATTTGATGAACTTTAGTAAAACCATGTTGATGACACTTTCTCAAAAGCTCTTTAAATATATCCCAAGACTCACTAAAAGTTTCCCCATATTTTTGCTCAAAAGTGATTATATCATTCCTTAAAGAGGTGGTCTGTGATGGTGGGAAAGAGTAGTTAATGAACTTGGTCTCTAAATCCGTCCATGTAAGAATACTTTGGGGTGGTTCCTTATCAAGCAAAATAAGGGCTTGTACCTCGAGGTAAAAAGGAAAGAGCAACAAACGTATTGCCTCATGAGTCACCCCATTGTATTTCACCGTATTAGTCAAATGGATGAATCTCTTAATATGATCATGGGGGTCATCTTGGGAACGGCCCAAAATGGTGTAGTGGAAACCATTTGAATAAAACCTGTTTTAATTTCAAAATTATTTGCTCCAATCTCGGGCACCACAATCGCGTCATCATTGCCCTCCACGTGGGATTACAAGATCTTAATTATCGGTCGATTATCCGTTGCCATCGTATTGTTCAAAGCTCGATTCTTGGGATAGGCTTGAGTGGCGGTCTTTTTGTTCTTCTTCTTCTTTTTGGAAGAATTAGAAGTATTTGGTACACCACTCGGTATGTGTGGACGCGCACGAGTGCGTATACAACTAAACACGAGGAATGACGTAGGAGACCTCGGTCGACTTTGAGAGGAAAGGGATTATCCCTCTCGAGGTGCAATATTAAAAAGCTACAAAAAATATATACGTAATACTACTTGGACAGCAAAACCCTCGATTAGCCTTCCTTCTCAAAATACTCACAAGTGAACGGGGGGAATGAGGTGGTGCAAAGCACTTAAGTACCTAGCTTCCCTTAGACGGCCTTTTATAGCACGTCTCCTTTCTATTCACCTTAAAGTTCGTATGTTTTCGAATTATTGCTTAACGAAAATATTTATCTATTTTTGCCTTTATTTTTGTTAGATCGATACACGTATATGGAACCGGAAAGCCTCCAAATACGGAGAATTGCAAGGAATAGTTACGGAATATTGTAAATTGAGGTTCTTATACGTAATATCTATAGTAAAAGAAAAATCTTTTTGTATTTTTTTAAGAAAAAGAATATTCACAACAAAAATCAAGATAAATCGAAATAAGAAAAATAGTAATAGTACTTAATATTTTTGGTGTAATACTTTAGGAAAAGTATTACTTTTGGATTTTTTAAATTTTTTGGTGCAAATCTTAGGAAAGAATTTGCTTTTGTGATTTTTTTTTGTATTTTTATCTTTTTGAATTCTTTTTTATGTTTTTGATTTTTTACCAAGAAAAATAACGTTAAAAAATGAACGGATCCCAAAATCCAAATAGTCTCACGAAAAATCGTCAATCGTAACAAAATCGAAGCGGCAGCGGCTCGAATATATAAAAATAATTGCTTCACAACTTAACACAAGATTTATTTGTTTTTGGTTAATAATAATTGCTTGGTATCTATTGTCTAATTAAATTAAAAATGGGGAAAAATATTTAGGCTAAGGAATATATAAAAATAAAAGCGCAATTAATTCACATAAAATTACTCTAAAATGCAAAATAAAATTAAACTACAAATTTAGATCTAGATGCAACAAAAATAAACTATAATTAAAAATAATAATAAATATAAATGAAAAATTAATTTAATTCAAGCACGCAATAACAAGTAATAGCGACAAAAAATGAAATCACAAAGATAAACTTAAAAATAAAGCGTAAAGCTTTAAACTTTTAAGCTTATTGATCTTTTTAGATGATAAAGCTTTAAGCTTTATATGCTAATAAGCTTAATAATCACAAAAAGGTGTAAACTTTATACTAATAATAAGCTTATCTAAATGAAGTCTAATTTTTAAACCTTTAAATCTATATTTTTAAACAATAATAATATCTAAAACTAATTAAACCGATTTTTATGAAAAATATATTTTATGAAAATAATTTAAACTAAATAATCTAATTATTTAAACTAAATCGATTAAGCTAAAAAATAAAAAGGAGAGAACTTTGGTATTCGTGGTCCGTAGATAACGCTCTAAAACATCATCAACATAATCAACAAAACTTGGCCCGTAAAGTACATGGCCAACCAAATCAATACTAATGCTAAGCGTATCACGACCCGTAAAATACACGGCCAACCAAATCAAACTCGAACCAAATTAATCAACCATAAGCTCTTTACCAAACTTGATAAATCGATTCGCCAAGATTACAATAATACAAAAGGTTAGAATAATAAGCAATTATTAATATTATATGAAGAGATTCGAACTACATTAATATATCTAGAATAGTTTTTAAGTTTTATAAAAATATATTAATTTTTAAACTAAAAATTAATAGATCTACATTATTTAATCAACTACCTAATAGATCTAAACTAATTTTTTTAATTTTATGAAAATACTTTAATTTTTAAACTCTAAACTAATTAGTATAAAAAACTAATAGATCTAACTATTTTTTTGGTTTTATGAAAGTATTTTTAATTTTTAAAACATAAAACTAATAGATCTAAGAAAAACTAATAGATATAAAATTAAAGCAATTAAATAAAAAGCTAGCTTATAAATAAGTTGTAAGCCTAAGATTAGAAGTTATGAGATTTAAAAAGCTAAAAAGCTAATTAAATAAATACTCCAACAATAAGCTAGATCTAGGAAAATAAGGCAACAATAAGTTTGAAATAAAATTAATTATTTCAGACTTTATATAAATCTAACTTATTTGGAAAAAGTTATTAAAACTTATCCCAAAATAATAAGAAAGATTATAATTAAAAGTAAAAGAAAGGTAGAATGTGAATTAAAGTAAAGAGACAATTAATAAACTAAACCTTGAATTTTATTAAAATTGGAAGATTACAAAGCTTGTAAAAGTAAAATTACATTTATAAAATAAAAGTGCAAAGAAAACTAGACAGAATACTATTCTAAAACTAAGCTAATACACAAAAATGAGATGGAGGAGGTCTATTTATATGCAGCTCAACACATGTGTATTATAGTCCTTTTATCTCTTTGTTTTGTAGGCTACGCACTTGGGAGAGCTGGCTACAAATTCCTCTTGTTATTATCACTTGAGTGGGTGACAGTTTTTTGTGTGTGGGATCATGTGCTAATGATAGGCTGGCACACGCCTCATAATTGCCTGGCACACGCCTCAGCATTTCTAGTTTTCATCGCTGGCACGTGTCACCTTACGATTTGTCAGCCGCCAATGCTACATCTGATTTCTGATACCTCGGACTGACGTGGTGGCGCCGCCGCCACGTGTAAACCTCGTACTGGCCAGCCAACTTTCCACTGCCACCTGCGCCTACCATGTCAGAATCCTAGTACTGACGTGGCGGTGCCGCCTCCACGTGTCAACCTCGTACTGGCCAGCCGCCTTGCCACTCTGACCTGGTACCTGCAATAAACAGTAATGTCAGTTGCCACGTGGCGCGCTGGCATTGGCCAGCCATCGCCACGTGTTGTTGACGTCAGCCGGTCTGAACCGGGTCTGAACCGGGTCCGGTCTTGTTAGGGTCGGGTCGGGTCTGATTCGGGTCGGATCAGGGTCTGGTTCGGGTCGTGTAACACCCCACCAAATTCTATACGCAGCGGAACTACAACATTTGGGTGCTACGCAGTTATCATCGCACACAAGATATATCGAACGACTCTAAAGAGACGTCAACTTAAAACTTGAATTAAAAATTGTTAAAAGATACATGTTTACGGTTTTTCCAACCCCACTTGGTACAACAGAGTTTAGCGTTTTCTGTCCCCATGAATCTCAACCCAAAAATTACAGTTTCACAACAACATAACATTAAAGTTAAAAATGTTTTAGTAGAAAAGGGAGGAAAAACAAGCAGACTCCAAGCCATACACACAACATCCATCCCATGCACGCTCCATGCTACACTTCAGCGGTTACCTGAAACACATGCCAAAATTTGGTCAACGAAAACGTTGAGTGGAATTCATAGGTTTTACAATTCATTTTGAACATATGTGAATAAAAACCGTTCACGATCATTCATAGACTTGTCGATCAAACAATCTATATTCAAGATACTGGCAATTGTGTTTAAGCTCATGACACTAAACCGTTAACTCAATCACCCGCGTAATAATTACCGGCGTGATTCAGATGAAACCAAGGCCCCTAATAAGGCATCAGTTGCAATTATACCTTATCTCTTATCACAAATTATCCGTCCGCAGGGGGTATCAACGTACTAGCCCTCGTCTCGGATAGGGTAGTCAACCCCATAGTACTATCACTTTGTATAAGTGGCTATTTCTAATCCACGCTAGGACTAAACAATAGTTAATAGTTCATGAAATTAGGGTCTTTTGCAACTAGGTACTCACGACAATTTCAAAGGCAACATTCGGGACCAACAATCATTCATGACATATGTTCATTTTTAAAAACTAGCATGCATTTACCTCGAGGGTAAAACAGTTTGAAATAATAATAAGCGAGGCTATAAATTCACACCTTATATATCAAGTAGTCGATAGTTCGAGAGACGGTCACTGACGACGATACGGATGCCCGGGTAAATCAACACCTATCAACCAAATAACGCGTAATGAGTAATCTCATTTTAAAACCTTATGGTACTGTATAAAATACATAAACACTAGTCACTTATGACAATTACAACTCACGCCAAAACAAAACAACAAGCGTTACTCAGTTTACACCATTCGTCCTTATTATTAACGTTATCCATTTTTATTCATTTTCGCCGATACTTACCAAAAGTACGGACTATTTTACTATACTTAACCATCCTTATAAAATTTGACAAAATTCTCAAAAATACTATAAGACCTGTAGATAACACATATTTAACCTCAATAAAAGTTTTTACTTCTACGTCCCGTTACTCAACGCTTTTCCAAAAACTACGTTTTTCGGACTGAAATTGTACTTTGACCAAGTTGGACCCGTTTGACCCGTTTAAAATACTCCATTGACCCATTTGACACCTAAGTCCTATACTAGACTCAAATGTGCAGGTTTGACACCAAAATTCAGTCCTTGACCATTTACCAAACTAGACTTATAGTCCCCGGGATTTGACCTACCACCAATCATAACTTCGGATTATGACGGTTTTCATCTCCCGGTACGAATTTCAAAACGCCGTAACTTTTGACTCGTTAGGAGTCGTAAGCTCTACCTTATACCAAATCGAAGCTAAGAAAATTCTCTACAAGTCTATCCTATCCACAAGACCTGTTTTCAAAATGATTTTTACAAAAATGCCTTAAACTTTCTGCCTAAATTTAACCATACCAAAATCACACTTACGCTCGATTCCAAACCTATTTATCATCACTAGGCATCATCCTAAGCTTCCCTAATCACAACCAAACCATATTTTCAGTTCCTAACCCCTATTGATCATCAACCTCATAAGCTAAAATCCTAAAAACAAACATGCAAGTATATGTATTCATCTAAAACATCTATGAACACAAGATTAAACACAAAACCAATGCTCAAAACATCAATCACCATGGCTCCCCAAACACCCCCCTTAGCTGTGGGGTTTGGGTGACCAAAACACCACAACCAAATCAATTTTGGTGGGTTTGTTTAGTGATTATACCCTCATTACACACGAATTTAACATGCATTTATCCAATTAACCTCAAAAACGAGTTTGAAAAATTCCTTTGATTCTTTAAAAAAAAATTTGAATGCATGTTGGATTTGATTACATAGAAAGGTAGGGAATGATTATATTAGAGGTGGTCTAACCTTAGTTTTAATCAAAACCAAGTAGAAAAAAATTAATGGTGGTTTTTGGTGGTTTGGGGGTGACCGTCGGCCTAAGGAGGAAGAGAGGAGAGAACCAAAAAATTTTGCAAGTGTTTTTGTTAAGTGTGTGTGTACATTCCCCTTTTTGTAAAATTGGAAGGACCCCTTGTGCAATTTAGGCTTTCTTTTGGCCTCAAGTAAAAACGACACTAAAACTTTGCGGGATTAACTCACTAGTCATTTTAGAAAAATTTACGGGAGTCGGAAATGATCCCAAACACTCCAAAATACTTTTGGGACACTTTAAATGTACCCGGAAAGCAATAAAACTCACCCGACTCGACTTAACACGAACCGTAAGTAAACTTCTCGAAAAATTACATTATCGATAAAACGTCAATAATTATAGAAATTTGGGCATCCATCGGGATCGTATTCGTCATCGTCCTTCTTGATCGTCAATCGTAAAAATTATAACCTCGAACATCGGTTTTAACCAAAATACTAAAATATATAGCAATTAATATTTATTAAAAATTTCAAAAATTAGCGTAATTTAGGGTAATGTTAATGACCTCGGTTCTAGGGTGTCACATCCACCCCTCCTTAAAGAGAGCGACGTCCCGGCGCTCGCCTCTTCTTATACTCACATTTCGTACCGCTGGAACAGATGAGGATACCTTTCCTTGAAAAAGTCCTCACGTTCCCAAGTATATTCCGGTCCACGCTTAGAATTCCATCGAACCTTCACAATAGGAATTCTACTACGCTTCAGCCTCTTGACCTCTCGGTCCATAATTTCCACAGGTTCTTCCACAAAATGCATTTTGTCGTCCAGTTGAATCTCGTCCAAAGGAATCACCAATTCCTTATCCGCCAAACTCTTCTTCAAGTTCGATACGTGAAACGTGTCGTGAATAGCACTAAGCTCGCTCGGCAACTCTAACTTGTACGCTACTGGTCCAATTCGTTTAACGATCTTAAATGGTCCAATATACCTCGGACTTAACTTCCCTTTCTTCCCAAAACGAATTACACCCTTCCACGGCGATACCTTAAGCATAACCATATCTCCGACTTCAAATTCCAACGGTTTCCTTCTGTTATCGGCATAACTCTTCTGTCGGCTTCTCGCAGCAAGTAGTCGGTTCTTGATTTGCACAATCTTCTCTGTCGTTTCTAAAACCATTTCGGGTCCAGTCAATTGACTTTCTCCTACTTCACTCCAACACACAGGCGATCTACACTTCCTTCCATACAACGCTTCGAACGGTGCTGCCTTGATACTCGCATGGTAACTATTGTTGTACGAAAACTCCACTAGAGGCAAGTGGCGTTCCCAACTTCCTCCAAAATCAATCACGCATGCTCGGAGCATGTCCTCCATCGTCTGTATAGTTCTTTCACTCTGGCCGTCAGTTTCCGGGTGATAAGCCGTACTTAAATTCAATTCAGTGCCCATCGCACGTTGAAGCGATTTCCAAAATTCCGAAGTAAATCTACTATCGTGATCCGAAATGATCGATAACGGCACTCCATGTCTGCAAACGATCTCCTTCACGTACACACTGGCCAGCTTTTCCATACTGTCCGTCTTCTTAATAGGTAAGAAATGAGCAGATTTCGTTAACCTATCCACTATTACCCATATCATATCACATCCACTAGGAGTTCTAGGTAAACCCGTCACGAAATCCATAGCGATTTTCTCCCATTTCCATTCTAGGATATCTGGTTGTACCAACAACCCAGACGGTCTCTTATGTTCTGCTTGAACCTTCGCGTAAGTCAAACACTTACTAACGTAACGAGCAATATCCGCCTTCATATTCGGCCACCAATAAACTTTCTTCAGGTCGTGATACATTTTGTCCGATCCAGGATGTATCGAATACTTCGACTTATGAGACTCGTTCATAACCAATTCTCGTACTCTAGGCTTTCCTTCCTCAGATGAACACAATGGTAACCAAATCCGATTCTCAAAATATCTCAATCCGTCTGACCTAATCACAAAAAGAGGTTTCAACATTCTTCCCAAGTTCTCAGCTTCAATATTCCCTTTCATTAGTCCCCTCTCTTGAGCCTTCAGTATAGTTTCGGTTAAGTCAACGCTCTCAGTCATCACCAAAGCTCTGACTCTCAAAGGTTTCTCTCGTTCCTTCCTACTCAGTGCATCCGCTACAACATTCGCCTTGCCAGGATGGTAGCGAATTTCACAGTCATAATCACTCAGTAGTTCTACCCATCGTCTCTGTCGCATGTTCAACTCCTTTTGATCTAAAATGTGTTGCAAACTCTTGTGGTCAGTGAATACAACACACTTCGTCCCATACAAATAGTGTCTCCACAACTTCAACGCAAAGACTACAGCTCCCAATTCCAAATCGTGCGTCGTGTAGTTCTCCTCATTCTTCCTCAGTTGTCTCGACGTGTAAGCTATCACCTTTTCACGCTGCATCAATGTCGCTCCATAACCCTTACGAGATGCGTCACAATATACTACAAAGTCTTCGGTTCCTTCAGGCAATGACAATATCGGTGCGGAACATAACTTGTCCTTGAGCGTTTTGAAAGCGAACTCTTCCTCATCTCCCCATTCATACACCCTATTCTTTTCGGTAAGCTTTGTCAATGGCTTTGCTATCAACGAAAATCCTTCAATGAACCTTCGATAATACCCAGCTAAACCAAGGAATTGTCGAACTTCAGTCGGCGTTGTCGGTGCCGACCATTCCCTGATTGCTTCGACCTTGGCGGGATCCACGCGAACTCCCTTGCTATCAATCACGTGACCTAGGAATTGCACGGATTCTAACCAAAACTCACACTTCGAGAACTTCGCATACAGCTTCTCCTTCTTTAACAGATCCAAAATCTTTCTCAGGTGCTTCTCGTGCTCCTCCTTACTCTTAGAGTAAATAAGAATATCATCGATGAAAACAATAACAAACTTATCTAGATACGGCTTGCATACGCGATTCATAAAGTCCATGAATACAGCAGGCGCGTTTGTCAACCCAAACGGCATCACTCGAAATTCAAAGTGTCCATACCGCGTACGAAAGGCAGTTATAGGAATATCCTCCTCTCTTACACGTAGTTGATGATACCCTGATCTTAAATCGATCTTTGAGTATGCACTGGAACCTTGCAAGTGATCAAACAAATCGTCAATCCTCGGCAATGGATACCGATTCTTAACCGTCAGCTTGTTGAGTTCTCTATAGTCAATACACATCCGAAATGAACCATCTTTCTTCTTCACAAACAACACTGGCGCTCCCCATGGTGATGAGCTCGGCCTAACAAATCCCTTGTCCATCAACTCCTTCAGTTGATCCGATAACTCCTTTAACTCGGAGGGTGCTAAGTGATAGGGTGCACGCGCAACCGGCGCAGCTCCTGGCACCAAATCAATTCGAAACTCGACCTCATGGGTGGGTGGTAAACCCGGCAGCTCGTCTGGAAAAACTTCCGGATATTCGCAGATAACAGGTACCTCTTCAATCCTCGCCTCTAAATCACCATCACTCGAAACTTGTGCCAAAAACACATCGCATCCGCTCTCTACATACTTCATCATTTTCAAACAGGAAATCACTTTCAAACGAGAAGTGCATTCGTCTCCCTTCACAGTCAAGACTTTATTCCTCAACGGAATCTGAACTAATATCTCGCCACAGACGATCATAGCACTGTGCGCCATTAGCCAATCCATTCCCACAATCACGTCAAACGATCCTAGCTCTATAGGCATCAAGTCGATTTTAAAAGCGTAATTTCCTAACTTCAAGGTACACCCTTTCAGTATAGAATTTGTACTAACAATTTTCCCATCGGCTAACTCAACGTTATAACTAGTCGCTAACAACACCGGTTTTCTATCGATATGACGACTAAATTTAACATCTACAAAACTCTTGTCGGAGCCAGAATCAAACAAAATACTAGCATAACAAGCGTCTAGCAAAAACGTACCGGTAACCACGTTAGGACCCTGTGGTTTGTCAGCCGTCCCTACTTGATACACGGCAGCAGCATTGTTACCTCCCTGTTTGTTTCCTGCCTTCGGGCAATTCCCTTGCATATGGCCTCTCTCTCCACATCCAAAAACATCCCCTCATTCTGATAGCATTCGCCCCAGTGGCTACCCCTTTCGTTCGGCAATCAGACATCCTGTGACCTGCTTTTCCACATTTGCCGCATGCAGGCGGGCAATTCCCTACATGGTACAAGTTGCACCTACCACAGTGGGGATTCACTTTTACTCCTCTGGGGTTTGTCACAGCTCTCATCCCTTCATTCATTCGCTGGTTAAACTGCTGATTGCGGTTTTGACCATGGTTGTTTCGATTTCCACCTCGGCTTTGACCCTGAGATTGATTGCTCTGTGCCGCTTCCCATTTCCTCTTATTTCCTTCAGCAATGAAGTTCTTCTTTTCCTGGAGCTTGACATCTGATGACGTATAGTCCCCAACCGGGTCATGAGCCCGGCTCACGGGTACTACCCGTATCCGGCCCATCACAGATGGGTGGATAAATGTCATTCAGGCTTATGGGCTTGAGTGAACAGTGCCCGCACATGTGTGCGGCCCACGGCCCAAGGCGGCCGACATAAGATCAGACAGAATAATATTCTGTCTAGGTATATCTTAATCCCAATAAGAAGAGATATTCATTACCAGAATTAGAAGATAACAATCATTCTAATTCTGGTGCTTATCTCTTCCTTAGGGCCGAAGGATCATTGAAAGCCCACTGGGGTTTCACTGCCTATAAAAGGAACCCCCAAGGGTTCCACAAAGGTATCACAACTCACTCTAAACTCATATAACCCTAAACCGATTACTTACTCTCACGCCGGAGTCTAATCGTGGGAAACCTTCCCACGATAAGCTTAACGCGTGTTGTTTAGTGTGCAGGATCCCAACCAGACGATTCACTTGGTGCAGGAGCCGGAGCCCAGCCAACCCGAATTAGGCCTAATTCGGGTCTAGCAAGGATCAACCAACTTTTGCATCAACAAGTTGGCGCCATCCGTGGGACCCGTAACACTAAGCTAGAACAAAACCTCATCTCGAATCTCCAATGACGAAGGGACATCCGCCAACTAACACCAGGAATGTGAATCCTGGGAACCGGAAGTCCCAAGGGGAAGGGATTCTCATCCCCAACCAATCACCTAACCGCCTCGCAGGCGGGCTGGGTAACCGTAGCGGTTTTCAACCTGCGGGGGTGACGAGCACGATCTCGGTGACACCCCCGCCTACCTCAACCCTGGACAACCCTGATCCAGGGAGTGCGCCAGACCCTCCTAACAAGGAACCGCGCAGACCTTCGACGGAGGAAGAAGTGGAAGCCCTACCACTCAGTGAGGAGGATCTTACTCGAGTTCTCACTCAGAACTTCGAAAGGATCGTCCCAGGGATCGCATCAAGATTGAGTCTGGGGAGGAACCTCTAAGCCAGACTCAACTTTGGTGATAGTGGACCATCCACCCCTTCCCAAAACCGGAGAAAAAGGAGGACTCGGCCTCAGGAGCAGGGAACCTTTGAGGAAAACCCTCAACCCCGGAATGTGTTTGAGCGCATAGGAGATCGCCTTATGCAAGAATTAACGCAGTCTCAAGATGGAGAAAGGTCGGATGGCTCACCCGAGCGGCCAGATCGAGAGCTGACCAGAACCACACGCCGCCCAAGTGTGTGGGATAGAATGAACACTGGGAGAAAGGCTCCTGGTTCGTCTCAAAAAAGTGGTCCCTATTCAAAAGGCGGGGCACCACCGCGGTCCCCAGATCCGTCAGGGGAGGACTCAGATGACCATCCGCCTAAGCGCCGCCGGCCTAGGCGCACGCCTCCACCACCAAACAATGAGGAGTATTATGGTGGCCCTTACTATCGGGATACGGAAGCAGAGGACCTCTCGCGTCCATGGTGTGAACCATGGGATGATCCTAGGCTCACACGGCCATGGGCGGATCCCATGGAAGATCCGTTCACCCTCCGCATACGGAACTATTCTGAGGACACCAAACGTCGCATGCCGGCATGCATCAAGACTTATGATGGGTCCGGTGATCCTGTGGATCACCTCAAAATATTCGACACTCAGGCTAAAATTGAGCGATGGCCCATGCCTATATGGTGCCAAATGTTCAATTCGACCTTGATTGGAAACGCCCGTGACTGGTTCGAGGCGCTCCCCCCACGGAGCATTGATAGTTTCACAGAACTACGCACTGCGTTCGAGAACAATTATACTCAAAGGAAGAAGTATAATAGGGACCCGGTCTCATTGGCAACCGTTAAGCAGCGGCCGGGGGAGTCCACAGAAGCCTTCACTGAGCGCTTCAATGATGAGTGCACACGCACAAGAACCATGCCAGAGCTCTTGAAAATCTCTGACTACATGCACGCCATAACAGACAGAGAACTGATCAGGCGTCTTAACGACAAGCGCCCAGAGAGATATGATGACCTCATGGAAAGGGTCAGAAATTTCATAGAGGGAGAAACAGCTGTTGCCGCGGCCTACCCATCCCGAGGAAATGGGTACCGATCAAATGACCAGTCCCAGAGACAGTCGGGCAGTCAAGGC
The DNA here is from genome assembly GCA_025667525.1 of Glebionis coronaria. NCBI lineage: Eukaryota > Viridiplantae > Streptophyta > Magnoliopsida > Asterales > Asteraceae > Glebionis > Glebionis coronaria. Next base: position 362,146,668 of record CM046877.1, read on the forward strand.
AACCAGAACAATAACAAGGGCTCAGACTATAAGAGCCAAAGCAAAGGCGGACGGCCGGACGACAAGTTCACCCCCCTAAAGATGTCCTACCGGGAGATCTTGTTGACTGAGGGGGCGAACTTTCCAAGGCCTCCCCCAATGACCACTCCCCCGGAACGTCGGCAAGGAACTCGCTTCTGCGAGTTCCATAATGACAAAGGACACGGCACAGAGGAGTGTATCCAGCTCAAGAAGCATATTGAGTCGCTAATCAAATCAGGCAAACTCAAGCATCTAGTTAAGGATTGGAAAGATGGAAAAGACAACAACAAGAAGTATGACAAGAAGGATCTCCAAAAGGACAAACCTTCTACCATATACATGATCCAATCCAGACAGCGCCGCACGAGACAGAAAATTGGCCAAAAATTTTCACGCGGCAGGGAAATCTCATTCCCTCCCATCACAGCAAGCGATGTGATTGATGCGCCTCTCACTATTGAGATAAGCATTAGAACACACAATGTTCGTCGCATGTATGTGGATGGAGGGTCGTCAGCAGAGGTACTGTATGAACACTGCTTTGTGCAGTTGTGTCCAGAAATAAGAAGCCAATTAGTACCGGCCACGTCGCCACTTACTGGCTTTAGTGGAGACACTATCTGGCCGATAGGGCAATTGTGTTTGCTTGTCACCATTGGGAATGAGGAACATTCCACTACGACGTGGATGAACTTCATGGTGATACGTTCACACTCGCCGTATAATGGAATCATAGGCAGACCAGGCATTTTGGCTATCCGGGCAGTACCCTCTACGGCACACGGAATGATCAAATTCCCCGTTGAGGGGGGAATCGTTACCATTTACAACACAGTCGTACCAACATCCGAGTGTGACACCGTGACAACACCGGCTCCACCTGTCCCACCCAAGGATGGGGCACCACCACCCAATTGGAAGGTGGCCATTCACCCTGACTATCCAGAACAGGAGGTATCCATAGGAGGGGTGCTCTCGGATGGCGGCAAAAGGGCCATGTGCTCTCTTTTAAGTGCAAACTTGGACATATTCGCATGGGAACCAAAACATATGACGGGTGTGCCCCGTGCGATAGCAGAACATAAGCTCCAGATCCGCCAAGGGTACCAACCCATCAAGCAGAAAAAGCGCGGCCAGGCGCCTGAGCGCAGCCAAGTGATACTGGAGGAAGTACGGAAGCTAGTGGACGCAGGCATCATGCGCGAGGTATACTACCACGAGTGGTTATCTAATCCAGTCATGGTCAAGAAACATGACGGGAGTTGGCGCATGTGTGTGGATTTCACGGATCTGAACAAGGCCTGCCCACAGGACTGTTACCCGTTACCAGAAATCGACTGGAAGGTGGAGTCCTTGTGTGGATATCCTTTCAAATGCTTCTTGGATGCATATAAAGGGTATCACCAAATCCAGATGGCGGAGGAGGATGCAGAAAAAACGGCGTTCCACACGAGCCAGGGCGTATATTGCTATACGAAAATGCCGTTTGGATTGAAGAACGCCGGCGCTACGTATCAGCGGTTGGTGGATAAAGCTTTCGAATCACAAATAGGACGCAACTTGGAAGTATATGTTGATGACTTGGTGATAAAAAGCCACACGGAGGAGGCACTTCTCCGGGATGTCCAGGAGACATTCGACACGCTGAGAAGGATTAACATGAAGTTAAATCCAAAGAAATGTACGTTTGGTGCAACAGAAGGAATGTTCCTGGGATATTTGATTGACCCAAACGGCATCAAGCCGTGTCCAGAGAAGACGGACACAGTGATACGACTACCGTCCCCGCAGACACGGAAGGAGGTGCAGTTCCTGAATGGGAAGTTAGCCGGGCTGAATAGATTTCTATCTAAATCCGCAGAGAAGTCATTACCCCTATTTAAGACACTCAAGAAGTGCATTAGAAAGGGAGACTTCCGTTGGACGAAGGAAGCTGAGGAAGCCTTTTGCCAACTCAAGCAGCATCTCGCATCTCTCCCTATGTTGGTAGCTCCCCGGCCAAAAGAGGAACTCGTTATGTATCTCTCAGCTACTCATGGCGCAATAAGCGCGGTACTGATGACGGATAGAGACACAATACAAACCCCGATCTACTTTATAAGTAGAACACTACAAGGGGCGGAGCTGAATTATTCCTCCATGGAAAAATTGGTGTTAGCACTAGTATTTGCTACAAAGCGGCTGCGCCGGTACTTTCAGGCTTACCCAATTGTGGTGATTACGGATCAGCCAATCAAGCAGGTTATCTCTAGACCAGACGTGGCAGGGAGGCTGGAAAAATGGAGCATCCTATTGGGGGGGCACAATATATCTTACAGACCAAGGACGGCGGTTAAAGGCCAGATCTTGGCAGATTTCCTGATCGAGAAGCCGGATGAGGAAGAACCAGTCATTTAGCAAGACGAGATCCCAACAGAACCTTGGGTGCTATTCACGGACGGATCCTCATGCACAGACGGGTCCGGGGCAGGTCTCATCCTCACGAATCCAGAAGGAATGGAATTCACATACGCCCTCCGTTTTGAGTTCACGGCCACCAATAACGGAGCGGAATATGAAGCATTAATTGCGGGTTTAAAAATCACCGCTAGAATGGGATTCCGCAACCTTGAGGCAACGTGGACTCACGTCTTGTCGCGAACCATTGATGTAGTGTTTTTACACACCTTTAGGAAAAGGAGGTAAAATAGTGGTAAAAGTATTAACGAGCGGTTTAGGAAAACCACAAGTTATGACCCTTGATGTGGGGATCGTTCTCTCGAGGAGGCACGTGTGTTGTGTAATGAATGACTGATTTATGTTTTTGATTATTAACAAGAAGAAAAGAAGAGAAAACGACGAAGACGAAAAAAATAGAAAAATAAGGCGAAAACACTACTAGAAAGTTACAACGTAGAACGTGAAAAACACAAAATTTAAAATTTTAATCTAAAAATACCTAAAAATTACTAAAAATCCCAAATAATATTCTAAGAGTTTACAAAAAATCCAAACTTGCCAAAACCTTTTAATTAATTTAATAATGACTTTTTAATGCTAATTAAAGCCCTAAAAATGACTTTTAAATATTAAAAAGCCCTAGACAAGATTTTATAGTTTGTAAACCTCAAAAATGACCTAATTAAACTAAAAACTATTTTTAAAAATTTTAAAACCAAATTAAACTATTTTTAAACTCCTAAAAACTATTAAAATCTATTAAATCTTAAATTAATTCTAAAAGTTAATTGAAAAGCCTAAAAATTATTCTACAAATGGGAAAAGTCCTAATTAATGATAAAGAACCTAGGAAAAATGAAAAAGAAATAAAAATAAAACTTTGAATTTTAATGATTAAAATAATAATAAAATATTCAAAAAAATTAAAAGTTCTCAAATAAATTCTAAAAAATTCTCAAAAATCCTAAATATTCTAACTAAGAAGAAAATGTAAATTAAAGTTTCTGAAACCTTTTAGTTAATTTTATATTAATTTTTAAAGTTTGATAAAAAACCTAAAATCAAATAAAATTAAAAATTAAAGTTTTTGAAAACTTTATGATTTGTAAACCTCAAAACTATAAATCAAAACCTTAAAACTATTTTTTTGTATTTTTTAATTACTGTTTAATATTTTTAAATGACTTTCTAAATTTAAAACTAGAAATAATCCTAAAAATTAATTAAATAATGTGAAAAATAAAACTTTTAAACAGAAAAATCTAAAAACCTAATCAAAACCTAGGAAAAATGGAATAAGTCCAAAATGCTTAATAAATAAGCTGAAAAGATGAAAATAAGCTACAGCTTATGTATAAGCTAGAAAAAGAGAAACGTGTTAAATAACTAATGAAAACAAACCCTAACGTAAAAAGCACATCTAGATCAATGGTAGAGCCCTTACTCCTCCAGCGAGAGGTCTGGGGTTCGATTCCGTTGCGGGTATGTTTTTGCAAAACTTTTTTATATTTTTTTTTTCTTTTTACACTTGAATCAGTGACTCTAGTATAGCTTAAAAACACAATCCAAATCCAAAATTATCCAAGATTAAGCAAACTATGGGCAAAAACGTGCCCAGTTCTTGTTTGGTGACTGATGAACAAGTGAAAGACCAAGAGGACTTGGTTTTGCTTTGTTTGGTGGTGTATTCTTGGAACAAAGGCACCCTTGTGCTCTTTGAAGCACAAGGAGTCACAAACAAACTGAAATAACACACTTAGCTCACACAAATCTCACAAACCAAAGCACACAAGGCACATTCAAGTTTCTGTGATAATTTTAACAGGTCAGTGGACTATTTGCTAAACCAAATGCACATTAATGAGATTTAGACTCCAATCTTTGGCACACAACTTCACCAAATGGTACACTAGCAAGTTCAATACCCCATACAACCTAACACTTAACAGTTTACAAGATCTAAGCACCAAAAATCATGAAAAACAAGCAGATTATGGTTATGCAGATTTTTTAAGCTCACTTTTCCTTTTTTATCTCACACTTAGCTTCAAAACTTGATCCAAACTCACCACAAACTGACACCCTAACTTTCTCAATCTATTTTAAAAACTCTAACACGTTTTCAAAAGCAATCAATGAATTTGTGCCCTGCTAAAACATAGATCCAAACACCACTTTAAAAACTGATAAACCAAAATTTTCAAACCAAAACACTTACAAACTTACTCAAACTGGTTAAAAACTATCCTATCATGCATGCAAGAACTTAATAACACTAATCAAGCAGATTCTACAACACTTAGCACATAAGCATGAAAAATCACATAAGCTACCACTTTTTCTGAACTTTTCAAAAGGTAACAAGGATTTACCTTAGGGCTTTACATCCAAAGCCCTAGTGGATGATAAATCCACCTCCAATACCAACTGGGGTTGGTGCAGATCAATATCAACAACAATCTTCACCTGTTAAAGACAAATCAAACAAAACAAAAACAAAATACAAGCAATAGGTATACTGTTTCTTTTTCTTTCTTCCTTAACCTCTTCCAAAAACTTTTCAAAGCTTCTTAAAACGTTTTAAAACTCTCTTCAAACTCATAAACACTCTCCTTTTCCACTTTCACTTCCAAGGAAGATTGCTTAATGAAATTTTTGAACTTAATTTAAAAACCTTCAAAATCTTTTGAAAATTCAAACACAAACCTTTTTAAATTTGGAACTCAGCTTTTGCATACAACATTCACAAACTTTTATCAAGATTAAAAAGGGATTACAATTGTATATAACAAATACCAAACTTTTAATTTTATATAAAAAGGAATTACAAGTGCTATGCAAAAACTGGAACAAGAGGTGAATGAACAGGCTCATTCCCTTTAAATACAACTAAAAGACTATTCTAGAATGTGAAACCCTAGCTACTGAAATCTCCAAAGTGCCCTTGAAGATTTGACTGAAAATGGGTCAAAAATCACCCATGTGATGCTTGTACTGGATGCCAGCTTGGAATCTTCAATCTTGGACGTTTAAACAATCTTGGGGACAAAGGAGTTGATCTCCCACGTTAAATTGGTCGGGTGTGGGGTTTTGTGTGAAAGTGATGTAGCAGGGGAAGGCTGGGGAGAGGACCACAGGACACGTGGCAAGATTTTAAGAGGTGGGTTTGGGTGTGGGGATGTTAAATCAGTGATCTGGAGGGATTTAGGGTAAAACCCTTTGATTTGGGTGAGATTGGAACTGGGGTGATTTAGGGTTTATCAGGATTAAGGGGGGGGGGGGGGGGTTTGATTCGTTTTGGTTAATTAACATTTTTAAATAAATGTTAAGGAGGGAAGGGGAGGGTTAAGTGGGTGTTGATGACGTGTCAGGATCTGAGTGGGGGAAAGGATTTGTGGGTTTGGCAGTTTTGACCCCCAAGCTATTAACTTCTTTTCACTTTGTAAATTAAGTCCATCAGCGTCCAAATTGCCTTTGACAACTTTGCACAAGTTGTCAAAAATGGCACAAACTCTTCTAAAAACTTTTCCAAGGGCATTAAATGTATATTCTTCAAATTACAGGGACTGGTCTTGTAATATCTTCAAACAATAAGGACCATACTTGTACATTTGATATTTTGAGGGTCAAATGTGACAAGTTCTTCAAAGATGAGGGACTAATCTTGACAATCTTCAATTCTTCAAGGGTCTTTTTGCAAAATTCCAAACTTGGGCCCGGTTCATTGTGCGACTTCGTTTCCCGTGTTCGTTTTTGATTGATTCTTGTGTTCTTTTGCCAATTCCTCAATATCCGTACCTAAAAATACACAAGTAACAAACACGAGCATATATTTGGTCTATTTTATGATATTTTATGCATTTTAAGGCCGTTTTGGACGATGAGACCATGTATAAAAGTAGTCTCATCACTCCCCCATACTAAACCATTGCCGTGCCCTCACGCAATGCTAGAATAAAGTATCAAAGCATCTCCAAAATTTAATTTTATTCACTTTTATGAAATGATAAACTAGCTATACTACACTATTGCTACTACTTGTGTTTTAGACATAATGTATGATTTTCATCGCAAAATGGGACGTTTAGGTTCATAGAATAAGAACACGTGAATGCTTCGTTAGAAATAATTTCGTCGTCCTCGATTTTCACCTTAATTCCATGCCAAGCGTGCAACAAGATCATTGTCATTATAAGTTAGTAATGCTAACACTACTCATATGCCCTAATCACGTACTTATTCTCCCATTATTCCTAAGTTGTATCTCTTATATTTTATTATGTCTTAATGATCACGAAGATACATTGTTGACTTATGCGATAATAGAGATTTAGGTCTAAAAATAGAGTCCTAACGGTGTAACTAAGGCCATCAAATCAATAACCCCTCCTAATAGACGACGATGTCAAAAAATTAAGTTGACAAGAAGAATCGATAAACACGGTTTTATAACGGTTTTGAACATGAGACTTATTACCAAGACTTTTATACGCCCCCTAACGGAAGGACCTTATTATCTTTGGTTTAGCTCCATCTTTTATTCAACTTCGCCATGAAGCTTTTATTATGACTTCGGTCTTGCCTTGCCTTTTATTATCCGCCTCATCGGTGGTTTTATTAGCCAAAGACGTATATCCTCACGCAAAAGCGAATTTTGGATCTTTAAAGCTTCGAAGATTAAGGCTTGATTCACTTTCAATTTTGCATAGATTTTAGGCCTTGTGGGGCTTCAAATTGTTTGCTTGATTTAGGTGAGCACTTGAAATCTTATTATTGGGTGAAGCTTTCGATTATTAGGGTGCCAATACTTCAAAACCGTGACTCTGGCGATACCTTAATGTCTTCCCAATTTAATTACACGGAAGCTACTAGAAAAGACTAGAAACCCAACAATCAAAACTAAACCGCTAAGTCAATATTTATTAAGCAAAAAATATTTACAAGCGAAGGGAGAATAAGCAAACAACGAGAACACATGAGTTTTTGAAAGAATACGAGTACTCTACGTTTAGCATAGTAACTTATAATTAACTCTATCATTTCTCGTCCTCATTTAAGAGACTTAGCCTAATGTGTAGTTAAGGAATCAAAGCTAAGTGCTCAACACGCACGGTCGAGTCAAAAATTACTCTTATTCTCGCCATCGGAAAATCTACATTTGTGTCTTCAAACACTTATGAAACATGGGAAAATTTTTAAAATTTGGCCATTTTTAGCCTTATTTTGCAAGAAAAACGATAAAAAAACGATAAACTTTGGAAAGCGTGAAGGTTTGGCAAGGCAAGTATCTATTCACCCCCCCATACTAAAGTTAAACATTGTCCTCAATGTTTCGAGTCTAGGGGTGCAAACACCCCCATACTAGAGACGTAGTCGAATGCCTAATCTAGCATGGAAAGGGTGTAACCATTAAGTAATAGCCGTTTATGAAGTGTGCTAAAAACCTAAGGTTAGAACATAAAAGGATATATCATATGGATATTGGGAAAGGCCTCCAAAGCAAACGATCGAGTGCTCCCATGAAACGAACACGAGAGGCTCCAATCGTGAAGATGATGATCTAAAAGACATAATGCACAAACAACCACGGAACAAAGGTTGGAAGGGCACAAATCCCCTCACATTACACTAATTAGAAAGCAATAATATGTACATGGATAAGCATGGGTCTCCCCCACGAGGCACCTTGTTTTTGATAACCGAGTCAAAAGCTCGACTCGAATCCCCATAAATGTGATCATTTAGGGATAATCATGGTATGGTCAATTTTTGGTGGGGCTTACATGATAAACAAGGCCCAAAAGCACGTGGAGTACTTTTAAAAATCCGATAAACGTATACCGGGGTCAAAGATAGCGTCCTCGTTTTCGGATGAAAGACGAGACAACACAACTCCAACACCAATCCCAATGGGATAGAAGAAAATAGGAGAGAAGAAATAGAAGGGTGGGACAATGGGTAAGGCAAAACATTGAGCTACTCGAGGTAGACTCGCACCAATCAAATGAAAAGATTTTCCATTTATTGCATCGGTGGAAGACCGAGATTTCCCTATATAAGCAATTCCAGGATCAAATATCTCGTCCTCGGTGGAGAAAGGGGAGGGAACATAAGGGGCTTCCCCCACACTAGGTCCACACAAAGCATCGTCAAAAGGAGAAGACGAGCTTGTAGTACTCAAGACACGCGGTGATGACGGAGTTAGAATAGTAGAAAAATCTTTTAAATTAGATTCAAAATCTTTTCCTTTTTCATCTTTAACACTCTCCTTGTGAAAACCCGATTTGATTATGTCAAAAATATTCGGTGTATCTAAAACAATGTTAGTCACACTAAAAATTCTCACATTTTGAAAGCGTTTTGGTTTAGGTGGTGGCAAGTTTTCAAATCTTTTGTCAACAAAGAAAACCTCCCCATCGGGATCAACGTATTCATCATCCGAAGAATCACTCGAGATTGGAATCATAGGCTTAACACTCTTAACCTCCATCGGCGGAGGGGACGGAACTTCATTTTTCTTAACAACTTCAACAACTCTTTTTGAAATCTTTTGACAAATGTTTTTGATGGGATTAACATTGTACAAAGATGTGATCGAATAAACATGAGAAAGAGTGGAGTTTTGGGTTGCATTAATGACGAGTTCTTCCTCATTGAAACGAAGAGTGATTTTTCTTGCATGCACATCGATAAGTGCTCTCGAGGTATCCAAAAAAGATCGACCTAAAATTAACGGAACTTTAGGATCGATGGGAATGTCAACAACAATGAAGTCCACGGGATAATAGAATTTCCCAACTTTCACAAAGACGTCCTCGGCAACTCCACAAGCTAGAATCGTAGAATGATCGGCCATTTCGATTGACATTCTTGAAGGAGTGAGATTTGGAAGATTGAGCGATTTAAAAATCTCAAGAGGCATCAAATTAATACTAGCACCAAGATCGGCCAAGGCGTAGCATTCTTCCATGTCTTGGATAGCACATGGGATTAAAAACTTTCCAGGATCACCGACCTTTTGAGGTATGCGGCTTAGAAAAACCGAAGAACAACTAGACGATTTTTGCAATTTTTCTTTGTTATTCAACATACTTTTGAAGTTCGCGGCAAATCGAGGCATCATGACTAAGGCGTCGGCAAAACTTATATTAAAATGCAAGTCACGAAACATTTTCATAAAGAGTTCAAATTGATAATTATTTCGTTCTTGTGCCTTTTCCTTGTCTCGTCTTGATGGGTAGGGTAAAGGTGGTGTGGGTTGGGGCAAATTAGGCATAGGCATCGGCCTTGGAATCTCGGGTTCCATAATGGGTATTGGTTCAACCGTAGGTGTGGTTTGAGCGGTACTTCGTGGGCTTGCAATGTGCTCCTTTTCAACCACAACCTCGGGTTGTTTCTCTTTTTCCTTCTCCATAGAAGTACTTGGACGAGAAATGGGTTCTTTGAAAGTTTTACCACTACGAGTGGTAATAACCTTCAATTCTCCTTTCGGGTTTACGATGGTATCACTAGGAAGACCACCCGAAGAAGAGGGCTTACACATGATAGCTTCAAACATTTTGGCCATTCGGTCCTCAAATTTTGATTGCCTAGCATCCGCTTTTAACAATTCTTGCTTAATCTCATGTTGTCCTTGCTCCATTTTTTGTTGATTTTGTTGGAGTCGTGTGACATTTCCTTCCATTTTGTTAGCATGAGTTTTAAGTTCATTAGCAAGTTCGGTTTTAAGCTCGTTTTTCAATTCGGATCTTAAGCTAATCATCTCACGTTGCATGTTGTCAAACTTAGCATCATTAGCCTTAGCATAATCTAAAAATTCTCCTTGCAAATTTTTAGTGTGAGCATTTTGAAAACCTTGAGTAGGAGTTTGAAAATCACGGTTTTGGTTTTGGTTTGAAATTTGCCCATTTCCACTTTGATAATTACCCTTGTTATAATTCCTTTGATTTCCTTGGTAATTTCCACCTTGATTGTTGTTTCGATAGTTATTAGCATTTTGATTTTGTGGAGCTTGATTTTGGCGGGAACCTTGACCGATTTGGTTGTAAGTTCCCGTGGCTACATAAGCATTCGAAGTGTTACCATCCGCGGTAATGCACTCGGAAAAATCATGAGCTCCACCACATGAAATACAACTCTTAGCAACCGCTTTAACCGAAGCGGTGTTTGAAGCTTCTTGAGCTTTCCAATGAGACATAAGAGTCGAAAACCTATCGAAAAACCGATTCTCCTCATTTGCTTCATCTTGCAAGGCATTAATGGAACGAGATGATGACGAGCCCAAATTGGCAACACTCGGTGTGTTACGAGGGCTATAGACCTTAGACCTATTTTCTATGATTTTCAAAGCCTCATTGGTCGTTTTGCACAAAAAATTACCACCCGCGGCGGCATTTAAATAATCTCGTTCATGTTCATTAAGCCTGATAGTCGTAGAAATACGTCTTTTAGGAAAAAGAGCGTATAATGGGGGCAAGTATTAAACTCGACGATTTAGGAAAACCGACAAGTCGAATAAATGCGGGTTCGTTCTCGAGGAGGTGTGTGGATTAATGTGCCAAAATATATAATCAATGGTTTGGGGTAGTGTCGTTTTTAGATGAGAAAAGAAAGAAAAACTAAGACGAACTACGATTACAATTAAACTACGACGAATGACGTAAAACGCGAACGTAAGTACGTAAAACGTGAAAATTTTAAAATTTTAAGCTAAAAACAAATTAAAAATGAAAAAGTAGTTCAAAATAATATAAATAAGGATAAATATCCAATAAAAATATTTTAAAACCTTTTATTAATTAAATATTCAATTTTTAATGCTAATTAAAGCCCAAAAATTAAATATAATTAAGAAAAAGCCCAAAATATTATTTTATTGGACAAATAACTCACTTATATTATTTATAAACTAAAAAGTATTTTTCTTAAATTTTAAATACTATTTTTCTATTTTTAAAACTCTAAAAACTATTTTTTGAACTAAAATAATGATTAAAAATAATAAAATAATGCTAAAATTTATTTGACAATTTTAAAAATCCTAAATTACACTAATGAACAGTAGAAAAATGAAAAAGTTTGAAAAATTAAATATTTTTTCACTAAAAGACAAAAAAGTATACAATTTAAACCCTAATTAACTTAAATTAATTCTAAAAATTAAATAAAAGGTGAACAGTAAAAACCTTTTTTAACCAAAAATCTTAAAATGTTTTTCCTAATCTAAGAAAAATGTTTAAACTGAAAAACAAGTATTTTTGGCACTAAATGCCAAAATCAGAAATAATAAAAGTTAATTAAAAAGGCTAATTAATCTAAAAAAATATAAAATGAACAGTAAATAAAAATCTAATTAATCAGAAAAATCAAAAATAAAATAAGAAAAATAACAAAATTGGTTTGAAGGTCTAATTCCTATTTTTCACCACTAAAGACAAAAAATTATGAAACTGAAAGTGACATTTGGTCACTTTTTGTCCTTTTGCTTAGCAGGGGAAACTTTTACACTAGCAGTGGGAAGTGAGTTCCCACTGCTTTCACAAAAAACGGGTCTGGGCACTTTTGTGCCTAGATCTTGTTGGCTTCTTGGTTTTGTGGGCAAACAAAGGCACCCCCACAACCAGATGGGTTGTGGGGAGTCAATAGATAGCTAAAAACAATAAGCTAATTCACAAAATCAAGTAGAAAAATCCCAAAATCAGTCACTGTTCTTGAATAGGGGGTCTGTGGGGATTTTGCTGGTGTGTTGTGCACTTTGGTGAGTTTTGGTTGGCCAAAACTCACTCAAGTAACTCACAAACTAGCCAAAATCAAACACAAGCACTAACCTAATCCTAATCTAAACCTAGTTCAAAGATTGTTGGCCAAAATCTACAAAATCTAGCAAGTTGTAGCCTACTGATTTTTTAAACCATGTTTTACCAAATCTATCATGCAATACTTCACAAAACCTTCCAAATCCTACTCAATAACTGATAACATACTAAACCTACTCAAGCAAGTGCTTATCTACTGATTTTCAACCCAATGCATCATTTTCATTGCTTTTAAAACCAGGATCCAAACACCCCTTTACTTCCTATGAATTGAAAATTAACAAGAAAATAGTGATCAAATCTGCTCCAAATCCAATCTAATCTACCCTAACATGTTTCAGGCTAACATGCATACAATATCCATCATTTATTCTTCCATCCACAACCCAAATCCCTAAAATTACTCTAGCTCAAAAAATCCTCCAAGCAAGTATAGAGAAAGGAGAAAAAGATTTTACCTAGTGACCCCTACATCCAGAAGTCACAAAGGGTAGCTTACCCTTCTCCATCAAGCCCGGGCTTGAGCTGACAGCTTGAGAGAGGGCTTGTGGTATAGCAAGATAGTGATGATGATGGACTTCAACCACCATTCATCAAAATGCAAGATTTGTGATCCCTGTTAAGACAAAAAAACAAGCAGAGTGACCTGAATAATCAAAAGCTTCCAAGAGTATAAATCTAGCTTATTGGTTAAGCTAGCTTATCTCTTTAAGCTTATAAGAGAAGAATTGGTTTTTCCAAACAGATTTCAAGAATTTTTAGCTAAGAATGGAGACTTTCTCACTTCAAAACTGATTTCAAACAAATATCATAAATTCAAACAATGTGGAACTCAGATTATGCAAAATTCAAAAGCTTTTTCATTTTCATTAATAAAGTCTTAAAAATAGTACAAAAAATCTGGAACAAAGATAAATGGGTACATGACACCCATTTATATACTACTTAGAAGAGTATTCTAGAAAACAAGAAAGAGTAACCCTAATGCTACATGAAATTCCCATAAGGCCCTTGGAATCTTGACTGAAATATGGGTCAAATTGTGCTCATGTGATCTTCCTGCTGTTGCACAGCTGTTGAAGTGATCTTGGACGTTGAGGAGTACTTTGGGAGCAAGAAATGATGTTCAGCCGTTAATCTGGTCCCTTTTTGGGGTTTTGTGTGAAAGAGACGGGGCAGGGGAACCATGGGGGTCCCATTTGGATGAGTGAAAAGGGAATCTGGGTTGTGGGTTTGGTTAAGGGTATGTTTATTTAGCAATCTGGATAGTATTAGCTAAAACCCCTATGGTTGGGTTGGGGATTGGATTAGGGCTTATATGGGAAGAATAGGTGGGGTTTAATCTTATTTTGGGGTTGATTAGTTCAAATTATGTGTTTAGGAGGGAAATTATAACTGATTAACTCAGTTATAATAAAGGGTGGGTGGAAAGGTGAGGTGGCGTAGGGATGGAGTGTGATTGGCTGAGGATGGATAGTGGGGCACGTGGCGGCCGTGGAGTGGTGGAGGAGAGTTTTGATGTCTGGCCAGTTTGGCCCCTGGACTCTTTGTTTCTGGTCAATCCGAGTTAAACTTCCATCAGCGCCTAAAATGCATGTAACAACTTTGCCTTGTTTGTCAAATTTGGCACAACATTTTACAATCTTGTTTCAAGGACTTCTTTTGCACTTTCTTCATTCTCCAAGGACTGAATATGCAAATACTTGATATTTTAGGGACCCACAAGTAATTTTAAGGATTTATAGGGGTATAAAATGACAAGTCTTCATAAGTTGAAGGACCATTCTTGCCAATCTTCAATTCTTCAAGGACCATTTTGGAAATTCCAGATTCGGGTCCGGTTCATTGTGCGGCTTCATTTCCCGTGTTCGTTATTGCTTCATTCTCGTGATCATTTGTTGATTTCACGATATCCGCACCTAAAATACACAAGACACAAATACAAGCATATATAGGGGTATTTTGATGATATTTTAAGCGTTTTAAGCCCGATTTGGACGATGAGACTATGTATAATTACAGTCTCATCACTCCCCCATACTAAACCATTGCCGTGTCCCCACGCAATGCTAGAATTAAGTATCGTAGCACCTCCAAAATTCATTTTATGATGACTTTTATAAAAATAAACTACTACACGTGTTTTAGACATAATGTATTGTTTTCATCACGAGAATGTGACTTTTGGGATCATAGAACAAGAACACGTGAATGCTTCATTAGAAATAATTTCGTCGTCCTCGATTTTCACCCAATTCCATGCTAAGCGTGTAACGAGATCATTGTTATTATAAGTTAGCAACACAATCATATCTCATGAGTGTTAATTACGAACCTAGACTCCCCTTATTCCTACTTGGTATCTCTTATATTTTATTTTGTCTTAATGATCACGAGGATACATCATTGACTTATGCGTGAATAGAGATTTAGGTCTAAAAATAGAAACTTAACGGTGTAACCAAAATCATTAAATTAATAATTCGTCCTAATAGACAACGATGTCAAAAAATTAAGTCAACAAGAAGGATCGATAAACACGGTTTTATAACGGTTTTGAACATGAGACTTATTACCAAGACTTTTATACGCCCCCTAACGGAAGGACCTTATTATCTTTGGTTTACCTCCATCTTTTATTCAACTTCGCCATGAAGCTTTTATTATGACTTCGGTCTTGCCTTGCCTTTTATTATCCGCCATCATCGGTGGTTTTATTAGCCAAAGACGTATATCCTCACGCTAAAGCGAATTTTGGATCTTTAAAGCTTCGAAGATTAAGGCTTGATTCACTTTCAATTTGGGCATAGATTTTTCGGCCTTGTGAGCTTCAAATTTTTGCTTAATTTAGGTGAGCACTTGAAATCTTATTATTAGGTGAAGCTTTTGATTATTCGGGTGCCAATACTTCAAAACCGTGACGCTGGCGATACCTTAATGTCTTCCCAATTTAATTACATGGAAGCTACCAAAACAAATTAGAAACCAACAATAGTGACTAAACCGCCAAATCAATATTTATTAACAATTTATTATGCAAAAGCGTTGGGAGAATAAGCTAATAATTACTACACATAAGATCGTGACGATTACGAGACTTATAAATAACTCTATCATTTCTCGTCCTCAT
Organism: Glebionis coronaria; assembly: GCA_025667525.1. NCBI lineage: Eukaryota > Viridiplantae > Streptophyta > Magnoliopsida > Asterales > Asteraceae > Glebionis > Glebionis coronaria. The sequence continues at coordinate 362,162,073 of CM046877.1, forward strand.
TTAAGAGACTTAGCCTAAAAAGTTAAGGAATCGAAGCTAAGTGCTCAACACACACGGTCGAGTCAAAAATTACTCTCGTTCTCGCCATCGGAAAACCTACATTCGTGTCTTAAACACTTATGAAAAACAAGAAAAAATTTAAAATTTGGCCATTTTTAGCCTTATTTTGCATAAAAAGATAACAAAAAGATGAATATTGGATTGCGTGGTGACGTAAGCAAGGTGAAGTATCTACTCACCCCCCATACTAAAACTAAACATTGTCCTCAATGTTTCGAGTCTAGGGGTGCAAACACCCCCATACTAGAGACGAAGTCGAATGCTTAATCTCGAGCATGGAAAGGGTAAAACGAATAACCTAAAAGCCGTTTATGAATTATGATATTAAGATAAACGTTAGAACATAAAAGGATATCATCGGATATCGGAATCTCCAAAGGCAACAATCGAAGCTCGAGTGCTACGTAAAACGAACACGAGAGGCTTCAATGATGACGATGTACCTAATGAGTCACAATCACGAACAACCACGGAACAAAGGTTGGAAGGGCACAAATCCCCTCACATTAGGATTAACTAAAAAGCAATAATATGTACATGGATAAGCATGGGTCTCCCCCACGAGGCACCTTGTTTTTGATAACCGAGTCAAAAGCTCGACTCGAATCCCCATAAATGTGATCATTTAGGGATTATCTTGGTTCGGTCATTTTTGGCGGGACTTACATGTAATCAAGGCCCAAAAGCAACCGTGTATAAAGGCAAAACCTTTATACCGGGATCAAAGATCGTGTCTTCGTTTTCAGATGATAAACGAAACAACACGACTTTAAGTAACAACGTCCCAAAGGGACACAAGAAAATAGCATAAGAAGAGAAGGGTGGGACAATGGTTGGGCATAAAAATCGAGTCACTCGAGGTAAACTCTCACCGTAAGTGTAGAAAGAATTTCTAGTGACTACTTCGGTAAAAGACCAAGATTTTATCTTAAACGTGATACCGGGGTCAAAAATATCGTCCTCGGTGGAGAAGTGTGAGGGAACAAATGGTGCTTCCCCCATACTAGATCCACACAAAACGTCGTCAAAAGAAGTAGACGAGTTTGTAGCAAGTTCAATTAAACGAGGTGATGACGGAGTTAACTTTGGAAAATCTTTAAAATCAATTTTAAAATCATTCCCTTTTTCATTTTTTAACTCTTTGTTACGAAAACCCGAGTTGATTAAATTGAAAATATTTGGTGTTTCCAAAACAATTCTAGGCACACTTAAAATTTTCACATTTATCTTGAAGGCGGGAGGAGGATTTGAATTTTTGAAATGTGAATCGACTAATAAAACATCCCCCTCCGGGCTAACGCAACGGTCCTCATCAAACTCGAAAATCGAAGGTGGGTCATCAAGAATACGTTTGATCTCGCAAAAATCTCCATCGGGATCAAAAACGTCTTCTCTTCCTCGTGGAAGAGGTCGAGCAATAAAGTCGTCGATAATCGAGTCACTAGCTTCAACCGTCGTGAAACTAGGAAAAGAAGGCTCTTCAATTGAAGATTTTGCCTTTGTCGTTTCGACCTCGATATCGAAAAACGTATCGATGTGAGCAAGGTCAGCGGCGGACTTCTCACATGATAAATCCAAAATCTCACACGGTGTGGGATTAGGAGTAAAAGGCTCGTCTCGTGACGATTTTGCCTTGACGGTTTCAACTTTGTCCTTCGAAGGGATCGAACGTGGGTTTTCAAACATTTTAGCAAAACTATTAACACGTCCCTTCGGAATTAATTTTCGTTCATCTTGTAAAAACGAGGGTTCAATGCTTTCCTTAAAAACCTTTTCACATTTTTCTTCTTTAAAATCATTTAATGGAATTTCTTCGTCAAAATTAAGTGTATATTGATTTAGAAAATCCTCAATAATTTCATCCTCATTAGAAAAATTTGGTTCACAAGGTATTAGATTTAATACTCCCAAGTATCCTACGAGTCTTTCTTTTGGTTTATCTTCACAAACATTTTTCAAAACTTCGTTGGATGACTTTTTCGTTTCCTCTATGGTTTTACAAGACGATGAAGGTTGTACGACTCTAAAATTCGAGAGATGTGGATCAATGCGAGACGTATGAGTCTTAGGAGTCGATACGGCTTTAACCTCCCCCTCGGAATTAGGATTGGTGTTGTTAGATAAAGAATTAAATTTTTCCACTAAGCCCTCAAACATTAAAAGAATTTTATCTCTCTCTCTATCATAATTTTCTCTTTCAATAGCATGATTTTCCTTAATGCTATCCACATATCCTTTCCACATCTCTTCATTTTGATCATACAAACGTTGTTGCTCTTCAATATGGGTGTCATAATCGTTTTCCATTTTTTTTGAAAGTGTCCCTTTGGGTTGCCATTCGTTTATTACAAGTTTCCTTAAGGCTAGACAATTGTTCTTCCACCATCGTTAATTTCTCATTATTTCGTCTCACAAAATCATTAAAGGCATTATGAAAAAACTCATTATTGCAATTAAAAGACGGATCATACGACGAATAAAACGAAGACGATGGGTGACCTTGGTCGTAAGATTGAAAATTGGGACCATGATCACGTGGAGCGGAGTTATAAAGATAACCCCCTCGACCTCCAATAACCTCACAATAAAAACAATTGGCACCATCGGGCGGGCCTCCACAATTTGGACACGAATAATATCCACCATGATTCGACATGATGCAACGAGAACGGTGTTACAAGAATTAAACGTTATAGAGGGTGAAAGAAGAGAATTATGAAATTAGAGGGAATGTAGAAGATTATTTTTGTGCTTTTGATTGTTTTTTAATTTTTTTGGTATTTTGAATGTATTAAGTAGACAAAAATCTACAAATCTCTCCTTGAATCAATTTTCTCGATTAAAAGAGCCTCAAAGAATGAAAACGATCACGTGGAGTGAACGCCTTCGATGACTTAAGAACGTTGGTGGAACACCAAAACGTCCAAGAGGGTTTAATCTTGAAAACAAGCAAATATATATACGTAGATAATACTTTGGTTGGCAAACCCTCGATTAGCCTTTTTTTTCTCAAAACACGCACAAGCAAGCGGAGGAAACGAGGCGGCGCGAAGCACTTAAGAGCCTTTTTCCTTTAGGTCGTGAAATACAACCGCCTTATACCCACCTTATAGTTTGTGTTAATTGAAATCAAGCCTCACGAAAGTATTTATCTATTTTGCCTTTTACTTTTTGCTTTGGATTCGAATACAATGATCGAGTGATGAAATCCCGAATCAAGGTTGTGATTTCTCACGTATTTGGAGTACTTGTATTTTTATTGTCCTACGTAAGTACAATATATTAATAATATTCACAATAAAAACGAAAACCAATATATCTACAATATAGTATAATGATGTTGTGTGTTTAATTTAGGAAAACTAAACACAATTTATTTGGATACTATAATATAATAAGGAAAAATAACAAAAATGAGTATGTACGATATTCACGCTTTTCGAAATGTGAAAAGCAAAAACGCACTACTCACAAAAACACGATACTAATAATGGCACACTAAAAACACCTCCCCGGCAGCGGCGCCATTTTGATAGTCGTAGAAATACGTCTTTTAGGAAAAAGAGCGTATAATGGGGGCAAGTATTAAACTCGACGATTTAGGAAAACCGACAAGTCGAATAAATGCGGGTTCGTTCTCGAGGAGGTGTGTGGATTAATGTGCCAAAATATATAATCAATGGTTTGGGGTAGTGTCGTTTTTAGATGAGAAAAGAAAGAAAAACTAAGACGAACTACGATTACAATTAAACTACGACGAATGACGTAAAACGCGAACGTAAGTACGTAAAACGTGAAAATTTTAAAAATTTAAGCTAAAAACAAATTAAAAATGAAAAAGTAGTTCAAAATAATATAAATAAGGATAAATATCCAATAAAAATATTTTAAAACCTTTTATTAATTAAATATTCAATTTTTAATGCTAATTAAAGCCCAAAAATTAAATATAATTAAGAAAAAGCCCAAAATATTATTTTATTGGACAAATAACTCACTTATATTATTTATAAACTAAAAAGTATTTTTCTTAAATTTTAAATACTATTTTTCTATTTTTAAAACTCTAAAAACTATTTTTTGAACTAAAATAATGATTAAAAATAATAAAATAATGCTAAAATTTATTTGACAATTTTAAAAATCCTAAATTACACTAATGAACAGTAGAAAAATGAAAAAGTTTGAAAAATTAAATATTTTTTCACTAAAAGACAAAACAGTATACAATTTAAACCCTAATTAACTTAAATTAATTCTAAAAATTAAATAAAAGGTGAACAGTAAAAACCTTTTTTAACCAAAAATCTTAAAATGTTTTTCCTAATCTAAGAAAAATGTTTAAACTGAAAAACAAGTATTTTTGGCACTAAATGCCAAAATCAGAAATAATAAAAGTTAATTAAAAAGGCTAATTAATCTAAAAAAATATAAAATGAACAATAAATAAAAATCTAATTAATCAGAAAAATCAAAAATAAAATAAGAAAAATAACAAAATTGGTTTGAAGGTCTAATTCCTATTTTTCACCACTAAAGACAAAAAATTATGAAACTGAAAGTGACATTTGGTCACTTTTTGTCCTTTTGCTTAGCAGGGGAAACTTTTACACTAGCAGTGGGAAGTGAGTTCCCACTGCTTTCACAAAAAACGGGTCTGGGCACTTTTGTGCCTAGATCTTGTTGGCTTCTTGGTTTTGTGGGCAAACAAAGGCACCCCCACAACCAGTTGGGTTGTGGGGAGTCAATAGATAGCTAAAAACAATAAGCTAATTCACAAAATCAAGCAGAAAAATCCCAAAATCAGTCACTGTTCTTGAATAGGGGGTCTGTGGGGATTTTGCTGGTGTGTTGTGCACTTTGGTGAGTTTTGGTTGGCCAAAACTCACTCAAGTAGCTCACAAACTAGCCAAAATCAAACACAAGCACTAACCTAACCCTAATCTAAACCTAGTTCAAAGATTGTTGGCCAAAATCTACAAAATCTAGCAAGTTGTAGCCTACTGATTTTTTAAAACATGTTTTACCAAATCTATCATGCAATACTTCACAAAACCTTCCAAATCCTACTCAATAACTGATAACATACTAAACCTACTCAAGCAAGTGCTTATCTACTGATTTTCAACCCAATGCATCATTTTCATTGCTTTTAAAACCAGGATCCAAACACCCCTTTACTTCCTATGAATTGAAAATTAACAAGAAAATATTGATCAAATCTGCTCCAAATCCAATCTAATCTACCCTAACATGTTTCAGGCTAACAAGCATACAATATCCATCATTTATTCTTCCATCCACAACCCAAATCCCTAAAATTACTCTAGCTCAAAAAATCCTCCAAGCAAGTATAGAGAAAGGAAAAAAAGATTTTACCTAGTGACCCCTACATCCAGAAGTCACAAAGGGTAGCTTACCCTTCTCCATCAAGCCCGGGCTTGAGCTGACAGCTTGAGAGAGGGCTTGTGGTATAGCAAGATAGTGATGATGATGGACTTCAACCACCATTCATCAAAATGCAAGATTTGTGATCCCCGTTAAGACAAAAAAACAAGCAGAGTGACCTGAATAATCAAAAGCTTCCAAGAGTATAAATCTAGCTTATTGGTTAAGCTAGCTTATCTCTTTAAGCTTATAAGAAAAGAATTGGTTTTTCCAAACAGATTTCAAGAATTTTTAGCTAAGAATGGAGACTTTCTCACTTCAAAACTGATTTCAAACAAATATCATAAATTCAAACAATGTGGAACTCAGATTATGCAAAATTCAAAAGCTTTTTCATTTTCATTAATAAAGTCTTAAAAATAGTACAAAAAATCTGGAACAAAGATAAATGGGTACATGACACCCATTTATATACTACTTAGAAGAGTATTCTAGAAAACAAGAAAGAGTAACCCTAATGCTACATGAAATTCCCATAAGGCCCTTGGAATCTTGACTGAAATATGGGTCAAATTGTGCTCATGTGATCTTCCTGCTGTTGCACAGCTGTTGAAGTGACTTGGACGTTGAGGAGTACTTTGGGAGCAAGAAATGATGTTCAGCCGTTGATCTGGTCCCTTTTTGGGGTTTTGTGTGAAAGAGACGGGGCAGGGGAACCATGGGGGTCCCATTTGGATGAGTGAAAAGGGAATCTGGGTTGTGGGTTTGGTTAAGGGTATGTTTAATTAGCAATCTGGATAGTATTAGCTAAAACCCCTATGGTTGGGTTGGGGATTGGATTAGGGTTTATATGGGAAGAACAGGTGGGGTTTAATCTTATTTTGGGGTTGATTAGTTCAAATTATGTGTTTAGGAGGGAAATTATAACTGATTAACTCAGTTATAATAAAGGGTGGGTGGAAAGGTGAGGTGGCGTAGGGATGGAGTGTGATTGGCTGAGGATGGATAGTGGGGCACGTGGCGGCCGTGGAGTGGTGGAGGAGAGTTTTGATGTCTGGCCAGTTTGGCCCCTGGACTCTTTGTTTCTTGTCAATCCGAGTTAAACTTCCATCAGCGCCTAAAATGCATGTAACAACTTTGCCTTGTTTGTCAAATTTGGCACAACATTTTACAATCTTGTTTCAAGGACTTCTTTTGCACTTTCTTCATTCTCCAAGGACTGAATATGCAAATACTTGATATTTTAGGGACCCACAAGTAATTTTAAGGATTTATAGGGGTATAAAATGACAAGTCTTCATAAGTTGAAGGACCATTCTTGCCAATCTTCAATTCTTCAAGGACCATTTTGGAAATTCCAGATTCGGGTCCGGTTCATTGTGCGGCTTCATTTCCCGTGTTCGTTATTGCTTCATTCTCGTGATCATTTGTTGATTTCACGATATCCGCACCTAAAATACACAAGACACAAATACAAGCATATATAGGGGTATTTTGATGATATTTTAAGCGTTTTAAGCCCGATTTGGACGATGAGACTATGTATAATTACAGTCTCATCAAAGCCCATTATAAAAAGTGTCAATTTGATGCAATTCGGAAAAATCATGGTGTGGACATTCATGTAGCATTTCTTTAAACCTTTCCCAAGCCATTGAAAAACTTTCATTTGGTCTTTGTGTAAAACGTGAAATCTCGTTTTTCAAATGTGTTGTCTTAGATGGTGGAAAAAATTGATTCACAAATTTAGACACGAGATCGGCCCATGTCAAAATCGAATTCGGCGGTTCTTTCTCAAGCCAAATCTTGGCGGGTCCATCTAACGAGTAAGGAAACAACATCATCTTAATGGCATCGTGCGGTACATCCTTAAACTTGCTTGTCGCGGTGAGACGATTAAATTGCCTAATGTGATAATGTGGGTTGTCTTTTTCGTGACCGCGAAACTTGTTTGCTTGAAGCATAGACATTAAACCCGTTTTGATCTCAAAGTTCTCCGCAAGGATGGCGGGAATCACAATGGCCTCTCCAAAACCCTCGGTGGGTGCTTGAAGCAACTCCATCATAGTACGATTAGCCATGATAGCTTCTTGTTCTACAATAGGTTCCTCACTTGGAGACTCCTCACTAGAATGAGTGAGTGATTTGTTTCTTCGTTTACGAGCACGTCTAGCTTTAGAGCGAGTTTGCATAAACGTCACGTACAACGAGAAGGCGAGTAAAGAAGATTCTTTTTGGTATTTTGTGTTTTTTCAATTTTTTTTGTGGTTTTTGATTGTATTAACCTTTTTGGAAATTGGTGAATGTATTAAGTAGACAATGAGTCCACAAATCTCCTCACTAATCAAATCTCTTGATTAAAGAGGCCTCAAGGAATGAAAACGATCACGTGGAGTGAACGCCTTTGATGACTTTAGAACGATGGTGGAACACCAAATCGTTCAAGAGGGTTTAATCAAATGGAAACCAAGAAAATATATATGATATGTAATAATACTTTGGGCGGCAAAACCCTCGATTCACTCTCAAAATCAAATACGCACAAGCAAGCGGAGGAAACGAGGCGGCGCGAAGCACTTAAGAGCCTTTTTCCTTTAGGTTGTGAAATACAACCGCCTTATACCCACCTTATAGTTTGTATTATCAAGATTAAGCTTCACGAAAGTATTTATCTATTTTTGCCTTTTTTCTTTGGTTTGAGATTCGAATACAATGATCGAGTGATGAAATCCCGAATCAAGGTTGTGATTGCTCACGTATTTGGAGTACTTGTGTATTTATTGTTCTACGTATACAATATAGTAATAGTATTCACACAAAAACCGAAAAACGATAATACGTATTAATAGAGTGCTATTAATACAATTACTATTATGGCTAATATAGAAAACAACAATGGTTCAATCAAAACACAACACGCCTCCCCGGCAGCGGCGCCATTTTTGATGTAGTGTTTTTACACACCTTTAGGAAAAGGAGGTAAAATAGTGGTAAAAGTATTAACGAGCGGTTTAGGAAAACCACAAGTTATGACCCTTGATGTGGGGATCGTTCTCTCGAGGAGGCACGTGTGTTGTGTAATGAATGACTGATTTATGTTTTTGATTATTAACAAGAAGAAAAGAAGAGAAAACGACGAAGACGAAAAAAATAGAAAAATAAGGCGAAAACACTACTAGAAAGTTACAACGTAGAACGTGAAAAACACAAAATTTAAAATTTTAATCTAAAAATACCTATAAATTACTAAAAATCCCAAATAATATTCTAAGAGTTTACAAAAAATCCAAACTTGCCAAAACCTTTTAATTAATTTAATAATGACTTTTTAATGCTAATTAAAGCCCTAAAAATCACTTTTAAATATTAAAAAGCCCTAGACAAGATTTTATAGTTTGTAAACCTCAAAAATGACCTAATTAAACTAAAAACTATTTTTAAAAATTTTAAAACCAAATTAAACTATTTTTAAACTCCTAAAAACTATTAAAATCTATTAAATCTTAAATTAATTCTAAAAGTTAATTGAAAAGCCTAAAAATTATTCTACAAATGGGAAAAGTCCTAATTAATGATAAAGAACCTAGGAAAAATGAAAAAGAAATAAAAATAAAACTTTGAATTTTAATGATTAAAATAATAATAAAATATTCAAAAAAATTAAAAGTTCTCAAATAAATTCTAAAAAATTCTCAAAAATCCTAAATATTCTAACTAAGAAGAAAATGTAAATTAAAGTTTCAGAAACCTTTTAGTTAATTTTATATTAATTTTTAAAGTTTGATAAAAAACCTAAAATCAAATAAAATTAAAAATTAAAGTTTTTGAAAACTTTATGATTTGTAAACCTCAAAACTATAAATCAAAACCTAAAAACTATTTTTTTGTATTTTTTAATTACTGTTTAATATTTTTAAATGACTTTCTAAATTTAAAACTAGAAATAATCCTAAAAATAAATTAAATAATGTGAAAAATAAAACTTGTAAACAGAAAAATCTAAAAACCTAATCAAAACCTAGGAAAAATGGAATAAGTCCAAAATGCTTAATAAATAAGCTGAAAAGATGAAAATAAGCTACGGCTTATGTATAAGCTAGAAAAAGAGAAACGTGTTAAATAACTAATGAAAACAAACCCTAACGTAAAAAGCACATCTAGATCAATGGTAGAGCCCTTACTCCTCCAGCGAGAGGTCTGGGGTTCGAGTCCGTTGCGGGTATGTTTTTGCAAAACTTTTTTATATTTTTTTTTTCTTTTTACACTTGAATCAGTGACTCTAGTATAGCTTAAAAACACAATCCAAATCCAAAATTATCCAAGATTAAGCAAACTATGGGCAAAAACGTGCCCAGTTCTTGTTTGGTGACTGATGAACAAGTGAAAGACCAAGAGGACTTGGTTTTGCTTTGTTTGGTGGTGTATTCTTGGAACAAAGGCACCCTTGTGCTCTTTGAAGCACAAGGAGTCACAAACAAACTGAAATAACACACTTAGCTCACACAAATCTCACAAACCAAAGCACACAAGGCACATTCAAGTTTCTGTGATAATTTTAACAGGTCAGTGGACTATTTGCTAAACCAAATGCACATTAATGAGATTTAGACTCCAATCTTTGGCACACAACTTCACCAAATGGTACACTAGCAAGTTCAATACCCCATACAACCTAACACTTAACAGTTTACAAGATCTAAGCACCAAAAATCATGAAAAACAAGCAGATTATGGTTATGCAGATTTTTTAAGCTCACTTTTCCTTTTTTATCTCACACTTAGCTTCAAAACTTGATCCAAACTCACCACAAACTGACACCCTAACTTTCTCAATCTATTTTAAAAACTCTAACACGTTTTCAAAAGCAATCAATGAATTTGTGCCCTGCTAAAACATAGATCCAAACACCACTTTAAAAACTGATAAACCAAAATTTTCAAACCAAAACACTTACAAACTTACTCAAACTGGTTAAAAACTATCCTATCATGCATGCAAGAACTTAATAACACTAATCAAGCAGATTCTACAACACTTAGCACATAAGCATGAAAAATCACATAAGCTACCACTTTTTCTGAACTTTTCAAAAGGTAACAAGGATTTACCTTAGGGCTTTACATCCAAAGCCCTAGTGGATGATAAATCCACCTCCAATACCAACTGGGGTTGGTGCAGATCAATATCAACAACAATCTTCACCTGTTAAAGAAAAATCAAACAAAACAAAAACAAAATACAAGCAATAGGTATACTGTTTCTTTTTCTTTCTTCCTTAACCTCTTCCAAAAACTTTTCAAAGCTTCTTAAAACGTTTTAAAACTCTCTTCAAACTCATAAACACTCTCCTTTTCCACTTTCACTTCCAAGGAAGATTGCTTAATGAAATTTTTGAACTTAATTTAAAAACCTTCAAAATCTTTTGAAAATTCAAACACAAACCTTTTTAAAATTGGAACTCAGCTTTTGCATACAACATTCACAAACTTTTATCAAGATTAAAAAGGGATTACAATTGTATATAACAAATACCAAACTTTTAATTTTATATAAAAAGGAATTACAAGTGCTATGCAAAAACTGGAACAAGAGGTGAATGAACAGGCTCATTCCCTTTAAATACAACTAAAAGACTATTCTAGAATGTGAAACCCTAGCTACTGAAATCTCCAAAGTGCCCTTGAAGATTTGACTGAAAATGGGTCAAAAATCACCCATGTGATGCTTGTACTGGATGCCAGCTTGGAATCTTCAATCTTGGACGTTTAAACAATCTTGGGGACAAAGGAGTTGATCTCCCACGTTAAATTGGTCGGGTGTGGGGTTTTGTGTGAAAGTGATGTAGCAGGGGAAGGCTGGGGAGAGGACCACAGGACACGTGGCAAGATTTTAAGAGGTGGGTTTGGGTGTGGGGATGTTAAATCAGTGATCTGGAGGGATTTAGGGTAAAACCCTTTGATTTGGGTGAGATTGGAACTGGGGTGATTTAGGGTTTATCAGGATTAAGGGGGGGGGGGTTTGATTCGTTTTGGTTAATTAACATTTTTAAATAAATGTTAAGGAGGGAAGGGGAGGGTTAAGTGGGTGTTGATGACGTGTCAGGATCTGAGTGGGGGAAAGGATTTGTGGGTTTGGCAGTTTTGACCCCCAAGCTATTAACTTCTTTTCACTTTGTAAATTAAGTCCATCAGCGCCCAAATTGCCTTTGACAACTTTGCACAAGTTGTCAAAAATGGCACAAACTCTTCTAAAAACTTTTCCAAGGGCATTAAATGTATATTCTTCAAATTCCAGCGACTGGTCTTGTAATATCTTCAAACAATAAGGACCATACTTGTACATTTGATATTTTGAGGGTCAAATGTGACAAGTTCTTCAAAGATGAGGCACTAATCTTGACAATCTTCAATTCTTCAAGGGTCTTTTTGCAAAATTCCAAACTTGGGCCCGGTTCATTGTGCGACTTCGTTTCCCGTGTTCGTTTTTGATTGATTCTTGTGTTCTTTTGCCAATTCCTCAATATCCGTACCTAAAAATACACAAGTAACAAACACGAGCATATATTTGGTCTATTTTATGATATTTTATGCATTTTAAGGCCGTTTTGGACGATGAGACCATGTATAAAAGCAGTCTCATCAACCATATTCTAGGTGGGTATGTGGCTAAGGAGGACAACATGGTCAGGTACTTGGAAAAAGTCAAGTCGTTAATCGCGACTTTCAGTAAGTTTTCCATCAAGCAGGTGCCAAGGGGCGAGAACAAAAAAGCGGACGCTCTTAGCAAGATCGCATCCACGAGCTTCGCCCACCTGTCCAAACAGGTTTTGGTGGAAATACTCAAGGAGAAATCTATCATGGAAGGGGAAGTAGCCGCTATAGTTGAGGAGGAGGGACCTACGTGGATGACCCCAATCATCAACTATTTGACTAATGAAACCCTTCCAGACGAGGAAAAAGCAGCAAGACGCATCAAAAGGAAGTCACAACATTTTGAACTCCGAGAAGGCATCCTTTACAAGCGCTCTTTCTTGCAGCCGTGGCTGCGGTGTGTTGGGCCACGCCAGGCGGCTTACGTCATTAGTGACATACATGAAGGGTTGTGCGGCATGCATGCAGGCCCACGATCCGTGGTGGCTAGAGCCTTACGGACAGGCTATTATTGGCCCACCATGCACAGGGACGCGCGTGACATGATTCGCAAGTGCAACGACTGCCAAGTGCATAGGCCAGTTCCGCGACACCCGTAGAAGGAGCTTACACCTATCACGTCCCCATGGCCATTTTACAAGTGGGGAATTGACATTGCAGGACCATTTCCTGTAGCTGCGGGGGGGGGGGGGGGGGGGGGGTTAAATTCTTGATTGTTGCAATGGACTACTTCACACGATGGATAGAAGCCAAGGCAGTCAAGTCTATCACAGGTAAGCAGGTTAAGAAGTTTGTGTGGGAACACATCGTGTGCCGTTTTGGTCTACCAGGAGAAATCATCTCGGACAATGGCAAGCAGTTCACGGACAACCCATTCAAAGATTGGTGTGCATCATTGAACATCAAACGGCGCTTCGCGTCCGTTAAGCATCCACAGACGAACGGCCTTGTCGAGCGAGCAAATAGGAGCTTGGGGAATGGAATCAAGGCGCGGCTGGATGAACGACAGGGCAAATGGGTCGACGAGTTGTCACACGTGCTATGGGCACATAGAACCATGATCAAAACAGCCAACGGAGATACTCCATTTGCATTGGCTTACGGCACTGAAGCCGTTATACCAGCAGAAATAGGGATGCCTACCATCCGCACGGCGGAGGTTAACGTTGTCACAAACGATGAACAACTGCGAATCAACCTGGATCTGTTGGAAGAGAAAAGGGAAATAGCAGCCATCAATGAGGCTAAGTCCAAGGCTAAGATGAAGGCTTATTATGACGCCAAGGTCAAGGGTGTTTCTTTTCGACCGGGAGACTACGTCTATCGCGCTAATGAAGCGAGTCGAGTGGAGAATACAAGAAAACTGGGCCCTAAATGGGAAGGACCGTATGAAGTCACTGAAACCTTGGGACGAGGCGCGTACAAGTTACGTGATATGGATGGCCGCGACCTAGAGCGCACATGGAATATCTCCAATCTCAAAAGGTGCTATCTTTGAAAGCTACGGCTTCCGCATGGGTACTTCGCAATAGGCGGTCTTAATAAAGAACCATGCGGGTTATTTGATTTGTTTGTTTTCCTATGTTTGTTTAGGTTTCCCTGCTTGTTTTTTAGGATTTATCGTCATTATTCAAACAAAAGTGTAAACGTTCTAATAAAATGCCGTGGTGCCTAGCTAGCTCCACGGCCTGTTTCGTGCAAATCATTTTCCTTTCTTTGGTTAGATTTTTTGTTAGCCGTATGAATTTTACTTGTATTATAATATGCCATGTTTCATTCGTATGCATTTTTCTCAAATTACCGTACATGTACTATACGCCCCCAGGTGGGGTAAGAGGATTAAGTGAACCTACTAATTCAACTTGCCGCGTAAGAGGGATGCAACCCCAGCCGCACGGATCATGTATCCTTACTAGACACCTTACCCACAAGACGTTGGGATAAGTTTCATATGCTATAGCCATACGGTGCTCCGCATAGTAAAGACGCACGTCGCATGTCTAGTAAATTAGACTTGTATGTAAGACGTGATACGTCACGCGGCATTGGAGTACAATGAGATACACAAGTTTCAACATTAACAATCAACAAAATGGCCGTGGTTGTCACGGACTTCTAAAATAAAAGGACAAGTTATTACATATATGTCTTAGCCGTGTACATACACGGACGAATGTAATCACAAATGTTTACAACATATAAGTTACAAGGGGGGGAGGAATTCTTCTAGATCCTTCTTCCCTTCCTCAATTAAAGCACGAAGGGCCTCCCCGCGAGCATCTTTCCCGTCCTGAACTTTGACTGCAAGAGCGTCTAAAGCTTCACCAAGCGGCTTCTCACCTGACACGGCTTTGGATGCGAAATCATAGGTAGCCAGCGTCAAGGGAATTGGGTCAGCACTCAGCCGGGACATTATTGTTTCATTGGGGGCATCTTTCAGGGCTTCAAGCTCGTCCAGAAGGGGGTGTTGAAGGTCTGCCAAGGCATCCATGGACGCAGTCATCTTGCCCGCCGCGGAGGGATTGTGATACGGATGCTGGGTGATATCCTCACCTTTTGTGATCATCTCCGCAGCTTGGACCATGCCTTCATGCCTACCACGGTCGATCCCGTCAGATACAACCCCAGCAAAGGCCTGCAATAGATGTGGAGCGTTAAGGGCCCCGCTTACGGCAAGCCGCAGTCCTTGCCCGATAATCCACCTACGACCGGCTGTCGCGGTCAGTAGGGGGGGCATACTCTCTCCGCACAGCTGACGACCACCTTTCTCAACTCTTCATCAGCAGCGACAACTTGATTTTCAAGGTTGTTTTGAGCCTGCTTCAATTCCTCCTTCAGTACGTCGCGCTCTTGAGCAATGCTGAATGATTGCACGGTCACCGCCTTAGTAGCAGCCTCAGCCGCAGACACCTGCGTATGAAATTTGGAGTTAGTACACGAATATATATCTTTGGGCTACATACACACAAGGAGTAGGAATATATGAACAACATGTTTGAAAGTTTACCTTCTCGTTTGATGCGGCTACAAGGGCCTCCAACTCAGCGATACGCTTCTCTCTTGTCTCGGCATGAAGCGCCTGCTCCTTCACCGTTGCCTCAGCAGTCAATAACGCCGCTTGCAAGGATGTGATGGTCTTCTCGTTCTTTACGACCAATGCCTCCCGGCGGGCTATCCTTTTGTCGGCACGGCTCACATTGGTGAGGGCCTTGATCAGTCGGCGTCTCAGCGCGGCGCCCACCGTTACCTGATGTGCGGATGACACATCAAACTGTTCAATCAGGGCCTCATGGTCTAGTTCATCTAAATCCTGGGCGAGGGCAGGCGGGGTGATGTGTTCGATGAATTCCGAACACTCCGATTCGGCCTCCAACCGTGTCAAGCTTGATAGGTTCCATGCTAGACGCAAGCTCTCTTCTGGCCCCTCGGGGCACGGTTCCTTGGCACGGGTGGTGATGGGTGAAGGGGGATTGTTAGCAGCCGCAGGGGATGGATTTCTCCCCACCTCTTCTCCTTGAGCTGCGGCCGCCGGATTCACCCTGTCATTAAAAAAAAAGAGGGAAAAAAAAATTTTTAGTCTACATATATCATACGAAGATGCAAATCATAATCGTAAGGGGTACTTACGAGGTGCCAATAGCAGGGTCTGGGCCGGTAGGAGCTACGGCGCTCACAGGGGCGACTCGCAGAACTGGCCCTTCCATGATCGGGGTAGGGTCGGCTTGACCAGTCATGGTGCTGCCTTCTTCTTGATACTGAGGATGGTCTTTCCGCAACTTCTTGGGAGGAGCATTCGCAGCTCCGACATCTTCCCCAGCCTTTTTCGCCATACGCCTGGTTGTTTTTCTCTTTTTTGAAGTAAGTGTGGTGGATCCGGAGGCTTGCGTGGTGTCTTCATTCGGGTCGCGCTCCTCCTCCTGGTTGATGGTGCCTCCCTCCAGCAAGGGGTCGTCGCCATCTTCGTTATGAAAGTCCAATGGGGACTTCTCGATAACAGGCTCTTCTTCGTCCGACCTGGGTTCGGTTGTCTCCTCCAGCGGAATCGTACGGTCGGCTAAAGCTTCTAGCAAGGGGAGCTCATTCGGCTTTAACGGCCGGAATCCTTCCCTCACCTTCATGGGGTCGCCTTGACGAATTAATCCGTGGAGGTTCATCTCTGCAAAAGATTGAAGTATATGGGTTAGTAACATTTTACACATATGTGATAGATCAAATTTACAAGATATATATGACCTACCCTCGCCCTGTTCCGTTAAGAAGCACGGATATAAGTCGTCCCTCCCAAAGTAACGGCGGCTTATCCCTACTAAGCACAGAAAGTTCTCCGGCAACCCTCTATGAAATTCCGTGCGATGGGTATCTAGTATTTTCAGGTCCCGGCTACTATAATCTTTGGATTTGGGCGGATAGTCTTTTGGGGCCTTGGTTTTAAGTACGAAGGGGGTGGGGAATACTTTCTCATCTACAAAGAAGTAATGGTCGTACCAATTCTTCAGGGAGTCAAGGGGTTTCCTATATGTCATCGGGGCATTTCCGGGTCGTTTCTTGAACGACAACCACCCGTTCACTAACTGGGGAAAGTAGAAAGCCCTAAAAAGGTTCACGGTGGGGGTTACCCTACAGGTATGGCATGTAATCTCAAACTGGTTGATTTTACACGCCCCTATACAGTGGAGCTGGGTGATATGAAAGTCATAGTACAAAAGAAGGTCTACTAAGAACTTAGACAACGGAATACGATAGTTGGCTGAGTCAAACAGGCGTGTGTATATGCCTATTTTCCCCGCCGGTGCGTCCGTAATAGCTTCACCATCACCCGGAAAGGTGGGGTGTACGCTTTCGGGCACATAATACTTCGACAGGAAGTCGAGGTATTTCTCCCCCGACATCACATTCAGGACGTCCGTGATGAGGGGGTTATCCTTGACCATAATTTATGACAAAGGTTTTTAAAGGCGTGGTAATCTAACCTGCGGTGACGGATATCCGTGGAAAAGAAGGCAAAAGTTTTGAAGGAAAAAGCTTGAAGTGAACAATGGCGGAAGAATGAGTGAGTTGTGTGTGTAACATACACGCATACTCACTCTTATATAGGGTGGCCTCGGTTTCCGAGGTGCCATGGATCTTTGACACGTGTCAGTCACGTTTCCTATCCAATAGATAGGGTTTCTGACATTTCTGTAACGTCAGTAGGGGACCCACGGGTCACTTCTTAAACAGTTTCGCGTGGCTCGAGGGTGATCAGTAATCATGCACTTTTTGCAGACATGCGACTGGATTGTTGAATATCATTAATGCGACTGGATTCTTGTCGGGTTATGCGGCTCTTACGTAAGACCGTATTAAATGTTGCATTTAATTTGTCTCGGCCATTGCGTACGGCTGAGGTAGTATTCATTAAAGTATATTCCTACGACCGGTTGCCACGTGCGGCCGGAACAAATTTTCCAGTGTCATTTCCTAGGCCTTTCTTGATATGACCGGAGGGTAGCTTGATAGTCTAGAGGTTACGCCTACGGCTGTAACAACTAGACTGGGGGGACATGATGACGTATAGTCCCCAACCGGGTCATGAGCCCGGCTCACGGGTACTACCCGTATCCGGCCCATCACAGATGGGTGGATAAATGTCATTCAGGCTTATGGGCTTGAGTGAACAGTGCCCGCACATGTGTGCGGCCCACGGCCCAAGGCGGCCGACATAAGATCAGACAGAATAATATTCTGTCTAGGTATATCTTAATCCCAATACGAAGAGATATTCATTACCAGAATTAGAAGATAACAATCATTCTAATTCTGGTGCTTATCTCTTCCTTAGGGCCGAAGGATCAGTGAAAGCCCACTGGGGTTTCACTGCCTATAAAAGGAACCCCCAAGGGTTCCACAAAGGTATCACAACTCACTCTAAACTCATATAACCCTAAACCGATTACTTACTCTCACGCCGGAGTCTAATCGTGGGAAACCTTCCCACGGTAAGCTTAACGCGTGTTGTTTAGTGTGCAGGATCCCAACCAGACGATTCACTTGGTGCAGGAGCCGGAGCCCAGCCAACCCGAATTAGGCCTAATTCGGGTCTAGCAAGGATCAACCAACTTTTGCATCAACAACATCCATCAATGCGTGAGCCATCTGGACCGCTTCATCAAACGACCCAGGTTTAGACGAAGTCGTCTCACCCTTGATATTACTGGATAGACCTTTGATGTACTGTTTCATCTTCTTGGTATCATCGGCAAAAGTGTCTGGACACAAAAGGCTTAGTTCATTAAACCTCCTGGTGTAAGCAGCGATATCATTGTTTTTCAAAGTCAGGTGCCTCAACTCATCTTCCAATTGACCCAACTCCTCTTCCGGACAGAACTTCTTGGTCAAAAGAGCTTTAGTTGCAGTCCATGTTCTTGCATTCGCTACTGCCAACCCAACAGTGGCTACTTGGGTGTTCCACCAACTTAATGCATCGTCAAGAAACGTAGCAGCCGCAAACTTGACCTTGTTCGCTTCTGAACAACCACTAATCTCGAAAGTACTTTCAACCTTTTCCAACCATCTCCTGAGTTCTAGAGCTCCACCAGTTCCATGAAATTGCGTGGGACCACATTTTATGAAACTAGAGTAAGTACATTCTCTTGGGGCTTGCTGTCTCCCCGCATTTCTACCCTGGTCTGGATTCCTTCCTGCTCGGTCTGCTTCTAGCGCATTCGCAATGGCTTCCTGAATCATCGTGTTCACACGATCGACGGTTAGCTTTGGAGGCATGGTGCGTGATCAAATATCTCTTTCTGCAAGACAGGGAAAATAGAAAAACAATGTAAGTATACACATCAAGATTAAGATGGATTTCTCTTTCAAGACATAATATAAATACAACGACACATCACTACAGAGTTACTAATATTCATCAATTCACATCACAAAAGATCAAATTTAAGACATATCACAGATCATGAAAGGTAAACATGGATTGTATTGATAATCAACCAAAATTGTGACAAGTATCGCCACTACAATCATTCACCATAAAACTTAAGTCCTCAAGTTTTTCGTCATAATGCCATCATACAAAAGTCTAAAACAGTTCTATTACAACGATCAAAGATAAAATACAAGACAAGCAACTAGGCATGTGGTGATCCACATGGCCTCTTGGATGGCGGTTCGTCATCATCTTCCTCGGGTTCCTCATCACTATCATCCTTGTCCACATCATCCATTTTTCTCTTTCCTTTATCATCCGGTCCACATTCAGTCTCCTTTTTCGTCCCTGACGTAGACCCACACTCAATCGCTACCTGATTTCCCACAGTGATACAAGCACCTCTGGTAGGTGGCTGGATCATGAAGTCATTAACTTCCATTTCCAAATCGTCCACAAATCTCCAATCTGGGGGCAATGATGCTCTCACTCGATGCTCCCAACTCTGCATCCTAGACAATCTCACTTGATCTTCCCTAACACGGTCAAGACTAGCGCTCAAATTCGCGATCATCGATCTTAGACTGTTGATATCACTTTTGTTTGCATTTCCATCATACTCAATTCTTGCAGTCCTTTCCAACAGTCTTTGGTCTGCCCTTTCATTCTCGTCGAATCTGTCGATCACCCTTGATTCCACTATGTACCGCATGAACATCGATTCATCCAAACCTCTTACAACACGCCGTACGTCATGATAAGCTCTTGGTCCGGGGCAGCAAACTCTTGAGATGCCTTGATGAAGAAAATTTGCGCTCACTGCACCTTCGGATCTTCTGGGGATACCTGGTGCACCAACCAGATGAGAAGTACGCATAGGCCTGGGGCAAGTAGTTCTCCTTTGGTCGAGGTCCTGGGCTTGCACATCGTTCGTCTCAGCTTGTCCTTCAGCAGCTGTTCCAACACTTCCCCCTTCGTGACCTACGACGTAATCATTTCCATTACCATTAGGCGGTACCTCGGCCATTCCTGCAATAACAGAGAATTTTGGAGGGTACGTAAGTAATTATACAATATTTATAAATACATGCATGCAAATGCAATGCAAAGGTGGTACATATGCCCAAAATGTAATAATATGATGCTCATGCATGATTAATACAAAAATTACGGTGTCGGATATTCCACGTATAATTTCAATGTCTACATATAGTAATTTCCATACTTACGTAATAATTACCCACATATATACTTCAACTCAAAAGTATACGTCAAATGCCATGAATACAAAAATAAATCTTACCGGAGCCATGCAGGATAGTTGTGTGTGCTTGGACAATTTCTTACGACACCAAAAGTTATAGTTTAGGATTTTCAAAAACGACCTAGTTCTCTATAACTCATGGCTCTGATTACCAATCTGTAACACCCCACCAAATGCTATACGCAGCGGAACTACAACATTTGGGTGCTACGCAGTTATCATCGCACACAAGATATATCGAACGACTCTAAAGAGACGTCAACTTAAAACTTGAATTAAAAATTGTTAAAAGATACATGTCTACGGTTTTTCCAACCCCACTTGGTACAACAGAGTTTAGCGTTTTCGGTCCCCATGAATCTCAACCCAAAAATTACAGTTTCACAACAACATAACATTAAAGTTAAAAATGTTTTAGTAGAAAAGGGAGGAAAAACAAGCAGACTCCAAGCCATACACACAACATCCATCCCATGCACGCTCCATGCTACACTTCAGCGGTTACCTGAAACACATGCCAAAATTTGGTCAACGAAAACGTTGAGTGGAATTCATAGGTTTTACAATTCATTTTGAACATATGTGAAATAAAAACCATTCACGATCATTCATAGACTTGTCGATCAAACAATCTATATTCAAGATACTGGCAATTGTGTTTAAGCTCATGACACTAAACCGTTAACTCAATCACCCGCGTAATAATTACCGGCGTGATTCAGATGAAACCAAGGCCCCTAATAAGGCATCAGTTGCAATTATACCTTATCTCTTATCACAAATTATCCGTCCGCAGGGGGTATCAACGTACTAGCCCTCGTCTCGGATAGGGTAGTCAACCCCATAGTACTATCACTTTGTATAAGTGGCTATTTCTAATCCACGCTAGGACTAAACAATAGTTAATAGTTCATGAAATTAGGGTCTTTTGCAACAAGGTACTCAACACAATTTCAAAGGCAACATTCGGGACCAACAATCATTCATGACATATGTTCATTTTTAAAAACTAGCATGCATTTCCCTCGCGGGTAAAACAGTTTGAAATAATAATAAGCGAGGCTATAAATTCACACCTTATATATCAAGTAGTCGATAGTTCGAGAGACGGTCACTGACGACGATACGGATGCCCGGGTAAATCAACACCTATCAACCAAATAACGCGTAATGAGTAATCTCATTTTAAAACCTTATGGTACTGTATAAAATACATAAACACTAGTCACTTATGACAATTACAACTCACGCCAAAACAAAACAACAAGCGTTACTCAGTTTACACCATTCGTCCTTATTATTAACGTTATCCATTTTTATTCATTTTCGTCGATACTTACCAAAAGTACGGACTATTTTACTATACTTAACCATCCTTATAAAATTTGACAAAATTCTCAAAAATACTATAAGACCTGTAGATAACACATATTTAACCCCAATAAAAGTTTTTACTTCTACGTCCCGTTACTCAACGCTTTTCCAAAAACTACGTTTTTCGGACTGAAATTGTACTTTGACCAAGTTGGACCCGTTTGACCCGTTTAAAATACTCCATTGACCCATTTGACACCTAAGTACTATAGTAGACTCAAATGTGCAGGTTTGACACCAAAATTCAGTCCTTGACCATTTACCAAACTAGACTTATAGTCCCCGGGATTTGACCTACCACCAATCATAACTTCGGATTATGACGGTTTTCATCTCCCGGTACACGAATTTCAAAACGTCGTAACTTTTGACTCGTTAGGAGTCGTAAGCTCTACCTTATACCAAATCGAAGCTAAGAAAATTCTCTAAAAGTCTATCCTATCCACAAGACCTGTTTTCAAAATGATTTTTACAAAAATGCCTTAAACTTTCTGCCTAAATTTAACCATACCAAAATCACACTTACGCTCGATTCCAAACCTATTTATCATCACTAGGCATCATCCTAAGCTTCCCTAATCACAACCAAACCATATTTTCAGTTCCTAACCCCTATTGATCATCAACCTCATAAGCTAAAATCCTAAAAACAAACATGCAAGTATATGTATTCATCTAAAACATCTATGAACACAAGATTAAACACAAAACCAATGCTCAAAACATCAATCACCATGGCTCCCCAAACACCCCCCTTAGCCGTGGGGTTTGGGTGACCAAAACACCACAACCAAATCAATTTTGGTGGGTTTGTTTAGTGATTATACCCTCATTACACACGAATTTAACATGCATTTATCCAATTAACCTCAAAAATGAGTTTGAAAAATTCCTTTGATTCTTGAAAAAAAATTTGAATGCATGTTGGATTTGATTACATAGAAAGGTAGGGAATGATTAGATTAGAGGTGGTATAACCTTGGTTTTAATCAAAACCAAGTAGAAAAAAAATTAATGGTGGTTTTTGGTGGTTTGGGGGTGACCGTCGGCCAAAGGAGGAAGAGAGGGAGAGAACCAAAAAATTTTGCAAGTGTTTTTGTTAAGTGTGTGTGTACATTCCCCTTTTGTAAAATTGGAAGGACCCCTTGTGCAATTTAGGCTTTCTTTTGGCCTCAAGTAAAAACGACACTAAAACTTTGCGGGATTAACTCACTAGTCATTTTAGAAAAATTTACGAGAGTCGAAAATGATCCCAAACACTCCAAAATACTTTTGGGACACTTTAAATATACCCGGAAAGCAATAAAACTCACCCGACTCGACTTAACACGAACCGTAAGTAAAATTCTCGAAAAATTACATTATCGATAAAACGTCAATAATTATAGAAATTTGGGCATCCATCGGGATCGTATTCGTCATCGTCCTTCTTGAATCGTCAATCGTAAAAATTATAACCTCGAACATCGGTTTTAACCAAAATACTAAAATATATAGCAATTAATATTTATTAAAAATTTCAAAAATTAGCGTAATTTAGGGTAATGTTAATGACCTCGGTTCTAGGGTGTCACAGGTTGTGTCTGGATCGGGTCAGCCACGTGGACCACTGAGGTGGTGCCACGTGGCAGAGGTTAAAAAACCTCCAACATTTGCACTCGCCAGGCTTGAACCCTGGCCATTTTGTTCGCAACATTAGGGACTAGGGGCGCACCTGCTGGGTTGGGCGTCCCCTTGTTTATAGTAGTACAAAAATTGTTTATAACCCCTTTTTGCATTGTTGAACTGGTAGTTTGACCTCCCCTTTGACTTGTTTTAGTAATAATAATAATAATAATAATAATAATAATAATAATAATAATAATAATAATAATAATAATAATAATAATAATAATAATAATAGTAATAATAATAATAATAATATACGAAAATTAATTAAATATATTAAAAAAACTTTATTTTTATTTTATTATTAATAAATTTCGAAAATAAATATATTTATATTATTTATATTATTTATTTATTAAAAACTAATTATTTAATTTAAAAACTTAATAAACTTAAAAAATTCATAAAAAGCAAACCGTGAGGAGTTACGACACGAGGTCAAGACCGTTGGCTTTGTAATTTTGTGCTCTTCCATGTGGTTTATTAGTGTGTGACTTTGGAGAATGGCAAAATGGTCCTTGTTAAATCTTCATTAAATTCTCATCCTTAGCCCTCCAAACTCCATTCTTTTGGCACTTTTGGTCCTTTGACTTTATCTTTGACCTTTTTCTTTGATAAATGTCCGTGAAATCCCGTGTTTTCTTTATTTATGGTCTTTTGTACTTATTTCACACAAAAACACAAAAAATCGCGGAATTCCGATATTTACGATATTAAATACACGTTTTGGTCTCGTTTTTCATTGTTTTAAGTGGTAAAAAGATAAGTCTTTACACACTTATTACCACATCATCATCTAATGGAAAAGGTCGTGTGATTACCCCTAACCTTGATGGCTTCAATGTTGTTCATTCTTCTCTACCCTTAACCTCTAAAACGACTTCATGTTCAAGAGTCGAGGGAAAGAAGGTGACGACCAAGGAAAAGAGTGCACATCCTCGAGTACCTCAAATTCCATCCACCGTTATAAAAAAGAGTTTCATAGACGTTACAAACGTTCATCTTGAGGAAACTTGTGCTTCGATTCTTCTTAAAAAATCTAAAAGGCATATGCCGCGAAAGGAAGAGGATCCGAGCCAATTTCTTTAACCTTGTGATTTTTCCGAGATTGAGGTACGTTTAGCCCTTGCCGATTTAGGTGCTAGCATCAATCTCATGCCTCATTCTCTTTGGAAATTGATGAAATTGCCTAGTCATACCCACACGAACATGACAATCGAGCTAGGAAATTGTACACCACTTAAACCAATTGGTATAGCCGAGGATGTCTATGTTAAAATTCGAAACTTTACTTTTCCTCTGGACTTTGTCATTTCCGATTACGAGTGTGACCCTAAATGCCCTGTTATTTTAGGTAGACCATTTTTATCGACGGCTCGTGTCGTAATCGACGTTCACGATGGATCTTTGACTATGAAATATGGGGAGGATATGTTGGAATTTTTCGCGAGTAGATCCCAAATTAAAAATGATCAAAGCAAAACCGAGATTTCACAACATAAGACTTTGAGAAACACTTTATCGATAGCGAAAAACAAAAGGCTTGATTAATGTTTTGAAAGGATTAAAATGAACGGTTTTCGAGAAGAGGATTTTAATGATAAAGAATACGTTTATTTACATGAAAAAGGTTTAACAAAATGTATGGACGAATCATTTTGGGATTTATTATGGGAAACAAATGAACAACCAATTCTAGAGGAAAACGATAGATTCATCGCGACAATGACCAATATGGACTTGTTATCACCACCTCCGAAGGACCATGACTTTGAGGCATCAACTTCTATATTAATTGAAGTGCCTTTTGCTCCTAGCCCAATATCTATTGTGGCTAACACATTTTCGGACACAAATTCACCCATCATTGAAAGGTCGCCTAAGCATAGTCATTTGACTTGTAAGACCATGGTTGTGAGTGCTCACAGCGAATCTTTCTTTGATGATGATTTTGCCGAGATAGATCACATACTCAAAAGTCGACAAGCTATTTTTGAGGATTCTCCCAAAAAGAATTCATCATGTGGCGAGTATGATGATTTTGATTTTCACCTTGATACTGTGGATATTATTGAACGAGAGCTTGCTCTTATGCCTCCACTTCCACCAACAAGTGAGGTAGATTTTACCAATCTTGATGAAGAACTTGATGAGTTTGAACGTCTTCTTCTAATGACGAACCAACTCACCTGACCAAAAATCCCATTCTCTCGGAGTTACCTAATCAACACTCCTCAAATGAGAATGACGTTTACCACGTTCGTGAGGATTTAACATATCAATGATTCCCACAAAAGAATGATGGTTTTGTGCTTGATCATGATCTCTTTGAGAGTTTCTAAAATCATTCACGAGGGGAACTAAAAACCTTGGTTTGACGAACCCATCTATGATGAAGAAATCGATCAGATTAACGATCTTGTGGATGATGACTATTATGTTGACCGTGAGGGGGCGGTGTTCTTTGTTGACCATCGTTTTAAGAATTTATACAATCCACCTCCCCCCGCCATGACTAGAATGCGAGGATATTTAGTGTGACTAATGTTGAGTTAGAAACACCAAATATTTTCGACATAATTAAATCGGGTTTTCATAAAGAGTTTCTGAACGATGAAAAAGGAAAAGATTTTAAAGTTAATTTGAATTATGTTCCTATTTTAATTCTGTCATCACCATGTTATTTGAGTGCTACCACCTCGTCCTCTCCTTTTGACGATGGTGTGTGTGGTTTTAGTGTGGGGAAAGCCCCTTATGTTTCCTCACACTTTTCCACTGAGGATGAGATTTTTTATCCCGGAATCGCATTTTTAGGGAAATATCGGTCTTCCACCGATGCAATAAATGGAAATCTTTCTCATTTGCTTGGTGTAAGTCTACCTCGAGTAGCTCAAAGTTTTAGCCTACCCATTGTCCCACCCTTCTATTTCTTCTCATCTATTTTCTTTCACCCTCTCGGGTTTTTGGTGAGAGTGGCGTTGTTTCGTTTGTCACATGAAAACGAGGACACCATCTTCGACCCCGGTATTTTGAATCATCAAAGGACTTGGTCCTTAATACTAGTTTGCTTTTTGGGCCTTGTCTATCATGTAAGACCCACTCATTGACCATACCATGATAATCCCTAAATGATCACATTTGTGGAGATTCGAGTCGAGCTCTTGACTCGGTTATCAAAAATGAGGTGCCTCATGGGGGAATTCCCATGCTTATCCTTGTACATATTATTGCTTTCTAATTAGTGTAATGTGAGGGGACTTGTGCTCTTCCAACCTTTGTTCCGTGGTTGTTTGTGATTGTGATTTTAGGAATCATCATCATCATTGAAGCCTTTCGTGTTCGTTTTACGTATTACTCGAGTTTCGATTGTTGCCTTTGAAGATTCCGAAATCCGATGATATCCTTTTACGTTCTAACGTTTATTCTTTTATCATAATTCAAAAACGGCTATAGATTATTTGTTTTACCATTTCCATTCTCGAGATTAAGCATTAGGCTTTTCGTCTCTAATATGG
This sequence comes from Glebionis coronaria, assembly GCA_025667525.1. Taxonomy (NCBI): domain Eukaryota; kingdom Viridiplantae; phylum Streptophyta; class Magnoliopsida; order Asterales; family Asteraceae; genus Glebionis; species Glebionis coronaria. The sequence goes on from CM046877.1 coordinate 362,188,912, forward strand.
GGGTGTTTCACCCTTAGACTCGAAAATTGACGATAACGTTTAGTTTTAGTATGGGAGTAAATAGATAGTTCACATTGCTTACGTCATCACGCATTCCAAAATTTCATCTTTTTGTTGCTTAATAAGGAAAAAAATGGCCAATTTTAAATTTTTTCTTGTTTTTCGTAAATGTTTAAGACATGAATGTAGGTTTTCTGTTGTTGAGAATAAGAGTAATTTTTTATCTTTATCCCAAACTTAGATCGATTAGCTTTGTGTTAACGAGATTGAATCAAGTTTAACACTTAGAGAAACTTTGTTGTTATATGAACAGGCCAAGAGTTATGCGGAATTAACACTTAGATTAAAAAACAAGTAAAACAAATAAACCAAACTTTCACTTTTGATTAATAAACAAACTTGATTACAATGAAAGTCGAATACTTGATAATGTGTATGTACTATAAACCCTACTACCTCCTTTTATAACATAAGGAGTCGTGTACAATGGATAACCTTTCAACTATTCTAGGAAAAGATAAATATAGAAAATACAACATTGAGTATATCTTTTCTTCAAATAACAAACGTGTTGACTAAGGTTTCCTGTCAGTGCTTGGACTTCTTCTTATCAGCGCTTGGATATCTCTTGTCAACGCTTGGTCTGTCAGCGCTTGATTTCTTCTTATCAGCGTCCAATTAACTCTTGTCAGCGTCTAAGTGTCTTGGCTCATTTTATTAACAACAATCCTCCCCTAAACTTGATATCTACTCTAGTAATCAAGTTTCTGAATAAAAACTAAGTACAAGGAGGATTCTTACAAATACAAATTACTTTTTAATTAGATAATAAATAAATCTAATTAAATCTTTGCCAATATCACTAGTGTAATCCATTTCCAGCTGTGTAGACACCATCTTCTTCAAAACTTCCTTGGACATAGGATATTCAACATCCACAAGAAGATATTCTGAAAACTTTGTAGTGCTCAAATGGTAAACACCAGCTGCTGAATGTAGACGCCATTGTAGCCCACTTATATCATCCAGATCCAACCATATTGGATCTGCTTCATCTGGTTTAATCATTCTTTTGAAGGATGTCCGGATCTTTATTCCATTGACTGAAGTAGGTGCTTCAGCCTCATACTTGGCCTTCATCAATGTCCAAAGATCTACCAAGTCTTCTCTATCTAGGCTTGTAAACAATGAGATTAAAGAAGTAAAAGTATGTACCTTCTTGCCATATCTAGTGACCATCCAAAACCTACTTGCATCTTATTCATAGTGAACTATTGGGTTTCTGAAGTCCAAGGGTAATACTTCTGTAACATGTGAAGCCTCTAATAGTGAAAGCTTAATGCCTTTTCTGATTACTGCTTCACTAGAATTCAACTGATCAAAAGCTGGAAACTCAATAGGAACTCCCTTCTTCACTGTTCTTGGTGTAATTGAAGCCTTCTGAATCTGTAAATTTTCTTCAATCTCTTCTCTCCTTTCATCTGAGAGAAGCCTGATGGCATTTTCCTCATAAATTCTTTCCCAAATTTGATAGGCATGATGTTCCAATTCTACAAAAGAGAGTCTTCTCAACCTATCAAAGGTCCATCCACCTTGATAACACCTGAGCAACATGTAGTACAACTATCTCCTATCTCTTTTGAGTTCAGAAAGCACCTTACTGGCCTTGTGCTTCAAAATCACTTTGCAGTCTTCCTGTACTCTCAATAAGATCTCCAATCCCCATATTTATCCAGTGATGGACATCTCTGGATGCTCGATAGTCTTGATCTCCCATGCAAAGTACATCTCTCTCACTTCAGGCATATCAAAATCCACTTTGCCCTTTAACTCTCATAGCCTCTCCTTGGCTACCTCATCTTCACCATACTCTAACCTTTCTGGATCCCCTATTATCATCACACTAGATCCAGAGCTCTCATCATCATCATCATCATCACTACCATCGTTTTCTTTCTTTGTGGTAGCCCAGTCTTGCTCTTGAAGTTGTGCAACCAAAGCTTGATCAAATTATATCTGGGCTGTATTCTTCTTTGGCGCCTCAACTTCCACTAAAACTGATTTACCCTTGTCTTTTGCACCAATGGTTGGTAAAGTAGTTTTGGTACCTGTGTAGTAACATCCCTAATAATAACCGGTGGTTGGGATACACCAATCATACCTGTGGGTCTGTTGACGCCTTCTTTACTCTTGTCAGTGCTCAAATTATGAACATAAGCTGATGACTTTGAAACCTGTTCCATCATTTCAATAATTGATATCTTCTTTTGAGTGATCAAGGAGACATCAATATCAGGCTTCTCCTTCAAGCTAGTCAATGCTTCAGCAATTTCCACCTGTTTAGTACCAAAAGAACCACCTTCTTCATCCTGTGAGCCCTTGTCACTCAAGTTGAAAGGCTCTGTTGGTGCATCTTCCTCCCCTTTGGAAGAATCCTCCCCTGATGAAAGGACTCTTGCTTTCCTCCTCCTAGCTTGAGCAGTCTCTAAAACAACTAGTCTCTCCCTCAATTGATTGAGTTCAAGACCCTGACTTGTGACAATCTGTACAAGGTCTGCATTTTGCTTTTGCAAGCTAATGCAGACCATCGTCAATTCTAAAATGGAGTAAGGTTCCAATCTAACCTTCTCTAGAATGGGAATTTTACCTCCCAAAGTAGATTCATGGGGCATGGATGAGGTCTTAATGATGTTAGGACTGTCTTGGTTTGCGTCTAAGCTAGAAGCAATAGTCCTAGCCCCACCAATGTCACCAACCACACTTGTGGTGGTGGTTCTCTCTGCTACATGGCTAGGACCACCAGAGGAGAACACTCCAGCAGTCCTTTGGCATTTTTCCAACCTATAGTCTTGGGGTGTATAAGAGGAAGTGGATTGAGGGTCTGTGTGGGTGGTACGGCGTGTTTGGGTTTGTGGTAAAAGGGTGTCAGCGTTTAGATTGGTAGTGTCAACGCCAACATTTTGAGTGTCAACGTCGAATGGTTCTGGGTCAATATCCATATGATGGGGTGATGGAGGTTGTTCAGGCAATGGGTCTGGTTGAGGCTGTAGGTTTGCTGCTACCTCAATGACAGCAACCATGGCTTGGTGAGGGGTAGGTCTCTGTATGTTTAGTGTTCAGATTCCTAAAAATCGCTTTCTATTGAACAGGGATCTTGTAAAAATTGTCATGATCCCTATTGGAGTATCATTTCAAGTCAAAAACCATTTGTAAAAACCTAGTGTAAGCAAGAGTCATCTTGTTACCCTTATTATGACACATGCCATCAAAAATCATTTTTGAAAAATTATAATTTTGCCCAGTTGCAATACACACAATGGCACTCCTAATGGAACGGTTGATTTCATTATGTGAGGAGCATTTGGGACTCAAACATTGAAGGATGACATGTATAAGGTACTTCCTAGATGGGGGAAATTTTTGTTTTGTATATTTGTTTAAATGGCCTTCTAGAGGCAAAGGATAATCCAAAGTTTGGAGTCCTTGCTCTAGCTCTGCAAGGGGAAGGGTGGTTATACCATCTGCATCATTAAGATGCAAAGCTTGGCGAACCAAAGCTTCAGTAACCACCCATGAAACCCCATGGACAATAGCAGTCAATGTTATCACTCCATTAACTGTTGAGGAAGTAAAAATGTTCCAAAACTATTTAATGTGTATGATAGGGACAAGGGGAGTATGAGAAAGTGCATACCTTAATGGGGACGCATTCCTCAACCATCTGAGTATATTGGGGAAACATAGTATTATCAGCTTCCAAATATGCCACCATGTTGTTTTGGCTTCTGAACCCCAATTCTAATAAAGTAGGTTTAAACTTTGGTGCCATAAAGATTGATGCAAGAAAACTGTGATAAAAGTTATGGAGAGATGAAGGTTTGAGAGATTATAGTTAGACAAGAATAGCAGTGACATGTTTGAAAGAAATAGCCAAATTTATAGGAGAGGTGAAAACATGCGATTGGTTAAAATATGAGGCAGTTATTTTTAAAAAGTAATGATTAAAATCTTGAAATATATATAACTTATCTCATACCTTAATTAAAAGTTACCAACTCCTAAAATTACGGCCCATATTTTCGTCAAAAATAACAACTGGGTAGGACCCAATGGTTGTCAACGGTAAAAAATGAAGTATCACCGTCAACCGGCTATATTCTTGTCAGTGTTAGAAATTTTCCATGTCAGCGTTCAAATTGGTCTTATCAGCGTTTGGAAAGAATATGTAAGCGTCCAAAAATAAAAAATAATTAAAAATAAAAAGGACCTTAACAAAGTAGTTTACCCTAGTAAAGATAAGTCATAGACTGAAAATCACTATAGGGTGGCAAGCACTGTCCAATCATGCACACTTGCTTAAGCAAGATAGACATAACTGTCCTCAAGTGTTCCTTGCTAACCAAATTTCTTAACAATGAAGTTACTGTAACACCCCCAAATGTTCATGTTTCAAATCAGCGGAAGAGTCGTTGGTGTTACGGGATAACACATTACTCAAATCATAGACAACGCTTAAAAATCGCGTCGTTTTATAATAAAGCATTTTCCATTCATGAATATCAAATTACATAGGTCCTCAGGTCATAGTATGTTATACAATTTACAAAACATTTGAATTAAAATTTTATTTGAATGTGGGCCATAAATTCTTGTCGTCTTCCAGAGAATTACCTTCAAGTACCTGAGATAAAACATGTTAAAAAGTCAGCGAAACGCCGAGTGAATTCATAGAGTTTAATGAAAACCATTAATATATCATCGGTATATAATCATTACCGAAAAACATTTTATTCAATTCTTTGTCGTAAATCATAATATAGGCTTTTTTCCTTCAAAACCATTATACGAACCATTGTCGTAAAAAAATCATACAATACGTTTTATAACGTTGTATAGAGTTTAATAAAAACCGTTATATGAAGATGGTTATGTAAAACCAAAACACGAACATAAGATCAGTAATAAGACCCCGTATTGCTAGTCAGGCAATATATCATAATTCAATTCGTATATCAGTATTTTCATTATTGGATTATTATAAGCCGCATGACATTTTTACCTTTCTATAACATATATCGGGTAGCTAACCCGTAATTCCTTTGCCCATCTAAAACAGCGTGTCGTCACAATAATCACGCTTATATAAATCTTCTCATACATAAATTCGCTTACCACTCAATGTGGCACGACGGGGATCAACCGTCATGGCGCGAACTGGGGTAATCTTCCCCAAATAGTACTATTATATGCATAAGCGTCTATCAAATCCTGGTAGTTCACATGTCATGCTAATGGGACTTTTAGTGACATAACCTAACTAATAATAATCAATTTCATTTCATTCATCGGGTCATATAATCATTCGGGTCCATATGAATAAGCATACAATCGGGACAACTGGTGTCCTATTTTCGTTAATACTAGCATGTTATCTCCATCACGGGTTTATAAAACATTTCATAAAACATTTAAAAGAGTGTGAGGCTATGAACTCACAATTGTGTGGGAAGACGGGTTATCGGCAATTAGGATGTATGGCGCGTGACTCGATCACGGAAACCTAGACAAATAATACTTGGTCTTAGGCTATGCCCGATAACTTTATAAAAAGTTGTTATGTATATGTAATGATGTAATAACATGATGATCAAGTGGGGTTTTATTTCCTTACACAACATTACTAGTTGTTTAAAATTAGTTAACTTAGGCTTATCATACTAGTTACAATAGTTTTAGCCCATTTACACATTAAGGCCCAATAAGCCCATTAAGAGTCCAATATCATTTTATTAGTCCATTTATCTTTTTAAGACCAGGCCCATACTTATATGTTGGGCCCAAGTAGGTTAAGCCCATGAGTAAGTCCAATAATGTTAAACCAAACTAGTTGGGCCTAGTGGTCCAACAAGGCTAATTTGGCCCATTATGGTCCATATGTGATGGTTTTAACTTAGCACTTGTTTAGGAAAACAAGGCAATTAGGGCAAGTATTAACAAGTGATTTAGGAAAACCACGAGTTATGACCCAAAGTGGGGATCATTCTCAAGGAGACTTGGTGTGTGTGTAATTAATTGATTAGTGATGTGATTATATTTGTGATAAAGAAAAATAGAAAGGGGATAAGAAGAGATTGACGATTACGATAACGGATTACACTAAGACGATAAGGACGTACACGTAAAACCGTAAAAAGCACCAAAATTAAAAATTTTACTCTAAAAATTCCTAAAAATCACTAAAAATCCACTAAAATATTCTAAGGGTTTACAAAAAATCCAAACTTGCTAAAACCTTTTAATTAATTAAATATTAATTTTTAATACTAATTAAATCCCTAAAAATCAATATTAACTAATAAAAAGTCAAAATCAAGATCTTAAAGTTTGTAAACTTTTAAAATAACCTAATTAAGCTAAAAAGTACTTTTCAAAATTTTAAAACCACTAAAAACTATTTTAAACAATTAAAAACTATTAAAAGCTAATAAAACTTAAAATAATTCTAGAAAATAACTGGAAAACCCTAAAAATATTTGGAAAGTTGCAAAATTCCTAATTAAGTGTCTAGAACCTAGGAAAAATATAAAAACTTAGAAAATCAGACTTTTAATTTTTAATAATAAAATAATATTAAAATATTAATAAAAATCCAAAAATCCTAAAAAATTCTAAAACTTGCAAACTAGCTTAATTTAACCTAAATAACTCAGAAATGAACTTGAAATTACCTAAATACTCTTAATGGGCCTAGAATATGGGCTAAACCCAAAACAGATTCCTTATTGGGCCAAATTTGAGCCCAAAATGAAAAAGTAGCCCAAATAAGCCCAAAAAGCACTACTTGACTCAAAATTTGATTTTAAACAACTTTTTCCAAAGGCCCAAAACCTGAAAGTGTGAAATAAGCAAGCTTATACCAAATAGCTTATTCTTAATGGGCGTTTTGGCCCATTAAGCTATAAGCTAATGTCATAAGCTCAAATTATACACACAAGCTTCTTTTGTCCTAAATAATACTTCTGTAAAAAGAAATTTGAAATAAGCCAAAGGAATAAGCCTGAAAATTCAATAAGCAATCTACTATAAAAAACGACAAAATAGTCATTTTTGAGTTCTAGGCCACCCCAAGAGCTGATTCAAGTTTCTAAAGCTTTTAAATAACTTAATTGAGCTATTTCAACAAAAAAATTTCAAATAAGCTGACTCAATAAGCTGGAAAAAGCAAATAAGCACTTATGAAAAAGTCAACTAAGTTGGTTTTCTAGCAAAAAGTCAAAGTCAAAGTCCAATAAGCTCTAGTCTAATCAAATGGGTCAAATAATGAAGATCTATCACAAAAAATAAGTTGTTTCAATTCTGGATAAGAAATTATAGTTATTGATAAGCTGAGTGCAAATTAACACTAGCAGGGGCTAGTTTTGGGTGTTGAGCAGTGGGAACTTTTCCCACTGCTTGACTTGTAGACTTTTTTGTCTTTAGTGACTTTTTGAGATTTAAGTTTCAACAAGGCACCCAAATGATCATTGGATCATAAGGAGTCAATACAAACAAAGAAATCAACAATCCAACAAGCCAATTTGTACAGTTAATTCAATTAAGCACCAGATCTGTCACAGACTTAGAACAATAAGCAGTTGAGGTTCAATAAGCACTTTTAGCAATATTCAGCCAGCCAAACATAACCAAATGCATACACAAGAAATATTAAACTTAAATAAGCAAGTCTAAACAGGTTCCATGCAATGATTCAAAGTATTAAGCAAGATTCAAGCACTTAAAGTTACTGATGAACACAAGAACATGCAGTTTTCACTTTTGCTGATGTAATTGACCAACAAACCAGATTCAAACCTCCAAATCTATCACATATGTTATAATAATGATGTTTAAACAACTTTTAACCCTAAGAATGCACAAATTCTAGATTTCACCAAAATCTTAGGTCAAAAACAGTTAAAATCAACAAGATATAACAGATTGTGTGATTCAAGGTTTCAAACTCAAAAACTTGCAGCAAAATACTCTCAACCAAGCATATATCAGATACCAAGCACAAATACACACTTCTAACAACACAATAACAAGATTTGAACTCAAACAGGTAGTCCCAAACACCCTTTTAACTTTTCAACCCAAAAATTAAACAAGTATAAGTGTGATTCAGTTTACCAAGTGATTAATCTAGCATACCAACAACATTAGCATACAAGATCAAGCAGATTCAAGCCAAGAAAACAACAAGAACACAAGTAGAGCACAAATACACAAAAAATCCAAAATTTATCAGATTTTCAAGGTTTTAAGACAAACCTCATGGATGTACATCCAAACCCACGAATGTTAGAGCTTATGTGCTAGCAAGAACAAGCAGAAGCTTCCAACAGCATCCCTGCTAAGATTCAACAGAGTTAAGAAGAAAATAGTAAAATCAGAAAGTGAAAAAGCCTTGATTGATGCAACCTTGTTACCCCACACTTGATTATCCCCAAGTTATAAGCCTCACCAAACCTTGATAACACAACATCAGGATGCTATGATCAGCCCTAAACCAAGAATTCCAAGGTTTGAACAAGAACTTAGCAAAATATCAAGCTTGAAGGAAAAATGCAAACTTTTGCACCCTCCTTAAAAACAGGTTTTGAGATTCAGAAATATCAAACTAAGAACAATAATAAGTGATGTAGTGATTTTGTATATACTTTATTTTAGGAAAAACAAAGCAACACAAAAAGCGGTAAGTATTAAGTGTCGGTTTAGGAAAACCAAGCACTTATGACCCAATGAGTGGGGATCGTTCTCTCGAGGAGGCACGTGTGTTGTGTAATGAATGATTGATTATGTTTTTGATTATTAATGAGAAGAAAAGAAGAGAAAATGACGAAGACGAAAAAAAATAGAAAAATAAGGCGAAAACACTACTAGAAAGTTACGACGTATAACGTAAAAAGTGCAAAATTTAAAATTTTAACCTAAAAATTCCTAAAAATTACTAAAAATCCCAAATAATATTCTAAGAGTTTACAAAAAAACCAAACTTGCCAAAACCTTTTAATTAATTTAATAATGACTTTTTAATGCTAATTAAAGCCCTAAAAATCACTTTTAAATATTAAAAAGCCCTAAACAAGATTTAATAGTTTTTAAACCTCAAAAACAACCTAATTAAGCTAAAAACTATTTTTTAAAATTTTAAAACCAAATTAAACTATTTTTAAACTCCTAAAAACTATTAAAATCTATTAAATCTTAAATTAATTCTAAAAATTAATTGAAAAGCCTAAAAATTATTCTACAAATGGGAAAAGTCCTAATTAATGATAAAGAACCTAGGAAAAATGAAAAAGAAATAAAAATAAAACTTTGAATTTTAATGAATAAAATAATATTAAAATATTCCTAAAAAATTAACAGTTCTTAAATAAATTCTAAAAAATTCTCAAAAATCCTAAATAATCTAACTAAGAAGAAAATGTAAACAAAAGTTCCCTAAACCTTTTAGTTAATTTTATATTAATTTTTAAAGTTGCTAAAAAAAAACCTAAAATCTTATAAAATTAAAAATAAGCCAAATTGAAAACCTAATAAGCTGTAAACCTCAAAATATTATTTTAAAACCTAAAAATGATTTTTCCTAAAAATTAAAACTATTTTTTCTATTTTTATTGACTTTTTAAAATACGGCTAAATAAAAATGCATAGAAAATAATTAAAGAAAAGGAAAAATATGAAACTAAGCTAGAAAAATCTATAAACCAATAACTAACTCAGGAAAAATAAAAAGGAGCAAAAACGTCAAACCAATAAGCTCAAATGAGCTTATTTGCTCACGGCTTATTTTTGAAAAGGAAAATTTAAAAGTGGTTAAATGAATAACCTTTGCACCCTTGGTCAGTAAAAGACCCAAGGGCGCAACGGTTAAGGATGATGTGTGTGAGTGTGGTGATGCGGGTTCGAGGCTTAGCAAACCCTTTTTGCACGTTTTTTTTTTTTTTTTTTTAACTCTTCTCACAACCAACCCGTTTACCTTTGTTTACTAGAAAACACAAATCCAACACCCTTTTTAACACTGATTAAGCTCAAATTAAGTCCAATTCGTGTCTAGTTTTTACTTTAAACAACACACATTTTTTTACTTGTTCTTGGTTGCTTCACAAATGAGTATAGCCAAGAGGTCTTGGCTGTGGACCTTTTTGGTGTTGATTTTTTTGGAGCAAAGGCACCCCTTCACTCTTTCTGAGTGAAGGGAGTCAAGACAGGCAAGAATCAAACCACAATTAGCACAAGTTCCACAATCAAAGCTCAAAACAAAGCACACAAGCAAAGAAGAGTTGCTGTGACAAGTAAACTAGGTCTGGTGGCTATCAAGCTTCACAGATTGCACAATAATGAGATTTAGCTTCCAAGTTTTTGCATACAAACTCACAAAATGGTACACTAGCAACTTCAAACTCTAAATCCCCCTAACTCTTAACAGAATTACAAAATCAAGAACCAAATTATATGAAAAATAAGTAAAAACATGGACCAAGAAGATTTGCTATGCTATTATCACTTTTACTTAACAACTTGTTATCAAACTGACACCAAACTAAACTAAGATTAACAAATACCCTAACACAATCCTATTTCAACACTTCTAACTCCTATTTAGAACACAAATCAAACCTTTATCCTGATAAAACACGAATCCAAACACCCCTTTAAAATTCTTTTTCCACTTTTTTCAAATCATATCACTCACAAACCTAACCAAACTAGTTCCTATAGCATCTAACATGAATCATAACACATAAGATCAACAATCCAACAGCTTTAACACCAAAACAAACAAATTCACTTCAAATTCCACTTTTCTGAAATTTTCCAAAAGGAAAAGGGAAATACCTTAGGACCTTACTTCCAAGGTCCTTGTGGTTGCACAACCACCTCCCTACCAACTCGGGTTGGTGCAGAACTATAATCAACAAACAAGTCTTCCAACCTGTTTAAGAAAGATCAAAGAGAAAACAATATACAATGCAATATATATTCTGTTTTATCTCTTCTTCTTCAAAAACTTTCCAAAAACTCTTAAAAACTCTTCAAACACGTTTTAAAAACACTCAAACTTCAGAAAATCAAAGGGATTAGTCCACTTTCACTTCCCAATTCCTTTAAACTTTCTGAAAATTAAAGCACTTTTCAAAATCTTTTGAATTTTGAAAACTCAAACAACTCTTTAACAATTTAAATGGAACTCAGCTTTGCATTACTCACACCAAACTTTTTATAAAAGATAAAAGGATCAAACACCAACTTTATATTATAAAAAAGGAATTACAAAAGTTTTTTGCAAAAACTGGAACAAGTAAGAGTGAACATGCTCATCTCTTTTTATAGGCTCTAAAAGACTATTCTAGAACTAGAATTAAAAAATACAAATGCTGAAACCCTAATTTCTGAAATCTCTAAAAAGCCCTTTGCTTCTTGACGAATTCTTGGTCAAAAACACCACCATGTGATATGACAGCTGTGGAGACTTGATCTTGGGCGTTGAATTATCCTTGGGGACAAAGGAATGCAATCAAACCGTTCAATTTGTCGGATTGGGGTTTTGTGCGAAAGTGACAAGAGCAGGGGAGGTTTGGGGGGAGGACCACAGGCCACGTGGAGGCTTTTGGTGAGGTGGGTTAGGTTAAGGGGATGGGTAATTAGGGATCTGGAGCTGATTTGGGATTACCCCTTTGAGTTGAGCTTAATTGAAGCTGGGGCGATTTAGGGTTTAACATGGGATTAGGCAGGTTTTGATTCATTTTGGGTTTAAAACATTTTAAATAAATGTTAGTGGAGGGAAATAAGGATTAAGTGGGGTTTTGACTTTTATTGACCAAATTAAATAAGTAAACCGGGTGTTTAAGGTATTGGGTAGGGTCGGTTTAATGGGTATTTGGGTTAATGGGTGGGTGGATAATGAGGTGTCACGTCCTGAGTGGGGGATAAGGTTTGTGGGTTTGGCAGTTTGAGTCCCCAGGTTATTCACTCTTTTCTACTTTGTAATAAAACCCCAACAGTGCTTGTTTTTGCCTTGTCAACTTTGGACAAGTTGCTGAAAATGGCACAATTACTTTCCAAAACTTAATCCAAGGGTTTCTTTTGTATTATCTTCAAACTTGATGGACTGGTCTTGTAAAATCTTTAAATAATAAGGACCATACTTGTACATTTGATATTTTGAGGGTCAAATGTGACAAGTTCTTCAAAGATGAGGGGCCATTTTTGCCAATCTTCAATTCTTCAAGGGTCTTTTTGCAAAATTCCAAACTTGGGCCCGGTTCATTGTGCGACTTCGTTTCCCATGTTCGTTTTTGATTGATTCTTGTGTTCTTTTGCCAATTCCTCAATATCCGTACCTAAAAATACACAAGTAACAAACACGAGCATATATTTGGTCTATTTTATGATATTTTATGCAATTAAAGGTCGTTTTGGACGATGAGACCATGTATAAAAGCAGTCTCATCACTCCCCCATACTAAACCATTGCCGTGCCCTCACGCAATGCTAGAATAAAGTATCAAAGCATCTCCAAAATTTAATTTTATGACTTTATTTGAAATGATAACTAGCTACATACTAATATTACTACTACTTGTGTTTTAGACATAATGTATGATTTTCATCGCAAAATGGGACGTTTAGGTTCATAGAATAAGAACACGTGAATGCTTCGTTAGAAATAATTTCGTCGTCCTCGATTTTCACCTTAATTCCATGCCAAGCGTGCAACAAGATCATTGTTATTATAAGTTAGTAATGCTAACACTACTCATATGCCCTAATCACGTACTTATTCTCCAATTATTCCTAAGTTGTATCTCTTATATTTTATTATGTCTTAATGATCACGAGGATACATTGTTGACTTATGCGATAATAGAGATTTAGGTCTAAAAATAGAGTCCTAACGGTGTAACTAAGACCATCAAATTAATAACCCTTCCTAATAGACAACGATGTTAAAAAATTAAGTTGACAAGAAGAATCGATAAACACGGTTTTATAACGGTTTTGAACATGAGACTTATTACCAAGACTTTTATACGCCCCCTAACGGAAGGGCCTTATTATCTTTGGTTTACCTTCATCTCTTATTCAACTTCGCCATGAAGCTTTTATTATGACTTTGGTCTTGCCTTGCCTTTTATTATCCGCCTCATCGGTGGTTTTATTAGCCAAAGACGTATATCCTCACGCTTAAGCGAATTTTGGATCTTTAAAGCTTCGAAGATTAAGGCTTGATTCACTTTCAATTTTGCATAGATTTTTCGGCCTTGTGGGGCTTCAAATTGTTTTCTTGATTTAGGTGAGCACTTGAAATCTTATTATTGGGTGAAGCTTTCGATTATTAGGGTGCCAATACTTCAAAACCGTGACGCTGGCGATACCTTAATGTCTTCCCAATTTAATTACACGGAAGCTACTAGAAAAGACTAGAAACCCAACAATCAAAACTAAACCGCTAAGTCAATATTTATTAAGCAAAAAATATTTACATGCGAAGGGAGAATAAGCAAACAACGAGAACACATGAGTTTTTGAAAGAATACGAGTACTCTACGTTTAGCATAGTAACTTATAATTAACTCTATCATTTCTCGTCCTCATTTAAGAGACTTAGCCTAATGTGTAGTTAAGGAATCAAAGCTAAGTGCTCAACACGCACGGTCGAGTCAAAAATTACTCTTATTCTCGCCATTGGAAAATCTACATTCGTGTCTTCAAACACTTATGAAACATGAGAAAAATTTTAAAATTTGGCCATTTTTAGCCTTATTTTGCAACAAAACGATAAACAAAACGATAAACTTTGGAAAGCGTGAAGGTTTGGCAAGGCAAGTATCTATTCACCCCCCCATACTAAAGTTAAACATTGTCCTCAATGTTTCGAGTCTAGGGGTGCAAACACCCCCATACTAGAGACGTAGTCGAATGCCTAATCTAGCATGGAAAGGGTGTAACCAATAAGTAATAGCCGTTTATGAAGTGTGCTAATAACCTAAGGTTAGAACATAAAAGGATATATCATATGTGGATATTGGGAATGGCCTCCAAAGCAAACGATCGAGTGCTCCCATGAAAGAACACGAGAGGCTCCAATCGTGAAGATGATGATCTAAAAGACACAATTCACAAACAACCACGGAACAAAGGTTGGAAGGGCACAAATCCCCTCACATTAAACTAATTAGAAAGCAATAATATGTACATGGATAAGCATGGGTTTCCCCCGCGAGGCACCTTGTTTTTGATAACCGAGTCAAAAGCTCGACTCGAATCCCCATAAATGTGATCATTTAGGGATAATCATGGTTTGGTCAATTTTTGGTGGGGCTTACATGATAAACAAGGCCCAAAAGCACGTGAAGTACTTTAAAAATCCGATAAACGTATACCGGGGTCAAAGATAGCGTCCTCGTTTTCGGATGAAAGACGAGACAACACAACTCCAACACAAATCCCAATGGGATAGAAGAAAATAGGAGAGAAGAAATAGAAGGGTGGGACAATGGGTAAGGCAAAACATTGAGCTACTCGAGGTAGACTCGCACCAATCAAATGAAAAGATTTTCCATTTATTGCATCGGTGGAAGACCGAGATTTCCCTATATAAGCAATTCCAGGATCAAATATCTCGTCCTCGGTGGAGAAAGGGAAGGGAACATAAGGGGCTTCCCCCACACTAGGTCCACACAAAGCATCGTCAAAAGGGGAAGACGAGCTTGTAGTACTCAATGAACGCGGTGATGACGGAGTTAGAATTGTAGAAAAATCTTTTAAATTAAATTTAAAATCTTTTCCTTTTTCATCTTTAACACTCTCCTTGTGAAAACCCGATTTAATTATGTCAAAAATATTTGGTGTATCTAAAACAATGTTAGTCACACTAAAAATTCTCACATTTTGAAAACGTTTTGGTTTAGGTGGTGGCAAGTTTTCAAATCTTTTGTCAGCAAAGAAAACCTCCCCATCGGGATCAACGTATTCATCATCCGAAGAATCACTCGAGATTGGTATCAAAGGCTTAACACTCTTAACCTCCATCGGCGGAGGGGACGGAACTTCATTTTTCTCAACTCCTAAAACTCTATTTGAAATCTTTTGACACATGTTTTTGATAGGATTGACATTGTACAAAGATGTGATCGAATAAACATGAGAAAGAGTGGAGTTTTGGGTTGCATTAATGACGAGTTCTTCCTCGTTGAAACGAAGAGTGATTTTTCTTGCATGTACATCGATAAGTGCTCTCGAGGTATCCAAAAAAGATCGACCTAAAATTAACGGAACTTTAGGATCGATGGGAATATCAACAACAATGAAGTCCACGGGATAATAGAATTTCCCAACTTTTACAAAGACGTCCTCGGCAACTCCACAAGCTAGAATCGTAGAATGATCGGCCATTTCGATTGACATTCTTGAAGGAGTGAGATTTGGAAGATTGAGCGATTTAAAAATCTCAAGAGGCATCAAATTAATACTAGCACCAAGATCGGCCAAGGCGTAGCATTCTTCCATGTCTTGGATAGCACATGGGATTAAAAACTTTCCAGGATCACCGACTTTTTGAGGTATGCGGCTTAGAAAAACCGAAGAACAACTAGACGATTTTTGCAATTTTTCTTTGTTATTCAACATACTTTTGAAGTTCGCGGCAAATCGAGGCATCATGACTAAGGCGTCGGCAAAACTTATATTAAAATGCAAGTCACGAAACATTTTCATAAAGAGTTCAAATTGATAATTATTTCGTTCTTGTGCCTTTTCCTTGTTTCGTCTTGATGGGTAGGGTAAAGGTGGTGTGGGTTGGGGCAAATTAGGCATAGGCATCGGCCTTGGAATCTCGGGTTCCATTATGGGTATTGGTTCAACCATAGGTGTGGTTTGAGCGGTACTTCGTGGGATTGTAATGTGCTCCTTTTCAACCACAACCTCGGGTTCTTTCTCTTTTTCCTTCTCCATAGAAGTACTTGGACGAGAAGTGGGTTCTTTGAAAGTTTTACCACTACGAGTGGTGATAACCTTCAATTCTCCTTTCGGGTTCACGATGGTATCACTAGGAAGACCACCCGAAGAAGAGGGCTTACACATGATAGCTTCAAACATTTTAGCCATACGGTCTTCAAACTTAGATTGCCTAGCATCCGCTTTCAACAATTCTTGCTTAATCTCATGTTGTCCTTGCTCCATTTTTTGTTGATTTTGTTGGAGTCTTGTGACATTTCCTTCCATTTTGTTAGCATGAGTTTTAAGTTCATTAGCAAGTTCGTTTTTAAGCTCGTTTTTCAACTCGGATCTTAAGCTAACCATTTCACGTTGCATGTTGTCAAACTTAGCATCATTAGCCTTAGCATAATTCAAAAATTCTCCTTGAAGATTTTTGGTGTGATCGTTTTGAAAACCTTGGGCATTAGTTTGAAAATCACGGTTTTGGTTTTGGTTTGAAATTTGCCCATTTCCACTTTGGTAATTACCTTTGTTATAATTTCTTTGATTTCCTTGGTAATTTCCACCTTGATTGTTGTTGTTGCGATAATTATTAGCATTTTGATTGGGTGGAGCTTGATTTGAACGTGAACCTTGACCGATTTGGTTATAAGTTCCCGTGGCTATAAAAGCATTCGAAGTGTTACCATCCGCGGTAATGCACTCGGAAAGATCATGAGCTCCCCCACACGATAAACAACTTTTAGAAACCGCTTTAACCGAAGCGGTGTTGGAAGCTTCTTGAGCCTTCCAATGGGACATAAGGTTAGCAAATCTATCGAAAAATCGGTTTTCTTCATTTGCTTCATCATGTAATGCATTGATACTTTGAGACGATGATGAGCCCCTTTTGGCAACACTCGGTGTGTGACGAGGGCTATAAACCTTAGACCTATTCTCGATTATGACCAAAGCTTCTTCAACCGTTTTACACAAAAAATTACCACCCGCGGCGGCATTTAAATAATCTCTTTCATGATCGTTAAGCCCATTGTAAAACGTGTCGATTTGGTCCAAATCGGAAAAACCATGATGAGGACATTCGTGTAACATCTCCTTAAACCTATTCCAAGCCGTAGAAAAACTTTCATTTGATTCTTGTGAAAATTTAGAAATCTCATTCTTCAAATGCGTAGTCTTAGAGGGCGGAAAAAATTGGTTTACGAACTTCAAAACGAGATCCTTCCACGTCAATATAGAATTGGGAGGCTCTTTCTCTAACCAAATTTTAGCGGGCCCCGCTAAGGAATACGGAAATAACATCATCTTAATCGAGTCATTCGAGACATCCTTGAATTTGCACGTGGCGGTAAGACGATTAAATTGGCGGATATGGTTGTGGGGATTGTCCTTCTCATCGCCACGGAATTTGTTGTTTTGGATCATCGACAACAAACCCGTTTTCACCTCAAAATTCTCCGCAAGGATTGCGGGAATCACAATAGCTTCTCCATAACCCTCGGTGGGTGCTTGAAGTAACTCCATCATAGTTCGATTCGCCATGGTTGGTTCTTCTCGTACAATGGGTTCGTCAATAGGAGACTCCTCACTAGAAAGAGTGAGTGATTTGTTTCTTCGTTTACGAGCACGTCTAGCTTTAGAGCGAGTTTGCATAAACGTCACGTACAACGAGAAGGCGAGCAAAGAAGATTTTTTTTGGTATTTTGTGTTTTTTCAATTTTTTTGTGGTTTTTGATTGTATTAACTTTTTTGGAAATTGGTGAATGTATTAAGTAGACAATGAGTCCACAAATCTCCTTACTAATCAAATCTCTTGATTAAAAAGGCCTCAAGGAATGAAAACGATCACGTGGAGTGAACGCCTTTGATGACTTTAGAACGATGGTGGAACACCAAATCGTTCAAGAGGGTTTAATCAAATGGAAACCAAGAAAATATATATGATATGTAATAATACTTTGGGCGGCAAAACCCTCGATTCACTCTCAAAATCAAATACGCACAAGCAAGCGGAGGAAACGAGGCGGCGCGAAGCACTTAAGAGCCTTTTTCCTTTAGGTTGTGAAATACAACCGCCTTATACCCACCTTATAGTTTGTATTATCAAGATTAAGCTTCACGAAAGTATTTATCTATTTTTGCCTTTTTCTTTGGTTTGAGATTCGAATACAATGATCGAGTGATGAAATCCCGAATCAAGGTTGTGATTGCTCACGTATTTGGAGTACTTGTGTATTTATTGTTCTACGTATACAATATAGTAATAAATTCACACAAAAACCAAAAAACGATAATATGTATTAATAGAGTGCTATTAATACAAATACTATATGGCTAATATATAAAACAACAATTTTTCAATCAAAACACAACACGCCTCCCCGGCAGCGGCGCCATTTTGATGTAGTGATTTTGTATATACTTTATTTTAGGAAAAACAAAGCAACACAAAAAGCGGTAAGTATTAAGTGTCGGTTTAGGAAAACCAAGCACTTATGACCCAATGAGTGGGGATCGTTCTCTCGAGGAGGCACGTGTGTTGTGTAATGAATGATTGATTATGTTTTTGATTATTAATGAGAAGAAAAGAAGAGAAAATGACGAAGACGAAAAAAAAATAGAAAAATAAGGCGAAAACACTACTAGAAAGTTACGACGTATAACGTAAAAAGTGCAAAATTTAAAATTTTAACCTAAAAATTCCTAAAAATTACTAAAAATCCCAAATAATATTCTAAGAGTTTACAAAAAAACCAAACTTGCCAAAACCTTTTAATTAATTTAATAATGACTTTTTAATGCTAATTAAAGCCCTAAAAATCACTTTTAAATATTAAAAAGCCCTAAACAAGATTTAATAGTTTGTAAACCTCAAAAACAACCTAATTAAGCTAAAAACTATTTTTTAAAATTTTAAAACCAAATTAAACTATTTTTAAACTCCTAAAAACTATTAAAATCTATTAAATCTTAAATTAATTCTAAAAATTAATTGAAAAGCCTAAAAATTATTTTACAAATGGGAAAAGTCCTAGTTAATGATAAAGAACCTAGGAAAAATGAAAAAGAAATAAAAATAAAACTTTGAATTTTAATGAATAAAATAATATTAAAATATTCCTAAAAAATTAAAAGTTCTTAAATAAATTCTAAAAAATTCTCAAAAATCCTAAATAATCTAACTAAGAAGAAAATGTAAACAAAAGTTCCCTAAACCTTTTAGTTAATTTTATATTAATTTTTAAAGTTGCTAAAAAAAAACCTAAAATCTTATAAAATTAAAAATAAGCCAAATTGAAAACCTAATAAGCTGTAAACCTCAAAATATTATTTTAAAACCTAAAAATGATTTTTCCTAAAAATTAAAACTATTTTTTCTATTTTTTATTGACTTTTTAAAATACGGCTAAATAAAAATGCATAGAAAATAATTAAAGAAAAGGAAAAATATGAAACTAAGCTAGAAAAATCTATAAACTAATAACTAACTCAGGAAAAATAAAAAGGAGCAAAAACGTCAAACCAATAAGCTCAAATGAGCTTATTTGCTCACGGCTTATTTTTGAAAAGGAAAATTTAAAAGTGGTTAAATGAATAACCTTTGCACCCTTGGTCAGTAAAAGACCCAAGGGCGCAACGGTTAAGGATGATGTGTGTGAGTGTGGTGATGCGGGTTCGAGGCTTAGCAACCCCTTTTTGCACGTTTTTTTTTTTTTTTTTTTTTTTTAACTCTTCTCACAACCAACCCGTTTACCTTTGTTTACTAGAAAACACAAATCCAACACCCTTTTTAACACTGATTAAGCTCAAATTAAGTCCAATTCGTGTCTAGTTTTTACTTTAAACAACACACATTTTTTTACTTGTTCTTGGTTGCTTCACAAATGAGTATAGCCAAGAGGTCTTGGCTGTGGACCTTTTTGGTGTTGATTTTTTTGGAGCAAAGGCACCCCTTCACTCTTTCTGAGTGAAGGGAGTCAAGACAGGCAAGATTCAAACCACAATTAGCACAAGTTCCACAATCAAAGCTCAAAACAAAGCACACAAGCAAAGAAGAGTTGCTGTGACAAGTAAACTAGGTCTGGTGGCTATCAAGCTTGACAGATTGCACAATAATGAGATTTAGCTTCCAAGTTTTTGCATACAAACTCACAAAATGGTACACTAGCAACTTCAAACTCTAAATCCCCCTAACTCTTAACAGAATTACAAAATCAAGAACCAAATTATATGAAAAATAAGTAAAAACATGGACCAAGAAGATTTGCTATGCTATTATCACTTTTACTTAACAACTTGTTATCAAACTGACACCAAACTAAACTAAGATTAACAAATACCCTAACACAATCCTATTTCAACACTTCTAACTCCTATTTAGAACACAAATCAAACCTTTATCCTGATAAAACACGAATCCAAACACCCCTTTAAAATTCTTTTTCCACTTTTTTCAAATCATATCACTCACAAACCTAACCAAACTAGTTCCTATAGCATCTAACATGAATCATAACACATAAGATCAACAATCCAACAGCTTTAACACCAAAACAAACAAATTCACTTCAAATTCCACTTTTCTGAAATTTTCCAAAAGGAAAAGGGAAATACCTTAGGACCTTACTTCCAAGGTCCTTGTGGTTGCACAACCACCTCCCTACCAACTCGGGTTGGTGCAGAACTATAATCAACAAACAAGTCTTCCAACCTGTTTAAGAAAGATCAAAGAGAAAACAATATACAATGCAATATATATTCTGTTTTATCTCTTCTTCTTCAAAAACTTTCCAAAAACTCTTAAAAACTCCTCAAACACGTTTTAAAAACACTCAAACTTCAGAAAATCAAAGGGATTAGTCCACTTTCACTTCCCAATTCCTTTAAACTTTCTGAAACTTAAAGCACTTTTCAAAATCTTTTGAATTTTGAAAACTCAAACAACTCTTTAACAATTTAAATGGAACTCAGCTTTGCATTACTCACACCAAACTTTTTATAAAAGATAAAAGGATCAAACACCAACTTTATATTATAAAAAAGGAATTACAAAAGTTTTTTGCAAAAACTGGAACAAGTAAGAGTGAACATGCTCATCTCTTTTTATAGGCTCTAAAAGACTATTCTAGAACTAGAATTAAAAAATACAAATGCTGAAACCCTAATTTCTGAAATCTCTAAAAAGCCCCTTTGCTTCTTGACGAATTCTTGGTCAAAAACACCACCATGTGATATGACAGCTGTGGAGACTTGATCTTGGGCGTTGAATTATCCTTGGGGACAAAGGAATGCAATCAAACCGTTCAATTTGTCGGATTGGGGTTTTGTGCGAAAGTGACAAGAGCAGGGGAGGTTTGGGGGGAGGACCACAGGCCACGTGGAGGCTTTTGGTGAGGTGGGTTAGGGTAAGGGGATGGGTAATTAGGGATCTGGAGCTAATTTGGGATTACCCCTTTGAGTTGAGCTTAATTGAAGCTGGGGCGATTTAGGGTTTAACATGGGATTAGGCAGGTTTTGATTCATTTTGGGTTTAAAACATTTTAAATAAATGTTAGTGGAGGGAAATAAGGATTAAGTGGGGTTTTGACTTTTATTGACCAAATTAAATAAGTAAACCGGGTGTTTAAGGTATTGGGTAGGGTCGGTTTAATGGGTATTTGGGTTAATGGGTGGGTGGATAATGAGGTGTCACGTCCTGAGTGGGGGATAAGGTTTGTGGGTTTGGCAGTTTGAGTCCCCAGGTTATTCACTCTTTTCTACTTTGTAATAAAACCCAACAGTGCTTGTTTTTGCCTTGTCAACTTTGGACAAGTTGCTGAAAATGGCACAATTACTTTCCAAAACTTAATCCAAGGGTTTCTTTTGTATTATCTTCAAACTTGATGGACTGGTCTTGTAAAATCTTCAAATAATAAGGACCATACTTGTACATTTGATATTTTGAGGGTCAAATGTGACAAGTTCTTCAAAGATGAGGGGCCATTTTTGCCAATCTTCAGTTCTTCAAGGGTCTTTTTGCAAAATTCCAAACTTGGGCCCGGTTCATTGTGCGACTTCGTTTCCCGTGTTCGTTTTTGATTGATTCTTGTGTTCTTTTGCCAATTCCTCAATATCCGTACCTAAAAATACACAAGTAACAAACACGAGCATATATTTGGTCTATTTTATGATATTTTATGCAATTAAAGGCCGTTTTGGACGATGAGACCATGTATAAAAGCAGTCTCATCAATAAGCAGTTATAAATGATGGCACTTGAGCTTTCTTTAACATTTCAAACACATTTCATTAATTCTGAAAAGGATTTACAGAGAAGTGAACAACTGAAAATTCAAGAGCCAGCTAAAATGTAGAAAGCTAAGGCCTTTATATAGGCATACAATGGACTAGTGAATGCATAAAAACGTAACCCTAATCTTGATGAATTCCCCAAATTGCCCTTTGCAGATTTTGAATTCTTGTGAATCATGTGACTCCTTCTTGTTGTTTAGTGGTAGCTGGCAAGTGAAAAGAGGATTCAAGGGCTTGTATGAAGCTTAGAAAGTAAGCCACAATATGGGACGTTGGATGACTGGCTTATCTTTGTCTTCTTCCTAAAAGTGTGTGTAGGGGAGGTCCCATGTAGCATGTGGGTTGTTGGGGTGGCCAATGTTAAGGTTGGGATGTGATTAGGACATCATTAATCATTAATCTGGAAGAGGTGGTGGTTTTATTTTTGCTAAAAAAAATCCCCAATTATGTTCTTGAGCTAATGAACATAGGTTTTTATCTGTTTAATGGGTGATTAATATTTAAATAAGTGTTTAAGGCGCCAAGGATTAAGAAATTAATAAACATAGTGAGTGGGGTGTGACATGGATGAATGGTGCAATGTGATTGGTGGAGAGTGTGAGTAGGACAGGTGTCACCCACTCATTAGTCTATGTATCTTTCTTGTCTAGCCAGATTTAACCCCTTTCTTTTCAATCTTGTTTCACTTTGTAAATAATAGCACAAATCCGGATTTCCTTTGTTATCAAACTTTCCATTTTCACACTTTTGCCCCAAAAAGTTTTGTAAAGTAAATTCAGGGCTATTTCTTGCCAATTTGTGATTTTTGAAGGACTAATTTGGTATTTTCTTCAAGGATAATGTTCTAAACTTGTATGATTGACATTTTGGAGGACTGAAATTTCCAATTCATGTTTTATGAGGGACCATTTTTGCCAAATCTTCAAAATCAAGGGTCCTTTTGGTAATTTTGATGTTTTCAAAGGACCAATCTTGTAATTCTTGTAACTTGGAGTCCTTCTTGGTATGTTTGACTTTGAGAAGGACTAATATTGACATTTTAGCTTTATTGAGGGACTAAAATTGCCAATTCTTCAAAGTGGAGGGCCCTTTTTGCAATTTTGACAAAATTTAGGGACCAATCTTGTAATTATGAAGATACAACGGTATAAAGTGTCAATTTTTCCATAATGGAGGACCCTTCTTCATAATTCTTCAAGTCTTCAAGGGTTTTCTTGGGAAAATTCTTCATTAGGGCTTGGTTCAATGTGCGGCTTCGTTTCCCGTGTTCGTTTTTGTATGATTCTTGTGATCTTTTGTCATTTTCTCAATATCCGTACCTAAAATACACAAGCAACAAACACAAGTATATATATGGGTATTTTGATGATATTTGATGCATTTTAAGCCCTATTTGGACGATGAGACTATGTATAAAAGTAGTCTCATCAGTATGTTAAAAATCTCGGTTTTGTCGATTTTTACTTGTCAAATGTGTATACATATCATTATATGAGTTACAAAAATATTACATTAGACGGGTCCGAATGTCTACGTTTTATTTGGCGAAAACGTTAATCTTTCGGTTTTAGACGAAAAGACGTGAAACATATATATAGTTCTATAACTTTAGAAAACATTTGAGTTTTACTTTTATAAAATGCCATGTTTATTTATTATAGTATAAAACTCATTATAATAGTTATTATTAGTTAGTGGCTTTTATATGTATATTTATAATTATATTTACTTGAGTGCTCTTATTATACTATATAGTTTATTTACAAATCCGATTATTAATGTCCATTCCATCATTTTTGCCATATCTTGAGTTCTACAAGGAGATAGAAGCTCAAATTTAAACAGCATAAACTAGATGATGTGTGCTACAAATAACTCTTCTATATCCACGTCTTAATCATCCTCTAAGTATTTCTAATAATTCTTCCAAAACAGACTATACAGATTTGTACCTCAATAGTATTTTGATCATATCTTGCTCCTTTTAATGATTCCATTGAGTGGCCTACTCACCACATATGTAAAAATCATATATCTATCTGTATATTTAATAATCCAAACCATTTAACCAAGTGATCATATTGATACTTACTGCTTTATACAGCCTATGTAATTAACCAGGATTTCAACATCTTTACTTGTTGATTTTAGTCTTTTTAACCAAATCTATTAACACAAAATCCCCACATAATATTTTTGATCATCATTCATAATCATATACATATACATCTAAGAAGAAAATACATGAGTACTTTTACAAAATAACAAGATGATAGGAAGAAACAATCTCTATACCACCAAAGTGATGAAAAGGTTGAGATTTTAGATGAACAAGGCTTGGTTCTTGTCACCAAATCTTTGATCTTGGAAAATGAACTTTTGAGTTCTTCAAATGGATGAACACCTTCATAGAAAGAATCCCTAAACCTCCTTGGAAACGCATTTTCACATGTTATAATCACCTCCAATCTTCATCTTTTCAAGTGGTGATCAACATATGTTGATTATAAATAAAGTTTGAGGTTAAAAATTGATGAAGATGGTGTTTTGGGGTGGAGGTTGGACGTTCAACATGAGGGAGAAAGAGAGTTGGAGAAATTCTCTAGGTGGTTTGCATGTATGTGAGAAAGTGGGAGGAGTTTAGTAGTTTTTGGCTAGTAGTTTGATAAATAAATGAGACATGTGTCTCATGTTAGTGTAAGACTTTGAAAACAAAGGTGGTGGTGGGACAAGTGTCCCACTTGTCTCATCCCCACTAATTTACGGGTACTCCTTGATTCTAGTTTCCTCGATTTACGTGCCCTCGTGTCGATTTACGAAAAATGTTTTTATAAATTATGAATCTACGGCACAAAACGATTCTAATAAAAATTGTCACATCACAAACGGGGTTCAAAAGCATAAATACGTAAACCTAGGGTTTCCGGTTTAATCGTAAAAGACGCTAAATTATGCACGTAAGTCCTAATCTCTTCTCGTAAATTTGTGAGTTTATGAACCAAGACAAAATAAAATTCCAAATTAATATTTGAGAATAAATTTACTATCTGAAATGTCGGACTGTCACAAAATCGGAGTATGTAAACGTAAACACGTAACGTAGAGTTCTCCAGTTTAGACGTAGTCGATGCTACTTTAAGACGTAAACCCCAATTTCTTCGCAAAAATGAGTGAGTTCATGATGTAACATTAAAATAATGATTATAAATAATACTTGAGAATAAAATATCGACCTTAAATTGACGGATTGTCACAACAGTTACCCCTAAAGAGGATCTTTGTCCTCAAAGATCAATTTATCTTACTACTCGCTTCTTATAGAATCAAGACATGTGGGAATTTCCTCCACTTTCGGTCTTTTCTCTCAAGTGTAATTCATTACAATATGCGAGTTTCATCAAACATAACTACGGGAATACGATCAGGCTTAAGTTGCTTTCTCTATCCATGATGTTCATGGGTTTTTGATGAATGCAAATTTTCGCCGATCCAAACTTCATTAAGAAATAATCAGATTTTCACTTGATAGATTTTATCAAGTTCGTTATACGAAACATAATTCATGCAGCCCTTGAAGTCCTAGGGTAGATCTAGCTCAAACCAAATCTTTACATTATCTCGATGGTCCCATACAACAGGGACTTAGATTCCCACGATCTTGATCATATATATATATATATATATATATATATATATATATATATATATATATATATATATATATATATATATATATATATATATATATAGATATATATATATATATATATATATATATATATATATATATATATATATATATATATATATATATATATATATAGATATATATATATATATATTGACATATATATATATATACATATATATATATATATATATATATATATATATATATATATATATATATATATATATATATATATATATATATATATATATATATATATATATATATATATATATATATATATATATATATATATATATACATATATATATATATATATAAATATATATATGTATATATATATATATATATATATATATATATATATATATATATATATATATATATATATATATATATATATATATATATATATATATATATATATATATATATATATATATATATATATATATATATATATATATATATATATATATATATATATATATATATATATATATATATATATATATATATATATATATATATATATATATATATATATGTATATATATATATATATATATATATATATAGAATTAAGATCAAATGAGAACTAATTAAAGTTATAAAAATAAGAACCATTGAATAATTAATAGAAATAAAGGAAATGTAAGTTAAATGCATGGTCATTAATACAAGAAATGAAAATTAAAAAATAACCTTCATTTTTTCTTTTGACCAAACATAAAAGCTCTTTAATCTTTAGAATATTGTACTATGACGCATCAGTTATTTTCGAGATATTGTACCACGACGCATTAGTTATTTTCGAGATATTGTACCACGCACCATGAGTTATTTTTGATATATTGTACCACGACGAATCAGGTATTTTCAAGATATTGTACCACGTGCATCAGTTATTTTTTAGATTGTATCACGACGCATCATTTATTTTCGAGATATTGTACCACGACGTATCAATTATTTTCGAGCTATTGAACTAATAGTTGGTGAAAAAAAGAATGTAAGTAAAATATATTTTAATCTACATTTAATAATCATAATTTCACTCATTAATTATCATTCTTATTTAATACAACTTAATAGATCCAACGGTGTAGATTGGTTCTCATTTTAATAACTTTAAATAATCTCTCACATTAACCCTTATATATATATATATATATATATATATATATATATATATATATATATATATATATATATATATATATATATATATATATATATATATATATATATATATATATATATATATATATATATATATATATATATATATAT
This sequence comes from Glebionis coronaria, assembly GCA_025667525.1. Taxonomy (NCBI): domain Eukaryota; kingdom Viridiplantae; phylum Streptophyta; class Magnoliopsida; order Asterales; family Asteraceae; genus Glebionis; species Glebionis coronaria. The sequence goes on from CM046877.1 coordinate 362,216,174, forward strand.
ATATTCATGTTTACATGATGAAAAATTCTCGGCATAGCTTTGCTACCCATCCTACACTTCAAGATCTACATTTCATATTCACATAACCTCCTGCCCACTACTGGCAGTCAATAATCAGATCCTAATTTCCACAATCATTTCAGGCCTCACGGCTCGGTTATCTTCATCCCAACTCCTGTCTACAAATGCTCTTATATTTAGATCCTCACAAGATTCAATCTCGATCCTAATACGATAATTATCAATGATAATCTCTCCAAAGGAAAACAATTATCCCGTTCGTTACCAAAGGTCAATTAATCAAACATAAAACAAGACTTCTAATGTTTGTATCGTTACTTTACCTCGTCCCTTCGCTTTGGGTGGTAAACAGTACTCTCATCAAAATTTGTTCCCAATTACTTCTGAGCTAATCTCTAGACACTCGATGCGAAGCGAGGATCTTGATAGAGATGATCGATACAGTCACACCATGTTTACACAACTACTTTAAATACAAAAGAGTCAACTTCTCCATCGAGAATCTATCATTAACGTAAATGATGTTAGCTTATTTGGTCAGTCTGTCGACGATGACCCAAATCGAATCAAATTCAGATGATGACCTTGGAAGATTTGTGAAAAAAAATCCATGGTGGTTCTATCTCACTTCCAAACAAAATTATAAGCTGTAGAAGCAATCCTTATGGATTTTGGCGTTCAGCCCTGACCTTCGCAAAAGTTAGATGTTTACCAACGTATGTGGCGATATCTGCTTTCATATTTGGTCATCAGTACAACTTCTTTAGATAAGATACATTTAATCAGAAATGGCATGAATAGAATACTTAAACTTATGAGATTCCAATATAACTAAATCTCATAATCCTCCATATTTAGGAAACCACAAGCGGCCTTTTAAACACTTAACGCCATCGGCTCCTATTTCTAGTGGTTCTCATTAGTCGTGAAATCACTCATCATCTATATTATCCTTTTTACAAGCATCGGCTATTTCTAAATTGCTCGGGCAAATTATTCTGCACGGACATTACCAAGGAACACATCGTAATTTGTGACAACCGGTCAATTTATGGTTGATATTTTATTCTCAAATATTATTTAAAAATATTATTTTAATGTTATATTATGAACTCACTTATTTTTGGGAAGTAATTTGGATTTACGTCTTGAAGTAGCATCGACTACGTCTAAACCGGAGGATTCAACGTTACGTGCTTACGTTTACATACACCGTCTTTGGTGACAACCCGACATTTCAGAAAATAAATTTATCCGTGAATATTATTTTGGGATTTTAATTTTGAGTTGGTTCATAAACTCACAAATTTACGAGAAGAGATTAGGACTTACGTGAATAATTTAACGTCCTTTACGACTAAACCGGAAACCTTAGGATTATGTATTTACGTTTTTGAACTCCGTTTTTGATGAGACAATTTTTATTAGATTCGTTTTGTGCGGTTGATTCATAATTTATAAAAACATTTTTCGTAAAACGACCCGAGGGCACGCAAATCGAGGAAACTAGAATCGAGGAGTACCCGTAAATTAGTGGAGATGAGACAAGTGGGACACTTGTCCCACCCCCACTTATAACCAGCCAAGATAAGCCATACAAACACCTTGGTGTCAACTTAATAAGCTAACTAAGGACACTTGTCCTTAGCTTGCTTACAAACCACTTCACCACATCAAAACCACTAGCTACAAACCATTTTTCACACACACCACATGCAAACCACTCTCTCATCCTTCCTCTCTCATGGTGAACGTCCAAACACCACCCCAAATCACCCATCATCATCATCAATTTAACCATAAACTTCATCTATATTCAACATATGTTGATAACCCTTTGAAAAGATGAAGATTAGAGGTGATCTTAACATGTAAAAAGGAGTTTTCAAGGGAGTTTGGGGCTGATTTCTCAAGGAGTTTTCATGAAGAACAAGGGCTGATTTTTGGAGGAATCTACGAATACTTGGTGATCCTAGAAGTGGTGTTGATATCTCATAAGATTGGTTACACAAAACCATGTCTTGTTCATCCAAAAACTCATCATTTCATCACTTTAGTGGTATAAAGATTGTTCTTCCCATCCTCTTGTTATTTTGATTATGTAATCATGTATTTTCTTTCCTATTGTATATGTATATGATGATTATATGATGATAAAAGTATTGTGTGGGGATTTGGTGTTGATAAATTTGATAAACATGGGTAAAAAGATGGACAAACTACATTTAAAAATGGTTAAATCTTGCTTAAATGGTAGGCTGTATAAAAATAGTAACTAACCACATGTTAGACTGATAAAATGGAAAAATGGAATCAATATACAGTAAGTATTAGGTCTTGTACACATGTGAGAGTTGGCCATGCAATGGAATCATTATAATGAGTGAGATATGATCAAAACAAGTTTAGAGTACCAATCTGAATAGTCAGTTTTGGACGGACTGTTAGGGATATTTATAGTTTGATTGAGCAGTAGCTAAAACTAAGTTTATTTTATCACATATCATGTAGTTTATGGTGTCCGAAAATGAGCTTCTATTTCCTTGTAGAACTCAAGATATGGTAAAAATGGTGAAAGTAAGAGTAAAAATCAGATATTGGAAATTAAAGTATAATAGTATTATATAAGCACTCAAGTAAATATAGTATAAAATGTGAATTAAAACCCACTAACTTATATAATACATTTATATAAATATTAAAAAGGATAAATAAATGGACATTTTATAAAAATGGTAGTTTGATAAGTTTTATAAGTTATAAAACTATAAACATGATTTTTACTACTTTTCGGCTATTACCATAAAATTAAAGTTTTTGTTAAATAAAACTTAGACGGTTGGACCCGTCTAATGTAAACTTTTATAAACTCATATACTGATATATAAACATATATAACAAGTAAAAACCGATAAAACCCGAACTATATAACATACGGACATTAACGGGCTAAGTTAACGTTATTGGACTAATAATACAACAAAATGGGCTAAAACACTTATAAACTTATTTATTGGACTTAACCCATTTGGGCCCAACATATAAAGTATAAATACTGATAATACAAGGATGAAATAGATTAATACAAGTTAATGAACTTATAATAGGCTTATTGGACCTAAAACACCTAAATAGGTGAAACTAGTAAACTAGTAAGAAGTTACCAAAATATAAACACTAAAATGAGTGAATGAGAATATATAAACCCACTTGATCATCATATATATAATCATCATATATATATAATCATCATAAGACGAGTATTATTTGTCTAGGTTTTCGTGATTGAAGCACGTACCGTACATCCGAATCGCCGATAACCGCCTTCCCACATCAACGCGAGTTCATAGCCTCACACTCTTATGAATGTTTTTATGAAATATTTTATAAACCCGCGAGGGAGATAACATGTTAGTTTTACTAAAATAGGACACCATTTGTCCCAATTGTTTGTTTATTGATTCGGACCAGAATGATTGTATGACCCGATGAATGATTATATGACCCGATAGATGAAATTAAATGGATTATTAAAGTTAGGTTATGTCACTAAAAGTCCCATTAGCATGAATTGTGAACTACCGGGATTTGGTAGACGCTTATGCATATAATAGTACTATTTGGGGACGATCACCCCAGTTCGCGCCTTGACGGTTGATCCCCGTCGTGCCACATTGATTGGTAAGTGAAGTTATGTATGAGAAGATTACACAAGCGTGATTATTATGACGACACACTAATTTAGATGGGCAAATTGAGTTTTGGGCTAGCTACCCGTTGTTTGGTTTAGTAAGGTAACAATGTCATGCGGCTTGTAATAATCCAATTAACGAAATACTGCTATAAGCACCAAATTACGATATATTGCCTGACTAGCCATACGGGGTCTTATTGTTGATTTTATGTTCATGTTTTGGTTTTATATAACCATATCCATATAACGGTTTTTATTTAACTTTATACAACGTTATAAAACGTATTGTATGATATTTTTACGACAATGGTTCGTATAATGATTTTGAAGGCAAACGCCTATATTATGATTTTTGATAAAGATTTGTATAAAATGACTTTGGCTATTTCATGGCCTATTACAATGATTTGTACAAAATGATTTTCGGTAATAATTTTATACCGATGTTATATTGATGGATTTTATTAAACTCTATGAGTTCACTCGGCGTTATCGCTGACCTTTTCTTTTAACATGTTTTATCTCAGGTACTTGAAGGTAATTCTCGGGAAGACAACAAGAATTCATGGCCCGCACTTAAACAATAATTTCCATTCAAATGCTTTGTAAAACCTGTATGAAATATAATGACTTGGGACCTATGTAACTTTGATATTTATGAATGGAAATTCTTTTATTATTAAACGACGCGATTTTTATGCGTTGTCTATGATGTGAGTAATGTGCTATCCCGTAACACCAACGAGTCTTCCGCTGTATTGAGTTGTATAAATTTGGGGGTGTTACAGTTTGGTACCAGAGCTCTCGTTATAGAGAACGAAAGATTTTTAAAATTAAGGTTTTGAATAAAACATTTCAAAATCTTTTAACTACAAACATTTTTCTAAAAAGGTCTAAAAATCTTTTGACTATAACGGTGCCGAAGAATTCCCGAGTTACCGACAATGCCAGACTGAGAAGTGTTATTTTAATATATATATATATATATATATATATATATATATATATATATATATATATATATATATATATATATATATATATATATATATATATATAACTTGGATTATATATATATATGATGTAATTACATGATTGTTTGATGATTATTTTGATATTTATACGAGGTATTTATACGACGTAGATTGTCACAAGGAACCCTAAATCCCCTAGTTAAATAATCGAAGCTATTCTCGTAGGAATTCTAGCTATCCTAGATCTAAACCAAGTTGTGGATGTTTATAATCCAAACAAAATGGTTGATATTCGTAGAAATGTTGACAGTAGTTGATTGTGATATTAAAGAAGAACTGACGAGATTAAATTTGATATCTCATGACGATCTTTCCTTATAAAGTGGAGTTTGACAAAACGTTACCACCTAGAAAGATGTCATCTGATTCGTTGTCATCCAATTCTTAAATTGAAATCGAAAGGGTGAAAGTTGCACTTGAGGCTGTTATTGGAACCATTACCCAAAAGCCTCATGCCACTAATACCTTTCCGAGAAGTCTAATTTAATGTGTGAGTCATCTCATGCTAGTGACTCATTTGATAACTATTGTTGTAAGAACTATAGGATTGGAAATTAAGTGTTGTTCATATCGATCTTTTATTGCCCTATTAAGGTCTAAGAATAAGGTTGTAAGTATTGGAAAATTAGGTAGGATATCGAATTGAGAATAAGTTGGTTGAGACTTGAATAAAGTAAAATTCAACTTGTATGGAATAAGAAATTATTAAGAGGAAGTCGTTAAGTCTTGTGATTGAATTATAAGGTTTTAATTGATTGTTGATTCGTGTTAAGGGTTGTTCCTAGGCCATTGTCCACTAACGAGGATGCCCAGTGTCCAAGAAATAAATTAAAGAAATCTTCTTCTGAATTGAGACCGATGGATCTTCTGGGACATGTGGAACACCTAATGATTCTTGTAAATTAGTATTCATTGTGGTATCTTTTAAAAATAATCCCTAACTTAACTGAGACATCAGTTGGTAGGATGAGTTCTTGGAATTGTATGACATAGTGACACGTAATGTGTTACGGTACAATTTTGACTTGTTTGTGATTAATGAAAAGACTACCTTTGATTGCTAAATTCTACATGTATCGATGTTATCTATCTTTTATTGCTTCATCCTAATGATCGCATTAGTGATGCAACCATTGAACAAGTACCCATCTCGATTTGAGTTACGCTGTGAATTATTCTTCGTGAGTGCCATCGAGATCATGAACCTCATGATTATTTGGCTAAGGCTCATTTCCTATCTTATTGTAGTTAGTTCTTGGTGAACAACTATCCATCAATCTTTTGCAGATCACTGATTGTTTTTATAAGTTAAAACAGTATATCTTGAGAAAAATTGGGTTTTCATCACCATATAGATTATTTAAAGTGAGACTTATAAATAATCATTATTGAAATAAAGTTGATTATGAAATACCTTGGAAAACTTAATTGTTTTCATAACAAAGAAAATCTTTGTAAATTTATTCTTGATTCTTATTTAAGAATTAAGCATGAAAATGTTTTTATTATAAACTTGATGATAAAATTTTGACGAACTGAGTATTGCATCGTTAATCTTGAAATTGTATATAGTTGCGCGCCTACATACAATTTGGAATGGACCATGCAAGGATGATTAGTAGTCACCATAAAACTGATTAATAAACACTACATTTTCTTTAAAGATTGTGAAAGATTAAATTTTATGAGATCTGCAAAAAGTGAGAAATAGGGACATAGTGTTAGGGACACCTACCTATGTGCCTGTAGCATCTGTTCTTCTGAGTCAAATTTACTCATCTGTGGAAATTGTCTTATATGGCAATTGAAAATTCTTTCTTGTCCAATTCTCTTGTAGTGAGATTCTTAGGAAAAGTATATGATTACCGAGTGTTGATACCCGACTGGATGTATCGACGTTCCTATAATTTCTTTTGATTAGATTTCATTAGAATGACCTGGGTAACGATCCGAGGAGCTTTCGAATGCGTACTCAAATTATGAAAACATGGGATATATTCATATTCGTTAAATGTTTTCATCTGTATCTGATTTGAAATTCTCTCGCGTAGATTATGCGTTGACCTTATTCTTTTAATGGTAGTTGTGTCTCCATATATCCTTGAATTTGTGAAGGATTATGAGTTATTATTAGTCTTTTGAGAAGTTCACATCTTATCGACGGTAATGAAACTGGAAAGTTGATAGTGCCAGTAGAATGGATTGATTAATTATGACATGACGACATTGTCTTAATTGATGGGAACTCGAATAGAATTCCCCTAAATGATAAGATGTTGATTATCAAAAGTGATCTAAATAATTCTTGATGGATGACCATATCCTGCATTTAGACTTGAAATTATACCATGAATGGTTGTGAACTAGTTATAGATATTGTAATCTAGAGGAACCTAATATGAATTTATTAAAAGATGTTTTCGTTATCTAAAACTTTAGGAGGTATTTGTTGATGAATTACCTAGACTTTCGCCATTAAAGCAAGTTGAATTTGGTAATGATTATATTTCCGGTGCTGCACTTGTGGCTTATGCACTGTATGTCAACACAATCTGAATTAAAGGAATTACCGTACAACTGAGAGAGTTGTCGGAGAAAGACTTTATTCTACCAAGCTCGTCATCATGAAGAGCTATGGTGTTATCATTCCTTATATTTATAGATTACTGTGAACTGAGTAAATTGACAATCGAAAACGATATCCATAACTCGAAATGGAAGATTTGTTCGATTATTTACAAGGTTCTAGCGTATGTTTTAAAGATTTGATCCATGGCATGGTTATCATCAACTTCGAATCCGCGAAGAAGATTATCTATTCCAAGTACTACATCCAGAACTTGTAATGAACATTATAAGTTTCACGTGATGACGTTTGGATTGACTAATACACATGTAGCATTCATAAATTTGGTGAATCACGTGTGAAGGCTGTAATTTAATAAATTCATGCTTGCGATCATTAAATACCATTTGTTTGTTTATAAGAATAAGAATGAGTTAATAATTATATATAGATTGCCCTGAATTGGCCGAACAATAAAAACATGTACCTTGAATAATTAACATGTGATTAAAGACTTAATCCTTTACATTATTTGACCGTGTGATTAAAAGATAATGGAATCTATATTGACTCTTCAAAAATTAAGAGCCCTTTTAAGATTTTGGGTTTTACCAAAAAGAAAGTGCAAAAGTGTTTTGACAAATGTTTTGACAAAGGATTCTTAAGGGATTATTCCCTTATGCCCAAAACATTTAACTAAACTCCTGTTTAGGGGTAAATGTTTGTGTATACCTCAAGACAACCTAAGAGGGATTGAGGAAACCATTTAAACCATGACTTGAAATATGAAACGACACTTTTTGCTTTTCAACTAAGAAAATTTTTGACCAAAATATAAACAAAGATTTTTCGAACATTTACGGATCTCATTAATTATTTTAATTAATTTCGATAAATCAACAAAAATCTTGTTAATTAAATTCAAATTTATTTTGAACACTTTTATATAATTGGTCGAACTAAGAAATTTAAAATTTTTACGTTTACGTTTCATAAAAATTTAATACTTATTATTTAATTAATTGTAATAATTATCGACGCTTTAGACGTCGGATTGAGTAATTTAGACGTCGGATTGAGTAAAACGGATAAAAATGATAGTTGAGAAGAAATTAAAACTTAGAAAATATGAAGAAAGAATATCTGAGTGAATTTTGGACATGATAATTATATCATCAAGAGAGGTGAATTTAGATATCGACGCATTATGTAAAAAGTATAAAGAACCAATTAGGATGTGTTCCTTAGTAATGATGGTACAAAATAAATTGCTGAACAATTTAAAAATAGCTGATGCTTGTAAAAAGAAAAGATAATATAAATAATAAAAGGGGTTCGCGGCTAATATGAACCATTAGAATTGAGGAGCCGATGACGTTAAATGTATAAAAGACCACTTGTGGTTGCCTAAATATGATGTTTGTGAGATTTAGTCATGTTGGAATCTTGTAAGTATAAGTATTCTATTCATGTCATTTCTGATTTAATGTATCATTATCAGAAGAAGTTGTACTGATGGAAAAATTATGAAGGCAGACACCGCCTCATACATTAGTAAACGTCTAGAATATTGTAAAGGTCATCATCTGAATTTGATTCGATTTGGGTCATCGTCGACAGACTGACCAAATCTGCTAATATCATTCATGTTAATGATAGATTCTTGATGAAGAAATTGACTCTTTTGTATTTAAAGGAGTTATGTAAACATGGTGTGCCTGTATCGACCATCTCTATCAAGATCCTCGCTTCGCATCGAATTTCTAGAGATTTGCTCAGAAGTCATTGAGAACGAATCTTGAAGAGAGTACTGTTTACCACCCCAAATCGAAGGGACGAGGTAAAGTAGCGATACAAAATAATATAAGTGTTGTTTTATGTTTGAATGATTGACCTTTGGTAATAAACCGTATAATCGTTTTCCTTTGGAGAGATTATCATTGATAATTATCGTGTTAGGATCGAGATCGAATCTTGTTAGGATCTAAATATGAGAGCATCTGTAAGCAGGAGTTGGGATGAAGACACCCGACATACACCCATTGTGAGTTGGACATGTCTTTTAGGTTTAAGGTTTCCTATGACGGAAAACCTAACCTTACAAAATACTCGACCCGCGAGACCTGAAATGATTGTTGAAATTAGGATTTGATTATTGACTGCCGGTAGTGGGCAGGAGGTTATGTGAATATGAAATGTAGATCTTGAAGTGCCAGATGGGTAGCGAAGTTATGCCAAAAATTTTAACCATGGAAAAATGAATTGATGATCTGGAAGGTCATGGGATATAAGTCCCCGTTGTATGGGACCATTGAGATGATGTTAAAGATTGGTTTGAAAGGCATATAAGTTGGATCTACCCTAGGATTTCAAGAGCTGCGTGAATGATGTTTCGTAAATCAAACTTGATAAATGCCTATCAAGTGAAAATCTGACTATTCCTTAATGAAGTTTAGATCGGCAAAAAGTTTCATTCATCAAAAACCCGTGAACATCATGGATAGAGAAAGTAAGTCAACATTAAGCCTGATCTTATTCCCGTAGTTATGTTTGATGAAACTCGCGTATTGTAATGGATTACACTTGTGAGAAAAGACCGAATGTGGAGGAAATACCCACATGGCTTTAACTCTATAAGAAGCGAGTAGTAAGATAAGATGATCTTTGAGGACAAAGATCCTGTTTAGGGGTAAATGCTGTGACAATCCGTCAATTTATGGTTGATATTTTATTCTCAAATATTATTTAAAAATATTATTTTAATGTTATATTATGAACTCACTTATTTTTGGGAAGTAATTTGGATTTACGTCTTGAAGTAGCATCGACTACGTCTAAACCGGAGGATTCAACGTTACGTGCTTACGTTTACATACACCGTCTTTGGTGACAGCCCGACATTTAAGAAAATAAATTTATCCGTGAATTTTTTTTGGGATTTTAATTTTGAGTTGGTTCATAAACTCACAAATTTACGAGAAGAGATTAGGACTTACGTGAATAATTTAACGTCCTTTACGACTAAACCGGAAACCTTATGATTACGTATTTACGTTTTTGAACTCCGTTTTTTATGAGACAATTTTTATTAGATTCGTTTTGTGCGGTTGGTTCATAATTTATAAAAACATTTTTCGTAAAAGGACTCGAGGGCACGCAAATCGAGGAAACTAGAATCGAGGAGTACCCGTAAATTAGTGGAGATGAGACAAGTGGGACACTTGTCTCACCCCCACTTATAACCAGCCAAGATAAGCCATACAAACACCTTGGTGTCAACTTAATAAGCTAACTAAGGACACTTGTCCTTAGCTTGCTTACAAACCACTTCACCACATCAAAACTACTAGCTACAAACCATTTTTCACACACACCACATGCAAACCACTCTCTCATCCTTCCTCTCTCATGGTGAACGTCCAAACACCACCCCAAATCAACCATCATCATCATCAATTTAACCATAAACTTCATCTATATGCAACATATGTTGACAACCCTTTGAAAAGATGAAGATTGGAGGTGATCTTAACATGTAAAAAGGAGTTTTCAAGGGAGTTTGGGGCTGATTTCTCAAGGCGTTTTCATGAAGAACAAGGGCTGATTTTTGGAGGAATCTACAAATACTTGGTGATCCTAGAAGTGGTGTTGATATCTCATAAGATTGGTTACCCAAAACCATGTCTTGTTCATCTAAAAACTCATCATTTCATCACTTTGGTGGTATAAAGATTGTTCTTCCCATCCTCTTGTTATTTTGATTATGTAATCATGTATTTTCTTTCCTATTGTATATGTATATGATTATTATATGATGATAAAAGTATTGTGTGGGGGTTTGGTGTTGATAAATTTGATAAACATGGGTAAAAAGATGGACAAACTACATGTAAAAATGGTTAAATCTTGCTTAAATGGTAGGGTGTATAAAAACAGTAACTAACCACATGTTAGACTGATAAAATGGCAAAGTGGAATCAATATAAAGTAAGTATTAGGTCTTGTACACATGTGAGAGTTGGCCATGCAATGAAATCATTATAATGAGTGAGATATGATCAAAACAAGATTAGAGTACCAATCTGAATAGTCAGTTTTGGACGGACTGTTAGGGATATTTAGAGTTGGATTGAGCAGTAGCTAAAACTAAGTTAATTTTAGCACATATCATGTAGTTTATGGTGTCCAAAAATGAGCTTCTATCTCCTTGTAGAACTCAAGATATGGTAAAAATGGTGAAAGTAAGAGTAAAAATCAGATTTTGGAAATTAAAGTATAATAGTATTATATAAGCACTCAAGTAAATATAGTATAAAATGTGAATTAAAACCCACTAACTTATATAATACATTTATATAAATATTTAAAAGGATAAATAAATGGAAATTTTATAAAAATGGTAGTTTGATAAGTTTTATAAGTTATAAAACTATAAACATGATTTTTACGACTTTTTCGGCTATTACCATAAAATTAACGTTTTTGTTAAATAAAACTTAGACGGTTGGACCCGTCTAATGTAAACTTTTATAAACTCATATACTGATATATAAACATATATAACAAGTAAAAACCGATAAAACCCGAACTATATAACATACGGACATTAACGGGCTAAGTTAACGTTATTGGACTAATAATACAACAAAATGGGCTAAAACACTTATAAACTTATTTATTGGGCTTAACCCATTTGGGCCCAACATGTAAAGTATAAATACTGATAATACAAGTATGAAATGAATTAATACAAGTTAATGAACTTATAATAGGCTTATTGGACCTAAAACACCTAAATAGGTAAAACTAGTAAACTAGTAAGAAGTTACCAAAACATAAACACTAAAATGAGTGAATGAGAATATATAAACCCACTTGATCATCATATATATATAATCATCATATGTATACATAATTGTTATTTTTATAAAGTCATTGGACAAGAGTCTAAGATGAGTATTATTTGTCTAGGTTTTCGTGATTGAAGCACGTACCGTACATCCGAATCGCCGATAACCGCCTTCCCACATCAACGTGAGTTCATAGCCTTGCAATCTTTTGAATGTTTTTATGAAATATTTTATAAACCCGCGAGGGAGATAACATGTTATTTTTACTAAAATAGGACACCATTTGTCCCAATTGTTTGTTTATTGATTCGGACCCGAATGATTGTATGACCCGATGAATGATTATATGACCCGATAGATGAAATTAAATGGATTATTAAAGTTAGGTTATGTCACTAAAAGTCCCATTAGCATGAATTGTGAACTACCGGGATTTGGTAGACGCTTATGCATATAATAGTACTATTTGGGGACGATCACCCTAGTTCGCGCCTTGACGGTTGATCCCCATCGTACCACATTGATTGGTAAGCGAATTTATGTATGAGAAGATTACACAAGCGTGATTATTGTAATGACACGCTAATTTAGATGGGCAAATTGAGTTTCGGGCTAGCTATCCGTTGTTTGGTTTAGTAAGGTAACAATCTCATGCGGCTTGTAATAATTGAATTAACGAAATACTGCTATAAGCACCAAATTACGATATATTGCCTGACTAGTAATACGGGGTCTTATTATTGATTTTATGTTCATGTTTTGGTTTTATATAACCATATTCATATAACGGTTTTTATTTAACTTTATTCAACGTTATAAAACGTATTGTATGATATTTTTACGACAATGGTTCGTATAATGATTTTGAAGGCAAACGCCTATATTATGATTTTTGATAAAGATTTGTATAAAATGACTTTGGCTATTTCATGGCTTATTATAATGATTTGTACAAAATGATTTTCGGTAATAATTTTATACCGATGTTATATTGATGGATTTTATTAAACTCTATGAATTCACCCGGCGTTCTCACTGACCTTTTCTTTTAACATGTTTTATCTCAGGTACTTGAAGGTAATTCTCGGGAAGACAACAAGAATTCATGGCCCGCACTTAAACAATAATTTCCATTCAAATGCTTTGTAAAACCTGCATGAAATATAATGACTTGGGACCTATGTAACTTTGATATTTATGAATGGAAATGCTTTTATTATTAAACGACGCGATTTTTATGCGTTGTCTATGATGTGAGTAATGTGTTATCCCGTAACACCAACGAGTCTTCCGCTGTATTGAGTTGTATAAATTTGGGGGTGTTACATAATTGGTTATTTATTCTTTCTATATAACGTGTCAGTAACTACATTCACCTTCCCCGATGAAATAAATATTATGACCGTATTTATTCAAAAATTCTTTCTTCCTATTTTCTAAGTTTTAAATTTCGTCTCAACTATTATTTTTATCAATTTTGCTTAATCCGACGTTTAGAGCGTCGATAATTATTACAAGTAATTAAATAATAAATATTTAATTTTTATGAAACGTAAACGTAAAATTTTTTAAATTTCTCAGTTCGTCCAATTATAGAAAAATGTTCAAAATAAATTTGAATTTAGTTAACACGATTTTTGTTGATTTATCGAGAATAATTAATAAGATCTGTAAATGTTCGAAAAATCCTTGTTTATACTTTGGTCAAAAGTTTCTTAGTTGAAGAGTAAAAATTGTCGTTCCAAATTCCAAGTCATGGTTTAAATGGTTTTCTCAATTCTTTTTAGGTTGTCTTGAGGTATACACAAACATCTACTCCTAAGTGGGTTTAGTTTAAATGATCTGGGTATGAGGGAATAATTCCTTAAAAATCCTTTGATAAATATTTGTCACAACATTTTTGCACTTTCTTTTTAGTATAACGCAAAGCCTTAATGGCTCTAATCTTTGAAGAGTCAATATAGATTCCACTATCATTAATCACATGGTCAAATAATGTAAAGGATCAAATCTTTAAATCATATGTTAAATACTCAAGGTACAGGTTTTCACTACTCGGCCAACTTAGGGCAGTCTACAAATGATTACTAACTCCTTCTTATTCTTAGAAACAAACAAATGGTCCTTAATGATCACAAGCATGAATTTATCAAATTACAGCCTACACACGTGATTCACCAAATTTATGGACGCTACATGTGCATTGGTGAATCCAAAGGACATAACATGAAACTCATAATGTTCATTACGAGTTCTGGATGTAGTGATTCGAATAGATAATCTTCTTTGCGGACGGAAAGTTGATGATAACCATGCCGTGGATCAAATTTTTGAATATACGCTAGAACCTTGTAAATGATCGAACAAATCTTCCATCTTGGGTAATGGATATAGATTTTGATCGTCAATTTACCTAGTTCACGGTAATCAACAAATATAAGGAATAATAACACCATAGCTCTCCATGATGACGACCTCGGCAGAATAAAATCTTTCTCCGACAACTCTCTCAGTTATACGGTAACTCTTTCGATTCAGATGGTGCTGAAGTATAGTGCACATGCCACAGATGCAACACCGGGAATATAATTAATACCAAATTCAACTTGCCTTAATGGTGAAAGTCTAGGTAATTCACCAGTAAATACCTCCAAAAGTTTCAAATAACAGGAACATCTTTTAATAAATTTACTTTAAGTTCTTTCTAGATTACAAGATCTATGACTAGTTCATAACCATTCATGGTATAATTTCAAGCCTAAATGCAGGATACAGTCGCCCATCGGGAATTATTTAGATCACTTTTGATAATCAACATCTTATCTTTTAGGGGAATTCTACTCGAGTTCCCATCAATTAAGAAAATGACATCATGTCATAATCAACCAATCCATTCTACTGGCACTACCAACTTTCCAGTTTTATTACCGTTGATAAGATGTGAACTTCTCAAAAGACTAATAATAACTAATGAACCTTCACAGATTCAAGGATATCTAGAGACATAACTAACATCAAAAGAGTAAGGTCAACGCATGATTTACGCGAGAAAATTTCAAATCAGATACAGACGAAAACATTAACGAATATGAGTATATCCCATGTTTTAATGATTTGAGTACGCATTCGAAAGCACCTCGGATCGTTAACCATGTCATTCAAATGGAATCTAATTAGAGAAATGATAGGAACGCCGATACACCCAGTCGGGTATCAACACTCGATAATTAGTAATATTTCCAAAGAATCTTGCCATGAAAGAATTAGAAAAGAAGGGGATATCAATTGTCAATTAAGACAATATCCACATATGAGTAAATTTGATTCAGAAAAAATATGGTACGGGCACATATGTAGGTGTTCCTAACAATATGTCCCTATTTTGCACTTCTTGCAGATCTCATAAAGAAAGTTTAATCTTTCACAATTACAAAGAAAAATGTAGTGTTTATTAACAATTTCATGGTGACTACTAATCAGCCTTGCATGGTCCCTTCCAAATTGTACGTAGGCGCGCAACTATATACAATTTTATGATTAACGATGCAATACTCAGTTCGTCAAATTTTGTCATCATGTATAAAATAAAAATATTTTCATGATTAATCATGAGATAAAATTAAATGAATCTATAGAGATGTTCTTTGTTATGGAAGCAATTAAATTTTCCAAGGTGTCTCATACATAACTTGATTTCGATAACGATTATTTATAAGTTTCACTTTGAATAATCCATATGCTGATGAAAATTCAATTTTTCTCAAGGGGATACTGTTTTAACTTATAAAAACAATGAGTGATCTGCAAAAAGAGTGATGAAGAGTTGCATCAAGAACTAACTACAATATGATAGGAAATGAGCTTAGCCACCTAATCATGAGTTTCATGACCTCGATAGTACTCAGGAATACAAAGGGAAGAATCTACAACGCAACTCTATCCGAAATGAGTACTTATTCAATGGTTGCATCACTAAACGATCATTAGGAAGAAGCAAGAAAAGATAGACAACGTCGATACATGTAGGATTTCGCAATCAGAGGTAGCCTTTTCATTAATCACAAACCAAGTCAAAAATTGTACCGTAACACATTACGTGTCGCCATGTCATACAGTTCCAAGGACTCATCCTACCAACTGATGTCTCAGTTAAGTTAGGGATTTTAAAAGATACCACAATGTATACTAATCTACAAGAGTCATTAGGTGTTCCACCTGTCTCGGAAGATCCATCGGTGCCAATTTAGAAGAAGATTTCTTCAATTTATTTCTTGGACACTGGGCATCCTCATCAGTGGACAATGGCCTAGGAACAACCCTTAACACGACCCAACAATCATTTAAAACCTTATAATTCAACCACAGGACTTAACTACTTCCTCTTAACAATCTCGTATTCCATACGAGTTAGATTTGCCTTTATTCAAGTTTCAACCAACTTATACTCAATGTGACATCCTACCGCATTCTCCAATACTTTCAACCTTATTCTTAGACCTTGAAAGGGCAATGAAAGCTCGATATGAACAACACTTAATTTCCAATCATATAGCTCTTACAACAATAGTTATCAAATGAGTCACTAGTATGAAATGACTCACACATTCAATTAGACTTCTCGGAAAGGTACAAGTGGCATGAGGCTTTTGGGTAAAGGCTCCAATCACAGCCTCAAGTGCAACATTCACCCTTTCGATTTCAAATTAAGAATAGGGTGACACCAAATCAGATGACACCTTTCTAGGTGGTAAGGTTTTTGTCAAACTCCACTCTATAAGGAAAGATCGTCATGACATCGATATCAGATTTAATCTCGCCAGTTCTTCTTCAAGATCATAGTCAACTAATATCAACATTTCTACGAATATCAACCATTTTGTTGGGATCATAAATATCCACAACTTGGTTTAGGTCTGGAATAGCTAGAACTCCTACGGGAATAGCTTCGATTGATTTACTAGGGGAGTTAGGGTTTCTTGTGACAATCTACGTCGTATAAATATCTCGTATAAGTATTAAAATAATCATCAAACAACCATGTAATAAAATTACAACATATATATAATCCAAGTTTTATATATATATATATATATATATATATATATATATATATATATATATATATATATATATATATATATATATATATATATATATATATATATATATATATATATATATATATATATATATATATATATATATACTAAAATAACACTTCTCAGTCTGGCCTTGTCTATAACTCGGGAATTCTTCAGCACCGTTATAGTCAAAAGATTTTTAAACATTTTGCTCAAAATATTTATTTAAAAATATTTATGGTTAAAAGATTTTGAAATGTTTTATTAAAAACCTTTGTTTTAAAAATCTTTCGTTCTCTATAACGAGAGCTCTGGTACCAAACTGTAACACCCCCAAATATTCATGTTTCAAATCAGCGGAAGAGTCGTTGGTGTTACGGGATAGCACATTACTCAAATCATAGACAACGCTTAAAAATCGCGTCGTTTTATAATAAAGCATTTTTTTCTCTCATGAATATCAAATTACATAGGTCCTCAAGTCATAGTATGTTATTCAATTTACAAAACATTTGAATGGAAATTTTATTTGAATGCGAGCCATAAATTCTTGTCGTCTTCCAGAGAATTACCTTCAAGTACCAGAGATAAAACATGTTAAAAAGTCAGCGAAAAGCCGAGTGAATTCATAGAGTTTAATGAAAACCATTAATATATCATCGGTATATAATCATTACCAAAAACATTTTATACAATTCTTTGTCGTAAATCATAATATAGGTTTCGCCTTCAAAACCATATACGAACCATTGTCGTAAAAACATCATACAATACGTTTTATAACGTTGTATAGAGTTTAATAAAAACCGTTATATGAAGATGGTTATGTAAAACCAAAACATGAACATAATATCAGTAATAAGACCCCGCATTTCTAGTCAGGCAATATATCATAATTTAATTCGTACATCAGTATTTTCATTATTGGATTATTATAAGCCGCATGACATTGTTACATTTCTATAACATATATCGGGTAGCTAACCCGTAATTCCTTTGCCCATCTAAAACAGCGTGTCGTCACAATAATCACGCTTATATAAATCTTCTCATACATAAATTCGCTTACCACTAAATGTGGCACGACAGGGATCAACCATCACGGCGCGAACTGGGGTGATGTTCCCCAAATAGTACTATTATATGCATAAGCGTCTACCAAATCCCGGTAGTTCACAATTCATGCTAATGGGACTATTAGTGACATAACCTAACTAATAATAATCCATTTCATTTCATTCATCGGGTCATATAATCATTCGGGTCCATATCAATAAGCATACAATCGGGACAACTGGTGTCCTATTTTCATTAAAACTATCATGTTATCTCCCTCGCGGGTTTATAGAACATTTCATAAAACATTTAAAATAGTTCGAGGCTTTGAACTCACATTGGTGTGGGAAGACGGGTTATCGGCAATTAGGATGTACGACGCGTGACTCGATCACGAAAACCTAGACAAACAATACTCGGTCTTAGGCTATGCCAAATAAGTTTATAAAAAGTTGTTATGTATATGTAATTATTTCATAACATGATGATCAAGTGGGTTTTTATTTCCTTACACAACATTACTAGTTGTTTAGAATTAGTTAACTTAGGCTTATCATACTAGTTACACTAGTTTTAGCCCATTTACATATTAAGGCCCAATAAGCCCATTAAGAGTCCAATATCATTTTATTAGTCCATTTATCTTTTTAATACCAGGCCCATACTCATATTTTGGGCCCAAGTGGGTTAAGCCCATGAGTAAGTCCAATAATGTTAAACCAAACTAGTTGGGCCTAGTGGTCCAACAAGGCTAATTTTGCCCATTATAGTCCATATGTTACAAAGCTCAGTTTTGTTGATTTTTACTTGTCAAATGTGTCTACATATCATTATACGAGTTATAAAAATATTACATTAGACGGATCCGAACGTCTAATTTTTATTTGGCGAAAACGTTAATCTTTCGGTTTTAGCCGAAAAGACGTAAACCATATATATAGTTCTATAACTTTTGAAAACATTTGAGTTTTACTTTTATTAAATGCCATGTTTATTTACTATGGTATACAAATCATTTTATAATAGTTATTATTAGTTAGTGGCTTTTATATGTATATTTATAATAATATTTACTTGAGTGCTCTTATTATACAATATAGTGTATTTACAAATCTGATTATTAATGTCCATTCCACCATTTTTTCCATATCTTGAGTTCTACAAGTAGATAGAAGCTCAAATTTGAACAGAATAAACTGAATGATGTGTGCTACAAATAACTCTTTTATAGCCACTGCTCAATCATCCTCTAAGTATTTCTAATAATTCGTCCAAAGCAGACTATACAAATTTGTACCTCAATAGTATTTTGATCATATCTTGCTCATTTTACTGATTCCATTAAGTGGCCAACTCACCACATATGTAAAAATCATATATCTGTCTGTATATTTAATAATCGAAACCATTTAACCAAGTGATCATATTGATACTTACTTTTTTATACAGCCTATCTAATTAACCAAGATTTTAACATCTTTACTTGTTGATTTTAGTCTTTTTAACCACATCTATTAACACAAAATCCCCACATAATATTTTTGATCATCATTAATCATCATATACATATAAATCTAAGAAGAAAATACATGAGTACTTTTACAAAATAACAAGATGATAGGAAGAAACAATCTCTATACCACCAAAGTGATGAAAAGGTTGAGATTTTGGATGAACAAGGCTTGGTTCTTGTCACCAAATTTTTAATCTTGGCAAATGAACATTTGAGTTCTTCAAATGGATGAACACCTTCATGGAAATCAGCCCTAAACCTCCTTGGAAACACCTTTTCACATGTTATAATCACCTCCAATCTTCATCTTTTCAAGTGGTGATCAACATATGTTGATTATAGATAAAGTTTGAGGTTAAAAATTGATGAAAGATGGTGTTTTAGGGTGGAGGTTGGATGTTCAACATGACGGAGAAAGAGAGATGTAGAAATTTTCTAGGTGGTTTGCATGTATGTGAGAAAGTGGGAGGATTTAGTGGTTTTTGGCTAGTAGTTTGATAAATAAATAAGACATGTGTCTCATCTTAGTGTAAGACTTTGACAACAAAGGTGGTGGTGGGACAAGTGTCCCACTTGTCTCATCCCCACTAATTTACGGGTACTCCTCGATTCTAGTTTCCTCGATTTACGTGCCCTCGGGTCGATTTACGAAAAACGTTTTTATAAATTATGAATCTACGGCACAAAACGATTCTAATAAAAATTGTCACATCAAAAACTGAGTTCAAAAGCGTAAATACGTAAACCTAGGGTTTCCGGTGTAATCGTAAAAGACGCTAAATTATGCACGTAAGTCCTAATTTCTTCTCGTAAATTTTTGAGTTTATGAACCAACACAAAATAAAATTCCAAATTAATATTTGAGAATAAATTTACTATCTGAAATGTCGGATTGTCACAAAATCAGAGTATGTAAACGTAAAGACGTAACGTAGAGTTCTCCAGTTTAGACGTAGTCGATGCTACTTTAAGACGTAAACCCTAATTTCTTCTCAAAAATGAGTGAGTTCATAATATAACATTAAAATAATGATTATAAATAATACTTCAGAATAAAATATCGACCTCAAATTGATGGATTGTCATAGTTACCTCATATAAAACCTTTGTAATCAACTTTGCATGCATAGTATATCAACTTTGCATGCTACAGTGCCTCACGATTTAGAAAACGAACTCGTACTCAGCAGTGGACACAATCTAGAATTGTGATGAGAGTATTATAAGAATACCCAAAAATCCTAAAGGTTTCCTAAACCTCCCCTTAAACTAAGATATACAAAGTTGCCAAATAAAATGTATGCAATAAAAATTCATGTCAAGATAGGAATGTAAACATTCCAACCATCATCCATAAACTTGAACCCATTCCTAGTAAGCTCCAAAGATCCATAAGAAACTCTGTATCCATTTTTACAATGCTCATATTGCCTGCATGATTAGATCAAAAACAACAAAACTAACATATTGTTGTCAGCGTCCATTTTAACACTTATCAGCGTTAAAATAACCTTTGTCAGCGTTAGAAAAATAAAGTGAAAGACCTAATCTTGTACAAAGATGAATAACAGTACACATCCTGTACAAAGATGAATAACAGTACAAATATATTTAGGTGAGATTGATCATTCCAATACTTGTTACCAAGAACTGAAATCTCCCAACATCAAAAGGTTTAGTTTAAAGATCAACCACATTTTCTTATGTGTCTACCCTATCTGGATGTATTAAACCTTTTTCAAAAAAATCTCTTATAAAATGATGTCTAATTTCTATGTGTGATAGTGTGTAAACACCCATCCTTTTTACCACTTAATTACAATAATAACCGAGCCAAAACGTGTATTTTATGTCATTTATGTCGGAATTATGCGTGGTTTGTGTTTTTGTTGTGATTTAGGATGAAAAGGTGAAAAGTGGAGAAAACACGGGCATTCACGGGCTTTTATCGAAGAAAAAGACGAAAGACGAGGTCAAGAAATCAAGAGTGCAAAAAGAACGGAAGTCCAAGACCAATTCTGAAGATTTATCGAAGAAAAAGTCAAAAGACGGAAGTTTGCTAAAAGCCGAAGAACTCAAGTCTAAATTATTGAAGAATTACAAGACGAGTTTGAAGAAATCCCGATACAAAGTCATTAAAGTCAAAAGATTAAGAAGATTAAGGACTTAATGACGCAATTAAAGAAAGAAGAAAGAGGGGAGGAAGCTTCCTAAGCACCTCCCTAATCTCCTATAAATAGGATTCATTTTCATTTCATTAGTTTTTGTTGGCTAATAGTGACAATTAGTTCTTCCATTTTAATTACCTTGCACATTTACCTTATTGCACTTTAATTACCTTGTCTTGCACTTTAATTTCCAAGTAAGTTTACTTTTATGTAATTGCATCTTTACTTTTTATTGTTTATCTCTCATTCTACCTTTCTTTCTATGCTTTACTCTTATTGTTTATATGCTTATTGTGTTGCTTATTTGATTGATGTTCATGTTTTTATGTTTTTTTTATCTTGTTAGCTTATTGATTTTTATAGCTTATTAGTGTTTATCTTTAAATTGCTTATGTTTTTTATAAAAGTTATTTTTATTTGAAAGTTGATTTCGAATTTCTTTTTCATTTAAATGTTTTTAAAAGTCTTTAAATTTTAGCTTATTAGTTTTTCTTATACGTGTTTATGTTAAATTTTCAGTTGTGTGCTTATTTAATTCGTAGCTTATTTGGTTAGCTTATTACGTTTTCCCTTACTGTATTCCGATCTAGTAATCGGAAAAGGGTTTGAGTATTCCGATTACACCAATCGGAAAAGGGTTTGTGACATTCCGATCAAAGGGGTGTGTTTGGTATTCCGATCAGGTCTGGTGGTGACAACATTCCGACCAGGAGTCCACTCCTCATTCCGATTTGTCATTCCGACGAGGGTATATTCCGACCACTTTCTGATTGGAGGAATTTTGGATTATTCCGATCGGTTGTTCCGATCCACATTCCGATCAGGGGTATTGTTGGGTTATTCCGATATGACCCAAGGTAGGTATTCCGATAAGGTGTATTCCGACCACTTTCCGACGAAGAGGTAAGTGTGCATTCCGATTGGATTACGACTAGGATTCCGATTAGAGATTCCGACAGGTTTATTTTTAGTATTTTGTTTTGTTTAATTTTTAAGTTTACATTTTAATACTTTGTCAAATTTAAATTTTCGTCCCGCTTTAGTTTTAAGTCATTTAATTAATTTACTTTTCAAAGTTTTTATATTGCACATTTAAATTTTAAATAGTTTAGATTTAATTAACCGTCATTTACTTTTAAAGTCTTGCAATTTAAATTTACTACAACGACACAACTTTTGTTTCCAGACAGCTGAGTCGCACTTAAACCAGTAATCAATTCGATTAGACATACATCAACGAACTTTTTAACTGAGTAAAATCTAGTTATCAAATGGCGCCGCTGCCGGCACTTGTCGTAAAGATTAACGGTTTTCTGTGAGAGTCGCGTTGCTTTTTGGGATCCGTTCACTTGTGAGTGTTATTTTCTTGCTTAAAAATCTTCAAAAACCCATAAAAATTAAAAATTTCCAAAAATCCATAAAAATTAAAAATTTCAAAAATCCAAAAAGATTTTATTTTTCTTTATAGTGTCTATATATTGTCTTTTTGTGTTTGGTATTGTTTTCTTTTGCTTTCGCAGGTGTATGCGTACTAGATCTTCAAATTATCAAGAACCCGAGACTCGAGAATATTTAGGTATGGCAGGTGTGAACAACAACAATAATCCACCGACCTCAATAATAAAAACAATGTTCTTCCACAGCCCGATCATCGGACAATGGAAGAGCTTTGTTAACCTACCATGTTTGGACGAGGAGGACCGATTGCGCCGATGCAAATCACGGCTCCGGAGTTTTCGTTGAAGCATCACATGATCCAGCAAGTGCAAACTAATCCATTCGCTGGAATGCCTGATGATGATGCCAACAAACACCTCGACAAATTCATTACTATCACCCAAAGCATGAAGTTGCCCGGTGCCACAATGGATGTTCTACGCCTTCAACTCTTTCCACATAATTTATCACATCACGCCGAGAAATGGTTTGATCGTCTCCCGAAGAATTCCATTCATACTTGGGATGACATGACTCAACGCTTTTTGTCGCGCTACTTTCCACCATCCATGGTCACGAGCCTTCGCAATCAAATCAGCGGTTTCATGCAAGAACCCGATGAATCTCTCTTTGATGCTTGGGAACGATATAATTTTTTGATCGATCGTTGTCCAAACCACAACATGCTCCATGTGACCTTAATTGATACTTTCTACAACGGTTTGACTTTTCGAGATCGTGATACGATTAATGGAGCCGCCGGTGGCACATTTATGAAAAGAAGACCCGAGGAGTGTAGAGAGCTTATTGAGAACACGACTACTCATCACAAAAACTGGGATTCCTTCCGCTTCTTCACGGAACAACCCGAGAGTCAATGTTTCTTCTACTTCAGCAAACCCCGACATGACCAAATTCACCCGCATGATGACCGAAATGAACAAAAATATCTTGCTCCTCGCTACAAACCAACAACAAGTTAAAGCGGTTGCCAATCCTTGTGAGACATGCGGCGGTCCACACTCATACACTGATTGTCCTTCTACTCAAGGAAATTCAGAAAACGTGTATGCGGCTTATGGTAATTATTCACCGGAAAATTACCATGCCCGACCTCAAGGGGATTGAAATTTGCTGAGTTACCGATCAAACAACTACCTTTCACCCGGTTTTTCTCCTCAAAACCAAAACCTCAACAACAACTACAATAGAAGCAACCAAATCCAACCTCGAGCTTCTAATCCTTATCACCCACCCGCTCAACAAGCCCCACCCATGAATCAAGATGTTGAAGCCTTAATGAGAACCCAAGGAGAGCAAATCAAGAATCTGCAGAGCCAAATTATCAATTTGAAAGGGGATATCACCAAGCAAGGAAATGACATTAGATCCGAGCTTCGAGATAATATTCAATCCTCCTTCAGTAATCAAACGAATGATTTGAAGAATATGCTGGCTAGTTTCTTGCCCACAACTCAGCCCTCTACTTCGAGTTCTCTACCTTCAAACACCGTCACCAATCCACGAGCGAATGTGAGTGCTATTACTACCCGTAGTGGAGTTACCATAGTAGGACCACCTATTCCGCCCCCATCATACACACCTCCTCCACCACCATTTATCCCTACTCATCCCACACGTAGTATTAGTACACCATTACCGCCTTCGCCTCGTCATGACGATGTACCCAAGAAGAACCCTTCAACATCTCACCCTTCAACATCTCAACCTTTACCTGCTACACCTACACCTTCCACCTATAAACCCAACATCCCATATCCTTCTCGCTTGGACAAGCCTAACTTGCTCACCAAGGATGACACTCAAGTGTCGAATTATTTGAAGATGATCTCTCAAATGAATTTTAACATTAGCCTTGTTGAAGCACTTGTCCACATGCCGAAATTTGTCAAAGCATTCAAGGAATTTCTTAACAAGAAGGAGAAGCTGATTGAGCTCGCCAACACACGCTTAAATGAAAACTATTCTGTAGTTATTCTTAAAGAACTTCCGGAAAAACTTGGAGATCCCAGTCGTTTTGTGTTGCCTTGCATTTTTAACAAAACCAAAGAATTTACTGCCCTAGCTGATCTCGGGGCCAGTATTAATCTGATGCCTTTAAGTGTTTGGACAACACTATCATTACCCGACCTTACTCCAACAAAGATGACTCTTGAGCTTGCAAATCGCACTCTCGCTTACCCCGTTGGTATTGCTGAAGATGTGTTCATTAAAGTTGGCACCTTTACTTTTCCGGTCGACTTTGTTGTTGTTGATTATGAAATGGACCCTCGTACTCCTTTAATACTTGGTCGGCCATTCTTGAAAACCGGACGAGCTTTAGTTGATGTTGCCGAAGGTGAATTAATTTTAAGGGTCGGGAATGAACAAAAAGTGTTCAAAATGGGGAAGCTTACAAGCAAATCCTATGGACGAGAATATGCGAATATGATTAATGTGCTTGATGATTTTGTCGTCTACAACAATCTTCTATTCGATTCTTGCATTGATAATCCACTTTTTCAAGATGATGTGGATGATTCTCTCTCTAATTTGGAACCTTCACCATTTATGATTCTCCACCGATCTTTGATGCTTATGATGATGATTCTAGCTCAGATTCAGATGATTATGATGACTTTACTTCCGAGTATCCCGACATGCCCACATATGATGATTTTGATGAGGCTGATACTCTTTCGAGTGATTCTTCACATGATGAAGATCCTCCGCCATCACTTGATCCTACTTTGGATGATTACTCATTTGAGGAAGACTTCTCTACTTTTCTCAATACATACTTCCCTCATGAGAGTGATGCTCCTCCTTTAGACTTTGATGATTATGGTCTTGATCCTACTTCGGATTTGAAGAAAATTCTTTCAAAGGAGAAGCAACCGGACGACACCGACATCCGCAACACATATGATTTAACACATCTTTGTCCACCTTCTGAGGACGAGGTTGTGCATTTTCTTCGCGGATCATCTTCAAATTCTGCTAAGCCTGAGTGCAATTTTCCCCTAAAGGAAAAGGTGTTCGACCCCAGTATTGCACTTTTCAAGCCATCTCAGTATCCGTCTAATGAAATAAAAGGAAAGATTTTTGGAACTACTGAAGATATGCTTACACCTCTTCACCCTTGCTCCCACCGTGCTCCGTCTTTGCTTAAGGGAACCTTGCCTACTCTTATTTGGCTTGCCTTGTTCGACTTAAGCTTGTGCTATTTGATGGACGAAAACTATGTCATTGATCCCAGTGGATATGTTTCATGCTTCTTCCTATGCTAATCAAGGTCAGGTCAGGCTCACGACTCGGTGAACAAAAATCAAGCGCTTCTTGGGAGACAACCCATATTTCTATCTTTTAGCTTGCTTTATCCTAAGTGTAGGGGAGACCCGTTGGTGTTTTTCCACTCTTCTTCCATTCAGGGATTCGAGCGCTCAATGATCCACTCTTGATAATTTTTGACGACCCATGATTCCGTGTTTCCGTCTTCCCGGTTCTATCCTAAACTCTTTTCGATTCACTATTTTATATTCTCCAATATTAAAATAGGAATCTCGTTAGTTGTCTTTTCCTTAGCAAGATTTAAACAACATGCACAATGCCCTAAGTGTAGGGGAGTTTACTCCCACATGCTTAAACATTGAGGACAATGTTTATATTAAGTGTAGGGGGGACTTCTATCGAAGTTAAGTGGCCTTTTCCTTGTATTTGTACTCATTTTAACCGGAAAATCAATTTTTTGACAATTTTCAAAATTTTTGATCTCGCCTATTAGTTTTTCCCTTTGTATAGTTATTTTCTTTCCTTGCTAGAATAAATTTTTAATAAAGTGGTTTTATTTTTCAAACGTTGTGAATCTTTTGATTCAACCCGAGTTACTTATCTGATTTACTCTAGCTAGTATCCTTAACGTGTTTAAGTCAAGTTTTGCTAGGCTTTTATATAGGGAGCTATAAAACGCGAAAGTCTTAACTCTCACGGGTTAAGAACAAGAACTTTTCGCAAGTTCCTATAATTGATCCTAGAGAGTTGTTTATCAAGGGAACTTTAAAATACGATTTCTAAACTTGAAAAAGTCTAAGAGTTTGCAAGATCCTATAGATGACTTGAAAACCCAAAGCTTTGATTTAATAGGCTAAGCATCCACGAGTCTCATTCCTTGAGATTTTAAACTGTGGAGAACGAGAGATGATAGAGTCAATTATAAGTTTGGTATTCTTTCGTGAATTAATGTGAGTTAATTATAAGCCTATTCTCCCATCGCTTGCTAATAAGTTTATCTGCAATAAATAAGGTTGTACGATTTGAAAAGTTACTTATCTTCTAGCCCAAGATTGTTTAAAAGTTGCTCGGTATGGATTAGAGTTCATAGCCAAGGCATAACTTATTGAAGCGGGATGCAAAGATTGGCGAGTCCGAAAAGGCCCTAACAAGGCATGAGGGCTACATTTTGTTGCTAAAGATCCAAAAGTGATGTTAAGAATCATTTATCAAAAATCAATATGAAGGATCGAGACACACGACGAAAAGCAAAAACTCCCCAAAAGTCATGAAGAAGTCTATCCGAAAAGGCCCTAACAAGGTATGAGGATAAATAGATCCAAGTCCAAAAAGGAGGCGGATCGTTGTATATCAAAGTCCAAAATAAAGATTGGAGAAAAATGAAGAAGTCTTGGTCCAAGTATGAAGAATCTCTCAAAACTTCAAGTGAAGAACTTCCTATTATGAAGAGAAGACCATTATTTCATGAACATCTCTCAAGGTTTGAAGTATGAAGTCACTGCCAAATATTGGTTCGAGAAAGGTCTCAAATCACGAAGCGAGTTATGCCAAGATATGAACTTTATGAGGTCCCAAAAAGCAGTTTTAAAAGATTTTGTCCTTTAGCTAACTATTGATTAAATCATCCCACTTTATTTTCAGCCTAAATAACTATCGAAATAAGTCAAACAATGCATCCTCGTGATCATTCAAGACAACAATAAAATATAAGAGATACACCTAGGAATAAGGGAGTCTAAGTAAATAATTGGCCCACATGAGTTCGTGTTAGTTTGCTAACTTATAATAACAATGATCTCGTTTTTAAGCTTGGTTTGGAGAAAGCGAAAACTTGAGGATGATGATCATTCATGACATTTCCAAAACCCGAAGGTATGTTTTTGATTTCTTTACTTTGAATGTTTATAATTTTCTATCTCTTTAATAAAGACCAATATGGATTGATTGTGATGAAAAGTGTAAACGTGCTTTGTAACAAATGCATTGCATGAGGACATTGCAATGGTCAAGTGTAGGGGATTTGATAAGTGTGTAAACACCCATCCTTTTTTCCACTTAATTACATTAATAACCGAGCAAAAACGTGTATTTTATGTCATTTATGTCGGAATTATGCGTGGTTTGTGTTTTTGTTGTGATTTAGGACGAAAAGGTGAAAAGTGGAGAAAACACGTGCATTCACGGGCTTTTATCGAAGAAAAAGACGAAAGACGAAGTCAAGAAATCAAGAGTGAAAAAAGAACGGAAGTCCAAGACCAATTCTGAAGATTTATCAAAGAAAAAGTCAAAAGATGGAAGTTTGCTAAAAGCCGAAGAACTCAAGTCTAAATTATTGAAGAATTACAAGACGAGTTTGAAGAAATCCCGAGACAAAGTCATTAAAGTCAAAAGATTAAGAAGATTAAGGACTTAATGACGCAATTAAAGAAAGAAGAAAGAGGGGAGGAAGCTTCCTAAGCACCTCCCTAATCTCCTATAAATAGGATTCATTTTCATTTCATTAGTTTTTGTTGGCTAATAGTGACAATTAGTTCTTCCATTTTAATTACCTTGCACATTTACCTTATTGCACTTTAATTACCTTGTCTTGCACTTTAATTTCCAAGTAAGTTTACTTTTATGTAATTGCATCTTTACTTTTTATTGTTTATCTGTCATTCTACCTTTCTTTCAATGCTTTAATCTTATTGTTTATATGCTTATTGTGTTGCTTATTTGATTGATGTTCATGTTTTTATGTTTTTTTTATCTTGTTAGCTTATTGATTTTTATAGCTTATTAGTGTTTATCTTTAAGTTGCTTAAGTTTTTTATAAAAGTTATTTTTATTTGAAAGTTGATTTCGAATTTCTTTTTCAATTAAATGTTTTCAAAAGTCTTTAAATTTTAGCTTATTAGTTTTTCTTATACGTGTTTATGTTAAATTTTCAGTTGTGTGCTTATTTAATTTGTAGCTTATTTGGTTAGCTTATTACGTTTTCCCTTACTGTATTCCGATCTAGTAATCGGAAAAGGGTTTGAGTATTCCGATTACACCAATCGGAAAAGGGTTTGTGACATTCCGATCAAAGGGGTGTGTTTGGTATTCTGATCAGGTCTGGTGGTGACAGCATTCCGACCAGGAGTCCACTCCTCATTCCGATTTGTCATTCCGACGAGGGTATATTCCGACCACTTTCCGATTGGAGGAATTTTAGATTATTCCGATCGGTTGTTCCGATCCGCATTCCGATCAGGGGTATTGTTGGGTTATTCCGATATGACCCAAGGTAGGTATTCCGATAAGGTGTATTCCGACCACTTTCCGACGAAGAGGTAAGTGTGCATTCCGATTGGATTCCGACTAGGATTCCGATTAGAGATTCCGACAGGTTTATTTTTAGTATTTTGTTTTGTTTAATTTTTAAGTTTACATTTTAATACTTTGTCAAATTTTAATTTTCGTCCCGCTTTAGTTTTAAGTCATTTAATTAATTTACTTTTCAAATTTTTTATATTGCACATTTAAATTTTAATTAGTTTAGATTTAATTAACCGTCATTTACTTTTAAAGTCTTGCAATTTAAATTTACTACAACGACACAACTTTTGTTTCCACCAAAGACAGCTGAGTCGCACTTAAACCAGTAATCAATTCGATTAGACATACATCAACGAACTTTTTAACTGAGTAAAATCTAGTTATCAATGTGTTTTGTTTTAGAGTGATGTACAAGATTCTTAATAATGCATAATGTACTGTTATTATCTACAAATATCTTGGTATGTATAAAGTTATACCCATAATCCAACAGCTGGTTTTGTATCCATAGTACTTGTCCACAATAAGCAGCTGCAACTACATATTCTGCTTTAGTTGTAGAGTTGGCCACTACTGTTATTTTCTTGCATTGCCAAGATATCAATCTGCTCCCAAGAAATTGGCATCCACTAGTTGTAGATTTCCTATCAAACTTGTCACCTCCATAGTCACTGTTTGAATACCCAATAAGCTCCAATCGAGAATCCTTTGGATACCATAATCCCAATGTGGGATAGCACCTAAGGTATCTAAATATCCTCTTGATAGCATGAAGATGACACTCTTTGGGAGTCACCTGATGGCGTGCACATGCACACAGAGCAAACATGATGTCAGGTCTAGAGGCTGTAAGATACATCAATGATCCAATCATTGATCTATAATGCCTGACATCCACATCTTTTCCATCTCCGGTCTTTCCCCAAGGTTGTTCCCAATCCATGGGTGTGCTAGCCCGTTTTTCATGTGGAGAAAAACCAAACTTCTTCAATTGCACTCATCTTGAGATATAAAGATACCATCTTCTTTCTGTTGGACTTGTAAACCTAGAAAGAAGTTCATCTCTCCCATTGCACTCATCTTGAACTTGTCTGTCATGAGCTTGGAAAAGTCTTCACTCATCTTTGGGTTTGATGAAACAAAGATAATATCATCCACATAGACCTTAACAACCAGAAAATCCTTACCAATCTTCTTGGTAAATAAAGTCTAGTCTATGGTGCCCCTCTTAAATCCATTTTCTACCAGATAGGTGGACAATGTTCCATACCATGCTCTTGGGGCTTGATGAAGTCCATACATTGCTTTCTTGACTCTATACACTTTATCTGGATGCTCTGAATCTTCAAAACCAGCAGGTTGCATGACATAAACCTCCTCTTCGATTGTGCCATAAAGAAAATCACTCTTCACATCCATCTGATAAACTGTGAAGCCCATGCAAGAAGCATAGGCTAGGAAAATCCTTATTGGTTTAATCCTTGCAACAGGTGCAAAAACCTCTTCATAGTATATTCCCTCTTCTTGTGTATAGCCTTGAGCAACTAAACGTGCCTTGTTTCTAACCACAATTCATCTCTCATCCTTTTTGTTTCTAAGAACCCAACGTGTCCCAATAGGTCTAACATACCTTAGACAATCCACTAACTCCCAAACATCTTGAATAGCAAACTGGTGAAGCTCATCATGTATTGCTTCCACCCAACTTGGTTCTTTGAGAGCATCAAAAATCTTCTTGGTTACTTTTGTGACAGAAAACAAGCAAACAAACATGCATGTACAAGAGGGGTATCAACCTTTTTGTGGATATGGAAATGAAACCTCCTTGAGTATGATGAGACCTTCTTGTTTGAACAGGAGACAAAACATCACCAATGATTAGGGAGGGAGGATGATTTTTGATAGTAGTTGTAAGTGTTCCTCCTTTAATAAGTGAGTTGTCTTCAATATCAGTCTCCATGTTGCCAATATCATATTCATATCCACTTCCATCCTCACTTGCATGAACCTCTTGATGAAAGGTTCACCTTGTTCAAAAGTATTGGAAGAGAATAAATGTCCAAACGAGTTGTCAGCGTTTGGGCTATCAACGTCTGAATTTAACCTGTCAGCGTCGGATTTGCCTTTGTCAGCGCTTGAAGATTCATGCATGTTTTCATCAACTGGCTTTTCTTGTGGACCTACTTCCTCCTTTTCAGCAGCAGCAGCTTGTGCAAATCCATCAGTCCATATAGGAATGGTAACATACTCAAGTATGGGATCTGATTTAACTGCATGTGATCCTTCTTCCTTGTCAACCTGTTTACCTGCAATTTCAACAATAGGTTCTTCCACAACATTTGATTCCTTTTTCACAATGTCTGGATTAGTAACAGGCATATAATTCAAGGTTCTAGATAATGGTTCTAGATCAAAGAACCAATCTGGTCTACTCTCAGGATCACTAGGTTTACTTTCTAAAAACTTAACATGTACTTTTTGAAGAATACGTTTTTCTTTCTTATTGTAAACCCTATATCCTTTGCTCTGCACTGAATAACCCATAAAGTAGCCTTCATCACCTTTTGCACTAAACTTTCCTAAGGCATCACTAGTATCAAGAATCACTACAGGACATCCAAAGGGTTTAAGAAAACCAATGTTGGGTTTCCTATTCTAAAATAGCTCATAAGGTGTCTTATTGTGGATTTTGTTGACCAATGCTCTATTCTGAACATAGCAGGCTGTATTCACAGCCTTAGCCCAAAAAGCAATGGGAAAATTAGAATCACCCAACATTGTCCTCGCTGCTTCTATGAGTGTTCTATTCTTCCTTTCAGCCACCCGATTCTGCTGTGGGGTTCTACCTATGCTAAACTACCTAGTAATCCCTTTATTGACACAGAAGTCATCTAACAATTGGTTTCTAAACTCACCACGATTATCACTTCTAAGCATTTTAACCTCATTCCCTGTCTTTTACTCAATTTGGGTAATAAAGTTATAACAAAACAGTAAGATTTACCATTCAAACTTTCTATATTAGTTGGGCCAAATAAGTCCATATGTAGCAAGTGAAGTGGTTTAGAACTAGAATGCAGAAGTTTAGACTTAAATGAGACTTTGTGTTGTTTTCCTTTAAGACATGCAACACAAGAATGATCATTGTGGAAAGCTTTTGAAGGCAACCCATCAACTAAATCATGTCTCACAAGTCTATTGATATTCTTAAAGTTTATGTTCCCTAACCTTCTGTGCCAT
Organism: Glebionis coronaria; assembly: GCA_025667525.1. Classification (NCBI taxonomy): domain Eukaryota; kingdom Viridiplantae; phylum Streptophyta; class Magnoliopsida; order Asterales; family Asteraceae; genus Glebionis; species Glebionis coronaria. Next base: position 362,249,425 of record CM046877.1, read on the forward strand.
AGATTACTTTCATCTACTGAAGCTTTAGCATACAGACATGACAAATTTTTGTCCATCCTAATTCCATTAAGATTAACATTATAAATGTCCTTATGCCTAGGTGTTCTATACTCAATAAACTTCTCATCAGGCATCTTAAAATCTCTACTTAACACAAAGCATTCAGTATCAGTGAAAAGAACCTTATTCTTGTTATCAAAAACTTGTGACACACTAAACAAATTATAATCAAGTTCTTTTACCAGAAATACGTTTTCAAAACATAAATTATTGGTGATAAGAGTGCCTTTGCCTGAAATTGTACCATATCCTCCTCCAAAGTACACTTTGTCACCATCTTTAATGTGGGTAAAGTTAGTCAAATAATCTTCCTTCACCGTCATGTGCCTAGAGCATCCACTGTCCCAATATCCATGATCATTGACCTGCTTTTGAATGCCCTACACATAAAGAAAATAAGTTAGTTTTCTTTGGGAACCTAAGCCTGAACAGACTTGGATTCATGTGGTTGTTCAACAAGAACAAATTTAGTTATTATAACAACCCCTTGTTCATCCCTTTGTGGCTTGAACACCCAATTTACCCCAATTGGTTTAATCATGACCTTTGAAATATAATGAAATTTGTTACAGGTCATAGAAATCCCATTAGAATTAGGGTTTTGATCTTGTTTAGGTCTCCAAGTCAAACTAGATGAAGCTTTATACCCCTTTCCCTTAGGTTGTAAGTACCTATCATTACTTGGTCTAACATAAGAACCAATACCAGTTTGTTGTGGCATTTTCATACCATACATAAATCTATCAGCGTTGGAATTGTTCCTGTCAGCGTTAAATTTTTTCTTATCAACACTGAATTTGTACTTGTCAGCGCCCATATTAGGGTTTGCTACAGGAAACCATTGTCCGTTATACCATGTGTTGGTCTTTTGAAAGGGTCTTTGTCCATTGGTATTTGTCCCTTTAGTAAAGAAGGGAGCTGGTCTAGTAACTTGTGGACTTGGTTGGACATAAGGTCTCGATTTGACCATGGTTGACCTATTGTCAGTGTTGACTTTTGAGGCACTGACACATTTATAAGCCAAATAAGAAAAACTTCCACATGTATAGCAAGCTTTTCTAGACATAACTTTAGGTCTAGATTGAAAGAACCCTGTCCCATTAACACTATCATGGCTTTGTGGTGACCTAGGTTTTCTATACATTACAACATATTTAACACTAGGTGTTTTTTTAACAGATGAGCCAAGGTCAACAGGTTTTCTAGTGGTAGGGTCGGTCACAGTAATATGTGTAGGCTCAAGTGGACTCTCACGAAGCATTCCACCCTTAACAAAGATAAAAGGGTTGTCTGCTTTCCACTTCTTAAGGTCATTCACCTTTTTGTTGATATTCCTCAACTAGGGTGAGCACTCTAGGTGGAGGAAGAAATTCCTCTTCTTGGAGTTCTGGAATACCAGTCCAAGAGAGATCCTTTCTCTGAACACCATAAAATTTCCCCATCGGGTGGAGGAACAACAACATATTCATTCAATCCAATCCCAGACATATCCTAGGGTTTCTTTGTTCACTAACACATTTTTCTAGGGTTTGGCTGGCTTTATCAAAAATTTTAATTTTAAGCCCTACATTCTCTTTATCCTTAATGGCCTCATCTAACTTAAGTTACACTTCCTCTCTGGATCTCATTAGAGTGTCCCTAAGTTCAATACTAACTTTAAGATCATAAGACAAAACATTAATTTGATCTTTTAGGTCAAATTCCATTTTCTTGTATTCCTCAACAGTCTTTTCAGTTTGAACAAGTGCCATTTGATAATTAGTTAGCTTGCATTTTTCATTAAAAACATCTGATTTTAACTTTAAAATTTCTTTGTTAAGCTTTTCAGTGTTTAAACGACAACCTTTACTGCAGTAAGCATCATCATATACCTCATTATCTGATGAAGACGAGGAATGTGCCATAAGAGCAAAGTAAACATGCTCTTCTTCTTCCTTCTCTCCAATCAAAGCCTTATTCTCTTCCACATCCTTTGCCAAAAATCTCTTGTCCTATCCAACACCATCAATGTCTTGCATGGCAACCATAACCTTTGTCTCTTCAACCTATACAACTTGGCTTGAAGGCTTTCCAGCATCAGATCTTCTTAGAGATATGCATTCCCTCATAAAGTAACCCATCCTATGGCAGTTGTAACACTCAACCTTGGATTTATCAAATCCAGCAGTGTCTTTAGCATTGAAGGTCATCTTCTTTCTAAATATCATATTCCATCTGTTGGCCCTTATGCTTTCAAGTGCCATGTTCCATTTAATATCCATCTCTTTCAAATTCTCATCACTTATTTGCTCAAGATCCTAATATGTAATCAAAAAATCACTGGGTAATGCAGCAGTGTATGCAAATACTGTATCCAGGTCAATACCAGTAGGTTTAAGCCTTGGTGAGTCAACATTGTATGTGTTAGTGTCTGAATGTGAGGCACTAACAAAGATTGATCCACCACTGACATAAGGTGATCAAGTAACAGGATGCACATATGATTCTCTCGTATCGACTTGAGCTTCACTATGTTAGATGAAATCCATGTTTCCAAATGTAGATTTGCTTTCATGATCCAATAAGATTTCATTCTCTACAATCTTTAGCTTATTTTAGACGTCATCAAAAGTAGAACTCTTATGGGCATTGGTAGCAATGATAGACCTAGCTTCAATTTTCCATGTATCACCAAGACTTTTAAGGAAAGTAGTAATGATATCAGCATCATTATACTTTGTTCCCATAAAGATCAACTTGTTGGTGATATCTAGAAGCCTGCTTCTTACCTCACTCAACTTTTCATTGGGAAGAGCCTTAAACACAGCATACACATGTAAAAGTTGCTTCTAGTTTTCCTGTGCATTATCATTATTACCACCATAGTTGACTTGAAGAGCTGCCCAAAGTTCTTTGGCAGACTCAAAGCTTATATACTTATGTTGATTATTTGGAGCCAGAGAGAGCTTGAGAATTTTTAAGGTCTTCATGTCATTCCTTCTCTTGGGTATATTAGCAGTTGAGACAGCTCTTCCATCCACAGGTCTTTCTCTACGTTCTTCAGTATTAGAACCAGTAGTAGACCTTGCTAGAATAGCTACAGCAATCTTAGCTGCTTTATCGAATTAATTTCCATATTCAATAATCTCCCAGAGAGTATGATCATAAATTTGAAGGTATTGTTCAAAATTGAACTTCCATTGTTCAATGTTGTCAGGGTCGAGCATGAGGATTTTTAGGTTGTGGGTTGATGAGGAAGAAGTTTTGTAGCATACATCTTTTCTTGTTTTAGGGTTTTGGTGTTTTTAGGGTTTACTTTTCTTCTAGATCAAAGTTCCTCAACAATCTCTGATACCACTTGTTGATCCCAAACTTAGATCGATTAGCTTTGTGTTAACGAGATTGAATCAAGTTTAACAGTTAGAGAAACTTTGTTGTTATATGAACAATCCAAGAGTTATGCGGAATTAACACTTAGATTAAAGAACAAGTAAAAAAATAAACCAAACTTTCACTTTTGATTGATAAACAAACTTGAGTACAATGAAAGTAAAATACTTGATAATGTGTGTGTACTATAAACCCTACGACCTCCTTTTATAACATAAGGAGTCATGTACAATGGATAACCTATCAACTATTCTAGGAAAAGATAAATATAGAAAATACATCATTGAGTATATCTTTTCTTCAAATAACAAACGTGTTTACTAAGGTTTTCTATCAGTGCTTGGACTTCTTCTTATCAGCGCTTGGATATCTCTTGTCAACGCTTGCTCTGTCAGCGCTTGATTTCTTCTTATCAGCGTCCAGTTAACTCATGCCAACGTCTAAGTGTCTTGGCTCATTTTATTCCCAACATTTTACTCGACCATGTGTGTTGAGAACTTAGCTTCATTCCTTAACTATATTAGGCTAAGTCTCATTAAACTGAGGACGAGAAATGATAGCATTAACTATAAATTATTATGCTAAACGTAGAATTTTCATATTCTTTAAAAAACTCATGTGTTTTAATTATTTGCATTTTCTCCCATCGCTTGTATATATTTAAATTGTTAATGAATATTGACTTAGCGGTTTATTCACTATTATTGTTTCTTAGCTAATTCTAGTAGTTTCCATGTAATTAAATTGGGAAAACATTTGAGAATCACCAGCGTCACGGTTTTGAAGTATTGGCAAACTGAATAATTGAAAGCCTCCCCCAATAATAATTTTAAGTTCCTCTTCACCTAAATCAAGCAAAAATTTGTAGCTCACAAGGCCGAAAAATCTATACAAAATTGAAAGGGAATTCCTTAAAACTCGAAGCTTTAAAGATCCAAAATTCGCCTTAGCGTGAGGATAGACGTCCTGTCATAATAAACACCTCATGGCGAGGTTTAGTAAAAGACAAAGGCAAGACCAAAGTCATAATAAAAGTTCCATAGCGGAGTTGAATAAAAGATAGAGGTAAACCATGATAATCAAAGCCACTGACGATGAGGCGGGTATTAAAATTCATGGTAATAAGTCAAATGTTCAAAACCGTTTATAACCGTCTTTATCGAATCTTATTTGTTGACTTAATTTTTTGACATCGTTATCTATTAGGAAAGCTTACTAATTTAATGATTTTGGTTACACCATTAAGGCTCTATTTTTAGACCTAATCTCTATTCACGGATAAGAAAAAAATGTATCCTCGTGATCATTAAGACAAAAATAAAATATAAGAGATACACCTTAGGAATAAGGGAGTCTATGTACGTGATTAGAGCATATGAGTAGTGTTAGCATTACTAACTTATAATGACAATGATCTCGTTTGACGCTTAGCATAGAATTAGGTGAAAATCGAGGACGACAAAATTATCTCTATGAGGCATTCATGTTTTTTTATTCTTTGACCCTAAAAGTCAAGTTCCCGTGATGAAAACATTACATTATGTCTAAAACACAAGTGGTAGTTAAATTAAGTTTACATTTTAATAAATGTCATATAAAAAATGAATTTTGGAAGTACTATGATACTTAATTCTAGCATTGCGTGAGGGCACGACAATGGTTTAGTATGGGGGAGTGATGAGACTGCAGTCATACATAGTCTCATCGTCCAAACGGGCTTAAAATGTACAAAATATCATAAAACCGTGCAAAACCCTTTGTATTTGTAGGTTCGTATATCGTTAATTCACCAAAAGATAGCAAGAATCAAGCAAAAATGAACATAGGAAACGAAGCCGCACAAAGAACCAGACTCGAGCATTGATTTTCCAAAGAAGTCCTTGAAGTTTGAAGAATTGACAAGATTAGTCCCTCAAGAATTGAAGACTTGTCACTTTAGCCCCTTGTAAAACCCAAATATACAAGTTTGGTCCTATAATTTTGAAGATAAATTCATACAAGCCCTGGAAGAATCATTAATGTCCAAGAATAGTCCTTTTATGTTTAAAAGTATAGAAGGGCCAAAACTGTCATTTAGGAAAAGATATTTAACATTAGAAATGCCCTAGAAAGCTGTGGTACAGTTTGGTTGAAGAATGAAAAGCTTGCAATAACAGGGGACCACAACTGCCATACTTTAAAACCCATTTACCATTAGAACTGACCCAAGCCCACTTAATATTGAGTATAATACAAGTTCGTTTTTCTCGACTCAAGACAAATTGAAAGTCCCACCAATATCAAGTTAAAATTGTTTTTGGTTGTTACAAGGTTATTTGGATTCTAGGTCTAATTCAAACAAACACGTAAAAATTGAAAATATTATAGATCTATATAACCGTAAAACAAATTTCAAATACAACAAAATATTCACAAAGTACAAGTATCTAATGCACAAGTATAAAATTGCCTGAAATGTAAAGAAAATGAAATTATAAGGACTAAATGTGCAAAATCAGAAAGTTTAGGGACCAAAAGTGAAAATAGTAACAAACTATTCCAACAAACTTACAAATCCACAAACTGTCTAACAAATTGTGTAACTAATCAAATTATAGGGACTTTATGCAAACCCTAAAAACTATCAAGTTTCAAATCCGTTTAGCAAATTTATGAAATGCTAAGGACCAAAATGCAATTTTACCAAACTTTTTCACAAAAACGGGTACCAAGTCACGAATAAGCTCGTGTGAGCTTATTAATCAACCAAAATGGTTCTGGTTTTTTCCAAAGTGCTTAAAAATGGAAATTAGCTAGACTTGCATAAGGAGTTAATCTAAAAGCTCATAAAACTCTGGATTGCTTATCTCAATAAGCTCACAATAAGCTAAAAACAAATCCAGACATCCACTAACTGATTTTCTTGTTGAGAATGATTAATCAAGTGATAAGAAGCTTGGAATGTCAACTGGTTTTGAAAATCATCAAGAATATAAGCTGGAATTTGAAATAAGCCAAAAGTGCTTATTTTGACCTAGTTTGACCAACTTTTCCAAAAAGCTCAAATTCACAGAAACTACTCACGACATGTTTGCAAATGGATTTATGAAAGTAAATTGGGTGTTTTATGAAAAGGATTAAGAGAACTAAGTATAACAGATTGCTATGATCACAGGGAATGCAGTTTGCTCAAGTGCTTATTTATAAGTATGTATCACACTCAAAACTGAATATTGTACAATTTCCTTCCTAAAACTAAGAGTTCATATGATAAGCTAGAATTGAGAGCAAAAAGTAGCTAATTTCATTAACTAACAAACATATGGCAATGATTCAAAGTTGGCTTGTTTTAACTGATGAACTTGTACAAAATTTGACCCAAACTTTTTAGATGCCCATTGCCTTTTTGACACTAAGTTTGACCAAAAAACCTTTCCAAATGACTAGTACTCACTTGTTGAGTACAATTGAGCTTAAAAGAACAGGTTTTAACAACTGATTCTCAAAACTGACTTAAAACCAAACACTACTTTAAAAATCTGATAAGAACTTTTGTGAAGACTTATTCAGCAAATGTTTATGACAGCTATTGTGACTTATCAAAACTTGTTTGCAGACTCAAATGAATTAGTTTGAAACCAAAATCCAACATGTTTACTTGAAATTCCACTAAGTGAGTAACTGATGAACTAGGACTGATGGAAAGCAAATCTAATCTAGTGAAAACTTAATGATAAGCTATCAAACTACAAGTAAACAATCAGATTATATCAGTTGCACTACAAAATCACTAACACATTCACAATTTAGCAGATATAAACTATAACTACGAATTGAGCATGCAAAGACAGTTGAGAGGAACTTTAAACAAGTAAATGTTTTCCTTTTAACTAGATGCCACCATTGATGGATTTATAAGCGCTGAGCTTATTAGGATCTACAAGTACACCATTAATCAACCACCATACACCATCATAACATCATCATCTACTTGTATTGATCTCCCTTGCTTCAAACTACAACTACGGCCATGGAATGAACTGAAAACGATTCTGAACCAGCTACAATCTTCAAATCAGCATCAAAGTCATTCCATTGATCAAGAATGATCAAAAGAATCACAATAGTAACAAGTATGTAGGATTATACAAGTATGAGAAGAATAGTTGAGTGAAAGTGAAAATGGAAGTTCATTAACGGAGGAAAAGTTTGTTACAAATGGTTAGAGCTAACTAACTAACTCTCAACTGATTGTCAGTCACTTGAGAGAGTTTTCAACTAATTTGCTAACTAGAAATGAGAGGATTTTACAAGTGTGTGAAAATTACACACACTAACTACATGTACAAAATGAAGACTAAGTTGGGTATTTATAGAGGTTGGGATGTGATCTGTTGGAGGTTGGTGACGTGTTCCAGCCAGTAGCATTCTTCCACGTGGCTTGAATCTCTTAATTATTGATAGCCGTTGAAGATCCAATTTGGGGGTTTTTGATGTAGTAACTTTCAGGCTAATTGGTTATTGGGGTTGTCTTCCTTACTTGATTTGGAGTAATTCTCATGTTTACATCAAGCTATGATATGTACTCCTTCTCAAATTCGTTCCTGGGCTCGTTATAGTTTCAATATGCAACGTGGCATTATCTTATTGGATGAGAGCGGGTGTTGCGGATTGTTATCCGAAAAATGATTTATGATTGGTGGATTTAAAGTGAGTGGGGTGCACTATTTTGATTTGGTTAATAAATGGGAAAACGGCGCTAGTGGGTGAAGTGGCAGTGAGGTGGCAATCTGTGTCACTTAAATACTCGCCTCTTATTGGTCTATTCCATGTATATTCGGATCACCATCAAACTTGTGTTAATTTTGGCAAGTTTAACCCTTTGACTTGGCAAATTGTTAAATTGAGCTCCAAGCTTCATTTCTTTGACATTTTTTATCCTTCCAGCTTCAAACTTGTTCACATATCATCCTTTGACTTGTTGACTTGAGAGTTGCCAAAATTTGACTTTATTCTTGACTTTTGCATAATTACACTTTTAGTCCCTCATCTTTGAAAGTTGTCAAGAATGGTCCTTTGTCTTTGCAAGGCTTGTCACTTTTCATCCTCCTTTTGTCTTTTCTTCATCATTAAGTCTTGATTTCCCTTGTTTGCTCCAAATTTGAATATTTGTTACCTACATAAGCACAGACAACAAAACATACCCATAATACTGCTTTTATGAATAAAATTAGGTATTTTGATTTGTGTTTTAGGGTGATTTGTGATATTATTAATATGAGATTTCACTCATATCAAATCCCCTACACTTGATCATTGCCGTGACCTCATGCAATGCCACATTTTAAAGAACCAATTTACACTTTTCTCATAATAAATCCACCTTGGCCAATATGGAATGCTTTTACACTACTATACACTATACGATGCATGATTTTGATTTTATACAATGCAATGCAAAGGAAAGTAATTCTATTTATATATTTTGGATTTTTCTTGAAATGGTTTTGATGGAAAAACTCATAAAGAAATTAAAGACTTAAATTAGGGCTTTTGATATCATGAAGACTTATCATCCTTAATTTCACTTTCCCCATAACAAGCTTAAAAACAAGATCATTGTTTTCCACATGTGAAAGTGCATCAACTCATTCATATAGATTAATTGTGTTACTCTTATACCTCCACTTATTATGCCTCTAAGACCAGTTATTATTTGAGCAAATGGCTTGAGGGCAAATTTGTCATTATTTAAAGCGTGAAATATAAGAAATGTAAAATCTCAAAATAAGGAAGCACGGTTTTAATCCTAAGTAATCATCTTATCCATTACTCGAAAAACCACCCACAATTGATATAAGTCTGACTCAAGAGTAATAAGTCATTCGCCTTATGTGTAAGATCCTAATGTCATGCATTAATAAGTAGCTACACACTCGCTAAGAAAAGAAAAATAAAACTCACGCAATAATTTATATCCTCCGCCTTTTTGGGACTTTGGATCTTCAATCTCGCAACCCGTCAAGGTAATATTGGATTGGAGTAACTATTAAATCCCCGCAACCCTTGTGAGATTAATACTGGAATTCAATAGCTATTATAATTAACATTTCACTGGCCCTCTTGGGAGTCTTGTATATTTTTTTTTCTTTTTCTCTTTTTTTGTAGCCACTCATTTTTTATAAGACGCTCTTATTTTTCTTTATTCCTCACAAAGAAAGTTGAAAAGAATAAAAGGAAAAACACCCGCTAAGTATTAAGCATGACATAAGTCTAGTACACATAAAACGTTCTAACTTAGAATCTTAAGACGTACTTATACCAACCACGAATGATTAGTCAAAAATGCATAAGAGACTACAAACCAATTAAAAACCGTTCTTGATTATTTATTAACATATATACATGCCTTGACAAGAAAGTAAAGGTTAGAAAGGGGATGTTGGGACATAAGATTTGACGATAACAAAACCAAAAGTACTTGTAAGTACCGCTAGTACAATCAAAGTACTACTAGCACATTCCTATACCGCTAGTGTAATCCATGTACCTCTAGGGTAAATCCAAGTACCCCTAGCCTACGCAAGTACCTTTAGTGTTATTGAAGACGTAGAGATCTTCAGAAGATTCTAGAGAATGAAGATAAGTATGAAGAATATTGTGAAGATATTCTGTATACTTAGAAGGTATACTTGCTTTATTATGTTTATCTCCTTCTAAACCCTAGCACCTCTAGTATATAAACTGGGGCAGGGGATTCATATTATTCATCCACCATAGCTAGGAATCCCATGAGAGTCGACCAGCATAGTACATACATGTGTAATAGTATAGGTTTGATTTATTTGGTATAATGAAAACCTTGTTAGAATAGTAATATTGGTGTTCTTATTATTATTCCGCTGCATATACAATATTACTATGTCCCTAGATCAAAGGTCTAAACAACCTAGAGTTCTAACGATCCTAGTAAGTCTGATCCAAATCAGATTTCACAATTGGTATCAGAGAGGGCGGCTCTCGATGCTTGATCTAACAAGGTTCGTGGGACGAAGAATGAAGAACAAATCAAAAATCCGTCTAGGGTTTCCAAATTCGTATGTTTCTGCACAGCCATATTCAAATGGTGATAACTCAGTCGTTAACCGTTGGGTCGTCACGAAATTCGAACTGGAGGTTCTTTATACACGTGACAACAATCCCACCGGAGGGATTGTCGATCTGAGCTGTCAAGAAAAAGTTATAGCAGGTCGAAGTAGGCTGCAGAAAAGCTTCTTCAATATTCTGTTTTTATTATTAAAGTTGAATTAGGGTTTCTACAAACCCTAGATTAATTTAAACAGAATATATATGCTCCATAAGTTGCTGATCTAAGGTTTCTCCCAACAAACCCTAGATAATTCGTCCTTGTTGCTGCTTATTATATGGTGTTCTTGTTTGTGAACAAAGATCCCTGTTTGTGATGGTTATTATACTAGCTTTGGTGAGTTGATCACTGATCAACGATGAACCCTAGTAGGATATTCTCAAGAATCCCAGAAGTTGATGTACATCTGGAATTCACTCATGATCTATGGAGATTCATTTTTGGAAGCTGATTACGATTGACTGCCAAAGAACGTTATAGCTTGTAGTCCAAGTTTGAAAAGGTTACTTTCAAAAGAACCTGATCAAAAGCAGAGAAGTATTACGTGATGTAGCAGTATAGCGTGAATACTCTTTGATGATTCGTGGTTATTAGGGTTTAATTAGTCTGTTGAATAAGATCTAGATGCACGAAGTCAGGGGAAGCTGCCATATAATGGGACGTTTTCATGGTGTAACAGCAAGAAAAACAAAGACCTAAAGAAGAAGAGGCAGCTGTTTGAACGACTCAAAAGTAGCAGTAGGTACAAGAATAAACAAGCAGCAGACGTTGGTACAGGACTGTGTATTTTGGTTCCCATGGTATACTTCACACAACAAAGGTACACTTCATTATTGCATATAACGTGGGAAGAAATCTTCTACTATGCTATGATTATTGTTTGCGAGATTTTTGGGGTATAATAGTGGTAATGCAAGAGTCGTGCCAGGATACAGCTTTCAATTCCTGAGTCTTAGGGATTGATATCTTTTCTAATTTTGGACGTAATACACGTTACGTGAAGAAGTAATGGTCCTAACTTTCCGAGATATCATTTGAACTTGACTTATGGAAGCAAATATGGTATGAATTTCGTCACATGCTATTATTTTGGGAGTTAGTTACATATAATGTTGCTGGTTTTTAGGTATACAATATACCTTCTTTGGTTATATATTCAATGTGTACTTATTTGCAAGCATGGATTTATGATTGGGCTTGATGTAGTGTAATATTGGACTACAAATTTCAGTCCATGTTGCTAAGTACCGCCCATCATATTTAAGTACCGCCCAGATTTAAAGACAGCAACAGCAACTTAAGTGACAAGCTGGAGTGTCACTAATTATATTGGAGCATATGATAATTCGAGTTAGCAACAGATCTACGAAATAAACAGGTGTCACGTTACCTATGGGAGGAAGGAGAAATTTGTTTGCTACACAACAGTGACAGAAAAAGGGTCTTTGTCTGGTTTATTTTTCGAAGTACCGCTGGATCGCTAGATAAGGTACCGTTCGTTGTATCCGACAAGTGTTTAAGGACCGATTTCTTTTTTCGATATCGGATGACATATATTTTTGGTACAACTACGGATCTCGACAAAACTGAAAGTACATCAGTTTTTATGGCTTGATTATTGGTGATTTATATGAAGACGATTGACAATTACTTGTTTGATGTTGGAATTGATTTTCACAGGCTTTTTCTTATTATATCTTCATTAGGTGAGCAATACACCTTGTCTTTGGACTAAATATATTGTTATAGCTTACAACTAGCTCATAGTTGGGAGTGTTAGCAGTTCCCATGTACCAAAAACTGTTTGTGAGCAATACACCTTGTCATTTTGACTAAATATATTGTTATAGCTAACAGCTGGCTCATAGTTGTACGGTTTTTGTTGGTTTCAGTTTCCATTCTTACCAATAAATTGAATCCCCCTTTTGCAATGAAAGAGTTGCATTTTTATATAGTTGTTTCGACAAAAAGAGGAAGAGTTTATCAACTAGTGAGCAATTGGGTAAATTGCATGAATTCAGGGGAAGTTTTTCATGCATTTGAAGATAACTTGTTCGTACTTATATGGTGTTGAAGAAGACTTGCAAGATCTAGGAATGTGTGATTTCATATCACATTAAGGAGTTACATTATCGTGCTCAGTGTCTCGTTTCGAAGGTAAATGAGGATTTTTGTAAGAGATTGGTTCTACTTATATTTTGGTTTTATGAGTTCGACGTCACATGGATAGTACAAGACATAAGATACATGCTTGGGAGATTCCACTTCTTCAACAAATGGGTGATATTCATTTTTCTTCATCAATAATCATTAGTTGTAGTCTACAGAGTTCGTGATTCAAGAGATGATGGATCTAAGTTTTAGAGGAAGCTTATTTAATCATCTACATGCACCACTCAAGGGGAAGTAATCACCCAATAAAGTGATCCCTTTAGTAATCACCCAAGAATGTGATTATTTGTTGATTTTCTTCAAGAAGACTCCTATTTGACGAGGTTCCAAAAAGGGGAAGAAGATATCTATGGTGTATTTTTAAAGGAAATATATGGATGTTGTGTCATCATCAAATAGGGGAAGATTGTTGGGAATTAAGATTTGACGATAACACAACCAAAAGTACTTGTAAGTACCGCTAATACAATCAAAGTACCGCTAGCACATTCTATGTACCGCTAGTATAATCCATGTACCGCTAGGGTAAATCCAAGTACCCCTAGCCTACGCAAGTACCTTTAGTGTTATTGAAGACGTAGAGATCTTGAGAAGATTCTAGAGAATGAAGATAAGTATAAAGAATATTGTGAAGATATTCTTTATACTTAGAAGATATACTTGCTTTATTATGTTTATCTCCTTGTAAACCCTAGCACCTCTAGTATATAAAGAGGGGCAGAGCATTCATATTATTCATCTAGCATAGCTAGAACTCCCATGAGAGTCGACTAGCATAGTACACACATGTGTAATAGTATAGGTTTGATTTATTTGGTATAATGAAAACCTTGTTAAAGTAGTAATATTGGTGTTCTTATTATTATTTCACTGTGTATACAATATTACTATGTCCCTAGATCAAAGGTCTAAACAACCTAGAGTTCTAACGATCCTAGTAAGTCTGATCCAAATCAGATTTCACAGGGGATATAAAAGCCACAATTAATGAATATGAGGTTTATCTAGCCCTTAACACTTATTCCAAACTCTATCATCTCTTGTTCTCCACAGTTTAAAATCTCAAATAATAAGACTAGTGGATGCTTAGTCTAATAAACCAATAAAGGTCTACATGGTTAAGACTACTAGCTAGAGAGTGCTTGGATAAGCAAACTCGGGTTGAGTCAAAGAATCCACGGCGGGCCTAATATGTCAAAGAAGTCTAAACTTGTTAAACCATATCCTTTATTATATTTTTTCCCTTTTTATATATTTTGATGAAAAGTAAAAGAAGAAATATATACAATGCAAATATGTTATGCAAATGAAAAGTGATTGATGCAAAAAATATTATGAATGCATATTTTTGGTGGCCAAAGTTGATCAAAAATTTGAAAAATGTTTGAAAAATTAATTTCCAAGTTATCATGAAGGTCAATGACAAAGTTCTAGGTAAGGTCACTTCGATAGAAGACCCCCCTACACTTAAGATAAACATTTTCCTTAATGTTTAAGAGTATTGGAGTAAACTCCCCTACACATATGACATTGACAACTTTGCTTAACCCAAGCTAAGGAAAGGTCAACTATAGTGAATTCATTTTTAAGCACAATGTGGTTATGAAAAATCACAATAGTAACGAAGTGAACCGATACAAGGGCCTCCTCCATAAGCTCTGATGCATGTGATGAGAAAGAGAAACCCTACAAAAAACATGAATACAAAAGGAAGGCATCCCCCTACACTTATCCTTAACTCTAAACCATTATTTCTATGCTACCAAACTCTAAGTCGAAAAAACTATAATCCTAGTTATTCAAGCTTGATTTATAGAGTCTCTAGCTCGACTCTTCCCACAATGAATTAATTCATGGGTAAAATGGGGATCTCTTGGACTAATTCCACGGAAATGTCCTCCCTAAAGTAATGCTTAACACGGTGACCGTTCACTTTGAAATTTGGGCCATTTGGTTGTGACAACTCAATGGTCCCATATCGAAACACTTGAGCAATGGTGAATGGACCGGACCATCTTTACTTAATCTTACCCGCAAAGAGTTTCAACTTTGAGTTAAAGAGGAGAACCGGCTCCCCAACTTTGAACTCATGATTCTTGATCTTAGCATCATGCAATTGCTTAGTCTTTTCCTTGTAAAGCAACGCGTTTTCATAAGCATTGGCTCTCAATTCATCCATCTCATTGAGTTGGTCTTGTCTATGTGAACCAGCTTGGTTTAAATCAAAGTTTTCCCATTTGAGAGCCCATGAAGCCTTATGCTCTAACTCGAATGGGAGGTGGCATGCTTTTCCATAGACAAGCCTATATGGAGTACAACCAATTGGTGTCTTAAAAGCCGTCCTAAAATCCCACAAAGCATCATCAAGCTTATCCGACCAAGAAGCTCGATGCTCTCCCATCGCTCTCTCTAAAATCCTCTTTAAACCACGATTTGTGACCTTGGTTTGCCCATTGGTTTGAGGGTGATACGTGGTAGAAAGTCTATGGTTAACACCATACTTATTCATAACTCTTGTAAATTGATCATTACAAAAATGAGTCCCAGGATCACTTATGATACCCCGAGGTACACCATCTAGCAAATAATTGCTTCAAGAATTTCACTACAACTCTAGCATCATTGGTAGGAAAGGCCTTACCCTCAACCCACTTTGAAACATAATCTATGGCTACGAGTATGTACTTATTTCCCTTTGATGATGGAAAAGGTCCCATAAAATCTATACCCCATACATCAAAAATCTCACACTCTTGTATAAAATTTTGTGGCATCTCATCTCGTTGATTAATCTTTCCTTGTCTTTGACAAACATCACAAAATATCACCATCTCTTGGGCATCTTTATATATGGAAGGCCAATAGAAACCCGAATCAAAGAATTTATTGGCCGTGTAATTGGGCCCAAAATGGCCTCCCGTAGGTCCCTTCTGACAAGCTTCTAAGATTTTAAATGCTTCGGGCCCATCTACACACCGTCTCATGATTTGGTCCGCACATTGCCTAAAGAGATAAGGGTCATCCCAAAAGTAGTATTTTTCTTCCTTAAGAAACTTTTTCTTTTGTTGGGAAGTAAGACCGTCTATGAGCACATCCCCCACAAGATAGGTTGCAATATTAGCAAACCAAGGGGTGACATCCTATTAGGAAGAGATAGACATGAGCTCCTCTAATGGAAAGGATTCATTAATTTCCTTATGAGGTAATTCACCTTGAAAATGATGCTCAAGTCTACTTAAGTGATCCGCTGCTAAATTCTCGGCTCCTTTCTTATCACGTATCTCAATGGAAAACTCTTGTAGCAATAAAAACCATCTCAAAAGCATAGGCTTAGCATCTTTCTTTGTCATGAGGTACTTGAGAGCGGAATGATCCGTATACACTATGGTCTTAGAAAGCACAAGATTGGGTCTAAATTTCTCAAAGGCATAGACTATAGCAAGAAACTCTTTTTCTGTGGTGGTATAATGAAGTTGAGCACCCGTCATTGTCTTGCTCGCATAGTGTATAGTTTGAAAATGCTTATTAACTCTTTGTCCTAACACGGCCCCCATGGCATAATCACTAGCGTCACACAAGAGCTAAAAAGGCAAATCCCAATTTGTAGAAACCAAAACGGGAGCCTTTGTCAATTTTTCCTTAAGAATCTCAAACGAGTCTAAACACTCTTGTGTGAAAATGAAAGGAGCCTTTTTTCCAAGAGGTGGGTTAATATATGGATTTAGCCAAGTATATAAAGAGTTATCGTCCGATCTTTTCGAATTGATTACTAGTTAAAAGTGTGACTCAGTCGTTCTTGGTGAATAAAATAAAAGGTTATCTATTTTAAACTAAGGTAAAATGAAAATGTAAATGTCGTTAAGTAAAAGTGGAAGCTCAAAAAGTACAACTAAAAATTAAAACTTAAAAGTAAATGATGCAAAATTAAAACTTTGAAATGTGAATTTTGAAAACTTAATAAAAAATGAAAACTTAAAATAAAGCTAAGTTAAAACAATTAAAATAACAATTTAAGAAAAATGGCGGGAAAGAAATAAACTAGAAAAAGAAAACAACTAAATAAAATAAACAAAGGATTGCGATGGAAGCTATCGCAATAGCAAAAGCTATCGCAATATCACATTGACTATCGCAATGTTACACTATAGCAATATCATTGCTATCGCAATGTTCATCACAATGCTCATCGCAATACCCCTTCCATCGCAATGTTCCTCATGTCGCAATGTTCCTCCCATCGCAATGTGGCAAACGAAATTTGGGCAGAGTTCCGTCGCAATATTACTTAAATTCCATCGCAGTCTACGATCGCAATGAGCGATCGCAATCCACGATCGGAATAAGGGCTATCGCAATCTTGATCGCAATGTAGAAACCCTAAGGGTTATTGCCATCACAACAAGCTGTCGGAATGTGGAAACCCTTGCAAATTACGATGGAAAGAACAGAAACAAAGGGAACAAATAAGCAAAGACCGAATAAGCACTTTGACAATAAGCAATTAACAAAAGCTTAATTAAAACAATAATAAGTAGAACTAAATAAGCACAAATTTAAAAACTTTCAAGATGCCAAATAAGCAAAATTTATAAATTGAACTAAAAGAAAAAGATTAAACTTTAAAAAGATAGAACTTTTAAAAACACTTAAATGAAAATATGCTAGACACCAATTAAGCAAAAAGCACAATAAGCTAAGACCATGAATCACACGAAAATTATAATAACAAAAAGATAAGAACTTTAATCAAATTAAGCATAAAGATGAAAACTTGAAGATTAAACAAATCAAACAAAATATTTTAAAACAAGAAGAGAAGAATGAGATGATTATGAAAAACTTGAAATTAAAGATGAAGATTAAAGATTCAAATACAAGATTAAAGTGAAAAGCTTAAAACTTTAAAGAAAAACTAGAGAGAGAAAGTGAAAACTAGAGAGAGAAAGTAAAACTACACTACCCCTAATCTAAACTAACTAACCACCTCCTAATGACACATTAGGAGGGTAATTATAGGAGGAGTAAAATGTTGGTGCTTTCTTCCTTCTTTCTTCTTGTCTCGGCTCGATTTAAATTCTTTGTCTTTCTCGACGTTGTCTCGAGATTTGTCGATATAATTTGAACTAGTCTTATAAGTTCATTCTTTAATTAGACTTGGTTCTTCGACTTCATTAAACTTCCGTCTTTAGACTTTTTCTTCGATAAATCTTCAGAATAGGCCTTGGACTTCCGTTCTTTTTGCACTTTTGATCTTTTGACTTCGTCTTTTCTCGTTTTCTTCGATAAAAGCCCGTGAAAGCTCGTGTTTTCTTCCTTTTTCATCTTTTGGTCCTAAAACACAATAAAGACACAAACCACGCATAATTCCGACATTTATGACAAAAAATACACGTTTTGACTTGGTTATTATTATAATTAAGTGGTAAAAGGATGGGTGTTTTCACACCTATCAAATCCCCTACGCTTGACGATTGCAATGCCCTCATGAAATGCATTAATTACAAAGCACGTTTTACATTTTTCATCATAATTAACCTACCTTGACCTTTATTAAACATAATACATTAGAATAGAAAATTATAAAATATTCAAAGGAAGAAAGTAAAGAGATAAAAGACTTACGTTGGGGTTTTGGATAGTCATGAATGTTTATCACCCTTAAGTTTCACGTTCCCCCATACGAAGCTTAAAAACGAGATCATTGTTATTATAAGTTAGCAAACTAACACAAACTCATGTGGCCCAATTATTCACTTAGACTCCCTTATTCCTAGGTGTATCTCTTATATTTTATTGTTGTCTTAAATGATCACGAGGATGCATTGTTGACTTATTTCGATAGTTATTTAGGCTGAAAATAAAGTAGGACGATTTAATCAATAGTTAGCTAAAGGACAAAATCTTTTAAAACTGCTTCTCGGGACCTCATAAAGTTCATATCTTGGCATAACTCGCTTCACGATTTGAGACCTTTCTCGAATCGATATTTGGCACTGACTTCATACTTCAAATCTTGAGAGACGTTCTTGAAATAATGGTCTTCTCTTCATAATAGGAATTTCTTCACTTGATGTTTTTGAGAGATTCTATATACTTGAACCACGACTTCTTCATTTTTCTCCAATATTTATTTGGGATTTTGATATACAACGATCCGCCTCCTTTTAGGACTTGGATCAATTTATCCTCATACCTTGCTAGGGTCTTTTCAGATAGACTTCTCCATGATCTTTAGGGGAGTATTTGCTTTTCATCATGTGTCTTGATCCTTCATATTGATTTTTGATAAATGATTCTTCACATCACTTTGGATCTTTAGTAACAAAATGTAGCCCTCATGCCTTGTTAGGGCCTTTTTGGACTCGCCAATCTTCGCATACCACTTCAGTAAGTTATGACCTGGCTATGAACTCTAATTAATACCAAGCAACTTTTAAACAATCTTGTGCTAGAAGCTAAGTAACTTTTCAAATCCTACGGCCTTATTTATTGCAATTATATTTATTAACAAGCGATGGGAGAAAAAGCTCATAATCAACTCACATAAATTCATTAAAGAATACCAAACTTATAATTGACTCTATCATCTCTCGTTCTCCACAATTTAAAATCTCAAGGAATGAGACTCGTGGATGCTTAGCCAATTAAATCAAAGTTTTGGGTTTTCAAGTCATCTATAGGATCTTGCAAATTCTTAGACTTTTTCAAGTTTAGAATTTTCATTTTAAAGTTCCCTTGATAAACGACTTTCTAGGATCAATTATAGGAACTTGCTAAAAGTTCTTGTTCTTAACCCGTAAGAGTTAAGACGTTCGCGTTTTAAAGATCCCTATATAAAAGCCTAGAAAACTTGACTTAAACACGTTAAGGATACTATCTAGAGTAAACTTAGATAAGTAAACTCGGGTTGAGTCCAAAGATTTACAACGTTTAAAAATTAAAACCACTTTATTAAAGTTTATTCTTGCAAAGAAAGAAAATAACAATAACAAAGGTAAAACTACTAGGCCAAAATAGATCAAAATTTTTGAAAAATGTCGAAAAATCAATTTTCCGGTTAAAATGAGGACATATTCAAGGAAAAGGCCACTTAACTTCGATAGAAGTCCCCCTACGCTTAATATAAACATTGTCCTCAATGTTTAAGCATGTGGAAGTAACCTCCCCTACACTTAGGACATTGTGCATGTTGTTTAAATCTTGCTAAGGAAGAGACAACTAAAGTGATTCCTATTTTAATATTGAAAAATAGAAAATAGTGAATCAAAATAGTTTAGGATAGAACCGGGAAGACGGGTACACGGATCGTCAAAAGTCAGCAAGAATGTATCTTTGAAAGCTCGAATCCCTGCACATGATGAGAAATAAAACAACAAACACATACTAGGGTCTCCCCCTACACTTATTATAAAACAGATAAAGATAGAGAGATAATCGGGTTGCCTCCAGAGAAGCGCTGGTTTTTGTTAACCGAGTTACGAGCCTGACTCATCCCTGAATTAAATGGTCCATAGGGAAGCCTCGAATGTAATACCGGGATCAAAGACCTTGTCCTTGTTCCCGAAGGACATTAATAAAGGAGAGGCCAGAGGATAAGTCTTAAAGGGTAGAAAAGTCCTCTCAACATACGAAAAGTATGTGAGGTTGTGATCCACGGGAGGTGGGGTGGGTAAAGAAAGCACATTGTCATCCCCCAAAGACAATGGATGTTGACCAAGCGGCAAAGCCGTAAAGTTATCACTCATAAAATAGTCAATGTCACCTCCCGGGTCAAAGCACTCATCCTCCGTAATGGTGTCTAAAGGAGTGGATGAAAGGTGCTCGAGAGGGGGACTTGGGATAATATCTTCATGCAGCAAATTATCAAAAATAATATCCCCTTCCTTATCATCATCATCAATACCTGGAGGTATTGAGAGAATGTCGATTTCCTCCATAGCTGTATCATTATTCTCAACTGAAGTAATAGACGGAGGTAAAGAGTCAGAAATAGGAGCAGAATTCAACGCTTCAACTTTAGCAATAAGAAGATGAACTTTTAATAATTTGTTAGTAAGAATAATGTCTTCCACCTCATCTACAAGACCAAGTTCAGTGGTGAACTTCTCGTATGTCGGAGAGAATAAATCAGCATCGCCTTCATCTCCCGAAGGATATTGAGAAATTTCAAAAGTGAAATTCTCATAGCATGGAGAAAAATCATCATCATTAGGAGCGACCTCGTCCGTAAGCTCAGCAAAAGTAGGGACATCACAAACCTCCTCAAATAAGTTGTCGAGACCAAATTCACTAATCTCACTCGATGTATCACAATCCTTAGACGCATTTGGGATATCAAGAGTAGGAGTAGTAATTTCAGAAAATGGGTTGAGATCATAGATATCATCCTCGTCATCATCAAAATAGTAGTAAGGACGCACAAGAGGAGGAGTATAAGCACTAAGATTAGATACTTGCTGTTTTCGTCGTTGCTCCGCCCTTGCTTCGCGTATGCTATCTAAATCTTGTTGAACGTATTGAAGTGTATTCAAAAAAATGGCTCGTTCTTCTTCACTCATTACAACAGAAGGTTGATGATCGAGGGTGTATTGTGGGGGCTCAAAATTATGAAAATCAGAATTATAGCACGGATGTGGTCCATCATAGATCATCGGCTGAAAAGAATTAGAACACGGATTTGGCTCATAATAATTCATCGGCTGAAAATAAGAAGTATCGTGAGGGCCCCCATAATGATTGCAACACGGGTATTGAAAAAACCCCTGTGCGTTTTGTGGATAGATATTACCATTGTCATAATTATAATCCGGTTCTTGCCCGTCATGAGACGGGTATCGAATCGGACACGAAACATGCCAATGAGAATCGCGCCCACAATATATGCAAGAGGGGGGAGTAAGTGCATGAGAAGCAAAGGATGAATTAATCGAATTGCACGATGGACAAAATCCAAATTGTGAATCGGTTGAAACGGGTGGAAGATCTTTTCCGCATTGCTCGCATGAACACCATTAACATTTTGCACCTATATAATCGTCTCCCACACCCTACCCAATGGACATAAGAATCCATGAAGAATTAAAAATTAGAGGGGTTGAGAAAAAGAATTAAACACAATAGAGGGTGAAGAGGAATGTTTTTGGTGCAAAACTCTTGGAAAAAGAAATGCTTTTTAAGATTTTTTAAATGTTTTTGTATTTTTGAAATTTTTGATTTTTAGGCTTTTTTTTGTTGAAAATTTTTGAAACTTTTGACAAGAAATATAACGTTCAATAATGAACGGATCCCAAATCCAACGCGTCTCTTACAATAAACGGTTAATCTTCACGAAAAGAGCCGGTAGCGACGCCATTTAATATATGGATTTAGCCAAGTATATAGAGAGTTATCGTCTGATCTTTTTGAATTGATTACTAGTTAAAAGTGTGACTCAGTCGTTCTTGGTGAATAAAATAGAAGGTTATCTATTTTAAACTAAGGTAAAATGAAAATGTAAACGTCGTTAAGTAAAAGTGGAAGCTCAAAAATTACAACTAAAAATTAAAACTTAAAAGTAAATGATGCAAAATTAAAACTTTGAAAAGTGAATTTTGAAAACTTAATAAAAATGCAAACTTAAAATAAAGCTAAGTTAAAAAAATTAAAATAACAATTTAAGAAAAATGGCGGGAAAGAAATAAACTAGAAAAAGAAAACAACTAAATAAAATAAACAAAGGATTGCGATGGAAGCTATCGCAGTAGCAAAAGCTATCGCAATATCACACTGGCTATCGCAATGTTACACTATAGCAATGTCATTGCTATTGCAATACCCCTTCCATCGCAATGTTCCTCTTGTCGCAGTGTTCCTCCCATCGCAATGTGGCAAACGAAATTTGGGCAGAGTTCCGTCGCAATATTCCTTAAATTACGTCGGAATCTACGATCGCAATGAGCGATCGCAATCCACGATCGGAATAAGGGCTATCATAATCTTGATCGCAATGTAGAAACCCTAAGGGTTATTGCGATCACAACAAGCTGTCGGAATGTGGAAACCTTTGCAAATTACGATGGACAGAACATAAACAAAGGGAACAAATAAGCAAAGACCGAGTAAGCACTTTGACAATAAGAAATTAACAAAAACTTAATTAAAACAATAATAAGCAGAACTAAATAAGCACAAATTTAAAAACTTTCTAGATGCCAAATAAGCAAAATTTATAAATTGAACTAAAAGAAAAAGATTAAACTTTAAAAAGATAGAACTTTTAAAAACACTTAAATGAAAATAAGCTAGACACCAATTAAGCAAAAAGCACAATAAGCTAAGACCATGAATCACACGAAAATTATAATAACAAAAAGATAAGAACTTTAATCAAATTAAGCATAAAGATGAAAACTTGAAGATTAAACAAATCAAACAAAATATTTTAAAACAAGAAGAGAAGAATGAGATGATTATGAAAAACTTAAAATTAAAGATGAAGATTAAAGATTCAAATACAAGATTAAAGTGAAAAGCTTAAAACTTTAAATAAAAACTAGAGAGAGAAAGTTAAAACTAGAGAGAGAAAGTAAAACTACACTACTTCTAATCTAAACTAACTAACCACCTCCTAATGACACATTAGGAGGGTATTTATAGGAGGAGTAAAATGTTGGTGCTTTCTTCCTTCTTTCTTCTTGTCTCGACTCGATTTAAATTCTTTGTCTTTCTTGACGTCGTCTCGAGATTTGTCGATATAATTTGAACTAGTCTTATAATTTTCTTTTTTAATTAGACTTCGTTCTTCGACTTCATTAAACTTCCGTCTTTAGACTTTTTCTTCGATTAATCTTCAGAATAGGCCTTGGACTTCCGTTCTTTTTGCACTTTTGATCTTTTGACTTTGTCTTTTCTCGTTTTCTTCGATAAAAGCCCGTGAAAGCCCGTGTTTTCTTCCTTTTTCATCTTTTGGTCCTAAAACACAATAAAAACGCAAACCACGCATAATTCTTACATTTATGACATAAAAGACACGTTTTGGCTTGGTTATTATTATAATTAAGTGGTAAAAGGATGGGTGTTTTCACACCTATCATGGGTCATGGGTCTTACAATCTTAGAAAAATCTTGTATAAAACGTGTATAGAAACCCGCATGACCCAAAAACTCCTAACTCCTTTCACCATGGTAGGTTGGGGAAGTTTGGCAATAACATCAATTTTGGCCCGATCAACTTCTAAATCCTTATTGGATATCTTATGTCCCAAAACTATCCCCTCTATGACCATGAAATAGCACTTCTCCTAATTAAGAACAAGACGTGTTTCTTCACACCTCTTAAGCATACGTTCTAAATAGGAGAGATAAGAAGTGAATGAATCTACAAAGACCGAGAAATCATCCATGAAAAATTACATAGTGTGCTCAATCATGTCATGAAAGATTGCCATCATACACCTTTGGAATGTCCCTGGTGCATTGCACAAGCCAAAAGGCATTCTCTTATAAGCAAATGTACCATAGGGACAAGTGAATGTGGTCTTTTCTTGATCCTTTGGATCGATGGGTATTTGGAAATAACCCGAGAATCCATCTAGAAAGCAATAGTACTCATTTCCCGCTAAACGTTCAAGCATTTGGTCCATGAAAGGTAATGGAAAATGATCTTTCCTAGTAGCATCGTTGAGCTTCCTATAATCAATACAAACTCTCTAACTCGTGACAAGTCTAGTGGGAATAAGCTCATTGTTCTCATTAGGCACTACGGTGATTCCACCCTTCTTAGGAACATAATGCACCGGGCTAACCCATGGAGAGTCGGAAATGGGGTAAATCATACCCGCATCAAGGAGTTTGATAACTTCCTTTTTGATGACCTCATGGATTTTAGGGTTAACCCTTCTTTGGCTTTGAAAAGCGGGTTTGTAATCATCCTCCATAAGGATTTTGTGTGTACAAAAATTTGGATCAGTTCCCCTTATGTCAGATATTTTCCATGATTTGACTTTCTTATGTTTCTTAAGCACCTCTACAAGTTTTTCCTTCTCCTCATCTTTCAGATCTTTTGCTATGATCATGGGTAATTGGTCCTTTCCCTCTAAGAAGGCATATTCAAGGTGTGATGGAAGATCCTTAAGTTCTTGGGGAGGTGGACTCTCAATGGAAGGTTTCACTATAGATGGATCATCAATGGTAACTTCTTGTGGAGTATGTAGAGAAATTGGATCCTCATTGAGAAACTTTTGGATAGTGAGAATGTCTTCTTCCCAATTAATGGTAGAATCATCATTACCAAGGAAGTTGGACTCAAATTCCTCCAAGGGGAAATCACTCTCTCCAAATGTTGTTAAGGAGGGAGCAATTGAGGCAACGGTCTCTACATGAGGCATGTTCTCACTATCATTCTTACAAGCTTCATGAAAATGCTCATCACACACCTCATCAAGAACATCTACTATGTTAACTGTTTCACAACTTTGAGACTTCTTAGTGACTTTTCCTAGCTTAAACACCACTTTCTAATCCTTAACTCTCATAATTAATTCTCCTTCCGCCACATCTATAAGAGTACAACCCATCCTCAAGAATGGTATACCAAAAATAAGAGGAACTTTCGGTTCCATATCATAATCAACCACTACAAAATCCGCGGGAAACGTGAATTGATCAACCCCTACAAATACATCCTACGCAATGCCTACCGGATAAGCTATGGAACGGTTTGCTAACTCAAGGGTCATCCTAGTAGGAGTGAGCTCGGGAAGAGAGAGTTTTTGCCAAACCAATAAAGGCATGAGATTAATTCTTGCCCCAAGATCCGCTAGTGCCATGCAATTTTCCACCCCGGGAAAATTACAAGGGATCAAAAGTTTCCTTGGATCTCTAAGTTTTGTAGGTAAGGTTTTTAGCAACACGGCGGAGCAATTCTCATTTAGTGATGTGTTAGGCAAATCCACCAAATTTTCCTTGTTTGAGAGGAGATCTTGAACATTTTATTAAACTTTGGCATATAGGCAAGAGCTTCCGTAAAGGATATGTTAATGTTTAGTTGCTTGAACATTCTCAAAAAGTATGACACTTGAATATCATCCTTGTTTTTAAGTTTCTCCTTTCTCAATCTTGATGGATATGGAAGGCTTGGTTTTGGTGTAGGTTGAGTAGTTGTTGTTGTTGAAGGGTTCTCTTTGTTGGTTTCTTCATTGGTAGGTGTGGAAGGTACAGGAGTAGTGGGTGTAGGATTAGAAGGTGTAGGTGTTGAAGTTGTAGAGCTTAAAGGTGTTGTATTTGATGTTGAAGGCTTATCACAAGGTGGAACCATAGCAGGCTTAACCAAAGGAGGTGTAGGAGGTGAAGGATCATTAGTTGTCTTTCCACTCCTTGGTGTGATATCATTGAAATTACCCCTTGGATTTGTTTGTGTGTTTGAAGGTAGAGCACCTTGAGGTCTTTGAGAGTGCAAACTTTGAGTTTGTAAAAGAGCAAACTTCTTGTTGTTTTCTTCTTGAGTCTCCTTCATTTGTCTTTCATAAGAAGTAAGCTTTTGAAGAATCAAATCCATGGTATTAGGTTGCATATTTCCTTGATAAAAACCTTGGTTTGGATATTGAGGTGGAGGTGGTTGGTTAAATCCTTGATTGTATGCATGAAAGTTATTTCCTGTTGGGAATAAAATGAGCCAAGACACTTTGACGCTGAAAAGAGTTAATTGGACGCTGATATGAAGAAATCAAGCACTGACAGATCAAGCATTGGCAAGAGATATCCAAGCGCTAATAAGAAGAAGTCTAAGCACTGATAGGAAAACTTAGTCAACACGTTTGTTATTTGAAGAAAAGATATACTCAATATTGTATTTTCTATATTTATCTTTTCCTAGAATATTTGATAGGTTATCCATTGTACACGACTCCTTGTGTTATAAAAGGAGGTCATAGGGTTTATAGTATTGTGAATTATTCAGTATTCAACTTTCATTGTACTCAAGTTTGATAATCAATCAAAACTGAAAGTTTGGTTTATTTTTTTTACTTGTTCTTCAATTTAAGTGTTAATTTCGCATAACACTTGAATTGTTCATATAAAAATAAAATTTCTCTAAGTGTTAAACATGATTCAACCTCGTTAACACAAAGAAAATCGATCTAAGTTTGGGATGAACAAGTGGTATCAGAGCTTGTTGAGTAACTTTGATCTAGAAGAACAGTTAACCCTAAAAACACCAAAACCCTAAAACTAGAAAAGATGTCTGCTACAGAATCTTCTTTCTCATCAACCCACAACCTAAAATTCCCCGTGCTCGACCCTGTCAACTTTGAACAATGGAAGTTCAATTTTAAACAATACCTTCAATTTCATGATCGTACTCTCTGGGAGATTATTGAATATGGAAACGAATTCGATAAAGCAGCTAAGATTGTTGCTGCTATTCAAGCAAGGTCTGTTACTGGTTCTACTGATGAAGATCGTAAAGAAAGACCTGAGGATGGAAGATCTGTCTCAACTACTGATATAGCCAAGAGAATGAATGACATGAAGACCTTAAACATTCTCAAACTCTCTTTGGGACCAAACAATCAGCATAAGTATAGAAGCTTTGAGTCTGCCAAAGAACTTTGGGCAGCTCTTCAAGTCAACTATGGTGGTAATGATGATACTGCCCTAGAAAAGAAGAAACAACTTTTGCATGAGTATGATGTGTTTAAGGCTCTTCCCAATGAGAAGTTGAGTGAGGTAAGAAGCAGGCTTCGAGACATCACTAGCAAGTTGACCTGCATGGAAAATTGAAGCTAGGTCTATCATTGCTACCAATGCCCACAAGAGTTCTACTTTTCATGACGTCTACTATAAGCTAAAGATTGTAGAGAATGAAATCTTATTGGATCATGGAAGCAAATCTACCTCTGGAAACATGCCTTTCATCTCATATAGTGAAGCTCAAGTTGATAAGAGAGAATCATATGTGCATCCTGTTACTGGATTACCTTATGTCAGCGGTGGATCAACCTTTGTCAACGCTTGACATTCAGACGCTGACACATACAATGTTGACTCACCAAGGATTAAACCCGCTGGTATTGATCTAGACACAGTGTGTGCATACATTGCTTCATTGCCTAATGGTTCAATGATTACATATGAGGACTTTGAGCAAATCAGTGAGGAGAACTTGGAAGAGATGGATATTAAATGGAATATGGCACTTGCAAGCATAAGGGCCAACAGATGGAATAGGAGATTTAGAAAGAAGATGACCTTCAATGCTAAAGACACTATTAGGTTTGATAAATCCAAGGTTGAATGTTACAACTGCCATAGGATGGATCACTTTATGAGGGAATGCAGATCTCCAAAAAGATCTGATTTCGGAAAGCCTTCAAGTCAAGCCATCAAGGTTGAAGAGACAAAGGTTATGGTTGCCATGCAAGACATAGATGGTGTTGGATGGGACTAGAGCTTTTTGGCAAAGGATGTGGAAGAGAATAAGGCTTTTATTGCAGTGAAGGAAGAAGAAGAGCATGTTCACTTTTCTCTTATGGCACATTCCTCGTCTTCATCAGAAAATGAGGTATATGATGATGCTTACTGTAGTAAAGGCTGTCGTTTAAACACTGAAAAGCTTAACAAGGAAATTTTAAAGTTAAAATCAGATGTTTTTGATAAAAAAATGCAAGCTAACTAATTATCAAATGGCACTTGTTCAAACTGTAAAGACTGTTTAGGAGTATAAGAAAATGGAATTTGACCTAAAAGATCAAATTAATGTTTTGTCTCATGATCTTAAAGTTAGTGTTGAACTTAGGGACAAACTGATGAGATCCAGAGAAAAAATACAACTTAAGTTAGATGAGGCTATTAAGGATAAAGAGAATGTAGGGCTTAAAATTAAAATTTTTGATAAAGTAAGCCAAACCCTAGAAAAATGTATTAGTGAACAAAGAAACCCTAGGGATATGTCTGGGATTCGATTGAATGAATATGTTGATGTTCCTCCACCTGCTGGGAACTTTTATGGTGTTTAGAGAAAAGATCTCTCTTGGACTGGTATTCCAGAACTCCAAGAAAATGAATTTATTTCTCCACCTAGAGTGCTCACCCTAGTTGAGGAATATCAACAAAAGGTGATTGACCTTGAGCAATGGAGAGCAGTCAACCCTTTTCTCTTTGTTAAGGTTGGAATGATTAGTGAGAGTCCACTTGATCCTACACCCATAACTGTGACAAACCCTACCACAGGAAAACCTGTTGACCTTGGCTCATCTGTTAATAGAAAACCTAGTGTTAAGTATGCTGAAATGTATAGAAAACCTAGGTCACCACAAAGCTAAGCTAGTGTTAATGGGACAGGGTTCTTTCAATCTAGACCTAAAGTTATGTCTAGAAAAGCTTGTTATACATGTGGAAGTTTTTCTCATTAGACCTATAAGTGTGTCAGTGCCTCAAAAGTCAACGCTGATGATAGGTCAACTATGGTCAAACCCAGACCTTATGTCCAATCAAGTCCACAAGTTACTAGACCAGCTCCCTTCTTTACTAAAGGGACAAATACTCTCGGAAAAAGACCCTTTGAAAAGACCAATACATCGTCTAACAGACAATGGGTTCATGTAGCCAACCCTAATTTCAGCGCTGACAAGAACAAATACAGCGCTGACAAGAACAAATTTGACGCTGACAGGAACAATTCCAACGCTGACAACTTTAGGTACGCTGGTGTTGGTTCTTATGTTAGACCAAGTAATAATAAGTACTTACAGCCTAAGGGAAAGGGGTATAAAGCTTCATCTACTTTAACTTGGAGACCTAAACAAGACCAAAACCCTAATTCTGATGGGATTTCCATGACCTGTAAAAGATTTCACTATATCAAAGGTCATGACTAAACCAATTGGGGTAAACTGGGTGTTCAGACCACAAATGGATGGACAAGGGGTTATTATAAGGACTAAGTTTGTTCTTGTTGAACAACCAAATGAATCCAAGTCTGCTCAGACTTGGGTTCCCAAAGAAAACTAACTTGTTTTCATTAAGTACAGGGCATTCAAAAATAGGTCAATAATTATGGATACTGGGACAGTGGATGCTCTAGGCACATGACGGGAAAGGAAGATTACTTGACTAACTTTACCCCCATTAAAGATGGTGACAAAGTGTACTTTGGAGGAGGATATGGCACTATTTCAGGAAAAGGAACTCTTATCACCAATAATTTACATTTTAAAAACGTATTTCTGGTAAAAGAACTTGATTATAATTTGTTTAGTGTGTCACAAGTTTGTGACAACAAGAATAAGGTTCTTTTCACTGATACTGAATGTTGGGTGTTGAGCAAAGACTTTAAGATGCCCGATGAGAAGTTTATTGACTATAGAACACCTAGGCATAAGGACATTTATAATGTTAATCTTAATGGAATTAGGATGAATAACAATTTGTCATGTCTGTATGCTAAAGCTTCAGTAGATGAAAGTAATCTATGGCACAGAAGGCTAGGGCACATAAACTTTAAGAATATCAATAGACTTGTGAGACATGATTTAGTTGATGGTTTGCCTTCAAAGGCTTTCCACAATGATCATTCTTGTGTTGCATGCCTTAAAGGCAAACATCACAAAGTCTCATTTAAGTCTAAACTTGTGCATTCTAGGTCTAAACCACTTCACTTGCTACATATGGAATTATTTGGCCCAACTAATATAGAAAGTTTGAATGGTAAATCTTATTGTTTTGTTATAACTGATGATTTTTCTAGATTTACTTGGACTTTCTTTTTAGCCTTAAAAAGTGAAACTGCCATAGTTTTGATTAACTTTATTACCCAAATTGAGAAAAAGACAGGGAATGAGGTTAATATACTTAGAAGTGATAATGGTGGTGAGTTTAGAAACCAATTGTTAGATGGCTTATGTGTCAATAAAGGGATTACTAGGAAGTTTAGCATAGCTAGAACCCCACAGCAGAATGGGGTGGCTGAAAGGAAGAATAGAACACTCATAGAAACAGCTAGGAAAATGTTGGCTGATGCTAATTTTCCCATTGCTTTTTGGGCTGAGGCTGTGAATACAGCCTGCTATGTTCAGAATAGAGCATTGGTCAAGAAAATCCACAATAAGACACCTTATGAGCTATTTTGGAATAGGAAACCTAATATAGGTTTTCTTAAACCCTTTGGATGTCATGTAGTTATTTTGGATACTAGTGATGCCTTAGGAAAGTTTAGTGCAAAAGGTGATGAAGGCTACTTTATGGGTTATTCAGTGCAGAGCAAAGGATATAGGGTTTACAATAAGAAAGAAAAACGTATTCTTGAAAAAGTACATATTAAGTTTTTAGAAAGTAAACCTAGTGATCCTGAGAGTGGACCAGATTGGTTCTTTGATTTAGAACCTTTATCTAGAACCTTGAAATATATGCATGTTACTAATCTAAACATTGTGAAGAACGATTCAAATGTTGTGGAAGAACCTATTGTTGAAATTACAGGTAAACAGGTTGACAAGGAAGAAGGTTCACATGAAGTCAAATCAGACCCCATACTTGAGTATGTGACCATCCCCATATGGACTGATGGATTTGAACAAGCTGCTGCTGCTGAAAAGGAGGAAGTAGGTCCACAAGAAAAGCTAGTTGATGAGAACATGCATGAAACTTCAAGCGATGACAAAGGTAAATCCGACGCTAACAGGTTAAATTCAGGCGCTGATTTCCCAAACGCTGACAACTCGTTTGGACATTTATTCTCTTCCAATACTTTTGAACAAGGTGAACCTTCTATACTTCATCAAGAAGTTCATTCAAGTGGGGATGGAAGTGGGTATGAAGTGTAGGTTTATATTACTCATAACAATTACTTAAAACCCTAATTAAGATCAAAGCACACATAACGGAAGCGTTTTACAAGATCATAATTAATAACACATTTATAATTAATCGAGTTAGGATGACATACCTTTTAGCTAGAGAAAATCTTCAAGAACACCGTCAAATCACGAATTAGGGTTCATATGAAGAACACCAAGATAGTTTATAATGAAACTATATTACGCTCTTGTACACACGTAATGCAACAGATCAATCGTGATGCTAGCACTAATAAACAGAGCTTAAATAATTGTGAATTATAGCTAAATAGAAAATCAAACCGAAACCCTATGTGGGTTGTGGCTTGTGATCGCAAAGAGAACAATGAGGGGAGGGACAAAAAGCTATGAAGGGATTATGGGGTATTTATAGATTTATAAACTTGTGCTCCAAGCCCTAATTAAAATTAGTAAACTAATCACTTCCTTTTTTCCCTATATAGCTGACGGCTATAGATCCCCCAAGGGGTTTCCGGAACTTTCCGTTCTTGTTTCCTTTTCTATATAATTCTATAACGCTCGTTTACACTTAACTTTTAATTATTAAAGATCGTTAAATAATCTTGATTTATATTTTACTAAATAAACATATTTATTAAAATTTAATTAATCCTTTACGTATTGTGTGCAATCCCGTAATCCCGAGTTCGATCCTATCACACGACTATTTAATTTTACGTCCATAAACTTTCAGCTCCCACTTGGACAAAATTCAAATATCGTGATCACATTGATTAGCGTCTAGTTAAACTAACAATGTCACTAGTACAACTCGAGTAAGATCTCCTGGACAAAACCTTTTAATGATACACCATCATTATTATTATCCTTTCATTTTAAATACAACGTTAATAGGATATGGATCTCAGTCATTCCTTCATTAACCATTATGTTTCTCGTTTATGGATATAGCAAGATTACCAAAACACATTTGGGAACATCTTACTATTCCCCCGAGGGGCCCAATTGTATTATACTTCAAAAAATAATTTGAAGGAAACAAATCCCATTTTGACTACAAGCGAAACTTACGAACTTTGCAACACTTCTGAAAATAACCCTTATAGCTACCAGTAACGTTTAGCGTTAGGTTATCTCACAGAAATACACTACATTCGTGTCAGTTTCCTGGTATCTCATGTCTAAGGATAACTATTTATGATTTACTTAATGACAAAGATCCATAAAGTAAAATCATATAGTTAGGATAAGTCCAATATTTGATCCATCAAATATCATCCAAAATTGACCAATATACTTTCAAGTATACTCTGTCACTATTTTGAATTGTCTTTGTTTAATAATACTCTCATATTATTAATCGACAACGGACATCTAGAACACAACAATTTATTCATGGATATAAAACATGTAAAATAGGATACAAAATCAAATAACAGAAAATAAACGAAACTCAATCTTTATTTCATCAATTCAATAATGTCTTAACATCCTTTATCCAAATACTAATCAACAGATTTATTGCATGAATTCGCTAGCTAGTTGAAGCTCAATAGCCTTAGCATGCTTAACTACCTTTGGTCTAGGCAAAGCCTTAGTAAAAGGATCAGCTACGTTATCTTCTGTGTGAACTTTTATTAATTTTATTTCACGAGCTTCCACTTGTTCTCGTACGTAGTGATATCTACGTTTAAAGTATCTGGCGCCTTTCATGACTCCAGGGTCATTGGCAAATATAATTGCAGCAGAATTGTCGCAATACATATCAATAGGTTCTTTAATTGAGGGCATCACTCCAAGATCTCCAATAAACTTCCTAATCCAAACAGCTTCCATTGCGGCTTCTGAAGCGGCCATGTACTCCGATTGAGTTGCATGCATAGAAATGGTTGTCTACTTCTTGCTCTTCTAGTCAACTGCTCCTCCATTAGTGACAAACACGTAACCCGTCTGAGACTTCATATCGTCTTTATCACATTACCAGGACGCATCACAGAAACCTGTAACATTCAGTTATGTGTCTGACAACAGTCCTCAAATACTTTTAGTATATGTTTAACAAAACATATCAGTTATGGTAAACGCATCACAGAAACCTATAACATTCAGTTATGGTATACCCCCAAATACCAAAACATATCTTTCGTACTCCTCAAATACTTTAGTATATGTTTAACAACAGTCCAGTTGAGCTTCCCTGGATTCTGTTGGTATCTACTGACCAAGTTTTGAGCAAACGCCACATCAGGCCTTGTACATCTTACAACATACATAATAGATCCTACTGCTGAAGCATAAGGCACCTTCTGCATGTAAGCCACCTCTTCGGGTGTTGATGCATCTAATTCATGACTTAATTCATGCTTAACTTCCATAGGTTTAAAACCTTTCTTGGAATTATGCATATTATACTTCTTCAATATCTTATCAATATAAGCATCTTGACTAAGACCAATTAACCGTCTTTTCCTATCTCGATATATTTTAATTCCCAAAATATAGGCAGCATCTCCTAAATCGTTCAAAGAAAAACATTTACCAAGATAATCCATAACTTCCTTAAGTCTTAGAATGTTACTTCCCATGATTAGTATGTCATCGACATATAAAATTAGGAATACTACATCACTCCCACTAGCTTTGCAATATACACATGGCTCATCACGATTTTGAATAAATCCGAACTTTTTGATTTCTTCATCAAATCGCTTATTCCATTGACGTTATGCTTGCTTTAAACCATACATAGATCTTTGAAGTTTGCAAACGCGTTTTGGATATTTAGGATCAACGTACCCTTCTGGTTGTTGCATATAGATTTCTTCATCTAAGCGTCCGTTCAAGAAGGAAGTTTTAACATCCATTTGCCTTATCTCATAGTCATAGTATGCTGCTATAGCTATGAGAATCCTAATAGCTCGTAAGTTTGCTACCGGAGAAAATGTGTCCTCGTAGTCTACACCAAATGTTTGAGTAAAACCTTTAGCTACTAACCGTGCTTTATAGGATTGTACTTCACCATCCATGTTAGTTTTCTTCTTGAAAATCCACCTATTTTTCACTACTTTAGCATTTTTAGGTGCATCTACAAGAATCCAAACATAATTGATTTTCATGGATTTCATTTCCTCATTCATCTCAACTATCCATTTTAGCTTTTTTGGATCAAGCATTGCAGATCGATAGTTAGCAGGTTCACCAAGATCCCCTACTTCCTCCACATCATCCCCTATGTTAAGACATAGTTTGCTTGGCGCACGTATAGTCCTTGCAGACCTACATAGAGGAATTAATTCTGGCGTAGCTCCCAGACTTTCTGGATCTATTGGAATTTCATCGCTAGTATTTACAGAAGGCAATGTATCTTCTTGAATTTTGATAGGTGTGTAAACACCCATCCTTTTTACCACTTAACTACAGTAACAACCAAGCCAAAACGTGTATTTTATGTCGTAAATGTCAGAATTATGCGTGGTTTGTGTTTTTGTTGTGATTTAGGACGAAAATGTGAAAAAGTGAGAAAACACGGGATTTCACGGGCTTTTATCGAAGAAAAAGACAAAAGATGAAGTCAAGAAATCAAGAGTGCAAAAAGAACGGAAGTCCAAGACCAATTCTGAAGATTTATCGAAGAAAAAGTCAAAAGACAGAAGTTTACTAAAAGCCGAAGAACTCAAGTCTAATTTATGAAGAAATTACAAGACGAGTTCAAAGTAATCCCGAGACAAAGTTTAAAAAGTCGAAGAATTTAAAAGATTAAAGACTAAAGACGAAGGATTAAATGATAATTAAAGAAAGAAGAAAGAGAGGAGGAAGCTTCCCTCCACTAATCACCTCCTCCCCTATAAATAGAGTCATTAGGATTTCATTTGTTTTTGTTGGCTAATAGTGACAATTAGTCTTCCACCATTTACATTACTTGCAATTTAATTTCATGTCATTTCCTTAATTGCCTTGCACCTTTAGTTCCTTAAATTCAAGTAAGTCTTCTTTTATTGTTATTGAATCTTTACTTTTCTTATTAATCTCCTATCTACCTTTCTTGTTTAATCTTTAATCTTTATGCTTTATGTTCATGTTTATGTTCTTGAAGTTTTTATTGATTTAATCAAGTGGGTTTTGATTATTTTGATTATTATTTTGGTTTTATTGATTTGGATTGATAGATTACCATTAGTTGATAATTTGTGATTAGTCTTGCTTAATCTTTTGGTTTAATCTGATTAGTTTTGGTTAGATTCATGTCCTCTCTATTTTCCTTGTTCTTCGCACTTTCTGTTTTTCCCAGGTTATTCCGGATCGACGATTTATTCTGAACCAACAGTATATTCCGGATAAAGGCAATTATTCCGGATAAAGGTTTTATTCCGGATAAAGCTTATATTCCGAGTGAAGCATTTATTCCGGATGAATCAAATATTCCGGATAAACTTGTTATTCTGGATGAAGTGATTTTCCGAATAAACTGGATAATCCGGATCAATAACTTATTCCGGATCAAGACATTCCGAATGAAGGTTTGAAAGTTATTCCGAATCAAGTGAATCTCAGATTATTCCGAACGAAGACTTTTATTCCGGATAAGCAGACATTCCGAACCAAGCCTGATATTCCGAATAAAGGGTTTATTCCGGATGAACTAATTATTCCGGATGAAGGATTTCGTTTGATTATTCCGAATAAGTTTATATTCCGGATGAAGCTTTTATTCCGCATGAGGTAATTATTCCGAGTAAAGAAGAATCATTCCGAGTGAAGGTGACATTCCGAACAAAAGATTATTCCGAACGAAGGTTTATTCCGAATGAGTTGTTTTTAGTTTATTTTAAGTTTATGTTTTTAAATTCTTAAGCTTTACTTTTCCCGCCTTTTTACTTAGTTGCACTTTTAGTTGCCTTGCCTTAGTTTAAGTTTTAGTTTGCGTTTTAAGTTTGCGATATTTACTTTAATTGCTTTTAATTTCTCGTCACGCTTTAATTTCCCGTCATTTATTTTCAATTAGATTTAGATTTAAATTACCTTCATTTACGTTTAGGCCTTGCAATTTAATTACACTACAACGACAAATTTTTGTTTCACCAAAAGACAGTTGAGTCGCACTTAAACTAGTAATCAATTCGATTAGACCACTTCAACCAACTTAATTTTTATACTGGCCAAAAGCTAGGTATCAAATGGCACCGCTGTCGGCTCTTTTCGTAAAGATTAACGGTTTTCTATGAGAGACGCGTTGCTTTTTGGGATCCGTTCATTCGTGAGCGTTATTTTTCTTGCTTAAAAATCTCTAAAAATCCATAAAAATTAAAAATTTTCAAAAAATCCAAAAAGATTTTATTTTCTTTATAGTGTATATATATTCTCTTTGTGTTTGGTATATTTTTCTTTTGCTTTTGCAGGTGTATGCGTACTAGATCTTCAACTTATCCAGAGCCCGAGACTCGTGAAGATTTAGCTATGGCTGGTGTAAACAACAATAATAATCCACCGCACCTCAATAATAACAACAACAATGTTCTTCCACAGCCCGATCTTCGGATAATGGAGGAGCTTTGTCAACCCACCATGTTTGGACGAGGAGGACCGATTACGCCGATGCAAATCACGGCTCCAGAGTTTTCGTTGAAGCATCATATTATCCAACAAGTGCAAACTAATCCATTCCGCGGATTGCCTGATGATGATGCCAACAAGCACCTCGACAAATTCATTACTATTACTCAAAGCATGAAGTTGCCCGGTGCTACTATGGATGTTCTTCGCCTTCAACTCTTTCCACATACTTTATCCCACCACGCCGAAAATGGTTTGATCGTGTCCCGAAGAATTCCATTCATACTTGGGATGACATGACTCAACGATTTTTGTCGCGCTACTTTCCACTATCCATGGTCACGAGCCTTCGGAATCAAATCAGCGGTTTCATGCAAGAACCCGATGAATCTCTCTTTGATGCTTGGGAAAGATGTAATGTTTTGATCGATCGATGTCCAAACCACAACATGCTCCCCGTTACCTTAATTGATACTTTCTACAACTGTTTGACTTTTCGTGGTCGTGATACGATTAATGCAGCCGCCGGTGGCACATTTATGAAAAGAAGACCCGAGGAGTGTAGAGAGCTTATTGAGAACATGACTACTCATCACAAAAACTGGGATTCCTCCGCTTCTTAACGGAACAACCCGAGAGTCAATGTTTCTTCTACTTCAGCAAACCCCGACATGACCGAATTCACCCGCATGATGGCCGAAATGAACAAAAATATCTTGCTCATCGCTTCAAACCAACAACAACAAGTTAAAGCGGTAGCCATTCCTTGTGAGACATGCGGCGGTCCTCACTCATACACTGATTGTCCTTCTACTCAAGGCAATCCGGAAAACGTGTATGCGACTTATGGTAACTATTCACCGGAAATTACCAAGCCCGACCTTAAGGGGATCGAAATTTGCTAAGTTACCGGTCCAACAACTACACTAGAAGCAACCAAATCCCACCTCGAGCTTCTAATCCTTATCACCCACAAGCTCAACAAGCCCCACCCATTAATCAAGATGTTGAAGCCTTAATGAGAACCCAAGGAGAGCAAATTAAGAATCTACAAAGCCAAATTATCAATTTGAAAGGGGATATCACTAAGCAAGGGAATGACATTAGATCCGAGCTTCGAAATGATATACAATCCTCCTTCAGAAATCAATCAAATGATTTGAAGAATATGCTGGCTAGTTTCTTACCAACCACTCAACCCTCTACTTCGAGCTCTCTACCTTCAAACACCGTCACCAACCCGAGAGCGAATGTGAGTGCTATTACTACCCGTAGTGGAGCAACTTTAGTAGGACCATCTATCCCACCCCCAGTTACACCATCTACATTCCTCCACCACCATTTATCCCTACTACTCCCACACCTAGTAATAGTTCACCATTACCGTCTCCGCCTCGTCATGAAGAAGTACCCAAGCAGAATCCTCCACCAACCCCACCTTCCTCCTTTAACCCTTAAACATCTCAACCTTCACCTTCTACACCTCCACCATCCAACCCAAGCATTCCTTACCCTTCTCGACTCAACAAGGCTAGAATTTTGACTAAGAATGACATTCAAGTCTCTAATTTTTTGAACAAGATTGCCAGCATGAAGGTCACCTTTACCCTTGTTGAAGCTCTTGCCCAAATGCCACAATTTTTCAAGATGTTTAAGGAATTGCTTAATAAGAAGGAGAAGATGGTCGAGTTTGTTAATACTCGCTTGAATGAAAATTGCTTTGCAATCCTTCTTAAAGAACTTCCAGAAAAACTTGGAGATCCCGGTCGTTTTGTGCTACCTTGTACTTTTAACCAAACCGACGAATTTACTGCTTTAGCCGATCTTGGGGCAAGTATAAATTTGATGCCTTTCAGCGTTTGGAAAAAGTTATCATTGCCCGACCTTACACCCACCAAGATGACTCTTGAGCTAGCCAATCGCACTCTCGCTTACCCCGTTGGTATTGCCGAAGATGTGTTCATTAAAGTTGGCACATTCACTTTTCCGGTCGACTTTGTCGTTGTTGATTATGAAATGGACCCTCGTATTCCGTCAATACTTGGACGCCCATTTTTGAGAACCGGTCGAGCTTTAATAGATGTGGATAAATGTGAACTCATCTTAAGAGTCGGGGATGATGCACAAGTTTTTGAAATGGGGAAGCTTACAAGCAAATCCTATAGAAGAGAATCGGAGAATATGATTAATGTGCTCGATGATTTTGTCGTCTACAACAATCCTCTATATGATTCTTGCAATGATAATCCACTGTTTCAAGATGATGTGGATGATTCTCTCTCCAATTTGGAACCTTCACCCATATATGATTCTCCACCGATCTTAGATGCTTATGATGATGATTCTAGCTCCGTTGGGGATGATTATGATGATTTTACTTCCGAGTATCCCGACATGCCCACTTATGATGATTTTGATGAGGCCGATACTCTTTCGAGTGATTCTTCTAATAATGAAGATCCTTCGCCATCCATGCTTGATCCTACTTTGGATGACTACTCATTTGAGGAAGACTTTTCTACTTTTCTTAATACATACTTCCCTCATGAGAGTGATGCCCCTCCTTTGGACTTTGATGATTATGATCTTCATTCGTCTACGGATTTGAAGAAAATTCTTTCAAAGGAGCCGACACCGGACGACACCAACATCCGCAACACGTATGTTTTGACACCTCTTTGTCCACCTTCTAAGGACGAGGTTGTGCATTTTCTTAGCGGATGTTCTTCAAAATCTGTTGAGCCTGAGTGCTATTTTCCCCTAAAGGAAAAGGTGTTCGACCCCGGTATTGAAATTTTTAAGCCATCTCAGTATCCGTCTGATGAAATAAAAGGAAAGATTTTTGGAAGTACTAGAGATATGCTTGCACCTCTTCACCCTTGCTACCACCGTGCTCCATCTTTGCTTAAGGGAACCTTGCCTACTCTTCTTTGGCTTGCCTTGTTCGCCTTAAGCTTGTGCTATTTGATGGACGAAAACTATGTATTTGATCCCGGTGGATGTTTTTCATGCTTCTTCCTAAGCTAATCAAGGTCGAGTCAGGCTCACGACTCAGTGAACAAAAATCAAGCGCTTCTTGGGAGGCAACCCAAGTATCTATCTTTTAGCTATCTTTATCCTAAGTGTAGGGGAGACCCGTTGGTGTTTGCTATTTCCTCTCTTCTCATATTCAGGGATTCGAGCTTTCAATGATCCACTCTTAATGATTTTTGACGACCCGTGATTCCGTGTTTCCGTCTTCCCGGTTCTATCCTAAACTCTTTTCGATTCACTATTTTATGTTTTTTTTAAATATTAAAATAGGAATCTCTTTAGTTGTCTCTTTCTTAGCAAGATTTAAACAAAGTGCACAATGTCCTAAGTATAGGGGAGTTTACTCCCACATGCTTAAACATTGAGGACACTGTTTATATCAAGTGTAGGGGGACTTCTATCGAAGTTAAGTGGCCTTTTCCTTGTATTTGTCCTCATTTTAACTGGAAAATCAATTTTTCGACATTTTTCAAAAATTTTGATCTATTTTGGCCTAGTAGTTTTACCTTTGTATAGTTATTTTCTTTCTTTACTAGAATAAATTTTAATAAAGTGGTTTTAATTTTCAACGTTGTGAATCTTTTGACTCAACCCGAGTTTACTTATCTAAGTTTACTCTAGCTAGTATCCTTAACGTGTTTAAGTAAGGTTTTGCTAGGCTTTTATATAGGGAGCTATAAAACGCGAAAGTCTTAACTCTCACGGGTTAAGAACAAGAACTTTTCGCAAGTTCCTATAATTGATCCTAGAGAGTCATTTATCAAGGGAACTTTAAAATGCGATTTCTAAACATGAAAAAGTCTAAGAATTTGCAAGATCCTATAGATGACTCGAAAACCCAAAACTTTGATTTAATTGGCTAAGCATCCACGAGTCTCATTCCTTGAGATTTTAAATTATGGAGAACGAGAGATGATAGAGTCAATTATAAGTTTGGTATTCTTTCGTGAATTTATGTGAGTTGATTATAAGCCTATTCTCCCATCGCTTGTTAATAAATTTATCTGCAATAAATAAGGTTGTACGATTTGAAAAGTTACTTAGCTTCTAGCCCAAGATCGTTTAAAAGTTGCTCGGTAATGATTAGAGTTCATAACCGACATAACTTATTGAAGCGGGACGCGAAGATTGGCGAGTCCGAAAAGGTCCTAACAAGGCATGAGGGCTACATTTTGTTGCTAAAGATCCAAAAGTGATGTGAAGAATCATTTATCAAAAATCAATATGAAGGATCGAGACACACGACGAAAGCAATAACTCCCCAAAAGATCATGGAGAAGTCTATCCAAAAAGGCCCTAACAAGGTATGAGGATAAATAGATCCAAGTCCTAAAAGGAGGCGGATCGTTGTATATAAAAGTCCAAAGTAAAGATTGGAGAAAAATGAAGAAGTCGTGGTACAAATATGAAGAATCTCTCAAAATTTCAAGTGAAGAAATTCCTATTATGAAGAGAAGACCATTATTTCATGAACGTCTCTCAAGATTTGAAATATGCATTCACTGCCAAATATCGGTCCGAGAAAGGTCTCAAATCGTGAAGCGAGTTATGCCAAGATATGAACTTTATGAGGTCCCGAGAAGCAGTTTTAAAAGATTTTGTCCTTTAGCTAACTATTGATTAAATCGTCCCACTTTATTTTCAGCCTTAATAACTATCGAAATAAGTCAAACAATGCATCCTCATGATCATTCAAGACAAAAATAAAGTATAAGAGTTACACCTAGGAATAAGGGAGTCTAAGTGAATAATTGGCCCACATGAGTTCATGTTAGTTTGCTAACTTATAATAACAATGATCTCGTTTTTAAGCTTGGTATGGGGAACGTGAAACTTGAGGATGATAATCATTCATGACATTCAAAAACCCTAAGGTAAATCTTCGATTTCTGTACTTGTTTTGTTATTTTCTATCTCTTTAATAAAGGCCAATGTGGATTGATTGTGATGAAAAGTGTAACCTTGCTTTGTAATTAATGCATTGCATGACGACATTGCAATGGTCAAGTGTATGTGATTTGATAGGTGTGTAAACACCCATCCTTTTTACCACTTAACTATAGTAATAACCAAGCCAAAACGTGTATTTTATGTCGTAAATGTTGGAATTATGCGTGGTTTGTGTTTTTGTTATGATTTAGGACGAAAATGTGAAAAGGTGAGAAAACACGGCCTTTCACGGGCTTTTATCGAAGAAAAAGACAAAAGACGAAGTCAAGAAATCAAGAGTGCAAAAAGAACGGAAGTCCAAGACCAATTTTGAAGATTTATCGAAGAAAAAGTCAAATGACGGAAGTTTACTAAAAGCCGAAGAACTCAAGTCTAATTTATGAAGAATTTACAAGACGAGTTCAAAGTAATCCCGAGACAAAGTTTAAAAAGTCGAAGAATTTAAAAGATTAAAGACTAAAGACGAAGGATTAAATGATAATTAAAGAAAGAAGAAAGAGAGGAGGAAGCTTCCTTCCACTAATCACCTCCTCCCCTATAAATAGAG
Organism: Glebionis coronaria; assembly: GCA_025667525.1. Taxonomy (NCBI): domain Eukaryota; kingdom Viridiplantae; phylum Streptophyta; class Magnoliopsida; order Asterales; family Asteraceae; genus Glebionis; species Glebionis coronaria. Next base: position 362,292,026 of record CM046877.1, read on the forward strand.
TCATTAGGATTTCATTTGTTTTTGTTGGCTAATAGTGACAATTAGTCTTCCACCATTTACATTACTTGCAATTTAATTTCATGTCATTTCCTTAATTGTCTTGCACCTTTAATTCCTTAAATTCAAGTAAGTCGTCTTTTATTGTTATTGAATCTTTACTTTTCTTATTAATCTCCTATCTACCTTTCATGTTTAATCTTTAATCTTTATGCTTTATGTTCATGTTTATGTTCTTGAAGTTTTTATTGATTTGATCAAGTGGGTTTTGATTATTTTGATTATTATTGTTGGTTTTATTGATTTGGATTGATAGATTACCATTAGTTGATCATTTGTGGTCTTGCTTAATCTTTTGGTTTAATCTGATTATTTTTGGTTAGATTCGTGTCCTCACTATTTTCCTTGTTCTTCGCACTTTCTGTTTTTCCCAGGTTATTCCGGATCAACGATTTATTCCGAACCAGCAGTATATTCCGGATAAAGGCAATTATTCCGGATAAAGGTTTTATTCCGGATAAAGCTTATATTCTGAGTGAAGCATTTATTCCGGATGAATCAAATATTCCGGATAAACTTGTTATTCCGGATGAAGTGATTTTCCGAATGAACTGGATATTCCGGATCAACAACTTATTCCGGATCAAGACATTCCGAATGAAGGTTTGAAAGTTATTCCGAATCAAGTGAATCTCAGATTATTCCGAACGAAGACTTTTATTCCGGATAAGCAGACATTCCGAACCAAGCCTGATATTCCGAATAAAGGATTTATTCCGGATGAACTAATTATTCCGGATGAAGGATTTCGTTTGATTATTCCGAATAAGCTTATATTCCGGATGAAACTTTTATTCCGCATGAGGTATTCCGAGTAAAGAAGAATCATTCCGAGTGAATGTGACATTCCGAACGAAAGATTATTCCGAACAAAGGTTTATTCCGAATGAGTTGTTTTTAGTTTATTTTAAGTTTATGTTTTTTAATTCTTAAGCTTTACTTTTCCCGCCTTTTTACTTAGTCGCACTTTTAGTTGCCTTGCCTTAGTTTAAGTTTTAGTTTGCGTTTTAAGTTTGCGGTATTTACTTTAATTGCTTTTAATTTCTCGTCACGCTTTAATTTCCCGTCATTTATTTTCAATTAGATTTAGATTTAAATTACCTTCATCTACGTTTAGGCCTTGCAATTTATTTACACTACAACGACAAATTTTTGTTTCACCAAAAGACAGCTGAGTCGCACTTAAACTAGTAATCAATTCGATTAGACCACTTCAACGAACTTAATTTTTATACTGGCCAAAAGCTTTGTATCAAATTTCTTCAAGATCATAGTTTCTCCCACTGAATTCTTGATTTACAAGATCACTTTCAAGGAAGTCTCCATACCGAGCCACAACAACTTTGTTCTCAGCCGGATAATAAAAGTAGAAACCCATAGTTTCCTTAGGGTAACCTACAAAGATACATTTTACTGAGCGTTGTTGGAGTTTATCTCTAGAGTCACGTTTTACATACGCCTCACAACCCCAAATTTTCAAATAAAACAAATAGGGCTTTTTGCCATGCCATAGTTCATATGGTGTCTTATCAGCCTTCTTTGTGTGAACCATATTCAGAATACGAACAACAGATTCTAAAGCATAATCCCAAAAGCATAAAGGTAAAGTTGTAAGATTAAACATAGATCGCACCATATCTAATAATGTACGATTTCTCCTTTCAGATACACCATTTTGTTGTGGAGTATATGGAGAAGTAAGTTTCTGAACAATTCCATTCTCACTTAAGTAATCTTTAAACTCTTGACTTAAATATTCACCACCTCGATCAGAACAAAGAGCTCTAATCTTCTTTCCTAGTTGCAGTTCTACTTCCGCTTTAAACACTTTGAATGTTTCAAATACCTCATGTTTATGCTTAAGTAAATAAACATAACCATAACGGCTATAATCATCCGTAAATGTTAAGAAGTAGCAAGCACCTCTCCTTGACACATAATAACTAGATTTTACTTAGTTATGAAAGTTCGTTGTTCCAATCTTTTCGAATTGATTACTAGTTATTAGTGCAACTCAGTCGTTCTTGGTGGAAAATAAAGAGAGGGTGTTATCTATTTTAACTAATAGTAAAATAAAAGTATCGTTGAGTAAAAATAAAAGCTTTAAAAAAATTAAACTAAAAATGACGAGTTAAAAATAAATGATTAAAGAATTAAAGAGAATTTAAAACTTAAACCTTTGTAACAAATAAACTAAGACAATACTAGTTTAAAATTAATACTAAGTAAAAAAAATGCGGGAAAAGTTAAATTTGACACTTAAAATAAAACGAGAAATAAAATTAAAAACTTGAAATTGGATCACAGTCAATGCGATCGGGGTGCTTGATCGTGCCTGGATCGCACTTGGATCGTACCCTCGATCTTGACCTTTGATCGTAACAAAGGATTGCAGCCTACGATCGTAACAATCGGTCGTAGACTAGGGATCGTAGCCAGTATGATCGCACTCAATGCGATAGTAAGAGTGATCGCACTCAATGCGATCGTAGACAGGCAATCGCAGCCACAGATCGCACTCAGTGATCGTACCCACGATCGCAACAAGTGATCGTGGTGTGGATTAATGAGTGTGATCGTAGTGAACGATCGTACTATGGATCATAGTAATGGATCGCAAGTAGAAACCCTAAGGGTTTATGCGATCACACTTACTCGATCGTACTTGGTAAAACATCAAAGAAGTTACGATGGGTTCAAAAGCAGAATAAGCAAAAATAAATAAGAACAAATAAGCAAAGATAAATAAGCACTTATTTAAATCTCAACAAAATGAAAACAAGCATGAATTTTAAAACTTTTAAGACACGAAATAAGCAAACTTTATGAATCAAACTTCAAAAAGACTAAACTTTTAAGAAAACTTAAAAGTAAATAAGCTAAACACAAAATAAGCCAATAAGCATGATAATCTCAAAGCTTAATCCGTATAAATCTTAGATATGATCAAAAAGATAAACTTTTTGATCACATAAACATCAAGATGAAACAAGTTCAAAGATAATTTCGGATCAAAAACAAATAAAAATCAAGAAAGATAGAAGAAGATTAAAGATGAAAAGCTTGAACTTGAACTTATAGATTAATGATTCCAAAATACAAGATTAAAGCAAAGCTAAAACATGAAAGGAAAGAAAAGAAGAAGTTCTAGTGAGAGAAAGTTAAACACTTTTTCTCTCTAAAAAACTAAAGAAAGAAAAATAAACTAACTAACAATTAACTAACACCCCCTACATTAGGAGGGTATATATAGGAAGTGGGGAGTGCATGTGTTGCTTCCTTCTTTCTTTCTTTTCGTCTCGACTTGATTTAAATTCTTTGTCTTTCTCGACGTCGTCTCGGGATTTGTCGATATAAATTGAACTTGTCTTATAATTTTCTTCTATAATTAGACTTTGAGTTCTTCGACTTCATTAAACTTCCCTCTTTAGACTTTTTCTTTGATAAATCTTCAGAATAGGCCTTGGACTTCCGTTCTTTATGCACTCTTGATCTTTTGACTTCGTCTTTTATCTTTTTCTTCGATAAAAGCCCGTGATAGCCCATGTTTTCTTCCTTTTTCATATTTTTTATCCTGAAACACAATAAAAACACAAATCACGCATAATTCTGACTTTTACGACCCAAAATACACGTTTTGTTCTTGTTATTATTCGAAATAAGTGGTAAGAGGATAAGTGTTTTCACACTTATTAAATCCCCTACACTTGGCCATTGCAATGCCCTCATGCAATGTATTAATTTCAATGCAGAGATTACATTTCTCATCATAAATAACCCACATTGGCCTTTATTAAATACTGAACTTTAAGGAAACTAAAAAGATAGAAATAAAACAAGTAAAGAAATCAAAGACTTACATTGGGGTTTTGTACGTCATGAATGTTCATCATCCTCAAGTTTCACGTTCCCCAAACCAAGCTTAAAACGAGATCATTGTTATTATAAGTTAGCAAACTAACTCGAACTCATGTGGCCTTATTCCTAGGTGTATCTATTATATTTTAATATTGTCTTGAATGATCACGAGGATACATTGTTTGAATTATTTCGATAGTTTATTTAGGCCGAAAATAAAGTGGGACGATTTAATCAATAGTTAGCTAAAGGACAAAATCTTTTAAAACTGCTTCTCGGGACCTCTTAAAGTTCATATCTTGGCATAAATCGCTTCACGATTTGAGACCTTTCTCGGACCGATATTTGGCAGTGACTTCATACTTCGAATCTTGAGAGACGTTCTTGAAATTATGGTATTCTCTTCATAATAGGAATTTCTTCACTTGAAGTTTTTGAGAGATTCTTCACATTTGGACCACGACTTCTTCATTTTTCTCCAATCTTTATTTTGGATTTTGATATACAACGATCCGCCTCCTTTTAGGACTTGGATCTATTTATCCTCATACCTTGTTAGGGCCTTTTTGGATAGACTTCTCCATGATCTTTAGGGGAGTATTTGCTTTTCGTCGTGTGTCTTGATCCTTCATATTGATTTTTGATAAATGATTCTTCACATCACTTTGGATCTTTAGCAACAAAATATAGCCCTCATGCCTTGTTAGGGCCTTTTCGGACTTGCCAATCTTCGCATCCCGCTTCAATAAGTTATGCCTTGGCTATGAACTCTAATTAATACCGAGCAACTTTTAAACGATCTTGTGCTAGAAGCTAAGTAACTTTTCAAATCGTACAACCTTATTTATTGCAAATATATTTATTAACAAGAGATAGGAGAAAAAGCTTATAATCAACTCACATAAATTCACGAAAGAATACCAAACTTATAATTGACTCTATCATCTCTCGTTCTCCACAATTTAAAATCTCAAGGAATGAGACTCGTGGATGCTTAGCCAATTAAATCAAAGTATTGGGTTTTCAAGTCATCTATAGGATCTTGCAACTTCTTAGACTTTTTCAAGTTTAGAATTCGCATTTTAAAGTTCCCTTGATAAACGACTTTCTAGGATCAATTATAGGAACTTGCGAAAAGTTCTTGTTCTTAACCCATGAGAGTTAAGACTTTCGAGTTTTAAAGCTCCCTATATAACAGCCTAGCAAAACTTGACTTAAACACGTTAAGGATACTAGCTAGAGTAAACTTGGATAAGTAAACTCGGGTTGAGTCAAAAGATTCACAACGTTGAAAAATTTAAAACCACTTTATTCAAAATTTATTTTAGCAAAGAAAGTAAATAACGATAAAAAATGAAAAATGTCGAAAAATCAAATTTTCCGGTTAAAATGAGGACAAATTCATGGGAAAGCCCACTTACTTCGATAGAAGTTCCCCTACACTTGATATAAACACTGTCCTCAATGTTTAAGCATGTGGGAGTAAACTCCCCTACACTTAGGACATTGTGCATGTTGGTTAAATCTTGCTAAGTAAAGGACAACTATAGTGATTTCAATGTGAACATATAAGATATGAAATATTGAATCACGACAGTTTAGGATAGAATCGGGAAGACAGGTACACGAGATCACGGTCGTCAAATGTCATCAATTGTGGATCTTTGAAGCTTTAATCCCTGCACATCAGAAGAAACAAGACAACAAACACATACGGGGCTCCCCTACACTTATTATGAAAACGGATAAAGGATAGATCAACGGGTTGCCTCCCGAGAAGCGCTTGTTTTTGATAACCGAGTCACGTCCCTGACTCGACCTAGAAATAATTCAAGGGAAACGTAGTGAGGGATGGAATCATCTCATGAGAGATGTCCTCACCAAAGTACAGCTTCACACGCTGGCCATTCACTTTAAAACTAGGCACATTTGGCTGAGAAAGCTCAATGGTGCCATAAGGGAAGACTTTTGCGACAGTGAATGGACCAGACCAACGGCTCTTCAGCTTGCCCGAGAAAATCTTCAACCGAGAGTTAAAGAGTAAAACTTGTTCACCGATGTGGAACTCTCGGTTCTTAATCCTTGCATCATGGATGATCTTGGTTTTCTCCTTGTAGATCAATGAATTCTCATAAGCTTCATTCCTTAGTTCATTTAGCTCGTTGAGTTGAATCTTCTGAAGATCATCGGCTTTGTTGATGTCAAAATTCGCCCACTTCAAGGCCCAATACGCCTTATGTTCCAGCTCAATAGGGAGGTGGTATGCCTTCCCGTACACAAGACGATATGGAGTGCAACCAATGGGTGTCTTATATGCGGTACGGAAAGCCCACAAAGCATCATCTAATTTATCGGCCCACGAGGCACGATGCTCTCCCACAGTTCGCTCTAATATTCTCTTCAGTCCACGGTTAGATATCTAGGCTTGCCCATTTGTTTGGGGATGATAAGCGATGGAAAGACGGTCATTGACACCATACTTGGCCATGACTCGTGCAAATTGATCATTACAAAAATGAGTCCCGCGGTCACTGATGATAGCACGAGGAACACCGAGTCAAGCAAAAAGTTGCTTCAGAAAGTTCATAACCACCCTCGCATCGTTCGTAGGGAGAGCCTTTGCTTCAACCCATTTATATACGTAGTCAACGGCTACGAGGATGTACTTGTTCCCTTTGGATGATGGAAATGGCCCCATAAAGTCGATGCCCCATACGTCAAAGATTTCACATTCTAGGATGAAATTTTGAGGCATCTCATCTTTATGTGTGATCTTGCCTTGGCGTTGGCAAGCATCACAATTTTTAACCATCTTGTGAGCGTCACGATAAATGGTGGGCCAATAGAATCCCGAGTCAAACACTTTCTTCGCGGTGTAGTTGGGACCAAAGTGACCACTGGTGGGTCCTTTATGGAAAGCTTCGAGAATGTTTAAAGTTGCGGGTCCATCAACACACCGACGAATAATCAGATCAGCACATTGTTTGAAGAGATAAGGGTCATCCCAAAAGTAAGTCTTAACATCTTTAAAGGACTTCTTCTTTTGTTGGGATGTTAACCCTTCGATGAGAATACCACCCGCTAAGTAGTTTGCAATGTCCGCAAACCACAGGGTGTCATCAAGATTGGACTTAATAGACATTAAGGCCTCAAGGGGAAAAGAGTAATTGATCTCTTGATTCGGATGATCCCCTTGATAAGGATCCTCAAGTCTACTTAGATGATCCGCGGCTAGGTTTTCGGCTCCCTTCTTGTCACGAATTTCGATTTTAAATTCTTGAAGGAGCAAAACCCAACGAAGAAGTCTTGGCTTGGAATCTTGTTTAGTTAACAAGTACTTCAACGCGGAATGGTCGGTATAGACAATGGTGGTGGAAAGAACAAGATAGGGGCGGAATTTCTCAAAGGCATACACTACAGCTAAAAGATCTTTTTTGGTAGTGGTATAATGCAATTGAGCCCCCGTTATTGTCTTGCTAGCATAATGGATTGGTTGGAAGTGTTTGTTCACTCTTTGGCCCAAAACCGCTCCAATGCCAAAGTCGTTAGCATCGCACATCAATTCAAAAGGTAGCTCCCAATTAGGGGTAACCAAGACCGGTGCCTTAGTTAGCTTGTCCTTAAGAAGATTGAAGGAGTCACTACACTCTTTAGAAAAGATAAAAGGAGTATCTTTTTCCAAGAGGTGGGTCATCGGGCGAGCGATTTTAGAAAAATCTTGAATGAATCAACGATAGAAGTCCGTATGACCAAGGAAACCTCTCACACCCTTCACGGATGAAGGTGGAGGTAATTTGGCTATGACATCCACTTTAGCACGGTCCACTTCAAGACCGCCTTTTGAGATTTTATGTCCAAGCACAATGCCTTTTTTTACCATGAAATGGCATTTTTCCTAATTTAGAACAAGGCGAGTGTCTTCACATCGCTTAAGCATGCGTTCCAAATTGGCAAGGCAAGAAGAGAAAGAATCACCATAGACCGAGAAATAATCCATGAAGACTTCCATAGTTTCTTCAACCATGTCATGGAAGATAGCCATCATACACCTTTGGAAAGTCCCAGGAGCATTGCATAAGCCGAAAGGCATTCGTTTGTAAGCAAATGTTCCATAAGGACAAGTGAATGTGGTCTTCTCTTGGTCTGTAGGATCGATGGGAATTTGAAAATACTCGGAGAAACCGTCTAAGAAGCAATAATAGTCATTACCTGCTAGACGTTCGAGCATTTGGTCTATAAAAGGAAGGGGGAGATGATCCTTTCTCGTAGCATCATTGAGTTTGCTATAGTCTATACAAACTCTCCACCCTGTAACGAGACAAGTAGGAATCATCTTGTTGTTTTAATTGGGCACAACGGTGATTCCGCCTTTCTTAGGCACACAATGGACCGGACTAACCCATGGTGAATCCATGATAGGGTAGATCATTCACGCATCAAGAAGTTTGATAACCTCTTTTTTGATAACGTCATGGATCTTGGGATTTACCCTTCTTTGGTTTTGAATAGTGGGTTTAATGTCGTCCTCCATGAGAATTTTATGCGTGCAAAAGTGAGGATCAATTCCACGAATATCGGAGATTTTCCAAGCAATCGCTTTCTTATGATTTTTCAGCACGTCGATAAGTCGAGATTTTTCGTCTTCTTTCAAATCCTTTGCGATGATGACGGGTAACTTCTTATTGTCTTCAAGGAACACGTATTCGAGATGAGACGGTAGATACTTAAGCTCTAAATCCGGATCATCGACAGAGATTTCCTTAGGAGACTGTGGAGAAATATGGTCCTCACTGAGAAGTTTCTCAATGGTACGAATGAATTCATCACAATTGGAGGGAGAATCGTCATATTGTAAGTCCACATCTCCCAAAGTTGCTTCAAATTCTTTCAAAAGGAAATCACTTTCTCCAAATAGAGTCAGTGAGGGAGCAATAGAGGCAACGGTCTCAACAATGGGTAGAGAAGAAGAACCACTTTTACAAGTGTCTTTGAAATGTTCTTCACAAGCCTCATCAAGAACGTCAATGAAATTAACGCTCTCGTTGTCAGAAGGCTGCTTAGAAAGTTTACCCATGTTGAAGACGATTTTATCTTCACCAACTCTCATGATTAATTTGCCCGCGGCTACATCAATGAGAGTGCGACCGGTCCTCAAGAACGGACGTCTAACGATTAATGGAACACGGGGGTCCATTTCGTAGTCAACGACAACAAAATCCGCCAGAAAAGTGAATTTTTCGACACCGACGAAGACATCTTCGGCTATCCCCACTGGATAAGCAACCGTTCGGTTAGCTAATTCCAAAGTCATTCGTGTGGGGACTAGCTCGGGTAGAGATAATTGTTTCCAAACACTTAATGGCATTAAGTTTATACTACCACCTAGATCGGCTAGGTCCATACAATTCTCTACCCCGGGGAAGTTGCAAGGAATGAGAAAACGACCCGGATCACCAAGTTTGGTGGGTAATTTCCTTAAGAGCACTGCGGAGCAATTCTCGTTAAGTTGGGTCTGAGCGATATCAAGAAGTTTCTCCTTATCACTGAGAAGATCTTTAAACATTTTAGCATATTTCGGCATGTGAGTGAGAGCCTCAGCAAAAGAGATGTTGAAATTCAGTTGTTTAAACATTTTAAGAAAGTTAGAAACCTGAATATCATCCTTGTTTTTCAACTTCTCTTTCCTCAACCTTGAGGGATAAGGTATATTGTGTTGAGATGAAGGCTTTGTAATGGAATTCTCACTCACATCCTTGGGTGGTGGAGGGGTGGAAGTAGAAGGTATAGGAATTGGAGAAGTAGAAGGTGGAGGAATTGGAGGGGTAGAAGGTGGAGGAATTGGAGAAGGGGACTCATTTTCCTTTGTCACAATCACCGGTGTAGGTGTAGGAAGCTCGGGTTACTTTAAACCTTTTCCACTTCGAGTGGTGATTACTTTCATCTCCCCTCTTAGATTAGCAACTATGTTACTCGGAAGAGAACCCGAACCAAAGGCTTGATTACTTTGGAAGAAACTAGCCATCATATCCCTTAAGTCATTTGTTTGACTGCTCAAAGAGTTTCGCATATCGGCTCGAAGATCATTCCCTTGTTTCGCCATATCTCCTTTCAAGTTGATGATTTGTCGCTGAAGATTTTACACTATCGCATCATTAGTCCTTATATAAGTGTGAACCTCTTGATTAAATGCGGTGGGTTGGGTGGGAGGAAGAGCATGGTAGGCAGGTGGTTGATAAGCGGGTGCTTGGTGAACTTGATTGTTTTCTTGAGGTGGATATTGGTTTCTTTGGGTTTGATATTGATTTGGAGCTTGAGGTTGGTTTTTATTGTTGCGATTGAGGTTTTTTTGGTTTTGAGGGGGGAACCGGGTGGTGAAAGGAAGTTGTTTGAACGATAACTAAGGAAATTGCGGTCACCTTGAGGACGGGCTTGATAGCCTCCCGTAGAAAAGTTATTGTTAGCGTCATACACATTTTCCGGATTGTCATGAGTCGAAGAACAATCGGTGTATGAATGAGAACCCCCGCATATTTCACATGACTTACTCATAGCATTAACTTGCGCACTGATGCTTTTGGTATTGTTAGCGGTTTGTAGAGCAAGTGTTTCAACAATCAAAGTAAGCTTATCAATTCTCTTGTCGGCATCACTAGTACGAGCACTAGCCACATTAGTCCGAACACTCTTAGTTTGCACTCTAGACTTATTCTCAATAATATCCCATGCGTCATTAGAAGACTTAACCAAAATGTTACCCCCGAGGCACTATTTAGTGAATCTTGGTCATTCATGCTTAAACCATTGTAAAAAGTATTAAGTGAAACCATGTTGTGGACACTTTCTTAAAAGTTACTTAAAACGGTCCCAAGATTCACTAAATGTCTCACCGTACTTTTGTTCAAAGTTAATGATTTCATTCCGCAAAGCGGTAGTACGTGAGGGTGGGAAAAAGTAGTTGATGAATTTGGTCTCTAAATCCGACCATGTGGCTGTTCCTTATCAAGCCAATGATGGGCTTGTCCCTCTAAGAAGAAACGGAAAAGTTGAAAGCGAATCACTTCTTGTGAAACCCCATTATACTTGACCGCATTAGTGAGTTGAATAAATCTTTTTATATGGTCATGAGGATCAGCAAGTGTTCGCCCCAAGAATGGTTGAGCATAGACCATTTGAATGAAGCCGGATTTGAGCTCAAAGTTGTTGGCTCCAATCTCAGGTATGACAATAGCATCAGTGTTGCCCTCTACTTGCGATTGCAAAAGCTCGATCATTGGTCGATTGTCCATGGTGACAATAAGTGGAGTTTCGACTTCGGCTTGAATTGCTTTCTTCTTACGAGCACGGGTACGCATGCACACCTACAAAAAGAAAAGAAAGATAGACAAGAAATATTTTTGGTTTTTTATGTTTTTCTATTTTTTTGAATTTTTGAAAATTTTAAATTTTTATGGATTTTGAAAATTTTTAAGCAAGAAAAATAACGTTCAAAAATGAACGGATCCCAAAATCCAACGCGTCTCTCACTAAAAACCGTTAATCTTAACGAAAAGAGCCGGCAGCGGCACCATTTAATAACTAGATTTTATTTAATTATGAAAGTTCGTTGTTCCAGTCTTTTCGAATTGATTACTAGTTATTAGTGCGACTCAGTCGTTCTTGGTGGAAAAATTAATAAGTGTGAAAACACTTATCCTTTTACCACTTATTTCCAATAATAACAAGACCAAAACGTGTATTTTATGTCGTAAAAATCGGAATTATGCGTGGTTTGTGTTTTTATTGTGTTTCAGGATAAAAATATGAAACAGGGAGAAAACACGGGTTATCACGGGCTTTTATCGAAGAAAAAGACAAAAGACGAAGTCAAAAGAACAAGAGTGCAAAAAGAACGGAAGTCCCAGGCCTATTCTGAACATTTATCGAAGAAAAAGTCTAAAAACGGAAGTCTAATGAAGTCGAAGAACTCAAGTCTAATTATAGAAGAAAAATATAAGACAAGTTCAATTTTTATCGACAAACCCCGAGACAACGTCGAGAAATACAAAGAATTTAAGTCGAGACGAGAAGAAAGAAAAAAGGAAGCAACACATGCACGCCCCACCTCCTATATATACCCTCCTAATGACACATTAGGAGGGTGTTAGTTAATTAGTTCATTTTTCAATTTTAGTAGTTTTAAGTTTTTAGAGAGAGAAAGTGCTTAACTTTCTCTCACTAGGAAAACTTCATCTTTTTATTCCTTTCTTGTTTGAATCAAATCTTTGCTTTTTAGAGTTTAATCTTGTTTTAATCTTTAATCTTCTTCTACCTTTCTTTATTTCGATCTTGATTAGTGATAATCTTTGATTTTGTTTCATCTTGATGCTTATGTTATTAAAAAGTTTATCTTTTTATTCATCTCTAAGTTTTAATACTTGAGCTTTTCATGCTTATTGGCTTAGTTTGTGTTTAGCTTATTTACTTTTTAGTTTTCTTAAAAAGTTTAATCTTTTTATAGTTTGATTTAAAAAGTCGCTTATTTAAGGTTTTGATAAATTCTTATTTGTGCTTATTTAGTTATTTTATTTAAATTCGGTTAAGTTTTGGGTTAAGCTTATTAAAAATTAGCTTTTAAACTTAGCTTATTACGAATCTGAAAGTCATCGGAAAAGGGTAAACCTCTTTCCGATTGTGTATTCCGATTAGGTGCTTTACATTCCGATCTGCAAAAAATATTATTCTGATCACAAGGATCGGAATAGGGTTTCTGGATTCCGATTGTGAATCCGATTAGGATTCCGACGAAGGTGGTATTTTGTATTCCAATAGAAGCTAATTTCATTTATTTAGATAGCCGTTTTTTATACATTCCGATGGAGGTGATTTTTATGGTATTCCGATAGCCTTGCCATTATTTCGACAGCATTCATTTTGCCACATTCTGATTACATTCCGACAGTAGTATTTTTGGATATTGTGATCGAATGCATTCCGATCATATTTCGACATGGCATTTTGACCAGGCATTCCGACCAGGCATTCCGACCAAGTGTTTTTCTAATAATTTTTAGTTTAATTTTTAAATCTTTTATTTTACTCAACGACGTTTTCATATTTGCTTTTAGTTTAAAATAGATAATCAAACCCCCATTTTAATTTCCACCAAGAACGACTGATTCGCACTCTTAACTAGTAATCAATTCGAAAAGATCGGACGATAACTCTTTTATAACTAAGTAAAAACCTAGTGATTAAATGGCGCCGCTGCCGGCTATTTTCGTTAAGATTAACGGTTTTTAGTGAGAGACGCGTTGGATTTTGGGATCCGTTCATTCGTGAACGTTATTTTCCTTGCTAAAAATTTTCAAAAGTCTATAAAAAATAAAAAATAAAAATTTGCAAAAATACAAAAACATTAAAAAAATCATAAAAAGCATTTCTATTCCAAAGTTTTGCACCAAAAAGATTTTATTTTTACAAGTACATATATATTCTTTGTTTCATTGGTATCTTTTTCTTTTTCTTTTGCAGGTGTATGCGTACTAGATCTTCAACTTATCCAGAGCTCGAGACTCGTGAAGATTTAGATATGGCTGGTTTGCACAACAACAATAACAACCCACCTCTACCCAATTTAAATAATAATAACAACAACAAAAATGTTCCCCCACCCGACTTACGAACAATGGAGGAGCTTTGTCAACCAACAATGAACGGACCCGGAGGACCGTTTGCGCCGATGCAAATCACGGCTCCTGAATTTTCGTTGAAGCATCACATAATCCAGCAAGTTCAAAATGCTTGTCCTTTTCGCGGATTACCCGATGATGATGCCAACAAACACCTCGACAAATTCATTACCGTCACCCAAAGCATGAAACTTCCTGGTGTTACTATGGATTTCCTTCGCCTACATCTTTTCCCACACACTTTATCCCACCATGCCGAGAAATGGTTTGATCGTCTTCCCAAAAACTCAATTCATACATGGAATGACATGACTCAACGCTTTTTTTCGCGCTACTTTCCACCATCCATGGTTACTAGTCTTCGCAACCAAATCAGTGGATTTACTCAAGAACCTGATGAGTCGCTTTTCGATGCCTGGGAACGTTATACTGTCTTGATCGACTGTTGTCCGAACCATAACATGATCCTCGTTACTTTTATTTATACCTTCTATAATGGTTTAACTTTTCGTTATCGTGATACGATTAATGCTGCCGCCGGTGGTACATTCATGAAGAGAAGACCTGAGGAGTGTAGAGAGCTTATAGAGAACATGACCACTCACCGCAAAAATTAGGATTCATCCACATCCTCAAGATCAAACCTGAGAGTCAATGTTTCTTCTACTTCTTCAAACCCTGATATGACTGAAATGACCCGCGCAATAGTCGAAATGAGCAAAAACATGCAACTTTTAGCTACTAACCAATTTCAACAAGCTAAAGCTTTAGTAACTTCTTGTGAGATTTTCGGGGATTCTCATTCATACATCGATTATCCTTCTACTCATGAATATTCGGAGAATGTGTATGCCGCTAACGGTAACTTTTCTATGGGAGGCTATCAAGCACGTCCTCAAGGTGACCGGAATTTGCTTAGTTATTGTTCGAATAACTTCCTTTCACCACCCGGTTATCAATCCCATAATAGACCACCACCACCTCAATTGAACAACACACAATACCCACCAAGGAACCAAGGCCAAAGAAGTAACTACCAAGGGGGTTCTTCTAATAATCAAAGGAATTATAACTCAAATCAGGGAAATTTTCATGGTCAAAATCAAGGGGTTTTTAATGGGCAAAACCAAGGGTTTCAAAATAACAACTTTAACCAAGGTTTTAATAACAAAAACGCTTATCAACAACAATATCCAAACCAAGGTTTTCAAAATCAAGGGCAAAACACGAATTCACCTTCAATGGAATTGGTTCTTCAAAAGTTGACTGATAAGTTGAGTGAACATGAGAAAATCATGTATGCTATGCAAGAATCGAGTGATAAGAAATTTATGCAAATGTATCAAGCCATTAATCCCCAAGGCCCACCCCAAGGTACTCTCCTTCTAACACTGTGACCAATCCTAGGGCCAACGTTAATGCCATCACTACTAGGAGTGGTAAGATCATTGTTGAACCTTCTTCTACACCAACTAACAAAGGACCCGAGATTCCTTCTACTTGTGATATACCACCCGTTATCCCTTCGTCTGCACCTTATCTCCCACCGATACCTCAAGTTTATACCACACCTTTGGTTCCAAAAACGGTTCCTCCACCTTCCACTTCTACCCCTCCACCACCCAAGGATGTGAGTGGGAATTCCATTCCAAAGCCTTCATCTCAACCCAATATACCTTATCCCTCAAGGTTGAGGAAATAGAAGTTGAAAAACAAGGATGATATTCAGGTTTCTAGCTTTCTTAAAATGTTTAAACAACTGAATTTCAACATCTCCTTTGCCGAGGCTCTCACTCACATGCGTAAATATGCTAAGATGTTTAAGGATCTTTTAAGTGATAAAGAAAAATTGCTCGACATCGCCAATACCCAATTAAATGAGAATTGTTCTGCCGTTCTTTTGAGAAAACTTCCAGTTAAGTTAGGAGATCCCGGTTGATTCCTTATTCCTTGTAACTTTCCGGGTGTAGAGAATTGTATGGCTTTGGCGGATCTCGGTGCGAGTATCAATCTTATGCCATTGTCCGTATGGAAGCAATTATTTCTACCTGAGCTAGTCCCCACACGAATGACATTAGAATTAGCTAAGTGTACGGTTTCTTATCCGGTGGGGATAGCCGAAGATGTCTTCGTCGGTGTCGACAAATTCACCTTTCCGACAGATTTTGTTGTCGTTGACTACGAGATGGACCCCCGTGTTCCATTAATCGTTGGACGTCCATTCTTGAGGACCGGTCGCACTCTCATTGATGTAGCCGCGGGCAAATTAATCATGAGAGTTGGTGACGAGAAAATTGTCTTCAACATGGGTAAAGTTTCTAAGCAGCCTTCTGAAAACGAGAGCGTTAATTTCATTGACGTACTTGATGAGGCTTGTGAAGAACATTTCAAAGACGCTTGTAAAAGTGGTTCTTCTTCTCTACCCATTGTTGAGACCGTTGCCTCTATTGCTCCATCACTAACTCCATTTAGAGAAAGTGATTTCATTTTTAAAGAATTTGAAGCAACTTTGGGAGATGTGGACTTACAATATGACGATTCTCCCTCCAATTGGGACGAAGACATTCGTACCATTGAGAAACTTCTCAATGAGGACCATATTTCTCCACCATCTCCTAAGGAAATCTCTATCGATTATCCGAATTTGACTATGCCTTCCATCGAAAATCCTCCGGATTTAGAGCTTAAGGACTTAACGTCTCATCTCGAGTACGTTTTGCTTGATGACAATAAGAAGTTACCCGTCATCATCGCTAAGGACTTAAAAGAAGAAGAAAAATCCCGACTTATCAACGTGCTAAAGAATCATAAGAAAGCGATTGCTTGGATAATCTCCGATATTCGTGGAATTGATCCTCACTTTTGCACACATAAAATTCTCATAGAGGACGACTTTAAACACACTATTCAAAACCAAAAAAGGGTGAATCCCAAGATCCATGACGTTATCAAAGAATAGGTTATCAAACTTCTTGATGCGGGAATGATCTACCCTATCTCGGATTCACCATGGGTTAGTCCGGTCCATTGTGTGCGTAAGAAAGGCGGAATCACCGTTGTGCCCAATGAAAACAACGAGTTGACTCCTACTCATCTCGTTACAGGGTGGAGAGTTTGTATAGACTATCGCAAACTCAATGATGCTACGAGAAGGATCATTTTCCTCTTCCTTTCATGGATCAAATGCTCGAGCCTTTAACGGGTAATGATTATTATTGCTTCTTAGACGGTTTCTCCGGGTATTTTGAAATTCCCATCGATCCCCAAGATCAAGAGAAAACAACATTCACTTGTCCTTATGGAACATTTTCTTACAAAAGAATGCCTTTCGGCTTATGCAATGCTCCTGGGACTTTCCAAAGGTGCATGTTGGCTATCTTCCATGACATGGTTGAGCAAACCATGGAAGTCTTCATGGATGATTTCTCGGTCTATGGTGACTCCTTCTCTTCTTGCCTTGCCAATTTAGAACGCATGCTTAAGCGGTGTGAAGACACACGCCTTGTTCTAAATTGGGAAAAATGTCATTTCATGGTAAAAGAAGGCATTGTGCTTGGACATAAAATCTCAAAAGCCGGTCTTGAAGTGGACCGTGCTAAAGTTGATGTCATAGCCAAATTACCTCCACCTTCAACCGTGAAGGGTGTGAGAAGTTTCCTTGGTCATGCGGGCTTCTATCGTCGATTCATTCAAGATTTTTCTAAAATCGCTCGCCCGATGACCCACCTCTTGGAAAAAGATACTCCTTTTATCTTTTCTAAAGAGTGTATTGAATCCTTCAATCTTCTTAAGGACAAGCTAACTAAGGCACCGGTCTTGGTTACCCCTAATTGGGAGCTACCTTTTGAATTGATGTGTGATGCTAGCGACTTTGCCATTGGAGCGGTTTTGGGCCAAAGAGTGAAAAAACACTTCCAACCAATCCATTATGCTAGCAAGACAATGACGGGGGCTCAATTGCATTATACCACTACCGAAAAAGAGCTTTTAGCTGTAGTGTATGCTTTTGAAAAATTTCGCCCCTATCTTGTCCTTTCTACCACAATCGTCTATACCGACCATTCCGCGTTGAAGTACTTGTTAACTAAACAAGATTCCAAGCCAAGACTTCTTCGTTGGGTTTTACTCCTTCAAGAATTTAAAATTGAAATTCGTGACAAGAAGGGAGCCGAAAACCTAGCCGTGGATCATCTAAGTAGACTTGAGGATCCTTATCAAGGGGATCATCCGAATCAAGAGATCAATGAATCTTTTCCCCTTGAGGCCTTAATGTCTATCAATTCCAATCTTGATGACACCCCGTGGTTTGCGGACATTGCAAACTACTTAGCGGGTGGAATTCTCAAGGAAGGGTTAACGTCCCAACAAAAGAAAAAGTTCTTTAAAGACATTGAACACTATTTTTAGGACGACCCTTACCTTTTCAAACAATGTGCGGATCTTGTCATTCGTCGATGTGTTGATGGGCCAGAAGCGTTACTAATCCTTGAAACTTGCCATAAAGGACCCATCGGTGGTCATTTTGGTCCTAATTACACCGCGAAGATAGTATTCGACTCTGGATTCTATTCTCCCTCCATTTATCATGACGCTCATGAAATGGTTAGACATTGTGATGCTTGCCAACGCCAAGGCAAGATCACACATAAAGATGAGATGCCTCAAAATTTCATAAAAGAATGTGAAATCTTTGATGTATGGGGTATCGACTTTATGGGGCCATTTCCATCATCCAAAGGGAACAAGTACATCCTCGTAGCCGTTGACTACGTATCCAAATGGGTTGAAGTGAAGGCTCTCCCTACGAACGATGCGAGGGTGGTTGTGAACTTTTTAAAGAAGCTTTTTGCTCGATTCGATGTTCCTCATGCTATAATCAGTTAACGCGGGACTCATTTTTGCAATGATCAATTTGCTCGAGTCATGGCTAAGTATGGTGTCAATCACCGTCTTTCCACCGCTTATCATCCTCAAACAAATGGTCAAACCAAGATATCTAACCGTGGATTAAAGTGAATTCTTGAGCGTACTGTGGGAGAGCATCGTGCCTCGTGGGCCGATAAGTTAGATGATGCTTTGTGGGATTTCCGTACCGCATATAAGACGCCTATTGGTTGCACTCCATATCGTCTGGTGTACGGGAAGGCATGCCACCTCCCTATTGAGCTGGAACATAAGGCGTACTGGGCCTTGAAATGGGCAAATTTTGACATCAACAAAGCCGGTGATCTTCGGAAGATTCAACTCAACAAGCTAAATGAACTGAGGAATGAAGCTTATGAGAACTCATTGATCTACAAGGAGAAGACCAAGATCATCTATGATGTAAGGGTTAAGAACCGAGAGTTTCACGTTGGTGACCAAGTTTTACTCTTTAACTCTCGGTTGAAGATCTTCTCGGGCAAGTTAAATAGCCGTTGGTCTGGTCCATTCACCGTCGCCCATAGCCTTCCCCTATGACACCATTGAGCTTTCTCAGTCTAATGGGCCTAATTTTAAAGTGAATGGCCAGCGAGTGAAGTTGTACTTTGGTGAGGACATCTCTCATGAGATGATTCCATCCCTCACCACGTTTCCCTTGAATTAGTTCTGGGTCGAGTCAAGCTCGTGACTCGGTTAACAAATACAAGCGCTTCTCGGGAGGCAACCCGTTGATCTATCCTTTACCGTTTTCATAATAAGTGTAGGGGGAGCCCCGCATGTTTTTGTTGTCTTGTTTCTTCTAATGTGCAGGGATTAAAGCTTCAAAGATCCATTCTCGATTACTTTTGACGAACCGTGATCCCGTGTACCCGTCTTCCTGGTTCTATCCTAAACTATCGTGATTCAATATTTCATATCTTATATGTCACATTGAAATCAATATAGATTTTTTTTTCTTAGCAAGATTTAAACAAAGTGCACAATGTCCTAAGTGTAGGGGAGTTTACTCCCACATGCTTAAACATTGAGGACAATGTTTATATCAAGTGTGAGGGGGACTTCTGTCGAAGTAAGTGGGCTTTTCCATGAATTTGCCCTCATTTTAACCGGAAATTTAGATTTTTCGACATTTTTCAAAAATTTTAATCTATTTTGGCCTAGTAGTATAGTAGTATTTCCCTTTGTTATCGTTATTTACTTTATGTGTTAGAATAAATTTTCAATAAAGTGGTTTTAAATTTTTCAAAGTCGTGAATATTTTGACTCAGCCCGAGTTTACTTATCTAAGTTTACTCTAGCTAGTATCCTTAACGTGTTTAAGTCAAATTTTTCTAGGCTTTTATATAGGGAACTTTAAAACGCGAAAGTCTTAACTCTTACGGGTTAAGAACAAGAACTTTTCGAAAGTTCCTATAATTGATCCTAGAAATTTGTTTATCAAGGGAACTTTAAAATGCGAATTCTAAACTTGAAAAAGTCTAAGAAGTTGCAAGATCATATAGATGACTTGAAAACCCAAAACTTTGATTTAATTGGCTAAGCATCCACGAGTCTCTTTCCTTAAGATTTTAAATTGTGGAGAACGAGAGATGATAGAGTCAATTATAAGTTTCGTATTCTTTCATGAATTTATGTGAGTTGATTATAAGCCTTTTCTCCCATCGCTTGTTAATAAATATATTTGCAATAAATAAGGTTGTACGATTTAAAAAGTTACTTAGCTTCTAGCGCAAGATCGTTTAAAAGTTGCTCGGTATTAATTAGAGTTCATAGCCAAGGCATAACTTATTGAAGCGGGATGCGAAGATTGGCGAGTCCGAAAAGGCCCTAACAAGGCATGAGGGCTACATTTTGTTTCTAAAGATCCAAAAGTGATGTGAAGAATCATTTATCGAAAATCAATATGAAGGATCGAGACACACGACGAAAAGCAAAAACTCCCCTAAAGATCATGGAGAAGTCTATCCAAAAAGCCCCTAACAAGGTATGAGGATAAATAGATCCAAGTCCTAAAAGGAGGCGGATCGTTGTATATCAAAGTCCAAAATAAAGATTGGAGAAAAATGAAGAAGTCGTGGTCCAAATATGAAGAATCTCTCAAAAACTTCAAGTGAAGAAAATCCTATTATGAAGAGAAAACCATAATTTCAACAACGTCTCTCACGATTCAAAGCATGAAGTCGCTGCCAAATATCGGTCCGAGAAAGGTCTCAAATCGTGAAACGAGTTATGCCAAGATATGAACTTTATGAGGTCCCGAGAAGCAGTTTTAAAAGATTTTGTCCTTTAGCTAACTATTGATTAAATTGTCCCACTTTATTTTCAGCCTAAATAACTATCGAAATAAGTCAAACAATGTATCCTCGTGATCATTCAAGACAAAATTAAAATATAAGAGATATACCTAGGAATAAGGGAGTCTAAGTAAATAATTGGGCCACATGAGTTCGTGTTAGTTTGCTAACTTATAATAAGTGTAGGGGATTTAATAAGTGTGAAAACACTTATCCTTTTACCACTTATTTCCAATAATAACAAGACCAAAACGTGTATTTTATGTCGTAAAAGTCGGAATTATGCGTGGTTTGTGTTTTTATTGTGTTTCAGGATAAAAACATGTTAGAAATACGTTTTTACGTATATTAGAAGAGTCGGTCACTCCACAATATTATTTATGTTGTAATAGCTCGTAGTTAACAAATAGTTAATAGTTACTTATTTAGTTAAGTAAGAACCGGTCCATGGGCTTGTCATGGGCCGACCCAAGTCCATTAGTGACTTGGAAGTATAAATACCCCTTTCCTCCTTGGAAAGGGGTTGGTTGTTGAACATTTCTTGTTTCCACTTAATGAAATAACACATAGTTTTCTCTCACTTTCTTTCTCTAGTTTCTCTCTCTAGAAAACATCAACCCCTTCATAGATTCATAGGTTATCAAGATTCTACATTTGGTATCAAGAGCTATGGGGTGATTTAAGGTAATGACTTGTGTGGTTTTTAGTTTTTGATTGTATTTGTGTTCTTTAAGAAGATTCATCTTGATTCTTGGTGTTTTTGGTGTTTTTGTGATTGGGATTAGTAGATAAGTATTAGTTTTTACTTATTATTGTAGAAATCACAAAACTTTTTGGGTTATTTGGTAGAAATCTGTGTTTAAATCTTCTTTTTGATCGACTGTTCATACACGAACAAAGCTTCTGATTACCCAGCAAAAGTTCCGAATCAACACCAAAAGTTCCGAACCAAAAAGTTCCGGACCAAAAAGTTCCGGATCAACCAAAGTTCCGGATCAAAAGTTCCGAACGAAAAGTTCCGGATCAACAAAAGTTCCGAACCAAAAGTTCCGAACGAAAAGTTCCGGATCAAGGAAGTTCCGAACCAAAAGTTCCGAACGAAAAGTTCCGAACGAAAAGTTCTGGATCAACAAAAGTTCCGGATCAAGAAGTTCCGAACCAAAAGTTCCGGATCAAGGAAAGTTCCGGATCAAGGAAAAAGTTTCGGATCAAGGGAAAGTTCCGGATCAAGGAAAGTTCCGGATCAAGGGAAAAGTTCCGGATCAAGGGAAAGTTCCGGATCAAGACTTCCGAACCAAAAGTTCCGAATCAAGGTATTTCCAAGTCAAAATCTTCCGAATCAAACTTCCGAATCAACAAAAAGTTCCGAATCAAGGTATTTCCAAGTCAAAATCTTCCGAATCAAACTTCCGAATCAACAAAAAGTTCTGAATCAAGGGTTATTTTACTTGTTTTTTCGACGATTTTTTAGAGGATTTAATCTTGGTTTCTTACAACAAAAACTCAACAC
Organism: Glebionis coronaria; assembly: GCA_025667525.1. NCBI lineage: Eukaryota > Viridiplantae > Streptophyta > Magnoliopsida > Asterales > Asteraceae > Glebionis > Glebionis coronaria. Next base: position 362,314,336 of record CM046877.1, read on the forward strand.
AATTCACAAGCTTTACTTCACTGCTCGATCAACCGATAATCTTTGTCTCTTTGAAGTGAACAAAATGAATCCGAATTCAGTAATGCCTCAGATGACATCACTTACGGATATTTCCGTCATTACGGGAACGGATAATCGCCCGCCAATGCTCATCAAAGAAGTTTTTGAAGCATGGCAAGGCCGGATGATGTCTTACCTTAAGGGAAAACCGGTTTATGGGAGGCTTATGGTTAAGTCAATTTTAAATGGTCCACTTGACTATAGTACCATCGTGGTTAACAATGTGACTCGACCAAGAGAATTTGAAGAACTTACACCAGCTCAACAACTTGTTGCCGATGCAGACGAAAAGGCTCTTCAAACCATTCTCCAAGCTCTTCCCCATGACATCTATCGGATGGTAAGTCAGTATACGGTGGCAAAGGATTTATGGGAACGTCTAAAGGTGTTGCTACAAGGTACGTCTCTCACCAAACAGGAAAGGGAATGTCAGTTGTATGATCTGTTTGATAGATTCACGTACAACCCAGGGGAAACGCTTCACGATTATTACTTCAGGTTCACCACTCTCACGAATGATCTGAATGTATACAATCTCGTGATTGCTCCATTCCAGGTTAACACCAAATTCTTGAATACTTTACCTCAAGCTGAATGGGGTGAGTATATTACCGATGTTAAGTTAACCAGGGATTTGCATAAGTGCAATTTGGATCAACTCTATGCTTTCCTTCAGCAGCATGAGAAACATGTGATCATGCACCGTTCGCCTCGAGGTATGTACCCTGATTCCTTAGCTTTGATGGCGAATCAACGAAGCTTGTCTCACAACAACACTCCTTATATCTTGGGACATCAAGCCTATCATCCATCACCTTACATGACACCAACCTTCCCCCAATACTCGATTCTACCGCAACCACCCACCTCACATCAGCAACAATATCGGTTCAATGCACCTTCACCACACTATGCTTCACAACATCACCCATCAAGTATTGCACCTTATGCTCAATCTTCATATTCTTCTTATCAAGAGAATGCAGCCTATCCAACAAGCTACCCTGATCAAATGAGTATTCCTTCTAGTGATTATGTAGCTCAACATGACCAAGCAATGTATTGTGATGATGATGATGAAGTCCCCATTCCTGTGTTCAAACAAGGAACTGGCCCAGTTGAAGTGTTAACCACTATGTCTGCTTATCTCACAAGGACTTTAAGCAAACGAGGATTCAGGGGATCAGCTCCGACTAACAATCAGTTGAGGAATTCATCCAATTCTCGCCAACAAGCTACTATTGAGAATGGCAGGGTAATGGTTCAGCCTATTCAACCATATCAGGGGAGACCTACCACATCAACTACCAATGCTCGCACGGTCAATCAGGCTCCAATGGTCAATCCTGCTCCAGGGGCTAATTCCACAGGCAAGTTGAGAATGATTACATGCTACAACTGCAAGGAAGAAGGACACATGTCCAGGGATTGCAAGAAACCCAAGAGGAGAAGGGATGGTCAATGGTTTGCAGAGAAGATCTATCTGGTGAATACTCAGGCACAAGGAAGGGAACTTGATGAAGAGGAGCTTGCATTTCTTGCTGATCCAGGGATTGCTAAACAAGACACTGTCACCACACAGAATGCAGCATACCAAGCAGATGATCTTGATGCGTATGACTCAGACTGTGATGAATTCCAATCTGCAAAGGATGCTCTTATGGCAACTATCTCCAGCTTAGGGCCAGAAAAGAGATCTGAGGTACCTATTAATACCACTGATAATACCACTGATGCTAGTATTCAACTACATCAAGTTGTGCAAGAGAGTGCTGGTTCGAATGAGTCTTCGGTGGTGAGTCTTTCAAATGAGGAGACAATCAATGATAGTAATATCAATGTGAGTCCCCAGACTTTGAGTGAATCACAACCGGGAGCCATTTCGAATACGCATACTCCTGCTCAACAAGATTTAGTCATGGTTCCTGCTACATTACTTAGCCAAATGAATGCTGCTCTTTTAGAAACCCTAGCTAAGAATAAGAATTTGTCTGATGAGCTTGCCTTAAGCAACGAGAAAGTTCACACTTTGGAATTAGTGCCTTCGTCTAGTGTTCTCACTAATCCTGAATATGATCATTTTCGAAACAAACAAATGGGTCACTTACAAGAAATTGAAAACTTAAGAGCAAATCTTTCTAATGAACTTAAAGAAAAGGAGTTAGTGGTCACTAGTTTTCAAAAACTTCAAACGGATTTTGAATTACTCGAGTCTAAGAAGAATGAAATGGAGATTAATGCTGCTAATAAGATTAGAAGTCTAGATTATTTGCTTTTAAGACAATACGCTGCTTCTCAACTAGTGCACTTATTTGATGCTTCGTTTAGAGAATTTAACTTATCACGTCAAAAAGGCCTTCCCCCTAACCCACGGTATGCAAAACAAGCTTTGATCCATAGTCCTAGACTTTATAATGCAACCCAATTAGGATTGGTCTTAGACCCGATTGTTATTTTCGATGATCGCACAAGTAAGGATCTAGTTGATGAGGATAGGTCATACAATTCTGCAAAATATCCCGAGTGTGATTATTTTAAAATGAATCAGGAGCTTGCTAAAACGGATTTTAGAATTCGCTTCCATATGGACAAAGATCTCATTACAGCACCAACCTACATGTTGAATGAAGAAAACCCTAGTACATTTCCTACACTTGTCAACATGGAAGGTCGTAAGGAAATTCCAAAGGATCTCCCACTTGTTAGCACTGTATGGTTAAACTTGCAAGAGATTAATCAATACTTTACTAATTTTGACAAGGTCATTTTGGAATGTACGACTTCAAATGGCCTAAACGCCGGAGAATGGGCTTTCGAACACATGAACGAGGTGTTTAAAAATGAGATCAATCCATTTGTCGAAAGTCTAAAAGGAAGTTTTGCATCTCTTAAGGAAAATCTTGAGTTTGAAATTGGAGAAGTTCAAAAAGTGTTTTATGAAATGGACACCGCTTACGAACTACAACTAATTGAAAAGGAAAAGATTTTATCCGAATATGACCGATTCTTGTCCGAAGTAATCTCGTGTGATGTGCTTACTACTGTAAATGTTAATTATTCGAATGAGCTTACATCCGCTATGATTAAATGTGATGATGTGAATATTTGTGATGATATGTGTGATCTCTCTGTAAATGTTGCTGATACTGTAAATGAGGTAGATAATCATTCTTGTCACGAATCTAACGCTGAGTTTTTAAAGCTACAAGATTCTTACAATTTACTTTCAAAACGCTTTTAATCAACTAGAACAACATTGTATATCTTTAGAATTAAAGCAACAAACTCAAAATGAGGATCTTTTGATATCAAATAGTTGTGAAAACGGTGTTGAGAGGAGTGACAAGATGATTGCAATTGTTAAGGCATTAGAGGAAGAGATTATGAGATTAAAGAGAGATGTGTCATCAAATGAAACATTAAAACTGGAACTAGAGGCCGCAGAGTCAAAAAACCAGGACTTAGAAATTAGACTTTCGTCTATTCTAGGGGATATGGATCGTGCAAGACAGGGAATGTCTCAAATTTATGGTTCACTAGAAGAACGCTTCGCTTTTAATGCGGCACAGCAACAATCTTATGTTGAACAATTGAACCAAAAATGTGAGGAAATCTCTGACTTAAACATCATGCTCATTGACAAAAATATGGTTTTGGCCGAGTTAAAGGAGACACTTCTTCTCACCCGACAAGAAGTTGTTGATAACTCAGCTACCGACTCTGCACCGTCCACTAGTGCTCCAACAACCAAGTTAGTAGTGCTTTATAAGAACCCGCTTCATAAGAGAAACCCGGTTACCTACGATGATTATATGAGGAATGCCATTAAGCATGTAGATCTTGTTAGGGATATTTTAGACGATCTTTATACCTTAGATCCCTCAAGTAGCTACTATTATTCGGCTCATGAATATATTAAGCGAGTTCAATATTGCTTAGCATATTTGCAATACATAGGTAAACCAGGTTCTACACTACTTACTAATAGGCCCATTGCTGTAACTCCATTAAATAAAACTCCAGGAGCAAAACCGTCATTGGCACAATCAAGTAAGGCACCTTTAAAATCTGTTGCTAATGTTCCCACTTTGCCTTCTACAGGATTAAAAGAGACTACTAAGGCTAAAGGATCGCCACTCAAGAAAGATAAGATCAAGCCCTCCACTAGTAGTGCCAAAAAGAAGGAAGTAGAAGCTCACCATAGGAATGTTAGTTCAGTTTTAAATAAAAAGAATCATGTTTAGACTAAAAGCTCTGCGCTTGTGTAGAAGCCAAAACCATTCGTGAATTCTAATTTGAATTGTTGGAATTGTAATGAATGTATGTTTTCCCAACGTCATGATTTGTGTCTGATTGATCATGTGAATGAAATGAATGCCATTAGGAATGGTCTTGAATGGAAGCCAACGGGTAGAACTCGTGCCCAGGTTGGCTGGCAATGGCGTCCCACTGGTAGGACCTTTACATTAGATGGAACAATGTGCCCTTTAACTAGGAATGCATCCATTGAGGTTAGGTCTGAGCGTCCTTTAGTTAGGAACACTCGCACTCAAGTATGGAAACAGCGCCCTTTAATTAGGTCAGCCCCCACTATAGTGCCTATCAGTGAAGAAATACCACAGGATTTAAGCCAACTAGAATCTACACCACCAACTAGGAAGAAGAAGGCTAGGAAATCTAGGAAACCTAAAGTTAGCAAATCTAAGATTATTAAATCTGTACCTGCTAATGACAAGGAACATTCAGATTCCGATACCTCTACATTGTCTTCGTGTGGTGATATTTTCAGGTGGTCCAAATCATCCTCTGGTATTTGGACTCCGGTTGTTCAAAGCATATGACCGGAGATCGCTCGATGCTCCGAAATTTCGTCAGCAAGTTTCTTGGTACGGTTAAATTCGGGAATGATCATATAGCAAAGATAATGGGGTATGGTGAATATCAGATTGGAAACGTTACGATTTCAAGGGTATACTATGTAGAAGGTCTTGGTCATAACTTATTTTCAGTAGGACAGTTTTGTGATTCCAACCTAGAGGTTGCTTTTCGACAACATACTTGTTTCATCGCAACTTGGAAGGAAAAGATTTGTTGAAGGGTTCTCGTGGTGCAAATCTTTATACGTTGTCCCTACAAGACATGATGGCCGCTTCTCCAGTATGTCTTCTCTCTAAAGCATCTAAGACCAAGTCTTGGTTATGGCATCGCAGATTATCTCATCTCAACTTTGATGCTATTAACCATCTGGCTAAAAACGAATTAGTTTGTGGTCTTCCAAAGCTCAAATTTCACAAGGATCATTTATGTTCCGCGTGTTCAAGGGGGAAAAGTACCAAGAAATCATACAAGCCCAAAGCTGAAGACACCAATCAAGAAAAACTTCATCTTTTGCATATGGATCTTTGTGGGCCAATGAGAACTGAAAGTGTGAGCGGTAGGAAATTCATTCTCGTTATCGTGGATGATTTCTCCAGGTTTACATGGGTAAGATTTTTACGTACAAAGGATGAAGCACCGAAGGCTATCATCACTTTTCTGAAATTCATTCAGGTACGTTTAAACACTACTGTCCGCCGTATTCGTACAGACAATGGAACAGAGTTCGTCAACCAGACTCTTCGTGATTACTATGAAGGAGTTGGTATTTCACATGAAACATCCGCTGCACGCACTCCACAACAAAACGGTGTCGTTGAAAGACGGAATCGTACGCTTATGGAAGCTGCTAGGACTATGCTTATTTATGCGAACGCTCCATTGTTCTTGTGGGCAGAAGCGATATCTACTGCATGTTTCACCCAAAACCGTTCTATCATTCCGAAACGCCATGGAAAAACACCTTATGAGCCTCTACATGATCGTAAACCCGATGTTTCATTCTTTCATGTGTTTGGTGCTCTTTGTTATCCAAACATTAATAGTGAGAACTTGGGCAAGCTTCAACCGAAAGCCGATATAGGTATTTTCATTGGTTACTCACCTTCAAAGAAAGCCTACCGAATTTACAACCGTCGTCTTGGCAAGATTGTAGAAACTATGGATACAGATTTCGACGAGCTGACAGCGATGGCTTCTGAGCAACACAGCTCTGAACCCGCGCTTCATGAGATGGGAACCGGTGCTATTAGTTCCGGATTAGTTCCCAGTAATCCTACTTCTACATCATTTTTACCACCATCAAGGCCCGAGTGGGATAAACTGTTTCAACCGTTGTTTGATGAATTCTTTGATCCCCCAAATGATGAAGTTCCAGCACCCGTAGTGATAGCTCCAATTCCTGAAGTTGTTGCTCCAGCTAATGAAGCTTTATCAAATGCATCCTCAATTAACATTGAACCGGATGCACCTTCACCAAGTAATTCTCAAACTACACCGGAATCGTCACCCCTACTTGTGCCTAATGATGTGGAAGAGGATTCTATTGATCACGACTTGGAATATGCTCACCTACAAGAGCTTCCTTTCTTTGGTGTAGCGATACCTGAAAACCCTTCAGCCGCGTCTACTGATGTTGGTAGTTTTTGCTACCCTTTTAGGAAAAAGAGGCAACAAAGTAGGGCAAGTGAGCACGACGATTTAGGAAAACCGTGTGTGAATGACCCAATTAAGTTCGTTCTCAAGGAGGCTAGTGTGTTATGTGTGTAATGACTTGGATTAATTTGTGATTATATTTGAGAAAAGAAAAATAGAAAAGGGATTAGAAAAGAATGACGGTTATGAAGACGGATTAAACTAAGTCTAAAAAGGCGTACACGTAAAGTCGTAAAAACCACCAAAATTAAAATTTAACCCTAAAAATTCCTAAAAATCACCAAAAATCCTTAATAATAATCTAAGAGTTTACAAAAAAATCAAAACTTGCAAAAACTTTTTAATTAATTAGATAATGACTTTTTAATGCTAATTAAAGCCCTAAAAATCAAAATTAATTATTAAAAAGCCCTAAACAAGATTTTCAAGGATTGTAAACCTTGAAAATATCCTAATTAAGCTAAAAACTATTTTTCAAAATTTTAAAACCAATAAAAACTATTTTTAAACAATTAAAAACTCCTAAAATCAATTAAATCTTAAATTAATTATAACAAATAATTAAAAGACCTAAAAAATATTTGGAAAGTTGCAAAAATCCTAATTAAGTATTTAGAACCTAGGAAAAATATAAAAACCTAGAAAATCAGACTTTTAATTTTTAATAATAAAATAATATTAAAATAATATTAAAAATCCAAAAATTATAAAAAGTTCTAAAAACTTGCAAACTAGCTTAATTTAACCTAAATAACTCAGAAATGAAAGTGAAATTACCTAAATACCCCTATTGGGCCTAGAAAATGGGCCAAACCCTAAACAGTCCCTTATTGGGCTTAATTAAGGCCCAATAAGAAAAAGTGCTCAAAATAAGCTCAAAAAGCACAGGTTGACTCAAAATTTGATTTTAAACAACTTTTTCCAAAGGCCCAAAAGCTGAAAATGTGAAATAAGCTAACTTATAATAAGCAGCTTATTCTTAATGGGCTTTTTGGCCCATTAAGCTATAAGCTGTTGCCATAAGCTAAAATTTAACACACAACCTTCTCTTGACCTTACAAAGACTTCTGTAAAAAGAAATTTCAAATAAGACCACTCAATAAGCCAGAGACAAGTCAACAACTTATTCACAAAACGACAAAATAGTCGTTTTTATGATCTAGATCACCTCAGAAGCTGATTCAAGTTGAAAAATGTTTCTTTTGACAAAACTAAGCTTAAAAACCAAAGAACTTTCAAATAAGCACACTCAATAAGCTGGAAAATCAAATAAGCACTTATCTTAAAAGTCAAACAAGTTGGTTTTCTAGTGAAAAGTCAAAGTCAAAGTCTGATAAGCTCCAGTTCACTTAAATGGGTCAAATAATGAAGATCTATTACAAAAAATAAGTTGTTGCAAGTCAGAATAAGCTAGAATAGCTTATTGATAAGCTGTTGATAAAATTGCACTAGCAGGGGCTAGTTTTGGATGTTGAGCAGTGGGAACTTTTCCCACTGCTTGACTATTTTGACTTGTTGTCTTTAGTGACTTTTTCTTGGATTCAGTTTTCACAAAGGCACCCAATTGATCTTTGGATCAAAAGGAGTCAATAACAAGCAAAATAACACAATCACAAACAACCAATTGATACAATTTAATCAATTTATCACCAGATATAGCACAGACATGAACAATGAGCAGTTTAGCATTCAAGAGCAATTTTAGCACAAATCAGCCAACCAAATTCAACCAAATGCACACACAAGCTATAATAAACTCCAATAAGCAAGTCTAAACAGGTTTCATGCACTGGTTCAAAGAATTAAGCAAGATCCAAGCTATCAAAGTTACTGATGAACACTACACATGCAGATTTATACTTTTGCTGATGTATTTGACACACAAGCCAATTTCAACACCTCAAATCTTTCAAACAGGTTAAGTTAACTTTTTTTAAACCACTTTTATCCCTAAGCATGCATACACACTAAGTGTTCCCAAAATCCTAGGTCTAAACAAGCAGAAACAAGGTCTTAATAGCAGATTGATCAATTCAAGTGTTCAAACCCAATAACTTGCAGCAAAACACTCTCAAACAAAGGTATATCAGATACAAAGCATAAACAACACTTTCCCTTAACACAAAATCAGATTACAAGCATAAATCAGTAGACCCAAACACCCCTTTAACTTTTTCAAATCAAGATTTTCAAAAGCAAAACAAGATTTCAGGCCAACCAAGCATCAATTAACACTCTAACAAGTCTAAATAACAGATTCAAGCAAGAACAGGCCACAAAATTCACAAGAACAACAGTTTCATACAAATATCACCAAAAATAACTTTTTAAGCAGATTTGGAGATTAAGTAAGCAAACCTCATGGATGTACATCCACACCCACGAATTTTGAGCTTATGTGCTAGCAAGAACAAGCACAAGATTCCACAAAAGCCTGTTAAGATTCAACAAGGGTTAAGCACAATAACATGTAAAATCAGAAACTTGGAAAAATCTTGATTGATGCAAACTTGTTACCCCACACTTGATTATCCCCAAGTTATAAGCCTCACCACACCTTAACCAACTCAGTTAGGATGCTATGATCAGCCCTATAGCCCAAGAATTCCAAGATTGGAACAAGACTTAGCAAAATATCAAGAAAATGAGGAAAATATGCAAACTTGTGCACACTCCTCTTTTGAAAACAGGTTTTAAACTTTAAAAACAGTAAGCTAAGAACATAAACAACAGAATAAAGGTGGCACTTGGTCTTTCTTCAAAGTACTTAACTCAAATTCATTAAACTGAAAAAGGATTTACAAGACTTTGAACAAAGGAAAAACCAAAAGCAAACGTCTAATGAAGCACCCTAAGGCCTTTATATAGGCATACAAATGACTAAGGAACAGCTAAAAACTTAAAACCCTAGTGCTTGATCTTCCAAAAATGCCCTTGAGGTCTTTGTCTTCATCTTGAATCATGTGACTGAATTTGGACTGTAGTTGAGGTGTGAGCTGTTGAAATAGCATCCAAGGGTGTAGATGAAGCTTAGAAAGTAAGCATGTTTCTCATACGTTGGATTGCTGCCATCTTTTTGGCAGTATGCATGGGTGTGGAGCAGGGGAGACACAAAGAGACAAATGGGGTGATGAGGTGTCCATGTTTAAGGTTGGGTTGTGTTTAGGGGATGATTAATCATAAATCTGGAAACAATTAAGGCTTAATTCTTGTTCAGTCAAAAATCCCCAAATTGTGTGAAGAACACCAAGAACAAGGTTTTAATCCGTTTGGTTTTTAAATTGGGTGTTTAGCGCCAGTTTAAACTAATCTGTTAGGATTAGTTTAATGAATAAATGTGAGTGGATGGTGAGGTGGAAGCAGGGAGGAAGGGGATTGGTGGATTTGAGTGAGTGGGGCACGTGTCACCCCCTCACTGGTTAAGGTATCTATTGTGTCGCCCAGGTTTAACCCCTCACTTCTTTTCTTCTTGTCATTTCACTTGAAAATTCCATCAGCGTCCATATTAGCCTTGTCAACTTTGGACTTTTTGCATTTTTGGCCCAATAACTTTTGTAAAGTGAATTCAGGGGTATTTCTTGCCATAATTGAATTCTTCAAGGGCTGGTTTGGTATTTTCTTCAATGATAATGGTCTAGACTTGTATAATTGTCATTTTGGAGGACTGAATTTGCCAAGTCTTGATAAATGAGGGACCATTTTTGCCAATTGTTGAAAGTTGAGGGTCCTTTTTGTAATTTTGGATTTTTCAAAGGACCAAACTTGTCATTTCTTGTTCTTTGAAGGACTTCATGATATATTTGACTTTGTGGATGATATTGGTTGACAATTTAGCTTTGTTGAGGGGCTAAACTTGTCAATTCTTCAAAGTTAAGGGCCCTTTTGGTAATTTTGACAAACTTTAGGGACCAAACTTGTAATTATGAGGATACAAGGGTATAAAGTGTCAATTCTTCATAATTGGAGGACCCTTCTTCATAATTTCTTCAAATCTTCAAGGGTTGATCTTGGGAAAGTCTTCACTAGGGCTTGGTTCATTGTGCGGCTTCGTTTCCCGTGTTCGTTTTTGCATGATTCTTGTGATCTTTTGTCATTATCTCAATATCCGTACCTAAAATACACAAGCAACAAACACAAGCATATATTTGGGTATTTTGATGATATTTAATGCATTTTAAGCCCTATTTGGAAGATGAGACTATGTATAAAAGCAGTCTCATCACTCCCCCATACTAAACCATTGCCGTGCCCTCACGCAATGCTAAGAATAAAGTATCAAAGCATCTCCAAAATTCATTTTATTCACTTTATTGGAATGATAAACTAGCTACACTACTACTACTACTTGTGTTATAGACATAATGTATGATTTTCATCGCAAAATGGGACGTTTAGGTTCATAGAATAAGAACACGTGAATGCTTCGTTAGAAATAATTTCGTCATCCTCGATTTTCACTCCAATTCCATGCTAAGCGTGCAACGAGATCATTGTCATTATAAGTTAGTAATGCTAACACTACTCATATGCCCTAATCACGTACTTATCCTCCCATTATTCCTAAGTTGTATCTCTTATATTTTATGATGTCTTGAATGTTTCTCGAGGATACATTGTTTGACTTATGCGATAATAGAGATTTAGGTCTAAAAATAGAGTCCTAACGGTGTAACTAAGACCATCAAATCAATAACCCCTCCTAATAGACGACGATGTTAAAAAATTAAGTTGACAAGAAGAATCGATAAACACGGTTTTATAACGGTTTTGAACATGAGACTTATTACCAAGACTTTTATATGCCCCCTAACGGAAGGGCCTTATTATCTTTGGTTTACCTCCATCTTTTATTCAACTTCGCCATGAAGCTTTTATTATGACTTCGGTCTTGCCTTGCCTTTTATTATCCGCCTCATCGGTGGTTTTATTAGCCAAAGACGTATATACTCACGCTAAAGCGAATTTTGGATCTTTAAAGCTTCGAAGATTAAGGCTTGATTCACTTTCAATTTTGCATAGATTTTTCGGCCTTGTGGGGCTTCAAATTGTTTGCTTGATTTAGGTGAGCACTTGAAATCTTATTATTGGGTGAAGCTTTCGATTATTAGGGTGCCAATACTTCAAAACCGTGACGCTGGCGATACCTTAATGTCTTCCCAATTTAATTACACGGAAGCTACTAGAAAAGACTAGAAACCCAACAATCCCAACTAAACCGCTAAATCAATATTTATTAAGCAAAAAATATTTACATGCGAAGGGAGAATAAGCAAACAACGAGAACACATGAGTTTTTGAAAGAATACGAGTACTCTACGTTTAGCATAGTAACTTATAATTAACCCTATCATTTCTTGTCCTCATTTAAGAGACTTAGCCTAATGTGTAGTTAAGGAATCAAAGCTAAGTGCTCAACACGCACGGTCGAGTCAAAAATTACTCTTATTCTCGCCATCGGAAAATCTACATTTGTGTCTTCAAACACTTATAAAACATGAGAAAAATTTAAAATTTGGCCATTTTTAGCCTTATTTTGCAACAAAACTCTAAACAAAACGATAAACTTTGGAAAGCGTGAAGGTTTGGCAAGGCAAGTATCTATTCACCCCCCCCATACTAAAGTTAAACATTGTCCTCAATGTTTCGAGTCTAGGGGTGCAAACACCCCCATACTAGAGACGTAGTCGAATGCCTACTCTAGCATGGAAAGGGTGTAACCATTAAGTAATAGCCGTTTATGAAGTGTGCTAAAAACCTAAGGTTAGAACAATAAAGGATATATCATGGATATTGAGAAATGTCTCCAAAGCAAACGATCGAGTGCTCCCATGAAACGAACACGAGAGGCTCCAATCGTGAAGATCATGATCTAAAAACCACAATGCACAAACAACCACGAAACAAAGGTTGGAAGGGCACGAATCCCCACACGTAAGCTACATTAGACAAAGAAAGCGATAATATGTACATAGGATAAGCATGGGACTCCCCCACGAGGCTCCTCGTTTTTGATTACCGAGTCATGAGCTCGACTCGATCCCCTCAACACTAATTATCATTGGGGAAGGTGACTTGGTCGAGGTAGTTCAAGGATGGAACTTCCCCACCGAAGTAGTGCTTCAACCTATGTCCATTCACCTTGAAGTTAGGACCATCATCTTGAGCTAGCTCGATGGTCCCATACGGAAACACTTGAGTCACGGTGAATGGACCGGACCAACGGGATTTCAATTTACCGGAAAATATTTTCAATCTTGAATTAAAAAGCAATACTTGATCCCCAATGTTAAAAACCCGGTTTTTAATTTTTGAATCATGCAAATTTTTAGTTTTCTCTTTGTAAATCAATGAATTTTCATAAGCAATGTCCCTTAATTCATCCAATTCATTTAATTGCATTTTCCGGTGTTTTCCCGCGGTCTCCATGTCATCATTACAATGCTTTAGGGCCCAATAAGCCTTGTGTTCTAACTCGATAGGCAAATGACAATTTTTTCCATACACAAGCTTATAGGGAGTGCACCCAATGGGTGTCTTATAAGCGGTCCTAAAGGCCCATAAAGCATCGTCTAACTTATCCGACCAAGATTGTCGGTTTTCTCCCACGGATCTCTCCAAGATCCTCTTCAATGCTCGGTTTGAAACCTCGACTTGCCCACTCGTTTGTGGGTGATAAGTCGTAGAAAGACGATGTGTAACCCCATATTTCCTTAGAACCCTTTCGAATTGGTCGTTACAAAAATGGGTTCCACGATCGCTTATGATAGCCCGAGGGGTTCCAAACCTAGCAAACAAACTTTTCAAGAACTTGACTACCACACGAGCATCATTAGTGGGCAACGCCTTCGCCTCCACCCACTTAGAAAGGTAGTCAACCGCAACGAGAATATACTTATTACCACGAGATGATGGGAACGGCCCCATAAAGTCTATGCCCCAAACGTCAAAGATCTCACATACTTGAATGATATTTTGTGGCATTTCATCTTTTTGTGAGGCTTTTCCTTGTCGTTGGCATGCATCACAAGACTTCACAAGGATTTGTGCATCTCGGTAAATAGTAGGCCAAAAGAAGCCGGCATCAAACACCTTTTTAGCCGTGAGATTAGCACCGTGGTGACCACCCGTGGGTCCCTCATGGCAAGCTCTAAGGATGTTAGAAGCTTCGGTGCCAAATACACAACGACGGATGATTTGATCCGCACAAGTTCGAAACAAGTAAGGGTCGTTCCAAAAGTAGAACTTGACATCACGAAAGAATTTTCGTTTTTCTTGAGTTGTCATACCCTTAACGATGAAGTTACCCGCATGGTAATTTGCAAAATCCGCAAACCATGGGGTAGAAGAATCAAGTTTAGAATTCACTAAACCAAGTGTCTCGAGCGGAAATGTTTCGGTGATTTCCTTGGGCTCGTAAACACTTTGGTGAGGATCTTCCAAACGAGAGAGATGATCGGCCGCTAGATTCTCGGCTCCTTTTTTTGTCAACAATGGTGTGATCAAATTCTTGAAGGAGGAGAATCCAACGAAGTAATCTCGGCTTTGCATCTTTTTTAGCCATGAGATACTTGATAGCCGAATGGTCCGTATACACTATGCATTTCGTCAAGACGAGGTAAGGTCGGAATTTCTCAAATGCATACACCACGGCAAGGAACTCCTTTTCCGTTGTAGTGTATTTAAGTTGAGCCTCGGTCATCGTCTTGCTAGCATAGTGAATAGGCAAGAAGTGCTTTTCATGACGTTGCCCCAAAACGGCCCCAATAGCGTAATCACTTGCATCACACGTAAGTTCAAAGGGGAGGTTCCAATTTGGAGCAACAAGAATGGGAGCTTCGGTAAGTTTCCTCTTAAGGATCTCAAAGGCTCGTACACAATCTTCGTCAAAGACAAAACGTGCCTCTTTTTCAAGAAGATGTGTAATGGGTCGAGAAATCTTCGAGAAATCCTTGATGAATCGTCGATAAAAGCCCGCGTGGCCTAGGAAACTCCTAACTCCCTTGACGGTTTTGGGATGAGGTAATTTGGCGATGACGTCTACCTTAGCTTGATCTACCTCAATCCCCGCTTTCGAGACCTTGTGCCCTAAGACGATTCCACTCTTAACCATAAAATGACACTTTTCCCAATTGAGCACAAGGTTGGTTTCCTCACAACGTTTTAACATTCTCTCAAGGTTCGACAAACACGAAGTAAAAGAATCACCAAACACGGAAAAGTCATCCATGAAGACTTCCATCGTCTTCTCGATCATATCATGAAAAATAGCCATCATGCATCGTTGAAAAGTTCCCGTTGCATTGCAAAGTCCGAATGGCATTCTACGATAGGCAAACGTTCCATATGGACACGTAAACGTAGTTTTTTCTTGATCACAAGGATCGATGGGGATTTGGAAGTAACCGGAAAAACCATCTAGAAAGCAATAGAAATCGTTTCCCGCAAGACGCTCCAACATTTGGTCCATGAAGGGCAAGGGAAAATGGTCTTTACGAGTGGCTTCATTCAACTTTCGATAGTCAATGCACACTCTCCATCCGGTCACGAGTCTTGTGGGAATTAACTCGTTGGCATCGTTTGGCACAACGGTCATCCCTCCCTTTTTAGGGACACAATGAATAGGACTCACCCAAGGGCTATCGGATATAGGGTAAATCATTCCCGCGTCAAGGAGTTTAAGGACCTCCTTTTTGATGACGTCGTGAATTTTCGGGTTCACCCTCCTTTGACTTTGGATTGTTGGCTTGAAATCTTCCTCCATTAAGATTTTGTGGGTACAAAATTTGGGATCAATCCCCTTAATGTCGGATAACTTCCACGCAATCGCCCCTTTGTGATCCTTAAGAACATCGACAAGTGCGGTTTTTTCATCATTTGAAAGTTCCTTCGCAATAATAACCGGCAACTTGTCGTCCTCCTCCAAATAGACATACTCGAGGTGAGGAGGTAAATCTTTCAACTCAAGGATAGGTGGTTCCTCAAGTGAAGATTTGGGCTCGATACTCATAACCTCCTCGGGTGGAGGGAATGGGAAATCGTTGAGAAAATCCTTGATAATCGAGAAGTCCTCATAGTTGTCGAGGTCTTCGTCACAAGTACGTGGAACATCGAATTCTTCCAACGTAAAACCACCACCTTCGAAAGGAGTGAAGGTTGGTGTCGAATTATCAAGAATTGGATCTAACATAGTGGGATTGCCACTAGTTTCTTCATCACCAAAACCTAGAACTTCTTGTGAAAATTCCTCGCAAACCACGTCGATCATATCAACGAGGTTTATGGTTGCGACGGAATAAACATGAGAAATTTGAGAGTTTTGAGTTGCGTTTATAACAAGTTCCTCGTCGTTGAAACGTAAGGTGATCTTTCTAGCATGCACATCGATCAAAGCCATAGACGTATCTAAAAACGAACGACCTAAAATGAGAGGAACTTGAGGATCCGTGGGGATGTCAACAACAATGAAGTCTACGGGATAGTAGAACTTCCCCACTTTCACAAAAACGTCTTCCGCCAATCCACATGCAAGAATCGTGGAATGATCGGCCAACTCAATAGACATTCGTGAAGGAGTAAGATTAGGAAGATTGAGCGACTTGTAGATTGCAAGTGGCATCAAGTTAATGCTAGCACCAAGATCGGCCAAGGCGAAGCATTCTTCCATGTCTTGGATTGCACAAGGGATCAAAAATTTACCGGGATCACCGACTTTTTGAGGTATGCGATTAAGATAAACCGACGAACAACTAGACTTTTGGTGTAATTTCTCCTTGTTGTTCAACATAGTCTTAAAGTTAGCGGCAAATCGAGGCATCATGACCAAGGCATCGGCGAAACTCACATTAAAGTGCAAATCACGAAACATTTTCATAAAAAGCTCAAATTGGTAATTATCGCGCTCTTGACGTTTCTCCTTCCTAAGTCTCGATGGATAGGGCAAAGGTGGTGTGGGTTGAGGCATAGTAGGCATAGCCTTTGGAATCTCGGGTTCCAATGATGGTAATGGGTCAACCGTAGGTGTGGCATGAGCGGTACTTTGTGGGCTTGAAATATGCTCCTTTTCGACCACCACCTCGGGTTTTTCCTCAATTGCTTCCTCCGTAGGAGCAATTGGTTGAGGAATCGGCTCCTTAAGTGTCTTACCACTACGTGTGGTAATCACTTTCATCTCACCCTTAGGGTTGGATATGGTGTTGCTAGGAAGACCACTTGACGACGGTTTACACATTATTGCCTCAAACATAGACGAGATTTTATCTTCAAAATTAGATTGCCTCAATACGGCTTCGGTTTGCCTTTTCTCGGCCTTAAGCATCTCTTGTTTAATCTCATGTTGCCCTTGTTCCATCTTTTGTTGGTTTTGTTGCAACCTAGTGACATTTCCTTCCATCTTGTTGGTGTGGATTTTAAGTTCATTAGCTAACTCATTTTTCAACTCTTTCTTCAAGTCGTTTTTGAACTCGGATCTTAGGCTAATTATCTCTCTTTGAATGTTGTCAAACCTAGCATCATTACCACTAGCATATTCAACAAACTCACTTGGAAGATCTTTCAATGTTTGCAAACTCTTGTTGTTATTTTGAAACTCATTTTTGTTTGAAACTTGATTATTAGCCCCTTGATTCCCATAATTACCCTTGTTGTAATTGTTCTTAAAACCAACTTGATTGTTGCGATAGTTGTTAGCATTTTGATTTGATCCAAAACCCGGTGGAGTCATTTGATTAGAGCGGGAAACTTGACCGTTTTGGTTGTAATTTCCCGTGGCCGCAAAGGCACTCGAAGTGTTACCACCGTTGGTAATGCACTCGGAGAAATCATGACCTCCACCACAATACATGCAAGAAACCTCAACCGCTTTAACCGTAGCGGGAGCACTTGGTTCACCAACTTTAAACTCAATCAAAAGTCCTTTCAACTTATCAAATATCTTGTTTTCCAAGTTCGCCTCAATTTGGCAAGCATCGATGGTATTAGACAAAGAAGGTGAAGCCGAAGACGAAGCCTTACGAACACTAGACGTGCTACGAGGACTATACACCTTAGATCTATTTTCAATTATCACCAAAGCTTCCTCAACCGTTTTACACAAAAAATTACCACCCGCGGCGGCATTCAAATAATCCCTTTCATGATCATTAAGTCCATTGTAAAACGTGTCAATTTGATGCAAATCGGAAAAACCGTGATGAGGACATTCATGTAACATTTCCTTAAACCTATTCCAAGCCGTTGAAAAACTTTCATTAAATTCTTGTGAAAACTTTGAAATCTCGTTTTTCAAGTGCGTAGTCTTAGAGGGCGGAAAAAATTGGTTCACAAACTTAGACACGAGATCCTTCCACGTCAATATAGAATTGGGTGGCTCTTTCTCTAACCAAATTTTTGCGGGCCCCGCTAAGGAATACGGAAAAAGCATCATCTTAATCGAGTCGTTTGAAACATCCTTAAACTTGCAAGTAGCGGTAAGACGATTGAATTGGCGGATATGGTTGTGAGGATTGTCCTTCTCATCACCACGGAATTTGTTGTTTTGAATCATGGACAACAAACCCGTCTTAACCTCAAAATTCTCCGCAAGGATAGCGGGAATTACAATAGCCTCTCCATAACCCTCGGTGGGTGCTTGAAGTAACTCCATCATAGTTCGATTCGCCATGGTTGGTGCTTCTCTTACAATGGGTTCGTCAATAGGAGACTCCTCACTAGAATTGTTTGGAGTGATGGATTTGTTTTTTCGTTTACGAGCACGTCTTGCTTGATTTCGAGTTAGCATAAACGTCACGTACAACGAGGGGATGAGCAAAGAAGATTCTTTTTGGTGTTTTGTATTTTTTAATTTTTTTTTTTGTGGTTTTTGATTGTATTAACCTTTTTGGAACTTGGTGAAATGTATTAGGTAGACAAAAAGTCCACAAATCTCCTCACTAATCAAATCTCTTGATTAACGAAGCCTCAAAGAATGAAAACGAACACGTGGAGTGAACGCCTTCGATGACTTTAGAACGATGGTGGAACACCAAATCGTTCAAGAGGGTTTAATCAAATTGAAACCAAGAAAATATATATGATACTTAGTAATACTTTGGGCGGCAAAACCCTCGATTCACTCTCACAATCAAATACTCACAAGCAAGCGGGGAAACGAGGCGGCGCGAAGCACTTAAGAGCCTTTTTCCTTAGGATATATTTTATAATATCCGCCTTATACCCACCTTATAGTTTGTATTTTCAAGATTAAGCTTCACGAAAGTATTTATCTATTTTTGCCTTTTTCTTTGGTTTGAGATTCGAATACAATGATTGGGTAATGACCTCCCAAGTCAAGGTTGTGATTGCTCACGTATTTGGAGTACTTGTGTATTTATTGTTCTACGTATACAATATAGTAATAATATTCACACAAAAACCGAAAAACGATAATACGTATTAGTAGAGTGCTACTAATACAAATACTAATTATGGTTAGTATAAAAACAACAATTCCAAATCAAAACACAACACGCCTCCCCGGCAGCGGCGCCAAAATTGATGTTGGTAGTTTTTGCTACCCTTTTAGGAAAAAGAGGCAACAAAGTAGGGCAAGTGAGCACGACGATTTAGGAAAACCGTGTGTGAATGACCCAATTAAGTTCGTTCTCAAGGAGGCTAGTGTGTTATGTGTGTAATGACTTGGATTAATTTGTGATTATATTTGAGAAAAGAAAAATAGAAAAGGGATTAGAAAAGAATGACGGTTATGAAGACGGATTAAACTAAGTCTAAAAAGGCGTACACGTAAAGTCGTAAAAACCACCAAAATTAAAATTTAACCCTAAAAATTCCTAAAAATCACCAAAAATCCTTAATAATAATCTAAGAGTTTACAAAAAAATCAAAACTTGCAAAAACTTTTTAATTAATTAGATAATGACTTTTTAATGCTAATTAAAGCCCTAAAAATCAAAATTAATTATTAAAAAGCCCTAAACAAGATTTTCAAGGATTGTAAACCTTGAAAATATCCTAATTAAGCTAAAAACTATTTTTCAAAATTTTAAAACCAATTAAAACTATTTTTAAACAATTAAAAACTCCTAAAATCAATTAAATCTTAAATTAATTATAACAAATAATTAAAAGACCTAAAAAATATTTGGAAAGTTGCAAAAATCCTAATTAAGTATTTAAAACCTAGGAAAAATATAAAAACCTAGAAAATCAGACTTTTAATTTTTAATAATAAAATAATATTAAAATAATATTAAAAATCCAAAAATTATAAAAAGTTCTAAAAACTTGCAAACTAGCTTAATTTAACCTAAATAACTCAGAAATGAAAGTGAAATTACCTAAATACCCCTATTGGGCCTAGAAAATGGGCCAAACCCTAAACAGTCCCTTATTGGGCTTAATTAAGGCCCAATAAGAAAAAGTGCTCAAAATAAGCTCAAAAAGCACAGGTTGACTCAAAATTTGATTTTAAACAACTTTTTCCAAAGGCCCAAAAGCTGAAAATGTGAAATAAGCTAACTTATAATAAGCAGCTTATTCTTAATGGGCTTTTTGGCCCATTAAGCTATAAGCTGTTGCCATAAGCTAAAATTTAACACACAACCTTCTCTTGACCTTACAAAGACTTCTGTAAAAAGAAATTTCAAATAAGACCACTCAATAAGCCAGAGACAAGTCAACAACTTATTCACAAAACGACAAAATAGTCGTTTTTATGATCTAGATCACCTCAGAAGCTGATTCAAGTTGAAAAATGTTTCTTTTGACAAAACTAAGCTTAAAAACCAAAGAACTTTCAAATAAGCACACTCAATAAGCTGGAAAATCAAATAAGCACTTATCTTAAAAGTCAAACAAGTTGGTTTTCTAGTGAAAAGTCAAAGTCAAAGTCTGATAAGCTCCAGTTCACTTAAATGGGTCAAATAATGAAGATCTATTACAAAAAATAAGTTGTTGCAAGTCAGAATAAGCTAGAATAGCTTATTGATAAGCTGTTGATAAAATTGCACTAGCAGGGGCTAGTTTTGGATGTTGAGCAGTGGGAACTTTTCCCACTGCTTGACTATTTTGACTTGTTGTCTTTAGTGACTTTTTCTTGGATTCAGTTTTCACAAAGGCACCCAATTGATCTTTGGATCAAAAGGAGTCAATAACAAGCAAAATAACACAATCACAAACAGCCAATTGATACAATTTAATCAATTTATCACCAGATATAGCACAGACATGAACAATGAGCAGTTTAGCATTCAAGAGCAATTTTAGCACAAATCAGCCAACCAAATTCAACCAAATGCACACACAAGCTATAATAAACTCCAATAAGCAAGTCTAAACAGGTTTCATGCACTGGTTCAAAGAATTAAGCAAGATCCAAGCTATCAAAGTTACTGATGAACACTACACATGCAGATTTATACTTTTGCTGATGTATTTGACACACAAGCCAATTTCAACACCTCAAATCTTTCAAACAGGTTAAGTTAACTTTGTTTAAACCACTTTTATCCCTAAGCATGCATACACACTAAGTGTTCCCAAAATCCTAGGTCTAAACAAGCAGAAACAAGGTCTTAATAGCAGATTGATCAATTCAAGTGTTCAAACCCAATAACTTGCAGCAAAACACTCTCAAACAAAGGTATATCAGATACAAAGCATAAACAACACTTTCCCTTAACACAAAATCAGATTACAAGCATAAATCAGTAGACCCAAACACCCCTTTAACTTTTTCAAATCAAGATTTTCAAAAGCAAAACAAGATTTCAGGCCAACCAAGCATCAATTAACACTCTAACAAGTCTAAATAACAGATTCAAGCAAGAACAAGCCACAAAATTCACAAGAACAACAGTTTCATACAAATATCACCAAAAATCACTTTTTAAGCAGATTTGGAGATTAAGTAAGCAAACCTCATGGATGTACATCCACACCCACGAATTTTGAGCTTATGTGCTAGCAAGAACAAGCACAAGCTTCCACAAAAGCCTGCTAAGATTCAACAAGGGTTAAGCACAATAACATGTAAAATCAGAAACTTGGAAAAATCTTGATTGATGCAAACTTGTTACCCCACACTTGATTATCCCCAAGTTATAAGCCTCACCACACCTTAACCAACTCAGTTAGGATGCTATGATCAGCCCTATAGCCCAAGAATTCCAAGATTGGAACAAGACTTAGCAAAATATCAAGAAAATGAGGAAAATATGCAAACTTGTGCACACTCCTCTTTTGAAAACAGGTTTTAAACTTTAAAAACAGTAAGCTAAGAACATAAACAACAGAATAAAGGTGGCACTTGGTCTTTCTTCAAAGTACTTAACTCAAATTCATTAAACTGAAAAAGGATTTACAAGACTTTGAACAAAGGAAAAACCAAAAGCAAACGTCTAATGAAGCACCCTAAGGCCTTTATATAGGCATACAAATGACTAAGGAACAGCTAAAAACTTAAAACCCTAGTGCTTGATCTTCCAAAAATGCCCTTGAGGTCTTTGTCTTCATCTTGAATCATGTGACTGAATTTGGACTGTAGTTGAGGTGTGAGCTGTTGAAATAGCATCCAAGGGTGTAGATGAAGCTTAGAAAGTAAGCATGTTTCTCATACGTTGGATTGCTGCCATCTTTTTGGCAGTATGCATGGGTGTGGAGCAGGGGAGACACAAAGAGACAAATGGGGTGATGAGGTGTCCATGTTTAAGGTTGGGTTGTGTTTAGGGGATGATTAATCATAAATCTGGAAACAATTAAGGCTTAATTCTTGTTCAGTCAAAAATCCCCAAATTGTGTGAAGAACACCAAGAACAAGGTTTTAATCCGTTTGGTTTTTAAATTGGGTGTTTAGCGCCAGTTTAAACTAACCTGTTAGGATTAGTTTAATGAATAAATGTGAGTGGATGGTGAGGTGGAAGCAGGGAGGAAGGGGATTGGTGGATTTGAGTGAGTGGGGCACGTGTCACCCCCTCACTGGTTAAGGTATCTATTGTGTCGCCCAGGTTTAACCCCTCACTTCTTTTCTTCTTGTCATTTCACTTGAAAATTCCATCAGCGTCCATATTAGCCTTGTCAACTTTGGACTTTTTGCATTTTTGGCCCAATAACTTTTGTAAAGTGAATTCAGGGGTATTTCTTGCCATAATTGAATTCTTCAAGGGCTGGTTTGGTATTTTCTTCAATGATAATGGTCTAGACTTGTATAATTGTCATTTTGGAGGACTGAATTTGCCAAGTCTTGATAAATGAGGGACCATTTTTGCCAATTGTTGAAAGTTGAGGGTCCTTTTTGTAATTTTGGATTTTTCAAAGGACCAAACTTGTCATTTCTTGTTCTTTGAAGGACTTCATGATATATTTGACTTTGTGGATGATATTGGTTGACAATTTAGCTTTGTTGAGGGGCTAAACTTGTCAATTCTTCAAAGTTAAGGGCCCTTTTGGTAATTTTGACAAACTTTAGGGACCAAACTTGTAATTATGAGGATACAAGGGTATAAAGTGTCAATTCTTCATAATTGGAGGACCCTTCTTCATAATTTCTTCAAATCTTCAAGGGTTGATCTTGGGAAAGTCTTCACTAGGGCTTGGTTCATTGTGCGGCTTCGTTTCCCGTGTTCGTTTTTGCATGATTCTTGTGATCTTTTGTCATTATCTCAATATCCGTACCTAAAATACACAAGCAACAAACACAAGCATATATTTGGGTATTTTGATGATATTTAATGCATTTTAAGCCCTATTTGGAAGATGAGACTATGTATAAAAGCAGTCTCATCATCTACCTCAGAAGAAGCTCCTTCTATTGTTCACTCCAGACCACCTAGGATTGAAAACCATAGCACTAAATGGACAAAAGATCACCCAATTAGGAATGTCATTGGAGATCTAGATCGACCAGTCTCTACACGCCATCAATTACAAGAGAGTGCACTCTATTGCTACTTTATGCATTTCCTCTGAAGTTGAACCTAAAAATTGGCAGCAGGCTATGACTCAATCATCTTGGATTGAAGCCATGCAAGAGGAACTAAATGAATTCCAGCGACTTGAAGTATGGGAATTAGTTCCTCTCCCTGACAAAGTTAACATCCTTACTTTGTTATGGGTTTATAAGGTTAAACTTGATGAGATGGGTGCGGTATTGAAGAATAAGGCTAGATTGGTTGCTAGAGGATATAAACAAGCCTTGGGTATAGACTTTGAAGAATCTTTTGCTCCTGTTGCGAGATTGGAGGCTATTAGACTATTCCTTGCGTATGCTGCTCATATTAACATGATCGTCTATCAAATGGATGTGAAGACGGCATTTTTGAACGGTGAACTAAGGGAAGAAGTCTATGTTAGTCAGCCGGATGGGTTCGTTAGCACGGAGTTTCCTAATCATGTGTACAAGCTTAAGAAGGCTCTCTATGGGTTGAAACAAGCTCCACGTGCTTGGTATGATCTCCTTTCAACATATCTCATCTCGGAAGGCTTCTCCAAAGGCAAAGTGGACCCCACTCTATTCACTCTTAAGGAGGACAACGACATGATTCTGGTACAAATTTATGTTGATGATATAATATTTGCTGCCACTAACATAGAATTGTCAAATCGCTTTGAGAAGATAATGTCCACACGCTTTCAGATGTCAATGATGGGGAAAATATCATTTTTCTTAGGATTACAGATTTCTCAAAATCCCAGAGGCATCTTTATTAATCAATCTAAATATGCTCTAGAATCTCTTAAGAAATATAACTTTGAAAATTGTGACCCCGTGGACACTCCAATGGTGGAGAAATCCAAGTTAGATGAAGATAGGAATGGGACTCTTGTCGATCCAAAACTTTACCGTGGGATGATCGGCACCCTTCTCTATCTGACTGCTAGCAGGCCTGATTTGCAATTTGCTGTATGCATGTGTGCCCGGTATCAGGCTCGGCCTACCGAAAAGCACCTACATGTTGTGAAAAGGATATTTCGGTATCTAAAAGGAACACTTCATCGTGGTATATGGTATCCGAAAGATTCCTCTATTGCTTTAATATCATACGCAGATGCCGATCATGCTGGATGTCAAGACACGAGGCGTAGCACTTCTAGATCTGTGAAACTCCTTGGAGATAGATTGATCAGTTGGTCTTCAAAAAGGCAGAAAAGCGCTGCAATATCAAGCACGGAGGCTGAATACATCGCCTTGTCCGGTTGTTGTGCTCAAGTCCTTTGGATGAGATCACAATTAACTGACAACGGTTTGGGATTCAACAAAATCCCGATGTATTGTGACAACAAGAGCGCCATTGCCCTTTGCTGCAACTATGTTCAACATTCCTGGGCCAAGCACATAGACATTCGCTACCATTTCATTAAAGAGCAGGTGGAGAACGGAGTGATCGAGCTGTATTTTGTCACTACTGAGTATCAGCTGGCGGATATGTTCACCAAAGCCTTAGATCGAGGACGAATCGAGTTTTTGATCGACAAGCTTGGCATGAAATCATTCACTCCAGCGACTCTCAAAGAGTTGGCAGAAGAATCAGATGAATAGTGGTGGTAAACTATTCAGAGTATCCTTTGTTCGTGATCATGTATATTATCGTAAATATATAAACCACAAAAGAAAAATACAAAAATATAAAACCAAGAAAAATCATAAAAATATAAAACCCAACAAAAACCATAAAAAATATAAAACCAACAAAAACCATAGAAAATATAAAACCTACAAAAACCATAAAAATTATAAAATCAAGAAAAACCAAAAATATTTTTCGTTTTTAAAACGGGCATGTCTTTTAGTACGGTAATATTTACGGCCTTAGAAATGTCGATCAATATTGACACAGTGCCATAAATAGAGTCCGTATAAAAGTTGTACATTTTTAAAACATGCCCATTATGGCTTGTAGTTATTTCAGACTGCAACCCGGTTTTCATATTAAAGTCACGTATTTCCTTGGAAAACGTTGGCTCAGAACGGGAATTAATTTTCTCGGGCATGATTTACAAGCCAAATCATGCAAAGGGATCAAATTTACTTTATAACTTGGTCTAACACGAATTCATGTACGTCTCAGTGCATTAATTTGTTAAAATAAGAGAAATCTTATTGACACCACGAATCAAGGGTTATTTTACTTGTTTTTTCGACGATTTTTTAGAGGATTTAATCTTGGTTTCTTACAACAAAAACTCAACACAATTCACAAGCTTTACTTCACTGCTCGATCAACCGATAATCTTTGTCTCTTTGAAGTGAATAAAATGAATCCAAATTCAGTAATGCCTTAGATGACATCACTTACGGATATTTCCGTCATTACGGGAACGGATAATCGCCCGCCAATGCTCATCAAAGAAGTTTTTGAAGCATGGCAAGGCCGGATGATGTCTTACCTTAAGGGAAAACCGGTTTATGGGAGGCTTATGGTTAAGTCAATTTTAAATGGTCCACTTGACTATGGTACCATCGTGGTTAACAATGTGACTCGACCAAGAGAATTTGAAGAACTTACACCAGCTCAACAACTTGTTGCCGATACAGACGAAAAGGCTCTTCAAACCATTCTCCAAACTCTTCCCCATGACATCTATCGGATGGTAAGTCAGTATACGGTGGCAAAGGATTTATGGGAACGTCTAAAGGTGTTGCTACAAGGTACGTCTCTCACCAAACAGGAAAGGGAATGTCAGTTGTATGATCTGTTTGATAGATTTACGTACAACCCAGGGGAAACGCTTCACGATTATTACTTCAGGTTCACCACTCTCATGAATGATCTGAATGTATACAATCTCGTGATTGCTCCATTCCAGGTTAACACCAAATTCTTGAATACTTTACCTCAAGCTGAATGGGGTGAGTATATTACCGATGTTAAGTTAACCAAGGATTTACATAAGTGCAATTTGGATCAACTCTATGCTTTCCTTCAGCAGCATGAGAAACATGTGATCATGCACCGTTCACCTCGAGGTATGTACCATGATTCCTTATCTTTGATGGCGAATCAACCAAGCTTGTCTCACAACAACACTCCTTATATCTTGGGACATCAAGCCTATCATCCATCACCTTACATGACACCAACCTTCCCCCAATACTCGATTCTACCGCAACCACCCACCTCACATCAGCAACAATATCGGTTCAATGCACCTTCACCACACTATGCTTCACAACATCACACAGCAAGTATTGCACCTTATGCTCAATCTTCATATTCTTCTTATCAAGAGAATGAAGCATATCCAACAAGCTACCCTGATCAAATGAGTATTCCTTCTAGTGATTATGCAGCTCAACATGACCAAGCAATGTATTGTGATGATGATGATGAAGTCCCCATTCCTGTGTTCAAACAAGGAACTGACCCAGTTGAAGTGTTAACCACTATGTCTGCTTATCTCACAAGGACTTTAAGCAAACGAGGATTTAGGGGATCAGCTCCGACTAACAATCAGTTGAGGAATTCATCCAATTCTCGCCAACAAGCTACTATTGAGAATGGCAGGGTAATGGTTCAGCCTATTCAACCATATCAGGGGAGACCTACCACATCAACTACCAATGCTCGCACGGTCAATCAGGCTCCAATGGTCAATCCTGCTCCACGGGCTAATTCCACAGGCAAGTTGAGAATGATTACATGCTACAACTGCAAGGAAGAAGGACACATGTCCAGGGATTGCAAGAAACCCAAGAGGAGAAGGGATGGTCAATGGTTTGCAGAGAAGATCTATCTGGTGAATGCTCAGGCACAAGGAAGGGAACTTGATGAAGAGGAGCTTGCATTTCTTGCTGATCAAGGGATTGCTGAACAAGACACTGTCACCACACAGAATGCAGCATACCAAGCAGATGATCTTGATGCGTATGACTCAGACTGTGATGAATTCCAATCTGCAAAGGCTGCTCTTATGGAAACTATCTCCAGCTTAGGGCCGGAAAAGAGATCTGAGGTACCTATTAATACCACTGATAATAGCACTGATGCTAGTATTCAACCACATCAAGTTGTGCAAGAGAGTGCTGGTTCGAATGAGTCTTCGGTGGTGAGTCTTTCAAATGAGGAGACAATCAATGATAGTAATATCAATGTGAGTCCCCAGACTTTGAGTGAATCACAACCGGGAGCCATTTCGAATACGCATACTCCTGCTCAACAATATTTGGTCATGGTTCCTGCTACATTACTTAGCCAAATGAATGCTGCTCTTTTAGAAACCCTAGCTAAGAATAAGAATTTGTCTGATGAGCTTGCCTTAAGCAACGAGAAAGTTCACACTTTGGAATTAGTGCCTTCGTCTAGTGTTCTCACTAATCCTGAATATGATCATTTTCGAAACAAACAAATGGGTCACTTGCAAGAAATTGAAAACTTAAGAGCAAATCTTTCTAATGAACTTAAAGAAAAGGAGTTAGTGGTCACTAATTTTCAAAAACTTCAAACGGATTTTGAATTACTCGAGTCTAAGAAGAATGAAATGGAGATTAATGCTGCTAATAAGATTAGAAGTCTAGATTATTTGCTTTTAAGACAATACGCTGCTTCTCAACTAGTGCACTTATTTGATGCTTCGTTTAGAGAATTTAACTTATCACGTCAAAAAGGCCTTCCCCCTAACCCAGGGTATGCAAAACAAGCTTTGATCCATAGTCCTAGACTTTATAATGCAACCCAATTAGGATTGGTCTTAGACCCGATTGTTATTTTCGATGATCGCACAAGTAAGGATCTAGTTGATGAGGATAGGTCATACAATTCTACAAAATATCCCGAGTATGATTATTTTAAAATGAATCAGGAGCTTGCTAAAACGGATTTTAGAATTCGCTTCCATATGGACAAAGATCTCATTACAGCACCAACCTACATGTTAAATGAAGAAAACCCTAGTACATTTCCTACACTTGTCAACATGGAAGGTCCTAAGGAAATTCCAAAGGATCTCCCACCTGTTAGCACTTTATGGTTAAACTTGCAAGAGATTAATCAATACTTTACTAATTTTGAGAAGGTCATTTTGGAATGTACGACTTCAAATGGCCTAAACGCCGGAGAATGGGCTTTCGAACACATGAACGAGGTGTTTAAAAATGAGATCAAACCATTTGTCGAAAGTCTAAAAGGAAGTTTTGCATCTCTTAAGGAAAATCTTGAGTTTGAAATTGGAGAAGTTCAAAAAGTGTTTTATGAAATGGACACCGCTTACGAACTACAACTAATTGAAAAGGAAAAGATTTTATCCGAATATGACCGATTCTTGTCCGAAGTAATCTCGTGTGATGTGCTTACTACTGTAAATGTTAATTATTCGAATGAGCTTACATCCGCTATGATTAAATGTGATGATGTGAATATTTGTGATGATATGTGTGATCTCTCTGTAAATGTTGCTGATACTGTAAATGAGGTAGATAATCATTCTTGTCACGAATCTAACGCTGAGTTTTTAAAGCTACAAGATTCTTACAATTTACTTTCAAAACGCTTTAATCAACTAGAACAACATTGTATATCTTTAGAATTAAAGCAACAAACTCAAAATGAGGATCTTTTGATATCAAATAGTTGTGAAAACGGTGTTGAGACGAGTGACAAGATGATTGCAATTGTTAAGGCATTAGAGGAAGAGATTATGAGATTGAAGAGAGATGTGTCATCAAATGAAACATTAAAATTGGAACTAGAGGCCGCAGAGTCAAAAAACCAGGACTTAGAAATTAGACTTTCGTCTATTCTAGGGGAGATGGATCGTGCAAGACAGGGAATGTCTCAAATTTATGGTTCACTAGAAGAACGCTTCGCTTTTAATGCGGCACAGCAACAATCTTATGTTGAACAATTGAACCAAAAATGTGAGGAAATCTCTGACTTAAACATCATGCTCATTGACAAAAATATGGTTTTGGCCGAGTTAAGGAGACACTTCTTCTCACCCGACAAGAAGTTGTTGATAACTCAGCTACCGACTCCGCACCGTCCACTAGTGCTCCAACAACCAAGTCAGTAGTGCTTTATAAGAACCCGCTTCATAAGAGAAACCCGGTTACCTATGATGATTATATGAGGAATGCCATTAAGTATGTAGATCTTGTTAGGGATATTTTAGACGATCTTTATGCCTTAGATCCCTCAAGTAGCTACTATTATTCGGCTCATGAATATATTAAGCGAGTTCAATATTGCTTAGCATATTTGCAATACATAGGTAAACCAGGTTCTGCACTACTTACTAATAGGCCCATTGCTGTAACTCCATTCAATAAAACTCTAGGAGCAAAACTGTCATTGGCACAATCAAGTAAGGCACCTTTAAAATTTGTTGCTAATGTTCCCACTTTGCCTTCTACAGGATTAAAAGAAACTACTAAGGCTAAAGGATCGCCACTCAAGAAAGATAAGATCAAGCCCTCCACTAGTAGTGCCAAAAAGAAGGAAGTAGAAGCTCACCATAGGAATGTTAGTTCAGTTTTAAATAAAAAGAATCATGTTAAGACAAAAAGCTCTGCGCCTGTGCAGAAGCCAAAACCATTCGTGAATTCTAATTTGAATTGTTGGAATTGTAATTTATGTATGTTTTCCCAACGTCATGATTTGTGTCTGATTGATCATGTGAATGAAATGAATGCCATTAGGAATGGTCTTGAATGGAAGCCAACGGGTAGAACTCGTGCCCAGGTTGGCTGGCAATGGCGTCCCACTGGTAGGACCTTTACATTAGATGGAACAATGTGCCCTTTAACTAGGAATGCATCCATTGAGGTTAGGTCTGAGCGTCCTTTAGTTAGGAACACTCGCACTCAAGTATGGAAACAGCGCCCTTTAATTAGGTCAGCCCCCACTATAGTGCCTATCAGTGAAGAAATACCACAGGATTTAAGCCAACTAGAATCTACACCACCAACTAGGAAGAAGAAGGCTAGGGAATCTAGGAAACCTAAAGTTAGCAAATCTAAGATTATTAAATCTGTACCTGCTAATGACAAGGAACATTCAGATTCCGATACCTCTACATTGTCTTCGTGTGGTGATATTTTCAGGTGGTCCAAATCATCCTCTGGTATTTGGACTCCGGTTGTTCAAAGCATATGACCGGAGATCGCTCGATGCTCCGAAATTTCGTCAGCAAGTTTCTTGGTACGGTTAAATTCGGGAATGATCATATAACAAAGATAATGGGGTATGGTGAATATCAGATTGGAAACGTTACGATTTCAAGGGTATACTATGTAGAAGGTCTTGGTCATAACTTATTTTCAGTAGGACAGTTTTGTGATTCCAACCTAGAGGTTGCTTTTCGACAACATACTTGTTTAATCCGCAACTTGGAAGGAAAAGATTTGTTGAAGGGTTCTCCTGGTGCAAATCTTTATACGTTGTCCCCTACAAGACATGATGGCCGCTTCTCCAGTATGTCTTCTCTCTAAAGCATCTAAGACCAAGTCCTGGTTATGGCATCGCAGATTATCTCATCTCAACTTTGATGCTATTAACCATCTGGCTAAAAACGAATTAGTTAGTGGTCTTCCAAAGCTCAAATTTCACAAGGATCATTTATGTTCCGCGTGTTCAAGGGGGAAAAGTACCAAGAAATCATACAAGCCCAAAGCTGAAGACACCAATCAAGAAAAACTTCATCTTTTGCATATGGATCTTTGTGGGCCAATGAGAACTGAAAGTGTGAGCGGTAGGAAATTCATTCTCGTTATCGTGGATGATTTCTCCAGGTTTACATGGGTAAGATTTTTACGTACAAAGGATGAAGCACCGAAGGCTATCATCACTTTTCTGAAATTCATTCAGGTACGTTTGAACACTACTGTCCGCCGTATTCGTACAGACAATGGAACAGAGTTCGTCAACCAGACTCTTTATGAATCTATGAAGGGGTTGATGTTTTCTAGAGAGAGAAACTAGAGAGAGAAAGTGAGAGAAAACTATGTGTTATTTCATTAAGTGGAAACAAGAAATGTTCAACAACCAACCCCTTTCCAAGGAGGAAAGGGGTATTTATACTTCCAAGTCACTAATGGACTTGGGCCGGCCCATGACAAGCCCATGGACCGGTTCTTACTTAACTAAATAAGTAATTATTAACTATTTGTTAACTACGAGCTATTACAACATAAATAATATTGTGGAGTGACCGACTCTTCTAATATACGTAAAAACGTATTTCTAACAATCTCCCCCTAAGGGAGGTCACTCCACGTTACAAAGTTCTAAACCTAGCATACTATACTAAGTCTTCGTTCTTTAGCTCGTAGTCTTTTCTTCTTTTCTTTCTTTTGTTGTGAATATGTTGGTTTGATCTTTTAGGCTTTGGCTTGAGAGCATTGTTCTTTTGGCCTTTCACGTGCGATCTTTGCCTTCTTTTGAAACTTGCCTCCTCGTGACTCCATGTTCCACACGCTTATGTCTTTTTGTTGAATTCTCGAAAGCTTCAGAGTTTGGTACAGCGGAAGACTTTATCTTGTACTTTCTTGAATTTTTTGCTGAACTTTGATGCAGAAAAACATAAATATGTGGGAACGACTTCTACAGGTACACCGCAACACCACCGTCTTCACTGGTACACAGCAACGCCACCGTCTTCAACAGGTACACAGCAACGCCACCGTCTTTAACAGGTACACAGCAACGACACGAATAAAATGGCTTTGAACATTTTATTCTAATTCGGTAGCATTTTACCTCCGGTCGGTGAAGACCGTTGGACGATATTAGATATCGTACCCGTGACGGATAGTTTAAATTAAGTAACTTCCTGACAGGATTTCGCGGGTAAACCCGTTCTCTTTATTCGACCGTCTAAAGCTGACTGCGAACATAAAGAGTGAATCACTTGGATAAATTATCCTTGTGATTTGAAGCCGTCAATTCATGATACCTGGAACAAGTGAATTTCAATTAAGATTTTCACCATCGTTGCTTTCCAGTTGTCACGAGCTCAATTCATAAAGAATCTTGCACGTCACCTACCAAGTGCTGTTTGATGTTAACACTAGAAGGATTTCCACTCGTCACTGTGATCAATAAAGAGTCACTCTGAGTGTTCTGGCAAGATCATATGATAATGCGTAGAGGCCTGGAACGAGTTTAAGTTCAATTAAGAATTAAACCACTGTTTCTTTCCAGTTTTTCACAAGATTGGTTCTAAAAGAACCGCACGTGTAACCTACCATGAGCTTGTTTGATGTTGGCTCAAGCAGGATTTCCATCTTCATTGTAATACTTACGTATTACTCGGATGTTCTGGCAATATTACAGGAATATTGCGTAGGACTCATGAAAATCTCTTACTTTTCACAGTGTGTGAGAGAGCAAGGAATAAATGGAAAGTGTCCTAATGAGACTTTTGATGATCTCTTGGCTCTAGACTCAATTGTGCGTTTTGATCTTAGTGCGCGATGGCTGGAGAGGAGTGCCACCTTTTCAATACCAGTCTATTCGGAGTGAATAAACCAATAGATAACGTGTTGATCTCCGTGTGATTAAAACAAATACCTTTTGAGAGATATTTGAGTTAGCTGGGAAGGGTTGTGCATTGCATCACTGGGTCCATGACGTCTTTCTTCAATATCGAGAATCATTAACAAAAATGACCTCAATAGCATATGTGTTGACCCGGCTTCTGCCTAACGTTGTAAGGAGGGCTTCTTTCTTTACACCCTTTATCTTTACAATTCTTTTTCATTCTTCAACCCCTTCAATGCTTACCAATACGTCATTACTAGCACCTTGTTGTGATTGTTCCAGTGCTAGCTTAAGTACTTGGTCGGCATTCAGCTACGTTCACAATCTTTCTCCAACTTTCCTAGGACTTCTAATACTATCTAGGGAATTGTCCTTGGGAAGATTCCATCGGCTCTGATGAATCATTGGACTAAACCTATTCCTACCACCCTTTTGTCACCACATTCATCGTGAATTAAGCGTGTTTTGGGAAGGAATTGCCACCATGAAAAATCATTGAAAATCACCTAAAGTACTTGTGATTTTGAAATCAAAAGTTTTGTACCTTAGGTGTTTTTGATCATCAAAAACGCTCCCCCTTAACACGTGCTTTACACGTATTAAGTTGGATTATCGTTAAGTCTCTTTCATCTTTTAGCCAAGTATCATTTAAATCTCCTTAATCCCATTTTCTCCCCTTATAATGTTAACCATTAATATTTGGGATATTGAATGGATTAACCGGTCTTTGGGTGAAAAATGAAATCGATGTTTGGCCATAGAACAAATTAATGCTCCCCCTTAATTTAATAAGGGATAGTTGTAGTGCTTTAGTATGATATATTTTGAAAGATTTAGAATCTCGTGAGAAATTCTTGAAAAATTATCATACCTTAACACTACATCAAGCCGTACAAGCACAATATTCACAAATATACATATTCACAATTGAAAACCAATATAAAGTGGACCTGAAATGTACGACCCATTAAATGGATCGTTGCAGTAGCTTGTGGTGCACTAAATATGGTCTACCACCAACGAATCTTTCCAAGCTCCTCATCAATCTACGTTCACGGAGCTTTTGATCGATCTTCTTGATCACATACTTCGCCATCTGCCGATAACCCTGATGCCAATCCTCAGTCATCTCTGGTAAAGTCCCACCCGAATTGAGATGATCCAACTTTCCTCTGACGTAGATAAGAGTCCCATCACTGTACTTATAAAGCTCACCCACCCTCATAAACTTCATTAACCCTCGACTGTTCAAGTAGAAAATCCCACAATTCGGAACAGAAATGCCGGTATAGGGACATCTATTGACATGTTGAGGTAACACTTGATTCACTGGACGGGTTAGGTTAAGCTTCCTCTGGTAACTTCCGACTCCCAACTGAAGATCTTCAACTCGTTTCTTGATAACAACGCTTCGTGTGAACATACGAAGTGCTGTACTCAAGGCAATGAGGTCTTCACGAGGAATATGTGTGAGTTGATCACGGGTCATCAGAAGCAACATATCTTCAATATCCTCAAGAGGAATGATAGAAAAATCTCCCTGCTGGATTTTGTATTCTCTGTCATCCTCCCTTTTCAAACGAATCTCCGTCACATGATAATAGCCATTCTTGGCTTCAGTTTTTAGCCCTAAAATACTGGAGATGCGGATATCGGATCCAACGTTGCTTCCTGAATTGACTAGGCAACAACCCTTGTACGCCCTTCGGACTCGTTCGTCCCAATGAGATGCACCTATAACAGCATACATATCATAATTACGAGTTACCCTTGGGACCCAGAGTCGGTTTACCTTTTCCTCGATCTAGGGTATTGTCCCCCAGTTGGCAGCTTTCAGCAAGGTCAAGGAGGTTGCGTACTTTGATGAACCCTTCAAAAGATACTCAAGATCATAGGTGACGAAGAAGTCGAGAGCAATCTGATTATCTTGAGTAGGATCAAGTGGAGGTGGAGCTCTTTCTGAATCATGAAGACCTGGCCGTTGAACGGTATTCAGAGCTTTCAGGATCTCATCAGCATAGTACTCGAACTCCATTCGGGTTAACCTGGTTTTGGCGCGAAGTCTTTTATCCTTAAGTGCTTTCTTCACCAAAGACGGAGTACCGAAGTCTTATACTCATGAGCAAGAAATGCACACAAGTCAATCGGACTACGGATACGGAGATATAGAACATCTCTGTCAGCGTCCGTGATTGGATCATATTGTGCCGCTGCCGTGATCCAAGCCTGTGGCGGTGCAGTCTCGTCAATCTACAACGTGTCTGCCCAGTCTCGTGTGCTTGGTTCAGGAACCGTAGATTGTTGTGCTTGTTGTAGAGGAGTAGAAACGCGAACATCTACTGGTTCTGATTCAGGCATCTCGGCGGTGTCATGAACGGGTGAGTGTTGTGCAGCTTCAGGTTCCGTTACTGATTCTGCAATCACAGGAGCAACAACAACAGGACTAATAGAGTTAGTGGTAACAGGTATAGATACAGCAATAGAAGTACCGAGAATAGATGAAGCTGTAGTAGCATTCACATCGTGGCGCCACTTAGATCGTCTTGATTCCGTTGATGTTGATTTGTCCTTATGCGCTGCATCTTTCTTGGACTTGGTTCCAGACTTAGCAGGTTTCTTTGAGCTGGTAACCTTATCCCCCTCTTTAGGTTGTTTACCCCCATCATCATCCTCATCGTTATCCTCGTTGCTCCCCCTAGCACTCTCCTCTTTACCATCACCACCATCATCGCCATCATCATCATCATCATCATCATCATCCTCATCATCATCACCATCATCGTCATCGTCATCATCCTTTTCTTCTTCTTCTTCTTCTTCACCTTCATCTTCACCAGTACCCTCTTCTTCTTCACTTTCTTCCCTTTCTTCCTCAGGTAGAATGTGGTATGGTACCACACTTCCAAACGTTTTAAATAACCTATCATCCTCCATGATAGCGTCATTCAGGGATTTGTAAAGAGCCCGTTGAATCCTAGATTTATCAAACGATCCAAGTTCCCTCATACGAGCTTTCAGGATCTTCTTCAATTCAAAATCCGTCAAGTCATAGGCAATTTTGTAGGCGGATTCAGAAGGATTGGATGACTTGATCATCAAGTTGTCAGCCGCGAGTGTTTTCAACTCATCACGCAGTTTAGGCATAATGGATTCAACAGATTCTTTCACTCTCTCTTCCACAGAAGCTTCAAGTGCTTCTTTCTGCTCCTTGTATTTATCCCTCATCGCTTGAAGTCTAGTGATACGTGCAGCATGCTTATCCGCCTCAGCCTGCTTAACCTGAGCTAGTTCTTCTGCATGAGCTTTTCGCGTCAATTCCATATCTGCAGCGAACTTAGCAAGCATCTCCTCTTGGGATTTCCTAGACGCTTCTTCACTTTGAGCTCGTCTATGTAGCTCTTGGCGAAGTTCATCCATTTCTCTTTTGTGATTATCTGTATGTTTATCCAACATTTCGGCCATCACCAATGCATCCATTGTAGATGTTGCAGAGCTGCTCTGGGTTGATTGAAGAGGCTCGGTTGTTACTACGGTACTAAGGATGGGAGTTATTGGTGGTGGAAGGAATGGTGTTGAAGCCGGTCTGGTTGGTAAGGGTTGTATTGTTGGAGGTTGAGTTGCTATAGGTTGAGTTACTAACGGTTGAGTAGACACCATGATTGTAGGAGCACCGGACTCCTTTTCAACACTTGCTGAAACAGGGATTGATGGCTCCTTCGAAGTAGAATACCGTTCAGGTGACCCAAACTCATCAATATCCTCTGGCTCCTCATACTCTTCTTCAATATTTATCCTTGCACCTGAACCACTACCGTCCGTATCTTTCCTACTCCTTTCAATAGCTATCTTCATCATTTTTCTCTCCGTCTTATCAAGAGTAGGATCAACAACATCTTCTTCGTCACGTAGAACCATCTCATCAGCCTTACCCTTTCCCTTCTTAACCTCAGTCTTCTTCTTCTTGGTTTCGGGTTCAGGTAACGCAGCTGGTTGCTTGCGTTTACCTTTGCTCTTGACCGTAGTAGACGAGTCTTCTCCAGTCTGAAGGTTTGCTTTTAACTTCTTGATTTCTAGTTGCAGTAGTTTGTAATCAGCAGAACCTTTAATTCTATCCGTCAGAAGGTAATCGGGAATAGGACCAGGAATCACACCACCAGATGGTCCTTCATGCCTTAAGTCCACAATATGATCAGCCTCTTCAGTGTGATGACGACTTGCTGCACGCCTATCAATTGTAACATCATTCTTCATACAATAGTTAATGATAAGCTTGATAAACCGAGGGTAAGCAAAGAAATTAGTCTTCAGCTTCTTGTTATGGAAGAGTTGAAAGGTGAATTCTTCCCATAACAATAAAGCATAATCTGCATTTGCGCCTTTGTACATCCCATGGAAGATGTTCATTATTGGACTGCGCAAAGCATCATGCCCACTTGTTTTTGGTGTAAGACATCTACTGAGAATACCCAACAATGCTCTCCAAGGTTGTCCTACTTTAGCAGTGGTAAACTCATACGCAACTCGTATGTCAGGACATCCAATAGCATCGAATAACTCCATGAGTTCGTCTTTAGTAGGATCCCTCGAAAATACCATACCTTTGGGTGAATCCCGAATGCCAAATATCTTACGGAAGTCTGAAACCTTAATTGTCTGCTGCTTGTTGTCGAGAGTGAAGGTGATCTTGTTTGAAGTGATTTCCTTGGTAGCCCAAAACTCATACATATAATCATAAGGCACTGAGGCAGTACTCCATAAGGCATTCTTGAAATGAGATTGATCAAGAATTGCTATGGCGACTTTGAAACCATGGTGAGTGGATTTTGAGACTGGTTTTAGCCGGTGGTTGTTTGGTATGAACTTGAGTGTTCGTGCTTCGGCAATTGCGGCTTCTCTAGAGTCTTGGATTGCTTGTACTGTTGGATTAGTCATTGTATCTACTTAAGATAAGACATGAAAGGTTGATGCACAAAAATAGATAGATATGTATCATTCTTATTTCTAAGCATAACATATTTCACCAAGTACTTAGAACATGTAAACAACTATAAATCAAACAACTCTTCATCCGGAACATTCCTTCATTCGGAACTTCATCATCTGGAACATTCCTTCATTCGGAACTTCTTCATTCGGAAGTTCTTCATTCGGAACTACTTCATTCGGAAGTTCTTCATTCGGAACTTCTTCATTCGGAAGTCCTTCATTTGGAACTTCTTTATTCGGAAGTTATTCATTCGGAACTTCTTCATTCGGAAGTCCTTCATTCGGAACTTCTTCATTTGGAAGTCCTTCATTCGGAACTTCTTCATTCGGAACTTCTTCATTCGGAAGTCCTTCATTCGGAACTTCTTCATTCGGAAGTCCTTCATTCGTAATTTCTTCATTCGGAAGTCCTTCATTCGGAACTTCTTCATTCGGAAGTCCTTCATTCGGAACTTCCTTATTCGGAACTTTTCGTTCCGAACTTTTGGTTCGGAACTTTTGTTGATCCGGAACTTTTCGTTCGGACCTTTTGATCCAGAACTTTGGTTGATCCGGAACTTTTTGGTCCGGAACTTTTTGGTTCGGAACTTTTGGTGTTGATTCGGAACTTTTGCTGGGTAATCAAAAGCTTTGTTCGTGTATGAACAGTCGATCAAAAAGAAGATTTAAACCTAGATTTTTACCAAATAACCCAAAAAGTTTTTTGATTTCTACAATAATAAGTAAAAACTAATACTTATCTACTAATCCCAATAAGAAAAACACCAAAAACACCAAGAATCAAGATGAATCTTCTTAAAGAACACAAATACAATCAAAAACTAAAAACCACACAAGTCATTACCTTAAATCACCCCATAGCTCTTGAAACCAAATGTAGAATCTTGATAACCTATGAATCTATGAAGGGGTTGATGTTTTCTAGAGAGAGAAACTAGAGAGAGAAAGTGAGAGAAAACTATGTGTTATTTCATTAAGTGGAAACAAGAAATGTTCAACAACCAACCCCTTTCCAAGGAGGAAAGGGGTATTTATACTTCCAAGTCATTAATGGACTTGGGCCGTCCCATGACAAACCCATGGACCGGTTCTTACTTAACTAAATAAGTAACTATTAACTATTTGTTAACTACGAGCTATTACAACATAAATAATATTGTGGAGTGACCGACTCTTCTAATATTGTGGTATTGAAAAGGTGGCACTCCTCTCCAGCCATCGCTCACTAAAATCAAAACGCACAATTGAGTCTAGAGCCAAGAGATCATCAAAAGTCTCATTAGGACACTTTCCATTTATTCCTTGCTTTCTCACACACTGTGAAAAGTAAGAGATTTTCATGAGTCCTACGCAATATTCTTGTAATATTGCCAGAACATCCGAGTAATACGTAAGTATTACAATGAAGATGGAAATCCTGCTTGAGCCAACATCAAACAAGCTCATGGTAGGTTACACGTGCGGTTCTTTTAGAACCAATCTTGTGAAAAACTAGAAAGAAACAGTGGTTTAATTCTTAATTGAACTTAAACTCGTTCCAGGCCTCTACGCATTATCATATGATCTTGCCAGAACACTCAGAGTGACTCTTTATTGATCACAGTGACGAGTGGAAATCCTTCTAGTGTTAACATCAAACAGCACTTGGTAGGTGACGTGCAAGATTCTTTATGAATTGAGCTCGTGACAACTGGAAAGCAACGATGGTGAAAATCTTAATTGAAATTCACTTGTTCCAGGTTTCATGAATTGACGGCTTCAAATCACAAGGATAATTTATCCAAGTGATTCACTCTTTATGTTCGCAGTCAGCTTTAGACGGTCGAATAAAGAGAATGGGTTTACCCGCGAAATCCTGTCAGGAAGTTACTTAATTGAAACTATCCGTCACGGGTACGATATCTAATATCGTCCAACGGTCTTCACCGACCGGAGGTAAAATGCTACCGAATTAGAATAAAATGTTCAAAGCCATTTTATTCGTGTCGTTGCTGTGTACCTGTTAAAGACGGTGGCGTTGCTGTGTACCTGTTGAAGACGGTGGCGTTGCTGTGTACCAGTGAAGACGGTGGTGTTGCGGTGTACCTGTAGAAGTCGTTCCCACATACTTATGTTTTTCTGCATCAAAGTTCAGCAAAAAATTCAAGAAAGTACAAGATAAAGTCTTCCGCTGTACCAGACTCTGAAGCTTTCGAGAATTCAACAAAAAGACATAAGCGTGTGGAACATGGAGTCACGAGGAGGCAAGTTTCACAAGAAGGCAAAGATCGCACGTGAAAGGCCAAAAGAACAATGCTCTCAAGCCAAAGCCTAAAAGATCAAACCAACATATTCACAACAAAAGAAAGAAAAGAAGAAAAGACTACGAGCTAAAGAACGAAGACTTAGTATAGTATGCTAGGTTTAGAACTTTGTAACGTGGAGTGACCTCCCTTAGGGGGAGATTGTTAGAAATACGTTTTTACGTATATTAGAAGAGTCGGTCACTCCACAATATTATTTATGTTGTAATAGCTCGTAGTTAACAAATAGTTAATAGTTACTTATTTAGTTAAGTAAGAACCGGTCCATGGGCTTGTCATGGGCCGGCCCAAGTCCATTAGTGACTTGGAAGTATAAATACCCCTTTCCTCCTTGGAAAGGGGTTGGTTGTTGAACATTTCTTGTTTCCACTTAATTAAATAACACATAGTTTTCTCTCACTTTCTCTCTCTAGTTTCTCTCTCTAGAAAACATCAACCCCTTCATAGATTCATAGGTTATCAAGATTCTACAAAATATGAAAAAGAGAGAAAACACGGGCTATCACGGGCTTTTATCGAAGAAAAAGACAAAAGACGAAGTCAAAAGATCAAGAGTGCAAAAAGAACGGAAGTCCAAGGCCTATTCTAAAGATTTATCGAAGAAAAAGTCTAAAGACGGAAGTCTAATGAAGTCGAGGAACTCAAGTCTAATTATAGAAGAAAAATATAAGACAAGTTCAATTTATATCGACAAATCCTGAGACAACGTCGAGAAAGACAAAGAATTTAAGTCAAGACGAGAAGAAAGAAATAAGGAAGCAACACATGCACTCCCCACCTCCTATATATACCCTCCTAATGACACATTAGGAGGGTGTTAGTTAATTAGTTCATTTTTCAATTTTAGTAGTTTTAAGTTTTTAGAAAGAGAAAGTGTTTAACTTTCTCTCACTAGGAAAACTTCTTCTTTTTATTCCTTTCTTGTTTGAATCAAATCTTTACTTTTGAGAGTTTAATCTTGTTTTAATCTTTAATCTTCTTCTACCTTTCTGTATTTTGATCTTGATTAGTGATAATCTTTGATTTTGTTTCATCTTGATGCTTATGTGATTAAAAAGTTTATCTTTTTATTCATCTCTAAGTTTTAATACGGATTAAGTTTTGAGCTTTTCATGCTTATTGGGTTAGTTTGTGTTTAGCTTATTTACTTTTTAGTTTTCTTAAAAAGTTTAATCTTTTTATAGTTTGATTTAAAAAGTCGCTTGTTTAAGGTTTTGATAAGTTCTTATTTGTGCTTATTTAGTTATTTTTTTTAAATTCGGTTAAGTTTTGGTTTGAGCTTATT
Organism: Glebionis coronaria; assembly: GCA_025667525.1. Classification (NCBI taxonomy): domain Eukaryota; kingdom Viridiplantae; phylum Streptophyta; class Magnoliopsida; order Asterales; family Asteraceae; genus Glebionis; species Glebionis coronaria. Next base: position 362,355,966 of record CM046877.1, read on the forward strand.
AAAAAGTAGCTTTTAAACTTAGCTTATTACGAATCTTAAAGTCATCGGAAAAGGGTAAACCCCTTTCCGATTGTGTATTCCGATTAGGGGCTTTACATTCCGATCTGTAAAAAATATTATTCCGATCACAAGGATCGGAATAGGGTTTCTGGATTCCGATTGTGATTCCGATTGGGATTCCGACGAAGGTGTTATTTTCTATTCCGATAGAAGCTAATTTCATTTATTCCGATAGCCCTTTTTTATACATTCCGATGGAGGTGATTTTTATGGTATTCCGATAGCCTTGCCATTTTTTCGACAGCATTCATTTTGCCACATTCCGATTACATTCCGACAATAGTATTTTTAGATATTCAGATCGAGTGCATTCCGATCATATTCCGACAAGGCATTCCGACCAGGCATTCCGATGGGATTAATTTCTTGTTTTTACAAAGTTTTCAAGTTTTAGATTCATTACGTTTTAATTTCCAAAAATTTCACGCTTCCCGAAATCTCTGTTTTTACCAAGTGTTTTTCTAATAATTTTTAGTTTAATTTTTAAAGCTTTTATTATACTCAACGTCATTTTCATATTTTCTTTTAGTTTAAAATAGATAAGCAAACCCCCATTTTAATTTCCACCAAGAACGACTGTGTCACACTCTTAACTAGTAATCAATTCGAAAAGATCGGACGATAACTCTTTTATAACTAAGTAAAAACCTAGTTATTAAAAATAAAGAGAGGGTGTTATTTATTTTAAACTAATAGTAAAATGAAAGTGTCGTTGAGTAAAAATAAAAGCTTTGAAAAAATTAAACTAAAAATGACGAGTTAAAAATAAATGATTAAAGACTTAAAGTGAATTTAAAACATAAACCTTTGTAACAAATAAACTAAGACAAAACTAGTTTAAAAATAATACTAAGTAAAAAAATGCGGGAAAAGTTAAATTTGACACTTAAAATAATACGAGAAATAAAACTAAAAACTTGAAATTGGATCGCAGTCAATGTGATCGGGGTGCTTGATCGTGCCTGGATCGCACTTGGATCGTACCCTCGATCGTAACCTTTGATCGTAACAAAGGATCGCAGCCTACAATCATAACAATCGATCGTAGACTAGGGATCGTAGCCAGTATGATCACACTCAATGCGATAGTATGAGTGATCACACTCAATGCGATCGTAGCCAGGCAATCGCAGCCACAGATCGCACTCAGTGATCGTACCCACGATCGCAACAAGTGATCGTGGTGTGGATTAATGAGTGTGATCGTAGTGAACGATCGTACTATGGGTCGCAGTAATGGATCGCAAGTAGAAACCCTAGGGGTTTATGTGATCACACTTACTCGATCGTACTTGGTAAAACATCAAAGCAGTTACGATGGGATTCAAAAGCATAATAAGCAAAAATAAATAAGCACAAATAAGCAAAGAAGAATAAGCACTTGTTTTAATCTCAACCAAATGAAAACAAGCATGAATTTTAAAACTTTTAAGACACGAAATAAGCTAACTTTATGAATCAAACTTTAAAAAGACTAAACTTTTAAGAAAACTTAAAAGTAAATAAGCTAAACACAAAATAAGCCAATAAGCATGATAAGCTCAAAGCTTAATCCGTATAAAACTTAGATATGATCAAAAAGATAAACTTTTTGATCACATAAACATCAAGATGAAACAAGTTCAAAGATAATTTCAGATCAAAAACAAATAAAAATCAAGAAAGTTAGAAGAAGATTAAAGATGAAAAGCTTAAACTTGAACTTATAGATTAATGATTCCAAAATTCAAGATTAAATCAAAGCTTAAACATGAAAGGAAAGAAAATATGAAGTTCTAGTGAGAGAAAGTTAAACACTTTCTCTCTCTAAAAAAACTAAAGAAAGAAAAATAAACTAACTAACAATTAACTAACACCCCCCTAATGTGTCATTAGGAGGGTATATATAGGAAGTGGGGAGTGCATGTGTTGCTTCCTTCTTTCTTTCTTTTCGTCTCGACTTGATTTAACTTCTTTGTCTTTCTCGATGTCGTCTCAGGATTTGTCGATATAAATTGAACTTGTCTTATAGTTTTCTTCTATAATTAGACTTTCAGTTCTTCGACTTCATTAAACTTCCGTCTTTAGACTTTTTCTTCGATAAATCTTCAGAATAGGCCTTGGACTTCCGTTCTTTATGCACTCTTGATCTTTTGACTTCGTCTTTTGTCTTTTTCTTCGATAAAAGCCCGTGATAGCCCATGTTTTCTTCCTTTTTCATATTTTTTTATCCTAAAACACAATAAAAACACAAACCACGCATAATTCCGACTTTTACGACCCAAAATACACGTTTTGGTCTTGTTATTATTGAAAATAAGTGGTAAGAGGATAAGTGTTTTCACACTTATTAACACATGTCTAAGTGGTCCACATACATCAGTGTGTATTAAACCAAGTAGTTCAGTAGCCCTTTCAATATTTCTATTAAAAGGTTTCTTGGTCATCTTTCCAGAGATACAAGACTCACATTTATCAAATGATTCATCATTGATATATTCCAAAAGACCATCACGTTGAAGCTTTTGTATGCGAGTCTTCCCAATATGGGCAAGTCTACAATGCCAAAGATAAGAAGAGTTCTTGTCTAACTTTCTCTTCTTATTCATGCTAAATACAGAATCAATCTTTCTCTTGGAATTATTATCATGCATGTTAATTTCAAAAACACCATTCACAGAAATTGCATCAAAATAGAATAAAGCATCTTTGAAAACAGAAATTATATTATTATCAATAGTGTGAATAAATCCAAGATCCAACATACAAGAAAAGGAAATAACACCCTTAACAACTTTAGGTGCAAAATGACAATTATTTAATCTTAGTACTAGACCCGAAGGTAAAACTAGATTAAATGTTCCTATAGCTTCAACCGCTACTTATGCGCCATTGCCCACATGCCGAAATTGTTCCCCATAGGTAAGCTTCCTCTCCAACTCAAACCCCTGCATAGTATTACAAATGTTAATACCACATCCCGTATCATATACCCAGGAATTTGATTTGTATGTCAGATTAAATAACTCTATCAAATATAAGTTACCTGAAGACGCTGCAGCACCAAGCTCAGCCTTCTTCTTTATTTCTCGCAACTCCTCGAGATAAAGAGGGCAGTTCCTCTTCTAGTAACCACTTGCTTTGCAATGGTGACAAGTCTCATCCTTCTGAGATTTCTTCTTGACAAAGTTCTGCTTGGGTTTAGGATAAGTCGCAACTTATTTGCCCTTATCACCCTTGCCTTTTCCCTTCTTGCTGTTCTTGTGCGGTTTTGGCTTATTCACTCCACCCTTTTGTACATAAAGCACATGAGGGGTGTTGGGAATAAATTAAGGCCAGATCACTTGAACGCTGACAAGAACAATTCAAGCGTTGACAAGAGTAAAGTGAGTGCTGATAGCATAAGCGTTGACAAGTTAAAGTCAAGCGTTGACATATTGAAGACAAGCACTGATGGAAGATGTGAGCTACACGTTTATTATATTCTTGAATACTTCTAGTAAGGATAGAGACGAAAATGTATTTTCTATGTTTATCTTTACCTAGAATAGTTGATTCGTAGCTTATTGTACAAGACTTCTTGATCTATAAAAGAAGGTCTTTTAGGTTAAAGTTAATATAAGTTTTCATAAGTATTCACAAGTTAAACCTCTTTCATTGTAATCAATTACGATCATTCTAATACAAGTGAAAGTTTGTTTAACATCTTTGTGTTTTAGATCAAGTGTTAATTCCGCATAACACTTTGTTACTTTATTCATAAGCAAAGGTTTCTCTACGTGTAGTACTTGATCTAATCTCGTATACACAAAGCTTAATCGATCTAAGTTTGGGATCAACAAGTGGTATCAGAGCTTGTTGAGAAACTTTTGATCTTTAAGTAACGCAAGAACCCTAAAACACCAAAAACCCTAAAAACCCTAAAATTCTCAAAACCCTAAAAACATCATGTCTGGCACAGATCAACCTGCTGCTTTGCTACAAAACAACTCCACTAATCCTAGTATCAAAATTCCCATGTTTGATGCCAGGAACTTTGAGCTTTGGAAGTCTAACTTTGAGCAGTATATAGCTATTCATGACTACACTCTTTGGGAGATTGTTGAATATGGGAACACATTCAACAAAGCTCAAAAGATTGCTGCTGCTATTGCCGCAAGGGTAGCTCTTCCTAATTGTCCTGAAGCTGATAAGAAGGAAAAGCCTGAAGATGGAAGAGCTGTATCTGTTGAAGATATAGCCAAGAAGAGGGTGGACATGAAAATCTTGAACATCATGAAACACGCCCTAGGTCATGAAAATCAGCACAAGTACAAACGATTTGAGTCTGCAAAAGAGCTTTGGGAAGCTCTTGAAGTAGCACATGGTGGCAATGCTGACACAAAAGAAGAAAAGAAGAAGCAACTCTTGCATGAGTATGTTGTCTTTAAAGCTCAACCCAATGAGAATCTCAGAAGTGTGAGAAGTAGACTTCTTGACATCACAAGTCAACTTTCCTTCATGGGAACACAGATTGATGACCCTGAATTGAATGCTACTTTTCTCAAAAGCCTTGGTGATGTATGGAAGATTGAGACAAGATCCATTCTTGTCAATAACACCCACAAGACCTCCAGGTTTGATGACATCTTCAACAAACTAAGACTGTTGGAGAATGAATGGCAGTTGGATAGTGATAATAAATCTTCTAGTAGCAACATGGCCTTCTTCTCACAAAGTGAAGGCCAATTTGATTCCATGAACTTCTATGGACATCCAGCCACTGGATCTCAATGTGTCAACGCTGGATCTCAGTCTGTCAGCGCTGGATCATATCCTGTCAACGCTTTATACTCAAGCGCTGACACACACAACTTTGGCGCTGATAGAATTAAGCCTGCTGGTTTAGATCTAGATACTGTGTGTGCATTCATTGCTTCTTTGCCCAGTGATTCAAGGATTACATATGAAGATCTTGAGCAGATAAGTGATGAACAATTGGAAGAGATGGACATCAAGTGGACTATGGCTCTTGTAAGTTTAAGAGCAAACAGGTTTAATAAAAGGTTCAAGAAGAAGATGACCTTTAATGCTAAGGATGTTGCTGGATTTGACAAGTCCAAGGTTGAGTGCTACAATTGTCATAGGATGGGGCACTTTATGAGGGAATGTAGATCTCCAAGAAGATCTGATGCTGGTAAGCCCTCAAGCCAAATGGTTAAGAGCCAAGATCCCAAGGCCATGGTTGCTGTTCAACAAATTGATGGTATTGGAGAATGGGACTGGAGCTGGATGGCCAAGGATGAGGAAGAGGATAGAGCTTTGGTTGCTGAAGTTAAAGAAGAGCATGTTGAATATGCTCTCATGGCACACTCCTCCTCTTCATCAGATAATGAGGTATATGATGATGCTTTCTGTTCTAAGGGTTGTCGATTAAATACTGAAAAACTAAATCAAGAGATCGTAAAATTATTAGATGAGGCAAGTACTGAAAGATGCAAAGTATCTAATTATCAACTTGCTCTTACCCAAACAGAAAAGACAGTAGCTGAGTATAAGAAAATGGAGTTTGATTTAAAGGATCAAATAAATATCTTAAAACATGAGTTACATCAAAGTAAAGATTGTCAAGATATAGTAAACAGGGTTAATCTTGATCTGATAGCTCAGTTAGAGGAGGCTAACAAAAATAAAGATAATGTGAGTCTTAAAATCCAGAGATTTGATAAGGCCACACAATCCCTAGGAGAGTGTGTTAGTAAACAAAGAGACTCTAAGGATATGAGTGGGATTGGGATGAAAGATTATACTGGTGTTCCACCACCAGCTGGGGATTTCTATGGTGTCCAATCAAAGGACTTATCTTGGACTGGCTTGCCAGAACTCCAAGAGAAGGAATTCATTCCTCCACCTAGAGTGACTTCCCCAGTTGAGGAATACCAACAAAAACTGTCTGACCTAGATGAGTGGAAGAAAGCTAACCACACTTTGTTTGTTAAGGGAGGGTTGTTGTGTGAAAGTCCAAATGAGCCCACACCAAAAATGATACCAATTGTGGAGTCCAATGATCCTAAACCTATTAAAATCACACACCCTACCACTGGCAAAGCTGTTGACCTTGGCCCACAAACTGTTAGAAAACCCTAGTGTTAAGTATGCAGAAATGTATAGGAATACTAGGTCACCAAAAAGCCAAGTTAGTAACCAAGGAACAGGCTTCTTTGCTTCTAGACCTAAGACTATGTCTAGAAAAGCTTGTTACACATGTGGTAGCTTCTCACATTTGGCATACAAATGTGTCAACGCTTCCAATGTCAACGCTGATAGGAACCATTTCAGCGCTGACAAAAGTCAACATAGGTCAAACACTGTCAGACCCAATACCTTTGTGAACAAAAGTTCACAAGTTGTTAGACCAGCCCCATTCTTTTCTAGAGGGTCTAACACACAAGGCCTAAGACCTTTTCAAAAGTCAAACACTTGGTCCAATAGGCAATGGGTTCCTGTAGCAAACCCTAGGTTCAACGCTGATAAAGGCAATCGGGGCGCTGACAAGAGCAATTTCAGCGCTGACAGACACACTACCAAACCTAGGTATTTGCAACCACAGGGAAATAGGTCCAAAGCTTCTACTAGCTTAACATGGAGACCAAAACAAGACCAAAACCCTAATTCTACTGGTATTTCTATGACATGCAACAGGTTTCATTATATTTCAAAGGCATTGTCAACACCAATTGGGGTTAACTGGGAATTTCATTCAAACAGGGATGAAAATGGGGTTGTTATGAGAACCAAGTCTGTTCTTGTTGAACAACCAAATGAATCCAAGTCTTCCAAGGCTTGGGTTCCCAATGAAAACTAATGTGTTTTCTTTATGTGCAGGGCATTCAGAAGAAGATCAATGATTATGGATACTGGGATAGTGGATGCTCAAGGCACATGACAGGAAAGGAAGACTATCTGAAAAACTTCACTCCTATTCAAGATGGTGATAAGGTATACTTTGGAGGGGGCTACGGCACCATCACTGGAAAAGGAACCCTTGTCACCAACAATCTACGGTTTGAGAATGTCTTCTTGGTAAAAGAACTGGATTATAATTTGTTTAGTGTATCACAAGTGTGTGATAACAAAAATAAGGTTCTTTTCACAGATACTGAGTGCTTGGTGTTAAGCAAAGATTATAAGCTCCCTGAGGAAAAATACATAGATTTTAGAACACCAAGGCATAAAGACATATATAATGTGAATCTTAATGGAATTAAGGTAAATAATAAAATGATGTCATGTCTTTATGCTAAAGCCTCAGTAGATGAAAGTAATCTTTGGCACAGGAGATTAGGGCACATAAACTTTAAGAACATTAATAGACTTGTGAGGCTTGGTTTAGTTGATGGTTTGCCTGAAAAGGCTTTCCACAATGACCACACTTGTGTTGCATGTCTTAAGGGCAAGCAGCACAAGGTCTCATTCAGGTCTAAACAGGTGCACTCTAGTTCTAAACCACTTCACTTATTGCATATGGACCTCTTTGGTCCAACTAATATAGAAAGTTTGAAGGGTAAATCATATTGTTTTGTTATCACTGATGATTATTCCAGGTTTACATGGACTTTCTTTTTAGCTAAGAAAAGTGAAACTGCCCAAAGTCTGATTAATTTCATTACCCAGATTGAAAAGAAAAATGGTAATGAGGTCAAAATTATTAGAAGTGACAATGGGGGTGAGTTTAGAAATCAGTTGTTAGATGATTTTTGTGCCAAGAAAGGGATTACTAGGCAGTTTAGCATAGCTAGAACCCCACAGCAAAATGGGGTTGCTGAAAGGAAGAATAAAACCCTTATTGAAGCAGCCAGAACCATGTTGGCTGATGCCCACTTTCCTATAGCCTTTTGGGCTGAAGCTGTTAACACAGCTTGTTATGTTCAAAATAGGGCATTGGTCAACAAAATACATAATAAGACAACTTATGAGTTACTTTGGGGAAGGAAGCCAAATATTGGCTTTCTCAAGCCTTTTGGTTGTCATGTAGTTGTTTTAGAAACTAGTGAAGCCCTAGGTAAATTTGATTCAAAAGGTGATGAAGGCTACTTCATGGGTTATTCAGTGCAGAGCAAAGGATATAGGGTTTACATTAAAAAGGAAAAACGTATACTTGAAAAAGTACATGTTAGGTTTTTAGAGAGTAAACCTAGTGATCCTGAAAGTGGTCCAAATTGGTTGTTTGACTTAGAACCTTTATCTAGAGCTTTAAATTATATGCCTGTTACTGATCCAGACATTGTGAAGGTAACTTCAAGTGTTTTGGAAAAGAGAATTGGTAATGTTTCAGGTATACAGGTTGCTAAGGAGGATGGACCACCAGCAGTTAAATCATCTCCCACACAAGAATATGTTACACTTCCTATATGGACAGATGAGTATTATGCTGCTGCTGCTGCTGCTAGAAAAGATAATGGTGGTTTTCAAATACCACCAAATACAAACATGCATGGTTCTTCAGGCACTGACAAAGAGAAATCAAGCGCTGACAAGACCAATTCAGACGCTGATGGCTTAGACGCTGACAACAACAGTTCAAGCGCTGTTAGCCCAAGCGCTAACAAGCAAGGATCAGACTTTGGTGACACCTTTACACAGCTTTTCTCTTCTCATTTTGAACAAGGTGGACCTTCCAATGTCCATGAAGAGATTCATGTTGATCAAAGAGAGTCTGATGAAGAAGATATTGGCAACATGGAGCGTGAAGTTGAGGACACCAGACTTTTTGAAGGAGGAGTTCTCACTTCCACAGCTAAGGATCACCCCACATCTCAGATCATTGGTGATGTTATGGCTCCAGTTCAGACAAGAAGATCCCATCAAAGTCTTGGTGGATTTATTTCCAATATACACAAGAAGGTTGATACCCCTCTTGTACAAGCATGTTTGTTTGCCTGTTTTCTGTCACAGGAAGAACCCAAGAAAATTTTTGATGCTCTCAAAGAACCTAGTTGGGTGGAAGCAATGCAGGATGAGCTTCACCAATTTGCTATACAAGATGTTTGGGAGCTGGTTGATTGTCCTAGATATGTGAGACCAATTGGGACAAGATGGGTTCTAAGAAACAAGAAAGATGAAAGAGGCATTGTGGTCAGAAACAAGGCACGTTTGGTAGCTCAGGGATATACACAAGAGGAAGGCATAGATTATGAAGAAGTTTTTGCACCAGTTGCAAGAATTGAAGCTATCAGAATTTTCCTAGCTTATGCCTCTTGCATGAACTTCACTGTTTATCAAATGGATGTGAAGAGTGCTTTCCTCTATGGAACAATTGTGGAAGAAGTATATGTCATGCAACCTCCTGGTTTTGAAGATCCTGAGAATCCAGACAAGGTTTATAGAGTGAAGAAAGCTATGTATGGACTTCATCAAGCCCCTAGAGCATGGTATGGTACCTTGTCTACATATTTGGTGGACAATGGATTCAAGAGGGGCACCATAGATCAGACACTATTCACAAAGAAGAAAGGAAAACATGTGTTGCTTGTGCAGGTCTATGTTGATGACATCATTTTTGGGTCTACTGATCCAAAAATGAGTGAGGACTTTTCCAAGCTCATGACAGATAAATTCAAGATGAGTGCAATGGGTGAGATGAACTTCTTTCTAGGTTTACAAGTTCAACAGAAAGAAGATGGTATTTTCATTTCCCAAGACAAGTATGTAGCTGAAATCTTGAAGAAATATGGTTTTTCTCCACATGAAAAGGATGCTTCTACTCCTATGGATAGGGAACACCCTTGGGGAAAAATTGGAGCTGGAAAGGATGTGGATGTTAGGCACTATAGATCAATGATTGGTTCATTGATGTATCTTACAGCCTCAAGACCTGACATCATGTTTGCTGTGTGTGCATGTGCACGCCATCAAGTGACTCCCAAAGAATGTCACCTTTTTGCTATGAAGAGAATTTTTAGGTACCTAAGATGTTATCCAGATCTTGGCTTGTGGTACCCAAAAGATTCTCCATTGGATCTTATTGCATATTCAGACAGTGATTATGGTGGTGACAAGTTTGATAGGAAATCCACAACTGGTGGATGTCAATTTCTTGGGAGCAGATTAATATCTTGGCAATGCAAGAAACAAACAGTGGTAGCAAACTCTACAACTGAAGCAGAATATGTGGCTGCAGCTGCTTGTTGTGGACAAGTCTTATGGATTCAGAACCAGATGTTGGATTATGGGTATAATTTTATGCATACCAAGATTTTTGTAGACAATAACAGTACTTTATGCATTATTAAAAATCCTGTACATCATTCTAAAACCAAACACATAGAAATTAGACATCATTTTATAAGAGATTGCTTTGAGAAAGGTTTAATACAACCAGATAGGGTAGCCACAGAAGATAATGTGGCTGATTTATTAACTAAACCTTTTGATGCTGGAAGATTTCAATATTTGGTAACAAATATTGGAATGGTTAATCTCACTTAATATGTGTTTTGGAACCTTTTTGTAAAAGTATGTACAGGATAATGCATTGTTATTGGTCTTTGTGATGATTTAGATTTTTCCACTTTATTTTTCTAACACTGACAAAGGTAAATGTAACGCTGTCAAGTGTTATTTTGCCGTTTTTAGAGATATTATTGTCTAACGCTGACAAGAGTTCCTTCAACGCTGATAAGTGTTGTCGGGACGCTGTCAGCAACAAATGTTAGTTTTGTGGTTTTCATCTAAATGTGTAGGTGGTGGTAGCTTTATGCCATTGGATACAGAGTTGCTTATGGATCTTTGAAGAGCTATTTGGACATGTTTTTGTTTATGGATGATGGTTGGAATATTTATATTCCTATCTTGACATAAATTTTTAATGTTCATATATATTTTGAGAACTCATGTATCATAGTTTGAGGGGAGGTTTTAAGGAACCTTTAGGATTTTTGGGTATCCATATGATACTCTTATCACAATTCTAGATTGTGTCCACAGGTGAGTATGGGTTAGTTTTACTAAACCATGAGGCACTGTAGCATGCATAGTATATCAACTTTGCATGCTGCCAAGACATTTTTGGCCTAGAATTGGTTGTGGTCTGTTGGGAGACTTGGGAATCATTTTGATATGGGTTTTACCTGGGAGTAACAAGGATTTTATAAGGTAACTTGGTTGTTAAGAATTTTGGTTAGCAAGGGACACTAGAGGACTGTTATGTCTATCTTGCTTATGCAAGTGTGCATAACTGGACAGTGCTTTCCGCCCTATGATAATTATCAGCTTTTGGTTATCTTCTCTAGGATAAATTACTTGTTAAGGTCATTTTTCTCTTTTTAAAACAATTTTATTTTTGGACGCTGACAAAATTTTTCCAAGCGTTGTTGTGACCAAAATGGACGCTGACATGGCTTTAGGCGAACGTTGACAAGATTATAGCCGTTGGGCGTTGATGGGTTATATTTGACCGTTGACAATCAATGGGACCTACCCAGTTGTTACTTTTTGACATATTTTCAAGCCGTAATTTTAGGAGTTGTTACTTTCATTAAATGCATGAGATAACTTATAATTTTTTCAATATTTTCATGATTAGTTTTTGAAAATCTTTGCCTATTTTTGGGCCAATCACATGCATTCATCCACTCCTATAAATTTGGCTCTTATTTTTTAAACAGGGTATCTATAATTCTTGTCTAACACTTTTCTCTTATCAACCTTCATCTTTTATACTTCAAATTAACAGCTTTCATCAATGGCACCAAGATTTAACTCAGCAGAATTGGATTTGGGGTTTAAGTCTCAACACAACATGATTGCTTATCTTGTTGCTGATAATACTTTGTTTCCTCAATACACACAGATGGTGGAGTATTTGAACGCATCCCCATTAAGGTATGCTCTTTCTCATGCACCACTCATTCCAGTCACACACATTAAACAGTTTTGGAACACTGTTAGTTCCTCAACAGTTAATGGAGTGACCACATTAACTTCTATTGTTCATGGGAGATCTTGGGTGGTTACTGAGGCCTTGGTACGCCAGGCCTTGCATCTTAATGATGCTGATGGTGTAACCATTCTTCCCATATCTGAAATAGAACAAGGGCTTAGGGCTTTGGGATACCCTATTCCTGATGAAGGTACTCTTAATAAGTACCATAAGCAGGAATTTCCCCCAGCCTGGAAGTACCTCATTCACATTCTCCTTCAATGTTTGAGTCCCAAATGTACTGCACACAATGAGATCAATAGATCCATTGCAACTGCTATTGTGTGTATTGCAACAGGGCAAAAATATAATTGGTCTAAAATGATTTTTGAAGGAATGTGTAAAAACAAGGGGACAAAAATGACTTTAGCTTATCCCCGTTTTCTGCAAATGATTTTTGATGCTCAAAGATATTGTTCAAGGGATCACAATGATTTTTATAAAATTCCTGAACAAAAGAAAGCTATTTTTACCAAGATGAACTCACCACCTCATAGAGACCTACCTTTAACCCCAGCCATGCTTGCTGTTATTGCAGCAGCACAACCCCAACCAGACCCCCAACCTCATATTGACCCTCACCCACAACTTGAACCTATCCCTGAACCTTTACCCTCATCTGACCAAATGCAAATAGACCAAAATCCCTTTGACGCTGACGCATCTAATGTGGGCGTTGATGTGCCTATTTCCACCGCTGACACCCAACCATCACAATCCCAAACACCCCTTAACCAACCCAGATCTACACCTTCTTCTACACCATCTTCCACACCACCTGAATATAGGTTGTTTAAACGCCAAAGGACTGCTGGAGTGTTCTCCTCTGGTGGTCCTAGCCATGAAGCAGAGAGAACCACCACCACAAGTGTGGCTGGTGACCTGGATGAGGCTGGGACTATTGGTTCTGGCTTAGCAGCTGGCCAAGGCAGTCCCACCATAATTAAGTCCTCATCCATGCCCAATGAACCTGACTTGGGAGGTCAAATCCCCATTTTGGAAGAGGGCAGACTGGAACCAATGACGCTTTTGGAATTGACGGCTGTCTGCATTAGCTTGCAAAAGCAGAATGCAGACTTAGTACAAATTGTCAGTAACCAAGGCCTTGAACTCAAGGAATTGAGGGAGAGGATTGTTGTTTTGGAGAGTGCTCATTCAAAGGGAGGTATGGAGGAGTCTTCCAAAGGGGAGGAAGATCAAAGAAATCTGAGTGATAAGAGCAGTCAAGATGGTCAATCATTGGATGTTGCTGAAGCTCTTACTACTTTGAAGGAACAAACAGGTTTTGATACGTCCTTGATCTCTCCAACCAATTTAAATTTATCATTTACAGATATGTTGAGAGAGGTTACACAAGGCGCTGAGGGAAAATATTTGAGCGTTGACAAGACAAGTTTGGACGCTGATAGAAGTATTTTGGGCGCTGATAGAGGAAATTTGGGCGTTGACAGATCTGCATATGGAGGTGATGTATTCCAGTCATCATCTATCATCAAAGATGTTCCTACTCAGGTATTGCCATCTACCTTACCAACAATTGCACCATCAGATAAGGGTAAGGGTAAGTTGGTAGAAGAAATTGTTCCAAAGAATGCAGCTCAGGTTGAATTTGATAGAAGATTGACTGAGCAAATGATGGAACAAGGTGAAAAGTAAAAGTCACCATTTGTTGTGACTTCTGAAGAAGAAAGTGATGGAGCTAGCTCAGATTCAAGTGTGATGATTGTTGAACCAGAAAGACTTGAGTATGGTGATGAGCTTGCTAGGGAAAAGCTGAGAGATTTAAAGTTGCAGATTGATTTTGATATGCCAGAGGTGGTTCAGATGTACAATTCTTGGGAAGAAAGCTGTATGGATAATCCAGACTTGACCATTTCAGATCAGATATGGGGTTTGGAAATTCTTCTTAGAGTTCAGAAGGATTGTAAGGTGATTTTGAAGCACAAGGCAAGCAACATTCTCTCTGAGTTGAAAAGGGATAGAAGGAAGCTCTATTTTATGTTGCTCAAATGTCATGGAGTTGGATGGACACATCAGAAGCTGAAGGCTTTGACATTTGATGAGTTGGAACATAGGGCTTATCCTATTTGGGTGAAAGTGCAGGAAGAAAACACTTTCAGACTTCTTTCAGATGAAAGAAAGGAGCAACTTGCAGAGGAGATGGAAATCAAGAGAGCTATGATAGTTCCTAGACCAGTAAAGAAGGGATTTGTACTTGAGTTTCCAAAAGATATGAATCAACTATATCCAAGTGAAGCAGTTATTAGAAAGAGCCTCAAGCTCTCCCCATTAGAAGCTTCAAATATGGTGCATGTGTTACCACTAGATTCCAGGAATCCAATTGTAAGTTATGATGAAGATGAATGTGGATTCTGGAAAATTGGAAGATTTGGCAAAGAGGTACACACTTTTACCACTCTCATATCTTTATTTGCAAGTTGTGATAGAGAAGACTTGGTGGACCTTTGGAGGTTGCTAGAGACCAAGTATGAGGCTGAAGCACCAACTTCAGTCAATGGAATAAAACTTTGGACCACATTCAAAAGAATGTGTGGGACAAAAGAAGAAGATCCTGAAATATGGAAGGATCTTGAAGATGACCTCAGTGGTCTTCAATGGAGGTTATATTCAGCTGCTGGTGTATACCATTTGAGTTCTACAAAGTTTGCTGAGTATTTACTTGTAGATGTTCAGTATTTCATATCCAAGGCTGTTTTGGAAAAGATGAAGGACACCCAGTTGGAGATAGACTATACAAGTGAAGTGGCAAAGAATTTAATCAGATTTATTTATTATCAATATGATAAGATTTGTCAGACTCCTCCAAGTTCTTAGTGTTTATTTAGAAACTTGATCATAAGAGTGGATATCAAGTTTAGGGGAGGATTGTTGGGAATAAATTAAGGCCAGATCACTTGAACGCTGACAAGAACAATTCAAGCGTTGACAAGAGTAAAGTGAGCACTGATAGCATAAGCGTTGACAAGTTAAAGTCAAGCGTTGACAGATTGAAGACAAGCACTGATGGAAGATGTGAGCTACACGTTTATTATATTCTAGAATACTTCTAGTAAGGATAGAGACGACAATGTATTTTCTATGTTTATCTTTACCTAGAATAGTTGATTCGTAGCTTATTGTACAAGACTTCTTGATCTATAAAAGAAGGTCTTTTAGGTTAAAGTTAATATAAGTTTTCATACGTATTCGCAAGTTAAACCTCTTTCATTGTAATCAATTACGATCAATCTAATACAAGTGAAAGTTTGTTTAACATCTTTGTGTTTTAGATCAAGTGTTAATTCCGCATAACACTTTGTTACTTTATTCATAAGCAAAGGTTTCTCTACGTGTAGTACTTGATCTAATCTCGTATACACAAAGCTTAATCGATCTAAGTTTGGGATCAACAAGGGGTAGGAGCAGATGTACTTGCCTTGTCCTTTAGACCCTTTTCGTAGTCAATGAGCATTGCATGCAAGTCATTCACTGACTTCCCCGCGCAATGCATATTAAAGTTCCTAACGAAATCATTGAAGTCCCGATTAAGAGACCTGTTGATTAGATTAATTGCCATATGTTGTCCCATAAATTTAGATAATAGAACACGAATTAAAGTAAGAGAATATATGAAGAAGATGAATTCTAGAAAGAGAAACTAGAGAGAGAAAAGAGAGAGAAGTGTGTGAGAACTTGTGAAATATTAGATTAAGAAAAATAGAAATGACCATCCAACATCTCCTTACATGCAAGGAGAGGTTTATATAACTTTGCCTACATGTAACATGATGGGCTGTATGATAATGGGTTGGGCTTTCCTTTTGCGCTTTGGTTACTTATGAATGAACCTTAGCTTAAAGTTAAGCCCGTAATACACGTCTAACCTACTACCTATTACAACGTTCTAATATACGATACATAATAAACATATGACCGAGCATTCTTGTTTGACTCAATATTTTGAGGCTAACAATCTCCCCCAATGAGAGGTCATTACCCTTTATGAGAGGTCATTACCCTTTGTCATTTGGAAATTTGTAGAGATTACTAATCTCGCCATAAATGAGTCTTGAACGTGTAATAGTAGTCTTTTTCCTTCATGTTGTGATCTTTGAGCCTTTGTCGTTGTCTTTCGACTTTGTCTTTTGATCTTGAGATCTTAAAATTATCCTTGACTTGTCTTTTCCATCTTGAAATCTTGTGTCTTCATCCACATGCTCATGCTATTAATTGTTGAATATGTCTTTTGGGATGAGTATGTAGTTTTGAATCTTTCACTTTCTGAGTACACCGTGACGCCACCTTCTTGAGACAAAACATAGACACGGACTGAATGGCTTTGACATTCGTCCTAAATCGGTAGCGTTTTACCTCCGGTCGGTGAAGACCGTTATACGATATTAAATTTCGTACCTGTGATAGGTAGATTCAGTTAAAAATATCCTTGACAGGGTTTCGCGGCTATACTAGCCGTTCTCTTTACTCGACCGTCTCAAAGCAAGACTGCGAACATAAAGAGTGAATCAATTGGATAAATATCCGCTTGATTAAAGTCGTCAATTCAAATTCCTGGAACAAGTGTGATTCATAAAGAATCTTACCATTGTTGCTTTCTAGTTGACACAAGCTTGCTTCATAAGAATCTCACAAGTCACCTACCGTAGCGTTGTTTGATGTTGACGCTGGAAGGATTTCCATTCGTCACTGTGAATATTAATGAATATCACTCTGAATGTTCTGGCAAGACCATATGGATATTGCGTAGAAACCTGAAACGAGTTTGAAACAATTCAGAATAAAACTACTGTTGCTTTTCAGTTTTACACATGTTCAATTCCTAAAGAATCTTGCATATGACCTACCGTAGTGCTGTTTGATGTTAACACTGGAAGGATATCCACTCATCATTGTGATCACTAAGTAGTATCACTCTGAGTGTCTAGCAATATCACAAGGATATAGCGTAGGACTCTCTTGTTCGTCATTCGTGTGTCCTAACGAGATTTGATTCATCTCTAGGCTCTAGACTCGATTTGTGCACTTTTAGTGGTCGGAGGCTGGAGCAGATTGCCACCTATTCAATATCAACTATCTCGAAGTGAGAAAGTCAATAGAAGTCATGTTGTCCTCCGTGACAATAAAACAAACTTCTTTTGAGAGAAGCCTCAGTAGCTAGGAAAGGGTTGTGCATACATCACTGGGTCCATGATGAGTTGTCTTCATGATGTGTAATAAGTGTGAAAACACTTATCCTTTTACCACTTAATTATAATAAGAACCAAGCCAAAACGTGTATTTATGTCGTAAATGTCGGAATTATGCGTGGTTTGTGTTTTTGTTGTGATTTAGGATCAAAATGTGAAAAGGGAAGAAAATATGGTCTTTCACGGGCTTTTATGGAAGAAAAGGACAAAAGACGAAGTCAAAAGATCAAGAGTACAAAAAGAACGGAAGTCCAAGGCCTATTCTGAAGATTTATCGAAGAAAAAGTCCAAAGACGGAAGTTTAATGAAGTCAAAGAACTCAAGTCAATAAATGAAGAAATTATAAGACGAGTTCAAATAATCCCGAGACAAAGTCGAAAAAGACAAAGAATTAAAATCGAGTCGAGACGAAAATAAAGAAAGAAGGAAGCAACCAACACCCCTTCCTTCCCTTCTCCCTATAAATAGAGACATTTCACCTCATTTAGTCTTGTTAGCTAATTTGACAACTTAGCTATCCACCTTTAATTACTTACACATTTTAATTTCATGTTATTTACTTAATTGTCAATTTAATTTCCTTGTCTTGCACCTTAAATTTATTGCCTTTAATTCCAAGTAAGTTAATTTTGTTGTTGAATCTTTATTTTCCTTTAATCAAGCTTTTCATTATCATTCTTATTCTACTTTTCTTGTTTTTGATTTGATATTGGTTCGGATTAAGCATTCATTTTGCTTGATCTTATTGCTTATTTGATTAAAAAGTTTACCTTTTTATTCCTATCTAGGCTTTCATCCGATTTAACCTTTGAGCTTGACATGCTTATTGGCTTATTTTGAATTTATCTTATTAGTTTTAAAGTTTTTTTTTTAAAGTTTTATCTTTTTGAAGTTTGCCTAAAAAGTTTGCTTATTTAGTGTTTAGAAAGTTTCTTATTTGAGCTTATTTAGTTCTTTCTATTATTCATTTGATCAAGTTTCTATTAGTACTTATTAAATCATTGCTTATTTGGTTTGCTTATTGCGTATTTCAACCATCGGAATAGGGCTTTGGATTCCAACAGATTTCACTATTATTCCGATCGTTGCATCGAAATAGGGATTTGAGATTCCGACGGTTTTTCCCCCCTTATTCTGATCGTGATTGCGATCGCTCGTTGCGATCGTACATTGCGACGGGTCTTAAGGCTTTATTGCAATGAAGTGCTGCCAAAATTTCAATAGCCACATTCCGATAGTTGTCGTTTTTAGTTACTCCGATAGATTTGATTGTAGTTATTCCGATACTTTAATTTTGTTTACACATTCCGATAGGCCCTCATTCCGACCAGGATTCCGATAGGAGAGGTAAGCTTACTTTCCGATGGGATTCCGATGGATGGTATTCCGACGGTAGGTTGAGTTTTATTATTTTGTGTTACTTTTATTTTTAAGTTTGCATTATTTTAAGTTCTCAAATTGTCATTTTTATTATATTGTCAAATTTACTTTTCGTCAAGCTTTAACTTCTCGTAATTTACTTTTAAAGTTTTAAATTTTGCACAATTACTTTTTAATTAGTTTTAGCTTTAATTACCCGTCATTTACTTTTAATGTCTTGCAATTTAATTTACTACAACGACCAATCTATTGTTTTCCACCAAAAGACGACTGAGTCGCACTTAAAACAGTAATCGATTCGAATAGAAACGAAGAACAATTTAACTGAGTAAAATCTCAGTTATTAAATGGCGCCGCTGCCGGGGAACATAACTTTTACATACAAAATCTCTTTTATTAAAATGGCGCCACTGCCGGCTCTTTTCGTAAATATTAACGGTTTTCTGTGAGAGACGCGTTGAATTTTGGGATCCGTTCACTCGTGAACGTTATTTTTCTTGCTCAAAAATTTTCAAAAATCCATAATATTTAAAAAATTTAAAAAATACAAAAACATTAAAAAACGTATAAAAAGCATTTCTTTTTCAAAGTTTTGCACCAAAAAGATTTTATTTTTATTTTTACAAGTACATATATATTCTCTATTTCTTTGGTATCTTTTTATTTTTCTTTTGCAGGTGTATGCGTACAAGATCTTCAACTTATTTTGAGCCCGAGACTCGTGAATATTTAGATATGGCTGGTGTGCACAACAACACTAATCCACCCCACCCCAACATGAATAACAACAACAATGTTCCCCCACCCGACTTTCGAACGATGGAGGAGCTGTGTCAACCTACGATGAATGGACGAGGAGGACCAATTGCGCCGATGTAAATCACGGCTCCTGAGTTTTCGTTGAAGCATCACATGATCCAACAAGTCCAAAACACTTGTCCATTTCGCGGATTGCCAGATGATGATGCCAACAAACACCTCGACAAGTTCATTACCGTTACTCAAAGCATGAAGTTGCCCGGTGTTACTATGGATTTTCTTCGCCTTCACCTATTTCCACACACCTTATCCCACCATGCCGAAAAATGGTTTGATTGTTTTCCAAAGAATTCAATTCATACTTGGGATGAGATGACTCAACGCTTTTTGTCGCGCTACTTTCCACAATCCATGGTCACGAGCCTTCGGAATCAAATTAGTTGTTTTACTCAAGAACCCGATGAATCACTTTTTGATGCTTGGGAACGCTATAATGTTTTGATCGATCAATGTCCAAACCACAACATGCTCCCCGTCACCTTAATTGATACTTTCTACAACGGTTTAACTTTTCGTGATCGTGATATGATTAATGCAGCCGCCGGTGGCACATTTATGAAAAGAAGACCCGAGGAGTGTAGAGAGCTTATAGAGAACATGACTACTCATCACAAAAATTGGGATTCATCCGCATCTTCAAGAAATAACCCGAGAGTCAATGTGTCTTCTACTTCTTTAAACCCTGATATCACCGAATTGACCCGCGCAATGGTCGAAATGAGCAAAAATATGCAAATCTTGGCTACAAATCAACAACAACAAGCTAAAGCTGTAGCAACTTCTTTTGAGATTTGTGGGGGTCCTCATTCATACACTGATTGTCCTTCTACTCATGGCAATCCGGAAAATGTGTATGCGGCTCATGGTAACTATTCAACGAAAAGCTATCAAGCCCGACCTCAAGGTGATCGTAACTTGTTAAGTTACCGTTCTAACAACTTTCTTTCAGCCGGTTTTTCTCCTCAAAACCACAACCCCAACAACTACAATAGAAGCAATCCAAACCCACCTCGAGCTTCTAATCCTTATCACCCACCCGCTCAACAAGCACCACCCATTAATCCAGATGTTGAAACTTTCATGAGGACCCAAGGAGAGCTAGTTAAGAATCTGCAAAGCCAAATCATCAACTTGAAAGGAGATATCACTAAGCAAAGGAATGATATAGAACCGAGCTTCGACATGATATGCAAACCTATTTTAGCAATCAAACGAATGATTTGAAGAATATGATGGCTAGTTTCTTTCCAATTACTCAATTCTCTACTTCGGGCTCTCTTCCTTCAAATATCGTCACCAACCCAAGAGCGAATGTGAGTGCTATTACTACACGCAGTGGAGCCACCTTAGTGGACCATCTATCCCTCCCCCAGTTACTCCATCTACACCTCATCCACCACCATTTATCCCTCCTACTCCCACGCCTAGTATTTGTAACACCCCCAAATTTACACAATTCAATACAGCGGAAGACTCGTTGGTGTTACAGGATAGCACATTACTCAAATCATAGACAACGCATAAAAATCGTGTCGTTTAATAATAAAGCATTTCCATTCTTAAATATCAAATTTTACATAGGTCCCAAGTCATTGTATTTCATACATGTTTTACAAAGCATTTGAATGGAAATTATTATTTTAGTGCGGGCCATGAATTCTAGTTGTCTTCCCGAGAATTACCTTCAAGTACCTGAGATAAAACATGTTAAAAGAAAAGGTCAGCGATAACGCCAAGTGAATTCATAGAGTTTAATAAAATCCATCAATATAACATCGGTATAAAATTATTACCGAAAATCATTTTGTACAAATCATTGTAATAGGCCATAAAATAGCCAAAGTCATTTTATACAAATCTTTATCAAAAATCATAATATAGGCTTTCGCCTTCAAAATCATTATACGGACCAATGTCGTAAAAATATCATACAATACATTTTTATAACGTCTTTGATAGGTGTGTAAACACCCATCCTTTCTACCACTTAATTACAATAATAACCGAGCCAAAACGTGTATTTTATGTCTTTTATGTCGGAATTATGCGTGGTTTGTGTTTTTGTTGTGATTTAGGACGAAAAGGTGAAAAGTGGAGAAAACACAGGCATTCACGGGCATTTATGGGCTTTTATTGAAGAAAAAGATGAAAGACGAAGTTAAGAAGTCAAGAGTGCATAAAGAACGGAAGTCCAAGACCAATTTTGAAGATTTATCGAAGAAAAAGTCAAATGACGGAAGTTTACTTAAAGCCGAGAAACTCAAGTCTAATTTATTGAAGAGATTAAAGACGAGTTCAAAGAAATCCCAAGCCAAAAAGTCCTTAAAATCCAAGTTTAAAGAAGATTAGATGAATAAAGGACTAATGATGCAATTAATGAAGATTAAAACAAGGAGGGACTTAATCTCGCAATTAAGAAGAAATGAAGGAGGGGAGGAAGCTTCCTAATCCTCCCCTATATATAGATTAGATCATTAATCATTTTTCTTTGTTGGCTAAGTGTGACAATTAGTCTTCCACCATTTACTTATCTTGCACTTTTAATTTCCTTGTCATTTAAATACTTGTCAATTTAATTACCTTGTCTCGCACATTAAATTCCTTTAATTTCAAGTAAGTTTCCATTTAATTTTTGTCAATCTTCATTTTATCTTGTTAATCTCCTATCTACCTTTCTTGATCTTTGATTTTTATGTTTATGTTTGTGTTCATGTTCATGTTCTTATTTTGATCCAAGTGAATTTTGATTATTGTGGTTAAATTTGTTAGTTTAATTGATATAGATTGTTTGTCGTTTCGTTATTAATTTGGTTAAATCGTTTGTGTTGATTTTGATTAATCTGTGTTAGATTTGTTATTATTGTGATCCCTTGTTCTTCGGGAGTGTTTGTTTCTGTGTCTGAGATTCCCAGGAAAACTTCCGAGCCAAGACAAGAAAGGCTGTTCATTCGGAACTTTCAAAGTTCCGAACCAGTGGCTTTCATTCGGAACTCAAAAGTTCCGGATCAAGAGGTTTCATTCGGAACTCAAAAAGTTCCGACCCAATAATTGCTCATTCGGAAGTCTCAAACTTCCGGATCAAGGGAAAGTTCCGACTCAACCAGGCTTCATCCGGAACATTCAAAGTTCCGGACGAAAAGTTCCGAGTAAATTCTTCCGACTCTAGCATTGTTTATTCGGAACTCAGAAAGTTCCGGATCAAGAGACTTCATTCGGAACTCAAAAAGCTCTGAGTCAAGTCTTCCGAACGAAGTTCCGGATCAAGGGAAAGAAAAAGTTCCGGATCAAGGGGAGGAAAAAGTTCCGGATCAACACCAAAACTTCCGAGTCAAGCTTCATCCGGAAGTTCATTCGGAAGTTTTGAACTTCCGAATCAAGGTTTCTTTCAGTTCTTTTTAGTCTTTCTTTTTAAATTTCTGTCCTTTATTTTTAAGCTTATTTTTCCCGCCTTTTTATTTAAATTGCACTTTAAGATTACTTGTCTTAGCCTTATTTTAACCTTGCCCTAGTTTAAGTTTTAGTTGCGTTTTAATTTTACCTTAGATAGATTTAAGTTTACGTCATTTACTTTAGCGCCCTTTAATTTCTGTCACGTTTTTAAATACTTGCACTTACTTTAATTAGACTTAGATTTAAATTAACGCACTTTTACTTTAATTGTTTTGCACCTTTATTTAAAAACAACCAAAAATATTTGTTTCACCAAAATCAACTGAGTCGTACTTTAAGCCGGAAATCAATTCGTTAAGATACCGAGAACAACAATTGAACCTAGCAAAATCTCTTCATTAAAATGGCGCCGCTGCCGGCTCTTTTCGTAAAGATTAACGGTTTTCTGTGAGAGACGCGTTGCTTTTTGGGATCCGTTCACTTGTGAGCGTTATTTTCTTGCCTTAAAAAATTCAAAAAAAATCATAAAAATTAAAAATTGATAAAAATACATAAAAATTAAAAATTTCAAAAATCCAAAAAGATTTTATCTTTATTGTGTATATATATTGTCTTTGTGTTTGGTTTCTTTTTCTTTTGCATTTTCAGGTGTATGCGTACTAGATCTTCCAATTATCAAGAGCCTGAGACTCAAGAAGATTTAGCTATGTCAGGTGTGAACAACAATAATCCACCGCACCCTAATAATAACAACAATGTTCTTCCACAACCCGATCTTCGGACCATGGAGGAACTTTGTCAACCAACCATGTTTGGACGAGGAGGACCGATTGCGCCGATGCAAATCAACGCTCTAGAGTTTTCGTTGAAGCACCACATGATTCAGCAAGTGCAAACTAACCCATTCCGTGGATTGCCTGATGATGATGCCAACAAACACCTCGACAAGTTCATTACAATCACCCAAAGCATGAAGTTGCCTGGTGCCACAATGGATGTTCTTCGCCTACAACTCTTCCCACACACTTTATTACATCATGCCGAGAAATGGTTTGATCGTCTTCCGAAGAATTCAATTCACACTTGGGATGACATGACTCAACGCTTTTTGTCGCGCTACTTTCCACCATCCATGGTCACAAGCCTTCGCAATCAAATCAGCGGTTTCATGCAAGACCCTGATGAATCTCTTTTTGATGCTTGGGAGCGATATAATGTCTTGATCGATAGATGTCCAAACCACAACATGCTCCCTGTGACCTTAATCGATACTTTCTACAACGGTTTGACTTTTCGAGATCGTGATACGATTAATGCAGCCGCCGGTGGCACATTCATGAAAAGGAGACCCGAGGAGTGTAGAGAGCTTATTGAGAACATGACTACTCACCACAAAAACTGGGATTCCTCTACTTCTTCAAGGAACAACCCGAGAGTCAATGTTTCTTCTACTTCAGCAAACCCTGAGATGACCGAACTCACCCGTATGATGACTGAAATGAGCAAAAGTATTACGCTTTTCGCTTCAAACCAACAACAACAACAAGTTAAAGCGGTTGCTAATCCTTGTGAAACATGCGGCGGTCCTCACTGATACACCAATTGTCCTTCTACACAAGGAAATCCGTAAAATGTGTATGCAGCTTATGGTAATTATTCACCGGAAAATTACCAAGCTAGACAACAAGGGGATAGAAATCTGCTGAGCTACCGATCAAACAACTACCTTTCACCCGGTTTTTCTCCTCAAAACCAAAACCCCGCCAACAAAAACAATAGAAGCAACCAAATCCCACCAAGAGCTTCTAATCCTTATAACCCAACCGCCCAACAAAACCCACCCATTAACTCCGATGTTGAAGCCATTATGAGAACTCAAGGTGAGCAAATCAAGAATCTGCAGAGCCAAATAATCAATTTGAAAGGAGATATCACGAAGCAAGGAAATGAGATTAGATTCGAGGTTCGCGATAATATTCAATCCTCCTTCAGCACTCAAACGAATGAATTAAAGAATCTATTGGCTAGTTTCTTACCCACAGCTCAACCTTCTTCTTCGAGTTCTCTACCTTCAAACACCGTCACCAATCCGTGAGCAAATGTGAGTGCTACTACTACTCGTAGTGGAATTACCATTGTCGATCCACCAATCCCACCCCCATCATCTACACCTCCTCCACCACCATGTATCCCTACTCCTCCTACACCTAGTATTAGTGCACCATTACCGTCTCCGCCTCGCCATGACGATGTATCTAGGAAGGACCCTTCAACATCTCAACCTTTACCTGCTACACCTGCACCTTCACCACCTAAACCCAATATCCCTTATCCCTCTCGTATAGGCAAGACCAAAATGCTAACCAAGGATGACGCTGAAGTGTCGCGCTATGTGAAGATGATTTCTCAAATGTCCTTCAGCATTAGTTTTCTTGAAGCACTTGTCCACATGCCGAAATTTGTCAAAGCATTTAAGGAATTGCTTAACAAGAAGGAGAAGCTGATTGAACTCGCCAACACACGCTTAAATGAAAACTGCTATGCAGTTCTTCTTAGAGAACTTCCGGAAAAGCTTGGAGATCCCGGTCGTTTTATGTTGCCTTGCGTGTTCAACAAAACTGAAGAATTCACTGCCCTTGCTGATCTCGGGGCTAGTATTAATTTGATGCCATTGAGTGTTTGGAAAACACTATCATTGCCCGACCTTACTCCAACAAAGATGAGTCATGAACTTGCAAATCGCACTCTCGCTTACCCCGTTGGTATAGCCGAAGACGTGTTTATTAAAGTTGGCACATTTACTTTCCCGGTCGATTTTGTGGTTGTTGATTATGAAATGGACGCTCGTATTCCTTTAATACTTGGTCGGCCATTTTTGAGAACCGGACGAGCTCTAGTTGATGTTAACGAAGGTGAGTTGATCTTAAGAGTCGGGGATGATGCACAAGTATTTAAAATGGGGAAGCTTACAAGTACAACCTTTGGAGGCCGCGAATCAGTGAATATGATTAATGTGCATGATGACTTCGTTGTTTACAACAATCCACTATTCGAGTCTTGCAATGATAATCTACTCTTTCATGATGATGTGGATGATTCTCGCCCCAATTTGGAACCTTCTCCCATTTCTGATTCTCCACCGGTCTTTGATGCTTATGATGATGATGATTCTAGCTCAGATTCGGATGATTTTGATGATTGTACTTTCGAGTATCCCGAGCTTCCCACATATGATGATTTTGATGAGGCCGATACTCTTTCGAGCGATTCTTCACATGATGAAGATCCTCCGCCATCACTCGATCCTACTTTGGACGATTACTCATTTGAGGAAGACTTCTCTGAATTTCTCAACACTTACTTCCCTCATGAGAGTGATGCTCCTCCTTATGACTTTGAGGATTATCGTCATGATCCTACTTTGGATTTGAAGCATATTCTGCCAAAGGAGAAGAAACCGGTTGACACCAATATCTGTTGCACATATGATTTGACACCTCTTTGTCCCCCTTCTGAGGACGAGGTTGTGCTTCTTCGCGGATCTTCTTCACACTCTGCTGAGCCTGAGTGCTATTTTCCCCTAAAGGAAAAGGTGTTCGACCCTGGTATTGACATTCCACAGCCATCTCAGTATCCACCTGATGAAATAAAAGGAATTATCTTTGGAACTTATGGAAATCTGCTTGCACCACTTCACCCTTGCTTCCACCGTGCTCCATCTTTGCTTAAGGGAACCTTGCCACTTCTTCTTTGGCTTTCCTTGTTCGCCTTAAGCTTGTGCTTATTGATAGGTGTGTAAACACCCATCCTTTTACCACTTAATTCGGGCTAAAACGAGACCAAAACACGTATTTAATATCATTTGTTTGGAATTATGCGTGGTTTTTGTGTTTATTGTGTTTTCAGAGCCAACCGGATGAATATTGAAGAAAACATGGGATTACACGGGTTTTACTGAAGAAAAAGACTCAAGATAAAGTCTATTGTCCAAGAGATGCAAAAGATTTGAAGTCACTGGGCCTATTCGAAGATTTATCGAAGAAAAGGACCAAAGATGGAAGATTTACACAAGTCGAAGAAACTCAAGTCTATTAAACGAAAAAATTAAAAGACGAGTTAAATTTAATCGACGACAAATCCCGAATCAGAATCGAAAACGGAAACTTTTCTGAAAAGACGAAAAGACAAGAAGAACGGGAGAAAGCCCACTCACCAACCAAAAGACAAGGCTATAAATAGCCCTCCCCTCACACATTTAGAAAAAGTTTTTTAGTTTTATCTTCTTCCCCACTTTTTCTCTCTATTCCGTGTCATCACCATCACCATTAGGGTGATTGGTGATTTTAATCTTTAATTTTCTCATCTTGTAATTTTAATCTTTGATTTATCTTGTCAAAACATTAATCATTCAATACAAAGTTCTTGTTTAATCTTTCCATTTTATCTTGTTCATCATCATCTTTATCTTCAAGTTTTAAGTTTTTATTTTCTTGATTTGATCTTCAAAAGTTGTTGGGATTTGTGTTTTTGTTGATGGGATTAGTAGTTTATGGTTAGTAGATGCTTTGTGATTGATTTATTTAAGTTTTTGGTAAAAAACTTGGTGATTTTTGGATTAAAACTAGTTTCCTTGTTCTTCGGTATTATTACTGTACCTGGGTTTCCCAGACTTCCGAACCAAGCTAAAACTTCCGAACCAAGCCATAACTTCCGAACCAAGCCCAAAACTTCCGACCCAAGGAAAACATCCGAATGAAGCATTAAGTTCCGAATCAGTTTAAGAAGTTCCGGATGAACTTGAAGTTCCGAACCAATTAAAAAGTTCCGAACCAATTCTAAAGTTCCGAACCAATTTTTTGACCAAAAGTTCCGAATCGGAACATAGGAAACTTCCGAATCAGTAAGTTCCGGATGAATGTAAAACTTCCGAATCAGTAAGTTCCGAATGAGTCTAAAACTTCCGAACCAAACCAAAAGTTCCGAATGAAGCTCAACTTCCGAATGAACCTTCATCTTCCGAATGAACAGTAACTTCCGAATCAGTTATCTTTTGGGTATTTTAAAGGTTTACTGTTTCTTTACTATTTCTTTACTGTTTCTTTATTTTAATTTTAATTTTATTTTAATATTAATTCTAATTTAAATTCAAGTTTTTATTAATCATCATTAAATTAATTATCTTTGATTCAAATTTTCATTTCCACTTTTTATTAGATTAGAAAACCAAGCCCTCTTATTTTAGTAACCAAGAACAATCATTCCACTTAAGGCCGAGATCAATTCGAGAGGACTGTGAGAGAGAATAAGAACCCACATAAAATCTATGTATCAAATGGCGCCGCTGCCGGCTCTTCTCGTTAAGATCAAAAGTTTTTTTGTGAGAACTTGGATTTTGGGATCCGTTCCCTGTGAACGTTACTTTTTTCATCAAAAATTTTCAAAAACAACAAAAAAAATATAGAATTTTCAAAAATACAAAAAAATTAAAAAACTAAAAACCAAAAATATTTGTGCTTTGCTTTTCTTTGTTCGTTCTTTTGCAGGTGTATGCGCACTCGATCCACGTCATATCAAGAGCCCGAGCCTCTCGATCACTTAGACATGGCCGGTGTACCACCTCCAAACAATAATAACAACAACAACATGAATAATAACAACAACAATGAGCCCCTTCCGGATAATCGCCCGATGATTGAATTG
The DNA here is from genome assembly GCA_025667525.1 of Glebionis coronaria. NCBI lineage: Eukaryota > Viridiplantae > Streptophyta > Magnoliopsida > Asterales > Asteraceae > Glebionis > Glebionis coronaria. The sequence goes on from CM046877.1 coordinate 362,384,457, forward strand.
CTGCAAGCTCATGTAGATGGCAACACGGATCCAATTGTTATACCACCAATTGCCGCCAACAATTTCGATCTAAAATCAGGCTTTATCCAGATGGTCTCCGCTCAACCATTCTTGGGACGAACCATTGATGATCCACATGACCATATAAAGAGATTCTTGCAACTCACCAACACGGTCAAGTTCAATGGTGTTCCACAAGAGGTTATAAGGTTACAACTTTTTTCCTTTTCTTTAGAGGGACAAGCCCGGCATTGGCTTGCTAAGGAACCGCCACAGAGTATTCTCTCGTGGACGGATTTGGAAACAAAGTTTATCAACTACTTTTTTCCACCCTCTCGTACTACCGCTTTGCGGAATGAGATTATAAATTTTGAACAAAAGTACGATGAGTCATTCAGTGAATCTTGGGATCGCTTTAAAGATATTTTAAGAAAATGCCCACAACATGGTTTTACCAAAGTACATCAAATCAATACTTTTTACAATGGTTTAAGCATGAGTGACCAAGATTCACTGAACAGTGCCTCGGGGGGTAATCTATTGGCTAAGACTTCCAATGCTGCTTGGGACATCATTGAGAACAAATCTCGTGTGCAAACCAAGAGTGTTCGGACCAATGTCGCTAGTGCTAGCACAAGTGACAGCGACAAGCGATTGGACAAAATCACTACGCTTCTTGAATCGCTTGTCACCCACACCGTCAGCAACAACGCCAAAAACGCTCAAGTGAACGCTGTCAGCCAACCTTGTGAGATATGCGATGGTCCTCACTCTTACACAACTTGTACCGCCACCCTAGACTACCCTGCTGAGAATGTGAATGCGGCATATGGCACCTATCCTCAACATGCTTATCAAGCTAGACCTCAAGGTGATCGTAACTTGCTTAGCTATCGATCAAACAACTATCTTTCACCACCTGGTTTCCCTCCTACCAACCCAAACCAACAACAAAACCTTAATCGCCCTCCGCAACAACAACAACAACCTCGACAACCATACATCCCTCCTCACAAGCAGCAATAACCGCCTCAACGTAACAATCAAGTCTACCAACAACCTGCTTACCAACCACCTGCATACAATGCTCCTCCCAACCAAACCACCACTGCATTACACCAAGAGGTTGCAACCTACATGAGAACCAATGATGTGATAATGGGAAATCTCCAAGAGGAAGTGCGCAATTTGAAAGCAGACTTGGTCAAGCAAGGAAACGATTTGAGAGCCGACATGAGAAACACGTTGGATAGCCAAACTAATGATTTGAGGAACATGATGGCTAGTTTCTTCTAAGGTAATCAACCCTCTTCTTCGGGTACTCTTCTGAGTAACACCGTTGCGAACCCAAGAGGGGAGATGAAAGCAATCACTACTCGAAGTGGTAAAGGTACCAAGGAACCCGAGCTTCCTATACCTCCACCGGTGGTTGTGACTAAGGAGAACGAGTCACCTGCTCCTATTCCTCATCCTTCTCCTTCCCCAATTTCTCCACCTCTTCCTTCTACCCCTCCTCCACCCGTGGTTGTGAGTGATCCTATTCCCCTAAAGCCTTCCTCTTCTTCCAATATACCTTATCCATCTAGGTTGAGGAAAGAGAAGCAAAAGAGCAAGGATGATATTCAAGTTTCGAATTTCCTTAAAATGTTCAAACAATTGAATTTCAATATCTCCTTCGCTGAGGCTCTCGCTCACATGCCCAAGTATGCAAAAATGTTTAAAGATCTTCTGAGCGACAAGGAAAAGCTCCTCGATATTGCAAACACCCAACTTAATGAGAATTGCTCTGCAGTACTCTTAAGGAAATTGCCAACCAAGCTTGGTGATCCGGGTCGTTTTCTTATCCCTTGCAATTTCCAGGGAGTAGAGAATTGCATGGCCCTAGCCGATCTAGGTGCCAGTATTAATCTCATGCCTCTAAGTGTTTGGAAGCAATTATCTCTCCCAGAGCTAGTCCCCACCAAAATGACTTTGGAATTAGCTAACCGTACGGTTGCTTATCCAGTGGGGATAGCCGAAGACGTCATTGTAGGAGTCGACAAATTCACCTTGCCTGCTGATTTTGTTGTCGTCGACTACGAGATGGACCCCCGTGTGCCACTCATTGTTGGTCGTCCATTCTTGAGGACCGGTCGCACTCTCATCGATGTTGAAGCTGGTGAGCTTATCATGAGAGTGGGTGACGATAAAGTAGTCTTCAACATGGGAAAGCTTTCTAAACAGCCTTATTCTTACGAGAGTGTTAATTGTATTGACGTTCTTGATGAGGCTTGTGAAGAACATTTCAAAGATGCTTGTAAAAATATTCCTACCTCTCTTCCCCATGTTGAGACCGTTTCCTCTATCGACTCATCACTATCTCTATTTGGAGAAAGTGATTTCCTTTGGAAAGATTTAGAAGCCACCCTGGGAGATGTGAATTTACACAATGACGATTCTTCTACCAATTGGGATGAAGATCTCAGCTTCATTGCTAACCTTCTTAAAGAAGACAATCCTTCTCCTCCATCTCCCACTGTCATTGCTATCGATACTCCGACTTCAAATACGCCTCACGTCGAAAATCCTCCGGATTTGGAACTTAAGGAGTTGCCGCCCCATCTTGAGTATGTATTCCTCGAAGAAGAGAAGAAGTCGCCAGTCATCATTGCTAAGGATTTGAAGGATGAAGAGAAAGCCCGACTTGTCGCCGTGTTGAAAGATCATAAGAAGGCTATTGCTTGGAATATTTCGGATATTCGTGGAATTGATCCTCACTTCTGCACACACAAGATTCTCATGGAGGACGACTTTAAGCCCACAATTCAAAGCCAACGAAGGGTGAATCCAAAAATCCATGAAGTCATCAAAACAGAGGTTCTCAAACTTCTTGATGCGGGTATGATTTACCCTATTTCGGATTCACCGTGGGTTAGTCCAATCCATTGTGTGCCCAAGAAGGGCGGAATAACCGTTGTTCCCAATGAACACAACGAGTTGATTCCCACTCGTCTCGTTACTGGGTGGAGAGTTTGTATAGACTACCGCAAACTCAATGATGCCACGAGAAAGGATCATTTCCCTCTACCTTTTATGGACCAAATGCTTGAACGTTTAGCCGGTAATGAATATTACTGCTTTCTTGATGGTTTCTCGGGTTATTTCCAAATACCCATCGATCCCCAAGATCAAGAGAAAACTACATTCACTTGTCCTTATGGCACATTTGCTTACAAAAGAATGCCTTTTGGCTTATGTAATGCGCCCGGGACTTTCCAAAGGTGCATGTTAGCTATCTTCCATGACATGGTTGAACAAACCATGGAAGTCTTCATGGATGATTTCTCGGTCTTCGGGGATTCTTTCTCTTCTTGCCTTGCCAATTTGGAACGTATGCTCAAGCGGTGCGAAGATACTCGCCTAGTTCTGAATTGGGAAAAATGCCATTTTATAGTAAAAGAAGGCGTCGTGCTTGGACATAAGATCTCGAAAGCCGGTCTTGAAGTTGACCGTGCTAAAGTCGATGTTATCGCAAAGTTGCCTCCACCTTCAACCGTGAAGGGTGTGAGAAGTTTCCTGGGTCATGCGGGCTTCTACCGTCGATTCATCAAAGATTTTTCTCAAATCGCTCGCCCGATGACCCATCTCTTGGAAAAAGATACGCCTTTTATCTTCTCCAAAGAGTGCCTTGACGCCTTCAACTCGCTTAAAGATAAGCTAACTAAGGCACCCGTCTTGGTTACCCCTAATTGGGAGCTACCCTTTGAGTTGATGTGCGATGCTAGTGATTTTGCTATTGGCGCGGTTCTTGGACAAAGAGTGAACAAACACTTCCAACCGATCCATTACGCTAGCAAGACAATGACAGGGGCACAATTGCATTATACGACAACCGAAAAAGAGCTTTTAGCTGTTGTCTATGCTTTTGAAAAATTCCGCCCCTATCTTGTCCTTTCTACCACCATTGTGTATACCGATCATTCCGCGCTGAAGTACTTGTTGACAAAGAAAGATTCCAAACCAAGACTTCTTCGCTGGGTTTTACTGCTCCAGGAATTTAAAATCGAAATTCGCGATAAAAAAGGAGCTGAAAACCTAGCCGCGGACCATCTCAGCAGACTTGAGGATCCTTACCAAGGGGATCATCCGACCAAAGAAATCAATGATTCTTTTCCCTTGGAGACCTTAATGTCTATAAACTCGAAGCCGAATGAAACCCCGTGGTTTGCGGACTTTGCAAACTACTTGGCGGGTGGAATTCTCAAGGAAGGGTTGACGTCCCAGCAAAAGAAAAAGTTCTTCACCGACATCAAGACTTATTTTTGGGACGACCCTTACCTATTAAAACAATGTGCTGACCTGATTATTCGCCGATGTGTTGATGGACCGGCAGCGTCTAAAATCCTTGATGCTTGCCACAAAGGACCCACCGGTGGTCACTTTGGTCCCAACTACACCGCTAAAAAAGTGTTTGATTCGGGATTTTATTGGCCCTCCATATATCGTGACGCTCACGATATGGTTAAAAGATGTGATGTTTGCCAAAAACAAGGCAAGATCATACATAAAGATGAGATGCCTCAAAATTTCATACAAGAATGTGAAATCTTTGATGTTTGGGGTATTGACTTTATGGGGCCATTCCCTTCTTCTAAAGGAAACAAATACATCCTTGTTGCCGTTGACTACGTCTCCAAATGGGTTGAAGCCAAAGCTTTACCCACTAATGACGCAAGGGTGGTTTGTAACTTTTTGAAAGCTCTATTCGCTAGATTCGGTGTGCCTCGTGCTATTATTAGTGATCGTGGGACTAATTTCTGCAATGGCCAATTTGCTAGAGTCATGGCTAAGTACGGTGTAAACCATCATCTTTCCACAGCCTACCACCCACAAACTAATGGCCAGGCTGAAATATCCAACCGAGGACTGAAGCGAATTCTTGAAAGGACCGTGGGAGAGCATCGTGCCTCATGGGCTGATAAACTTGATGATGCTTTGTGGGCTTTCCGTACTGCTTACAAGACCCCGATCGGCTGTACGACTTATCGTCTTGTGTACGGGAAAGCGTGCCACCTCCCCATTGAGTTGGAGCACAAGGCTTATTGGGCCTTGAAGTGGGCTAATTTTGATATAAACAAAGCCGGTGACCTAAGCAAGATCCAACTCAATGAGCTCAATGAACTCCGTAATGAGGCTTATGAAAATTCTTTGATCTATAAGGAAAGAACTAAGCTCATTCACGACTCCAAGATCAAAAACCGAGAGTTCCATGTTGGAGACAAAGTCTTACTTTTTAACTCTCGGTTGAAAATCTTTTCGGGCAAGCTCAAATCTCGTTGGTCCAGCCCATTCACCATTGCCCAATTTTTTCCTTATGGTACTCTCGAGCTCGCTCAACCTGATGGACCAAATTTTAAGGTGAATGGCCAAAGAGTGAAGTTGTAGTTTGGTGAGGACACCTCTCAGGAGGTGATTCCATCCCTCACCACGTTCCCCATGAACTAATTTTGGGTCGAGTTAGGCTCGTGACTCGGTTATCAAAAACAAGCGCTCCTCGGGAGGCAGCCCGAGTATCTATCCTTTTATGTTTTAATCCCCTAAGTGTAGGGGGACTTCTCTACGTGTTTGTCTTTGTGTGGTGTGATTACAGGGATAAGTGCACTCTTGGAATCTTTGAAGAACCGTGCTCCCGTGTTACCCAAAATCCGGTTCTATCTCTCAACTATCGTGATTCAATTTTCTTCATACTCACATTTGAAATTGATCACTTTAGTCGTCTCTTCCTTAACTGGAGTTAACCAACGTGCACAATGTCATAAGTGTAGGGGAAACTTTTCCCACATTCTTAAACATTGAGGACAATGTTTATCTTAAGTGTAGGGGGGACTTCTATCGAAGTTTTAAGTGGACTTTTCCATGAAAATGCCTTCATTTAAACCAGAAAATCATATTTTTCAACATTTTTCAAATTTTTTATTAACTTTGGCCATTTAGTTGTAATTTTTAAATTTTTTTTACCGTTGCTTTCATATGTATGTATCCCGCAATAAAGTCAAAAATATTAACAAAATGGTGTAGCTAGTTTAGAAGTCTTTGACATATTAGGTCTGTTGCGTTTATTTTGACTCAACCCGAATAGACTTATCTAAGTTTATTCTAGCTAGTATCCTTAACCATGTAAACCTTAAATTGGTTTATTAGGCTAAGTGTCCACGAGTCTCATTACTTGAGATTTTAAATTGTGGAGGACGAGAAATGATAGAGTCAATTATAAGTCGGTATTCTTGCACAAACTCACTTGGTGTAATTATTTGCCTATTCTCCCATCACTTGCTAATAATTTATCTGCAATAAGTAAGGTCGTACGATTTGAAAAGTTACTTAGCTTCTAGCCCAAGATAGTTTAAAAGTTGCTCGGTAATGATAAGAGTTCATAGCCAAGGCATAACTTATGAAGCGGGGCGCGAAGATTGGCGAGTCCGAAAAGGCCCTAACAAGGCATGAGGATTCAATTTTATTGCTGAAGATCCAAAGTGATGTGAAAAGCATTATTCCTAAAATCAATATGAAGGATCAAGACTCACGACGAAAAGCAATCAACTCCCATAAAGATCATGGAGAAGTCTATCCGAAAAGACCCTAACAAGGTATGAGGATAAATAGATCCAAGTCCGAAAAGGAGGCGGATCGTTGTATCTCAAAATCCCAATTAGAGATTGAAGAAATAATCATGAAGTCGTGGTCAACAAAGTTGGAGTACCCCTCAAAAGTCTCCAAGTGAAGAAACTCTATTATGATGAGAAGACCATTATCTCAAGAACGTCTCTCGAAGATATGAAGTATGAAGTACATGCCAAATATCGGCCCGAGAAAGGTCTCAAATCGTGATACGAGTTATGCCAAGATATGAACTTTTTGATATCCCGAGAAGCAGTTTTAAGAGATGTTGTCCTTTAGCTAACTATTGATCAAATCGTCCTACTTTGCTTTCAGCCTTAATAAACTATCGAAATAAGTCCAAAAATGCATCTTCATGATCATTCTAAGACAAAAATAAAATATAAGAGATACACCTAGGAATAAGGGAGTTTAAGCATTTAATTAAGCCATGTGTGTAAGTGTTTGAATTGCTAACTTATAATAACAATGATCTCGTTTTTAAGCTTAGTTTGGGGAACGTGAAACTTGAGGGTGATAAATCTTCGCAGCACCAAAGCCCTAATGTAAGTCATCGATTTCTTTGCAAGTTATTTCCATGTAGCTATTTTCAAGTGAAAATGGTTTTCTATCCCTTTGCTACCTTTGAAGTTTTATTTCTTTAATTTTTGTTTAGTAGAATTTAAATAAGGCCAAGGTTGATTAATTATGAGAAAAGTGTAAACTTGCTTTATCACTAAGCATTGCATGAGGGCATGGAAATGGTTAAGTGTAGGGGATTTGATAGGTGTGTAAACACCCATCCTTTTACCATTTAATTCGGGCTAAAACGAGACCAAAACACGTATTTAATATCATTTGTTTGGAATTATGCGTGGTTTTTGTGTTTATTGTGTTTTCAGAGCCAACCGGATGAATATTGAAGAAAACATGGGATTGCACGGGTTTTACTGAAGAAAAAGACTCAAGATAAAGTCTATTGTCCAAGAGATGCAAAAGATTTGAAGTCACTGGGCCTATTCAAAGATTTATCGAAGAAAAGGACCAAAGATGGAAGATTTACACAAGTCGAAGAAACTCAAGTCTATTAAACGAAGAAATTAAAAGACGAGTTAAATTTAATCGACGACAAATCCCGAATCAGAATCGAAAACGGAAACTTTTCTGAAAAGACGAAAAGACAAGAAGAACGGGAGAAAGCCCACTCACCAACCAAAAGACAAGGCTATAAATAGCCCTCCCCTCACACATTTAGAAAAAGTTTTTTAGTTTTATCTTCTTCCCCAGTTTTTCTCTCTGTTCTGTGTCATCACCATCACCATTAGGGTGATTGGTGATTTTAATCTTTAATTTTCTCATCTTGTAATTTTAATCTTTGATTTATCTTGTCAAAACATTAATCATTCAATACAAAGTTCTTGTTTAATCTTTCCATTTTATCTTGTTCATCATCATCTTTATCTTCAAGTTTTAAGTTTTTATTTTCTTGATTTGATCTTCAAAAGTTGTTGGGATTTGTGTTTTTGTTGATGGGATTAGTAGTTTATGGTTAGTAGATGCTTTGTGATTGATTTATTTAAGTTTTTGGTAAAAAAACTTGGTGATTTTTGGATTAAAACTAGTTTCCTTGTTCTTCGGTATTATTAATGTACCTGGGTTTCCTAGACTTCCGAACCAAGCTAAAACTTCCGAACCAAGCCATAACTTCCGAACCAAGCCCAAAACTTCCGACCCAAGGAAAACTTCCGAATGAAGCATTAAGTTCCGAATCAGTTTAAGAAGTTCCGGATGAACTTGAAGTTCCGAACCAATTGAAAAGTTCCGAACCAATTCTAAAGTTCCGAACCAATTTTTTGACCAAAAATTCCGAATCGGAACATAGGAAACTTCCGAATCAGTAAGTTCCGGATGAATGTAAAACTTCCGAATCAGTAAGTTCCAAATGAGTCTAAAACTTCCGAACCAAACCAAAAGTTCCGAATGAAGCTCAACTTCCGAATGAACCTTCATCTTCCGAATGAACAGTAACTTCCGAATCAGTTATCTTTTGGGTATTTTAAAGGTTTACTGTTTCTTTACTATTTCTTTACTGTTTCTTTATTTTAATTTTAATTTTATTTTAATCTTAATTCTAATTTAAATTCAAGTTTTTATTAATCATCATTAAATTAATTATCTTTGATTTAAATTTTCATTTCCACTTTTTATTAGATTAGAAAACCAAGCCCTCTTATTTTAGTAACCAAGAACAATCATTCCACTTAAGGCCGAGATCAATTCGAGAGGACTGTGAGAGAGAATAAGAACCCACATAAAATCTATGTATCACTTATTGATGGACGAAAACTATGTCTTTGATCCCGGTGGATATGTTTCATGCTTCTTCCGTTGATGATCAAGGTCGAGTCAGTCTCATGACTCGGTTAACAAAAATCAAGCGCTTCTTGGGAGGCAACCCATGCATCTATCTTTTCGCTTTCTTTATCATAAGTGTAGGGGAGACCCGTTGGTTTGCTATTTCCTCTCCTCACTTCTTAATCAGGGATTCGAGCTCAATGATCCACTCTTGATAATTCTTTCCGACCCGTGATTCCGTGTCCACTTCTTCCCGGTTCTATCCTAAACTCTTTTCGATTCACTATTTTATATTTTCTCGATATTTAAATAGGAATCTCTTTAGTTGTCTTTTCCTTAGAGAGATTTAAACAAAGTGCACAATGTCCTAAGTGTAGGGGAGTTTACTACCACATGCTTAAACATTGAGGACAATGTTTATGTTAAGTGTAGGGGGGACTTCTATCGAAGTTAAGTGGCCTTTTCCTTGTATTTGTCCTCATTTTAACCGGAAAATCAATTTTTCGACATTTTTCAAAATTTTTGATCTATTTTGGCCTATTAGTTTTTCCCTTTGTATAGTTAATTTTCTTTCCTTATTAGAATAAAAGTTTAATAAAGTGGTTTTAATTTTTAAACGTTATGAATCTTTTGACTCAACCCGAGTTTACTTGCCTAAGTTACTCTAGCTAGTATCCTTAACATGTTTAAGTCAAGTTTTGCTAGGCTTTTATATAGGGAGCGATAAAACGCGAAAGTCTTAACTCTCAAGGGTTAAGAACAAGAACTTTTCGCAAGTTCCTATAATTGTTCCTAGAGTGTCGTTTATCAAGGGAACTTTAAAACGCGATTTCTAAACTTGAAAAAGTCTAAGAGTTTGCAAGATCCTATAGGCGACTCGAAAACCCAAAACTTTGATTTAATAGGCTAAGCATCCACGAGTCTCATTCTTTGAGATTTTAAACTGTGGAGAACGAGAAATGATAGCGCCAATTATAAGTTCGGTATTCTTTCGAGAATTTATGTGAGTTAATTATGAGCCTATTCTCCCATCGCTTGCTAATAAATTTATCTGCTAATAAATAAGGTTGTACGATTTGAAAAGTTACTTAGCTTCTAGCCCAAGATCGTTTAAAAGTTGCTCGGTATGGATTAGAGTTCATAGCCAACGCATAACTTATTGAAGCGGGATGCGAAGAATGGCGAGTCCACAAAGGCCCTAACAAGGCATGAGGGCTATATTTTGTTGCTAAAGATCCAAAGTGATGTGAAGAATCATTTATCGAAAATCAATATGAAGGATCGAGACACACGACGAAAAGCAAATACTCCCCAAAAGTCATGGAGAAGTGTATCCGAAAAGACCCTAACAAGGTATGAGGATAAATAGATCCAAGTCATAAAAGGAGGCGGATCGTTGTATATCAAAGTCCAAAATAAAGATTGGAGAAAAATGAAGAAGTCGTGGTCCAAGTATGAATCTCTCAAAACTTCAAGTGAAGAAATTCCTATTATGAAGAGAAGACCATTATTTCATGAACGTCTCTCAAGGTTTGAAGTATGAAGTCGCTGCCAAATATCGGTCCGAGAAAGGTCTCAAATCGCGAAACGAGTTATGCCAAGATATGAACTTTATGAGGTCCCGAGAAGCAGTTTTAAAAGATTTTGTCCTTTAGCTAACTATTGATTAAATCGTTCACTTTATTTTCGGCCTAAATAACTATCGAAATAAGTCAAACAATGCATCCTCGTGATCATTCAAGACAACAATAAAATATAAGAGATACACCTAGGAATAAGGGAGTCTAAGTGAATAATTGGCCCACATGAGTTCGTGTCAGTTTACTAACTTATAATAACAATGATCTCGTTTTTAAGCTTGGTTTGGAGAAAGTGAAAACTTGAGGATGATGATTATTCATAACATTTCCAAAACCCAAGTTATGCTTTTGATTTCTTTATTCTGAATGTTTTTAATTTTCTATCTCTTTAATAAAGGCCACTATGGATTGATTATGATGAAAAGTGTAAACGTGCTTTGTAACTAATGCATTGCATGAGGACATTGCAATGGTCAAGTGTAGGGGATTTGATAGGTGTGTAAACACGCATCCTTTCTACCACTTAATTACAATAATAACCGAGCCAAAACGTGTATTTTATGTCTTTTATATCGGAATTATGCGTGGTTGTGTTTTTGTTGTGATTTAGGACGAAAAGGTGAAAAGTGGAGAAAACACGGGCATTCACGGGCATTCACGGGAATTTATGGGCTTTTATTGAAGAAAAAGATGAAAGACGAAGTCAAGAAGTCAAGAGTGCATAAAGAACGGAAGTCCAAGACCAATTCTGAAGATTTATCGAAGAAAAAGTCAAAAGACGGAAGTTTACTTAAAGCCGAGAAACTCAAGTCTAATTTATTGAAGAGATTAAAGACGAGTTCAAAGAAATCCCAAGCCAAAAAGTCCTTAAAATCCAAGTTTAAAGAAGATTAGAAGAATAAAGGACTAATGATGCAATTAATGAAGATTAAAAGAAGGAGGGACTTAATCTCGCAATTAAGAAGAAATGAAGGAGGGGAGGAAGCTTCCTAATCCTCCCCTATATATAGATTAGATCATTAATCATTTTTCTTTGTTGGCTAAGTGTGACAATTAGTCTTCCACCATTTACTTATCTTGCACTTTTAATTTCCTTGTCATTTAAATACTTGTCAATTTAATTACCTTGTCTCGCACATTAAATTCCTTTAATTTCAAGTAAGTTTCCATTTAATTTTTGTCAATCTTTATTTTATCTTGTTAATCTCCTATCTACCTTTCTTGATCTTTGATTTTTATGTTTATGTTTGTGTTCATGTTCATGTTCTTATTTTGATCCAAGTGAATTTTGATTATTGTGGTTAAATTTGTTAGTTTAATTGATATAGATTGTTTGTTTAAGATTGTTTGTCGTTTCGTTATTAATTCGGTTAAATCGTTTGTGTTGATTTTGATTAATCTGTGTTAGATTTTTTATTATTGTGATCCCTTGTTCTTCGGGAGTGTTTGTTTCTGTGTCTGAGATTCCCAGGAAAACTTCCGAGCCAAGACAAGAAAGGCTGTTCATTCGGAACTTTCAAAGTTCCGAACCAGTTGCTTTCATTCGGAACTCAAAAGTTCCGGATCAAGAGGTTTCATTCGGAACTCAAAAAGTTCCGACCCAAGCATTTCTCATTCGGAAGTCTCAAACTTCCGGATCAAGGGATAGTTCCGACTCAACCAGGCTTCATCCGGAACATTCAAAGTTCCGGACGAAAAGTTCCGAGTAAATTCTTCCGACTCTAGCATTGTTTATTCGGAACTCAGAAAGTTCCGGATCAAGAGACTTCATTCGGAACTCAAAAAAGTTCCGAGTCAAGTCTTCCGAACGAAGTTCCGGATCAAGGGAAAGAAAAAGTTCCGGATCAAGGGGAGGAAAAGTTCCGGATCAATACCAAAACTTGCGAGTCAAGCTTCATCCGGAAGTTCATTCGGAAGTTTTAAACTTCCGAATCAAGGTTTCTTTCAGTTCTTTTTAGTCTTTCTTTTTAAATTTATGTCCTTTATTTTTAAGCTTATTTTTCCCGCCTTTTTATTTAAATTGCACTTTAAGATTACTTGTCTTAGCCTTATTTTAACCTTTCCCTAGTTAAAGTTTTAGTTGCGTTTTAAATTTACCTTAGATAGATTTAAGTTTACGTCATTTACTTTAGCGCCCTTTAATTTCTGTCACGTTTTTAAATACTTGCACTTACTTTAATTAGACTTAGATTTAAATTAACGCACTTTTACTTTAATCGGTTTGCACCTTTATTTAAAAACAACCAAAAATATTTGTTTCACCAAAATCAACTGAGTCATACTTTAAGCCGGAAATCAATTCGTTAAGATACTGAGAACAACAATTGAACCTAGCAAAATCTCTTCATTAGTCGTGTAGAGTTAAATAAAAACCGTTATATGAATATGGTTATGTAAAACCAAAACACAAACATAATATCAATAATATGACCCCGTATTGCTAGTCAGGCAATATATTGTAATTCGGTGCGTATAGCAGTATTTTGTTAATTGGATTATTATAAGCCGCATGACATTGTTACCTTACTACAACAAACAACAGGTAGCTAGCCCGAAACTCATTTCCCATCTAAATTAGCGTGTCGTCACAATAATCACGCTTGTGTAAATCTTCTCATACATAAATTCACTTACCAATCAATGTGGCACGACGGGGATCAACCGTCAAGGCGCGAACTGGGGTGATCGTCCCCAAATAGTACTATTATATGCATAAGCGTCTACCAAATCCCGGTAGTTCACAATTCATGCTAATGGGACTTTTAGTGACATAACCTAACTTTAATAATCCATTTCATTTCATCTATTGGGTCATATAATCATACATCGGGTCATTCAATCATTCGGGTCCAAATCAATAAACAAACAATCGGGACAAATGGTGTCCTATTTTGGTAAAACTAACATGTTATCTCCCTCGCGGGTTTATAAAATATTTCATAAAAACATTTAAAAGAGTGTGAGGCTATGAACTCACGTTGATGTGGGAAAGCGGGTTATCGGCAATTCGGATGTACGGTACGTGCTTCAATCACGGAAACCTAGACAAATAATACTTATCTTAGACTCTTGTCCAATGACTTTATAAAATAACAATTATGTATACATATGATGATTTTATATATATGATGATGATCAAGTGGGTTTATACATTTTTACTCATTCATTATAGTGTTTATGTGTTGGTAACATTTTTATACTAGTTTTATAGTTTTACTTATTTACATGTTTTAGGCCCAATAACCCTATTATAAGTTCATTAACTTGTATTAATCCATTTCATACTTGTATTATCAGTATTTATACTTTACATGTTGGGCCCAAATGGGTTAAGCCCAATAATAAGTTTATAAGTGTTTTAGCCCATTTTGTCGTATTAGTCCAATAACGTTAACTTAGCCAGTTAATGTCCGTATGTTTTATAGTTCGGGTTTTATCAGTTTTTACTTGTTATATATGTTTATATATCAGTATACGAGTTTATAAAAGTTTACATTAGACGGGTCCAACCGTCTAAGTTTTATTTAACAAAAACGTTAATTTTACGGTAATAGCCGAAAAAGTCTTAAAAATCATGTTTATAGTTTTTTATAACTTATAAATCTTATTCAACTACCATTTTTATAAAGAGTACATTTATTTAATTTTATACATATCTATATAAATGAAATTTATAAGTTAGTGGGTTTTAATTCACATTTTATACTATATTAGTTTGAGTGCTTATATAATACTATTAAACATTAATTCTTCAAAATCTGATTTTTAGTTTCATCTTCACCATTTTTATCATATCTTGAGTTCTATAAGGAGATAGAAGCTCATTTTTGGATGGCATAAACTTCATATTATGTACTACAAATAAGTTAGCTATAGCTACTGCTCATTCCATGTCTAACTATCTTTAACAGTCCCTACAAAACAGACTATTCAGAATTGTACACTCATCTTGTTTTGATCATATCTCACTCATTTTGATGATTCCATTGCATGGCCAACTCTCACATGTGTATGACATCTAACACTTACTGTAAATGGATTCCACCATGTAATTTTATCAGTTTATAACTTGGTTACTTACTTTTTTTATACAGCCATCTTATTAAGCAAGATTCAACCATTTTTACATGTGGTTTTTCTATCTTTTTACCCATGTTTATCAAATCTATCAACACCAAATCCCCACATAATATTTTTATCATCATATATTCATCATATACATATACAATAGGAAAGAAAATACATGATTACATAATCAAAATAACAAGAGGATGGGGAGAACAATCTTTATACCACCAAGGTTGTGTAGGTTATGATCAAGGCTTGGATTTTGATGGCAAAACTTGTGATCAACCAATATCATCTTCAAGTCCACCAATCTTCAAGAACTCCTTGTGGAAAATCAGCCCTAAGACTCCATATAAACTCCTCTTTAGATGTTATAATCACCACCAATCAATAGGGCTTCAAAAGGGTTTCATCATGTGTGTAAATAACACAAGATTCATGGTTAAAATTAATCAAAATTGGGTGTTTATGGTGCATATGGGACGGAAATGGTAGGGAGAAAGGGAGAGGATTTCTGAGGTGGTTTACATGAGTGCAAATGAGGGAAGTGGTTTGAGTAGATGGTTTTAGAGGTTGGTAGCTTACTTTGTAAGCTTAGCTTACAAGTGTAAGCATTTAGCTTGCAACTTGACACCTCTTTGGTGTTGTGTAATATAGTGGCCGGTTATGAGTGGGGGTGGGGCAAGATTTATCTTGTCTCATCCCCATTTAATTACGGGTACTCCTCGATTCTAGTTTCCTCGATTTGCGTGCCCTCGGGTCGTTTTACGAAAAACGTTTTTATAAATTATGAATCAACGGCACAAAACGAGTCTAATAAAAATTGTCTCATCAAAAAACGGAGTTCAAAAACGTAAATACGTAATCCTAAGGTTTCCGGTTTAGTCGTAAAGGACGTTAAATTATAATTGTAAGTCCTAATCTCCTCTCGTAAATTTGTGAGTTTATGAACCAACGCAAATTTAAAATTCCAAAATAATATTCACGGATAAATTTATTTTCTGAAATGTCAGACAGTCACCAAAACGGTGTATATAAACGTAAGCACGTAACGTTGAATCCTCCAGTTTAGACGTAGTCGATGCTACTTCACGACGTAAATCCAAATTTCTTCCCAAAAATAAGTGAGTTCATAATATAACATTAAAATAATGTTTTTAAATAATATTTGAGAATAAAATATAAACCATAAATTGACGGATTGTTACAGCATTTACCCCTAAACAGGATCTTTGTCCTCAAATATCATCTTATCTTACTACTCGCTTCTTATAGAGTTAAAGCCATGTGGGTATTTCCTCCACATTCGGTCTTTTCTCACAAGTGTAATTCATTACAATATGCGAGTTTCATCAAACATAACTACGGGAATAAGATCAAGCTTAATATTGACTTACTTTCTCTATCCATGGTGTTCACGGGTTTTTGATGAATGCAACTTTTCGCCGATCTAAACTTTATCAAGAAGTGATCAGATTCTCACTTGATAGACATTTTATCAAGTTCGATATACGAAACATAATTCACGCGGCTCTTGAAGTCCTAGGGTAGATCCAGCCTATATGCCTTTCAACCCAACTTTTACATCATCTCAATGGTCCCATAAAACGGGGACTTATATCCCATGATCTTTCAGATCATCAATTCATTTTTCCATAGTTAAAATTTTTGGCATAACTTCGCTACCCATCTGGCACTTCAAGATCTACATTTCATATTCACATAACCTCCTGCCCACTACCGGCAGTCAATAATCAGATCCTAATTTCAACAATCATTTCAGGTCTCGCGGGTCGGGTATTTTGTAAGGTTAGGTTTGTCATCATAGGAAACCTTAAACCTAAAAGAAATTTCCAACTCACAATGGGTGTATGTCGGGTGTCTTCATCCCAACTCCTGTTTACAGATGCTCTAATATATATCCTCACAAGATTCAATCTCGATCCTAACACGATAATTATTAATGATAATCTTTCCAAAGGAAAGCGATTATACAGTTTATTACCAAAGGTCAATCATTCAAACATAGAACAGCACTTATAGTATTTTGTATCGTTACTTTACCTCGTCCCTTCGATTGGGGTGGTACACAGTACTCTCATCAAGATTTGTTATCATTGACTTCTGAGCAAATCTCTAGAAATTCGATGTGAAGCGAGGATCTTGATAGAGATGATCGATACAGGCACACCATGTTTACACAACTCCTTTAAATACAAAAGGGTCAATTTCTTCATCAAGAATCTATCATTAACAGGAATGATATTAGCAGATTTGGTCAGTCTGTCGACGATTACCCAAATCGAATCAAATTCAGATGATGACCTTTGCAATAGTTAGACGTTTACTAATGTATGAGGCGATGTTTGCCTTCATAATTTGCCATTAGTACAACTTCTTCAGATAAAAATACATTAAATCATAAATGTCATGAATAAAATACTTATACTTACAAGATTCCAACATAACTATATCTCACAATCCTCCATATTTAGACAATCACAAGTGGCCTTTTAATCATTTAGCGCCATCGGCTTCTCAGTTCTAATGGTTCACATTAGCAGCGAACCCCCTTTTATTATTTATATTATCCTTTTTACAAGCATCAGCTATTTTTAAATTGTTCGGCAATTTATTTTGCACATTCATTATTAAGAAACACATCCTAATTGATTCTTTATACTTTCTACATAATGTGTCAGTATTTACATTCACCTTTCTTCATATTTTCTAAGTTTCAGTTTTGTTACAGCTATCATTTTTATCAGTTTTGCTTAATCCGACGTTTAAAGCGTCGATAATTATTAGAACTAATTAAATAATAAATATTTAATTTTATGAAACGTAACCGTAAAAATTTTAAATTTTCTCAGTTTGTCTAATTACAGAAAAATGTTCAAAATAAATTTGAATTTAATTAATAAGATTTTTGTTGATTTATCGAAAATAATTAATAAGATTCGTAAATGTTCGAAAAATATTTGGTTATACTTTGGTCAAAATTTTCTTAGTTGAAAAGCGTAAATTATCATTTCAGATTTCAAGTCATGGTTTAAATGGTTTCCTCAATCCTTCTTAGGTTATCTTGATGTATACACAACCATTTACCCCTAAACAGGAGTTTAGTTAAATGTTCTGGGTATAAGGGAATAATCCCTCAAAAGTTATTTTGATAAAACATTTGTCAAAACATTTTTGCACTTTCTTTTTGGTAAAACCCAAAGTCTTAAAAGGGCTCTAAATTTTAAAGAGTCAATATATTCCATTATCTATTAATCACACGGTCAAATAATGTAAAGGATTTAGTCTCTATTCACATGTTAAATATTTAAGGTACAGGTTTTTACTACTCGGCCAATTTAGGGCAGTCTATAAATAATTATTAACTCATTCTTATTCGTATAAATAAACAAATAGTCTTTAATGATTACAAGCATGAATTTATCAAATTACAGCCTACACACGTGATTCACCAAATTTATGGATGCTACATGTGTATTAGTCAACCCAAACGACATCACGTGAAACTCATAATGTTCATTACAAGTACCGGATGTAGTGATTGGAATAGATTGTAGCACCCCCAAATTTATACAACTCAATACAGCGGAAGACTAGTTGGTGTTACGGGGTAGCACATTACTCACATCATAGACAACGCTTAAAAGTCGCGTCGTTTTAATAATAAAGCATTTCCATTCATAAATATCAAAATTACATATGTCCCAAGTCATATTATTTCATACAAAGTTTTACAAAGTATTTGAATGGAAATTATAATTTAAGTGCGGGCCATGAATTCTTATTGTCTTCCCGAGAATTACCTTCAAGTACCTGAGATAAAACATGATAAAAGAAAAGGTCAGCGATAACGCCGAGTGAATTCATAGAGTTTAATAAAATCCATCAATATAACATCGGTATAAAATTATTACCGAAAATCATTTTGTACAAATCATTGAAATAGGCCAAAATAGCCAAAGTCATTTTATACAAATCCTTATCAAAATCATAATATAGGCATTTGCCTTAAAAATCATTATACGAGCCAATGTCGTAAAAACATCATACAATACGTTTTGCAACGTTGTATAGATTAAATAAAAACCGTTATATGAATATGGTTTTATAGAACCAAAACACGAACATAATATCAATAGTATGACCCCGTATTGCTAGTCAGGCAATACATCGTAATTCGGTGCGTATAGTAGTATTTCGTTAACTGGATTATTATAAGCCGCATGACATTGTTACCTTACTAAACCAAACAACGGATAGCTAACCCGATACTTAATTTGCCCATCTAAATTAGCGTGTCGTCACAAAGGTCACGCTATGGAAATCTTCTCACACATAAATTCGCTTACCAATCAATGTGGCACGACGGGGATCAACCGTCAAGGCGCGAACTGGGGTGATCGTCCCCAAATAGTACTATTATATGCATAAGCGTCTACCAATCCCGGTAGTTCACAATTCATGCTAATGGGACTTTTAGTGACATAACCTAACTTTAATAATCCATTTAATTTCATCTATCAGGTCATTTAATCATTTATCGGGTCATACAATCGGGTCATACAATCATTCGGGTCCAAATCAATAAACAAACAATCGGGACAAATGGTGTCCTATTTTATAAAAACTAACATGTTATCCCCCTCGCGGGTTTATAAAAAATTTCATAAAAACATTTAAAAGAGTGCGAGGCTATGAACTCACGTTGATGTGGGAAGGCGGGTTATCGGCAATTCAGACGTACGGTACGTGCTTCAATCATGAAAACCTAGAGAAATAATACTCGTCTTAGACTCTTGTCCGATGACTTTATAAAAATAACAATTATGTATACATATGATGATTTTATATATATGATGATCAAGTGGGTTTACATATTCTCATTTACTCGTTTTAGTGTTATGTGTCGATAACTGTTATACTAGTTTACTAGTTTTACCAACTTACATATTTTAAGTCCAATAAACTTATTATAAGTTCTTTAAATTTTATTAATCCATTTTATACTTTTATTGTCAGTATTTATACTTTACATGTTGGGCCCAAATGGGTTAAGACCAATAAATAAGTTTATAAGTGTTTAAGCCCATTTTGTTGTATTATTAGTCCAATAACGTTAACTTAGCTCGTTAATGTCCGTATGCCCTATAGTTCGGGTTTTATCGGTTTTTACTTGTTATATATGTTTATATATCAGTATATGAGTTTTATAAAATTTTGCATTAGACGGGTTCAACCATCTAAGTTTTATTTAACAAAAACGTTAATTTTACGGTAATAGCCGAAAAAGTCGTAAAAATCATGTTTATAGTTTTATAACTTATAAAACTTAACAACTTACCATTTTTATAAAATTTCCACTAATTTACCATTGTACATATTTATATAAATGTATTATATAAGTTAGTGGGTTTTAATTTACATTTTATACTATTTTTACTTGAGTGCTTATATAATATTATTATACTTTAATTTCCAAAATCTGATTTTTATTTTCATTTTCACCAAAACAGCCATAGCTAGAGTTCTATATGGAGATAGAAGCTCAAATTCTTATGACATAAACTACATGATATGTGCTCCATTTAACTCTTTTATAGCTACTGTTAAATCAGCCTCTAAATATTTTCTAAAGATCGTCCAAAACAGTGAACTCAGATTTGTACTTTAAACTTGTTTTGATCATATCTCACTCATTACAATGATTCCATTGCATGGCCAACTCTCACATGTGTACAAGACCCATAGCTTACTGTATATCAATCTATTCAAGTCATTTTACCAGTTTACCATATGATTCTTTACTGTTTTATATAGCCATCTAAATTAAGCAAGATTTTAACCTTGTTTCTTATTGTTTTTCATGTTTTTAAGCATGTTTATCAACACCAAATCCCCACACAATATTTTTAATCATCATTCATCATCATATACATATACATAAGTGAAAGAAATACAAGATTACATAATCAAAAATAACAAGAGGACGAGGAGGACAATCTTTATACCACCAAGTTGATGTAGGTTGTGATCAAAACATGGATTTTGATGGAGAAACTTGTGGATAACCAAGACCATCTTCAAGACCACCATTCTTCATGAACACCTTGTGGAAAATCAGCCCCAATACTCCATAGCAACTCCTCTTTGGATGTTATAACTTGCACCAATCAATAGGGCTTTCAAAAGGGCATCATCATATATGTAAATAACATATGATTTCATGGTTAAATTTGATCAAATGAGGGTTGTTCTTGATGAATATGGGACGAATTTAGAGAGAGAGGAGAGTGTTTATGGTGGTTTGCATGTGAAAATGGAAGGAAATGGTAATGTCTAGTGGTTTTGTTAGTTTAGTGGGAAGAGAAGCTTCAAAATGAAGCTAAGTTACAAGTGTAACTTAGTTTAGTGTAAGGATGCCACATCTTTGATGTGGTGTCCCTAGTTAGTGGGGTGGGATAAAATAGTTTTGTCCCATCCCGATAATTTACGGGTATTACTCGATTCTAGTTTCTTCGATTTGCGTGCTCTCGGGTCGTTTTACGAAAAACGTTATTATAAATTATGAATCAACGGCACAAAACGAATCTAATAAAAATTGTCTCATCAAAAACGGAGTTCAAAAACGTAAATACATAATCCTAAGGTTTCCGGTTTAGTCGTAAAGGACGTTAAAATAAAATCGTAAGTCCTAATCTCTTCTCGTAAATTTGTGAGTTTATGAACCAACACAAATTTAAAATCTCAAAATAATATTCACAGATAAATTTATTTTCTAAAATGTCGGACTGTGACCAAAACGGTGTATGTAAACGTAAGCACGTAACGTAGAATCTTCCGGTTTAGATGTAGTCGTTGCTACTTCAAGATGTAAATCCAAATTTCTTCCCAAAAATAAGTGAGTTCATATTATAACATTAAAATAATGTTTTCAAATAAATATTGAGAATAAAATATCGACCATAAATTGACGGATTGTCACAGCATTTACCCCTAAACAGGATCTTTGTCCTCAAAGATCATGTTACTACTCGCTTCTTATAGAGTTAAAGCCATGTGAGTATTTCCTCCACATTCGGTCTTTTCTCACAAGTGTAATTCATTACAATACGCGAGTTTCATCAAACATAACTACGGGAATAAGATCAGGCTTAATGTTGACTTACTTTCTCTATCCATGATGTTCACGGGTTTTTGATGAATGCAACCTTTCGCCGATCTAAACTTCATTAAGGAATAGTCAGATTTTCACTTGATAGGCATTTTATCAAGTTCGATATACGAAACATAATTCATGCAGCTCTTGAAGTCCTAGGGTAGATCAAGCTTATATGCCTTTCAATCCCAACTTTTACATCATCTCAATGGTCCCATACAACGGGGACTTATATCCCACGATCTTTTAGATCTTCAATTCATCTTTCTATGGTGAAACTTTTTGGCATAACTTCGCTACCCATCTGGCACTTCAAGATCTACATTTCATATTCACATAACCCCCTGCCTACTACCGGCAGTCAATAATCAGATCCTAATTTCAACAATCATTTCAGGTCTCGCGGGTTGAGTATTTTGTAAGGTTAGGTTCGCCATCATAGGAAACCTTAAACCTAAAAGACATGTCCAACTCACAATGGGTGTATGTCGGGTGTCTTCATCTCAACTCCTGCTTACAGATGCTCTAATATTTAGATCCTAACAAGATTCGATCTCAATCCTAATACGATGATTATCAATGGTAATCCTTCCAAAGGAAAGCGATTATATGATTTATTACCAAAGGTCATTCATTCAAACATAAAATAGCACTTATATTACTTTGTATCGTTACTTTACCTCGTCCCTTCGATTGGGGTGGTACATAGTACTCTCATCAAGGTTCGTTCTCAATGATTTCTGAGCAAATCTCTAGAAATTCGATGCGAAGCGAGGATCTTGATAAAGATGTTCGATACAGGCACACTATGTTTACATAACTCTTTTGCATTTATCATTAACGGGAATGATATTAGCAGATCAGGTCAGTCTGTCGACGATGACCCAAATCTAATCAAATTCAGATGATGACCTTTGCATTAGCTAGACTTTTACTAATGTATGAGGCGATGTCTGCCTTCATAATTGCCGTCAGTACAACTTCTTCAGACAAAGATACTTTTAGTCAGAAATGACATAAATATAATACTTATACTTACAAATTCCAACATAACTATATCTCACAATCTCCATATTTAGGCAACCACAAGTGGCCTTTAAAACATTTAACGCCATCGGCTTCTAAATTCTAATGGTTCACATTAGCCGCGAACCCCTTTTTATTCTCTATATTATCCTTTTTACAAACATCGTTCATATTTTAAATTGTTCGGCAATTTTATTTTGTACCATCATTACTAAGGAACACATCCTAATTGGTTCTTTATCCTTTTTACATAATGCGTCAGTATTTACATTCATCTTTCCTTGATGAAATAATTATCATGATCACAATTCACTCAGAAATTCTTTCTTCACAATTTCTAAGTTTTAGTCTCGTCTCAACTATTATTTTTATCAGTTTTTCTCAATCCGAAGTTTTAAAGCGTCGATAGTTATTACACGTAAATTAACAATAAATATTATGTTTTTATGAACCGTAAACGTTAAAAGTTTAAATTTCTTAGTTCGACCAATTATAATAAAATGTTCAAAACAAATTTGAATTTAATTAACACGATTTTTTTGCTGATTTATCGAAAATAATTTATAAGATTCGTAAATGTTTGAAAAATCTTTGTTTATTCTTTGGTAGAAATTTTCTTAGTTGAAAAGCAAATATTGTCGTTTCAAATTTTTAAGTCATGGTTTAAATGGTTTTCTCAATCCCTCTTAGGTTGTCTTGAGGTATACACAAACATTTACCCCTAAACAGGAGTTTAGTTAAATGATTTGTGCATAAGGGAATAATCCCTTAAAAATCCTTTGTTAAAACATTTGTCAAAACACATTTGCACTTTCTTTTTAGTGTAACTCAAAGTCTTAAATGGATCTAATTTGAAGAGTCAGTATAGATTCCATTATCTTTTAATTACACGGTCAAATAATATAAAGGATTAAGTCTTTAATCATATGTTAAATATTTAAGGTACAGGTTTTTATTGTTTGACAAATTCAGGGCAATCTATAATTAATTATTAACTTCTTCTTATTCTTATAAACAAGCAAATGGTCCTTAATGATCACGAGCATGAATTTATCAAATTACAACCTACACAGAGATTCACCAAATTTATGAATGCTACATGTGTTTTAGTCAATCCAAACGACATCACGTGAAACTCATAATGTTCATTACAAGTTCTGGATGTAGTGGTTGGAATAGATAATTCATTTCGCAGATGCGAATTTGATGATAACCATGCCGTGGATCAAATCTTTAAAACATACGCTAGAACCTTGTAAATGATCGAACAAATCTTCCATTTCGAGTTATGGATATCGTTTTCGATTATCAATTTACCCAGTTCACAGTAATCTATAAATATAAGGAATGATAACACCATAGCTCTTCATGATGACGAGCTCGGTAGAATAAAATCTTTCTCCGACAACTCTCAGTTGTACGGTAATTCCTTTTAATTCAGATGGTGCTGACATTCAGTGCACATGCCGCAAGTGCAGCACCGAGAATATAATCAATACCAATTTCAATCTACCTTAATGGCAAAAGTCTAGGTAATTCACCAATAAATATCTCCTAAAGTTTCAGATAATAGAAACATCTTTTTAATAAATTCATATTAGGTTCTTCTAGATTACAATATCTATAACTAGTTCACAATTATTCATGGTAAAATTTTAAGTCTAAATACAGGATATCGTCATCCACCAAGAATTATTTAGATCACTTTTGATAATCAACATCTTATCATTTAGGGGAATTCTACTCGAGTTCCCATCAATTAAGACAATGTCGTCATGTCATAATCAATCAATCCATTCTACTGGCACTATCAACTTTCCAGTTTCATTGCCGTCGATAAGATGTGATCTTCTCAAAAGACTAATAAAAACTCATAATCCTTCACAAAATTCAAGGATATATGGAGACACAACTACCATTAAAAGAGTAAGGTCAACGCATAATCTATGCGAGAGAATTTCAAATCAGATACAGACGAAAACATTTAACGAATATGAATATATCCCATGTTTTCATAATTTGAGTACGCATTCGAAAGCTCCTCGGATCGTTACCCAGGTCATTCAAATGAAATCAAATCAAAGAAATGATAGGAACGTCGATACATCCAATCGGGTATCAACACTCGGTAATCAGATACTTTTCCTAAGAATCTCACTACGGGAGAATTGGACAAGAAAGAATTGTCAATTGTCAAATAAGACAATTTCCACAGATGAGTAAATTCGACTCAGAAAAATAGATGCTACAGGCACATATGTAGGTGTCCCTAACACTATGTCCCTATTTTTCACTTCTTGCAGATCTCATAAAATTTAATCTTTCACAATCTTCAAAGAAAAGGTAGTGTTTATTCATTAGTTTTATGGTGACTACTAATCAGCCTTGCATGGTCCATTCCGAATTGTATGTAGGCGCGCAACTATATACAATTTCAAGATTAACGATGCAATACTCAGTTCGTCAAAATTTTATCATCATGTTTATAATAAAAATATTTTCATGCTTAATTCTTAAATAAGAATCAAGAATAAATTTACAAAGATTTTTTTTGTTATGAAAACAGTTAAGTTTTCCAAGATGTTTTATAAACAACTTCATTTTGATAACGATCACTTATAAATCTCACTTTGAGTAATCCTTATAGTGATAAAAATTCAATTTTTCTCAAGGGATACTGTTTTATCTTATAAAAACAATGAGTGATCTGCGAAAGAGTGATGGAAAGTTGTTCACCAAGAACTAACTACAATATGATAGGAAATGAGCTTTTGCCAAATAATCATGAGGTTCATGACCTCGATGACACTCAAAAAGAATAATCCACAACGTAACTCAATTCAAGATGAGTACTTGTTCAATGGTTGCATCACTAATGCGAACATTAGGATATAGCAATAAAAGATAGATATCATCGATACATGTAGAATTTAGCAATCAAAGGTAGTCTTTTCATTAATCACAAACAAGTCAAATTGTACCGTAACACATTATGTGTCACTATGTCATACAATTCCAAGATCTCATCCTACCAACTGATGTCTCAGTTAAGTTAGGGATTTTTAAAAGATACCACAACGAATACTAATCTACAAGAGTCATTAGGTGTTCTACATCTCCCGAAAGATCTATCGGTCCCAATTCAGAAGAAGATTTCTTCGATTTATTTGTTGGACACTGGGCATCCTCATTAGTGGACAATGGCCTAGGAACAACCTTTAACACAAACTAACAATCAATTAAAACCTTATAATTCAATCACAGAACTTAACGACTTCCTCTTAACAATCTCTTATTCCATATGGGTTAAATTTTACTTTATTCAAGTTTCAACCAACTTAAACTCAATTCGATATCCTACCTCATTTTCCAATACTTTCATCCTTATTATTCGGCCTTGTAAAGGCAATAAAAGCTCAATATTATCAACACTTAATTTCAATCCTATAGCTCTTACAACAACAATTATCAAATGAGTCACTAGCATGAGATGACTCACACATTCAATCAGATTTCTCGGAAAGGTACTAGTGGCATGAGGCTTTTGGGTAATGGTTCCAATGACAGCCTCAAGTGCAACATTCACCCTTTCGATTTAAATTTAAGAATTGGATGACACGAATCAGATGACATCTTTCTAGGTGGTAACGTTTTGTCAAACTCCACTTTATAAGGAAAGATCGTCATGACATCGATATGAGATTTAATCTCGCCAATTCTTCTTTAATATCACAATCAACTAATATCAACATTTCTACGAATATCAACCATTTGTTGGGATCATAAATATCCACAACTTGGTTCAGATCTAGGATAGCTAGAATTCCTACGAGAATAGCTTCGATTAATTTACTAGGGGATTTAGGGTTCCTTGTGACAATCTACGTCGTATAAATACCTCGTATAAATATCAAAATAATCATCAAACAATCATGTAATAAAATTACATCATATATATATAATCCAAGTTATATATATTAAAATAACATTTCTCAGTCTGGCCTTGTCGGTAACTCGGGAATTCTTCGGCACCGTTATAGTCAAAAGATTTTTAGACATTTTGTGAAAAATGTTTATAGTTAAAAGATTTTGAAATGTTTTATTCAAAACCTTGGTTTTAAAAATCTTTCGTTCTCTATAACGAGAGCTCTGGTACCAAACTGTAACACCCCCAAATTTATACAACTCAATACAGCGGAAGACTAGTTGGTGTTACGGGGTAGCACATTACTCACATCATAGACAACGCTTAAAAGTCGCGTCGTTTTAATAATAAAGCATTTCCATTCATAAATATCAAAATTACATAGGTCCCAAGTCATATTATTTCATACAAAGTTTTACAAAGTATTTGAATGAAAATTATAATTTAAGTGCGGGCCATGAATTCTTATTGTCTTCCCGAGAATTACCTTCAAGTACCTGAGATAAAACATGATAAAAGAAAAGGTCAGCGATAACGCCGAGTGAATTCATAGAGTTTAATAAAATCCATCAATATAACATCGGTATAAAATTATTACCGAAAATCGATTTGTACAAATCATTGAAATAGGCCAAAATAGCCAAAGTCATTTTATACAAATCCTTATCAAAATCATAATATAGGCATTTTCCTTAAAAATCATTATACGAGCCAATGTCGTAAAAACATCATACAATACGTTTTGCAACGTTGTATAGATTAAATAAAAACCGTTATATGAATATGGTTATATAAAACCAAAACACGAACATAATATCAATAGTATTACCCCGTATTGCTAGTCAGGCAATACATCGTAATTCGGTGCGTATAGTAGTATTTCGTTAACTGGATTATTATAAGCCGCATGACATTGTTACCTTACTAAACCAAACAACGGATAGCTAACCCGATACTTAATTTGCCCATCTAAATTAGCGTGTCGTCACAAAGGTCACGCTATGGAAATCTCCTCACACATAAATTCGCTTACCAATCAATGTGGCACGACGGGGATCAACCGTCAAGGCGCGAACTGGGGTGATCGTCCCCAAATAGTACTATTATATGCATAAGCGTCTACCAATCCCGGTAGTTCACAATTCATGCTAATGGGAATTTTAGTGACATAACCTAACTTTAATAATCCATTTAATTTCATCTATCGGGTCATTTAATCATTTATCGGGTCATACAATCGGGTCATACAATCATTCGGGTCCAAATCAATAAACAAACAATCGGGACAAATGGTGTCCTATTTTATAAAAACTAACATGTTATCTCCCTCGCGGGTTTATAAAACATTTCATAAAAACATTTCAAAGAGTGCGAGGCTATGAACTCACGTTGATGTGGGAAGGCGGGTTATCGGCAATTCAGACGTACGGTACGTGCTTCAATCACGGAAACCTAGACAAATAATACTCGTCTTAGACTCTTGTCCAATGACTTTATAAAAATAACAATTATGTATACATATGATGATTTTATATATATGATGATCAAGTGGGTTTACATATTCTCATTTACTCGTTTTAGTGTTATGTGTCGATAATTTTTATACTAGTTTACTAGTTTTACCAACTTACATATTTTAAGTCCAATAAACTTATTATAAGTTCTTTAAATTTTATTAATCCATTTTATACTTGTATTGTCAGTATTTATACTTTACATGTTGGGCCCAAATGGGTTAAGCCCAATAAATAAGTTTATAAGTGTTTTAGCCTATTTTGTTGTATTATTAGTCCAATAACGTTAACTTAGCTCGTTAATGTCCGTATGCCCTATAGTTCGGGTTTTATCGGTTTTTACTTGTTATATATGTTTATATATCAGTATATGAGTTTTATAAAGTTTACATTAGACGGGTTCAACCATCTAAGTTTTATTTAACAAAAACGTTAATTTTACGGTAATAGCCGAAAAAGTCGTAAAAATCATGTTTATAGTTTTATAACTTATAAAACTTAACAACTTACCATTTTTATAAAATTTCCACTTATTTACCATTGTACATATTTATATAAATGTATTATATAAGTTAGTGGGTTTTAATTTACATTTTATACTATTTTTACTTGAGTGCTTATATAATATTATTATACTTTAATTTCCAAAATCTGATTTTTATTTTCATTTTCTCCAAAACGGCCATATCTAGAGTTCTATATGGAGATAGAAGCTCAAATTTTTATGAAATAAACTACATGATATGTGCTCCATTTAACTCTTTTATAGCTACTGTTAAATCAGCCTCTAAATATTTTCTAAAAATCGTCCAAAACAGTGAACTCAGATTTGTACTTTAAACTTGTTTTGATCATATCTCACTCATTACAATGATTCC
Organism: Glebionis coronaria; assembly: GCA_025667525.1. Lineage (NCBI taxonomy): Eukaryota > Viridiplantae > Streptophyta > Magnoliopsida > Asterales > Asteraceae > Glebionis > Glebionis coronaria. The sequence goes on from CM046877.1 coordinate 362,413,616, forward strand.
ATTGCATGGCCAACTCTCACATGTGTACAAGACCCATAGCTTACTGTATATCAATCTATTCAAGTCATTTTACCAGTTTACCATATGATTCTTTACTGTTTTATACAGCCATCTAAATTAAGCAAGATTTTAACCTTGTTTCTTATAGTTTTTCATGTTTTTAAGCATGTTTATCAACACCAAATCCCCACACAATATTTTTAATAATCATTCATCATCATATACATATACATAAGTGAAAGAAATACAAGATTACATAATCAAAAATAACAAGAGGACGAGGAGGACAATCTTTATACCACCAAGTTGATGTAGGTTGTGATCAAAACATGGATTTTGATGGAGAAACTTGTGGATAACCAAGACCATCTTCAAGACCACCATTCTTCATGAACACCTTGTGGAAAATCAGCCCCAATACTCCATAGCAACTCCTCTTTGGATGTTATAACTTGCACCAATCAATAGGGCTTTCAAAAGGGCATCATCATATATGTAAATAACATATGATTTCATGGTTAAATTTGATCAAATAAGGGTTGTTCTTGATGAATATGGGACGAATTTAGAGAGAGAGGAGAGTGTTTATGGTGGTTTGCATGTGAAAATGGAAGGAAATGGTAATGTCTAGGGTTTTGTTAGTTTAGTGGGAAGAGAAGCTTCAAAATGAAGCTAAGTTACAAGTGTAACTTAGTTTAGTGTAAGGATGCCACATCTTTGATGTGGTGTCCCTAGTTAGTGGGGTGGGATAAAATAGTTTTGTACCATCCCGCTAATTTACGGGTATTACTCGATTCTAGTTTACTCGATTTGCGTGCTCTCGGGTCGTTTTACGAAAAACGTTATTATAAATTATGAATCAACGGCACAAAACGAATCTAATAAAAATTGTCTCATCAAAAACGGAGTTCAAAAACGTAAATACGTAATCCTAAGGTTTCCGGTTTAGTCGTAAAGGACGTTAAAATAAAATCGTAAGTCCTAATCTCTTCTCGTAAATTTGTGAATTTATGAACCAACACAAATTTAAAATCTCAAAATAATATTCACAGATAAATTTATTTTCTGAAATGTCGGACTGTCACCAAAACGGTGTATGTAAACGTAAGCACGAAACGTAGAATCCTCCGGTTTAGATGTAGTCGATGCTACTTCAAGATGTAAATCCAAATTTCTTCCCAAAAATAAGTGAGTTCATATTATAACATTAAAATAAAGTTTTCAAATAAATATTGAGAATAAAATATCGACCATAAATTGACGGATTGTCACATAGATAATCTTTTTCGCGGACGCGAAGTTGATGATAACCATGCCATGGATCAAACCTTTAAAACATACGCTAGAACTTTGTAAATGATCGAACAATCTATCATCTTGGGTAGTGGATGTAGATTTTAATCGTCAATTTACCTAGTTCACGGTAATTAAACAAATATAAGAAATAATAACACCATAGCTCTTCATAATGACGAGCTTGGTAGAATAAATGCTTTCTCCGACAACTCTCTCAGTTGTACGGTAACACTTTCAATTTAGATGGTGCTGACGTACAGGGCACAAGCCACAGGGGCAGCACCGGGAATATAATCAATATCAATTTCAACCTGCCTTAATGGCAAAAGTCTAGGTAATTCACCAATAAATACCTCCTAAAGTTTCAGATAAAGAAACATCTTTTAATAAATTCATATTAGGTTCTTTCTAGATTATAGTATCTATGACTAATTCACAACCATTCACGGTATAATTTCAAGTCTAAATGCAGGATATGGTCATTCATCAAGAATTAATTAGATCACTTTTGATAATCAACATCTTATCATTTAGGGGAATTCTATTCGAGTTCCCATTAATTAAGACAATGTCGTCATGTCATAATTAATCAATCCATTCTACTGCCACTATCAACTTTCCAGTTTCATTACCGTTGATAAGATATGAACTTCTCAAAAGACTAATAATAACTCATAATCCTTCAAAAATTCAAGGATATTAGGATACATAACTAACCTTAAAAGAGCAAGGTCAACGCATAATCTACGCGAGAGAATTTCAAATCAGATACAGACGAAAACATTTAATGAATATGAATATATTCCATGTTTTCATAATTTGAGTACGCATTCGAAAGCTCCTCGGATCATTACCCAGGTCATTCAAATGAAATCTAATCAAAAGAAATGATAGGAATGTCGATACATCTAGTCGGGTATCAACACTCGGTAATCATATACTTTTCCAAAGAATCTCACGACGGGAGAATTGGACAAGAAGGGAATATCAATTGTCAAATAAGACAAATTCCACAGATGAGTAAATTCGACTCAGAAGAATAAATAGTACAGGCACATATGTAGGTGTCCCTAATAATATGTCCCTATTTTGCACTTTTTGCAGATCTCATAAAATTTAATCTTTCACAATCTTCAAAGAAAATTTAGTGTTTATTAATAATTTCATGTTTACTACTAATCAGCCTTGCATGGTCCCTTCCAAATTGTATGTAGGCGCGCAACTATATACAATTTTAAGATTAACGATGCAATACTCAGTTCGTCAAAATTTTATCATCATGTTTATAATAAAAACATTTTCATGCTTAATTCTTAAATAAGAATCAAAAATAAATTTACAAAGATTTTCTTTGTTATGAAAACAATTAAGTTTTCCAAGGTGTTCTATAAACAACTTCATTTCGATAACGATTATTTATAAGTCTCACTTTAAATAACCCATATGGTGATGAAAACCCAATTTTTCTCAAGGGATACTGTTTTAACTTATAAAAACAATTAGTGATCTGCAAAGGAGTGATGAAAAGTTGTTCACCAAGAACTAACTACAATATAATAGGAAATGATCTTAGCCAAATAATCATGAGGTTCATGACCTCGATGGCACTCAAAAAGAATAATCTACAACGTAACTCAAATCGAGATGAGTACTTATTCAATGGTTGCATCACTAATGCGAACATTAGGATGAAGCAATAAAAGATAGATAACATCGATACATGTAGAAATTAGCAATCAAATGTAGTCTTTTCATTAATCACAAACAAGTCAGAATTGTACCGTAACACATTACGAGTCACTATGTCATACAATTCCAAAAACTCATCCTACCAACTGATATCTCAGTGAAGTTAGGGATTTTTAAAAGATACCACAATGAATACTAATCTACAAGAGTCATTAGGTGTTTCACATGTCCCGAAAGATCCATCGGTCCCAATTCAGAAGAAGGTTTCTTCAATTTATTTATTGGACACTGGGCATCCTCATCATTGGACAATGGCCTAGGAACAACCCTTAATACGAATCAACAATCAATTAAAACCTTATAATTCAATCACAGGACTCAACAACTTTCTCTTAACAATCTCATATTCCATACGAGTTAAATTTTACTTAATTCAAGTTTTCAATCAACTTATACTCAATGCAATATCCTACCTCATTCTCCAATACTTTCAACCTTATTCTAAGACCTTAAAAGGGCAATAAAAGCTTTATATGATCAACACTTAATTTCCAATCCTATAGCTGTTACAACAACAATTATCAAATGGGTCATTAATATGAAATGACCCACATATTCAATTAAACTTCTCTGAAAGGTACTAGTGGCATGAGGCTTTTGGGTAATGGTTCCAATGACAGCCTCAAGTGCAACATTCACCCTTTCGATTTCAAATTTAAGAATTGGGTGACAACGAATCAGATGACACCTTTCCAGGTGGTAACGTTTTGTTAAACTCCACTCTATAAGGAAAGATCGTCATGACATCGATATCAGTTTTAATCTCGCCAATTCTTCTTCAATATCACAATCAACTACTATCTACATTTCTACGAATATCAACCATTTTGTTGGGATCATAATTATCAACAACTTGGTTTAGATCTAGGATAGCTAGAATTCCTACGGGAATAGCTTCGATTAATTTGCTAGGAAAGTTAGGGTTTCTTGTGACAATCTACGTCGTATAAATTTCTCGTATCAATATAGAAATAATCATCAAAAAATCATGTAATCAAATTACATCATATATATATATATATATATATATATATATATATATATATATATATATATATATATATATATATATATATATATATATATATATATATATATATATATATATATATATATATATATATATATATATATATATATATATATATATATATATATATATATATATATATATATATATATATATATATATATATATATATATATATATATATATATATATATATATATATATATATATATATATATATATATATAATCCAACTTATATATATATATTAAAATAACACTTCTCAGTCTGGCCTTAACGGTAACTCGGGAATTCTTCGGCACCGTTATAGTTAAAATATATTTAGACATTTTTAGAAAAATGTTTATAGTTAAAAGATTTTGAAATGTTTTATTCAAAACCTTAGTTTTAAAAATCTTTCGTTCTCTATAACGAGAGCTCTGGTACCAAACTGTAACACCCCCAAATTTACACAATTCGATACAGCGGAAGACTCATTGGTGTTACGGGATAGCACATTACTCACATCATAGACAACGCATAAAAATCGCGTCGTTTAATAATAAAGCATTTCCATTCTTAAATATCAAATTTTACATAGGTCCCAAGTCATTGTATTTCATACAGGTTTTACAAAGCATTTGAATGGAAATTATTATTTAAGTGCGGGCCATGAATTCTTGTTGTCTTCCCGAGAATTACCTTCAAGTACCTGAGATAAAACATGTTAAAAGAAAAGGTCAGCGATAACGCCGAGTGAATTCATAGAGTTTAATAAAATCCATCAATATAACATCGGTATAAAATTATTACCGAAAACCATTTTGTACAAATCATTGTAATAAGCCATAAAATAGCCAAAGTCATTTTATACAAATCTTTATCAAAAATCATAATATAGGCTTTCGCCTTCAAAATCATTATACGAACCAATGTCGTAAAAATATCATACAATACGTTTTTATAACGTCGTGTACAGTTAAATAAAAACCGTTATATGAATAGGTTATGTAAAACCAAAACACAAACATAATATCAATAATATGACCCCGTATTGCTAGTCAGGCAATATATTGTAATTCAGTGCGTATAGCAGTATTTTGTTAATTGGATTATTATAAGTCGCATGACATTGTTACCTTACTACAACAAACAACGGGTAGCTAGCCCGAAACTCATTTGCCCATCTAAATTAGCATGTCGTCAGAATAATCACGCTTGTGTAAATCTTCTCATACATAAATTCGCTTACCAATCAATGTGGCACGACGGGGATCAACCGTCAAGGCGCGAACTGGGGTCATCGTCCCCAAATAGTACTATTATATACATAAGCGTCTAACAAATCCCGGTAGTTCACAATTCATGCGAATGGGAGTTTTAGTGACATAACCTAACTTTAATAATCCATTTCATTTCATCTATCGGGTCATATAATCATACATCAGGTCATACAATCATTCGGTCCAAATCAATAAACAAACAATCGGGACAAATGGTGTCATATTTTGGTAAAACTAACATGTTATCTCCCTCGCGGGTTTATGAAATATTTCATAAAAACATTTAAAAGAGTGCGAGGCTATGAACTCACGTTGATGTGGGAAAGCGGGTTATCAGCAATTCGGATGTACGGTACGTGCTTCAATCACGGAAACCTAGACAAATAATACTTGTCTTAGACTCTTGTCCAATAACTTTATAAAAAAACAATTATGTATACATATGATGATTTTATATATATGATGATGATCAAGTGGGTTTATACATTTTTACTCATTCATTATAGTGTTTATGTGTTGGTAACATTTTTATACTAGTTTTACTAGTTTTACTTATTTACATGTTTTAGGCCCAATAACCCTATTATAAGTTCATTAACTTGTATTAATCCATTTCATACTTGTATTATCAGTATTTATACTTTACATGTTGGGCCCAAATGGGTTAAGCCCAATAATAAGTTTATAAGTGTTTTAGCCCATTTTGTTGTATTATTAGTCCAATAACGTTAACTTAGCCCGTTAATGTCTGTATGTTTTATAGTTCGGGTTTTATCGGTTTTTACTTGTTATATCTGTTTATATATCAGTATATGAGTTTATAAAAGTTTACATAAGACGGGTCCAACCGTCTAAGTTTTATTTAACAAAAATGATTGTAGTGTTTTACCACACCTTTAGGAAAAGGAGGGAAAATAGTGAAAAGTATCAAACAAATGACTTTAGGAAAAATCAAGTGTTAATGACCCTAAATGGTATGAAAGTTCGTTTCCCAATGAGGTATATGTGTGTGACTAAGATGTTCAAGATTTGTGATTAATATTTGGTTTAGAAGGGGATGAGAAAACAAAATGACGAAGACGTAAAAATAAAAATTAACACAAAAAATCACTACTAGAAAGTTAAAACGTAGAACCTTAAAAACCACAAAAATAAAAATAAATTCTAAAAATTACCAAAAATTCACCAAAAATAAAAAATAATAAACTAAGAATTTACCAATGATCAAAACTTTTTCAAACCTTTTAAATAATTAAATATTCAATTTTTAAATGCTAATTAAAGCCCTAAAAATCAAATAAATTATCAAAAAACCCAAATAAAGATTTTTCAATTGGTAAACCTCCAAAATGACCTAAAAAAAGATTAAAAACTATTTTTAGAAATTTTAAAACTAATAAAAACTATTTAAAATGATTTAAAAACTATTAAAACTTAAATTAATTATAAAAATTAATCTAGAAGAGATAAAATTATTCTAAAAGTTGCTAAATTCCTATTTTAATGTAATTAACCTAAGAAAAATGTAAAAAGTTGGAAAATGTGAAATTTCAAAAATAATAATAAAATAATATTAAAATAATGTTAAAAATCCAAAAATTATAAAAAATTCTAAAAACTTGCAAACTAGTTTATTTTAACCTAAATAATCAGAAAATAAAAGTGAAATTACCAAAATACCCCTAATGGGCCCTCAAATGGGCCAAATCCAAAATCAGTCAATACAAATGGGCTTTTGGGCCCAAAAAGTCAAACTTGGCCCAATTGACTTGGAAAAGCCCTATCTGTCTTAAAATTCAATTCTAAGAACAAAACTCTAAAGGCCCAAAAGCTGAAAATGAGCTTATCACAGCTTATTGAACACAAAGCTTATTCTTATTGGGCTTTTCAGCCCATTAAGCCATAAGCTAATGCCATAAGCTCTAATTTGACACACAACCTTCTTTTGGGATGCTTATGAGATCTGTAAAAAGAATTTTTGAAAAAGCTTACTAAATAAGCCAGAAATAAGCAATGTATTATTTCACAAAACGACAAAATAGTCGGGTTTGAGAAATAATGCACCTCAGAACTTGATTCAACTTGCAAAAGCTTTCAAATGGACTCAATAAGCAAAATCAATCAACAAAAATCCAATAAGCACAACCAATAAGCCAGAATAAGCACAAACGAACTTATGTAAAAGTCAAAGGAGTTGGTTTTCTAGTCAAACCTTAAAGTCAAACACCCAAATGCTCCAGTATGAACAAATGGGTCAAAATATGAGCACCTATTACAAAAACAAAGTTGTTGCAGGTTGGAATAAGCTATTATAGCTTATTGATAAGCTGAACCCAATTTAACACTATCAATGGTAACTAGCAGGGGAAAGGAGTTCCCACTGCTTTGACTATTTGACCAAGCTTATTTGAGAGTTCTGGTTTGATTCAATTGGAAACAAAGGCACCCTTGTGATCAGTGAACCACAAGGAGTCAATAGCAACAATAAAATCACAAAATGGTTCACACAATAAGCCACAATAAGCCAAACAGTCACCAGATATGCACCAGATATGCACCAGATATGGAAATAAGCAGTTAAGCACTTAATAAGCAAATTTAGCCACAATAGGCCAACCAAACTTAGCAGGATGCATACACAAGCTATATAAACTAATAACAAACACAAAGTAACAAGAATCAAACACTGAATCAAAGTAAATAACAAGATCAAAGCACTAGAAGTTACTGATGAACAATGAACATATGCAGAAACAAGTTTGTTGATATACTTGACACTTGATCCAATTTCAAGCCTCAAATCCTTCTTCCCTGGTGTGATTAACTATGATTTAGCACTTTTTAGCCCTAGCCTAAGCTTAGATCTAGGTGTCCTCAAAATCCTAGCCAATTTAACCAAGTTTTGAAGATTTTATAGCCAAATAATGAATCTATGTGATCAAACCCACAAAACCTGCAAATAGATAAACATATGCTCCTAACAAACAGGTTCAAACACTTGCAACCACAACACAAGCACTTAGCAAACCACAATCCCAATTCAAGCAGTAGACCCAAACACTCCTTAATCTACCACTTAACAAAGAAACTTGTGATTTTAACTAATAACCTACTGATTTTAATGATCAAAAACACTTAAACAATAGCAACTAACACAATCAAACTCAAAAATCACCAGCATAAACACCAATACTCAAAATCAAAGCACCAAATTCAAAACAGCCATAAACATGAAATTTTTAGGGGAATCTTAACCAAGAGATTATACCTGCCTTCCACAACATCCTAGGAAGGCCAGCTATGCTCCTTGGACCTTGTTCAACAACTAGAACAAGACCAAGGTACTTCAACAAAGATGATCAAAGCCTGCTGATGTTCAAAGCAGAACAAGGCTTTGATTATGATATGTCTTCAACACAAGCAACAAACAAACTCAACCAAAGGCTTAGAATCCTTCTCAGGCTTGGTGTCAACAAGCTTGAAAGAACTCAAGGCTTAAGGCTAAGGGTTAGTACACAAATATAAGCCAAATTCAGAAACAAGGACTTCAAGTCTTTTGAACCTTGAAAACATTTCAAACCTAGACGTGCCTTAACCACAAGGTTAAGGAAGGTCTAAACAATCAAATGGAACTCAGAATTAGGCTACTCAAACACCAACTTTTAATCAAATCAAAAAGAGAATTCAAAATTTTCAGAAATTCAAATTTTATTAAACTTAAAAAGGAATTACAAAGATTGATAGCCTAAAACTGGAACAAAGGGACTCTCACATGTTGAGGTCTCCTTTTATAGGCAAATGCCTGGCTACACTATTCACAAACCCTAGAAGTGAAATTCCCTAAATGCCCTAAGTCCTTCTAGACGTTTTCTTGGTGTGAGCTGTCCAAATGCATCCAAACCGTTTATAGTAGCTTTGATATGAAGCAAATGATGTGGGCTGTTGATCTTGACACGTGGCAAGCCTTGGTGAGGAAGTTGTCACATGATGGTGAAACGGTTTTGGTGGTGGGGCCTCTTGGTGAGTGGGAGTGAGTGTTTTAAGGTTGGGATGATATTATAGGCGTGTGAATCAAGTGTGGGTAAGGGTAATTTCATTTTACCCTTTGTTTTAAGTGATGTAATTCTGGGTGGTAAAAGGTGAACAGTAACACCTTTTGATCCGTTTTTGTAGGAGGTGGAGTTGTTTGGCGCGTTTTCTTTGTTTGAATGTTTTAGCATACAACTTCTGTCCTTGTTCTTTCTTTCTCTTGTCTTTTGTGTTTAAAAACCCATCAGCGTCCAAATCCTTTGTAACAACTTTTCACAACTTGTCATTTTATGCACAAAACTTTCCAAAAAGTGTATCAAGGGTTATTTTTGGAACTTTTGCATATTTGAAGGACTGATCTTGGACATTTTTGATCTTCAAAGGTCTTCAATGTATCTTTGGCTTGATGAGGGACCATAATTGACAATTTGAAGTTGTTGAGGGACTAATCTTGCCATTTCTTCAAAGTTGAGGGACCTTTTGTGTAATTTTGACAAACTTAAAGGACCAAACTTGTAATTATCAATATAAAAGGGTTTTAAGTGTCATTTCTTCAATAATTGAGGATCAATCTTGTTTGTCTTCAAGTCTTCAAGGGTATTTTGTTGAGAATTCCATGATTAGGGCCCGGTTCTTTGTACGGCTTCGTTTCTCGTGTCCGTTTTTCCTTGTAAATTGTGATCTTTTGTCTTTTTCACGATATCCATACCTAAAATACACAAGTAAACAAACACAAGCATATATATGGTATTTTATGACATTTTTATGCATTTAAAGCCCGAAAAGAACGATGAGATCATGTATAAATGCCATCTCATCACTCCCCCATACTAAGCCATTGCCGTGCCCTCACGCAATGCTAGAATAAAGTATCAAAGCATCACCAAAGTTCAATTTTATTAACCTTTATTGAAAAGTAAAAGACTTGCAACATACTACGAAGATGTGTAAAGACATAATGTATGATTTTTGATACATGCATTTGCAACGGGTTCAATTTTAGTCTCGATATCCTCTCGAATTGATCTAGGTCTTAAGTGGAATGATTGTTCTTGGTTACTAAATAAAGGGGTTGGGTTTTCTAGTCTAATAGAAAGTGGAAATGAAAGTTTAAATCAAAGGTAATTACTTTAATTAAGATTAACAAAAACTTGGTTGAAAATTTAAAGTTCAAATTAAAATTAAAGTTAACAAGTAAATTGTGAAATATGAGTGAAGAAACAGTAAATCAACAACAGTAAAACAGTAACTATACTAAAAAATAACTGATCCGGAACTTTAAACCTTGATTCGGAACTAACTGATTCGGAAGATACTATTCACTCATCCGGAACTTGCTCATTCGGAACATACTCATCCGGAACTTAATGGCTGATTCGGAACTTTCCGAATGAATGTTCATTCGGAACTTGCTGGATCGGAAGTTACTGATTCGGAACCTTCAGATTGATTCGGAACTTTCCGAATGAAAAGGTTGATTCGGAACTTCTCCTTGATTCGGAAGTTTGAAACTTCCGAATGAAAGTGACTTGATGCGGAACTTTAATGCTTGGTTCGGAAGTTTCCGAATGAAGGACTCATTCGGAACTTTTTGCTTGATTCGGAAGATCTGGAAACCCAGTTACAGTAACAGTATACGAAGAACACGGGATACAACTTTTTATCAAAATCAAATCAAATACTTAAAAAGGATTTACCAAATTAAACACAAATCATTTAGACACCATAAGCAACAAATCCCACCAATAAAAACACAAATCCAAACAACTTTTGAAGATCAAATCAAGAAAAATAAAACTTAAGAACTTGAAGATAAAGATGAAGATGAACAAGATTAATTGGAAAGATTAAACAAGAACTTGGTATTGAATGATTGATGTTTTGACAAGATGAAACAAAGATTAAAATTACAAGATTAAAGAACTAAAGATAAAAATCACCACTCACCCTAGTGGTGATGGTGTTCTACGAACCAGGAGAAAGAGTGGGGAGGAAGAAAGAAAAACTAGCTAGCTCTAAAATGTGTGTGGGATGGCCTATTTATAGGTGTTTCCTTTGGTTGGTGAGTGGGCTTTCTCCCGTTCTTCGTGTCTTTTCGTCTTTTCAGAAAAGTTTCCGTTTTCGATTCTGATTCGGGATTTGTTGTCGATTAAATTCAACTCGTCTTTTAATTTCTTCGTTTAATAGACTTGAGTTTCTTCGACTTATATAAATCTTCCATCTTTGGTCCTTTTCTTCGATAAATCTTCGAATAGGCCCAGCGACTTCAAATCTTTTGCATCTCTTGGACAATAGACTTTATCTTGAGTCTTTTTCTTCAGTAAAACCCGTGCAATCCCATGTTTTCTTCAATATTTATCCGGTTGTCTCTGAAAACACAATAAACACAAAAACCACGCATAATTCCAAACAAATGATATTAAATACGTGTTTTGGTCTCGTTTTAGCCCGAATTAAGTGGTAAAAGGATGGGTGTTTACACACCTATCAAATCCCCTACACTTAACCATTGCCATGCCCTCATGCAATGCTTAGTGATAAAGCAAGTTTACACTTTTCTCATAATTAATCAACCTTGGCCTTATTTAAAAGTCTACTAAACAAAAATTAAAGAAATAAAACTTCAAAGATAACAAAGGGATAGAAAAACATTTTCACGTGAAAATAGCTACATGGAAATAACTTGCAAAGAAATCGATGACTTACATTAGGGCTTTGGTGCTGCGAAGATTTATCACCCTCAAGTTTCACGTTCCCCAAACTAAGCTTAAAAACGAGATCATTGTTATTATAAGTTAGCAATTCAAACACTTACACACATGGCTTAATTAGATGCTTAAACTCCCTTATTCCTAGGTGTATCTCTTATATTTTATTTTTGTCTTAGAATGATCATGAAGATGCATTTTTGGACTTATTTCGATAGTTTATTAGGGCTGAAAGCAAAGTAGGACGATTTGATCAATAGTTAGCTAAAGGACAAAATCTCTTAAAACTGCTTCTCGGGATATCAAAAAGTTCATATCTTGGCATAACTTGGTTCACGATTTGAGACCTTTCTCGGGCCGATATTTGTCATGTACTTCATACTTCATATCTTCGAGAGACGTTCTTGAGATAATGGTCTTCTCATCATAATAGAGTTTTCTTCACTTGGAGACTTTTGAGGGGTACTCCAACTTTGTTGACCACGACTTCATGATTATTTCTTCAATCTCTAATTGGGATTTTGAGATACAACGATCCGCCTCCTTTTCGGACTTGGATCTATTTATCCTCATACCTTGTTAGGGTCTTTTCGGATAGACTTCTCCATGATCTTTATGGGAGTTGATTGCTTTTCGTCGTGAGTCTTGATCCTTCATATTGACTTTAGGAATAATGCTTTTCACATCACTTTGGATCTTCAGCAATAAAATTGAATCCTCATGCCTTGTTAGGGCCTTTTCGGACTCGCCAATCTTCGCGCCCCGCTTCATAAGTTATGCCTTGGCTATGAACTCTTATCATTACCGAGCAACTTTTAAACGATCTTGGGCTAGAAGCTAAGTAACTTTTCAAATCGTAAGACCTTACTTATTGCAGATAAATTATTAGCAAGTGATGGGAGAATAGGCAAATAATTATACCAAGTGAGCTTGCGCAAGAATACCGACTTATAATTGACTCTATCATTTCTCGTCCTCCACAATTTAAAATCTCAAGTAATGAGACTCGTGGACACTTAGCCTAATAAACCAATTAAGGTCTACATGGTTAAGGATACTAGCTAGAATAAACTTGGATAAGTCTATTCGGGTTGAGTCAAAATAAACGCAACGGGCCTAATATATCAAAGGCTTCTAAACTAGCTACACCACTTTATTAATATTTTTGACTTTATTGTGGAATATATACATATGAAAACAACGATAAAAATTTAAAAATTACGACTAAATGGCCAAAGTTAATTAAAAATTTGAAAAATGTTGAAAAATAGGATTTTCCGGTTAATTGAAGGCATTTTCATGGAAAAGTTCACTTAAAACTTCGATAGAAGTCCCCCCTACACTTAAGATAAACATTGTCCTCAATGTTTAAGCATGTGGGAAAAGGTTCCCCTACACTTAGGACATTGTGCACGTTGGTTAACTCAAGTTAAGGAAGAGACGACTAACGTGATCAATTTCAAATGTGAGTATGACGAAAATTGAATCACGATAGTTGAGAGATAGAACCGGATTTCGGGTAAACACGGGAGCACGGTTCTTCAAAGATTCCAAGAGTGCACTTATCCCTGTAATCACATCACCACACAAAAGCAAACACATATAGAAGTCCCCCCCTACACTTAGGGGATTAAAACATGCAAGGATAGATACTCGGGCTGCCTCCCGAGGAGCGCTTGTTTTTGATAACCGAGTCACGAGCCTGACTCGACCCAAAATTAGTTCATGGGGAACGTGGTGAGGGATGGAATCACCTCCTTAGAGGTGTCCTCACCAAAGTACACTTTCACTCGTTGGCCATTCACCTTAAAATTTGGTCCATCAGGTTGAGCGAGCTCGAGAGTACCATATGGAAAAATTTGGGCAATGGTGAATGGGCCGGACCAACGAGATTTGAGCTTGCCCGAAAAGATTTTCAACCGAGAGTTAAAAAGTAAGACTTTGTCTCCAACATGGAACTCTCGGTTTTTGATCTTGGAGTCGTGAATGAGCTTAGTTCTTTCCTTATAGATCAAAGAATTTTCATAAGCCTCATTACGGAGTTCATTTAGCTCATTGAGTTGGATCTTGCGTAGGTCACCGGCTTTGTTTATATCAAAATTAGCCCACTTCAAGGCCCAATAAGCCTTGTGCTCCAACTCAATGGGGAGGTGACACGCTTTCCCGTACACAAGACGATAAGGCGTACAGCCGATCGGGGTCTTGTAAGCAGTACGGAAAGCCCACAAAGCATCATCCAATTTATCAGCCCATGAGGCACGATGCTCTCCCACGGTTCTTTCAAGAATTCGCTTCAGCCCTCGGTTGGATATTTCAGCCTGGCCATTAGTTTGTGGGTGGTAGGCTGTGGAAAGACGATGATTTACACCGTACTTAGCCATGACTCGAGCAAATTGATCATTGCAGAAATGAGTCCCACGGTCACTAATAATGGCGCGAGGCACACCGAATCTAGCGAATAGAGCTTTCAAAAAGTTACAAACCACCCTTGCGTCATTAGTAGGCAAAGCTTTGGCTTCAACCCACTTCGAAACGTAGTCAACGGCTACAAGGATGTATTTGTTTCCTTTAGATGAAGGGAATGGCCCCATAAAGTCGATACCCCAAACATCAAAAATTTCACACTCTTGAATGACATTCTGAGGCATCTCGTCTTTATGTGTGATTTTGCCTTGCTTTTGGCAAACATCACATCGCTTAACCATATTGTGAGCATCACGATATATGGAGGGCCAATAAAATCCCGAATCAAACACTTTCTTAGCGGTGTAGTTGGGACCAAAGTGACCACCGGTGGGTCCTTTGTGGCAAGCATCAAGGATGTCTGACGCTGCCGGTCCATCAACACATCGGCGAATTATCAGATCAGCACATTGTTTGAATAGGTAAGGGTCGTCCCAAAAGTAAGTCTTAATGTCGGTGAAGAACTTCTTCTTTTGCTGGGACGTCAACCCTTCCTTGAGAATTCCACCCGCCAAGTAGTTTGCAAAGTCCGCAAACCACGGGGTTTCATTCGGCTTCGAGTTTATAGACATTAAGGTCTCCAAGGGAAAAGAATCATTGATTTCTTTGGTCGGATGATCCCCTTGGTATGGAAACTCAAATCTATTAAACGAAGAAATTAAAAGACGAGTTGAATTTAATCGACAACAAATCCCGAATCAGAATCGAAAACGGAAACTTTTCTGAAAAGACGAAAAGACACGAAGAACGGGAGAAAGCCCACTCACCAACCAAAGGAAACACCTATAAATAGGCCATCCCACACACATTTTAGAGCTAGCTAGTTTTTCTTTCTTCCTCCCCACTCTTTCTCCTGGTTCGTAGAACACCATCACCACTAGGGTGAGTGGTGATTTTTATCTTTAGTTCTTTAATCTTGTAATTTTAATCTTTGTTTCATCTTGTCAAAACATCAATCATTCAATACCAAGTTCTTGTTTAATCTTTCCAATTAATCTTGTTCATCTTCATCTTTATCTTCAAGTTCTTAAGTTTTATTTTTCTTGATTTGATCTTCAAAAGTTGTTTGGATTTGTGTTTTTATTGGTGGGATTTGTTGCTTATGGTGTCTAAATGATTTGTGTTTAATTTGGTAAATCCTTTTTAAGTATTTGATTTGATTTTGATAAAAAGTTGTATCCCGTGTTCTTCGTATACTGTTACTGTAACTGGGTTTCCAGATCTTCCGAATCAAGCAAAAAGTTCCGAATGAGTCCTTCATTCGGAAACTTCCGAACCAAGCATTAAAGTTCCGCATCAATTCACTTTCATTCGGAAGTTTCAAACTTCCGAATCAAGGAGAAGTTCCGAATCAACCTTTTCATTCGGAAAGTTCCGAATCAATCTGAAGGTTCCGAATCAGCAACTTCCGATCCAGCAAGTTCCGAATGAACATTCATTCGGAAAGTTCCGAATCAGCCATTAAGTTCCGGATGAGTATGTTCCGAATGAGCAAGTTCCGGATGAGTGAATAGTATCTTCCGAATCAGTTAGTTCCGAATCAAGGTTTAAAGTTCCGGATCAGTTATTTTTTAGTATAGTTACTGTTTTACTGTTGTTGATTTACTGTTTCTTCACTCATATTTCACAATTTACTTGTTAACTTTAATTTTAATTTGAACTTTAAATTTTCAACCAAGTTTTTGTTAATCTTAATTAAAGTAATTACCTTTGATTTAAACTTTCATTTCCACTTTCTATTAGACTAGAAAACCCAACCCCTTTATTTAGTAACCAAGAACAATCATTCCACTTAAGACCTAGATCAATTCGAGAGGATATCGAGACTAAAATTGAACCCGTTGCAAATACATGTATCAAATGGCGCCGCTGCCGGCTCTTCTCGTTAAGATCAAAAGTTTTTTGTAGAACTTGGATTTTGGGATCCGTTCCCCGTGAACGTTACTTTTTCAAGAAAATTTTCAAAAACAACTAAAAAATATAAAATTTTCAAAAATCCTAAAAATTAAAAAACAATAAAAACCAAAAATATTTTTGCTTTGTTTTTCTTTGTTCGTTCTTTTGCAGGTGTATGCGCACTCGATCCACGTCTTATCAAGAGCCCGAGCCTCTCGATAACTTAGACATGGCTGGTGTACAAAACAACAATAACATACCACCTCCGAACAACAATAATAACAACAACAATCCACCTTTCAACAACATGAATAACAACAACAATGAGCACCTTCCGGATAATCGCCCAATGATTGAATTGCTGCAAGCTCATGTTGATGGCAACGAAAGAGTGGGGAGGAAGAAAGAAAAACTAGCTAGCTCTAAAATGTGTGTGGGATGGCCTATTTATAGGTGTTTCCTTTGGTTGGTGAGTGGGCTTTCTCCCGTTCTTCGTGTCTTTTCGTCTTTTCAGAAAAGTTTCCGTTTTCGATTCTGATTCGGGATTTGTTGTCGATTAAATTCAACTCGTCTTTTAATTTCTTCGTTTAATAGACTTGAGTTTCTTCGACTTATATAAATCTTCCATCTTTGGTCCTTTTCTTCGATAAATCTTCGAATAGGCCCAGCGACTTCAAATCTTTTGCATCTCTTGGACAATAGACTTTATCTTGAGTCTTTTTCTTCAGTAAAACCCGTGCAATCCCATGTTTTCTTCAATATTTATCCGGTTGTCTCTGAAAACACAATAAACACAAAAACCACGCATAATTCCAAACAAATGATATTAAATACGTGTTTTGGTCTCGTTTTAGCCCGAATTAAGTGGTAAAAGGATGGGTGTTTACACACCTATCAATTTTCATCTTAAAAAGTGACTTTTAGGGTCAAAGAATAGAAACAAGTAAATGTCCCTTAGAGTAAACTTCGTCATCCTTGATTGTCATACATTCCATGCTAAGTGTAAAAACGAGATCATTGTTGGTACAAGTCACAATGCTAACACTACTCATACGTCCAAATTGTGTAATACTTTTTCTCCCCGTAATCCTAGTTATTATAAAAGGAAATGGGTTACTAGCATTTTTATCTATTTGTCATGGATCACAAGTGATTCATATTGACTTATTTGAGTAGTTATTAGTCCGAAAGCAAAGTAGCACGATTTGATCAATAGTTAGCCGAAGGACAAAATCTTTTAAAACGGCTTCTCGTGTATCTCCTTAAGTTCATATCTTGGCATAACTCGTTTCACGATTTGAGACCTTTCTCGGACCGATATTTGGCATGTACTTCATACTTCAAATCTTGAGAAGACGTTCTTGAAATTATGGTCTTCTCTTCATATATTTGGAATTTCTTCACTTGACGTTTTTGAGAGATTCTTCATATTGGACCACGACTTCATCATTTTTCTTCAATCTTTACTTTGGATTTTGATATTCAACGATCCGCCTCCTTTTCGGACTTGGATATAATTATCCTCATACCTTGTTAGGGTCTTTTTGGATAGACTTTCTCCATGATCTTTAGGGGAGTAATTTCTTTTCGTCGTGTGTCTCGATCCTTCATATTGATTTAGGAATAATGATACTTCACATCATCTTTGGATCTTTAGCAAAAATAGATCTCCTCATGCCTTGTTAGGGCCTTTTTGGATAATCGCCAATCTTCGCGTCCCGCTTCAATAAGTTATGCCTTGGCTATGAACTCTATTCAACCCCGAGCAACTTTTAAACGATCTTGCGCTAGAGGCTAAGTAACCTTTCAAATCGTACGACCTTACTTATTGCAATTATGATTTATTCCTAATGCATTGATCTTATAGGAAGAAAAAGCCACAATTAAAAACATATGAGTTTTTGAAAGAACACTTTCATGTTCTACGTTTAGCATGATCACTTGTCTAACTCTATCATTTCTCGTTCTTCACTATATAAAGACCTCTAATTAAAGAGACTCGTGAATACTTAGCCATGCAAGTCAAAATTAAGCCAAATTTGGATTAGCTTTCATTAAGACTATATGAAATCAAAGTTTTGGGTTTTCAAGCCACCTATAGGATCTTGCACTTTCTTGGACTTTTTCAAGCTTAGAGCATGCGTTTTATAGTTCCCTTGATACGTGACTTTCTAGGATCAATTATAGGAACTTGCGAAAAGTTCTTGTTCTTAACCCGAATGAGCTAAGACTTTCGCGTTTTAAAGCTCCCTATATAAAAGTCTAGCAAAACTTGAATTTAGCGGGTTAAGGAATGTAAATGGCTCCAAATGCCCATCAAGTCAAAAATTAACTCTTATTCTACCCAACGGAAAATATACATTCGTGTCTTAAAAACACTTATTAAGACTAAGAAAAAAAAATTTAAAATTTGGCCATTTTTAGCCTTATTAGCAAAACAAAACATTGAAAGTTGGAAAGCGTGAGGGCGTAGCAAAGCAAGTACCTATTCACCCCCCAACTAAAAGTAAACATTGTCCTCAATGTTTCTAGTCTAAAGGTGGAGCACCCCCATACTAGAAACGAAGAGTCGAATGCTTAGGATCTAGCATGGAAAGGGTGATCAACAATATATCTAAAGTCGTTTATTAAGTATGCTAAAAGATAATTGTTAGAACAATAAAGGATATGTCATGGATTCGTGAAAAAACTTCTTCAAACGAACGATGGAGGCTCACGCAAACGAACACGAGCGTCTTCAATCGTAGATGATGATGATGATCTAGATAACACAATCACAAACAACCACGAGACAACGAGTTGAAAGGGTACAAGTCCCCTTATTAGTGAATAGTAAGCATAAAAGATAAGCATGGGATCTCCCCCACGAGGCACCTCGTTTTTTATTACCGAGTCATGAGCTCGACTCGATCCCCTCAATGCTAATTATCATTGGGGAAGGTGGCTTGGTCGAGGGCAACCATTGAAGGAATTTCCCCACCAAAGTAGTGCTTAAGCCTATGTCCATTCACCTTGAAATTAGGACCATCATCTTGAGCTAGCTCAATGGTCCCATACGGAAACACTTGTGTAATGGTGAACGGACCCGACCAACGAGATTTCAATTTCCCGGAAAATATCTTAAGACGAGAGTTAAAAAGAAACACTTGATCACCAACGTTAAAAACCCGGTTTTTAATCTTTGAATCATGAAACTTTTTAGTCTTTTCTTTAAAAATTAATGAATTTTCATAAGCATTATCTCTTAATTCATCCAATTAATTCAATTGTATTTTCCGGCGATCTCCCGCGGTCTTCAAGTCAAAGTTTGCATGCTTAAGGGCCCAATATGCCTTGTGCTCCAACTCAATTGTCAAATGACAATTCTTCCCATAGACTAACTTATAAGAAGTGCAACCGATAGGTGTCTTATAAGCGGTCCTAAAGGCCCATAAAGCATCATCAAGTTTGTCGGACCATGAAGCACGGTTTTCTCCAATTGACCTCTCTAAAATCCTCTTCAAAGCTCGGTTCGAAACCTCGACTTGCCCACTCGTTTGCGGGTGATAAGCCGTAGAAAGACGATGAGTAACTCCATATTTCTTTAAAACCTTTTCGAATTGGTCATTACAAAAATGGGTTCCAAGATCGCTTATAATAGCACGAGGGGTTCCGAACCGAGAGAATAGTTGCTTCAAAAACTTCACTACCACACGAGCATCATTAGTAGGCAAAGCCTTAGCTTCCACCCACTTAGAAAGGTAGTCCACCGCGACGAGGATATATTTGTTGCCATGAGACGACGGGAACGGCCACATAAAGTCTATTCCCCATATGTCGAAAATCTCACACACTTGAATTATGTTTTGCGGCATTTCATCACGTTGAGACGATTTTCCTTGACGTTGGCACGAATCACATGACTTCACAAGTGCGTGTGCATCACGATAGATAGAAGGCCAAAAGAAACCGACATCGAACACTTTCTTAGCCGTGAGATTAGCATCGTGGTGACCACCCGTGGGTCCCTCGTGACAAGCTCTAAGGATATTAGAAGCTTCGGCACCAAACACACAACGTCGAACGAGTTGATCCGCACAAACCCGAAAGAGATAAGGGTCGTCCCAAAAATAGAACTTGACGTCACGAAAGAATTTTCGTTTTTGTTGTGTCGTCATACCCTTGATTATGAAATTGCCCGCATGGTAATTTGCTATGTCGGCAAACAATGGGGTGGTGTCTTTAGAATTCACTACACCGAGAGTCTCAAGAGGAAATGTTTCGGTGATTTCCTTGTTCTCGAAAACATCTTTGTGAGGATCTTCTAGACGAGCGAGATGATCGGCCGCTAGATTCTCGGCTCCTTTTTTGTCAAGCACGGTGAAATCAAATTCTTGGAGGAGGAGCATCCAACGAAGCAATCTCGGCTTAGCATCTTGCTTAGCTAAGAGATACTTGATAGCCGAATGGTCGGTATACACGATGCTTTTAGTTAAGACGAGATAAGGTCGGAATTTCTCAAAAGCATAGACCACGGCAAGGAATTCCTTTTCCGTTGTGGTGTACTTTAATTGAGCCTCGGTCATCGTCTTACTAGCATAGTGGATAGGACGGAAATGCTTGTCATATCTTTGCCCTAAGACGGCCCCTATAGCATAATCACTTGCATCGCACATGATTTCAAAGGGTAATTCCCAATTAGGAGCAACAAGAATGGGAGCTTCGGTAAGTTTCCTTTTGAGAGTTTCGAAAGCCTTAACACAATCCTCATTGAAGTTAAAAGGAGCATCCTTCTCGAGAAGGTGTGTCATAGGACGAGAGATTTTCGAAAAGTCCTTGATGAAACGACGATAAAAGCCCGCGTGGCCTAGGAAACTCCTAACTCCCTTAACGGTTTTGGGATGAGGTAACTTGGCGATGACGTCTACCTTAGCTTTATCGACCTCAATCCCCGCCTTCGACACCTTATGTCCTAAGACGATTCCTTGTTTACACATAAAATGACATTTTTCCCAATTAAGCACAAGATTGGTTTCTTCACAACGTTTTAACATTTGCTCGAGATTAGATAAACATGACGTGAACGAATTACCAAACACCGAGAAGTCATCCATAAACACTTCCATCGACTTCTCGATCATATCGTGAAAAATCGCCATCATACACCGTTGAAACGTACCGGGTGCATTACAAAGTCCAAAAGGCATCCTACGATAAGCGAACGTTCCATAAGGACACGTAAACGTAGTCTTTTCTTGATCACGAGGGTCGATAGGGATTTGAAAGTAACCGGAAAAACCATCTAAAAAGCAATAGAATTCATTTCCCGCTAGTCGCTCCAACATTTGATCCATGAAGGGCAAAGGAAAGTGGTCTTTACGAGTGGCGTCATTTAACTTTCGGTAGTCAATACACACCCTCCAACCGGTCACAACACGAGTGGGAATTAACTCGTTGTTTTCATTAGGCACAACGGTCATTCCTCCCTTTTTAGGGACACAATGGATTGGGCTCACCCATGGGCTATCGGATATAGGATAAATCAATCCCGCGTCAAGGAGTTTAAGGACCTCCTTTTTAATGACATCGTGAATTTTGGGATTCACCCTTCTTTGACTTTGAATTGCGGGTTTGTAGTCCTCCTCCATTAAAATCTTGTGAGTACAAAATTTTGGGTCAATACCCTTAATGTCGGATATTTTCCACGCAATTGCCCCTTTATGAGCCTTAAGAACTTTCAAGAGCTCGGTTTTTTCATCATTAGCAAGACCTTTTGCAATAATAACCGGAAACTTGTCATCACCTTCCAAGAATGTGTATTCAAGGTGAGAAGGAAGATCTTTTAATTCAAGGATAGGTGGTTCCTCGATTGAAGATTTTGGTTCAACACTCATAACTTCCATCAGCGAAAGAAATGGTGGAATAGAAGTATCATCACTAATCAACACCTCATCTTCATTGTCGATTTTATTTGAAGTGAAATCGCCTCCTTGGAATGGAGTGAGATTTGGTGTGGAATTAGCAAGAATCGGATCCAAAATAGTGGGATTGCCACTTGACGAGCTATCGGAAAAACCTAACACTTCTTGTGAAAACTCATCGCAAACCACATCAACGATGTCAATGTGATTGATGGTAGCGATTGCATAAACATGAGAAGGTTTCTAGTTTTGAGTAGCGTTTATAACAAGTTCCTCTTCGTTGAATCTCAAAGTGATAGTTCTCGCATGAACATCGATAAGCGATCTCGAAGTATCAAAAAATGATCGACCTAAAATTAGAGGAACTTGAGGATCCGCGGGGATATCAACTACTATAAAATCAACGGGATAGTAGAACTTCCCCACTTTCACGAAAACATCTTCGGCTACTCCACATGCTATAATCGTAGAATGATCGGCCATCTCGATGGACATGTTCGAATGAATGAGAGCCGGAAGCGAAAGCGATTTCCAAATGGAAAATGGCATCAAATTAATCGCACCAAGATTGGCCAAGGCGAGGCATTCTTTCATATCTTGTATGTCACAAGGAATGAGAAACTTTCCGGGATCACCAACTTTTTCCGGTATGCGGTTAAGATAAACCGAAGAACAATTAGTAAGCTTTAAAAGCTTTTCCTTATCGCTCATCATACTTTTAAAAGTGGAAGCGAAACAAGGCATATATAACAACGCGTCGGCTAAACTCACATCAAAATGCACTTGTTGAAACATTTTTATAAAAAGTTCGATTTGTTGTTTGTTACGTTCTTGCAACTTCTCTTTGTTTCGTCTCGAAGGGTAGGGTAAAGGTGGTGTGGGTTGGACATTAGGCAACGGCCTTGGAAACTCGGGTTCCAAAATTGGTATTGGTTCAACCGTAGGTGTGGTATGAGCGGTACTTCGTGGGATTGTAATGTGCTCCTTTTCGACCATCACCTCGGGTTCTTTCTCGATTTCCTTCTCCATAGAAGTACTTGGACGAGAGATTGGTTCCTTGAAAGTTTTACCACTTCGTGTAGTAATAACCTTCATTTCTCCCTTCGGGTTTGCAATGGTATCACTAGGAAGACCACCCGAGGAAGAGGGTTTACACATGATTGCTTCAAACATCTTAGCCATTCGGTCCTCAAATTTTGATTGCCTAGCATCCGCTTTTAATAACTCTTGCTTAATCTCATGTTGTCCTAATTCCATCTTTTGTTGATTTTGTTGAAGACGTTGGACATTTCCTTCCATTTTGTTTGCATGAGTTTTTAGTTCATTAGCAAGTTCATTTTTTAACTCGTTTTTCAACTCGGATCTTAAGCTAATCATCTCACGTTGCATGTTATCAAATTTAGCATCATCTGCTTTAGCATAATCCAAAAATTCTCCTTGCAAATTTTTAGTGTGAGCATTTTGAAAACCTTGTGTAGTGTTTTGAAAGTCACGGTTTTGATTTTGATTAGAAATTTGTCCATTCCCATTTTGATAATTCCCCTTGTTGTAGTTACGTGTGTTGCCTTGGTAATTACCTTGGTTGTTGTTTCGATAATTGTTAACATTTTGATTTGGTGGAGCTTGATTTGGGCGGGAACCTTGACCGTTTTGGTTGTAAGTTCCCGTTGCTACATAAGCACTCGAAGTGTTACCATCCGCGGTAATGCACTCGGAAAGATCATGAGCTCCTCCACAAGATAAACAACTCTTAGCAACCGCTTTAACCGAAGCGGAATTGGAAGCTTCTTGAGCCTTCCAATGGGACATTAGATTAGCAAATCTATCGAAAAAACGATTTTCCTCATTAGCTTCATCATGTAAGGCGTTAATTCTACGAGACGATTGTGACGAAGATGACGAACCCATATTGGCAACACTCGGTGTGTTACGAGGGTTATAAACCTTAGATCTATTCTCGATGATTTGTAAAGCCTCATTTGTCGTCTTGCACAAAAAATTACCACCCGCGGCGGCATTCAAATAATCTCGTTCATGATCATTAAGCCCATTATAAAAAGTATCCACTTGATGCAATTCCGTAAAATCATGGTGTGGACATTCATGTAACATTTCTTTAAATCGCTCCCATGCCATTGAAAAACTTTCATTATTTCTTTGCACAAATCATGAAATCTCATTTTTCAAGTGTGTTGTTTTAGATGGTGGAAAAAATTTGTTCACAAACTTAGAAACGAGATCGGCCCATCTCAAAATCGAATTTGGTGGTTCTTTCTCAAGCCAAATTTTTGCGGGTCCATCCAACGAGTATGGAAACAACATCATCTTAATGGCGTCATGTGGAACATCTTTAAACTTGCTAGTGGCGGTGAGACGGTTAAAATTCCTAATATGGCAATGCGGGTTGTCTTTCTCGTGACCTCTAAACTTATTTGCTTGCAACATCGACATTAAACCCGTCTTAATTTCGAAATTCTCCGCAAGGATGGCGGGAATCACAATAGCCTCTCCAAAACCCTCGGTGGGTGCTTGTAGCAACTCCATCATAGTACGATTAGCCATGACGACTTCTTGTTCTACAATAGGTTCAACAATTGGAGGTTCTTCAACAATCAACGTTTCTTGATTGGCTTGCTTTTGAAGTCGTTTACGAGCTCGTTTTGCTTGATTACGAGTGATCATAAACTTCACGAAGAATGGGAGGTGAGCAAAGAAGATTCTTTTTGGGTGTTTTGTGAATTTTCAATTTTTTTGTGTTTTTGATGATATTTAATTTTTTTGGATTTTGGTGTATCTTCGTAGACAACAATCTACAAAATCTATCCTTGAATCAAACTTTTGATTAAAGAAGCCTCAAAGGAATGAAAACGATCACGTGGAGTGAACGCCTTCGAATGACTTTAGAACTTTGGTGAAAACCAAATTGTTCAAGAGGGTTTAATCACAAAGAAACCAAGCAAATATATTATACGTAATAATACTTTGGGCGGCAAAACCCTCGATTGGCCTTCAATCTCAAAATACTCACAAGCAAGCGGGGAAACGAGGCGGCGCGAAGCACTTAAGAGCCTTTTTCCTTAGGGTATATTTTATAATACCCGCCTTATACCCACCTTATAGTTTGTATTTTTCAAAATCGAGCTTCACGAAAGTATTTATCTATTTTTGCCTTTTTTTTGTTTGAGATTCGAATACAATAATTGAGTGATGAAATCCTAATTAAGGTTGTGCTTTCACACTATTGGAGATATTGTTTATTGATTGTGATACTTAATACAATATAGTAATAATATTTGTACAAGAAAAACCAAGAAAACCGATAATACGTATTAGTAGAGTTCTACTAATACAAATACTATTTTGGTTAATATTAAAAACAACAATACAAATTAATCACGACACACCTCCCCGGCAGCGGCGCCAAAATGATTGTAGTGTTTTACCACACCTTTAGGAAAAGGAGGGAAAATAGTGAAAAGTATCAAACAAATGACTTTAGGAAAAATCAAGTGTTAATGACCCTTAATGGTATGAAAGTTCGTTTCCCAAGGAGGTATATGTGTGTGACTAAGATGTTCAAGATTTGTGATTAATATTTGGTTTAGAAGGGGATGAGAAAAGAAAATGACGAAGACGTAAAAATAAAAATTAACACAAAAAATCACTACTAGAAAGTTAAAACGTAAAACCTTAAAAACCACAAAAATAAAAATAAATTCTTAAAATTACCAAAAATTCACCAAAAATCAAAAATAATAAACTAAGAATTTACCAATGATCAAAACTTTTTCAAACCTTTTAAATAATTAAATATTCAATTTTTAAATGCTAATTAAAGCCCTAAAATCAAATAAATTATCAAAAAGCCCAAATAAAGATTTTTCAATTGGTAAACCTCTAAAATGCCCTAAAAAGATTAAAAACTATTTTTAGAAATTTTAAAACTAATAAAAACTATTTAAAATGATTTAAAAACTATTAAAACTTAAATTAATTATAAAAATTAATCTAGAAGAGATAAAATTATTCTAAAAGTTTCTAAATTCCTGTTTTAATGTAATTAACCTATGAAAAATGTAAAAGTTGGAAAAAGTGAAATTTCAAAAATAATAATAAAATAATATTAAAATAATGTTAAAAATCCAAAAATTATAAAAAATTCTAAAAACTTCCAAACTAGTTTATTTTAACCTAAATAATCAAAAAATCAAAGTGAAATTACCAAAATACCCCTAATGGGCCCTCAAATGGGCCAAATCCAAAATCAGTCAATACAAATGGGCTTTTGGGCCCAAAAAGTCAAACTTGGCCCAATTGACTTGGAAAAGCCCTATCTGACTTAAAATTCAATTCTAAGAACAAAACTCTAAAGGCCCAAAAGCTAAAAATGAGCTTATCACAGCTTATTGAACACAAAACTTATTCTTATTGGGCTTTTCAACCCATTAAGCCATAAGCTAATGCCATAAGCTCTAATTTGACACACAACCTTCTTTTGGGATGCTTATGAGATCTGTAAAAAGAATTTTTGAAAAAGCTTACTAAATAAGCCAGAAATAAGCAATGTATTATTTCACAAAACGACAAAATAGTCGGGTTTGAGAAATAATGCACCTCAGAACTTGATTCAACATGCAAAAGTTTCAAATGGACTCAATAAGAAAAATCAATCAAAAAAAATCCAATAAGCACAACCAATAAGCCAGAATAAGCACAAACGAACTTATGTAAAAGTCAAAGGAGTTGGTTTTCTAGTCAAACCTTAAAGTCAAACACCCAAATGCTCCATTATGAACAAATGGGTCAAAATATGAGCACCTGTTACAAAAACAAAGTTGTTGCAGGTTGGAATAAGCTATTATAGCTTATTGATAAGCTGAACCCAATTTAACACTATCAGTGGTAACTAGCAGGGGAAAGGAGTTCCCACTGCTTTGACTATTTGACCAAGCTTATTTGAGAGTTCTGGTTTGATTCAATTGGAAACAAAGGCACCCTTGTGATCAGTGAACCACAAGGAGTCAATAGCAACAATAAAATCACAAAATGGTTCACACAATAAGCCAAACAGTCACCAGATATGCACCAGATATGGAAATAAGCAGTTAAGCACTTAATAAGCAAATTTAGCCACAATAAGCCAACCAAACTTAGCAGGATGCATACACAAGCTATATAAACTAAGAACAAACACAAAGCAACAAGAATCAAACACTGAATCAAAGTAAATAACAAGATCAAAGCACTAGAAGTTACTGATGAACAATGAACATATGCAGAAACAAGTTTGCTGATATACTTGACACTTGATCCAATTTCAAGCCTCAAATCCTTCTTCCCTGGTGTGATTAACTATGATTTAGCACTTGTTAGCCCTAGCCTAAGCTTAGATCTAGGTGTCCTCAAAATCCTAGCCAATTTAACCAAGTTTTGAAGATTTTATAGCCAAACAATGAATCTATGTGATCAAACCCACAAAACCTGCAAACAGATAAACATATGCTCCTAACAAACAGGTACAAACACTTGCAACCACAACACAAGCACTTAGCAAACCACAATCCCAATTCAAGCAGTAGACCCAAACACTCCTTAATCTACCACTTAACAAAGAAACTTGTGATTTTAACTAATAACCTACTGATTTTAATGATAAAAAACACTTAAACAATAGCAACTAACACAATCAAACTCAAAAATCACCAGCACAAACAGCAATACTCAAAATCAAAGCACCAAATTCAAAACAGCCATAAACATGAAATTTTTAGGGGAATCTTAACCAAGAGATTATACCTGCCTTCCACAACATCCTAGGAAGGCCAGGTATGCTCCTTGGACCTTGTTCAACAACTAGAACAAGACCAAGGTACTTCAACAAAGATGATCAAAGCCTGCTGATGTTCAAAGCAGAACAAGGCTTTGATTATGATATGTCTTTAACACAAGCAACAAACAAACTCAACCAAAGGCTTAGAATCCTTCTCAGGCTTGGTGTCAACAAGCTTGAAAGAACTCAAGGCTTAAGGCTAAGGGTTAGTACACAAATATAAGCCAAATTCAGAAACAAGGACTTCAAGGCTTTTGAACCTTGAAAACCTTTCAAACCTAGACTTGCCTTAACCACAAGGTTAAGGAAGGTCTAAACAATCAAATGGAACTCAGAATTAGGCTACTCAAACACCAACTTTTAATCAAATCAAAAAGAGAATTCAAAATTTTCAGAAATTCAAATTTTATTAAACTTAAAAAGGAATTACAAAGATTGATAGCCTAAAACTGGAACAAAGGGACTCTCACATATTGAGGTCTCCATTTATAGGCAAATGCCTGGCTACACTATTCACAAACCCTAGAAGTGAAATTCCCTAAATGCCCTAAGTCCTTCTAGACGTTTTCTTGGTGTGAGCTGTCCAAATGCATCCAAACCGTTTATAGTAGCTTTGATATGAAGCAAATGATGTGGGCTGTTGATCTTGACACGTGGCAAGCCTTGGTGAGGAAGTTGTCACATGATGGTGAAACGATTTTGGTGGTGGGGCCTCTTGGTGAGTGGGAGTGAGTGTTTTAAGGTTGGGATGAGATTATAGGCGTGTGAATCAAGTGTGGGTAAGGGTAATTTCATTATACCCTTTGTTTTAAGTGATGTAATTCTGGGTGGTAAAAGGTGAACAGTAACACCTTTTGATCCGTTTTTGTAGGAGGTGGAGTTGTTTGGCGCGTTTTCTTTGTTTGAATGTTTCAGCATACAACTTTGGTCCTTGTTCTTTCTTTCTCTTGTCTTTTGTGTTTAAAAACCCATCAGCGTCCAAATCCTTTGTAACAACTTTTCACAACTTGTCATTTTATGCATAAAACTTTCCAAAAAGTGTATCAAGGGTTATTTTTGGAACTTTTGCATATGTGAAGGACTGATCTTGGACATTTTTGATCTTCAAAGGTCTTCAATGTATCTTTGGCTTGATGAGGGACCATAATTGACAATTTGAAATTGTTGAGGGACTAATCTTGCCATTTCTTCAAAGTTGAGGGACCTCTTGTGTAATTTTGACAAACTTAAAGGACCAAACTTGTAATTATCAATATACAAGGGTTTTAAGTGTCATTTCTTCAATAATTGAGGATCAATCTTGTTTGTCTTCAAGTCTTCAAGGGTATTTTGTTGCGAATTCCATGATTAGGGCCCGGTTCTTTGTACGGCTTCGTTTCTCGTGTCCGTTTTTCCTTGTAACTTGTGATCTTTTGTCTTTTTCACGATATCCATACCTAAAATACACAAGTAAACAAACACAAGCATATATATGGTATTTTATGACATTTTTATGCATTTAAAGCCCGAAAAGAACGATGAGATCATGTATAAATGCCATCTCATCAAAAAACGTTAATTTTACGGTAATAGCCGAAAAAGTCTTAAAAATCATGTTTATAGTTTTTTTATAACATATAAATCTTATTCAACTACCATTTTTATAAAGAGTCAATTTATTTAATCTTATACATATCTATATAAATGAAATTTATAAGTTAGTGGGTTTTAATTCACATTTTATACTATATTAGTTTGAGTGCTTATATAATACTATTAAACATTAATTCTTCAAAATCTGATTTTTAGTTTCATTTTCACCATTTTTATCATATCTTGAGTTCTATAAGGAGATAGAAGCTCATTTTTGGATGGCATAAACTTCATATTATGTGCTACAAATAAGTTAGCTATAGCTACTGCTCATTCCATGTCTAACTATCTTTAACAGTCCCTACAAAACAGACTATTCAGATTGGTACACTCATCTTGTTTGATCATATCTTACTCATTTTGATGATTCCATTGCATGGCCAACTCTCACATGTGTATGTCATCTAACACTTACTGTAAATGGATTCTACCATGTAATTTTATCAGTTTATAACTTGGTTACTTACTGTTTTTATACAGACATCTTATTAAGCAAGATTTAACCATTTTTACCTGTGGTTTTTCCATCTTTTTACCCATGTTTATCAAATCTATCAACACCAAATCCCCACATAATATTTTTATCATCATATATTCATCATCATATATATATATACAATAGGAAAGAAAATACATGATTACATAATCAAAATAACAAGAGGATGGGGAGAAAAATCTTTATACTACCAAGGTTGTGTAGGTTATGATCAAGGCTTGGATTTTGATGGCAAAACTTGTGATAAACCAATATCATCTTCAAGTCCACCAATCTTCAAGAAATCCTTGTGGAAAATCAGCCCTAAGACTCCATAGAAACTCCTCTTTGGATGTTATAATCACCACCAATCAATAGGGCTTCAAAAGGGTTTCATCATGTGTGTAAATAACACAAGATTCATGGTTAAAATTGATCAAAATTGGGTGTTTATGGTGCATATGGGACGGAAATGGTAGGGAGAAAGGGAGAGGATTTTTGAGGTGGTTTGCATGAGTGCAAATGAGGGAAGTGGTTTGAGTAGATGGTTTTAGAGGTTGGTAGCTTACTTTGTAAGCTTAGCTTACAAGTGTAAGCATTTAGCTTGCAACTTGACACCTCTTTGCGTACCCTCGGGTCGTTTTATGTAACACCCCCAATTTCGGGTCATAGCAGCGGAAGGGTCATTGGGTGTTACTATCATGGTTCAACCTTAATATCATAGAAAACGGCTCAAAATGAGTCGTTTTAACAAAACATACATCCATTCATTTGTTTAAAGATAAAACAATTCACACACGGTCCCCAAATAGTTTTAAGGTTTACACAACCAACCAAATAAGAAAAGTTTCTTAGAATGGACATAGTTTAGAAAAAGCGGGCCAAAACGTTTTAATTAAGCAAGCTGCATGAAACCGCCTTCCTTGAGTGCCTTCTTCATGGACCTGAGATAAAACATGCTATAAAGTCAACAAAAATGTTGAGTGAATCTATAGAGTTTAAAATTAAATAAACGAACACAAGTATTCTGAATAAACCTTCCGTAGTTGACAATCATGTGGATCAGACATAATTATCGTTGTTATTTCATAAGTCTCGTGAAATTGAACGTTAACATATATTATTTCAGCCCAACACACCTAGCCAAGTGCGTATATTTCTCTAATACAATTGCATCCGATGTTTCATTACTGGTGCATCACAACACCACACGATAGCTAGTCGCAACCGGACTGGGTGTCACCCCGATAGATCTATCCATAGTATTAGCGTTCCTTTCGATTAACAATTCACGATTCATGGGTCTTTTCAGGCTAAACAAACTTTTATAACAACTTTTATCTAAGCATACAATCGGGTCCTTTAATTTTTAAAAGAAAGAGGGTTTACCACAATTTCTCGTTGTACCCTTCATTTATTAATAAACGTTTTTCCAATAATAAGGGTTTCCACAACTTCTCGTCGTACCCCTTTTATTTTAATAAAACAAGCATGTTATCCCCCTCGCGGGTTTTATAAAACAAGTAAACATGTTAAAACGAGGCTATAGACTCACCTTGGTACGATAGTAGTAATGTGACGATCGTCGACGATTTGTGATGCCCGTTAAACACGAAGACCGCAACCTACCAAATTAGGCGCCTTCATTAATAAACGACTCAAGTATAATTAATACTTAAATAATACGAAAGTCAATTTCAAATAACCATGAAAATCTCGATCAATTAAAAATATAAGTGTACTTCTATACCCTTTTATTCAACACTTATCCATTTAAGAACTTGCACTCTCGACATTGACCCGTCATAAGACGCCAAGTCAACGCAAGTCAAACCATCATTTTACTTCGCTCGGACCAGTAACTAAGTCATTTATATAATTACTTAACACTTGAGTAAGTCACCATGTCCAATAGTGAATACTCAACTCACGTCACACAAGTATTGAACTACGTGTCCAAAATACCAATCAGCATGTACACTCCAAATGTACACACCAATCTAACCTATCTAGACTTGTCCGATTTCGACGAAACTTGGTGACAAACTCACACATAATATGAATAAGACTCAGTTTAAGTTTCATTCAAAAATATTACTTCTAAGACCTTCTGCCCGACACACCTTCGTGTTATAAAAACCGGACAGTTTTACGCCTTTGACTTGTAAAACCATTTTGACTTATCTAAACAATTCCGTTTGAAAAACCGACACTCGGGTTTGAAAATAGACTCATGACCTGAGGTTTATCAACTTACAACAGTCCTCGAACATTTATAAAACTCATTTTATAGTTCCCGAGATTCGATCCAAATATCGACAACAATTTTCGGATTGTGCCGATACCCGTCTCCCGGTACACAAATACTAAAAGTAGCATAACTTTTCGCTCGTAATGAGTTAGAAGCTCTACTTTAGCTCAAATCGAAGCTAACGAAATTCTCTACGATCCTATATTATTATTTTACCAAGTTTATTACAGTAAGTATTTCAAAAATAGCCTTAAAGTTACTGCCTAAAATAGACCATCTAAAAATCATACCAAAACACATTTTCAACCCATTCCAACAATTCCTATGGTCCTAATATCATCCTAATATCATACTAACACATCTAACTAACTCATAACACCCTCAAATTTAATCTCACAAAAATTAAATAAATAAAAACCTTACATGCAACAACAACCCACTACTAATATAATAATATTAACAACATCCATCACCATAAAATGGATCAAACATGATGTTCTTCATCAAAATTTGAAAATAAAAATTAAGTGGATGCATGTGGGAAAAATTTATACCAATATGAAGCTCTTTGAATTTCCAAGATGGGTCTTGAATTAGATTTGTAAGATTCAAAGTTAAAAATCAAAAATCAAAGGGTTTAGGGGTGTTGGGGTGGACGGTTTAAACAAGGAGAAAGGAGAGAGATGAGTTTTTGATGAAAATGAATTTTTAATAAAGAAATGTGTAGTGGAAAAACCTTATATAGTGGGGTGAGGGTAGATTTTGTCATATTTGCATTCTTTTGGTCCAAAAATGCAAGTAAATAGTTTACAAGGTAGAAAATGTAAATTGTAAATTTTAAAAATATTTACGGGGCTCGGGTTTCGTAAAAATACTTTTCAAAAGTTAAAACGCTTCAAATTATAATAACAAAGCTTCGACACGACTTAAAAAGCAATTAAATCGAAAACGTCGAAAATATACAATATCGAGACAATCGATAATAAAACGTAAATTTTTGGACATCCGTCGGTATCGCGATCACTAATAGTTATCGTCATTCGTTAAAACGTAAAACACGAGAAATAAAGATTAAATATAATAAAAATCATTTTTATGATTATTGGAGAATATAATATCGATACCTAACATATTCCTTGTCGGTTTTCATCTAATCGACATTCTTACGCTAGTTTCAATTCATAACCTTCTCGGTTAGTCGATAAATTTTAAATTCTCATTAAAGTAAACACGCAATACGTAATAGTTGAGATTAAAATAACGACCTGAAATTGACGGGTTGTCACATCATCCCCTCCAAATTAGGATCTTCGCCCTCGAAGATCAACTTGCGTTCTTGCCCGATCGCTTGTTGAAATCAAAGAGATGAGGGTAATTCTTCCACATTTGGTCTTCTCGTTCCCAAGTAAACTCCGGTCCTCTTCGAGAGTTCCATCGAACTTTGACAATAGGTATTCGGCTTTGCTTCAGTTGCTTGACCTCACGATCCATGATCTCGATCGTTTCTTCAATAAAGTGCAACTTTTTATCAACCTTAACCTCGTCTAATGGTATAATGAGTTCTTCATCGGATAAACACTTCTTCAGATTCGACACATGAAAAGTGTTATGAATTCCATACAGCTCTTGTGGTAGTTCAAGTTGGTATGCCACAGGTCCCACTCTAGATGTAATCTTGAATGGTCCGATACAACGAGGACTCAACTTCCCACGGTTTCTAAATCGTACAACCCCTTTCCACGGTGATACCTTTAGCATAACCTTATCTCCCACGTTAAACTCCAATGGTTTTCTTCTCACATCCGCATAACTCTTTTGTCGGCTTCGAGCAGACAACAACCTATTCTTGATTTACAAAATCATATCCGTCGTCTCTCTAATCAAATCTGGTCCAGTGAGTTGGGCATCACCAACCTCACTCCAACTAACGGGTGATCTACATCTTCTCCCATACAGTGCTTCAAAAGGTACAGCTTTAATACTCGCGTGATAACTGTTATTGTACGAGAATTCGGCCAAATGTAAGTGCTTATCCCAGCTACTTCCAAAGTCTATCACACAAGCACGTAGCATATCCTCCAAAGTTTGGATTGTTCTTTCGCTTTGCCCATCAGTTTGTGGATGATAGGCTGTGCTCATGTCCAAATTGGTTCCTAATGACTTTTGAAGTGATCTCCAAAATCCAGAAGCAAAACGACTATCTCTATCGGAAATGATTGAAATAGGAACACCATGCTTGCACACGATTTCCTTCAGATAAATATCGGCGAGTTTCTCCAAACCGAACCTCTCGTTGATTGGAATAAAATGAGCAGATTTAGTCAAACGATCGACAATAACCCAAATTGCATCGAACCCAGACGGTGTCCTTGGGAGTTTTGTGATGAAGTCCATCGTAATTCGCTCCCATTTCCAGACTGGAATTTCAGGTTGGACAAGTAATCCTGACGGCTTCTGATATTCAGCTTTCACTTTTGCACATGTTAAGCATTTCGCGACGTATGTTGCAATATCAGCTTTCATATTCGGCCACCAGTATAACTTTTTCAAGTCTTGGTACATTTTGTCCGATCCAGGATGAATAGAATACTTGGACTTATGCGATTCTAACATAATCAAGTCTCTCAGTCCACCATATAATGGTAACCAGATTCGACCTCTCAAACATTTGATACCATCGGATCGCGTCTCAAATGTTTCACCGTCTCCTCTAAATCTTTCGGCCGCAATATTTTCCTTCTTGCACGCTTCTATTTGTGCGTTCCGAATCTGCTCAGGTAAGTCACTATGAACTGTCACTACCAAAGCACGCACTCGAATCGGTTTCTCCCTTTCCTTTCGACTTAACGCGTCAGCTACCACGTTCGCCTATCCTGGATGATAACGAATTTCGCAGTCGTAATCACTCAAGAGTTCAACCCATCGACGTTGCCTCATATTCAGCTCCTTTTGATCCAATATGTATTGTAGGCTTTTATGATCAGTGAATACTGTACACTTCGTGCCATACAGATAATGTCTCCAAAGTCGCAGAGCAAAAACCACAGCGCCCAATTCCAAGTCATGGGTAGTGTAGTTCTCCTCATTCTTCCTTAATTGTCTAGAGGCATATGCGATCACCTTTTCACGTTGCATGAGAACAGCACCGTATCCTCGAAGAGATGCATCGCAATAAACAACAAAATCTTCACTTCCTTCAGGTAACGATAAGATCGGCGCACTACAGAGTTTCATCTTCAGGGTATGGAAAGCTTCTTCTTCATCATCGCCCCACACATACGGTTTATTCTTCTGAGTCAGCTTAGTTAATGGTTTCGATATCAAAGAGAATCCTTCAATAAACCTTCGGTAATAACCAGCCAAACCTAGAAATTGTCGTACTTCAGTTGGAGTAGTCGGAGCACTCCAATTCTTGATGGCTTCGATCTTTGCAGGATCAACATTTACTCCACTTTTATCAATCACATGTCCGAGAAATTGTACAGAATTAAGCCAAAAATCACACTTTGAGAATTTAGCGTACAACTTTTCGTTCTTTAACAAGTTCAAGATAATCCTTAAGTGTTCGGCATGCTCTTCATTGCTCTTGGAGTAGATTAGAATATCATCTATGAAAACGATCACGAATTTATCAAGATACGGCTTACAAATGCGATTCATTAAGTCCATGAATACAGTAGGTGCATTAGTCAAACCAAAGGGCATAACCAGAAACTCATAATGACCATAACGAGTTCTAAATGCCATAGTAGGAATATCTTCCTCACGTATGCGAAGTTGATGGTAACCAGAACGAAGATCAATCTTGGAGAAAACACGAGAACCTTGAAGTTGATCGAATAAATCATCAATTCTTGGAAGCGGATAACGATTCTTGATCCTTAGCTTATTTAGCTCTCGGTAATCAATACACATACGAAACGAACCATCTTTCTTCTTAACGAATAAGACAGGAGCTCCCCAAGGTGACGAACTCGGTCGTATAAAACCTTTATCAGATAGCTCTTGTAATTGCACAGACAACTCCTTCAGCTCGGATGGGGCTAAACAATATGGTGCACGAGCCACTGGTGCAGCACCAGGAATTAGATCAATTTGGAATTCTACTTGCCTTGGAGGAGGAAGTCCAGGAAAATCTTCCGGAAACACTTCAGGAAAGTCACGGATGACAGGTACATCTTCAGCACGTTTCTCCTTCGATTCCTTCTCCACTACTTTAGCTAGGAATAACTCACAACCTCTTTCGATATACTTACGAGCCTTAATGCACGAAACGATTTTTAGTCGTGAATTACGTTGATCACCTTCGATAACCATGGTCTTGTCATCCAAGGGAATCCTAACTTTCTTTTCTCCACACAAGATAGACGCGTTATACTTGGATAGCCAATCCATTTCGATAATAACATCAAAACTTCCCAATTCGAAAATCATCAAGTCTATCTTAAAAATACGGTTCAAGAGATTAAGAGAACATCCTAGGAGCGCACGATTGGCACTCACTAATTTACCATCCACTAGTTCTACCTCATAACTCGCGTCTAATTCGACCGGTTTGATATCAATTAAGGTACTAAAACTTGTAGACACAAAGATTTTGTCCGCACCAGAATCAAATAAAGCTGTAGCATAACGGTTGTTCAGTAAAAACGTACCAGTGACAACTTTCAGGTTTTGCTTCGCTTCGGCTTCACCCAACTAATAAGCTTTTCCCTGGTTATCTCCACCACGTGCATTCTTCGGAGGTTGAGGGCGTTGGTTCCTCATGTGACCTTTACCTTGGCAGTTAAAACACGTCACTCCCTTCTTTCCTGGTCCCCAACAGTCTTCAGTCTTGTGACCTAACTTGTTGCACTTCCCACACTTAGCACACTCACCAGCATGAGACCTCTTGCAACGTTGACATCTGGTTCCCTTGTCAGCAGATGCAGCTTCAGTCATCGCATTAGCATTCCCCCTCCTTCGGTTTTGATTCCTACTGTGAGATTGACGGTTATCACCACGATCATCACTGTCATTTTCATCTCTTCTTTTGTTACCTTCAGAAACACCATCAGCCTTGTCTTGGATGATTTGACCCATTAGTTGGTAGGCCATACGAACAGCTTGATCAATATTGGCAGGTTTAGATGAGGTCACATCACCACAGATGTTGGTAGGTAAACCTGGAATATACTGCTCTACCTTCAAGTATTCTGGGTTAACTTTGTTTGGACAAAGTAGAGCAAGTTCATGGAATCTGTTTGTGTATCCATCGATGTCAGTACCCTTCAGTCTCAGCTGATATAGTTCCTGTTCTAACCTCTGAATAACACTTCTTGGACAGAATTCCTCCGTCATCCACCTTCTTACTTCAACCCAAGGTGTAGCATAAGCAGCATCCTTACCCATTGATGCCATTCTTCCATTCCACCAAGTTAATGCTCGCCCTTGTAGAGTAGCAGAGGCAAACATCACCTTGTCTCCTTCCTCACTTCCACTAAATCGAAACACGGATTCCAACATCTCAAACCATTGCATTAACCCAACAGCACCTTCAGTATCCTTAAAAGTTGGAGGTTTGCATTTCATGAACGAGGTATAATTGCACTTCTTGTTTTCAGGAATCACTGGTCTATCAGCATCACCAGTTCCAGCACCAGCATTGCCAGCTCCCGTATTACCAGCTCCAATAGCGCCAGCTCCCGTAGCGCCAGCTCCAGTATTGCCAGCTCCAGTGTTTCCAGCTCCAGTAGCGCCAGTTCCAGTGTTGCCAGCTCCAGTATCGCAAGCTCCACCAGATCCACCGGCTTCATTATTCAAATTTGCCATAAATGCATTCATAGATATCTGAAATTGATCAGCTACTATAGCACGTAACTGAGTCTCAGTCAACTGTTTTGGCGGCATGATCCTGTTACACAATTCACATCAAAATGAGTATTCATTCAACGCTTGTGATAACAAAACATGAATAACACAAAATAAGAATAGATAGATGAAAAGAAACAAGAATGGATGATAGAACAAAGAGTAGAATTTAGACAAGGAACGAAGATTCACGAGGAATGAGTCAAAGACAGGGATTTCTATTGTGACAATCAGCGTCGTTTGTAAATCACGTATTAGTATTATAATAATCAAATAATAAACATTTATAAATAAATAAATGTAATCCATTATGCTTTAAGCATAAATAATAATTAAATATGTATAACATATATATACTTTTCTTGTTCTCGTCCATTGGCAACTCGGAGGTTTCGCTTGCAGATGTTATAGTCAAAAGATTTCAAAATTTTATTTTTGGAAAATCGTTTCGTTCTCTATAACTTGAGCTCTGATGCCAATCTGTAACACCCCCAATTTCGGGTCATAGCAGCGGAAGGGTCATTGGGTGTTACTATCATGGTTCAACCTCAATATCATAGAAAACGCCTCAAAATGAGTCGTTTTAACAAAACATACATCCATTCATTTGTTTAAAGATAAAACAGTTCACACACGGTCCCCAAATAGTTTTAAGGTTTACACAACCAACCAAATAAGAAAAGTTTCTTAGAATGGACATAGTTTAGAAAAAGCGGGCCAAAACGTTTTAATTAAGCAAGCTGCATGAAACCGACTTCCTTGAGTGCCTTCTTCATGGACCTGAGATAAAACATGCTATAAAGTCAACAAAAATGTTGAGTGAATCTATAAAGTTTAAAATTAAATAAACGAACACAAGTATTCTGAATAAACCTTCCGTAGTTGACAATCATGTGGATCAGACATAATTATCGTTTTTATTTCATAAGTCTTGTGAAATTGAACGTTAACATATATTATTTCAGCCCAACACACCTAGCCAAGTGTGTATATTTCTCTTATACAATTGCATTCGATGTTTCATTACTGGTGCATCACAACACCACGCGATAGCTAGTCGCGACCGGACTGGGTGTCACCCCGATAGATCTATCCATAGTATTAGCGTTCCTTTCGATTAACAATTCACGATTCATGGGTCTTTTCAGGCTAAACAAACTTTTATAACAACTTTCATCTAAGCATACAATCGGGTCCTTTGTGTTCAATTTTTAAAAGAAAGAGGGTTTACCACAACTTCTCGTTGTACCCTTCATTTATTAATAAATGTTTTTCCAATAATAAGGGTTTCCACAACTTCTCGTCGTACCCCTTTTATTTTAATAAAACAACCATGTTATCCCCCTCGCGGGTTTTATAAAACAAGTAAACATGTTAAAGCGAGGCTATAGACTCACCTTGGTACGATAGTAGTAATGTGACGATCGCCGACGATTTGTGAT
This sequence comes from Glebionis coronaria, assembly GCA_025667525.1. Lineage (NCBI taxonomy): Eukaryota > Viridiplantae > Streptophyta > Magnoliopsida > Asterales > Asteraceae > Glebionis > Glebionis coronaria. The sequence goes on from CM046877.1 coordinate 362,453,429, forward strand.
GACCGTTAAACACGAAGACCGCAACCTACCAAATAAGGCGCGTTCATTAATAAACGACTCAAGTATAATTAATACTTAAATAATACGAAAGTCAATTTCAAATAACCATGAAAATCTCGATCAATTAAAAATATAAGTGTACTTCTATACCCTTTTATTCAACACTTATTCATTTAAGAACTTGCACTCTCGACATTCACCCGTCATAAGACGCCAAGTCAACGCAAGTCAAACCATAATTTTACTTCGCTCGGACCAGTAACTAAGTCATTTATATAATGAATTAACACTTGAGTAAGTCACCATGTCCAATAGTGAATACTCAACTCACGCCACACAAGTATTGAACTACGTGTCCAAAATACCAATCAGCATGTACACTCCAAATGTACACACCAATCTAACCTATCTAGACTTGTCCGATTTCGACGAAACTTGGTGACAAACTCAGACATAATATGAATAAGACTCAGTTTAAGTTTCATACAAAAATATTTCTTCTAAGACCTTCTGCCCGACACACCTTCGTGTTATAAAAACCGGACAGTTTTACGCCTTTGACTTGTAAAACCATTTTGACTTATCTAAACAATTCCGTTTGCAAAACCGACACTCGGGTTTGAAAATAGACTCATGACCTGAGGTTTATCAACTTACAACAGTCCTTGAACATTTTAAAAACTCATTTTATAGTACCCGAGATTCGATCCAAATATCGACAACAATTTTCGGATTGTGCCGATACCCGTCTCCCGGTACACAAATACTAAAAGTAGCATAACTTTTCGCTCGTAATGAGTTAGAAGCTCTACTTTAGCTCAAATCGAAGCTAACGAAATTCTCTACGATCCTATCTTATTAGTTTACCAAGTTTATTACAGTAAGTATTTCAAAAATAGCCTTAAAGTTACTGCCTAAAATAGACCATCTAAAAATCATACCAAAACACATTTTCAACCCATTCCAACAATTCCTATGGTCCTAATATCATCCTAATATCATACTAACACATCTAACTAACTCATAACACCCTCAAATTTAATCTCACAAAAATTAAATAAATAAAAACCATACATGCAACAACAACCCACTACTAATATAATAATATTAACAACATCCATCACCATAAATATGGGTCAAACATGATGTTCTTCATCAAAATTTGAAAATAAAAATTAAGTGGATGCATGTGGGAAAAATTTATACCAATATGAAGCTCTTTGAATTTCCAAGATGGGTCTTGAATTGGATTTGTAAGATTCAAAGTTAAAAATCAAAAATCAAAGGGTTTAGGGGTGTTGGGGTGGACGGTTTAAACAAGGAGAAAGGAGAGAGATGAGTTTTTGATGAAAATGAATTTTTAATAAAGAAATGTGTAGTGGAAAAACCTTATATAGTGGGGTGAGGGTAGATTTTGTCATATTTGTATTCTTTTGGTCCAAAAATGCAAGTAAATAGTTTACAAGGTAGAAAATGTAAATTGTAAATTTTAAAAATATTTACGGGGCTCGGGTTTCGTAAAAATACTTTTCGAAAGTTAAAACGCTTCAAATTATAATAACAAAGCTTCGACACGACTTAAAACACAATTAAATCGAAAACGTCGAAAATATACAATATCAAGACAATCGATAATAAAACGTAAATTTTTGGGCATCCGTCGGTATCGGGATCACTAATAGTTATCGTCATTCGTTAAAACGTAAAACACGAGAAATAAAGATTAAATATAATAAAAATCATTTTTATGATTATTGGAGAATATAATATCGATACCTAACATATTCCTTGTCGGTTTTCATCTAATCGAGATTCTTACGCTAGTTTCAAATCATAACCTTCTCGGTTAGTCGATAAATTTAAAATTCTCATTAAAGTAAACACGTAATACGTAATAGTCGAGATTAATATAACGACCTGAAATTGACGGGTTGTCACATTTTACGAAAAACGTTTTTATAAATTATGAATCAACGGCACAAAACGAGTCTAATAAAAATTGTCTCATCAAAAACGGAGTTCAAAAACGTAAATACGTAATCCTAAGGTTTCCGGTTTAGTCGTAAAGGACGTTAAATTATAATTGTAAGTCCTAATCTCCTCTCGTAAATTTGTGAGTTTATGAACCAACACAAATTTAAAATTCCAAAATAATATTCACGGATAAATTTATTTTCTGATATGTCGGACTGTCACCAAAACGGTGTATATAAACGTATGCACGTAACGTTGAATCCTCCAGTTTAGACGTAGTCGATGCTACTTCAAGACGTAAATCCAAATATCTTCCCAAAAATAAGTGAGTTCATAATATAACATTAAAATAATGTTTTTAAATAATATTTGAGAATAAAATATAAACCATAAATTGACGGATTGTCACAGTATTAGTTATCCATTACCGTCTCCACCTCTTACTGAAGTAGTTCCCAAGAAACATCCTTCACCAACCCCACCTTCCACCTTTAAACCTTCAACATCTCTACCTTTACCTGCTACACCTACACCACCTAAACCCAACATCCCTTATATTTCTCGCTTAGACAAGTGCCAATTGCTCACCATGGATGATATTCAAGTGTCAAACTTTTTGAAAACGATTTCGGGAATGATCATTACCTTTAGCCTTGTTGAAGCTCTAGCCCTAATGCCTAAATTTGTTAAGATGTTTAAGGAATTGCTTAATAAGAAGGATAAGATGTCCGAGTTTGTTAATACTCGATTGAATGAAAACTGTTATGCAGTCCTTCTTAAAGAACTTCCGGAAAAACTTGGAGATCCCGGTCGTTTTGTGCTACCATGTACTTTAAACCAAACCGAAGAATTTATTGCCTTAGCTGATCTCGGGGGAAGTATAAATCTGATGCCTTTAAGTGTTTGGAAAAAGTTATCATTACCCGACCTTACATCAACAAAGATGACTCTTGAGCTAGCAAATAGCACTCTCGCTTACCCTGTTGGTATTGCCGAAGATGTGTTTGTTAAAGTAGGTACCTTCACTTTTTCGGTCGAATTTGTTGTTGTTGATTATGAAATGGACCCTCGTATTCCATTAATACTTGGTCGGCTATCCTTGAGAACCAAAAAAGCCTTAGTCGATGTTGCCGAAGGTGAGTTAATCTTAAGAGTCAGGAATGAGGCACAAGTTTTTAAAATGGGGAAGATCACAACCAAATAAAATGGAAGAGAATCAGCGAATATGATTAATGTGCTTGATGATTTTGTCGTCTACAACAATCCTATTTTCGATTCTTGCTATGATAATCCACTGTTCAAAGACGATGTGGATGATTTTGATGATTCTCTCTCCACTTTGGATCCTCCACCAATTTATGATTCTCCACCGATCTATGATGATTATGATGATGATTCTAGTTCAGATGAGGATGATTATGATAATTTTGTTTCAGAGTATCCAGACATGCCAACTTATGAAGATATCGATGATGTTGATACTCTCTCGAGTGATTCTTCACATGATGACCTTGCACCTATTTTTGATGAAGATCCTCCACCAACAATGCTTGATCCTACTTTGGATGACTACTCATTTGAGGAAGACTTTGCTACTTTTCTCAACACTTACTTCCCAAATGAGAGTGATTCTCCTCCTTTCGACTTTGAATTTGCTCTTTATCCTCCTTTGGATATGAAGAAACTCGTTTCAAAGGAGAAGAAGCCGGAAGACACCGATATTCGCAGTACTTATGTCTTGACACCTCTTTATCCACCTTCTGAGGATGAGATTGTGCGATTTATAAGCGGATCCTCTTCAAGGTATACTGAGCCTGAGTGTTATTTTCCCCTAAAGGAAAAGGTGTTCGATCCCGGTATTGCAATTGTTAAGCCATCTCAGTATCTATCTGATGAAATAAAAGGAAAGATTTTTGGAAACCATGGAGATATGCTTGCACCTCATCACCGTTGCTACCACCGTGCTCAGCAACTACTTAAGGGAACCTTGCCTACTCTTCTTTGGCTTGCCTTGTTCACCTTAAGCTTGTGCTACTTGATGGAGGAAAACCATGTATTTGATCCCGGTGGATGTGTTTCAAGCTTCTTCCTATGCTAATCAAGGTCGAGTCAGGCTCATGACACGGTAAACAAAAACAAGCGCTTCTCAGGAGGCAACCCGCAGTATCTATCCCTTTTATTACGTTTTTACAATAAGTTTAAGGGAGATCCTAGTATGTGTTTGTTGTTTTCTTTCTTATCATGTGCATGGATTCTAGCTATCTAAGATCCATTCTTGATGACTTTTGATGACTCGTGATTCCGTGTACCCGTCTTCCCGGTTCTATCCTAAACTCTTTTGATACTCTATTTTATATTTTTCAATATTAAAATAGGAATCACTTTCGTTGTCTCTTCCTTAGCAAGATTAAAACAACATGCACAATGTCCTAAGTGTAGGGGAGTTTACTCCCACATGCTTAAACATTGAGGACAATGTTTATATTAAATGTAGGGGGACTTCTATCGAAGTTAAGTGGGCTTTTCCTTGTATTTGTCCTCATTTTAACCGGAAAATTCATTTTTCGACATTTTTCAAAATTTTTGATCTATTTTGGCCTAGTTATATTTACCTTTGTTACGGTTATTTTCTTTCTTTGCTAGAATAAATTTTAATCTGTGGTTTTAATTTTTTAAGCGTTGTGAATATTTTGACTCAACCCGAGTTTACTTATCTAAGTTTACTCTAGCTAGTATCCTTAACGTGTTTAAGTCATGTTTTGCTAGGCTTTTATATAGGGAACTTTAAAACGCGAAAGTCTTAACTTTTACGGGATAAGATCAAGAACTTTTCGCAAGTTCCTATAAATCATCCTAAAAAGTCGTTTATCAAAGGAACTTTAAAATGCAAATTCTAAGCTTGAAAAAGTCTAAGAAGTTGAATGATCCTATAGATGACTTGAAACCCCAAAACTTTGATTTAATTGGCTAAGCATCCACGAGTCTCTTTCCTTGAGATTTTAAATTGTGGAGAACGAGAGATGATAGAGTCAATTATAAGTTTGGTATTCTTTCATGAATTTATGTGAGTTGATTATAAGATTTTTCTCCCATCGCTTGCTAATAAATTTAATTACAATAAATAAGGTTGTAGGATTTGAAAAGTTACTTAGCTTCTAGCCCAAGAACGTTTAAAATTTGCTCGGTATTAATTAGAGTTCATAGCCAAGGCATAACTTATTGAAGCGGGATGCGAAGATTGACGAGTCCGAAAAGGCCCTAACAAGGCATGAGGGCTACATTTTGTTGCTAAAGATCCCAAGTGATGTGAAGAATCATTTATCAAAAATCAATATGAAGGATCGAGACACACGACGAAAAGCAAATACTCCCCTAAAGATCATGGAGAAGTCTATCGAAAAAGGCCCTAACAAGGTATGAGGATAAATAGATCCAAGTCCTAAAAGGAGGCGGATCGTTATATATCAAAATTCCAAATAAAGATTGCAGAAAAATGAAGTCGTGGTCCAAATATGAAGAATCTCTCAAAAAGTTCAAGTGAAGAAATTCCTATTATGAAGGGAAGACCATTATATCATGAACGTCTCTCAAGATTTGAAGTATGAAGTCAATGCCAAATATCGATCCGAGAAAGGTCTCAAATCGTAAAGCGAGTTATGCCAAGATATGAACTTTATGAGGTCCCGAGAAGCAGTTTTAAAAGATTTTGTCCTTTAGCTAACTATTGATTAAATCGTCCTACTTTATTTTCAGCCTAAATAACTATCGAAATAAGTCAACAATGCATCCTCGTGATCATTCAAGACAATAATAAAATATAAGAGATACACCTAGGAATAAGGGAGTCTAAGTAAATAATTGGCCCACATGAGTTTGTGTTCGTTTGCTAACTTATAATAACTATGATCTCGTTTTTAAGCTTGGTTTGGGAAACGTGAAACTTGAGGGTAATAATCATTCATGACATTCCAAAACCCTAAGGTAAGTTTTTGATCGTTTTACTTGTTTTTTTCCATTAAATATTTTGCCTCTTTAATAAAGGCCAATGTGGATTGATTGTGGTGGAAAATGTAAAACTTGCTTTGTAATTAATGTATTGCATGAGGACATTGCAATGGTCAAGTGTAGAGGATTTAATAAGTGTGTAAATACTTATCCTTTTACCACTTAATTATAATAATAACCAAGCCAAAACGTGTATTTTATGTCGTAAATGTCGAAATTATGCGTGGTTTGTGTTTTTGTTGTGATTTAGGATCAAAATGTGAAAAGGGAAGAAAACATGGGCTTTCACGGGCCTTTATCAAAGAAAAAGACAAAAGACGAAGTCAAAAGATCAAGAGTGCAAAAAGAAAGGAAGTCCAAGGCCTATTCTGAAGATTTATCGAAGAAAAAGTCCAAAGACGGAAGTTTAATGAAGTCAAAGAACTCAAGTCTAATAAATGAACAAAATTATAAGACGAGTTCAAATAATCCCGAGACAATGTCGAAAAAGACAAAGAATTAAAATCGAGTCGAGACGAAAAGAAAAAGGGAAGGAAGCAACCAACACCCCTTCCTTCCCTTCTCCCTATAAATAGAGACATTTCACCTCATTTAGTCTTGTTAGCTAATTTGACAACTTAGCTCTCCACCTTTAATTACTTGCACATTTTAATTTCATGTTATTTACTTAATTGTCAATTTAATTTCCTTGTCTTGCACCTTAAATTTCTTGCCTTTAATTCCAAGTAAGTTAATTTTGTTGTTGAATCTTTATTTTCCTTTAATCAAGCTTTTCATTATCATTCTTATTCTACTTTTCTTGTTTTTTATTTGATATTGATTCGGATTAAGCATTCATTTTGCTTGATCTTATTGCTTATTTGATTAAAAAGTTTACCTTTTTATTCCTATCTAGGCTTTCATACGATTTAACCTTTGAGCTTGACATGCTTATTGGCTTATTTTGTATTTAGCTTATTAGTTTTAAAGTTTTTTTTAAAGTTTTATCTTTTTAAAGTTTGCCTGAAAAGTTTGCTTATTTAGTGTTTAGAAAGTTTCTTATTTGAGCTTATTTAGTTCTTTCTATTATTCATTTGATCAAGTTTCTATTAGTGCTTATTAAATCATTGCTTATTTGGTTTGCTTATTCCGTATTTCAACCATCAGAATAGGTCTTTGGATTCCGACAGCTTTCACTATTATTCCGATCGTTGCATCGGAATAGGGATTTGAGATTCCGACGGTTTTCCCCCCTTAATCCGATCGTGATTGCGATCGCTCATTGCGATCATACATTGCGACGTGTCTTAAGGATTTATTGCAACAAAGTGCTGCCAAAGTTTCAATAGCCACATTCCGATAGTTGTCCTTTTTAGTTATTCCGATAGATTTGATTGTAGTTATTCTGATACTTTAGTTTTGTTTACACATTCCGATAGGCCCTCATGCCGACCAGGATTCCGATAGGAGAGGTAAGCTTACTTTCCGATGGGATTCCGATGGATGGTATTCTGACGGTAGGTTGAGTTTTATTATTTTGTGTTAGTTTTATTTTTAAGTTTGCATTATTTTAAGTTTTTAAATTGTCATTTTTATTATATTATCAAATTTACTTTTCGTCAAGCTTTAACTTCTCGTAATTTACTTTTAAAGTTTTAAATTTTGCACAATTACTTTTTAATTAATTTTAGCTTTAATTACCCGTCATTTACTTTTAAAGTCTTGCAATTTAATTTACTACAATGACCAATCTATTGTTTTCTACCAAAAGACGACTGAGTCGCACTTAAACCAGTAATCAATTCGAATAGAAACGAAGAACAATTTAATTGAGTAAAATCTCAGTTATTAAATGGTGTCGCTGCCGGGGAACATAACTTTTTACATACAAAATCTCTTTTATTAATGTGTTGACCCGGTTTCTGCCTAAGTTGTATGGAGGGCTTCTTTGTTTACACCCTTTATCCTTACATTTCTTTTTCATTCTTCAACCCCTTCAATGCTTACCAAGACATCATTACTAGCACCTTGTTGTGATTGTTCCAGTGCTAGCATCAATACTTAGTCGGCATTCAGCTACGTTCACATTCTACTCCATATTTCCTAAGGACTTCTAATAATCTATTGGATTGTCCCTGGGAAGATCCCTCCGGTTCTGGGTGGATCATAGGACTTAAACCTAACTACCCTTTTGACACCAATAACGTCGTGAATTAAAGATGTTGTGGGTATTTGATCGTAACCATGAAAACCACTTCAAATGTCTAGCAAGATCTTTGAAAAACATTTAACATCTTGATAGTTTTGTCGTTTCAGAAATGCTCCCCCTTCACATGTGTATCAATAATCGAAAGTGTTTCGCACATGTAGGTAAGAGTTAAAGTGATTGTTGTGATTTAGGATCAAAATGTGAAAAGGGAAGAAAACATGGGCTTTCACGGGCCTTTATCAAAGAAAAAGACAAAAGACGAAGTCAAAAGATCAAGAGTGCAAAAAGAAAGGAAGTCCAAGGCCTATTCTGAAGATTTATCGAAGAAAAAGTCCAAAGACGGAAGTTTAATGAAGTCAAAGAACTCAAGTCTAATAAATGAACAAAATTATAAGACGAGTTCAAATAATCCCGAGACAATGTCGAAAAAGACAAAGAATTAAAATCGAGTCGAGACGAAAAGAAAAAGGGAAGGAAGCAACCAACACCCCTTCCTTCCCTTCTCCCTATAAATAGAGACATTTCACCTCATTTAGTCTTGTTAGCTAATTTGACAACTTAGCTCTCCACCTTTAATTACTTGCACATTTTAATTTCATGTTATTTACTTAATTGTCAATTTAATTTCCTTGTCTTGCACCTTAAATTTCTTGCCTTTAATTCCAAGTAAGTTAATTTTGTTGTTGAATCTTTATTTTCCTTTAATCAAGCTTTTCATTATCATTCTTATTCTACTTTTCTTGTTTTTTATTTGATATTGATTCGGATTAAGCATTCATTTTGCTTGATCTTATTGCTTATTTGATTAAAAAGTTTACCTTTTTATTCCTATCTAGGCTTTCATACGATTTAACCTTTGAGCTTGACATGCTTATTGGCTTATTTTGTATTTAGCTTATTAGTTTTAAAGTTTTTTTTAAAGTTTTATCTTTTTAAAGTTTGCCTGAAAAGTTTGCTTATTTAGTGTTTAGAAAGTTTCTTATTTGAGCTTATTTAGTTCTTTCTATTATTCATTTGATCAAGTTTCTATTAGTGCTTATTAAATCATTGCTTATTTGGTTTGCTTATTCCGTATTTCAACCATCAGAATAGGTCTTTGGATTCCGACAGCTTTCACTATTATTCCGATCGTTGCATCGGAATAGGGATTTGAGATTCCGACGGTTTTCCCCCCTTAATCCGATCGTGATTGCGATCGCTCATTGCGATCATACATTGCGACGTGTCTTAAGGATTTATTGCAACAAAGTGCTGCCAAAGTTTCAATAGCCACATTCCGATAGTTGTCCTTTTTAGTTATTCCGATAGATTTGATTGTAGTTATTCTGATACTTTAGTTTTGTTTACACATTCCGATAGGCCCTCATGCCGACCAGGATTCCGATAGGAGAGGTAAGCTTACTTTCCGATGGGATTCCGATGGATGGTATTCTGACGGTAGGTTGAGTTTTATTATTTTGTGTTAGTTTTATTTTTAAGTTTGCATTATTTTAAGTTTTTAAATTGTCATTTTTATTATATTATCAAATTTACTTTTCGTCAAGCTTTAACTTCTCGTAATTTACTTTTAAAGTTTTAAATTTTGCACAATTACTTTTTAATTAATTTTAGCTTTAATTACCCGTCATTTACTTTTAAAGTCTTGCAATTTAATTTACTACAATGACCAATCTATTGTTTTCTACCAAAAGACGACTGAGTCGCACTTAAACCAGTAATCAATTCGAATAGAAACGAAGAACAATTTAATTGAGTAAAATCTCAGTTATTAAATGGTGTCGCTGCCGGGGAACATAACTTTTTACATACAAAATCTCTTTTATTAATGTGTTGACCCGGTTTCTGCCTAAGTTGTATGGAGGGCTTCTTTGTTTACACCCTTTATCCTTACATTTCTTTTTCATTCTTCAACCCCTTCAATGCTTACCAAGACATCATTACTAGCACCTTGTTGTGATTGTTCCAGTGCTAGCATCAATACTTAGTCGGCATTCAGCTACGTTCACATTCTACTCCATATTTCCTAAGGACTTCTAATAATCTATTGGATTGTCCCTGGGAAGATCCCTCCGGTTCTGGGTGGATCATAGGACTTAAACCTAACTACCCTTTTGACACCAATAACGTCGTGAATTAAAGATGTTGTGGGTATTTGATCGTAACCATGAAAACCACTTCAAATGTCTAGCAAGATCTTTGAAAAACATTTAACATCTTGATAGTTTTGTCGTTTCAGAAATGCTCCCCCTTCACATGTGTATCAATAATCGAAAGTGTTTCGCACATGTAGGTAAGAGTTAAAGTGATTGAGTCTTATATAAGATCACATTTTAATCATATTTTCTCCCCTATCTCTAATATATAAAATCTTTTGATATTAGAGATACCAAATTTGATTAAAATATATTTTGAAAAATAGTCTTGAAAATCTCCAGGAGAAAGATGTGTTAATCTTTTGCATGAAGTTAAAATGCCCCCCCCCCCCCTCAAAAATTGATCCAATTGAATTGTCATTGTGAGGATGTGATCCACACTTCTATTTTTGAGGATGGGAGTTGTTGAAGACATAATTTTTGAAAGATTTTGAATAATCATTGAAAAATTCTTGAAACAATTGTGCACAACATGCAGATAGAGACACATACTCTACTTCGGCTGATGATAGTAATGTGCAATCCTGCTTCTTGGAAGACCATCCCACAAGCTTATCTTGACCTAGAAATTGTGCACCATCAGAAGTACTTTTACGTGTATCAAGACACCCTGCGTGATCAGAATCTGAATAGGCCGTTAGAAAGAAACCGGTTTCCCTCGGATACCAGAGTCCCAAATGAATGGTATTCTTTAGGTACCGAAAGATCCGTTAACCTCCTTGAGGTGCTTTTCAGTGGGTCGTGCTTGATATCGTGCACAGTAACACGTAGCATGTGATATATCTGGTCTGCTTGCTGTAAATACATGAGGGAGCCGATCATTGAACAATATTTCGTTTGATCTATGGCATCTCCCTCCAAATCAGCATCTGGGGATGTGGTTGATAAAGGTGTCCCAACGGTGTCACAAGAAGTCATACCATGCTTTTTTATTATCTCTTGACAATACTTAGCTTGGTTAATAAAGATACCACTTGGGGATTGGTGAACGTTAATTCCTAGAAGGAATTTTAGTTCGCCCATCATTGACATTTCAAATTTGTTGTGCATGACTTTTTCAAACCATTTTGAAAGTTTTGGGTTTGTAGACCCAAAAATAATGTCATCAACATAGATCTACACAAACAAAATGTCATCCCCATATTTATAAGTGAACAAATTTAGATCAATGGAACCTTTTGAGAAACCTTTAGAGATCAGAAATTTCGAGAGCTCGTCGTACCACGCCCTTGGAGCTTGCTTGAGTCCATAAAGTTCTTTGTGGAGACGATACACCTTGTCAGGATAATGAGGATTGACGAATCCTTCCGGTTGCGTGACATAGACTACTTCCTTCAAAGGACCGTTAAGAAACGCCGTCTTTACGTCCATTTGATAGACGATGAATCCCTTATGCACAGCATAAGCAACGAAAATCCTGATCGCTTCCATTCGAGCTACTGGTGCAAATTATTCTTGAAAATCAATACCCTCTTTCTGACCATACCCTTTAGCTACTAGCCTAGATTTATTCTTGATGATCGTATTCTATTCATCCATCTTGTTTTTCCAGATCCATCGAGGATTTAATGGTATTACATCGTATGGTCTGTCAACAAGTTCCCACACTTTAAGTCTTTCAAATTTTTGAAGTTCATCTATCATCGATTCAATCCAAGCATGATCAGCCATGGCTTCTTTGATGTTTTTTGGTTCAGCTGAGCTCACGGCGAGTGCGAACATACAAACATCGCCATCGGTGTTATGTTATCGTCTTGTACGAACGGGCTGTGAAGGGTTTCCAATTACTTGAACCAAAGGATGATCTCGGGTCCAATGATGTGTTGAAGGATGTCGTTGATAGAACGTATACATATTAGACGGATCAACATGGCGAGTATAAGACTCTCCAGTTTCGTGTATCGGTGTACTGAATGGGTTGATAAATTCGTCTTTGTCAGATAATGCATCGTCTGCTTGATTTTTGTTCTCTGGAGCAATGACAGTAGTTGTGGATGTTGTAGGAGCGATTATTGATGTGATATTCTGAGGAGGTAAATCTGCAGCAACCCGTGTTGAAGTAGATGAAGTTGTATCCTTTTGTTGACGATGATTGGTATCATCATTCTTATCATGAGTGACAGCGGAAGACTTCGATACAACATGTTTCTCCCCCGTGAAATATTCATCATACATTGGTCCATATAACATTTCCGACTCTTCAAGTGTCATGTCCACTGTCATATCTACTCTAGGAACATGTTCAGGAACCAGCTTTGAACTTGACGGTTCATTGTTGTGGTCTTGATTTCCGAGTTCTGTGCGGTTGTGAACGGAAGCCGTTTGTCGTTGTGGTTCGGGACTTAAACTGCTTTGTTCAAGTGCCATTTCTTGTAATTCATCAAATCTGATATGAATAGTCTCGACTATCAATTTTGTTCTCTTGTTGTACACTCTATATCCCTTAGACTGAGTTGCATATCCCACTAGAATGCATGCATCACCTTTCTCTTTCATCTTGTCCAGATTTTCACCATCTCGAATAATGTAGCACGTACATCAAAAAACGTGAAGGTGTTTGAGTGAAGGTTTTCGATCATGAATTATGTGATATGGTGTCTTTTCGTGTCTTGAGATAATTAAGGAGCGTTTTTGTGTGTAGCATGCGGTTGACATGGCTTCGGCCCAAAAATATAATGGTAGTTTTTTTGGGCCGAAGCCGTTTTGTTTGGGTGTTTGAGCAATAGATGTTTCATGTTCAATTCCTTCGGCTTCGAAATAGTTTCTCAAATTTGAATTCAAAAATTATGTACCTCTATCAGTACGAACCACTTTAACTTGAGCTTGAAGACCTCATTGTATCAGTTTAAGGAAGCTGATGAGAACTTCGGGTGTTTCATCCTTGGACCTAAAGAAGTGAGTCCATGTGTACCTTGAGTAATAATCGACAATTACCAGAATATATTTCTTCCCATTGATACTTTGAACACACATGGGACCACACAGATCCATATGGAGAAGATCTAACCGTCCTTTAGAGCTTGGTGTGGTATTTGTTTTGAAGCTACTTCGTTTAGCTTTGCAAAGCTCACAAGAAGAACAAAGATGATCCTTGATGAATTTCAAACTTGGAAGGCCTCTCACAATATCTTTCTTAGAAAGCAAGTTGATGGTATCAAAATTAAGATGAGATAAACGTTGATGCCATAACCATGCCTGAGCCATTGAAGCTTTAGCCATGAAGCAAATTGGATTTGATGAAGTTGTATCTTGAAGTGAAATAATGTAGAGATCAGTACCCCGTGTACTGGTAAGTAAATCATTCCCATCATAATCACGAACAAAACATGTCTTCTTCCTGAAAGCAACCTCCAAATCCGCATCACAGAATTGACCAACCGAGAAAAGATTGTGATTGAGCCCTTCGACGTAGTATACCCTTTTGATCGTAATATTTCCCTGAACCAAATCTCCATATCCTAGGATCGGTGCAAATTGATCATTTCTGAATCGGATCGTACCCATGAACTTCTCCACGAAGTTAATTAGAAGCTTGAGATTCCCCGTCATGTGCTTCGTGCATCCGGAGTCCAGTATGAAGAGAATTATTTTATTACCTGCAGAAGAGTTAGAACATGATGGAGCATTTTCTAAATTAAATACCACAGTAGTTGTGATTGTTCCAGTGCTAGCATTAGTACTTAGTCGGCATTCCGCTACGTTCACATTCTACTCCATCTTTCCTAAGGACTTCTAATAATCTATTGGATTGTCCCTGGGAAGATCCCTCCGGTTCTGGTTGGATCATAGGACTTAAACCTAACCACCCTTTTGACACCAATAACGTCGTGAATTAAAGATGTTGTAGGTATTTTATCGTAACCATGAAAACCACTTCAAATGTCTAACAAGATGTTTGAAAAACATTTAACACCTTGATAGTTTTTTCGTTTCAAAAATGCTCCCCCTTCACATGTGCATCGATAATCGAAAGTGTTTTGCACATGTAGGTAAGAGTTAAAGTGCTTAAGTCTTATATAAGATCACATTTTAATCACATTTTCTCCCCCTATCTCTAATATTAGGTCGTTTCGCGCATCAGTGGGGCATATGACTGACGTTGGGGCTTAAACGACAGGTTATCTAGACAAATTTTGTGCTTTAATGACAATTCATTACATAATTTGTTCTAGTTAACGACATTCTCAACACACAACACCAAAGCAAACAAAACACTTAACGCTAAAATGATCCGATATAAGATTCACTTTAACGACAACGACTAGTTTTGTTTCTACAAAGACAAGTGATCACGAAGTGGATTTGGTATTATTTATTTGAAGTTGAAATGGGATTTCATGAAGGCGTCTACTTATTTCATCATCGATCCCTCCTTCTATTTTTCTACCCCTTTTCTTCAAACCCAGTCTATCGATTGATGACTTACTTGGGCGATAAAACTTATGATTGAGACTTGAATTATCTAGTTTCCATTGTCAAGGGGTGGATGGTCGACAACATGGATAACTATCATTTTTGGGTGTCACACGCAGTTGCTCGTGTGGATAACTTCAAGAGGTATAAGAGACTTGTTTTTGCACCGTTCTTCAATCGACATAAGTGCAAGCTTAAGTAACAAATTTGGGGGATTGTACTTCAGTTTCAAGTTTTAAATATCGGGTTTACTTCACATATGGTCACAACAAAGAGCCGAATGAATTTGAGGTTGGTAAGTTAGACAGAGAGAGATGGAATCAGCAATCAATTCTCACGGGATATTCATGAGCCTCATAACGACAATGGTACTTCACAGTCTAAGCAAAAATATTTCAAAGTTTCTCAATGACTTTCAAAACTTTTCAAGACATTTGCTTTAGACTAAGAACTTCTCGAGTATATGGACGTCCACGATAATGATGCCTCCGAGAGTTCGAAATCATCATGTGGGAAGATCGTGTACTTTGAAGTAATCGGATCAACATCCAGGGGGAAGTAGTGTACATGGAATGTATCTACTTACTCTATATGATTTTTATGAAGTATTGCGTAGGCGTGAGAAGAATTGTTGCTGATTTCCTGCATGTTACCCCAAACAGATTATCACCAAGACCTAAACGACATGAAACAGTATAGAAGCAGTGTTATTTGGTGTGGTTCTTCTACAAATTTCTGTTGTGCACTTAAACCGATGAGCTAGAAGATTGTTCAAACTACATCAAAGTGTCAGAATCTGCTTAAGATACAGATATTGGTTTGGGGGAAGCTGATTCAGAAACTTCGTCAAAAAGAAGTCTATGAAGAAAGTTTTTTTAAATACATGTTGCACGAATTGGGGGGAAGTTAATCCAAATCATGCATATTACAATTGTTCCACAACAAGCAAAGACAAAGAGGATTCAAGCTGAGGTACAAGTTATGAAGACAAGAAGAATTAAAAGACATCCTCAGCATTGGAAGTGCCTTGGAAGACTTTATTTTGTTTTATTTTTACTTGTTAGGAACATTGTAAGTAATTCTGTATGTCTCCACATTGGGGGAAGATTGTTAGCCCTAAAATGTGAGTGCCATTTATGGAATTACATTTGTTTCATATGGGCAAAACATGGAGGGACTACTTTTGCTAAGTTGTCAAAGTCACTCCATGTCTAGCCTATATATACCCCTCCATACTTCCATGGAGGGGTGAGGTTTTTCCATTTGTGTATTTCACTTTCTTTCTCTAAATACACACACACATTTCAAGTTTATCTTTCTCTCCCTAAAATGTCTAACTACTTCTTTTATCCTCCCTAACCTCCGGATCATCCTCTTGTTAGCTTGAATCTTATAGGTTAACACCATATCATTGTCGTAGGATTTCCCTAGTGCGATGAGCTGTTCCATGTAACCCTTCATCTCTTGATAATGTGCACTAACGGATTTCCCAGGGGCTTGCTTACAACTGTGCAAGGCATCTACCAAGTCGTAGATCTCCACAGCCCGAGGCTTTTCATACATTGCCTTGATCTCTTCAAGCATTTGTTTTGGAGTAAATAGCTCAAATTTCCTTTGCAAGAAATGTAGAAGTGTGATAATCTTTGATATATCAAGAGGGTTGATGTTTCTAGTGAGAGAAAGTAGAGAGAGATGAGAGAAAAATGTAAATGTAAAATTAATAAAATGAAACAACCAACACCTCTTTACATGGTGGAAAGAGGTTTATATACCCAAGTCCTTAATGAACTTGGGCCTCCGCCCATGAACATGCTCATGGGTCGGGCTATTCAATAAATGTTACTTAAAGACTACTACGAGCTATAACTATATTGTTGGAGTGACCGAGACTTTCTTTATACGAAAAACGTATTTCCAACAATCTCCCCCAAAGGGAGGTCACTCCAAATTTACAAAGTCCTAATCTAGAATGTTAGATCTTGTTCTTGAGCTCGTAGTCCACTTTTTCTTTCTTTCTTTAACTTTTCTTCTTTTTGTGAATATGTGTTGAATAATATCAACCTTTTGCTTGGAACACGTTCTTTTGGCCTTTCACGTGCAATCTTTATCTTCTTGTGATGTTCTCCTCTTCGTGACTTCATGTCCCACACACTTATCCTTTGTTGAATTCTTGAAAGTTTTAGAGTCGATACAGCGGAAGACTTTTAGGTCATACTTTCTTGAATTTGCGGAAATATTTGATGCAGAAGGAATAAGTATGTGAGGACGACTTCAACAGGTACACCGTAACGCCACCGTCTTCGAATGCAGCAACATAATAAGACACGAATAAAATGGATTTGACATTTTATTCTAATTCGGTAGCATTTTACCTCCGGTCGGTGAAGACCATTGGACGATATTAGATATCGTACCCGTGACGGATAGTTTCAATTAAGTAACTTCCTGACAGGATTTCGCGGGTAACCCGTTCTCTTTATTCGACCGTCCAAATCTGACTGCGAACATAAAGAGTGAATCATTTGGATTAAAAATCCTTATAATTGAAGACGTCAATTCATGAAACCTGGAACAAGTAAATTTCAATTAAGATTTTCACCATCGTTGCTTTCCAGTTGTCACGAGCTTGATTTAAATAGAATCTTGCTTGTCACCTACCAAGTTCTGTTTGATGCTAACACTAGAAGGATTTCCACTCGTCACTGTGAACACTAAAGAGTGTCACTCTGAGTGTTCTGGCAAAATCATACGATAATGCGTAGAGGTCTGGAACGAGTTTATGTTCACTTAAGAATTAAACTACTGTTTCTTTCCAGTTTTCACAAGATTGGTTCTTAAAGAACCACACGTGTCACCTACCATGAGCTTGTTTGATGTTGGCTCAAGCAGGATTTCCATCTTCATTGTAATACTTGCGTATCACTCGGATGTTCTGGCAATATTACAAGAATACTGCGTAGGACTCATAATGATCTCTTACTTTTCACAGTGTGTGAAGAAGCAAGGAAAAAATGGAAAGTGTCCTAATGAGACTTTTGATGATCTCGTGGCTCTAGACTCGATAGTGCATTTTGATTTAGTGAGCGATGGCTGGAGAGGATTGCCAAATGTTCAATATTAGTCTATTCGGAGAGAATAAGCCAATAGATAATGTGTTGAACTCCGTGTGATTAAAACAAATATCTTTTGAGAGATATTTGAGTTAGCTGGGATGGGTTGTGCATTGCATCACTGGGTCCATGATGTCTATCTTCAATATCGAGAATCATTAAGAAAATGATCTCAATAGCATATGTATTGACCCGGTTTCTGCCTAAGGTTGTAAGGAGGGCTTCTTTCTTTACACCCTTTATCTTTACAATTCTTTTTCATTCTTCAACCCCTGCAATGCTTACCAATACGTCATAACTAGCACCTTGTCGTGATTGTTCCAGTGCTAGCTTAAGTACTTGGTCGGCATTCAGCTATGTTCACAATCTTTCTCCATCTTTCCTAGGACTTCTAATTCTATCTAAGGAAATGTCCTTGGGAAGATTCCATAGGTTCTGATGAATCATTGGACTAATACCTAATCCTACCACCCTTTTGTCACCACGTCCGTCGTGAATTAAGTGTGTTTTGGGTAAGTATTGTCACCATAAAAAATCCTAGAAAATCACTTAAAGCACTTGTGATATTATAATCAAAGTTTTTGTGCATTAAGTGTTTTGTTAATAAAAAACGCTCCCCCTTAACATGTGTGTATTATCTTTTAAGCCTTTTTCATTGTTTAGCCAAGTCTCATTAAGTCTCCTTAATCCCATTTTCTCCCCTTTCCAAAATGTTAACCATCAATATTTTGGATATTAATGGATTAACCAGTCTTTGGGTAATAAAATGAAATTAGATGTTGGCCAAAGAACATGTTAATGCTCCCCCTCAAGTTAATGAGGGTTAGTTGTAGTGCTTGAGTATGATAGATTTTGAAAGATTTAGAATCTCGTGACAAATTCTTGAAACATTATCATACTTTCACACTACAATAAGCCACAAAAGCACAATATTTATAATATTTACATATTCAAAAATTAACCAATATGGAATAAACCTGAGATAGTACGACCTATTAGATGGATCGTTCCACAAGCCTGTGATGTGCTCCATATGGTCTGCCCCCCCCCCCCCCCCCCCCAACGAATCGTTCGATACTTCAGATCAACCGTCGATCCCTTAACTTCTCTTCAATCATCTGGATGGTGTGGTTGGCACTCTTCTTAAATCGGCCTACCCATCTATACTTTACCTCTGGAAGACCTTGACCTGAGTTGAGCATCAACAGCTTGTCACTTACATGCTTGAGAGTACCATCGCTGAACTTGTGCAGTTTTGAAAGTCGCATGTATTGCATGACCTCTGCTTCATTCAGGTAAAATATGCCCATCTCTGGTTGGAGTATACCCATGTATGGTTTCTTAGCTTGATGAAAGCGACTCATTGGTGTTGTGTGAGGTCGTTCTAGATTTAGCCTGGATTGATAACTCTCTACCCCAAGTTGTAAGTCTTCAACCCTTTGCTTGATCATAATTCTACGAGTGAATTGGCGAATGTTGGAGCTTAGGGCAATGACTTCATCGGGGTCTAAGTGAGGGACCTTGCCTTGAGCCAAGAGGAGTAAAATCTTCAATATCTTCAAGTCGTAGGAACTGAAGATCCCCTTCACTGACACTATAAGTCTTACCGTCTTCTCGCTTGAATTTGATATCTTTCAAATACGAATATCCGAATATATGTTGAAAGCTAACTTCCTGTATGCTTGAGATTCGACGGGTTACAATTATAGGTGTACCTTGCATGGTGTGATAATAGAAGCTGTAAGCCGACCTCTTGTTGCCCCGCCAATGTGAGATGCCTAATTCCGCATATTGATCATATTCTTTGACAAGCTCTTTGCTCCATAGGTCTGGAACTTTATCTTCAATCCAAGGGATATCCTCCAAATTTACTGCTTTGCCCATTGTTAATGATGTAGCATACTTGTCCGCGCCGTTTTCTAAGAAATCCAGATCACGGTTGGTATAGTATTGCATTGGCAAGTGCTTGGCTGTTGCAATAACTGAGGGTGTTAGTGGAAGAAGGGTTGGAGCTTGTTCACCTGATGCTGTTGATTTGATTGCTTTCATGAGCTTATTGAAATGATATTCTCCCTCAGTTTTTGCAATCTTCATGGAAGCCCAAAAGTTCTTGTCTTTGATCGTTGTTTGAAAGTGTATTTGTATCAATGCTAGGCACTCCATATTTATCCATCAAGAATCCAGAGAAGTCGATTGGATTATTGAGGAATTGTGTGAGATCCGCCTTTTCATTGTCATAAATTGTACGTGCGGTTGCTGCCTATGTAAGCCATGGCTGCACTAGAACCGTCTCATCACTAGTGAACGTATCAGCAAACTCAGGATCTGGTTGAGTTAAATCGTCAATATCCATATCGATGTATTGCTGAGGTGGAGAGTTATGTATCACAGATGGTATCGGTTCGTCTTCTTGCATAGGTTCGTGTTCTACAGGAGTTGTTGATGAGACATTAGTAAGAACCGGTGCAGAAAACATACTTGTGTCTGTTTCTGTGTGATTTTGAACAGGAGTAGGCGGTGGAGAGTGATGTTCCACAGACGGTGATGGTTCGTCTTCAATCATTGGTTCGTCTTGTACCAGTGGCACTACAGGATCTTCTTGTGATACACTAGTAAGAACTAGTTCAGATGACTTACCTATGGTGTTGTCAGTGGTTTCACCATGCTCGTCAGTGGTGACGTTTTCACTCTCATCTTGTTTATCGCCAACTTTTTCTTTTGAACGTGCATCACTTTCTTCCTCTTCCTCATCACCGTCCTTGGATTCTTAAGATTCTTCACCATTGGTACCATTACCTTCATCCTTATCACCATCCCCTTTATCCTTATCCTTACCATTCCCATTACCGTCCTCATTGTCATTATCGTCATCCGCATCACTATCGTCATCCTCGTCTTCCCCGTCATCCTCATCCTCATCCTCATCCTCCTCATCGTCCTCATCATCCTCATCGTCCTCATCATCCTCATCCTCGTCCTCTTCTTCTTCATCTTCATTCTTATCAGAATGTTCTTTCTCTTCCTCATTCTCTTCCTCTTCTTCCTCATTTTCTGCCTCATCGTCATTTGTAGGCTCCTGACGTTTCCTTTTCTTGGAAGATTGGGGAACTTCATTGTCTTCTAATGGTGATGTGTTGGAAGCTTCTAGTATGACTTTAACAAGAGCGTTTTGCAAGTTGTGTTGAGCTTGTGTTTTTGGTAACTCAATGTTGGTTAATCGAGTCACCAAAGTTTGCATTAATTGCAAGTTAGTAAGGCCTTTTGGCGAACAATACTGGAAGCTCCTGATTGACACATGACCTAACTTCACGCTGAATGATGTTAGTCATGGTATCATTGATGGAGTTGAGGAAAACACTGTTTTCTTTATCACGTGCTTCCTTTTCGGCAATAAACTTCTTATGTTGGTCTTGAAGTTTTAAAACTCCGATATGAACATCATCAAGTTTGGCTTTGTCGCGTTTTTGTTCTCTTACGGCTTTTGAACTACTAACACACGACTGTAGCTCTTCAATCTTTTTTTCCTGAGCTTCCAACTATTTTTGGAAGTGCTGAATCAGAGGGTAACTGATCGTGAGGAATGGAGTGGAAGTGGATGGTAGTTGTACTGTTGTTGTTGTTGGTGGAGGAGTTACCACAAGTGCTAAAGAGGTTGTGGATTGGATGGTGGTTTGTACAGGTTGTTCGAGGATAGATGGCGATGTTGGTACAATCACTGGGGCAGTGGTTGGTACAGGATGATCGACAATCGGTGGAGGCGTTGGTGTAATTACTTGGGTGGTGGTTAGTACAGGTTGATGGATGACTGGTGGCGGCGTAGGTGTAATTACATGGATGGTGGTTGATACAGGTTGATGGATGATCGGTGGCGGCGTTGGTGTAATTACTTGTATGGTGGTTGATACATGTTGATGGATGACCGGTGGCGGCGTTGGTGTAATTACTTGGATGGTGGTTGGTACAGGTTGAATGGTTTCGATTGTAGGTTCAATCTGGGGGACGGTTGTCACAACAGTGCTGAAGACTGGTGGTGGAGGGGGTATTTGTTGTTGGATAGGAAACATCGTCAGATGAGCATCGTCTACTTCTATCATTGTTGAAGGAGTTGGAAGTGGTTTGCTAAGGTTGACGTCCTTGTACAGGAGTGTTTCCATATCATCTCCACCTTCTAAATTTTGGTCTTCAAAATCATAGTTGAAATAATCATCTACGTCGTCATCGTCTTGGTTTGTTTGGTCTGTGATTCCTTCCTCTAGTCTGAGATCTTGTTCTTCTTCATCGTTTGAGTTGTCTGGATCTCCAAAAGCTTCCAATGCTAGTTCTGCAGGAGATTTTGATCTAGAACCACTACCGGTTTTCGGTGCCTCCATCCTACTTAACTTACGTGCTATTCGCATCTGTTTTTCTTCAGACATTAGTACTGAAGGATCTTGTTCGTCTGCATCTTCATCACGTAGTTGCTCTTTCCCTTTAGCTTTGCCTTTGGTTTGGGGTGAGGAGGTCTTTTGGCGTTTGACAACAGTCTTCTTCCTTTTACCCTTTTGCTTTTCGGATGGATCTGCGTTTGCTTTTTAAAATTGTGTTTCGATATCCAGGAGCATTTGTTTGTAAGGTTCACTGTCCTTGATCCCATCATTGATCATTGTGTCTGGCACTAAAGCTGGACGCATTGAGTACTTAGTAGAATGTTTGTCGTCACCTATCTGATCCAACACATGGTCATCATCTAATGTGTGGTAGAAGAAATTTCCACGCTTGTCAATAAAGGGAACACTCTTCATGAATTGGTTGATGATAAGTTTTGTGAACCTTGGAAACAGGAGATGTAGTGACTTCTTATTGGTACCGATAAATTGGTAGAAAAATTCGTCCCAAAGAAGTAGAGCATAATCTACTTTAGATGCAGTGTATAGGCCCCAAAGTACATAAGCCTGAGGTGGTCTCATTTGGTCAAAACCACGAGCCTTTGAAGTGAGGCACCTGGTTATGATGGTGACGAGTGCTTTCCATGGTTGACCAACGCGTGAAGTGGAAAACTGAGAGAGATTTTGAATGTTACCCTTATAGTTTAGAGCTCTAATTACTCGAAGCAATTCATCTTTGTTTAGATTGGGCACAAACTTTACTCCTTTTGCTAATTTGGGAAACTTAAACAATTTCCTGAATTGAGTTAAATCAAGAGTAAAATTTTTCATGTTGATCTTGAAAGTGATAGATATCTTAGATACTTGCTTTGCCGCGGTAATCGATGTTGTGGCCCAAAATTCATGAATGTAGATTTCGGGAACTGATGGAGTAGCTCTAAGGGCATCTTTAAAAGGTGACATGTCAAGGATGTCCATTGCAACTTTGAAAGCTGCCAAGTTTGGATCAAAATCGTCTCTCAGACGAAAGTTGTTCTCTGCAAGTGGTAGTTGGTCACTAAGTGGTACTAATAAGAGGTATGATTTTTGTTGTTGTTCTTTGGTGATTGACATGGTTCCTTCTTAAGATAACACAGACACAATTGATATAGACAAACATATACATCATATATCCATGCAAATACATAAGATAGCATAACAAATGTCATCATGTAAACCACAATAAGATCATACAGACAATGTTCAAAGGAAGTACAATCATACAATCCGATATAGAAAACCTAAAGGCATGATGGTGTAACAAAGACATGTTATTCTAGGACCCCAACAACCTAGCTTTAGTTACATGAAGATTTAGGTTTACTGGTTGTCATAACCACTACTTCAGTGGGAGAACTAGAGTACATCCGACTACGAGGTTCCACAATCACTTCCGTAGGCCTAGGCATTACTACAACCTAAGTAGGTGTTCGCAAAACCTCAACCTCAGTAGGTGGTAGCAAAACCTCAACCTCAGCAGGTGGTCGCAAAACCTCAACCTCAGTAGGTGGTCGTAAAACCTCAACCTCAGTAGGTGGTCGCAAAACCTCAACCTCAGTAGGTTTAAACTCAGCGATTGCTTCCATTTCCTGAGAACAAAACACAATATATGGAGTAAATAATTTTATCTCTTTCGTTTACAGAAATATCAACTTATAAAAATAAGATGAATTTTTGTAATAAGAAACCTTTTAAGTATTATTATGAGAAAAAATTAATTACGTCCAATCAAAATTGTGTTCGTTATAGAAGCTCTAGTTCTAAGTCAAATGCATAGTGTGAAAGCATACTAACTTAAGGTGATGATACAACAACAATCTT
The DNA here is from genome assembly GCA_025667525.1 of Glebionis coronaria. NCBI lineage: Eukaryota > Viridiplantae > Streptophyta > Magnoliopsida > Asterales > Asteraceae > Glebionis > Glebionis coronaria. The sequence goes on from CM046877.1 coordinate 362,477,496, forward strand.
TTCGCAAATTCTATTAGACCACTTATCTTAAGGACATTCTATCACAAAATCTATATAACACAAAGCACTGACCTATCGGAATACCCTTATCTGAATGCACCCATCGGAAAGATTCTAATTTGAAAGTCCCCAATCGGAATGCCCCAATCGGAATGTCCCAATCGGAATGTCCCAATCGGAATGTCCCAATCGGAATGACACAATCGGAATGCCCCAATCGAAATGCCCCAATCGGAATGTTCCCAATCAGAATGTTCCCAATCGAAATGTTCCCAATTAGAATGTTCCCAATCGGAATGTTCCCAATCGGAATGTTCCCAATCGGAATGTTTCCAATCGGAATGTTTCCAATCGGAATGTTCCCAATCGGAATGTTCCCAATCGGAATGTTCCCAATCGGAATGTTCCCAATCAGAATGTTCCCAATCGGAATGTTCCCAATCGGAATGTTCCCAATCGAAATGTTCCCAATCGGAATGTTCGATCGGAATCCATTAAATATAGAGTCATCGGAATCTGGGGCGGTAATAACGAGGATGGTTTTGATCTAACGATTTCTATGGCTTTAAGTATGTTTTTATCAAAACCGTTAATAACCAGTGTTTATTATGTTAGAAAGATCAAAAACCCCTTATCAATCGTGATGTTTACCACAATTAAAACTGAAACCCTAGATCATTGATTCTAACGAGACTAATGAAGCAAATGAATGGATAGATCAAGATAATAACATGTATTCGACGTTACCTAGATGATAAACACAGCAAATACAACACAGGAGACGAGATAAAAGAACTCAAATTTGATAATGGCGGCAGTTTGGTTATTAAGGATGTGTGGAAATATCAGTCGGGAGAGAAAAACAAAATGGGGGTAGGAGTGTTTTGACGAGAGTCAAACCTTTCTAACCAAATTTTCCAATATAGCAAATTGGCCCCCCCAATTTTGAAACATGTAAGAAAACTAGTTAACAACACAATTTCCCGATTTCTTGTGAGTTGCAAACACAAACACGCCAATAAAACCTAACGACAAATCAAAAATCCATACAAGGCACACATTGCACATTAGGCAAGATGACTGACGAATTATGTGAAGACAAAATCATGTTCAAGATGATTTGATATTTGCACCCCCTCAAATACTGACCTGTTTTCTATTTAAAGAGTTGTAGTCATTACATTTAATGGGACAAATATCTATGAAGACCTTTTCTGTTTAATGATTTTCTGAAACGATTCTAGGGGCAATAAGATTTCTCTTATTTTAACAAAATAAGTGCACTGAAACGTACACTCATTTGTGTTAGACCAAGTTATAAAGTAAACTTGATCCCTTACAAGGTTTTTAAGTAAACCTTGCCCGAGAAAATTAATTCCTGTTGTGAGCCAACGTTTTCAAAAGAAATACGTGACTTTAATGCGAAAAGCGGGTTGTAGTCTGAAATAACTACAAGCCATTTGGGCATGTTTTAAAATATGTACAACTTTTATACGGACTCTATTTATGGCGCCGTGTCAATTTTAATCGACATTTCTAAGGCCGTAAATATTACCATACTAAAAGACATGCCCGTTTTAAAATGAAAAATATTTTTGGATTTTCTTGATTTTATATTTTTTATGGATTTTCTATGTTTTATATTTTATATGGTTTTTCTTAGTTTTATATTTTTTTATTTTTCTTTTGGTGGTTTTAAATATATACGATAATATACAAGATCACGATCAAAGGATACTCGAGAATAGTTTACCACCACTATTCTTCAGATTTTTCTGCCAACTCCTTAAGTGTCGCTGGTGAGAATGATTTCATGCCTAGCTTTTCGATCAAAAACTCGATACGTCCTCGATCTAAGGCCTTTGTGAATATATCTACCAGCTGATACTCAGTGTTGACGAAGTACAGTTCGATCACTCCATTTTCCACTTGCTCTTTGATGAAGTGGTAGCGTATGTCAATGTGTTTTGCCCGGGAATGTTGAACGTAGTTGCAGCACAGAGAAATTGCACTTTTGTTATCACAGTACATCGGGATTTTGTTGAATCCAAGACCATAGTCAGTTAATTGTGATCTCATCCAAAGAACTTGAGCACAACAACCAGACATAGCAATGTATTCAGCCTCTGTACTTGATATCGCAGCGCTTTTCTGCCTTTTAGATGCCCAACTAACAAGTCTATCTTCAAGAAGTTGCACACTGCCAGAAGTGCTACGTCTAGTATCTTGACACCCAGCATAATCCGCATCTGCATATGATATTAGTGCAATAGAGGAATCCTTCGGATACCACAGACCATGATGAAGTGTTCCTTTAAGATACCGAAAGATCCTTTTCACAACATGTAAGTGCTTTTCGGTAGGCCGAGCCTGATACCGGGCAACATGCATATAGCAAATTGCAAATCAGGCCTGCTAGAAGTCAGATAGAGAAGGGTGCCGATCATTCCATGGTAAAGTTTAGGATCGACAGCTATCCCTTCCTTATCTTCATCTAACTTGGATCTCTCCACCATTGGAGTATCCACGGGGTCACAATTTTCAAAGTGATACTTCTTTAATGATTCAAGAGCAATTTTGGATTGATTAATAAAGATGCCTCTGGGATTTTGAGAAATTTGTAACCCTAAGAAAAATGAAATTTTTCCCATCATCGACATCTTAAAACGTGTGGACATAATTTTCTCAAAATGGTCAGACAGTCTTTGAGTAGTGGCAGCAAGTATTATATCATCAACATAAATTTGTACTAGTATCATGTCGTTGTCCTCCTTGAGAATAAGTAATGTTGGGTCCACTTTGCCTTTGGAGAAGCCTTTTGAGATGAGATACGACGATAGGAGATCGTACCACGCGCGTGGAGCTTGTTTCAACCCGTAAAGAGCCTTCTTGAGCTTATACACGTGATTAGGATACTCTGAGTTGACGAATCCATTCGACTGGCTTACGTAGACATCTTCCCTTAATTCACCATTGAGAAATGTCGTCTTAACATCCATTTGGTAGACGATCATGTTCATGTGAGCAGCATAAGAAAGGAATAGTATAATTTCCTCCAATCGTGCCACAGGAGCAAAGGATTCTTCAAAGTCAATACCCAAAGCTTGTTTGTAACCTCTAGCAACCAATCTAGCTTTGTTCTTCAGCACTCCACCTAACTCATCGAGTTTAACCTTATATACCCACAACAATGTAAGGATTTCAACGTTGCTGGGTAAAGGAACTAATTCCCACACTTCAAGACGTTGAAATTCATTAAGTTCCTCTTGCATGGCTTCAATCCAAGATGATTTAGTCATGGCTTGTTGCCCGTTTTTAGGTTCAGTATCGGAAAGAAATGCATCAAAGTAGCAATATAATGCATGTTCTTGGAGTTGGTGGCGAGTTAAGACTGGTCGATTTATGTCACCAATAATATTGTGGATTGGGTGATCCTTTGTCCATTTTGTGTTGTGAGTTTCAATCCGTGGTGGTCGGGAGTGAACGATTGTAGGAGCTTCCTCTAAGGTAGACGCACCGTTAGGGTTTTCAGGTATTTGAGAACCAAAGAAAGGAAGATCTTGTAAGTGAGCAAATTCTAAATCGTGATCATAGTGATCCTCTTCAACATCATTAGGAACGAGTGGGGGTGAAGATTCAGGTGTGGTTTGTGAATTAGTGGGGGATGGGACATCTTTTTCAAGAGTGACAGTAGATGCCTCTGACTGATTTCCATTATCCTGAGCAATAACTTAAGGAATTGGAGCTACTGCTACAAGTGTCAGAGAATCATCACTAGGTGGATCAAAGAATTCATCAAACATAGGTTGGAATAACTCGTCCCACTCGAGCCTTGTAGGTGGTATAAATGATGGAGAAGTAGGATTGTTGGGAGTTAATCCGGAACTAATCGTACCGGTTCCCATCTCATGTAATGCGGGTTCAGAGCTGTGTTGCTCAGAAGCCATCGCTGTCAGCTCATCAAAATCGGCATCCAAAGTTTCTACTATCTTGCCAAGATGATGGTTATAAATTCGGTAAGCTTTCTTTGCAGGTGAGTAACCAATGAAAATTCCAATATTAGCCTTCGGTTGAAGTTTGCCCAAATTCTCACTATTAGTATTTGGATAACACAGTGCACCAAATACATGAAGAAATGAAATATCGGGTTTTTGTCCATGAAGTAGCTCATATTGAGTTTTACCATGGCGTTTACGAATGATGGAGTGGTTTTGGGTATAACATGCGGTTGCCACTTCTTCAGCCCATAAGAATAAAGGAGCATTCACATAAATCAGCATAGTTTCTAGCAGCTTCCATTAGTGTACGGTTACGTCTTTCCATGACACCGTTTTGTTGTGGAGTGCGAGCAACAGAAGTTTCATGTGAAATACCGACCTCTTCATAATAGTCTCGTAGAGTTTGATTAACGAACTCAGTTCCATTATCAGTGCGAATGCGGCGAACAGTAGCATTAAGACGTACTTGGATCATCTTTAAGAAAGTAATAATATACTTTGGTGCTTGATCCTTGGATGCTAAAAATTTTACCCATGTAAACCTTGAGAAATCATCCACCATGACGAGGATGTATTTTCTACTACTCACACTAGCCGTACGCATTGGCCCGCAAAGATCCATGTGCAAAAGATACAGTGGTTCTTGGTTGGTGTCTTCAGCTTTAGGTTTGTATGATTTCTTGGTGCTTTTCCCCAAAGAACACGCGGAACATAAATGATCCTTGTCGAACTTAAGTTTTGGAAGACCATGAACAAGTTCGTTTTTAGCTTAATGGTTTATAGCATCAAAGTTAAGATGAGATAACCGACGATGCCACAACCATGACTTGGTCTTAGATGCTTTGGAAAGAAGGCATACAGGAGAGGCGGCCATCATGTTTTGAATGGACAGTGTGTAGAGATTATCCCCTCGAGAACCCTTTAACAAATCATTTCCTGCAAGATCGCGAATAAAGCAAGTATGTTGTCGAAAAGCCACTTCAAGGTTTGAATCGCAAAATTGTCCCACTGAAAATAGATTGTGACAAAGTCCCTCCACATAATATACCCTTGAAATCGTAACATTCCCAATTTGGTATTCACCATAACCCATGATCTTCGCAATATGGTCGTTTCTGAATTTAACCGTTCCTAGAAACTTGCTGACGAAATTTCTGAGCATCGAGCGATCTCCGGTCATATGCTTTGAGCATCCAGAGTCCAAGTACCAGAGGATGATTTGGACCACCTGAAAATATCACCAGACAAAGACGATGTATCGGAATCTAGTAGTTCCTCTGTGTTAGCAGGTACAGATATATTTATCTTAGATTTGCTAACCGAAGAATTCTTAGGCTTCCAAACTTGCTTCCTAAATGCCGGCTTAGATTCTAGTTGTCTAAGATCCTGAGGTACTTCTTCACTGGTAGGCATAATAGTGGGGGCAGACCTAGTTAAAGGGCGCTTTTTCCATTTCTTTGTGCTAGTGTTCCTAGTTAAAGGACGCTGAGACCTAACTTCCGTGGATGTGATCCTAGTTAAAGGGCACGTAGTTCCATTAGCAGTGAAGGTCCTACCAGTGGGTTTCCATTGCCAACCAACTTGGGTGAATTTCTTCCCCGTTGGAATCCATTCAAGATTGTTCCAAATAGCATACATTTTATTCACGTGATCAACAAGACATAAATCATGACGCTGAGAAAACATGCATTCATTACAATTCCAACATCGCAGATCCGAATTCACATTTTGCTTAGGCTTCTGCATAGAGGCAGATCCTTTTGTCTTAGATACATGATTCTTTTTATATGAAACTGAAATAACATTCCTAGGGTGAACTTCTATTTTCTTCTTGGCAGTCCTAATAGTGGAAGGCTTGATCCTATCTTTCTTTTCTTGAGATCCTTTAGCCTTAGTAGACATAATTACTCCTGTAGAATCCATGGGAACATTAGTGACAGATTTTTATGTAGCCTGGATGGGTGTGTTTAATATAGGCTTAAATCCTGGATTCTTATTGAATTGAGTAATAGCAATGGTGGGGGTTTGTTGTTTCGGGGGTACAGATATCGGTTGCCCAATGTACTCTAAGTTTGCTAAACAATCCTGAACGCGATCCACATATAATAAAAGCTCATATAGAAGATGACTTGTGGGATCTAGTGCACGCATGTCATCAACAATCTCTCAAGCTAGATCTGCATGTTCTAAGGCATTTTTCATGTATGTGGCAAACTTAGTTAGACTATTCTTAAATTTCGGGTCCCGATATAGCACACGTGGGTTGGGTTTGGGAGCACTAGAGGTCGAGGCAGAGATGGTGGCTGGATTATCAACAACTTCTTGTCCTTTGAGTTGAAGTGTCTCCTTTAATTCAGCCAAAATCATGTTTTTGTCTATGAGTTTAATATTTAAGTCAGAGATTTCCTCGCACTTACGGTTCAATTGGTCAACGAGTGACTTTTGCTCTGCCGCATGAAAAGCGAAGCATTCTTCTAACGAACCATAAATATCTGAGAAACCTTGATTTACTTTATCAAGCTCCCCTATCATAGAAGTAATTCTATCTTCTAGGACATGATTCTTAATCTCTGCAGCCTCTAGTTCCAATTTCTCTGCTACTGATTCTATCTTAAGTCTCATAATTTCTTCCTCTAATGCATGAACTACCTGAATCATCTTGTCACTTGTCTCAACGGAGTTTTCACAATCATTTGTTTTTGAAAGAGTTCCATTTTTAGATTGATTTTCAATTTCAAGAGATATACAATGTTGTTGAAGCTCATTAAAACGTTTTGAAAGTGTGTTATAAGAATCTTGAAGCGTTAAAAATTCAGCGTTAGATTCATGACAAGAATGATTATCTACATTAATCACAGGCTCAACAATATTCACAGATATATCATGCACATCATCACATTTATTCATAGTAGATGAAATCTCATGAGCATATTTAAGAGTAACAACTTGCATCACTTCCAGAGACACTATATGTTCTAAGAATCGGTCATATTCGGATAAAATCTTTTATTTCTCAATTAAATGTTGTTCATAAGCATCATCCATTTCATAGAAAACTTTTTGAACTTCACCTATTTCAAAGCTTAGATTTCCAGCGAGACTCCATTTTTAATATTCTTTATAAAGGAACGATCTCTTTCTCAAACACCGTTTTCATGTGTTCGAAAGCCCATTCTCCAGCGGTTTGAGCCGTTGAAGTGGTACATTCCAGGATGACCTTGTCAAACTCGGTAAGTTATCGCTCAATCTATTCCAAGCTGAGCTTTACCGTACTTACCGGTGGAAGATTCTTAGGAATCTCCTTCGGTTCGTCCGAGTTAACGAGTGTAGTAAGCATACTATGGGTTTCTCTAGCAGGCATGTAAGAACATGTATGGATAGATTTCTTTTGCATATTAAATCGAGTTCTAAGATCTATTTTTGCATTTGTTGCATTCATTTGTGCATAGTCATACTCAGGATATGTAGGAAGTAATTTTAACCGATTCTCTTCATATATTGACATGCTCTCAGTTTCATTTAAAAACACAATCGGATCTAATACCAATCCTAACTTGGTTGCATCATAAAGTCGTGGGTTGTGGTGAAATTCTTGCTTTGCATACCCGGGTTAGGTGGTAGGTCTATTAGACGCGATAGATTGAACTCTTGAAAAGAAGAATGAAACAAGTGTACTAAATGTGAAGCAGAGTATTGTTTTAAAAGAAAAATTTCAGTCTTTTTAACTCTCTCAGACGCCTTAGTTTCCGTTTCAACCCTTTTAGACTCGAGAATTTCGAAATCCATTTTTAGTTTTTGAAAATTGTTAACGACTGACTCTTTTTCTTTAAGTTCTTTTGAAAGATTTGCTCTTAAACTCTCAATTTCTAGCAGATTATCCATTTGGACTTGCCTAAACCTATCAAATTCAGGATTGGTTAAGGTAGTGGACACTAGAGTTAATTCCAAGGTTTTAACCTTTTCCTTATGCAAAGCAAGCTCGGCAGATAAAGTCTGATTAACACTGAGGGTTTCAAGGACCGCATTATTCATTTGGCTAAGCAAAGATGCCGAGACCATAACCAAATCAGGTTGAGTAAACGAATTTGTAGTCGTAATAGCTCCCGGTTGTAGTTCACTCAAAGTCTGGGGACTTGCATTGATATTTCTATCATTGTTCGTCTCCTTGATTGAGGTACTAACCACTGGAGGCTGTTCCGGATACTTATACACTTGCTCAACTTGATAAGGTACAATACTAGTCTCCGTAGCAGTATTTGGTACCTCAGAAATTATGTCAGCTCCATAAAGTGAATGATTTTCCATGAGAGCTGCTTTGGCGGTATTGAGATCATCACAGTCAGAGTCGTATGCATCCAAATCATCACATTGATATGCGGCATTGTTTGTGATGGCTGTTGTGAGACCGTCAGTGTCCGCGACTCCCGGATCTTCGAGAAATGCCAACTCTTCTTCATCAAGCTCACGTCCTTGGGCTTGAGCATTCACCAAGTAGATCTTCTCCTGAAACCATGTGCTATCCCTTTTCCTCTTGGGCTGCTTACACTCTCGGGCCATGTGCCCTTCCCCTTTGCGGTTGTAGCATATAATCATCTTCGTTTTGCCAGTACTATTGCCTCTTGTAGCGACAGTGTTAGATGAACGTGCACCAGCAGTAGATGAATTTGGTCTCCCCGGAAGTGGTTGCACCATTACTCTGCCATCCTGAATTTTAGCTTGTTGTCGAGAGTTAGAAGAGTTCCTTAACTGATTGTTTGTTGGAGCTGGTCTTCTATAACCTCGTTTGTTCAATGTTTGAGTGAGATAAGCAAACATTTGAGCAAGTATATCAGTAGGACTATCCCCTTGTCTAAACTCAAGGACAGGAATCTCATCATCACAATAGAACGCTGGTTCTGATTGAGCTACAAGCTGATTTGAGGGAACACTACCATGTTGTGGGTAATGGGGTTGAGAAGCCTCAATTTGTTGATAGGTAAGAGCATGGTTTGTTGGAGGTTGATAAGGTGAATGCTGTTGTGAAGCATGAGGTAACGGATGTGAATATCCTTGTGATGATGTTGCTGGTTGCTTGTAGTGTTGGTGATAAGATGTAGACGGTTGTGGCAAGATCGAGTACTGTGGGAAGCTTGGTGTTTGATATAATGGTTGATAGGAAGATTGGTGTCCCAAGGAAAACGGAGAGTTGTGATATGACATTGTAGGATGGTTTTGCCATTAATGCCAATGGTTCTTGATAAGATCCCTGAGAGATGCGTTTTTGGATCACGTGTTTCTCGTGTTGTTTCAAGAAGGCATAGAGTTGATCTAAATTTGACTTGTGCAAATCTCGAATCATCTTAACATCGGTGACATACTGACTCCATTCTTGGTGTAACGTGTTCAAGAAGTTTGTGTTTAGTTGAAACTGTTCAGTCCTTAGATTATACACATTCATTTCATTCATCAGAGTAGTGAAACGCTAGTAGTAACCGTGAAGAGTCTCCCATGAATGTATGTAAACCTATCAAACAAGTCATACAATTGACACTCTCGTTCTTGCTTGGTTAGAGAGGTCCCTTGTATCAAAACAGCTAATCGATCCCAAAGATTCTTTGCCACTGTGTGTTCACTTACCATTCTATAGATATCGGGTGGAAGGGCTTGAAGTATTGTCTGGACAGCCCTTTCATCTGCATCGGCAATGATTTTGTTAGCATCGGTTAACTCATGATACAACCTTTCCCGCGTTTAATTATTGATGGTAACTTCTCCCCAATCTAATGGACCTTTTTCAGTTGATTGAAGCATAAGTCGACCATTGGGTTTGCCCATGATGTAAGTTTTCATGCGACCTTGCCATGCTTCAAATAAATCTTTGATGAGCAAAGGTGGGCGAGTGTCGGTACCCGAGATGATTGAGATATCGGTAAGCGAAGTCATTGTTGTCATATATGAATTTGAATTCATTTTATGATCCCTTGAATAAAGATTATCAAAAATGATCGAGCAATGAAATAAGGTTATGTGTTTTAATGTTGTTGAAACAAAGATGTTGTGATCATTATGTTGTGTGTTTTTTTGTGAAAATTACAAGATTGAAAAAAAATCCTCTAAGTTGTGCAAATACTATCTCAATACCCCAACTTCTTCAATCTCAATGTAAAATCTCAAAATCGTCGTAAGTCTCAAAATTAATCCGTCGAAATACAAAAAAATCAATCATGTCGGAATAATTCTAATCGGAATACGATCGGAAAGACCCTTGTCGGAGTACCTAAATAAACCTGTCGGAATATATAAGATCCAGTCGGAATGTGATCGGAAAACCCTTAGTCGGAATGTGATCGGATAAACCCTTGTCGGAATGTGATCGGAAAGACCCTTGTCGGAATGTGTTCAGAAAGACCCTTGTCGGAATGTGATCGGATAAACCCTTGTCGGAATGTGATCGGAAAGACCCTTGTCGGAATGTGATCGGAAAGATATATCGGCATACTGGTCGGAATGTTTAAACCCTTTTCCGATGCAACTGATCGGAATCACTAAACCCTTTTCCGATGACACTGATCGGAATAATAGTACTGTTTCGAGATTTTGAGGTAAAAAGATGAGATTTTCGACAAGAAATCCGTGATTTGAACCAACCCAAAACACCCAAACACTACCAAAAGTATTTAGAAGATATATGGATCACTTGGAAAGACAAAAACACGAAAAAATTGGAACTTAGGTAAAGATCAATCAAAAACACATGAACACACAAAATTGAACATGAACAACACAAAACCAACCTTTATTTCATCCCATAGCTCTTGATAGCAATTGTAGAAGTGTGATAATCTTTGATATATCAAGAGGGTTGATGTTTCTAGTGAGAGAAAGTAGAGAGAGAGAGAGAGATGAGAGAAAAATGTAAATGTGAAATCAATAAAATGAAACAACCAACACCTCTTTCCATGGTGGAAAGAGGTTTATATACCCAAGTCCTTAATGGACTTGGGCCTCCGGCCCATGAACATGCTCATGGGTCGGGCTATTCAATAAATGTTACTTAAACACTACTACGAGCCTATAACTATATTGTTGTAGTGACCGAGACTTTCTTTATACGAAAAACGTATTTCCAACAAGAAAGGAGCCATTTTTACAAGCATTAAACAAGCCACATCATTGTGCTTCTTAACCTCTGCCTCATAAATCAGTCTTTCAACTGGAGTAGCATTAGGGCCAAGGGGCGTAGGAAACGCCCTGGTCAAGTAATCAGAAGTACCCGCTACTCTCAGAACTATTCTTAGTGAGCGGTACAAATCGTTGAAGTTTGGGCCAGTTAGTTCGTGTCGTTTAAGATAAGTCTTGAAGGCAGAACTCAGCGTATTGTTATCGGGTTGAGCCATTTCTACATATATAAGTTCAAAATATTAGTATTTTCGATAATACCATTCAAGAAAATACAATTATCACGGTAATTAAAACAATATTATTTTCCTCGAAAACTAGAATCCACAGTGACATAAATTTATCACATCAGTTGATCTGCTAGTGATAAATGTACTCAACACGGTAACTTGTCGAACAATACTTGACAAACAAATTTGCAATTTCTAGATATTTTTAGGCATTTACGTTCCCAAAAGTCTCTTTGCATCGTAAACATGTTTCATCCCTACTTTATGCCTTAAGTTTCCAGATCTCACTGAGTAACTCAATCAAGTCAACTAATCTAAAGAACGTAAAACCTTCATGTGCAATCTTATTCAGTCATGAAGTTTTCTCTCCATTACAACATCGTCCAAAATCTCATATGACAACAATTGTAACTTCAAGTGTTCGTCAATTAGATGGCATAAGACTTAAATTTAAGGGTATTGATTTTGGTGTCAAAATCATGTATGGAGAAGCATGCATACATCTCCATAGCATACGTTTAATAAAACTTTTAGTAAACTTTTTGGTGAGACTAAAATTTCGCCATATATTTGCAAGTTGAGGTATTGGTTAAACCAATTAAAGATTTTACCCACAACAATTCACGCCTTACGTTCCTAGAACTTGGCTAAAGCACAAAGCAATAACCTTATTTATTGTGTTTTGAATGTGAATTTGCTGTCAAATCAACATTAAGGAATTATGTAAATAATAACCGTAGGTAATTCCAACTTTGACGCACAGGCAAGCCGGGAATTTGGTCAGCGTTGAAGCATAACACCTCCTTCCTTAACCGGGTTCATGACCAGTGGTGCGTTATAGCCACTTTATATTTTGTCAAAGTTGAGTAGGTCGTTAAGTTATTATTACAATTCCAATCAACGCAAATCATATGTCAATTAGATCTCAAAAACAATTCATTAATTTTTATATGATTTAGTCTATATTAATTTTTCTTGTAAAAAATTACCCTTGTTTACAACATACAATCAATATAAAACGTATGAAAACAAGTAGGTATAAAAAAAACTAAATCAAATTGCCACATGCATAACAATTTATTCAAAACATAAAATCTAGAGTTTTATAAACATAAAAAAGTCTTCCCTAATTTTAAAACTTTTGAATCAAATAAAGCAAATAGCATATAAAATCATATGATCCTTGAAAAACATGCATATTCATCACGGATCTTCCTAACATAATCTTAACAATTAAATCCCTCTACGGCTCGTAACCAAACATGACATAACAATTACTTCATGCAAAACATCTAAAGATAATCACCATGTAAATTTTTTAGGGTTTCAAAAAAAACTTCTTTTTAAAAAAAAATCGGCTAAACCGACATAATTTAAAAAACAAAAACCGAATTTTAATGAAAACCTAAAAACATCATGTGATTTTAACTCAAACCAATTTTAGTTAAATAAACTTTAGATCTCGATAATTATAACATGTTAAAACGGCTCTCGATGCCACTGTAGGTTTATATTACTCATAACAATTACGTAAAACCCTAATTAAGATCAAAGCACACATAGCGGAAGCGTTTTACAAGATCATAATTAATAACATATTCATAAATAATCGAGTTAGGATTACATACCTTTTAGCTAGAGCAAATCTTCAAGAACACCGTCAAATCACGAATTAGGGTTTATATGAAGAACACCAAGATATAGTTTATAATGAAACTATATTACGCTCTTGTACACACGTAATGCAACGGATCAATCGTGAGGCTAGCACTAATAAACCGGAGCTTTAATACTTGTGAATTATAGCTAAATCGAAAATCAAACCGAAACCCTATGTGGGTTGTGGCTTGCGATCGCAGGAGAGAACAAGGAGGGGAGGGACCAAAAACTATGAAGGGTTATAGGGTATTTATAAATTTATAAATTTGTGCTCCAAGCCCTAATTAAAATTAGGAAACTAATCCCTTCCTTTTTTCCCTATATAGCCGACGGCTATAGAACCCCCAAGGGGTTTCCGGTACTTTCCGTTATTGTTCCCTTTTCTATATAATTCTATAACGCTCGTTTACACTTAACTTTTAATTATTAACGATCGTTAAATAAGCTCGATTTGTATTTTAATAAATAAATATATTTATTAAAATTTAATTAATCCTTTACGTATTGTGTGCAATCCCGTAATCCTGAGTTCGATCCTATCACACGACTATTTAATTTTACGTCCATAAACTTTCATGAAGATGATATTGGCAACATAGAGACTGATATTGAAGACAACACACTTATTGAAGGAGGGACACTTACAAGTACTATCAAAAATCATCCTCCTTCTCTAATCATTGGTGATGTTTTATCTCCTGTCCAAACAAGAAGGTCTCATCAGACTCAAGGAGGTTTTATTGCCAATATCCACAATAAGGTTGATACCCCTCTTGTACAGGCATGTTTGTTTGCTTGTTTTCTGTCACAAAAGGAACCCAATAAGATTTTTGATGCTCTCAAATAACCAAGTTGGGTGGAAGCAATACAGGATGAGCTTCACCAGTTTGCTATTCAAGATGTTTTGGAGTTAGTGGATTGTCCAAGGTATGTCAGACCTATTGGGACACGTTGGGTCCTTAGAAACAAAAAGGATGAAAGAGGAATTATGTTCAGAAACAAGGCACGTTTAGTTGCTCATGGCTATACACAAGAAGAGGGAATAGACTATGAAGAGGTTTTTGCACCTGTTGCAAGGATTGAAGCAATAAGGATTTTCCTAGCCTATGCTTCTTACATGGGCTTCACAGTTTATCAAATGGATGTGAGAGTGCTTTTCTATATGGCACAATTGAAGAGGAGGTTTATGTTATGCAACCTCCTGGTTTTGAAGATCCAGAGCATCCAGACAAAGTGTATAGAGTCAAGAAGGCAATGTATGGACTTCATCAAGCCCAAGAGCATGGTATGGTACATTGTCCATCTATCTGGTGGAAAATGGATTTAAGAGGGGCACCATAGACCAGACCTTATTTACCAAGAAGATTGGTAAGGATTTTCTGCTTGTTCAGGTCTATGTGGATGATATTATCTTTGGTTCATCCAATCCAAAGATGAGTGAAGACTTTTCCAAGCTTATGAAAAACAAATTCAAGATGAGTGACATGGGAGAGATGAACTTCTTTCTAGGTTTACAAGTCCAACAGAAAGAAGATGGTATCTTTATCTCTCAAGACAAGTATGTAGTAGAAATCTTGAAGAAGTTTGGGTTTTCTCCACATGAAAAATGGGCTAGCACACCCATGGATAGGGAACACCCTTGGGGAAAGACTGGAGATGGAAAAGATGTGGATGTCAGGCATTATAGATCAATGATTGGATCATTGATGTATCTTATAGCTTCTAGACCTGACATCATGTTTGATGTGTGTGCATGTGCACGCCATCAGGTGACTCCCAAAGATTGTCATCTTCATGCTGTCAAAAGAATCTTTAGATACCTTAGGTGCTATCCCACCTTGGGATTATGGTATCCAAAGGATTCTCCATTGGAACTTATTGGCTATTCAGACAGTGATTATGGAGGTGATAAGTTTGATAGGAAATCCACAAATGGTGGATGCCAATTTCTTGGGAGCAAATTGATATCTTGGTAATGCAAGAAACAAACAGTGGTGGCCAACACTACAACTGAAGTGAAATATGTAGCTGTAGCTGCTTGTTGTGGACAAGTTCTATGGATACAAAACCAGTTGTTGGATTATGGGTATAATTCTATGCATACCAAGATATTTGTAGACAATAACAGTACATTATGCATTATTAAGAGTCATGTACATCATTCTAAAACATAACACATAGAAATTAGACATCATTTTATAAGAGATTGTTTTGAAAAAGGTTTAATACATCCAGATAGGGTAGACACAGAAGAAAATGTGGCTGATCTTTTAACTAAACCTTTTGATGTTGGGAGATTTCAGTACTTGGTAACAAGTATTGGAATGATCAATCTCGCCTAAATGTGTTTTTGAATTCATTGTATAGTTTGTACAGGATGTGTATTGTTATTAGTCTTTTACAAGATTAGGTTTTCCACTTTCTTTTCCTAACGCTGACAAAGGTTATTTTAACGCTGATAAGTGTTAAAATGGACGCTGACAGCAATATGTTAGTTATGTGGTTTTTGATCTAATCATGCAGGCAATATGAGCATTGTATAGATGGATACAGAGTTGCTTATGGATCTTTGGAGCTTACTAGGAATGTGTTCAAATTTATGGATGATGGTTGGAGTGTTTACATTCCTATCTTGACATAAAATTTTATTTCATACTTTTTCTTTTGGCAACTTTGTATATCATAGTTTAAGGGGAGGTTTAGGACACCATTAAGATTTTGGCTATTCTTAGAATACTCTCATCACAATTCTAGATTGTGTCCACTGCTGAGTGCGAGTTAGTTTTCTAAATCGTGAGGCACTGTAGCATGCGAAGTTGATATACTGTGCACGCTGCCAAGACTCTTTGGCCTAGAATTGGATTTGGTCGGTTGGGAGACTTGGGAACGTTTTTATTGGGCTTACCTGGGAAGTTACAAAGGTTTTATATGAGATAACTTCATTGTTAAGAACTTTGGTTAGCCAGGGACACTTGAGGACAATTATGTCTATCTTGCTTAAGCAAGTGTGCATGATTGGACAGTGCTTGCCACCCTATAGTGATTTTCAGTCTATGAGTTATCTTCACTAGGGTAAACTACTTTGTTAAGGTCCTTTTTATTTTTCATTATTTTTCTTTTTAGACGCTAACAGGTTTCTTTTGAAATGCTGATAAGACTAATTTGAACGCTAACATGGCAAATTTCCAACACTGACAAGAATATAGCCGTTAGATGCTGATGTTTAATTTTTGACCGTTGACAAACACTGGGTCCTACCCAGTTGTTATTTTTGACGAAAATATGGGCTGTATTTTTATGAGTTGGTAACTTTT
The DNA here is from genome assembly GCA_025667525.1 of Glebionis coronaria. Taxonomy (NCBI): domain Eukaryota; kingdom Viridiplantae; phylum Streptophyta; class Magnoliopsida; order Asterales; family Asteraceae; genus Glebionis; species Glebionis coronaria. Next base: position 362,493,855 of record CM046877.1, read on the forward strand.
AATTAATGTATCAGATAAGTTATATATTTTTCAAGATTTTAATCATTACTTTTTGAAAATAACTGCATCATCTTTTAACCAATCACATGTTTTCACCTCTCCTATAAATTTGGCTATTTTCTTTCAAACAAGGTAATTGCTATACTTGTCTAACTAAAAACTCTCAAACCTTCATATCTCCATAACTTTTACATCACAGTTTTCTTACATTAATCTTCATGTCACCTAAGTTTAAACCTGCTTTGTTGGAATTGGGGTTCAGAAGTCTACACAACATGGTGGCTTATTTGGAAGCTGATAATACTCTGTTTCTCCAATAAACTCAGAAGGTTGGGTATTTGAATGCGTCCCCATTAAGGTTTGCACTTTCTCATACTCCTCTTGTCCCTATCACAAACATTAAACAGTTTTGGAACAATGTCACTTCCTCAACAGTTAATGGAGTGATAACATTGACTGCTACTGTCCATGGGGTTCCATGGGTGGTTACTGAAGCTTTGGTTCGCCAAGCGTTGCATCTTAATGATGCTGATGGTATAACCACCCTTCCCCTTGCAGAGCTAGAGCAAGGACTCCAAGCCTTGGATTATCCTTTGCCTCTAGAAGGCCATTTAAACAAATAAACAAAACAACAATTTCCTCCGGCTTGGAAGTACCTTATACATGTCATCCTTTAATGTTTGAGTCCCAAATGCTCCTCACACAATGAAATTAACCGATCAATTAAGAGTGCCATTGTGTGTATTGCAACTGGGCAAAATTATAATTTTTCAAAGATGATTTTTGATGGCATGTGTCACGATAAGGGTAACAAGATGACTCTTGCTTATCCTAGGTTTTTACAAATGGTTTTTGACTTGCAAAGATATTGTACAAGGGATCATGATAATTTTTATACTATCCATGTTTAAAAGAAAACAGTTTTTTGGGAATATGAATACACCACCATACAGAGACTTACCACTCACTCAAGCCATGATTGCTGTCATTGAGGCAGCAGCAAACCCCCCACCTCCTCCACAACCTCAACCAAACCCATTACCAAAACAACCACCATCACCCCTGCATATGGAGTTTGACCCTCACCAATCCAGTACTGACACACATAATGTAGGCGCTGACACGACCAATCCTGACGCTAACACCATTTTACCATAAACCCAAATACCCCCTCACACTTACACAGACCCTCAATCCACTTCCTCTTCTACACCCCCAGACTATAGGTTCGAAAAACACCAAAGGACTGTTGGAGTGTTCTCCTCTAGTGGTCCTAGCCATGTAATAGAGAGAACCACCACCATAGGTGTAGTTGGTGCTATGGGTGAGGCTGGGACTAGTGGCACTAGCTTAGATGCAGATCATGCCAATCCCAGCATCATTAAGTCCTCCCTCACGCTTGATGAATCTCTTATGGGAGGGAAACTTCCCATGTTGGAGGAGGGCAGTACGAAACCCTTATCAGTTATGGAATTGACGATGGTTTGTATGCGCTTGCAAAAGCAAAATACAGACCTTGTACAGGTTGTCAAGTCACAAGGCCTTGAACTCAATTTATTAAGGGAGAGGATAGTTCTTTTGGAGGCTGCTAACACTAGGCGTAGGGAGGAGGATTCTTCCAAAGGGGAGGATGAACAGGTCCATATGAGTGACAAAGGCTCAAAAGAAGGTACTTCTTTTGGTGATTCTTTGGGTATAGCTGAGGCTCTTACATATTTGAAGAGGCAACCAGGTTTCGATGCTTCATTAGTTACTCCTAAAAAGTTGTCTTTTACTGAGATGATGAAGCAGTTCACAGAGTCAGCCACTGACAAGAGTAAATCAAGCGCTGACGCTCATAGTTTGGACGTTGAGAGACTTGCAGGCATAGTTGATGTATCCCAACCATCAGCTATCATTAAGGATGTCTCTACACAGGTACCATAGTCTCCTTCACCATCTATTGGGATATTGGATAAAGGCAAAGGAGTTATGATTGAAGTTGAGGTACCAAAGAAGAATGCAGCCCAGGTACAATTTGATCAAATTTTGGCTGCCATCTGCAAGAACAGGATCGGGATAGCACAGAGAAAGATAAAGATGGTAGTGATGATGATGAGAGCTCTGGATCCAGTGTGATGATAATAGAGGATCAAGAAAGGTTAGAATATGGTGAGGATTATGTAGCCAAGGAGAGGCTAAGAGAGTTAAAGGTAAAAGTTGATTTTGATATGCCTGAAGTGAGAGAAATGTACTTTAAATGGGAGAACAAGACAATAGAGCATCCAGAGATGTCCATCACTTGACAAATATGGGTATTGGAGATCTTGTTGAGAGTGTAGGAAGACTGCAAAGTAATTTTGAAGAACAAGGCAAGCAAGGTGCTTTCTGAACTCAAAAGGGATAGAAGGGAGTTATACTTTATGTTGCTTAGGTGTCATCAGGGTGGATGGACCTATGACAAGTTGAAAAAGCTATCCTTTACTGAATTGGAGTTTAGGGCTTAACCAATTTGGTTAAGAGTTTATGAAGAAAATACTATGAGACTTCTCTCATATGAAAGTAGAGAAGAGATTGAAGAAAATTTGCAGATTGAGAGGGCTTCAATTGCACCAAGACTAGTGAAGAAGGGAGTTCCTATTGACTTCCCAGTTTTTGATCAATTGGATCCTAGTGAAGCAGTTGTTAGAAAGAGCATTAAGCTCTCACCATTGGAAGCTTCAGATGTTTCAGAGGTACTACCTTTAGATTTCAGAAACCCAATAGTTAATTATGAAGAAGATGCAAGTGGGTTCTGGATGATCACTAGATATGGCAAGAAGATACATACTTTTACCTCTTTAATCTCATTGTTTGCAAGCTTGGATAGAGAAGACTTGGTAGATCTTTGGACATTGATGAAGGCCAAGTATGAGGCTGAAGCACCTACTTCAGTCTTTGGAAAAAAGATATGGACATCCTTCAAAAGGATGATTGAACTAGATGAAGCAGATTCAATATGCTTGGATCTGGATGATATCAGCGGACTATAATGGCGTCTACATTCAGCAGCTGGTGTTTACCATTTGAGCACTACAAAGTTTTCAGAGTATCTTCTTGTGGATGCTCAATATTCTATTTCTAAGGAAGTTTCCAACAAGATGGTGTCTACACAACTTGAAATGGATTATACTAGTGATGTTGGCAAGAGCTTAATTAGATTTATTTATTATCTAATTAAAAAGTAATTTCTATTTGTAAGAATCCTCCTTGTACTTAGTTTTATTTAGAAACATGATTACTATAGTAGATATCAAGTTTAGGGGAGGATTGTTGGGAATAAAATGAGCCAAGACACTTTGATGCTGACAAGAGTTAATTGGACGCTGATAGGAAGAAATCAAGCCCTGACAGATCAAGCATTGACAAGAGATATCCAAGCGCTGATAAGAAGAAGTCCAAGCACTGATAAGAAAACTTAGTCAACATGTTTGTTATTTGAAGAAAAGATATACTCAATATTGTATTTTCTATATTTATCTTTTCCTAGAATAGTTGATAGGTTATCCATTGTACACGACTCCTTGTGTTATAAAAGGAGGTCGTAGGGTTTATAGTATTGTGAATTATTCAGTATTCAACTTTCATTGTAGTGAAGTTTGATAATCAATCAAAAGTGAAAGTTTGGTTTATTTGTTTTTACTTGTTCTTCAAGTTAAGTGTTAATTCCGCATAACACTTGAAATGTTCATATAACAATAAAGTTTCTCTAAGTGTTAAACTTGATTCAATCTCGTTAACACAAAGCTAATCGATCTATGTTTGGGATAAACATTTCCTTGATGTTGAAAGTTGTTGGGTGCTCTATAGTTGTTTCCTTGGTAGTTTGGCCTAGGCCCTTGATTTCTTTGAAGTATTTGAGGAGGATTTGTTTGATTTTGGGTGGGTGGTTGGGGTGGAAAGCCGGGTGGAGCAAGGTAGTTATTTGACTTGTAAGAGAGATTGTTGGGGTTGATGTTAGGTTTGAAGTGCTCTCTATGTTCATCTTGATAAGCATAACATTCACCTTGATAATTTTGAATCTTGTCACATTGTAGGTAAGAATGAGGACCTCCATAAGTCTCACTGATGTAGTAATGGCATTCACATCATTGGAAGGAGATTTGTTAAAAGAAACTTTGATAAAGGCCTGAATCATCTCTTGATTCATCTTTTGATTCATCTCTTGATTCTTTTCCATTGCTTGAAGTATCTCATTGTGACTCTTGAGGAGTATATTATCAATGGATGTGTGAGACCTATCTTGCACAACATGGACCCTCTCATCAATTTGGTTATTTGTTTGCACCATGGATTTAGTTTCAATAATGTCCCATGCCTCTTGTATGGATTTGGAAAGAATAGTCCCACCCGCGGAGGAGTTGAGGGAATCTTGATGTGGTCTTAATCCATTGTAAAAGGTATTATCTTGGTGAACTTCATTGAATCCATGATTGGGGCATTTTATCAATAACTCCTTGAACTCTTCCCAAGCATCACTAATGGTTTGATTAGGTTTTTGTTGAAATCCAATAATTAGGTTTCTCAAAGCCGTGGTCTTAGATGGAGGAAAGAACCTATTCAAAAACTTCTTGGTAAAGTCATCCCAAGTGGTAATGCTCTTAGGTGGTAGTCTATCTAGCCAATACCTAGCACTTCCCTCTAGGGAGAATTGAATCAAGATCAACTTAATGGCATCATGATGAACTCCATTGTACTTAATCGTATTGCAAATGGATAAAAACTTCTTGATATGATCATGTGGATCATCATTGGGTCTCTAGAAAAAGGGTGTATTGGAAACCAAGGTAATCATAGATATCTTAAGCTCAAAGGTGTTTGAGGGTATCTCAGGTATAACAATGGCATCAGCATATCCTTGCACATTTGATTGGAGGTGCTCCATCAATGGTCTGGTGTTAATAGCGGCCATGGCTTCTTATGTGTTGTTCAAAGCACGATTCTTGGGATCGGCTTGATGGACGGTGTTTTTTTTACTCTTTCTCTTGTTCTTCCTTTTGGGAGAAGGGGTTGTACACCAAAAGGTATTTGTGCATGCCCTCGGGTGAGCATGCAACTCAAATCAAGGAGTGAGAGAGAAGCTCTCGTTCGACTTTGGAAAAGACGGCATTATCCTTTCCGATGTTCAATAAGTAATATCCACAAGAAAGTATAGTATATGTAAGTAATACTTGGGTGGCAAAACCCTCAATCAAGCTTTCCTTCTTAGAATACTCACTAGTGAACGGGGGGTTAGGTGGCGCGAAGCACTTAAGTACCTATTAACCCTTAGATGGCATTTTATAGCTCGTCGCCTTGCTATTCACTTTGTAGTTTGTATTCTTCGAATTCATGCCTATTGGAAGTATTTATCTATTTTTGCCTTAATTAAATTTGATCGATACACGTGTCAAGGACCGGAACGCTTATTGCAAAAGCAATACTTATGGAAGTATGTGTATTGAGTGTTCGTATACGTATATGTATCTACATATAATTATATATCAAAAATATTTTTGTATTTATTGGGTTTTTAAAAAAATACTATATGTATGTAAAAAATGATGAAAACTGATATATAAAATATATTTTTGGGTGTAATCTTTTAGGAAAAATATTACTTTTTGGATTTTTTTTTGTTCAATTCTTTAGGAAAAGAATTGATTTTGTGGTTTTTTAGTTTTTATATTTTTATATTTTTTATTTTTATTTATCTTTTGGATTTATGATACATAAAGAACGTCCACTCGGGGAACAGATCCCAAAATCCAATCAAAACCGTCAATCAATAGTCTCTCGTAATGTCATGAACCGGTAGCAGCGCCATTTTAATATTGAGTATTATGCAAGTTCATTTTTCTCGACTGAAGACAAATTGAAAGTCCCACCAATATCAAGTTAAAATTGTTTTTGGTTGTTACAAGGTTATTTGGATTCTAGGTCTAATTAAAACAAACACGTAAACATTGAAAATATTATAGATCTATATAACCGTAAAAGAAACTACAAATACCACAAAATATTCACAAAGTACATGTATCTAATGCACAAGTATAAAATTGCTTGAAATGTAAAGAAAATGAAAGTATAAGGACTAAATGTGCAAACTCAGAAAGGTTAGGGACCAAAAGTGAAAATAGTAACAAACTATTCCAACAAACTAACAAATCCACAAACTATCTAACCAATTGTGTAACTAATCAAATTATAGGGACTTGGATATGCAAACCCTAAAAACTATCAAGTTTCAAATCTGTTTAGCAAATTTATGAAATGCTAAGGACCAAAATGCAATTTTACCAAACTTTTTCACAAAAACGGGTACCAAGTCACGAATAAGCTCGTGTGAGCTTATTAATCAACCAAAATGGTTCTGTTTTTTTCCAAAGTGCTTAAAAATGGACATTAGCTAGACTTGCAAAAGGATTTTAGCTAAAAGCTCATAAAACTCTGGATTGCTTATCTCAATAAGCTCACAATAAGCTAAAAACAAATCCAGACATCCACTAACTGATTTTCTTGTTGAGAATGATTAATCAAGTGATAAGAAGCTTGGAATGTCAATGGTTTTGAAAATCATCAAGAAAATAAGCTGGAATTTGAAATAAGCCAAAAGTGCTAATTTTGACCAAGTTTGCCCAACTTTTTCAAAAAGCTCAAATTCATAGAAACTACTCAGGACATGTTTGCAAATGGATTTGTGAAAGAAAATTGGGTCTTTTATGAAAAGGATTAAGAGAACTGAGTATAACAGATTGCTATGATCACAAGGAATGCAGTTTGCTCAAGTGCTTATTTATAAGCTTGTATCACACTCAAAACTGAATACTGTACAATTTCCTTCCTAAAACTGAGAGTTCATATGATAAGCTAGAAATAAGGGAAAAAAGTAGCTAATTTCATTAACTAACAAACAAATGGAAATGATTCAAAGTTGGCTTGTTTTAACTGATGAACTTGTACAAAATTTGACCCAAACTTTTTAGATACCAATTGTCTTTTTGACACTAAGTTTGACCACAAAACCTTTCCAAATGACTAGTACTCACTTGTTGAGTACAATTGAGCTTAAAAGAACAAGTTTTAACAATTGATTCTCAAAATTAACTTAAACCAAACACCACTTTAAAAATCTGATATGAACTTTTGTGAAGACTTATTGAGCAAATGTTTATGACAGTTATTGTGACTTATCAAAACTTGTTTGCAGACTCAAATGAATCAGTTTGAAACCAAAATCTAACAAGTTTACTTGTAATTCCACTAAGTGAGTAACTGATGAACTATGACTGATGAAAAGCAAATCTAATCAAGTGAAAACTGAATGATAAGCTGTCAAACTACAAGTAAACAATCAGATTATATCAGTTACACTACAAAATCACTAACACATTCACAATTCAGCAGGTATAAGCTATAACTAGGAATTTAGCATGCAAAGACAGTTGAGAGGAAGTTTAAACAAGTAAATGTTTTCCTTTTAGCTAGATGCCACCATTGATGGAGTAATAAGCGCTGAGCTTATTAGGATCTACAAGTACACCATTAATCAACCACCATAAACCATCATAACATCATCATCTACTGGTATTGATCTCCCCTGCTTCAAACTGCAACTATGGCTATGGAATGAACTGAAAACGATTCTGAACCAGCTACAATCTTGAAATCAGCATCAAAGTCATTCCATTGATCAAGAATGATCAAAAGAATCACAATAGTAACAAGTATGTAGGATTATGCAGGTATGAGAAGAAAAGTTGAGTGAAAGTGAAAATGGAAGTTCATTAATGGAGGAAAAGTTTGTTACAAACGGTTAGACCTAACTAACTAACTCTCAAGTGATTGTCAGTTACTTGAGAGAAGTTTTCAACTAATTTGCTAACTAGAAATAAGAGGATTTTACAAGTGTGTGAAAATCACACACTAACTACATGTACAAAATGAAGACTAAGTTGGGTATTTATAGAGGTTGGGATGTGATCTGTTGGAGGTTGGTGACGTGTTCCAGCCAGTAGCATTCTTCCACGTGGCTTGAATCTCTTTATTGTTGATAGTCGTTGAAGATCCAATTTGGGGGGTTTTGATGTAGTAACTTTAAGGCTAATTGGTTGTTGGGGTTGTCTTCCTTACTTGATTTGGAGTAATTCTCATGTTTACGTCAAGCTATGATATGCACTCCTTCTCAAATTCATTCCTGGGCTCGTTATAGTTTGAATATGCAACGTGGAATTATCTTATTGGATGAGAGAGGGTGTTGCGGATTGTTATCCGAAAAATGATTTATGATACGTGGATTTAAAGTGAGTGGGGTGCACTGTTTTGATTTTGTTAATAAATGGGAAAACGGCGCTAGTGGGTGAAGTGGCAGTGAGGTGACAATCTGTGTCACTCAAATACTCGCCTCTCATTGGTCTATTCCATGTATACTCGGATCACAATCAAAATTGTGTTAATTTTGGCAAGTTTAACCCTTTGACTTGGCAGATTGTTAAATTGAGCTCCAAGCTTCATTTCTTTGACATTTTTTATCCTTCCAGCTTCAAACTTGTTCACTTATCATCCTTTGACTTGTTGACTTGAGAGTTGACCAAATTTGACTTTATTCTTGACTTTTTCATAATTACACTATCAGTCCCTCATCTTTGAAAGTTGTCAAGAAAGGTCCTTTGTCTTTGCAAGGCTTGTCACTTTTCATCCTCCTTTTGTATTTTCTTCATCATTAAGGCTTGATTTCACTTGTTTGCTCCAAATTTGTATCTTTGTTACCTACACAAGCACAAACAACAAAACATACCCATAATACTGCTTTTATAAATAAAATTAGGTATTTTGCTTTGTGTTTTAGGGTGATTTGTGATATTATTGATATGAGATTTCACTCATATCACCACTCTATAACCTAAAAGCCCAATACCTTTACCCACCCACCAGCCCTTACCCAATAACCCAAAACCCCACGTTTTAAATTAACATTGTTAATTCAAACTGGTGGTTAACAGCCTTTTTCCCCAATCTCATATCAAAACACACACTCATAACATACATACTCCCTTGAGGAACGAACTCCCTTTCGAGCATTTACGGTTTCCTAAATCATAAACGTTTAATAATTACTATTTATACTTGTTTTTCTAACACAAGTGTAAATTTACCTACAATTAATGTCACTTATTACATGCTTCAAGAAAGAAGCTGTTGGGAATTATAGATCTTGAGTTGATATGACAAAACAAGATGAAGGAGTTTATAAATATTTAGCTTCTATAGTAAGCTAGGGTTGGGGTGTAACCCTAGTACCTCTATTATATAAAGAGGGTTAGGCACGAGGTTTAATCATTCATTCAAAAACAATGTAAACCAAGGTGTGTGTGTTTCTCCTGGCGTCAAGCCTATAAGGTGCCAGGATTAGTTAGTAGCTTATTAGTAAGCAGTTTATAAATAAGAAAGCCTTTTTCGTAACTTTGATTGTGTTTATTAGTATTATTCCGTTGTGCTACAATCATTGTTATATATCCCAGATGAGTCTAGATCCAAGGACTCAACAAGTTGTATCAGAGATTGTTGGCTCTCGATCTGGTGATCTAACAAGGTTTTCACATTTGTATATTTACATTTTTAAATGAATAAATTGGTGTTCTTACTGATCTAGGGTTGTTCCCAACAAAACCTAGATGATTCGTGCATGATTGTTGCTGCTAAGGTTGAAGATGTTGTTGTTGAAGTGTTGAGGGTTTCTTGAGATGTTTAATTCCTCAACTCCCTTAACACTCGTGTTTTTTGTGTTGGCTGATGTTCTTAACGGAAAACCCTCATCTTGGGTTTTAATGAACATTGATCTGATTTGTACACGTATGCAGTAAAATTTCTGTTATTGTTCTTGGTGGTTTCAGAAACAAAAGTGTAAGAAGATTAGATGATATCAAAGAAGCAGCATATGGGAATGGTTGTATTTTGGTCCAGAATATTGCTTGTTCGTGTGAGGTAAAGGCAAGAGAAGATGTTCCTGTGATAATAGGGTTTGTACAAATTAATTTGTACTACTCATATGATTTTTTGATATGAGCTACTCACATGCGATATGACTCTTCATAAGGTACTGTTTTATTTCTTTGCTAATACCGCCAAGAAAACAATGGTGATGTACTATTGTTTATGGTATACGCTTGAGAAAGTACCTATCGATATTATAAACAAAAACCTGACAAGGATGTTTAGGTACGGTCCAAAGGTTTTTACTATTCTTCAAAGGTACCGGTTGTAAAACCCACATGCTTTTACCATGAACAGTACACTTAGTAAACGTACGTACATGTAAAAACTTTCCTTTTATAGCACGAACACGTGTCACGATTATTAATTACGGAAGTTGTGTATGTATTATTACACGATAAGTATTAAGTACGTGAAAGTACACGATAATTATTAACAATAATAATTATAATCACGAACATGAAATCATGAACGTAAAATCACGAACACGTAATTACGTACTTGTTTAATAGAATACGATAAACTTCGTTACGAACAAGTATTTATCTATAACACGACTAATTAAGCATAACTGATGTAAGGATTTTACTACCCTTTAGGAAAAGAGCGTAAAAGTGGCAAGTATTAAGTGTCGGTTTAGGAAAACCAAGCACTAATGACCAAATTAAGTTCAAAGTTCGTTTCCCAAGGAGGCAAGTGTGTTGTGAAAGAATTGATTAATGATTGTGATTATGCTTATGAAGAAAAGAAATGAGAAAAGAAAGTAGAAAGGAATGACGGTTACGATTATGGATTACACTAATACGAAGTCGTACACGTAAAACCGTAAAAAGTGACTAAGTTTAAAAATTACCCTAAAAATTCTTAGAAAGTTGCAATAAATCCTAAAAATGTAATTAGAGTTTATAAAGAATCAAAAATCACTCAAACCTTTTATTTAATTAAATATTAATTTTTTTAATGCTAATTAAAGCCCAAAATCAATTTATTTAACAAACAGCCCAAAATGAGATTTTTTAACTTCTAAACCTCTAAAATGACATAACTAAATTTAAAACTATTTTTGAAAATTTTAAAATTAATTAAAACTATTTAAAAACAATTAAAAACTAATAAAACTTAAAATAATTCTAAAAATTAATCTAATGACAATAAAATTGATCTAAAAATTTAAAAATTCCTAACTTAATGTATTTAAACTAGGAAAAATAAAAACTTGTAAAAATCTAAAATTTAATTTTTAATAATAAAATAATAATAAAATAATATTAAAAATCCAAAATTTATAAAAAATTCTAAAAAGTTTCAAACTAGTTTATTTTAACCTAATTAACACAGAAATGAACTTTAAATTACAAAATTACCCTTATTGGGCCTTCAAATGGGCCAAATACCCAAATAGTCCCTTAATGGGCTAAAATCAGGCCCAATAAGAAAAAGTCCACAGAAATGGCCAAAAAGCTCAAGTTAAGCTTAAAATCTGATTTTAAACACATATTTTTAAAGGCCCAAAAGCTGAAAATGAGCTTAAGTTAGCTTATTTCAAAACAGCTTATTCTTAATGGGCTTTTTGGCCCATTAAGCCATAAGCTGATGCCATAAGCTAAAATTTTACCCACGTCCTTCTCTTGACCTAAATAAGCTATTTGCAAAAAGAAACTTGAAATAAGCCCAAGTAATAAGCCTGAAATAAGCAAAAGCTCTCTACACAAAACGACAAAATAGTCGTTTTTGAGTTCTAGGCTATTTCAAGGGCTGATTCAGGTTGCAGTAAGTCACAAATAGCTTAACTAAGCTTAATAATGAAAAATCTTTCTAAAAGCACCACTCAATAAGCTGGAATAAGCAATAAGCTATTTTGCAAAAGTTAACTAAGTTCGTTTTCTAGTCAAACCTAAAAGTCAAAGTCCACAAAGCTCCAGATCTCTTAAATGGGTTAAATAAAGAAGATTGATTACGAAAACAAAATTGTTGCAAGTCCCAATAAGCTAGAATAGCTTATGAATAAGGTGATGATAATATTACACTCGCAGTGGCTAGCAACAAGGGAAAGGAGTTCCCACTGCTTGAATTTCTTGACTTTTTGTCTTATGTGACTTTTTGTTGGATTCAGGTTAAGCAAAGGCACCCAAGTGATCAGTGGATCACAAGGAGTCAATAACAACAATAATATCACAAATTCACCAAGCCAATTAGTACAGTTTAATCAAAAGATCCACAGACATGCACCAGATATGAACAATAAGCAGTTTTCAACCAATAAGCATCTTTAGCAAGAATAAGCCAGCCAAACTTCACCAAATGCATACACAAGCTATAAATAATTCAAATGAAAATAAATAAACAGGTTTCATGCAATGATTCAAAGTTTAAAGCTAGATTCAAGCAAATGAATGTTACTGATGAACACTAAACAAGCAGATTTGATACTTTGCTGATATACTTGACCACAAGACCAGATTCAAACCCTCAAATCTTCTTAACAGGTTATAATGACTTGTTTTAATCACTTGTTATCCCTAAGCATGCATACAAACTAAGTGTTACCAAAGTCTTAGGTCAAAACAAGTAAATTTCCAACTTTTGTAGCACAATCAAGATTTTGATGTTTAAAAGCCAAGAACTTGCAGCAAATAGCATACAACCAAGTATATTTCAGATACCAACACAAATAACCAACAAACAATAACTCAAAAACACTTTGCAAGCTTAAACAGGTTAACCCAAACACCCCTTAACTTTTTTCAATCCAAGATTAACAAAGTGAAAGTGTGATTCAATGTTACCCAAGCCCAATCTAACACAATAACATCATATCATGTAGTATCAAGCAATTTTAAGCCACAATATCAACAAGATCAATAGCAGAACACAAATTCACAAAAATCAAGTATTTTATCAGATTTTTGAGAAAAGGACTCAAACCTCATGAATGTGCATCCACATTCACGAATTTTTGAGCTTATGTGCCTAGCAAAACAAGGCACAAGCTTCCACAACAAAGCTGCTAAGATTCAACAAGGTTAGAACACAAATATATAAAACAGAAAAGTAGAAAAAGCTTGATTAATGCAACCTTTATACCCACTCTTTGATTATCCCCAAACCACAAACTCCTAACACCTTAATAATCTTCTTATCAGGGTGTTTAGATCACTTGTAATCCAAAAATTCCAAAGATGTACCAAAGACTTAGCAAAATATCAAGTTTTTGAGAAAACTTGGCAATTTCTTGCACAAGATTTAAAAACAGGTTTTAGGATTCCAAATTCATAAACATTTAACATAAACAAGCAAGTAATAAGTTGGCACTTGGAATCCGTCACACAATTTCAAACACTTTTCATTAAGATTGAACAAGGATTTACAGAATTGTTGACCAAAGGAAAACCAAGAGCAGGGCTCATGTTGCAACCCTAATGCCTTTTATAGGCTACAAAGATTATCTAGAAAGCATAAAAACGTAAACCCTAATGCTGGTGAAGTACCAAAATTACCCCTTGAGTTTTGAATTTATCTTGAACATGTGAATTATCTTTGGTAGCTTGTGAGGGTGTAAAAGGTGGTGGAATTTGATCAAGGGCTCACAATGAGCTTAGGATCAAAGCAACTTTGTGGATGGTAGATTGGCTGTCACCTTTTGTCATCATCTCCAAAACGTGTGCATGGGTAGTAAACATGTGAACTTGTGGTGAGGTGGCAAGTGTTTTGTGAGTTGGGTTATGATTAAGGGTGGCTTAATCATAATTCTTGATAGTTTGGAGGCTTAATTTTGGCTTAAACAAAAATCCCCAATCTTTGTTCTTGAGTGAATAGTTCATGTTTTGATCTGATTTTGGGTTTAAAATGTGTGTTAGACGCCAATATTAACTAATCAGTTAAGATAATTTTAATATTACTGAGTGGATTTGTGAGGTGGCAAGGAGGTGAGTGGTGAGTGGTGGAGAGAGTGAGTGGGACACTTGGCAGCCCACCACTGGTCTATTTTACTTTGGATGTTTGACAAAAATGACCCCCCCTCCTTTCTTCTTCCTTTCATTTTGTGTTTAATAAGTATGAAATCTGAAACCCTTTATAAACCAAGTTTTGGTTTTCACACTTTTGCCCCAAAAAGTTTCCAAAAGTAATTTTAGGGGTATTTCTTGCCATTTGATGATTCTTGAAGGCTGTTTTGGTATTTTCTTCAAACATTATGGTCTTGAATTGTATTTTTGACTTTATGGAGGACTAAAATTGACAAGTCTTCATTTATGAGGGACCATTCATGCCAATTCTTCAAAGTGGAGGGCCCTTTTTGTAAATTTGACAAACTTTAAGGACCAAACTTGTAATTATGAATAAACAAGGGTTTAAAGTATCAATTCTTTAATGTTGGAGGACCCTTCTTGTAAAATCTTCAAATCTTCAAGGGTTATTCTTGAAAAATCTTCATTAGGGCTTGGTTCATTGTGCGGCTTCGTTTCTCGTGTTCGTTTTTGCTTGTTTCTTGTGATCTTTTGTCATTTTCTCAATATTCGTACCTAAAATACACATGTAACAAACACAAGCATATATTTTGCCTTTTTCATGATATTTAATGCATTTTAAGCCCATTTTGGACGATGAGACTATGTATAAAAGTAGTCTCATCACTCCCACATACTAAACCATTGTCGTGCCCTTACGCAATGCTAGAATAAAGTATCGTAGCACCTCCAAAATTCATTTTTATGCACTTTTATTGAATGATAAACTAGCTACACAACTATTATTACTACTACTTGCGTTTTAGACATAATGTATGATTTTCATCGCAAAATGGGACGTTTAGGTTCATAGAACAAGAACACGTGAATGCTTCGTTAGAAATAATTTCGTCGTCCTCGATTTTCACCCCAATTCCATGCTAAGCGTGCAACAAGATCATTGTCATTATACGTTAGTAATGCTAACACTACTCATATGCCCTAATCACGTACTTATCCTCCCATTTTCCTAAGTTGTATCTCCTATATTTTATTTTTGTCTTGAATGTTCACGAGGATACACTTTTTACTTATGCGATGATAGAGATTTAGGTCTAAAAACAGATTCATAACGGTGTAACCAAGACCATCGAATTAATAACCCCTCCTAATAGACAACGATGTCAAAAAATTAAGTCAACAAGAAGGATCGATAAACACGGTTTTATAACGGTTTTGAACATGAGACTTATTACCAAGACTTTTATACGCCCCCTACCGGATGGGCCTTATTATCATAGGTTTACCTCCATCTTTTATTCAACTTCGCCATGAAGCTTTTATTATGACTTCGGTCTTGCCTTGCCTTTTATTTAACCTCGCCATGAGGTGTTTATTATGGCCAAAGATATATATCCTCACGCTAAAAGCGAATTTTGGATCTTTAAAGCTTCAAAGATTAAGGCTTGATTCACTTTCAATTTTGCCTAGATTTTTCGGCCTTGTGAGCTTCAAATTATTTTCTTGATTTATGTGAGCACTTGAAATC
This sequence comes from Glebionis coronaria, assembly GCA_025667525.1. NCBI lineage: Eukaryota > Viridiplantae > Streptophyta > Magnoliopsida > Asterales > Asteraceae > Glebionis > Glebionis coronaria. Next base: position 362,509,338 of record CM046877.1, read on the forward strand.
TTATTATTGGGTGAAGCTTTCGATTATTTGGGTTGCCAATACTTCAAAACCGTGACGCTGGCGATACCTTAATGTCTTCCCAATTTAATTACATGGAAGCTACTAGAAAAGACTAGAAACCAACAATCAAGACTAAACTGCTAATCAATACTTATTAAGCAAAATATATTTACAAGCGAAGGGAGAATAAGCAAACAACGAGAACACATGAGTTTTTGAAAGAACACGAATACTCTACGTTTAGCATAGTAACTTATAATTAACTCTATCATTTCTCGTCCTCATTTAAGAGACTTAGCCTAATATAAAGTTAAGGAATCAAATCTAAGTGCTCAACACGCACGATCGAGTCAAAAATTACTCTTATTCTCGCCATCAGAAAATCTACATTCGTGTCTTCAAACACTTATAAAACATGAGAAAAAAATTAAAATTTGGCCATTTTTAGCCTTATTTTGCAACAAAAAGATAAACTTTAGAAAGCGTGAAGGTTTGGCAAGGCAAGTATCTATTCATCCCCCCCATACTAAAGTTAAACATTGTCCTCAATGTTTCGAGTCTAAGGGTTGGAAAGCCCCATACTAGAGACGTAGTCGAATGCATAATCTAGCATGGAAAGGGTGGAACCGTTAAATCAATAGCCGTTTATGAAGTGTGCTATAAACCTAAGGTTAGAACATCAAAGGATAAAACATGGCTATTGAGAAATTCTTCAAAGCAAACGATCGAGTGCTCCCATAAAACGAACACGAGAGGCTCCAATCGTGAAGATCATGATCATCTAAAATCCACATATCACAAACAACCACGGAACAAAGGTTGGAAGGGAACAAATCCCCTCACGTTACTACATTAGAAAGCGATAATATGTACATAGTATAAGCATGGGACCCTCCCACGAGGCACCTCGTTTTTTATTACCAAGTCATGAGCTCGACTCGATCCCCTCAATACTAATTATCATTGGGGAAGGTGACTTGGTCGAGGTAGTTCAAGGATGGAACTACCCCGCCAAAGTAGTGCTTCAACCTATGTCCATTCACCTTGAAATTGGGTCCATCATTTTGAGCTAGATCGATGGTCCCATAAGGAAAAACTTGGGTAACGGTGAATGGACCCGACCAACAGGATTTCAACTTGCCGGAAAATATTTTCAAACGTGAGTTAAAAAGCAACACTTGATCTCCAATGTTAAAAACCCGGTTTTTAAATTTTGAGTCATGAAACTTATTAGTTTTTTCTTTATAAATCAATGAATTTTCATAAGAAACGTCTTTCAATTCATCCAATTCATTTAATTGCATTTTCTGGTGTTTTCTCGCGGTCTCAATATCATCATTACAATGCTTAAGGGCCCAATAAGCTTTGTGTTCGAGTTAAATTGGCAAGTGACAATTCTTCCCATACACAAGCTTATAAGGAGTGCACCTGATGGGCGTCTTATGAGCCGTCCGAAAGGCCCATAAAGCATCATCCAACTTATCCGACCAAGATTATCGGTTCTCTCCAATCGATCTCTCCAAGATCCTCTTCAACGCTCGGTTTGAAACCTCGACTTGCCCACTCGTTTGCGGGTGATAAGCCGTAGAAAGCCGATGTGTAACCCCATATTTCCTTAGGACCATTTTGAATTGGTCGTTATAAAAATGGGTTCCACGATCGCTTATGATCGCACGAGGGGTTCCAAACCGAGAAAACAAGATTTTCAAAAACTTGACAACCACACGAGCATCGTTCGTGGACAAAGCCTTAGCTTCCACCCACTTAGATAGGTAGTCAACGGCGACAATGATATACTTATTACCACGAGATGATGGGAACGGCCCCATAAAATTAATTCCCCAAACGTCAAAGATCTCACACACTTGGATGATATTTTGTGGCATTTCATCATTTTGTGAGGCTTTTCCTTGTCGTTGGCATGAGTCACACGACTTCACAAGTGCGTGTGCATCTCGGTAAATAGTAGGCCAAAAGAAACCGGCATCAAAGACCTTCTTGGCCATGAGATTAACACCATGGTGACCACTCGTGGGTCCCTCATGGCAAGCTCTAAGGATGTTAGAAGCTTCGGTGCCAAAGACACAATGTCGAATGATTTGATCCGCACAAGTCCGAAACAAGTAAGGGTCGTTCGAAAAGTAGAACTTGACGTCACGAAAGAATTTTCGTTTTTTGTTGAGTCGTCATACCCTTGATGATGAAGTTGCCCGCATGGTAATTTGCGATGTCCGCAAACCATGGGGTAGATGAATCAAGCTTAGAATTCACTACACCAAGTGTCTCTAGGGGAAATGTTTCGGTGATTTCCTTTGGCTCGTAAACACTTTGGTGAGGATCTTCCAAACGAGAAAGATGATCGGCCACTAGATTCTCGGCTCCTTTTTTGTCAAGGATTTCGACATCAAATTCTTGTAGGAGGAGAATCCAACGAAGTAATTTCGGCTTTGCATCTTGTTTAGCCATGAGATACTTGATAGCCGAATGATCCGTATACACTATGCATCGAGTCAATACGAGGTAAGGTCAGAATTTCTCAAAAGCATACACCACGGCAAGGATTTCATTTTCTGTTGTAGTGTATTTAAGTTGAGCCTCGGTCAACGTCTTGCTAGCATAGTGAATAGGCAAGAAGTGCTTTTCATGACGTTTCTCGAAAACGGCCCAATAGCGTAGTCACTAGCATCACACATGAGCTCAAAGGGGAGGTCCTAATTGGGAGCAACAAGAATGGGAGCTTCGGTAAGTTTCCTCTTAAGGATTTCAAAGGCTCGTACACAATCTTCGTTAAAGACAAAAGCAGCATCTTTTTTGAGGAGATGTGTAACAGGTCGAGAAATCTTTGAAAATCCTTGATGAATCGACGATAAAAGCCCGCGTGGCCTAGGAAACTCCTAACTCCCTTAACGTTTTGGGATGAGGTAATTTGGCGATGACGTCTACCTTAGCTTTATCTACCTCAATCCCCGCTTTCGAAACCTTGTGCCCTAAGACGATTCCTTCCTTAACCATAAAATGACATTTTTCCCAATTGAGCACAAGGTTGGTTTCCTCACAACGTTTCAACATTCTCTCAAGATTCGACAAACACGAAGTGAACGCACAACCAAACACGGAAAAATCATCCATAAAGACTTCCATCGTCTTCTCGATCATATCATGAAAAATAGCCATCATGCACCTTTGAAAGGTTCCCGGTGCATTGCAAAGTCCGAATGGCATTCTACGATAAGCAAACGTTCCATATGGACACGTAAACGTAGTTTTTTCTTGATCACGATGATCGATGGGGATTTGGAAGTAACCGGAAAAACCATCTAAAAATCAATAGAAATCATTTCCCGCAAGACGCTCCAACATTTGGTCCAAGAAGGGCAAGGTAAAATGGTCTTTACGAGTGGCGTCATTCAACTTACGATAGTCGATACACACCCTCCAACCGGTCATGAGTCGAAATGGAATTAACTCGTTGGCATCGTTTGGCACAACGGTCATTCCTCCCTTTTTAGGGACACAATGAATAGGACTAACCCAAGGGCTATCGGAAATAGGGTAAATCATTCCCGCGTCAATTTGGGGTTCACCCTCCTTTGACATTGGATTGTGGGTTTGTAGTCCTCCTCCATTAAGATTTTGTGGGTACAAAATTTGGGATCGATCCCCTTAATGTCGGATAATTTCCACGCAATTGCCCTATGTGATCCTTTAGAACATCGACAAGTGCGGTTTTTTCATCATTCGAAATATTTTTCGCAATAATAACCGACAACTTGTCGTCCTCCTCCAAAAATACATATTCAAGATGAGGGGTAAATCTTTCAACTCGAGGATTGGTGGTTCCTCAATTGAGGATTTGGGCTCGATACTCATAACCTCCTCGGGTGGAGGAAATGGGAAACCGTTAAGAAAATCCTTGATAATCGAGAAGTCCTCGTCGTTGTCTAGGTCTTCGTCACAAGTACGTGGAACATCGAATTTTTCCAACATAAAAGCACCACCTTCAAATGGAGTGAAGGTTGGTGTCGAATTATCAAGAATGGGATCAAGCATAGTGGGATTGCCACTATTTTCATCGTCACCAAAACTTAAAACTTCTTGTAAAAATTCCTCGCAAACAACGTCAATCATATCAACGAGGTTTATGGTCGCGACGGAATAAACATGAGCAATTGGAGAATTTTGAGTTGCGTTTATAACAAGTTCCTCGTCGTTGAAATGTAAGGTGACGTATCTAAAAATGAACGACCTAAAATAAGAGGAACTTGAGGATCCGAATATCGACAACGATAAAGTCTACCCGATAATAGAACTTTCCCACTTTCACAAAAACGTCTTCGGCCAATCCACATGCGGGAATCGTGGAATGATCGGCCAATTCTGTAACACCCCCAAATTTATACAACTCAATACAGCGGAAGACTCGTTGGTGTAACGGGATAGCACATTACTCACATCATAGACAACGCATAAAAGTCGTGTCGTTTTAATAATAAAGCATTTCCATTCATAAATATCAAAGTTACATAGGTCCCAAGTCATATCATTTCATACAAAGTTTTACAAAGCATTTGAATGGAAATTGTTATTTAAGTGCGGGCCATGAATTCTTGTTGTCTTCCCGAGAATTACCTTCAAGTACCTGAGATAAAACATGTTAAAAGAAAAGGTCAGCGAAAACGCCGAGTGAATTCATAGAGTTTAATAAAAACCATCAACATAACATCGGTATAAAATTATTACCGAAAATCATTTTGTACAATCATTGTAATAGGCCATAAAATAGCCAAATTCATTTTATATAAATCCTTATCAAAATCATAATATAGGCTTTCGCCTTCAAAACCATTATACGAACCAATGTCATAAAAATATCATACAATACGTTTTATAACGTCGTGTAGAGTTAAATAAAAACCGTTATATGAATATGGTTATGAAAACCAAAACACGAACATAATATCAATAGTATGACCCCATATTGCTAGTCAGGCAATACATCGTAACTCGGTGCGTATAGCAGTATTTCGTTAATTGGATTATTATAAGCCGCATGACATTGTTACCTTACTACAACAAACAACGGGTAGCTAGCCCGAAACTCAAATTTCCCATCTAAATTAGTGTGTCGTCACAAAGGTCACGCTATGTAAATCTTCTCATACATAAATTTGCTTACCAATCAATGTGGCACGACGGGGATCAACCGTCAAGGCGCGAACTGGGGTGATCGTCCCCAAATAGTACTATTATATGCATAAGCGTCTACCAAATCCCGGTAGTTCACAATTCATGCTAATGGGACTTTTAGTGACATAACCTAACTTTAATAATCCATTTAATTTCATCTATCGGGTCATATATTCATTTATCGGGTCATACAATCATTCAGTTCCAAATCAATAAACAAACAATCGGGACAGCTAGTGTCCTATTTCATAAAAGCTAACATGTTATCTCCCTCGCGGGTTTATAAAACATTTCATAAAAACATTTAAAAGAGTGCGAGGCTATGAACTCACGTTGATGTGGGAAAGCGGGTTATCGGCAATTCGGATGTACGGTACGTGCTTCAATCACGGAAACCTAGACAAATAATACTCGTCTTAGACTTTTGTCCAATGACTTTATAAAAATAACAATTATGTATACATATGATGATTTTATATATATATATGATGATGATCAGGTGGGTTTATACATTTTTACTCATTCATTATAGTGTTATGTATTGGTAACTTTTGTACTAGTTTACTAGTTTTACTTATTTACATGTTTTAGGCCCACTAAGCCTATTATAAGCCCAATATCTTATATTAGTCCATTTTACACTTTTAATATCAGTATAATACTTTACATGTTGGGCCCAAATGGGTTAAGCCCAATAAGTAAGTTTATAAGTGTTTTACCAACTAGTCGGGTTTATAGTCCAATAAGGCTAACTTAGCCCGTTAATGTCCATATGTTATATAGTTCGGGTTTTATCGGTTTTTAATTGTTATATATGTTTATACATCATTATGTGAACTTATAAAAGTTTACATTAGACGGTTCCCATCATCTAAGTTTTAGTTGACGAAAAACATTAATTTTACGGTATTAGCCGAAAAGACGTAAAAATCATGTTTATAGTTTTTATAACTTATAAAACTTACCAAAATACCATTTTTATATAATTTCCATTTATTTATCCTTATACATATTTATATAAATGAAATATATAAGTTAGTGGGTTTTAATTCACATTTTATACTATTTTTATTTGAGTGCTTATATAATACTATTATACTTTAATTTCCCAAAATCTGATTTTTATTTTCATGTTCACCAAAACTGCCATATCTAGAGTTCTATATATAGATAGAAGCTCCAATTTTTATGACATAAACTACATGATATGTGTTCCATTTAACTCTTCTATAGATACTGGTGAATCAGCCTCTAAGTTTTCTCTAAAAATCGTCCAAAACAGTGAACTCAGATTTGTACTCTAAACTTGTTTTGATCATATCTCACTCATGCTAATGATTCCATTACATGGCCAACTCTCACATGTGTACAAGACATATTACTTACTGTATATTGATTAATCTATGCCATTTTTATCAGTTCATCACTTGGTTCTTTACTGTTTTATACAGCCATCATTTTAAGCATGATTTTAACCTTTTTACATATAGTTTTTCATCTTTTTATCCATGTTTATCAACACTTGATCCCCACACAACATTTTTATCATCATATATTCATCATATACATATACAATAAGAAAGAAAATACATGATTACATAATCAAAATAACAAGAGGATGGGGAGAACAATCTTTATACCACCAAAGTGATGAAATGATGAGCTTTTGGATGAACAAGACATGGTTTTGGGTAACCAATCTTATGAGATATCAACACCACTTCTAGGATCACCAAGTATTTGTAGATTCCTCCAAAAATCATCCCTTGTTCTTCATGAAAACTCCTTGAGAAATCAGCCCCAAACTCCCTTGAAAACTCCTTTTTACATGTTAAGATCACCTCCAATCTTCATAACTTCAATGGGTTTTTATCATATGTAAATAATACATATGATTTATGGTTGAATCAAGATTAAATGGGGGGGTGTTTTGGATGAGTTTGGGACGAATTTTAGAGAGAGGGAGGAGAGTGTTTAGTGGTTTGCATGTGTTGAAATGAATGAAAATGGTTTGAGGTGGTGGTTTTGATGTTGGTTGCTAGTTTACAAGTAAACTAAGACATGTGTCTTAGCTTATCTTGTAAGCTTGACACCACATGGTGTTGTTAGCTTTGTTTAGCCATGTGTGGGGGTGGGACAAGTATGTACTTGTTCCATCCCCATTAATTTACGGGTATTCCTCGATTCTAGTTTACTCGATTTGCGTGCCCTCGGGTTGTTTTACGAAAATTTATAAATTATGAATCAACGGCACAAAACGAATCTAATAAAAATTGTCTCATCAAAAACGGAGTTCGAAAACGTAAATACGTAATCCTAAGGTTTCTGGTTTAGTCATAAAGGACGTTAAATTAATATCGTAAGTCCTAATCTCTTCTCGTAAATTTGTGAGTTTATGAACCAACACAAATTTAAAATCTCAAAATAATATTCACGGACAAATTTATTTTCTGAAATGTCGGACTGTCCCCAAAAACGGTGTATGTAAACGTAAGCACGTAACGTAGAATCCTCCGGTTTAGACGTAGTCGATGCTACTTCAAGACGTAAATCCAAATTTCTTCCCAAAAATAAGTGAGTTCATAATATAACATTAGAATAATGTTTTTAAATAATATTTTAGAATAAAATATAAACCATAAATTGACGGATTGTCACAGCATTTACCCCTAAACAGGATCTTTGTCCTCAAAGATCATCTTATCTTACTACTCGCTTCTTATAGAGTTAAAGCCATGTGGGTATTTCCTCCACATTCGGTCTTTTCTCACAAGTGTAATTCATTACAATACGCGAGTTTCATCAAACATAACTACGGGAATAAGATCAGGCTTAATGTTGACTTACTTTCTCTATCCATGATGTTCACGGGTTTTTGATGAATGCAACTTTACGCCAATCTAAACTTTATCAAAACGAATTCAGATTTTCACTTGATAGGCATTTTATTAAGTTCGATATACGAAACATAATTCACGCAGCTCTTGAAGTCCTAGGGTAGATCCAACTTATATGCCTTTCAAACCAATCTTTTACATCATCTCAATGGTCCCATACAACGGGGACTTATATCCCATGATCTTCCAGATCATCAATTCATTTTTCCATGGTTAAAATTTTTGGCATAACTTCGCTACCCATCTGGCACCTCAAGATCTACATTTTATATTCACATAACCTCCTGCCCACTACCGACAGTCAATAATCAGATCTTAATTTCGACAATCATTTCAGGTCTCGCGGGTCGGGTATTTTGTAAGGTTAGGTTTATCATCATAGGAAACCTTAAACCTAAAAGACATGTCCAACTCACAATGGGTGTATGTCGGGTGTCTTCATCCTAACTCCTGCTTACGCATGCTCTAATATATAAATCTTAACAAGATTCGATCTCGATCCTAACACGATAATTATCAATGATAATCTTTCCAAAGGAAAACGATTATACCGTTTATTACCAAAGGTCAATCATTCAAACATAGAACAACACTTATAGTATTTTGTATCGTTACTTTACCTCGTCCCTTCGATTGGGGTGGTACACAGTACTCTCATCAAGATTCGTTCTCAATGACTTCTGAGCAAATCTCTAGAAATACGATGCGAAGCGAGGATCTTGATAGAGATGATCGATACAGTCACACCATCTTTACACAACTCCTTTAAATACAAAAGAGTCAATTTCTTCATCAAGAATCTATCATTAACAGGAATGATATTAGCAGATTTGGTCAGTCTGTCGACGATGACCCAAATCGAATCAAATTCAGATGATGACCTTTGCAATAGTTAGACGTTTACTAATGTATGAGGCGATATATGCCTTCATAATTTGCCATCAGTACAAATTTTTCAGATAAAGATACATTAAATCATAAATTGCATGAATAAAATACTTATACTTACAAGATTTCAACATAACTATATCTCACAATCCTCCATATTTAGATAATCACAAGTGGCCTTTTAAAACATTTAACGCCATTGGCTTCTCAATTCTAATGGTTCACATTAGCTGCGAACCCCCTTTTATTATCTATATTATCCTTCTTACAAGCATCGTTTATTTTTATATTGTTCGGCAATTTATTTTGCACAGTCATTATTAAGAAACACATCCTAATTGATTCTTTATCCTTCCTATATAATGTGTCAGTAATTACGTTCACTTTCCTAGATGGAATAAATATCATGACCGTATTTATTCGAAAGTTCTTTCTTCACATTTTTCTAAGTCTTACTTCTATCTCAACTATGGTTTTTATCAGTTTTGCTCAATCCGATGTTTAAAGCGTCGATAATTACTACAAGTAATTAAATAACAAATATTTAATTTTTATGAGAAGTAAACGCAAAAATTTTTAAATTTTCTCAGTTTTTCCAATTATATAAAAATGTTCAAAATAAATTTGAATTTAATTAACACAAATTTTTTTATTTTTTTTTGTTAATTTATCGGAAATAATTAGTAAGATCCGTGAATGTTCGAAAAACCTTCGTTTATTCTTTGGTAAAAATTTTCTTAGTTGAAAAGCAAAAATCGTCGTTTCAAATTTTAAGTCATTGTTTATCGGTTTCTTTGATCCTTCTTAGGTTGTCTTGAGGTATACACAAACATTTACCCCTAAACAGGAGTTTAGTTAAATGTTCTGGGTATAAGGGAATAATCCCTCAAAAGTTCTTTTCGATAAAACATTTGTCAAAACACATTTGCACTTTCTTTTTGGTAAAACCCAAAGTCTTAATGGCTCGAATTTGAAGAGTCAATATAGATTCCATTATCTATTAATCACATAGTCAAATAATGTAAAGGTTTAAGTCTTTAATCTCATGTTAATTATTCAAGGTACATGTTTTTATTGTTCGGCCAATTCAGGGCAATCTATAAATAATTATTAACTCATTCTTATTCTTATAAACAAACAAATGGTCCTTAATGATCTCAAGCATGAATTTATCAATTTACAGCCTACACACGTGATTCACCCAATTTATGAATGCTACATGTGTATTAGTCAATCCAAACGTCATCACGTGAAACTCATAATGTTCATTCCAAGTACCGGATGTAATGATTGGAATAGATTATCTTTTTCGCGGACGCGAAGTTGATAATAACCATGTCGTGGATCAAATCTTTAAAACATACGCTAGAACCTTGTAAATGATCGAACAAATCTTCCATTTCGAGTTATGGATATCATTTTCGATTGTAAATTTACTCAATTCACAGTAATCTATAATTATAAGGAATGATAATGCCATAGCTCTCCATAATGACGAGCTTGGTAAAATAAAATCTTTCTCCGACAACTCTCTCAGTTGTACGGTAATTCCTTTAATTCAGATGGTGCTGACGTACAGTGCACATGCCATAGGTGCAGCACCGGGAATATAATCAATACCGAATTCAACTTGCCTTAATGGCGAAAGTCTAGGTAATTCACCAGCAAATACTTCCTAAAATTTCAGATAACAGAAACATCTTTAAATAATTTCATATTAGGTTCTTTCTAGATTATAGTATCTATGACTAATTCACAACCATTCACGGTATAATTTCAAGTCTAAATGCACGATATGGTCATCCATCAAGAATTATTTAGATCACTTTTGATAATCAACATCTTATCATTTAGGGGATTTCCACTCGAGTTCCCATCAATTAAGACAATGTCATCATGTCATAATCAATCAATCCATTCTACTGGCATTACCAACTTTTCAGTTTCATTGCCGTCGATAAGATGTGAACTTCTCAAAAGACTAATAATAACTCATAATCCTTCACAAATTCAGGGATATGCGGAGACACAACTACTATTAAAAGAGTAAGGTCAATGCATAATCTATGCGAGAGAATTTCAATTCAGATACAGACGAAAACATTTAACGAATATGAATATATCCCATGTTTTCATAATTTGAGTACGCAATCGAAAGCTCCTCGGATCGTTACCCAGGTCATTCAAATGAAATCAAATCATAAGAAATGATAAGAACGTCAATACATCCAGTCGGGTATCAACACTCGGTAATCAGATACTTTTCCTAAGAATCTCACTGCGGGAGAATTGGACAAGAAGGGAATATCAATTGTCAAACAAGACAAGTTCCACAGATGAGTAAATTCGACTCAGAAGAATAGATGCTACAGGCACATATGTAGGTGTCCCTAACACTATGTCCCTATTTTTTACTTCTTGCAGATCTCATAAAATTTAATCTTTCACAATTTTCAAGGAAAATTTAGTGCTTATTAATAATTTCATGGTGACTACTAATCAACCTTGCATGGTCCATTCCAAATTGTATGTAGGCGCGCAACTATATACAATTTCAAGATTAACGATGCAATACTCAGTTCGTCATAATTTTATCATCATGTTTATAATAAAAACATTTACAAAGATTTTCTTTGTTATGAAAACAATTAAGTTTTCCAAGGTATTTCATAATCAACTTTATTCTAATAATGATTATTTATAAGTCTCACTTTAAATAATCCATATAGTGATGAAAATTCAATTTTCTCAAAGGATATTGTTTTATCTTATAAAAACAATGAGTGATCTGCAAAAGAGTGATGAAGAGTTGTTTACCAAGAACTAACCATAATATAATAGGAAATGAGCTTAGCCAATTAATCATGAGGTGCATGACCTCGATGGCACTCAAAAAGAATAATCCACAACGTAACTCAATTCGAGATGAGTACTTGTTCAATGGTTGCATCACTAATGCGAGCATTAGAGACAAGCAAGAAAAGATAGATAACATTGATACATGTAGAATTTAGCAATCAAAGGTAGTCTTTTTATTAATCACAAACAAGTCAAAAATGTACCGTAACACATTACGTGTCACTATGTCATACAATTCTCAGAACTCATCCTACCAACTGATGTCTCAGTTAAGTTAGGGATTTTTAAAAGATACCACAATGAATACTAATCTACAAGAGTCATTAGGTGTCCCACCTGTCCCGGAAGATCAATCGGTCCCAATTTAGAAGAAGATTTCTTCAATTTACTTATTGGACACTGGGCATCCTCGTCATTGGACAATGGCCTAGGAACAACCCTTAACACGAACTAACAATCAATTAAAACCTTATAATTCAATCACAGAACTTAACGACTTCCTCTTAACAATTTCATATTCTATAAAAGTTAAATTTTACTTCATTCTCCAATACTTTCAACTTTATTTTTAAACCTTAAAAGGGCAATAAAAGCTCGATATGATCAACACTTAATTTCCAATCCTAAAGCTCTTATAACAATAGTTATCAAATGAGTCACTAGTATGAAATGACTCACACATTAAACTAGACTTCTCGGAAAGGTACTAGTGGCATGAGGCTTTTGGGTAATGGTTCCAATCACAGACCCAAGTGCAACATTCACCCTTTCGATTTCAAATTTAAGAATTGGGTGACAACGAATTAGATGACACCTTTCTAGGTGGTAACGTTTTGTCAAACTCCACTCTATAAGGAAAGATCGTCATAACATCGATATCAGATTTAGTTTCGCCAATTCTTTTTCAAGATCACAATCAACTAATATTAACGTTTCTACGAATATCACCCATTTTGTCGGGATCATAAATATCCACAACTTGGTTTAGATCTAGAATAGCTAGAATTCCTACGGGAATAACTTCGATTGATTTACTAGGGGAGTTAGGGTTTCTTGTGACAATCTACGTCGTATAAATACCTCGTATAAATATTAAAGTAATCATCAAACAATCATGTAATCAAATTACATCATATATATATAATCCAAGTTATATATATTAAAATAACACTTCACAGTCTGGCCTTGTCGGTAACTCGGGAATTCTTCGGCACCGTTATAGTCAAAAGATTTTTAGACATTTTTAGAAAAATGTTTATAGTTAAAAGATTTTGAAATTTTTTATTCAAAACCTTGCTTTTAAAAATCTTTCGTTCTCTATAACGAGAGCTCTGGTACCAAACTGTAACACCCCCAAATTTATACAACTCAATACAGCGGAAGACTCGTTGGTGTTACGGGATAGCACATTACTCACATCATAGACAACGCATAAAAGTCGCGTCGTTTTAATAATAAAGCATTTCCATTCATAAATATCAAAGTTACATAGGTCCCAAGTCATATCATTTCATACAAAGTTTTACAAAGCATTTGAATGGAAATTGTTATTTAAGTGCGGGCCATGAATTCTTGTTGTCTTCCCGAGAATTACCTTCAAGTACCTGAGATAAAACATGTTAAAAGAAAAGGTCAGCGAAAACGCCGAGTGAATTCATAGAGTTTAATAAAAACCATCAACATAACATCGGTATAAAATTATTACCTAAAATCATTTTGTACAATCATTGTAATAGGCCATAAAATAGCCAAATTCGTTTTATACAAATCCTTATCAAAATCATAATATAGGCTTTCGCCTTCAAAACCATTATACGAACCAATGTCGTAAAAATATCATACAATACGTTTTATAACGTCGTGTAGAGTTAAATAAAAACCGTTATATGAATATGGTTATGAAAACCAAAATACGAACATAATATCAATAGTATGACCCCGTATTGCTAGTCAGGAAATACATCGTAACTCGTGCGTATAGCAGTATTTCGTTAATTGGATTATTATAAGCCGCATGACATTGTTACCTTACTACAACAAACAACGGGTAGCTAGCCCGAAACTCAATTTGCCCATCTAAATTAGCGTGTCGTCACAAAGATCACGCTATATAAATATTCTCATACATAAATTCGCTTACCAATCAATGTGGCACGACGGGGATCAACCGTCAAGGCGCGAACTGGGGTGATCGTCCCCAAATAGTACTATTATATGCATAAGCGTCTACCGAATCCCGGTAGTTCACAATTCATGCTAATGGGACTTTTAGTGACATAACCTAACTTTAATAATCCATTTAATTTCATCTATCGGGTCATATAATCATTTATCGGGTCATACAATCATTCGGTTCCAAATCAATAAACAAACAATCGGGACAGCTAGTGTCCTATTTCATAAAAGCTAACATGTTATCTCCCTCGCGGGTTTATAAAACATTTCATAAAAACATTTAAAAGAGTGCCAGGCTATGAACTCACGTTGATGTGGGAAAGCGGGTTATCGGCAATTCGGATGTACGGTACGTGCTTCAATCACGGAAACCTAGACAAATAATACTCGTCTTAGACTTTTGTCCAATGACTTTATAAAAATAACAATTATGTATACATATGATGATTTTATATATATATGATGATGATCAAGTGGGTTTATACATTTTTACTCATTCATTATAGTGTTATGTATTGGTAACTTTTGTACTAGTTTACTAGTTTTACTTATTTACATGTTTTAGGCCCACTAAGCCTATTATAAGCCCAATATCTTATATTAGTCCATTTTACACTTTTAATATCAGTATTATACTTTACATGTTGGTCCCAAATGGGTTAAGCCCAATAAGTAAGTTTATAAGTGTTTTACCAACTAGTCGGGTTTATAGTCCAATAAGGCTAACTTAGCCCGTTAATGTCCATATGTTATATAGTTCGGGTTTTATCGGTTTTTAATTGTTATATATGTTTATACATCATTATGTGAATTTATAAAAGTTTACATTAGACGGGTCCCATCGTCTAAGTTTTAATTGACGAAAAACATTAATTTTACGGTATTAGCCGAAAAGACGTAAAAATCATGTTTATAGTTTTTATAACATATAAAACTTACCAAACTACCATTTTTATATAATGTCCATTTATTTATCCTTATACATATTTATATAAATGAAATATATAAGTTAGTGGGTTTTAATTCACATTTTATACTATTTTTATTTGAGTGCTTATATAATACTATTATACTTTAATTTCCCAAAATCTGATTTTTATTTTCATGTTCACCAAAACTGCCATATCTAGAGTTCTATATGAAGATAGAAGCTAAAATTTTTATGACATAAACTACATGATATGTGCTCCATTTAACGCTTCTATAGCTACTGTTGAATCAGCCTCTAAGTTTTCTCTAAAAATCGTCCAAAACAGTGAACTCAGATCTGTACTCTAAACTTGTTTTGATCATATCTCACTCATCCTAATGATTCCATTGCATGGCCAACTCTCAAATGTGTACAAGACATATTACTTACTGTATATTGATTAATCTATGCCATTTTTATCAGTTCATCACTTGGTTCTTTACTGTTTTATACAGCCATCATTTTAAGCATGATTTTAACCTTTTTACATATAGTTTTTCATCTTTTTATCCATGTTTATCAACACTTGATCCACACAACATTTTTATCATCATATATTCATCATATACATATACAATAAGAAAGAAAATACATGATTACATAATCAAAATAACAAGAGGATGGGGAGAACAATCTTTATACCACCAAAGTGATGAAATGATGAGCTTTTGGATGAACAAGACATGGTTTTGGGTAACCAATCTTATGAGATATCAACACCACTTCTAGGATCACCAAGTATTTGTAGATTCCTCCAAAATCAGCCCTTGTTCTTCATGAAAACTCCTTGAGAAATCAGCCCCAAACTCCCTTGAAAACTCCTTTTTACATGTTAAGATCACCTCCAATCTTCATAACTTCAATGGGTTTTCATCATATGTAAATTATACATATGATTTATGGTTGAATCAAGATCAAATGGGGGTGTTTTGGATGAGTTTGGGACGAATTTTAGAGAGAGGGAGGAGAGTGTTTAGTGGTTTGCATGTGTTGAAATGAATGAAAATGGTTTGAGGTGGTGGTTTTGATGTTGGTTGCTAGTTTACAAGTAAACTAAGACATGTGTCTTAGCTTATCTTGTAAGCTTGACACCACATGGTGTTGTTAGCTTTGTTTAGCCATGTGTGGGGGTGGGACAAGTATGTACTTGTTCCATCCCTATTAATTTACGGGTATTCCTCGATTCTAGTTTCCTCGATTTGCGTGCCCTCGGGTCATTTTACGAAAAACGTTTTTATAAATTATGAATCAACGGCACAAAACGAATCTAATAAAAATTGTCTCATCAAAAACGGAGTTCGAAAACGTAAATACGTAATCCTAAGGTTTCTGGTTTAGTCGTAAAGGACGTTAAATTAATATCGTAAGTCCTAATCTCTTCTCGTAAATTTGTGAGTTTATGAACCAACACAAATTTAAAATCTCAAAATAATATTCACGGACAAATTTATTTTCTGAAATGTCGGACTGTCCCCAAAAACGGTGTATGTAAACGTAAGCACGTAACGTAGAATCCTCCGGTTTAGACGTAGTCGATGCTACTTCAAGACGTAGATCGAAATTTCTTTCCAAAAATAAGTGAGTTCATAATATAACATTAAAATAATGTTTTTAAATAATATTTTAGAATAAAATATAAACCATAAATTGACGGATTGTCACAAATTCGATAGACATTAGTGAAGGAGTAAGATTAGGAAGATAGAGCGACTTGAAGATTTCAAGTGGCATCAAGTTAATACTATCACCAAGATCGGCCAAGGCATAGCATTCTTCCATATCTTGGATTGCACATGGAATCAAAAATTTACCGGGATCACCGACTTTTTGAGGTATGCGCTTAAGATAAACCGATGAACAACTAGACAATTGTTGCAATTTCTCCTTGTTGTTCAACATACTCTTAAAGTTAGCGGCAAATCGAGGCATCATGACCAAAGCATCGGCAAAACTCACATTAAAATGCACGTCACAAAACATTTTCATAAAAAGCTCAAATTGGTAATTGTCGCGCTCTTGACGTTTCTCCTTTCTAAGTCACGATGGATAGGGCAAAGGTGGTGTGGGTTGAGGCATAGGCATAGCCTTTGGAATCTCGGGTTCCAAATATGGTAATGGGTCAACCGTAGGTGTGGCGTGAGCGGTACTTCGTGGAATTGGGACATGCTTTCGACCACCACCTCGGGTTCTTCCTCAATTTCCTCCAACGTTGGAGTAATTGGTTGAGGAGTCGGTTCCTTAAGTGTCTTACCACTTCGTGTGGTAATCACTTGCATCTCTCCCTTAGGGTTCGATATGGTATTGCTAGGAAAACTACTCGAAGATGGTTTACACATTATAGCCTCAAACATGGATGAAATTTTATCCTCAAACATAGATTGCCTCTTGTCGGCCTTAAGCATCTCTTGTTTTATTTCATGTTGCTCTTGTTCCATTTTTTGTTGGTTTTGTTGTAACCTAGTTACATTTCCCTCCATTTTGTTTGTATGGATCTTAAGCTCATTTGCTAACTCATTTTTCAACTCCTTTTTCAAGTCATTCTTAAACTCGGATCTTAGGCTAATGATCTCTCTTCGAATATAATCAAACCTAGCATCGTTTCCATTTGCGTATTCAACAAATTCATTTGGAAGATCTTTCAAAGTTTGCAAACCCTTGTTGTTGTTTTGAAAATCATTGTTTTGATTTTTGTTTGAAACTTGATTGTTATTAGCCCCTTGATTCCCATAGTTGTTTCCTTTTTAATTGTTTTTGAATCCAACTTGATTGTTTCGATAGTTGTTGTTAGCATTTTGATTGGGAGCAAAACCTGGTGGAGTCATTTGATTAGAGCGGGTAACTTGACCGTTTTGGTTGTAAGTTCCCCTGGCCGCGTAGGCACTCGAAGTGTTACCACCGCTGGTAATGCACTCGGAGAAATCATGACCTCCACTCGATGTGTTACGAGGACTATACACCTTAGATCTATTCTCAATAATCAACAAAGCTTACTCAACCGTTTTAAACAAAAAATTACCACCCGCGACGGCATTAAGATAATCTCTCTCATGATCATTCAATCTATTGTAAAACGTGTCAAGTTGATGCAAGTCGGAAAAACCGTGATGAAGACACTCATGTAACATTTCTTTAACCGATTCCAAGCCGTAGAAAAACTCTCATTAAATTCTTGTGAAAATTTTGAAATCTCGTTTTTCAAATGCATAGTCTTAGAGGGCGGGAAAAATTGGTTCACAAATTTTGAAACGAGATCCTTCCACGTCAATATAGAATTGGGTGGCTCTTTCTCTAACAAATTTTAGCGGGCCTCGCTAAGGAATACGGAAAAAGCATCATCTTAATCGAGTCATTAGCAACATCCTTAAACTTGCAAGTGGCGGTAAGACGATTGAATTGGTGGATATGGTTGTGTGGGTTATCCTTTTCATCACCACGGAATTTGTTGTTTTGGATCAGCGACAACAAACCCGTTTTCACTTCAAAATTCTCCGCTAGGATGGCGGGAATCACAATAGCCTCTCCATAACCCTCGGTGGGTGCTTGAAGCAACTCCATCATAGTTCTATTTTCCATGGTTGGTTCTTCTTCTACGATAGGTTCGTCAATAGGAGACTCCTCACTAGAAAGGGTAGGTGTGGTCTCCTTTCGGTTTTTTCGTTTACGTGCACGTCTTGCTTGATTTCGAGTAAGCATAAACGTCACGTACAACATGGGGATGAGCAAAGAATATTCTTTTTTGTGTTTCAAATTTTTCCAATTTTTTTGTGGTTTTGGATTGTTTTTACTTTTTTTGGATTTTTGGTGATTGTATTAAGTAGACAAAAATCTACAAATCTCTCCCTTAATCAAATCTCTTGATTAAAGAAGCCTCAAGGAATGAAAACGATCACGTGAATTGAACGCCTTCGATGACTTTAGAACGTTGGTGGAACACCAAAACGTTCAAGATGGTTTGATCAAATGAAACCAAGAAAATATATATGATACTTAGATAATACTTTGGTTGGCAAACCCTCTATTAGCCCTTTTTATCTAAACACGCACAAGCAAGCGGGGAAACGAGGCGGCGCGAAGCACTTAAGAGCAATTTTCCTTAGGGTATATTTTATAATACCCGCCTTATACCCACCTTATAGTTTGTGTTTTTCAAAATTAAGCTTCCCGAAAGTAATTATCTATTTTGCCTTTTTTTCTTGTTTGAGATTCGAATACAATGATTGAGTAATGACCTCCCAATCAAGGTTGTGTTTTCACACTTTTGGAGTACTTGTGAATTTATTGTTCTACGTATACAATATAGTAATATTCACACAAAAAACAGAAAAAACGATAATACGTATTAGTAGAGTGCTACTAATACAAATAGATATTATGGCTAGTACAAAAACAACAATTGTTCAAATCAAAACACAACACGCCTCCCCGGCAGCGGCGCCAAAATTGATGTAAGGATTTTACTACCCTTTAGTAAAAGAGCGTAAAAGTGGCAAGTATTAAGTGTCGGTTTAGGAAAACCAAGAACTAATGACCAAATTAAGTTCAAAGTTCGTTTTCCAAGGAGGCAAGTGTGTTGTGAAAGAATTGATTAATGATTGTGATTATGTTTATGAAGAAAAGAAATGAGAAAGAAGTCGTACACGTAAAACCGTAAAAAGTGACTAAATTTAAAAATTACCCTAAAAATTCCTAGAAAATTGCAATAAATCCTAAAAAATGTAATTAGAGTTTACAAAAATCAAAAATCACTCAAACCTTTTATTTAATTAAATATTAATTTTTTTAATGCTAATTAAAGCCCAAAAAATCAATTTAATTAACAAAAGCCCAAAATGAGATTTTTAGACTTGTAAACCTCTTAAATGACTTAACTAAATTTAAAACTATTTTTGAAAATTTTAAAATTAATTAAAACTTTTTAAAAACAATTAAAAACTAAAAAAACTTAAAATAATTCTAAAATTTAATCTAATGACAATAAAATTAATCTAAAAATTTTAAAATTCCTAACTTAATATTTTAAACTAGGAAAAATGAAAAACTTGTAAAAATCTAAAATTTAATTTTTAATAATAAAATAATAATAAAATAATATTAAAAATCCAAAATTTATAAAAAAATGTAAAAAGTTGCAAACTAGTTTATTTTAACCGAATAAACACAGAATTGAACTTTAAATTACAAAATTACCCCTATTGGGCCTTCAATTGGGCCAAATACCCAAACAGTCCCTTAATGGGCTAAAATCAGGCCCAATAAGAAAAAGTCCACAGAAATTGCCCAAAAGCTCCAGTTAAGCTTAAAATCTGATTTTAAACACAATTTTACAAAGGCCCAAAAGCTAAAAATGAGCTTAAGTTAGCTTATTTCAAAACAGCTTATTCTTAATGGGCTTTTTGGCCCATTAAGCTATAAGCTAATGCCATAAGCTAAAATTTTATCCACGTCCTTCTCTTGACCTAAATAAGCTATTTGCAAAAAGAAACTTGAAATAAGCCCAAGGAATAAGCCTGAAATAAGCAAACGCTCTCTACACAAAACGACAAAATAGTCGTTTTTGAGTTCTAGGCTATTGCAAGGGCTGATTCAAGTTGCAATAAATCACAAATAGCTTAACTAAGCTTAATAATCAAAAATCTTTTAAAACGCACCACATAATAAGCTGGAATAAGCAATAAGCTATTTTGCAAAAGTCAACTAAGTTCGTTTTCTAGTCAAACCTAAAAGTCAAAGTCCACAAAGCTCCAGATCTCTTAAATTGGTTAAATAAGGAAGATTTATTACGAAAACAAAGTTGTTGCAAGTCCCAATAAGCTAGAATATCTTATGAATAAGTTGATGATAAAATTACACTAGCAGTGGCTAGCAACAGGGGAAAGGAGTTCCTACTACTTGACTTTCTTGACTTTTTGTCTTATGTGACTTTTTGTTGGATTCAAGTTAAGCAAAGGCACCCAAGTGATCAGTGGATCACAAGGAGTCAATAACCACAATAATATCACAAATTCACCAAGCCAATTAGTACAGTTTAATCAAAAGATCCACAGACATGCACCAGATATGAACAATAAGCAGTTTTCAACCAATAAGCACTTTTAGCAAGAATAAGCCAGCCAAACTTCACCAAATGCATACACAAACTATAAATAATTCAGATGAACATAAATAAACAGGTTTCATGGAATGATTCAAAGTTTAAAGCAAGATTCAAGCAAACGAATGTTATTGATGAACACTAAACAAGCAGATTTGATACTTTGCTAATATACTTGACCACAAGACCAGATTCAAACCCTCAAATCTTCTTAACAGGTTATAATGACTTGTTTTAATCACTTGTTATCCCTAAGCATGCATACAAACTAAGTGTTACCAAAGTCTTAGGTCAAAACAAGCAGATTTCTAACTTTTAAAGCACAATCAAGATTTTGATGTTTAAAAGCCAAGAGCTTGCAGCAAATAGCATACAACCAAGTATATTTTAGATACCAACACAAATAACCAACAAACAATAACTCAAAAACACTTTGCAAGCTTAAACAGGTTAACCCAAACACCCCTTAACTTTTTTCAATCAATGTTTAACAAAGTAAAAGTGTGATTGAATGTTACCCAAGTCCAATCTAACACAATAACATCATTATCATGCAGTATCAAGCAATTTTAAGCCATAATATCAACAAGAACAACAGCAGAACAAAAATTCACAAAAATCAAGTATTTTATCAGATTTTTGAGAAAAGGACTCAAACCTCATGAATGTACATCCACATTCACGAATTTTTGAGCTTATGTGCCTAGCAAAACAAGGCACAAGCTTCCACAACAAAGCTGCTAAGATTTAACAAGGTTAGAACACAAATATATAAAACAGTAAAGTAGAAAAATCTTGATAAATGCAACATTTGTACCCACTCTTTGATTATCCCCAAACCACAAGCTCCCAACACCTTGATAATCTTCTTATCAGGGTGTTTAGATCACTTGTAATCAAAAAATTCCAAAGATGTACCAAAGACTTAGCAAAATATCAAGTTTTTGAGAAAACTTGGCAATTTCTTGCACAAGATTTAAAAACAGGTTTTAGGATTCCTAATTCATACACATTAAACATAAACAAGCAAGTAATAAGTTGGAACTTGGAATCCGTCACACAGGTTCAAACACTTTTCATTAAGATTGAACAAGGATTTATAGAATTGTTGACCAAAGGAAAACCAAGAGCATGGTCAATGTTGCAACCCTAATGCCTTTTATAGGCTACAAAGATTATCTAGAAAGCATAAAAACATAAATCCTAATGCTGGTGAAGTCCCAAAATTGCCCCTTGAGTTTTGAATTTATCTTGAACATGTGAATTATCTTTAGCAGCTTGTGAGGGTGTAAAAGGTGGTGGAATTTGATCAAGGGCTCACAATGAGCTTAGGATCAAAGCAGCTTTGTGGATGGTAGATTGGCTGTCACCTTTTTGTCATCTTCTCCAAAACGTGTGCATGGGTAGTAAACATGTGAACTTGTGGTGAGGTGGCAAGTGTTTTGTGAGTTGGGTTATGATTAAGGGTGGCTGAATCATAATTTTGGATAGTTTGGAGGCTTAATTTTGGCTTAAAAAAAATCCCCAATCTTTGTTCTTGAGTGAATAGTTCATGTTTTGATTTGATTTTGGGTTTAAAATGTGTGTTAGGCGCCAATATTAACTAATCAGTTAAGATTAATTTAATATTGCTGAGTGGATTTGTGAGGTGGCAAGGAGGTGAGTGGTGATTGGTGGAGAGAGTGAGTGGGACACTTGGCAGCCCACCACTGGTCTATGTAACTTTGGATGTTTGATAGAAATGACCCCCCTCCTTTCTTCTTCCTTTCATTTTGTGTTTAATAAGCATGAAATCCGAATCCCTTTATAAATCAAGTTTTGGTTTTCACACTTTTGCCCCAAAAAGTTTCCAAAAGTAATTTCAGGGGTATTTCTTGCCATTTGATGATTCTTGAAGGGCTATTTTGGTATTTTCTACATTATGGTCTTGACTTGTATTGTTGACTTTGTGGAGGACTAAAATTGACAATTCTTTATTTATGAGGGACCATTCTTGCCAATTCTTCAAAGTGGAGGGCCTTTTTTGTAAATTTGACAAACTTTAAGGACCAAACTTGTAGTTATGAATAAACAAGGGTTTAAAGTGTCAATTCTTCAATATTTTAGGACCCTTCTTGTAAAATCTTCAAATCTTCAAGGGTTATTCTTGGAAAACCTTCATTAGGGCTTGGTTCATTGTGCGGCTTCGTTTCCCGTGTTCGTTTTTGCTTGTTTCTTGTGATCTTTTGCCATTTTCTCAATATCCGTACCTAAAATACACATGTAACGAACACAAGAGTATATTTGGCCTTTTTCATGATATTTAATGCATTTTAAGCCCATTTTGGACGATGAGACTATGCATAAAAGCAGTGTCATCAATAACATAACACGAAAACACGAACACATAAAATATTAGACACGGGAAAAACTTCGGGTTTCCCTGTGTAGGCCCCATATGCCACGGACACCAAGAGACAAGAGGTCCAAGCCCATGTTTGGTTTTATTAAAATAACAAAAAGGGAAACATGTTTTTCATTAACAGAGTTATTCATAAAAATCAAAAACCCTAGCCTCTTTTTCTCTCTATAGCCGCCGGCCTAAGGATCTCCACAAGTGGGTGATCATTTGATTTTGGTTGATTAATTCTAGTGGTTGTGTTCGTGTTATTAACCTCCATTTGTTTCACTCATTCGGTAATACGTTATCCTTTTTCTTTGATTTCTTTTATTTAATTAAGAACATATGAACATGGATGTATAAAAACTAGTAATTAAAACATGTTAAATAAATCAAGGGGGAAAATAAAGGTGTTTCGGGTTGGTTTTGTTCGGCCGACACCCAACCGAGAGCCCCATGGCTCTCGGCTTGCTTTGGTTCGCACCACCAACCGAGACTTCGAGTCTTGGTGTGGTTGGTTTCGGTCGGCAGCATGAACCAAGGGACCCCGACATGAGTCGGGGTACTGTTTGGTTTGTTTGGGGGTCTCGGTAGCTGCAGCCACCACCACCGGCTCAAGCCGGTGGCGGTTTTGGTCTAGCAAGGGGAACCGTAGGCGCGACAGGGGGAACCACCAGCACACAGTCGGTGGGAACTTTGCTGTGATCAGCGGCTAGCCGAGAGGGACAAGAACAGTGGCAAACGATTGAGCCGGTTAGCCACTGTTAAGGGTGTGTTTGGTTGGTCCGGTTCATGGGGTTTCCGGTCCGGTTCACATGTGTCTAAATTAAAAGTCACGGGTCCGGTTCATGACTAAAATTTTACAAGTATATTATTTTTAACAGGAGAATTAAATTAATTAATAACATGGCAAATAATTAATTTAATTAATCATAGACTTAGGTTAATTATTATTTATGAAATAATATATGTTTTAACCTAAGTATTTATTATTTAATTTAGACTATAATATTAGTTAATTATTTAAACATGGACTATAATTAATTAATAATCATGACTTAGGTTATAATTAGTAAAGTATTAATACATGTCTAAACTAAGTATTTTATACACCTTATTTTAATTAAATCATGCTTATATTTAATTAAATCATATAACCTATAGTTTATTTAATTAACATGATATTATTAATAAACTATACTAATAATCACATGACTTATGTTATTTAACCAGTAAACTTAGGCTTATATTATTAGCTTATTAATCAAGCTTATTTCTAAATATGGAAACTTTCTAATTCAGGAAACTTACTATTTTTGGAAACTTTTTATTTTTAGAAACTAATATATTTTATGAAGTTAATCTATTTTTGGAAACTTCCTATTTTTGGGAACTTTTTTTTGGAAACTTTCTATTTTAGGAAACCTGATGTATGGTGGCGGTAAGGTGGTGTAAGGGTGAGAGTGGCAGCGACATGGTGAAGTAGTGGAGTAGGTTGTGGCTGTATGGTTTCGACAACAATAATCAGTGGGTGGAGTTGGTAAGGTGGTTGTAGACCACGGTGGTGATATGGTGAGGTGGGGTGGCTGTGTATGACGGCTGGCGGCTGGAGTGTATATATATAGATGGTGGCGGCTGATGGAGCCGGATATGATGGTGAATGATGGGTCATGTGTTACAACGACATAGTGGATGGATATCTAATAGATCGGGTCTCGATCTACTTATTTGATGTGGCCAGAATTTCAGCGGCAGTTGATGGCGGTAACCGGAAAAGTTTATCGGCGGCTGGAGGAGAGAGTTTATCTATATGTGTGTGTGTTTTCTTTTAGCTAGAATTTTGAATAAATGAGGCTAATCCTAAATTTTCCATTTTATGCAATAAAGTTGTAAAACTAATATGTAACATTTATAATAGTTGAGGGGTTGAATATGTAATTTATTTACTTAACTTTTCTTTCACTTGTTTAAATGTGACGCGAGACTCAATCCGGATTGATAAAATAAGACTAAAAACACAAATTTTTCACCGTTGCGTTTGAAATAGTTTTTCCACGAAAATATGTCATTTATATGACGATAAATTGATAAGTCGCTTATAAATTCATTTAAATGTTAATTATCTATCGGTTTTCCCAGTCAAGCTCATTTTTAACGAAAATTGGATTTCGACTTGACTATTCGTGTTTTTAACAAACGTTATTGAGATAATATTAAATAATTTAATATACTATTTTATTAAATATCTCATGATAATTAAATATAATAAATTTAATTTTTACGGTGTCGTTACGCAGACTATGCGGTTTTTTCTCAAATTTTGCAAAATTTGTCCCGTTTTCAAACCCAATAAGTTTTGTATCGCTCAAAAATTTAATTCGAATAATAATTAGTATAAGTTATTATTATTTAATGTATGAAAAATTCTCGAGTGTTACATCATCCCCGTGTCATTTTGAGTTTCGCCCTCGAAACTCGATTGTTGTTACTAGGTTGAGAAGTGTCACTAATGTCGGAAATTAATAGGTAAAGCTGGTATGTATCCGAAAGGTTTGACAATCAATCTGACAAAGCGGTAACAGTTCATAGAACAATTAAATGACAATTAGAAACGGATAGTCTAGTTAAGTCGTCAACTCTGAAAAGTCGATATAGGGTTACCTATAGTTAGTTGGTTAAGCTCACGTCGGTCGATGTTCAAACGGAAAAATTTGTTCCACAATTCATGAGTCATATGAACTTTGAGAGTCATTCGCCACAACGCAATAATGGTAACTTTAAAAAGACAAAAGAAAGGTTAAATCGTACGGACGAATCGTGGTCAAAAGGAACACGCTCCATAACTGGATTAATAAAATAATATAAATAATAAGTCACGTGGAATGCACTTAAGCCCACTTGTTTATAAATCATTATTTACATCGAGAAGCGTCCTAATCCATGTAAATAAAAATTTATAACCTCATGGTTCGGTGACTGATAGGTTGTAGAAATATCGTACACGTTTTAGGAAAAACGCGTATGATGGGCAAGTATTAAGCGTTACGTTTTAGGAAAAACGCAAAACCGAATAAGTGTGGGTTCGTTCTCGAAGGAGGTGTGTGGATTAAGTGTGCCAATTATGCAAAATCAAAGTTTGGATTAGTGACGTTTTTAGATGAGAAAAGGGAGAAAAGTAAGACGAATTACGCTAAAATTACCCTACGAGGCGAAAAACGCGAAAACGTAAAATTCGACAAAACGAAAAACTTGTCTAAAAATTACCAAATTTTAAACTAAACTAAAGAAAAATATAAGAATTACAAATTTGAAAACCAAAATTTCTAAAACCTATTTAATAATTTTATATTAATTTTTAAAATTTAATGAAAAACCTTATAATTAAATAAAATTAAAAATTAACTAAAATGAAAAACTAAATGGATGTAAACCTTAAAAAATGAAATTAAAAACTAAAATATTTTTGAAAATTTTTAAAACTAATAAAACTATTTTTTATCTATTTAATAAAAAACGGCTAAAAAAATAATCATAAAAAATAATTTAATAATGGGAAAAATAAAATTCCAAAACTGAAAAGTCCTAAGTCCTATGCTAAACAAAGGAAAAATAAAAAGACAGAAAAAAGCTAAACAAATAAGCTAATAATAGCTTATTAGGGTACGGCTTATATAAATAAGCCCAAAACCAAAAGTCCTTAAATGACAAACACTTCCACCCTTGGTCAGTAAAAGACCCAAGGGCAGGATGGTTGTGTTGTTGGTGTGTTGAGCGAGAGGTCGAGGGTTCGAGGCTGGCGTAACCCCTTTTTGCTAAATTATTTCTTTTTTTTACTTTTTTTAAACCAAACATACCCTGGTGACTAGACTAATCACACAAACGTGATTGGAATCAAAAACAAGCAAGGATTGAACCAACTTACACTGAAAACGTGACTCCAAAAACTTAAGGTTGCTACAGTGCTAAAAAAGTAGACAAAGGACTGGTTTCTTCACAGATGAAGATTGAGGCCAATTGTGGTCGTTTGATGAAAATTGAGTGGTGTTTTTGGACAAGGGGGCACCCCTACACTTAGTTGAGTGTAGGGAGTCAAGAAATGCAACAAAAATACACACTCACAACAAAGATTCACACACAAATGGCCAAAGCAAGTTTCTGATATGTAGAATATGGGGTTTGTGAGTATTAGCTGGTGCAATAGGTCACTTGGTGAGATTTGACCAACTAGAACTTACACAACCCACAAATAAATTACCCCTAACTAGTTTACAATCCTAGATAGCACCAAGATCTAACAAGTAGCACAAAATGATGGCACAAATTCTCTTAAAAAGAAAGCATATAAGCAAATTACTGATTTTAGCTATTTTACCAAATTTTAACAGGCAAAATACTTTAAACCCTATATTTACTGAAAACTAAATACATATATGACCCTGTATTAACTAAACGGGTGTGTTTAAACAAGAATGAACACAAAATTCGTCTCCAATTCCAGTAAAAACCCTAGTCCCACACACCCCTTAAAAATCAGATAAAT
This sequence comes from Glebionis coronaria, assembly GCA_025667525.1. NCBI lineage: Eukaryota > Viridiplantae > Streptophyta > Magnoliopsida > Asterales > Asteraceae > Glebionis > Glebionis coronaria. The sequence continues at coordinate 362,537,325 of CM046877.1, forward strand.
AAAAATTAACAAAGAAATTTTAATCAAATCACTACCAAACTGATTTAAACTAACTCAAGTGCATAGAAACCATCAAATAAACATAACTAGGCAATCTAAATATCATGTAAACAGGAAATCTTCAAAAGTCATTCAAACTGACAAAGATGGTCAAGTACAACTTACATAGAGGGTTTAAGCCCTTTTGGCTGATGCCTTCTCTAGATAAATTCTAGATGATCTTTGTGAGCTTGTGTGCAAGTAGAGATCCCCGTTGTTTGAAGTCCACAAAGGACCCAAAGGGATGACAATGTCTTCTAAAAAATGCAAGGAGAAAAATGGATCTTCTAGCTTTGTTCCTGTACAAACACAAGCAAACAAGAAGAGCACTACAAGCTCAATAATCTAGCTCACAAGCTGTTTGTGAAACAGCTTAAGAGTTAGCTTAATGAACAGTAAGGGGTAAGCAAATATAAAAAAAACAGATTTTCTATTTGAAACACTTTTGGAACCAATACTGAATTTTGATAAAAGCCTGTTCAAGATTGAGATACGTGTTACACATCCACTTTTACTTCAGTTTAACACGGATCTCTAATCTTTGAAAAGCCCTTTTCAAGAATTTTTGAAAACACAAACTTTCTGAAAATAACTTTGAAAAATAAACACTCCTTTTTCTTGAAAACTTTAACTAATTTTGAAAACAGTAAATCACTTATACTAAGATAATAAAATGGAACTCAATATTATAAAAACTTAATACTTTCACTTTCATTAATCATACAAGCTTCTACAAGAATTGGAACAAGAAATATGGGCACAAGTCGCCTCATATTTATACTGCCAATAGAACTATCTAGAATAAGAGATAAAATAATACAGGAAATTGAAACCCTAAACCCTAATTCATTGAAATTCCACAAAAGCCCTTTGAAGTCTTGGTCAATTCAGGATCATGTGATGGCCAGCTGTACTCTGATTGATCTGGGACGTTAATCTCAAACTTTGGGACCAAAGAGTGCTTATAGGACGTTGGATTGCTGTTTTATTCCATTTTTACCAAATTGGGGGAGACAGGGGACAACGGGGGACCCTCTTGGAGGTTACAGGGTGCTTGGTTTATGAGTGGGATCGATTTAGGAGTTTGTTAATTACCCATCTGGAAGGTTTTGATCCATACCCCTTTGATTTAAGGTTAATCGAACCTGGGTTGTATCTAGGGTTTATGGAAGAGTTTTAATCTATTTTTAGGGGTAATTAAGTTTAAATTGGTGTTTAATGGGAAAATTTTAACTGACTTAATAATTAGTTATATTAATAAGTGGTGGAAGGTTGACGTGGATGAAGGAGTGAGTGTGATTGGTGGGTCAAAAGTCAAAGGTGAGGTGGCAGCTCTTGGTTGGGTGATGGAGGTTTGTTGTCTGGACAGTAATAATCCCCCATGTTCCCATTTGTATTCATTTAGTAATAAACAGCTAAACAACCTATTTCCTTTGTAAAGAACTTTGCCCAAGTTGTCAATTTTGGCACATGTATTTGTACAAGGTTTTACCAAGGACCATTCATATAATAATGTCAATCTTCAAGGGCTATTCTTGCAAACTCTTGTCAATTAAGGGACCCAATGTGTAATTACAAGTTTTACAAGGGTTTAAATTGACAAGTCTTCCAAAATAGAGGGACCAATCTTGCGAAATCTTCAAACTTCAAGGACTTGATAGGAAAATCATTATTCGGGTCCGGTTTTCTGTGCGGCTTCATTTCCCGTGTTTATTTTTGCTTGATTCTTGTAATCTTTTGGTGACTTCACGATATCCGTACCTAAAATACACAATGAACAAACACAAGCATATATTTGGGTATTTTGATGATATTTTAAGCGTTTTAAGCCCGATTTGGACGATGAGACTATGTATAAATACAGTCTCATCACTCCCCCATACTAAACCATTGTTGTGTCCCCACGCAATGCTAGAATTAAGTATCATAGCACTTCCAAAATTCATTTTATGATGAAATTTATCGAAGACATAATATAAATAAACTACTACATGCGTTTTAGACATAATGTATTGTTTTCATCACGATTAAGTGACTTTTGGGATCATAGAACAAGAACATGTGAATGCTTCTTTAGAAATAATTTCGTCGTCCTCAATTTTCACCCAATTCCATGCTAAGCGTGTAACGAGATCATTGTTATTATAAGTTAGCAACACGATCATATCTCATGAGTGTTAATTACGAACCTAAACTCCCTTATTCCTACTTGGTATCTCTTATATTTTATTTGTCTTAATGATCACGAGTATACATCATTGACTTATGCATGAATAGAGATTAAGTCTAAAAATAGAGTTTTAACGGTGTAACTAAAATCATTAAATTAATAATTCATCCTAATAGACAACGATGTCAAAAAATTAAGTCAACAAGAAGGATCGATAAACACGGTTTTATAACGGTTTTGAACATGAGACTTATTACCAAGACTTTTATACGCCCCCTAACGGAAGGGCCTTATTATCATAGTTTTACCTCCATCTTTTATTCAACTCCGCTATGGAGCTTTTATTATGACTTCGGTCTTGCCTTGCCTTTTATTATCCGCCTCATTGGTGGTTTTATTAGCCAAAGACGTATATCCTCAAGCTAAAGCGACTTTTGGATCTTTAAAGCTTCAAAGATTAAGGCTTAATTCACTTTCAATTTGGGCATATATTTTTCGGCCTTTTGAGCTTCAAATTTTTGCTTAATTTAGGTGAGCACTTGAAATCTTATTATTAGGTGAAGCTTTCGATTATTCGGGTGCCAATACTTCAAAACCGTGACGCTGGAGATACCTTAATGTTTTCCCAATTTAATTACATGGAAGCTACTAAAACAAATTAGAAACCAACAATAGTGACTAAACCGCTAAATCAATATTTATTAACAATTTATTATCAAAAGCGTGGGGAGAATAAGCTAATAATTACTACACATGAGATCGTGACAATTACGAGACTTATAAATAACTCTATCATTTCTCGTCCTCATTTAAGAGACTTAGCCTAAAAAGTTAAGGAATAGAAGCTAAGTGCTCAACACGCACGGTCGAGTCAAAAATTACTCTTATTCTCACCATCGGAAAACCTACATTCGTGTCTTAAACACTTATGAAAAATAAGAAAATTTTAAAATTTTGCCATTTTTAGCCTTATTTTGCATAAAATGATAACAAAAAGATGAATATTGGATTGCGTGATGACGTAAGCAAGGTGAAGTATCTACTCACCCCCATACTAAAACTAAACATTGTCCTCAATGTTTCGAGTCTAGGGGTGAAAACACCCCCATACTAGAGACGAAGTCGAATGCTTAACCTCGAGCATGGAAAGGGTAAAACGAATAACCTAAAAGCCGTTTATTAATTATGCTAATAAGATAAACGTTAGAACATAAAAGGATATCATCGGATATCGGAATCTCCAAAGGCAATGATCGAAGCTCTAGTGAACCGTAAAACGAACACGAGAGGCTTCAATGATGACGATGAACCTAATAAATCACAATCACAAACAACCACGAAACAAAGGTTGGAAGAGCACAAGTCCCCTCGTTACATTAAACTAAGAAAGCAATAATATTTACAAGGATAAGCATGAGAATCCCCCACGAGGCACCTTGTTTTTGATAACCGAGTCAAAAGCTCGAATCGAATCCCCATAAATGTGATCATTTAGGGATAATCTTGGTATGATCATTTTTGGTGGGGCTTACATGATAAACAATGCCCAAAAGCAACCGGTACTAAGGACTAAGTCCTTTGATGATACAAAATACCGGGGTCGAAGATAGCATCCTCGTTTTCATGGGATAAACGAACTAACGCTACTTCAACACATGCCAAAACCTCAAAGAGGTAGAAGAAAATAGATGAGAAGTAGAAAGGTGGGACAATGGGTAAGTCAACATAATGAGCTACTCGAGGTAGACTCACACCAAGCAAACGAAAAGATTTTCCATTTATTGCATCGGTGGAAGACCGAGATTTCCCTTTACAAGCAATTCCGGGATCGTAAATCTCGTCCTCGGTGGAGAAATGTGAGGGAACATAAGGGGCTTCCCCCACACTAGATCCACACCAACCGTCGTCAAAAGGAGTAGACGAGGTGGTAGCACTCATAAAACGCGGTGATGACGGAGTTAAACTTGTAGAAAAATCTTTTAAAACATTTTTAAAATCTTTTCCTTTTTCATCGTTTAAAAACTCTTTATGAAAACCCGATTTTATAATGTCGAAAATACTTGGCGTGTCAAATTCAAAATTAGTCGCGCTAAAAATCCTCACATTTACGTCATTGGTGGGAGGGGGTGGCAGATTATATAAGTTCTCAAAACGTTTGTCAATAAAGAACACCGCCCCCTCGGGGTCAACATACTCGTCATCCTCATGAACGTCGATCTCATCGATTTCTTCATCAAAGATAGGCTTGTCAAACCAAGTCTTGTCATTCCCCTCCTTGAGTATCTTAGAAACTCTCTCGAAAAGATCACGATCAAGCACAAAACCATCATCCATTTGTGGGGATTGTTGATAAGTTAAATCCTCAGAATGTGGTAAACGTAATTCTCGTTTGAGGAGTGTTGATTAGGTAACTCCTCAAGAATTGGATTTTTAGTGGTCACATGAGTTGGTTCGTCATCGAAAATAAGACGTTCCAAATCATTTAGTTCATCCTGGATTTTGGAAAGATCGACCTCACTTGTAGGTGGAAGTGAAGGCAAAAGAGCTAGCTCTCGTTCAATGATTTCCTCAATCTCGGGATCAAACTCATAATTATCGTACTTCACATGTTTCTTTCTAGGAGAATCAAAAATTGCATGTGGATTTTGAAGTACGTGATCAATCTCGGCAAAACCGCCATCGTCATCGTCAAAGAAAGAGTCGATGTGAGCACTCACAACCATGGTCTTACAAGTCGAATGACTATGCTTAGGTGACTTTTCTAAGATGAGAGGATCGATGTCGATAAAACCTTTAGCCTCAACGGGTGTTGGGATAGGAAAAGGAGGCACTTCGATGGAGTTAGAAGTTGAAGCCTCAAAGACGTGGTCCTTTGAAGGTGGTGAAGACGAGCCCATTTTGGTCATTGTCGTGATGGCACTAACGTCGCCCTTCGGAATTGGTGTTTCACTTGTTTCATCAAATTCATCCCAAAGTGAATTTTCATTCATAAATTTACACATACCCTTTTGAATTAGGTACACGTATTCTTTATCATTAAAATCCTCATCTTTAAAACCGTTCTTCTTAATTTTTTCAAAACATGCATTAAGCCTCATTCTTTCCGCTAAAGTAAACATTTTGAAATCATTAGGTTTTGAAACCTTGTTTTTTTCATTGTCATAAGACACTTGGGATTTACTCGGGAAAAAGTCCATTTTATCCTCCCCATATCTCATAGTAAGTCTCCCCTCGTGAAAGTCGATTACGGTTCTAGCCGTCGATAGAAATGGCCGACCTAAAATGATGGGACATTTAGGGTCACACTCGTAATCGGATATAACGAAATCTGCGGGAAAAACAAACTTTCCAACTTTGACATAGACATCCTCGGCTATTCCAATTGGTATTAATGGTGTAGAATTTGAAAGCTCGATTGTCATGTTCGTGGGGGTAAGTCTAGGCAATCTCATCAATTTCCAAAGAGAATGAGGCATGAGATTGATGCTAGAACCTAAATCGGCAAGGGCTAAACATCCCTCAATCTCGGAAAAATCACAAGGTAGGAGAAATTGGCCCGGATTCTCTTCCTTTCTTGGCATATGCCTTTTGGGTTTTTTAAGAAGGATCGATGCACAAGTTTCTTCAAGGGTTACTTTCGTAAGGTCAATAAAGATCTCTTTTCGAACCGTGGATGGAATTTGAGGTACAAGAGGGTGTGCACTCTTTTCCTTGGTCGCCACGTTCACCCCATCGACTTTAGAACAATAAGACGTCTTAGAAGTCGAGGGTTGAGAAGAAGGAACAACTCGAAATCCATCAAGGTTAGGGGTAATCACACGACCTTTCTCACGAGACGAGGCGGCTTTACATTGTTCCTTCGGATTTGCAACGGTGCCACTAGGTAACGAACTCGACGAAGCACCCGAGGCTTTGTTCATAATAGCCGAAAACATCTTTTTAATGTCATTTTTCCCTTGCTCAATCTTCGTGTTTTGCAATTTCAAAGTATTTGTAAAGTCGTTTTTGAAAGTACCAATTTCTCCCTCTAATCGTCTCATATTAGCCTCATTCGTTTTCATGTAGTTTTGAAAATCGTTTGACGAACTATTTTGATTTGAATTAAAGTTCCCTTGGTTTTGATTATTTATTTGAAAATTTCCTTGATTACCACTTGAAAAATTGTTTCCTTGATTGTTTTTGTTTGAAGAATTCGAGTTTTGATTATTGTCTCGATTTTGCCAATTCAAATTACGACCTTGATTATAACCTTGATTTTGATTCAAAAAATTTCCTTGTTGATTATTTTCTTGAAAATTGTTTCGGTTTTGATTAAAATTGTTGCCTTGGTTATAATTGCCTTGTTGTGATGGACCAGTCGTAATAGTTATGAGGTCCACCACAAAACGTACACGAAACCTCAACCGCTTCCACCGTAGCAGGAGCGTCTTTCTTTTGCATCTCAACGAGAAAAGACGTAAACACATTCGTCAACTTATCGACTTTCGCATCAACCCTCTCAATGTCGCGATTAGAACTACTAACATTGGTGACATTGGCAACACTCGGTGCGTTGCGGAGTTGGTAAACCTTTGATCGGTTCTCGATAATCATTAAAGCGTCTTTCGGAGTCTTACACAAAAAGTTGCCACCGGCGGCGAAATTCAACGAATCTTGTTCTTGAAAACTAAGACCGTTGTAAAACGTATCGATTTGGTACAACTCAGAAAAACCATGGTGAGGACATTGCCTAAGCAATTCCTTAAAACGATCCCACGCGTCTCGAAAAGATTCATTCGGTTTTTGCTCAAATCTCGTAATTTCATTTTTGAAAAACGTCGTCTTAGTCGGTGGGAAAAAATGATTAACGAATTTGGAAACGAGATCCTTCCACGTAATTATCGAATTAGGTGGCTCTTTCTCGTACCAATCCTTGGCGGCACCATCGAGCGAGTACGGAAAAAGCATAAGCTTGACGACATCGGCGTCGACGTTCTTAAACTTGCTCGTGGTTAAAAGACGATCAAAATTCGAATATGGTCGTGAGGATTATCGGCTTCACGACCTCGAAACTTCGTAGCTTGGATTAACGAAAGCATTCTGCTCTTAATCTCAAAATTCTCCGCTTCGATAGCGAGAATTACGATCGCGTCTACATAACCCTTGGTGGGCGCTTGGAGCAATTCCATCATCGAACGATTGTCGGCCATCTCGTCTAAGGTTTCTTCAACAACGATATTAGGAACGTCGGTTTCTAAATCTCGTCTACGTCGTCGATTCCTTCGATTACAATTGCGTCGATTCGAAGCGTTGCTAGAATTAGAATAATCCTTCGATCGAGGGCGCATGCACTAAGCGTAGAATGGGTGGTAGTAAAGAAGATTCTTTTTGCGGTTTTCGATTTTTCAATTTTTTTTGGTTTTTGATTGTTTTTAATTTTTTTGGATTTTTGTGTATTACGTAGACTCAAATCTACAAATCTCTCCTCGAATCGATTTCTCGATTAAAGAAGCCTCAAAGAATGAAAACGATCACGTGGAGTGAACGCCTTCGATGACTTTAGAACGTTGGTGGAACACCAAAACGTTCAAGAGGGTTTAATCTTGAAAACAAGCAAATATAATATACGTAGATAATACTTGGGCGGCAAACCCTCGATTAGCCCTCTTTCTCAAAACACGCACAAGCAAGCGGGGGAAACGAGGCGGCACTAAGCACTCAAGAGCCTTTTTCCCTTAGGTCGTGAAATACAACTGCCTTATACCCACCTTATAGTTTATGTTAATTGAAATTAAGCCTCACGAAAGTATTTATCTATTTTGCCTTTAAACTTTTGCTTTAGATTCGAATACAATGATCGAGTGATGAAATCCCGAATCAAGGTTGCGTTTTCACGCTTTTGGAGTACTTGTATATTTATTGTTCTACGTAAGTACAATATAGTAATATATTCACAAGAAACACGAAAACGATAACGGATATCTACAATATAGTAAAAGATTGTTGTATGTTTAATTTAGGAAAATTAAACACGATTTATTTGGATACTATAATATAATAGAGAAAAATAACAAAAATGAGTATGTACGATATTTACGCTTTCCAAAAAATGAAAAGCAAAAACGCACTATTCACACAAACACGATACTAATAATGGCACACTAAACACCTCCACGGCAGCGGTGCCAAATGATAGGTTGTAGAAATATCGTACACGTTTTAGGAAAAACACGTATGTGGGGCAAGTTTAGGCATTACGTTTTAGGAAAAACGCAAAACCGAATAAGTGAGGGTTCGTTCTCGAAGGAGGTGTGTGGATTAAGTGTGCCAATTATGCAAAATCAAAGTTTGGATCAGTGACGTTTTTAGATGAGAAAAGGGAGAAAAGTAAGACGAATTACGCTAAAAATTACCCTACGACGCGAAAACCTAAAATTCGACAAAACGAAAAACTTGTCTAAAAATTACCAAATTTTAAACTAAACTAAAGAAAAATATAAGAATTACAAATTTGAAAACCAAAATGTCTAAAACCTATTTAATAATTTTATATTGATTTTTAAAGTTAATAAAAAACCTTAAAATTAAATAAAATTAAAAATTAACTAAAATGAAAAACTAAATGGATGTAAACCTTAAAGTGATAAATTAAAAACTAAAGATATTTTTTGAAAAATTTTAAAACTAATAAAACTATTTTTTATCTATTTAATAAAAAACGGCTATAAAAATAATCATAAAAAATAATTTAATAATGGGAAAAATAAAATTCCAAAACTGAAAAGTCCTAAGTCCTATGCTAAACAAGGGAAAAATAAAAAGACAGAAAAAAGCTAAACAAATAAGCTAATAATAGCTTATTAGGGTACGGCTTATATAAATAAGCCCAAAACCAAAAGTCCTTAAATGACAAACACTTCCACCCTTGGTCAGTAAAAGACCCAAGGGCAGGATGGTTGTGTTGTTGGTGTGTTGAGCGAGAGGTCGAGGGTTCGAGGCTGACGTAACCCCTTTTTGCTAAATTATTTTTTTTTTACTTTTTTTAAACCAAACATACCCTGGTGACTAGACTAATCACACAAACGTGATTGGAATAAAAAACAAGCAAGGATTGAACCAACTTACACTGAAAACGTGACTCCAAAAACTTAAGGTTGCTACAGTGCTAAAAAAGTAAACAAAGGACTGGTTTCTTCACAGATGAAGATTGAGGCCAATTGTGGTCGTTTGATGAAAATTGAGTGGTGTTTTTGGACAAGGGGGCACCCCTACACTCAGTTGAGTGTAGGGAGTCAAGAAAGGCAACAAAAATACACACTCACAACAAAGATTCACACACAAATGGCCACAACAAGTTTCTAATATGCAGAATATGGGGTTTGTGAGTATTAGTTGGTGCAATAGGTCACTTGGTGAGATTTGACAAACTAGAACTTACAAAACCCACAAATAAATTACCCCTAACTAGTTTACAACCCTAGATAGCACCAAGATCTAACAAGTAGCACAAAATGATGACACAAATTCTCATAAAAAGAAAGCAGATAAGCAAATTACTGATTTTATCTATTTTTACCAAATTTTAACAGGCTAAATACTTTAAACCCTATCTTTACTGAAAACCAAAGACTGATATGACCCTATATTAACTAAATGTGTGTGTTTAAACAAGAATGAACACAAAATTCGTCTCCAATTCCAGTAAAAACCCTAGTCCCAAACACCCCTTAAAAATCAGATAAATAAAATTAACAAAGAAATTTTAATCAAATCACTACCAGACTGATTTAAACTAACTCAAGTGCGTAGAAACCATCAAATAAACATAACTAGGCAATCTAAATGTCATGTAAACAGGAAATCTTCAAAAGTCATTCAAACTGACAAAGATGGTCAAGTACAACTTACATAGAGGGTTCAAGCGCTTTTGGCTGATGCCTTCTCTAGATAAATTCTAGATGATCTTTGTGAGCTTGTGTGCAAGTAGAGATCCCCGTTGTTTGAAGTCCACAAATGACCCAAAGGGATGACAGTGTCTTCTAAAAAAATGCAAGGAGAAAAATGGAGCTTCTAGCTTTGTTCCTGCACAAACAGAAGCAAACAAGAAGAGCACTACAAGCTCAATAAGCTAGCTCACAAGCTATTTGTCAAACAGCTAGCTCACAAGCTATTTGTCAAACAGCTTAAGAGTTAGCTTAATGAACAGTAAGGGGTAAGCAAATATAAAAAAAACAGATTTTCTATTTGAAACACTTTTGGAACCAATACTGAATTTTGATAAAAGCTTGTTCAAGATTGAGATACGTGTTACACATCCACTTTCACTTCAGTTTAACACGGATCTCTAATCTTTGAAAAGCCTTTTTCAAGAATTTTTTAAAAACACAAACTTTCTGAAAATAACTTTGAAAAATAAACACTCCTTTTTCTTGAAAAATTTAACTAATTTTGAAAAAATAAATCACTTATACTAAGATAATAAAATGGAACTCAATATTATAAAAACTTAATACTTTCACTTTCGTTAATCATACAAGCTTTTACAAAAAATGGAACAACAAATATGGGCACAAGTCGCCTCATATTTATACTGCCAATAGAACTATCTAGAATAAGAGATAAAATAATACAGGAAATTGAAACCCTAAACCCTAATTCATTGAAATTCCACAAAAGCCCTTTGAATTCTTGGTCAATTCAGGATCATGTGATGGCCAGCTGTACTCTGATTGATCTGGGACGTTAATCTCAAACTTTGGGACCAAGGAGTGCTTATAGGACGTTGGATTGCTGTTTTATTCCATTTTTACCAAATTGGGGGAGACAGGGGACAATGGGGGACCCTCTTGGAGGTCACGTGGTGCTTGGTTTATGAGTGGGATTGATTTAGGAGTTTGTTAAGTACCCATCTGGAAGGTTTTGATTCATACCCCTTTGATTTAAGGTTAATCGAACCTGGGTTGTATCTAGGGTTTATGGAAGAATTTTAATCTATTTTGGGGTGTAATTAAGTTTAAATTGGTGTTTAGTGGTAAAATTCTAACTGACTTAATAATCAGTTATATTAATAAGTGGTGTAAGGTTGACGTGGATGAAGGAGTGAGTGTGATTGGTGGGTCAAAAGTCAAAGGTGAGGTGGAAGCTCTTGGTTGGGTGATGGAGGTTTGTTGTCTGGACAGTAATAGTCCCCCATGTTCCCATTTGTATTCATTTAGTAATAAACAGCTAAACAACCTATTTCCTTTGTAAAGAACTTTGCCCAAGTTGTCAATTTTGGCACATGTATTTGTACAAAGTTTTACCAAGGACCATTCATGTAATAATATCAATCTTCAAGGGCTATTCTTGCAAACTCTTGTCAATTAAGGGACCCAATGTGTAATTATGAGTTTTACAAGGGTTTAAATTGACAAGTCTTCCAAAATAGAGGGACCAATCTTGCCAAATCTTCAAACTTCAAGGACTTGATAGGAAAATCATGATTCGGGTCCGGTTCTTTGTGCGGCTTTGTTTCCCGTGTTCGTTTTTGCTTGATTCTTGTAATCTTTTGGTGACTTCACGATATTCGTACCTAAAATACACAATGAACAAACACAAGCATATATTTGGGTATTTTGATGATATTTTAAGCGTTTTAAGCCCGATTTGGACGATGAGCCTATGTATAAATACAGTCTCATCAGTGACCTATAATTTCTTTATTCAAAGGAAAAGGCGTCCCAATTCGTTTGAATAAAGATTTCGTAGCTCATCCTACTTAAATATTCCCGATAAGGCTTATCATCAAAATGGATAAAATATCTAAGAAAATAGATATTACCAAGAGAGTTTACAGCCAGTTTATTTATGACTTTCATATTCAGACGTCCCATACCATCTCAATACGAAACCATAAATAAGCTTTTGGTCTGGTGGCTTATGATTTCTCATTTAGACGTCCCATACCATCTAAATATGAAATCATAATTAACTTGATTGGAGTCCCACCTGCACCATTCAGACATGAAAACTATCCAAATGATATCACATGAAATTACCAAGAGCAAACCGTATGAGTCGTTAATAAGTCGTGTCCAGTAAGTAGACGTCCAAAGTTATAAGCGGAAGAAAATAAATATTGACGCGCGATAACATGCGCAAGAATACGTATCAAACAAGGAGCTCATTTATAATATAATGATAAATTATAATAATTACCAAATAGATAAAAGAAACAATCAGCATATAAAACAATCATAAACCGACAAAACAAGCAATCATGCAGCAGTGGATAAAGCGCAAACATGCAAGCGAGATGTTCATATAGTAGCGGATAAGGAAATCGTAATATGTAAAGCACACGTTCATATAGCAGGCAAAAGAGCATGATAAAAATACACTAGATCATTGGCTATAGTCTAGGCCTATTCAATAACACCTAGTTCTCTATAACCAAGGCTCTAATACCAATCTGTAACACCCCCAAAATAAGCCCAGCGGAAGCACACTAGATTTGAGGCCTGTTACGTCATGATCATCCGAGTATTGATCCGAGAGAACGACTTCTATGCCAAATATCACAAAGTAGACTCCAAATAATCATACAGTCAAGTACCTGAGAATACATGCTTAAAATGGTCAACATAAAGTTGGTGAGTTCATAAGTTTTATTAAAAAGTTTATGACACTTCAAAAGTATATAGAGTCCACTACGGAAAGTAGTATCGTAAAAGCGTTTAGAAATCCAGAGTTTCGTAAAAAAAAGCAACGTTCACCACAAAGTTCAGTCATATAACATCATTTAGCCAAAAGCATAACAGCCAACACAAAATAATTCAGTTCATATTCAAGATTCATAACAACATCACATGCAAGATTCATATCAAGATCACATATAAGAAGCATATCAAGATTATACAAGATCATAGCAAGATTCAATTCTAGATCAATACAAGATCATATCAAAATTCACAGTCAAGATCAATACAAGATCATAGCAAGATGGATCACAAGAGCAATTCAAGTTCAGAATCATAGAAAGCAATGGACCGCAAAAACATAGATAATATATGCAAGACCATCATGGGAGATATGACGTCAAGCATATTGGGTACAACACAGTATTTATGATAGCACTAAGCTGATGAAACCGAACTATGGCAAGTACGCCAAAACATCTCGCGCATGAAATACAAGTTGCCCCAGTAGGTGTCTAACCTAACACCACCTACCACAATCAAATGGTATACGTCCGTTTGGCAGTGGCGACGTATAAATCCCCTGACAGGAATTGCCGAAACTCCAATAGATCTATCCATAGTATAAGGTTCACTTTACTGGTCATCTAGAAGTGATTAACGGTTCATGAAGGGGACTAAGAAGAACGTGGGTTAAAGCTACTAAGGCATATCCATAAACCATACTTCAATAAGTATACGACAAGAGCACATTTTGCGTCCAAGTAAGTAACTAAGCATTATCTCATCGATAAAGAATATATCAGCAAAGTATTTAATACAAGCACATTTTGCATCCATAAGGAAATAACAAGGGATTAACTCTCCTTAAACGAATTCAGCATATAAAGCATATTAAAAGAAGCAAAGACTCACTCACATATTCACAATATGTAGCATAACAATACTTGCACAATATAACCAAGTATGGATCACAAACAATCACTGGAACGTACAAACACGTACTTGACACCAACAAGCATGCATCTCCCCCAAAAAAAGATTAAAACATTTATAAAATGATTCTGAAAATAGAAAAGGGGGGGTATGAATTCACCTCGACGTAGTAACCCAAACGATAGTGATGCTAATAACACGCTTCGCACAAACGTAAATCGAAAAGGCTCGATCATGGTGTTGTGGTTTAACTAATCGGTTAAATTCAATAACTTTAAAAAAATGTGTATTTGAGTTCTCGATAAATATGTCCATCAGCGTGACCCGTTGATAAAACGTTTAAGTTCCAAGTCATAATAGTTCGGTGGTTGGTTAAATAAAATGAGTAAAATAGGCATACACACCAAGTATTTAATGTAATACGTACACAATACGTACCTCCAGACGATTATATAATTCATATGTTGAATTATATAATAGAGAAAATAATCTTACAAAATAAATCAAGTATATATATAGTTTGTATTCACTGAAGATCGTGATAAAAATAATTAGAAATCACAGTTCGACTCATTTTAAGAAAATTACCACTTAATTAATAACTGTCATTTTTAAGTAAAAGTATAACTTTCATCGGTTTATCAATACAATAGATAGTTTTATCAGTTTACAAATATAATAGTAGTTTGTAACGAAAAATATAAAATATAAAATTTTATTGAAATTCGACATGACGCATTCTTTTACAACGTTTACCGTATTTACCAATTAAAATATTTTCTATTTTTTCCAAAAAATCTACATTACACCAATCGTGTTTTAACATATGTCCAACTAGCATATTTAATCCCCATAATTAAATGAAAACGAACACAACCTATGTGTTATAAAATTGAAAGCCAAACGCCCGATGTCGGCTATTTAAACACAAAACTAATCTTATAATTCTTTTTGTAGTTCTCAATATATCAATAGCTTTCAACAAATTTATTTAAGCATAATTATATATACTACAATTTTAATCCGCTTTAATACTTAATAAAATTAGATAAGTTATTAGCCGATCCTAAACCACAACGAACCATGAACTCAAATCGTGTCTGACACTTTAAACCCTTGCAAATCCCGCGTCCAAAGTACACTTCTCGTTTTTTGTTATACCAAACATCCCCATGTTGCTGTTAAACAACGAATCAAACGCCCCCTTGATGAAGTTAAACATCGAACCAAACGCCCTTTCAACCAAACACCCTTTCCTACTGTTAAACAGTGAAACAAACGCTCCTTGTTGTAGTTGTCCCTGCTGTGTTCCTTCCTGCCCGTACTAAACGCACCCTCAAGCTGATCTGAACGCACCCTCGTGGTGTTATCGATAAAACCGAGATCCACCCTTGCGTAATAACCAAAAACAAACTCCTCTCGTGCTGTTTTTAACCCGAACCCGACGAAACCTTTTGGTGGTGTTTTTTGCCCGTAAAACAAACACCCTATTACTGATTTATATAGCAACAAAACAAACACCACATGTGAGTGTTGGGCGGAGAGCTGCTGTTGTGATTGATTTCGTAGATTAGGGGGATGGTGTGGTGGTTTATCACGGAGGCAGTAGGTGTGTGGATTTATATGGCGAGTATCGATGGTGGCTAGTGATTAATCTGGTCGGATGTTGTGTGATGGTGATGTTGCGGTGGGGCGACAGGTATGTGGTAACCGCTAGAGAAGCAGTTGAACTTGGTGGTGGTGATGGCTATATCGACGGCTGGTAGGCCATGTGTGGTGGCGGTAAGGTGGTGTAAGGGTGAGAGTTGCAGCGACGTGGTGAAGTAGTGGAGTAGGTGGTGGCTGTATGGTTTCGACAACAATAATCAGTAGGTGGAGGTGGTAAGGTGGTTGTAGACCATGTTGGTGATATGGTGAGGTGGGGTGGCTGTGTATGACGGCTGGCGGCTGGAGTGTATATATATAGATGGTGGCGGCTGATGGAGCCGGATATGATGGTGAATGATAGGTCGTGTGTCACAGCGACATAGTGGATGGATATCTAATAGATCGGGTCTCGATCTTCCTATTTGATGTGGCCAGAATTTCAGCGGTGGCGGATGGCGGTGACCGGGAAAGTTTTCCGGCGGCTGGAGGAGAGAGTTTATCTATGTGTGTGTGTTTTCTTTTAGCAGGGTTTTGAATAAATGAGGCTAACCCTAAATTTTCCATTTTATACAATAAAGTTGTAAAACTAATATGTAACATTTATAATAGTTGAGGGGTTGAAGTTGTAATTTATTTACATAACTTTTCTTTCATTTGTTTAAATGTGACTCGAGACTCGATCAGGATTGATAAAATAAGACTAAAAACTCAAATTTACCGTTGCGTTTAAAATAGTTTTCTTTGAAAGTATGTCATTTATACGACGATAAATTGATAAGTCGCTTATAAATTCAGTTAAATGTTAATTATCAATCGGTTTTCCCGGTCAAGTTCAGTTTTAACGAAAAATGGATTTCGACTTGACTATTCGTATTTTTAACAAACATTATTGAAAGATATTATTAAATAATTTAACAAACTATTTTATTAAATATCTCATGATAATAAAATATAATAAATTTTACTTTTTACGGTGTCGTTACGCAGAATGTGCGAATTGTTTTTTCAAATTTTGCAAAATATGTCCCGTTTCAAACCCAATAAGTTTTGTATCGCTCAAAAATTTAATTCGAATAATAATTAATATAATTTATTATTATTTAATGTACGAAAAATTCTCGGATGTTACAGTTTTTACAATTCAAATATAAATGATTGAATTCGCAAAAGAAATAAACTTTGTTATATATAATTCATTTAAATGAATTTGTTGAGGTTTAAAATTAAACTTTTAAACAATTAATTAACGAGTCGGGTTAGAATTGTGATATATGAGTTTGAAATCGAACCATTTGATTGACCAAAATATGAATTATCACACACTCTTTATCTAACAAAACATATGTAAATAGTTTAAATACAAAAAAACAAAGGTGAAACAAGAATAAAGCACCAAAAGTAAAAAAAATCATAATAAAATTAAAAAAACAAAAAGAGAAAGAAAAATTAAGAAAAAAAGTGATTAAGATGTATTAAAACACCTCCTATACAATTTAGTTTATTAAGTGGTTTGTACCTCTTACCGGCTCTTAATGATCCGGATAAAAAACAAACGCTTTAACACCGATTGCTTCTTGATGTCTCTGAATGACTTGAAAAAAACAAACAGTTTCAATGACTTAAATGTGTGACCATGTTTGAATAAATCAGATTAAGATATTGTTAAGAGTCATTTCTTAAAAAACAAACATCGTCACCGATAAATTGATGTGATAACCGTAACACGCTTATTGACATGGGTGAACTGAAACCATGAGTACGTGAATTTCACGACTAAAGTTGTTCCCAAATATTCATCTTTATATGATATTGATAGTTGAGTTTTTGTATACCCTTTAGGAAAAGAGTACCAAAGTAGGGTAAGCACGACGATTTAGGAAAACCGTGTATTAATGACCCTAAAATGAGTTCGTTCTCAAGGAGGCTAGTGTGTTATGTGTGTAATGACTTGGATTAATTTGTGATTATACTTGAGAGAAAGAAAAGTAGAAATGGTATTAGAAGAGAATGACGGTTACGAAGACGGATTAAACTAAGGCGAAAAAGGTGTACACGCAAAACCGTAAAAAGCACTAAAATTAAAATTTTACCCTAAAAATTCCTAAAAATTACCAAAAATCCACAATAATATTCTAAGAGTTAATAAAAAATCCAAACTTGCCAAAACCTTTTAATTAATTAGATAATGACTTTTTAATGCTAATTAAAGCCCTAAAAATCAAAATTAATTATTAAAAAGTCCCAAACAAGATCTTAAAGTTTGTAAACCTCAAAAATACTCTAATTAAGCTAAAAAGTATTTTTCAAAATTTTAAAACCACTAAAAACTATTTTTAAACAATTAAAAACTACTAAAATCAATTAAAACTTAAATTAATTCTAGAAAATAATTAATAGACTCTAAAAATATTTGGAAAGTTGCAAAATTCCTAATTAAGTGTTTAGAACCTAGGAAAAATATAAAAACTTAGACAATCAGATTTTTAATTTTTAACAATAAAATAATATTAAAATATTATTAAAAATCCAAAAATCATAAAAAAATTCTAAAAACTTGCAAACTAGCTTAATTTAACCTAAATAACTCAGAAATGAAAGTGAAATTACGTAAATACCCTTAATGGGCCTAGAAAATGGGCTAAACCCAAAACAGTACCTTATTGGGCCAAATTTGGGCCCAATAATAAAAAGTGTTCAAAATAAGCCCAGAAAGCACTGGTTGACTCAAAATTTGATTTTAAACAACTTTTTTTAAAGGCCCAAAAGCAAACGAGGCATGAGAACCAAAGCGCAGGCAGGGAGAGCCGGGGCAACTACTAATTATTAACTGAAAGTGTGAAATAAGCTAGCTTATACCAAACAGCTTATTCTTAATAGGCTTTTTGGCCCATTAAGCTATAAGCCAATGCCATAAGCTGAAATTAAACACACAAGCTTCTTTTGTCCTAAATAAGACTTCTGCAAAAAGAAATTTGAAATAAGCCCAAGGAATAAGCCTGAAAATGCAATAAGCAATCTACAGAAAACCACAAAATAGTCGTTTTTGAGTTCTAGGCCACCCCAAGTGCTGATTTAAGTTCCTAAAGCTTTTAAATGACTTAATTAAGCAAAATCAACAAACAGTTTTCAAATAAGCTGACTCAATAAGCTAGAAAAAGCAAATAAGCACTTATGTAAAAGTCAAATAAGTTGGTTTTCTAGTAAAAAGTCAAAGTCAAAGTCCAATAAGCTCCAGTTTACTCAAATGGGTCAAATAATGAAGATCTATCACAAAAAATAAGTTGTTTCAAGTCTGGATAAGCTAAAATAGCTTATTGATAAGCTGAGTTCAATTTTACACTAGCAGGGCTAGTTTTGAGTGTTGAGTAGTGGAAACTTTTTCTACTGCTTGACTATTAGACTTTTTTGTCTTTAGTGACTTTTTTGGAGATTCAGATTACACAAAGGCACCCAAATGATCTTTGGATCAAAAGGAGTCAAGAACAATCAAAATAACACAATCACAAACACCCAATTGATACAGTTTAATCAATAAATCACCAGATGTTGCACAGACATGAACAAATAAGCAGTTGAGCACTTATAAGCAATTTTAGCACAAATCAGCCAGCCAAATTCAACCAAATGCATACACAAGCTATATTAAACTCAAATAAGCAAGTCTAAACAGGTTTCATGCAATGATTCAAAGAATTAAGCAAGATTCAAGCCAATGAATGTTACTGATGAACACTAACACATGCAGTTTTACACTTTGCTGATGTATTTGACACACAAGCCAGATTCAACACCTCAGATCTTTCAAACAGGATACAATGACTTTGTTTAAACCACTTTTAGCCCTAAGCATGCATACACCCTAAGTGTTCCCAAAATCCTAGGTCAAAACAGGCAATAACAAAGATTTTATAGCAGATTGTTTGATTCAAGGCTTCAAACCCAAAAACTTGCAGCAAAACACTCTCAACCAAGCAAATATCAGATACAGAACACAAACACAAACTTTCCACAACACAAAAACAAGATTCAAGCTTAAACAGGTAGACCCAAATACCCCTTTATCTTTTCAAAATCAAATTTTTCAAAGGAAAAGTGAGATTTAAGACCACCCAAGCATCAATTAACACAATAACAAGTAAGATTAACAGATTCAAGAAAGTATAAGCCACAAAATACTCAAGGACTAAGGCAACACTCAAATATCACAAAAATCCAAAGTATTATCAAATTTTGGGGTTAAGGGTGTGTACCTCATGGATGTATATCCACACCCACGGATTTTGAGCTTATGTGCTAGCAAGAATAAGCACAAGCGTCCACAACAAAGCCTGCTAAGAATCAACAAGGTTAGAAGCACAAGTATAAAATCAGAAACTTGAAAAATTCTTGATTGATGCAACTCTTGTCCTCCACACTTGATTATCCCCAAGTTATAAGCCTCACCACACCTTAATCAACATAATCAGGATGCTATGATCAGCCCTATAACCCAAGAATTCCAAGATAGACGAAGAACTTAGCAAAATATCAAGAAAATGAAGAAAATGTGCAAACTTTTGCACACTCCTCTTTTGAAAACAGGTTTTTTATTCAAATTCAGTAAACTAAGAACATAAACAAGAAATAATAAGATGGCACTTGGTCTTTCTTCAACACACTTAACTCAAATTTCATAAAACTGAAAAAGGGATTTACAAGTGCTTGAACAAGGAAAAACCAAAAGCAAATGTCTAAGTGAGACCCTATGGCTTTATATATAGCTTTACATGTGAACTAAGAACAGATAAAAACTCTAAACCCTAATGCTTGAACTTCCAAAATTGCCCTTTGCCTTTTTTGAACTTGGAGAATCATGTGACTGCATTTTGGCTTGTAGTATGAGTTGGCATGTGAAAGTGTGATCCAAAGGCTTGTTTGAAGCTTAGAAATTAAGCACAATTGTGGGACGTTGGATTTCTGGATGGTTTTGTCTTCTTCCCCAAAAACATGTGCAGGGGAATCTTGTGTGGCCCTTGGGAGTGAGGTGGCAAGGGTTTTTAAAGTTGGGTTGTGTTAACATGACCATCAATCATTAATCTGCACAATATTAAGGTTTAATTACAAGTGAATAATAAAACCCCAATTTGTGTTCTTGGTGAATAGTTAAGTGTTTGATCTGGATTAGTGTTTAAATAAGTGTTAGGCGCCCTTTTATTAAACTAATAAAATTAGTTTAAATCTGTTAATGGTGGGAAGTGATGTGGCGAAATGGTGGAGTATGATTGGTGGAGAGTGTAAGTGGGACACATGGCAGCTTGTCACTGGCCTAGGTAAATATCTTGTCTTGGCAGCTTTAGCCCCTCACCTTCCTTTCTTCTTTCACTTTGTAAATAATACACATAAACCTGGATTCCTTTGTTAATAAAGTTTCCTTTTTCACACTTTTGCCCCAAATACTTTTCTAAAGTATTTTCAGGGGTATTTCTAGCCATTTTTGCATTCTTGAAGGACTGGTTTGGTATTTTCTTCAATGATAATGGTCTAGTCTTGTATAATTGACATTTGGGAGGACTAAAATTGCCAAGTCTTGTTTGATGAGGGACCATTCTTGCCAAATGTTGAAAGTCAAGGGTCCTTTTTGTAATTTTGGGATTTTCAAAGGACCAAAATTGTAATTTCTTGTACTTTGAAGGACTTCATGATGTGTTTGACTTTGTGGAGGATATTGGTTGACAATTTAGCTTTATTGAGGGGCTAAACTTGCCAAATCTTCAAAGTGGAGGGCCCTTTTTGTAATTTTACAAACTTTAGGGACCAATCTTGTAATTATGAAGATACAAGGGTATAAAGTGTCAATTCTTCCATATTAGAGGACCCTTCTTCATAATTCTTCAAATCTTCAAGGGTTAATCTTGGGTAAGTGTTCATTAGGGCTTGGTTCATTGTGCGGCTTCGTTTCCCGTGTTCGTTTTTGAATGATTCTTGTGATCTTTTGTCATTTTCTCAATATCCGTACCTAAAATACACAAGCAACAAACACAAGCATATATATGGGTATTTTGATGATATTTAATGCATTTTAAGCCCTATTTGGACGATGAGACTATGTATAAAAGCAGTCTCATCACTCCCCCATACTAAACCATTGTCGTGCCCTCACGCAATGCTAGAATGAAGTATCGTAGCATCTCCAAAATTCATTTTATTCACTTTATTGAATGATAAACTAGCTACACTACTACTATTGCTACTACTACTTGCGTTTTAGACATAATGTATGATTTTCATCGCAAAATGGGACGTTTAGGTTCATAGAATAAGAACACGTGAATGCTTTGTTAGAAATAATTTCATCGTCCTCGATTTTCAGCCCAATTCCATGCCAAGCGTGCAACGAGATCATTGTCATTATAAGTTAGTAATGCTAACACTACTCATATGCCCTAATCACGTACTTATCCTCCCATTATTCCTAAGTTGTATCTCTTATATTTTATATTGTCTTGAATGTTTCACGAGGATACATTGTTTGACTTATGCGATAATAGAGATTTAGGTCTAAAAATAGAGTCCTAACGGTGTAACCAAGACCATCAAATCAATAACCCCTCCCAATAGACAATGATGTCAAAAAATTAAGTTGACAAGAAGAATCGATAAACACGCTTTTATAACGGTTTTGAACATGAGACTTATTACCAAGACTTTTATACGCCCCCTAACGGAAGGGCCTTATTATCTTTGGTTTACCTCCATCTTTTATTCAACTTCGCCATGAAGCTTTTATTATGACTTCGGTCTTGCCTTGCCTTTTATTATCCACCTCATCGGTAGTTTTATTAGCCAAAGACGTATATCCTCACGCTAAGGCGAATTTTGGATCTTTAAAGCTTCGAAGATTAAGGCTTGATTCACTTTCAATTTTGCATAGATTTTTCGGCCTTGTGGGGCTTCAAATTGTTTGCTAGATTTAGGTGAGCACTTGAAATCTTATTATTGGGTGAAGCTTTTGATTATTCGGGTGCCAATACTTCAAAACCGTGACGCTGGCGATACCTTAATGTCTTCCCAATTTAATTACACGAAAGCTACTAGAAAATACTAGAAACCCAACAATCCCAATTAAACCGCTAAATCAATATTTATTAAGCAAAAAATATTTACATGCGAAGGGAGGATAAGCAAACAACGAGAACACATGAGTTTTTGAAAGAATACGAGTACTCTACGTTTAGCATAGTAACTTATAATTAACTCTATCATTTCTCGTCCTCATTTAAGAGACTTAGCCTATTGTGAAGTTAAGGAACCAAAGCTAAGTGCTCAACACGCACGGTCGAGTCAAAAATTACTCTTATTCTCGCCATCGGAAAACCTACATTCGTGTCTTCAAACACTTATAAAATATGAGAAAAAATTTAAAATTTGGCCATTTTTAGCCTTATTTTGCAACAAAACGATAAACAAAAAGATAAACTTTGGAAAGCGTGAAGGTTTGGCAAGGCAAGTATCTATTCACCCCCCCATACTAAAGTTAAACATTGTCCTCAATGTTTCGAGTCTAGGGGTGCAAACACCCCCATACTAAAGACGTAGTCGAATGCCTAATCTAGCATGGAAAGGGTGTAACCAATAAATTAATAGCCGTTTATGAAGTGTTCTAATAACCTAAGGTTAGAACATCAAAAGGATATATCATGGATATTGAGAAAGTCTTCAAAGTAAACGATCGAGTGCTCCCATAAAACGAACACGAGAGGCTCCACTCGTGAAGATCATGATCATCTAAAGTTCACAATTCACAAACAACCACGGAACAAAGGTTGGAAGGGCACAAATCCCCACACGTTAACTACATTAGAAAGCGATAATATGTAAATAGGATAAGCATGGGACTCCCCCACGAGGCTCCTCGTTTTTGATTACCGAGTCATGAGCTCGACTCGATCCCCTCAATACTAATTATCATTGGGGAAGGTGACTTGGTCGAGGTAGTTCAAGGATGGAACTTCCCCGCCAAAGTAGTGCTTCAACCTATGTCCATTCACCTTGAAGTTAGGTCAATCATCTTGAGCTAGCTCGATGGTCCCATACGGAAACACTTGAGTCACAGTGAATGGACCGGACCAACGGGATTTCAACTTACCGGAAAAGATTTTCAAGCGAGAATTAAAAAGCAAAACTTGATCCCCAATGTTAAAAACCCGGTTTTTAATTTTAGAATCATGCAACTTTTTAGTTTTTTCTTTATAAATCAATGAATTTTCATAAGCAATGTCCCTTAATTCATCTAATTCATTCAATTGCATTTTCTGGTGTTTTCTCGAGGTCTCCATATCATCATTACAATGCTTTAGGGCCCAATAAGCCTTGTGTTCTAACTCGATAGGCAAATGACAATTCTTTCCATACACAAGCTTATAGGGAGTGCACCCAATGGGTGTCTTATGAGCGGTCCTAAAGTCCCATAAAGCATCGTCCAACGTATCCGACCATAATTGTCGGTTTTCCCCAACGGATCTCTCCAAGATCCTCTTCAACGCTCGGTTTGAAACCTCGACTTGCCCACTCGTTTGTGGGTGATAAGCCGTAGAAAGCCGATGTGTAACCCCATATTTCCTTAGGACCCTTTCGAATTGGTCGTTACAAAAATGGGTTCCACGATCGCTTATGATCGCACGAGGGGTTCCAAACCGAGAAAACAAGCTTTTCAAAAACTTAACTACCACACGAGCATCATTGGTGGGCAAGGCTTTGGCCTCCACCCACTTAGATAGGTAGTCAACCGCAACGAGAATGTACTTATTACCACGAGATGATGGGGAACGGCCCCATAAAGTCTATACCCCAAACGTCAAAGATCTCACACACTTGGATGATGTTTTGTGGCATTTCATCTTTTTGTGAGGATTTTCCTTGTCGTTGGCATGAATCACATGACTTCACAAGATCTTGTGCATCTCGGTAAACAGTAGGCCAAAAGAAGCCGGCATCAAACACCTTCTTAGCCGTGAGA
This sequence comes from Glebionis coronaria, assembly GCA_025667525.1. Lineage (NCBI taxonomy): Eukaryota > Viridiplantae > Streptophyta > Magnoliopsida > Asterales > Asteraceae > Glebionis > Glebionis coronaria. The sequence continues at coordinate 362,561,767 of CM046877.1, forward strand.
TTAGCACCGTGGTGACCACCCGTGGGTCCCTCGTGGCAAGCTCTAAGGATATTAGAAGCTTCGGTGCCAAATACACAACGTCGGATGATTTGATCCGCACAAGTTCGAAACAAGTAAGGGTCGTTCCAAAAGTAGAACTTGACGTCACGAAAGAATTTTCGTTTTTCTTGAGTCGTCATACCCTTGATGATGAAGTTACCCGCATGGTAATTTGCAAAGTCCGCAAACCATGGGGTGGAAGGATCAAGCTTAGAATTCACTACACCAAGTGTCTCGAGCGGAAATGTTTTGGTGATTTCCTTGGGCTCGTAAACACTTTGGTGAGGATCTTCCAAACGAGAAAGATGATCGGCCGCTAGATTCTCGGCTCCTTTTTTGTCAACGATTTTGTGATCAAATTCTTGAAGGAGGAGAATCCAACAAAGTAATCTAGGCTTAGCATCTTGCTTTGCCATGAGATACTTGATAGCCGAATGATCCGTATACACTATGCATTTAGCTAAGACGAGATAAGGTCGGAACTTCTCAAATGCATACACCACGGCAAGGAATTCCTTCTCCGTTGTAGTGTATTTTAGTTGAGCCTCGGTCATCGTCTTGCTAGCATAGTGAATAGGCAAGAAGTGCTTATCATGACGTTGCCCCAAAACGGCCCCAATAGCGTAGTCACTAGCATCACACATGAGCTCAAAGGGGAGGTTCCAATTGGGAGCAACAAGAATGGGAGCTTTGGTAAGTTTCCTCTTAAGGATTTCAAAGGCTCGTACACAATCTTCGTCAAAGACAAAACGTGCCTCTTTTTCAAGAAGATGTGTAATGGGTCGAGAAATCTTTGAAAAATCCTTGACGAATCGACGATAAAAGCCCGCGTGGCCTAGGAAACTCCTAACTCCCTTAACGGTTTTGGGATGAGGTAATTTGGCGATGACGTCTACATTAGCTTGATCTACCTCAATCCCCGCTTTCGAGACCTTGTGCCCTAAGACGATTCCACTCTTAACCATAAAATGACACTTTTCCCAATTGAGCACAAGGTTGGTTTCCTCACAACGTTTTAACATTCTCTCAAGGTTCGACAAACACGAAGTGAACGAATTACAAAACACGGAAAAGTCATCCATGAAGACTTCCATCGTCTTCTCGATCATGTCATGAAAAATAGCTATCATGCACCTTTGAAAGGTTCCCGGTGCATTGCAAAGTCCGAATGGCATTCTACGATAGGCAAACGTCCCATACGGACACGTAAACGTAGTTTTTTCTTGATCACGAGGATCGATGGGAATTTGGAAGTAACCGGAAAAACCATCTAAAAAGCAATAGAAATCGTTTCCCGCAAGACGCTCCAACATTTGGTCAATGAAGGGCAAGGGAAAATGGTCTTTTCGAGTGGCTTCATTCAACTTACGATAGTCAATGCACACTCTCCATCCGGTCACGACGGTCATCCCTTCCTTTTTAGGGACACAATGAATAGGACTCACCCAAGGGCTATCGGAAATAGGGTAAATCATTCCCGCGTCAAGAGTTTAAGGACCTCCTTTTTGATGACGTCGTGAATTTTGGGGTTCACCCTCCTTTGACTTTGGATTGCGGGCTTGTAATCCTCCTCCATTAATATTTTGTGGGTACAAAATTTGGGATCGATTCCCTTAATGTCGGATAATTTCCACGCAATTGCCCCTTTGTGATCCTTTAGAACATCGACAAGTGCGGTTTTTTCATCATTCGAAAGTTCCTTCGCAATAATAACCGGCAACTTGTCGTCCTCCTCCAAATAGACATATTCGAGATGAGGAGGTAAATCTTTCAACTCGAGGATAGGTGGTTCCTCAAGTGAAGATTTGGGCTTGATACTCATAACCTCCTCGGGTGGAGGAAATGGGAAATCGTTAAGAAAATCCTTGATAATCGAGAAGTCCTCATCGTTGTCGAGGTCTTCGTTACAAGTACGTGGAACATCGAATTCTTCCAACGTAAAACCACCACCTTCAAATGGAGTGAAGGTTGGTGTCGAATTATCAAGAATTGGATCTAACATAGTGGGACTGCCACTAGTTTCTTCATCACCAAAACCTAGAACTTCTTGTGAAAATTCCTCGCAAACCACGTCGATCATATCAACGAGGTTTATGGTTGCAACGGAATAAACATGAGAAATTTGAGAGTTTTGAGTTGCATTTATAACAAGTTCCTCGTCGTTGAAACGTAAGGTGATCTTTCTAGCATGAACATCGATCAATGCCATAGACGTATCTAAAAACGAACGACCTAAAATGAGAGGAACTTGAGGATCCGTGGGGATATCAACAACGATAAAGTCTACGGGATAGTAGAACTTCCCCACTTTCACAAAAACGTCTTCCGCCAAACCACATGCGGGAATCGTGGAATGGTCGGCCAACTCGATAGACATTAGTGAAGGAGTAAGATTAGGAAGATTGAGTGACTTGAAGATTGCAAGTGGCATCAAGTTAATGCTAGCACCAAGATCGGCCAAGGCGAAGCATTCCTCCATATCTTGGATTGCACATGGAATCAAGAATTTATCGGGATCACCGACTTTTTCAGGTATGTGATTAAGATAAACCGACGAACAACTAGACAATTGGTGCAATTTCTCCTTGTTGTTCAACATACTCTTAAAGTTAGCGGCAAATCGAGGCATCATGACCAAAGCATCGGTGAAACTCACATTAAAGTGCAAATCACGAAACATTTTCATAAAAAGCTCAAATTGATAATTGTCGCGCTCTTGTCGTTTCTCCTTCCTAAGTCTCGATGGATAGGGCAAAGGTGGTGTGGGTTGAGGCATAGTAGGCATAGCCTTTGGAATCTCGGGTTCCAATGTTGGTAATGGGTCAACCGTAGGTGTGGCATGAGCGGTACTTCGTGGGATTGGAACATGCTCCTTTTGGACCACCACCTCGGGTTCTTCCTCAATTGCTTCCTCCGTAGGAGCAATTGGTTGAGGAGTCGGTTCCTTAAGTGTCTTACCACTACGTGTGGTAATCACTTTCATCTCACCCTTAGGGTTGGATACGGTGTTGCTAGGAAGACTACTCGAAGACGGTTTACACATTATTGCCTTAAACATAGACGAGATTTTATCTTCAAACACGGATTGCCTCTTCTCGGCCTTAATCATTTCTTGTTTAATCTCGTGTTGCCCTTGTTCCATTTTTTGTTGGTTTTGTTGTAACCTAGTGACATTTCCTTCCATCTTGTTGGTGTGGATTTTAAGTTCTAACTCATTTTTCAACTCTTTCTTCAAGTCGTTCTTAAACTCGGATCTTAGGCTAATGATTTCTCTTTGAATATTATCAAACCTAGCATCATTCCCACTAGCGTATTCAACAAACTCACTTGGAAGATCTTTCAATGTTTGCAAACCCTTGTTGTTGTTTTGAAAATCATTTTGATTCTTGTTTGAAACTTGATTATTAGTCCCTTGATTCCCATAGTTTCCCTTGTTTTAATTTTTTTTGAAACCAACTTGATTGTTGCGATAGTTGTTGTTAGCATTTTGATTTGAACCAAAACCCGGTGGAGTCAATTGATTGGAGCGAGAAACTTGACCGTTTTGGTTGTAATTTCCTGTGGCCGCGAAGGCACTCGAAGTGTTACCACCCTTGGTAATGCACTCAGAGAAATCATGACCTCCACCACAATGCATGCAAGAAACCTCAACCGCTTTAGCCGTAGCGGGAGCACTTTGTTCACCAACTTTAAACTCAATCAAAAGTCCTTTAAGCTTATCAAAAATCTTGTTTTCCAAGTTCGCCTCAATTTGGCAAGCATCGATGGTAGTAGACAAAGAAGGTGAAGCCGAAGACGAAGCCTTACGAACACTAGACGTGCTACGAGGACTATACACCTTAGATCTATTCTCAATTATCACCAAAGCTTCCTCAACCGTTTTACACAAACAATTACCACCCGCGGTGGCATTAAAATAATCCCTTTCATGATCATTAAGTCCATTGTAAAACGTGTCAATTTGATGCAAGTCGGAAAAACCGTGATGAGGACATTCATGTAACATTTCCTTAAACCTATTCTAAGCCGTTGAAAAACTTTCATTAAACTCTTGTGAAAACTTTGAAATCTCATTTTTCAAGTGCGTAGTCTTAGAGGGCGGAAAAAATTGGTTCACAAACTTAGACACGAGATCCTTCCACGTCAATATAGAATTGGGTGGCTCTTTCTCTAACCAAATTTTAGCGGGTCCCGCTAAGGAATACGGAAAAAGCATCATCTTAATCGAGTCATTCGAGACATCCTTAAACTTGTAAGTGGCGGTAAGACGATTGAATTGGCGGATATGGTTGTGTGGATTGTCCTTCTCATCACCACGGAATTTGTTGTTTTGGATCATCGACAACAAACCCGTTTTCACCTCAAAATTCTCCGCAAGGATAGCGGGAATCACAATAGCCTCTCCATAACCCTCGGTGGGTGCTTGAAGTAACTCCATCATAGTTCGATTCGCCATGGTTGGTGCTTCTCTTACAATGGGTTCGTCAATAGGAGATTCCTCACTAGAAAGATTGGGAGTGGGAGTTTTGTTCTTTCGTTTACGTGCACGTCTTGCTTGATTACGAGTTAGCATAAACGTCACGTACAACGAGGGGACGAGCAAAGAAGATTCTTTTTGGTGTTTTGTATTTTTCAATTTTTTTTGTAGTTTTTGATTGTATTAACCTTTTTGGAATTTGGTGAATGTATTAAGTAGACACAAATCTACAAATCTCCTCCTTAATCAAATCTCTTGATTAAAGAAGCCTCAATGAATGAAAACGATCACGTGAAGTGAACGCCTTCGATGACTTTAGAACGTTGGTGGAACACCAAAACGTTCAAGAGGGTTTAATCAATGAAAACCAAGAAAATATATATGATACTTAGTAATACTTTGGGCGGCAAAACCCTCGATTAGCTCTCAAAATCAAATACTCACAAGCAAGTGGGGAAACGAGGCGCCGCGAAGCACTTAAGAGCCTTTTTCCTTAGGATATATTTTATAATATCCGCCTTATACCCACCTTATAGTTTGTATTTTTCAAGATTGAGCTTCACGAAAGTATTTATCTATTTTTGCCTTTTTCTTTGGTTTGAGATTCGAATACAATGATTGGGTAATGACCTCCCAAGTCAAGGTTGTTATTGCTCACGTATTTGGAGTACTTGTGAATTTATTGTTCCACGTATACACTATAGTAATAGTATTCACACAAAAACCAAAAACCGATAATACGTATTAGTAGAGTGCTACGAATACAAATACTATTTATGGTTAGTATATAAAAACAACAATTCCAAATCAAAACACAACACGCCTACCCGGCAGCGGCGCCAAAATGATAGTTGAGTTTTTGTATACCCATTAGGAAAAGAGTACCAAAGTAGGGTAAGCACGACGATTTAGGAAAACCGTGTATTAATGACCCTAAAATGAGTTCGTTCTCAAGGAGGCTAGTGTGTCATGTGTGTAATAACTTGGATTAATTTGTGATTATACTTGAGAGAAAGAAAAGTAGAAATGGGATTAGAAGAGAATGACGGTTACGAAGACGGATTAAACTAAGGCGAAAAAGGTGTACACGTAAAACCGTAAAAAGCACTAAAATTAAAATTTTACCATAAAAATTCCTAAAAATTACCAAAAATCCACAATAATATTCTAAGAGTTTACAAAAAATCCAAACTTGCCAAAACCTTTTAATTAATTAGATAATGACTTTTTAATGCTAATTAAAGCCTTAAAAATCAAAATTAATTATTAAAAAGTCCCAAACAAGATCTTAAAGTTTGTAAACCTAAAAAAAACTCTAATTAAGCTAAAAGGTATTTTTCAAAATTTTAAAACCACTAAAAACTATTTTTAAACAATTAAAAACTACTAAAATCAATTAAAATTTAAATTAATTCTAGAAAATAATTAAAAGACTCTAAAAATATTTGGAAAGTTTCAAAATTCCTAATTAAGTGTTGAGAACCTAGGAAAAATATAAAAACTTAGAAAATCAGATTTTTAGTTTTTAACAATAAAATAATATTAAAATATTATTAAAAATCCAAAAATCATAAAAGAATTCTAAAAACTTGTAAACTAGCTTAATTTAACCTAAATAACTCAGAAATGAAAGTGAAATTACGTAAATACCCTTAATGGGCCTAGAAAATGGGCTAAACCCAAAACAGTGCCTTATTGGGCCAAATTTGGGCCCAATAATAAAAAGTGTTCAAAATAAGCCCAGAAAGAACTGGTTGACTCAAAATTTGATTTTAAACAACTTTTTCCAAAGGCCCAAAAGCTGAAAGTGTGAAAAAAGCTAGCTTATACCAAACAGCTTATTCTTAATGGGCTTTTTGGCCCATTAAGCTATAAGCCAATGCCATAAGCTGAAATTAAACTCACAAGCTTCTTTTGTCCTAAATAAGACTTCTGCAAAAAGAAATTTGAAATAAGCCCAAGGAATAATCCTGAAAATGCAATAAGCAATCTACAGAAAACGACAAAATAGTCGTTTTTGAGTTCTAGGCCACCCCAAGTGCTGATTCAAGTTCCTAAAGCTTTTAAATGACTTAATTAAGCAAAATCAACAAAGAGTTTTCAAATAAGCTGACTCAATAAGCTGGAAAAATCAAATAAGCACTTATGTAAAAGTCAAATAAGTTGGTTTTCTCTCTAACTTCTCTCTAAAAACTTCTCTCTAAAAACCCTAAAGCATTTTATTAAGAAATCATTGATTAATTTTTGATCCATCCATGGGATCTTGAATTTTATTATAGATCCTAAATCTCCTATTCTTTATACACATTTTCATATAAGATTTCACCACAAAATCTTTCCTGTTCATCTATTTTAAATCAATTTTATTATGTTTTATCACTTTTTTCCCACCTTAAACCGTTTCATTAAACCTCCTTCTTGAACCTTAATCCTTTCCTTATTCTTTCCTGAACCCTCTTTTTTTACCATGTATCATGTCTAATCAACCAGTTAATCCTATGGTTGATCCGGTGGATTCTGTTGAACCACCTCCGGTGGGTTCTGTTGGACCACCACCGGTGGGTTCTTTTGTGCCACTGCCAAAGAGATCCGGGAGGTCATTGAAGCCAGTGAAGACAACTAGGAATATGAATCCTAGCTCAGGTAATACCATGAAATATGTGGATAAGGATTTTTTAGATCATACTGAAGGTATTGTTGTTAAAAAAAGGGGTGAGTACCCGTTCTAGTATTAAGACTGGGGATTTGGGTAGTGTTGTTGATGATATGGATATTGTGAATGAGGTGGTAGTTGAGAAAGGTGATAAAAATGTCTCAGTACACTCAGGGGAGGATACTGAAATGTTTTGGGGTTCTAATGGTGATGGTGATAAGGGGAGTAGTACTAGTTTAGGTGTTAAAGATGTTAAGGAAAACATGAATATAGATGAGGCCAAGGGAGTAAGTGATACCAGTGTTAAGAGTAAGAAGGTAAATGTTGTTAAGAATATTGTTAGAAATTTGGATAAGGGTGGCCAAAATTTAGCTAGTGATAAGAGCTCCCCTATGCCGGTTCCATTTGCTGAAAATCCCGTGTTTAATCCTAAGGTCAATAATGGTAGCAAGCCTAGGAGTCCACCAAAGGTTAGTTTTAGTGAAGAGAAGAGACCAGGGATGTTTAAGGTTGATATTGTGGATGCCAATAAGGGAATAAAGTCGGTGAGTAATTTTGAGGTTGGTGAAGGAAGCGGTGTGAAGGACGAACAGATGAAGGATAGTAATGGTAGCAATGAGAAGAAGTTTTCGTTTGCCAATGTTGTAACAGGTGAGAAAGGGATTGGTAATAACAAGCTTAGATATATAGATGGAATGGTGAATAGTAAAGGGAAGAAGGTTGTCGATATGGACCCGGTGGTGGTTGAAGGTAGTTCTAAGTGGAGCAGAACTTTAATAGGGCATTTTGTGGGATTCCAAATGCCTCATAGAGAGTTGTTAGGAAATTTACGCAGAATGTGGAGGCAATTTCATTTTAAGGATGTTATGATGAACAATAGTGGCCTTTATTTCTGTAATTTTGACTCGATTGATGGTATGCAAGCTGTGGTGGAGAGTGGTCCTTGGTTAGTGGATAATAAACCGTTTTATGTTCAGAAATGGGAACCGGGAATCTGTATGTCTAAACCGGAGCTCACTAAAGTTTCAGTATGGGCAAAGATTTTTAATGTTCCGTTGGAAGCATGGAATGTAGAAGGGATAAGTCGTATTGCTAGCAGAATTGGCGCTCCGATTATTATGGATAGAATAACTACGGAAATGTGTGAAAAAACCTATGGTAGAGCTAGTTTTGCTAGAGTGATGGTGGAAGTGGATTCTACTAAGGATCTGGTTTATGAAGTAGAGATTTATTATAAGAGTCTGGAGCGGTCTATGATTTTGGAGGTTGAGTATCCTTGGAAACCCCCGGTTTGTGAACATTGTAAGGTGTTTGGTCATACTATCAAGAGCTGTCAGGCTAAAGTAGGGGAGGTGGCTTCTAATGTTACAAATGTTGCGAGGGTGACTAGAAACATTAATGTGGACAATATGAATGGTGATGGTTGGAGGGATGTGGTTAATACAAGAGGTGGCTATAGTAGAGGAGGATTTAGTAATGCAGGAAGAGGGTCATTTGGTGGTGGTAGAGGTAATGCTGGTAGTAATGGTGGAAGAGGAAGCAGTGTAGCTAGGCAGTATGTTCCAGCGACTAAGAATGCTCAACCTAGTGTTAGCGTTAAACAAGTGGTTCAAGAAACTAAAGTTGAGAAGGTTAATCCAGTTAATGAAGCTAAGAAGAAGGAGGAAGTATCAAGTGCTAAGAAACCTAGTCTAAATGGAAATCCTAAAAGTAATAGTGTGATTAAAGAGGTTGCTACAGGTAATAGGTTTGAGGCTTTGGGCGTTGATGAAACTAATAAGGAAAATGAGAAGTGGAAGAAGTTTTATATGAGAATTGATATTTTGTGTAATGAGGGGTTTGTTATTTCAATGGAGGAAAAGAGTAAATGGTCGGCTAGGGAGATGGAGTATTTTTTGAGTAAGGAGAACAGTATGAAGGTTGATGCTAATTCTCAGGATAGCATTCTAAAAAGCAAGATTGAAAGTCTTCAAGATAGGATTGTAGCTGCTAATGATGGACTTCATGAAAATGCTACTAGGATTGCTAAAAAGAGGATAGTGGATGAATGTGGAGGTAAAAAGAATAATGTTGCGTATACCAAGTTTTATGAGCAAGCTATAAAGAAAGAGACGGATAAAGTGAATATGATGGAATGGGAAAGAGATAAGCTTAAGGTGGATTTGTTTGTTTATCTAGGTACACCTTTGACTGATGAGGTTAAAGCCACGTGGTCAGAGGATATGCTTGAATATTACAATGATGCCCTAGAGAATATCAATAATGATAGGATTAATGGACACTATAATGATGTAGAGGGTGTTTCAAACGCTACTGCAGAGTTTGTGTCAAAGGATGAAGTTAGTAATATTCATGATGTAACTATGGCAGAAATGCAAGGGGGTGTGGCTGCGGATTCTTCTAGTTTCCAATGATAGGTAAAATTGCAGTGTGGAATGTACAAGGGTTGAATAGTACCCTTATGCAAAAAGAAGTGAAGGATTTTATTACTGAAAATCATGTTAGTATGTTTGGTATTGTAGAATCTAGGCTAAGAAAGAAATCTGTTAAATCTGTTTGTGATGAGGTGTTTGGAAATTGGTCATGGGTTTCTAATTCGATAGATAGCAGAAAGGGTTGTAGGCTCATTGTGGGTTGGGATCCTTTGGCTGTGAATGCGAGGTTGGTTTCTCACAATGACCAGGTTATTCATTTTGAGGTATTTTTCGTTAATGATCAAAATAAGTTTTTCGTTTCTTTCGTTTATGGTGAGATTTTGGAGAAGTACCGTAAGCTTTTGTGGAAAAACTTAGTGGATTATAAAGCGGATATTAGTGATGCCCCTTGGATTTTACTTGGGGATTTTAATGTTATGTTATCTTTTGAAGATAGTTCTAATTGTTATAATTCTAGAGTCGGGGGTATGGATGAATTTCGAGACTGTGTTCGTACTCTTGAGGTTGAAGATGTGTGTAGCAGCGGTATGTTTTACACTTGGATCGAGAAGCGTAATGACCCAAACAGTGGTATTCTTAGGAAACTAGATAGGGTCATGGTTAATGAGAGTTTCACTCTTATGTTTAGAAGATGTTTTGCTCATTTCATGCCATACTTGTCATCGGATCATTGTCCAGCTCTTGTTACTTTTCCTGATGTGACTAGTTTGAAGCCGAGATCATTCAGGTTCATGAATTTTTTGGCTGAGAAGGAGGGTTTTATTGATAGGGTCAAGGATAATTGGTTTGTTGATGTTAGAGACTTTCATATGTTTGTGTTGGCCAAAAGATTGAAGAATATGAAGAAGCATTTGAGAAGATTTAATAGAGAAAACGGGAATGTTTTTGATAAAGTTAAAGTGCTTAAAGATGAATTGAAGGATGTGCAGAAAAGGCTTGATCAAGAACCTCTTAATGCGTCTCTGAGAGAAGAAGAGAGGATCTTTTCTAAAGCATATCATGATGCTGTCCTTGATGAAGAACGTATTCTTAGACAGAAGACAAAGGTTGAATGGCTGAGAGAAGGAGACAATAACACGGCATATTTCTATAAGCTTCTTAAAGGTAAGAAGAGTAGGAGCAGAATTGAAGCTGTTTGTGAAGATGAAGGTCATACCTACTATGGGTGTGATATCTATGATCATTTTGTAGACCATTACAAAAATTTCTTCAAGAAGGATGATGTTGTTTTCCAGATTGAAGATGTTGATAATTTGTTCACCAAGAAGCTTGATTCTTTGGTGGCTGAGCACATGATCAGACCCGTGTCAGATGAGGAAATCAAGATTGCTATGTTTGGGATTAAGGATGATAAAGCCGCAGGCCCGGATGGTTATACTTCCAAATTTTTTAAGAAAGCGTGGAGTATTGTTGGACTGGATGTTTATAATGCTGTGAAGGAGTTCTTTGTGTCAGGCAAATTACTAGGTGAGCTTAATACTAATCTCATTACTCTTATACCTAAGCTGAAAGTTTCTAGGAATTTTTCTGACTATAGACCAATTGCTTGTAGTAATGTGGTTTACAAATATCTTAGCAAGGTTTTAACTAATAGGCTTAAAGAGGGCCTTGATAGCCTTATAGATAGTAATCAGTGCGCTTTTGTTCCGGGAAGGCATATAAGTGATAATATTCTGATTATGCAAGAGCTAATGGTGGGATATGATAATTCTACTAGTTCTAAGAATTGTGCGTTTAAGGTGGATATTAAAAAAGCCTATGACACAGTCAATTGGGATTTCCTTAAGACTATTTTAGCTAAGTTTGGATTCCATAACACTATGATCAATTGGATTATGGTTTGTTTAACGACTGCTTCTTTCTCTTTATGCATTAATGGAGAAGTTCATGGCTTTTTTAAGAGTGGTAGAGGTCTAAGACAGGGCGATCCAATATCACCCTATCTTTTTACCCTAGTCATGGAGGTTTTAAACCTTATGATTAAGAGGCATATTAGGTTGGATAATAGGTTTAAGTTTCATTCCAGCTGCAAGGAGCTTAATTTGACACACCTCTGTTTTGCGGATGATTTGTTATTGCTTTGTCATCCTGATGAAATCTCTGCTAGCATTCTTAGGAGAGGGTTGGATGAGTTTAGTATGTGCTCTGGTTTATACCCAAGTATGGAGAAGAGCACTGCTTATTTTAGTAATGTTCCAACTGATATTAAGATGAGAATTGGGCTTGCCCTTCCATTTGCTGAAGGAAATCTTCCCATAAGATATCTGGGAGTTCCTATGGTGACCAAAAAGCTTTGTAATAGGGACTGTATGATTTTGGTTGATAAGATCAAGTGCAGGATTTTGGACTGGAAAAACAAGTATCTCTCTTATGCAGGTAAGTTGCAATTGATTTCCTCTGTTCTTTCTTCTTTGGGCGTTTATTGGGCTTCGATGTTTGTTTTGCGAAAACATATTTGTGATAGCATTGATAAAGTGTTGAAGAACTTTTTATGGGGTTTTAATGAGGGTAGGAAGGGGTTCACTAGCGTAGCTTGGAAAGATATATGTAGGCCAAAGTTTCAAGGTGGTCTCGGGCTAAAGTCGACTAGGAGTATGAATGATAGTCTTATGACTAAACATTTGTGGAATGTTTTTAGTAGAAAAGATTCGTTATGGGTGAAGTGGGTTAACAGCTATAGGCTTAAGGGTAACAGTATATGGACCTGTCCGATTAAGAGTCATTCCTCTTGGTCTTGGATGCATATCCTTATGCTAAGAGATAAAATAAAAGGTTTTGTTGGAGTTAAGATTGGGGACGGTAAAGATTGTTTTTTATGGATTGATAAATGGCACGAAAAAGGCTTGCTTTGTGATGTTATTTCTGATGTGCTTAAAAGATCCAGTGGTTATAATATTAAAGACAAAGTGGCTGATAGAATTAGTGGAAACTGTTGGTCTTGGCCTCATGATTGGAATAGGAGGGATAGGACTTCTCTCAATTTTTAAGTTCCCGCCCTTAATGATAACAGGGATGTTGCTATTTGGTATAATAAGAAGATGTTGGCTACTAATTTTAGTGTGAGAGAAGTTAGTAAAGTTTTGAGACATGATGATCCGAAAGTGTTATGGTCTGAGCATGTTTGGTTTCCTCAGTGTATCCCTCGGCACTCTTTTATTTTGTGGCTTGCGGTTAGAGGAAGGCTTAAAACTCAGGATAGATTATCCAAATGGTTTCTTGTTGACATGGTTATGTGTCCATTGTGTAATACTGTGTTAGAAACAGCCCCTCACTTGTTCTTTGATTGTGTCTTCTCTAGATGTATTTGGGACAAGATGAAAGTGCTTTCTAAATTAGATGATCTCTCTTATGTATGGGCTGAAGTGGTGTCAGGTGTGTGTATTAGGAAAGCTAATAGGTCGGTTTGGAGTATTATCCAAAGACTAGTATTGGGTGCTACTGTCTACTTCATATGGCAAGAGAGAAATGCAAGACTCTTTGCTAAAACTTCAAGACCTGTTGAAGCTTTGATTAGTATTGTTGTGAGTGAGGTTAGACTGAAACTTCTTGGTCTAAAGTTTAATTGGTCTACTGATATTCATATTGCTGCAAGTTTATGGAATCTCCCTGGTCTTATAGCTAAAGATGGGAGTGATGGTGTGACTGACATGGATATCGATGATAGGTAGCTCTTTTTATTTTATGGTCTACTGCATGCTGATGAGAGGCCTGCAGGTTTGTTTGCTTTTTTTTGGTGTTTCGTGTTTCTTTCAGGTTGGTTTCTTCCTGTGGTGGAATGAGGGATTCCAAGATGATGGTTTAGAGTGTGGTGCAACTAGGTTATTATCATGTTTGCTGCTGCGTCTTCAGGTGGTAAGGAAGGTATGAGCCTCTGTTGTACTCTTTTTTCCCTTTCTTGGTTTCCCACAGGGTTTTACTTGAAAGGGTTTTTTAAGGAGGCAATTTGGTTCATACTGCTACTCTGGCACTTCCTTTGAAGATTTTGTACTCCAGTTTGGTTGCAGGTTGTCTATTGCATGTTTTCCGTTTATTATTTAGTCTTGGAAAGTGTCCTATGGGGGATGGATTGGTCTATTTTGGATGCTTCCTTTTGGGTTGATTCAAGTAGATCATGTATTCTGAAGTAGGCCTTTCTTTTGACTAAATAGTTGGATTTGGTTGTCCAATGGAGTGCAATGTTTTGTATTAGTTTTAGTCTAGGTTTCAAGTTCTTGTTTTTACTTGTATTCCTTAGACTGTATCTAGTATTTGTATTATGAGCTTGGGTTTTGTCCAATGCCATATGCTTTTTGTTCATGCCTTAGTCTGTTAACAAGGGATGTGTCCTTGTTGATTTATTCTTTGTGCATTTTGTATCAATCTTGGCTACTTGCCCTTTGTCTCTTTATAAAATTTACCATTTAGAGTCAAATAAGTTGGTTTTCTAGTAAAAAGTCAAAGTCAAAGTCCAATAAGCTCTAGTTTACTCAAATGGGTCAAATAATGAAGATCTATCACAAAAAATAAGTTGTTGCAAGTCTGGATAAGCTAAAATAGCTTATTGATAAGCTGAGTTCAATTTTACACTAGCAGGGGCTAGTTTTGAGTGTTGAGCAGTGGAAACTTTTTCCACTGCTTGACTATTAGACTTTTTTTGTCTTTAGTGACTTTTTTGGAGATTCAGATTACACAAAGGCACCCAAATGATCTTTGGATCAAAAGGAGTCAAGAACAATAAAAATAACACAATCACAAACACCCAATTGATACAGTTTAATCAATAAATCACCAGATGTTGCACAGACATGAACAAATAAGCAGTTGAGCACTTATAAGCAGTTTTAGCACAAATCAGCCAGCCAAATTCAACCAAATGCATACACAAGCTATATTAAACTCAAATAAGCAAGTCTAAACAGGTTTCATGCAATGATTCAAAGAATTAAGCAAGATTCAAGCCAATGAATGTTACTGATGAACACTAACACATGCAGTTTTACACTTTGCTGATGTATTTGACACACAAGCCAGATTCAACACCTCAGATCTTTCAAACAGGTTACAATGACTTTGTTTAAACCACTTTTAGCCCTAAGAATGCATACACCCTAAGTGTTTCCAAAATCCTAGGTCAAAACAGGCAATAACAAAGATTTTATAGCAGATTGTTTGATTCAAGGCTTCAAACCCAAAAACTTGCAGCAAAACACTCTCAACCAAGCAAATATCAGGTAGAGAACACAAACACAAACTTTACACAACACAAAAACAAGATTCAAGCTTAAACAGGTAGACCCAAATACCCTTTTATCTTTTCAAAATCAAATTTTTCAAAGGAAAAGTGAGATTTAAGACCACCCAAGCATCAATTAACACAATAACAAGTAAGATTAACAAATTCAAGCAAGTATAAGCCACAAAATACACAAGGACTAAGGCAACACTCAAATATCACAAAAATCCAAAGTATTATCAGATTTTGGGATTAAGGGTGTGTACCTCATGGATGTACATCCACACCCACGTATTTTGAGCTTATGTGCTAGCAAGAACAAGCACAAGCTTCCACTACAAAGCCTGCTAAGAATCAACAAGGTTAGAAGCACAAGTATAAAATCAGAAACTTGAAAAATTCTTGATTGATGCAACTCTTGTCCTCCACACTTGATTATCCCCAAGTTATAAGCCTCACCACACCTTAATCAACACAATTAGGATGCTATGATCAGCCCTATAACCCAAGAATTCCAAGATAGACCAAGAACTTAGCAAAATATCAAGAAAATGAAGAAAATGTGCAAACTTTTGCACACTCCTCTTTTGAAAACAGGTTTTTGATTCAAATTCAGTAAACTAAGAACATAAACAAGCAATAATAAGATGGCACTTGATCTTTCTTCAACACACTTAACTCAAATTTCATAAAACTGAAAAAGGGATTTACAAGTGCTTGAACAAGGAAAAACCAAAAGCAAACGTCTAAGTGAGACCGTATGGCTTTATATATAGCCTTACATGTGAACTAAGAACAGATAAAAACTCTAAACCCTAATGCTTGAACTTCAAAAATAGCCCTTTGCCTTGTTTGAACTTGGAGAATCATGTGACTGCATTTTGGCTTGTAGTATGAGTTGGCATGTGAAAGTGTGATCCAAAGGCTTGTTTGAAGCTTAGAAATTAAGCACAATTGTGGGATGTTGGACTTTTGGATGGTTTTGTCTTCTTCCCCAAAAACGTGTGCAGGGGAATCTTGTGTGGCCCTTGGGAGTGAGGTGGCAAGGGTTTTTAAAGTTGGGTTGTGTTAACATGACCATCAATCATTAATCTGCACAATATTAAGGTTTAATTACAAGTGAATAATAAAACCCCAATTTGTGTTCTTGGTGAATAGTTAAGTGTTTGATCCGGATTAGTGTTTAAATAAGTGTTAGGCTCCCTTTTATTAAACTAATAAAATTAGTTTAAATCTGTTAATGGTGGGAAGTGATGTGGCGAAATGGTGGAGTATGATTGGTGGAGAGTGTGAGTGGGAGACATGGCAGCTTGTCACTGGCCTAGGTAAATATCTTGTCTTGGCAGCTTTAGCCCCTCACCTTCCTTTCTTCTTTCACTTTGTAAATATTACACATAAACCTGGATTCCTTTGTTAATAAAGTTTCCTTTTTCACACTTTTGCCCCAAATACTTTTCCAAAGTATTTTCAGGGGTATTTCTTGCCATTTTTGCATTCTTGAAGGACGGGTTTGGTATTTTCTTCAATGATAATGGTCTAGACTTGTATAATTGACATTTGGGAGGACTAAAATTGCCAAGTCTTGTTTGATGAGGGACCATTCTTGCCAAATGTTGAAAGTCAAGGGTCCTTTTTTAATTTTGGGATTTCCAAAGGACCAAACTTGTAATTTCTTGTACTTTGAAGGACTTCATGATGTGTTTGACTTTGTGGAGGATATTGGTTGACAATTTAGCTTTGTTGAGGGGCTAAACTTGCCAAATCTTCAAAGTGGAGGGCCCTTTTTGTAATTTTACAAACTTTAGGGACCAATCTTGTAATTATGAAGATACAAGGGTATAAAGTGTCAATTCTTCCATATTGGAGGACCCTTCTTCATAATTCTTCAAATCTTCAAGGGTTAATCTTGGGTAAGTCTTCATTAGGGCTTGGTTCATTGTGCGGCTTCGTTTCCCGTGTTCGTTTTTGAATGATTCTTGTGATCTTTTGTCATTTTCTCAATATCCGTACCTAAAATACACTAGCAACAAACACAAGCATATATATGGGTATTTTGATGATATTTAATGCATTTTAAGCCCTATTTGGACGATGAGACTATGTATAAAAGCAGTCTCATCAGATATGCTGAAGCTACTTATTCGACGTATTGCTAGTTTAATATATACCTCTAAAAACGGACAATTAAAAAGCATCCAAACAATTATAAAAATTAAGCAAAATTATTTCATTTAGATCAAATATTATAACCTCTTTTATCAGTATGATACGATAATCAAATTCAGACACAAAACATTTTAATTAAATAAAAAAACATTTGGACTTTCATTAAATTTATATCTAGCGTGACCAATTCTATACTGTAGTAGAAAAAAAGACTTCATCAATTGCTTCGCATAACGTTTGAATGAAAAACCGTGTTACATTTCAGTCCTCATTACACTTCGTACGTGTCAGTTTAGGCAATTTCTTATCATGCGTCATTAACAAATGTTTACTTTTTTTACCCCAATTCTAAAAAGACTCAAAATACCCCAAGGCGACTAAAGCATTCAAAACATCCTAGATAACTTTAAACAATAACTTGACATGTGTTTCGAAACGACCAAAACAACCGAAGCGACTTATATTTATTTCGAACATATCGAAATACAATGCAAAGTCGTCTCGGTTACTTTGATCGTATCGAAACATTTTCAAAATTTTCTCAAGTGAAATGAAAGGAAATTAACACCAACAACATTTTGTTTACACTAAAAAGTGAAAATTGCCTTATTAGTTTAAGTAACAAACAGCATCGCATCAAATCAAACGTGACTCACTTGTAAAAAGGAAAAAGACCCATATAGTCAAGTTGATTATTTTTTATCCATCATATGGTATTGGCTTAAGATTTTGACAAATATGGTCAAATTGATCAATTTTTATCCAAAAGTTGTTCATTTATGTTAAAAAGTTGATCATTTTTTAAAAATAATTGAACATTTATTAAAAAAATCAGTTAAACATTTGTGTATCACTATATTTGTCAAAATCTTTTAACATTACATGATAAGTGATCAACTTGTCCTTTTCCCCTTCTAAAAACTAGAGTAAAAAAAAATATTAAAATAACACAATTATTGATTTGTTGTTTTTTTTGTATGTTTGTGTTTTTCCCCTTTCCATGTTCCTTGTCCTTTTCTTCTTCCATCATTAATTCCCACAACTTTCTTGTCATCTCTTGGACATAGTTTCTTGTTGATTGAATTATTCTCGGACCATTTACAATGACAAAGCAAAAACAAAATTACAAAACCCAAAGATTGTTGCAAATTATCATACCCCTTATTAACCAAATAGATTATACCCGTTTAGGGTTGTCTTTATTTTTGCTCCTAGAGCCTATTTTTAGTCTCATTTATCCTGTTATTTCTCTTGGGATTTTTCATAAACAGTTGGTGTGCACCTAGGTTTTAATCTTTATTTTAGCCTATTGAGTACGTGATTTTGTTAGATTGTTTAACAAATAGGTTGTTTTCTGAAACGGGTTTGCTTTAGTTTTGGCCTTTGTTGGGTATTTTCGCATAAAAAGTGGTGTGCCTGCAGGTTTTGGTCATTTTCCGACCTTTGTGGCCTTTCCATTGTTTAACTAGTTCTAAGTTTTGGGTGATGGGTTGTGTTTGTTGTAAATTTCCATCATCTTGGTCTAATGGTGAGGGTAAGAAAGCTAAGGGGAAAAAAGATAAAAACGCGACTGCAGATGAGTTATTAGAAGTAGTTCCGATTCCTTCACATAATTTTAAACTCGAGTGTGTTGTACTAACACGTAGAGGGTATTACCCTAATACGCTTAATAAAGAAAACCAAGACTGTTTTTGTATTAAAAACAGTATACAAGGTAACCCGGATGTCCATTTCTTTGGTGTTTTTGACGGGCATGGTCAATTGGGAAAACAATGTTCAGAGCTTGTTAGAAATAGGCTTGTAGAAATTCTATGTAGTGACGATACGTCGTTAGAAGAACCCGTTAAAGCTTATGAGTCAGCTTTTCTAACCACTAATGACGAACTTCGTCTGAATCCTGATATCGATGATTCCATGAGTGGTACGACTGCTATTACCGTTCTTGTTATTGGCGATAAGCATTACGTTGCTAATGTTGGTGATTCAAGAGCTATTATCTCCGTTAAAGAAGGTGATCATGGTCATGTTGTTGCTCAACATTTGTCACACGATCAAACGCCTTTTAGGACGGATGAATGTGAACGAGTAAAGCAATGTGGGGCGAGGGTTTTAAGCGTTGATCAAGTTGAAGGGGTAAAAGATCCGACTGTTCAAACGTGGGGTGATGAAGAGAGTGCGGGTAGTGATCCACCGAGGTTATGGATGCAAAATGCAATGTATCCGGGGACTGCGTTTACACGTAGTGTAGGTGATAGTTTGGCTTAAAAGATTCATGTTGTGGTTATCCCTGAAGTATCAGTTGTTCAACTTATGGATAAGAATCCATTTTTTGTACCTGCGAGTGATGGTGTATTCGAATTCCTATCTAGCCAGGTTGTTGTTGACATGGTATGTTCGTATGTACGACATTGCTTTTAATAACTAAAATGAATTTTACAGAAGTGATAAAGGATAAGACAAATGAACTGACCTACTCAAATGGCTAGACTAAATACCCAACTGTTGTATGTGTGTATGATATGTTTGTTCCTTTTTAACTGGGCAACATGATTGTTATACTTTAAATTACTCTTCATATCTCACAGAATTAACGATTTGGCACCAATAAGTTTTCTTTGATGTTCAATCTAACTAACTTTAGTATATCCATATGGCTTTTGACATTAGTTCACCAATTAGTTCTTTGGGGATTATAAATAATATGATTTGTTGCCAATTAGATACATATACTGTATACTGAAATGTAATATTACTTTGGCGAATCGGGCTAAAACCAAATTCTCTCTACATCAGAAATTCAACCTTTTATATGAATATCTGTATCATCCGAAACATGTGAGATAATGGTATGTATATAGGTGTACGAATTAGTTGCCTTGCCAAAAACAGAAGGTGATAGATAATATATGGAGCTCATTGGAGAACTTTTTATATAAAAGTTAATCACAAGCCATGATGTTTCAGTTAGTTCAGTTACGAGTGAAGTTGTGGCCTAAAATTCTTAATATCATTACATAAGATTTAACCCTTCCCGTGTTTCATAATTGTATCATCTTTGTAAGTCCATATAAAGTATGTTTTCTTATGTATGTTTTTCTTGTGTTGGTTGATAGATACATAGATCCGCATAGTGCATGTTCTGTTGTTGCTGCAGAATCATATAAATTATGGTTAGAGCATGAGAACCGGACAGAGATATCACAATCATTGTTGTACATATTAATGGTTTATCTAATGTGATCAAATTGTTTTAAAAATACCTTTTTGTTGTAAATCATGGCTTTTATCATCTGTATATGCTAACATGTGATCTTGAATTAAACAGTCAGTTGGAGCTAATGGTGATGAGGCTAGTGTACGTGATGTCCAACCAACATTGCCAAAATCGGATGTCACACCTCCGCGGTCAGATATGTTTCAATCGATTGGAAGTGATCTTTCACATTTTTCTTACCAGCAGATCACGTCAACCCTTGAACAGACCCCGAATCATGACCAACCAAAACTATAGATGGGGTTATCCCCCCTTTCAAGAGCATTTTTTTGTGTGTCATAGAAACATGGCAAAACCACCATGGCATGTGATTTTGCAAGATTATGTGGTATTGCTTGTCGGAACCATAGGGTTGTTTGAAACATGAGATATAGAGTCTAGCCATAGGCAGATGATTGTTAATGAATTATGAAAGTGGTTTAGTCGGTAAATGTTGTTTGAATGAGTTGCTTATTTTATCTTGTTATGGTCAACAATGTTATGTAGCAAGGGCACCTAAGACACATTCATATATATATATATATATATATATATATATATATATATATATATATATATATATATATATATATATATATATATATATATATATTAATTATTGAAGAAAACAACGTCGTATATACATTTTTAATGTCTTTTTGTAATATGGAGTATGTCGTTTCAAAACCCTACCTAAACGTTGTCAGTACATGAATTATAAGAGAAATTTACAAAGCAACCCTCTATATTATGGAAGGTGTTAAAATCGACCTCAGATTTTTAAGTATCTTTGTTTATCAAATATGCAATGCATATCTATCAACCTTTTTAGGAGAAAATATATTATTGAAAAGATCGTCTAATTGCGAACCAAGCGAACCCAATATTGCAATAATTATAATACACGTATAATTTTATAAAAAATGTGAAAAGTTAATACACATTCTAAATATTCCTTTATCGAAATACCACATCCGTCAGAAAATTATTGTCCAGTGTTGATTTTTGAAATCTTTAATTTTCAACTTTAACTTTAATTATTATCTATTTGTTATATAAAACTTGATTCAAAATATATAAATGGATTAGATTTTAAATGTATTTTTATTGGTATAATTTTAATCAAATAGTAATATTGAACACAAAAACAAGTATTTAAGGTCAAAGTTTTAGTAAAAAACTTAAAAAATCAACAATGGACAATAATTATAAGACCGAGGGAGTAGTCTTTAAAGCTATTTGTTTCTTGCAAGGCCAATAATTGACATAAACAATCTTTCGTTTATATATTCATTGTTAGTCGTTAGTTCTACACCTTCCGCCGCGAAGCGCGGGTTATATATCTCGTTTACTTATAAACTAGGTAAAAATAAAAATCTGAATAAAACAAACAAATCTGGCGAAGGTCCATCAAACTGGTAGTTTATTACTGTTAACTTTTTTTGGGTAAATGGTATTACCTTGGTAAATGGTTTTAATCACGAAAAAACATTTAAATACAATAGAATGGGGCTAAAATAGCACATTAACCTCAAGTACACCCTTGAAACTACTAGCATTTGACATGCCCCAAATGCAACAAACAAATCGCCTATACTAATCACTGTTAATCATATAGTTTAAAAGAACTAGGCATTTTTCACCGATCTAACAATAGCACAACTAACGTCTTATGAATTTTAACGTAAGTAATTTAAGACGGAATGTGCACAATACCAAATCAACAATATTATGAGCCGACCTCTTAACCTTCTTGAAAAGTCTTGAGTTCCTTTCTTGCCACACAAAGTAAGCAGCTGCTGCCAATAAAAGTCTTCTGGCAGATCCTCGAGATGAAAAAGGCTGCAAATAATTTCAAATATCATGTAATATAGGCGGAATATTATCCATATCAAATAAACGTCTTCCAATGACACTCCTAGAAGATCCTCGACATGAAAAAGGCTGCAAATAGTTGCAAATATCATGTAATATAAGCGGAATATTATCCATATCCGCCAGCCCACGAACACCATACCGAATCTACGACGCAAACACACATTCAAAGAAAAGGTGCGAGTGTGAATCTGGTTGAAGCTCACAAAGAGTACAAACAATCAGATTAGGATCTGCACCAACATCCCACTATGGAAGCATGTATTGAGTCTTAAGCCTACCACGCAAAACCAACCAAATTGTGACAACTCGGGTTTTTGACAAGATTGTTGGCACCCGTTGATTTCTAGTTATGTGTTCGATTATGTGTTCTATGTGATTTATGTGTTTATATGTATGATTTTGGGAATGAGAATGGATGGAATAAAGTACATGATGTGTAAATCATGGTACAAGTTGGAAATGAAATGAAGTGAAATGAAATGAAATGAATTTAGAAATGAACTGAGTGAAAGTTCAGTTACCATTTTTATAAGATTCGTGTATGTATTGAAGGTTATATATATGTATTGTGTATATATTATATGTATTTGATAGGTTTTAGGGTTACTTCCATATTTAGAAACTTTTAGGAATGAAGGTTAGTTCGGAAATCACGTAAAAAGTCTAAAAATTTACGTAAGGCTTTCAGGTTTTGGCCCGGATGTAATCCAAGGGTACTATTTAGTTAGTAGTGATTAAATAACAGTAATATGGTCTAAAAGTCGGCCATAGGGTGTTTGGGCTTGATTTTGGGCCAACTTAAGCTTAAGGAATGGAAGGGGAGCCAATTTGAGTACTATTAGGCTTCCTTGTTAATTTTAACTACCCATATTACTTCTCTTAACCCAAAAATCATTCAATTAGGGTTTAAGGTACACACTAAAACTATATCAATTAACGTTTAATTTACGTATATGTAACCTAGTATGATGAATTTAGGTTAGGATTCTTTATTTTTTTTAGGGTTTCAAATTATGGATAATGATTTCTGTAATTAATAATATTAGGGTTCTTAATATTCAATTAGTTAGGTTATTATGGGGTTTAATGATGATTAAAGGGTTTAATTGTGTTTAAAATCGTTTTTGAAATTAGGGCAGAATTTTGGGTCAATTGTTTTGGTCATAACTTTAGTTTGGAAAACAATTAGAAGTCAAATTTGGTTTCCATAAAAAGGTAATTGAATAAGATTTTGAATGAAAGAAACGAGAACTAATTTGGTGGTCGGGAAGTAGGGAAAAACGAGGATACAACATTCGTGGTTAAAACTGATTTTGTATCAGCCTATTTACAAATAATGTTTTGAGATAGTTAAGGTACTTAGGGATGGGTTAAGGCTCTCATATGGGTATGAGGTCTTGTTTATATGTTAAATAGAAGTACCCTTTAAGGGATAAGTCATTCGAATAGTCTAAGACCATCTGGTGTTAGCAAACCTTTGACATGTAAAAACTGGGAAATTCTGGATAGGAAAAAGTATATATATATATATATATATATATATATATATATATATATATATATATATATATATATATATATATATATATATATATATATATATATATATATATATATATATATATATATATATATATATATATATATATATATATATATATATATATATATATATATATATATATATATATTGGGGCCTTAACAGAAGCTTTAGGGTTGGGTAAAATTCTGAGATGAATCTAACACATGTAAGGTCATAGAGTTTCTTTTACAGAAGAAATGGGTTTGATTAAGGGGTAGTTCGACCCTCTTTGTTGAACATGAAAAGCGGGACTGTTTTGAGTAAAATGAGAACGGGTTGGGATATGAACATAACTAAGTTATGAAGCTCATAAAGAGGTGAAATGGATTAATTATAGTCTTAGAATGGGATTAGAATGCATAAGAGGTTTAGACATCCATCATAGATTGATGATCCGCTATGGGATACTATTGGTTCATGTTTTGGTTATATGCATTGTTGTGTATAGATCTTTTCTAGTGTGCGGGATTTTGAGAAGCTCGTTCAGGGGAGTTTAATAGTCCCATATTCTTGAGTTTTCTAAATGTTTTTTTAAAATTCTAGATGGGATGGAAGAGACACCGTAATGATTTTGCAATGTATAGTTGTGATTGTTTTTAATGGTTTGTGTTGGACAATGTATGTTTACTTATGTGACATTGTGTCGCCTTGAATGACATTTTTGTTTTGCATTTAGTTTTCTCTATAGAGACACCGTTTGTTGTGATGATATCCATAGTTCACGCCCCATGTTCCGCCATGGAGAGGTGTGACACAAATGTGAAACGCGTGTCTAGGGATACATTGCGAAAACCACACAATACTATACCAAGGAACCTCAATCCCACGAGGCCTAATGACCTCCCACAATTGTCGCATCGAGAAATCACGTAACTTACCCGCCTGGTCCTCCAACGAATAACATCTCTATGATTTGGACAAGTAACAGAACATGAAGCTGGGCAAGGATAGGGGCTTTAAGAAGCCACGCTTGTGGCCACCTCAATTCGTCGTTGACTATATAGTCAGCAACGTTATCATAAAACGAAAATCCTTCACAAATAATATCTCGATAAGTTAAATAGGTGAATAATAGACATTGCATATCCCATGTATCAAACCACATGTTTTTACTCCTCCCATTACTGAGAACATTTCAAAAGAACAGGCGGACAGTTTCACGAAGTTGCATCAACATAAGCCAACCCCAACTCAATTCACCCCGAATAAGAACATCTCAAAAGGACCAATTCCTAATCTTGTATGTATGAATCCATCGCACCCACAAGGACTCTTTCTTAGATAAAATATTCCCAATATGCGTAGTCATTAAAGCACAATTAAATACCTGAAGACTACGGATACCAAGACCTCCTTCTATTTTTGGGAGACAAATAACATTCCAAACCACTTTAGCTTTACCCCGTTTGAGATCACCATTACACCAAAGGAACCCTCGAATAACCTCGAATAAGTTGTTCAATAACAAAAATCACACCTTTTGTGATAACAATAATCGATGCTAAATACACTTGCATAGACGAAATAACCGAGTTGCAAAGTTGCAGCCTAACTGCAAAGGAGAGGGACTTGTTTTTCCAATCTCTAATACGATTCTTAGCTTTTTCAACAAGGATTTTACAATCCCTATGAAGAAGCCTTGAAGAGATAAGAGGGACACCAAGATACTTTACTGCTAATGTACATTCTGAAAAGGGCATAATATTAAGGATAGAAAGCTTCATATGATTAAGGACACTACAAAAAAACGATGTACTCTTAGGAAGACTTGACGCAAGGCCCAAAGCTATTTTAAACTCCTCCAACGATTCCAAAATACACGGGCAGACTCAACATCGCCTCTAGCAAAAATGAACAAGTCATCAGCAAAACACACATTATAATTTACAACTCTTCACAATGATGATGATGTTGAAAGTTATCTGATTCTCCCACCCTACGTTGAAGAATAAGCGTTAGAATTTCCATTACTAATGTAAACAAGTAAGGAGAAAGAGGGTCTCCTTGACGCAAACCTCTCTTCCCCTTAAAGTTTTTTTTTATGGTGAAATTCTTCTTCGCCACTAGTGGCAACGAAGTTCTTGGTAATTTGCAAGGGGGAAGGAAGATCTCCACTCATTTCATTCATTCAGTGGGCGACTCGCCAGCTGGCTATGATTTGGATAGCCGCAGGTAATGCTAATCCGGAAAGTAATTCGACCGTATAATTTAAGATGGTCTCGGACATGTCAATGAAATAAAGACTTTTTGAGAAATTCAAATGAGAAAAAAGAACTTGTGCTATGGCTTTTGCGACCCTGGCCAATCCACGTGGCCTGCTTGACGAACGTCAGCGACGGAGACATCGTAAATTGGTCCCCATGAACATCACCATTCAAATAAATAGAGTAAGATGCTGACGAAACACACGCCATAATCCATTTGACCACAATTAGATGAAAACCAAATTTACAAAGAATACGCTTGAAAAAATGCCAATCCACGGTATCATACGCCTTTTGAATGTCAATTTTAAAAGCACATATAGGAGGACCCCGATCAAGATGATAATTATTCGTTAATTCCTGAGTTATAAGAATATTATCTGAAATACGCCTACCTGGGACGAAAGCAGATTGATTCTCACTCACCACTTCTTTAATACCATCAATAATACGTGAATTTAAGATCTTACTAATTCATTTATAAATCATGTTACAGCATGAGACTGGACGGTAATCATTAATCTGGAGAGGGTCTTCACCTTAGGAATGAGAGTTAGAAATGTATGATTAATTTCTTTTAGAATGTGTCCATTTACAAAAAAAAACCACGCGCCGCCTTACACACATCATCTCCAACGATACCCACCCTTGTTTGAAAAACAAGGAAGTAAAACCATTCGGTCCTTGCGCTTTGTCATTACCAATACTCAACATAGCTTCACGAATTTCATTATTAGTAACCTCTCAAACCATGTAATAACGAGTCTCGGTTGAGACTAATTTTTCAAATAAACCATGAATATCAAGAGGAGAGCATGCCACTTCAGATCTAAGAAACACCTATTAATGATCAATGAACGCTTGATGAATCTGATTACCCGAGACCTCCTGATTACTAGAGTCTAAAATCGCCTCAATTTTTCTCTTATGATTACGACTCTTACTGTATTATGGAAATAAGCAGAATTAGAGTCACCAAGAGCCAAACCATAGACTTTAGCCTTATGTTTAAAAAAATGTTCCTCTTCTAGCTTCGCATCATTAAACACTTGAAGATAGGTTGCTTCCTCATCAAGTACATCAAAATTATTCGGATCTTTATCTAGCGCTTTCTGCACCTCATCACATTCATACTGAAGCTTCACCAACTTGTCATGTAAATCCCCCTAATCATGCATCAGATATGACCCATGCATTATCATATTTTATTATTATAATTATTATTAGTATAATTACTATTTAAGTAATAGATAGTGTTTAATTTAAGTAAGGATTATTATTTTAATCTATGAGAATAGTATTAGGGCATTTTTCATTATAAATGGATGATTAGGCATGTAATTCTTATTATTTTTTATGATAATGAAGTATTGATTAGTTAATCAATTGGGGAGTCAGTTTATCCCACTAATATAAGCCATGGGGGTTATCCCATTAATATAATCTATCTTTTTATCTCTATAATCGATCTGGTTCATATCAATTGGTATCAAAGTTGTTCGATTCTAGGGTTTCAAAAAAAAGGTGTTCATTGAGTTATTGTTCACCAGCTACTGTTCCTGCCGGATTTTACTATTGATCACCAGAAGTTGTTGTTCTCGTTCCATATTACCATTCATAAGAAGGAATGGAAACAAAGAGCTTTGAATAAAGGTTACTTGAGGTCGCAGAGATGTTGAAACGGTTAGAATCAGTTTGTGAAGATTTCAAACAATAATTAAAAGAGAGGTACCTCAAGATTTGGCAGTTGCGCGTCAAGATTGCTCATTGTGGTTTGAGAAGTTTCAGAGAAGGAAAAGAAGACATAGAGCATGAAAGAGAGGTCCATTCATCAAGGGTCAAATTAAATCAGCGGAGTCCTAACAAGAAGGTGAAGGCAAGGTTATTTTTGAAAAAGTTTGTCCCAACCAGAAAACCTAGAAAGCTAGGTACTTCACTTGGCACTGAATTTGAAAGATATGGACCTTATGAACAACTACAAGTGCGCATAAAAAATCTCAAGAAGCTCAAGAAGATATTATAGGACTACGACATGCACTTAAGGCACACAAACAGAATACAATGAATAACTTGGGATCCCAGAATCACTACAGGAGACTTTTTCAAGACAACACCTTAAGGAAAAGGTGTTTTTGGGGGTGAGAGTATTGATGTTGTATAAACTAGAGGAGGGGTTAAATAGTTTCCCAATCTTACAATTAAGTTCATCCTAAAAATGCTTATACTTGAAAATTAGTTTCATAGTGGTTAGGTCAATTTCCAATGTTTCAAAACATTTGCTATATCTAGTGATTATGATAATGCAATGCATGAATGTAAAGACAAGTAAGTAAAGAGTAGGGAATGAGACAACCTAAGGAAAGACACCAAGATTTATAGTGGTTTGGAAACGAAGCTCTCTCTTCGTTCCTACTCCACTCCTCGAGTACACCTTACACGAGATTTCCACTATATCCACAAGCTCCCTTCTTGGCGTAGAAAACCTTACAACGTTGCTTACAATGTTTTCTGACACTAAGATAAATATCGAGACGTAATCTTAGCTAGGATCAATCTACGTCGTTCATCTTCTTTTCTGACACAAGGCTAGATGTCGAGTCCTAATCCAAAGCTAGAACCAGTTTTCATCGCCCATCTTCTATTATGACACAATGCTAGATGTCGAGTTCTAATCCAAAGCTAGAACCAATCTTCACACACATCACTTTCTAGTTAAGTGAGAACTCACAACACTCATACTCGCAATTACATCACTTTGTAGTTTAGTAAGAACTTACACACAAGACACACTACAACACAAGACACATCCAAGCATACACATATACCTTGGATCTACACTAGACTACTCTAAGTATACACATATACCTTGGATCAACACAAGTTTAATCTAAGTATACACAAATACCTTGGATCTACACAAGACACAAATAAACAAAATGATGAACATGACTAGATCTAAGAAAGGATGATCTTCATCAAGGCTTCATCTTTTATCACATCAAAAATGTGTGAGTGATCTTCTCTTTGGACATATAAAGAAGGGGATCAAGAGGATAATCATAAGTAAACATACTTAACACATTAAATGATCATTTACTAATGACTGGAATCATAGAAAGAAGATAAGAAGCAGAAATCTGTCCAAAAAGGTTCATTGGAAAATAGAGAAATGATCCACTATTTATAGGAGACAAGTCCAACGGCTAGTCTGATTGCGGCTCATTAAATGGGGTTGTAGCTCATTATCAATATTGAGCCACATGCACCTATACTGAGTCGCAGGCTCTAGACTAGATTCTTTTTTGCTTTTAGTGAGGAAA
This sequence comes from Glebionis coronaria, assembly GCA_025667525.1. Taxonomy (NCBI): domain Eukaryota; kingdom Viridiplantae; phylum Streptophyta; class Magnoliopsida; order Asterales; family Asteraceae; genus Glebionis; species Glebionis coronaria. Next base: position 362,590,986 of record CM046877.1, read on the forward strand.
TTTCATTTGGTGAAGATTATACCTTAAGAAGATATTCTTAGACCATTTGGAATATGCCAAATTCAAATTACCATTTTTCATTTTAATAAAATATTTTCTTAAAAAGATCAAAACATTTTGTCACATTTGTATAAATGTGAGTTTTAAGGTTAATCACTTTTAATGATCACTAAACATGTATAAGATATGTTTGTGTAAGGCTTAGAGGCTGTTTGACAAAAATGAATTATTCAACGCTGAATGAATCAATACGCTGAATAATTCAAAGATGCTGAGTGAATATGCACTTGAATAAAGGAAAAGATCGTTTGATGAATATTCTGAATAACATCTTCGAATGCAGGATAATTACATTTTCAACCTTAAGTTTGGTTTAGTAACAAATGAAATATTTTGCTAATGTATAATTATTATTTATTGAACTTATATCACGAAATATAACATTTAAAAAAAACAATATTCAATATTAAAAACAATCTCACAAAATTATACATAATTATATAACTACAATTACATAACTTCATTTGGTTAGATAATACATAAACAATTACTTCGGCCCATTCTATATTATTAAATTATATAAGATATGATGATAATCTGATTGTTGGTGCATTGTTTCTATCGCTCATGATGTTTTTTAAAAAATATACTTCATACCAAAAAGTAGTAGGAAGACTTGAAAATGTAAGGGTTTTTGTGTAAGTATAATAATATCATAGCTCACTAAATCATTTTGTTAACCTTGTCTTGCAAAATCGGTCAGTGAAGAATTTGTCATTCAGTGCTCATTTGCTAATACACCAAACACACTGACCAAATCTTCTATACTATATAAATTTTAGGTCCTTATATTTAATGGGTAGGAGTCCATTAAATGTGAGTACTATTTTAATTAGCTATGTTAATTTGGGTACTGCTAAATAATGCTACCTGGCGTGGTTACTACAGAAGAATGTTCAAATCCCTGGCGTTTCATACATTTAATGCCAAATATAATTTTCTTCTATATGTTAACTTGGGTTTGTTTAGAATGCTAAAGATCATGGTAGTTTTATTTTGAAGTTACAACGAGCAGATCAAGAGTTTGTAACTTAAACTAAATACAATTTTCAACTTCTTTTCTTAGAAGTATTTATAGTCTCATGAATAACACAATTGAAGTGGCCTAGATAAAACTCTTCCACCACCACATAAGCTTCGTAATTTCGGTTTTAAACCAAGTTGTTTCATTGTTATCTTCTTTGAGTTTTAAAGAAGAACTACGAAGTGAAATGAAAACAAGGTTTTCTCTTATAAGAAGTGATCCAGGTTTAATTTATAGATGAGCTAACTCGATAATCAATGAGTCAAACAAAATCAATCAACAATAACAACAACAACCAACATCAACACTCAAATCCAGCCTCTATTAAATTCAACTCTTTCTACCTCATCCTTTAAAATAAAGATATTGAAGCCATACCTGATGATGTATAGTCCCCAGCCGGGTCATGTACCCGGCCCACAGGTACTACCCGTATCCAGCCCGTCACGGATGGGTTGGATTAATGTTATTTTAGCTTATGGGCTTCGAATGAACAGTGGCCGCATAGGTTATGTGCGGCCCACGGCCCAGCACAGCCGGTACAAGGTTAAACAGAATCCCATTTGGGATTGTGATTCACCCTAAAGTATAGGATATGCACTAACCATAATTAAAAGATAACAATCAAGCTAATTATGATGATTATCCTATACTTGGGGCCGAAGTATCGGTGGAATCCCACTAGGGTTTCACCGCCTATATAAGGAACCCCCAAGGGTTCCACAGAGGTATAGTATTCTTCACACTCTCATACCACATCCGATTTCTAACCCTAAACCAATTACTTACTCTCACGCCGGAGTCTAATCGTGGGATACATTCCTACGGTAAGCCTAACAGCGTGTTATCTTCAGTGTGTAGGATCCTAACCAGAAGTTCACTTGGTGCAGGAGCCGGAGCCCAAGCACCCGAATTAAGCCTAATTCGGGTTAAGCTAGGATCATCCAACTTTTGTATCAACAAGTTGGCGCTATCCGTGGGACCCTACACTAAACTCAAACTCTACTAATGACGAAGGGAAAACCCTATCAGGGAATCCAAAAGAACGCCCATCCGGGAAACCAAAAGTCAGGGGGGACATCCCTGTTACCCCCACTCCACCTCTCACTAGAAGGGAGCCACCTCTCACGGGGCAGGCCGGAGGATTTAACCTCCAGAGCTCGGGGGTACAGTCCCGTAGGGGTACGGGTACGTCCCTACACACCCCACCACCTACCCTCACCTTGAACATTCTCGAGATAGGATTGGCACCACCTGCTCCGACTAAGAAAGAGCAAAGGCCACCGGACAGAGAGGTGGACCACGAGCTTACTTTGCTTGATGATGAAGACGTTGAGGGAATACTCACACAAAACTTCGACAGAATCATCCCGGCCATCACGGCAAGAATCCTCCCGACCATCACTACAAGATTGAACCTCCAATCGAAACTTAGTTTTGGAAGTGCGGAGCGGGACACTCCTCTAAAAACCGAAAAAAAGCAAAGAAGATACCAGGATGAGGAACAACCTCCACTAGAGGAACAACCGTAACCACGGAATGTCTTTGAACGCATAGGGGATCGGATCATGCAAGAATTGTAAGGTACGCGCGAAGAGTCGGAGCATTCCGATGGATCTATGGGACGTGCTACAAAAGAGACTCCACAAAAGGATAATCGTCGCACTAGCGTGTGGAAGAGAATAGATTCGGGAGCAAAGAAAGCCACCACCTCTTCTCATAAGAGTGGCTACTATAGCCAATCAAGGGGTGGAGGGGGACCGCCCAACAATGATCCCTCAGGGTCTGACTCATATGACCATCACCCAAGACGTCGTCGCACACGTCATTCCTCCTCGGAACCATCGGGCGAGGAGGGAGAGCGCTACGGATGTTCCCGTTATCATGCGGATGATGAATAGGATCTCTCCCTACCATGGTGTAGTGAAAGAGAAGACGCATTTACAATGCGCATACGGGACTACTCCGAGGACAAAAAGCGTCGCATGCCGGCGTGCATCAATACCTATGATGGATCGGGTGATCCGGATAATCATCTTAAAGTTTTTACCGTACAAGCGAAAATTGAACGATGACCGATGCCTATATGGTGCCAAATGTTCAATTCAACCTTTATTGGAAACGCCTACGACTGGTTTTGAAAAACTTCCTTACCGGAGCATTAACAGCTTCGATGAGCTACGCGCAACATTTAGAAGAAATTATACTCAGCGGAAAAAGTATAATAGAGACCCGGTCTCCTTGGAAACGGTTAAATAAATGCCCGGGGAATCCACGGAGGACTTCACAGAACGCTTCAAAGACGAATGTACGCGGATAAGGGCGTGCCCAGAAGTCCTCAAGATCTCCAACTATATGCATGGCATAACAGACAAGGAACTAATCCGGCGCCTCAATGACAGACGGCCTGAAAAGTTTAACGACCTCATGAAAAGGGTTCAAAATTTTCTGGAAGGGGAGACCTGTGACAACCGTGGTTTTGAGGTTCGTCACTTAGTTTTATTTTGTGCAAGTTACGTGTCTTTACGTGTTTATGTGCTAATTAGTGTGTATAGATTGTGGTTTGGATATCGTTTCAGGTACGAGGTACCTTGTGAGTGAAACTATGTGTGATGATTTCATGTTCATGAGCTCACAATGTAGTGACTATGAAATGAGATGGTGTTGTTTAGTGGTTTTACGTATACGTATATGTATTATAAAAAATCGTATTTTTTACGGTTTAGGGTTTTGCATTTAGGGGTCTCAGAAGAGGTATTTAGTCACAGAAATAATTTACGGGATGGTTTTAAATCATTTAGGACTTAGTTATATAGTTTATTTTATATTCTAAGAGTTTTTATAAAAGTGTATATTTTTACGTCTTTTACGGTATACGCGTAAATTTGACTAGTTTTGCGGTTTTGAGGTTTCGGAGGCTTTAGGAGCTGAAATAAATTAAGGGAATTTAAGGTAATAATCATTAAAAGTTAATTTACAGTAGGTGGAGTATAAAAGTCGGCCAAATAGGGGTTTTGGGCTTTGGGTTTGGCGGCTAAAAGAAAGAAAGAAGGAAAAGCCCAAAAGAGGCCTAATGGACTTGTAATGGGATTAGAGGGCCTTTAGGACTTAACCAAACCCAACCTATAATAAAAATAATCATATTTTTAAGCTCCATAACAGCTCCTAGCCGAAATTCAACAATGGTGTCCAATTAGGGTTTCAAAAATAAAGATCTTCTATTGATTTCTAAGGTAAAACCTTCAAAACCCTTGTTCTATTAATGATTTAATCACTTTAATCATGCAACTGATCTTATGATGGATTAGGGTTTGTGAGTTTTCTGAGATTAGTGATATTAGGGTCCATATAAATTGATTACTTTGGTTATTATGAAGTTTAGTGATCGTAATTAGGGTTTAATCATGTTTAAATTAGTTTTTCAAAACTGGACATAATTTTTGGTCCATTGTTTTGATCATATCTAGAGTTTTACAAACTTATAAATTTCAAATCTTATGTCCCTGGAAAGGTAATTGAATTAGATTTCAAATTAAAGTAACTAGAACTAAACTAGAGGTAGGGAAGTGGGTCAAAAACAGGTTACATCAGTCGGGTGTCAAAACAGTTTTTGGATCAGCCTGTTTTCATTTTATGTTTTGAATTGTTTGGGGTACTTAGGGTTATAATTGGATCTTCAAATGAACATGAGATTTAGATTATATATTAAATAAAAAATCTGGAGAAGGAATAAGCAAATGGGATAGGGTAAAACCCTCTGGTCATAATTAACATTTCATATGTTCAAAATCAGTAAAATATGGATAGGCGAAAGTATAAGTTGTATATCGGGGACTTAAGATTAGCTTTCATGTTGGGGAAAGGGCCGAGATTTTAGATAACACATATAATTTTATGGGGTTTTTATTGAAAGGAATTTAGTTTAGGTTTGGTGGATGTTTGGCTCATAATACGGAGTGTGAAACGGGACTGTTTTGGGTTAAATGTTAACGGGACGAATTATGAACTACACTAAGTTAAGGGCTTTATAAAGTGGTGTAATGAGATGATTATGACATATAAACGAGGTTAAGTTGTAGGGTAAGGTTAGATATCCATCATATATTTATGAGCCATTTTGGTATGTGGTTCATGTCTTGATTTTCTATGTTTGTGTGTTTAGATTTTTGCTAGAGTGCGAATACTTGGAGAAGCTTGTTCAGGTGAGTTTCATAGTCCCATGTCTTTTTATGATTTAATTTCCAGATGGGATGGAAGAGACACTCTATGGTTTTGTAACTAATGCTGTGAATGTTTTTATGGTTTGTGATGGACTTATGTGTGCACTTATGTGATTAACTGCTATGTGATTCTTGATTGTGTTTGTGATTTGGATCGGGGGACACGTACCGTCTCAGTTATTATGGTTTGACTTGGTACCAAGGGGATTTTGACAAGACGGGGCCTTGGGATTGGTTCATAGGTGTATGGGCGCCTATGGGACCATGGTTATTGGTAAGGCTTGAAGCCTTGGAATTGTAGTTATTGGTATGGCTTGGAGCCTTGGATTTGTGGTGATTGGTTAATCTTGAATGCCAGTTGTTAATACATAATTGTAGCACATTGTCCATATGTTCTTTGGTTAATGGTTGTTATTCACAGCTTATAACTGATTTAGCGTTGGAGTCTAAACCTATGACTCTCACCAACTTTATGTTGATGTGTTTTAGTGTCTCTTTCAGGTGAGAATGTGGTTAAGCGTGAGAATAGGAGTGGCTAGCTGGAAGGCTTAGGATGGCATTTGGAGGATCCCCCTTTCCTCTTAGTCTTTATTTATGTTTGAATAAGTGATACTTTGTAGATACCTATACGTTTGGTATTTGTTAATTGTATGTCTTTGGTAAGAGGTAGACATTTTACCTACTTACCTAGACGCCTGCATTGTTTGAGATATCTTCATGACGTTGTGTCACCATTTATGATATTTTTCATTTCATTTAGTTATCTCTATAGACACGTTATTGTTGTGATGATATCCATACGTCACACCCCATATTCCGCCATGGTGGGGTGTGACAGAATGGTATCAGAGAAAATGGTTATAGAGAATTAGGTTGCCTAGCCTAGTCTATAGCTTAAGGATCCCTGCATATAGGCGTCACAAGATTACGTGTGGTCTTGATTGTATTTTCCTAAATTTTATTTTTTGTAAATTTTGACTAGTATGAGTTGAACTGTAGTTGACCATACTTAGTCACCTGTTAATTCTTGTTTTGCTTTTGATGTATAAATTACTTTCACCATAGTAAGTTATTTGGTGTACCTAATGTATAGTATTTTTCTTTTGATGTTTAAGTCATGTTCCCTAAGAATCATGTGGTGATTCGAGTTACTAGGAGCAGGTGGATAGGAAGGATTTTAAGTTGTTTCCACTCTTATGGGCGACATGACTTATAACTGATTATGATGTTGTGTTGGAGTTTGTCTATGCTATTTTAGCTAGACTATGGATTTATGTATTCTAAGAGTTTGACTATATTATTTTAATAGATGGAGTTTTGGACCTTATTGTTTATGTGGTTATGAGCTTATGTGAGTAGATGGATTTATGTGTTATATGTTGTATTGATTCTTATAAATGTCATCATAGGAGGGAGTGCATTGAGGAAAAGGTAACTGTATAAGTATGGTGGCCAACATAGTTATACAAGTACCACAACTTCAATGGGTTCTTAAGTATGATTGCATAAAAGAGGGTTAGTACATGCTTGTATATGATGAGATGTAGATTTTTGGGTATATGTATAATATATGGGTTTTTGTAACGGCTGTCTACCATATGGATATTTTTTAGTGTCTTATATGTTTTGGGTTATTGTAGGTCCACGTTTTCTTATAATTGTTACAAGTGTTGTAATGATCTAAATAGAGAGAGGGATAGATGAAGAACTTGAGATGAACTAGAGAGAGAAAGGAGAGAGGAAGAGATGTAGAGAGAGAAAGTGATAATTTGATAAATGAGAAGTGTTATGAATAATGACCAACCCCTCCTAACATGCTAGGAGGGGGTATATATAGCCCACCCTACATTTGGGCTATATGAGCTATATGTTTACATATTTGACCACGAGCCCAATACTTGAATATATCATTGGAGTGACCGATCCTTTCTAAATACATAAAAACATATTTCTAACAATCTTCCCCTAAGGGAGGTCACTCCAAGTCACAATGTCCTAAATAGTCTATAGCTCGTGATCTATGCTAACAATGATGTGACCGAGACTTTCCTTGGAAAAACGTATTTCTAACAATCTCCCCCTAAGGGAGGTCACACTATTTTACCAAATCTTAAACCTAGCATACTATGCTTGAGTCTTCGATCTTGTTCTTGTGAATATGCTGATGAGATCTTTGACTTTAGTCTTGAGCATGTTTTCTTGCCTTGACCTTGTGCATTCATCACTTGTGAAATTTTCCTCCTCGTAACTTCATGTTCCACATACTTATACTTTTATAAATTCTTGAAAGCTTTAGAGTTTGATACAGCGGAAGACTTGACATTTAGGCTTTCTTGAATTTGTTGAAGTTAAGTTCATAAAGTATAAGCATGTGAGGACGACTTCTTTTCGGATAGTACACCGCAATGCCACCTTCTTGTTACGCTGCATAAGACAGTTAGCAACATAACATATACACGGATGAAATGGCTTTGAATGTTTCATTCTAATTCGGTAGCATTTTACCTCCGGTCGGTGAAGACCGTTTGGATGATATAAATATCGTACTTGTGGCAGGTAGTTTCAATTAAGAACCTCCTTGACAAGATTTCACGGGTAAACTCGTTCTCTTTATTCGACCGTCCAAAGCTGACTGCGAACATAAAGAGTGAATCATTTAGATAGAATTATCCGCATGATTGAAGCCGTCAATTCATGTTCCTGGAACAAGTGAAATTCAATTAAGAACCGCACCATCGTTGCTTTCCAGTTGTCACGAGCTAGATTCGTATAGAATCTTGCAAGTTACCTACCAAGTGCTGTTTGAGGTTAACACTAGAAGGATTTCCACTCATCACTGTGAACACTATAGAGTGTCACTCTGAGTGTTCTGGCAAGATCACTAAGATATTGCGTAGAGGCCTGGAACGTGTTTAAGTTCAGTTAAGAAATAAACCACTGTTGCTTTCTAGTTATCACAAGCTTGATTCATAAAGAATCGCACAAGTCACCTACCATGAGCTTTTTGATATTCGCTCAAGAAGGATTTACATCTTCATTGTGAATACTTTCGTATTACTCGGATGTTCAGGCAAGATCATGAAGATTTTGCGTAGGACTCTTAAGATCTTTCTTACATTTCACAGTGTGTGAAGAAGCAAGGAATTATGAAAGTGTGTCCTAATGAGATATTTTATGATCTCAAATTGCTCTAGACTTGATCGTGCATTTTGGATTTTAGTGATCGGAGGCTGGAGAGGAGTGCCACCATTTCAATACCAACTTATTCAGAGTGAATAAATCGATAGAAGACATGTTGATCTTCGTGTGATTAAAACAAATACCTTTTGAGAGATATCGGAGTTAGTTGGGTTGGGTTGTGCATTGCATCACTGGGTCCATGATGTCTATCTTCAATATCGAGCATCATGAAAAATGATCTCAATGGCATATGTGTTGACCCGGTTTCTGCCTAAGTTGTTAGGAGGGCTTCTTTCTTTTCACCCTTTATCTTTACAATTCTTTTTCATTCTTTAACCCCTTCAATGCATACCAATACGTCATAACTAGCACCTTGTTGTGATTGTTACAGTGCTAACTTAAGTACTTGGTCGGCATTCAGCTACGTTCACAATCTTTCTCAATTTTTCCTAAGGACTACTATTTCTAGCTATGGAATGTCCTTGGGAAGATTCCTCCGGCTTTAGAAGAATCATTGGACTTAACCTATCCTACCATCCTTATGTCACCACAATCGTCACCGTCATGAATAGAGATGTTGTGGGTAAGTATATGTCACCATGAAATCCATTTTGATATCCAAATCCATTTTGCTCCCCCTTAACATATGCCACGATATTCGAAAACGTTTCGCACATGTCGGGATGAGCCAGCACATTAAGTCAAACCATCAAATTGATTGATCTCATTATTAAATCACATTTTCTCCCCCATATTAAAAATATTAACCCATCGATGTTTTTAATATCAAGTGATTTAATAAAGTTTTAAGAAAATGTGGGAAGAAAAATGAAAATCTAATTATCTTCATGCTTTACACAAGCTCCCTCTCAAATTAATGAGGGTGTACTTGAAACGTGAATGAAGTACCTTTTAAACACAAGTGTAAGGTACTTATCACATGCAAAGATCATATATGATAATGTATTCACAAGATTAGCGATTTATGAGGTTGGACCTGAATGATGGAGAACATCATATGAAACAAGCACATGGTTCTTGTTCACGAATGTTGGTCGCCTCATCACGTCTAAAGTTATCTCTTGACTCCGTGTGTACGATTGATATCGTTGTCTTGACATCAACATGTCAACTTGGCACTTTCGGCGACAAAGATTCTGAATGCTGGACAATTGATCCCCCTCAATTGTTGACATGTGTTCTATTGAAAGAGATGTAGTCGCCGTTTGAGTAGTAGCATCGTCGAGTATGTAGATATCAATTGTAAATTGCTACGGTTGGTGGAGATGATAACTTCATAAAAACAAGATTTCTCTTATTTTAACAAATAAATGCACTGACACGTACATAAATTCGTGTTAGATAGTGTTATTACGTAAACACAATCCCTTACATGGTTATAAAGTAAACCATGCCCGAGAAAAATAAATTCCCGTTGTTGAGTCAAAGCTTTCCGGTGAAATGCTTGACTTGAATATGAAAAGCGGGTTACTATCTGAAATAATAGCAAACCATTTTGAGCATGTTTTAAAACATTTGAACTTCTGCTCGAACTTTATTTACAACCCCGTGTCATTATTGAATGATATTTCTAGTATCGTAAATATTATCGATTCCAGAAGACATGCTCTTCTCAGGAAAACATTTTTGAACACACCATTTTGAAAGATTTAGAAAAAATCTTTTGAGAAATTAAAAAATTGTGTTCAATGTTTTGAAAACTAATTACTTGAGCTTAAGATGTTGAATATCTTACAAAACGAGCTCAAGTCCGAGAAGTTGTAAACTTCCCGTTGTTAAGGATAAGTTTATCATCGACGATAAACTTTCCTTTTAACTGAACAACGAGTCCTAAGTTGACATTTACTTTGAAGTCGTTTTCATGAGCTTGAAAAACTTTGAATGTTTTAACGTAAAGCTCATGACCGAGAAAGATGAATTTCTCGTTACGAAGAAAAGTTCTCTTATTTAAAAGATACAATTTACTTTATGAGCTTAAAACTTGGAAGGTTTTAATACACGCTCATGACCGAGAAACTTTAATTTCCCGTTACGAGGATAAGCTATCTTTAAAGATAAGCTTTCCTAAAATTAAAGTCCGAGTTACAGTCTGATATTTAACTGTAAGTCATTGTGCATAAGCTTAAAAACTTCGAATGTTTTTTATATTAGCTCATGCCCGAGAAAAGTTAATTTCTCGTTGTGAGGATAAGTTTATCATCGGCGATAAACTTTCCTTTATGTGAAGAACGGGTCATTGTCTGACATTTAACAATGAACCATTTTACACGAGCTTAAAACCGTTGAATAGTTTTAAAGTAAGCTCGTGTCTGAGAAAATTTAATTTCTCGTTTTTGAGGATAAGTTTATCATCAGCGATAAACTTTCCTTTATTTGAAAAGCGGGTCATCATCTGATATTTAATGATGAACCATTATACACGAGCTTAAAACCTTTGAATGGTCTTAGTGTAAGCTCGTGTCCGAGAAAACTTAATTTCTCGTTTGGAGGGTAAGTTATCATTGACGAGATAAACTTCCCTTTCTTTGAAGTTAGGGTCACAGACTAAGATTTGAATGTGAGCCATTGTGTATGATCTTAATAACTTGGATTGTTTTTTATATAAACTCATGCCCGAGAAAAATTAATTTCTCGTTGTAAGGATAAGTGTATCATCGGCGATAAACGTTCCTTTCTTTGATGAACGAGTTACAGTCTGTGATGTGACTATAAGTCCTTTTGGTTAAGCTTAACCATGAATCCCCTGAGACACTTGTTTCTCCGATATCTGCTTCTTTAGCAACCAAACTCTAAGAGTGTCCTTAGTTGAACGGTATACAACTATTGGACCGCTTCGTTCTTTTGGAACCTCAACTTTGGTACCTGCATTCTCATTAGGAATTTGCATGCTTTGACATGGGTTAACGATATCAATTTTAGAAGCAGGTGGGGGTTCACAATTGGCTTTACTTGTGTCAGAGGCGACCTGAGTAGATGATTCACCTGTCTTAGCTGGCAAACGTTTCCTTTTATAGAAAATCTTAATTTTAGGCTTAAGTGATGTATCATCTTTATCAATTTCCTCCCTAGTAGTCTTAGTAGAATCGGAGACTATCCTAGTTAAAGGGCACTCGTTTCCTACAAGAGTGAAAGTTCTACCAGTGGGGCGCCAAACTTTACCAATGGGTTTGATTTTAGCTATCCACTGGGATTTAAGTCTATCACGGGAGTTCACCTCATTAAGTAATTTCTTGACACAAGAGTCATGATTTGCCGTAAAGACACATTTTCTACATGTTTTACAAGTAGCATATTTAATTTCCGAGTAATTCCTAGATGATTGATCGATGCTCATAGGAGATGACATGCTACGGTTAGCAGTGTTGGGTAATCTAGAAGGCATCTGACTAGGTTTGACATTGCTATCTCTTACATGTGTCTTTTGCTTAGCTTCCCTTAGACCAGATTTATGGCAAACGTCATTTGAACTAGTTCTAGACGTGGTCTTGGTATTTTTAGAGAAACTAGAGGCAATCATGTGATTAGGTATTGCTAAAGTTGTTTTGGTCACATTGGGCCTAGTTGCTGGAGTGACTAGTCTAGAAAGATGAACCAAATCAACTTGGGAGGCAAATCACGGTCTCGAGGATTGAGGTCGCTTGGATCTAAATGCAGACAGTTGTCTAACAGACTGAATTTGAGGCGGTTTCCCCAAGATTGATGGTTTTTGAAGCTTAGTGTCCACACTAGTTCCTTTAGTTTTCCTTAATTCGTTTTTGAACGCAGCTATAGCAAAGACCTTTTCCTGTAGTTGAGCCTTTAAAGTCTCATTTTCTTTGAGCAATTCATCTTGGGATTCCAACTTAGATTCAAGCAACTTAATTTGTTTCAAAAGATTATCCTTTTCAGCTTTAGAATCTAGAACTGTTTGATCCAATTTTCGTTCAAGAACAACATTTGACTTTTTAAGTTTTTCTAATACTTTTCAAATTTTTCCGTTTTCTTTGAAAATTCAATTTTGGTATCCTCAAGCTCTTTAGATTGCTGAGCTACGATCGTTTCGAGCTCTTTAATCTTGGAATCGGAATCAGTTAACGAAGCAGTCATAAAGCATTTATCATGATGTGCTATAGCATTCTGAACAATCTCTCCCCCATTATGACGCCCATCGGATGAATCTAAAGTGGTAAAACTATCACCGTTTTCCATCCCATGTTTGTCATAAATAGGTTCGGAATGCTCAACATGCGTTAGTTCATCGGCATAGACATCATATACAAAATTACATTGTATCATATTTGTAGGCTCTTCGTCATAAATGGGTATGGTGTCATCATAAGAGATGTCTATAACATTCCCTGACGTGTTGATGATGTCATGCTTAACTGTTGATTCCATGTCCTTGCAATCTTTAGCAGCCTCCAACGTGTCAATCGTATGACCATTTTCCTCTTGCATCGTAGAATCTTGCACTCCATTATCACACACTTGCTGAAGTCAGGATCTTTCATAAATCAAAGACGATACCGATGTCATGAGTTTCAATAGTGTACCATGGAAAACTTGAAGCTCGGTATGTGTGTCTCGAAGAAATGATTGGCAAATCACTGAACTTTCAGACTTGATGATATTGAATTGGAGGAAAGGCGTGAGTTGTGTCACGAGAGCTTGATATGCAGATTCTAATGCAGAATGATTAAAGTCTACTTTGTGAAGTTGCTCAGCTAGTTGGTTCAAGGTGAGGAGTATTGAATCAATGAATGGATAACGATCTTGACCAAAGAGTGTCACAAATTCACTCCCTCCTTGGATCCATGAAAGAGTCACAAGATGAGACTGAAGTAGTTGAAATGACGTGAGGCCACTTCTTCTAGCGTTGTCTTGCATGTGATGCGAGTCTCCCTCTTGAAACGTCAAATTCGATGATTCCATTGAAATTTGATGAAATATGTCTTGGATCCTTGTTGGGAGGCAATAATTTTGTGGTCGTGGTTCTTAAAAAAATCCTCGATTGATGATATAATTCTTTTATCGACTCAATAATTTTTGTCGGCTCAAACTATGATAAAACAAACCGGAGTCCAAGTAAAATTCGGCTCACTCTAAAAATAAAGCCCGTCAACAAATAAATCCAAGCTACGGTTAATATCGTGATCAGCCCGACAATTTATATCTAATTTCTCGTGGTCTCGTCAACTAATTCTTGTCACTTAATCTCGTCTCGTTGTCACGTTAAAACCCGAACAATCAACCAACTTTAAAAGAAAAATCACAATATATAAAAAAAAATCTGATATTTTTAAAAATCCCAATATTAAAAAAAATCTGATATTGTTGTTTTGTCAAAATTTGATATGTCACGTGGCTTTGAAACAAAAACTCACCACACACCAATATTAAAAACACAAGTCTTTTTTTGATATAAATTTTGAAAGGAAACGTGTCCCAAAATTGAAAAGTGACAAAGACAAAAAACAAAAACAAAAAAACGTGGCAAGTGTGTACCCTTGGTTTCTCCGTCTTCCTTTTCTTTATATAAATCTCAAAAACCCAATTCACATTTTCTCCCCAAGAAAATTACTCCGCTCCCATTTTCTTCTAACTACAACACTAAACTTTGTAACCTCCGTCCCCTAAATCCTCTCAAATCCACACTAGTGTTTCACACACAAACGAATCCCAAATCCTAACAATAGTCAATCAACCATGGCAGACGACTCTTTTTGAATCTAAAACTAGTGTAAAAAAGAATCAAACTGATCACCAGTTTTATTTGATGCAAAAACGAATGAAGTCCTCCAAACCCTTTTAATCTGATTACATCACAACCCTCTGCTGATGGTTTGTCTAACAACAACACACGAGCGCATGCAAGATATGGATTCAAGATCCTTGAAGGGGTCTCGGGTAGGTATTTTATTTCATGTATTTGAGTCTTGATCGAGGATAGTTATGATTTGACTGAGATCTTGGGTTTGTGTGAGTCGTGAAACGAGTAGGTGTGACGTTTGAGTCTTGAAATGGTTTTCTTGTTTCAAAAAAAACTGAGAGTGGTTTTGTTGTTGAGTCTGTGGATGTGAGTCGTTAAAGAGTTTGTGTAGTCGAGAGTTTGTATGGGTGAGAGATTATTTTGTCGAGAGTTTGTGTGGGTTGAGTCGAGTGTTGAGTGAGTCGCGGGTGGGTGGCTGTGTTGGAGTCGAGGGTGTAGTCTTAGATCTGTGAAAGGTTGTGTTTGGGTTTTGTTGGTCGAGAGTTGATTGTCAAATGGGTGAGGGAGTCGAGGGTGGGTTTGCTGAGTATAGATTAGTCGAAGTATTGAGTCGTCAGTTTCAAAAAAATAGCGTCTTCACTGATTTGTTTGTTTGAGAATTTGGTCGAGTTCGAGGCTGTGTTTGTTTGTAGAGTATGTTAGATGTCGAGTGGTATTGTTTGAGTTGTGAGGTTTGACCGAGAGTTGTTGGTCGAGAGTTTTCTGAGAGAGTCGAGTCTTTTGTTGTGAATGCACTAATCCAAGAAACAACACTTAAGTCGGAATAACTATTTCTAACCTAAGTCGGAATACATGATTTCGCACATAGTTCGGAATCCAAGAATTAATATTTAAGTCGGAATAACCATTTCTAACATAAGTCGGGATACATGATTTCGCACATAGTTCGGAATCCAAGAATCAACACTTAAGTCAGAATAACTATTTCTAACATAAGTCGGGATACATGATTTCGCACATAGTTCGGAATCCAAGAAACAACACTTAAGTTGGAATAACTATTTCTAACCTAAGTCGGAATAAGAGAAAATTTTGGAGGGAAGAGAAATAATAAGAAAATAAGGTAACTCGGAATGTGACAAAAGAAATTAGTTCGGAATATGACAAAAAAATGTAGTTCGGAATGTGACAAAAACAAGTTTAGTTCGAAATGTGACAAAAAGTGTAGTTCGGAATGTGACAAAAAATTTAGTTCGGAATGTGACAAAAAGTGTAGTTCAGAATGTGACGAAAAATTTAGTTCGGAATATGGAAAAAACCCTCTTATTCCGAATTATACCCAAATTTCAAACACGTGTAATTGTTTACCCAAAAATCAATTTAAAAATTTCAACTTTTTCGTGTTTTTACCAAAACAAATACCCAAAATCACTACCACAACTATGATGATGAATTTTAGGAAGATTAAACCATAAAAAACACAAAAAAAATTGAATGAATTATTTTAGATCAAAAACCCACCAATCAATGATGAACAAACACAAGAACAACCTAGTCAACCATATCTCTGATACCAATTGTAGGTCCACGTTTTCTTATAATTGTTACAAGTGTTGTAATGATCTAAATAGAGAGAGGGATAGATGAAGAACTTGCGATGAACTAGAGAGAGAAAGGAGAGAGGAAGAGAGGTAGAGAGAGAAAGTGATAATTTGATAAATGAAAAGTGTATGAATAATGACCAACCCCTCCTAACATGCTAGGAGGGGGTATATATAGCCCACCCTAAATGTGGGCTATATGAGCTATATGTTTACATATTGGACCACGAGCCCAATACTTGAATATATCATTGGAGTGACCGATCCTTTCTAAATACGTAAAAACGTATTTCCAACAGTTATACTCATGTTGTGTGATTATGGGGTCACACGATATGGACTGGTTTTAGTGATGGGTTTTATGCCTTGTGGTAAGATGGTGATTACTCGTATGGAAAAACAAGTGTATGACGCGATTGATTGATCTAACATGTATGGTAACGAGTATGTTTTGGGTGATTTAATAGGTATGTGTATGCGGATGTATATATACTAGTATGTGTTAAGTTATGATATATGGTCGTTCAGTAGTTATTATAACTTGAACGTACCTTGTGTTTGCTCGTGTTTTATGGTGCTGGAGTTTGATGGAGTTCCAACGACGTTTTGAGTCTTTTGATGTGTGTATACATTCGGGTATGTATTTTAATTAATGAGAACTACTAAATTTTCTTACAAATAAGTGTGGCTAATTATAGGAAAACTGTTTTGAAAATAATTTGTAAGTGTATGGTATGATATCGTGACTTACATATTTTTTTTTAAGTTTGTGGTAGTAAGCTATAAAAAAAATTAGTCTTGAAAATAATTGGATTAGTTTTTTATGTAACATGTGATAATACATCTTAAATGGGTAAAGATATTTTACAAAAAATTTCTTAAGTGGAGTTAAAATTTTAGAAGTATCTAACTAGACGGAAAAAGTAAAAAGGGAGATTTTATTATAGTAACGATAATAATAACACCACACCTTGTAAACGTGTAGTAGTTTAGTTATAACCAGCCTAAATGGATTTTAAAAAAAAATAATAATAATAATAATATAGAATAAAATGAAAAAACCCATGTATTTTATAAACATGTATTGGTTTCATAATAACAAGTGAAATAAGTTTAATATGGGTAAACAAGATAATGGTTAGAATAATATTGTAGTATACTAACTAGTTGATATCTTGATAAAATGATGAAGATAAAGGATGAATCGATGGTTAAAAATGAGTATGATTGATTTTAGTAGTATGGGAGTTTGGTTCTTATGAGAAGTAACTATTTGGGATGAAAGTTTAAAATATTCTAAGGTATCGAAATTTGGTGATACTAATCGTGACGAGTCTAATTTTTCGTTGTTGGCACACTCCATTGAATCTTTCGGATTACATTGTTTCATTTTCAGTTGTTTTGGCTAGGTTCGTTATGGTCGATCTTTCCGTTTACCCTATATTTATTATGGGACGCGATCATTTGGAATTCTTTTGGTACATGTCGTGGTTGATTTAGTTATGCGGTTGTGGAAACGTCAGGATGAGAGGATAGAGTTGGGTAGTATTACTTATGGTTAGATATTAGAATGCAGAGATGTGTTTTGGTTTAAAGGTTGTGTTGAAGGAATGATTAAGATTTGTGGAGTTTTGAAACTTAGATTGGTTACGGGAATAAGGGAGTAACTAAAGTTAGTTGACTGGTCGTGGGAACGAGATGTCATGCTATGAGAAGTTGGTTGAAGTACCATTAGGAGATTGATGAAAGTACCCGCGGATGTGAGGGTAGAGTAGAAATTTTCTACTAATGCAAAGATTGGGCAAATAAAATGCAAGGGAATTGGTATAGTTATGGAGGCGAGGTATTACTAGACACGTGAAGGAAAACATGGATGTGAAAGAATGATTGGTAGGAGGCTGATTAATGGTGATTACAGCAAGTAAGGAAGAGTGAGCCATTGAGGGGTCGAGGTACCCTTACAAATATTGTGGTAGATGAGTTGAAGTTAGAGGCTACTGGGTAGTGTGAAGTTCCTAGGTAACATCATAGAGACGAGAAAGAGTGCGTGAAGAGCTACATCATGAATCAATGAGCTGAAAGGACTACGTGCCGGCTGCTAGAAGGAAGCAAGAGATTTCGAAGGAGTTACAAAAGTTGCAAGGATTGGAAAGGTGACAAGCACTATGATGGGAATCTTCGTATGGTTCGTGACGAAGAAGGACAGATCGAGTACCAGAGTGGAGTTACAAAGAGCTGAACTAGTGGATCATGATGAATTGAATACATAACATGGGAGATTAAGAACTCGTGGAGGTAACAAGGGGAGTCGAGTGACTACGTGGATAGAATTTTTGTGGCAATCAATATCGAGGGATGAGTAGTGAATTTGAGCTGAATAAGTTCATGGAGAAGTGATTAGAGAGTTGGTTTTGTGAAGGTGATATGAAAGATCTTTGGAAGAGACAGTTATGCATTATCCAATGCACTAGCGATTTCCATAGATTTGATGAATGAAGTATGGAATTTCTGTTGGATAGGATAGTGTAGGAGTTAGGGATAACCATGGAAGGAGAGAACCAAGTATTCCTAGAAGATTATGATTGAAAGTACCTCATGATGGGTGCAAGATCAAAATAGAAGTATGAGATTTGAATAAGAATTTAAAATATGGCTTAGTATAGACAAATGGAAACTAATATGGGTATAAGATGAGAGTGTGATTCGCATGGGATCACATAAAACTCTAGTCTGTCCCTATTGAGGGAGTAGGAGAACTGATCGTGAGGAAAAACAAGTGAAGCTACTTGAAAAAATTTTGAGGTATAGATGACTTGAAAGACGGGAAGCATAACATCATGATGTATGTCATGAGCTGAGGAAAAAGAAGGAAGTGTGGATAGATGTGAATCATGAATGAAATAGGTCAAGATAGGAACCAAAGGTAAAACTTTGGTATAGCCTAATGAGTAGACTAAGGCACTAAGCATGCTAATATTTTTGTAGTGTGGAAAGGAAATGGTACTGACCTATACTGTTTGATTGGAAGGCTCAGTATCGATAATCGAATGGTGAAGGAGTTATAGATGTGATGTGTCATGAGAGACGAAGGGCTTGGTCTAACTAAGACAAGATGAGGAGCACTATGACCTTGAAAGTAAGACATTGTGTAGGTATAAAGGAAGTGTTGAGTATCAGGGAAAAAAATCTTTCATGGAGAAAAGTGAGAAAGAAGTGTATAGGTGCTACTAATGATCTATCCAAATTTTATGGAAGTAGTTGTAGCATGGGTTTGGATAGCAGTTGATAGACTAACTGAGATAACCGTCCTTTTGGTGATGTGTATAGATCATAAGTTGATTTGGATTGGAAGAGCCTCGTTGTGATAAACTAATCAATATGTGAAATATCGTCATAGGTCACTTGTGTAAGGAAATTGGAATTAAGTAGTTTGCGGTATGGACTAAAGGGAGTTGATGAACATGATTGGACATGAGTCTATCCAGCTAATTGGAAAATGATGGACGAAGTGGGAAATTGATACAAGTATAGGAGTGATGTTGAGAGCTTGGGTGACTGATTTAGAGGGATGTGGGAAACTCGTTAGCGATGTCTGAGTTTTCATATAATGATAGTTATCATACTAGAAGTCGATGAATGCCATTTGAGGCACTATATGGAAGGATAGGGTGAGTTGTCCTTATGGTGGACTAAAATTCGTGAAAGAGACTACTAATTGGAAATGGTGTTTGTGGAAAGGATGAGAGTAAAAAGAGATGATATGTTGAAAAAGAGGAAATCACTAGAGTTTAGTGACAAAGTTATGTAGGAAGTTTCACCTATAGTAATGGGTGGCATGTTTTGGTAAAAGGGAAAGTTGATGTCAAGTTTTGTAGGTCCATTTATGATCTTTTGAAAGATTGTACCAGTAGTTTATGAGAATAGAATTACCTGGGGAATTGAGTGGTATACATGATATATTTCATGTATTAAGATTGGTAAATGTTGTTTGAGAATGCATATTTTCATGTACGGTTATTCGGGATTTGTGTTAATAAGAGTCTTTATTTTATCAAAGAGTCATTTGTGAGATTTATTGGCTGTGAGGTCAAGAGTTTGGGAATGAATTTAAATATTGTTGGTTAGTATATGTGGTAATTTAAGACTTGAACTAATGTACACATAGAAATGAGAGGAGTTCATTTAGAACAAGTACCCTCATATGATTTGTTGTTCGTGTGTTTGATCCTAAGGATTAAATCTCGGGACGAAATTTCTATTAGGAGGGAGTGATATGACAACCACGGTTTTGAGGTTCGTCACTAAGTTTTATTTTGTGCAAGTTACGTGTCTTTACGTGTTTATGTGCTAATTGGTGTGTATACATTGTGGTTTGGATATCGTTTCAGGTACGAGGTACCTTGTAGTGAAACGATGTGTGATGATTTCATGTTCATGAGCTCACAATGTAGTGACTATGAAATGAGATGGTGTTGTTTAGTGGTTTTACGTATACATATATGTATTATAGAAAATCGTATTTTTTACGGTTTAGGGTTTTGCATTTAGGGGTCTCGGAAAAGGTATTTAGTCACGGGAATAATTTACGGGATGGTTTTAAGTCATTTAGGACTTAGTTATATAGTTTATTTTATATTCTAAGAGTTTTTATAAAACTGTATATTTTTACGTCTTTTACGGTATACGCGTAAATTTGACTAGTTTTGCGGTTTTGAGGTTTCGGAGGCTTTAGGAGCTGAAATAAATTAAGGTAATTTAAGATAATAATAATTAATAGTTAATTTACAGTAGGTGGAGTATAAAAGTCGGCCAAATAGGGGTTTTGGGCTTTGGGTTGGGCGGCTAAAAGAAAGAAAGAAGGAAAAGCCCAAAACAGGCCCAATGGACTTGTAATGGGATTAGGGGGCCTTTGGGACTTAACCAAACCCAACCCATAATCAAAATAACCAGATTTTTAAGCTCCATAAAAGCTCCTAGCCTAAATTCAACAATGGTGGCCAATTAGGGTTTCAAATATAAAGATCTTTCATTAATTTCTAAGGTAAAACCTTCAAAACCCTTGTTCTATTAATGATTTAATCAATTTAATCATGTAATTGATCTTATGATGGATTAGGGTTTGTGAGTTTTCTGAGATTAGTGATATTAAGGTTCATATGAATTGATTACTTTGGTTATTATGAAGATTAGTGATCGTAATTAGGGTTTAATCATGTTTAAATTCGTTTTTCAGAACTTGGCAGAATTTTTAGTCCATTGTTTGATCATATCTAGAGTTCTACAAACTATTTCAAATATTATGTCCCTGGAAATGTAATTGAATTAGATTTCAAATGAAAGTAACTAGAACTAAATTGGAGGTAGGGAAGTGGGTTAAAAATAGGTTACATCAGTCGGGTGTCAAAACAGTTTTTGGATAAGCCTGTATTCATTTTATGTATTGAATTGTTTGCGGTACTTAGTGTTATAATTGGAGCTTCAAATTAACATGAGATTTAGATTATATATTAAATAAAATATCTGGAGAAGGGCTAAGCAAATGGGATAGGGTAAAACCCTCTGGTCATAATAAACATTTCATATGTTCAAAATCGGTATGGATAGGCGAAAGTATAAGTTATATATCGGGGACTTAAGATTAGCTTTCATGTTGGGTCAAGGGCTGAGATTTTAGATAACACATATAAGTTTACGGGGTTTTTATTGCAAGGAATGTGGTTTAGGTTTGGTGGACGTTTGGCTCATAATACGGAGTGTGCAAAACGGGACTGTTTTGGGTTAAATGTTAACGGGACGAATTATGAACTAAACTAAGTTAAGGGCTTTATAGAGTGGTGTAATGAGATACTTATGGCATATAAATGATGTTAAGTTGTAGGATAAGGTTAGATATCCATCATAGATTTATGAGTTATTTTGGTATGTGGTTCATGTCTTGATTTTATATGTTTGTGTGTTTATATTTTTGCTAGAGCGCGAATACTTAGAGAAGCTTGTTCAGGTGAGTTTCATAGTCCCATGTCTTTTTATGATTTGATTTCCAGATGGGATGCAAGAGACACTCTATGGTTTTGTAACTAATGATGTGAATATTTTTATGGTTTGTGATGGACTTGTGTCTGCACTTATGTGATTAACTGCTATGTGATTCTTGATTGTGTTTGTGATTTAGATCGGGGAACATGTACCGTCTCAGTTATTGTGGTTTGACTTGGTACCAAGGGGATGTTGACAAGGCGGGGCCTTGGGATTGTTTCATAGGTGTATGGGCGCCTATGGGACCATGGTTATTGGTAAGGCTTGGAGCCTTGGAATTGTGGTTATTGGCAAGGCTTGGAGCCTTGGATTTGTGGTGATTGGTTAATCTTGATTGCTAGTTGTTAATACATAATTGTAGCACATTGTCCATATGTTCTTTTGTTAATGGTTGTTATTCACAGCTTATAACTGATTTGGCGTTGGAGTCTAAACATATGACTCTCACCAACTTTATGTTGACGTGTTTTAGTGTCTCTTTCAGGTGAGAATGTGGTTAAGCGTGAGAATAGGAGTGGCTAGCTGGAAGGCTTAGGATTGCATTTGGAGGATCCCCCTTTCCTCTTAGTCTTTATTTATGTTTGAATAAGTGATACTTTGTAGACACCTATATGTTTGTTATTTGTTAATTGTATGTCTTTAGTAAAAGGTAGACATGTTACCTACTTACCTAGACGCCTGCATTGCTTGAGATATCTTCATGACGTTGTGTCACCATTTATGATATTTTCCATTTTATTTAGTTATCTCTATAGACACACTATTGTTGTGATGATATCCATACGTCGCGCCTCATATTCCGCCATGGTGGGGTGTGACAAGACCGTTGTATCTGCGGCTTACCCCTCAAGGGGGAACCAAAGTTATAGGTCGAATGACTGTTGATCCCGAACCTAGATCGATTTAGCTTTATGTATACGAGATTAGATCAAGTAATAAACTTAGAGAAACCTTTGTATATGCTTATGATAATCTAAGTGTTATGCGGAATTAACACTTAAACAAGAACACACAATGATATAAACAAACTTTCACTTTGATTAATGATATCAAACTTGCTTACAATGAAAGTAGTTTACGAATGAAAACTTATATGAAACATTAACCTAAAGGTATTCTTTTATAGACATAAGAAGCCTTGTACAATAATCTACGTATCAGCTATTCTAGGTAAAGATAAATATAGAAAATACATTGTTGTTCCTATCTTCACTAGAAGTAATCTAGAATACAATAAACGCGTAGAGTATATCTTTCCATCAGTGCTTGTCTTCAATGTGTCAACGCTTGACTTTATCTTGTCAACGCTTGAGCTGTCAGCGCTTGTTTTGTTCTTGTCAACGCCTGGAATACTCTTGTCAGCGCTCAAGTGATCTGGCCTTAATTTATTCCCAACAATCCTCCCCTAAACTTGATATCCACTCTTATGATCAAGTTTCTGAATAAGCATTAAGGACTAGGAGGAATCTTACAAACCTTCTCATATTGGTAATGAATAAATCTGATCAAGTCTTTTGCCACGTCACTTGAATAATCTATTTCCAGCTGAGTGTCCTTCATCTTCTCCAAGATAGCCTTGGATATGAAATACTGACCATCCACAAGTAGATACTCAACAAACTTTGTAGAACTCAAATGGTAAACACCAGCAGTTGAATATAATCTCCATTGAAGACCACTGAGATCATCTTCAAGATCCTTCCAAATAGCAGGATCCTCATCTTTTGGTCCACACATTCTTTTGAATGTGGACCATAGTTTTATTCCATTAGCTGAAGTTGGTGCTTCAGCCTCATACTTGGTCTCCAGCAACCTCCAAAGGTCCACCAAGTCTTCTCTATCACAACTTGCAAACAAAGATATGAGAGTGGTAAAAGTGTGTACCTCTTTGCCATATCTGCCAATCTTCCAAAACCCACATTCATCTTCTTCATAGCTCACAATTGGTTTCTGGAATCTAATGGTAACACTTGTACCATATCTGAAGCTTCTAATGGTGAGAGCTTGAGGCTCTTTCTTATGACAGCTTCACTTGGATATAGTGGATCCATATCTTTGGGAAACTCAAGAGAAATTCCCTTTTTCACTGGTCTGGGAACAAACATAGCTTTCTTGAGCTCCATTTCTTCTGCAAGTTCTTCCTTTCTTTCATCAGAAAGAAGTCTGAGAGTGTTTGCTTCCTGCACTCTCACCCAATTGGGTTTCCAACTCATCAAATGTCAATGCCTTCAACTTCTGATAAGTCCATCCTACTCCATGACATCTGAGCAACATGCAGTATAGCTCCCTTCTATCCCTTTTCAATTCTGAGAGAATATTGCTTGCCTTGTGTTTCAAAATTACCTGGCAATCCTTCTGAACTCTGAGGAGAATCTCCAATCCCCATATTTGATCTGAAACAGTCAAGTGTGGATTCTCCATACATCTTTCTTCCCAAGCATGATACATTTGAACCACCTCTGGCATGTCAAAGTCAACCTGCAATTTCAATTCTCTCAATTTCTCCTCAGCCAACTCATCTCCATACTCAAGCCTTTCTGGTTCTATAATCATAACACTTGAGTCTGAGCTAGCTCCATCACTTCCTTCTTCTGAAGTCACAACAAATGGTGACTCTTTCACCTCCTTTTTATCCTGTTCCATGATTTGTGCAGCTAATCTTCTATCAAACTCAACTTGAGCTGCATCCTTTGGAACACTCTCTTCTACCATAATACCTTTACCCTTATCTAATGGTGCAATTGTTGGTAAGGTAGATGGTGATACCTGTGTAGAAACCTCCTTGATGATAGATGATGACCGGGATACATCACCTTCATGTGCAGGTCTGTCAACGCCCAATTTTGTTCTATCAGCGCTCAAAATATTTCTGTCAGCATCCAAATTTTCCTTGTCAACGCCCAAATATCCTGCCTCAGCGCCTTTTGTAACCTCTTTCAACATGGCTATAAATGATAAATTTAAGTTGATAGGAGAGACTAAGGACGTATCAAAACCTGTTTGTTTCTTCAAAGTTGTAAGGGCCTCAGCAACATCCAAAGATTGACCATCATGGCTGCCCTTATCACTCAGATTTATTGGATCTTTCTCCCCTTTGGAAGATTCCTCCATGCCCCTCCTGGCACTAGCACTCTCCAAAACAACAATCCTCTCCTTCAATTGCTTAAGTTCAAGGCCTTGTGAGCTGACAACTTGTACTAACTCTGCATTTTGCTTTTGCAAGCTCATGCAGACTGCCATCAATTCCATAAGAGTCATTGGTTCCAGTCTGCCCTCTTCTAAAATGGGGATTTGACCTCCCAAGTCCGATTCATTGGGCATGGATGAGGACTTAATGATGGTGGGACTGCCTTGGCCAACTTCTAAGCTAGAACCAATAGTCCCAGCCTCATCCATGTCACTAGCCACACTTGTGGTGGTGGTTCTCTCTGCTACATGACTAGGACCACCAGAGGAGAACACTCTATTAGTCCTTTGGCGTTTCATCAACCTATATTCAGGGGGTGTGGAAGATGGTGTGGAAAATTGGGTGGATGTGGGTTGGTTAAGGGGTGTTTGGGTTTGTGAAGGTTGTGTGTCAACGTTGGAAATAGGCACATCAACGCCAACATTTAATGTGTCAGCGTTGAAGGGATCTTGGTCAATTTGCATATGTGCAGGTGAAGGTATGGGTTCAGGTATTGGGTCAATTTGTGGTTGGGGGTCTTGTTGGGGTTGAGCTGCTGCAATGACAGCAAGCATAGCTTGGGTTAAGGGTAGGTCATGATGGGGTGGTGAGTTCATCTTCATAAAAATAGCTTTCTTTTGCTCAGGGATCTTATAAAAATCATTATGATCCCTTGTGCAGTATCCGTGAACATCAAATTTGTAAAAATCGGGGATAAGCTAAAGTCATTTTGTTCCCCTTATTTTTACACATGCCCTCAAAAATCATTTTAGAATAATTAAATTTTTGCCCTGTTGCAATACACACAATTGCACTTGCAATAGATCTATTTATCTCATTGTGTGCAGTGCATTTGGGACTCAAACATTGAAGGAGGACATGTATGAGGTACTTCTAGGCTGGGGGAAATTCCTGTTTATGATACTTGTTTAAGGTACCTTCATCAGGAAAAGGATATCCCAAAGCCCTTAGCCCTTGTTCTATTTCATTAATGGGAAGGGTGGCTATACCATTAGCATCATCAAGATGCAAGGCTTGGCGTACCAAAGCCTCAGTAACCACCCAAGGTCTCCCATGAACAATAGAAGTCAATGTAGTCACTCTATTAACTGTTGAGGAACTGACAGTGTTCCAAAACTGTTTAATATGTGTGACTGGAATGAGTGGTGCATGAGAAAGAGCATACCTAAGTGGGGATGCGTTCAAATATGCCACCATTTGTGTGTATTGAGGAAACAGAGTATCATCAGCTTCAAGATACACAAGCATGTTGTGTTGAGTTCTGAATCCCAATTCCAATTCTGATGGTTTAAACTTTGGTGCCATTGATGAAAGCTGTTAAATTTGATGGATGAAGATGAAGTTGATAAGAGAAAATTGTGTTATACAAGAATTATAGATACCCTGTTTAAAAATAGGAGCCAAATTTATAGGAGAAGAAAATGCATGTGATAGGCCCAAAAAGAGGCAAGTATTTTCAAAATGTAATCATGAAAATATTGAAAAATTATAAGTTTATCTCATGCATTAAATGAGAAGTAACAACTCCTAAATTTACGGCCTAAAAATATGTCAAAAAGTAACAACTGGGTAGGACCCATTGAGTGTCAACGGTCAAAAATAACCTATCAACGCCCAACGGCTATAATCTTGTCAACGTTTGCCTAGAGCCATGTCAGCGTCTAAATTGGTCACAACAACGCTTAGAAAATTCTTGTCAGCGTCTAAAAATAAAAATGTTTAAAAATGAAAAATGACCTTAACAAAGTAATTTATCCTAGAGAAGATAACCAAAAAGCTGATAATTATTATAGGGCGGCAAGCACTGTCCAGTTATGCACACTTGCTTAAGCAAGATAGACATAACAGTCCTCTAGTGTCCCTTGCTAACCAAAACTCTTAACAACCAAGTTACCTTATAAAATTCCTTGTTACTCCTAGGTAAATCCTATAACAAAATTATTCCCAAGTCTCCCAACAGACCACAACCAATTCTAGGCCAAAAATGTCTTGGCAACATGCATAGTATATCAACTTTGCATGCTACAGTGCCTCATGATTTAGTAAAACTAACTCATACTCACTTGTGGACACAATCTAGAATTGTGATAAGAGTATCATATGGATACCCAAACATCCTAAAGGTTCCTAAAACCTCCCCTTAAACTATGATACAAAAGTTGCTAAAAACATTGCCTGAACATAAAAATTTATGTCAAGATAGGAATTGAAAATTCCAACCATCATCCATAAAAAAAACTTGTCCAAATGCTTCTCCATTGATCCATAAGCAACTCTGTACCCAGTGGTATACTGCTAACACCATCTGCACATTTAGATTGAAAACCACAAAACTAACATTGTTGCTGACAACGCCCCGATAACACATGACAGCGTTGAGGGAAGCTTTGTCAGCGTTAGACAAGTATATTGCTGACAACGTTGCAAAAACACTTATCAGCGTTCAAGCAACCTTTGTCAGTGTTAGAAAAAAATAGTGGAAAATCTAAATCATCATAAGACTAATAACAAAGCATCATCCTGTACATATTTTTACAAAAGGACTCCAAAACACATATTATGTGAGATTGACCATTCCAATACTTGTTACCAAGTATTGAAACCTCCCAGCATCAAAAGGTTTAGTTAGTAAATCAGACACATTTTCCTCAGTGTCAACCCTATCTGGTTGTATTAAACCTTTTTCAAAGCAATCTCTTATAAAATGGTGTCTAATTTCTATGTGTTTAGTTTTAGAATGATGTACAGGATTCTTAATGATGCATAAAGTGTTGTTATTGTCAACAAATATCTTGGTAAGCATGAAATTATACCCATAGTCCAACAGCTAGTTCTGAATCGACAAAACTTGTCCACAACAAGCAGCAGAAATGCGTTCTCAAAACGTAAATTCTTGGTGAGAAGGGTTCCTTTGCCTGTGATAGTACCATATCCGCCTCCAAAGTAAACCTTATCACCATCCTTAATGGGAGTGAAGTTGGTCAAATAGTCTTCCTTCCCTGTCATGTGCCTTGAGCATCCACTATCCCAATATCCATAATCATTGACCTGTCTTTGAATGCCCTGCATATAAAGAAAACAAATTAGTTTTCTTTGGGAACCCAAGTCTTAAAAGACTTGGATTCATCTGGTTGTTCAATAAGAACAGACTTAGTTCTCACAACAACCCCATTTTCATCCTTCTTAGGATGAAATACCCAGTTAACCCCAATAGGTTTTGTAATGACCTTTGAAATGTAATTAAATCTTTTACAAGTCATTGAAATCCCATTATCATTAGGGTTTTGATCTTTCTTGGGTCTCCATGTTAAGCTTGAAGAAGCTTTAGACCTCTTACCCTGTGGTTGCAAATATTTAGGTCTGGTCACGTTTCTGTCAGCGTTAGAATTATTCTTGTCAACGCTGAAATTACCCTTGTCAGCGTTGAATCTAGGGTTTGCTACAGAAACCCATTGCCTATTAGACCAAGTGTTTGTCTTTTGAAATGGTCTTTGTCCATGAGTGCTAGACCCTCTAGTGAAGAATGGGGCAGGTCTAATCACTTGTGGACTTTGCTGCACACAAGGTTTGGGTCTGACAACGTTTGACTTCCTAACAACGTTGACTTTGTTCCTGTCAGCGCTGAAATTGTTCCTGTCAGCGTTGGCTTTGGGAGCGTTGACACACTTGTATGCCAAGTGTGAAAAGCTACCACAAGTGTAACAAGCTTTTCTAGACACAACCTTAGGTCTAGAAGAGAAGAAGCCTGTTCCATTATTGCTAATTTGGCTCTTGGGTGACCTAGTATTCCTATACATCTCCGCATATTTAATGCTAGGTTTTCTATCAGTGTTTGAGCCTAGGTCAACAGCTTTACCAGTGACTGGGTTTGTGACCTTAATGGAAGTTGACTCATTGGGACTTTCACATAGCAAGCCACCCTTAACAAACAAAGTAGGGTTAGCTTTCTTCCATTCATTCAGGTCAGTCAACTTTTGTTGGTATTCTTCAACTGGAGTGACAACTCTTGGTGGAGGAATGAATTCCTCCTCTTGGAATTCTGGCAAACCAGTCCAAGATAGGTCCTTTTGTTGGACACCATAGAAGTCACCAGCTGGTGGTGGAACCAAAGAGTAATCATTCATCCCAATCCCAGTCATATCCTTAGGATCCCTTTGTTTACCCACACAGTCTCCTAGGGTTTGAGTGGCTCTATCAAATCTTTGAATTTTATGGCCAACATTGTCTTTATTCTTAATGGCCTCATCTAATTTAGCCTGTAACTCACCATTAACCCTTTCCATGATGTTTCTAATATCCGTACTAGCTTCTAACTCATGTTTTAAGATATTAATTTTATCTTTTAAGTCAAATTCCATTTTCTTGTATTCAGAAACGGTTTTCTCAGTTTGAGTGAGAACTACTTGGTAATTAGACAGTTTGCACTTTTCAGTACTCACATCACTCATTAATCTTAACACTTCTTTGTTAAGTTTCTCAGTGTTTAACCTACAACCTTTACTACAAAAAGCATCATTGTATACCTCATTATCAGATGAAGAGGAGGAGTGTGCCATGAGAGCATATTCAACATGCTCTTCTTCTTCAACCTCAGCAACCAAAGCTTTATCCTCTTCAACATTCTTAGCCAGAAAGCTCCAATCTCATCCCATACCATCAATTCCTTGAACTGCAACCATGGCTTTGGAATCCTGAGCTTTAACAACTTGACTTGAGGGTTTACCAGCATCAGATCTTCTAGGAGATCTGCATTCCCTCATGATGTGACAATCCGTCAATTTATGATTGATATTTTATTCTCAATATTTATTTGAAAATATTATTTTAATGTTACAATATGAGCTCACTTATTTTTGGGAAGAAATTTGGATTTACGTCTTGGAGTAGCATCGACTACGTCTAAACCGGAGGATTCAACGTTACGTGCTTACGTTTACATACACCGTCTTTGGTGACAGTCTGACATTTCAGAAAATAAATTTATTCGTGAATATTATTTTGGAGTTTTAAATTTGTGTTGGTTCATAAACTCACAAATTTACGAGAAAAGATTAGGACTTACGATTTTATTTTAACGTCCTTTACGACTAAACCGGAAACCTTAGGATTACGTATTTACGTTTTCATACTCCGTTTTTGATGAAACAATTTTTATTAGATTTGTTTTGTGACGTCGATTCATAATTTATAAAAACGTTTTTCATAAAACGACCCGAGGGCACGCAAATCGAGGAAACTAGAATCGAGGAGTACAGTAAATAAATGGGGATGAGACAAGTGGGACACTTGTCCCACCCCCAAAACCGGCCAACATTTAGCTACAACACATCTTATGATGTGTCAACACTTCAACAAACTTACAACACATGTGTAAGCTAAGCTTACAAAGTAAGCTTCCACTACCTCAAAACAACCTTCACAAAACCATTTCCTCACTTCTCATCATGCAAACAACTACAACTTCCTCTCTCTCTCACTATAATTTCGTGTACCACCACCACTAAACACCCTAATTTGATCAAATTTAACCATAGAATCATATGTTATTCATACATATGATGAAGCCCTTTTGAAGCTCTATTGATTGGTGGTGATTTTAACATCCAAGGAGGAGATTTCATGAAGATCAAGGGCTGATTTCTCAAGGAGTCTACAAATATTTGGTGATCCTAGAAGTGGTGTTGATATCTTCATAAGATTGGTTACTCAAAACCAAGTCTTGTTCATCATCAATCCCATCTTTTCATCAACTTGGTGGTATAAAGATTGTCCTCCTCATCTTCTTGTTATTTTGATTATGTAAACATGTATTTTATTTCCTATTGTATATGTATATGATGATTATATGATGATAAAAATGTTATGTGGGGATTTGTTGTTGATAAACATGATTAAAAAGGTGAAAAACCATAAGAAACAAGGTTAAAATCTTGGTTAAATTTGTTGGCTGTATAAAACAGTAAAGAAATAGGTCATGAACTGATAAAATGATGAAGTAGAATGGATTTACAGTAAGCTATGGGTCTTGTACACAAGTGAGAGTTGGCCATGCAATGGAATCAAAGTAATGAGTGAGATATGATCAAAACAAGTTTAAGGTATAAATCTGAGGTTACTGTTTTGGACGATTTTTAAAAAATACTTAAAGGATGATTCAACAGTAGCTATAGAAGAGTTAAATGTAGCACATATCCTTTAGTTTATGTGATAAAAATTTGAGCTTCTATCTCCATATAGAACTCAAGATATGGCAGTTTTGGTGAAAGTGAAGATAAAAATCAGATTTTTGGAAATTAAAGAATAATACTATTATATAAGCACTCAAAATTTAATAAGTATAAAATATAAATGAAAACCCACTAACTTATAAAACTTATTTTTATAAATATGTAAAAGGGTAAATGAATGAATAACTTATATAAATGGTAGTGAAATAATACTTATAAGTTATAAAACTATAAACATTGTTTTTACAACTTTTTCGGCTAATACCGTAAAAATTAACGTTTTTGTTAAATAAAACTTAGATGGTTGGACCCGTCTAATGAAAACTTTATAAAACTTATATACTGATATATAGACATGTATAACAAGTAAAAACCGATAAAACCCGAACTATATGGCATACGGACATTAACGAGCTAAGTAAACATATTGGACTAATACTTGGGCTAATAATTGGACTAAATAAGATAAACACTCATAAAAAGAACTTATTGGGCTTAACCCATTTGGGCCCAACTTGAAAGTTTAAATACTGATAATATAAGTATGAAATGGATTAATACAAGTTAATAAACTTATAATAGGCTTATTGGACCTAAAACACATAAAAAGGTAAAACTAGTAAACTAGTATAAAAGTTATCGACATATAGCACTAAAATGAGTAAACGAGAATATGTAAACCCACTTGATCATCATATATATATAATCATCATATGTAACATAATTGTTATTTTTATAAAGTCATTGGACATGAGTCTAAGACGATTATTATTTGTCTAGGTTTCCGTGATTGAAGCACGTACCGTACGTCCGAATTGCCGATAACCCGCCTTCCCACATCAACGTGAGTTCATAGCCTCGCACTCTTTTAAATGTTTTTATAAATGTTTTATAAACCCGCGAGGGAGATAACATGTTAGTTTTATAAAATAGGACACCATTTGTCCCGATTGTTTGTTTACTGATTTGGACCCGAATGATTGAATGACCCGATTGTATGACCCGATAAATGATTAATGGACCCGATAGATGAAATAAAATGGATTATTAAAGTTAGGTTATGTCACTAAAAGTCCCATTAGCATGAATTGTGAACTACCGGGAGTTGGTAGACGCTTATGCATTTAATAGTACTATTTGGGGACGATCACCCCAGTTCGCGCCTTGACGGTTGATCCCCGTCGTGCCACATTGATTGGTAAGCGAATTTATGTATGAGAAGATTTCCATAGCGTGACCTTTGTGACGACACGCTACTTTAGATGGGCAAAATTGGTATCGGGTTAGCTACCCGTTGTTGGTTTAGTAAGGTAACAATGTCATGCGGCTATAATAATCCAAAAACTAACGAAATACTATTAGACGCACCGAATTACGAAGTATTGCCTGACTAGCAATACGGGGTCATACTATTGATATTATGTTTGTGTTTTGGTTTTCATAACCATACTCATATAACGGTTTTTATTTTCATACAACGTTATAAGACGTATTGTATGGTGTTTTTAACGACAATGATTCGTATAATGATTTTAAGGCTTTTTATAACCATATTCATATAAGGATTTTATTTAATCTATACAACGTTGCAAAACGTATTGTATGGTGTTTTTAACGACAATGATTCGTATAATGATTTTTAAGGCAAATGCCTATATTATCATTTTCGATAAGGATTTGTATGAAATGACTTTGGCTATTCTATGGCCTATTAAAATGATTTTCAGTAAAAATCTTATACTGATATTATATTAATGGATTTTATTAAACTCTATGAATTCACTCGGCGTTATCACTGACCTTTTATTTTAACATGTCTTATCTCAGGTACTTGAAGGTAATTCTCGGGAAGACGACAAGAATTCATGGCCCACACTTAAACAATATTTTTCCATTCAAACACTTTGTAAAACTTTTGTATGAAATGTAATGACTTGGGACCGATGTAACTTTGATGTTTATGAATGGAAATGATTTATTATTAAACGACGCGATTTTTATGCGTTGTCTATGATGTGAGTAATGTGCTATCCCATAACACCAACGAGTCTTCCGCTGTATTGAGTTGTATAAATTTGGGGGTGTTACAGTTTGGTACCAGAGCTCTCGTTATAGAGAACGAAAGATTTTTAAAACTAAGGTTTTGAATAAAACATTTCAAAATCTTTTAACTAAAAACATTTTTCTAAAAATGTCTAAAAATCTTTTGACTATAACGGTGCCGAAGAATTCCCGAGTTACCGACAAGGCCAAGACTGAGAAGTGTTATTTTAATATATATATATATATATATATAACTTGGATTATATATATATATGATGTAATTTTATTACATGATTGTTTGATGATTATTTTGATTTTTATACGAAGTACTTATACGACGTAGATTGTCACAAGAAACCCTAAATCCCCTAGTAAATTAATCGAAGCTATTCTCGTAGGAATTCTAGCTATCCTAGATCTAAACCAAGTTACGGATATTTATGATCCCAACAAACGGTTGAAATTCGTAGAAGTGTAGATATTAGTTGATTGCGATATTGAAGAAGAATTGGCAAGATTAAATCTGATATCGATGTCATGACGATCTTTCTTATAGAGTGGAGTTTGACAAAACGTTACCACCTAGAAAGATGTCATCTGATTCGTTGTCATCCAATTCTTAAATTTGAAATTGAAAGGGTGAATGTTGCACTTGAGGCTGTTATTGGAACCATTACCCAAAAGCCTCATGCCACTAATACCTTTCCGAGAAGTCTAAGTTGAATGATCAAGTCATTTCATATTAATGACTCATTTGATAATTGTTGTTGTAAGAGCTAATAGGATTGGAAATTAAGTGTTGATTTATATTGAGATTGTATTGCCTTTACAAGGCCGAAGAATAAGATTGAAAGTATTGGAGAATGAAGTAGGATATCGACTTGAGTATAAAATTGGTTGAAACTTGGATAAAGTGAAATTTAACCCGTATGAAATATGAGATTGTTAAGAGGAAATCGTTAAGTTCTTTGATGGAATTATAAGGTTTTAATTGATTGTTGATTCGTGTTAAGGGTTGTTTCTAGGCCATTGTCCACTAATGAGGATGCCCAGTGTCCAATAAATAAATTGAAGAATTCTTCTTCTGAATTGGGACCGATGGATCTTCCGGGACAGGCAGAAACCTAATGACTCTTGTAGATTAGTACTCATTATGGTATCTTTTAAAAAAATAATCCCTAACTTAACTGAGATATCAGTTGGTAGGATGAGTTCTGAGAATTGTATGACATAGTGACACGTAATGTGTTACGGTACAATTTTGACTTGTTTGTGATTAATGAAAAGACTACCTTTGATCGCTAAATTCTACATGTATCGATGTTATCTATCCTTTATTGCTTCATCCTAATGTTCGCATTAGTGATGCAACCATGGAACAAGTACTCATCTTGAATTAAGTTACGTTGTGGATTATTCCTTTTGTATTCCTGAGTGCCATCAAAGTCATGAACCTCATGATTATTTGGCTAAGCTCATTTCCTATCACATTGTAGTTAGTTCTTGGTGAACAACTCTTCATCACTCTTTTGCAGATCACACATTGTTTTTACAAAGTTGAAACGGTATCCTTTGAGAAAATTGAATTTTCATCACTATAAGGATTATTCGAAGTAAGATTTATAAGTGATTGTTATCAAAATAAAGTTGTTTATAAAACACCCTGGAAAACTTAGTTGTTTTCATAACAAGGAAAAATCTTTGTAAATTTATTTTGATTCATATTCAAGAATTGAGCATGAAAATGTTTTTATTATAAACATGATCATAAAATTTTGACGAACTGAGTATTGCATCGTTAATCTTGAAATTGTATATAGTTGCGCGCCTACATACAATTTAGAATGGACCATGCAAGACTGACTAGTAGTCACCATAAAACTAATGAATAAACACTACATTTTCTTTGAGGATTGTGAAAGATTAAATTTTAATGAGATCTGCAAGAAGTGAAAAATAAGGACATAATGTTAGAGACATCCACATATGTGCCTGCATCTAATCTTCTAAAGTCGAATTTACTCATCTGTGGAAATTGTCTTATTTGACAATTGACAATTCTTTCTTGTCCAATTCTTCCGTAGTGAGATTCTTAGGAAAAGTATATGATTACCAAGTGTTGATACCTGACTGGATGTATTGACGTTCTTATCATTACTTTTGATTTGATTTCATTTGAATGACCTGGGTAACGATTCGAGGAGCTTTCGAATGCGTACTCAAATTATGAAAACATGGGATATATTCATATTCGTTAAATGTTTTCGTCTGTATCTGATTTGAAATTCCCTCGCATAGATTATGCGTTGACCTTACTCTTTTAATAGTAGTTATGTCTCCATATATCCTTGAATTTATGAAGGATTATGAGTATTATTAGTCTTTTGAGAACTTCACATCTTATCGACGGCAATAAAACTGGAAAGTTGATAGTGCCAGTATAATGGATTGATTGATTATGGCATGACGACATTGTCTTAATTGATGGGAACTCGAGTAGAATTCCCCTAAAAGATAAGATGTTGATTATCAAAAGTGATTTAAATAATCCCCGATAGGTGGCTGTATCCTGTATTTAGACTTAAAATTATACCGTGAATGGTTGTGAATTAGTCATAGATATTATAATTTTGAAAGAACCTGATATGAATGTATTAAAAGATGTTTATGTTATCTAAACTTTAGGAGGTATTTGTTAATAAATTACCTAGACTTTCGCCATTAAGGCAATTTGAAATTGGTATTGATTATATTTCCGGTGCTGCACTTGTGGCTTGTGCACTGTACGTCAGCACCATCTGAATTTAAGGAATTACCTTACAACTAAGAGAGTTGTCAGAGAAAGATTTTATTATACCAAGCCTGTCATCCTGAAAAGCTATGGTGTTATCATTCCTTATATTTATAGATTACTGTGAATTGAGTAAATTGACAATCGAAAACGATATCCATAACTCGAAATGGAAGAATTGTTCGATCATTTACAAGGTTCTAGAAAATTTGATCCATAGCATGGTTATCATCAACTTCGAATCCGCGAAGAAGATTATTTATTCCAATCACTACATCCGGTACTTGTAATGAACATTATGAGTTTCACGTGATGTCATTTGGATTGACCAATGCACATGTAGCATTCATAATTTGGTGAATCACGTGTGTAGGCTGTAAATTGATAACTTCATGCTCGTGATCATTAAGGACTATATGTTTGTTTATAAGAATAAGAATGAGTTAATAATTATTTATAGATTGCCCTGAATTGGCCGAACAATAAAAACCTGTATCTTAAATATTTAACATGAGATTTAAGACTTAATTCTTTGCATGATTTAACCGTGTGATTAATAGATAATGGAAGCTATATTGAATTTTTCAAAGATTAGAACCATTAACGCTTAGGGATTAAAAAACTTAATCCTTTACATAAAATGACCGTTGGATTAATAATGGTAAGATGTATGCATATAGACTCTTCAAAAATTAAGAGCCCTTTTAAGACTTTGAATTTTACCAAAAAGAAATGGAGATATGTTTTGACAAATGTTTTAACAAATGATTTTAAGGGATTATTCCCTTATACACAAACCATTTAACTAAACTTCTATTTAGGGGTAAATGTTTGTGTATACCTCAAGATAACTTAAGAAGGATTGAGTAAACCATTTAAACCATGACTTAAAATTTGAAACGACACTTTTTGCTTTTCAACTAAGAAAATTGTGACCAAAGTATAAATAAAGATTTTTCGAACATTTACGAATCTCACTAATTATTTTCAGTAAATCAATAAAAATCGTGATAATTAAATTCAAATTTATTCTTTTGAACATTTTCCTATAATTGGACAAACTGAGAAAATTTAAAAACTTTTTACGTTTATGTTTCATAAAAATAAATTAAATACTTATTATTTAATTACTAGCAATAATTATCGACGCCTTAAAACGTCGGATTGAGCAAAACGGATAAAAATGATAGTAAAGACGGAACTAAAACATAGAAGATATGAAGAAAGAATTTTGAATAAATACGGTTGTGATATTTATTTCATCAGGAGAAAGTGAACTTAATTACTGACGCATAATATAGAAAGAATATCTGAGTGAATTGTGGACATGATAATTATATCATCATGAGAAGTGAATATAGATACCGATGCATTATGTAGAAAAGATAAAGAACCAGTTAGGACATGTTCCTTATTAATGAAGGTGCAAAATAAATTGCCGAACGATATAAAAATAAACAATACTTGTAAAAAGGATAATATAGATAATAAAAGGGGTTCGCGACTAATATGAACCATTAGAATTGAGAAGCCGATGGCGTTAAATATTTTAAAGACCACTTGTGATTGTATAAATATAGAGGATTGTGAGATATAGTTATGTTGGAATTTGTAAGTATAAGTATTCTATTTATGTCATTTCTGACTAAAAGTATCTTTGTCTGAAGAAGTTGTACTAATGGCAATTATGAAGGCAGACATCGTCTCATACATTAGTTAACGTCTAGCTATTACAAAGGTCATCATCTGAATTTGATTCGATTTGGGTCATCGTCGACAGACTGACTAAATCTGCTAATATCATTCTCGTTAATGATAAATGCAAAAGAGTTATGTAAACATAGTGTGCCTGTATCGAACATCTTTATCAAGATCCTCGCTTCGCATCGAATTTCTAGAGATTTGCTCAGAATTCGTTGGGAACGAACCTTGATGAGAGTACTGTTTACCACCCCAAATCGAAGGGACGAGGTAAAGTAACGATACAAAGTAATATAAGTGTTGTTTTATGTTTGAATGATTGACCTTTGGTAATGAACCGTATAATCGTTTTCCTTTGGAAGGATTATCATTGATAATCATCGTATTAGGATCGAGATCGAATCTTGTTAGGATCTATAATAGAGCATCTGTAAGCAGGAGTTGAAATGAAGACACCCGACATACACCCATTGTGAGTTGGACATGTCTTTTATGTTTAAGGTTTCCTATGATGGCGAACCTAACCCTACAAAATACCCGACCCGGGAGATCTGAAATGATTGTTGAAATTAGGATTTGATTATTGACTGCCGATAGTGGGCAGGAGATTATGTGAATATGAAATGTAGATCTTGAAGTGCCAGATGGGTAGCGAAGTTATGCCATAATTTTTAAACTTGGAAAAATGAATTCATGATCTGACAAATCATGGGATATAAGCCCCGGTTGTATGGGACCATTGAGATGGTATAAAAGATTGGTTTGAAAGGCATATAAGTTGGATCTACCCTAGGACTTCAAAGACTGCGTGAATTATGTTTCGTATATCGAACCTAATGGAATATCTATCAAGTGGAAAATCTGATTGTTCTTAGTAAAGCTTAGATCGGCGAGAAGTTGCATTCATCAGAAACCCGTGAACATCATGGATAGAGAAAGTAAGTCAACATTTAGCCTGATCTTATTCCCGTAGTTATGTTTGATGAAACTCGCGTATTGTAATTGCACTTGTGAGAAAAGACCGAATGTGGAGGAAATACCCACATGGCTTTAACTCTATAAGAAGCGAGTAGTAAGGTAAGATGATCTTTGAGGACAAAGATCCTGTTTAGGGGTAAATGCTGTGACAATCCGTCAATTTATGATTGATATTTTATTCTCAATATTTATTTGAAAATATTATTTTAATGTTACAATATGAGCTCACTTATTTTTGGGAAGA
The DNA here is from genome assembly GCA_025667525.1 of Glebionis coronaria. Lineage (NCBI taxonomy): Eukaryota > Viridiplantae > Streptophyta > Magnoliopsida > Asterales > Asteraceae > Glebionis > Glebionis coronaria. The sequence continues at coordinate 362,629,988 of CM046877.1, forward strand.
AATTTGGATTTACGTCTTGGAGTAGCATCGACTACGTCTAAACCGGACGATTCAACGTTACGTGCTTACGTTTACATACACCGTCTTTGGTGACAGTCTGACATTTCAGAATATAAATTTATTCGTGAATATTATTTTGGAGTTTTAAATTTGTGTTGGTTCATAAACTCACAAATTTACGAGAAAAGATTAGGACTTACGATTTTATTTTAACGTCCTTTACGACTAAACCGGAAACCTTAGGATTACGTATTTACGTTTTCATACTCCGTTTTTGATGAAACAATTTTTATTAGATTCGTTTTGTGACGTCGATTCATAATTTATAAAAACGTTTTTCGTAAAACGACCCGAGGGCACGCAAATCGAGGAAACTAGAATCGAGGAGTACAGTAAATAAATGGGGATGAGACAAGTGGGACACTTGTCCCACCCCCAAAACCGGCCAACATTTAGCTACAACACATCTTATGATGTGTCAACACTTCAACAAACTTACAACACATGTGTAAGCTAAGCTTACAAAGTAAGCTTCCACTACCTCAAAACAACCTTCACAAAACCATTTCCTCACTTCTCATCATGCAAACAACTACAACTTCCTCTCTCTCTCACTATAACTTCGTGTCCCACCACCACTAAACACCCTAATTTGATCAAATTTAACCATAGAATCATATGTTATTCATACATATGATGAAGCCCTTTTGAAGCTCTATTGATTGGTGGTGATTTTAACATCCAAGGAGGAGATTTCATGAAGATCAAGGGCTGATTTCTCAAGGAGTCTACAAATATTTGGTGATCCTAGAAGTGGTGTTGATATCTTCATAAGATTGGTTACCCAAAACCAAGTCTTGTTCATCATCAATCCCATCTTTTCATCAACTTGGTGGTATAAAGATTGTCCTCCTCATCTTCTTGTTATTTTGATTATGTAAACATGTATTTTATTTCCTATTGTATATGTATATGATGATTATATGATGATAAAAATGTTATGTGGGGATTTGTTGTTGATAAACATGATTAAAAAGGTGAAAAACCATAAGAAACAAGGTTAAAATCTTGGTTAAATTTGTTGGCTGTATAAAACAGTAAAGAAATAGGTCATGAACTGATAAAATGATGAAGTAGAATGGATTTACAGTAAGCTATGGGTCTTGTACACATGTGAGAGTTGGCCATGCAATGGAATCAAAGTAATGAGTGAGATATGATCAAAACAAGTTTAAGGTATAAATCTGAGGTTACTGTTTTGGACGATTTTTAGAAAATACTTAAAGGATGATTCAACAGTAGCTATACCAGAGTTAAATGTAGCACATATCATGTAGTTTATGTGATAAAAATTTGAGCTTCTATCTCCATATAGAACTCAAGATATGGCAGTTTTGGTGAAAGTGAAGATAAAAATCAGATTTTTGGAAATTAAAGAATAATACTATTATATAAGCACTCAAAATTTAATAAGTATAAAATATAAATGAAAACCCACTAACTTATAAAACTTATTTTTATAAATATGTAAAAGGGTAAATGAATGAATAACTTATATAAATGGTAGTGAAATAATACTTATAAGTTATAAAACTATAAACATTGTTTTTACAACTTTTTCGGCTAATACCGTAAAAATTAACGTTTTTGTTAAATAAAACTTAGATGGTTGGACCCGTCTAATGAAAACTTTATAAAACTTATATACTGATATATAGACATGTATAACAAGTAAAAACCGATAAAACTCGAACTATAGGGCATACGGACATTAACGAGCTAAGTAAACATATTGGACTAATACTTGGGCTAATAATTGGACTAAATAAGATAAACACTCATAAAAAGAACTTATTGGGCTTAACCCATTTGGGCCCAACTTGAAAGTTTAAATACTGATAATATAAGTATGAAATGGATTAATACAAGTTAATAAACTTATAATAGGCTTATTGGACCTAAAACACATAAAAAGGTAAAACTAGTAAACTAGTATAAAAGTTATCGACATATAGCACTAAAATGAGTAAACGAGAATATGTAAACCCACTTGATCATCATATATATATAATCATCATATGTATACATAATTGTTATTTTTATAAAGTCATTGGACATGAGTCTAAGACGGTTATTATTTGTCTAGGTTTCCGTGATTGAAGCACGTACCGTACGTCCGAATTGCCGATAACCCGCCTTCCCACATCAACGTGAGTTCATAGCCTCGCACTCTTTTAAATGTTTTTATAAATGTTTTATAAACCCACGAGGGAGATAACATGTTAGTCTTATAAAATAGGACACCATTTGTCCCGATTGTTTGTTTATTGATTTGGACCCGAATGATTGAATGACCCGATTGTATGACCCGATAAATGATTAATGGACCCGATAGATGAAATAAAATGGATTATTAAAGTTAGGTTATGTCACTAAAAGTCCCATTAGCATGAATTGTGAACTACCGGGAGTTGGTAGACACTTATGCATTTAATAGTACTATTTGGGGACGATCACCCCAGTTCGCGCCTTGACGGTTGATCCCCGTCGTGCCACATTGATTGGTAAGCGAATTTATGTATGAGAAGATTTCCATAGCGTGACCTTTGTGACGACACGCTACTTTATATGGGCAAAATTGGTATCGGGTTAGCTACCCGTTGTTGTTTTAGTAAGGTAACAATGTCATGCGGCTATAATAATCCAAAAACTAACGAAATACTATTAGACGCACCGAATTACGAAGTATTGCCTGACTAGCAATACGGGGTCATACTATTGATATTATGTTTGTGTTTTGGTTTTCATAACCATACTCATATAACGGTTTTTATTTTCATACAACGTTATAAGACGTATTGTATGGTGTTTTTAACGACAATGATTCGTATAATGATTTTTAAGGCTTTTTATAACCATATTCATATAACGATTTTATTTAATCTATACAACGTTGCAAAACGTATTGTATGGTGTTTTTAACGACAATGATTCGTATAATGATTTTTAAGGCAAATGCCTATATTATGATTTTCGATAAGGATTTGTATGAAATGACTTTGGCTATTCTATGGCCTATTAAAATGATTTTCAGTAAAAATCTTATACTGATATTATATTGATGGATTTTATTAAACTTTATGAATTCACTCGGCGTTATCGCTGACCTTTTATTTTAACATGTCTTATCTCAGGTACTTGAAGGTAATTCTCGGGAAGACGACAAGAATTCATGGCCCGCACTTAAACAATATTTTTCCATTCAAACACTTTGTAAAACTTTTGTATGAAATGTAATGACTTGGGAACGATGTAACTTTGATGTTTATGAATGGAAATGATTTATTATTAAACGACGCGATTTTTATGCGTTGTCTATGATGTGAGTAATGTGCTATCCCATAACACCAACGAGTCTTCCGCTGTATTGAGTTGTATAAATTTGGGGGTGTTACAGTTTGGTACCAGAGCTCTCGTTATAGAGAACGAAAGATTTTTAAAACTAAGGTTTTGAATAAAACATTTCAAAATCTTTTAACTAAAAACATTTTTCTAAAAATGTCTAAAAATCTTTTGACTATAACGGTGCCGAAGAATTCCCGAGTTACCGACAAAGCCAAGACTGAGAAGTGTTATTTTAATATATATATATATATAACTTGGATTATATATATATATATATGATGTAATTTTATTACATGATTGTTTGATGATTATTTTGATTTTTATACGAAGTACTTATACGACGTAGATTGTCACAAGAAACCCTAAATCCCCTAGTAAATTAATCGAAGCTATTCTCGTAGGAATTCTAGCTATCCTAGATCTAAACCAAGTTACGGATATTTATGATCCCAACAAATGGTTGAAATTCGTAGAAGTGTAGATATTAGTTGATTGCGATATTGAAGAAGAATTGGCAAGATTAAATCTGATATCGATGTCATGACGATCTTTCTTATAGAGTGGAGTTTGACAAAACGTTACCACCTAGAAAGATGTCATCTGATTCGTTGTCATCCAATTCTTAAATTTGAAATTGAAAGGGTGAATGTTGCACTTGAGGCTGTTATTGGAACCATTACCCAAAAGCCTCATGCCACTAATACCTTTCCGAGAAGTCTAAGTTGAATGATCAAGTCATTTCATATTAATGACTCATTTGATAATTGTTGTTGTAAGAGCTAATAGGATTGGAAATTAAGTGTTGATTTATATTGAGATTGTATTGCCTTTACAAGGCCGAAGAATAAGATTGAAAGTATTGGAGAATGAAGTAGGATATCGACTTGAGTATAAAATTGGTTGAAACTTGGATAAAGTGAAATTTAACCCATATGAAATATGAGATTGTTAAGAGGAAATCGTTAAGTTCTTTGATGGAATTATAAGGTTTTAATTGATTGTTGATTCGTGTTAAGGGTTGTTTCTAGGCCATTGTCCACTAATGAGGATGCCCAGTGTCCAATAAATAAATTAAAGAATTCTTCTTCTGAATTGGGACCGATGGATCTTCCAGGACAGGCAGAAACCTAATGACTCTTGTAGATTAGTACTCATTATGGTATCTTTTAAAAAAATAATCCCTAACTTAACTGAGATATCAGTTGGTAGGATGAGTTCTGAGAATTGTATGACATAGTGACACGTAATGTGTTACGGTACAATTTTGACTTGTTTGTGATTAATGAAAAGACTACCTTTGATCGCTAAATTCTACATGTATCGATGTTATCTATCCTTTATTGCTTCATCCTAATGTTCGCATTAGTGATGCAACCATGGAACAAGTACTCATCTTGAATTAAGTTACGTTGTGGATTATTCCTTTTGTATTCCTGAGTGCCATCAAAGTCATGAACCTCATGATTATTTGGCTAAGCTCATTTCCTATCACATTGTAGTTAGTTCTTGGTGAACAACTCTTCATCACACTTTTGTAGATCACACATTGTTTTTACAAAGTTGAAACGGTATCCTTTGAGAAAATTGAATTTTCATCACTATAAGGATTATTCGAAGTAAGATTTATAAGTGATTGTTATCAAAATAAAGTTGTTTATAAAACACCCTGGAAAACTTAGTTGTTTTCATAACAAGGAAAAATCTTTGTAAATTTATTTTGATTCATATTCAAGAATTGAGCATGAAAATGTTTTTATTATAAACATGATCATAAAATTTTGACGAACTGAGTATTGCATCGTTAATCTTGAAATTGTATATAGTTGCGCGCCTACATACAATTTAGAATGGACCATGCAAGACTGACTAGTAGTCACCATAAAACTAATGAATAAACACTACATTTTCTTTGAGGATTGTGAAAGATTAAATTTTAATGAGATCTGCAAGAAGTGAAAAATAAGGACATAATGTTAGAGACATCCACATATGTGCCTGCATCTAATCTTCTAAAGTCGAATTTACTCATCTGTGGAAATTGTCTTATTTGACAATTGACAATTCTTTCTTGTCCAATTCTTCCGTAGTGAGATTCTTAGGAAAAGTATATGATTACCAAGTGTTGATACCTGACTGGATGTATTGACGTTCTTATCATTACTTTTGATTTGATTTCATTTGAATGACCTAGGTAACGATTCGAGGAGCTTTCGAATGCGTACTCAAATTATGAAAACATGGGATATATTCATATTCGTTAAATGTTTTCGTCTGTATCTGATTTGAAATTCCCTCGCATAGATTATGCGTTGACCTTACTCTTTTAATAGTAGTTATGTCTCCATATATCCTTGAATTTATGAAGGATTATGAGTATTATTAGTCTTTTGAGAACTTCACATCTTATCGACGGCAATAAAACTGGAAAGTTGATAGTGCCAGTATAATGGATTGATTGATTATGGCATGACGACATTGTCTTAATTGATGGGAACTCGAGTAGAATTCCCCTAAAAGATAAGATGTTGATTATCAAAAGTGATTTAAATAATCCCCGATAGGTGGCTGTATCCTGTATTTAGACTTAAAATTATACCGTGAATGGTTGTGAATTAGTCATAGATATTATAATTTTGAAAGAACCTGATATGAATGTATTAAAAGATGTTTATGTTATCTAAACTTTAGGAGGTATTTGTTAATAAATTACCTAGACTTTCGCCATTAAGGCAATTTGAAATTGGTATTGATTATATTTCCGGTGCTGCACTTGTGGCTTGTGCACTGTACGTCAGCACCATCTGAATTTAAGGAATTACCTTACAACTAAGAGAGTTGTCGGAGAAAGATTTTATTATACCAAGCCTGTCATCCTGAAAAGCTATGGTGTTATCATTCCTTATATTTATAGATTACTGTGAATTGAGTAAATTGACAATCGAAAACGATATCCGTAACTCGAAATGGAAGAATTGTTCGATCATTTACAAGGTTCTAGAAAATTTGATCCATAGCATGGTTATCATCAACTTCGAATCCGCGAAGAAGATTATTTATTCCAATCACTACATCCGGTACTTGTAATGAACATTATGAGTTTCACGTGATGTCGTTTGGATTGACCAATGCACATGTAGCATTCATAAATTTGGTGAATCACGTGTGTAGGCTGTAAATTGATAATTTCATGCTCGTGATCATTAAGGACTATATGTTTGTTTATAAGAATAAGAATGAGTTAATAATTATTTATAGATTGCCCTAAATTGGCCGAACAATAAAAACCTGTACCTTAAATATTTAACATGAGATTTAAGACTTAATTCTTTGCATGATTTAACCGTGTGATTAATAGATAATGGAAGCTATATTGACTTTTCAAAGATTAGAACCATTAACGCTTAGGGATTAAAAACTTAATCCTTTACATAAAATGACCGTTGGATTAATAATGGTAAGATGTATGCATATAGACTCTTCAAAAATTAAGAGCCCTTTTAAGACTTTGAATTTTACCAAAAAGAAATGGAGATATGTTTTGACAAATGTTTTAACAAATGATTTTAAGGGATTATTCCCTTATACACAAACCATTTAACTAAACTTCTGTTTAGGGGTAAATGTTTGTGTATACCTCAAGATAACTTAAGAAGGATTGAGTAAACCATTTAAACCATGACTTAAAATTTGAAACGACACTTTTTGCTTTTCAACTAAGAAAATTGTGACCAAAGTATAAATAAAGATTTTTCGAACATTTACGAATCTCACTAATTATTTTCAGTAAATCAATAAAAATCGTGATAATTAAATTCAAATTTATTCTTTTGAACATTTTCCTATAATTGGACAAACTGAGAAAATTTAAAAACTTTTTACGTTTATGTTTCATAAAAATAAATTAAATACTTATTATTTAATTACTAGCAATAATTATCGACGCCTTAAAACGTCGGATTGAGCAAAACGGATAAAAATGATAGTAAAGACGGAACTAAAACATAGAAGATATGAAGAAAGAATTTTGAATAAATACGGTTGTGATATTTATTTCATCAGGAGAAAGTGAACTTAATTACTGACGCATAATATAGAAAGAATATCTGAGTGAATTGTGGACATGATAATTATATCATCATGAGAAGTGAATATAGATACCGATGCATTATGTAGAAAAGATAAAGAACCAGTTAGGACATGTTCCTTATTAATGAAGGTGCAAAATAAATTGCCGAACGATATAAAAATAAACAATACTTGTAAAAAGGATAATATAGATAATAAAAGGGGTTCGCGACTAATATGAACCATTAGAATTGAGAAGCCGATGGCGTTAAATATTTTAAAGACCACTTGTGATTGTATAAATATAGAGGATTGTGAGATATAGTTATGTTGGAATTTGTAAGTATAAGTATTCTATTTATGTCATTTCTGACTAAAAGTATCTTTGTCTGAAGAAGTTGTACTAATGGCAATTATGAAGGCAGACATCGTCTCATACATTAGTTAACGTCTAGCTATTGCAAAGGTCATCATCTGAATTTGATTCGATTTGGGTCATCGTCGACAGACTGACTAAATCTGCTAATATCATTCTCGTTAATGATAAATGCAAAAGATTTATGTAAACATAGTGTGCCTGTATCGAACATCTTTATCAAGATCCTCGCTTCGCATCGAATTTCTAGAGATTTGCTCAGAAGTCGTTGGGAACGAACCTTGATGAGAGTACTGTTTACCACCCCAAATCGAAGGGACGAGGTAAAGTAACGATACAAAGTAATATAAGTGTTGTTTTATGTTTGAATGATTGACCTTTGGTAATGAACCGTATAATCGTTTTCCTTTGGAAGGATTATCATTGATAATCATCGTATTAGGATCGAGATCGAATCTTGTTAGGATCTATAATAGAGCATCTGTAAGCAGGAGTTGAAATGAAGACACCCGACATACACCCATTGTGAGTTGGACATGTCTTTTAGGTTTAAGGTTTCCTATGATGGCGAACCTAACCCTACAAAATACCCGACCCGGGAGATCTGAAATGATTGTTGAAATTAGGATTTGATTATTGACTGCCGATAGTGGGCAGGAGATTATGTGAATATGAAATGTAGATCTTGAAGTGCCAGATGGGTAGCGAAGTTATGCCACAATTTTTAAACTTGGAAAAATGAATTCATGATCTGAAAAATCATGGGATATAAGTCCCGGTTGTATGGGACCATTGAGATGGTATAAAAGATTGGTTTGAAAGGCATATAAGTTGGATCTACCCTAGGACTTCAAAGACTGCATGAATTATGTTTCGTATATCGAACCTAATGGAATATCTATCAAGTGGAAAATCTGATTGTTCTTAGTAAAGCTTAGATCGGCGAGAAGTTGCATTCATCAGAAACCCGTGAACATCATGGATAGAGAAAGTAAGTCAACATTTAGCCTGATCTTATTCCAGTAGTTATGTTTGATGAAACTCGCGTATTGTAATTGCACTTGTGAGAAAAGACCGAATGTGGAGGAAATACCCACATGGCTTTAACTCTATAAGAAGCGAGTAGTAAGGTAAGATGATCTTTGAGGACAAAGATCCTGTTTAGGGGTAAATGCTGTGACAATCCGTCAATTTATGATTGATATTTTATTCTCAATATTTATTTGAAAATATTATTTTAATGTTACAATATGAGCTCACTTATTTTTGGGAAGAAATTTGGATTTACGTCTTGGAGTAGCATCGACTACGTCTAAACCGGAGGATTCAACGTTACGTGCTTACGTTTACATACACCGTCTTTGGTGACAGTCTGACATTTCAGAAAATAAATTTATTCGTGAATATTATTTTGGAGTTTTAAATTTGTGTTGGTTCATAAACTCACAAATTTACGAGAAAAGATTAGGACTTACGATTTTATTTTAACGTCCTTTACGACTAAACCGGAAACCTTAGGATTACGTATTTACGTTTTCATACTCCGTTTTTGATGAAACAATTTTTATTAGATTCGTTTTGTGACGTCGATTCATAATTTATAAAAACGTTTTTCGTAAAACGACCCGAGGGCACGCAAATCGAGGAAACTAGAATCGAGGAGTACAGTAAATAAATGGGGATGAGACAAGTGGGACACTTGTCCCACCCCCAAAACCGGCCAACATTTAGCTACAACACATCTTATGATGTGTCAACACTTCAACAAACTTACAACACATGTGTAAGCTAAGCTTACAAAGTAAGCTTCCACTACCTCAAAACAACCTTCACAAAACCATTTCCTCACTTCTCATCATGCAAACAACTACAACTTCCTCTCTCTCTCACTATAATTTCGTGTACCACCACCACTAAACACCCTAATTTGATCAAATTTAACCATAGAATCATATGTTATTCATACATATGATGAAGCCCTTTTGAAGCTCTATTGATTGGTGGTGATTTTAACATCCAAGGAGGAGATTTCATGAAGATCAAGGGCTGGTTTCTCAAGGAGTCTACAAATATTTGGTGATCCTAGAAGTGGTGTTGATATCTTCATAAGATTGGTTACCCAAAACCAAGTCTTGTTCATCATCAATCCCATCTTTTCATCAACTTGGTGGTATAAAGATTGTCCTCCTCATCTTCTTGTTATTTTGATTATGTAAACATGTGTTTTATTTCCTATTGTATATGCAAATGATGATTATATGATGATAAAAATGTTATGTGGGGATTTTTTGTTGATAAACATGATTAAAAAGGTGAAAAACCATAAGAAACAAGGTTAAAATCTTGGTTAAATTTGTTGGCTGTATAAAACAGTAAAGAAATAGGTCATGAACTGATAAAATGATGAAGTAGAATGGATTTACAGTAAGCTATGGGTCTTGTACACATGTGAGAGTTGGCCATGCAATGGAATCAAAGTAATGAGTGAGATATGATCAAAACAAGTTTAAGGTATAAATCTGAGGTTACTGTTTTGGACGATTTTTAGAAAGTACTTAAAGGATGATTCAACAGTAGCTATAGAAGAGTTAAATGTAGCACATATCATTTAGTTTATGTGATAAAAATTTGAGCTTCTATCTCCATATAGAACTCAAGATATGGCAGTTTTGGTGAAAGTGAAGATAAAAATCAGATTTTTGGAAATTAAAGAATAATACTATTATATAAGCACTCAAAATTTAATAAGTATAAAATATAAATGAAAACCCACTAACTTATAAAACTTATTTTTATAAATATGTAAAAGGGTAAATGAATGAATAACTTATATAAATGGTAGTGAAATAATACTTATAAGTTATAAAACTATAAACATTGTTTTTACAACTTTTTCGGCTAATACCGTAAAAATTAACGTTTTTGTTAAATAAAACTTAGATGGTTGGACCCGTCTAATGAAAACTTTATAAAACTTATATACTGATATATAGACATGTATAACAAGTAAAAACCGATAAAACCCGAACTATAGGGCATACGGACATTAACGAGCTAAGTAAACATATTGGACTAATACTTGGGCTAATAATTGGACTAAATAAGATAAACACTCATAAAAAGAACTTATTGGGCTTAACCCATTTGGGCGCAACTTGAAAGTTTAAATACTGATAATATAAGTATGAAATGGATTAATACAAGTTAATAAACTTATAATAGGCTTATTGGACCTAAAACACATAAAAAGGTAAAACTAGTAAACTAGTATAAAAGTTATCGACATATAGCACTAAAATGAGTAAACGAGAATATGTAAACCCACTTGATCATCATATATATATAATCATCATATGTATACATAATTGTTATTTTTATAAAGTCATTGGACATGAGTCTAAGACGATTATTATTTGTCTAGGTTTCCGTGATTGAAGCACGTACCGTACGTCCGAATTGCCGATAACCCGCCTTCCCACATCAACGTGAGTTCATAGCCTCGTACTCTTTTAAATGTTTTTATAAATGTTTTATAAACCCGCGAGGGAGATAACATGTTAGTTTTATAAAATAGGACACCATTTGTCCCGATTGTTTGTTTATTGATTTTGGACCCGAATGATTGAATGACCCGATTGTATGACCCGATAAATGATTAATGGACCCGATAGATGAAATAAAATGGATTATTAAAGTTAGGTTATGTCACTAAAAGTCCCATTAGCATGAATTGTGAACTACCGGGAGTTGGTAGACGCTTATGCATTTAATAGTACTATTTGGGGACGATCACCCCAGTTCGCGCCTTGACGGTTGATCCCCGTCGTGCCACATTGATTGGTAAGCGAATTTATGTATGAGAAGATTTCCATAGCGTGACCTTTGTGACGACACGCTACTTTAGATGGGCAAAATTGGTATCGGGTTAGCTACCCGTTGTTGGTTTAGTAAGGTAACAATGTCATGCGGCTATAATAATCCAAAAACTAACGAAATACTATTAGACGCACCAAATTACGAAGTATTGCCTGACTAGCAATACGGGGTCATACTATTGATATTATGTTTGTGTTTTGGTTTTCATAACCATACTCATATAACGGTTTTTATTTTCATACAACGTTATAAGACGTATTGTATGGTGTTTTTAACGACAATGATTCGTATAATGATTTTTAAGGCTTTTTATAACCATATTCATATAACGATTTTATTTAATCTATACAACGTTGCAAAACGTATTGTATGGTGTTTTTAACGACAATGATTCGTATAATGATTTTTAAGGCAAATGCCTATATTATGATTTTCGATAAGGATTTGTATGAAATGACTTTGGCTATTCTATGGCCTATTAAAATGATTTTCAGTAAAAATCTTATACTGATATTATATTGATGGATTTTATTAAACTCTATGAATTCACTCGGCGTTATCGCTGACCTTTTATTTTAACATGTCTTATCTCAGGTACTTGAAGGTAATTCTCGGGAAGACGACAAGAATTCATGGCCCGCACTTAAACAATATTTTTCCATTCAAACACTTTGTAAAACTTTTGTATGAAATGTAATGACTTGGGACCGATGTAACTTTGATGTTTATGAATGGAAATGATTTATTATTAAACGACGCGATTTTTATGCGTTGTCTATGATGTGAGTAATGTGCTATCCCATAACACCAACGAGTCTTCCGCTGTATTGAGTTGTATAAATTTGGGGGTGTTACACATGAAGTGACCCATACGATGACAGTTGTAGCATTCAACTTTGGATTTATCAAATCCAGTTGTGTCTTTTGCATTGAAGATCATCTTCTTAAACCTTCTGTTCCACCTATTTGCTCTTATACTAGCAAGAGCCATGTTCCACTTAATGTCCATCTCTTCCAAGTGCTCATCACTTATCTGCTCAAGGTCCTCATATGTAATCACTGAACCATTGGGCAAAGAAGCAATATAAGCACATACAGTATCCAAATCTAAACCAGCAGGTTTAACTCTTGGGGAGTCACTCTTGAATGTGTCAGCGTCTGAATAGGAGACGTTGACAGGACTTGTTCCAGCGCTGACATATGATGATCCAGTAACTGGATGCATGTAAGAGTCCTTCTAATTGAATTGACCTTCACTATGAGAGAAGAAGGCCATGTTACTGGTGGTAGACTTCCTTCCATGCTCTAAAAGAGTTTCATCTTCCAACAGCCTTAGTTTGTTGTAGATGTCATCAAACGAGGAACTTTTGTAGGTATTACTGGCAAGAATTGATCTTGCCTCAATCTTCCATGCCTCACCAAGACTTTTAAGAAAGTTAGCATTAATGTCGACATCACCAAGTTGTGTCCCCATGAAGGACAACTTGCTTGTAATGTCAAGCAATCTGCTTCTCACACTACTCAGTTTCTCATTGGGTTGAGCTTTGAAGACAGCATAATCATGCATGAGTTGCTTTTTCTTTTCTTCCTTAGTGTCTGCATTGCCACCATATGTAACTTCAAGAGCTTCCCAAAGGTTTTTAGCAGATTCATAGCCTCTATATTTATGCTGGTTCTCTTGTCCCAAAGAGACTTTCACAATATTTAGGGCTTTCATGTCGACCCTTTTCTTTGCTATGTCTTCAGCAGCCACAGCTCTACCATCTCCAGGTTTTTCTTTCTTATCCTCTTCAGAACATCCAGCAAACAGCTGATCTTTGAGCAATAACATTAGCAATCTTTTGGGCTTTATCGAATGTGTTTCCATATTCAATAACCTCCCAAAGTGTGTAGTCATAGATTCCCAGATATTGCTCAAAGTTGAATTTCCACAAATCAAAGTTGGTTGCATCAAGCATGGGAATCTTGATGTTTAGTAAAGATGAGGAGGAGGAGGTTATTGCTTCAGACATGATGTTGTTAGGGTTTTTGAGAAAATTAGGGTTTTGGTAACTTTTAGGGTTCTTGTGTTCTTTAAGATCAAAAAGTTCCTCAACAAGCTCTGATACCACTTGTTGATTCCAAACTTAGATCGATTTAGCTTTATGTATACGAGATTAGATCAAGTAATACACTTAGAGAAACCTTTGTATATGCTTATGATAATCTAAGTGTTATGCGGAATTAACACTTAAACAAGAACACGCAATGATATAAACAAACTTTCACTTTGATTAATGATATCAAACTTGCTTACAATGAAAGTAGTTTACGAATGAAAACTTATATGAAACATTAACCTAAAGGTCTTCTTTTATAGACATAAGAAGCCTTGTACAATAATCTACGTATCAGCTATTCTAGGTAAAGATAAATATAGAAAATACATTGTTGTTCCTATCTTTACTAGAAGTAATCTAGAATACAATAAACGCGTAGAGTATATCTTTCCATCAGTGCTTGTCTTCAATGTGTCAACGCTTGACTTTATCTTGTCAACGTTTGAGCTGTCAGCGCTTGTTTTGTTCTTGTCAACGCCTGGAATACTCTTGTCAGCGCTCAAGTGATCTGGCCTTAATTTATTCCCAACAATGACCAGTCAAAGAGACAGTCCAATAATCAAGGTAACAACAGGAGCTCGGACTATAAGAATCAAGCAAAAGGAGGACGGTCGAACGACAAGTTCACGCCTCTAAAGATGACATATAGAGATATCCTCCTAACGGAAGGGTCAAACTTTCCATGACCGCCCCCAATGACAACTCAGGTCGACCGCCGTCAGGGAAATCTCTTTTGTAAATTTTATAATGACAAGGGTCACGGCACGAATGAGTGCATTCAGCTCAAGAAGCACGTAGAGTCACTGATTAAATCACGCAAACTCAAGCATCTGGTGAAGGACTGGAAGGATGGGAAGGATTACAAAAAGAACGACAAAAAATATTTCCAAAAGTACAAGCCTACAACCATATTCATGGTTCATTCATGGCAGCGCAGGACGAAACAGAAAATTAGTCAGAAATTTTCTCGTCCCAAGGAAATCTCATTTCCTCCTATCACGGCGACCAATGTGGCAGACGCGCCTCTCACGATTGAGGTAAACATTGGAAGCCACAATGTTCATCGAATGTATGTTGATGGAGGATCATCTGTGGAGATACTCTATGAACATTGTTTCATACAGTTGAAACCAGAAATCAAAAGCCAACTAATGTCGGCCACGTCGCCGCTGATTGGTTTTAGCGGAGATGCTATTTGACCACTAGGGCAGTTACGGTTGTTAGTAACTATTGGGGATAAGGAGCATTCAACTACAGCATGGATGAACTTTATGGTTATACGTTCTCATTCCCCATATAATGGTATCATCAGAAGGCCAGGAATACTTGCCATACAGGCAGTCTCGTCTACGGCACACGGAATGCTGAAATTCCTAGTCGAAGGTGGAATTGTTACCATCTTTAACTCGATAGTACCACCATCTGAATGTAATGTCGTAGCGACACCAACACAACCAACCCCAAAGAGGGAGGCATCATCCCCAGAGAATTGGAAGGTGCCTATCCACCCTGATTATCCAGGAAGTGGCTATCGGAGGAACCCTCTCTGATAAAGGAAGGGACGCTATGTGCTCCTTCCTTAAGGCAAACCTAGACGTATTCGCATGGGAACCAAAGCACATGACAGGCGTACCACGCTCGGTCGTAGAGCACAAGCTTCAGATCCGACCGGGGTTGTAACACCCCCAAATTTATACAACTCAGTACAGCGGAAGACTAGTTGGTGTTACGGGATAGCACATTACTCACATCATAGACAACGCTTAAAAGTCGCGTCGTTTTAATAATAAAGCATTTCCATTCTTAAATAACAAATTTACATAGGTCCCAAGTCATTGTATTTTATACAGGTTTTACAAAGCATTTGAATGGAAATTTATATTTAAGTGCGGGCCATGAATTCTTGATGTCTTCCTGAGAATTACCTTCAAGTACCTGAGATAAAACATGTTAAAAGAAAAGGTCAGCGATAACGTCGAGTGAATTCATAGAGTTTAATAAATTCCATCAATATAACTTTGGTATAAAATTATTACCAAAAATCATTTCGTACAAATCATTGTAATAGGCCATAAAATAGCCAAAGTCATTTTTATACAAATCCTTATCGAAAATCATAATATAGGCATTTGTCTTAAAAATCATTATACAAGCCAATGTCGTAAAAACATCATACAATACGTTTTATAACGTTGTATAGATTAAATAAAAACCATTATATGAATATGGTTATATAAAACCAAAACACGAACATAATATCAATAGTATGACCCCGTATTGCTAGTCAGGCAATACATCGTAATTCGGTGCGTCTAGCAGTATTTCGTTAATTGGATTATTATAAGCCGCATGACATTGTTACCTTACTAAACCAAACAACGGGTAGCTAGCCCGAAACTCAATTTGCCCATCTAAATTAGCGTGTCGTCACAAAGGTCACGCTATGGAAATCTTCTCATACATAAATTCGCTTACCAATCAATGTGGCACGACGGGGATCAACCGTCAAGGCGCGAACTGGGGTGATCGTCCCCGAATAGTACTATTATATGCACAAGCGTCTACCAAATCCCGGTAGTTCACAATTCATGATAATGGGACTTTTAGTGACATGACCTAACTTTAATAATCCATTTCATTTCATCTATCGGGTCATTTAATCATTTATCGGGTCATACAATCATTCGGGTCCAAATCAATAAACAAACAATCGGGAAAAATGGTGTCCTATTTCATAAAAACTAGCATGTTATCTCCCTCGCGGGTTTATAAAACATTTCATAAAAACATTTAAAAGAGTGCGAGGCTATGAACTCACGTTGATGTGGGAAGGCGGGTTATCGGCAATTCGGATGTACGGTACGTGCTTCAATCACGGAAACCTAGACAAATAATACTTGTCTTAGACTCATATCCAACGACTTTATAAAAATAACAATTATGTATACATATGATGATTATATATATATATGATGATCAAGTGGGTTTACATATTCTCGTTTACTCATTTTAGTGTTATGTGTCGATAACTTTTATACTAGTTTACTAGTTTTACATATTTACATATTTTAAGTCTAATAAAATTATTATAAGTTCTTTAACTTGTATTAATCCATTTTATACTTGTATTATCAGTATTTATACTTTACATGTTGGGACCAAATGGGTTAAGCCCAATAAATAAGTTTATAAGTGTTTTAGCCCATTTTGTTGTATTATAAGTCCAATAACGTCAACTTAGCCCGTTAATGTCCGTATGTTTTATAGTTCGGGTTTTATCGGTTTTTACTTGTTATATATGTTTATATATCAGTATATGAGTTTATAAAAACATTACATTAGACGGGTCCAACCGTCTAAGTTTTATTTAACAAAAACGTTAATTTTACGGTAATAGCCGAAAAAGTCGTAAAAATCATGTTTATAGTTTTATAACTTATAAAACTTATCAAACTACCATTTTTATAAAATTTCCATTTATTTATCCTTATACATATTTATATAAATGTATTATATAAGTTAGTGGGTTTTAATTCATATTTTATACTATTTTTATTTGAGTGCTTATATAATACTATTATACTTTAATTTCCAAAATCTGATTTTTATTTTCATGTTCACCAAAACAGCCATATCTAGAGTTCTATATGGAGATAAAAGCTCAAATGTTTATGTCATAAACTACATGATATGTGCTCCATTTAACTCTAATATAGCTACTGTTGAATCAGCCTCTAAGTATTTTCTAAAAATCGTCCAAAACAGTGAACTCAGATTTGTACTCTAAACTTATTTTGATCATATCTCACTCATCCTAATGAATCCATTGCATGGCCAACTCTCACATGTGTACAAGACATATTACTTATTGTATATCAATTAATCTATGCCATTTTATCAGTTCATCACATGGTTCATTACTGTTTTATACAGCCAACATTTTAAGCATGATTTTAACCTTTTTACATATAGTTTTCCATCTTTTTACCCATGTTTATCAACACCAAATCCCCACATAATATTTTTAATCATCATTCATCATCATATACATATACATAAGTAAAAGAAAATACAAGATTACATAACCAAAATAACAAGAAGGATAGGAAGAATGATCCTTATACCACCATAGTGATGAAAAGATGAGGTTGATGAACAAGGCTTGGATTTTGATGGCAAGACTTGTGATATACCAATATCAACTTCAAGATCACCTATCTTCATGAACATCTTGTGGAAAATCAGCCCTACTTCATCTTGCAAACTTCTCTTTGGATGTTAAGATCACCACCAATCTATAGAGCTTCAAAAGGGCTTCATCATATGTGTGAATAACACATGATTTCATGGTTAAAATTGATCAAATAAGGGTTGCTCTTGATGAATTTGGGACGGAATTTGAGAGAGAAAGGAGTGGTTTTGTGGTTTTGCATGTGTAAAAATGAGGAAAATGGTTTAAGTTACTTGTTTTGTAACTTTGGTGGTTTTGGTGGAAGGCTAAGGACAAGTGTCCTTAGTCTTGGTGTAAGCTTGACAACTTAGCTTTCATAAGCTTAATATAGAAGCCACATGTAGGGGGGTGGGGCAAGAGTTATCTTGTCTCATTCCCACTAATTTACGGGTATTCCTCGATTCCAGTTTCCTCGATTTGCGTGCCCTCGGGTCGTTTTACGAAAAACGTTTTTATAAATTATGAATCAACGGCACAAAATGAATCTAATAAAAATTGTCTCATCAATAACGGAGTTCAAAAACGTAAATACGTAATCCTAGGGTTTCCGGTTTAATCGTAAAGGACGTTAAATGATAATCGTAAGTGCTAATCTCTTCTCGTAAATTTGTGAGTTTATGAACCAATTCAAATTTAAAATCCCAAAATAATATTCACGGATAAATTTATTTCCTGAAATGTCGGACTGTCACCAAAAACGGTGTATGTAAACGTAAGCACGTAACGTAGAATCCTCCGGTTTAGGCGTAGTCGATGCTACTGCAAGACGTAAACCCAAATTTCTTCCCATAAATAAGTGAGTTCATAATATAACATTAAAATAATGTTTTAAATAATATTTGAGAATAAAATATGAACCATAAATTGACGGATTGTCACAGCATTTACCCCTAAACAGGATCTTTGTCCTCAAAGATCATTTTATCTTACTACTCGCTTCTTATAGATTTAGAGCCACGTGGGTATTTCCTCCACATTCGGTCTTTTCTCACAAGTGTAATCCAGTACACTACGCGAGTTTCATCAAACATAACTACGGGAATAAGATCAGGCTTAATGTTGACTTACTTTCTCTATCCATGATGTTCACGGGTTTTTGATGAATGCAACTTTTCGCCGATCTAAACTTTATCAAGAAGTAATCAGATTTTCACTTGATAGACATTTTATCAAGTTAGATATACAAATCATAATTTACGCAGACCTTGAAGTCCTAGGGTAGATCCAGCTTATATGCCTTTCAAACCAATCTTTTACATCATCTCAATGGTCCCATACAACGGGGACTTATATCCCACGATCTTTCAGATCATCAATTCATTTTTCCATGGTTAAAATTTTTGGCATAACTTCGCTACCCATCTGGCACTTCAAGATTTACATTTCATATTCACATAACCTCCTGCCCACTACCGGCAGTCAATAATCAAGTCCTAATTTCAACAATCATTTCAGGTCTCACGGGTCGGGTATTTTGTAAGGTTAGGTTCGCCATCATAGGAAACCTTAAACCTAAAAGATATGTCCAACTCACAATGGGTGTATGTCGGGTGTCTTCATCCCAACTCCTGCTTACAGATGCTCTAATATTTAGATCCTAACAAGATTCGATCTCGATCCTAACACGATAATTATCGATGATAATCTCTACAAAGGAAAACGATTTTACAATTCATTACCAAAGGTCAATCATTCAAACATAGAACAACACTTATAGTATTTTGTATCATTACTTTACCTCGTCCCTTCGATTTGGGGTGGTACACAGTACTCTCATCAAGATTCGTTCTCAATGACTTCTGAGCAAATCTCTAGAAATTCGATGCGAAGCGAGGATCTTGATAGAGATGATCGATACATGCACACTATGTTTACACAACTATTTTAAATACAAAAGAGTCAATTTCTTCATCAATAATTTATCATTAACAGGAATGATATTAGCAGATTTGGTCAGTCTGTCGACGATGACCCAAATCGAATCAAATTCAGATGATGACCTTTGTAATAGTTAGATGTTTACTAATGTATGAGGCGATGTCTGCCTTCATAATCTGCCATTAGTACAACCTCTTCTTCAGATAAAGATACTTTAAATCAGAAATGACAGGAATAGAATACTTATACTTACAAGATTCCAATATGACTACATTTCTAAATCTCCATATTTAGGCAACCACAAGTGGCCTTTTATATATTTAACGCCATTGGCTTCTCAATTCTAATGGTTCACATTAGCCGTGAACCCCCTTTTTATTATCTGTATTATCCTTTTTACAAACATTGTTTATTTTTATATCGTTCGGCAATTTTATTTTGCACCATCATTATTAAGGAACACAATCCTAATTGATTCATTATCCTTTGTATATTATGTGTCAGTATCTACATTCATCTTCCCTGATGAAATAATTATCATGTCCGTATTTATTCAAAAATTATTTCTTCACATTTTCTGAATTTTAGTTTCGTCTTAACTATCATTTTTATCCGTTTTACTCAATCCGACGTTTAAAGCGTCGATAATTATTACAACTAATTAAATAATAAATATTTAATTTTTATGAAACGTAAACGTAAACATTTAAATTTTCTCAGTTCGTCTAATTATAGAAAAATGTTCAAAATAAATTCGAATTTAATTAATACGATTTTTGTTGATTTATCGAAAATCATTTATAAGATTCGTAAATATTCGAAAAATCTTTGATTATACTTTGGTCAAAATTTTCTTAGTTGAAAAGCAAAAAATGTCATTTCAAATTTTAAGTCATGGTTTAACGGTTTCCTCAATCCCTCTTAGGTTGTCTTGAGGTATACACGAATATTTACCCCTAAACAGGAGTTTAGTTAAATGTTCTAGGTATAATGGAATAATCCCTTAAAAATCCTTTGTTAAAACATTTGTCAAAATATATTTGCACTTTCTTTTTAGTATAACTCAAAGTCTTAATGGCTTTAATCTTTGAAAAGTCAATATAGATTCCGTTATCTTTTAATCACACGATCAAATAATATAAAAGATTAAGTCTTCAATCACATGTTAATTATTTAAGGTACATGTTTTTATTGTTCGGCCAATTCAGGGAAATCTATAAATAATTATTAACTCATTCTTATTCTTATAAACAAACAAATGGTCTTTAATGATCGCAAGCAGGAATTTATCAAATTACAGCCTTCACACGTGATTCACAAAATTTATGAATGCTACGTGTGTATTAGTCAATCCAAACGACATCATGTGAAACTCATAATGTTCATTACAAGTTCCGGATGTAATGATTGGAATAGTTAATCTTTTTCGCGGACGCGAAGTTGATGGTAACCATGCCGTGGATCAAATCTTTAAAACATACGCTAGAACCTCGTAAATGATCGAACAAATCTTCCATTTCGAATTATGGATATCGTTTTCGATTGTCAATTTACTCAGTTCACAGTAATTTATAAATATAAGGAATGATAACACCATAGCTCTTCATGATGACGAGCTCGGTAGAATAAAATCTTTCTCCGACAACTCTCTCAGTTGTACGGTAATTCCTTTAATTCAGATGGTGCTGACGTAGAGTGCACACGCCATAGGTGCAGCACCGAGAATATAATCAATACCAATTTCAACTTGACTTAATGGCGAAAGTCTAGGTAATTTACCAACAAATACCTCCTAAAGTTTCAGATAACATAAACATCTTTTAATACATTTATTTTAAGTTCTTCTAGATTACAACATCTATAACTAGTTCACAACCATTCATGGTATAATTTCAAGTCTAAATGCAGGATATGGACATCCATCAAGAATTATTTAGATCACTTTTGATAATCAACATCTTATCTTTTAGGGGAATTCTACTCGAGTTCCCATCGATTAAGACAATGTCGTCATGTCATAATCAATCAATCCATTCTACTGGCACTATCAACTTTCCAGTTTTATTGCCGTCGATAAGATGTGAACTTCTCAAAAGACTAATAATAAATCATAATCCTTCACAAATTCAAGGATATATGGAGACATAACTAACCTTAAAAGAGTAAGGTCAACGCATGATCTATGCGAGAGAATTTCAAATCAGATACAGACGAAAACATTAACGAATATGAATATATCCCATGTTTTCATAATTTGAGTACGCATTCGAAAGCTCCTCGGATCGTTACCCAGGTCATTCAAATGAAATCAAATCAAAAGAAATGATAGGAACGTCGATACATCCAATCGGGTATCAACACTCGGTAATCAGATATTTTTCCTAAGAATCTCACTACGGGAAATTGGACAAGAAAGAATTGTCAATTGTCAAATAAGACAATTTCCACATATGAGTAACTTTGACTCAGAAGAATAGATGCTACAGGCACATATGTAGGTGTCCCTAACACTATGTCCTTATTTTTCACTTCTTGCAGATCTCAAAAATTTTTATCTTTCACAATCTTCAAAGAAAATTTAGTGTTTATTTATCAGTTTTATGGTGACTACTAATCAGCCTTGCATGGTCCATTCCAAATTGTATGTAGGCGCGCAACTGTATACAATTTCAAGATTTACGATGCAATACTCAGTTCGTCAAAATTTTATCATCATGTTTATAATAAAACATTTTCATGCTTAATTCTTAAATAATAATCAAAAATAAATTTACAAAGATTTTCTTTGTTATGAAAACAGTTAAGTTTTCCAAGGTACTTTATAAACAACCTCATTTCGATAACAATCACTTATAAATCTTACTTTGAATAATCCTTATAGTGATGAAAATTCAATTTTTCTCAATGGATACGGTTTTATCTTACAAAAACAATGAGTGATCTGCAGAAAAGTGATGAAAGCTGGTTCACCAAGAACTAAATACAATTATGATAGGAAATGAGCTTTAGCCAAATAATCATGAGGTTCATGGTCTCGATGGCACTCAAAAGAATAATCCACAACGTAACTCAATTCAAGATGAGTACTTGTTCAATGGTTGCATCACTAATGCGAACATTAGGATGAAGCAATAAAAGATAGATAAAATCAATATATGTAGAATTTAGCAATGAAAGGTAGTCTTTTCATTAATCACAAACAAGTCAAAATTGTACCGTAACACATTACGTGTCACTATGTCATACAATTCCAAGAACTCATCCTACCAACTGATGTCTCAGTTAAGTTAGGGATTATTTTTAAAAGATACCACAATGAATACTAATCTACAAGAGTTATTAGGTGTTCCACATGTCCCGGAAGATCCATCGGTCCCTATTCAGAAGAAGATTTCTTCAATTTATTTCTTAGACACTGGGCATCCTCGTTAGTGGACAATGGCCTAGGAACAACCCTTAACACGAACTAACAATCATTTAAAACATTATAATTCAATCACAGGACTTAACGACTTCCTCTTAACAGTCTCATATTCCATACGGGTTAAGATTTACTTTATTCAAGTTTCAATCAACTTATACTCAATGCGATATCCTACCTCATTTTCCAATACTTTTAATCTTTATTCTTAGACCTTAATAGGGCAATAAAAGCTCAATATGATCAACACTTAATTTCCAATCCTATATCTCTTACAACAATAGTTATCAAATGAGTCACTAGTATGAGATGACTCATACATTCAATTAGACTTCTCGGAAAGGTATTAGTGGCATGAGGCTTTTGGGTAATGGTTCCAATGACAGCCTCAAGTGCAACATTCACCCTTTCGATTTCCAGTTTTAAGAATTGGATGACAACGAATCAGATGACATCTTTCTAGGTGGTAACGTTTTGTCAAACTCCACTCTATAAGGAAAGATCGTCATGACATCGATATCAGATTTAATCTCGCCAATTCTACATTAATATCACAATCAACTATCATCTACATTTCTACGAATATCAACCATTTTGTTGGTATCATAAACATCCACAACTTGGTTTAGATCTAGGATAGCTAGAATTCCTACGAGAATAGCTTCGATTAATTTACTAGGGGATTTAGGGTTCCTTGTGACAATCTACGTCGTATAAATACCTCGTATAAATATCAAATAATCATCAAACAATCATGTAATAAAATTACATTATATATATGTATATATATAATCCAAGTTATATATATATTAAAATAACACTTCTCGGTCTGGCCTTGTCGGTAACTCGGGAATTCTTCGGCGCCGTTATAGTCAAAAGATTTTTAGACATTTTTAGAAAAATGTTTATAGTAAAAAGATTTAGAAATGTTTTATTCAAAACCTTAGTTTTAAAAATCTTTCGTTCTCTATAACGAGAGCTCTGATACCAAACTGTAACACCCCCAAATTTATACAACTCAGTACAGCGGAAGACTAGTTGGTGTTACGGGATAGCACATTACTCACATCATAGACAACGCTTAAAAGTCGCGTCGTTTTAATAATAAAGCATTTCCATTCTTAAATATCAAATTTACATAGGTCCCAAGTCATTGTATTTTATACAGGTTTTACAAAGCATTTGAATGGAAATTTATATTTAAGTGCGGGCCATGAATTCTTGATGTCTTCCCGAGAATTACCTTCAAGTACCTGAGATAAAACATGTTAAAAGAAAATGTCAGCGATAACGCCGAGTGAATTCATAGAGTTTAATAAATTCCATCAATATAACTTTGGTATAAAATTATTATCAAAAATCATTTCGTACAAATCATTTTAATAGGCCATAAAATAGCCAAAGTCATTTTTATACAAATCCTTATCGAAAATCATAATATAGGCATTTGCCTTAAAAATCATTATACAAGCCAATGTCGTAAAAACATCATACAATACGTTTTATAACGTTGTATTGATTAAATAAAAACCATTATATGAATATGGTTATATAAAACCAAAACACGAACATAATATCAATAGTATGACCCCGTATTGCTAGTCAGGCAATACATCGTAATTCGGTGCGTCTAGCAGTATTTCGTTAATTGGATTATTATAAGCCGCATGACATTGTTACCTTACTAAACCAAACAACGGGTAGCTAGCCCGAAACTCAATTAGCCCATCTAAATTAGCGTGTCGTCACAAAGGTCACGCTATGGAAATCTTCTCATACATAAATTCGCTTACCAATCAATGTGGCACGACGGGGATCAACCGTCAAGGCGCGAACTGGGGTGATCGTCCCCGAATAGTACTATTATATGCACAAGCGTCTACCAAAACCCGGTAGTTCACAATTCATGCTAATGGGACTTTTAGTGACATAACCTAACTTTAATAATCCATTTCATTTCATCTATCGGGTCATTTAATCATTTATCGGGTCATACAATCATTCGGGTCCAAATCAACAAACAAACAATCGGGACAAATGGTGTCCTATTTCATAAAAACTAGCATGTTATCTCCCTCGCGGGTTTATAAAACATTTCATAAAAACATTTAAAAGAGTGCGAGGCTATGAACTCACGTTGATGTGGGAAGGCGGGTTATCGGCAATTCGGATGTACGGTACGTGCTTCAATCACGGAAACCTAGACAAATAATACTTGTCTTAGACTCATGTCCAACGACTTTATAAAAATAACAATTATGTATACATATGATGATTATATATATATATGATGATCAAGTGGGTTTACATATTCTCGTTTACTCATTTTAGTGTTATGTGTCGATAACTTTTATACTAGTTTACTAGTTTTACCTATTTACATATTTTAAGTCCAATAAACTTATTATAAGTTTTTTAACTTGTATTAATCCATTTTATACTTGTATTATCAGTATTTATACTTTACATGTTGGGACTAAATGGGTTAAGCCCAATAAATAAGTTTATAAGTGTTTTAGCCCATTTTGTTGTATTATTAGTCCAATAACGTCAACTTAGCCCGTTAATGTCCGTATGTTTTATAGTTCGGGTTTTATCGGTTTTTACTTGTTATATATGTTTATATATCAGTATATGAGTTTATAAAAACATTACATTAGACGGGTCCAACCGTCTAAGTTTTATTTAACAAAAACGTTAATTTTACGGTAATAGCCGAAAAAGTCGTAAAAATCATGTTTATAGTTTTATAACTTATAAAACTTATCAAACTACCATTTTTATAAAATGTCCATTTATTTATCCTTATACATATTTATATAAATGTATTATATAAGTTAGTGGGTTTTAATTCACATTTTATACTATTTTTATTTGAGTGCTTATATAATACTATTATACTTTAATTTCCAAAATCTGATTTTTATTTTCATGTTCACCAAAACAGCCATATCTAGAGTTCTATATCGAGATAGAAGCTCAAATTTTTATGGCATAAACTACATGATATGTGCTCCATTTAACTCTAATATAGCTACTGTTGAATCAGCTTCTAAGTAGTTTCTAAAAATCGTCCAAAACAGTGAACTCAGATTTGTACTCTAAACTTGTTTTGATCATATCTCACTCATCTTAATTAATCCATTGCATGACCAACTCTCACATGTGTACAAGACATATTACTTACTGTATATCAATTAATCTATGCCATTTTATCAGTTCATCACATGGTTCATTACTGTTTTATACAGCCAATATTTTAAGCATGATTTTAACCTTTTTACATATAGTTTTCCATCTTTTTACCCATGTTTATCAACACCAAATCGCCACATAATATTTTTAATCATCATTCATCATCATATACATATACATAAGTAAAAGAAAATACAAGATTACATAACCAAAATAACAAGAAGGATAGGAAGAATGATCCTTATACCACCATAGTGATGAAAAGATGAGGTTGATGAACAAGGCTTGGATTTTGATGGCAAGACTTGTGATATACCAATATCAACTTCAAGATCACCTATCTTCATGAACATATTGTGGAAAATCAGCCCTACTTCATCTTGCAAACTTCTCTTTGGATGTTAAGATCACCACCAATCTATAGAGCTTCAAAAGGGCTTCATCATATGTGTGAATAACACATGATTTCATGGTTAAAATTGATCAAATAAGGGTTGTTCTTGATGAATTTGGGACGGAATTTGAGAGAGAAAGGAGTGGTTTTGTGGTTTTGCATGTGTAAAAATGAGGAAAATGGTTTAAGTTACTTGTTTTGTAACTTTGGTGGTTTTGGTGGAAGGCTAAGGACAAGTGTCCTTAGTCTTGGTGTAAGCTTGACAACTTAGCTTTCATAAGCTTAATATAGAAGCCACATGTAGGGGGGTGGGGCAAGAGTTATCTTGTCTTATTCCCACTAATTTACGGGTATTCCTCGATTCTAGTTTCCTCGATTTGCGTGCCCTCGGTTCGTTTTACGAAAAACGTTTTTATAAATTATGAATCAGCGGCACAAAACGAATCTAATAAAAATTGTCTCATCAATAACGGAGTTCAAAAACGTAAATACGTAATCCTAGGGTTTCCGGTTTAATCGTAAAGGACGTTAAATGATAATCGTAAGTCCTAATCTCTTCTCGTAAATTTGTGAGTTTATGAACCAACTCAAATTTAAAATCCCAAAATAATATTCACGGATAAATTTATTCCCTGAAATGTCGGACTGTCACCAAAAACGGTTTATGTAAACGTAAGCACGTAACGTAGAATCCTCCGGTTTAGACGTAGTCGATGCTACTGCAAGACGTAAACCCAAATTTCTTCCCATAAATAAGTGAGTTCATAATATAACATTAAAATAATGTTTTAAATAATATTTGAGAATAAAATATGAACCATAAATTGACGGATTGTCACAGGGGTATCCTCCGGTAAGACAAAAGAATCGCGGCCAAGCTCCGGAGCGCATCCAGGTTATAATAAGTGAAGTAAAAAAGCTGGTTGGCAGGTTTCATGCGGGAAGTTTATTACCATGAATGGATTTCCAATACGGTCATGGTCAAGAAACATGACGGTAGCTGGCGCATGTGTGTGGATTTCACTGACTTGAACAAAGCCTGTCCGCAAGACTGTTACCCATTCCTGAAAATCGATTGGAAAGTGGAATCCCTATGCGGGTACCCATTTAAATGCTTCTTCGACGCACATAAAGGGTATCACCAGATCCAGATGTCAAAATAAGACGAGGAAAAGACGGCGTTCCATACCAGTCAGGGTGTGTATTGTTATACGAAAATGTCGTTCGGGCTAAAAATGCAGGGGCAACATATCAACGGCTCGTGGACAAGGCGTTCGACTCACAGATTGGACGCAACCTTGAAATCTATGTTGATGACTTGGTGATAAAGAGTCATACGGAGGACGAGCTCCTCTGTGATATCCAGGAGACATTTGATACTTTGAGAAAGATCAATATGAAGTTGAACCCCAAAAAGTGCACGTTTGGGGCAACGGAAGGAATGTTCTTTGGATACATGATAGACCCACATGGCATCAATCCGTGTCCTGAAAAAACTGAGGCCGTTATACAGTTACCATCTCCTCGTACACTGAAGGAGTTCCAATCAGTTAATGGAAAGTTGGTTGGGCTTAACAGGTTCCTTTCGAAGTCCGCATAGAAATCACTTCCTTTATTCAAAACACTCAAAAGTGCTTGAAGAAAGGGGATTTCCGCTAGACAAGAGAGGCAGAGGAAGCTTTTGGGCAGCTTAAGCAACGCCTGGCGGCCCTCCCAATGCTTGTTGCCCTACGACCGAAGGAGGAACTAATCATGTATTTATCTGCTACACATGGAGCAATAAGCGCCATCCTAATGACTGACCGGGACGCAGTCCAAACTCTAGTCTACTTCATAAGCAGAACATTGCAAGGACCGAAACTGAATTATTCCTCGATGGAGAAGCTGGTCTTATCCTTGGTCTTTGTCGCAAAAAGGTTGTGTCGCTACTTTCAGGCGCACCCAATTATGGTCATCACGGACCAACCAATAAAACAAATCATCTCTAGACCAGACGTGGCAGGAAGACTACAAAAGTGGATCGTCCTTCTTGGGGAATATAATATCTCTTATAGACCAAGAACAGCCATCAAGGGTCAAATCTTGGCAGATTTCAATATAGAGAATCCCGAAGAAGACGCGCCAATGTCCCCATAGGAAGAAATTCCAAAGGAACCATTGGTTCTATTCATCGATGGATCTTCCTGCACGGATGGGTCAGGAGCAGGCCTCATATTCACAAATCCGGAGGGCATGGAATTCACTTACGCCTTGAGTTTTGAGTTCACGGCTACAAACAATGAGGCGGAGTATGAAGCACTGATAGCAGGTTTAAAAAATGCGGCCAGAATGGGGTGCGCAACCTTGAGGCCTACGTGTACTCGCGGTTGGTCGCGAATCATATACTTGGAGAATATGTAACCAAGAAGGATAACATGATCCAATATTTAGAAAAGGTTAAGTCACTCATCGCTGGCTTCGTGAAATTTTCTATAAAGCAAGTACCAAGGGGTGAGAATAAGAAGGCCGACGCCCTTAGCAAAATCGCTTCCACAAGCTTTTCCCACCTAATAAGTGTGAAAACACTTATCCTTTTACCACTTAGTTATAATAATAACCAAGCCAAAACGTGTATTTAATGTCGTAAATGTCGGAATTATGCGTGGTTTGTGTTTTTATTGTGTTTTAGGACCAAAATGTGAAAAGGGAAGAAACATGGGCTTTCTCGGGTTTATCGAAGAAAAAGACAAAAGACGAAGTCAAAAGATCAAGAGTGCAAAAAGAACGGAAGTCAAAGGCCTATTCTAAAGATTTATCGAAGAAAAAGTCTAAAGACAGAAGTTTAACGAAGTCGAAGAACCAGGTCTAATTAATGAAGAAATTAGAAGACGAGTTCATTTTATTTATCGACAAATCCTGAGACAAAGTCGAGAATGACGAGTTTATTGTCAAAGACGAAAGACGAGAAGACAAAAGAAAAGAAGGAAAGAAGAAAGCATAAACATCCCCTCCTATAAATACCCTCCTAATGACACATTAGGAGGTGTTAGCTAATTTGACAAATTAGTTCTCCATTTTTATTAATTGTTTTTTAATACTTGTCATTTATTTTTCAAGTTAATTCAAGTAAGTCTTTAATTTGTGTTGTTGAATCTTTATCTTTAATCAAGCTTTTCATTAATCTCTCATTCTACCTTTGTTGTTTAGTTTTATCTTTATGCTTATTTGCTTATTGTTATGCTTAATTGATTGTTCGTTATATTTATATGTGTTTGATTGTGTTAGCTTATTGATCTTATAGCTTTTTGTGTGATTTTCTTAATTTTAATTAAGTGTTTTTAAAAGTTATTTTATAAAAAGTTGATTTTAAATATTTTGATTATTTAGTGTTTTTAAAAGTCTTCAAATTTTGGCTTATTTGCTTTTTCTTAAAGTTGATTTGGTTAAGTTTTTAGATAAATGCTTATTTAGATTTTAGCTTATTTGCATTTGTGTTTTAATTAGTTTCTTATCCGGGTTCCAAAAATCCCTTTTTCCCGAATTAGATCTGGCATTCATTTATTCCGACTTATATGCAGTTTAACTTTTCCCGAATTAAGTACAAGTCTCCACTTTCCCGAATTGTATGGAGGATTGCTTTATTCCGGATTACGTTTGAGATACGTATTCCGAATTAGGTTCAGTAATAGCACATTCCGACTTAGTCCAAAATACATGCATTCCGGATAAGGTCAAGTACCCTTATTCCGGATTGTATGTGAAAGACAGATTCCGAATTGACTGTAAGATGAGATTCCGAATTACTTTGGAATCACAGATTCCGAATTAGGACTTTGCCACATTCCGGATTGAGTGCTTGACTCATATTTCGGATTAGTTCAAACTTGGCTACATTCCGAAGTACGTGTGTAGCTCGATTCCGGATAAGGTGAGGATTTTGATTCCGGATTAGGTTCCGAACACGGATTCCGAACTAGGTCTAGAATAGGATTCCGAATAAGATTGTTGCTCTTGATTCTGAACTAGGTCCAAGTTAATGGATTCCGAATTAGCTTTTTAAGGTGTATTCCGAATTACGTTTTGGTTTTTGATTCCGAATTAATTTATTTTCTGTTTTCCCGAATTATGATTTGACCTTTGTTATCCGAATTGTTTTAAATCCTTATTTTCCCCACCATTTACTTAATGTTATTTTAAATTTGTTTTATCTTAGGTTTATTTCAAGTTTTCATTTTTATTAAGTTTTCAAATTTACTTTTTGTCAAGCTTTAATTTTGCCACTTACTTTTTAATCATTTATCGCTTTATTTACTTGGTCATTTACTTTAAAGTTTGCATTTTTATTTTACTCAACGACCTATTCTTTTATCCACCAAAGACAATTGAGTCACACATTCAACTGTAATCAATTCGAATTGAGTCGAGAAGATTTCACCTTAATAAAATTCAGTTATTAAAATGGCGCCGCTGCCGGCTCTTTTCGTGAAGATTAACGGTTTTTTGTGAGAGACGTGTTGAATTTTAGGATCCGTTCACTCGTGAACGTTATTTTTCGTGTCAAAAATTTTCAAAAATCCTAAAAATAAAAAAAAATTCAAAAATCCAAAAACATTTAAAAAAACTCATAAAAAGAATTCCTTTTTCAAAGTTTTGCACGAAAAAGATTTTATTTTTTTTACGTTAACTATATTTCCTCTATTTCTTTGTTATCTTTTTCTTTTGTAGGTGTATGCGTACTAGATCTTCGTCTTATTCTGAACCGAGACTCTTGAAGACTTAGATATGACCGGTGTGCAGAACAATAATAATCCACCTCACCCCAACATGAATAATAACAACCATGCTCCTCAACCCGACCTTCGTACGATGGAGGAGCTATGCCAACCTACAATGAATGGACGCGGAGGACCGATTGCGCCGATGCAAATCACGGCTCCAGAATTTTCGTTGAAGCATCACATGATCCAACAAGTTCAAAATACTTGTCCGTTTCACGGATTTCCGGATGATGATGCCAACAAACACCTCGACAAATTCATTACCGTCACTCAAAGCATGAAATTGCCCGGTGTTACCATGGATTTTCTTCGCCTTCATCTATTTCCACACACTTTATCCCACCATGCCGAAAAATGGTTTGATCGTCTTCCGAAGAATTCAATTCATACATGGGACGAAATGACTCAACGATTTTTGTCGCGCTACTTTCCACCATCCATGGTAACTAGTCTTCGGAATCAAATCAGTGGTTTCACTCAAGAACCTGATGAATCTCTTTTCGATGCTTGGGAACGTTATAATGTCTTGATCGATCGTTGTCCTAATCATAATATGCTCCCCGTCACCTTAATTGATACTTTCTACAACGGTTTAACTTTTCGTGATCGTGATACGATTAATGCAACCACCAGTGGCACATTTATGAAAGAAGACCCGAGGAGTGTAGGGAGCTTATAGAGAACATGACCACTCAACAAAAATTGGGATTCATCCGCATCCTCAAGAAATAATCTGAGAGTCAATGTTTCTTCTACTTCTTCCAGCCCCGAGATGACTGAAGTCACCCGCATGATAGCTGAAATGAACAAAAATATCCAACTCATGGCTACGAATCAACTACAACAAGTTAAAGCTGTCTCACTTTCTTGTGAGACTTGCGGCGGTCCTCATTCATACACTGATTGTCCTTCTACTTATGACAATCCGGAAAACGTATATGTGGCTAACGGTATCTATTACACAGAAGGCTATCAAGCCCGACCTCAAGGTGATCGTAACTTGCTTAGTTGCCGTTCCAACAACTTTCTTTCACCCGGTTTTTCTCCTCAAAACCACAACCCAAACAACTTCAATAGAAGCAATACTAACCAACCTCGATCTTCTACTCCATATCACCCACCCGCACCCCAAGATCCACCCATCACTCTACCCACGACATATAATCAAGATGTGGAAACTTTCATGAGGACCCAAGGAGAGGTGGTTAAGAATCTTCAAAGCCAAATCATTAACTTGAAAGGTGATATCACTAAACAAGGGAATGATATTCGAACCGAGCTTAGAAATGATATGCAAACTTCTTTAAGCAATCAAACGAATGATTTGAGGAATATGATGGCTAGCTTCTCCAAAGTAATCAACCCTCTACTTCGGGCTCTCTTCCTTCGAATACCGTGACCAACCCAAGAGAGAATGTGAGTGCTATTACTACACGCAGTGGAGAAACTCTTGTAGGACCATCTACCCCTCCCCCAGTTACTCCATCTACACCTCCTCCACCCCCATTTATTCCTCCTACTTCCACACCTAGTACTAGTTCTACATTACTGTCTCCACCTCTTACGGAAGAAGTACCAAAGACAAAACCTTCATCATCCCCACCTTCTACTTCTACACCTTCACATTCTACACCTACACTTTCTAATCCCAATATTCCTTATCCATCTCGGTTAGACAAGTGCAAATTGCTCACCAAGGATGACATTAAAGTGACAAACTTTTTAAAAAAGATTTCAGGAGTGAACATCACCATTAGCCTTGTTGAAGCTCTTTCCCAAATGCCTAAATTCGTTAAGATGTTTAAAGATTTGCTTAGTAAGAAGGAGAAGATGTCCGAGTTTGTAAATACTCGATTGAATGAGAATTGTTCTGCAGTCCTTCTTAAAGAACTTCTGGAAAAACTTGGATATCCCGGTCGTTTTGTGCTTCCTTGTATATTTAACAAAGTTGAGGAATTTACTCCCTTAGCCGATCTCGGGGCAAGTATAAATTTGATGCCATTAAGTGTTTGTACAAAGTAATCATTACCCGATCTTACACCAACAAAGATGACTCTTGAGCTAGCAAATAGAACTCTTGCTTACCCCGTTGGTATTGCCGAAGATGTGTTTGTTAAAGTTGGAACCTTCACTTTTCCGGTCGATTTTGTTGTTGTTGACTATGAAATGGACCCTCGTATTCCGTTAATACTTGGACGGCCATTCTTGAGAACCAGAAAAGCTTTAGTCGATGTTTCCGAAGGTGAACTAATCTTAAGGGTCGGGAATGATCAACAAATTTTTAAGATGGGGAAGATCACAAACAAATCCAATGAAAGAGAATCGGCGAATATGATTGATGTGCTTCAAGACGAGCTTGATACAACTACTTGTGCAAGTATAAAGCTGGATGATTTTGTCGTCTACAACAATCCTCTTTTCAAGCCTATCTATGATAATCCACTTTTTCAAGAAAATGTGGAAGATTCTGAAGATCCTCTTCCCAATTTGGATGCCCCACCAATATATGATGCTCCACCAATCTATGATGATGATTCTAGTTCCGATGTGGATGATTATGATGATTTTTCTTCAGAGTATGAACACATGCCAACTTATGATGACTTTGATGATGTTGATACTCTTTCGAGTGATTCTTCAAATGATGACCTTGCTCCTACTTTTGATGAAGATCCTCCACCAACAATGCTTGATCCTACTTTGGATGACTACTCATTTGAGGAAGATTTTGATACTTTTCTTAATACATACTTCCCCAATGAGCATGATTATCCTCCTTTGGACTTCGATTATGGTCTTTATCCTTCTTCGGATGTTAAGAAACCCGTTTCAAAGGAGAAGACACCGGAAGACACCAATATTCGTAGTACCTATGTCTTAACACCTCTCTTTCCACCTTTTGACGATGAGATTGTGCGGTTTATGGGCGAATCTTCAAGGTCTACTGAGTCTAAGTTTTATTTTCCCCTAAAGGAAAAGGTGTTCGATCCGGGTATCGGAATTTTCAAGCCATCTCATTATCCATCTGATGAAATAAAAGGAAAGATTTTTGGAACTTATGGAAATATGCTTGCACTTCATCATACTTTCTACCACCGTGCTCAATCTTTTATCAAGGAACCCTGCCTACTCTTCTTTGGCTTGTCTTGTTCACCTTAAGATTGTGCTATTTGATGGACGAAAACCATGTATTTGACCCCGGTGGTTGTTCTTCAAGCTTCTTACCATTGTAATCAAGATCGAGTCAGGCTTACGACTCGGTGAACAAAAACAAGCGCTTCTCGGGAGGCAACCCGAGTATCTATCCTTTTTAGCCGTTTTTATAATAAGTGTAGGGGGAGACCCTACTATATGTTTGAGTTTTCTTTCTTATCATGTGCAGGGATTCGAGCATTCAAAGATCTATTCTTGATGACTTTTGACGAACCATGATTCCGTGTACCCGTCTTCCCGGTTTTATCCTAAACTCTTTTGATTCACTATTTTATATTCTTTAATATTAAAATAGGAATCACTTTACTTTTCTCTCCCTTAGCGAGATTTAAACAACATGCACAATGTCCTAATTGTAGGGGAGTTTACTCCCACATGCTTAAACATTAAGGACAATGTTTATATTAAGTGTAGGGGGACTTCTATCGAAGTTAAGTGGGCTTTTCCTTGTATATGTCCTCATTTTAACCGGAAAATTGATTTTTCGACATTTTTCAATATTTTTGATCTATTTTGTCCTATTAGTATTTTCCTTTGTTATCGTTATTTTCTTTCATTGCTAGAATAAATTTTAATAAAATGGTTTTAATAAGTTTAGATGTCTTTGATATATTAGGCCCGTCATGAATCTTTTGACTCAACCCGAATTTTTTATCCAAGTTTACTCTAGCTAGTATCCTTAACGTGTTTAAATTAAGTTTTGCTAGGCTTTTATATAAGGAACTTTAAAACGCGAAAGTCTTAACTCTTACAGGTTATGAACAAGAACTTTTCGCAAGTTCCTATAATTGATCTTAGAAAGTCGTTTATCAAGGGAACTTTAAAATGCGAATACTAAACTTGAAAAAGTCTAAGAAGATGCAAGATCCTATAGATGACTTGAAAACCCAAAACTTTGATTCAATTGGCTAAGCATCCACAAGTCTCATTCCTTGAGATTTTAAATTGTGGAGTACGAGAGATGATAGAGTCAATTATAAGTTTGGTATTCTTTCACAAATTTATGTGAGTTAATTATAAGCTTCTTCTACTATCGCTTGTTAATAAATATATTTCAGATAAGTAAGGTCGTACGATTTGAAAAGTTACTTAGCTTCTAGCCCAAGATCGTTAAAAAGTTGCTCGGAATTAATTAGAGTTCATAGCCAAGGCATAACTTATTGAAGCAAGATGCGAAGATTGTTGAGTCCGAAAAGGCCCAAACAAGGCATGAGGGCTACATTTTGTTGCTAAAGATCCAAAGTGATGTGAAGAATCATTTATCAAAAATCAATATGAAGGATCAAGACACACGACGGAAAGCAAATACTCCCCAAAAGATCATGGAGAAGTCTATCCGAAAAGACCCTAGCAAGGTATGAGGATAAATAGATCCAAGTCCTAAAAGGAGGCGGATCGTTGTATATCAAAATCCCAAATAAAGATTGGAGAAAAATGAAGAAGTCATGGTCCAAGTTTGAAGAATCTCTCAAAATTCAAGTGAAGAAATTCCTATTATGAAGAGAAGAGCAATATTTCAAGAACGTCTCTCAAGATTCGAAGTATGAAGTCAATGCCAAATATCGGTCCGAGAAAGGTCTCAAATCGTGAAGCGAGTTATGCCAAGATATGAACTTTATGAGGTCCCGAGAAGCAGTTTTAAAAGATTTTATCCTTTAGCTAACTATTGATTAAATCGTCCTACTTTATTTTCAGCCTAAATAAACTATCGAAATAAGTCAACAATGCATCCTCGTGATCATTCAAGACAATAATAAAATATAAGAGATACACCTAGAAATAAGGGAGTATAAGTGAATAATTGGGCCACATGAGTTTATGTTAGTTTGCTAACTTATAATAACAATGATCTCATTTTTAAGCTTGGTTTGGGGAACATAAAACTTGAGGGTGATAAACATTCATGACAACGAAATCCCTAATTTAAGTCTTCGATTTCTTTACTTGTTTTCTTCCTTCTAATATTTTGAAATTTTCTATCTTTTTAAGTTTCCTTAATGTCTTGTGTTTAATAAAGGTCAAGGTGGGTTAATTATGATGGAAAATGTAAATCTTGCTTTGTAATTAATGCATTGCATGAGGGTATTACAATGGTTAAGTGTAGGGGATTTAATAAGTGTGAAAACACTTATCCTTTTACCACTTAATTATAATAATAACCAAGCCAAAACGTGTATTTAATGTCGTAAATATCAGAATTATGCGTGGTTTATGTTTTTATTGTGTTTTAGGACCAAAATGTGAAAAGAGAAGAAAACATGGGCTTTCTCGGGCTTTTATCGAAGAAAAAGACAAAAGACGAAGTCAAAAGATCAAGAGTGCAAAAAGAACGGAAGTCAAAGGCCTATTCTGAAAATTTATCAAAGAAAAAGTCTAAAGACAGAAGTTTAACGAAGTCGAAGAACCAAGTCTAATTAATGAACAAATTAGAAGACGAGTTCATTTTATTTATCGACAAATCCCGAGACAAGGTCGAGAATGACGAGTTTATAGTCAAAGACGAAAGACGAGAAGACAAAAGAAAAGAAGGAAAGAAGAAAGCATAAACATCTCCTCCTATAAATACCCTCCTAATGACACATTAGGAGTTGTTAGCTAATTTGACAAATTAGTTCTCCTTTTTATTAATTGTTTTCTAATACTTGTCATTTATTTTTCAAGTTAATTCAAGTAAGTCTTTAATTTGTGTTGTTGAATCTTTATCTTTAATCAAGCTTTTCATTAATCTCTCATTCTACCTTTCTTGTTTAGTTTTATCTTTATGCTTATTTGTTATTGTTATGCTTAATTGATTGTTCGTTATATTTCTACGTGTTTGATTGTGTTAGCTTATTGATCTTATAGCTTTTTGTGTGATTTCTTAATTTTAATTAAGTGTTTTTATTAGTGATTTTATAAAAAGTTGATTTTAAATATTTTGATTATTTAGTGTTTTTAAAAGTTTTCAAATTTTGGCTTATTTGCTTTTTCTTAAAGTTGATTTGGTTAAGTTTTTAGATAAGTGCTTATTTAGATTTTAGCTTATTTGCATTTGTGTTTTAATTAGTTTCTTATCCGGGTTCCCAAAACCCCTTTTTCCCGAATTAGATCTGGCATTCATTTATTCCGACTTATATGCAGTTTAACTTTTCCCGAATTAAGTACAAGTCTCCAATTTCCCGAATTGTATGCAGGATTGCTTTATTCCGGATTACGTTTGAGATACGTATTCCGAATTAGGTTCAGTAATAGCACATTCCGACTTAGTCCAAAATACATGCATTCCGGATAAGCTCAAGTACCCTTATTCCGGATTGTGTGTGAAAGACAGATTCCGAATTGAATGTAAGCTGAGATTCCGAATTACTTTGGAATCACAAATTCCGAATTAGGAATTTGCCACATTCCGGATTGGGTGCTTGACTCATATTCCGGATTAGTTCAAAGTCTGCTACATTCCGAAGTACGTGTGGAGCTCGATTCCCGATAAGGTGAGGATTTTGATTCTGGATTAGGTTCCAAATACGGATTCCGAACTAGGTCTAGAATAGGATTCCGAATTAGATTTTTGCTCTTGATTCTGAACTAGGTCCAAGTTAATGGCATCTGAATTAGCTTTTTAAGGTGTATTCCGAATTACGTTTTTGTTTTCGATTCCGAATTAATTTATTTTCTGTTTTCCTGAATTATGATTTGAGCTTTGTTATCCGAATTGTTTTAAATCCTTATTTTTCCCGCCATTTACTTAATGTTATTTTAAATTTGTTTTATCTTAGGTTTATTTTAAGTTTGCATTTTTATTAAGTTTTCAAATTTACTTTTTGTCAAGCTTTAATTTTTGCCACTTACTTTTTAATCATTTATCGCTTTATTTACTTGGTCATTACTTTAAAGTTTGCATTTTTATTTTACTCAACGACCTATTCTTTTATCCACCAAAGATAATTGAGTCACACATTCAACTGTAATCAATTCGAATTGAGTCGAGAAGATTTCACCTTAATAAAATTCAGTTATTACCACCTTTCCAAACAGGTGTTGGTAGAAATACTTTAGGACAAATCCATTACTGGGGATGAGGTCGCAGCAATAGTCGATGAGGAGGGGCCTACGTGGATGACCCCAATCATTAGCTATTTGAGGGACGAGACCCTTCCTGACGATGACGATGAGACAGAGGCACGCCGCATCCGCCGGAAGTCACACTAGTTTGAATTACGCGATGACATCCTATATAAACGCTCATTCCTACAGCCTTGGCTACGATGCGTTGGACCGCGACAATATAGCTATGTGATTAGCGAGATTCACGAAGGGTCGTGTGGCGTGCACGCCGGCCCTAGGTCGGTAGTGGCGAGAGCTTTGCGCACAGGGTATTATTGGCCGACTATGCATCAAGATGCGCGCAACTTAATCCTCAAATGTAGCAATTGTCAGGTACATAGACCAGTGTCGCGCCATCCACAACAAGAGCTCACACCTATCACAAGCCCATGGCCATTTTACAAATGGGGTATCGACATCGCCGGACCTTTTCTCGTGGCAGCAGGTGGCGTTAAGTTCCTCCTCGGAACCATCGGACGGCGACAAAAACAACTATCCACTACAACATCTTAACACTTCATAGTAAGAAATATTTGTGAATAATAATAATACAGCGACAAAAACAAACCCACCGTTGACAGATCCGATGGCGACAGACCTAATGTTAACAGATCGGATGACAACACTTCGACGGAGACAACGAAAAACAAAGAAACACGATGACAAAAACAAAGATACCAATCCCATTCAAGATCTCAGTTATTTCTCTTTAAAGATGAGATCTTTAAAGATCTATACCATGCATATTATCATGGATCTTGATTCATACACAAAACGAAAACACAAACATCACCTACCCGAGACCTTTATTAAAGATCTTGAAGCCATATCTTTGTTCTTTTGTATACATGATTCAGATAAGATTAATACATAGATGTGCTTCTATTGAAAGCAGTAGTGATAAAAAGTTTTGTGATTTGTGGGTAAAAGATGAAGTGTGGTTTGTCTAAGGGCGTTTTTTGGAGGCCGTGTTATTAAAATCGATGATGGGTAGTTTGTATCTAAGATGAATGTTAGAGGTGTAAGATTTGATGTATGAGGAGCAATGTAAAAATGGGGTGCGGAGGTATAGAGGCGAGTGTATTTAAGGTTGGTTGATAGCAAATAATTAGGGATTGTTTAGCATATATAAAAAAGAAACTATGAAGCGAGTGTGTTAGATGGGTATAAGGCAACATTTTCATGGGCTTATGATAACTACTGATGGTTGTAGAAATACGTCTTTTAGGAAAAAGAACGTAAATAGGGTAAGCGTGCACGACGATTTAGGAAAACTGTGTGTGAATGACCCTAAAAGTGAGTTCGTTCTCTCGAGGAGGCACGTGTGTTGTGTAATGAATGATGATTAATGTTTTTGATTAAGAAGAAAAAGAAAAGAGAAGAGAAAATGACGAAGACGAAAAAAAAATAGAAAAATTATCAAAAACACTACTAGAAAGTTAAGACGTAGAAACGTAAAAGAACACAAAAATTAAAATTTTAACCTAAAAATTCCTAAAAATTCCTAAAAATTACTAAAAATCTCCAATAATATTCTAAGAGTTTACAAAAAATTCAAACTTGCTAAAACCTTTTAATTAATTAGATAATGACTTTTTCATGCTAATTAAAGCCCTAAAAATCACTTTTAATTATTAAAAAGCCCTAAACAAGATTTTATAGTTTGTAAACCTCACAAATATCCTAATTAAGCTAAATTCTATTTTTTTAAATTTTAAAACCAAATTAAACTATTTTTAAACACTTAAAAACTATTAAAATGTATTAAATCTTAAATTAAATCTAGAAATTAATTGAAAAGTCTAAAAAATATTTGGAAAGTGACAAAACTCCTAATTTAATGTCCTTAACCTAGGAAAAATGTAAAAAGTAGAAAAATAAAACTTTCTATTTTTATGAATAAAATAATATTAAAATAATGCAAAAAAATAAAAAGTTTATAGAATAAATTCTGAAAAATTTCTAAAAACCTAAAATAATATAACTAAGAGAAAAATGAAATTTAAAGTTCCTAAAACCTCTTAATTAATTTTATATTAATTTTTAAAGTTTAATAAAAAACCTAAAATCAAATAAAATTAAAAATTAAAGTTTTTGAAAATCTAACTAGATGTAAACCTCAAGTTATTAAATTAAAACTTAAAAATTATTTTTCTAAAATTTAAAACCTACTGTAGCTATTTTTAATCTAATTAAATAGATACGGGTACTTAAAAATTGATTAAAAAATAAATGACTAAAGTAAAAAAAATCAAATTGGGCCAGAAAAGTCCTAAATTGTATAACTATCTCATGAAAAATGAAAACCAGTCACAAAGCTTATTAAATAAGCTGAGTTGGGCTTATAATGCTACGGCTTAAATGAATAAGCCCAAACTGAAAAGGGTGTAAATAGGTAATCCCTTGAGACTTTATCAGTAAAAGTCCCAAGGGCAGGATGGTAGTGTGTGTGTGCTTTGGCAGTGGTGGCGCAGGTTCGAGTCCTGGCCACGCCAAAATTTTTGAAATATTTTTTTTTTAATTTTCTTTTTACCCCTCTTGATTATCTGATACTAACACTACCCAAACACACAAACACTTGACAAATTACAGCCAAAATTACACCTAAAGTAATCAACAAGGTCTCAGACCTAAACTTTCTTTCCTTTTTATCTGTTTCTTGTTTATGTTCTTTTTGGACAGTCAAAAACCCCTCACCTGCAGTTGGCGTGTGGGGGGGGTGTTTTAAGCAAGTAGAAAGCACAAGAAGTAAACTCGATACAAAAAAACTGAAGCACAAGCGATTACTCAGGTAGCAAGTACTTATCCAAATACAAACCAAATCAAAACTTATCACTGAATCATGCCATAATATTCAAATACGCAGTCCTAATGC
Source organism: Glebionis coronaria (assembly GCA_025667525.1). Lineage (NCBI taxonomy): Eukaryota > Viridiplantae > Streptophyta > Magnoliopsida > Asterales > Asteraceae > Glebionis > Glebionis coronaria. The sequence continues at coordinate 362,671,856 of CM046877.1, forward strand.
CTAGGTCTGATGAACAGTAGCAAACCCGAAAAAAAAACTAAACAAGCAACACGAATCCAAGTTTGCTGAGATTTATTCTAAAACAGTGGGGCTACGCATGCAATGAATAAGCTACAAAAAGCACCGAATTACTACTACCAGGTAATGCTGTCTTATCTCAAGCCCAAAATCCAAGCTACGATCCAAGATTACCACAAAGACAAGTCACAAAACTAACAATAGAACCACGGGGCCAGAATAATCAGCAGATCATAACTCAACTGTTACAACTATCTAACCCAAGTAAACTTGAACTAGTGACGCTAATTTATAAGAATCATGCAGATTAGACTAGAATTCTATCAAAACGACCAAAAATGCTATCATTCTCAAAAGTAAACACAACATACATCACTTTAATAAACGGTGCTTACTTCAAACGAACTTCATAGCAGGCAATTATGCATCCTAGATACAAATCTAGCATATACTAATTAAACCAAGCACACTCCTAACAGCAGACTTGCAGATTACAATGACAACTTAACTAAGAACAAATCATGCAAACAAGCTATTGTATAATCCTAAGTGGACATATTATATTATCAAGTTTAAGCAGTTTAAACTTACACTAACAGAACCTAAGTACTCTTACTGCTTTACTCAAGAAACTTATCAAAACCACATCAAGTCTTAACAACTAGCAAACTGACAAGCAATTATCACCCGAGAATAATTATACAACTAGCAAAAATAAATAATAAATTAAAAAAAAGAAAGGAAGAGATGGCGATACCTACCCTTGTTTGCATCCAACAAGGGTCAGCTAAGCTCCCCTGACCTCAACCAACTACTAGGTGAGGCAGGGGTGTCTTGGACAAGAAAATGAGGATGGGGTGGTTCGTTGGGGTTCAACAGCTGAACCGAAGCACCCTGAATGAAAAGAAAAGCTGCTAAGAATAAAGAGAAATCCAAGAATCAAGACCTATGGTCTTGATTCAGTAAGTTCACAAGATAACGAATCCACTTTTCTTTTCACAATCTTTTTCAAAAACACTCAAATACTTAATACTTTAAATGAGAATGATGATAACTTTAAACAATAAAATTTTAATTCCACTTCTACACACTTACTGATTATCTCAAACAAGAAAACTCCAACTCAAATTTGAAAAAAAACATTAACTTAAATCATAAAACATAAAGTAAATTGGAACTCGGATGATTTTTTTAAAAACTTCAAACTTTTCATTCATAAAAGAGTAAATTACAAAAAATCCGAGACAAGGGAAATGGGTACCACAAGTCGGTCCTCATTTATAGACCCCCTCAGATTGTTCTAGAATCGAAAGAAAAAGAAACCCTAATCTAATGAATTTCCCAATGAGCCCTCGCATATTCTTCAAGAATATGCTTTGGTTGAATATGCATTTGGTCAAAAGAGGGTACCCGTGATGTTGCTGGACATTGGATTTGTTGTGGGAAATAAGCAACCTTCCTAGACCCTTGATCTTCTGCCATAATTTGTCTTGTTCTTCACATGGAGATAACGTGAGCTGGTGGGGGGGACCAAATGGATATGCGGACAAATTCTGGGTGAGGGGCTTAGCTGGGTGTGGGGTAAATTAAACATAATCATGGGTAATTTGGATTTACCCTATGATTGTTCGATTTGGGGATTAGGGTTTTTGGGGAGAGTTTGTGCGTTGATCTTTTTAGTTTTAGTGTAAATGTGTTTAAGGGGAGAACACGTTTATTAAACGTGTGTTATAAAATTAATGGGTCAACCGGGTTTGGGGTATGGGTATTGGGTAAACGGGTTTTTAAGTTGGGTTATGGTGACGTGTCAGATTTTGGTTGGGTGGTGGAGTTTGATTGTTTCCCAAGATTGCCCCCTCATGTTTACCTTTTTCTTCACTTTGTATTATCAGCTCAAAACAAGACTTCCTTTGTAAATAACTTTCAAACACTTGTCAATTTTGGCACAATTTGTATATAAACTTGTAATAAGGACTAAACATGCAATTTCTTCATATTCCAAGGACTGATTTTGACATGTTTTCATACTCCAAGGCTTTGACTTGTGTGTTGACTTCTTGAAGGACTATTATTGACAATTTAGATTTGTTGAGGGACTAAATTTGCCAATTTCTTCAAAGGTAAGGGTCCTTTTTGTAATTTTTGACAAACTTTAGGGACCAAACTTGTAATTATGAAGATACAAGGGTATAAAGTGTCAATTCTTCAAACTTGGAGGACCATTCTTCAATATTCTTCAAATTTTCAAGGGTTTTCTTTGGAAAATTCTTCATTAGGGCTTGGTTCAATATGCGGCTTCGTTTCCCGTGTTCGTTTTTGATTGATTCTTGTGATCTTTTGTCATTTTCTCAATATCCGTACCTAAAATACATAAGCAACAAACACAAGCATATATCTGGGTATTTTGATGATATTTAATGCATTTTAAGCCCAATTTGGACGATGAGACTATGTATAAAAGCAGTCTCATCAACTACCAACAAAATTAGGTTGACTAATCAGTTGGATCACATTAAGGATACAAATCTTTAAATAAAATAACAAGAACCGGAATCTGGGTACTCGAGTTGAGTTGCGTTAACACATAATTGACAAGCCAACAAGAAGTACACCAACATAGCGCAGTGAACAATTCGGAATGGAACATTAAAAAATAAAACCATGCCCACAACCCGTGTGCAACGCGGGTCTGCATGCCTCGTAATAGCTAAACATTCAGTGCTAAATTTTTTAATTAAGTAGCAATCAAACACAATCTTAAAGGATTATTATCTTAATGATAGTGTTTGTTAAATAATTTGTCTTACGGTTATTTTGACGATAAATGTTTTTACACTTTGTCGTGATCAAAACTAAGAAAGATTAGTTAGGCATCGATTGATTTAACAGATACGACCCCTGCACTATCATATTTTATTATTATAATAACTATTAGTATAATTACTATTTAAGTAATAGATAGTGTTTAATTTAAGTAAAGATTATTATGTTAATCTTTGAGAATAGTATTAGGGCATGTTTTATTATAAATAGATGATTAGGGCTGTAATTCTTATTATGTTTTATGATAATGAAGTATTGATTAGGTAATCAACTGGGGAGTCGGTTTATCTCACTAATATAAGCCAGGGGAGGAGGGAAGGTTATCCCATTAATATAATATATCTATCATTTTATCTCTATAATCGATCCGGTTCATATCAGCATCAACTTACGAAGAGGTTTTTTCATGGCGCGCAACTTCTGGATAGATTTAAACATATGATGACCTGAACAGCAACATTCCAATTCGAAGAAAGAATCTCCCTCCATAAAGTTACTTTTATACGTCAAAAAAAGTTGAAGGATTTAGGCGTGCTATTCATAACTCATAAGGGTTGGAATCTTCAAGACGAATGGGGAGTGGTCCGAAGATCTATAAGGTTTGAAAATAGCGTAGTTCCCGGAAAAGAATCAATGAAATCAAGATTTCCCATAACCCTATCTAGCTTCTTTAGAATACCATTCCCACCTTTTGGTTTCTGGTTCCACGTATAATGGAGCCCCGTGAAAGTAATATCCAATACCTCAATGTCCTCCACACAATCTTTGAAATCACTCATTACCACATTCATATAAGAGGAGCCCGAAAAGGTATCCTCAATGTTTAGCACAGCATTAAAGTCCCCTAATAGAACCCACGGGTCATTACGAACAACAACCTTGTGAAGCCCCAACTCATTCCACAATTGACAACGAACCACATAATTATAATGAATGAGGAATAAAAGTTTTATTAGTATCGTTGTGTAAAATCTTGGTATGCACGGCTTGTGTAGATTGAGCTACCACCAACAGCGAAACGATATCCACATTCCAGCTGACCATTATACGACATCCTTTGGAACATAACCATGCATTAGGCGTCCAGCCCCAATTCCTAAAAACCTTCGAGCAAACTGAAGAGTGAAGACAACATTGACAAATCAACATGCGACTCCAAAATAGCTCAAACACTAGTTTTCAATCACCAGCGAACCTCAGATTGTTTAGGGGCTCGGTTCAATCCCCTAATGTTCCACGATGCAACACTAAACATCGACACCATTAGAGATGGAGTGCTTGCCCCTTTGTAACTTGTTTTGGCCGTGATTCCATAGTAAGTTCCTCATCCACCTATCTTCTACATCCGAGTCAACCATCATAGCACCCTCAACCCCATTACCCTTACTTGATTGCCCCACCTCAACAAGATGAGAGTCCTCTCGTCTTGAAGGGCATAAAATTTGTTCTTCCTTGTAACAAGATCACAAGGTTCGGTAGTTTTATCCCTCACACCATCCTTCATCTCTTTACCCGTCGTTTTATCACCCTTACTCCACATTAGATTAGGCTTCGGTTTGTTGAGCTTCACACCTAATGTACGAGCCTCTCCTAATGGAGCTTTACCATGCTTCTTTTTCCTATTAACAACAGTAAACCCATCCTCGATAATGGTAGCAGCAACATCACCTTTTCATTAGCTTTTTTAGGGCATTGAGATGAAGTATGATCAAATATATGACAATCTTCGCACAACGGTGGTTTCCATTCATATTTCACGAGCATTTTCTCCACCTTATGTCCCAATCCATCCTCCAGCGGCACTCCCATCACGACCTCATGCTTTAGCTTAGTCTCCGCACTCACTTCAACAAGCGCCCTAGCAAAACCAGTACGTCCCCATGTATCCCCACACATTGAGCTAGTGAATGCATCAAGCATTAGTGGTTTCCCAATCTGCGTTGCAATTAGACTAAGACCATCTTCCGTAAATGCAACTACTAGTACCTTATGGATTTTCACCCACACCGGCACCTTAGTCACTTTATTCTTTGTAAGCACCAAATCAGTAGACCACTCATTAAGAATAATTGGAGAGTTTTGTATCATCCAAGGTCCTTGTTCAAGAACCTGCTCCAAACCATTAACCATATCAAATTTAAAGTAGAAAAAACCTTCATCGTCCCTTATTAACTTTTGGAATCCGAATTTGGACCACGTGTTTTTCATATAATTCTCTACAAGAGGAAACACAGCCCCTTTTACCACAAACAAACCAACCAAGGAATTAGCGAACTTATTCTTGACAGGTGCTATAGACTCGATAGGAAGAACAAAATCCATGAATATCACTCTGTAAGGATCGAAAGTTAATCTTCTTCCTAGGTTGTTCCAATGTAACAACATCAGCAAAGGATTGATACATAATCTGCGTATCTTTTACCCCTTGAACCCTCGGATCATCCCAATAAGTAGGTCCATTCGTCACAGGTACATCAGCACTCGAATTCACATCCAAAACTGACATCTTACCACTCGAATTCACATCCCCACCATCATGATGTATGTGGCTGCGTTAGACCCCTCTATGTTAAGTGGTTGTTGGGATTCATGATGTATGTGGATGCATTTTGCCATCATTGGCTTCCCATCCTTACCCTTAATTAGCTTGAAAACAGGCTAACAATAGGAGTATCAGTAATCGATGAGTTAGTAATAGTGTCCTCCATCTCTTACTTCTTTACCAAAAAATCTTCAGATGTATACCAAAGATGACATAATTGGAATAATTGAAACAAAATTAGTGAATTAAAAGGGTGAATTTAGTAATTAAATGGGTTAATTGAGTTTATAAGTCTCATTTTTTGATTGAGGAAAATTTGGGGAAAATAATTAGGTGGGTTGTTCGAATGTTTTTCATTTTCGGTGGTGGATACTGTTAGAATGATTTAAAGTGATGGTCATATAATATACCGTTGTGAAGCTCGTGGAAAATGCTACTTAATGGTGTCGAGAGTTTTATGTTATTATTGTGTATGTAACGGGAATTAGTCCCAAACACAGAAATGAGGAAAGCCTTTGTCAAGTTTCCTTCTTAGTATAAAAGGAAACAACCTCCTCATTTGTGTATGTGCCTTTCCATTTTCTAATATGTTAGAGAGAGAAACTTTCCTTAGTTTCTCTCACTAGGATTACATACTCCTTGTATCTCTCTTTCTTCTTCATCAATCTAATATTCAATTCTTAGTTTTAATCTTGTTCTTCATCATCTTTATTTCTTGTTCATCATCATACTCGTACCTTCATCCATCTCATCCTACTTCATCACGTCTCATCGAGATCAAGGCTTTTCGTGTTTGTTTGGTTCGTGTGTAAGATCCTACAAGTGGTATCATTCGCCAAGGGATTTGTGGGGAGCGTTTTGGTGTTTTTCGTTGGCTTAAAATCCTTTAAAAAGTTGCGGAAAAGTGCCAAAATTCGTTTCTTTCCGAGATCCACGTTTTTAGGATAATGCCGCAATATTCGTGATTATTGCGGAATTGTATCCTTTGGAATATTGTGGAATTTGTGCATAATATCCGGAATAGTCACACTATTGCGGAATCTGTGCATAATTCCGGAATAGTTTCATTATTGCGGAATTATTACGGAATCTCTACATTGCGAAATTTTGGCATTGCGGAATCTCTACATTGCAGAATATTGGCATTGCGGAATCTTTACATTGCGGAATTTTGGCATTGCAGAATCATACTCATTTCACATTGCGGAATCATACTCATTTCACATTGCGGAATTGTATACTCTCTACATTGTGGAATCATTCTTTATTTGACATTGCGGAATTGTATATTCTCCACATTGCGGAATCACTCACGTGTTGATTTTGCGAAATCTTTGTAATCATTGAGTATTGCGAAATCTCTACAAATATTCCAAGATTTTCAAAAAACGTGATATTAAAAAAAATCGTGAGTTTTTGTTGGTACTAAAGAATTTTTGGTTTCTCGAGTTCACATTTTTAGAGGATTTTAACTACTACACTTTTAACTCAGCTTTCTACGAATTGAGATCCTTATTTACACACGACTTCTACGATGACATATCAACAAGACAATGCTGTTGTGGGGAATGAGAATCGTGATAGCACATCTAGAAAGACGAGGATGTTGCTTACCTTCAGACTCAGCTTCTTATAGCACAAAAGGAAAAGGCAGGGATTCTACTTCTAGCTGAAGAGTTTGATCTCATGGCATCTGCAGCAGCATATGATGAGGAAGAGGAGGTGACTACCGACTCCATCTTGATGGCTAATTCACAGCAAGCATCAACATCGGGAATTCAGGCTGACAAAGCTCCTGTGTATGATTCAGACGGTTCATCTGAGGTACATCCACGTTTCGATGATAATGATATATATAGTATGTCTAATCAGGAGGAAGAGTATAGTGAGATACTTGAGCCCTACATTGAGGCACACGGGGATCAAACGAATAATAGTAATATTATTTCGAATGAGCCCAGTGTGGACCTTAGTGTAAATCAAGTCGCCCAGCCTACAACCCTTCCTGATGCGACACATGCGTATTATAAATCATTATTTGATAAGCTTGCTAAGTATGTTGACCATGCTAAGGTGGTTAATAATAAGTTTAGAGAAACTAATGTCAAATTGACCACTAAGCTTGCGGGATATAAGGAACGGGAGAAAAGTTTTGAGATTCATCATGCTAAAATCTAGGAACTAGAACAAGCTCATGCTACATCGGTTTATCAAGAAAAATGCACAACTAAGAAATTAAGTGCCTTACATTTAAGTAGTGCTAAAAAGATAAGCGAATGAATGATGAAATCACCTCTCTTAATAAACAGCTTTCAACTGAAAAATCTCTTATTGCGGATCTAAAAGAAGAACGAAAAAAGCTGAAACATGATTTCAAAATTCGAGAAGATGGGCTTCTTGAGGATTTTTGCAACGCTCGGGATAGGATCAAGGAATTAGACAACCTTTTGGTAAAATGTGGCCAATCTATGCAGACGATAAACATGCTCGCACCAAAAGTGAATGAGATTAATTACACCCGTTACAGATTGGCTTTAGGTTGTCCACTTCCTCGCAATCCCGAATATCTTAAGCATGCTCAGACCACCCATCAAAGTTTATATAATGGTAATGTGTTGCTAGATAAACATGATCCTCCTGTTGTGTGTGATTCGGAAGAAACCGTTGAACTTGCCGAAGAGAGTCGTTTACGATTGCAAAAGCTTAATAGAGAAGTCACACCCGTTTATTATCCGAAAGTTAATCCTCCAACAGTTTTTGTTCGGTCTAAAACGAGTACTGAAATGCTTTTCATACCGAGTGAGGAATTGTCGGATGACCCTCCTAAACCGATTATTGCACGACGATTTCTAAATGAGCTAAAAGATAACTTTGTCCTTTTCAAACGTGTTGTTAATCACAAAATCACTTGCGGAAATTTTACATCACCCGTTCAGATTGAGGTTCAAAAAATTCTTCGAAACGATATTAATCCGATTGTTAATCAAGTTGATGCTAGGATAAGCAATCAATAAAATACTCTTCTTAAAGAACTAGCCAACTTTGTTGAAGACTTTAAATCTTTGGCGAAGGAGGCTGATGAATCTCTTGATAGAACTAAAGTTTTGGAAAGCTGTGACAACCTGATATTTTCAGGTAGTAAATTTATTCTCGTAAATTATTTTTATATTTTATTTTAATGTTGTTTCATGAACTCACAATTTACGGGTTGAAATTAGGGCTTACGTGCATAATTTAACGTCTTTTACGATTAAACCGGAAACCCTAGGTTTACGTATTTACGCTTATGTGCTCCGTTTTGGATGAGACAAATTTTATTAGAATCGTTTTGTGCCATAGATTCATAATTTATAAAAACGTTTCTCGTAAGTCGACCCGAGCGCACGCAAATCAAGGAAACTAGAATCGAGAAGTACCTGTAAATTAGTGGGGATGAAACAAGTTTACACTTGTGTCACCCCCACAATGGGCGGCCAAGACAAGACCAACACCACCTTGGTGGCAAGTTTATATTAACCTTAAGGACACTTGTCCTCAAAGTTTTACTAAACCAAAACCATTACCCCCAAAACCATTTACCATTTTCTCACAACATGCAATACTAAAAAAATTCTTCCCACTCTCTTCTCTCTTCTCTTTTACCGTCCCATATACACCATCCAACACCACCATCCATCAAAAATTAGCCATAAACTTTACATACAATCTACATATGTTGATCCTCATTTGAAGAAATGAAGATTGGAGGTGATCTTAACAACTAGGAAGAAATTTTCAAAAACGTTTAGGGCTGATTTCTCAAGAAGTATACATACATTTGGTGATCTCAAAAGTGGTCTTGCTAACTCATAAGATTTGGTTACCAAAAACCAAGTCTAGTTCATCAAAAACCTTAACCTTTCATCATATTGCTTGGTACAAGATCATTTATTTCCATCACCTTATTGTTTTGTAAATGTACTCATGTATTTTCTTCAAAAATGTATATGTATTAATGATAAATGATGATCAGTATATTGTGTGGGGATTTTGTGTTACTGAATTAGGATAAAAAGGTTAAAATCTACAAGTAAAAATGTTAAAATCATGACTAGTCACATAGGCTGTATAAAAAAGTAGGTTTCAATATCTTCACTTGGTGAAATGGCTAAGATTATTAAATATACAGATAGATAAATGATTTTTACATATGTGGTGAGTTGGCCATGCAATGGAATATTAAAAATGAGCAAGATATGGCCAAAACACTTTTGTAGTACAAATCTGTATAGTCTGTTTTGGACGAATTATTAAAAACACTTAGAGGCTGTTTGAGCAGTAGCTAAAAAGATTTATTTGTAGCACACATCGTGTAGTTTATGCTGTGTGAATTTGAGGTTCTATCTCCTGGTAGAACTCAAGATATGACAAAAATGGTGGACTTAACTTTAGAAATCAGATTTCTTAATAAACTATATAATATAAAAAGAGCACTCCAAGTAAAATACTATTATAAAATAAGTATATAAAAGCAACTAAATAATAATAACTATTATAAAATGAGCTTGTATACTATAATAAATAAAAATTACATTTTATAAAAGTAAAACTCAAATGTTTTCTAAAACTACAAACTATATATATATGTTTTACGTCTTTTCGCCTAAAACCGAAAGATTAACGTTTTCGTCAAATAAAACTTAGATGGTCGGACCCGTATAATGTAACATTTTTATAAATCATATAATATTTGACAAGTAAAAATCGACAAAACCAAGCTTTGTAACTAATGGACCATAATGAGCCAAATTAGCCTTGTTGGACCACTAGGCCCAACTAGTTTGGTTTAATGTTATTGGACTTACTCATGGGCTTAACCCACTTGGGCCCAACATATGAGTATGGTCCTGGTCTTAGAAAGATAAATGGACTAATAAAATGATATTGGACTCTTAATGGGCTTATTGGGCCGTAATATGTAAATAGACTAAAACTAGTGTAACTAGTATGATAAGCCTAAGTTAACTAATAATAAACAACTAGTAATGTTGTATAAGGAAGAAAAAACACACATGATCATCATGTTATGACATCATTACATATAGATAGCAACTCTTATAAATATCATTTGACGATAGTCTAAGACCGAGTATTATTTGTCTAGGTTTTCGTGATCGAGGCACGTACTGTACATCGTAATTGTCGATAACCCGCCTTTCCCGACCAACGTGAGTTCATAGCCTCGCACTCTTTTAAATGTTTTATGAAATGTTTTGTAAACCCGCGAGGGAGACAACATGCGAATTTTTAATGAAAAATAGAACACAAGTAGTCTCGATTGTATGCCTATAGATATGGACCCGATTGATTGTATGACCTAAATTGGATGACTGAAATGGATTATTAAAAGTTAGGTTATGTCCCTATAAGTCCCATTAGCATGAATTGTGAACTACCGGGATTGGTAGACGCTTATGCATATAATAGTACTATTTGGGGAAGATCACCCCAATTCGCGCCTTGACGGTTGATCCCTGTCGTGCCACATTAATTGGTAAGCGAATTTATGTATGAGAAGATTTATATAGCGTGATATTAGTGACGACACGCTGATTTAGATGGGCACATATTTGTCGGGCTCGCGACCCGATGTATTTTATAGAAAGGCAACAATGTCATGCGGCTTATAATAATCCAACATCAACAACAACAACAACAACAACGATAATAATACCGATAATGGTAATATTGAGGTTGCGGTCTCATAAATAATGTATGCTATATAAATCGAATTATAATATATTGCCTGACTAGCAATATGGGGTCTCATTAAAGATATTAAGCTTGTGTTTCTGATTTATATAACTGTTTTATATAACGGTTTTTGCTAAACTCTATGAATTCACTCGGAATTCGATGATATATTTTACGCATGTTTTATCTCAGGTGCTTGAAGGTAACTTGGATGGAGATCGACTCTGATGGCCCACATAATAAAAATATTCATTTGAACTATGTTTTGTATACTTCATGACTGTGAAACTTGGGGACCTTGTGTAGACACTAAACTTTTATTCGATGAATGTATGTTAAACTTTGTACAACCCTTTTTATGCTTTGTCTATGATTTGAGTTATTGTGTTATCCCGTAACACTCTAATGACTCTTCTGCTGTACCTATATGAAATTTGAGAGTGTTACAGTTTGGCACCAGAGCTCTCGTTATAGAGAACGAAATATTTTTAAAACCAAGATTTTGAATAAAACATTTCAAAAATCTTTTGACTATAACGGTGCCGAAGATCTCCGATGTTACCAACAAGCCTTATTGAGAAGATATATATTTTGATATATAATTTAATTTATATATATATGTATATCGTGGTTTCAGTATGTAACTGCTTGATTATTTTTATGTTAATACGAGATATATTATAAAATGCAGATTTGTCATGGATGACCCTAATATTCCCGTAGAGAACCCTGCTATTCCTGAACCTAACGTAGATGATAATCCTTACTTAGACTTAGTAGATTATAATGTAGAAGATGATATAGATGATGAAGAGGAGGAACCATTTGAGGATCCCGAGCCCGAGATAGGACTAGGAGATCAGATTTCCCCTCAGGTTGATGTTGTAGAGAATGGTAATGATAATGTTGGTATAGAGGAAGATGATGATGTTGGTATAGATAATGTAGGTAATGAGGATGACGATGAGGATGACGAGGAGGAGGTAGATATAGGTGATGAGATTGATGATGATGAGGCCGAGCTTATCTTTCCTTATGATGTAGAGGATGGTGAGCCCTTACCGCCTCCAGTTGAGTGGTCTGATTCCGATTTTGAGTTACCTAGTGATAAATCGTCCGAGTCTGAGTCTGATTCAGAGGAGGATGAGGATGATGATGATGCACCTGATGGCACTAATGGGATTTACTACCCGTAGGCATGTGATAGGAGAGTCGTCGAGGGTTCGAGAGACTACTCATATTGATGGACTTGCACCTTGGGCCTTGAGACATGATTTAGATGCTTCCCATGTTCAAGGTGTATGACAGAGATTGGTTTAAGTGTTGTTCAGACTCATGTTGCTTTATTAGAGTCGAAGACTAAGATTGGTGAGAAAGAGGGAGAATTGCTTGACTTGGGTTTGACTGATGTGGAGCGTGGTTTGAATGAAGCATTTAGGAGATTGTCTGTGTTGGAAAGTGGTGAGTATGCAGAGATGAAGAAAAAGGTGAATACGATGGAGATTCAGTTGAGTGTGGCCCGTGCGATGCGCGAAAAGGCGAAAAAAGAGTTAAATATATCTGTTGGTTGGAACAGTAGATTTTATGTTGAGATGGTCGAAAGAGGAGTGATTCATAAGCGCCCAACTGATGATGATGAGTCTTGTGATCGTCCAAGGAAGATATCAAAGAAGAATGATGATGGACCTTCTAGCAGTTCTCAGTAGACTAGTTTATCTTTAGTAGTATATTTTGTATCTTTTGTAAAACTTAACTAAACCGACATATTGGTTAGTAGATCTAGCACGAATTTTGGGCTTGTATAGTGCTAGAATTATGACTTGGAAGTTAACTAAGACTATGTGGTTGTTTATGATATATGAAATATGTAACTTTTGTCTTGAATTCCATGTCATACCTTATATATTTGCTTCCTTGATTATCAATTCGACCCTTTTTAATTAAACCCCTCATCGAGTGAATGCTTAATATACTTTGAATTGTGCAATAATAGAATCATGCCGCCCAAGAGAGCCGTGACTGAGGATGATGTGCGTAGGATTATTACGGAGCAAGTTCCCGCATCTATGGCTGAGTTTATGGCAAATGCTAGAAATGGAGCTGGCAGTAGTGGAGCTGGCAGTAGTGGAGCTGGCGGTAGTGGAGCTGGCGGTAGTGGAGCTGGCGATAGTGGAGCTGGCGGTAGTGGAGCTGGCGGTAATAATGTGAATGTGAATAATGTGAATGTAATGCTAGATGAAATATAGGAGGACCTGGACCTAATGCGCCTGAAGTTGGTGGTTGTACTTATGTGACGTTCATGAAGTGTGACCCACTCCCTTCTAATAGAACTGAAGGTGATGTAGGATTAAGTCAGTGGATTGAAAAGATTGAGTCAGTGTTTCGCATTAGTAAGTGTAAGGATGAAGATAAGGTGACTTTTGCTATGGATACCCTTAAAGGTCATGCATCGACTTGGTGGAATGGAAGGATTGCTTTTATGGGCATTGATGTTACTAATGCTACTCCATGGGCTGAAATTAAGAAGTGGATGACCCAGGAGTTTTGTCCTCGTAGTGTGATCATTAGGTTGGAACAGGAGTTGATTCATCTGAAGATGAAAGGTGTGGACATTGATAGTTATACTAATCGATTCCATGAGTTGGCTTTGTTGTGTCCCCGGTTGGTTGAACCCGAGGAGATAAGGATTGAGCAATATATTAAGGGGTTGACCAAGAACATCCGAGGGGATGTGACGTCGTCAAATCCGTTGACCATTGATGATGCGGTTCGGATGGCTTACCAGCTCATTGGACAAATAATTCTAGACAAGGAGGATGAAGCATATGTTGGTGAGAAAAGAAAGGGTGAAGGCGATCGTGGAGGTCGAGGTGACAATAGGAAAAGTTTTAATCGCCGTCAAAACCAAAGGAGAGGAAATGTAAATGCTTTGACCAACAATGCCCCGCGAAGTGATGAAAAGTGTCCAAAGTGTGGTAATAAGAGGCATGCTGGTGATTGCTGGAAGTGCCGAAACTGTGGAAAGCTAGGACACAAGGTGGAAAAGTGTAAAAGGGGAATTGTTTGTTATAATTATGGTGAAGAGGGTCATAAGAAGCCAGACTGTCCGAAATTGAAAAAGATTGGCCAAGGAAGTACCAATTAGGGAGGTGTTTATCAACTTGGAACGGTTGAGGTTAAGAAGGAGGATCCAAATATCGTTACTGGTACGTTTTTACTCAACAATCATTATGTTGTTGCTCTATTTGATTCAGGTGATGATAGGAGCTTTGTATCTACTAAATTTAGTGCCCTTATTGACATTGAACCTATTCAGATAGATACCAGTTACAAGGTGGAATTGGCTGATGGTAAATTGGTAAGAACTAATAAGTTGTTACAAGGATGCTCTTTAAATCTCTTGAACCATTCCTTCCCGATTGATTTGATGTTAATTGAACTAGGTAGTTTTGATATTATTATTGGTATGGATTGGTTATCCATGAATGATGCTACAATTTTATGTGGCGAAAAGAAGGTTAAAATTCCTCTTAAGAATAGAACGTTAGTAATTGATGGTAATCGAGATGAATCCCGTCTGAAAATTGTTTCATGTATTAAAGTCCAAAAGTACATCAGGAACGGTTGCGAGCTATTCTTAGCTCAAGTGACCGGGAAGGAGTCTAAGGAGAAACGATTAGAAGATGTGCCCATTATCTGCGATTTTCCTGAGGTATTTCCCAATGATTTACCCGGACTTCCGCCGATAAGGCAAGTCGAGTTTCGAATCGATCTAATTCCTGGTGCTGCACCGGTGGCACGTGTGCCTTACCGATTAGCACCTTCTGAATTAAAGGAATTATCTGAACAACTCAAGGAGTTGTCTGATAAAGGTTTTATTCGACCGAGCTCGTCACCTTGGGGAGCTCCAGTCTTGTTCGTTAAAAAGAAGGATGGATCTTTCTGTATGTGCATCGATTACCGTGAGCTGAATAAGTTGACAATCAAAAATCGATATCCTTTGCCAAGGATTGATGATTTATTTGATCAACTACAAGGCTCTAGTGTATATTCTAAGATAGATTTGTGGTCTGGATATCATCAACTTCGCGTCCGCGAAGAAGATATTCCTATAACTGCATTTAGAACTCGTTATGGACACTATGAATTTCAAGTGATGGCATTTGGGCTAACTAACGCACCTGCGGTATTCATGGATCTAATGAATCGAGTGTGCAAACCATTTTTGGACAAATTTGTGATCGTGTTTATTGACGACATTCTAATCTATTCTAAGAATAAAGAGGAGCATGGAGAACACTTAAGGATTATCTTGAATTTGTTAAAGGATGAAAAGTTGTATGCTAAGTTTTCAAAATATGATTTTCGGTTTGACTTTGTTCAATTTCTTGGTCATGTGATTAATAAAGATAGAATTCATGTTGATCCGGCAAAGGTTGAAGCCATTAAGAGTTGGTCTGCACCGACAACGCCAACGGAGGTGCGACAATTCTTAGGATTGGCTGGCTATTATAGATGATTCATTAAAGAATTTTCTCTAATAGCTAAACCCCTGACCAAGCTTACTCAGAAAAATAAACCTTTTGTATGGGGAAGTGAAGAAGATGAAGCATTTCAGGTATTAAAACAAAAATTATGTAGTGCACCTATTTTATCATTACCCGAAGGTAGTGAAGATATTGTGGTATTTTGTGACGCATATCTTAGAGGTTATGGAGTTGTCTTGATGCAGCGAGAAAAGGTGATAGCTTATGCTTCTAGGCAATTAAGGAAAAATAAGGAGAATTATACTACTCGTGATCTTGAGTTAGGAGCTGTAGTATTTGCTCTTAGGTTGTTGAGACATTATCTGTATGGCACCAAGTGTACGGTGTTCACCGATCATAAAAGCCTACAGTATATTCTCGATCAAAAGGAATTAAACATGAGGCAACGATGATGGATAGAACCGTTAAGTGATTATGATTGTGATATAAAATATCACCCAGGTAAAGCAAATGTTGTTGCCGACGCATTAAGTAGAAAAGATAGAGAGCCTATCAGGGTACGTTCTCTGGTCTTGACTGTGCACAATAATTTGCCTGAACAAATTAGGAATGCACAAATAGAAGCTTGTAAGAAAGAAAATTTTGTTAATGAAGGGTTTCGAGGTGAAGGGGATCCTTTAGAGGTTAGAGCAGATGGAGTGAAATGCTTCAGAGGTCGTATGTGGATACCTAAGTATGGAGGCTTAAGAGATTTAATCATGTTAGAATCCCATAAATCTAAGTACTCCATTCATTCGGGTTCTGATAAAATGTATCATGACCTGAAGAAGTTATACTAGTGGCCGAATATGAAAGCTGATATTGCTATGTATGTTCTTTAATGTTTGACTTGTGCAAAAGTCAAAGCTGAACATCAAAAGCCATCAGGACTACTTCAACAACCAAAAATTTCTGACTGGAAGTGGGAGCGAATCACGATGGATTTCATCACTAAACTTCCTAGAACCTCTTCTGGAAATAACTCGATTTGGGTCATTGTCGACAGACTGACCAAATCAGCTCATTTCATTCCTGTTAAAGAGCATTTCTCACTGGAGAAGTTGGCTCGTATTTATCTTGAGAAGGTTGTATGTAAGCATGGAGTGCGTGTATCGATTATTTCTGATCGAGATCCTCGATTCGCATCGAATTTTTGGAGATCCTTCCAAAGATCTTTGGGAACGAATCTTGATATGAGCACTGCTTATCACCCCCAAACTGATGGGCAGAGTGAAAGGACGAAACAGACACTGGAGGATATGTTAAGAGCTTGTGTGATAGATTTTGGTAAGAATTGGGATAAACATTTGCCTTTAGCAGAATTTTCATATAATAACGGTTATCATGCTAGTATTAAGGCTGCACCGTTTGAAGCTTTATATGGTAGGAAGTGTAGATCTCCTGTATGTTGGAGTGAAGTTGGGGATACCCAGCTCACAGGACCGGAATTTATCCGGGACACTACGGAGATGATAGTTCAGATTAAGAAGCGTTTTTTGACAGCCCAAAGTAGGCAGAAAAGTTACGCGGATGTGCGGCGGAAACCGATGGAGTTCGATATAGGGGACCGTGTGATGTTGAAAGTGTCGCCATGGAAAGGCGTCATAAGATTTGGAAAGCGTGGGAAATTAAATCCCCGCTATATGGGACCATTCAAGATTTTATCTAGAGTAGCTCTAGTGGCTTATAAATTAGAATTACCCCAAGAACTTCATGGTGTCCACAATACATTCCATGTATCTAATCTGAAGAAATGTTTAGCTACGTGTGATGAGAAGATTTCATTGGATAAGATCAGGATTGATGAGAAGTTGCATTTTATTGAACAATCCGTAGAGGTTATGGATCGTGAAGTAAAGCAACTTAAGCAAAGTCGTATACCTATCGTTAAGATTCGGTGGAATTCAAAGCATGGGCCAGAATTTACGTGGGAGCGAGAGGATGAAATGTGTAAGAAATACCCACACCTCTTTGACTTATATAAGAAACGGGCATCGAAATGAAATGGATCTACGAGGGCGTAGATTCCTTTTAGGAGGAAATGTTGTGACAACCTGATCTTTTCAGGTAGTAAATTTATTCTCGTAAATTATTTTTATATTTTATTTTAATGTTGGTTCATGAACTCACAATTTACGGGTTGAAATTAGGGCTTACGTGCATAATTTAACGTCTTTTACGATTAAACCGGAAACCCTAGGTTTACGTATTTACGCTTTTGTGCTCCGTTTTGGATGAGACAATTTTTATTAGAATCGTTTTGTGTCGTAGATTCATAATTTATAAAAACATTTCTCGTAAGTCGACCCGAGGGCACGCAAATCGAGGAAAATAAAATCGAGGAGTACCCGTAAATTAGTGGGGATGAAACAAGTTTACACTTGTCTCACCCCCACTATGGGCGGCCAAGACAAGACCAACACCACCTTGGTGGCAAGTTTATATTAACCTTAAGGACACTTGTCCTCAAAGTTTTACTAAACCAAAACCATTACCCCCAAAACCATTTACCATTTTCTCACAACATGCAATACTAAAAACATTCTTCCCACTCTCTTCTCTTTTCTCTTTTGATGTCCCATATACACCATCCAACACCACCATCCATCAAAAATTAGCCATAAACTTTACATACAATCTACATATGTTGATCCCCATTTGAAGAAATGAAGATTGGAGGTGATCTTAACAACTAGGAAGAAGTTTTCAAGAAGGTTTAGGGATGATTTCTCAAGAAGTATACATACATTTGGTGATCTCAAAAGTGGTATTGCTAACTCATAAGATTTAGTTACCAAAAACCAAGTCTAGTTCATCAAAAACCCTAACCTTTCATCATATTGGTTGGTACAAAATCATTTCTTTCCATCACCTTATTGTTTTATAAATGTACTCATGTATTTTCTTCAAAAATGTATATGTATATAATGATAAATGATCAATATATTGTGGTGGGATTTTGTGTTACTAGACTAGGATAAAAAAAGTTAAAATCTACAAGTAAAAATGTTAAAATCATGACTAGTCACATAGGCTGTATAAAATAGTAAGTTTCAATATGTTGACTTGGCTAAATGGCTAAGATTATTAAATATACAGATAGATAAATGATTTTTACATATGTGGTGAGTTGGCCATGCAATGGAATGTTAAAAATGAGCAAGATATGGCCAAAACACTTTTGTAGTACAAATCTGTATAGTCTGTTTTGGACGAATTATTAAAAATACTTAGAAGCTGTTTGAGCAGTAGCTATAAGAGTTATTTGTAGCACACATCATGTACTTTATGTTGTTTGAATTTGAGGTTCTATCTCCTTGTAGAACTCAAGATATTACAAAAATGGTGTACTTGACTTTAGAAATCAGATTTCTTAATAAATTATATAATATAAAAAAAGCACTCAAAGTAAAATACTGTTATAAAATAAGTATATAAAAGCTACTAAATAATAATAACAATTATAAATTAAGCTTGTATACTATAATAAATAAATATTACATTTTATAAAAGTAAAACTCAAATGTTTTCTAAAATTACAAATTATATATATGTTTTACGTCTTTTCGGCTAAAACCGAAAGATTAACGTTTTCGCCAAATAAAACTTAGATGGTCGGACCCGTCTAATGTAGCATTTTTATAAATCATATACTGATATGTAAACACATTTGACAAGTAAAAATCGACAAAAGCGAGCTTTGTAACTAATGGACCATAATGGG
The DNA here is from genome assembly GCA_025667525.1 of Glebionis coronaria. NCBI lineage: Eukaryota > Viridiplantae > Streptophyta > Magnoliopsida > Asterales > Asteraceae > Glebionis > Glebionis coronaria. Next base: position 362,691,222 of record CM046877.1, read on the forward strand.
CCAAATTAGCCTTCTTGGACCACTAAGCCCAACTAGTTTGGTTTAATGTTATTGGACTTACTCATGGGCTTAACCCACTTGGGCCCAACATATGAGTATGGGTCTGGTCTTAAAAAGATAAATGGACTAATAAAATGATATTGGACTCTTAATGGGCTTATTGGGCCTTAATATGTAAATGGACTAAAACTAGTGTAACTAGTATGATGAGCCTAAGTTAACAAATACTAAACAACTAATAATGTTGTATAAGGAAGAAAAAACTCACATGATCATCATGTTATGACATCATTACATATACATAGCAACTCTTATAAATATCATTTGACGATAGTCTAAAACCAAGTATTATTTGTCTAGGTTTCCGTGATCGAGGCACGTACCGTACATCGTAATTGTCGATAACCCGCCTTTCCCGACCAACGTGAGTTCATAGCCTCGCAATCTTTTAAATGTTTTATAAAATGTTTTGTAAACCCGCTTGGGAGATAACATGCGAGTTTTTAATGAAAAATAGAACACAAGTAGTCTCAATTGTATGCTTATAGATATGGACCCGATTGATTGTATGACCCAAATTGGATGACTGAAATGGATTATTAAAAGTTAGGTTATGTCAATATAAGTCCCATTAGCATGAATTGTGAACTACCGGGATTGGTAGACGCTTATGCACATAATAGTACTATTTGGAGAATATCACCCTAGTTCGCGCCTTGACGGTTGATCCCTGTCGTGCCACATTGATTGGTAAGCGAATTTATGTATGAGAAGATTTATATAGCGTGATATTAGTGACGACACGCTGATTTAGATGGGCACATATTTGTCGGGCTCGCGACCTGTTGTATTTTAAAGAAAGGCAACAATGTCATGCGGCTTATAATAATCCAACATCAACAACAACAACGATAATAATACCAATAATGGTAAATACTGAGGCTACGGTCTCATAAATAATGTATGCTATATGAATGGAATTATAATATATTGCCTGACTAGCAATATGGGGTCTCATTACTGATATTAAGCTTGTGTTTCTGATTTATATAACTATTTTATATAACGGTTTTGCTAAACTCTATGAATTCACTCGGCATTCGCTGACATATTTTACGCATGTTTTATCTCATGTGCTTGAAGGTAATTTGGATGGAGATCGACTCTGATGGCCCAAATAATAAAAATATTCATTCGAACTATGTTTTGTAAACTTTATGACTGTGAAACTTGGGGCCCTTGTATAGACACTAAACTTTTATTAGGATGAATGTATGTTAAACTTTGTACAACCCTTTTTATGCGTTGTCTATGATTTGAGTTATTGTGCTATCCCGTAACACTCTAATGACTCTTCCGTTGTACCTATATGAAATTTGAGAGTATTACAAAAGCGATCTTGAACGTCTCTCCAAAGAAAGTGACAGTGGTGATTGTGTTGATAGTAACCCCGTTGCGGTAAACATCTCTGTGTCGGATAATGAAACCCTCCAAAATGAGCTTGATCGTACGAAAGAGAAAATGGAGTCTTATGTCATCAAAAAGGATAACGAATTCACCGATCTTTGGAATAAATATGTCAAAAATTGTGATGAATGTAAGGATGACAAACTTTCGTATGATAAAGCTTACAATGAGATGCAACAAACAATAGAACAGCTGCAAGCTCAGTTAGGAGGTGAACGTCGTGAAATTGAGCCTTCAACAAACGTCAATCAAAAAGAGTTCACAATTCTTCAACATCGATATGATTTCCTTAAAAAACATTGCCACTCTCTTGAACTCGCTTTGCAAAACAAGGTTGGAAAATTTTCAAATGATGGTACTTTGCAAGTAAAACTCTCTGAATCATTTCGTGAAATGAATGAAAAAAGTAAGGAAATTTCTGATCTGAAAGCTCAGTTGCAAGACAAAGACATCGCAATCAGTGAGTTGAAGAAACTTGTTGGAAACATGGGTGGGAAAACGGTGGAATCCAATGGTGTGAAACGTGTTGTTCGTCAACCAAATGCGTACAAAGTACCAAAGCCATCTACCTTAGGAAAACCGCCTTCTAATGTTTCTAGGTTACCTCCTAATACCGATGTGCCACCAACTGTTCCAAAACCAGCCATATCACCCTATGTTCCTCCATTTAGAAAACCCACTTTTGCTAAACACAACCCGGTGAATGCACCTTGCACTACTTCTAAGAGTCCTCCCAAACGTGTGATTCTTACGCCCACAAAGGAATCTAAAGGTTCAAATGACGTTGTTCAAACCAACAACCTAGGGGATGATACGCCAAAAGGGAACATTCAGAAAGTTAAACCATGAGTATTCAAAACCTAGTAAACCAACAACCACTAGAGTTCAACACACTCCTAATGGTAATCAACCAAAACCTAGGACTCCTACCCAACAACCTAGGAGTTGGCAACCACCAATGAGTAGTCGTGTTTCGAACATGGTGCCTGAACGGTCAGCAAACCGTAGGTACACAAGGACTTTCGAGAATTCCAAATTCGCTATATGCCACACGTGCAAAAAGGGCATTCACTATGGAAACCATGCTCATTGCATTCTGCAATACCTCTATGAGATAAACTCGTGTGCCTTCTCACAGAGAAAGAATGCAGAATCCCATAAGACAACACGGAGATTCACACCTGTCACAAAGAAAAGCAATGACAAGAAATCTTCAAGGCGGATCAATGTAGGACCCAGTTTCACTCCAAAGAAGTCTTCCGTTGTGCAAGAGAACACTACTTCTAGATCTAGTCTTCAGTGGAAACCAACGGGTAGGATCTTCAAGGAAGTTGGTCTTAAGTGGATTCCCATCGAGAAGAGTGATGACACCTGCTCCAGCACTAATGCGAGTGTTCTGAATGTAGAAAATACATTTGTTACTCCAAACACTAGTATTTGTGCAAACTCTTCTTCTGTCATTGCAGGTACAACAACGGATTCCGAATCCACTTCTTCTTCAAAGGGTTCCAAGTCTGTACATTCGATATCACCTTCTTCTGCTGTACAAAAGTCTATTTTGGATTATTTTCGAAAAACTTGAAACAATCAAAATACAAAAATATAAAACCTATAAAAACAAAATAGAAAATGAGAAAATCTTTCAAAAATACCAAAAATATTCGTCTCGACATATCTTTCAGTATCGATAATATGGACGTACCTGGAAATGTCGCTCAATAACGACACGGGTGTGTACATAAAGCTCGAATGAAAGTTCAAATGTTTTCAAAACATGTCATTTCTATCTTTCCTCAAATGATTTGCAATTACTTCAGATTGTGACTCGTGCCTCGAAGAAAGGAAAGCTTATCACGGATGATAGCTTATCCTTAACAACGAGAAAATCAAATTTTCTCGGTCATGAGCTTTCAATAAAAACATTCCATGTTTTTAAGCTCATGAAAACGACTTACAGTTAAATGTCAGACCGTAACTCGCACTTCAAATAAAGGAGAGGGTATCTTTAAAGATAACTTATCCTAATCACGGGTAGAGCAATCTATCACGGGTTGAGCTTGTCACAAAACATTCAACGTTTTGAGCTCAACATAATGGCTTATAGTCACATGTCAGACTATAACTCGGTCCCCAAAGAAAGGAAAGTCTATGACTTATCCTCAACAACGGGAAATTAACGTTTCTCGGTCATGGGCTTATATTAAAACATTCAAAGTTTCAAGCTCATGAACTCAAGGAAAATGTTCACTTATGTACATTTTTCCTCAACAACGGGAAATTCAGTTTTCTCGGTTTTGAGCACAATTTTTCAAGAGATTTTTCAAAAGATATTTTTCAATGTCTTTCAAATCGTGTGCTCATATACTCCCCTATTTCTAGCAGATTTCTTTTTTCGAAAGGGAGTATAAAAATCTCATAACATATAGTTCCAAATTTTCATGAAACTTTATTCTCTCCATGTTACATCACTAGTATATCAAAAATTTCACAAACACATGCAATTTTTGAGGGGGAGAATAGTGATAAAATGTGTTCAAAATGTGTCATCTTGGATAAGATCTTTGATATAAGTGCTTTCTCTTCCTAATATGTGCAAAAACCTTTCCTTTTATGATGCACATATGTAGGGAGAGCGTTTTTGGTGATTAAAAAAACTTTTCTGGTTACGATATATATACCCTTCAACACAATTATTCACGACGATATTGGTGTCAAAAGGTGGTTAGGTACTCGTCCTATGATCCAACCAGAACCGGAAGGATCTTCCCAGGGACAATCCATTAGAACTTATAAGTCCTTAGGAAATATGGAGTAGTTGAGTGAACGGGAATAATGCCGACTAATGACTTAAGCTAGCACTGGAACAATCACAACAAGGTGCTAGTTATGACGTCTTGGTAAGAAATGAAGGGGTTGAAGAATGAAAAAGAAATGTAAGGATAAAGGGTGTAAAGAAAGAAGCCCTCCATACAACTTAGGCAAAAACCGGGTCAATACATCTGTTATCAGAATCACTTTGATGATTTCTGATATTGAAGACAAAGCGTCATGGACCCAGTGATGCAATGCACAACCCTTCCCAGCCTACTCAAGCTTCTCTCAAAAAAAGTTTGTTTTATTGTCACGGAGTTCAACTCATTTCTATCAACTTTCTCACTCCGAGATAGTAGATATTGAAAACGTGACAGTCTGCTACAGCCCCCTATCACCAAATAAACGTGCACTTATAGAGTCTAGAGCAAACGAGATTCATCAAAAATCTCATTAGGACACTTATTCCGTATATCAATTATTGTTCATCATTAGAACACAAGCGATAATTTACAGAGTCCAACACTCTATCTTTGTGATATTGCCAGAACATTTAGAGTGATACTCTTTAGTATTCACAATGATAAATGAAAATCCTTCCAGTGTTGACATCAAACAACACTGCGGTAGGTCATATGTAAGATTCACTTGAATTAAACATATGCTAACTGGAAAGCAATAGTGGGTTGATTCTTTCTTGATTCCAACTCGTTTCAGGCCTCGACGCAATATCTTTATGATTTTGCCAGAATTCAAAGTAATACTTCTTAGTATTTACTGTGACGAATGGAAATCCTTCTAGTGTTATCATCAAACAGCATTGCGGTAGGTAACTTGTGAGATTCTATACGAATCAAACTTG